>JAKFHU010001557.1:2500000-5000000 GCA_023783475.1 Daubentonia madagascariensis | reverse complement strand
GCCAGGCCATTGGACCAGCGCAGTTCAGAGAGTAGACTTTAGTGTCAGGACAGAGCCAAGACTTGGAGCACGTGACCCCACCTCTCTGAGCCTCAGTTTTCTCATCTATACAATGGAGTGTTAACAGCCCCTGCCTGGCAGAGTAGATGTGGATGTTAAGCGAGATAATGACACACACAAAGCACGGACAAGAGGGCACCCAGTAAAGACAGCCGGCCTTGTCCCCAGAGGTCTGCTCCCTCAGCCCCTCTCCTGCCCCCAGTGGGAGTTGGGATCTGTGCCCCTCACTGGCCCCCTGATCAACCGGCAGAACAAGGGCCAGCCAGAATTCCTGCCATTGCAGGGATATGCGTGGTGGGTTATTTTTAGTGCATTGGCAAGTGACTCTGTTACTGACCAAATGTTCCCACATTGGGGACAGACTCTGCTAAGAGGGCACTTGTGTGCTGAACCGAGGCAGAAGGGGTGTTTGCAGCCTGTCTCCAGGGGCTCCACGTGTGTCCTTTTTGCACACAGACTGAACATAGGTTCCGTGGCCATTGAGGGAGGGAGAGCAGAGGACTTTGGTGGATCAGGGAAGCATGCACGCCTGGCCTTTCTCTCCCGTACTCGGGTGCCTCACACTAAAGATGCTCCTCGGCGTAGAACAAACAACAATGTCACCCTTGCAGAGCTCTCCATGTTCCCCCCTTTGGGAAAGACCCAGGCTTCCACTGGCTGTGTGTGCATACACGTGTGTGTGCCTGTCTGCTCATCGCTCTCCTGGCAATGTCTTGCTGCAGGTCTGCGTGCCCCTTACTACCCGCCTGGGCCCCCAGTCTTGGGTTCTTGCCTTTCAGCTGCACACCATATTCCCCACTGCGGGCATTCTTCTGAACTCCTTATGTAGTTGTCCCAGTCTGGGAACCCCATCTTTGAACAGACCCACGAGAGTCACGGGGTGTCTGTCATCTGTCCATCCACTCAGTCTTCGCTGTTTCTTTTTCTCCCTGAAGGATTGGAGGAGGGAGAGCCCCACGGGGTGGGAGGGGGTATTGTTGGCTTTTTCCTTGTCATTGGCCATTTGCTGCCTGCTTCACCAGGCGTGTTTTGAGCATGTTTGCATAAAGTGGATGCAGGCTGCAATTCCGTGATGAATTCTATGAATACTAATCTGCTACTACCCTTGACCTTGGGGTCACCGAAAGATCAAAACCAAACCATTTAATATTTTCCTTTTGCAGATCAATAGAAGCATAAATTCCCCCTCAATGACAAGTATAATTTCAAACAGATCTATAGAAAGCATGCATGTATTTCCAGCCGGGACCACTCGCTGCCTGCTTCGCCTTTTGGGGAGCAGACAAGGAGTTTCTTGCCTTTTCTACCATTGAATTTCTTTTTGCCTTTTTTTATGGCTCTGAAATGCTATTTTCAGCAGCTGCTGTCATATAAATATCTCTTGTTTTTCTTCTCCTCTTTCCCTCCTGGTGAAAAGGGCAGGGGACCTATTGAAAATTCCGCTTTATCTCTTTCAGTCGGGTTCAAGTACAGGTCGAATAATCGATCCCTCCTCCTTTTCTTTTTTAAGTTTCCTGTCGTTCTTTTGGCCAGATCAGCAGCGGAGAGAAATCAGGAGGGCAGCTCGCCCTATGTAGATCTTCTCAGAGTGTCTACATCGCCGTATTTGCGTGCGTGTGTGCGTGTGTGCGTGTGGGATCTGCAGTTGTGTGTGTGTGTGCCTTTGTGCACCTGATGATAAACACTCATTCTAGTTCAAACTCTCACCCAGAGAACTTGAGGAGGGAGGAAATAAGAGAAAAAGTGAAGGGCTGAAGCAGGCATCGTTAACCCTTGCAGAGTTCCCAGGCAGAGCTGGGGCGGGGCGGGGAACGTCCGTCCCGGCTGGACTTGCTGTCCTTCCTCCAAGAACCACGTTGCGTGTGCAACTCCCCAGAGCCTCTGAGTCTTTGAATACAACTCCCGAGGAGGGAAAAAAGATACAAAAAGAAGAGAAGGAAAAACAAAACAAAACAAAACAGGAGACGGATGGGGAAAAAAGCAAAAGAAAAGAGAAAGAGAATTAAACCATTAATCTGCCTGGATTTTCCACTTCACAGAGTAATCAGTTTGGAAGTGACTGAAATAAAGTGGAATGTACGATTGCCACCACCTCCTCCCTCCAGTCCACATTTCTTATTTACAGAAAAATGAGCCAGGGAGGTGTCCTCTCTGCCCCCACACAAAGGCCCCCGTGTCTGCTCCGGAAGGGGACAAGAACCCCGGCCCTCAGCCCAAGCTGCCCGCTGCCTTGACACCCTGGTGGCATCTGCCCTGAGCTAGAGGTCCAAAGGCAAGATGATTTAATTTATAGAAAGGACAAGGATGTCGTGTAGCAGATTTAATCATCGGAGAGTTTAAAAAAAAATAAGGACTGGGCTAATGTCGTAATTTACATTTCAGGATAATAAAGAGAGAAAGACAGAAAAGGAAGGGGCCGTAGCCTGCAAGGGGAGCAAGGAGGGGAGAACAACCAGGGGGCCGAGGGAGCCCAATAGATTTGCCTGAAACACCAATAAATTTAAAAACAAACCCAGAAAGCTAAAGACAGCCCCTGGAAAGTGCTAGGAAAATGGACCATCGATTTTAGACTTGATCTGCATTTTGTATTTTAATAATGCTCTCTCTGTCTTTCCTTTTCTCTCTCTCCCTCTCTCCCTCTCTCTCTCTCTTTTGCAAAATATAAAAGCTGATCTGATAAATATTAATTTGAACCATCATAATGTATTTGAAAATTCCAGCTAAAATGTCACCACATGGAACATTAATGTAATATTTCAAGGCCCTGAGAGCAATACTCATATTGATTGCGTTTATTTCACTCTAGGGAGGAGAGATAATTCTTCAATGTGGGACACATCTGGGAGCCAAGGAGGCAGAGGCTGAGGGGAGAAATGCGAAATTATATATGGTCATAAAAAATACAAAACAGAAAATCCTCCCCAAAACTCTCTGCTTGCCCTTGGTGCCCCACACCCAAACTTGCCATTTCCGTTTCCCAGCGTAGCCTGGGGCAATTGGAAAGGCAGAAGCCGGGTGCTTTTGGGCGGTGGTCGAAGGGTTGGGAGCTGGGCGCCTCTCCCTGGGCCCCACTTGGAGGCTCTGCCTTGGGGCTGAGGCTGCCTCCGGGGAAGGTGCCGGGGGCCCAGCTGGGATGGACAGACAGACAGAAGGACTGGCCCACTGGGGCCTCAAGTTGCCGGGTGAAAGTTTGTGAATGCACAAGAGGTGGGGTCCTGGGGAGGGGGGGAAAGGGAAGGAGGGGGGGAGGGGAGGGGGAAGAGAGGAGACAGCCGAGACAGAAAGGAAAGAAAGAAGAAGAGGACAGAGAGCAGGACTCAAGACAGAGGGGGCAGGCAGGAGTGAGGAGGAAGACAGAGGGGAGAGGGGAGGAGAGAGAGACTCGGAGAGGAGACGAGGAATCAGAGAGGAGGAAGAGGGGGCTGAGGGGAGAGGGCAGGGAGAGGCCGAGGCTGGGCGGGGGCTCTGCCGTCTGTAGTCCCAGCTCCGCTCACTGTCACTAAGGATATTGATGTGCTCAGGCGTCAAGGAGTCTTTGTACAAGTGAAAGGAAACCCGATGCCAGCGGTGACCCTGAGCCCACGCCCTCCATCCCCCCAACCTTGCCCCAGCCCTGGAGCAGAGGGCTGGGAGGTGGAGGGGCCGAGCCCCCCCATCGAGGGCTGACAGGCCCAGACCCCATGCTCCCAATTTCCCCAGCCCATCGCCTGGTGCAGGAGTGGGAGGGGACACCTGGGACCTGATCCTTTTGACACCTGGTGACCAGGGCTCCTGGGCTGGTTGGCTGCCTGTGGTGGCCAGGACCTGCAGCCCAGAGGAAGGCTGGGCGGGGACCTCATCTCCAGGACTCAGCCCGCACCTGCGTCTCACCGAGACCCTCCTCCTTGCTTCTGGGGATGTGTGCAGGTGCGGGTGGGGTGGGGGTGCTGAAGGTACTGAACTTTAGGGCACCCGTAGAAGGCCAGGGGTGGAGTGGGGGAAAACCCAGAGGCCCTGGGACGGGGCAAGGTCAGACTCACTCTTGCTGTTTGTGTCTCTGCACAAATGTCATCTTCTCACAAAAGCCCTCCCTGACCGTCTCAACAGCCCCCAGCAGAGTTTTCTTTTATGCAGAGCACTCTTATCTGGAATTATCTTAATTATCTGTTTACATGCTTTTGAACTGCCCCGCCCCCCCCACGTCCAGATTAAGTTTTAGAAGGATGGGGACCATGCCTGCCTTGGTCACCGTCATATTCCCTACCCCTGGCACAGAGCAAATGCTCCTCACGTGTAGGTTGACTTGATGGAAGGAAGGAAGGATGGATGGACGGACGGACTGATGGATAGATAATAAGCCTCTGCTAAACCGGGCCCCTCCACCTGAGCCCCCTTTGGGACGATGTGACCCAGCATCGCCCCCACCCCAGGACCCCTCCCAGCCCCAGCCCCAGCCCCCGCCACCGCTGCCTCCCGCCGCCCGAGCTGCGCGGCCCCCGCCTCCCCGGAGCCGTCACTCGCGGATCTGCCACAATATTGTGAAGGCTCCGCGCTCCCGCTCCGCGGCGCAGCCCGCAGCCCGCGCGGGGGAAGGCGAGGGAGGCGGCGGCGCGGGCGGGCGGGCGGCTGGCAATGAATAATGCATGACCAAGGCGCCCCCTACCGGCGGCCGCGGGCTGCGCGGGGACCCGGCCCCGCCGCGCGCGGGACGGAGCCGGCCGGGGACCGGCGGGTGTCCCCCGCCCCCACTCCGGCCCGCCGCCAGCCTGCCGTCCCGGCCACCCACCCCACGACTGAGGAAGGCGTCTGGGAGGCCGGGAGGCCGCGCGGAGCCCAGGGCAGGCCGGAGTGGCCTCTTGCGGTCCGCGGGGGGGACCCGAGTGCAGCCTCAGGGAGGTACGTGCTTGGAGGGTGGGAGACAGCAGAGAACGGGACTTGATTCGTTTATGAAAACGAGTGCAGACAACTTCACAGGAGTTTCCGGGTTTCTGTAGAATATTTACAACATTGAGATATAATTTTTTTAGAAGTTCAAATGAAATACAGGAAAGCCCACTATTTATGGGTACCTGTCATTTTAGAATAAGGTCCTGTTAGGACCTTCCTGAGGGCCTCCTGGTGGGAGGAATGGACCTTCTCCACTGCCCTCCATCTGGAGATGCCAGATGTCAGAGGACACGGCGGGGAGTCATGACTGAGAGCTGGCCCCCAGCAGGTCTGGGGTGTCCCCCAAGATGCCTGCGATCTCTGGGGGTCAGCCTGAACACCATTGCCTGTCCTCCAGGCCTGTCACCTCCTCCTAACAAGCAGGTAATAAGGACAGCAGAGGTCTCAGCCGGCTTTCAGGCGGCTGCTTTAGCTCCCAAGCACGCAGGCCCCTCGGGAGCTGGGCCAGCCTCGTGGCCTCGTGGCCTCTCCTCATTGAGAACAGATTCTAATGACACCCCCACCCCACTCCCTCGGTCATTCTTGCTGTCCCCTGACTCCCTGCCCTGCCTTAATAAGCCAGAGGGAGCGGCGACCATTACAGAGGCTGGGGACCTCTGGCATTTGTTGAGCACATGCTGAGATGCTGGTGCCTGTCGAGATCTCTAGCCCCAGCAACTCCCTGCAAATTAGGATTATGAGCCCCGTGTTACAGATGAGAAAACTGAGGCTCAGAGAGGTGCAGTCACGGGCCCAAGATGACACAACTCAGATTTGAACCAAGGCTTATCCTCTCCAGATTCTGAGGCTGGGACAAGCCAAGAGGCCTGGAGCAGGGAGAAGAAACTCCATCCTTCCAACCAGATGTTCCTCTGTGTCCTGGACCCCATGTTCAGGAGGTCAGACTTGAACTTTGAGCGGGGCCACAAGCCCTCCTATTGGAGCAGCAGTTGGTCTGCGTCACGAAAAATGGGTTGCAAACTCCATCATCCCGAGGGCCAGACTGGCAACACAAATGCATTAAGTGAGCCACACATAGCAAACACATGGTTCCCCAATAGTTTCCCAAATTGTTTTGGCTCTTAAGGAAACAACAGTTTAAGGTGATGATACCTGACAACCAGTTAGCAACCTTGGCCCTGGAATGTGTCTCCTTCAAGGGAAGCCTGGATTCCAGCCCCTGTCTGCCTTTTGCTTTGCCGTTGCCTCAACCAAGGAGTCTGAACTTTCTGAGCCTCTGTTTCTTTATCTGCAAACTGGGAATAAAAACAGTACCCGTGTCACAGGGGGTTGCATGGGCCAATGAGACGAGGGATGTGCAGGGGCTTTGTAGGGCAACCTAGGGTCCTTAGGATAATTCTTATTAGCAAGTTAGGGTCCTCACCTCTCCCAGGGTATGGTTACTCTTTTAGTTTCAGTTTTTGTAAAAGCAGAACAAGGATTTGGGTGTGTGTTTATTTGGGAGAGATCCCCAAAGAAAATGGTAAGGGAGTAGGGAGGCAGGACCCAGGAAGGTGAGTTGAGGAACAGTTCCCGTGGGGGCAGGTGGGCCTCCATTCACCTGGGGGTACTGTTCACCTCCAGACTGTCCCAAGTTTGGGGGTGCTGGGGTATTTATCTACCAGCTGCCATCTGTCATTGGTTGAAGGTCACAGGATGCCAACCTCACTCCTACAGCCAGAGAGATGTCCTTGGGGAGCTTGAGTTGGAGTGATGAGGACCATCAGAAAAGCTGCAGGTGCCCTCTGGGGCAGACCAGAGCATCTGACGGGGGCTCAGAGCCTTTGGTTCCCTCACCCCAACCAGCTACACTTGTCAACAGCAGTGCCCACCTGGCGCCAAGAACAGATTCTGGAGCCAGAGTTGGGCCAGATTCAGGCCCAGCCCTGTCAAAGGGGAAGGAGGAAGCTCACTTTTCCATAGAATGAGCACTGGGGGAGAGGCGGGCCCCTTGCCTTTCAGGAGCCGAGAGACAGTGTTCAGTTTTGACCAGGGGCTCAGAAGCCTTCCTGGAGATGACATTTTCCTAGCAGAACTGAGCCACAGACTCAGTTCTCTGTGCTGGGGCCTAAAGGGACTTCACCCCTCCCCCCCCCCCCACTGTCCCCTGTTCCCTAAAGCTCCTTTTGGCCATGGTAACTAATATCAAATTGCTGGTACTGGAGCTGGGGGTGTCTCTGCCTCCCATCATCTGGCCTTCAGGACAGCCGCCCTCCAATCCAGACTTTGTCCTGCCCCTCATACCCCTGGGCACAGGGGAGACTCCTTCTTGAGGGGGTAGGGAGGGGAAAGGGCAGTTCTGGGCCTAGCACCTGAGGGGCTACCTGAGGTTAGCCAGCAAGAAGTTTCCAAAGTTTTCCGAATGCCTGGGGAGCTTGTTTAAAATGTGGACATAGGTCCCATTTAGATCTCTGTACTCAGAGCATCCAAGGCAGGGATTAGAGCTTCTGCATTTTTTTTTTTAAAGCAAGCATCCAGGGCCTCCTCATGCAGCCTGTGGACTTGGATTGGGAACCCATTTCCCTGCTCTGTGCTGAGCTAGTGGTCACGTCCCCCCACCTCATGGGAGTTTCCAGCAGAAGCTTCCTATGGCCATGAGCTCCTGGGGGTATCCCACCTACTGGGGGCTTCCCTGCATGGTCCCTCTTAATCACCCCTGCCCCACCTCAGACTTAGAGAGCTAGGGCCAAGCAAAGAGGATGGGGAAAGGAGACAGCCTCCCTAGGGGTCAGCCTGAGCGCCACTCTGCAAAGACCCCCCCACCTCTGTTCCCTGGAGAACACGGGGCTCCTCCTCGACTGAATCTTTGACCTCCCATTCATTCATATGCATGGATCGAATTTTAGGAATGCAATTAATTACCTGTTGTTGTGTCTGCTTTAATTATTGTCATGTTTTCTACGTACTTTATACAACTTAATAAACAGTTGGGGAAATCAGATCTTGGTGGGGCCAGGGCTCAGGAGAAGCTGTGCTCTGCCCCCAGCCCAGGGAAGCAGCCTTTCACTGTCATTCATGATCAAATCCATTCAGTCTTTCCTTCATTTGTTCATTCATTCATTCATCCTGTCAGTTGGTCATTGATTCACTCACTCAGTCCCTCATTCATTCGGATGTTCATTTACTCATTCATTCATTCACTTGTCCAGGGAATACTTATTAGCCCAGCCATGTGACCAGCTCCAGGACAGGTGCCAAGAAGCAGTGGTAAACAAAACGACAAGGCCCTTGCCTCAGAAGAGCCCACAATCCGGTGGGGGGGAGAGACAATAAACACGTGCGATGCTTACAAAAAGAGCTCAGATAGTCAGGGAAGACTTCTTGGAGGAAGCAACATTTAAACCCACCCCCTGATTTATTCATTTATTCATCCACTTAGGCAGAGCAGGCTCTGTTCCTGGAGAGGGCAAGTGATAGAAGGCCCAGCCCTGAGGGGCTGAGACCTAGGGAGAGAAAAAACCAGCAGCCCAGTTATCACAAGGCCGTGGGCAGCGTGATGGTGGAGGAATGAACCAAGTGAGGTGAGAGCACTGAGGTGGAGAAATGGCCGGGGAGGTTTATTTTGGGAGAAGGCTCGGAGCGTGTCTTCCAGGACCTGCAGAAGGTGAGTAATCTGAGCTTCCAGAGGACAACTCGGGAGTCATGCACCAGCTGCTTCTACGAAACCAGCAGGTCCCTGTGATAAGTACTGTGCACGGTGGTGGTGGCATGGAAGAGGAGGAGGAGGAGGAGGTCTGGTGACTAAGGCCTCCTGGTTCCCAGTCCCCCTGCGCTGACTCTGATTCTTGCTTTGGACTAGGAGGGGGCTTGGTAAGGCTGGGCCTTGGCAAAGGAGCAGAAGTTTATCAATCAGAGAAGGACACTCCAAGACAAGCCCCACTGTGTGCAGAGGCCTAGGGGCAGGAGGGAGCCGGCATGTGCAGCGAGCAGGAAGCCCGGCATCATGGCAGGAGTTGGTGCCCTGGGCCCCACGGGTGGGAGATGAGGTGGCTGGATCACAGATGGCCATGGGGGCAGCCCTGAGGAGGCGGCTGAGCAACGTCCTGAACACAATCGGGAGCCATGGATGGTCTGTGAGCTGGGGAGGCACCTGTCAGAACTGAGTGTCCCGTGTTTGATTATAAATGTGTTTTGGGGATATGTTAATAAGCTAGCCATGGCTTCTGCCTGTGCAGAGCCAATACTTCTAAGAGGGAAGCAGGTAGCCCCCATGTCGGGGCCAGATTGGGTGGTAAGGGCCGTCAGGGTGACCATCCCAGGTGCCCAGGAGCCCAGAGGAGTGGGTTAGGCTCAGAAAAGAAAAATCAAAAGCCAATAACATCTGGTATTTATCAAGTCCTGCTCCTCGCCAGGAGCTTCCCATTTGTTATCCCATTAATAAGAACAGTAGCAGCAGCAGCAGTGTAATAACTAACACTTACTTTGTGCCAGCTTCTTTCTGTTCCAGGTGCTTTTACCCCTATTAATTCCTTGAATCTTCACCACAATTCTATGAGGTGGGTGTTATTATCATTACCCCCATTTGGTAGATAAGGATGTAGAGGCTTCTCTAGTGAGTAAGACATCAAACCAGGATATGAACTCAGACCTTTCCAATCCACAGTCCATGCTGGCTTCACTCTGCTCTGCACTCCATCATCAAGGGATGGGCTGGGGGCAGGGGCAGAGGGCACCTTTAAGGAGCTGCCACCTGGATGGCCCTGGCCCGTCCTCTCCCCTCGGGCAGGCTCGGGTTGCCGCTTTCTCCCTCCGCCGATCGAGGCTGGTGTTTTATGAACCCAGAACCGCAGCAAGATTCTCCTATTAATTTATTGGTATTGCTAATTAAACATCATATTCGCAAATGTAAATTTCCTAATGGCCTCCCTTCCATTTCCGAAGTTTCCTAAAAGAGCCTTCTTGTTATGGTTGTCAGTTGAAACCAATTACATCTCACTGATGGGTGGGCTGTGGCTGGCTCAGGGGTCACTGGGTCTGGAGGGGATTAGGGGCCTCTGGACAGGGTCTGGCTGGGGCTCTTCTTTTTTTTTTCTATTTCAGAATATTATGGGGTACAACACTTTGGCTATATATATTGCCCATGCACTGCCCGTGTCAGAGCTACAATCGTGGTCATCCCCCAAACTGTGCTCCCCGCATCCATTCAGTGAGAGTTTTTCCCATCCCCTCCACCCCCCTCCCGCCTGCCCGCCCCCTGACGAATATTATTCCCCTGTGTGATGTAAGTGTTGATCAGTTAGTACCAATTTGATGGTGAGTACCAGTGGTGCTTGTTTTTCCATTCCTGTGACACTTCGCTTCAAAGAATGGGTTCTAGCTCCAACCAGGATAATACCAGATGTGTTAATTCACTATTGTTTTTTATTGCTGAGTAATACTCCATGGCATATATATACCACATTTTATTAATCCACTCGTGTATTGATGGACACCTGGGTTGTTTCCACATCTTTGCAATTGTGAATTGTGCTGCTATAAACATTCGCGAACAGATGTCTTTATTATAGAATGTCTTTTTTTCCTTTGGGTAAATACCCAGTAGTGGGATTGCTGGGTCAAATGGTAATTCTACTTTTAATTCTTTGAGGTATCTCCATATTACTTTCCTCTTCTTGACCACGGGGAGAACGGGGACAAGGGAATGTTGGGGAGGAGGAGGCAAAGTAGGATGGCCCTAAGCTCTTTGGTGTCAGCCACCTTCTCCTGACATGCCCTTGTCAAGGATGGTTCCTTTTGCCCCTGGCATGGCTGCTGGCCTGGCCAATAGCTGCTTGCAAGGCTGTGTCAGGGAGGCCAGGACTAGGATGACAGAATGCAAGAAGGAGCCAATGTCAGTGCTCGGAGGCACCTTAGAGATTTTGAGTCTAACCCCTCATTTGAAAAATGGAGAAACTAAGGCATGGGGGGAGGAACTGACTTGCCCAGGGCCATAGAGTCAGTCACTAGAGGAGTTGGGGCTTGTTTGATTCTGATCCCTTTGAAAGTCTGATGAGCTATGTCCCCTTACTCCAGATAAATGTATGCAGGAATTGCATAATTGCAGGGACTCTGCTCTGTACCATGGCAACCCCCTAGCCCAATTCAGTCATTGTATAGAATTTAAAAGCAACAGCTCTTGAACCAGGAAGTACCACTGTTGAACCCACAGCCAGCAAGTTCTCTGCCTCTCTGGACCTTAGTCTTCTCATCTGTAAAAAAGAGACAATAGTCTGTCCCTCCCAGGGCTGCAGAATTATTTGACAAAGCATGTGAATGCTCCATAATGAGCAGCTGATACCAGGATGGGCCTCATGGTGTCAGAGCCCAGCCTACTTCTAACTCAGTGGGGTGGAGAGCTCTGACTGCTCCTGGGCCAGGTTGCCAGGTGGACCCAGGGAGGCTGGGAGAGGGTGAGGCAACACAGGCCTGAGGCTCTGCCTCATCTTTACACATGCATCATCTCCATAATCCTCCCAACTGACTTACAGATGGAGAAACTGAGGCCTTGGGAGGTTTATAACTTGCCCGGCCTGAGGTTCCCCCTACCACCTCCCTGGCACAGGGCCTCTCTGTCTCCAGGGTCTGGGCTGGTAACTGTTCCACTCTGCCTTTGCTGAGTACCAGTGTGAGATGGACAAGCAAACAGTGGACAATCTGCCAGGAGTTTGAGTCCCTGCTCTGCAGCTTCTTCTGGGAGGCCTTGAGCAATCAGGACCTCAGGTCCCATCTGAGACACGTCAGAGAGGACGGGAGTTCTCTGCTGGCCTCAGATGCCAGAATGCACACTGAGGTCAGCACTGTCCATTCTGCTCAAGTGACAACAGGCCCTGCAGAGAAGGGCAGGAAAGGGAACCTCTGGGGGAAACTGCGTCAAAGGGCCAGGGCATTGGCAAGGAGCCTGAAGATAAGGACCACCCTCCTATGCCCTTGTCCCTGGGACCTCTGGGAAAAGCTGCGGAGTGGGGCTGGTGGGGAGGGATGGGGAGTGAGGGCACTGCCCAGAGGCCAGGGAGCATCCAGCCCTCAGCCCCGCCCTCCGTGACCCACACTGCTTTTGTGTGTCAGTATCTTTAGGGGACCAGTGCGTAATCTGAGTGTTTTGGTTGCTGCTTGGGAATCTCCATTAGGGAAAGTTTTAAAAATACACTCTATTGTTGTTTATTATTAATAGTGATAACACAGGGAGTGAGGCAGCTTGTCAGCTCCCCGTTGTCCGGGCTCCTATTGTGCTGGGCTGAGCCGCCAGACCAGGAGTCCTTCACGTAGGGCTCCACGCAGGGCTCCTGCACAAGGCTCGCCGCATGGTATGGGGCCCGAGGGTGTCCAGACTTTAAAAAAGATTTTTTTTATTGTGGTAAAATGCACAGAACATATGGCATTAAGTACATTCACAATGTTGTGGAGCTATCCAGTTCTAGAACTTTCTCATCACTCCAAAAGGAAACCTCATACCCATTAAGCAGTCGCTTCCTATCTTCCCCTCCCCCAAGCTCCTGACAACCACTAATCTGCTTTCTGTCCCTATGGATTTGCCTATTTTGGATATTTCCCATAAATGGAGTCATACACTGTGGTCTTTTGCATCTGGCCTCTCACATTTAGCATAAAGTTTTCAAGGTTCGCTCAGGTTGTGTTATATAGCTGCACTTCATTCCTTTTTATGCCTGAAGAGTATTCCATTGACCACATTTTGTTTATCCAGCCATCGGCTGATGGACATTTGGGTTGTTTCCACCTTTTGGCTATGGTGGATAGCACTGCTATGAGGTGTCCAGACTTTGAGCATACAGCTACCCAGATTCTGGGCACAGAGATGTCTAGATTCTGTTGCACAGATATCAAACAGCAGGCATGAAGATGCCCATGCATGCTGGGCATGAGAATGTCTAGCTCAGGCACCCTAAGGACCACCTTGGTGCTCCTGTTAAGTAGGTGGGCTCCCATAGACTCTTCTCCAGCACCCAGTCCTGAGCCCCTGAGAAACTGTCTGCAGCTGGAAGGGGCAGGCTCCTTGAGGCAGGAGGAAGAGGGGCTGGGAATCATCCTCCAGATGTGTGACCATGCTTGGAGGGTGGGGGCTGGATGAGATGACCTGAGGGCCCTTCTCACTGTGGGTTATCCCAAAGGCACATGGCAGAACCTCTGTGCCTAGATCATAGAGCACAGAATATCAGAGAAGGATAAGGCCTTGCTGTTGTTCAGTTCAAGTGCCCCACTCAAGGGCATTTTAGAGTTGGGGAAACTGAGGCCAGGGAAGAGACGTGACCTCTGCATTAGTGTTGCCATCAGCAATGCCTTCATAGGTACAGTTGACTGGCACTTTCCGAGTGCTTGGCAGTGTGCACAGCATGAGCTCCCTTAAGCCACACAACTTAGTGAGGAGCTGTCTATTGTTATCCTCATTCTACAGGTGAGAATATGAAGGCTCAGAGAAGTGAACCCACTATCTAAAATGTAAGAAAGGGACAGAAGTTCTTGGGTGTCCCTAAAGGGAACCAGAGGTTTTCCAGCTAGGTCTGCACCACTATGGCCAGTGACAACTGTCCTCAAGTTCAGCCCTGAGTCATCCTCTCCTGGGGGGCTCAGCACCTGTGCACCCTTCTGCTGGGATCTCTATCCCTCAGCCCATCATCTCCAAGCCAGAGGCTGGCCTTCTTGGGGAGGTGGCATAGATTACGGCAAGAGCACAGACATGGGTACAAATCCCAACTCTGCTCCTTGGTAACTTACTCTATCTCACTGAGCCTCAGTGTGTCCATCTGTAAAATGGGGAGTCTGGCCGACACTCACTGCAGAGGGTCGCTTTAAGAGTTAAATGGGTTGATGCATCTACGTGGCTTGCACAGAGCTTGTGCACAATAAGTGCTCCAAAATTGTAGCCCAAGCAAGCTCGTGTGGCTATGCCCAGTGCCTCACCCTGGTCCCCCCACCAGGCTCTGGATCAGAAGAGCTGGATCACTGGCAGACAGGCGATCAGGAGCCTGGCGCTGCCCCCTGGGATCCGTAGCTGAGAAGGAGCGGCGCTCACAGTGTCCCCGGGATAATCGGAGAGGACACCACCTTAATTCCACCTCCATCAGACCTCCGCCAGAAGACACGACCCTTTCACCTCATCAATATTCAAGAGCTTAACAAAAAAAGCTATAACTAGGGAAGTCAGAAATAATGGAATGCAGTATTGATTATTTTATGGTGCGATTAGGGGTAATTACATCTCTCAAATTTTATTTTAATGTTACTTTCTACTACTTTTAGCCTTTTAAAATTATCCCAAACATCCCCATTTAATGGAACACACATGCCTTCAATTTCAATGTGAAATACTTTTTTTCTGCTAAAGTGTGACCTCAATATATTTGAAAACATAAATTACACTATGTATAAACCATAAAAAATGAATGATGAATTTAATTCTGGTGAAGCGTGAGGGAACGAGGAGGCGGGTGGGCGGAGGTGCTGTTTATTCAGCGCGGAGGGGATGGCGGGAACCAGAAGAGATGCCTGACCTTCAGGGGCCCCGGGAACAGGGCCCATCTCTCCAGAGGATACAGGCCAGGGAGGGACTCAGGGGCTGCGCCTGCCCCAGTGCCCTCCCCCACCTCAGGTGAGCCAGTTCCTCTTGGCCCACCCTCCCTGAGGAGTGAGTTTCCAAGGCTTGCACCTCCCAGCCTAACTCTGCCCAGAATAGGTAGTGTGGTGTGGTCGCTCATGTGGCTTCATTTCATGGGTTCCACTGGACAGAAGAGCAAACCAAGGCTGAAGGGACTCAGCTAAAGAAGCTTGGTGAATGAGTGCTGCAGTGCTGGGAGCCAGCTGCAAACCCAGAATGGGGGACCCTGCTTCTGCTGTCAAAAAGAACAGCCTGTTGTAACTCCCCATGTCCCATGTGGCCATCACCGTGCCCGTGTGGACATCCCAGCAGTGAGCAGAGGAGTAAGAACATGGACTGTGGGGCCAGACAGCCCTGGGTTCAAAACCTCACCACTTTCTAGGAGAGCTAGGAGGCTTCTCCAGCACCGTGAAGCCCAGAGAATGTTATACTGGTTCCTCTCTGCCCGACGCACACCCCTTGCCCAGGGTCTATGCTGGGGGTGGGGGTGAAGGGTGGGTTTAGGACCCAGGAATGTGGATTTTCATAATGTGGGTAGGAATTTCTCCTGAGCCCTCTGGGCATGGCCTCCCAGCCTCACTTCTGGGCTTTCCCGGTGTCTGCACTCGCTTCCTTCCCCTTTCCTCTGGGTGACTGGCAGCTCATTATTTGGGGACCCTGCCCTCCATTACATCATGAGTCCTGGGAGGGAAGGGGCTGCCTCTCCTTGTCCATTGTTGGACCTCCAGCACCTGCACGTTGGACGAGCTCGAGAATATTGTATGAATGAAATGTGCTCTTCAACGGGTGACCTCAGAGTTGCTAATTTCAACGGTCAATCCTCAGCCCTCCCTCAACCCATCAGCAGCATTTGCTGGGTGCCTCTTTCTCCTCTGGGAGACAACCTCTTGCCTCGGTTTCCTGGACAGCCAGGCTCTGGCTTTCCTCCGATCTTCCCACCTGCTCCTTCACCTCAGAAGGTCATCCTGGGGCCTCTCCTTTCTACACTCCCTCCTAGGGTGACCATCCCACTCACAGCTTTAACGACCTTCTAAGCCAGCCCTGTCCAATACAACCATAATGCAAACCTCCTAGGCAATTAAAAATTTTTTTGGTAGCCACATTTTTAAACAGTGAAATTAATTTAAATACTCTATTTTATCTGAGTACAGTATATCCAAAATATCATCATTTCAGCTGTGATCAATATAAAAAATCATTAATGAGCTATTTTACTTTTCTTTCATCCTAAGCCTTTGAAATCCAATGTGTATTTTACACTTAACAGCACATCTTGATTGGGAGAGCTGCATCTCAAGTGCTCGGTAGCCACACACGGGGCTGGCAGCTGCTGTACTGGGCAGCAAGGAATCTGCATTGACTGTTTCTAAAGCTTTACCTCCAGCCCAGCTCTCTTCTCAGGCCTCAAACTCCAAAGTCCAAAGCTGAGCTCCTGATCTCTCCTCCCCTCCCCATCAGTTAGCATTACAACTGCTCTATCTTCAAAATACTTCCAGCATCCCGCCACTTCCTGCCTTCTCCACTGTTGCCCAGCTGGTGCAAGCCACCAACACCTCCCACCTGGACACCTGCCATCGTCTCCTCCCTGGTCTCCCCATGTCCACTCTTGCCCTTGCCCCTACAACCTGTGCTCCACCCAGATCCCAGAGTGGCCTAGTTAAAGCCTAAATTGGCTCCTGTTACACCTCTGCTCACAACCCTCTAATACCTCCCACGTCCCTCAGGGTAAAAGTTCAAGTTCCTATATTAGAGCCAAGCCGGGCACAGTAGTCCCAGCCACTCAGGAGGCTGAGGCAGGAAGATCACTTGAGCCCAGGAGTTCAGGGCTGCAGTGTACATGATCACGCCTGTGAATAGCCACTGCACTCCAGCCTGGGCAACTCAGTGAGACCCCATCTCTTTTAAAAAAAAAAAAAAGTAGTCCAAACAAGCACGTTTTTGGGCTTCAAGGCCTTTGCTCTGTCTGTTCTCAGGCCCAGATGGCCCTTCCCATAGCTGCCTACAAGGCCTTTCTTATTAAAATTGCCATGTCTCTCCCCAACCTTCTACCCCCTCCTTTTTTTTCTCTCCATAGCACTCATAACTTTCTAGTACTTTATATAATTTAGGTATTTATTTTGTTGATTTTATGGGGGACTGACTGCCTCCCCCACCAGAATATCAGCTCCATGAGGTTGGGAATTTTTGTCCTTTTGTCTGTTTTGTTCACTGCCCCACCCCAGTGTCCACATGGATGGTGCTGGCATGTGTTAGGCATTCATAAATATTTGATGAATAAGTGAATAAATATGCCCCTCCCAAATGGATAGCCATTTGAACCAAGACCACTTATTGAATTCTGTTTATTTGAAATGTCATCTTTATTATAAACTAAACTTTCATATTAACATGGACTTGTTCCTGTCCATTGATCAATTTATCTAATCCCATTCCTAAATTGCCCTACTTTAATTACTATAACTCTATCTATATAGTATGTTTTGCCAACTGTTAGGGGCTATTCTCCTTTGGAAATTTTTTTTTATATTATTATGCATTTTCTTTTTCATACAAACTCAACAAGTGGACTATCATGTTTGATAACACTTATGTTGGGACCTTCATTGAGATTACATTTGATTTATTAATTAATTAAAGAAGATGAATTTATTTTATTTCAATATTGTCATCCCATCTAAAATATATCTCTCCATTTCCTTTTTTTTTTTTTTAAGGCTAGCTTACATGCTGTGCCTGTAATAAATCCTTCATTTTATTTCATTTTTTTAGAACTGAGGTCTTACTCTGTCACCCAGGCTGGAGTGCAGTGGCTATTCACAAGTTTGATCATAGCTCACTGTAGCCTCGAACTCCTGGACTCAAGTGATCCTCCTGCCTCCTAAGTAGGTGTGTTCTACATACCACAACAGATGTGTGCTACCATGCTCAGCTCTGCATTTCTTTTTTTAAATAATGTTTTATAAAAACATTAGAGGAGCCGGGCACAGTGGCACATGCCTGTAGTCCCAGCTACTGGGGAGACTAAGGAGGGAGGATCGCTTAAGCCCAGGAGTTCGAGTCTAGCCTGAGCAACATAGCAAGACCCCATCTCTAAAATTTAAAAAAAAATTCACAACCTTGGGCAGCAAAAACAAGATACAACCCAGGAGCCAAAGAGAAAAAGAGTGTTATACTCTTTTTATGACATCAAAATTTAACATTTCTGTGTGACAAAAGACCAGCAACAGGCTATGAGAAAAATGATTCCTATCTAGAATACATAAAAACATTGGAAAATGGACTAAAGATATAAACACATTTCACAGAAGACAAAATGAAAATGGCCAATAAACAAATGAAAAAAAAAATTCACACTCAATAGTAATCAGGTAAATGAAAATTAAAATAATGGTATATCTTTTTTTGTCTGACAAATTATAAAAAGTTAAGAAGATTGATAATATCTAGCATTAGTAAAGATGCAATTAAACAGGCACTTTCATACAATGCTGGTTAAAGCGTACATGAGTTAACTTTTTGGAGAACAATTTGTTAACATCGACTGAAGTTAAAAATTTGACCCAGGAATTCAACGTCTGGGGCTCTCTTTTCCAGAAAGACTTGTTTAAGTGGGCAAAAGTGTGTGTGAGAATGTTTATTACCTTGTCTTTTTGTAATAGAAAACATTTTTGAAAAAACATAATGTCCATCAATCAGAGATTGGATATAACCCTATAGCATAGCCACACTATGAAATCCTGGACAGCTACTAAAAGTAGTGAGGTAGATCTACAGAGATCCGTTAAAGATCATAGAAAACTCTCCAAAGCATACTGTCAGGTGCAAAGAAGTTAGACCAACAAATCTGATGTGATGCCATTTATATAAAAGATAAGATATTTGAAAAATGGGCAAAGAATTTGAACAGCCATTTCTCCAAAGAAGCTACATAAATGTCCAATAATCACACGAAAAAATGCTCACTGCCATCCGCCACTAGGTAAATGCAAATCAAAACGACGAGATACCCACTCCACACTCACTAGGATGGCTATAATAAAAAAGACAGATAATAGCAAGTGCTGGGGAGGATGAGGAGAAACGGGAACCTTCATACACGGCTGGTGGGGTTGTAACATGGTACAGCCACTTTGGCAAACGATCTGGCAGTTCCTCAAACACGGAGTTACCATATGACCCAACAATTCTACTTCTAGGTGTATGCCCAAGAGAAATGAAAACGTATGTCCACACAAAAACTTGTACACGAATGTTCATAGCAGCATTACTCATCATAGCCAAAAAGTAAAAACAACCCAAATGACCATCAACTGGTGAATGGGTAAGTAAAACATGGTATATCCATACAATGGAATATTATTTGGTGATATAAGGGAACGAAACACTGATACACGCTACAACATGGGCGAACCTTGAAAACATTATACTTAAGTGAAAAGCAATACGAGAGAGATGTACGATTCCATTTATAAGAAATATCCAGAATAGGTAAATCCATAGAGACAGAAAGTAGACCAGTGCTTGTCAAGGGCTGGGGACATTAAAGGGAATGAGGACTGACTGCTAGTGGTCACAGGGATTCTTTTTGGGGTGATGAAATGCTCTAAAATTGATGTGGTGATGGCTGCACAACTCTGCATATACTAAAAATCATAGAATTTTACACTTTAAATAGGTGAATTGTATGGTATGTAAATTATATCCCAATAAAGCTTTTTTTAAAATTTCAATAGATTTAGGGGGTACAAGTTTTTTGATACATGAATAAATTGCATAGTGGTGAAGTCAGGGCTTTCAGTGTACCTGTCACCGGAATAGTGTACATTACATCCAATAGGTAATTTTCGATCCTTTACCTTCCTCCCACTCTCCCCACTTCTGAGTCTCCAAAGTCTATTATACCACTCCGTATGACCAATAAAGCTGTTTTTTAAAAAGATAATGAAGATGCTTGCATTTGATCCTTTCTCATTGGTAACTCATAGTCCAGGGACTGGAGTCTCACCCACAATCCAAGCACCCCTTGTATCAGTCCCCTTTAAAATCCATGGTGAGCAATCTGCCACGAATGAAGAGTCAAAATTTTCAATAAATCAGGATCGGTAGCCTGAGTTTTCCCTTGCGGCAGGCTCCAATATGGCTCAGCTCAGCAGTTACTGATCTAGTCTTTACTTAAAATCTTGTTATTTTGTTCACTGCGGAATTTTTTGCATTATTTTTGCTTTTTAAAAATATTGCATTAAAGTGTTATTTATCCTGATGTCTGAGGGTTTGGGGCGCCCCCTGAAATTTTGCACTCAAGTGCCTCATTCGCCCCCCCTCGGGGTCCCCGCCCTGGGTCACGCGAGTAGTGACCCTGGCCTTGGCCTTGTCCCTACCAGGAGCCGCCCGGGACTCTCAGGCTGCACGGAGGCTAGAGCGGCGGGAGGCTCCAGATGCCCAAAGGCCACAGCCTCCCGCTGCGACGGCTGCCGGGTCCTCGGGAGAGCCCTGGAGAGACAGAGAAGGAGACACAGTGAGACTCAGCCCACAGAGGGCCAGGGGAGCGGGTCCCCAAACCAGAAGAGGGGCAGAAAGAGACAGGGGAGAGGAGGCAGGCAAGGAGGCGCGGCGGGGAGCGGCCCTGGTCCCACGGCGGGGGGCGCGCCCCTCCCGGCCTGCCCCCTCCCGGCGCCCCGCCCCACCCCACCCCGGCGCGGGAGGCCCTGCGCGGCCGTCGGAGGCGCCCGGGGCGGGGCGCGCTCGGGCGGGGAGGGGGCTCCCGGCCGCCGCCGCCTGATGCGTATCGATCGGGCGCCCGGGGTCGGCGCGGGGGCACCAGCTGCCGGCGGGCGGGGCGACCGCACATTAGCGCGGCCGGGACCACTCCCCGGAACGCGGGCCGGGCAGCCCATTAGACGCCCCCGGCCGGCCGGGCGACCCCCGCGCGGGCGGGGCGAGGCTGGCTCCAAGCAGGCGGCCCCCGCGGCGGGCTGCGGGCCGAGCTGGGCGCAGGGATCCCACCCGACGGGCCCCTCCGAAGCTCCCGCTCGCCCCGCGCCCGGCCCTGGCTGCCTGCTCCCCGCACTGCTGCCAGCCCCTAGGCCTGCGCACGTGCCGTGCCCTCGGACACCCTCCGCCCACCGCTGCTCACCAAACCCAGCCCTTGGCTCTCCTGAGCCCCCAGACCCCGCTGGGTGCCTGCCCTTGCACTTCCTCAGCGGACCCCCTGCACAGCGCCCACGAAAGCGTTAGACTCTGCGTTTGGTAATCGGGGTCGCGGGCTGCTCTCCCCAAGCGGTTTGCGGGCCCTCTGGGGGCAGCACCCTGCCTCACATCTTCCCCTGTCCTGGCACCGAGCCGCTGGGTGCACCCCGCACGCCTGCAGTGAAGGAATACGCGCGAAAGCTAGGCAGGAGGCAAAATCTGTGGAGCCCACAGAGACTTTCGACAGGGGGACCTTGGTGCCCTCTTCTTTTCCTCGAGGAGCAGGAGAGTGTTGGGCAGAATTAGGGTTGAATTCTAGTTCTGCCACTTAACAGCTGTGTGACCTTGGGCAGGTTATTTAACTTCTCTGGGCCTCTGTTGCCCCATCTGCGGCTTCACCAAGGCCTGGTTGGAAAAGGACGATGTGTATCCTAATTCCTGTCCTGGCAAGGGATCCGGGGATCGGTACTCACGCTGGGGAGGGGACTGGCAACTCCGTAAGAAGAGGTGGGCCGCAGAGGGCGTGAAGTCTCCGGTGGGGTGTGGGGCGTACAGGAAACAGGCCGTCCTCACAGTGGCTGCTGCTGGCGGCGGACCCTGGAAGGGGGACCATAAGGGGCAGTTTGGCAACGTGGCTCCTCCTTTCCAGGCCGGCACCTCCCCCGGACCCCAGACCCATCCCTCTCACCTCCTCCCGGACAGGACAGCGGTCCAGCCCCACAGAAGGCAGCAGGGACTTCCCCTGTCCTCTGGCTTTGCCTCACCAGCCTCGCTTCTCCCCCGACCCCACCTCCCCTCCCGCTCCCACCCTGTTCCCGGCAGCAGCACCTGAGCTCAGGGTGCTCCGTCCCTCTCCCCCCACACTCTCTAGAACCCATTCTAGAACCCATTCTAGAACAGATAGGGAAGCCCGATGGTCAGTTCGCAGCCCTCAGTTTGCTGGTCCCTGGTGGTCACTCTGCCCTCCTTGGAGTCCTTTCCTTACTCAGCTGGTACCCTCCCCCTTCTTCCTGGCTGCTCTCCAGTCTCCTCTGTGACTTCCTTCTCCGTGTCCCACCTCTTCTGACTCTTGTCCACATACCGCTCCCTCTGCGATCCCCTCTGAGCCCAGCTCTGTAAACACCAAGTATGTGCCGACAATTCCCAAATTTTTATCTGTTGTTCAAACCTCTCCCCGGAGCCCCAGGTGTGTCTATACATCTGTCTCCTGGACATCTTCACTTGGAGAAAAGGCAGGGCTGCCTCTAGCTCATACAGCCACTTTCCAGTTAGGAGAAAGTGACTTCCTTAAGTGGAAAAAAAAAACTTTTTAAAACTTGATACTATGTATTATTCTGCCCAACTGTAGGAAGACTGAGCAGGAGAAAGCAGAACGCACCTGCCCGCTCCTGGCCGGGCCAGGCAGCCCCAGACTGGCCCTTGTGTAAAGGAGAGGGAGGTGGGGGAGGGACACTGGCTTTGGGGTTTAATCAGTAGCGTCCAACTTAAATTCATCTGAATGACAGTTCCATAAATCAAAGTTTTTGTTAGATCTGTGGCCAGAGCATATGCATCCCTTGGAAGCAGTGAAGCTGCGGGAGCGTGGCTGTGCCCCCTCACTCACCCCCTCAGCTTGGCCTGGGTCTGTCCAGGAGGGGCTTTTCTGGGGCCAGCAGTCCTGGTCAGGCACGCACTCATATCCACACTCCTGCTCACTTATACCCAAGTGCTAAGGCAACAGTCACACTGTGAACCCTCCCTCCGCCACCCCCACCCTGTGATGTAGCTGTGGCAGGTTTAGAGTTGGGTGGGGAAGGAAATCAGTCTTGCAAAAGAGGCTGGAAAGAAGATGAGCAACTTCAGGGGACACCCTGCCTGTGACTGCAACAGAACACAGTCCTTCACATGTGTGGAGGTTCTAGAGGTTAGACAGATCTGTGATCAGAATGAAACCCCCTTGGATATACTGCCCTTGTACAGGGTATAACCTGTGCAACCTTAGATGGCAGTCCTGCTAATAGGCACTTGTATTAGTCAAGATAGGACAACTTATGCTGTGATAACAAACAACATCAAAATCTCAGTGTCTTAGAACAACAAAGATTTATTTCTTTCTGGTGATACATGTCCAGGATGGGTGGGCAAGGGGCTCTCCTTCATGAGCCACTTAGAAACCCAGGCTGATGGAGCTTTCACCTCAGCACATGCTCCTGAGATACTCTCAGCAGGGAACCAGCAGAGCTATAGGAAATTAAATGCCCTGGGCCAGAAGTTACACATATCACTCCCACGTACAACTCTCTGGCCAGAGCTAGTCTAATGGCCACGTCTAACTTCAGTGTGGCAAGATGTAACCTCCTCCTGTGTGTCCAACAGAGAACAGGATACCAAGTTAGCAGTGACATCTGCCTCAGCACCCCAAACTTAACACATTCAAACCAAATTCCTCCCGCAATCTTCCCAGCTGTGCTAGTGGTGTCTCCCAGGGCTCAGGCCTCAGACTCGGAGGCATCCCTGATTCCTCTCTTTTTAAAATATCCCATAGTCAGGCGATTTGCAAACCCTGTCAACTCTACTTTCAAAATATATCCACCCCACCAGCCTGGGCTGAGCCACCATCATCTCCGGCCTCAACCGTCACAGTGGGCTCCTTAATTCCACCTTCACCCTCTACAGACGGTCTCTGCCCAGTGGCCAGAGGGATCCTGTTAGACATAAGCCAGATCACATCTCTGCTCTGCTCAGAACCCTCCGTGGCTCCAACCTGCCTCAGAGAAAAGCCAAAGTCCTCACAGTGGCCCTCAGAGCCCTGTGCCTCCTCTGCCATCTCTCTGACCTTACCTCCCCCCCTCGCTGCCTCTCACTCTTCTGCAGCCCACTGGCCTCCTTGCTGTCCCTGGACAGTCAGTCTGCTCGGCCTCCGGGCCTTTGCGCCTGCAGGTCCCTCTGCCTGGAGTGCTCTCCCTTCAGATCTCAGCAGAGCTTCCCCCACCTCCTTCAAGACTTCGCTCTGATGTCTCTTCCTCCAGGAACCCCTCCCTGACCTCCCTTTTCTCAGTTGCACACCCTCTCCTGTGCTCCCGCTACTTCTTTCCGATTGCATTCTTTTGCCGGAAGACTTACCACCTTCTAACAATCTAAAGATCTTACTTATTGTGTTTACCATCTGTTGCCCCAACTAGAAGGTAGGGCTGAGTTTTTTTGTTTTGTTTTTATTTTATTGACACAAGGTCTTATTCTGTCACCCAGGCTGGAGTGCAGTGGCGTGATCATAACTCACTGCAACCTCTAACTCCCGAGCTCAAGTGATCCTCCCACCTCAACTTCCCGAGTAGCTGGGACTACAGGCACGCACCACCATGCCTGGCTAATTTTTTTTATTTTTTGGAAGAGACAGGGTCTCGCTATGTTGCCCAGGCTGGTCTCAAATTCCTGGCCTAAAGTGATCCTCCTGCCTCGCCCTCCCAAAGCACTGGGATTACAGGCATGAGCCACCATGCCCAGCCTAGGGTAGAGATTTTTATCTGTTTGGTTCACTGCCATATACTTATCATCTGTAATAGTGTCTGGCACTATAGCAGGTGCTCAGTAAATATCGTTGAGTGAATGAACTAACCAAAGCATGCACAGTGGCTAAGAGCTCAACTGCTGGTTCAAAGACCAGCCTTGCCACTTGCTATGTGATTTGGGGCAATTCACTTAGCTTCCCTGACCCTCAGTTTGCTAATCTGTACAATGGGAACAAGAATAGTACCTACCACCTGGAGTTGTAAATTTCAGTGAGCTAATGTACATCAAGCTGTCTGTACAGTGCCTGGCAGAGAAATGCTTGGTATGTGTTGGCTATTATTATTTTAAAACTTTGACTCTATAATTCTACTTCTATCCACTTGTAATAAAGAAATAGAGACTTTTCTGATTATGGGCAAAGATTTACATATAATAGCATTCTTCACAGTGTTCTTTTAATAGTAAAAAGTTGGAAGTAATCTAAATTTCTAAGAAGATGGGATTTGTTAAATAAAATATGGTACACCCTTTGAAGGAATACCAGACAGCTATTAAAATTCAAGTTCTCAAAGAATATTTAATGGCATGGGAGAATGTCCAGAGCATAATGCTAAGTGAAAAAGTAGGATACAATTTTTTTTAAGAGACAAAGTCTCACTCTTTCACCCAGGCTGGAGTGCAACATTGCCATCATAGCTCACTGCAGCCTCCAACTCCTAAGCTCAAGGGATCCTCCTGCCTCAGCCTCTCAAATAGCTGGGACTATAGGTGTGCGCCACTGCGCCCAGCTAATTTTTTAATTAATTAATTAATTAATTTTTTGTAGAGATGGGGTCTCTCTATGTTGCCCAGGCTGGTCTTAAACTCCTGGGCTCAAGTGATCCTCTCGCCTCGGCTGCTGGAGTTGCTGGGATTAGAGGCGTGAGCCGCTATACCCCGCGTAATTCTTAACTTGAGTAATGGATATCTGACTGTTTGTTTTATTATTGTTCTTTAAACTGTACATACACTCTTTCACACGTATTAAGTAATTCATAACAATGCAGAAGAAAGGATACAAAACTATATGATCCCAATTCAGATTTAAATATTTTTGCACACTCCCCTTACCCCTAACACATTCATTGAAAAAAATACTGGGAAGAAGTTGACTTAGATGTTAACAGTGGTTCCTTCTGGATGATAAGATACTGAAGGATTCAAACATTCTTTTTCATTCCTTATTGTATTATATTTTCCAGATTTCTTACAATGAATGTGGAAACTGCAATGCTTTAATAATCAGGAAAAAGAGGATTTTTAAGGATGTAGGTCAGCATTTCCCAAATGCTAGTTCCCACAGCATGTTACCAGGTGGTCAAAACAAAGATTCTGAGGGATCAGGTAAGTTTGACAAAGGTCAGGTAAAGGGAATATAAGTAAGAACACGAGCTACGGCGGAGGCCATGGCAAGACAGGCATTTAGAAAGTTTCTTTGCTCTTTGACTCAGTATTGGTTGAAAAGAGGACAGCCAAAATTATAACCAAAGGAGGCATTATGCTTCCAGAAAACCCTCAAGGAAAAGTATTGCAAGCAACAGTAGTAGCTGTTGGATCCGTCTCTAAAGGGAGGAATAGAGAGATTCAACCAGTGAGAGTGAAAGTTGGAGACAAAGTTCTTCTCCCAGAATATGGAGGCACCGAAGTAGTTCCAGACAACAAGGAATCTTTCTTTGTTTTCTTTTCTTTTTTTTTACGTTTTCTTTATATTCCTGAACTTACAAAGGCAGTAATTGTTACAGTAAGAAGAAACTTCAGTATCCAGCCCAAATTGTCAACCAAGAAGTCAGGTGGGTTCCTTGCTTCATCTTTAAGGTTTTAGATGAAGAGACGCATAGGGTGAGGTCTTGGGGAAGAGGCGTGCCACCCTCTGGGAACCTCCACATGTTCAGCTATCCAGAAGCCAACTAGGATTATTTATTTAGAGATGGTGACATTCTTGGAAAATACGTGGACTGAAATAAATCAGTTATTGAAATGGCCTCATGTGAAACTGCCCATTCCACTGAAGTTCTGAAAGCTTTCACCGTGTAAATAATTTCCATGTCTTTCTTTTATAATAAACTAATGATATCTAAATAGAGAGAGAGAGAGAGTTCAAGCAGTTTCACCTCTGCAGGACTTCTCAGAGCCTTTACAGTGGCACCCGTGATGGCTCTCTGTAAGCATGCTTCTTCCTGCTCCTCTTCCTCCTCTTTCCTTCTGAAGACCTCCTGCACATCCCCTCCTACAGAAGTCCTCCGGGATTCCCAGTCCAGGCAGAAGTCATCCCCTTCTTGGGCAACACTAGAGAGAGCTGATTCTCTTTGGACCTGTGCCAGGCCCAAAAGCTTGGCGACAAGTGTGACAAATGGAGAGGCATCCGGCCCGTTTTTCTGGAGCATCCCGAATCCAGATAGCTTTGTGGGACTCGCTGCCTGCTGACTCACTCGGGTCTGAATCATTTCCCTTTCCTGGGTTTTGGTTTGCTCATCTCTGCAATAGGAACAGGAGAATATAGAAAGCCTGTCTCCTTGAAGCTGCTGTTGTCTTCACCACACAGCCGGGGGCTGCCGTATGGAGAGTTTTCCTGGAGTACACTCACCTGTCTGAGTGTTTCTGGGACACTGTGCACCTGTGTGAGGTGCTCATTTTTGTGGGTATGGTGCCTTGAGGACTTGATCTAGGTCCCTGTGAATCCTGGAGAGAGTGTGTGTGTGTGTGTGTGTGTGTGTTTGGGCACACATTCCTGTGGCTCAGAGTTCACTCCTTCCCCTGTAGATCTGTGAGCCTTGGCCTCGGGGCCCAGGCCATGGCGGATCCCCATCCAGGACCTGGGTCTGCCTCAGCTTGGGCAGATTCCCTCCCACGCTTCCCAGCCTGGGGCCTGAAACTCATCCAGGCAAGCGAGGGCTGAGAACCACCCCTCCAAACACGGTTCCCGGTTAGCCCCACACACCTGTCAAGGGTTGACCAGGAGCCCACGGTGGGGTGACCCCCAGGCTGGCAGGCCCCCCACCCAAGGCCCGGACCTCTGTGAGGCCCATGAAGCCCTCCTGTCGTCCCACAGAGGCGGCAGCACGGGGAACAGCGGAACCCTAAGCCCAGAGGGACCTAGCTTTGACTCAGCCACAAGCAAATGGAGTGAGGATCCCCTGGCGCCCCAGCTCCCCACCCCCACCCTCAGGGCTGCTCTTCCCGCAAAATCAATCAACCTGCCACTGCGTTTGTGGGAAGTGGGGGGCGGTAGGAGAAGAGCTCGTGGGACATGCACTCCCTTGCAGGGTGGCAGCCCTGTGTGGGTGTTGATCAGGGCTCAGGGGCACTGGTGGGGGCCTGCTGAAGCACTCCCAAGGGACCCCCATCCTGAACTCTGGATCCCTTCCCAGCTGGCCACACCAGGCCCAGGGCTGAGGATGAGAGGGTGTGGTTGTGGGAGTTACCCCAGGGGCACTGCCAAGGGTGTGGCAGACCTGGCTGTGGAGACGGAGCAGCACCCTGCCTCCCCCCCCACCCCCTGGGCTGGAGTGGAGGGAGCCGAGGAGGAGGGTGAGTGTGCAGCTGGAGTACTATGAGATGGGTCTCAGTCTTCACTGTGGGTGGGGGTGGGGTCCTGCCATGAAAGAGCCATTGCCCTTTCCCCAGGGAAGATGACCACCCTGTCCTCTTATTACGTGAACATGTCCCATGGCTGGGGAACAGAAGAGGAGCTGGCAGCTCTCCTACACCCTCCACTGCCACCATGACTGTCAATAAAGACAATAATTAATGCCTCACATTTGCATAGGGCTTTAGCATGTGGAAAGTGCCCTATGTGGGTGGGCAGGGGGGCAGGCTTTATTATTTTCACCCCCATTTTACAGATGAGGAAACTGAGGCTTGGAGAAGGCCTGTTTGAATGATGAGCAAATGGCAACAGGTTGGGGCAGTTACAGGCGCAGGGAGGGGGTGCTGACCGTGTCCTGGGGAGGTAAGGGGGTGCTGAAGTTGGGGGATGGAGGACACTCTCCCAGTTGATGTGTTCTCCTGGGAAGAGCACTGGACTAGGAGTCCTGCAGCCTGGTAGAGCTCTGGCTCCTGTTCTGGCTTGCTAAACAAGCTGCGTCTCCTCCCTGGGCCTCTACTTCTCCTTCTGTAAAATGGAGTTAATAATCCCTGCCCTGCCCTATGGGCATGTTGCAGAGAGCAAACCAGTGCTACAGGATGGGAAAGGGCTTTGGAAACTGCAGGGAGCTGCCAGCACACAGGAGTCATCAGCCCACGTCTGCCTCCCAGCATCACTGTGCCTGGGGGGAGGCAACCCAGCTGGACCCGGGGGTCTAGAACCTAGAACTTTGCCCAATTCGAAGTTCTAGAGCCTTGCATCTCTGGGCCCTACTATGATCTGATGGAACCTGGGGAACAGAACCTGGCAGCCCAAGATTCACCAGGCATCTCCTCCGCCCTCCCCAGTACTAGGCCGGGGCGTGGGGTTGGGGGCGGGTGGCAGACCAGGCTGCCAATGTGAATATTAGCTGGTGCGAACTAATTTGATGGTGCTGATAAAGGCTGGGCTGCCTGGGGCCCCTGAGCCCCACCCAGCCCCCCCACTCCACCCCCGCCAATAACATTGAGGCTGAGCTGTCGAGGCTGAGCTGTCCCGGCTCCGGCTCCCCATTTTCGGGTGATGAAATCCCAGCTCGGTTGGGCTGGCTAGCGCTACAGTTACCAAATCACTTTAATTGAGATTAATTTGGGAGCTGATTGGGTCAGCCCTTGCAGGCACCCATTAATTAGTGGGGGAGGCTCAAAGGCCCAACAGCTGGGCCCTGCACCCAGCAGGGGCTGGGGCCACTGGGGAGAGGGCACTAAGAGATGCCCAGGTGGGTATGTGTCCCAGGGGAGGGGGCAAGCTGGACAGAGCCTCCCTCAGCCCATGCTGCTCCCTCAGCCCACTGGGCCCTGACCTTCTCCTCCCACTCCTGGGTGGGGCGGGGGCTGTGGCCTTTGACTCAGGCCCAGAGGCAGCTCTGGGTCTCCTAGGGTGGGTGGGGGGGTGCTCAGAAGCTCCTTGGACATCAAACAACTCTTGCAAAACCTCTAGATGAGTTAAGTGCAAATGAATTTGAAACAGACAATGAAGTTCCCTTTAGAGACACCTGGGCAGAAAAATGAAGGGAAAAGTGCCCCAGGGAGAGCTCGTTTGGGGATTTTTTTTTTCCCTGAACCCAAAACACACAAGGCAAAACAAACCCACCCGTCTACACCGGGCGCCAGAGGCGGGCAGGCGCGTCCGGACTCAGCGCTGGGCTGGCAGCGAGTTGGGCACACGCGTGAGAGCCGGGCACACTCGTGGGAGTGGAGAGCAGCACAGATGTGTGTGCAGAGCCAGGAGTGCCAGGCACACACGTGCGGAGGTGGCACTGGCTCTGGGACAGCGTGGAGCCCCTGGGCACGGGAGGAGGGGGGCAATGGGGGGAGGGCACATGCCAGATGGGGATGTGGGGCATCTGGGGCAGCAGTGCCCAGGCCCTGCCCCCCAGGACCCCTGGCACCCCTGGTCACAGTGCTCCTGGCCCTGGGTGGGGCCCTCCCAATTGCCAGGCAGGTGAGGTGGCAGAGTGGGGGCCTCTGGGCCTGCCTGCCCTGCCCCACTCACCCGACCTGCTCCAGCTAATTGCCCGGGTGTTTTATTTTTTCCCTGTGAATTTCACAGGGGGACAAAAGCAGCTTCTGAGTCACCAGGAACCAGCCCCCACATCCGCCCACTCTGGAGCCTTGCCCCACCCCAAGAACCCAAGGACCCTGGCGCTTGGGCCTGGCCCAGGGTGACTTCGGGGAGCCCCAGACCCTGCTGGGTCTGTAAGGTGTCCCAACTGCTGACCAGCACCCCCCAGGGGCCCCAGGGGGTGTGACCTCCCTGGGGGCCCTAATGGAGCAGCCACCTCACTGCAGTGCATTTGCAATTCATGGCTCCAGCCGGGATTGCATTAGGCCCCGGCTGTCACTCGTGATAAATGTTGCTTGTTTTCCAGAAAAAAACAGGCCCTAGATACAGAGTGACAGGGTCTCAGAGGCACTGGCCCTTCCGTGCCTGAGGACCAGTCCATGGCTGGTGTCCTCAGTGGTCTGTCAGCAGCCTCAGAACTTGACTCCTTCAGGGGCTCCCGAGGGTCCCAAATGGTGGGAAAAAAAGAGTTCCTGCAGGCGTTTCCGGTCACTAAGCCTGTCGTGGCCCCTGTCCCTCGGGTTCTCCCAACACCTGTGGGAGGGACTCTGTTGAAGCAGCTCCACTTGACAGATGGGCAAACTGAGGTTTAAAGGAAGAGGGAAGGTGGATGAAGCGGGGTGGGCTGGAGGTGAATTGGAGAGGACCCTGAGGGGGGAGGTCCAGGAGCCCAAGGGGGAGGCGCAGGGAGGGGCGGGTCGAGAACCTTGTACAGACACGGCTCTCCCTCCTCCGTCCTGGCCTGGCCGCCCAGGGATCCAGATCTGCTGTCTGCCCAGCCCTGGCCCAACCTCTGCCTTCCCTCTTCCTTGCATCTCCCTTCCTGTCCAGAAGAGGGGAGCCCCCAGGCCTGGGCTCTGGGCAGTGCCTCCTGCAGCCACCAGCTCTGATAAAGGCAGAGGGAGTGCTCCCTCCCATCCCACCCAAGCCAGGCCACAACCTGCTCAGGGGCAGCGGGTGACTGGGGCGAAGGGGGTGGAGGGAATTAGCTGGATGTCTCAGCTGGGGCCCCTCCCACACATCCCCCCCCTCAGCTTCTCAAAGAGCCAGTGGTCCTCAGGCCTGCTGGAACAGAGGAGCCCAGATAGCCCTCTGCTGTGGCTCAAGAGTTCACAATGGCTCCCACTTTCCCAGAGTTTCCCAAATTTTATTCTGTTTCATCCCTGCTCCTGCCCTTACCATCTGGGAGCCACAGTCTGGCAGAGCAGCAGGCAGAAAAAAATAATTCCATCCACAAGTATCTTGTCAGGCCCAAACACTGGAAAAAGAACAGTGGCTCACCTGGGGGCAGATTTTATCTTGTGCCCTTGCACCTCTGTGATTGCACACAATTTCAGCAGAAGCAGGTGAAATAGTCTGGTCATGCTAATCCCTTTATCAAAGATGAGGAAACTGAGGCAGAGGGCTGACAGCGAGAGGCAAAGGCTCTGTCCTCAGCTGTAAACGTTGTTTCATTCTCTGATGTGTCTGTGTGCCTGGAACAGCAGTGCCTTGTGTGCTGCAGGCATTTGCTGAATGAGTGAATGAGCGAATGAATGAATGAGCCAGCGGCCTCAGCAGGAGACTGGAAGCTGCCGGCTGCCAGAGGCTGAGCTGTGAGGCGTGGCAGTCAGGCCCTGACAACCCCTCTGCCGCCCTCCTTGCCCCCCTCGGTCTGGGAGCAGGCAACCTACTGACACAGTCCTGTGAGTGCCCCTGTTGCAAAGCCAGCTGCCGCTGGGGGCCCAGTCCAGGTTCCATGCACCCAGCTCCACAGCCCCAAGCCCACCGGAAGGGACCAGGCAGTGCAGACCAGAAGGAAAAGAAACCCCCTTCCCTGGAGGTCTGGAGACTGAGTCTGCTCCCTTGTGTGCCAGGCACCTGCTAAGTGGGCACTGTCTGTGTTATTTCCTCTCTGTGGCCATGCACTGAGGCAGGTACTTTCTTTCTGCTCATTTCACAGATGTGGTGAGACATGGGCTGGGCCTGGAGCCCTGGGACCTGACCGTATCCCTGGTGGTGGCTGGGCCCCTCCTGCAGTTCTTCCTTTCTGGGCTCATGAAGCAGCCAGGGCGCCACCCTCTTTTGTGATCTCCCCTCTCAGTTAGAGTTCCTGTCCTGGCATTTTTGTCCAATATAGAAGGCCCAGTGTCCGCTCTCGCCAGCTGCCTGCTCCATCTGTTCCAGGGTAGCCCTGGGGCTTCCCTCACTGTCAGCCCAACACTTGGGTTTTCCTTGGCAACAAGGCCAGAGGTCCAGCTCTGGATACACTTGTGCAAAGCCCCCAGTCCCAGTCCCCAATGTCTAGAGACCAGTTTTCCAGAATCCAAATGTGCTGAGTCCCTGTGTCTTCCCCATATGGGCAGATGTTGGTTGCATCTCCCTGGGATGTGAACAGCTGAACTGCACTCTGGAGCATGCCAGAGGCTGAGGCTTGGGGCCAACATCATAGCCACCCTCCAGCTGTACCTTCCAAGCAAGGCGTGGGGCTGTGCAAAGAGAACATCGCCCCTGGAGCGAGCTGGGTTCAAATACCAACATTGTCTCTTCCTAGCTGTGTGACCTTGGACAAATTGCTTCTCCACTCTGAGCTTCAGCTTTCTCATCTGTAAAATGGGCATGACTGTATCTTACATCACACAGTGGTTGTGGGGCTCCCATGGGCGGTATGTAGGTGCTTAATAAGTGGAGTCGCTGACATAATCTGTTGGCTAGACTGGTGGGCAGCTTGGTGTCCTCAGCCAGTGGGCACCATCCCTCCAGACCCCTGGGGCCCCATCCACCCCTGTCACCAATCCATGCCGCTGTGCCACTTCCACTGTCATCTGTCAGTGCCAGCTGCACCTGCCTTCATCAGGACACTGCAAGGCCCCAGATGCCTTGGGGTCTCTGCCACACCCTGTCCTCCCTGCAGCCTGCTCCAGCTGCCTCGGGCTCCTGGATGAGGGGACTCGGCAGCTCCCCCAGGTGCAAAGGCCCCACCTCATCCTCACCCCAGGGCCGTCTGCACCCCCAGGGGCTCCTCACACCGACCTGGAATCCAGGGGCCAGGCTGGAAGCCCCTCGACTGCCAGAGTACAGCCCCCACCACCCCTCCGCCCAGCTCGTACCACATCCTGCCGCAGCCCTGTGTCTATTTCATCAGGCCAAGGATTGCTTTTTAAATAAATCTAAAAAACTCCACTTCCTCCTTGGCAAGTTCATTTTAAGTCATTTTATCTCTTTCCCCCCTATATTTTTCCCAAATAATGTGATTAAGTGACTCAGCGCCGGCTGCCTCTGGCAGGCCTGGCCTCTAATTCAGTTTGAGGACGGCCACCTTTGACCCCACTCCACTCTGGCTAAGAGAACACTTAAGCAATATTCTAGATATTCTACCGCTTCCTACAGAGAGAGTCCAGTGGGGGGGGGGGCGGCGAGGGGTGGGGGCGGAGGGGGGCGGGGGGAAGCGAAACAAACTTTCACATAAAATTATGGTATATGGATAATTGAGAAGTTTAAAAACATGAATCTAATTGTACAGTCCCCGGAGAAACCCATATCGAGCCGTCCTATAAGAGGCCTGGAATCTCCCGATGATGATTTATTGCTAAATCCTAGTATTTTTCAATACATTATAGTTTTTAAATTGTGTTTAAATTGAGTGTAGAGGAGCAGAGGCCATTAGGAGATGCAGAAATGATGATTATATTTAAATATTCATGCACGCAGTACCTTATTATTGAATCTGAACACTAACAAAATCAATATTAAGTGCGGTTTGACATGAATTTATTTATGAATTTCGACTTTCTAAGTACTGTATTTTTTCACTCAAAAATTGTGAGTATAATGTAGTAATGATATCAAAACACAGTGTCAGGGAGCATTAGCTGGGGAGGTTATAAACCTCTGGATTAGGGGGCCCCAGATTGCCCTCAAAAGTGCTTAGTATACAAAACCCAATTCTTTTTTTTTTCCTGTTTGTGAATCGTGCAAATCCACATACACTCCGGAGAGCGAGGGCGGGGAGGATGGGGGAGGAAGCCAGGCTCAACTGCAGCAGCAGGCGTGCCCATAGCACTCAGCTCGGTCGAGGCTGGGGTGCAGGGAAACCGAGGTTCTCTGCCAGGTCCTCCCAGAGCTCCACACCCAAGAAGCAGCCTCTCTGGCCGGGGATCCCAGAGAATTAGGGGTTCAGACTCCCTGGAGGGGAAAGCTATGGTGGTGGGGAGAGTCTGACAGTGTCTTTACTTCCCAGACTTTGGATTCTGGGGACAGAGTAAAAGCTGGAAGGGTTTGGCCCCAGGAAACCAAGGCATAAAAGAGACTCTGCCCCCAGATTCCGGGTCCTGCCCCCAGGTGCATACCCAGGGCAGAAAGTCTAGGCCACCTCCTCCTGCTCAGCCCACTGGGACCTGCCACCCAGACTCTGGCACTGATGTTGGTGAAGATGATGTGTGGCCTTCATCCCTCTCCCTGAGCCCACTGGGTGGGAAGAAGGGCCCTTGTCCTCTCTACACACAGCTTCTCCTTCCCCTGCCTGCTGCCGCTCTGCCACTCTGCCCAGGGGGCCACCTGCAGCTGGAAGGCTGTCCCTCCCTCCCCTTCCAGAGACTTGATGTCTGTTTTCTGGCTGAGGCAGCCCCTGAGCCCCGCACAGACACATCACCTATGGTGGCCTCTGTCCACAAGGAACCACCTTGGTGTGCATTGTTCACGTACACCTAGATCCCACAGAGCCCTGTGTAGACAGACAGAGGGACACACACACACACACACACACACAGAGCTGGCATGAAAAGGAATCAGAGGCCAGCCAGGTTGAAACCCCATTTTTCAGATGGAAAGTAACTTGCTGATAGCATAGTTTTTTTTTGGGAAACAGGCTACCTACATTCCTCAGCAGGAAAGAACCGAACACAATTGCTGTCCCTGACTTAGGCAGACAACCCTCAGACCACCCCGCACTGTGGCACAAACCTGACTGTAACTATGCATGGCCCAGTGTGCTCCAGATGGACTCATGGCCCCCACATCATAAACCCACAAACACCCAGAATTCCCAAACCCACTGCCCAGAATTCCCCACATCCTGTCCCAGGGGCACTCACCAAGACCATAACATGCAGGCACACATCCCAACACACACAACTCTCTGATTTGCCCACACAGAGACATTCGGACAGGCAGGTGTGGCCTGGCACACACCCTCAAACACATAGTCAGGCCCACAACCTCTCTGACACAGTCCTACACACCTCCACACACAAGCACCCCAGCTTACATACAGACACCCTGAGTTACAAATAGACACCCCAACTTATACACAGGCAGACCCTGACATACACACAGGCACACCCAACATACACACAGGCATACCCAATATACACATGACACCCCAACATACACACAGACACCTGACTTACACATGGACACCCTGACATACAGGCACACCCCAACACAGATGCACCCCCCCCTTCTCAACACCCAGGCCAAGTCCTCAGCACAGCCACACCCCACCCGCAGCCGGCTGGGGGCCAGGTGAGCAGTGCAGCCCTCCAATGGCAGGTGGGGGGTGCAACCAAAGGCGGGGGTCAAACAGCACTTAGAAGGTTTGATTCAGAATATTCATCAGCCTTTGGGGGAAAAAAAGAATCCCACACAGGAGGAGGGGGAGGAAAAACCCAACCCCGACCCTAAACTCTTTTCCAGTAAATCGATGTATTTTGCTATAATTTTATTAGGAATATAAAAGGAGCCTTTTCAAAAGTGCTTAGGACGCAAAAAAAAGAGGCGGGCGATGGGAACATTAGTCTGTCTGTATTAGCAATCCCATAGTCACATTTTATTGTTACTGTCAGGATGCAAAAGCTGTGCTTAAAACAAAATAATACATAATGTATTACTGAGGCATAAACATCAGCGAGCTGCAAGCGGCCGGCGTTTTTATTTTTAAAAGAAGATGCAAAAAAAAAAAAAAAAAGGTGGAGGGACCGAGGGTGGGGGAGGGGTGTGGGCAGCCTCTGGGGGTCAGACCCAGAGGACTGGGGAGCCCAGAGCAGTGTTGAGGGCTGAGCCCACTGACGACTTCAAGCACAATGTCACCCCCTTACTGGTTCCCCCCAGGAAAGATCTGTCCCCTAAAAGTAGCCCTGGCTCAGGGTCCTCCCACCTGCCAGCTTCGCCTGCAGCACCCTATGGTCCAGAAAGCTCTGGCCCTTTGTCATGCCCCAGTCTCCACTCTCACTGCCTCCCAGGGAAGGAGGCTGAGCAGCTGGTCTTCTTCCCATTTTGCAGATAAAGACACTGAGGCTCAGAGAGGGACAGTTATTGACTCCAGGTCATACAGCCAGTGAATGGTGTGGCCAGGACTAGAATCCAGGGCAGTGTACCCCAGTTCAGTACTTTTTCCCTGTCCTGGGCCAGCCAGGTGCCCAACAAGTCTCCAGGCAGGGCAGGCCCCCAAGGTGGTCTCTATGTTCCACCCTTGCACTCCAGCACCAACAAATGCAATCTTCCAAAATGCAAATCTTGTTTCTCCTTGCTAACACCCTCTTTGCACCTTCCATCCCACCCAGGAGACAATCTGTGCCCCTGCAGGGTCCTCCTTGGTCTGGCCCTGCCCTTGGGCTTGCCTCCCCTCCCACCTGCTGCTGTGGCTCACTTGGCAGCAGACCCACTGACCTTCCTCCTATTCCTCAAGCCCACTAAGCTCGCTCCTGCTTTAGGGCCAGGACTCCTCCTGGTCCCTCTGCCTGGAAAGTCGTTTCTGGTCCTTTATAGCAAATACCACCTCTTCTAAGAAGTCCTCCTGGATCACCCAATCTAAATGAGACCCTCCATCACTTTTTGTCTGATCTCTGTTTTTCTTTTACTTGTTTATTGCCTGCTCTCCCCAAACTGGAAGGTAAGCCCCAAGAAAGCAGAGACCTCATTGGTCTTGTTCACTGCAGTATCCCCAGCACCTGGCACAGTCCATGTGTTCCATGGAAGGAATGGGTGGGCAGCACTGCTACTTGGCTCTCATCGTGGGCAGGTGGCCTGACCTACCGAAGCCTGTGCTATCAAAGACAGGGCCTCCTGATGTTAGCACCATCTGGGCCCAGCACTGCCTGGAACATCTGGGACCACCCCTCCCCAATCCTGTGCCCACCCCAAGCTTCTCCTGGCTGTTCTCTGGCACTTGGGGGTTTCCCCTCCAGGGCCTGACCCTCCCCCCTACCCTTCCTCCATTTCCTAACCCTCCATCAGGCGCTGCTGGAGCAGGGGAGGACAGGGACTCTTCCATCGTCCCCTGCAGCCTGCTGTCGCCCTGGCTCCTCCCCTCCCACACCCGCCTCACGTCCCCAATCCAATCTCCCTGTCTGAAGCCTTCCCTCAGAGCATCTAACCAGCTCTGGGGCCCCATGGTTCACTCAGGGGCCACGGACCTTAATAGGAGAACTTTAAGGACGCAGCAGTTGAGAATGGAACCAGACAGACCCAGGTTCGAGTCCTGACTCTGCTTCTTCTTAGCTGCGTGTCTTTGGATTTATTGCTTTAACCTCACGGTGCTTCAGTTTCCTCATCTGCAAAATGGGGACAAGATGGCATTTAGCTCATCCTCCTTTGTGAGGCTTGAGAGGGAAAGCAAGGTAATGTATGAACATCTTTTAGCACAGCTCTCTCAGGGCCTGCCATGCCATTCGAGGAAGGGGACGTGGGGGCAGTAGGCCCTGCTGGAGCCAGATGGAGGATGGCGGGACCAGCCCCTCCTCCCCCACACCTTCTGGGTCAGCTTCCCCACGTCTCAGGGCACTTGGCGCCACCTAGTGGTGGGTGTGGGCACCAGAGGGTCTGGCTGGGGTCGGCTGGGGCGCGGTGGGGGCTCTGGGGCAGGATGGGCACCTGAGAGGTGAGAAGCCGCCAGCAGCAGGTGTCCACCTGCCTCTCTGGGCACTTCCTGGGGCCAGCGTGTGCCCAAGAGGTCACACCACCCTCCCATCTGGGAGCACAGGGAGGGGCCCCCTCCATGGTACCCCGTGCCTGGCTCAGGACGCCAGCCAGTCCCACCAGCCGCAGCCCAGATGCCGGCATTTCGCCTGGAGAGGGGACCATGAGTGAGGCAGGAAGGAGCTGGGGATGGCACCTGTGGCCCCCAAAGGGCCCTGGACTCTTGCCTGTTCCACACCCCCTCCTTGGGACCCGGGACAGCAGGAGGCCCTGTGTGTTGAGGCTGGATGACACTGTCCACTCAACCACCAAGTCCTCCCATTCAACACACATATGTGAGTCCCTGCTGTGGCTCAGGACACTGCGGATACAGAGGGAACGAGGCCAGCGCCTCCCTCTGTGGGGCTTGCAGGGTGGTAGGGAGAGGAAAGGAGGGGGCAGGAAAGCAAATAACTGAAGTGCACAGTATGTGAGCTTGGCACTGATGGTTAAGGTGCCAAGGTACACCAAGCATGGGGCAGGGCAAGGAGGAGACATGGGATAGAACAGGTGGCAGGGGCCTGCCCCATGGTGGCAGCATGCCTGGTGGTTAGGGCCTCAAGCTCTGAGTTGCTGAGCTGCCTGACTCTAATCTAGCTGTGTGACTTTGCGTGAGCTACTTAACCTCTCTGTACCTCTGTTTTGCCATTCCTAAAATGAAGAATAAGAGCTACTATCGCTGGGCTTGTCCCCAGGACTGACTGAGGCTCAGAGCACAGGGAGAAGCTGCAGCTTTCACAGCAGCCCAAGTTCCGGCAGCTTCTGCTTTGCCAAGTAGAGGCTGGGGCTGCTTCCACACCCCACTCAAGCTTCATCTCTCGCACACACGCGCACACATGCACAGACACACGCACACTCAGAGCAGAGGCACACCGGGGCCGTGGACCTGCTGCACATCCATGGAGATATGCCCAGGTGGTCTCAAGAACCAGGCTGAGCCTGGACGGGTGTGCAGGGCCTGTGTGTGCAAGGCCGCGTGTGTCTGTGGGTGCCCAGCCTGGGGAGCCAGCCATGCACCATCACGCACACCTAAGCCTCAGACATGAGTGTGTGTGTGCTACAGGGCCGGGAGTCTGCCCCTGTGGACAAGTGCACCTGTGTGGGGGTCCAGATTGCCAGGCACAGGGCTGTGCTCTGTGGCTGCGTATGGCTGTGCAGGGCCCCGAAAGGGGCTATAATCACCACCAATTGCTCGAGATGTTGTTGTAGAGGAAACGTCGCTCCTCACTCCTCTCAGCCCGTCCCCAGCCTGGCAGCGTTAGCCCCAGCCTCGGCCTGTCACAGATGGCAGTGAGGGGACCCACCCCTGCGTCCTCTCTGGGATGTCCTCATGCTTTGAGGGTCGAGCCCTGGGGCCTGGGAGTCTGCTCTGACTTGAGATGGGGAGCAGAGCCCAGGGAGCCTGCACCCCTCTCTCCTACCATCAACGTCAGGGGCAGGGCTGAGACTGGCTCTTTGTGCAGTGGCATCTGCTGCCGCAGTTCTGGGCCCTGCCCTACGTGGAAGTCCCATCCAGGAAGGGGGAGCTGCAAGATCTCTGGGGTCAGACAGCCTTGGGTTCTAATTTCCAGTGCCACCTCTTCATGGCCGTGTGGTCCTGGACAAGTCGTGTAACCTCTCTGAGCCTCATTCCCTCCATTATAAAACAGCAATAAAGATATCCACCCCTGCAGGATTTCTGGTGGGAACTGACATCACAGGAATGTATGATGCTTGGCCCCTGCAAGTGGCAGTTTCTCACTAATGGTGGCAGCTGCTGTGTTAATGGCTACACATTCACGGAGCATGTGCCCCGTGGCAGTCCCTGTGTGGAGCCCTTTGCATGCACCACTTTGGTCTCCAAAGCCTCCCGACAGCTCTCTGCAGTGGCTGCTTCACTGCTATTCCTCTTCCTCGGATGAGGAAACTGAGGCTTGGTAAAGGTTTGTCTGAGCCATCCAGTGATTGAGAGGGAGAGCAGGACTTGCACGCAGGCAGGCAGGCTTGAGTCTAACTCTTGCCCCTCTACAGGCCTGGCCCTGCCCTTGGAACACTCCTGCTCAGCCCCCCTGGGCTGGATTTTGCCCCAGCTCAGCCCCCCTGGGCTGGATTTTGCTGAGTGTCACCAAGCTTCAAATGAAGAGCAACTGATAGGACTTCCTACCCACACCCCCCTCTCTTCCTCTTCCCTGTCTGGTCCGGCTGGGAGGCTGGATCCGAAGGAAGCTGCCTCGCCCCTCTCAGAGGATCCCTGAGCAAATGAGCTGAAGGAGCCCCCAGTCTCCTCTTCATCCAACATTTTTATTTCACAGGTGGGGAAACTGAGGCCTGGAGCTCAGGTTACTCAGGGTCTTCATCAGACCTGTCCAACAGTGACCCCTGCAATGAGGGCTCAGGGGATGCTGGCAGGGAGGTAGAATCCATGCTCGAGGGATGGAGACCCAGGCCCCCAGCAATAGTGTGCATTCCCTGTGCCCTCCAACGGGTCAAACAAGCTCCCTAAGCACTTGCTGTGTGCCAGGCGGGCCAGGGCAAAAGGCGAGGACACCCAGGATGAATAGGACCTGTGGCTTCCCCCACAGGAGCTCACAGCCTGGTGGGGAAAGCCAACAAAACAGTAGAAATCAGTGAGGTGAGCTTCTGGCCAGGGAAGCAGAGGATCACCCCATCTGGCCACAGGAGGTCAGGGGAGGCTTCCTGGAGGAGGAGGTGAAGTCTTCCTGGCTCCGGGCAGGGGGACAGTATGGCCAAGGCGGGGAATGTGGGAGAACTCCATAGCATGTTGGGAACTCCAAATACCTCTACGGAGGGAAAAGTGTGTGGGAAAATGGAGAGGTCTAGGTGAGATTGTTCCAGTAGCTATGGCTGCATCACACACTACTCCCAAAACTTCATGGCATAAAACAACCATTTTATTATGCTCACAGATTGCGTGGTCAGGAACTGGACAGGGCATGGTGGGAGTGGCTTGCCTCTGCTCCACCATGCGAGGGCCTCATCTGGGAAGACTCAAAGGCTGGGGGTGACTCGATAGCTGGCGGCTAGAATCATCAGAAGGCTCATTCACTTATGCGTCTGGCTGTTGGCTGGGACCTCAGCTGGGCTCTTGGCCTGAACCCCACACATGCCCTCTCCACACGGTCTCTCCACATGGGTTAGCCTGGGCTCCCTCGTGGCGTGGCAGCTGGGCTCCAAAGGCAAGTGCCCCAAGAGAACAAGGCAGAAGTGCTTGGAGTTTTGATTATCTAGCCTTGGAAGTCCCATGGTGTCACTGCTGTCATGCTCCATTGGCATCACAAAGGTCTGCCCAGATTCAAGGGGAGGGGACAGACCCCACCCCTGGAAAGAAGTGTCAAGTTCACACTGTAGGGAGAACTTGCGGGATGAGAGACATTGCTGCGGCACCACTGGAAAACATAGTTGGCTACAGGGGTCACGTATGATCTTGATGCTGGCCTAATGGGGCTGACTCCCCCAGGATGTGAGGGAAGGAAAGAACCAGGAAACAGAGAGAAAAGAAAAGAACGCCTTGGGGGTCACAGTCGCCAGTCTAAGGGGCAGAGCAGATGTCTTGGATTAGGACAAAGGATGCTTCCCAACCCCATTCCCCCCTGCACCCACACAGGCTGTGGCTCCAGGCCCCCCCACCCAGCCTTGGAAAGCTCTGAGGCCTCGGAGGGTGTATTTCTGGAGCCCCTTTGTTCTGGCTGTCTTCCCTCTGCTGTTGGACCTTCCCTGGCACAGATAGGAGGGGTCATCAGGGGGGTGCCTGAGCCTCTCCCATCCTTACCCTTATACCTCTGCCTCTGAAGTAGGCCCAGGATGGCGCCCGGAAGGGGGTAAACCTCTCAAAAGGGCCATCTCTCCTCTCTGTAGTCTAAGGCAGGCATCAGTGTGCAGGAAGGAGAAGAAAAAGGAGGTTTCCCTCCTAGACCCTTCCAGGCTGGGTCTCACAGCCTCCACCGGGACCCCAGGGCCAGGACAGGGTGGCTGTCAGTCACAGAGCCCCTGCCTGGTCTCAGCCTCACAGGTCCAGGTGACAGTGCTTGGCAGCCAAAAGGGTCTCCCTCCCTCAAGCGGATGCCTCCATCAGCAAGAGGGCAGCTGAGGCAGGGTGCGGCCTCCCACCTTGATACACCCAGTAATTCATTTGCCTAGAAGTCTGTCTTCCTAACTTCACTATGAGCCATTGAGGGCTGGCACTGCCTGTTGCAGCTCTGTGACCCAGCACAGAGCCTGGCACATAGTTGGTGTTTATTTAGTATGACTGAACAAATGAATGAATTCATCTTTTACATTTCTATATTCCCAGTGCATAGCACTGTGCTTGGCTCATCACAGGTGATCAATAAGCATTTGTTGAATTAATGAATGAATGGGTTATATTCTTCCCTGGATCCCTAATGCCCAGCAAAATGCCTGGCACATAGTAGGTGTTCAAGATTTGTTGAATTGAGTGACAAAGCAAAACCCGTTGAGGGCCTTTCTGGTCCAAAGGGGACTTCTGTGATGGGCCATCACATAGACTGGCCACAGAACCCCAGCCTCGGTGTCCAAGGAGGGCTTGGTTCTGGGTGCTGCGACCACTCCCTTCCTACCCCCTCCCTCCACCAAGTCCCAGAGAGGGTGGAGCCTCCTCTCTCCTGGCACAGGAAGAGGTAGACCAGAGGCAGGGGGCAGAGGGGAGGGGTGGACATACCAGCAGACAGCACTGTGAGGCGCCCTCTCCACAGAGATGACATGAGGGCTCAGTCTGCATCTCTGGAGGCCTCTCCCCTGCCAACTGGGCCACCCCTGGTCCCTATGAGTGTCCCAGTGGAAAGGGCTCCCCTGCAATACCCTGCCTGCAGGCCCCTGCTTTCCGACCCTCGTGCACACAGTAGGTTGTGGGGGCAAGAGGGTGGGGGGAGACAAAATTCTTCCTGGCAGTTTTAAGAGTTTTGGCATTTTCACGAGGGCACATGTAATATTTAAATTACTTCCCCTCAGCACGCCCGCATGCCTGCCTTGGCTTCCCAGGTGAATTTGTAGGCGCTGAAATGGTCTAATTTCCCACACAAGCCATGTCAAATATAATTTGGGTGCAAAGTTGGTAATTATATGTAACATCAGTCTGATGTTAAAAACACTGAAAAATTTAGCAAGAAGAGACGACTGGAGAGACAGAAGTCTGAGGCCCAGCCAAAAAAAGGCAGGCCTGGGCCCCACCAAAGCCAAAGTCTTTAATTAATAATAGCATGTTTTCAGGGACTCAAAGGACGCAGGTCCCCAACTGTCTGAAACTCCTTTGTCTACCAATTACCAGCATCTGGGGGGAGAGAGCCAAGCAGGAAGTGGGCGGGGGGCACGGGATCCTGACTGGGAAGTTTCGAGGTTTGGGCTGGGGCTGCAGGCCACCTGTGGGCCAAAGTCCTATGGCCAGGTGACCCCACCTGCTCCTCTGTCACCAGAGTCCAACCCGGATGAGCCCAGGGTCAGGGAGGAGAGGCTCGGCCCCCCTTGATTCTGGGTGAATTGTGAGGAGGGGCAAGGTTTGGCTAGAGGCCAAACAGTCCCAGGAGGATTGGAAGGTCTCGGAACTGTGCTTGTGCCCTCTTGATTTAGGTGGGGCCTTTTCCTTCTCTTTTCAAACAACTTCATCAACTCTGTAAAGACAGGAACCATATCTTGTTTGCCCACCCTGTGGCCCTGGCATCTGGCACATAGTAGGTGCTCAGTAAACATTCGTTATATGAATGTACCTGTGAAACAAACTCTAATTACTCCTCACCCTAACCCTGTGGATAGAGTGAGGCACCCCCGCTACCCCCAACACCATCACCCTGAGGAATAACACACGAGACATTGGAGAGGTTAAGGGGACGGGCACGGAGCCTGGATTAGAATCGTGATTCCACTGTTACAAGCACTATGACTTTGGGACAGTTACCAAAACTGTACCTCGGTTTCCTCATCTGTAAAATGGGCACAATAATAGATCTACCTCCTCGGACCACTGTGAATCCTGAGTGAGAGACTCCATGTACAGCACTCTGAGCAGCGCCTGGCAGGTAGCTCATGTTTTGCTCAGGGAGGTGGATGAGGTGTGGCTTTGTAGAATTGCCCCCAAGATGAGGCTTCTACAGGCTGTGTGAGGAGGGAGAGGGGAAAGGGGCAGCCAGCAGGGTGGAGGAACCTGGAGTGGAGAACAGATTTCCAAAAGGCAGTTTGGTAAAGTTTCTGCTGTTGGGGGTGTGAGATAAACCTTCTTCTTTGAGTCCCTAAGAAATTGCCAGGAAGATATCCTCCGCTTTCTTGGGTACGTGTTATGTAGTTGTGTCTGTTTGGGATGTGTGGCTTCCAGGTGGGTGAGGGCAAGAGCCGATGGCACCTGCGAGGTAGGTACTATCATTATTTGCGTTTTGTAGACGTGAAAGCCAGCCTCAGAGAGGTTAAGAGGCGTGCCCACACTTCACTCTGCGGTGTGGTTGGTTTGCCCTCCGACTTCAGGCTCTTAACCCTCTGTGCCCCACTGCATATACTTGAAGATTCCACAAGTAGTAGAAAAACAGTAGCTGCCATGAAGCACTCACGAGAGCCACACCCACACTAAACCCTTTATGTGATTCACCCCATTTCATCTTCTCAATGCCCCTGGGAGGTAGAGACTATTATTATCCCCATTTCACAGATGAGGCAGCTGTGGCACAGGGATTAAATAACTCGCCCCAGATCACAGGATGTGGGATGTGGATGAAGCCCAGACTGACCCTGGAGGAGCCAGTGCCCTTGACTCTAAAGTGACCACCTCCGTCCAGCCCTACCGCCGCCCCAGCTAGACCTCCACGTGGAGGTTCCCTGCCCTGAACATGGGAAGCACCTGGGGATCTTTAGAACTACTGATGCCCAGGTTTGAAGTGCTCTAGGTGCTGCCTGGGCATTGAGTTTTTGTTTTTGTTTTTAGCTCCCAGGTGATGGTAACGTTGGGAGTTTAGAACATTAAACTCACCCTGCTCTTGCTAAATCCTCTTACCTGCCTCCAACTGTGATGTGCATGGAATCACCTGGGGGTCTTGTTAAGCTGCAGGTTCTGATGCAGTAGGCCTGGGTGGGTTGGAGCCTGGGATTCTGCATTTCTGACAAGTTTTTAGATGCTGCTGCTGCTGGTCCGAGAGCCACACTTTTTGAGTAGCGAGGCTCCAAATCAACGGCTCTTGAGTTTGCCTGCACGCTGGAATCATCCGTGGAATTCGAAAAACCATGGACACCCAGGTCCCAGCCTGGAGAGTCTGATGTAACTGGAATGGAAAGCCAGTGCTTTGCAGGCCTGGCTGCTCAGTGAATCACTCGGGGGGCTTTGAAAAATTACCGGCCACATCCCCAGACCAAATAAATCAGAATCTTCTGGGGTAGCCTGGGGCACCTGTGCTTTTTAAAGTACTCCAGGTGATTTGAATGGGCAGCCCTGGTTGAGAACTACAGCTTCGAACTGCGTCTCACATAGTACTTGCTGCAGCCAAATCCCACGAAACCCAGGCCTTGGGGTCTTTCTTCAAGGGCTTTAGATTCGGTGGGTCTGGGGTGGAACCCAGGAGTCAGCATTCTCATCACACTTCCCAGGCGAGGCTGAGGCAGGTGGACCTCAGGCCATATGTCAAGAAGAGCTCCTCTAGCTTCCTCATCCTCAGCCCCGCTAAACCTGCATCCGCCCCCCTTGCTGCAGCTATTCACTGGGCTTGTGGGACACACACATGGTGGATGAAGGAGACAGAGGCAAGGCTGATGAGGGCGGGCCCAGGCCACAGCCGCCTGTTACCACCTCTGTGGCTTTGCAGGGCTCAGAGGTCAGCTTTGACCTGGGACAGGCAGGGAGGCATAACTCCCAGCTCCCGAGGAAGGCCGGGGTGGAACAGCAACTGGAAAACCAGACGGGAGGATCCTGTCCAGCCAGTTCCTCCCGCTGGCTCCCTGGGCCACCCACCTGGGCAAGTCAGGACAACAACTCCCCTCTGTGCCTCTGTTTCCTTATTTCTAGAATAAAGAGAATCATCTCGCCCCACCTCACCTTGTTTGTGTGATTGTGTGTATGTTTTTTATTTTTAGATTAAAGTAGTAACTGCTCAAGGCAAAGAATTCAAACAGATCAGAAGCATGTTACATGAAAAGTCTCTTGTGGAGATACCACTGATAATAGTTTCTTGTGTGTGGTTCCAGACATTTTCTTTGCATGTACAAACGTGCTTCTGTATGTACTTTAAAAAAAATAGAATCTTATACATTGTCGCAATTTGTTTTCTACACTTAGCAGTATATCATGGGTATGCTTCCGTGGAAGTCTGTAATGATCTATCTCGTTCTGTTTAAAATCTGCATAATATTCCCTAGTGTGGGTAGAACATCCTTATTTAACCATTCTCCTGTTGAGGGACTTTCAGATTGTTTTTATTTTTTTCCTACAATAGACAACGACGCAACGAACACACTTATTCTGAATGATTCCTCAAGTATATCCATAGGTACATTCCTGGAAATGGCATTTGGAGGCTCACCCATACTTTCCGTCTGGTTTAATGAGAGACTAACAAGCTGGAGTCTGCAATATGGATATTTAACAAGAAGGGACAAGTTGGTGACAAACAGGGCTGCCATGGATTTTGCACCAGTGAGAAGGATTTCAGGTAGAAACTTATCAACACCCTCTTCCTTGTTTCCATCATCACCCCCGGCACTAACCGGCACCAATGCCATCACCACAACCACCAACACCACCGTTTCCACAGCAGTCCGTGTTCTCCGATGCAGACAACAGAACCCACTCTGGTGTAAGCGGAAAGGTATTAGAAAAGGGCATTAGGCATATTAAAATATATAATTGTAAAACTGCTAGAAAAAAACATAGGAGAAATTCCGTAAGACCTTGAGTTAGGCGAAGATGTCTTAGGACACAAAAGCACAGACCATAAAAGAAAAAAATTGAAAAATTTAACTTCATCAAAATTGAAAAGTTCTGCTCTTTGAAGACATGGATAAGAAAAAGAAAAGATAAGCCAAAGACGGGGAGAAAACAGTTATCTAAAGAAGCCAGACTCAAAAGCCTACAAATTATATAATTTAATTTATATGACTTTCCAAAAGAGGCAAAATTATAGGGACAGAAATCGTATGAGTGGTTGCCAGAGCTGGGGGTGAAGGAGGGTATTCAACAGCACCAACAGTGTAGTGTTAATGTTTAACAACCAGCTCATTGAGGTTGGGATATACATACATATATGTGTGTATATATATATATTTATAATGAACACAGATGTTTATTATAAGTTTTGCTGATATAAAAGATATACAGCACAATTTTTTTATGGAGGTGAAATTCACAAACTTACAATTAACCATTTTAAAGTGTACAATTCCAAGGCATTTAGTGCATTTACGATGTTGTGCAGCGATCACCTCTCTCTAGTTCCAAAACTTTCTCATCACCCCTGATGAAAACCCCACACTCATCAAGGAATCGCTCCCCACTCTCCCCTCCCCCACCCCCTGGCAACCACTATTCTGCTTACTGTCTCTATGGATTTGCCTATTCTGGATATTTCATATAAATGGAATAATACGATATGTGATCTTTTATGTCTGACTTCTTTTACTAAGCATAATGCTTTCAAGGTTTATCCAAGTTATAGCATGTATCAGTGCTTCATTCCTTTTTATGGCTGAATAATATTCCATTATATGTATATACCACAATTTGTTTATCTATTCATCCATTGATTGACATTTGGGTTGTTTCCAGCCTTTGGCTATATGAAAAATACTGCCAATAAACATTCACGTACAAGTTTCTGTGTAGCTATATGTCTTCTTTTCTCTTGGGTATATACTTAGAAATGTAATTGCTAGGTCATATGGTGAGTCTATGTTTAACTTTTTGAAGGACCACCAAAATGTTTTCCATAGCTGCTGTAGCATCATTTTGCATTCCCACCGGCAACGTATGAAGGTTCCTTTTCTCCATATCTTTGTTAACACTTGTTATTTTCTTTTTTTAAAATAATAGTCATCCTAGTAAGTAAGTAGTGGTATCTCACTGTGGTTTTGATTTGCATTTCCTTAATGACTAATGATGTTAAATATCTTTTCATGTGCTTTTTGGCCATTTGTATATCTTTTTTGGATAAATATCTGTTCAATTCTTTTGCCCATTTTTAAAGTTGAGTTGTAGGAGTTCTTTAGATATTCTGGATATTAAACCCTTATCAGATAAATGTTTTGCAAATATTTTTTCTCATTTTATAGGCTTTTCTTTCACATTCTTGATAATGTCCTTCAATGCACTAAGGTTTTTAATTTGATTCAGACACATTTATTTATTTTTCTCTTATTGCTTGTGCTATTGGTGTCAAATCTAAGAGTCCATTGCCAAATCTGAACTCATGAGAAGTTACTTATCATTATAAGATCTTTCCCCATTGAATGGTTTTGGCACCCTTGTAAAAAGTCAATTGGCCATACATGTTTGGGTTTATTTCTGGATTCTCAATTCTGTTCCATTGCTTTATATGTCTGTCCTTGTGCCAGTACCACACTGTTTTGATTAATGTTACTTTGCAGTAAGTTTTGAAATCTGGAAATATAACTTCTTGTGACAGGCTGAATTATGTTTCCCTCTCACAAATTCATATGTTGAAGTCCTAACCCCCTAGTACCACAAAATGTAAATGTATTTGGAGATAAAGTCTTTAGAGAGGTAATTAAGTTAAAATAATGCCATTAGGGTGGGCCCTAATCCAATATGACTGATGTCCTTATAAGAAGAGGAAATTTGGACACAGACATGCAGAGAGGGAAGAACCATATGAAGATACAAGGAGCAGAAAATAGCCATTTATAAGCCAAAGAGAAAGTCCTCATAAGAAACAAAAACTGCCCAACACCTTGATCTTGGACTTCTAACCTCCAAAATTGTGAGAAAATACTTTTCTGTTGTTTAAGGAATGCGGTCTGTGGTACTTTGTTATGGCAGCACTAGCAAACTAATATATTCCTCCAACTTTGTTTCTTTTTTTCAATATTATTTTGGCTATTGGAAGCCCCTTGCAATTCCATATGAATTTAAGGGTCCAGCTTTTCTATGGCCATAAAAAGGCCATTGGAATTTTGATAGGGATTGCATTGAATCTGTAGATTGCTTTGGGGGTAATAGCCATCTTAACAATGTTAAGTTCTCCAATTTATGAACATGGGATGTCTTTCCATTTAATTAAGTCTTTAATGTTTTTCAGCAATGTTTTGTAGTTTTCAGTATACAAGTCTTTCACCTCCTTGGTTAAATGTTTTTCCTAGGTATTTGGACGCTATTATAAATAGAAATGTTTTCTTTATTTTCTTTTCAGATTGTTCATTACTGGTGTATAGAAACACAACTGATTTTTGTACGTTGATCTTGTCCCCTGAAACTTTGCTGAATTTACAGCATGCAATTTACAAATAATAAAATTATACATTTCATATAGCCAATTGATCCTCACAGAACGCTTTAGTTAACTTTGCCAAACTCACGTATCTGAAGCCAGCCTTTAGTTGCAATTGACAAACAAGTGTAGATCCGACATAAATGTCAGTTGACATTTTCCTTAACATCAGGGTGAGAAATAAAACCACCTACCCTCACACACACTTTGGACACTGAAGGCTGAAACTATCTCCCTCCACACAAGCTACGGTCTACATTAACAAGACTTTACTATTCCATTGTCTTCAGGCTAGTCTGGGAGACTCTTGCCCAGGCAAACGACTTGATTGTTCATTACAGGAACTTCCCAAAAGACCCATCAGTTCTTCAGTGGGAAGTATCAACAGTTTGTACCCCAAGATTCTTAAACTCCCTGCCTCAAAGATCCTTCCCTTGCCTTCTCTAACAACCCTGGACTGTTTTATTGTGATCCTAACCCACTCCTAATCAAGCTTCTGCATGGAAAGACCCTCCTTAAACCAAACTTCCAATTCTCAATAAATTCCGCCTTTGCCTCCCCACTTTGAAACACTGACAAAGCTCGGTTGATGTGATGTTCTCCCTTACCGTATAAACAATAAACTCAGCTTTGTCTTATCAACAGGTTGTATTGGTGATATCTGGGGAACTGTCATTTGACAAGAGTAAGACAAAATTTATGTCAGAACTTCATTAGTTCATCAATGATGTGAGTGACTCCTTTGCTGAATCAGATAATAGCCTTTAAATACTGGGAGAATATTTCCTTAATTTTTTGTGCTTTTTAAAATGTAATGACTATAGACACAATGCACTTTTAAGGTTAATCTGCATTATCCACCTTTTTTCCATTACTTTCTTACATCTAGACAATCAGCAAAACAATAAATCAGACCCTGATTTGCAGCATTTGCCAATTTCTCTGGTGTAAGTACTTCTACCATGGCCACTTTCAAGCTACCAGCATGAGGTCACTGAACTTAGAGTTGAGAAGAGCTGTACAGTAAGCAGCACATCATTGTTTAGTATTCCTACCATACAGATACATAGACATAAATAATCTCAAGAGCATAGATAAATACTAAAAGGTAGCAAAATAATTAGGAGGCGATGAGTTTATTTATTACCTTTGTTTTTAATATAATTTATTTGTTAGTTTATATAATATAATATTTAATGATGACTATGTTTAGCAACCAGCTTGCCAAGTTCCTGAAAACTTAACAATTGGCTCTCATGAACTGATACTAGCCAGCTCTAGCACCCCACTGGACCTGACTATAAAGTGGCACTTGGAGACTTTTGGGAGTGATATAAATGTTCTGTATCTTGATTGTGGTGGTGGTTACATAACTGTGTAAGTTTGTCAAGATACATAGAATTATACATACATAAAGGATAAATTTTACTATGTGTAAGTTTTACTTCAATAAACCTGAAAATATGGAGTATTGGGCAACTCACAAACTCTCTAGAGGTACACAGAATCAGACCTGGAGGCTGGAATAGCACCCAGGGCTGCTCTGGTGGAGTGGCTTCTGCTGTCGTCACTGAGCACAGGCACAGCTGTTCTAACCACCTAAATTGTCAGGGATACCCCTGCCAGGACCCCACCACCACTGCCTCTGGAATCTGGCCATCTCTCCACCAAGCTCCATCAGCACGGAGCCTGCCCAGTGCTTCTTCCAAGTCAAAATCCTGTGTCTACACTTGATTGGTGGAGGCTAAGTCACATGGGCACACTCTAGCTGCAAGGGAGGCTGGGAAAGTGAATTTCAGATTTCTACCTTGAGGGAGCAGGACTTACAATGCAGGAAATGCCTCAAATCTAGGAAGAGGGTTCACAGGGCGTTGGGCAGACACATGAGCATAAAAACTATCCCCTACAATGACCACCAGTTACTGTCACCAACACATTACCATTACCACCACCAACAGCATTATCCTATCCCAGTTACAGTCAGGAAGCCTGGCCCTGGCCTTTCTGTGTGCAGGTGCATCATTAGACACTGTATGGGACAGGTGTGTGATGGGTCCCTTCCTAGAGAAGCTTACTGTCAGGTTAGAAGGCCTGGTCACCCACCTTACAGGCAATGTGTGCTCAACTGCCATCAGAAGAATTGACACATAAAATGCAGCAGGAGCCAGAGAGATAGAGAGAGGTCCCAAGGACTGGAGAGGAAAGGGGAGGCTAGAGAAGGGGGTAGTTGAGCTGAGCTTTGAAAGGTGGCAAAGACTTAAACAAGGGCAGCAGAGGAAGAGGGCACCTCAAGAGGAGGACCTGTGTGGGCAAAGGCTTGGGGCAGAAATTGTGCTTGTCATGCTTGGGGACTTGGCTGGTATGAAAATACAGGCTGTGTTTCTCAAACTTCTTTTTTTTTAGAGATGGTCTCGCTTTGTCGCCCAGCCTGGAGTGCGGTGGGGTGATCACAGCTCACTGCTCCCTCGAAGTGCGAACTCCTGGGCTCATGTAATCCTCCTGACTTGGCCTCCTGAGTAGCTAGGACTGTAGGTACACAGCACCATGCCCAGCTAATTTTTAAAAAATGTTTTGTAGCGACGAGGTAGGTCTCATTATGTTGCCCAAACTTCTCAAAATTCTTGACTGTGACTTCAGAGTAAGAAATATGTTTTACATTGTGACATACATTATACACACATATCTATAAATGAAATAAAAATTTCGTAAGGCAGTACTTATCCTACTACATGCAATGTAATGTTTTCTAATTTATCCTATTTCACTTTTTTTTCAAATGCTGATCATTGATTTTATGACTCAACTGTGGGTCATGACCTGCAGTTTGAAAACCACAGATGCAGGGGTTGGAAAAGTGGGGAAGAAACAGTGGTTGGCTGGGGAGAGCCTTGAACACCAAACTGCAGCATTTGGACTTTGCCCTGTAGGTTCTTGAGCCCAGAGGCCGTTGTGGAGTGGTGACTGGAAATGATCAATATATGCCATTTATCAATATCTAAAATGCACATAACGTTTGACCCAGCAATTCCACTTCTAGGAATGTAGCCTAGGGAAATCCCCCACCACGGGGCTAAGAGAGGCACAAATGAGGAGGATTGCCATAGCCAGCTTCTCGCTGGAAAAACTGGAAGCAAGTAAATGTGGAATACTATGCAGCCCTTCAAAAGAATGGCGTTGGTCTCTGTTATGGAGAGATCTCTGGCACAGTTGGGAGGGGGAACAAAAAAATCAAGTCACAGGATCAGGTGTGTGATTAGCTTCAGTCTTGGATGAAACACACCTATATATGTATATGTACATTTACGTGTGTGGATGCCTTTTTAAAAGATTTAGAAGGAAATTCTGACACATGCTACAATGGGGATGAACCTTGAGGACACTATGCTGAATGAACTAAGCCAGACACAAAAGGACAGATACTGATTCCACTTACTTGAGGTCCCTGGAGTGGTCAAATTCACAGCGACAGAGAGTAGAATGGTGGGTGCCAGGGGCTGGGGACCCGGGGTGGGGGGAGTTGGTGTTTAATGGGTGCAGATGGTGGTGATGGCTGCACAATACCGTGAATGTACTTAATGCCACTGAACTGGACACTTAAAAATGGTTAAGATGGTACATGCTATGTTATGTATATTTTCTCTCTCTCACACACCGCACACACATGCACACACACATACACACACGCACACGCAATTTAGAAAGCCCTATACCAAACCCAACGGTGGCTGCCATGGGGAGGGGCCTTTCATGTTTTAGCCTCTATGCTTCTCTACGATTGGTAATTTTTGCAACGAGCGCTTTTTTGGGATGACATGATTTTTAAAAACTGATTCAAAAAATACATGTGTATAAAATTCAAAACAGCCCCAGGAGTAGAGAGGCTTAGAAGGTGGGCACGAGGGAGAGGCTGGGTCTGGGGAGGCCTGGGGAGGAGCGAGGGGGTGGCCACAGGCACTACCCCATTCTGCCCAGTGCTGAGTTGCGGGATCTGAGTAGCCCACTGGGAAAGGGAGTCATAATCCACTGCAATAAACACTGGGGGCTCTGAAAACCCAGAGAAGGTGCCTGATGCAACCCCAGGGTCCAAGAGGGCTTCCTGGAGGAAGCAGCTAGAGCAGGAGCACGGGTGGGTGAGAGTAGTGAGGCTGAACAGGAAGGGGGCCTGCTATGCAGAGGGAGCCTCTGCAAAGCACCCTCTGGAGCCCAGAGTCTGGACCCCAAGCATCCCCAGGGCTGCAGGCTGAGTGAGGGGGGTTGGTCCCCCGACCTCTGCACCCACATGGTTCCTGCACGGTCCTCTCCCCAGAGATTGGTCCAGGGCACCAAGGGAGCAGTTATGCAAATCACCTCCAGTGAGGCTCTCATTACCTCTTGGTGACAGGCAGCTGCAGAACCTCCCGATGCCACACTGGGCCGGAGGTGGGGGTGAGGGGTGTGGAACAAATCCCCCTTCTCTCCCCCCGGCTACAGCTTCACTGGAAAAGGAAAACACCTCCCTCCTGCAAGAGGCCCCAACCCCGTTCACATCTGGCTCCCATTGACCCTGTTTGGTTCCAATCGTCCCACTTCCTGCCACCGTCTCTGGGCGCCCCCAACCCTCCCAGCTGTGGGAACAGCCCCCACCTTCCCTCAGCCACCAACAAGTCCTGCTCAGTGGGGTCCCCAACAGCCTTGTGGGTCTCCCTTGGTGCCCACCATGAACGTGATGGGTCACCTTGCTGCCCCCAAATGTGTCTCCAGACTTTCCTCTGGCTGTTTCTCCTGCGTGGGATGCCCTGGGCTTTCATAGCACCCACTCGCAGCCTGCCAGGAACATCCCAGACCACCAGGAACCTCACTGTCCCCTCTGCCTGGCCTGCTCACCTCCTTGGGTAGGCCCACCTGAGCATCAGGCACTGTGCTGGGCAACACCCACCTCCTGCCTCCTGCCAACCCTCCTGGGAGATCCTTGGTAAGAGGGAACCAAGAGCCTTTGTCTGTCCTGAGAGTACAGGAGCCAGACAAGGTGTGTTCACCTGGGGGCATTTCTCTTCAAAGAAGAAGATCCCAAAGCCACTTTCAGAAGCCATAGGACCTCAGGGACAGAGCTGGGATAGGGGTGGGGTGGGGGTTTCAGCGAACAAAGACGATGGGACAGGAGGAGAGAGAAGGAGCCTGGGCCTAGGGAGCAGGACTCCAGGCACCTGCACAGGTGGCCCCGGGGAGATGCTGTGGCAGGGAAGTGAGAGTCCCTCTGCTCCCACCTCCAGGCAGTGGTGACTAGGGACCAGTTGGGGGTGTGGCTCTCTTTTCAGTGCAGGACAGTGCCTTCAGCCCTCCCAGGAGCTGCAGCCAGGACCTAGTGACACATGCTCGATAGCATTTGTCCCACATTATAACTGGTCATTAACACATTGCACTTCCCTTGCACCAAGCACTGCTCTGTGTGAGAAAAGTGTGTTAACTCCTTTCATCCTCACAGCAACCCACGAAGGAGCTGCTTCAATAATAATGGTAATTATTATTACCCCCCCATTTTACAGATGAGAAAACTGAGGCATGAAGAGGTTAAGTAACTTTCCCAAGGTCATACAGCTGGTGCATAGTGAAGCCAGGATTTGGGCCCAGGGGCCTCTTAACCCCCAACCCCTGCTGCTCAGAGTCGCGTGGTCCCCCGAATGCTGTGTCTCTGGTTCTGCCACTACCCTCCCCCACTGGACTAGACTCTGGACTGGGAGCTCCTGAGGGCAGGAACAGGGACAGGGCTCATCTGTGACTCCCCAGCAGCCAGTACTAGACATTCATTCATTCATTCATTTCAAAGATCTATGCTGTGCACCGCCTGGGAGCCTCAAGGCCGCTCGTCGGCAAGATGGGAGTATTGTCCAGAACGAGCGGCCAACAGAAATAAAGCAAGCCACACGTGCAATTTTAAATTTCTCCATAGCCACATTTAAAAGAGTAAAAAATACCAGGCAAAATTAATTTTAATGTATTTTTTAACCCAATAGCTCCAAAATATTATCTCAACATGTAACCAATGTAAAAATGATTAACGAGATAGTTTACATTCTTTTGCTCGTACCAAGTCTGAAGTCTGCAAAATCCTGTGTATCTCTTACTCTTAGGGCATGCCTGGTGCTCTAGATTGGAAGCTTCTGTGCGGAGTGGGTAAGCCCCCAGCTCTAGGGCTGGCCCACGTGGGAACGTGCTCAGGTGCGAGGGTCTCAGCCCCTTTCCTTTCCTGCAGGCCCTGCCCAGCGTCTCCTCCGTGGCCAGGAGTCAGGGCCCCTCTGGGGTGTCCCTGGGACCAGACCCAAGATGCTGCTGGCTTCCCGGGAAGGAGGAGGAGGAGGAGAAGGCCAGGGCGGTGAGGAGGGAGCTACCGCCTGGCACAGGGACAGGGTTTGTTTGCACCTCTTTGAAGCGGGGAGATGAAAGCCAGGCCCACATGGGCTGCCTTTGATTCTCTCCTCCCTGGGCCCCTGCACAGCTGCCTCTGCTGGGGCCCAGCCCTTCCCTGCCCCAGGGGAGCAGATGAGGCCCCAGGCCAAGGGTGCTCCTCCCCTGGGTGGCTTGGAGTAAGTGGAGGAAGCGCCCCAAGTTCTGGGGGATCTACCCTCCCATAGACCCACCCGAAAGGGACAGTGACAGCCTCTCTCAAGAACTGGGAGGAACCTTGCCACCCCGAATTTCTCTTCCACCCACTGGTGGGCAGTCCTGATGCACAAACACAATAAGAGCGTGGCTGGGAGCTGGGCGAGTCACTTCCCCTCTCTGAGCCTCCTCTTTAATAAATGTTTATTGAGGGCCTACTGTGTGCCGGCTCTGTTCTAGACCTGCTGTGTCACAGAGCAGATGGAATGAAATGGTGTGTGTGAAGTGCTGAGCACCGTGTCTGGCACACAGGGAAGGCTTAGTGTGTGTCACCCACAGCAGCGTCGTCACTGCCAAATTCTTCAGGGTCTTTTAACCACTCTCAGGCTCCAAGGGAAGCAAACCAGCAGCTGGAACAGTGCCCTCCTCCAGGGCCCATCCCGTTGTGCTCTGGCCTGACATAGCTTCCTCCCCCTTCTAGATGCCCTGCGGGCAGCCCTTGGCCAGGAGATGGGACCACTGGCCTGAGAAAGGCAGCTCAGATTAGAGGCATCATGCTCTGTGGACCTCCGGCCATCATGGAAGCAAAGCCACGCCTGGGACCTCCTCAAGCAACTGGGGGCCACGGGCGCATGGACCAGGTGTCCTAGGCCCTAACCCCTATCCGAACAGCATCTGGAGTCTCCTGGACACCCCGTCTCTGTGGGCAGGGAAGAGCCATCTTCCTCCTTCTTGGGGCGCAGCTCGGGCTGCACTGCCATCACAGCGTCCTTCCCCAAGCACAGCTTGCTCTACCCTACGCTCTCAGAGACACGGAGGGAAGGTCTGCGAGCCCCTCGAGGGCATGCTCCTTACTCCTGTCCTCCCTCTGTCAACCTCTCACTGCCTCCCATGGGTAGGGGAGGAGAGATGGTGAAGCCAGGGCTGGCGACAGGAGCAAAGCTAAGAAGTCCTGAGCACTCTTGAGTGACCACTGGGTTCTCAGGCCCGGCGGTGTAGGGCCTTTTCAAATGTGTCTCTGACCCTCACATTGCTGTTTCCAGGCTAGTGTAGTCATCCCCCATTTCACAGACGGGGAGACCAAGGCTCAGAGCCATGGAGACATTCACCCACAGTCACACTCAGGAGGTCGCATGGCTAGGATTTGGACCCAGGTCTGACTGATTCCTAGTTTGTGTCCCTTCCACCCAACTGCATTGCCAAGGAATTCAGCCCTCTCCTTGGTGTGCTCAGAGCAGCCCCATGCAGCTCCTCCGAAACTTGAAACTTCAAGCCCAAGAAGCCTGCCCAAAACAGGACTCGATACAGCAACTCCCACAGCTGTGAAGACAGACCAGTGGGGTGGGAATCTCACCACCCCTGTGGCCTTGGGCCGGCCCCCTCACAGGGAAACCTTCGTCTTCTCTGCCAGGGAAGGGGGATTTGTGTATGATCTCCTGGAGCATGCAGGGCTTGGCAAGATGATTTTAGTCTTTTTAAAAATTCTAATAGTTTTAGATTTGTTTTATTGTGTATTAGACCAGATAGATGTAACTAGCACACCAAACTCACAATGTCGTGGATATTTTTGCTTAGGTACTATCTAAGTGAAAAAGGTGCATCAAGGTAAGGGAAATACTAAGTAAATGAAAACACAGGTGGTTGGAGGATATGGCCCAGGGCGTGAAGGGAATATCCATACACCCGTGTCTGGCCAGCAAAAGCCGGCGCAGAGAGCAGCATCGGCCAGTTGGTGTCCCAGGTGGGGAGGGCCCGGGAGCGAGGTGCCCTTGCCCCACTGGCTGCGGCAAACTCTGCGGAGGCTAGAACAGGACTGAGGGAAGCGGAGAGGCAGGGAGGCAGAATGCAGGAGAAGAGAGAGAGAAGCAAGTGGCTGCTTCCACCTGGAGGCCACGTTGCCGCAGCCCCCTCCCTGGGCTCCACGCTCTGCAGCTGGCTGATGTAAAACACACATGTTTTGACTGAAGCCCTTCTCCCCCCACCTCCTGAAAAACGCCAACATTAAAGGGAGCGTAGCTTTGTAAAACTGAAACTGTAAAATGCTTCTGAAACCCGGCCTGGGGGATTAAAGCAACCACATGAAAAGGGACTTGGGATGACCTGGACGCTGACTTCCTGTTCAGAAGTTCGTTCGACATGTGCCTCCCACCCGGCCGGTGGCGTGCGAGGAGGAGGAGGGGGGAGGAGGGGGGAGGAGGAAGGCCAGGGCCGTGGGGGTCAGTGGGGGGTCTCAGGGGGCCTCCGGAAGTCCCGAGCGTGGCTAAGGTCCGAGGCCCACAGCCTCAGGCGTGGTGCCCCCAGGCCTCCGGCCTCCGGGTGCTCGGAGAAGGTTCTACGTTGACCTTGGCCTTGGGACCCCACCCAACCGAGGGGTCGGGAACACAGGAGACCACAGCCACCCAACCTCCTACTTCCCGGCCTGTGGGTCAGTCTCCCCTCCTTTTCCCCGCACGGTCCTGTCACAGGCCCTGGACACTTGGAGACGGGAGAAGTGCTTGGACCCCGGCTCAGCCTCCTGCCCAATCGTGGTGAAGACCCTTCCCCAGCCAGGCACAGGAGCCCACTGCGGGCTCAAATCCCAGCTCTGCTACTTCTTAGCTGTAGGTCCACCTGGGCCCCTAAAACTTTCACCCCATAGGGTTATTTGGGAGGAAACTGCTCAGCAAAACGCCTGGCAGGTAGTAAGGGCTCAGTGAATGGTAGGAAGCTACACCTGGCAACCAGCCACCGTCTTCCCGTGGCAACGTGAGAAGTGAGGTCGAACAAGCAGCGCACGTGCAAGGACACTGTGACCAGACAGTGCAGCCGGTACCCTGTGCCTCAAGGAGGAGGAGGATGCAGGTGGTTCCTCCTCTGCCCTCACAAGGCTGGGTCTGAGTCCCCACTGGTCCCCCTTTAGGCCTTGGGAAGTCACATCCTCTCACTGGGCTTGGGACCTGCATCCTTGGGAAAAGAGGAGAGGATGGACTGGTTGCAAAGACCCCTCCAGCTCAGACACTCTAGTTTGGGGCCAGGGGATGAAAAGGGGGAAGAAGCCTGTCTCTCCCCCACAGCTAGAGGAACCAGGCGGGTCTGATGATTTCCTGTGCTGTGGCTGAACACGGGGCTGCTGTCCAGGGCTGCGGCCGGGGGAGGCCCCGTCTATGGACACTCACGCCCCCCACATCACATACACGTCCTGCCAATGAAGACACACGTCCACCATACACACACCCCACAGGCCACTGGGTGACCACCCCCCCAGCTTCATTACAGCCCTCCCTCCGTTATATAAACTCCCCATGCCCTCCAGTGTCCCCCGCAATCACTTACCTAATATTAGGATATTAAAAAATATGGCAAGATTTTAAGAGACTTATTAAAATGCAATTAGCAGCGTGTACGACTTAAGCAGGGAGATTATTTTTAAAAATGACTTGATTGTGCAGAATACCACGCACCTTCCCGAGGCCGTAAACCTGCCAATCACACATTCTCAAATGAGGAGGTTTCCTCACTTTCTCTTTGTCCTTCAGGGTTCTCTCCTGCCCCCAGCAACCATGAAGGCTGTGGTCCCCCACCCACAAAAGCCACCCACCAACACATATGTACACTAAGACCCCTCAAGAGGCCCCTCAGAAAGAAGCCCAGGGGTTAACCAGGTCCAAAGCAAAACCCGGAGAAGCGTTGAAAAACCAGCCAGAGGGTGGGCAGGGGGATGGAGAAGCCCCCAGCCCCGCCCTTACCCCCAGCCCCATTACGCTTTGGACGAGGGTATAGAGGCTGCTGCCAGAGTAAGGATGACAAAGTGTCCTTGCTGTGAAGGGGTTGGGAGTGGGGAGGGCTGAATGGAAGAGCAAGCGGTCCCAGGGAGGGGGCCACTGCTGACCTCCTCTGAGGGCTGAGCCTCAGGGACCTGGGTCTGCACACACCACCCCCCCCAAACCCCATGGCGCCCACTTGACGGGCTGGAACGGTGGGTTATGCTGCCCCCTGCTGCCTGCTCTCTGAACTGCAGCTCTGCTCTAGGACCTGGTGGCCAGTGAAGGTGCTCACGGGGTACCAGGGCAGCCCTTCCCCAGCTGGGTGGCCCCTGACGCTGTCCCAGGATCTTCCACAGCTCTAACCTGAAGCGAAACATGCATCTTAAAAGGTGGGGACTGCTCTCCAGCGGCGCCTCCCTGGCAGCCCCACCCTGGCTGGAGTTTATCAAATGCGCTCGCTACTTCCTGGCATTAGGCTCCCCCTGGCACTTTTATTCCAACCATAAAAAGGCTATTTCATTGAGAAATAAAGTCCCATCTCCCTGACATGTAACTCCTTTCAGAGCTCTTACTCAACTGCCAGGCAAAGTTTATGTTTCCTGGATGCTACCTCCTAGGATTGCAACTGGGAATGGGCAGAGGGGGATGGAAAGGGGGGGTTTCCTTTCTGACCGAGGGACATGCATTTGTTCCCTTGGTCTAAGGAGCCCCAGAAACCCAAGCCATCCAGGAGAGAGCCCTCACCTTGGAATGAGGAGGCCAGGGTTCGAGCGCTGATGCTGCCATCTACTAGTTGTGTGGCCTCAGGCGAGACACTGAGCCTCAGTTTCCTCATCTGTAAAATAGGAAGAAGAATTCCTTTCTTCCTCAAAGGGATGGTGCTAGATGCAATGAGCAGGTGGAGGTGGCAGGTGCTTGGAAGCTGTGTAAATGTCAAGCTTGCCATTATTATGGGAGTAGTGGAATTATCTGACTTAGGGGGTCTCCCCTGCCCCCACACAGATTCTCTCAGGCAGTGGTTCTCACACCCTCCAGGGTGCCTCAGAATCCCCTGGAGGGCTTAAAACAGATGACTGGGCCCCACCCCTAAATTTCTGGATCTGTAGGTCTGGGGTGGGACCCAATAATTTGCATTTCTAATAAGTTCCCAGGGGATGCTGCTGCTGCTGCTGGTCTGAGACGCCCCTCTTTGAGAACCACTGTTCAGAGGGCTTTGAGATCTGGGATGTCAGACGGCTCAGCCTGGCTCCTGGGAGAGGAATGAGGAGCAGGTAGGAGGTCACCTGTGGAGCAAGGTAGGGGTGGGCTCTGGCTGGCTACATGGGAACGAGCTTCTGTACATATCGTCCCATCTTGTCCTCCCACCCATCTTGGCCTGATGTCTCTGGCAGCCCCCAGCCCCAGAGACCAGACCTGTGAGCGGCAGAGGCGTTGGGAGGTGGGCTGGGGCTGGGCTGAGCTGGGAATGATAGACCCTCGGGAGTGAAGGGTTCTCCCCAAACTGCATGGGAGACTCTTAATTCACCATCTTCAAGGGATGACCCCTGCGTTACCCTGGATCTGAGATTGCCCAGCCATTCGCTCCAGTTTCCAAATAGCCCAGTGCTGAAGCCCCGGCTCGGAAAGTGAACAGACTTGCTCGAGGTCACACGGCTTGGGTGGGGCAGACCTGGTTTCCTGACAGCCAGAAAGCTCTTCCCAACCACGCTGCCTCTCTGGTTACAAGGTATTTTGGAGGATTACTAAGTTGATAACTACAAGTCCAGTTTAAGTAATATTCAAATACCCAGCAGAGACTTGCAGCTAAGGCTGAGGGAACATGTTGTGATGTAAAAAGTCTGCTGTGGGAAGCATCTGAAATCTGGGAATTCAGGACCTTCAACAAGGGGAATACAATGAGCCTGGATGTTGCAGGGTATGAAAGGCTTTGTGCTCAAGGAGGAAAACCCAGCAGCTCCGGCTGCTGCATGTAACAGGAGAGAAGTACAATAAATCCACAGCCCCTGGACTTCACACAGAGTCACGGGAGAAAGAAGATAAGAATCCAAGCCACTGACAGTGGGGAACTGGCCATTGATGTCTGAACACTGCCAATAGCCCAGGCTGTCTGAGATGTCAGGCGGCAGCCGCTGACCCCCAGGGAAAGGGCCACTCCCTGCCAGGGTTTCGCTGATCACAGACGTGTCAGCCATAAACAAATGACTACAAGACCTGGGAGGTGTCAACAGGAAAACTAGATGTCCCCAAGGCAGGGACACTCCCTGCGTGTGTGCCGGGATCAGGCACGGGTGCCGGCCAGAGCCCTGGTCACAGAGCCAGGGTTGTCCTATCTTGAAGGAGAATAGGAGCCCTCCCAGGAACCCCCAGCACTTTCTAATTAAACACGACTGTCCTGCTTTTGAGTGGCTGCAGAGCAAAGCGAGGGGAAGAAGCGAAGTAAAGTGGTTTGTTCCAGCTGCACAGAGCGCTGAGCTGGGAAGAGTGCCCAGAACAGTTAATGCCCAGACCCTCCCAGCCTTGCAAATCGCCGCCCGCCTGGGGGGTGAAGAGCCATTTATGCCAGGTAAAGGCTGGTGATTTCATTAACTCCATTGCCTTTGTCTTGTCTCCAAGGGCGCAGGGTGGTTAAACACAGGGAGGACTGGTAAAGGGTCAGCCCTGGTTTACAGGACTTTCTCATGTGTGTGAGCCCCTGGTCTATGATGTCCCCAAGCTGAGTGGCTCTGCAGAGATGGAAAAGGGGGAAGGGGTGGGTGGAGGGGAGGAGACAGAGACAGACAGAGACAGAGTAGAAACACTGCGGCCAGTGTTGAGATAAAAGATGCATCATCCATGGGCAGCCACCTTCCCTGAGTCATTTGGATGCAGGTGTGGACGTGGTACAAGCCTTCAAAAAGGGGACACTTTGAGTCACCTTTCCTTCCAGTGGGGCTGCTGCTCTTGTCCCTCTGACATCCACTCTACAGTCAGCTTTTCCAAGCATCAATCCAAGGCTTCTCCTCTGCCGGAAGGCCCCTGTTGACCCGTGGAGGTCAAAATGAAGTCTGGGCTCCTGACGGGGCCTTCAAGCCCTCCTGCTTACCCCACCAGCATCGACGGCCTTCTCTCTGTCCTTCCAACCTCCTCCTCCTCTGCCCGGATGCCCTTGCCAGCTCCTTCCAGGGTTGCCTCCTCGCCTGCTCAGGGGGACTGCCTGACCTTCCCACCCAAAGCTGCCTGCAGCCCACCCCCCACCCGAGTGGCTTGTTTGCTTCTCTTCAGAGCACACCAGCGTTGTCTAGAATCATCCACTTGTGTTTATGATCAGTCTGCAATTCCCCTCTCCCACGCACGCTAGAACTTTCGCTCCCACACCAGGGACTTTCTCTGCCCCATTCACCGCTGCCTCCCCAGAGCTGGAACAGTGCCTGGCACAGAGGAGGTGCTCCGAAGACGTTCATTGAGTGATGGGGTCCTAGATACACACTGTGGGAAGGCAACTGGGGATCTGGGGAACCTCCCACATGACTCTGCAACATCAGCACTGGGCTCTAACCACCGACCCCGCCAGCCTCTGAAGATCTTCTAGCCCTGAGCCTCGGGCTCCCGTGAGCTGCCGCAGGCCCCAGGGCAGTGGCCAGAGGCTCGGGCCTCGGCTTCCCCTCTAGGTGTCAGGCTTGCCCAGGCATGGGGCCCGCATCCCTGGGCAGCGGCTGCCCGCAGGGGAACCGCCTGGCAGGGCCAAGGGAAGGGGGGTGGCTGCCCTTGGAGTCACGGCTCTGCTTCAAGAAGGGAAATCATCCAAGCTTTTAAAAAATTAAATGGAGTCAGTAATTTGATTTCAGAGAGAAGCTGAAAACCTCGTAATGGCGGAGCCGCTCAATTCCGTGGTGAAAAGGAAGAGCCTTAAATGGGCTGTTAAGCTTTTGCCTGGGATGGATCTGCCCGGAGAAGGGGGGTGGGTAGAAGTCATCTTGGAGGTAGGGACCGTTTATCAGCCAAGACATCCCTGATTATTTATTTATTTATTTACTTCTCGTTCCGGGCGGGTGTTGCCGGGCCCTCCTCCCCTTGGCTGCGGTTCAAACCCCACTTCCGGTGGTGGGTCAGCCTGGAGGGGGTGGGGGGGCCCACCTTTCCAGGGAAGCACCGAGTGCTGTTCCGGCCCAGACCACTGCGCCCAGCCACAGCTGGGCTTCTGGGCCAAGGAGCCTGAGGACACTGGGTCACCGGGGGTCACTAAGGCTGCCCTAGCCAGCAGGGTACCAGCTGCTGCCATGGAAACCAGAGGAAGGGCGTGGTGAGTAATGAACACAAAGTAGGAGCTCCCTGTTTCCCCCCCCTTCAGGGTCCTTTAGAGACCTGGGGTCATGGCCTCCTGAGGCCCCAAGGGCAGGGTCATACACCGGGGCATGGTACTGCCATCACCACCAATCCCCAGAGGTGTCAGAACTATGGCTAGAGGCTTTCCGTGCTCTCCTGGGACAAGCAGACGTCCCTCTGCCTGGGCCTGGAGTGGACAGCTCAGCTGCTCTGATTTGCCTGGACAGCACTATAAGAGTGGCTGGCGGTTCTGAGCACATGCTGGGCGCTAGGCTCTGCACTAAAGGCTTTATGTCCATTTCCTTGCCCCTCAACAGCCCCATGGGGGAGGAACTATTACCATCCCTATTTGACTGGCTAGGAATCCGAAGCTCAGAGAGGTTGGGGCCTTGCCAAAGTCACACAGCCAGAGGGGAAGAACTGGAACTTGAACCCTACGCCTGGTGGGCCTGGCTGCAGAGCCCACATGCTTCCCCCAGTGCCTTGCCACTTTTGGCAGCAAGACTGAGCACAAAATGCAGCTGGGCGGGCCAAGGCAACCAAGGGACACCGTCCTGCACTCACTCTTCTCCTGCTGAGAGGCCCAGGCAGGCAGGAGGTGTGCTCACCCCATGCCTTTGCACTTTGCCCCGCCCCCCCAGGACACCCCCAGGACTCACCCCTGGAGTCTCTGCAGAGGCCCAGCATGGGGGCCTCTCAGGAAGCCTCTCCATGCTGTTCTGAGGCTCAGGAGTCACAGAAGGCCTGTGACTTTCAGGGCTGGGGGCCAATGTGGGCTCTGTCAGCCCCTGTTGGGGCGAGGCCCCCTGGCCAGAAGGGAAAGGGTGTCCAAGCTCGGCCAGGCTGGAAGATGAAATTTTTCTGGGTGCCCCCAGGCTCAGCGTTTGCATAGATGGAGGGCTGGACGTGTGTGCGGCCCCCCACTCACCCCGGCCCACCAGTGAGACAGGGGCTGACTCCAGGCTTTGGGCTCTGTCTGAGCCACCCCCAGACGAGGCTTCGGGCTTTGGAAGAGCTGTGGGGTGACTGGGTTCTGCTGGCAGCTGCTTGGCAGTAAGAACTGCCAGAGGCACTACTGGCACCACCCTGTGCCACCTAGTGGGCTTGGGTCCCGAGGCCCCCCGACGGGCACTGGAGTCTGGCTGCCTCACCTGTGGGGTGGGGAATGTGGCTTCTCTCCCCAGCAGGATGGCGAGTCCTAGCCCCTCTGTGCCCTGACTTGGTTCTGAGGATGACAGATCCAGGTGCCCTCTGGCCCCCTCCCCAGGGAGACCAGGCCCTCTGTGGGATGGCCCCTCTACCTCCATTACAAAGGATGTCTCCTGTGGCTGTCTGGCATAATGGTGGGAAACCAACACCTCCTCAGTCATGCTGGCCCTCAAGGGCTTCGGGGAGGGCTGGACCTCCTCGCTGGCCTGCTCAGCCTCCCCCTGGATGGGCCCGGTGGCAGCCACATCCCCCCCTGTCAGCCCTCTCGACAGAAGGAGACTTCCTGGTGGCTGGGAGGGGTCCTGCTCATCAGGCCTTACAGTTTCTAGACCTTCAGCTAGAGTAACAGATGGTTCTGGGACCAGGAACACTTTGGAGCCTTCAGACCTCATGGGAGGCAGTCGAGGAGAGGAGACTTCTGAGGACAAAGGCATAGTCAGGGCAGGGGGCCTGGGGAGACCAGACATGGGGGTCTGGGGCCAGCCAACACACCTCCTGTGGACTCCAAGGGGAGTGTGGCTGAAGGCGGGGGGCATCCAGGTAACCCCACTTTCCTGGGGGCCTGGAGCCCACGGTGATCTTGCGTTGCTCTGGGTAAAAGGGAGGCAGCGGATGTCCAGCTTCTTCCCACAGGTTTGCCTGTTTGCAAGGGTGGTAAAAGCTCCTCCTTCAGTGAGAGAGCAGTAGAGAGAGAAAAAGCATCAGAAACTAGAGCACAGGGGCTCTGGCCGCCCTGAGGATCTTGGCCCAGAAAAGGGCCTGTGGGATCTGTGACCTTAGGCTGGTTCTCTGGGCTTGGCTCCTGGTCCCCCACCATGAATCCTTTTGGGTGTGCACCCACCACCTTCTTCTGCCATGTCTCAAGGCACTGGGAGGGTGATCCAGGAAGGACAGGTGAGAGGGGGCTGCCCTCAGGTGGGAGCTCTCGGGGGCCCAGCTTTCTCTGGGAAACGTTCTGAATTTGAGGTGACACGGCTGGGGATCAGAATGGGGCTTTCTTTGGAAGAACAGTGGTGAAAGAGGGGACCTCATGCCCAGCTGGGTCCACCCATGCCTTGCAGGCACCCGGCCCTGCAGAGGAAACCACAGAGGACAGAGGGGCAGAGGACACAGCTGCAGACTTGCCTTGGCTAGCCCGTCGGAAGGCTGGTGCACAAGGCCCCGAGAAAGCCCTTCCTGGGCAGATGGTCCTGCAACCCGGAACTGGGCAGTGACCACAGATGGCATTCCTGCTGGAGGGGTCTTTGGTCCTGGGGACTGGGAGGAGAGAGTAGTCCTCGGTGTTGTGGTTGAGGCAGGCAACTCTGTTCCTGAACCTTCCAGAAAGGAGGCAGAAGTCAGCCTTCCTCCTAAGGAAGCAAAATCCTCCCAACACCCTGCTGTAGAGACCGTGAGTGTCCTCTTGTCTCCAGGTGGGGGAACAAAAACGGAGGCAGGTCAAATCCAAACGCTGGGTTAGGAACTGTCTTCTCTGGCTGAATTTCACAGACCTCCGATCTGGAGTCATTTTTGAGATCATGTGGGCATCAAGATACATTTTTAAAATTAAATCACAGAAATTCAGATTTTCTGCAAAGAGCACCTGGCCCCGACTGCTGCCCCAGCTTGAATGCCACCAGCCAGTTTCATCTTTGAGCCATTTACTACTTTGAGGTCAAATCTATTGACCCAGCCCCAGGAACCACACGGAGCCAAAGGGTGCTTCCTGCCTGACCACCCCTGAGGTTAGACTCAGCCCACACGGTGTTGACATTCTGGGCCGATCACTCTTTCTTGTGTGCGGGAGATGTGCATTGTAGGATGTTTAAGCAGCATCCCTGGCCTTGGCCCACCAGACGCCGGTAGCATCCCCCTGAGTCATGACAACCCACAATGTCTCCAGACATTGCTAAATGTCCCCTGAGAGGCAAAAATCGCCCTCAGTTGTGAAGTACTGGGTTAGAGCTTGCAAATGCTGGTCCATAGGTCAAATACAGCCATTAGACATGTTTAGCTTGGCTTGTGGCAGGAGAGAGGGGTTAATATTTTTTAAATTAAATGACAACATTTTAAAAGCAGGAGTTATCCTATAATCAGGATCTCATGGAAAATCAGAAGATTTGGCCACGCTAGTCTGCCTCCCGGCAAGGCAAGATCAGCTCCATCTAAGTGAGGCTGTTCTAGTTAGAGGGGTCTGGTGGCTGCTGCTTCTTGGGGGTCCCTACCACTTCCTACCATCTCCCACACTGAACTTTGCTGCCTTGTCGTCCTGTACCCCAGCCCCGGGTGTTCTTAGCCTCCGCACCGACACTCCCTGCCTGACACGAAAGGCGTTTCCAACCGTGACCCCTGCTTGAAAATGTGCAAACAGCCAGATCTAAACCACCTCCTCAGTTTCTTTTCTCCATCCTGGATGCTCCATTTCCCCACTGTTCCTTACAGCTATGATCTTAGATAATTAGGATCTAGGATTTGTCCTGTAGGTTCTAACCACTTTTTTGCAGGGGTGGGGGGATGGCGGGGAGGAGAAAGGAGTAAAAAAAAATCTGTAGCCACAGAGAGTTTAGGCAGTCCCAGCACATTAATATTCCAACCCATTAGTCACATATTTACAAAGGAAAAATGTACTCTGTCCAAAACATTTTTTAAAAATTCCTAGTAAAAATTCAGCCCAACAAGCATGTATTAAGTGCTTATCAAGGACAAGGTGGCATGATAAGGCCTGTGAAGAGTAAAAAATGAACAGGGCACAGCTCCTGATCTCAAGGAATTCAGACTGGAGGGAGAGACAGGAGCATGCACCATAACTATAATAAGAATAGAAAGACCTAGACGCTGCAGGGGAGGCGGAAGGAAGGCGCACTGGGAACCAGAGAGGGGAGAGATTCATTCTGGCTGCTGATATTAAATTAATAAAACGAGGAAGAGAATATTTTTTCCCAGTGTAAATCTTTCCATAGAGGAAAAAAAAAACCTTCCTACAATGTTCTTACTGCTGTTGCTGAGCTATTTTTGTATTTTATTCACTATCTCCCTATCAGAGACCTATACTCTCTTCATAAGCCCAGGACAAAGATCATCTACTCTTTGGCATCTCCCCTGAGTACACCTGCTCTCCAGTGTAACTCTCTGGACATTTCTTATCTCTGTTTCCAGACCGGACACTGCCTGAGAACAAGAACCGAATCGAGCGGCTTCTGTTCCCGCCTGAGCCTCGCGTTGGGCCTCACACACGGCAAGTGCTTAGTGAATATTTGTTGGATAAAGTTCTAGCCCGCCCTTTCCAAAATCAATGTCATCACTGCCGGAAACTATTAAAATAAAAACAGCCGAAATGTGTAAAAACTTTCAAGACACATTTCCATTTTTAGCAGACTGTTAGAACTCGTCCCCCATCCTGCCTTTTTCTTTGTTTCTAATTCTGATTTTGGGGCTAGATGTGGTAGGCAGTCCCCCTTTTAATCTTTAAATATAGTTCTGAATATAATTACATTTTTATGCAGCACCGAAACATCATATCCTGGTAACAGGGCATTCTTGCGCTGTTAACATCTGAGTTAAATCCCCTTTGCGTCTGTCTTCTATTGAGGACAGTTAGGAAGTATAAGATGAAAGTGACCGACATCATTTGTGAATTATGTGTATTTCCTTACGCTGTATTCCAATGGGTTTTGCTCCTGGTGGTTTTGCACGTGTGAATACCAGGTTGTCTGGTAGCTGCGCTTTCACCGAAAACCCCTTTCAAGACACAATTCCAGCATCCTGGCACAGAGGACACACACCATGTTTAGAAGGTTCCTCTTGGGTTGAGAAATAAGTTGCATCGTGTACTGCTCTTTGCCAAGGAGTCTGATCTGTCTATTAAGTGACCTGAGGAACTAGAGCCCACACAGAAAGAGCTGGAAGGATCAAAATGGAAATAGCTCATTTAAGCTCCTAACTCCCATCATCTTGTCCAATCTTCTCAACAGGTACTGGTACTCCCATTTTCCAGGTGAAAAAGCTGAGGCTTTCGAAGGTTAAGTAACTTGCTGAGGTTCTGCAGTGGGCTGGGAAGTTGAGGCACCCCCCACCCCCACCACATTCCTGGCACTTTGACTCCAGAGCCAGGGACCACATCACCACTTAGTTCCTATGACACTCTTGTTTGCATGCCAGTTCCAACTGGTGTGTATGACACCATCACTTACCTGGTTCGGTGTGGGACCTGTAGGGCCCAGGGAGCAAAACATTGTCACAGAAGAAAGAACCACACGGCCAGGGAAAGAGGGTTCGCGTGGCATGTGCCTGTTATCAGCAGGCACACCCTCATGGTGCTTACCCACACACTGGAAGAAGCTCTCCACCGTCCAGAGGACTGGGGTGGCCATCTGGACAAATTCCAGGCTCAGGTCTACTCTATAGAAAGCTTGCATCCCTGGGACTCCTTGGCCCTCCTGGCATCGCTGTGGGTCAACAAAGAATTACTTGAATGTGGCAGGATACATCCCGTACCCTGTGGCTGCCCTCCCAGGGGGCCACCTTGACAAGAGTACTGGGCCCCAGCAAAGTCCATTTCCAGCTAGCCCCACAGATCTGCTCTCCACGTCTCTGACTCCACATGGAGAAGGGACCTCAGGAAGGGGCAGGACAGAGATGCCACCAGGACACCCACCTGGACCTGGAGCACTTCAGCCGCCGGGATGCTGACCATCACAAAATCCCTGTTTTCGGTCACTGTAAAGGTATTGGACTGGTGGACTCGGAGGAATTTTAGGCTCAGGGTTTCCTCAATGTGGGAACCTCTTTTGACCAGACCCAGTCTCTGCTTGGGGATGTGAATTAAGACCTCCGACTCTGGCTGGGATGACACTGGGATGGGGAAAAACACATGACACTAAAAAAGACACACTTTGCAGGCACATGGATGAAAGTGTGATGGCAGGGCTTTAGCCAGGACCCTGCTGTTTGCAAAGGCCCATAAGGAAGCAGATGCCGGCAGGGAAGCTGCAGAAATGTCTCTGCCAAGACTGTCTCCAGCTTTGGTGACCTATCCTGTTGTCCCTTCCATTACCAAAGTTGCTCTTAAGAAATACAGCTCATATCAGTAGTTTACACTTTAGGAAGAATGCTGTTGTGTCAGCCCTCTCACGGGGACATTTTAAGCCAACTCTGCAGTTGCTAAATGAAAGCACCTGTCTCCATGTAAAAGGATTTCAAACATCATGAACAGGGGAAGAGATGTTTGGGGGCCTTGGCAAGGTCATATACAATCCCCAAAATTCCCCAGAGCCCTGATTGTGAAACTCAGTCCATGATAAAATTCTATACAAATGTAAAGTCTAAGTCATCTCTGATCTACCCACACAGGATGAAGGCTTTGATCCACGTAACTTTGCATGCCAAGTTCTTTAGAATTTAAATTCTCTGGAGGTAGGAAGTGGTCTTCCATAAGGCAGGTAGTAATGGTGTCACCCCAGGCTGAACAAAATAGTTATGACAGACATAGTCTAGATCAGGGCTCCCCACCACCCTCAGATCACAGAGCCCTGAAGATTTGACAGGGCTGCAGACCTTCTCCCATCCTTGTTCTCAGACTCCCTGGAGCCACCTTGGGACCTGCCAGGAGTCCTCAGAGCCCAGGTTTGCAGGCCTTTGGTAGGTGATTTTCCTCTTCACTCGCTCCACAATCCACCCCTACTCTGCACGCGCGCACATACACACACGCACTTTCCAGCAACAGCAAATTTCTTTGTCCCAAGCATTTCAGAAGTGCACGGCCAAGGTTGAGACTAAGGAGAGGAGAGGTGGGGTGGGACAGAGGGGACAAAGGTGCCCAGAGGAGGGAGAAAAACAGAGGGGACCAGAGAGGGATGAAGTGGGAAGGTGGACATTGGGGCCGCCCATGCGTCTTACCCGGTGGGCACGCGGCTTCTAAAGAATAGGCGTAGTGGCCACTCACCAGCCAGAGCGGCAGGAGCTCGGCAGAGGTGTTCAGCACCTGATGAGGCAGGAGGGTCCCTCCTGCGGCCTCTAAAACTGCTCCTTCCAGATGCCAACTCCCTCCACAGGGGCCCCCTCCCATCTTTGAACTAGTCTCTGGACTAAACCCCCTGGTGTTACAGAGCCCAGGTCAGGGACCATTGCTCCGATGCAACCAGAAAATATTATTTAGCCAGGATATTTTTAGCAGGAAGCGAGCTGGGAGCAAATGTCATGTGAGCCATCTTCTCTTACACGGCAACTTCGGGCTATTTAAAGAGATGGTAATTACGCTCCTGCCACCATGATCAGGACGAGCTGAATACATGATTGCAGGAGCCCTCATCTGCCAAGCGGAGCACTTTACGCTAATGGGGCCCAATTTTCGAAGCCGCCTGCCTAAATCTGTCCGGTCTCACAGGTGGACATTTGAGTTGGCGCTGGAGGCGTGGCAAACCGGTGTCCCGGGCACTGTGTCTCAGAGGCTCCCCAGCCTGGCAGGGCTTCTGCCCTCCAGGGAGGCCCACTGACCTCCCGCCTCTGAAGGTCTTGTCTTGGGCTTTGGACGGTGACGGTGGTGGCATTGATGTCCACGTACAATCCCATCAGGCTGGCGTCTTCTAGAGAAGCCACCAGCTCCCCTCGAAGGGACAGCAGCCATGGAGTCTGGAGAAACAGGACACATTCATAAAACATCTGTCCAGGGAGACATGGTCACTAGGTGTCAAGGAGAAGGGGCACTTGAGGGGACACTCAGGAAGGTGACAGAGCCATGGGGAGGATGAGCTGGACCAGGAGGTTGGATAGCAGGCCACTCAGGGAAGAAGGCAAACCAGACACTGGCACCCTTATACTTTAGGGGAGCAGGCCCTTTGCAGGGTTGCTTGGCACGTAGTAGGTGCACTGTGTGGCTGAAGGAATGAACGCACCGTTACCCCTAACAGGAATGCAACCAGTCGGTCCATACGATACCCACACAGGGCACAACTGGAGCCCTGTCCTTGGTTCCACTTGCCACTGTTTAGTGGGACACTGGCAATCGGGGCTTTGACTAAAGGTGGGTTCCCCAGCCCCCATCCTAAGATGGCTTGAGGAAGGGCACACTCACTGACCCCAAATATCCAAAGGGATATGAAATGGAAAAGGGACCGGCTTCTTCCAGGAGACTGTGGAAAACCCTCCTAGAACCAGCAGAAGGAAAGTTCAGGGAAACAGCTGTGCAGTATGTGAACAGGTGGCCTTGCAAAGGAATAAGCTCCCCGTCACTGCAGACTTCGCAGAGAGAATCTTAGTGTGGGAAGGACCTCAGAGGCTTCTAGCCAAGCCTCCCACCCAAAGTTCGGGTCCCCTCTTCAGGGGTCCTCTCAGATGACCTCGGGCCTCTGCCAGGGGAAGCTTCCAGCTTTGGCTGCCAAGAACCTGGTGCTGTCCACTGACACTCTCCACAGGAGGACAGAAGACCTCAAAACCTCCTGCATCAGAGCGTCCCCGAGCACCCACTGGGCTTGGCAGAACCTTCCGGAGAGTTGCTCCTGTCCTGCATACCTGTCCAGGGTCGCTCCCCAGGGGCAGGGGCCGGGAGACCTGCAGAACAAAGAGGAAGCAATGTCTCCTGGCAAGCCATAAGCAAAGGTGAGTGAGCAAACATCTCTGCCTGAGCACATAAGCGCTGGCAATTACCCCAGCAGGAGGCCGGCAAGAGAGCAGTGCCGGGTTGTTTGCTCATTAAGACAAGAAAATCATTTATGTTCTGGGACTCGAGTGTCAACAGATCCAGGAAAATGTCGCTGCCTCAGCTGCTGCCCTGGGCCCAGCCAAGGGGGCAGCTGGGGTCCTGGGCGCAGCTGGTGAGGCCAGGAGCGAGTGTGCATGGCACCGACCCCGTGCAGAACCCACATGCAGAACCCACTTCCCGTTGGGCCGTCTCCCCAGGCCTCCCGCTGTGTTTTTCTCCCTGGTTCACCCATTTCTTCCTCGCCCTCTTTCTTTCCGTTTCGGATCCAATAAGCAAGGGTAGAGAGAGTGCTTCTATGAGCCCAGAAAGTGCTTCTGTGCTCGCCAGTCGCAGGTACTTAGGGTGACCAACCATCCCAGTTTCTCCAGGAGGGAGGAGGTTCCCCAATGTGGGACTTGCAGGGCTAAATCAGTCCCAGGCAAACCAGGACAGTTACTCCTCATACCGCTCCCGAGCCTCGCAGCCATCCCGTAGGGTGGCACCATTCTCCCACTTCACAGAGGAGGGGCCCTGGTGATGGTATGGGCGGAGGACCTTCCCTGGAGCCCCCCACCCCCTGCAGACCTTCCGTGGAGCTCCCGCCCTCCACCCAGCTGTTCTGTCAAGTGCAAACTCCCCTTTGCTTCTGTGTCAGACAGAGTCACACAGCCCAGCAGAGGGGCCCTCCCCCACCCTGTACAAGGTGGGGAGACTAAGGCCAGGGGACTGACTCGCCTTGACAACACCCCTACCCAAGGCAGGGACAGGGAGGGCCTCCCGGCAGCAGAAAGGAGAGGGTAGGCCTGGGAGGAGGCCCCCACCCCTCAGCCTTCTCATCCCCCAGCTCTGCTACCCCTCGGCCCCGGAGAGGGAAGCGGGCTCAGGACATCCCACGGCGAGCCCCTCGAGTGAGCCCCGCTATTTCCTTTCTTTGGAGGTGCTGCCTTCACTTGGGGTGCGAAGCGGAAGAAATGGGGACGATGCCTGTGCTTTGGTGAGAAGATAGAGCGTTTCAGCATTTCCCCACCAAACACCGAAGCTGCCCCTCTGCTGCCACGCCCCAGTCCCTCTGCTGCAACCCGGAGGAAGCAGAGAAGCCCCGGGAGGCTGGACCCTGAGAAGGAGGGAAACAATTCTGCTAAAAGAAGGAAGGGAAGGTATGAGCAAGCACAGCCTAAACTCACCGTGCCCTTTAAGTCGCCAGGAGGAGGCTATATTTAGGGCCCGCGGACATTCCGCAGGAGCCAGGGCAGCCTTCACTGGGAACAATCGCTAATCACTGCATTGAGTTTACGGGTGCCCCTGGGCACACTTAACCCAGGGCAATGAATAGTTATTGCGCGGCCTCCCGCTCAGGGCCTGTGGGCACACTTAAGCGAGCTCTCCGATCGCTGCGAGCAGGGCACGGCTAGGGTACACCCTTGGGCACCCTGTGCCATCAGCGGGGAGAGGCAGAGTATTAAATATCTATGTGCCCTGTGCCCACAGCTGCATTTAGCCAAGGGCAAGGCTGGTGAAACGGCTTTAATTAAAACTTAATGCAAGTTCAAGGTGCAGCCATGGAAGCGGCAGCTGCAGAAGTCACCGGGAATGAATCAGTCAATTCGATGAGGTTCTCAGAGGGGGGAAGGGGCTGGAGGGGAGGCTGGGACAGCACAGACCCGTCTTCTGTCAGTTGTGTGTTGGCCACCTCTGTGAGCCTCTGTTGGGGATGGGGGGGCCCCCCACCGTTCCCACAGCGAGGCTAGGAAAGGATGCCGGGGATGTGGGCATCTGGGCTTCGCAGGCAGGTCGGTGGAGACAAAGCAGGCACCTAGGTCAGGAGTAGTTCCTGCTTTTCTCAGCAGTGTGGCCCAGTGTTGTGTGACACCAGCAATGCCGTCCCCTGGCGGCAGCTTCCAGAATCACAGGCCCCGTGCAGAGAGGGAAAGTGACCAGCCCTGGAATGTCAGACAGTGGCAATGCTTGGGCATCCTGGGGCAGGGCCCTGCGGTTCTTAGGAGCACTGACAGCAGGCTTGGCGTGGCCACTGTGTGCACTTAAAAAGGCAGGTGGGCAGAGAAAACCCCGCCCACTCCCACCCTGCTCCTAAAGGTTGGGAAGGAAAGGACTTCCAGGCATCCAAGGTGTTACTGAGCTGGGCTCAGAGCCGAGGCACGCTCATTTTTAAAATTCAGACCAGGCCAGGCACAGTGGCTCACGCCTGTAATCCCAGCACTTTGGGAAGCCAAGGCAGGAGGATCACTTGAGGCCAGGAGTTTGAGAGCATCCTGGACAACATATCAAGACCCCCATCTCTACAAAAATTTTAAAAATTAACCAGGTGTAGTGGTGCACACCTGTACTCCCAACTACTTGGGAGGCTGAGGCAGGAGGATCACTTGAGCCCAAGAGTTCAAGGCTGCAGTGAGCTATGATCACACCACTGCACCTTAGCCCTGGCAACAGAGTGAGACCCTGTCTCAAAAAAAAAAAATTAAATTCAGAACAGATGAGAATAAAATTATAAGCTCTTCCTGGAGCAAGGATCCATGTCTTATTCAAATCTGTTGCCTTAGCACCAGCACCGAGCCTGGCATAGAGTAGGTCCTCAATAAGTGCTTGTTGGATGAATGGAGGTTGTCATGAACAGCCTTTTCACTGCAACCTCCTCCTCTTGCTTCTCCCTCCCTCTTCTCTGCCTTCCTTCTCCTCTCGGGCAGGGGATGCACCCCCACATCCCTCAGGCCATTCAGCACTTTGTTTAGTTCACACAGTGTTTACAAAATTAAAGTCAACTTTTTAAAATTAGAGGATTTCATATACAATCATAGAGTTCCAGTTTCTCTTGAAAAGTTGGAAAATCTCGCAAGATGGGACTAGAGTTGAGTGGTGGTTGCCCCTCTGCAGGGGCCAGGGTTGGAGGATGTGCTTGGGTTCAAGCCCAGCTCTGCCACTTACAGCTGCAGGACCTCTGGTGATTCTCCTAACCTCTCTCTACTCAGAACTCTCATCTGCAGAATGGGGCTCTAATAGCACCTACCGCATAGGATCGCTATGAAGGTGACATGAGCAAATATTTGCAAAGGGGTTAAGACAGCGCCTGGCACAGAGCAAGTGGCCTGTGTTTGGTGAATAAATAAAGGAATAAGTAAAAATCTACTGCCCCCTCAGTCTTGCTCACTCATTTCTGCTTCACAGTAGTCCCTGTAGATGTTAGGGTTTGTGACCCTCCCACCCCAAACCCAAATCTTGTTTAGCTCACAAAGGCTCCCCCAGGGCTAGAGAGAAACTCAACTTCAAGGAGCCCACAAGGCAGTGGAAGAGCTCACAATCAGATTTGGGGATAAACCTCTGTTCCCCAGTCTTTAAAATGGAGATGTTACACCTGATCGTATCTGAGCTCTATAATTCTTTGACATTACCCAGGTTGAAAAGCTTTCACACCAGCAACTTTTTTCAATTCAGAGGAAAAAAACACACAGATGCAATTTTGCAGCTTTGGTGATAACCCAGGTGGCTCCACTGAACCAGCCATGATGGGAAATCAAGAACACTAGTTCAGAGACTTTAATCCACCACTCCCATGCCATCTCAGCCCTCCTTGCTCAGACAGCAGGGCCTAGCACCCAGCCGTACCCACAAATGTGTGCAGAGGATGATGCCACACTGCATCTCCAGCTGCCACCTCTCCCTCCAACCACGTCCTGAGGCTCAGGAGCCAGAGCCACCTGCCTTGGCCTTTGGAGAGAAGCCCAGTCCAGGAAGGCCCCTCCGCTGCCACTTCCCAGGCCCTCTGAACCCGTTACCTGAATGAATGTGGATCCACAGTGGACGGTCTCTTGGCCCAGCCTCGACATTAGCACTGGACACTTCATTATGTAGTGATCACTCCGCTCCAACCTTGTCACCCCTTTTAGAGATATTCTGATTTCCAACCTATAATTTGCTTTCTGGAAGTAGGGCAAAATTCATGCGTACAAATGAAAGAGGAAAATACAGTTAATAAGCCACAATTATAGGTCAGTGACTGTTTGCAGCAAATATGATTAACATGAACCGCCTGGAAGCTGGGCAGGTCTCACAGAAGAGGGATGGGAAGTAAGACCTTGGCCGGCGAGGACTCAGACCCTGGGCTGGTTTCTGGGCTCTGGCAACTCAGCCCCCACCAGGGAAGCCCTCAGGGATGGGAGACACTTGTGGATTTCCGGAAGGTCCAACTTGGTTGGACAGAACAAGAGCTTGTGCTCAAGCACCCCTTGACAGTCGACAGACATTGTTCACAACTTGTCTGCTTTGATCCTCATGACTGCCTCATAAGGTTGGCTTTCTTGTTCCCATTTTACAGATGAGGCAGTTGAGGCTTAGAGGACGTAAGTGACTAAGCCAAAGGCATGTGGCCGTTCTGGGGACTGGATGCAAGATCTGGTCTGGCTCATTCTGGTATTCACTGTGTGCAAGATGGAGCTTCACAGCTGTCAAACCAAGGGGTCCCTCGAGGGCCTCCTGGGCTGACCTCACTTGGCCGCTCAGGAAGAGCCCGAGTCTGGGCTTTGTGGTGGGGCCTGGGGAGGGCATGTGCTGAGGGAGGGAGGGAGGGAGAGAGAAGAAGCGGGATAGTTCGGGAAATTCCTCCCCCCACAGCCCCATGTGGGGAATACTCTGGCTGCATCGAGGAAAGGATGACAAAGAAATGAAGCTGAGGAGAAGAGAAAGGAAAATACGAGCAGTTCCAAGGGGCACTTTGCACCCTCTCAGGAATCTAAGCAGCAAGAGCACCCGGGGACCTGCGACCTCCAGCACCCGGGCAGTGGCAGGGTGAAGTCAGAGCTGTGCGCAGCCTCCCCCGCCCAAAGAAGCAGTTGCCCCCCTCCCTCCCTCTAGCCCACATCATCCCCCTCCAACCCCAGCACCCTGACCCCCTTCTCCAGCCTTCCCTGGGCCGGGTCTGGGTTACGTGGGGCCTGAAGCTCATGCCATTGGTGGGGAGGGCCTCTTTAAGAAAAAGAATACAAAAATATCTTACTTCTGCAAATTTCAGAGTCACACATCTTGCCAGCACTTAAGGGGCCTATGCAAGTGAGGGCAGTCCATCAGCCTCTGCAACTCCTCAGCACCATTTACTCACTTTATTAAGCACTCATTGAGCACCTACTGTGTGCCAGGCCCTGAGGCAAAACTGTGGGTGTGACTGCCCCTCCCCCAGAGAGGCCAGGTCCAGCAGCATATGGCTGTGGGAGCAGAGTCATTGTTATTTCAGCGTGGCAGGTGCAATGATAGAAGCAGGCCCACTGCACAGAGGAGGGTGATGAGCAGGAAGACTGCCCGAAGGAGGCAGCGTCCCAGCTGGGTTCGGTGGCTAGCAGTCTTTCCTTGTCTCTGCCTGTAGACCCTGTGGGGGCAGAGCCCACTCATCTGCCTCAGCTAGGCTTCTGCAGAGCGATAACAGCGCCTTGTTGCCTAACTTGACATATGAGCTCAGGCTTAGCTCCTTTTGTCTCCCAGAATGGACATATCCCAAGACATCCCAGCAAGAAGTCTCCCCCAAAAAACATGTTTCCAGCCAGGCGCGGTGGCTCACACCTGTAATCCCAGCACTTTGGGAGGCCAAGGCAGGAGGATCGCTTAAAGCCAGAAGTTTCAAGACCAGCCTGAGCAACACAGCAAGACTCCCCCAAAATTAGCCGGGTGTGGTGGCACACAGCTGTAGTTCCAACTACTCAGGAGGCTGAGCCAGGAGGATCGCCTGAGCCTTGAAGTTGGAGATTGCAGTGAGCTGTGATCATGACTCTGCACTCCAATCTGGGCAACAGCGAGAGACCCTGTCTCTCTCTCTCTCTCTCTCACACACATACACGCACATACACACACACACAAAATGTTTCCCAGACCCACCTCCTTCTGCACAAAGCAGGCTGAGTATTGAGCTCGAAAAACGAAGTCACCATCAGGAGCCGGCTGCAGGAAGTAGCCACATTTGGCAAGAAAATAATCCAGGCGGTCAGGGGCCCTCCAGGCACCTGTGAGAAAGGGAAGCTTGGCTGAGCCCACTCAGGTTGCTTCTCTGGTGAGGTCAGAAACAGCAGACACCCAGATATAAACTGCTCTTCCCGGAAGCTCCTTACCTGGAGGGGATTTTTAAAAGGCAGTAATTGAAAAAGCCTGGAAAGATATACACCACCAGGAAAGCCCATAGGTTCTACCTTCAACGTATCTCCAGAATCCAACCCCATCACCCCACTCTGGTCCCTGGTCTGGGTTTCTTTTTTCTTTTCCTTTTTTTTTATTTTGGAGACAGGGTCTTTCCCTGTCACCCAGAATAGAGTGCAGTGGTGTCATCGTAGCACACTGCAACCTCAAACTCCTGGGCTCAAGCGATCCTCCTGCCTCAGCCTCCCGAGTAGCTGGGACTACAGGCACATGCCACCACACCTGGCTAATTTTTCTATTTTTTTGTAGAGACACAGTCTTGCTATGTTGCTCAGGCTGGTCTTAAACTCCTGGACTCAAGCGATCCTCCTGCCTCAGCCTCCCAAAGTGCTGGGACTACAGGCGTGAGCCCCTGCATCCAGACACTGGCCTGGGTTTCTGCAGCTGCCTCCTCTCTGGTCTCCTGGTTTCCTCCCTCCACCCTGTTATCTGTATTCCACATTGCAGCCAGTAGGATGCTGTTCAAAACTTAGATCGTGTCCCTCCTCTGTTCAAACCTCTCAGCAGAAAAGCCACAGTCCTGGAAGGCCCCATGTGGTTTACCCCTCACCTGTCTGGCATCCTCTCCCCCTTCTCTTTACCTCCCTCCCTCTGCTCCAACCACACTGGCCCCCCTGCTATTTCTCAGGCATCCCAGGCACACTCCTGCCTCAGGGCCTTTGCACTGGCTGTGCCCTCTGCCTGGAATCCTCTTCTTGGTATATGCAAGGCTCACTCTCCCACTTTCTTTGAGTCACCTTCTCAATGAGGCCCACCCTGACCACCCTCTTAAGGCCACGTTTATCCTACTCTTCTGCTCCCTTTTCTGTAGCTTTTATTGCTTTCTAACCTGCTATCTCGTTGACTTATTTATTATATTTATTTGTCACCCTCCACTGAAATGTCAGTTCCACAGAACCAGGGGTATTTGTCTGTTCTGTTCACCGCTGCATCCCTAGTGCCTTGAGCTGTGTCTGGCACATAAAGAGCTCTCCATACAAATTTGTTGAATGAGTGAAATATACAGAGGAATCTCTGGGCAGGGGGATTATGGGGCAGTTTTTATTACCTCCTTTGGATTTCCTCTAGTTTCCATAATTATCTTGTATTGCTTTTGTCATGGTTTTTTAAAAAGTCATTTTTAAAAGCTCGCAGTTTCATTTTCAAATACTTGTTTCAATTGTGCATTTGATGGGAGATGAATGCGCTATTTCAGAAAACAGCTCCGGCAGCCTTTACGCGGGGGATTCTCTGGTGACATGCTTTTCTCTCAGACCTCGCGCAGCCTCCACCACTATGTTAGCAAGAGATCAACGCCTGGCTGAGGGAGGCTCCGAAAGGCAGATCACTGGGGAAATAAAGTGCCTGCGCCAGGGATGTGCAAATTGACCTGGATCATTTTAGTTTTGCATTCACGTCTGCACTTTGTAAATATTTGCCTGGCACCCCACTGCTCACACCTGCTTGCTGTCCCCTCAAGGTTGTGGAAGGCAGCAGGCACTGTCATTCCCCCCCCCCCCCCGCCCGTGCTGCTGGTGCTGCCGCGTGCAGTGAAAACTCTCCCTCAAAAGCCACAGGTGTCTCTGACAGCGCCTAAAACTAATGGCCTGTGGCTGGCCGCTGTGACTAATTCTCTGATTATTGACTTTATGATTTTACGCTTAAAACTTCTTTATAATAACACAGAAATGTTTAATGGGCTCTATCCAGAGCCATAAAAATTACTTATTGAACAAGCGTTTTAAAACTATTAATCTATTGTTTTCCATTAATAATGGCTCTCCAAAGAACACGCGACAGCTTAATGTATCCACAGCATTTCTCCTGGAAAAGTGGCCTTTTAATACACAAATGCTGCTCCCAAGGCATCACGGGCTTGCCGGCCATTGGGCAGTCGACCCTCCCAGGACAGATTTAAGCCACACCAGTCCCAGAAGGTGCTTTAAGAATTTCCAGAATGAACAGGGACTCTGGGAGGTTTTCCTAGACTCTGGAAGAGATTGGAAATTTTTCTCTTTCTGTGCAAAAGAGAGGAGGCATTCTGAGGGCTCACTTTGCAGCCCCCGAGGTGGAGAACACAGAAGGAAGTGGTCTATTTGTACCCCTCTCTACTCTTATTCCCTCCGGAAGGCTCCAGGTAATCACCTGGCGGCACCTGCTCCTCTCCCACTTTTTCTGTTGGCAAGCTCATGGCGGAAAGGTTTTCTGAAATTGATAGTGTGCCCTTGTTTTTGCTATTTTAGGTGCGCCACCCCCCAGCAGGCATGACACGGCCTCCCATTCCAGTGCGTGAGAGCCACCCGCCCCTTCAGCCTCGCTTCCACTTCTTGCCCAGGGTGACTTAGATTTTGGAGCATATCAGCACCACGTGGGCACTTCTTCCAGGGTTTCAGGCCATTTGTTCATTCAACACATACTTGTTGTGAGTCTCCTAAGCACCAGGCAGTGCTCTCAGTTCTGAAGATACAGCTACAGGCGAGAACCGTGAGGCCAGTGTCCTCACAAAGCTCCCTTCTGTTGGGGGGTGCAGATGACAAGGCTGGGAACAATGTAGAAGATCATCTTTAGTGACGAGACACAGGCTGAGACTAACTGGGCTGTGCGGGGACTTACTGTGGAGAGTCCAGAGGCCTGGGGGGGAGGTGGCCTTTGAGCAGAGCTTTGAGGGACAGGAACCAGAATGAGAAACGGAGCAGGAGCCTTCCAAGCAGGGAAAAGGCCGTGCAAAAGGCCCAGGGTGAGGGACACATGGGGGTCTCTGCCCCGGCAAAGGCCCTACGCAACCAACTGTCCCTTACCTGGCAAGTGCAGGATTCTGCCCAGCCACTGCCGCAAACCCTCCACGTGGCTCCTTGGGATCCACAGGGTCATGTAGTCTGAGAAGCACTCGACCTCATCTGCAAGAACACACTTCTGAGAAGGAAGGAAAGAAGGAAGGAAGAACTTCTCCTCTCAGCCCTGCTTCAGTGGCATAGTTAGGAAAGGGCACATAGGAGTCATATTGTCCTAACTGAGAGTGACCCTGTACACGAAGGTCACAGTTCACAGAATGCCTGAGGACAAAGAACCTTTCAGAGGGCTTCCAGTGTGCCTACAAATCACCTGGACGCTTCTTAAAATACAGATTCAGCAGGTCCGGGCTGGGGCCTGAGATTCAGCAGTTCCAACAAGCTCCCGGGTGATCCAGTGCTGCTGGTCCAGGGAACACACTTTGAGTAACTAGGTCCTACAGGTCACTAAGGCTAACCACTGTGTTCTACAGGGGAGACAGGGAACAATGCGACAACAGTGAGTGTGGGCACTGGAGTCAGAGCATCTGGACTGGAATCCCACCTCTGTTCTCTGTGTGTGTGTGTGTGTATGTGTGCATGTACCTGCTGCTTTGTTTCAGTTTCTCCTTGTGAACCGATTGTATGATGATCATAGCAGTGATGATGGTGATAATAGTGATGGTTATGATGATGGTGATGGTGGTGGTGGTGGTGGTGATGGTGATGGTGGTGATGATGGTGGTGATGGTCATGATGGTGGTGGTGATGGTGATGATGACGGTGGTTATGATGGTGGTGATGGTCGTGATGGTGATGATGATGGTGGTGATGATGATGGTGGTGGTGATAGTGGTGATGATGGTGATAGTGGTGATGGAGGTGATGGTGGTGATGGTGATGGTGATGATGACGATGGTGGACTTCATAGGGTGGATGTGAGACTTGAATGAGTTAATACATATAAAGGTCTTTACAGGGTGGTCATCACAGAGCCATGCCTAAAGATGATAGCTCTTATCATCATGATAATTACTGTTACTCAGAGATGACATGACTTATCCATGGTCACAGAGCAGCAGGATTGGGGGCCTAAACTCCCCATCATCATCTTCTAGCTCATCACCTAGCAAGACAAATTAGAGTACCAGAGAAATTGAATAAACATCCCTGAATCAATAGCGAACCCAATGTTATGTTCCTCTGCAGGTATGAGAGGTAGGCCCTGACCTCCCGTTGTCTGGGAGAGTTGGTGGAGAAAATGAGGGCTCGTGCCTGAATTTGCATGGTATGGACATTGCACTTTAAAGGTTATGAATAGTTCCCAGGTGGGAACTTGTTTACAAGTCACCTGACTCATAAAAGTAGAATAGGAGCAAGTGGCTCACCCCTGGAGCTCTGCAGCTCAGCTGAGGACTCAAGGTAGAGGACACAGCCCGTGCACACGCCAGAGGTGAGAGGCAGTGTGCAGTGTCCCGGTGATACCCCACCCTTGCCTCTGCCTACCCCACCCCCAATCCATTCTGGACGTGGCAGCCATGAGGGATCTTAAAATGGAAAGGAGATCATGTCAATCCCCTCTCAGAACCTTCAATGGCTCCCCACTACCCTTGGAATGAAATCCAAATACTTCCACAGTCCACGCTGCCCTGAGCCAAGCTGGTCTTTTCTCCATCTCAGGACATCTGCACATACTATTCCCTGAAACACCATTCCCCACTCCTCACATGGCTGGCTCCATTTCATCTGCAGGTCTCAGCTTAAATGTCACCTCCTCCAGGAGACCCTCCCTGATCACCCCCACCTATTCTCTACCCTGGCCCTGTGTATCTTTCCTTCCTGGCTCACATCACTTTTGGAAATTATGTTATCCAGTTATTCATGAGATTTCTGTGTGTTTCTGCCACATGAGTGAACACAGGTAGAGATAAATTTGTCTCCAGCTCAAGTCAAGGGAAGCTCAGATGGGGCAGGGGCTGTGTCTGTCTTGTTGACCACTCTATCCCCAAAGTCCTCCCATGGACCAGCGTCTGGCACCCAGTAGCTACTCAGTAAATATTTGTCCAGTAAAGGGCTATGGCTGGACCTGGCGTGCCCTGAGATGGGGAATGATGAAGCCATGCCCTGGAGACCTGTCTGTTTTCCTTCTCCCCACAGCTCAAACTGTAAGCTCCACAAAAAGGCATAAATTACGTCTAACTTGTTCACCATGGCACCCTCAACACCTTGCCCTGTGCCGGGCATCCACAGACACCTGATAAATATGTGTTCAGTTCATGCTTTCATCCCAAGCACACTGGAGTTTTCTGTAATCACACAGGAACAACAATATCAAGTGAGGTAGTTTGGCCACGGGAAGGGGAATCTTATTGGCTATGACCTATTTCCTGAACAGAGCCCTGCCCAGGCCTCCCTAATGGTGTAGAGTTGATAAAGAGCGTGAATTAAATATACTCTAAACTAGGCACAGTGATGCACGCCTGTAGTCCCAGCTCCTCAGGAGGCCGAGGCAGGAGGATCACTTGAGCCCAGCAGTTAGAAGCTTTAGTGTGCTCTGATTGTGCCTGTAAAGCTACTGTACTCCAGCCTAGGCAACGTGGCAAGAGCCCATCTCTTAAAAAAAAAGGTGTGTGGGTGTGTGTGTGTGTGTGTGGGTGTGTGTATAAACACACATACACCCCTAGACATGAATTATATGACAAGTGGAGAAATGGGAAGATGCAAAAATCTTAACTCCTGGGTTAATTTCTCTTTTAACAGAGACATTTAAGCCACCAGGAAGAACACAAAGTGCCTGGGCCTTGGAATTGGACAGCTCAGATGCTGGATCAAGCTAAGTGACCTGGGGCAAGTCATTTAACCTCTCTAAGACCCCATTTCTTCTGCAAAATGGGCACACGTGCAGTAAAGAAAGGTTTGACCCTTTGCCCTCGGCATCTGGCAAGTAAATTCTAAGCCCTTGAAATGTTTTGCCTATTAAGAGTGTCTTTGTTTACCTGGGGCATTGGGCCATGCCAGACACCCTATGCTGAGGACGTGACTGATGACGGGAACCATGGACCATGTAGAGTCAGCTCAACCTCTGGAGGGGCTTGAGACTAAGGTGAGCCATGCCCGTGCTCACCTGTGCCTACGACTGACCCCCAGAAAAACTCTGGATACCAAGGCTCAGGTGATCTTCCCTGGTCAGCAAGACTCTGTGTGTGCACTGTCACACATCACTGCTGGGGGAAGTTAGCGTTATCCACACAACTCCTGGATGTCTCCTGGACCCAGCCTCATGCACCTCTTCCCCTAGCTGATTTTAACCTGCATCCTTTCACTGTAGTGAACAATAACCATGAGCGTAACAGCTTCCCTGAGTTCTATGAGTCCTTCTAGTGAATTATCAAACCTGAGATTGGTCTTGGGGAACATTGAACTTGAAATTGGGGTCAAAGTGAAGGTGATCCTACGACCCCCCAATTTGCAATTTGTGCCAAAAGTGAGGGTGGTGCTAGGGACTCCTGAACCTTGTAGCACAATAACAGTCCCTCTCATTGGTGTCAAGAAGGTGAGACGAAATGATGTATGTAAAACCATCAGCACAGGGCTCAGCCCAGAATGAGTGTTCAGCAACGATGCGTCGCTCCTGGAGTATTTTCTGTCTGCTGCAGCAGCTGAGTGCAGGGGCTCTGCAGGTGGAAACCTTGGCTCTACCACTGACTGCTGTGGGATTTAGACAAGTCATTCATTCCTCTGGACCTTGCTTCCTAATCTAAAAGTCATGCTCTTGTAAGGACGAGTTAATAGACACAAATCCCCCAGGACAGGCCTGGCACATGCTTCGTGTGCTGGTTTTTATTATGGATACAAGCACTGAACTCCGAGTCAGAGGATGCCAGGCCCAACCCTGATTGTGGCACTGACCAGCCATGTGACCTCCAGCACTTGGCCTGCAGGAATCCCGTGTCCTTGTTGGGACAATGAGAGACTGAAATCCACACTTTGGTGAAGGCTTTCAAAGGCTTTCTTGCTTCTGAAATTGCCCAATATCACACAGCAAGTTGGTTATCAGTCTGCTCAATGGGGAAATGCCCAAAGCCTGATGCAAACCATAAAAGTGTGATTGATTTACCTGTCGAAACTTCAGGTGCAGGGCTTGGCCTGTCCCTGTTTGACCTGAAGGGGAGGATCCATGGGAACACCACCGGCTGAACACAGGCAAGACAGACGGCCCTGCAGGAGAAGAAGGAATGGCGTGTGTTTTACCTTACGCCAGGTAAAACATCACTGAGAGGTGACATTTGAGCCAAGATGGTATGTTGAGGAGTCCTGTGCAAAGACCTGGGGATGGGCATTCCCGGCACAGGGAGCACAGATGCAAAGTTGCAAACAGTAGGGAATGAGTTTGTGCGTTTATAGAATCCAAAGAAGGTCAGTGGAGCTGGAGCCAGTGACAAAGGGCATGTGGCAGGCACGAGGCAGAGGGGTAGGCAGGAGCCAGAGCCAGAAAGGCTTCGGGAGCCACGGTACAGGCTGGGAGTTTATCATAAAAAGGAGAAGCCCTGGAGAACTCCAAGCAGGGAAAGGACAGGCTCTCACATTTTAAAAGAACCTTCCAGCTGCTGAAACTGTCACTATTTAAAACCACTGCATGGCTGGGCACATGCCTGTAATCCTAGCACTTTGGGAGGCTGAGGTGGGAGGATCGCTTGAGGTCAGGAGTTCGAGACCAGCCTGAGCAAGAGCAAGACCTCGTCTCTACTAAAACTTAAAAAATTAGCCAGGTGTGGTGGCATGCGCCTGTAGTCCCAGCTACTTGGGAGGCTGAGGCAGGAGGATTACTTGAACCCAGGAGTGTGAAATTGCAGTGAGCTATGATGACGCCACTGCACTCTATCCTGGGCAACAGAGTGAGACCCTGTCTCAAAACGAACAAACAAACAAACAAAACCTGCTGGCGAGAACCTGAACTTCCCAGGAAGAAATTTTCCTTAGGGGAGTTCAGGAAATAATCCTGGAGCCATAAACTGGAAGAAGCACTGACAGTAGCAGGGAGAGAGGGCAAGACAGGGAGCGCCGAGAAAGCTCCTGCCTCCTGGTGGGAGGGAGATTGGTGCAACCACTTTTGGAAACTGGTAGAATCTACTAAAACTGAACATACCTCCACCCCGTGACCCAGCAATTCCGCTCCAAAAGAAAGGCACGCACAAGTGCATCAAAAGACATGTACAAGATTGTTCACAGCAGCACTATTATTTCCTAATACCAGAAGCTGCCCAAATGCCCATCAGTAGAAGGGTGGATGCATTGCAGTTTATTCCTCCAATAGAATACTACACTGCAGTGAAAAGGAATGAACTGCTTACATATGCACCAACACAGATGAATCTCAGAAAGAGTTTGCTGAGCGAAAGAAGCCAGACATAGACGAGTATATACTCTTTGATTACATTTATAGGAAGTTCAAAAGAGACAAAACTAGCCTTTGGCTTTAGAAACCCAGATAGTGGCTACTTTCAGGAAGACAGGTAAGAATAACAAGCAATTGGGGAAATGCTCAAGAGAGGCTCCCAAGGACCTGACGATGTTCTGCCTCTTGTCTTGGGTGGCAGTTACCTGGGTGCTCGATTTGGAACAATGACTTGAGCCTTACACTTGAATTGGAGGGGAAAATTGTGAAATACTTTTAACTGGACCCCCAAAATCACTAGATTTCTTCAGGGGAAAACTGGGTGTTGTCTGGAGCACTCTTAAGGATTATTTGATTCTATGCACCTTTGTCTTTGAGCTATTTTACAACTCTGTAAATTATAGAATACTTATAATAATGCAAATAATTGTTGTCCAGAAAAATGCATTGTGTCCGGTGGAGTTGCAGTTGGCTATTGACGCATGGATATTGACCAACTCCACATGTATTAAGCAAATTCATCCCAGCATTCCTAACTGCCTATGTGCGTCTGCCTTTGGATTCTCCTTTGAACCAATTATAACATCTTACTGGTTCCCTTATTAGTTAATGAATTAAATAAAACATCTGACACATGTTCATTTTATATTTGTAAGTCATACCCTTTCAAAAATTCTCCTTTAACAATATTTATATGTTTTTCTGTATGTGTGTTGGACTTCAATAAAAAAAAGTTAAATTTTAAAAATTAAATTTTAAAAGGCAGGCAAGGGCGCTGCACTGCTGTCTAAGGCTGTTGTCTTTGAGCGATTCAGTTCCTGGGTGGGACAAGGGCCAGGTCATCAGGCTGAGCCCAGGCAGGCCAACTGCCAAGGCCATGGTCCCCCAGAGTGGGGCTAGCAAGAGTGACAAGACCATTTCCCCAGCCTGGAATCTGAGCTGAGCCTGCTGCCTTAGAGCCAGCTGGGAGGAGCGTGAGCCTGCCCTGCTGCCTAACTTCATTCACTGAATTCGAAAGCAAGTGTGGCCACCTCTCCTAGGAGACAACCTGGTCCCTCCTCCTCGGGGCTCCCAGGCTGGATCCTGAACCTGCTGCAGCTTCCTCTCCCAGCAGGAGGGAGCGCTATTATTATTTGATTAATTCGCAAAACAAAGACCTGGCTGGGGCAATTGGTCTTGATGTAAGGTTCTCCAAGGGCAAGTAAATCTGAAACTAAAGCAGAGGAATAAACCAGGGGAAGAAGAAGCTGGGGTTGACCTGACATTTAGCACCATCCTGGCCTTCGGGGAATCCCTGCCTCTGCTGTTTACAGGGAACTTGGGCAGAATCGGCCTTGCCAGAGGTGGGGTGGTAGGCAGTGGTAGACGACCACCCCCTCCCTGGGTGCCTGCCCCTATGCACCTCCTTGAGCATCAGTCAGGAAAAAGATGTGGGCTTGGGTTTTTTGCCCCTCACTTCTCAACCCAGACAAGACACCACTGAACTTGCCTGTCCCAGCCTGGGGGCAGATGTGATGCTCTGTTCCCCGAAGCTGAGCCCCCTTGTTGGGCACCCCTAAGAAGTGGAGGAGTCCCTGGGACAGGGCCCAGGCCTCCTCCCCGTGCGCCTGCCCCACTCAGCCTCTCCATGGCCTTCATGGTCTACAGACTTACAAACCCCACAGAACACCAGACAAAAGCCCTGCAGTCAGCAGCCAGGCAACCACAAGCCAGCTAGTGTGGACATTGAAGCTGGCCTTGGAGGCTTCACTTCCCACTCCCAGGAGCTTTTCAAAATGTTTCTTAAAAGTGGATCTCAGCTGGAAAGGGAGACAGCAGTTCTGTTGCCAAAGAAAATGAGATTTTCTCCTTATCTTTATGATTGAATAGCATGTGACCAGGTCTCCTATCATTTGAAGACTCCTTGAAATCAAGCATCTCTTGGTCAACTGGACCCCTAATTTGTTTTAAGGACCCCTCTAGGACAAACAAGGAGTGCTCCGTTTTCTCCCAACCTTCTGGAAATCTTTCACAAGGTGGAATGACTTGAATTCCAGGACAAGAGACAACATGGAGACCGAGGAAGGTGGGCATGACCGTGGCCTGGCTGCACCTGAGAAGGCAGTCCTTCCCACAGCATCCACATACCTGGGCAGGCCTCACTCATTTGGCCCTTCTTCCCTCTTAGATGCAAAGTTTCTGGATTCTGATGGAAGATACTTGGTTTCTGCTCCAAGGTGTGTGGGAGGCTCAGCACCCCATTGGCCGCTCCCTATTCCTGGTTAAGGGACACTTACCAGAAAACTGCCAGGCACCCCCACATCCTCAGGCTTGGCAGCTCTTTCCTGCCCTGGGAGAATTTATCTGGAAGCAGTTCCAGGCTCATAGACAAAAGGCTGGCCTCTCCCCTTCCCTTCCAGTACAGGTCTCAGGGGTGACTCAAGTGCCAGAAAGCACAGGTAGGTGTCAGCACCTCTCAACTCCTCCCCGTCCCCTTGCTGTGGTGGGATTAATTGCTTTAGCTCTGGGAGCTCAAAATAAGAATGCAGAGCAGAAGGATGACAATAGATTGATCCTACTGAACTGCCCCACCTTTGCCAAGTAGAAGGCAAGGCTCGGATGCAGGGTCCAGTCGACCTTAGCTTGTAGGAGAAGGCTGTCTCTGGGCTGAAGGAAGGAAAGAAGCTAAGAAACCAGGTTGCACTGGAGGAACAGTCCCGCTGTCTTGACAGGTTTCCCAGAAACCTGCTCCAGACACCTCCTGGCAGAGTCAGTTCTTAGGGAGCTGAGGGCGGCCACGCCAGCGAGCCGAGGCTTGGTGAGTTTCTGGATAATGAATGGAGAAGTTGTGAAGGAACCAGCTGGGGTGGGAAAAATCACAACAGAGGAGGGAAATGAACTGACTTGGGGTTTTTAAAGGTTTACTCTGGCTATTGGGTTAAGAACAGCCTAGAAGGGGCAAAGGAAGAAGCAAGGAAACCAGCTAAGAGCCCAGGACCACCAACCATTACAGAGACAGTTATATCCCACACGCAGCCATCCAACCCCTGGAGGCTGCACTCTGCTCTCCCACCTACCTCGGTCCCACACTCTGTGCAAGGCTTGGCTGGGCTATTGTTCTCCAAGCTTTCCAGGACCAACACTGCATGGCCGTGTCTTGTCACTAGATATTTTTAAAACATTTGATGCTTAAGTGCCACAAAGGAAGGCTGCAAATAAGGGTGGGAAGAACCAGAACAAAAGTCGGGGCTCCTGCTGGCCCCAGTCTACTGCTGCCCAGCTCGGCCCACCCGGCTTGCCTCACCTCCCTGGGCCTTGCTTTCCACACACACTGTCATGGGCTGACTTGTGTCCCCTCGAATTCATATGTCGAAGTCCTAACCCCCAGTACCTCACAATGTGACTGTTTTTGGAGACAGGGTCTTTCAAGAGGTAATTAAGTTAAAATGAAGTCATTAGGGTGGGCCCAAACCCAGCATGACTGGTGTCCCTATAAGAAGAAAGGATTAGGACACGACACACACAGAGGGATGACCATGTGAGGACACGGGGAGAAGATGGCCATCTACAGCCAAGGAGGCCTCAGGAGAAACCAGCCCTGCCCACACCTTGATCTTGGACTTCCAGCCTCTTGAACCATGAGAAAATAAGTTGGTGTTTAAGCCCCCCAGTCTGTGGTCATCTGTTATAGCAGCCCTAGCAAAGTAATACACCTGCAAAAGGAGGATTTAGTTCTACCTGGTTCCTAATGCTCCTTGCAAGTAAAAAAAAAGTCTTGATTTTAACTGTTCCATTTTATCTGTGTGTATGTGCCCTTCTTTCCCCTCCAAAGACTTGCCATTATTGAAAGTCAAGGAACTTCAAATTCCTAGCAGAGTGCTGGCACAGAACAGCTCTTAATAAATGCTTATTGAATTAATTAAGGAATAGCAGGACTGTAGTAGGAAGTACCCTTAATTCTGCAAAATATAGTGGACATTCATTCATGCCTTCATTCAGCAAATGTTCACTGAGCACCTACTATGTGCCAGGCCCTGTTCCAGGTGCTGGGGTCATGGCAATCAACAGGAACTATCTTCCCTGCCCTCATGGAGGGAAGAACATTCTAGTGTGAAGGGAGGGAAGGAGCAACCATAAACACATAAATAGCCAGGTGCAGTGGCTCACACCTGTAATCCTAGCATTCTGGGAAGTGGGAGGATTGCTTGAGCTCAGGAGTTCAAGACCAGCCTGAGAAAGAGCAAGACCCCATCTCTACTAAAAATAGAAAAATTAGCCAGGTGCAGTGGTGTGCACCTGTAGTCCCAGCTACTTGGGAGGCTGAGGCAGGAGGATTGCTTGAGCCCAGGAGTTTAAGGCTGCAGTGAGCTATAATGACACCACTGCACTCCAGCCTAGGCAACAGAGCAAGACCCTGTATCCAAAAAAAAAACAAAAAAAAAAAACTGAGATAGAAGAAAATGATCCCAGCTACTTTAATATTTTGGAGTTTTGGGATGACATTCTTTTTGTGATTGGATCTTTTCCCTTCCCCAGCATTTTGCTATGAAAATTTTCAGATATACAGAAAAATTAGAAGTACACCATGAACACTCATATACCCATCACCTGGATTCTACTTAGATTGTCGATCCACTTGTTTTAAATTGTTTCTATTTCTAACTCATCCCTCTGTTAATCAATTTTCCTCCCAGGTTGCTCTGGATTTATCATGAACTACCTGAGAAGACTTGGCGTTGAAACTGGGGACCCAGTGGGGTGCATTGAAGCTGGTTGCCACTACAGTCTGGTGACACACAGATGAAAAGCCCTCATCACACTAAACAGAAGCAAACAAGAGCAGAACACACAGCTGGTTAAACGTTCATAGGAACTCTTGAGGATGCCATGGTCCACATCATAAGGCCTCACACAGGAATGCCAAGGCCAGAGCAAATGTCCTTGGTACACAACTCACTCAAAAGAACCTTAGAGGACCACCCTGGAGCTGTTGTTTAAACCTTGAAAAGAGAAGAAGAAACAGGAATTGAAAAGCGGTTTTCTTCCCTATTTTGACAACCTAAACCCCACTCCTCCTACACACATACACCCCCCCCCACAAACACAGCCACAGACATCTCTGCACACACCCTTAAACATAACCCACACACCCCTGTACAAAACCCTTACACATATGCCCCTACACACACTCTTAGAAACACACACACACACACATACACACACACATAGTAGGGGCTCCCATTCTTGAATATTTTTAGAGAAAGCAGTTTCATTGGGGTCTTTTCAATTGAGCTCCAATTTTATTTCTCCATCTGGGAAAACTGCATTTTCAAAATGCTTTTACTCAATAGGTTGGAAGCCCTGGGAACTGGCCAAGTCACAGCCCCTCAGGGTTTTCACCACGGTTGTATTTATTAACACCCTCCTTCTCTTGCAAATGAGAAATTGAGAAATCCTTTTTAAACTAAAGGCTGTTCTACTCACTGAGCTGGTTTTTCAAAAGCAGGAACCACTGACCCATTCACTGGTCTCCTCTGAAACTTGAGGTCAAAGATTACTAAAAAATATTAACTCCACTTGCCAACTATCTCAGGCCTTTTAAATTTGTCCATCTCTGTGAGATCTGGCACCATTATCTGCCACTTATGGGGAGGAAACCAACATTTAACCAAATGTTTACCAGGCTTGCTGAAGTTCTACCTGGTCAGTCAGTTACCAAACACACAAAGCAACTAGACGCTTTTTTGCCTGGGAAGCAGGAAATGAACAGTCCGTGCATCGTGATACCAAAACATGAGTTTCTTCTTTGCTCTATTAGAAGGATGATTTAATTCATTCTAGGAAGTTATTTCCTTCTCCTGGAACAGAATGCAAATCTTTGACCATCCTTGCCCTCGAAGGAGGGGAGCCAGTTTTTCTGCTGCTAAGAACTGCCAATTATGGCCACCTCTGAGTCAGGATTCTAGGCACTTGACATGGAACATCTAATTCAGGGATTCTTACCTGAGGTCCACCCTCAGGTACGTGTGTAAAATTCAGGGGGTTCTTGAACTTGGTGGGGGGGAGAACTTACATCTTTATTTTCACTAACTTCTAACTGAAATCTAGCATTTGCTTCCATTATGAATGTAATCAACAACCCACAGCATTATTGTGACTCTGTGACTCTGTCCCCCACAGAAATCCCAGATATTTTCCTATCACATGACAGTTACAGAGATCTCCAGATATCTTTTACATTCGTCACTACTTTTGAATTAACATAGTGAACCAACCTGCTGCCACTTAATGCTTAATAAAAAAGTGCTCACATTGTGACATCATAAATTTGTTTAATATTTTAATACCTGAGTTTTTCTATAATTTTTTCTTTAAAGGCACTTTTTAAAAATTATTTTTAATTGTGGTAAAATACACATAACATAAAATTTACCATCTTAGCCATTTTTAAGTACACAGTTCATTGGCAGTGAGCTCATTCACTTTCTTGTGCAACCATCACCACCATCCATCTCCAGAACTTTTTCCATCTTACAAAACTGAAACTCTGTATCCATTAAACAATAACTCCCCATCCGCCCCTCTCTCCAGCCCCTGGAAACCACCATTCTAGTTTCTGTCTCTATGAATTTGACTACTCTAGGTACCTCATACAAGTGGAAACACAATATTTATCCTTTTGTGACTGGCTTATTTCACTTAGCGTAACGTTCTGAGATTCAACCATGTTGTAGCATGTGTCAAAATTTCCTTCTTTTTAAAGGCTGAATAATATTCCATTGTTTGTATATACCACATTTTGTTTATCAATTCATCCATAGATGGACATTTGAGTTGGATATAATTGGTTTTCTTGGTAATCCCACGTATTTTACTATATCCATTTGAAAGCTTATTTTGAGAACGGGTCCACAGCCTTCACCAGCCCACCAGAGAGATCCACGTGCAATACACAAAAGTTGAAGAACTCTGGAGAGACAGACATCAGGAAATAGGGTCAGAGAATTTAAGACACTGCCCAGGGTCACACAGCTGGGATTCAAGCCCAGTTCAGCCACGCTCAGAGCCCACCCATAAGGTGCATGTTCCCTTTCACTGTAAATGATTTAGACTCTGTTTTCAACGGGCATTTGGGGATTTTCCAGATAGGCCTTCCAGGGGCATAGTGAAGAGAATGACGACATCTCATGTCCCAGCACCCAAGCCTACGTCAATGTTTGTAGAGGAAGGACCAACCCTCTCTCCATTCCTATTCCTCGGACAGCACCCACCATGTCTGGGTCTTCCCTCTGCCTCTGCCGGACCCCCTAGTGAGAACCCCAGAACAACTGTGAGACCCAAGGGGACCCCTGGGCACGAGACAGTAGCACCAGGACTCCCTGCGCCCCTCCCTGTAATGCGCATGGGCCAGCAGATCTGGGACAGTGGGGAGCATGCACACTGACACACGCGCACACGCACACCCCCGGTATCTGTGAATATACAACTAGCTCATGCTTGTGCTCCCCCAACAGCTGCAAGAGGGCAGTGATCCCCAAACCCCTATGGAGTCAGAGTGATGATCGCATCTTCCCTTCTGATATAAACTTCTGGGCCCTGTAATTGCTCTAGTCTAGCAAAATTTCCTCTGAAAAAGCTGGGTACTGAAATTATTCAGCCTGGTGTCACAGGAGACCCTCTGGAAAATACCAAAGCTCTCTGACATCACCACGTAATGATTCTTTTTCTCTTTCTCGGGAGTGCTGAGGGGATAATAATAGTAGCTAGTGTTGATTGAGAACCTTCTATGTGCACTTTAATTCTCCCAGCAACCCTATGATATGAGGCAAGCACTACTACCCCCATTTTATAGAGGAGGAACTAGAACCCTCCAGCTGTTGGTGATCTGCAGGAAGTCCCAAGGCTGGTGCGTGGCTTGGACTTTGCCCCCGGACAGTCTGGATGTGGCACATTACACCACGATCTGTGTGTCCCCTTTCTAGAACATAAGCCTCAAGTTGCAACGAGGGAGGAAGACATGTCAATGTCTGTGAATTTCTTTGTTAAAACATGTTTTTCACCTTGTTTAGAAAATATACTAGTTTGATTTCAAGAAGGAAATTAACACTTAAGAGCTCAGATTCTAGAAATATTCGAACTCAATAGATATCAGAGAAATGCAAATTCAGATGACGCGAGAGAGCATTTCACACTCATCAGAATGGCAAAAATTAGGAAGATGGAAATGAGAGAGGTGGAGGGTCGGCCCAGCCACGCAGAGGCAAGACAGCAAGGAGCCAGGTGCCGGGGTCCCCAGCCAGCCTAGGGTGCAGCTCAGACGCCACCCTGGCATTTCTGAGCTTGTTTTTCTATCTGGAAAATGGAAATGATGTTACAGAATTGTTGTGAGGATTCAAACAACTATCGACATCAAGTGCTGGGAATGGTGTTTATGTCAAATAAGGGCTCCATGAACACAGCACTGGCAATCGCAAGCTCCCGGAGGGAAGGAACTTTGCTCACTTGCTGTATCCCCAGTGCCCAGAATAACTGAGCCCAGGGACAACGGCCAGGGGAACCAGCAAGCAAAATGTGGTGGAGTCATGCTGTGGCATGCTCTGCAGCAGTTACAAGCAATTATCTAGGGCAGGGCTCGGTGAACTTTTCTATTAAAGGCCAGATAGTAAGTATTTTAGGATTTGTAGACCATAAGGTTTCTGCTACAGCCTTAGACAATATGCAAATTAGTGGGCATGAGTATGTTCCAATAAAACTTTATTTGTGGGTCAGGCATGGTGGCTCACTTCTGTAATCCTAGCACTTTAGGAGGCCAAGGCAGGAGGATCACTTGAGCCCAGGAGTTCGAGGCTGCAGTGAGCTATGATCATGCCACTGCACTCCAGCCTGGGTGACAGAGCAAGACCCTGTCTCTAAAAAAAAGTAACTTTATTTATGGACATTGAAATTTGAATTCATATAATTTTCTTTTTTCCCTTTTTTATTTCTTAAGACTCTAAGAGAGAATTTCATATAGTTTTCATGTGTCACAACATATTATTCTTCAAAAAAAATAAAATAAACCAAAATATTATTATTCTTTTGATTTTTTTTCCCCCAGTCATTTAAAAATCTTAGCCTGCAGGCTGTATAAAAACTGCGGTGGCCCAGGTTTGGCCCAAGGGCCATAGTTTGCTGAGCCCTGTTCTAGAGCCAAAACATGGACAAATTCTAAAATTACAACAAGCTAAGCCAGTGAATAGTTTATCCCAAGTTGTCCCAGTAATTAACCGCCTCTCTTCCACTTTCAAAAATCCCAAATTGGAAGATGAATTATAAACCCCCCCAACCCAGTTAAACCATCATTCTATTTATATAAATTAAAAACATATGTTCCCTAGTGTATCCCCAAGGGTCAAGACTTATTTTTCTCTGAAGAGCCAGATAGTAAATATTTTCGGCTTTGTGTCCTGCGATCTCTGTTGTAACTACTTGATTCTGCCGATGTCGTGTGAAAGCAACCATAGACAACGTAAACAAATGAGCGTGGCTATTCCGGTAAAACTAATTTATGGACACTGAAATTTGAATTTCATATAATTTTCAAGTGTCACAAAATACTACTGTTCTTTTGATTTTTTTCAACCATTAAAAAATGTAAAAATCTTGATCTGTATAAGCAGAAAATTTTTAAAAAATTTTTTAAAAGTTAAAACTTAGCCAGGCATGGCAGCTCCTGCCGGTGGTCCCAGCTACTGGGGAGGCTGAGGCAGGAGGATCACTTGAGCCCAGGAGTTCAAGGCTGCAGTAAGCTAGGATCATGCCACTGTACTCCAGCCTGGGCAACAGAGTGACAGAGTGTCTCTTAAAAAAAAATTTTTTTTAAAGGAAAGTAAGTCATGATGAAATAAAAATATCTTACCTTGGTATTACATTATTTTACCTTTCAAAAATGCTTATGACAACCAAAGTAGTACACCTAATGCCCAAATTCTGCTTTCTAAATGGTTTTTCCCACTATAAGAAGCCAGAGTTCCTTGGAGGAATGGCTGATTCCAGGGCTGAAGCAGGGAAAGTATAAAGGTGAGCCTGGAACACCTACTTTGGCCCTGTGACAAAGTAACATCTAGAGATAACTTGCAAATTGCCAAGGGGGGAAATACACCTTTTCTGTGGAGAGATCTGGCAGTCATAATCTTAACCAAGATGTGAAACTTAGCATCCCTGAAAATGAGACAACCAGGCATTACATACCTCCTGATGGGGTGTAATAAGGCATTCAAGGCTTTACCCAAGAACTGTTCTGGCCATCATGTTTAACCTGAATCCAATCATGTCTGTAGATCTAGCTTCCAGTATGTAGGGAAAAGAGGGGGTAGAGGATTGTGCTAAGTAATACCATAAGGAATCAATCAGATGAATTCAGAATGTCCAGTATTCTACAAATTACCTAACTAGAGCTTTTCAAAAAGTCAGTATCTTGGATGGGGAGATTATTCTAGATCTAAAACGACTAACAAGACATAATAGCCAAATGCAATATGTAAAACTTAATTGGATCCTGGTTGAAGAAAACAGCTGTAAAACACATTTAGGGGAATAACTGTGAAATTTTGAATATGGACCAGATATTAGGTGATAGTAGGAAGTAACTATTCATTTTCTCCTATATACCATGATTGTGGTTATGTAGGAGAAGGTTCTTGTTCTTAGGAGAAGCAGGCTGAAGAATTTAGGAGTGCAGTGTTGTGATGTCTGGAATTTACTTTCAAATGGTCCAGCAAAAAATAGATAGCTACACAGATAGCTAGACAAAGCAAACATGGCAAAATATTAACAACTGTTGGTGGGGTGAAGTGGCTTACACCTGTAATCCCAGCACTTTGGAAGCCCAAGGCAAGAGTATTTCTTGAGATCAGGAGTTTGAGACCAGCCTGGGCAATATAGCAAGACCTCGACTCTACAAAAAATTTTAAAAATTAGCCTGTCATGGTAGTATATGCCTGTAGTCCTACCTACCCACTCAGGAGTCTGAGACAGGTGGATCCTTTGAGCCCAGGAGCTCAAGGCTGCATCGAGCTGTGATTGGCACCATTGCACTCCAGCCTGGATGACAAAGCTGAACTCTGTCTCAAAAAAAAAAATTGTTACATCCAAGTGGTGGCTATGCTGATGTTGCTGATGTTCACTGTACTATTGCTTCAATTTTTCCAATATGTCTTAAACTGTTCATATTAAGTATAAAATGTCCAATTTCGTTAAGCACTAAGTTTGACAGTTGATATCTCTGACATTTCACCTCGACACTTCTTGTTTTATTTTTATTGTGAAGGTACATCCTCAGTCTTTCAAATGCATGTTTTGGTTTGTGATTATCTTTCAAGTTTTTTTTAGAGCAATTTCTGTAAAACCATGGATAAGTCAAAAATTCATGTTATTTTCAAATATGAGTTCCGTCATGGAACCAATGCAGCACAGACAGCTCAAAATATCAAGGAAATGTTTGGGAAGGATGTGGCTAATGAATGCACAGTACGTCAATGGATTGGGAAATTCTATTCTGGTGATTTTCATCTTGAAAATGAGCCACGTGGGCGACCAGAGACCAAAGTGGATAATGGTGAGCGGAAAGCTGTAGTGGAAGCAAATTCATCTCAACCTACATGTGAATTAGCAGCAAGGTTTGATGTTACTATTCCAACAATATTGGACCATTTTAAACAAAACAGCAAGGTAAAGAAGCTGGATAGATGGGTACCTCATGAATTAAATGAGCGTCAGAAGAGAAATCATCTTGAAGCTTGCCTTTCTTTGCTGTCATGACATAAAGGTGAACAATTTCTACACTGTATTGTTATGTGTGATGAAAAATGGATTCTTTTTGACAATTGCAAGCATTCGGCACAATGGTTGGATAAAGATGAAGTGCTGAAACACAGTACAAAACCGAATATTCATCAAAAAAAGCTAATGGTGTCTGTTTGGTGGTCCAGCACTGGTATTATCCACTACAGCTTCATGAAACCTGGTCAGTCGATTACAGCAGATGTCCACTGCAACCAATTGGATGAAATGATGAGGATGCTTGAGACTCAGCAGCTGAGATTGGTCAATAGAGACAGGCCAATCCTCTTGCAAGGCAACACTCGACCACATTTCGCACAAACAACGCTGCTCAAACTACAGCAGCTGGAGTTGGAAACTCTCTTGTCATCCACCATATTCACCAGACCTTGCACCAACTGACTACCCCTTCTTCCAGGTGTGGGACTACTTCTCGCAAGGAAAAATATTCAATTCTCAACAAGCTGTGGGAAACGACTTTCGCAATTTCATCATCACTCGCTCTCCAGGCTTCTTTGCTGTCAGCATAAACAAACTACCATTAAGATGGCAAAACTGTGTCAATAGTTTAGGTGAATAATTTGATTAATTGTACCACTTCTTGTTTAAGATATAATAAACTACACTTTTGATTCAAAATCGAACATTTTGTATTTAACGACCTAATAGAAAGTTTTAAAAAAAATGTTGAAGAAGTAACGGAATTAGAAAATCACCATTTTGCAATTATCCTAGTAATAACTAATTAGGTAAGACTCATCAATGGATCCTAAAACCACTGGGTAAAAATTTGATGACAAGCAGGATATTTACATAGTCTCAGTGGATCTACCCATAGATTATTAGTTCCAAAAGGGGAAAATGGTAATTTTACAGTGAAGAATACCAGCAGACACCACTGTAGGCAGGAGATCAAGGTTAACATCATTAGTAAAGAGACCAACAGACATCATGTGCCTCCTGCTGTGATACACAAGGACACAGCATCACTTCAGTGGCCTTCTTGCCAATGCCAAACACTTATAACCTGAATCAAATCATGAGGAAACATCAGACAAACCCAAATTGAGGTACATTCCACAAAACAAAGCAGGCCTGAACTCTTCAAAAATGGCCATGTTGGTCGGGTGTGGTAGCTTATGCCCATCATCTTAGCATTTTGGGAGTCCTAGGTGGGAGGATCACTTGAGGCCAGGAGTTTGAGGCTGCAGTGATCTGTGATCATGCTACTGTACTCCAGCCTGAGTGACAGAGTGAGACCCTGTCTCAAAAAAATAAAAAAATTTCCTGAATTTGATAATAGTATTGTGATTGCGTGAGAGAATGTCTTTGTCCTTAGGAAAGACAAGCTGAAATATTTAAAGGTAAAGGAGCATAGGTCTGCCACTAACTCTCAAATGGATAAGTAAATACTTACACATATATATTATTTTATATGTCTAGAGAGGGAGTGATAAAGCAAATGTAATCAGTTGGTGAATCTGGATGAAGGATACAAAGGAGTTCTTTATACTATTCTTGCAGCTCTATCATAAATATTAAGTTATTTCTGAGTAAAAAAAATTTTATTTAAATATAAGTTAGAACAGTTGGGGAGGCAGCTTCTCATTTTGGCAGGAACTAAAAACACGAAGATTACAAGGAAATTAAATCTTGATAAATTTCCCTTTATTTAAATATCTTGAGTACCTCGGTATTTCTTTTAGTTGTCAGGCATACTTGTAGAGCTCCTCGGGTTTACTTCATGGAGCTGACAGAGCTGGAGAAATCAAGGGAGGCACCAGAAGGGGAGGAGACACACCCCAAATTACCTGGTCGCAAACTGGGCCCATTCCCAGATTCTCTGGTTCTATGTTCAGGGCCCTTTCTTTCCAGTTGAGACCCCGCATCCTTATGCTGCAAGCCAGCTTCCCAGGGAGCTGTTGGGGACACCCCCACCGACCTTTCGCCTCTGTCCAGCACTGGCATACCCCTGATTTGTGCCTCCTGGCATTGTTTTCTGTTCTCTGTGGGGCTCCCCACCTGTCCCTACCCCCTGGATGATACACCTCACCTACATTATATCCAGGCTTTGGCTGACTTTCATTTTTTTGTGTATCTTTAACTGTAGTTTAGCACAGTGTGGGGTAAATCATAAGGTCTCAGTACACTCTTTCTGATCCATTACCTTCAGAAAGCATTTAATAAATGCTCAAAAGAGAGGAGTTGTTTTTGGCCCTCTGATAATGGACAGGCTTAATGTGTAAGGGATATAAACAAATAAGCAAACAAACCAGGAGAACTTACTAAACACTGCATTTCAAACAACTTCTGACAATTGGTGCTGAGTTTGAGAACTTTTGACAATCAGCACTGTAAAGCTGAAACCCAGAGATGAATTCACACAGAAGTGGGAGGATCTGTGGTCTAGCCTTCCTCTGGCCTTATTCTCTTCCTGATTGAGTTATTCACCTTCTTTTGTGTTTGCTGGTCTTCCCAACTTGCCTGCGAACTTCTGAAGGGCAGGGACTGCCTTGGTGGTTTTGTTCCTGTATGACCTTTTCCTGGTAGCTTCTGTACACCCAGCTCTGCACCTAAAACTCCACAGTACTCCCAACACTAAAAGCCTCAGTCTCAGTTTTGTCACAGAAAGTGGCCAGGGCAGTGGACAGAATGCAGGTTTAGGATCTGACAGGCTTGGGACAGCAATTTATAGGCTGGGCAAGTTGCATCCTTGAGCAAGTGTGTGACCTCAGGCCAGTCACATGGCCTCTGAGCTTCAGTTTCTTCTTCTGCAAAATGCAGATAATAAAATTGACTTCTCCCCCAAAGTGGCTGGGTGGATTAATTGAGATGATACAGGCCTCTGCGGTTCACAACGTTTGTGCCATCAGGGGTCATCTGTCTAGCATTGTCCCATGTGCAGAACCACCCTTGGGGGTAGGTAAAGGCCACTCACTATATCTGCCTCCAGTCTTCCTCCTTCATCCCTTCAAATAGGTTCAGGCATAATCTGGTTAATATGAACAGCAGGCATAAGAGATGGACTTGCAGGATTTACTATTTTGCCCTAGAAGACTGTAAGAAGCAGAGGGCAGAGTGCCTGGGTTCAAATCCCGGCTCCACCACTAACTGGCCACGAGAGCTTGGGCAGGGTTACTTAAACTCTGCGCCTCACAATAGTATGCACCTACCTTACAGGGTTGTGAGGATGAAATGAGTTAATATATATAAAAGTACTTAAGTCTGTGTAAACCTTCCTTATTATTGCATTTGATTGAATTGATACACTTATATACTAAGAAATTTAAATTGTTGCCAAGTAAACTATGATACATCATCAACTGGAACTGGAACTGAAATTACATTCTGACTTCAGAAATTTGAAACAAAAGCTGTATTTTAAAATATATTAAGTACAGTACTATTATTATTAGAGGGCTGGAGCTGAAACGTGCTAGTATTTTGTGCCTTAGGAGTCAAATCCCAGATCTACCATTTATTCCTTGGGTGACCTTATGCAAGACACTTAACCTCGCTACGTCTCAGTTTCCTCGCCCGCAGAATGAGGATAGTATCAATAGTACTTACCACACAAGACTGTCGGGGCAATTATTTTATTTTATTTTATTTATTTATTTATTTTTTTAAAATTTATTTTAGAGGTGGGGTCTCACTCTGTCGCCCAGGCTGGAGTACAGTGGCGCGGTCGTAGCTCAGCGCTCACTGCAACCTGAACTCCTGGGCTCAGGCGATCCTCCTGCTGGGACTACAAGCACGAGTCACCAAGTCCGGCCTGTTGGGGCAATTAAATGTGAGTACTTAGCACCTGGCACATAGTAGCGCTATTACTGCTATTATTTAGAACAAAGTTATTGTTTCCAAGTTTAGAGGTTGGCTACCTGAGCGGGGAGAGGTCGCACTTCCCGGCTTTCAGAGAGGGGGCCGACGCCACCCCACCGCTCCTAAGTCTTGCGAAAGCGGGCCCGGGACCCCCGAGCCCCGCCCCCCTGTCCCGGCCCCGCCCCACCCTCCTGGCCGCTACTCTCGCGCACTTTCAAAGTGCGCGAGCTCGGACGGAGACCCGGGACCGGCGGTTGGTCAGGCGAAACCATCTGGTACGTTACGTAGGGGGAGTTAAGAGCCTATGCATCCACATTTTTTTCAATCTTTAGCTTTTCAGGCCCAGATCCTGACTTTATTTTAGCTTCCAAATTGTCTCTACAGCTGAAATTCCCAGGAGGGAGCCCAACTCCCTGGGGAGAAGGTTGTAGTGTCTCCGTGCAGCGCACTCCCCCTCTTGACGGGGAGCCGGTGGGAGAGCACGACGGCCGGCGGGGGGAGGAGGCGGCCCTAGCGCCATTTTGTGGGAACGAAACGCTGGCTGGGTTGCTTTTGGATCCCTCGCTGCTTCGGTTTCCCTGTCGGGCTTCCTAGCAGCGGCCTAGCGGGTGAGTCGCGGACGCTTCTCACTGAGGACGCCCCGGGTGCCTCGGCTCCCGTATTGGGACGGCCCAAGACGGACGCAGCGGCTTCGGCCCCCGCTCCGGGCAGGGAGCTGTGAGGCCGGGCCTGCCTTGTCCTGCCCGAGCGGGCTCGCGCGGGAGCGTCGTTAGGGCTCGGCGCGGGCGGCAGCCGGCGCCGAAGCAGGGACGCTGGGCCCGCGGGGCAGTGCAGACTGAGGCGGAGGTTTGGTCTGGCCTTCGGGCCCGGGTAGTACTTGTTCCTTCGGGACTTTGCACTCTAGGGGACTTGCCAGCTCAGGCCTTGTGCCCCTGCGGCCCCACTCCGGGCCGCGCTGAAAAACTCCTCCCTGGGACGTCACGCGCTGGTTTCTGGGAGGTGGCGGCAGCATCATGAAGGACCTGTCGTTGCTATCCTTGTGGCTCAAGTTTGGAGAGCCCCCGGAAGCCCCAAAATGAGGAACAGAGAAAAACTTTTCCCTTGTTCTTTACACCTGGCTCACTGCTCCTATTCAGTTTTCAAGATTCAGTTTATGCATCGCTTGCTTAGGAAAACCTGCTTTGGTCCGTACACTCACATGCCTCAACCAGTTTAGGTTCTCCCCGGCTTTCAGGATTATTTACTTCTTTCAGGATTGTAATAAAATAGGTATTTGTTTACTGTTTTTCTCTTGCTTACCCTCACCCCGCCCCTTGTAACCATCGTGCCACGTGGGACTTAGAATTACAGTTTCAGCACTTGATGCTTAGTAAGCAGTCACTAAGTATTTATTGAATGAATGAACTGGCCAAGGCATCACATTTTAATCGGAAATCAGCCTCCTTGCCTTCACTTCGTTTTTCAGGGATAACCAGTATGTATAAGAATCCAAACAATTTTCCCAGAAGTCAGAACAATAACACGGTGGTATTATCAGCTGATTATAACGAAACAATTTCTTTGACATGAATGGTCATTCATATTTCTTTTCCCTTTAAGAAAAAAACAAAAGATGTCTGAATATATTCGGGTAACCGAAGATGAGAATGACGAGCCCATTGAAATACCATCAGAAGACGATGGGACGGTGCTGCTGTCCACAGTTACGGCCCAGTTTCCAGGGGCATGTGGGCTGCGCTACAGGAATCCAGTGTCTCAGTGTATGAGAGGTGTCCGGCTGGTAGAAGGAATTCTACATGCCCCTGATGCTGGTTGGGGAAATCTGGTATATGTTGTCAACTATCCCAAAGGTTTGTTACCATTTGGTGTTATAATAATGCTGAAGTATTGTCAGGTTTGTGTCTCATCCATAGATCATGGCCTCTTTTCGTAAAGAGAAACCTCTAACTCGAGTATTTCCTTAAACTTTCCTATTAGACTAGTTCAGAACACCACTAGTCTAAATTTGTGGAAGTTAGAAATTATGGAACAGTTTTAAAGAAAAAACTATTTAAATAACAAATTATCTGAACAAGATTTGCCAAATTGATGTCAAATTAAAGGAATTAGTAAGAGTGTTTTGTAATTATAAAAGTGTTATAAATAGATTCTTCAGAATAAGAAGAATTTTGGTTTGGTCATTGTTCTTGTGGTCTGACATCATTCAGCTAGTCTGACTTCTTTTTTCCCTTAAATGAACATCAATTGCAGTAGCTCAAATCTTGAATTAGTGCAGTTCCAGTTACAATTTTGGGGTTCTGGTCTTATTCTTCTTGATGCCTCTTATCACTGATGCTCTAAATGTAAGAAAAGGATGCGTGAAGATTCAGAAGTATGCCAGGAAATAGGTACCTTTCAGTAGTGTGGATGCATGCTGGTCAATGTATCTGTGTTACTTTTATTATGACTTGATATTGCAGCAAAATCAGTCTATCAGATTTGGTCAGTATGCAAAACAATGACTTATATGTCTAGGAAAATTTTAATAGTGTAAACTTAGGTTTTTGTAGTATGCTGTTTCTTGAGCCATTGGCCATAGATTTACCCAAATTTAAAATGTCATTTAATTCCTCTGCCCTTCTAAATAGCCTAAGGTTAAGTTAGGCTTTTTAAAATAACCTAAGGGGTTTTTTGTATTATTACAAAGTTAATGTTTGTTTATTGTCGAAAGCTTAGAAAAGATAAAAAGAAAAATTAAGATCACTCTTAAATCTACATCTGGAGTTAAAAGTTGCTAATTTTTTGGTATATAGCTTTTATGTTATGTAATAGACATTTAAATAATTAAGCAAATATATTTAATAGCTACTTAGTATCACAGTGGTTTTTTCCTTAATGTGTTTTAAAGTCAAAGTGAAATAGACTTATTTTTGTTTTGATAAGCCTTTTGAGAGGCAGAACATAACAGTTGATTGTAATCTTGAGATATTAGAAAAGCAGAGTTGGAAATCCCTTAATTTGCACCAGAAAAGTACCTCAGGCACTTCTCAAACCTTATTCTGTCCTGAGAAAGGGCAACGTGATTCGAACCGGAGTCTAAATGTGATTATTTTATTTTTATGTGACCTTTGCGGGGAAGCTTCTTATGGTTGGCAGGTAAACTTGGGGATCTTTGTGCAGTAACTTATGCATGACATTTTTCTTTACCAGTGAATGAGCATTCCTGTTACTTTAGTGGCACTGTTCTTCATGTTCCACAGATGATACTTTTAATATTGTTATATTTATACATAGGGGGTGTTTAAAAAGAAATTTGGCTTAGACTGTTTTTCTTTACACATGTACTGTATATTTTTGCCTTTGAGATCATAAAATCCTACTATTGCATGAAGGCTTAAGGGAAGTAGGTAACATTAGCTGTTTTCATTTTTCTTTTCTTTTCTTTTCTTTTTTTTCTTGGAAACAAGATCTCTGTTGCCCGGGCTACAGTGCAGTGGTGTCATCATAGCTCACTGCAACCTCAAACTCCGGGGCTCAAGTGGTCCTCCTGCCTCAGCCCCCCAAGTAGCTGGGACTACGGGTGAGAGCCACCATGCCTGCTAATTTTTTCTGGTTTTTGTAGAGATGGGGGTCTCACTCTTGCTCAGGCTGCTCTCAAACTCCTGGCCTCAAGCAGTCATCCTTGGCCTCCCAAAGTGCTGGGATTGCAGGCGTGAGCCACCATGCCCAGCTAGCTTTTTTCTTTATATATTACATTGGTGGGAGATTTTCTCCTTTTCCTATTTAATTAGTTAAGATTTGGAAACATTAAATCTGGTTTATCTTTGTACTTGTCCTAAAATGTTCTGTTAAAATTTTATCATATAAATGAGTTTTACTCTACTGTTAACACAATGTGGATTCAATATTAACTCTTTTGTTGCTTTTACCCCAAAACTAACTTGACTTTGTTTAAGTTTTAATTAAGCTGCTGTATCCAATTGAAGCCATCCAAATTGTATGTCAAAAAAACTCTGAGCCAGGACCTGTAATCCCAGCACTTTGGGAGGCCGAGGTGGGAGAATCGCTTGAGGCCAGGAGTTTGAGACCAGCCTGTTCAACATGGCAAGACCCTGTCTCCACAAAAAATTTTTAAAAAATTAGCCAGGCATGGTAGTGCACACCTGGAGTCCCAGCTACTTGGGAGGCTGAGGTAGGAGGATCACTTTGAGCCCAGGAGTTTGAGGTTGCAGTGAGCTGTGATGATGCCACTGCAGTCTAGCTCAGGCAACAGAGTGAGACCCTGTCTCTAGCTGGGCTTAGTGGAATGCGCTTATAGTCCCAGCTACTCGGAGCCCAGGAGTTCGAGGCTGCAGTGAGTGATAATTGTGCTACTGTACTTCAGCCTAGGCGACAGAGTGAGACCTTGTCTCAAAAAAAGAGAGGAGAAACTCTGATTTGGGGGTGTATGTGTAGTTTTAGAATAAATTAATCATCTTTTCTAGGTCAAAAAAGATATTAAAACTGGTCATTCGAAAGGGTTTGGCTTTGTTCGTTTTACGGAATATGAAACCCAGGTGAAAGTAATGTCACAGCGACATATGATAGATGGACGATGGTGTGACTGTAAACTTCCTAATTCTAAGGTACTTTGCTCTTTGTTCCTCTATGCTTCGGAAATTTTTGCCGACACACTTCCTTTAAAAACACTGTAAATTCAGCTCCATACATGATTATAAAAAATAAATAAATAAAAAACACTGTAAAATAAAATGTTAAGTACACTCGGAAAAGGTAGTGGCAGGGTGTGTTCTTGAAATCTTTTTGCCTTGTTGAAGCTTTAGGACCTTAATACATGGTGAATGTTTTATGTTTGTTTGAAATATTTAGCTTATTAACCCTCCAAACTAAAACCTTGTTCCTTTTTTTATTCTTCCTTTTCTCTTGTTATTTCTGTCAAGTTGACAGTTTCTTACATAGTTACATGTGAAACCATAAAGATGATCAGAATATATTAATCTTGTTATAAAGACCTAACTTGTTTCAAGCAAGCAAATAAGACTTGCTTATTTAGAACATCATCATCTTTGCCAGGACATTTCTTAGTCATTGACTTTGTTAAATCCAAATATATTCACATAATACATAGCGACATTTCAGTCAAAAATGAACTACATATACCACGGTGGTCCCATATGATTAATAATATTCTAATACCGTATTTTTACCATTCCTTTTCTGTGTTTCAATATGTTTCAGTACACAAATACTTACCATTGTGTTGCAGTTGCCTGCAGTATTCAGTACGGAAACATGCTGTACAGGTTTGTAGCCTAGTAGCAATAGGCTATACTGTAGAGCTTTTTTTTTGTTTATTTTGAAACTGGTACAGAAGGCATGAAAGAGAAGTGCTGGTGCAAAAACTAAGAATATGCCTACTTTTTAATGATTCACCTGCTGTACAAGGCTGAAAGATTTTGTTATATCCTACCATAATGCTTTTTTCATTGCTCATAAAATATTTCTGATGTTTTTTCTTATATTTGATTTGACCAGCAAAGCCCGGATGAGCCTTTGAGAAGCAGAAAGGTGTTTGTTGGGCGTTGTACAGAGGACATGACTGCTGATGAACTGCGGCAGTTCTTTTGTCAGTATGGAGAAGTGGTAGATGTCTTCATTCCCAAACCATTCAGGGCTTTTGCCTTTGTTACGTTTGCTGATGATCAGGTATTTTTCTCCTTAATACTTTGTCCTAGCTAATTGGGTAATTTCTCTTGAACATTTCTCAACTAGCTGATTGTGATCTTAGCTAAGCTTTCTGACCTTGTAAGGTTTGGGGTATACCGGCCTAGATATTTGTGATATGTCTAAAGCTACATTTACCTTTAGATACTTTTGAGTATGTGGCATTTGGGAATGTTACATATCTTTTGAAAATAGACTGAAATATCACCACTGCCATTATTACTAAAGCTAAAAGGCTTTATTGGGGGTTTAAATGAAATGAGAGTTCATTGCTTATTTTTCCTATGGCTTAGATAAATTATGCTTGAAATCTAGGTTTTCTTGTTACTTTGATATAAGAGTCAATGGTTTAATCTCCTTTGTTTGCATCGGTTATTTCTTACAGGTTGCCCAATCTCTTTGTGGAGAGGACTTGATCATTAAAGGAATCAGCGTACATATATCCAATGCCGAACCTAAGCACAATAGCAATAGACAGTTAGAAAGAAGTGGAAGATTTGGTGGTAATCCAGGTGGATTTGGGAATCAGGGTGGATTTGGTAATAGTAGAGGGGGTGGAGCTGGCTTGGGAAACAATCAAGGTAGTAATATGGGTGGTGGGATGAACTTTGGTGCTTTCAGCATTAATCCAGCAATGATGGCTGCAGCCCAGGCAGCGCTGCAGAGCAGTTGGGGTATGATGGGCATGTTAGCCAGTCAGCAGAACCAGTCAGGTCCATCAGGTAATAACCAAAGCCAAGGCAACATGCAGAGAGAGCCCAATCAGGCCTTTGGTTCTGGAAATAACTCTTATAGTGGTTCTAATTCTGGTGCAGCAATAGGTTGGGGATCAGCATCAAATGCAGGGTCAGGCAGTGGTTTTAACGGAGGCTTTGGCTCAAGCATGGATTCTAAATCTTCTGGCTGGGGAATGTAGACTGGGTTGTGGCTGGTTGCTATAGAATGGTGGGAATTCAAATTTTTCTAAACTCAGTGGTAAGTATATTGTAAAATACATATGTAATAAGAATTTTCAAAATTGGTTTGTTCAGTGTGGAGTATATTCAGCAGTATTTTTGACATTTTTCTTTAGAAAAAGAGGAAGAGCTAAAGGAATTTTATAAGTTTTGTTACATGAAGGGTTGAAATATTGAGTGGTTGAAAGTGAACTGCTGTTTGCCTGATGGGTAAACCAACACTACAATTGATATCAAACGGTTTCTCCTGTAATAATTTATCCCTGGACTTGTCAAGTGAATTCTTTGCATGTTCAAAATGGAAACCATTGATTAGAACTACATTCTTTTCTCCTTGTTTTAATTTGAACCCCACCATATGGATTTTTTCCTTAAGAAAATCTCCTTAAGAAAATTTTGGGAGATTGTGGTGTCACAGTGTTTGGTTCTTTTGTTTTTGTTTTTTAACACTTGTCTCCCCTCATATACAAAAGTACAATATGAAGCCTTCATTTAATCTCTGCAGTTCATCTCATTTCAAATGTTTATGGAAGAAGCACTTCATTGAAAGTAGTGCTGTAAATATTCTGCCATAGGAATACTTCTGTCTACATGCTTTCTCATTCAAGAATTCGTCATCACGCATCACAGGCTGCGTCTTTGACGGTGGGTGTCCCATTTTTATCCGCTACTCTTTATTTCATGGAGTCGTATCAACGCTATGAACGCAAGGCTGTGATATGGAACCAGAAGGCTGTTTGAACTTTTGAAACCTTGTGTGGGATTGATGGTGGTGCCGAGGCATGAAAGGCTAGTATGAGCGAGAAAAGGAGAGAGCGCGTGCAGAGACTTGGTGGTGCATAAGGGATATTTTTTAACTTGGTGAGATGTGTCTCTCGATCCTGTGGCTTTGGTGAGAGAGTGTGCAGAGAGCAATGATAGCAAATAATGTACGAATGTTTTTTGCATTCAAAGGACATCCACATCTGTTGGAAGACTTTAAGTGAATTTTGTTCTTAGATAACCCATATTAGCTGAATGTGTTAAGTGAAATGATACTTGTATTTCCCCTACCCCTTTGTCAACTGCTGTGAATGCTGTATGGTGTGTGTTCTCTTCTGTTACTGATATGTAAGTGTGGTAATGTGAACTGAAGCTGATGGGTTGAGAACATGGACTGAGCTTGTGGTGTGCTTTGCAGGAGTACTTGGAAGCAGAGTTCACCAGTGAGCTCAGGTGTCTCAAAGAAGGGTGGAAGTTCTCATGTCTGTTAGCTACCCATAAGAATGCTGTTTGCTGCAGTTCTGTGTCCTGTGCTTGGATGCTTTTTATAAGAGTTGTCAATGTTGGAAATTCTTAAATAAAACTGATTTAAATAATATGTGTCTTTGTTTTGCAGCCCTGAATGCAAAGAATTCATAGCAGTTAATTCCCCTTTTTTGACCCTTTTGAGATGGAACTTTCATAAAGTTTCTTGGCAGTAGTTTATTTTGCTTCAAATAAACTTATTTGAAAAGTTGTCTCAAGTCAAATGGATTCATCACCTGTCATGCATTGACACCTGATACCCAGACTTAATTGCTATTTGTTCTTGCATTGTCCAAAGTGAAAAGTTTTTTTTTTCTTTTTAAATCTAGTTTTTAATAAGTCTGGGTGACCGCACCTAAAATGGTAAGCAGTACCGTCCAGCTTTTTCTTAGTGCCTCTGTGCATTTGGGTGATGTTCTATTTACATGGCCTGTATTAATCTCCATTGGGAAATCATGCCTTCTAAAAATATTCTTATTTGGGGGAGTGGGCAAAACAATACTGATTATTTTCAAATGCTTTGTAGCAAAGCATATCAATTGAAAAGAAGGGACTATCAGCACCTTTCTAGTTTGGGATTTGAAAAGTGGAATTAATTGCAATAGGGATAAAGTAGAAGAAACCACAAATTATCTTGTGCCTAAAATCCATTAAGAAGCCTAATAGCTTTAAGAACTAGTAGGGTGGGTTGTCTGTCTGTGGAAGTGTTAAGTGACATGGGCTTTGTCCTCCAAAGGTGGAGGAATGTAATACTGAATAAAACCGCTTACAAAACTCAGACTCTCACCATGCATTGTTAAGTATGTAAAAGCAATAATATATTCTCTATTGTACTTTTTATGTAACTACTAATTCTGTGAGAGTTGAGCTTATTTTCTAATTGGAAGAATGTGACAGTTTTTGTGTTGGTAGTTTACCTAATGCCCTTACCTAATTAGATTATGATAAATAGGTTTGTCATTTTGCAAATAATGTGTTCTAAACATTTATAAATGAAGTCATTCTTTAGACTTGTGATCGCCACATTGTTTCGTTGTTCAGTTTCCTCTGTAAAAGGATCTTGAGTTGTTTAAAAAATTTTTTTTCTGCATCTAAATCTGCATGATTTCCAAACCCTGTACCATCTGAATTTTGCATTTTAGCACTTGCACTATTACTCAGCAGCAGTAACATGGTAACACTTAAAATGGTATTCGGGGACCTCCAAAGACTAAACTGACAAGCCTTCAAGGAGCCCAGGGGTAAGTTAACTTGTCAATGGCATGGTTTTAATCCCTTACTTACACTTGTGTAAATCTCGTTACTGGTCATAGAAGGCTTTCAATGTTGAGTAGCCTTTTATTGACATGTTTATGGTACTACATAGCTATGGGTGTTTATTTTACCCTAAAAAAAAAAATTGAAGTTTAGAAGTACTTAAACTATTTGGCAAAGATTTGTTTTTAAAAGTCTATTTGGTCATCTAAATGCATTCATTCTAAAAAATTTTTTGAACCAGTTGAATAAAAATTTTTGTTGCTACCACAGTTTAGTGTCTGGAGTCTTACTGGAAAAACATGATTTCTTTTTTATATGTGACAAAGATGCTGGAAAGTTACCTTTAAAATTCAGTCTCAAGAAGTTGCACTTTATATGCAGGAGGGAAATTAGGCCAAACTCTAGTGAACTTTTACATACAATGGTAACTGTTTAGCTAGACTGAAAAGCTTAATTACGTGTTAGCTATTAAAACTTTTTAAGGAAGAATAGCCAACAAAAATCAAATGAGATTTTTAAGGTTAAATCAACATTTTGTCCTTAGTAGGAAAAAGTAGGAAGCTAAATACTCAATAATTCAGAAGATACATGTTATTAGAATAATTTTTTGTTGTTGAGTACCAGGCGAGTAGCTCTTAACTGTGTATTAGAGTTCTATGCTTTATTGAGCTGTTGTATGATCTGTGTTCTGTTGTTTGGCTTAACTGTGCCCGAGTGTTTTATATTCATTGTTAGAAGAAAAAGACATTACAGAATTTATAATGTCACCACTATTTCAATGTTGTTTTTCGTCTTGTGGTAATGCCACCTTTGACTCAGTCTTCTGAATTTGAACATTACTTAGGTTATTTCCAATTGCTAAGAACATCTTTGCAGCTAAATTAAATTCTTAGCGTTGGAATTGCTAGGTCAAAGAATATGTGTGCTTTTAAGGCTATTGAAATGTAGTGCCAGTCTACAGCCATTCCACCCTGAATGCACCCAATCTCATCTGAAGTGTATTGCCAAGTTGTCCTCAACTTAGAAAGTTTATATTGTCTTTCACAATGTGAAACAGTACTACGATTCTGTGTTTCTTTTGTCTGACAATTTGAAAAGTGAAAAATTATATCCCACCAGTTTGTGGCATTGGTTTTTAACATGGAAATCAGTCAATACCTGGGCTACAGGAGCAATGTTTCCAATTTGCCTACCCAAAAAAGTGATTCCAGGTTATTCCTGAACCAGTACTGCTATATATAAAAAGTAGTCTTGGAGAGCAATAAAAACAAGTTTAAAAACAGTAGAAAAACAGTCAGAGAGCCTGGATAGGCAATTTATAGAAATGCGGACAGCCACTATGAAAAGATACTGGTCTTTTTGAGTAATTAAATGTAATTTAAGCAGTGAGTTTATATTGGTTTGGCAAAGGTGAATGTCACTATAATAGTTTGTGTCCCCTTGAATCGAGTCAGGATGGAATTAAACTGGCAAGTAGAAAAGTAACAGCAATCTCACTTGGAGTTTGGTTTTGATTTTTGGGTGGAAGAACAACTGCCATGTTGATGTTCAGGTCACGTTGCTGCTAAGATCTTTCACAAGTATTTCTAAAAATAAGGACTCATTTGCTGATTGAAGACATGCAAATTAAAAATTATTCATTATGTTCTTGATCCAGGGAATATAGTTACTGACTTTTGTGTAGACCCCATACTGCCCTGCTTCCCCACAATTCATGGAACCCCAGGACACTATTCCTCCCACAAACCACCTCTGTGTCTCATTATCTAGAAACACTAATGCCCCTCCACTGTCACCTCTACAGCTATCCTTGCCCCCACTTTCTAAGCCAGCACAAAGCATGTTATCAGTTACCCTTCCACCTGGATAGGGCTTCTTTTCATATGCAGCAGTACACTTTTGATGGTCAACAATTGGTATGTCGACAAACATTAGACTTCTAGCAAGAAAACCCTTTTGGGTTAATCCCCACCCAGATGTGGTTCCAATGTCATTTGTCCTCATAAAGGATTCAGCTTCTTTTCTTGGTAGACAAATAGGCATGATGTTGCTATTGATTACAACTTTGTTCTTCAGTTTAATCAGTGCTATGTCGTTGTCAAAACCAGCATCATGAGTATAACCTTCATGTATAAAAACAGCCTCGGCCCAGGCTTGTGTATAATGAGGCGATAGTCTCTTCAGGGCACCCATTCGAATGTCCAGGGAAGATGCATCTTCTTTATGCTTATATACAGCATGAGCAGCTGTTAGGATCCAGTTGTCATATAAAAGTGCACCTGCTGCTGTAGTTCCACCTAATAACAGGACTTGCCAAGGAAAATCACCAAGCTTTGCATTTTGCCCTCCATATATACGACCTCCTGTAGTACGGGTCGATAGTCCACAGACTGGGGAAAGAAGCAGATACAGAGCCTTTATGGAAACTCACTGATATTTTTCTTAAATTATTACCATTTTGGAGTTGTTAATACTTAATGTCAGCCAAAAATGTTACTACATGAATTGGTGGGTGTCCAATTCAATAGCAAGTGAGGCTATTTTAAAATAGCACAGTTCAAAGACCTGATAGAAACCTTTAGGTATTTCTTAGCTCCTCAGTAAATAAGATGAGTGATATTAACTTTTAGAAATTATTTTGTCTTGCTAAAAGATCTGTAAGATTGGGGAAATTATTTTAATAAGGCAAACAGGAATTATCTGACCTGATGCAATGGAGGATATGCATAGGAAGTGGAAGGACAATCTTTGTTGCTTGTGTTTTCCTATTTGTAAAATGGGGTATTTACTATGTAATTCTGGGAAAACAGGAACTAAGGTCAGTATCAGGATTTGCAAAATTACTATTACCTTTGAACATGTAAATGTAAAAATTAGAATGTTGCAGTTGTGGCCAGGACCCTTCAGGTTCAGAAATTATTATTTTTGGTCTAGTTGATTCTTCCAAACACTAAATTTTATTTATTGCAAACTAAGTTCATTAATGTAACATATATGTTTCCTGTTTTGGCAGCGTACTTGTATGAAAACTTAAATGTTATGTCAGCCAAGTATAGGTGTTAAAAAAACGAATTTAGGCCAAATAACACAAGGGTAATGAACATATTATCTTTCTGACTTTTTTTTTTTAATTACTCAACTATTATCTTTGGAGCCAATTCTGGTAAAAAAAAATTTTTTTTAAGTACTATTAAAGGGTAAATTGCATTAAGGTTTAAAAGCTAGATGTCATTGAAAACAATTGCTTAGGGAAATAATTAAGTTATTAACTTTGGGTTTTAATAGCATTTTTACTGAAGAAAAGTAACTCAACAGAAGAACTCGTGTTTATAAATGTATAAATTGTTCAAGATAATTTTAAAAATCATTTAATTTTTTATGCTTGTCTAGTTATAAGGTCAAAAATAGTCAAATGACTGATGCAGTCAGCACCCTAATAATCTCTCCATATGGAAAGGGGATAATGAGAACATATTATTTGGAAATAATAACTTAGCCTAACAGCCAAGTGCTGAACTTACATTTCTGCCTACCACAGCTAAAGCTCTACTTATTGTCTCCTGCCCAGTTCTACTTTCCATCAATTAGGAATCTCTTGTATAAATGTATCCATTACCAGGCTCGCAGACTGGGAGCGATTTTTCTCCTTTGGAGCTCGTCCAGAATCCATCAGCCTCACACACATATTTACCTGCAAATCATTGGAAAAGCAAAAATGTTTAACTGCATGTGTAAAATGGTTGCCATTTGCTTGAATACTCTCTTGAAAAATGTTGATTCTTGAGCATCGGTGGGAAATAGAGGTGTCTGAGTAACCATTTTACATGATTTCGTAAATAGGAGGGCTCTACATTACCATGTTTGCTTGCAAAGTGGAAACCTTTTAGATGTGTAACTTGAATATGTATCAAGATCTCAAGTGCTTAATGATAAGGTTTTGACTTGTTAAATTAAACCATTTGGAATATATTGTGTGTTTGTAGTAGTCATTTACTAGATAAGATCTGTTTTCAGAGTCTTGCAAATTGACATTAAAGTCATCTTAGCTATAATATTTCACTTAGCAGGTGGGAGAAGTGCCTTTTAATCTTTTGTATAGCCGTAGCCAAAAATGTTGGTTAAAGTTTATTTTCAGACCATGAGGGCCCAAGTTCTAAATGTCGCCCACCTCCAATTTTGAAAAATGTGCTCACCATCACCCATTTTCATCATGTAGAAGGTCTCTTTACAGCTGTACTGAATCACAGCTTTGTAGGTGGTCACTTCAGGATCTGTGATGTACTCCACTTGGCCACTGGGTAGATCATCAGGAGGGCCACAGTCAACAACTAATAAAGAAATAGGGGAGGAAGGAGTCCGCTTATAATTTCAATGCTAACATTAAACAAGTCTGGAGATCATAAGCAACTAATCTAGACAGTGGTTGTGCTGTGTGATACTAAAACTTGAAGCCGTATTCATTTTCCTCTGTACAGTGGACAGTGTCCATTTCATCTCTAGAAATGGAAAGAATCCCTTTAGTGTGAATTTAAAGCTCTCATCCCTCTTACTAAATGGCTGAACTGAGGGGAAGTCGACCCTGGGGAAGGAGAGATGTGATTTGAAACCACTTGGAGTTCCTTAGGGCCCTCACTGCAAATATGAAAAAGGTCTGCAGCAGAACAGCAAGCTACAAGGCACAGTCTGGTTCTGTGTAAAATAGTACCCAGTTTGCAGTTCGAAAGGCTGGAAAGGTAGACAAAGACACGACAAAAAGACGGAAGGACTCCTCAGCTTGTTCTGATCCCTTTCATAAGCTGAACTTTTTAGAAGACCTGGAAGTGCTGGTTTAAAAAAAAAAAAAAGTGACAGTTTCCCCATTCATACCTCGAGTATGGATTGGAAGTCACAGTTGTGAGGACACCACTAATGTGAAATAACCAATTTGTGAGACAAAAGACAAAGTGATTGCAATCTCAAAGTTGTCTATACAGTAGACAGCCAAAAATTGTTGTTTCTACTGTGGCTATTAGAAGATTACGCAGCACCTTGATAGCTGTGTGCCTCAGTCTATGCCTAGTGGATGCTTTGCCTGCTGCTGTCTTTAATTGTCACAGCAACTGTCTGATGTGGCCGTCTCGCCATCTGCACATGAGAAGACTGGGGGGGGGGTGGCGGGTGATGAGTGCACAGTTGCACAGCAAAAAGCAGAATCGGCTCAAACCCAGCACTCTGAGTCCCAACACTCTGTTAAGTGCTGGTTCATCTTCACTGTTTTTTGAACTAAAAGAATTAGTGGTCTCATTGGTGGGAATGTAAATTTATTAAAAGAAAATATTTAAATTCCCCTAGGACCTCATACTGTGGAAACTCTTGCACAAAATATGCAAAATTATATGTGCAGGGGTGTTAACTACAGTAGTGTATGTTTGTTACAACACTGGAAACAAGAAGTCAGGTTAAAGAAAATCAGCATACAACATGTGATGGGATACTATGCAGCCAGAAAAAGCATGAGTGGCTTAGCCAGGTGTGGTGGCTCACACCTATAATTCCAGCACTTTGGGAGGCTGAGGTGGGAGGATCACTTGAGGCCAGAAGTTTGAGACCAGCCTGAGCAACATAACAAGACCCCCCCCCCCCAGCTCTACAAAAAATAAAAGCTGGATGTGGTGGCACACACCTGTCCCAGCCACTCTGGAGGCTGAGTGGGAATTCCAGGCTGCAGTGATGCAGTGAGCTATGATCATGCCATTGCACTCCAGTTTGGACAACAGAGTGAGACTCTGTCTCCGAAAAAAAAAAAAGATGAGTGGCTCTGTTAATATTTAGGTTGATGTGGAATGACCCCCACAATATGGGGAGAAAAGCAAATTGCAGTCAGGTTCAATATCCCATTTTGGTTAAAAAGTAAATAATAATGAAATATGTGTTCATATATATAGCATAGGAGAGAACGTGAAAGAATAGACCCCCAAACTCCTGGTCGTGGTTTGGGGAGATTGGGCAACAGAGGCGCTCACTGTCTGGGTATTTTTTTGTAAATTTCTATTATTTTCCAGTTAACATGTATATACTTTCATTATTGAAAAAATACTAAAAATAACTTAAGATACATGATTCTTAGTTAACAAAATGGTAAGGTACACCATTACCCCAGTTAGGGGTGTGTGTGTGTACTACCACACAAAACTACCCCCGTCCCTACCTATGGTAGCATATGCATGTTCACACGTGAGAGATGTGTAATTGGAGGGATACACACCAAAATAGTAAACTGATCATACTCTCACATGGTGGTATTATGGGTATTAAAATATTTGTAGTTTTCTGTATTTCCTATCTTTTATGATGAGTATTGTTACTTTTATACTTAGAAAAATACTTCCAAAGAACACAATATCCTAAAGCAAATACTTTCCCTAATAGCTTGGTCCTTAACCTCTAAGAGTGCACTGAGAGACTGGGGAAGAGAAGCAAACTTGGAACTCAAGCCCTGATAAATGGAATAAAACCACCACCACCACCAGAGAAGCGATGGAAGCAGTGGCAGTAGCTGCAGAAGCAGCACAGGGAGGTAGAGTTGTAGTCACCACATGACCGTACTGCTGCACTCGGGCATCGGCTGGTCCCAAGATCCATCTTTCTGACAGACTGCAGTAAATGATTTCAGGGGCAAATAACCCTAAAGAAGAATTCAGAAAGTATTAATTGCCTTGTTTACATCATAAAATTACTCCCCAAAGCTGTGCTTCCCAGTAGCTCCTATTCTAGTGTTCACAAGATGCTCCTGAGGAGGTGACAGTCATGTGACTTGTATCTGTGTGTGATGTATGGGACGCTTCCCCTGCTGCCATGGTGGGTGTGCACATTTGCTGCCAACAGCTCTGCTCGCTTGTGTTGCCGCCAATGTTATATATCTCGTCTTTCAACATGTATTGGCATTTTGTGAATCAAATGTTGATCTTTGCAGCAATTTGTGATATGTTTTTGCTTTTCACTGTAATCCAAGAACACATCAGATCTCAAAGTTCCTGCTGACATTCCACCACTTCCTTACATAAGGTACCAGAGGGTTGTGTCAAAAGTTTGGGGATGGCGGCATGATCAGACATGGACCGAGTGTGGCCATTAGCCAGACAAAGGCTACAAAAAAACCACTTTCTGAGCTTTGCCTGTGTGTGCTCCATCAGCTTTCACTGCCAGCATCATCTACAGGGAAACATTTTTGATTTGCTGATACAATGTTTTTCTAAAATCAAACATTAAAATGAAAGAAGATGGCTTTGGCAGAAGCTTTATGCTTCAAAGGATGCCAGGATTTGGTTTTTTAAAATCAGAAACTGAACAGATTTGCAGTCCAAGGAGGTATGGAAAAGGGCCTGCCCAAGAAGTTTGCAAGGTGGGAAAAGTGTCTCACTTTTTTTTTTTTTTTGGACCCTTGGCAGGACCAGGGATTGCATAGCTAGCTATCATTTCAATATTATTACTTTTTACCGCTGGGATTCAGTGACAATTTTGAAGAACATAAAGAGGATGTGTTAATCTCTTACTTGCGCCCCTAAAGCAACATGCTAAGCATTTTTAAAAATTATATTCCTTATCCCTTAACAGTGATCACTATTTATAACTTTGCAGAACATACTCTTTCCCAGGGCTGTCTAATTTTTTCTGGGCTCAGGAGTTGTTTCATGGAGAGGTCATTTGAGCAGGGGGAGGATCTTAATTTAATACAAGGTGCTATTACAGAGCACGTGGAAGAAAGATAGCAAACTCATCTTTCTGTTGTTTCAGCTGCTTTACAAAGAGTTGCTGTCATGTGTGAACAAACAGAAAAGTTGCCCATTTGAATCACCAGCTTCCGGAAGTAGCTTTAAAAAAAAGGCAGAGGAGTTGAGTCCACTCCCTCTCCCCTACTGCAAGACCTCGTTACCGTGGTCCCTTAAAAAAATAAAAATAAAAAGATAAAAAGGCATGATTCTTAAGAATAAAATTCTCTGTAGCCATCCCTCTTGTCCTCCACAAACTTATTTCTTTGATTTTTATCATTTAAGCACAGACAAAAGAAACTGCCGTGCTGTGCGTGGCTGTTTTCCCATTTTCCTTTCTCATATCTGCGGACATAAATGTGTACATTTCAAAGCGATCGTGATTGTGGTGTTCGTTAACTCACTTGCAGAAGCTCATAGCCGGTCTCACAGAAGATGGAGAAGTTGTCTTTCAGGACGTATTTGGCTTGCACAGGTGAGATGTGGCCATTAGGTGGTGCCATCGGATAAGGGCACGGCTGCGCTGTGCAGAGGAATGCGGGCTTACTGGTTGTGATGTGGTCTATAGCGGCCACGTCTGGATTTAGCAACCCAAAGTTCTTGGTTTATAAATGAAACACTTAACATGTAAAGAGGGCTTGCCACAAATGGGGTAGGGTTCTTAAGATTTAAAACCAAAGGCAAGATTAAACTCTCAGTTGCTTGTACAAATTAAGATTTGTTGCATTCCCTGGGACTCAGCCAAAGGTATGTAAGAAAGAAAGCCAGGTATGTAGCAAGATAGTGCGGTCACCACAAATGGAGTGTCTATACCACGCCAGGAACTTTATACGCACCGGTCAAAACCAAGAGAATGTGACTTGAGGAAAGGAGCTGTACTGCCCAGGTTTAGATCACAGCCATTTCCCAGCAGTTATTGGTAACCTCCTGAGCCTCATTTCCTCATCTGTGAGATGGGGATGATGACAGCAATAGTTGCTCCAGGGCTGTTGTGGGGACTGAATGTAAAGCACCTGGGATAGGCTAGTGCTTGGCTGACAGCCTGGAAAGAGTGAGCTGCAGTTACACCTTGCAGCAGCCGGGCAGGACAGCCACTGTGGCATAGGGTGAACACCTGGGCTCAGACACTTGAAACTGCTCAGGCAGGAAACTAATAGACTGACTCAGGGAGCCTCAGGCTTCCCCTCAGGAGCACCCACCCACAGTGCTCAGGCCACCAGGGGCACTGGCGCCCCAGCCCTGGCCTGCTCTCACCCTGAGGCTTCAGGCCATCCCCACAGCTGCCCCTCAGAACCCACCAGCCAGTAGCTGAGTCCCCTCTCCCTCTAGCAGCTGCTCTCTGGGCCTAATGATCCCTGCTAAGCTGCTCGGGTGGCTGGGTGCACCTGACCCAGCCTGTGTCCTGGGTGGTCCTCAGTCCCATGTGGGCCTGTCTCCAGGGACAGCCTTGGTGGCAGCAGTGTTTACAGACCCCAGCTGCAGACTCCCTGAAGTGTAGCTTCAGTCCATATCCTCCATGATCAGAACCACCCACCCCTGCCCACGCCCCAACTCATAACTCGTACCCACACCTCACCGTCCACACCTGGAACAGTAGAGCTCTGGGCTTTTGCACGTACTCTTCTGTCACCTGGAACACCTTCCAACACCTTCATCCTTTATATCCAATCTCGGTGTTTCCTGTTGCAGGCTGACTTCCAGCACCCACCCCTGCTGGGCTAGGTCCCTTCCTCTGGACTCTTACATTGCCCAGGGCTTGGCTCTCAGGCTGTGCTTGCTATAGGGCTCTGATTATGTTGCTGTGACTGTCCCCCCACTGGACTGAGAGCAGAGGCTATGGGAACTGGGGCTTCTGCATTATGTGTCCCTGATACACATCCATAGGGTGGGTGGAAGGATGGGTGGGTGGAAGGATGGATGGGTAGAAGGATGGGTGGGTGGAAGGATGGGTGGGTGGCTGGGTGGGTGGGTGGATGGAAGGATAGATGGGTGGGTGGGTGGAAGGGTGAGGGGTGGATGGAAGTAAGGGTGGAAGGAGGGATAGAGAGTTAGTAGTTTTCCTTAGAGGACCATTGCCTTACAGACCACCCCACTCACACCTGGGCTACCTTCCTAGGCCTGGCCCAGAAAGTGTTCCATCCTGTGTAGCTCTTTCAGACTCCAGAAGAGAGGGACGTTCTGACCTTCCCCCTGGATCTGAGACCTGTTTGCTCACCTGTGCTCGTGTAGTGGATCTTCCAGCCCGTGTGGTCCCCTGACTCATCGGTGACAAAGGTGACAGTCACGGTGTTGCTCTTCGTTTCAATTCTGTGAGGCAATGTCTTCCCACAAAATGGGCCATATTCCTCTTCGTCTGTTTGAATCTGAAAAAGAAGAGGCCCATGAAACCTCAGGACCTGCTGCCAGGGGTCCTGCCTGGGTCAGAGTGCAGCAACCCCCCAACCCCAGCCGTTCAGGGAGAGCTAATAAGGCAGACCCGGGCCAAGGATGGAGGGTGCCCCCGCCCCCCTCACTCTGAAGGCCACAGCCTGGCTTGGACCCCTGTGGAGAGTCTGCAGAGGTGGGGGTCACTCAGCTGGGCAGGATCATGGGGGCCAGTGCTGCAGGAAATGGGGGCAGCTGGGCTGAGGGAGAGGGTCCGGACAAGGTGAGGGCCCCAGGAACCAGACCTTGAGGGAGTCGTAGGGGCACTGGGTTTCGGGGTGCGTCTCCACATCGAAGGATTCTACGAAGTCCAGGATGACACTGAACCCCTCCTCTAGGCGGATGCTGTAAGTGCAGCTGGAGAGTTTGGGGTATGGCCGTGGGTATTCTGGGCTGCTGAGCTCCCCAGACCGCTCAGTGGAGACGCGGCCGGAGCACAGGGCTGGGAGGAAGGAAGAGGACAGAGGGTGGTGTGGCGTGACTCCGTCTGTCAGCCCTCACCGGGGACAGCACGGTGCTGCCTCTGGGGAGCAGGGGCGTGGCTGGGACATCTCTGACCCTGGGTCTGGCCAGGGCTTCGCCCTCAGCGAGCCCAGCCCGAGGCATCGCCAGAAACGAAACACCCCCCCCCCAGCTGAGGGAGGGGCCTCCTCTTGCTCTGAGGCTTTAGCTGGAACAGGCCAGGGCTCCCACCCACACCCCCGGGGAGGGGCCGTCCGGGGCCAGAGTCACGACCCGGAGGAGGGGAAGGCAGGGAGGATTCAGGGAGAGGCCCTGGAGCCTGGGCCCTTCCTCTTTCTCCAAAATCCCACCACCCAGTAGGTCCCAAGTTTACCCACCAGGGGTCGCCCACCCACACCCCGCCAGGACCAGCCCAGACGCCCCCTCCCCCCCCCCCCCCCCGTTCCTGTGAACACTCAGGAAAGGCCTCTCTCGCCCCTCCCCCAGCCTGGGCTGTGCCCTGGGGGCAGTTCAGTTAAGTTCAAGTCCACGGTGGTTGTAAGTCTGGTGCCCTCCTTCCTGGCCGGAACAGCTGATTGTGCCGTGACAAGATGGAGCAGATACTCCATCACTCATGGGAAGGTCTGTCCCCATTCCTGCTGCAGCTCACCTGAGCCCAGGCTGCAGGGGCAGGGGAGGAGGTCAGCGTGAGCGCAGGCACTGGAGCTGGGAGGCTTCTAGGAGGTGGGGAGTCCTTGGGGAGACCACACTGCCCCTCAGTGAACCCCCCTGGATCTCTCCACTCTGGGTCAGGCCCCCAGGCCAGCACACAGGGGCCCTGAGTTACCCTCTGAACAGGAGGTGGGCCAAGGCCGCTCTGAGCTCAGCCTCTGGGGACCCGGTGGGGGAAGAGCACTCAGTCCCGCTTCCCGTGTGAGCTCAGGCGAGGCCCTGCCCCCCTCTGAGGCCCGATCTTCAAAGTGGGGCTGGAGAAAGCCCTTCTGGCCAAGAAGCCTGTGGCGCCATGGAGGGGGCTCTCACTGAACTGGGGTTCCCCCAAGCTGTGAGGCGGGTGGGCAGAGAGGAGAGGCCCCCAGGGTGCCCTCCACGCCCTCCCGCGCCCTCCCACCCCAGAGACACGCAGGGGCAGGTGGGGGGAGCAGGTTTATTGTTGGGGCCGTGGGGGTGGACGGGGCTGCAGGCTGCAGCAATCTGACCCAGAGCCTCGGCCCTCGGGGCACTCTGGCTGCGACACACTGGGCAGGCCGGAGCCGGAGGGGAGGCTAGAGGCTCTGCTCTGGAAGAGAGATCGGGATGGGGGAGAGACACCCGTGGGGGAGGCGGGGTCAGCACTGGGGGGTGGTCCCGTGGTGGCAGCCATGGGTTGCGCCTACTGCGAACCCTGTAGTTCTATGGGGGGAGGGAGGCTGGAGAGCCAGACATGATCAGAGGAGCCAGCCCAGGTCCCCAACTCTCCTGCCCCAGGAACTGTGACTGTCTCCCCTACAGGACTGGGAGCAGAGGCTATGGGGACTGTGACCCGAGGAGGTAAGTGACCGTACAGGGGCTCCCAGGCATAGCCGTGGGGTGAGTGAGCCGGAGGGAGAGGGAGTGAGTGGGAGGAATTCACCTGGGAATGGTGGGGGGAGGGACGAAAGGTCAAAGAAGGGGCGGGGCGAGGAGGGCGTGGAAGTGCCCAGGGCCCTGGGGGGGGGGGCTGGGCAGGGTGGGGCCGGCCCAGGCTTGGGTTCCCCACCTCTCCCGGCAGCCACACTCACCTGAGCAGGTGCGCTTGTTCCGGTGGAGGACATAGCCGGCGTGGCAGGAGCAGTAGAAGCCGCCCAGGTGGTTGTGGCAGTGGTGGTCACAGGCAGGCGCCTCTCCCGGGGGCACCTGGCACTCATCGATGTCTGGGGGAGAGGCGGGCCAGGCAGGTGGTCAGGAGGGAAAGAGGTGGGGCAGTGCTCTGGCCTGGCCTTGCTTGGGAGACCAACCACCTCAGTGGCTGCCCTGAGAGGCCTCATTGTGTCCCAAGGGAGGCTGGTGCAGGGTCAAGCCCTTTATGGACCTAGGGTCATTGCAACCTCCCTGTGACGCTGGGAGGAGACACAAGCACCATCTCTTCTAAACCAGTGAGAGGCTCAGTGTCCTGCCCAAGGCCACCCAGCTAGTGAAGGGTGCAGCCAGCAATCAAACCCAGTGGACACCACACCCCTGCAGCGACCACTTGCCCACAGTCACAGAGCTGGGGCCAGAATCTGAAATCAAGCTCTGTCAGCAGTGCTTCCATGGTGGGAACTCACTTTGCCATCTGTAAAGGGGGCCCTTGGCCCCTGGGTCATCCTTAGAGACGATGGGTCTCTGGCCCAGCTGGGGCTCAGTCCATGTGACTGGAGGCCATGGCTGTTGCTGGTATTTGCACTGCTGGTATTTGCCCAGGGGAGGTGAAGACTTGGAAGGCAGGGCTGGCCTGGTCTAAGGCAGAGTCACCCTCTACCCCCAGCTGTGGATGGGCCATCTCAGCACCCTCCCCTCAGCTCACCCTCTGCTGCGTAGAAGGCCTCGAAGCCCATGAATGGTTTCTCATTAGAGTAGTCAGAGCGGAAGGTGACATCCAGGCTGGAGCCCACCGAGTAGAAGGTGTCGTTGCCCGGCGCCCGCTCCGTGTCTGTACTCTCCTGCCCGCACAGCGTGGCCAGCACCTTGGTCCCCGAGCTCAGCTGTGGGGTCGGGTGTCAGGGGGATGGAAGGCCAGACTCAGGCCTGCCCTCCCTCCTGGCCCAGGCTAGCCTGCTCCCAGGTGTCCCCCAGCCCTGGGCAGTCCTTGGGGACCCCCAGGCCATTCCTGCCCTGCTGGCACCTTGACGAAGTCATACTCGCAGAGGTAGGAGAGCTCCACGTCGAAGTGGGTAAAGTAGAGGCGCAGACGGTAGCCAGGGGGAGCAGTCAGGGTCCAGCGCCACTCCTGGTCATTGGGATACACCCCTGGGAAGCCAGGGGACGCCAGGCGCCCAAACACGGGCTCAGGCCACTGTGGACCTGAGGGGGTGGCAGCTGAGCCACACAGCAGGCCCAGGAGGACCAGCAGCCTGCGGGCAGGGCAGGGGCGGTAAGGGCTGAGGCCTGTTCTCCGCTCCTCGCCCCGCAGGGCAGCCGTGGGGGCTCCTACCCACCTCATGGTGTGTCAGCTGGCCAGGCCTGGTCTGCAGCCCCAAGCTGGCCTCACCTTTGATCTGTTTGTCCAGCAACCTGGCCCTGCCCCCAGGCCCCTGGCCCTGGGATTCCGGGAACCGACCCCATGAAGCCTGCCTGCACAGAGTCCAGGCAGGGAGGGCAGGGCGCTCGGGAGCTCAGGAACCTGTCTTTCCTCCTGTGTGTGGCCTCTGAGGTCGGCCTGGGTCTCTATAACACTAGAGAGGTAGAGGGGTAGAGATGGAGCTGTGAACAAACGCATCTCCTCCCTCCTCACACCCCAGAATAAGATAGAGAAAGGAATTTTTGCAAACACATGGTTCCATGAGGAATATGGGAGAGCAGGCGGCAGCAGCAACTGTCTGGAAGCTGGAAGAACAGATGTACAAGTGTGGAAATAATTGTCTAGAAGGCACCTTCTAAACTGCCAGTGGAATCAGGAATCCGCGGCACCAGGTCCCTCGGGCAGTGTCTGAGAAACTAGCCAATCCCTATTCCCCATCCCCCACCCCAGCAGAGACTTGGGGACTTCTTCCTGGAGGGAGTAATGTGGAGGGGCCCAGGCCCAGCTGGGGCAGTGGCAGGTAGAAAACAGAGGAATTAGGCAGACAGATTGGATGTGGAAAGGCCCAGCCTTCCTCCCGACTGACTCCTGAAATCTGGCGGCCACCCAGGTTCTTCCCTCTTTTCCAGGAAGTGTGACCAGCCCAGGAGGAAAGACCCAGAGATACTGACTTTCGAGGCTCCCCAAGCAAACGCTGAGCCGCGTCTCTCACAGTGAAAGGCAAGGTGACAAGTCCCACTAGTGCCCAGAGCTTCCAAGTAGCTTTCCAGCCCCCACTCTTACACATGAGCAGAATATGCAAGAATACAGAAACAAAGCAGAGAAAAGAAAATGTCCAAAACCAAAACGAAACAATCAGTATCTTCAGAGAAAAAAGAGATGCAAGAACAGGATACCATTAACAAAGAGCATCTGGAGAGAAAAAAAAACAACCAGCTTTGGGAAATAAAAAGTCTGATAAAAATGAAAAAACTCAGTAAAATGTTTAGAAGGTAAGATTGAGGAAATCTTCCAAACAATGGAGCAAAAAAGAAATGAGAAATGGTAAAGAAAAGACAAAATTAGGAGGTCTGTGCAGTATGTCAAAGATTGAATAACAGGAATTCCAGAAAAAGATAAAGAAAACAGGAGGAAGGAAATTATAAACAAAACATGCAGGAAATTTCCCAGAACGGAAGCACATGATGCTGAAAGTGGCTCCTAAGTGCCCAGAAAAACAGATGAAGATAGACCTTTACATGTGATATTTCAAAACACTGCAGAGAAAAATTATGTTCTACGAAGGGAAGAGAAAGAAAACAAATAGCAAATCACATACACAGGATCAAGAAAAAGAATTATTTTGGAGCTCTCAAACGACCATTGGAAAGTAGAAGGGTGTGTGGTGGCAGCCTCCGAGGTGACCTCAGTGAGTCTCGCCTTGGGGTATTTACACCCACTGTCGTCTCTCCCACTCTGAACAAGCGTGTGGGTGGGACGTTGTTGCAGAGATGGGGTGTCACTCTGGGGCAGCCCATATGACACCGCAGCTTCCACCTTGCTCTCTCTTGGATCATTTGCTCGAGGGGGAGCCAGTCACCACGATGTGAGGGCACTCAAATGTCACTCTGGAGAGGTCCATGTGGGGAGGAACTGAGGCCTCCTGCAACAGCCAGCATAACTGGTGAGCCAGGTGAGTGAACCACCTGGGAAGCAGATCCGCCCCAGCTAAGGCCTCAGGTGACAGCTTTACCATCAATCAGCCTGAATATGGAATAATGAAACTTTTATACATGTCAGATTTTTACAAACTTACCTCCCTTGTCTTCTTTCTCAGAATGCTACGTGGGGATCTGCTCCACCAAAACAAGGGACTGGGCCGGTCATGGTGGCTCATGCCTATAATCCCAGCACTTTGGGAGGCCAAGGCAGGAGGATCGCTTGAGGCCAGCTTGGGCAACATAGCAAGACCCTGTCTCTACAAAACATTTTTAAAAACTTAGCCAGGTGGGGTGGCACATGCCTGTAATCCCAGCTATTTGGGAGGCTGAGGTGGGAGAATCGCTTGAGCCCAGGAGTTTGAGGGTGCAGTGAGCTATGATGACGCCACTGCACTCTAGCCCGAGTGACAGAGCAAGGCTCTGTCTCAAAAAACAAACAACAACAACAACAACAACAAAAAACAAAAGAAGGAGTAAACCAAGAAATGGGAAGACATGGGGTCCAAGAGACGAGGGTTCAACAGGGCATTCCATCTGGGGTAGCCAGAAGGCTCTGGGCAGATTCTTCAGCAAGGTCAAGATGACAGAACACCTGTTGAGTGCAAAGATTTAAGAGGACCTTTGCAGAATTGGTGAAAAGTTCGGGGCTAAATTAGGGATACATTTATTGAAAACTAAGCAAATGAAAACAGACAAACTAAAAAACCTCCAGGGAAAACATGAAGCTGGGTAGGAGACAAAAAGTCATAGTTGAGTCTTTGCCTTAGCTGTGAAGGGCTTTCCCTAGTTGTAATGGTGCAAACACTGAGTAACAGCTAATTGAGATTATGATTTAATTGTTGAGGTCATGGTGAGGGCAGGGAAGGACAGACAGCCAAAGCCACAGGTTAGGACTAACACTGATGAGCATGTTATTTAGGCACAGGAAGGTGAGAATCAGCACCATGTTCTCCTACTACACTTGCACACAGCACAGAACACTTCTATAACCACGTGTGTGGGGGTGTCCCCCCCACATACCAAACAATTCAAGCAGACACCAACTGGGTGTCCTCTAGCTCCAATGCAGTCCTGACACCACCTACCTGGAGATGGAGTCAGACCCCAAAGGCTGAGGCACAGTGCCAAGGCCGCCCCACTTCAGATGCCAGCTGCAAGTAGGGGGTTGTCACCTACACTTCTGACGACCTACTGTACATCAGGGTTCCCACTACCCGCTTCTTGGGTTTGATTAATTTGCTAAGACAGCTCACAGAACTCAGGGAAATGCTTACGTTGACTGATTTCCTATAAAGGATTTAACAAAGGGTACAGATGAACAGCACAGGGCAAGGCCAGTGGGAGGGGACGTGGAACCTCCACGCCCTCCAGGGGCACCGTCCTCCAAGAACCTGGAAGCTCATCAAATCTCATTTTTCAGCTGTTTTTGCAGAGCAGAGCTTCATCTCTCACCCCCTTTCCCGGAGGTCGGTGGGTGGGGCTGAAAGTCACTTGGTCTTTCTGGTGACCAGCCCAATCCTGAGGCTGTCTAGGGATCCCACCCTAATCCTACCCTAATCACCTCATTAGCATGAACTCAGGTGTTCTGGAAAGGAGCCAGCCCTACCAATCAGGAAATTCCAGGGGTTTTAGGAATGTGACAGGAGCCGGGGACAAACACCAAACATGTTTATCATACTACAGAAGGTAAATGCCCAAATAAGCAGCTAAAAGAGAGAAAGGGGGTGAGGGCGGGAGGGACTGCTATTTTTCACCTAAAAAGCCACATGGAACTATGCATCCTTAAACCAGGGGCAGGAGGAATTTTGATACATGAAACGGAAGAAAACCTACACCAGAATTGATTTTATTCCTCATGTCACAAATGGGGCCTGTTCCCGGCCCTCTCCAAGGTTTCTGGGACTTGGGGGACTCAGGTCATGTCCTCACCAAAGCTGCTTCTGCCTCAGCAAGCATCACGTGCACCCACGTGGGGTTCAGGGCTCATCCCTAATGGGGAGCCCTTTGAGGTGGGCAGGTGTGTGTGTGGGAGGCGTCTGCAGGCAACTTCAACCTCTGGGTCAGGCAGGCCTTTTTTGCAAATGGCCCCCAGCTGTTTCTGCAACCAGGGCCAGGCTCCCTGCCTCCTTCGCCCTGACAGGTGATCCTGATCATCCCACATCACACGTGCTTCTAATTGAAGCTTTGAAACAGGTAAGCTCAGGGCTCCCATCTTACAGACCGGGTGTGGACAGGAGCTCTAGGGGCTCCTGGTCACAGAGCTAACAGGAGGCCAATTTGAGAGTCGAACCAGGTCTGACTCCAGAGACCCTGGGGAAAGGCCCTCAGACTTAGGGGTCATGGGGTAGTCCCCACCTGGGTCACCCTCAGGATGGACCTGCTGGGGTCTTGGTTGGTGTGGGTTGGAGAGGCTGTCCCTGCAGGGACCCCCAGGGTGTCCAAGCTGAGCTGCAGAAGCTGCCGGTGAGTAAGTAGGGTGGAGTGGCCCTAGCTGTGTGTCACCCCACCTTTCTGCACAGCCATTCTGTGGATAACAGTCCTTTCTCCACAGGTGGTTGTGAAGATTAAGATGCCCGGTCCAGTCCGCAGAGCTGGTGCCTGGCCCTGCCAGCCTTCCTTCACCCACAGCTGGTTGCACTAAGGCCACCCTGGGAGTTGGGGAGACCCTGCAGCAGAGCCAGCACCCCGGCCCGCTTTTAGGACTGCCCCAGGCTTAGGGGCAGAATGGATGTTAGCCAGAGGTCAGATCAAGACAGGTCAAAGGCCTGAACATGCTCAGTCTGGCGAGCTCCTGGGGTGGGTCAGGTGGGAGGCAGAGGTGGTGGCAAGAAAAGCTGGGCCCTTGCTCTCCTCCCGATTATCCCAGATGTCCCAGGAGCATCCTAGGCTGGGTCAGGGCTCTGAGCTGGCTGCCCAGACTGGGGGTGGGGTCACTCCCATATCCTCCTCCCTGCCCGCTGGAGCCTCTCAGGTTCGCTCACTCTCTGGCCCCGCCCCTGCCCAGGGTGGGGAAAGGGGCTGGCAGCTCCAGCCCTTGCAAGGAGGGTCCTTTTCCTGCCATTCCCCTCCCCCTCCCCACAGCAGGCCCTGGTGGCAGCTCTTCTCCCACCACCCAGAGCCCTTGTCCCGGTGCGGGGGAGGGGGGAGGCGCCTGGGGTACCAGAAGCAGGAAGTTCAGCACCTTGGAGAGGGGACAGCTCTGTGCCCATGGAGTCCCTGGTGAGGCCACCCAACCTACATTCTCAAACTCTCAACCTGGGGGGGGCGGTGTTTTCAGAGTGCACTCATGAGGGGACAGGCAGGATGTGAACCAGGTCTGAATCCTGGAGTCAGGGCAGTCTGTCACCTGGGCCAGTGTTCAGCTCCTGATGCGCTTAGTCAGGCCCCGGCTAACTGGGCCCCGACCAGGCCCCTCAGGGGTCACCTCCGGCACCCACCCTGGTGTACCTGGGTGGGACCTGACTTAATCCTATTCGTGGCCCAGTCTTCTGAGAGCACTCCTGGGCAGCCCCACCCTGATCTCTACAACCCCCAGCCCTGACCCTGGGGGACAGGTGAGGCCTGTCTCTGCAGCCTGGGAGGGGCTTGGTAAAGGAATGGCTAAGTCAGCTTCCCAGGACAGATTTGGGTCCAGTTTGATGACTGCCATGTCCCTCTGTGTCACAGAGGTCAAGGGGTGGGTCCAAGGTGACACAGGGAGGGCCCTGCCTGCCCAGCCACAGCCTCGCAGCAGACACTTGGAGGCCAGACGCCAGGGCCCACACAGACCCACACCCAGGAGCACCAAATGGCTGATTTGGCCTGTCTGGGCCCAGTCAAGGTCAGGGGACACAGGATTGCAAACTTTGCTATAAATACACGTGTTTGGTAAATGAGGGGCAACAAAGGCAGAGAGATGGTGCCGGACCCAGCTGGTACAGGCTTGCAGGCTGAATGCCCCAGAGACATACAGACAGTCCGCCCAGCATGCTGGGGCCTGTAACACCCGGTTGGTGGGTGAGAGCCGGCAGGTCTGGTCCAGGGCTGGAGGGGCCCAGGCACCCTGGAGGCTCCCTGGTCCCAGGTCTTGGGTGGCGGCGACACCCAGGCTCAGCTCACATCATTCAGGGCCTGGTGGGATATGAGGCCAGTCAGAAGCATGCTCTCTCAGGATCCTGGGCCCCACCACCCGACCTGGCAGGCCACTCACCTTGCGGGCAAACTCAGGCAGCACGAACGCTGCCCGGTGCACATCTGAGTTGTAGTATTTCAGCTGCATCTGTTCCACCTGCTTCTGTGTCAGTTGTTGCACGGGCTCCCGGAAGTTGGTGTTCTGGGGACCAAGGACAGGGGCCCATCAGGGGAGGTCTCTCCATACCCTGTCTGTCCCCCCACCACCCGCTGGCAGCCCCCAGCTCACCGGGTTTTTGCTGCACAGCATAAAGCCAATCTGGCCGCTGGGGTATGTAGGGATGGTACAGTAGGCGTAGCCCACCACCGGGAAGAGCGACTTGCAGAACTGCCGCATCTCCTTGATGAGATCCAGGTGCAGCCACTGGCACTCGCCTGGTGGGGGAAGGGGAGTCCAGGCAGCATCAGCATCAGAAAGGGCTGGCAACACCTGTCCCACCCCACCCCACCTGATTGCTGGAGGCCAGCGGCTCACCCTGGCAGCAGAGAATGCCATCCTCCTTGAGGGCCGTCTTCATGAGCTGATAATAGGATTCCTTGAAGAGGCTTTCAGCAGGGCCTGCAGAGAAGGAGGGACAGAGGAACAATGAACACACCCTGGCTAAGACCTCAAGGACCAATGTCACCCCACTACACGTAGTTCCCACGTAGCTGCCCAGTGGCAGAGCCAGGATTTGAACCCAAGTCTGGAATTCAGAAACTAACCACAGGTGCAGGAATCCACTGCCCCAGGATCTGAGGAGGCTCCACATTTTAATCCCATTCCTGGGGGATTCTCACTGGCACTGCAGCAGAGGAACCTCCACCCTAGGCCACAACCAGAACCCACCTCCACCCTGATGCTGACCAATCAAGAGCAGAGGGGAGGATGAAGAGGATGAAACTGGGGCCTCGGTGGGGGTAATGCCACACCCCCACTCTCGCCAGGTGCCCACTTGTGAACTTTGGGCAGTAGCCCGGTTTCCCCCTAATGTCCTGAGCCATGTTTGATGGGGGAGGTGAAAAGTGAAGGGGAAAGTACAGCTCTAGTTTTTTTTTTTGTTTTTTTCTTGGGGGGGGTTCCTCTACCCTGGAAAACAAGCCTGGGGGCAGGCTGGCCTCCAGACTGGCAGCTGCCAGGGGCCCCAGTGCCCCACCCATTGCTTACCCATGGGGTCTGAGGAGTCGGTGATGATGACATCAAAGGCATCCTGGTTCTGTTTCATGAACTCAAAACCATCACCCACATGCAGGGTCAGCTTTGAGCTGGAGTAGCCAATGGCCATGCCCGGCAGGAACTTCTTAGAGACTTGGATGACATCCTGGAGGGGACAGGAGGGACCAGGCTGGGCCACAGGGGCAGGGGGCTCTACAGCCAGACACAGTCATGTGGAACTCCCCTAGTGCCACTTACAGCCCGGTCATCTTGGGCAAGCCCTTTCCTTTTTGGAACCTCAGCTTCCACATCTGTAAAATGGGGAGAACCTTGGTACCTTAACCCATTGAGGGATGGCTCCTACCTGCTGCTTGGGCTCATCTCCCACCACCCCTGCCTGCTCCCCCCAGACCAAACCACCCCATCTGAATGGCTTACTTGCTGTTCCCTCTTTCAGAGGATGTAATTCGAACCTCTGGCCAGGAGAACCTTCCCCTGCCTCCATACATCCAGCTGTTTCCAGAAGCGTCAGCTCAAATGCCACCTCCTCAAGGCCTGCCCTGACCATCCTCCATGCTTTTGCTGTACCTCACCTTCTCCTGTGTCTCCCACCCCTGTCGTGCCTTTATCAGATCACACTTTGATGTCTCCTCTAACTAGAACATCAGCTCTGTGGGGGCAGGGACCAGCCTGTCCACCACTGTACCCCAGCACCTGGAGCAATACCTGACACATAGTAGATGCCAACGAAAAACATGCCGAGTGCAAAGGGTAGACGTAGCTGAGATGTCCCTGACCTCTGCCTGGGACTTAAATGAAAAAATCAGCTTGGTCCTACTAAGAACTAGCCTTGAAGGTGCCCTCACTATGTGCCAGGCCCCCTGCTATACAGTTTTCCTACTGACTCCTCCCAACAGCTGTTTTCCAGATGGGGAAACAGCACAGAAATGTTGAGCACCGTGCCCAAGGGTGTGCAGCCAGTTCAGGGCAGAGCGGGCCAGCGACGGCAGAACCAGGCACTCACCTCGTCAATCTCGCACTGGACCACGGACTCCACGGAGGGGTGCTTCACCACCTCACGCAGGACGCCCCCGTCGCCGCCCCCGATGATCAGCACCTGGGGCAGGAGAGCAGTCAGGGAGGCCCAGTGTGCTGAGCCTAAGCACTCACACAGTACCACCGGGAGCAAGGCTGCTTCTCAGCTCCCCTGACCTGCAGACCTCACACTTCATTTTCTCCTCTCAGAACTGCTCTCCTGCCTCAGGAACCTGGCACAGGGTGTCCCTTGTCCTGGAAGCTCCTCCCAGGGCTGCCCTTTAAGCTTCAGGCCTCGCAGGAACTGCTCCTCAGACACCAGGGCATGTCAGTGTCGGGGATCCCCACCCAGGGCTCCACTGACTCCCCTTGTCCTTGCTAGCACTTTCTCTGACCATCTTTTAGGCAGCATCTGGGCTGAGCTCGGGGCACGCCTGGGACCTTGGGACACAGCTCAGGGCTGAGCCCTGGCAGGAGCGTGAGAATGGGGTACCTTTCGTGGGCTGGGATGGCTGCAGAGAGGCAGGTTGGCGATCATCTCCTGGTAGGAGAACTCGTCCCTCTCCGTGCACTGGATGACGCCATCCAGCACCAGCACGTTGCCGTAGGTCTTACTGCGGGTGAGTGACAGCTGGGGACCTGGGTTCTCTGGGGTGGGAGGAACGTGCCCCAACCCGCCCCAGATGAGGAGAGCCTCCCACACCCTGCTGGGGGGTCCCAGAGCGAGAAGAGATGGTGACACGTGGCGAGGATGGCCGGCAGGCCCGCTGGGTGGGGGCTGGGGTTGGACTCGGGGTCTCCTCGGACTCTGACGTGTCCCGCGCCTGACACGTGGGGCTCGGCGCAGACTCCAGCTCGCTCCCAGCCCCAGAGGCTGCCTGAAGCGCCGGCCCCCAGCCCAGTGAGACGGGATGCACGGTTGGCAGAGACGCGCAGGGCACGGGCCTAGTTCGCGAGAACTTCTGACAGTTTCGCGGGGTCAGCGGCGGCTCAGAGGGGCGTCCGGTGGCAGGACAGGGGTCCGGACTGAAGAGAGGGTGGTCCCGGCCGGAATTAGGGCAGGACGGGGGCCGGCTGGGGACCCAGCTTGGAGGGGCCCCGTGGGGCGGGCAGCGGGCGGTCTGGGCGGAGCGCCGAGGGGGACCGGGTGCTCGCGGGGCGGTGGTACCTGCGGAAGACGAGGATATCCTGGTACCGCGAGCGCTGGTGGTGGAGCAGCTGCTCCACCTGCAGCGACAAGGCCTGGCCGGGCCACAGGCTGCACGTCTCGCGGAACCAGCCCTCGCGGATGGCGGCGGGGCCGGAGGCGGCAGGGCCGTCAGGGCCGGGCTCCATGGCGGGCGGGCGGGCGGCGCGGGGCGCGGGCCCGGGACTGCAGGCCGCGCGGAGCCGCAGCACAACGGGACCAGCTCCGCCCGCCGCCCGCGCCGCAACCTAACCCGGGCGGAGGGGCGGGGCCCGTCAACGGGGGCGGGGCCCGGGCTGGCCAATGGCGACGCGGCCTCGCTGAGCGCTCATTGGCCTCCGGCCCGCAGTCGGCGCCCAGTGGCTGGGGCGCGCCGTCCATCGGCGGCAGCAGGGTAGTGCGGCCCGCTGCGGGGCCACGTGGGGCCGGGGGCCGGGCGGCCGGGCCGGGGCTGCGGGGAGGGTTCCGGGGCGGGCCGGGCCGGCGGAAGGGGTCCGGGCCCCTCCTCCGGGCCCGCGCCGGCCGGGCCGCTGCATCCCCGGCTCCGTGTCTTCTTCCCGTGGTCGGGAGGCACCGAGGGCCGCGGGGCTCGGGCTCGGCGCGGAGTTGGAGTACCGCGACGTGCGGACCGGGACTCCAGCCCTGGGGCTGGAGAAATGGGAGCCGGCGGCTGCACTGTCGGGCGAAGGGTTACGTTGCTGTGCGGCGCGAGAGGTATATCCCTCACTGCGTCCAAAATTTGGCTCCTTGTTGGACTTGCACAGATTGTGTGGTTCGTCGGAACGCACTGAAGATTTTTATTTACTTAAAAGGTCATCACAGCCCGCGATCTAACAAGCTGGATTTAGCTGTTTCACTTTGAGTCTGAGCCATGCGCCTATGGCTGCTGAGTGAGAGATGTGCTTTTCTAAACGAGTTTCTAAATTTACCAGCAGTGTCCAGGAAGAGGCCCAACACATGCATATTCAGCACCAGAAAAGACTGGCATGCTGTTTCTTTTTTTTTTTTTTTTTTGACAAACTGGGTCTTGCTCCTTGAAGGGTGGGCGTGAATGTGCTGTTTTTATGGAAATGTCAAGGAACTTCTCGGAATCACATTAAGCATGCTAATTACCAAATATTAAATGCTAATTGCTCTACACGCAGTTCGAATGCCAAGGAAAGAAGATGAAACTGGTATAAGCTACTCCTGACATTATGTCAGGGATGTTTTTTGACTGACGTTTTGCAGCCTCCACCTGGAGGTGGGGAGCATGTTCCCTGTCTCTTAAGCTGAGCTGAATAAAAGGACAAGGACAACGTTTATCAGAGAGAGCAAGCCTCAAGCCTTGGGGCAACCAGGTGCCTTCCTTGACTTTAAGCTCCTCTCAAAGGGGAGGTATGTCGAGGCAGTTAAAGAATTGCTAGGCAACAGCTCCCATGGAGCTGTTCAGCACCTGAGATTATTCACAAAAGGAGATCACATGCTGGATAAGGCAGAGTCCTTCAGTATGTCCGTTACTACAGGCTCGATTGGGTCCAGCCTGTACTTGGGTCACAATGTTCGCTTAACAACCTGTACTTTCTCCAAGACATTTCTGCCTCTGGATTCTAATTGCCTGTTTACTTGTCTGTGTTCCCTGAGCCAGAATGTAAGCTCCCCGAGGCTGGGGATGGTGCTTGTAGGTGGCAGGCCCGGATGAGGCCAGGTGCCTTGTGGATCAGCTGTCTTGGCTTTCTTCTAGGTGGTACATGGTTGACCCTAGATTGGGGCCCTGGTATTCCAGAGCATAGCATGGGAGGAAAGTGGAGAACCAAGTCCATCCCATCCCTCCTATGAGTTGAACAAAGCTGCTCCAGCATGTGCGCCTCAAATGAGGAAGACCATAATGACATCCTTTGTCCTCCTGTAAAAGAGGTAAAACCCAGGCCTCAGCTCCAAGCAGGAACAGCAAACGAGGCCTCCAAGCCAGAGTGTACAGGAATTGCTCGAACCTTCCAAGTGCACAGAAGACAAAGGCCCTGAGTAAATTATAGTCAAAAAAGTTCCCAAACATATAACACCATGCATGTGTCCAGAAATGTCACTTGACTTCAGGTCACAAGGAGAAAAAGATGATTTTGCCAGAAGTAGCCATTACTTCACAGCCCAGTTAAAATCACAACTGATACTAAAAATCAGGATGGAGAATACCACATTATAGCATGAAATGTTTCCCTAAATTCAGCCCAATGTGCATGTAAAATTCAGTTGTAAAGCATTACTGTCTGGTGGGTTGACTATCCCAACCTCCTAAAAGTGTTGATAATTTATAAAAGGGGGAAGAGGGAGAGGGAAGAGAGGTGAGCCAATGGCTGCTGTCCAAGGCAATGGTTTAAATGGGGTTGCCACATGGTATGTGTCTCTGTCACAGGACACTTGTTAGGCAGTTAGCACTTGAGAGTCACTTTTTTTTTTTTTTTTTTTTTAAGAGACGGGGTCTCGCTCTTGCTCAGGCTGGTCTCGAACTCTTGAGCTCTTGAGCTCAAGCAATCCTCCTGCCTCGGCCTCCCAGAGTGCTAGGATTACAGGCATGAGCCACCGCGCCCAGCCTTGAGAGTCACTTTTGAAGCACTGTGTTCAGCCGGGCAGACAGCATGCTTATGAATGGGAACAAACTTGGCCATTATGTGGTGCTGCTTGGTGGAAGATGCTTACGGCAAGCTGCCTAAGGCACCACAACAGCACTGTGCCTCCTTGAGCAAAGAGCCCTGCTGCTCACAAATTCTCTCTCTGCCTCTAACCCTGCCGGCCTTGCCAGATCCCTTGTCCCCTCTTCTGGAGCACAGGCCCAGCCATGGCCCTCCACACTTCAGTCCCCAAACAGTTCCTGACTGGCTGACCTCCATGTGCTATCCCATCCCCCTTGGTCCTTTCCTGGGTGCTCCTGGTGTGACTGGACGTTGAGCTCCAGCCATTCTCCAAACTCCCTGAGGCTCTCATCTCTACCCTGTGGCTCAGGCGTTCTGGACTCTGGGTTCCATGGACCAGTAAACTGTGAAAACGTATCTGGGGACTCACGTCAGATTGCCAAATTTTCATTTTGCAAGAAAGGACATTTACAAAGACCTCAAACTCCTACTGCCTATGGTCCCCATCTTTAAAACATTGTCAAAAAGACAAAAAAAATTGTAAGGAAAACCTGCTGAAGAATCATTTTAACTCTCTGGGAGACTTCTCATTCACCTCTGACCAGCAGTGACCTGCTGTGCCTGTTCAGCCAGGCCCCGGGCCTGAGGCCTTAGCTAACAATAGTAGTTCTCACACTGCAGTGGGCAGAAGGGTCACCTGGACAACTGGGTGAGCACAAGGTCCTGGGCCACCCCGGCTCTAGGTGGTCTGGGTGGTGCCAGGTTCTTTCTACAAGCCCCCACTGGGCTCTGTCAGAGGCCTCCACTGCAGCCTACCGAGTCCTCCAGACTCTTCTCCTTGCTCTTCAAGGTCCAGCCCAAATGCCCTCACGAGGCCTGTCAGACCATTCTCAGTAGAAAATAATATCTCACTTTAAAATATTTTCCATCATTGTCCAATTTTTATAGTCAAGATTGTTATTTTTTGTTGGTGACTCCTATTTGTCCCTCAATGTTCATTCTTTCAAAATTCTGTAATAGAGCCCTGTTTTATTTAGCTGGACATATGGGTGACTGAAATAATGACATTTCCCAGCATCCTTCGCTGTGGTCACGTAACTAAGTCCCGACCAATGGGAAGTGGAAACGGGCAGTATCTTTTTCAAAGAGCGACTGGGTGCTCTTTTCTCCTGCCAGGTGACTGGAATGAGGATCAAATGGCTGGAGCTAGGGCAGTGGCCCTGGACCATGAGATGGAAGCCCTGTGTTTTGAGCTGAAGGTGGTAAAAAAACAAGATAGGAGCCTGTGTCTGATGATCTTGAGTAACCATACTAGCTCTAGACTGACTGTATTTACAAAAGAAAGAGAGAAAAAACATCTCTCTTGGTAAATCCCTGATAGTTTGGCTTTTCTGTCACTTTCAACCAGTCTAGTCCTGTCTAATACAAACCCCAGCCCATCTTAGCACAGGGCTGTTCTGTGCTGTTGTTCTCAACTGGGAGCCCCCCAGTGGCAGAGTAATGTGGCATTTAGCCTGGTATCCCCAAAGGGTATTGTACAGTCAGTACCCTTAATAATTTGTGAGATAAATTTCCAAGGAAAAAGGGTTCCTAGCTTAATAACTTGTAAAAACAAAAATAAGGGTATTCTGTGCTTTCTTGATTTAATAGCCCATCTCAGGATTAAAATCAAATAGAATTCTAAACAAATAATCAGAGATTGGGTCACAAATTTATATAAGAAGTTCAGTGCTGCATTATTAAGAATAGTACAAAAAATGTAAACCTAAATGTTTAACAATGGGGGTTGGCTAAAATAAATTTTAGAATGAGGAAAGTCTCATAATATAAACTTTAAAGGTGAAAAACTACAGAAACCTAAACCCAAGTTTGTAAATTAACACACTAACTGCCATGTGAGTTGTATTTAACTCACGCTAGTTTTGAGCCCAGGGCCTCATGAAGCAAAACCCTGCAGTTGGTTCGTGAAAATCTTACTTTTTGATGTTCTTATTGTTACAATTATTATCGACGATTTAATTGTCCATGACAAAAACATGGATTGCGTTGCATATAACTCACACACAGAAAACAATAAAAAATAACAAATTAGAAAGGATCATTTTGTTTTAATAAAACTCCATGGCCCCAGGGAAAAAATTTTTTTCTAGTGTGGCAGTCAATGTGTTAAAAAATATATCTAAATCTATATACACATAGTAAAAAGCCTGTAAGGAAATATACCAAAATATTAGAGATTATCTCTGTGTAGTAGAATTACAGGTGATTAAAAATTTTTTTTTGCATTTTTCTGTTTTCCACATTTCCTACAATGAACATGTTATTACTTCTATAATCAGGAAAAAACAAAGTTTTTTCTTCTTCTTTTTTTTTTTAAAAAAGGAAAATAGAAAGGAACAGAGAAGAGAAGGGGTCTTCCTTTTCCCAACAGTATTTCTTACCATTTGGCTTCACTCATGTTATCTGAAGGCTCGTGAAGGCAGTAAAACAGCCCTAGAACCCTCTTATTAACACAGCGTCAGATGAGCACCACACTCTGTGCCTTGTGGATGCTGCCCTCGTCTGGGTTACAAGACGTTCTCCTGCATTCTTCCTCGGGAGTGGTTCTGGATTTCTCTAGAACTCACAGTAACCTCCAAGGGCATGCTTACCTCTGTCCACAGACAGTTGAAGATGGTAATCTGGACAGGACAGGATCTGTCCTCCCCTGCCAGAGCCGTGGTGGCAGCGAAAGAAAAGTCAGGAACCAGCTTTCTTCCAATAAGAATTATTTTTAATGGTTTAAAAATGTGTCTGTACAAAACCAGCACCTCCATTTGGTGCCTCCAGTCCACTGCGGGGTCCCAAAAGTTTCTTCCAACACTATCTCTTTGGCCAATTGTGCCTGAAGCCTCTGTAGAGACAGTACAAAAACAAGAGTTACTTCTTCCAGTTTGGCTAGATACTTGTTCTCAGCTGGTTTATAAAATGTTGCAAACCTTAATAATGTACAACTGAGGGAGAATGGTTTGTTCAGGGGTCCTGGAGAACTCAGCTGGGCAATAATGCGTCCCCTACACTCCAGCAGACGAGAAAGTAGCCTGGGGCAGTGCTCCATGGCCCACATGCTTGGCTGGGCTGAATAAGATCTAAAGAAGGCAGACCTGTTCTTAGCTGGGCCATGCCCTTGGGGCAAGTCCCCTGACCTCAGGGTCTGCTCTAAATATTAGGATTTCATGCCTTTAACTGAAACATTTTTCAAAAATGACAACCCACGTTTACTGATTTTTTTCTCATTCTTAACAAACAGGCTAGTCTAGGAAAATTTCATACCTGTTTGCTCTGAGGTGACCCCAGGAAACTATATGACAATAGAAGACAGCTAAGAATGGGGGGAATTTGAGTCCTGGGATGCAGTGACTGGCTATGTGGCATGTGGCATGGAGCAAATCACTTCCCCTCCTCTCTGTTTTCCAAGTGACAACGAGAGGGACCTGGCTATGGGAGGCTCTCTGAGTCTTTCCAGTTGAAGGCCTCTGAGCTCTTGCTTCCCACCAACGGTACCAAGCACAGCAGGCACTTTCTCTCTGGGCTCCCTGGGCTGCAAAGGCCATTGACTACATACATACCTGTCTGATTTTCCAGTTGCAAAGGACATGCTTTTATTTCCCACCGACTGTTTAAATTTTTTGGCTGCAATGCATTTCTGAAAAGAAACCATTTAAGCTGAATGACAACCCTAACCACAAGATACAGAGAAAAACACACCTGAGCTCAGATGGCCAAGCCTCCAGCACCACAGGTGTGACTATGACTTTGGTTTCTTTGAAAGTGGACATTGCTGTGTGCCTCTGAAAGCATGGCTGTTAGGATGCGCTACAAAAGGAACACGAGGGCCCCACGTGGCCTCAGCCTCACAGGATGAACCCGCAGCCATGTTCAGTCTGACTGGCACCGACCCCAACACCCACGTGGGGCAAATGCAGGCTTGTGCAGCCCCACAGGGAGTGCTTTTGGCCTGAGGCTGCAGTTCCCATAGTAGCAAACAGAGTAATACACTGTAAAACCACACACCAGCTTTTACAGCCTTTTTCAATTGCTGGGATAGTTGATGGGTATTGTCTGTACCTGGGAAGAAATGAGGTGAGGAAAAAGGCATGCAAAGAACAGGACTCCTAGAGGGACCTGTCCTCTCAGTAAAGGCAGAGGTCAAAGCAAGCACCACAGGCATGCTGAAGTCCTCCAGGACACTTCTTACCTTGCCAGACTGGGTCTGCTTATTTGGATCAAACTGGGAGGAAGGTTTGGATTTGCTGTTTTCTGCAAGGCAAGAGATGAGAGGCCCGGGGTCATGGAAATGAGTTAACACCCCCAACAGGCTCACAGACAGGCTCAGGCCACCACACTGGGGGAAGTGAAGAAGGTGGGGGGAGGAGAGGGGAGAGGGGATGTGTTTCTGGGCACAAGTTGTGTGAGGAAGGATGGAGCCACTGGTCACAATGGAAGTGACCAGCGCTCTCGCTGAACCAGAGGCTGTGAGAGTGAGCCCCAGTGGACGAGGGTGGTGGCGTCAGTGGGCATCTGTCTATATCCCTGCGTTTCTCTGGGCTGCTCTAACAACTCCTGGTTAGTGGCATGTCTCCGGCAGGGGTTTCTCTGTGGCTAAGTCATGTTCTTTGTTTACGCTATGGCTTCCCCCGACCCAGCATGGCCAGATGTCCCTTTACAGGGCCCCAGTCCTTCCTCACCAGCAAAGGCCTTGAAGTCTGACTGGCTGTAGTCATAAGGGGTAAAATCCTTTTCTGGTGGATCTGAGTCCTTTGGCTTCTTGGAAATTTTGAGTCGTTTCTTTTCTTGTTTCTGTTCTGTGGTCCTGGGGTCACTTGTTGTTCGCTCTCTCTTCTTAGCAGCATTTTCGAGCTGGATTGAACACACCCGGGGAAGGAAGCATGGAGGCACATGGGCGAGCCGAGAATCCCGTGGCCTCCAGTATTAGCTGGGGACTCAGCTGCCTAAGTGGCACAAAGATTGTCCAGTGGTGGGGACAGGAGCCATGGCTGGAACTTAAGGACTGTCCCACTTAGTGCCAAGTGGAACAAGTTCCTCACTGGACAATGACATCAGGCCATTTAAGAAAGGCAGAGTTGAGGATTCTAGAGAGGAATGAACCATTTCTTAGGGCAGAGAGGGACACACAGCAGGCTGCAACACTGTAACCTCAATACCTTGTCTACTACCACTGTCGAGTGGTCTGGTGTATTTACCATAAACACAGCGGAAGACATTCTCTAGGAGGAATTACAACATTCCTCTGTTGAGGGGACATGAGGCAGGCACTAATGGACAAGCCAGGGTGCGCTGGGAAGAAGAAAGCACTTAATGTGTAGCCCTAAGATATACGAGGAACATCCTGACCATGACCAGGGTCACCCAGTATCTCAGAAACAGAAAAGCCAGCACATACTGTGGCCTGCTGCCGGACAGAGATGGCCTGTTCCGCTGCGGCTTTGTACTCTTCCTTTGCCTGTTCCCGGGTAGCTGCAACAGAGAGAATTGTCTATGGAGCTGCTGAATCCTGCAGTCAATTCTCCATCCTTCTGACTTGCCCTCTACACAGGGGTCATCACAGCTGACCCTCCCACCCTGTCCCTCAGCCCCCAGACCCTGCAGGCCAACCGCCTCGGGGCTCAGGCCAAGGTGCTCTGCCCATCCCCATCCACACGCTCCATCTGATAAGCCCCACCCCGCCTGTTCCTCTCCCCGAAACCCAGGCCAAATATCCAGCGGATGTCAATCTGAAGCTGTTTAACACGGATCGTGACCAACACTGTCAGGGACCAGAACCCAAAGCTCCTCCCCCTCAAACTGGCTCCTTCTGTCGTCTCCCTGTGTCAACAGCAACTCCATCTTTCTAGTTCGTTGCTCAGGACAAACACTTCCAGCATCCGCGGCGCCTGCCTCCCTCTCGCATGCCACATTCAACCCATGTCAAATGCTGTCAGCTCTACTGCAGGCTACATCCACCACCTCCTCTGCCACCACGGTCCAAGCCCCTGTCCCTCTCACCTGGGCTACGGTATGTCTTCTAACAGGGTTCCATCCTCTCCTCTATGATCTACTCTGAACACAGCAGCCAGAGGGACCTTGGTGAAATGTAAGTCAGCCCCTGTCTCTCCTCTGCTCAGGAGCCTTCGAGGATTCCCAACTTACTTGCAGTAAGAGCCAAAGTCCCCCAGCGGGCCCCTCTCTTTCCTCTTCTTCACCCACTCTGCCCGGCCACACAGGCCTCCTTGCCACGCCTATGCATGCCCAGCAAGCTATCGAGCCGGGGCCTTTGGACTTGCTGTGCCGTTGGTCTGTAGCACTCTCCCCTAGATTGCTGCAGGTCTCTGCTCCATGTCATGTTTACTAGACTGCCTTCTCCAACCACTGTCACGAAATAGCAGCCACACCCCTTACCCCAAGCACTTCCCCACCTCTCTCTGCATAGTACCTACTGCCATCTGACAGAACACACATTCACTGTGCACCATCCCTCAGCAGAAGGCAAGCCCCACAGGGGAGGGCTGTGCCTTGTTATTCACTGCTGTATCTGGCACTTCATTGAAGGACTGAATAAACAGACTGCTGTCAAGGGCTGTTCTTTAACAAGCACAGTGACTGAGTTTATGAGCAACTGCAAGATACCTGTTTGCTCGGCTGCCTTCTTCTTGGCAGTCTCTTTAGATTCTTTTTGTACCTGTATCTGGCTTGCCAGCTTCCAACGGTTGCTGATCTATAATGAAAACAAATATAACAAAAAAAACTCCAAAACTCAGCCACCTAGGTATGCCTTACTTTTTTAATGAGGTGACATAGGGCATGCTAAGCTAGTAAGTACACATATTCTAAGTCATAAAGTCTAAATCTAAGCACATGAGAAACAAAATCTCATGCTGGCTTTATTTATAAAATCCTTATTTAGGAAGACAAAGTACAACTGTGCTCTAGGCACGGGGCTGGAGGCCGTCCCATCCACTGTCCCACTTCTGTGACCTTGAGACCTTCAATCCCTTCTGTGACCCTGAGACAAAGGTACCAGCATCACTACCTCTTTAGAGATGAGCAAACAGACTCGGGGAGGTGAAATAACTTGTCCAAGGGACATGGCTAGTAAATAGTGGAGGTGGATTCAAGTCTGCTATGCTTCTTTATGACACCACATGGACCTGTGGCATTAGAACACACCTAGGTAACACTGACCATAACCATGGTAAGGGATGCAGAGTTGCTCAATGTGCCATGACCAGTGGGGGAAACGAGGAGAGAAGGCAAAACCCCATCTGACTCTCCATTTCGAAGAATAGCAGGCTAACCCACAGCGACAGGGCCATGCCTCTCAGGGTTTGGCCTAATGAAAGAGCTGTGCTGCTGGGCAGAGCCACCCATGTCAGCAGAGCAGCCTCTTCCTGCAGGGAGGAAGGAGGCTATTAACAGACATTAACATGCTGGCTCCATCTCATGGGGGTCCAGGGCAGGTGTGTTCTTATCCTTATTTATAATGCTGCTAAAAACAAATCAAACAATATAAGACAGATGCTTTAAAATTAAAGCTGTCATCTTTAAGAAACTTAAAGTAACATACATTTGTAAAAAATGCATTAAGCTATACATTTAATATTTGTATTCTTTACTACATATAAATTAAAGCTCAATTTAAAAAACTGAGGCTGGGCACAGTGGCTCACGCCTGTAATCCTAGCACTCTGGAAGGCCGAGGTGGAAGGATAGTTTGAGCTCAGGAGTTTGAGGTTGCAGTGAGGTACAATGACACCACAGCACTCTAGCCCGGGTGACGGAGCAAGACTCTGTCTCCAATCAATTAATCAATCAATAATGAAAACAAAGAAAGGTTTCTGGAAAAGTTTCCAAATGGGCTTCCTCCTTCCCTCCCTGCCTTCGGGGGGAAAAAAAAAGAAAGAAAGAAAAAAAAAAAAGGTTTCCAAATGCTTTTGAGAATCTGATTGAAGTTCTGGCTCCGCTCCCTAGAAACAATGCTTAGATATAAAGGGCTTTAGCATCATTTTCAGGGGGTTCTCAGATGAGATGGGCTTGTCTAAAACAGAAACCTGGTTCAAATAATTAAGAAGTCCTCTTTTCTTAGAAAGTCCCTTTTAGAAAAGGTGACAAATCCACTTACTTCATAGATTTTCGTTGATGGATCAAACTTTGCTGCCTCAGAGACGTGAGCCTGGCGTCCTAGCGAAGGCAGAAACTGGAAGAAGGAAACAGTCCTTGAAATGCTGCAGGGAATGGAATCTGGGCCCGCAGGACAGAGGTGCTCAGATGGGGGTTGCTGGTGTCATCTCAGAGTTTCGACCTGGTCCCCAGGGACAAAACACACACACACACACACACACACACACACACACACACACACATACACACACACACTGCATTCAGAGGCTTCCTCTCTCCAAAGGCTCATCACTTCTTTTCCAGGTAAAAGGCAGGTATAGCTGCAGACATCTGCAAATTCTGTGCACATACAACTATTACTCACCATCCTAAAAGGATTTTCAAAGGACTCCATTATGCTCTGAGCTTTTTTCTGTGCAACTGTTAATGGACCCTTTCCATTTTCTTCACTAGGTTCCTGCAGGGACAGACAAAAGAGATCACTTATGACCACAATCATATAACAGTGACATTAATAATAATGGCTAACTTTCTTAAGCTCTCCTATGTATATGGCACTGTGCCTTTAACAGCATGAAGGAGAGTTTCAATAATTACATGTTGGATCAATGAATTCTGTGTCCTTACAGCCTGTGAGGTATGTGGTGTTATTCTCACCATCTTACAGAGGAGGAAACTGAGGCTTGGAGAGGTTATGAAAGTCTTCTGGAGCCTCAGAGGGAACAGGGGAAGAACAGGGATTTAAACCCAGGACTGACTGGCTCTAGAACTTAAGGTCTTAACTGATACTTGAAATTTAATATTACAAATCTCTATGGGGAATCAATCAGAGTGTTACTTTCAACTGGGTTTGTAAAACTTGTATTATCCTTTGGTTTCACTTTACTTATACTCCCCTGCAAAACAGAGTAGAGGAAGATCACAGCCTCCTTTAAATTGAACACAGCACTTCCACATTAATGCAGCCTCAAGTTCATGCTAACACTTTTAGCTGCTAAATCACCTTGATGGCTCATATTAGGTCTGTGGTCAACTAAAGCTCCTAGACCTTTCTCATGAATTATTAAAGCAAGACCCAATCTAAATTTATGTAATGAAGTTGAAAAAGAAAGTGGAATCCAAGGTAGCACACATTTTGTAGGTGCCATTTCACCACGTGGGCTTTGGTCCTACGCTTGGGAATGATGGAATGGTTGTGAAGTTTGATTCTGTAACCTACTGTCCCACCTAGCTTTTTTATCATTTAAACATTTGCTGATCTTTATATTTTTAATTTATTTTTATTTTTTTAGAGACGGGGTCTTGCTATGTTGCCCAGGCTGGCCTCAAACTCCTGGGCTCAAGCAATCCTCCCACCTTGGCCTCCCAAGTAGCTGGGACTAGAAGCATGAGCCATGGCACCCGGCAACATTTACTAATCTTGATAGCGGTCTTTACACAAGATAAATATCATAGTATTCTTGCTTCTCTTTCTCAGTTCCTTTTAAATTTTTTTTAGAGACAGAATCTTGCTCTGTCGCCCCAGCTGGAATGCAGTGGCATGATCATAGCTCACTGCAGCCTCAGATACCTGGCTCAAGCGATCCTCCCACCTCAGCCTCCTGAGTAGCTGGGACCCCGGGTACGCACCACCACGCCCGACTCAGTTCTTTCTGAAAACTATGATTTTTCCTTTCTACTACACCTGCTATTTACAGTATTCAGAGTTTCATCTGTGCGTTTTACTTTCATCTCTGGTTATTTCAGTATTCATTCATCCTGACCAACAAATGCACCCTAGTGTTTCTTCTGCAAGGAACCTGGAGTTCCACTCCCTGGCAGAAATAAAAAGCCTGAAGGGTCGCAGACAGGAGAGCTCTGTCACATCCGGGTGCACATCCCAGGAGCAGGGCCTGGCCCAGGCGAGCCACATCAGGTCTCAGAATGGAGCAGCCACTGACTACCTCGATAGCTGTAGCCTCTTCCAGGCAGGGGCGACAGGGTCTGCCCACTCATTAGTGCCTGCTTGGCCCGCTCCTCACTTTCTCTAATGGGCCACAGTATAGAAAGAATGGTTTTCAAAGTTTTATCTTCTTCACTGAAAGCACATATGGTGCTGAGGTCTGCCAGAAAGCTAATCAGAGCACTTGCTCTACAGTTCATCAGAGGGAGTGCTCACTCCACCCCCACTGAGCACCAAGGTGAACTGTCCCCTACCTAGGCTGTGCCTGAAAAGTCCTGCTTCTACGTCCTGTTAGCCCATGCCCTCCTCCCGCTAGGTATCGGTGAGGATCAGGATGTCAACCTTTCCTTGAGGATTTCTTCACACACAGAGCTCAGGGAGAATGCTCTGGCCACCTCCCACAGACCGCTTCCTCCAGGGCAGCAAACGCCACGTTGCTCATCTGTTCCTATGCCTCTCCCACCACTGCTGGGTTTTACTCTTGGCATTAGTCTCAGAAGTGTGTGCAACCCTCCAGGCAGACAGCTTGTCTGATAAACCCAATAAATCCCCGTGAGTCTGCATCCCCTTGATGACATTTCCATGTTACTCACATTAAATAACGTGATGACAGCTGTAGCAACAAGGCATTTGGTATCCAATGAGGTCTCTTCTTTTTGGTCAGGGAAGAGGCTCACCTGTTTCTGAACTGGCACAGATCCTAGAGGTATGGAAGTGAGTAAGGTCAGAGCATACCAGATTTTACACAAGGCAGCTGTTCAGCCTCTTTAGGATGGTCATGAGGGCCCTCTACATTACCGTTGGTTGGGAAGCTTAGACAGCCATCTGAAGGGGTGTGGGAGCAGTCGTGAGGTCCAAAGAGAACATTCTCCAATCTCTGCATCAAAAAGAAACCAGCAGGCCAGCATATAAAACATGCAACCACACCAGTGGCTTTTCACCGGCAGTGTTAGCACTGGCCTCTGTCAAAGAAGTTTATTTGCACTGGCTTTGACTGATGTCTTCCCCCACAGGGAAACGACAGATGTGACACTCTACCTCAGCACTGGGCAGGGGTCCACTCTTCTTCACTCCAGCTGCAACTTCAGACTAAGGAGTGAAAACAAAGGGAATTTGAAGAAAGTTGCCTCAACACAATGACATGTTCCCCCACACCCGGACTGTGTTCCTTACTAAACTGTTTCTCCAGAGCCCAGAGATTTTCTTTCACCCTTTCACCCCTTACAGTGCTTAATAATTACTTGTTGAATGAAAGAACAAAGCTCTTTATCATGACTAGGCATGATACGAAGGATCCCAAAGACCTTGAAAAAGACTGTTCTCTAGTAACCAGGGTTTCTCTCTTAACTTGGACAAACTGCAGAACTAAGAAAGAAATTTTAACATGAAAATTGTAAATGTGTTTATCCTCAGATTCTCTTCTTTTTTATCTCAAGGGAGCTGATTTTAAGTCTTTCTGGATCAATAATCTTTCAAGAAATTACAAACATTATTTACCATATACTGATACGACTACTACTAAGTCAACACATTTAAAACTATCCCCACTGGGCTGGGCGCAGTGGCTCACGCCTGTAATCCCAGCACTCTGGGAGGCCGAAGCAGGAGGCTCGAGCTCAGGAGTTTGAGACCAAACTGAGCAAGAGTGAGACCCCGTCTCTATAAAAACAAACAAACAAACAAAAAACAATCCCAATAAAACACAAATCAAAACATGCATATCTATTTTTAACATGTCATACTACCTACATAAGGGAACACGCACATAGATACATTCTAGTTTACGCGCACCTATGCATAAAACATACCCTCGTGTAGATACATCTGTATTTTCAGATGGACAGTCTGCTTTCATCTAAATTTGTCTAAACTTTAACATCTTCACAAATGAGCTCTTTTTGAACTTCCGTTTCTATTCACAGTTCTCATATTTTCCCAATCACCTAGGCTTTAAATCTGCAGTTTTCTTCTTTTTTAAAATTTAATATGAAGGCGGGGGATTGAAGGGGGGGTTCAGTTTCCTTTTTTTTAAATTTTTTTGAGACAGAGTCTCACTCTGTCACCCTGGGTAGATTATAGTGGCATCATTGTAGCTCACTGCAACATCAAACTCCTGGGCTCAAGTGATCCTCCTGCCTCAGCCTCCCGAATAGCTGGGACTACAGGCATGCGCCACAACACCTGGCTAATTTTTCTATTTTTAGTAGAGACGGGGTCTCGCTCTTGCTCAGGCTGGCCTCAAACTCGTGAACTCAAACGATCCTCCTGCCTCGGCCTCCCAAAGTGCTAGGATTACAGGTGTGAGCCACCACACTCAGCCTAAATTTGGAGTTGTCTTTGACTATACCCCCACTATCCTCAAATCTAACTGCTGTTCAGATGACAGCTCCACAGGACATGGTGCTCAAAAATAACTGGCAGCCATTGTCATCATCTGTTATTAAGTCCTAGAAATCTTTTCTTCTGATGCTTCTTAGCCCTGCCCTTTCCCTTCTACTTTGTGGCCACCACACTCATTGAGGGCCCTCTCACTTCACACATGGACCCCACATTTTGGCCAGGCTTCCAAAATGAGATCCCACTGCACCTCATCCTGCCAGGTTAACTGCCTTAGAACAAAAGTGAACTGGCTTAGTCACTAGATATTACTTGCTGCTGGACCATCAAAGCTAAGATCATAAAATAAAAAGGATGAGTTTTAGCCCCTGACTCCCATAATAAGTCATACCCACTAGATTTCTTAAGCCCTATTATTTTCTTAGGGTTGTTTAGAATGGAGACCAGTTCATGTATATAGAAGACCACAAGGAATAACATGCTAGCAGAAAGAACAGGCCTGCTGAGTTGGGGCCCTTTAGCAGAAAAGTGTCTTACCTTGAGCAGGGGCATCTCTCGAGCCTGCTGGATTAGAAGATGCATTTCGTTGATCTGCTGCCGTACAAGAGGTGGTACTGGGTTGCAGCAAGCTATGATGCCCTGAGGTTCCCTGAAGACACGTAAGAATACACTCAACTTGTCACTCAGAAACACGGCCCTCAAAGGCTTCCAGATAAGAATAAGAATTGGGCAAAGCCAGGGTGCCACAGCTAAGTTGAAGCCACAGCTAAAGGTGACTAAGGAAACACATTCATGTAAGGGCAACCCAGGCCAACCACTTCTCTGCAGGCTCCTTGCTGCACCAAGCTTTAAGTCGATTCCTCTTAAAGCCTGACTCCTGCAAATAGGGAGCTGGAGGTAAGTACCATAGCACTGCTGATTCTCAATTCTGCAGTGGGGTAACCAACAGATTGTGAATTTTGATTCTTTCTTATACTTCAATAACGTTTCAAATCATGAAATGCCTTAATTTGCAAGAAAGTACAAAGCGGACATTTTCTTCCCTTACAAGTGGATGCTGTAGGTTCAGAGTTACACTGAAGTCAGTATAAGCCATAATCATTGAAATGGTTCTAGTTCAAAAGTTTTAATTTTTAAATGGCAGCCTGAGGCCAGAAATTCTGGATTCCTCAGACTTGCTGCCTTCTAAGCTTAAAGCACTAATCTCTCTGAGTAAACAGCCTTGGGTAACAGCAATCAAGAAAGGCTTGATTTTGAAGGACATGAGATCTACCGAGAAAGTCAGAACACATCAATCAGCTCTTAGACTCACTTAGGCAGTTCTTCAGCTATCTTCAGCATCATATGGTTTGGCAGTACATATCTGGGGAAAACACACAATGGGGACATACTGAATTCAGTCGGTAAGTTCCATTAAATGCTGTAACACAGGGGAAAACAACCAGCTTTCGTGGCAAACAAAAAAAAAGTCCATTATTGCCTTGTTATTAGATCTGCTCAGTCTAGAAGCAAGTATTAGAAGAATCTCTAATCCCTTACCCGTAACTTTCATCTTCCCTGCGGGCTGTTTTATCCCTCCAGGCAAACAGCAGCTGAAATGCTGTCAACTGCTGTGTGTTGAGATGCTTCTTTTGCTTCCTATATAGTTCAAGATAGGACTCATCCGTAAAAATAGGTTTGATGAATTTCTGCAAGATATTAGAGAATATTCAAGATAAGTGGGAATAAAAATTGTGCCCTGAGCTCTGCAAAATGTTTGGCTCTTTTCATAAATGTAAAGAGCAAACATAAGAAATAGAACCTAATCAGAAACATCGAGAGCTTGAGAGACCTGGAGTCTGTGTGAGTGGCCAAGGGATACCTTGAGGCAGATGTCCCTGCTCCGCTGCCACACCATCTGCAACTGAACGGGCCGGCCGCCACCTCGTTCCCACAGCTCCAGCCTCATCTTATCATAGATGTAGAGCAGGTAATGGGTGTCATCCCGGGCGTAGCTCAGCATTTCCTCGGGCAGAGGGCTAGAATTGCAGAGGACGTTGTTTCACTGACTGCCTCCAAGGATAGTAATTCAATTTGTCTACTCTGTGGGTGCTGGGACTTCCTTTGACCCTCCTGATATGAAAGATCCTTTCACAGCCAATGCTATAGTTATGCCAACATTTCCTGCATTTTAATATGACAAAACCAATATTTTAAAAGGTGGGCAGAAAGGCAGGCAGGGTAATAATGTGATTAAAAATAAGGGCACTGTAGTCCTGAATTTCAATCTTAGCTCCAGTTGTCTGTCCTTGGACAAGTTCCTTAACCTCTGTGACATTACCTACCTTACCTGTGAAATGGGAACAGACTGTTGTGAGGATTACATAGGACATCCCTGAAGCACTTAGCCCAGTGCTTGGCACAGGGTAAGGGCTCAATAACAGGGAGTAGTTTTTAGATTTTATCAATTTTCATCTTTATTTGGACTTTATTAGTCCAAATACAGTTTCATTTTTATACTTAGAAATTCTGACACGTGGAATTGGCAAAAAGCTTAGTGGCATCTTTGTATGACAGCTGTGACCTCAGGGAGGCAGCTAGCCATCTGAAAATGATCAAGCTGAGTGAGGCTTCCAGAAAGTGTGGCAAAACTATTACCTTATACTACAGAAAACACTTATTATAAGGCTAAATCAACAAGGCCCCTTAGAATTCTCTCTCACATATGGGATATCATCTCACAACCATCCCTACTAGGGGATCCAAGTTTCAAACAAGAGACTGGCATGGGTACATACTGACATGGCACCTCTTTGTCAGCCACTGTTTCCGTGAAGTATAGTGTAATAGCATCAGCCCAACGTAAACTCCACATTATCATCCAAACATTTCCTATTGCTTTTATGCTGCTGAAAACACCTGGAGAAAAGCCTGATGCCATTCACCTTAAGATTCAAAGAGTGGTATGGCCCAAACACAGGTCTTGACAGGTTAATGAACAACCTTGCTTTATTCTGTCACCCACATTTTCTTGTCAAGAGCAAACTGACCGTATTCTCCAATCAGCCAGCTGATACTGCTTGTTGGACTCCACGCTGCAGTAGAGTTTGAGCAGATGATCGAGTGAGTGCCTGCCCAGGTTAAGAAGGCGTGCTGCCTGATGCGTATCAAACATGTTTACTACATATAGCCCAAAGTCTTTCTGTAGCCACTCGATGTCTGAATCAGCACCATGGAAGACCTGAAAGCAAAACTACAGTCATATGGTACACTGGTATAAGGCCACTCCTGCTCTGAAATTAACTCTGCCTCTAGGTTATTAGAACACTGCAATTAGAAGCCAGGATTAAGATTAAGATATGTGTAGTTTTAAACTAAATATCTTTAGTTTTAAGATATGTGTAGTTTCTTTTACCTTTGGCCATAGCTGCCTTCTTCTTCTTCTTTTTTTTTTTGAAACAGGGTCTCACTCTGCCACCCAGGCTGGAGTGCAGTGGCATGATCATAGCTCATTGCAGCCTCAAACTCCTGGGCTCAAGCAATCCTCCTGCCTCAGCCTTCCAAGTAGCTAGGACTACAAGCATGTGCCACCACGCACAGCTAATTTCTAAATTTTTTTGGCAGAGACAGGGTCTCGCTGTGTTGCCCAGGCTGGTCTCGAACTCCTGGGCTCAAGCAGTCCACCCACCTTGGCCTTCCAAAGTGCTGGGATTACAGGTGTGAGCCACTGCACCCAGCTGTATAGCCTTCTTCTATACACCTAACTGCATACTCTTAAGGTCTGAAACTGCTATCAGCCAATGATACAAAAAAGCAGCTCTATTATCTTCAAGTGCAGTCATTAAATCCAAACAATCTTGATAGCTTGGGCTTGTTGCAATAGTCATTAAAATAACTTAACATTTTTTTAGGTGGTAACAGGCTGAGTCTTAGGGTTTTAGAAATAAAGCAGTTTAGCATATGGTCCCCTAGTTAAGAAATGACATGATTTCTCCCAAATTCATCGGGTCTAGGTTGAAATAATGGAATAGTACACCGAAAAGTCCTTAAATCTTGCATGAACATGCAAGAGCTAGAAAAGGTTGGCTGACCTTAACAATGGCTGGGTCTGTGAGACTCTCGTTGAGAACGTACATGTCACTTCGAAGCTCAAGGGTGTCAATGATGAAGTCTTCTGTCCGAGTGGAGATTTGCATCAGGCAAGTCAGTCCAAGAAAGCTCCTGTAAGAGTGGTGCTAAAACACACAGAAAGAGGAGAGAATAGGAAAAAGAAAAAATGCTTTTATTAGACTTTCTTTTACTGATTTTGAAAAGTCAGCTATAGAGCAAAGTTATTTAATTTTTACCAAAAAAGTAGATTACAATTAGCATTAATTTTATACTTCTTGAGTAGGTGAACTCACAAGAAATGTAACAATTTCACTCAAGGTCATTTACAAGATACCTCCAAGTCTACTGCAAACTCTTGACAATTCAAGAGCTTTTCGTTGAGTTCCACAAGTTCATCCAGGGAAGATACAAAATGGAAGGGTGTTTCTTCTACAGGTCTATACAACTGGATCAAGAAAGTACAAGTAGAAAAACAGAAGAAAATTAAAAGTCATCCCCCAGTAAAGTACAAAATGAATTTTGAGTTCAAAAAATGACCCAAAACTACACCTTCTACTTTAAGATATTCAAGGAAAGTCGAAATTATATCAACTAATTTACTTACTTGATTCCTCTTGGGCTACTAAACGCTATCCTTAAACTAAGGCTAGATACTAACCTGGGCTTGTGGCTTTTGAAGTACGGAATCTGGTGGAGTAAAGTGATCTAGTTCATATTGGTAAGGATGTGCAAACCTGAATAAGTAAAACAGAAATCTTTTCGATTAATTCTGTGATTCAAAGGAAAAACAATAGCTCTTATTCAATTTATAAAAACAATTGAGAAAAGATCCTTGTGAAAATATCTTCCCTTTATAAAAAGCATCATTATTTCAGTGATAATTCAAGTGCAAATAAATCAGGTGATACTTGTTCACCCTTAAAGCATGATAATTAAAAGTCTATTCAGGCTTCGTGTGGTGGCTCACGCCTGTAATCCTGGCAGTTTGGGAGGCTGAGGCGGGAGGACTGCTTGAGGGCAAGAGTTCCAGATCAGCCTACGTGAGAACCTACCTCAAAAAAAAAAAAAAAAAAGTCTATTCATTTCTTTAAAGAGAGCTGGAGACCAAAGCAGCTTTATAAAGATTTGAGCTCTTATTTATAAAACACTGTATGGTTAGTGTTGTGGATAATACAAATAATTTCTTGTGGTTTGGAATAACAAATCTATGAATTTTGAGAGGATGGAGGCAAATATTTCAGTTGGCCAAAGGCTAAATGTTGTATTTTTTCTGTTCTTTTCTCATATATTTGCATAAAAATCCTAAGCCTGGAGAATTCCTTCAGGGCAGGGCTACTTTTACTTCTCCCAGAGCAGAGCTGGGGATGAAGGAATGAATGCTCAGATTCTGGTTGTATGTGGGGAAAAGGGCAATACTTAACAAAATTTTTATCACCTCTTTTCATTACACTGAAGGCAAAGTCCATTTGCCTATTTTAAGTGAAGTTTTTCCAAGATGCTTATATTGCCAGTGAACGACGCCTTTCCTTACTGAATTCACTAATGAGCCTTCCCTACTGTTTGAGTCACCAACTAATAAGAAAGGCAGAGTGGTAGAGAGGAAAGACACTTTTAAGAAAACACGAGTTTAAAGCTGTAGCTCTGTGGGAAGTCAGCATCTCTAGTTTTGTTCTTAGATCTATGAAACAGGGATGACAACAACTGCTGCCTCTCAGGCCTGTGGTGAGGGTTACACAGACAATGCTGTGCAGGCCCCTTGTGAACACAAATAGGAAGTTTTCTTGCTAAGACCAGTGTTAGGACAAGGTGAAAATCACCTGCTCCTCAGATTTTTTGTTTTCATGTACACACTTTACAAAAGTGAAACAGAAAATGTGGCAAAAATGTAAGAACTCACAGTAGAAAGGTCAAACTGAGGCAAACACTCACATGTCCTGCTCAACCTGCTGGGTTCTCTGCTGATGGATGAAATCCGCCAGTGCAGGGGGAACATCCAGGTCCTCAGGACGATCCTGTGGGCGTTCCCGCCTTTCTTTAGAGAGAGCTAGGGACCCAAGAACACCATGATGGCAAAAACACCATCACAAAAGAGATAAGCACCACATTTGCATCTTTTCTAGTAATGCAGGGATTAACTGGCTACCTTTGAAGAAAGGAAGGTAGCAGAGAGACCTTCACCCCTTTACTGGTTTTTTTATCACACAGAAAGGAAGACTCAAACACGGGCAGAGTTCACACTACATACCCTGAGGGAGGGGTTTCTGAGCATTGGGCTTGATGAAGATTTTCGGAAGAAATGGTGTGTTGGAATTGTCAATCTTCTCTCGAAACTTGAGCTGAGGTCGGATGATGTTTTTTGCATGAAGCAGCCGGAAAGTTTCAGATTTTGTTTTTTTGCCATATTCTCCTGCCTATCATCAACACATACAAATACTTTATAACACAGCAACTTGATGAATTAGAAAAGTAAGTTCTAATTCATGTCTTTCAAGGAGACAAGAATATTCCATGGGACATTTAAAAATGTATGTGTATGTGAGACTAGGGGTGCAAAGTAGAGAAGAGGGTATAATTAGGTTGTGTGTGTTTATGAGAATAAGTTAAGGGAGGCAGTGGCCAGTTCTGTATCCAATACATTAGAACAGAAATGCACATTAGAATGGGCAAAAGCCCTATTATAAAGCTGACATCTGGAGCTCTAGTTAATCTGAAAAGAAGCCCTCACCTTACGGTTCCAGCTGGACACTACTGTTTTAGGCACCTGCAATCCTGCAGGGAGGACAGGCTGTTGATTCTTATTTACACCTGATGCTTCATCCAGTAAAATACCCTAAGAGTAGAAGAGGTATTAGTTCAGTATCTTCCTTTTGAAGTTAAAAGAGTTAATTACCTAACATTTTAAATAAATTCAATAAATTACATGACATATTCAACACTTTATTATAAAATAGGGTTTGTGTTAGATGATTCTGCCCAACTGTAGGCTAATGCAAGTAGTCTCAGCATGTTTAAGGTAGACATGGCCAAGCTGTGATGTTTGGTGGGTTAGGTGTGTTAAACACACTTTTGACTTATGATATTTCCAACTTATGATGGGTTTACTGGGACATAACCTCACTGTAAGTCAAGGAGCATCTGTACAATTTTAATTTGTCAATTAAAAAATAAATAAAAATTTTTAAAAAGGCTGCCCAGCTGATCTCAAACTTCTGGCCTCAGGCATTCCTCCTGCCTTGGCCTCCAAAGGGCTAGGATTACAAGCAGGAGCCACAATGCCTGGCCAATATTTTGAAGACAACTGTAGTTATTTTTGAGAAAAAAAATGCCAACTATCAGAAGGGAATGTTATTATCCATAAGAAACGTTAAACTTATTTCCTTTTCATTTTCTAAGATGCCTGGGTTTCTCTTTATATTTTAATAATACAAAAGCTCTTGTCAGTTATCATAAGAGTAAGGTGAAATACTCACCACCCTCTCCAGAATCACATCATTGGTATCAACTAAGAGATCAAACTTGTCTTCTAACTCAGTTACTTTGTTTCGATCCTTAATGTTGCTGCGACACCCATGGTACTGCATTACCCTACTCATGCTAAGGAGAGGAAAATCAAGGTTAGCTTTTAGACTTTTAGCTCATTTGTTTAGATTCTGTAAGAGAGAACACTCAAATAGCTTGGCTCAGACTGTTTCAATACTTTTTGAGCAAACTAATAAAACTTGTACCCTTCCAGTAACCATTAAAAAACACTGCTAGTTGTGTGGCTTTGGGCAATTCACTAAATTACTCTGAGATTCACTTTGCTCATCTGTTAATTGAAAGGAGAAATTACCTCAAAGCTTCCTTTAAATTCTAAAAAAAAAATCTAATACTATGTAAATAATGTATGTGGCATTCATTTATTTTAACATGACAAATCAAAGAGTTTTTCTAATTCTGTAAAGCAACAGTTAAGCAAAATTTTTGTGCTTATCTGTACTAATACACTTATAAGTTAATACTTGTGACTCTGCAAATCCTGTGAGAGAATCTTGGATCTAAGTTTTCAAGTCCCATATTAATTCAAAAAGATTTGTTGCCTGTAGGTGCGAAAGTCAATATGTTTTTTAAAAGTTAAAATAAAAATTTAACAAGTAGTATTTCCCTTATCAAAATTTATTGCTTTGTTTACACATTTTATAGCTCTTTATAGCACAGAAAATTATGATTAAGGAAAACAAATTTCAGGAAAAATTATCTACCTTTTTGTTTTAATTTCTTTCATTAACACAATTAAATACATAGTACTTACCACTGCAGCAACCTGTCTCCCTGTGTTTCACAAAATGCCTGGAAGCCAGGAAAACTTCGGTAAAAATCATACTCATCACCACATTGCGGTAGGCCCCCAGATGCCTTGGTGACTGCCACCACTGACCCAAGAGCAAACTGTCAAAAACCAGAAAAGAAGGCATATTTTAAACATGGATCCCCATTCATTTGGCACATCATTTTTTGGATCTACTGTATGTAATGCATTGTGCTAGATACTGAAGATATCCACTCTTTACCCATCCAACAAATATTCATTTAGTACCAAGCTCTAATTTAGGCCCTGAGCATGGTGAACATGAAACCAAGTTTGGAGCTTACATTCTGGGGAGAGTGGGGAGAGACAGAACAAATATATACGTATATAATATGACTAAAATTCATAATAACCAGGTTGAATCTTGGCTTTGCTACCTATTATCTGAGGTCTTGAGCAAGTGATTTCACTTATTTGGACCTTAGTTTCCTCCTCTGAAGAACAGGCAAAATAAAAAGGGCCTACCCCACAGAGTTTTTGTGAGGATTAAATGACCTCATAAAATCACTCAGGACAGTGCCTGGCACATAAATGCTATTATTATTGTCACACAAGTTCAGATCCATGAGCTTTCTACAGGAATTTATTTTTGTGTTTTCATCTTAAGCATCTAAGAACAATACAAGCATGTTCTAGATCCTCTGGATAATCAATTTATAATAGCCACTATCCACAACTGGATTTGTATTTACTTCAGTTAGTACCAACTGGTTCTCTATTTTAATTGTTGTGAGGTAATGGAAAAAAAAAAACCTGAAGTGGCTGTCATAGATAACTGATAGTTGATCATGTGAAGGCCAAATGACATCATTTTGAATTGTGTGAATAAACATTTCCCAAGAAAAAAAAAATGAGAGAAAGGAGGTGGGAAATTGACTCATGGTGGGGAACATGGTAGCTTATACAAGAAGACCACACAATCAGGACCACAGCTATTACTGGTCCAGGAACTTTTCAGAGCCAAGTAAATGAATTATCAAAAGCATCTGCTAATGGTAAATAACATATAATGTGAGTGGGGGTTTGGAGAACCTGTAGGGCTAATTTACAAATTATCTTAGTTTCATGGGTTTGTAAGAGCTACGCACCGCTTAAACTTGGTTGCATCTTCGTTCGTATTTAAGCTGCGTTATACAAATAAAACAGTTTAAATGAATCCTGTGTTCTTCGAGGAGGTACTGGTAAATGTGGTACGGCACTTAGGGGAGGGAGACTCGGTTGGTATCTGTAACAGGTGACACTTAACCCATGGCTTGAGATTATGTAGGACTGGACCTGAGGGGAGGGAAAGAGGGCCATGCCGGCCGACGCAGGAAAGGACGCCAAGCAGGTGTGGGAAGCGCGAAGAGCCCAAGCCCTTCCGAGGCAGGGTGGTTCAGGCATGGGCGGGGGCGAGGTCGTGAGGACTGGGGACATATAGGTGGCAAGGAAGCCCTTCCCAGAACGCAGAGATGGCTCTCCACACTGGGGACTGCATAGACTTAAGCTGGGAAGTGGAGCGACGCTCAGTGTCCGCGTCCGAGGCCCCATCCCCGCAGGGTGCAACGACAGTCTGTGCCTGGCGCGGGCAGCGGCCCCTCGACCCTCGCCCGGGCTCCGCTGCGGCGCGCGCAAGCTGCCCAGAGGGCCCGGGTCTGCTTTCGGGCGGCCGCGGGCGGCTCCCAGTGCCCCCCAGGCTCCATGAACTTACCTTCACGAAGCTGTCTGCGTCCGGGAAGCCCGGCAGCACCATCTCGCCGTCAGACTTGGTCGCGCCGGTAGCCGATGGGGCCTTGGGCTCCCGGGGACTAGGAGGCGCCATTTTTCCGGCCCCCACGGCTCTTCTCGCGAGAGTGTCTCGGCCGAGGCTTGCGCGCGCACCACGCGTGTGCCAAGGTCGGCGGGCGGGCGGCGTTGGAGGGAGCTTGAATTGGGGTGTCAGCCCTGAGCGCCGCAGCAGGGAGCCTTGCATTTTTCTTTCGCATCATATTGCATCAGCTTCACAACCGTATCAGTGAGGGTGGGACCCGGAGGACTCAGTTATTTTCCTTTCTAAAGCCAGCTCCTGCTAAGCTCTGTCCGTGTCCCTCTCACCCACTTGATCTTGGCTCTTGCAATTACACCACCCGCGGCTTCCCGGGTCCTCTGTCTTTTCCCTCTCTATTGGTTCATTCCTGACCACCTACGCATACGCTGACATCTCTCCCAACTAAAAAAGAAAAGACAAAACACTCGCCCCCACATCTCCTTCCAGCCACCATCACGTCTCTCTTGCCCTTTATAGATAAAACTGGGAAAAAGCATCAGGACCCTCACACCGTACTTGCTCATCCTGTGGACTCCACGAACCCTCTTGTTAAAGCACATAGTGGGAACTCGATAAATATTTGCTAAGGGAACAGCTGGAAGAGCTCTTGTTATGAGGCAGACACCATATTATCAGGCTGTTCAGAGGGTGGATTCCTGGAAGCTCAATAGGGTGTATTCTCCCCTAAGATCAGAAGTGGCACACCCTTAATACAATTCATTTGGTTTATTAAGAGTTCAATAAACGTTGAGAATATCCTATTAAAAGAATACTTGCTTTTCACCTTTTCTTTCCCACGTGTGTATTTCAGGTGCACAGGCACCCAGGCAAGACAAAGGCCTAGTTTGTTTTAGCAACTAGTATTTTTGAGCACTTAGTTTATGGTTCCACAAAATACCATGTGTCAGGCTGTGCTAAGTGCTTCCCATGGATTATCTTCTCCAAACAACCTCTCAAGGTAGTTCGTTCTATTAACCCACATTTTCAGATGAGGAAACAAGCATAGAGAAATTAAGTAACTTGTCCAAAGTCACACAGGTAGTATGAGATGGAGTTGAGATTTGAAACTCAGTAATTTGACACTACAGCCTTGATTCTTAAAAACCACAGTTGACTTTTTTTTTTTTGAGACAGAGTCTCTGTCACCCAGGAGAGTGCAGTGGCGTCATCATAGCTCACTGCAACCTCAAAACTCCTGGGCTCAAGCGATCCTCTTGCCTTAGCTTCCCCAGTAGCTGGGAGTACAGGCGTGCACCACACCCAGCTAATTTTTCTATTTTTAATGGAGACAGGGTCTCACTTTTGCTCAGGCTGGTCTCCAACTACAGTTGACTCTTGAACAATGTGCAGGGATTAGGGGTGCTGACCCCCTGAGCAGTCGAAAATCTGTGCATAACTTTTGATTTCCCCAAAACTTAACTCCTAATAGCCTACTGTTGACTAGAAGCCTTACCAATAACATAAACAGTTGATTAACACATATTTTGTGTGTTAGATTATATATTGCATTTTTACAATAAAGTAAGCTAGGGAAAAGAAAATGGTATTAAGAAATCATGAGGAAGACACAATATATTTACTATTCATTAAGTGGAAGTGGATTATTGTAAAGATCTTTATCCTTGTGGTCTTCATGTTGAGGAGGAGGAGGAAGAGGAAGGATTGGTCTTGCTGTGTCAGGGATGGCACAGGCAGAAGAAAATCTGTTTATAAGTGGACCTGTGCAATTCAAACCTGTGTTATTCAAAGGTCAACTGTACTTTCTACTGCCTCTGAGTTTTAAAGCCCAGGCTCTGGAACTCTGTGAATAGAGACCCTGAAAGTCTTTGCCACATACTTCCTTCACACAGGGTTACATGAAGCCATTTATGATTGGAGGGTTAGACTGATTTTAAAGCCTCCATTACTCCTCCCCTTCCTCTGGTAATTCATCTCAACAAAGCCAGAAGGTTTTGCTCAGATACAACTTAAAACACAATGGATTCACCAAAGATCTTAATCCAGACTCTTATGTCCTAAAGAATATATCTTTACCATTGATGGCCGCCATTTCCCTGAGTCCATTCATTCTCACATCAATTGTCTTTCATGGAAGGTCACATTGAGCTATTTCATCTGAAACCAAGAAAGTTATGGTGATCATATTTTCTGGAGCAAAATAGGTGATACATGGTTTAGAACTATTACAGAAAATCTAAGATATGTATGAGAGACTTTCTAGCTGTGTTAAAACTGTTATTACTATTACTATTGAGATTTAAATTCATTTTTAAAATTTTTATTTATTTATTTTTTTGAGACCAGCTCTAGCTTTGTTGCCTGGCCTAGAGTGTAGCGGTGACATCATAGCTCACTGCAACCTCAAACTCCTGGTCTTAAGCAATCCTCCTGCCTCAGCCTCCGAAGTAGCTGGGACTACAGGCGTGCCTAATTTTTAAAAATTTTTTTGTAGAGATGGGATCTTGCTATGTTGCCCAGGCTGGTCTTGAACCCCTGGATTCAAGCCATCTTCCTGCCTTGGCCTCCCAAAGTGCTGGGATTACAGGTGTGAGCCACCGCACCTGGCCCATCTTTGTATGTATGTATGTATGTATTTATTTACTAATTTATTTAGAGACAGAGTCTCACTCTCTCGCCTGGGCTAGAGTGCCGTGGTGTCAGCCTAGCTCACAGCAACCTCAAACTCCTGGGCTCAAGCGATCCTGCCTCAGCCTCACTAGTAGCTGGGACTACAGGCATGCACCACCATGCCTGGCTAATTTTTTCTATTTTTAGTAGAGAAGGGGTCTCGCTCTTGCTCAGGCTGGTCTCGAACTCGTGACCTTAAGTGATCCTCCTGCCTTGGCCTCCCAGAGTGCTAGGATTACAGGCATGAGCCACCACACCCGGCCCTATCTTTGTTTTTAATAGAATTCCCCAACAACGTTTTAGGGAGCACCACGGTGGGTTAGTCTTCTGGCATTTTTGAGGCATACAAAGAGAAATAAAATATGGTTCCTGGCCTTGTAATTCTCTTCCTGCTAATGAGTTCTTTGAATAGATCTTATAATGATACAGTATTTCTCACTGGGTTAGCTGTGGACCAAAGGAATTTGGAAAAAAAAATTCACTTCAATAACTAAAAAGGATATTCTTTGGAAGAACTTCTCTTTAGGCATGCTTGCTCTTTAGAGGGAATCTATATAGAGCACTTGCTGGCTCCGCTTAATGTTCCCTCCCTCCATTATTGCAACAGCCTCCTTACTGGGTCTTGCGGCTTATAATTTTTTTTCCATCTGTTTGACACCAGTTGTCTCTTAAAAACACACTCAGGGCTGGTCTGAAGGTAGTTAAGTTATCTCAACTGATTGCTCACAGTTACAGACTGAACTACTCCTTGTTCTACTCTTTATCTCCTTCTCACTACTGCACTTGCCTAGTCTTAAAAAAAAAAACCAACCACTCAGATCTACTCCTGTTTTAAAACTTCGCAACATAAGGTTCAGACTCCTTGCTGTTGAACTGTGAGGCTCTACCACAGCCTCCTGTTAGTTCCTATTACTCCCTTTATTCCCCACTGACCACTGAGCCGGACACACTGAACTATGAGGTCCAACCATACAAAAATGCTGATTTTGTAGATTAAAAGTGGTCAAATACCTACAATTTCTTAAGGCTCAGGTTAGCGTTTGCCACTGCTGCGGATATGGTGCTTGTACACCTCACTGTCTCGCACTTCCCCCTCTGCTGAGAACGTCCCACCTGCTCCGTCTGACAAACTTCCAATCCTCCTCTAGGCCCCATCCACATGCCTCCCTTTCCATGAGGCTTTCTGGGCTCGTGCCATGGAGTCAGCGCCCCTACCTGTGGCTCACACGTGCTCCTCACCACCCAGCCAGGTGAGTTCTCAGTCTCCTTCTACAGCCTATTGCCTCCACCTGTCTGGCCTGGGAATAGCCTGAGGGAAGGGACCGCATCATGTGCCTCCTGTGTCCTTTGTTGTCCCCAGTACTAAATGCTTAATAAGGGTTGAATGTTGAAGGAATAAATGCTTCTGTTTTGAATTGACTAAAATTATGAATAAAAAGCCACTCAGATACGTGTCTTTAAAATTCTGATGTCATTTATTGGCACAAAAATTATTCAGATACAACATGGTGTCTAGACATGGCTACACTTTATACTTTGTGCATTTAGTCAAATATTTATTTTGCTCATAATTCCCAACATGTACTAGACCTGCCTTCTCTGTGTTTAGCACCTCCATGACAGCATTTCTGTTTTCCAAGCCCTTGCTCTAAACACAGAGTATTCAGACCTCACTGAAAATATCCCAGAACTGTGCTGGGGAAGGCCAGGGTGGGCTGCCCCACTGCGCTGTGACCCCCTTGGTGCATCTGCTCAGCTGTGGCCCCCACGATCTGAATAAACCCCCTCCTAGCGGTTCCGGCCTTAGATTGAAGTGTGTGAGTTGCAGCATCACTGATCCGGCAGAAGACAGACCTTTTTGACCCATTTTGGCCCACCATGCAAACGTTGCTGCTGCTGTCCACGGACCAGTGAGGTAATGGGATGGGTGGCAGGGGTGACGTCAGCTTCCTGCTTCTTTACAGTCCAGGATCCGAATCTGTGACCTCCACGACCTGAGGCTTCTTGGCTGTGCTGAGTTTGCTGTACCCATGTTGAGAGGAATGACTAAGTCATTCTTCCATCAGCAAATGCTTATGATGAGTTCTCTTGTGAGTTAAGTCAAAACCCGTATTTCTAAGTTATGGATCTTCTGTTCCCCAAAATCAATGGCTTGATTTATGTGGTATTACTGTGTTTCACTGTCCTGGGAACCAAATCAAGCCTTGCGTTTCTGACGATATATTCTTCAACAGCAGCTAGAAAGTTGGTTCAAACCAACTTTTAATATACAGTAGTTCTTTTCATTTACATTTCAAAATATTTAACAAAGTCAAACTTTCTGACCATCGTTTCAGTTTAATAGAAGCGTATACCAAAGTACAAATGCCTCAGAAAAAATGCAGCAGGCACATCTGGGCCTCCAGTTACCAGAAAGGGCACCTAAAAAGGCAGACAGAAAAGGAATATTTTAATAACTTGAGCTTCTTCAAAGCTTTATGCAGACAACTTGAAAATGGAAAGACCAAGGTCTGCTGACACCAGGGCACTCCCTCAGCCCTCCCGTGGCCAACTGCGCGGGACATACTCATCATTCCAGCCAAGGGCTAATGCCCGCCGGAATCCCACAAGGACACTTCCCCACTGCCCCCTCTCTCAAGTTTCTGCCTTCAAGCATGCCTGGGGCAGTTAATCAAAGCACACCCCAGAATTGTCCTTGAGGTTAGACTCCCAGATCATAAATTTGTCTTTTTATCTCCTTCTCTGTCACTGCTCTGGCTTCTTTTCCTTCGCCCTTCCTGTATATCTGAACTGGGTTGACAGCAAAAACCCAAAAAGAACCTCTCTCACACACATAAGCCTTGCCTATTTTCCTAAATGTTTTTTTTTTTTTTAAAGAGACAGGATCTTGCTCTGTCACCCCAGCTAGAGTGCAGTGGCCCAATCATAGCTCACTGCAGCCTCAAACTCCTGGGCTCAAGTGATCCTCTGGCCTCAGCCTCCCAAGTAGCATGTGCCACCAGGCCTGGTTAATTTGTTTTAATTTTTTGTAGAGATGGGGTCTCGCTATGTTGCCCACGCTGGTCTCCAAGTCCTGGCCTCAAGTGATCCTCCCGCCTCAGCCTTAAACCATTTTTCTTACTGTAATTTTAATTTATTTTGGTGTTTACCTTCCAAATGTGCATCCATATTTCTCAATTTTCTCCTTTTTACAACAATGCATACACACAGTAAATATAAACTTTTAAAGCGATTTCAGGCCATAACTGGATACCCCACCAAATCTCTTTTTGCTACCGTGGCTTTGGGACATAGGGTAGGGTCCTGATTATTTATTTTAACAAAGTTTCTTTTTTTTTGAGACAGTGTCTTGCTCTGTCTCCTGGGGTAGAGAGCAGTGGTGTCATTATAGTTCACTGCAGCCTCCAACTCCTGGGCTTGGCTTGAGCAATCCTCCTGCCTCAGCCTCCCAAGTAGCTGGGACTACAGGTGCATGGCAGCACACCTGGCTAATTTTTCTATTTTTTGTAGAGACAGGGTCTCACTCTTGCTCAGGCTGGTCTGGAACTTCCAGCCTCAAAGTGATCCTCCTGCCTCGGCCTCCCAAAGTGGTAGGATTATAGGCGTGAGCCACAGTGCCCAGCCTAACAAAGTTTCTTTGAGAGGCCTACTCACCAGCCGATATAGCACTGGCAGAGGTTTTCATGGGATGTTGCTTGTTTGATGAGCAGCTCAACTTGTGTTGGAACATCCAAAGTATCATCATGAGAGAAGTCCCGACCTACGACAGGAAAATTAAATCATTTCACTCACACTGGTATGAAGGACACACCATAGTTGGAGTTCAAACATTCACATCCATGTGATCTGAACAGACACTAGTCTTCTCTTATACAGGCTTGGTTCATGGAAGGTAAATGCCTGCAGTCAGCTGAGTTCAGGGGTGGCACAGACCTGGTCAATAGGTTTATGAAGATTCCTTCTATTCTACAATCCTCCTTAAGTTGGACAAGTGGATGAGAAACCCTGTTCTGTTTTAATCCTACTAGTCTCCATTTGTGAGCCTTTCCTCCCCAGGGCAGCTTGCTTCCCTTATAAATTCATAATTTCTGACTTCAAACAGGTGCTCAGCACTGGCAGGCCAGCTCACGGTGCCTCTCTGGGGACATGCTTTTGCATCACCACAAGGACCATCTCAAGTGCTCTCTATTCTCCCCAAACGTCCGAACTCTCCTTCCACTTCTCACTCTCAGCAGATGCCCCACCTCCTACTTTGCAAATTAATTAATTCATTGAACATGTAGTCTTTGGACCCTGATGACGTTGTGTGAGGCAGTGTTTGAGGTCCTGCACTCATTCGACATGAGCTCCCCTTCCTTGCCCCACTGCCGTGCAGAGCTGCCCTCCTCCTGGTTGGGACTAACTTTACCTGTGCTTTGGAGCCCATCCCCTCCTGCTTTCTTAGGAGCCTACAAATTATCCTTCCTCTTCCTCATATTTCAGACTCTCCCTCCTAACTGCATCCTTCTTACCATTCTATAAACATACGCTTCTCTCCCATTAAAGAAAAGGGAGCTTCTCATTCAACCACGCCCTAACCCGCTCTCCTGCCCACACAAACCGCCCAAGAGTTTAAACTCGTCTCCCTTTCCTGCCTTTTCATTTTCCTCACTTCATACTCTCCTTAACTGCTTCAGTCTTGCTGCCAGGCTCATCATAGCTCTCTCGTGGTCACCAATGACTTGGAGCCATCCTTGTCCCTCCCCACCCCTCATGCCATACCATCAATCCTATTGATTTTACCTCCTCAGGATCTCCTGAGACCGTCTCTATGCCCACCACCCTAGGCTAATCAACTGCCATGTCTTGCCTGGATGACTGTGATGGCCTCTCACCTGGTGCACCTGCACACCTTTTTTTTTTTTTTTAATTTAAAAAATTTATTACTTTTTTCTTTATAGAGACGGGGTCTCACTCTTGCTCAGGCTGGTCTCGAACTCCTGAGCTCAAGCAACCCTCCCGCCTCAGCCTCCCAGAGTGCTAGGATTACTACACCTTCCCTTTAATCCTGTCTGCACCCAGCCAGAGCCAGCTATATTTCACAATGCAAATGCTCAGGGCCTCTGTCTCCCTCCCCACTTAAAACCCATCAGTGGTTTCCCACTGCTCTTAAGATATAGGATAAAAAAAACAAGGCCCTGTATGATCTGGCCCTGTGCTACCCACAGTCAAAACATTTTGCACTGTGCTTCTTTCATCCTGCTCTCTCTGGGACAGTCAGGCTGGCCTGTTTTTGGACCTTTTTTCTTGTCATCACTCTCTCCCACCACAGGGCCCTTGAATATGCTATTTCATTTGCCCGGAACAATTACTCCTGATTAACTCTTCTTTCAGATTTTAGCTCATGTGTGGTTTCCGTAGGGAAACCTTCCCACAGCTCCCAACAAGACTAAATCCTCCCAGTATGTGCACCATAGCCCTGAGTCCCTCTCCTCTACTTAACAGCGTGTCCTTTAGATGTGAAGCCCCACAAAGTCAGGGAACCTGTCTGTTTTTACCAACACAGTTTATTCAGCATCTAGCACTTGTAGGTGCTCCATAAATACACCCTGACAACAAAATGAATGCGCAAGGCCCTGATGCTACGTGCCTGGCATCCTATGTCTCATTTGATCCTCCCTACCCTTTGAGGAGGCATTCCCGTCATCTTCCAGGTGAAGTGACAGGGGCTCAGAGGCCACACAGAAAGCAGGTGGTGGAGCTGGGGTCTCTGGCTTCCCTGGCTCCCACCCTCCATGTTACACCCCCTCCCAATCAGAAGAAAGATGATCATTGTGCGATGTCTCCTTTTCAAAAGTATGTAGTTCCCCCCTTGCATTCTCTTCACTCCATAACAGGTACCAAAGTATAGAGAGGCAATGAGTCGGAGTGGTCAGATTTGCTCTAACATCAAGCCACGGTGATAAAAATCACTTCCCTGAATTTGGCTGATTTTGGACCCAATAAAACTTCACTCACCTCCTTAATTAAATGAGATGAAACTAACTTTAAGTAATGTTGTTATTGGTCATCAGAAAGAAGAACCAGAAGCGGTGTTTAACTGATGGCCTCGGAGACACTCCTGTCGGCTGCATGGGGTCCAAGCTCAGACACTAAGACCATCAGAAACAGGGCTGACCACCCGCGCAAGGAGAGGAAAGTCTCTGCGGATTTCATGTCCCTTTTAAGTAAACACATACACACACTCACCAGTGAGCTTATCTCGAACCCTGTTAATAATCTGAATAGCTTTCTTATTTAGGGCCTCTGGTTTCACCAAACCGTCTCCAACTAGAATACACAAAAGTAGAAATAAAAGAAAGAATTGGATCATTACAACAGATTCAATGGGCACCCCTGTTTTCTCAACTATTCACTTTTGTAAGTGTTGAGCAATCCTTCCTCTATGTCCATCTTTGTCCTCAGAATATAATGAGAAATTCATGGAACCTTTTATGCTCAAAGGAGATTTTGTGGCTTCATCTTGCTGACCCCTGTCAGGGCACAACACAGCTGCTATTTTCTTAATGAGCTAGTCATTGGTGCAATTCCTCACAGGCTGAACTTACTGAAAGAATGAATAGATTCTGGCACTGTGGTCCCTGTTTTCTTATGGGCTGGTTCCCCAAGTTCCACGCCATCCAAAATTTCTGTGGAAAAAAAAATCAATTAACAGAAAATTCAAACACCAAGAAGCCATTATTGACATAGCTTCTAATTCTTTACATACTATATTGTTTTAACATCTGCCCTACCCACCTCAAAGGGGAAAGGAGAGAAAAAGCTTTATGTTATTCTTTATGTATTCAAAAGTTTTAAAATCAGGCCAGGTGCACTGGCTCAAAAAAAAAAAAGGTTTTTAAATCTGCCAAGTTATTTTCAAATGAGTTATTATTATTATTGAAGAAAGAACATGGTACTTACCAGAATTGAAACATGGATTTTCAAGCAAATAGCATTAATAAAGTATTCTGACATAGAGAATTGGAGCATAGGTCAAAGGCCTGCTGACAAAACTTGTTTGGTTGGACAAAAACTGATAATATAAACACAGTTAGCTTTGCAATGGGTCACACATGGTTGAAGTGTTATTCCTTGGAGGAATTTTCATATCAGTTCTGGATAGAAAAAGTCCTAAGGTGTTAGGGTCACCCTCCACTGATTATGGCCTTCAGCAGAGAAGTCTGGAATCAGAACTATGAAGTTATTTGAACACTGTCCATAGACACCACAGACCTTCCAAATCAAGGTAGTGATAGCTGTACTTTTATTAATGATCTCCTGGAACTTTTAAGCTAACCAACCAGGTATACCACCATCTGGTGCCACCAGAACTGGCTGTGCTAATTCCCCTCTGCACTGTGTAGAAAGCACACAGGAGTCACTCAATAATGTATTAATGAGGTAGACCCTGAGAATGAAACCATGCTTTGGATGAGACCAGAGACTGTGGGGAACATGAGCCTGGGTGTTCAGGCATCCACAGATCCTGTCACTGTCCTGGGTACAGCCCATGCAGGTCCATGCACGTCACTATAACCCAGTACCCTCAATTTCTTGCCTGGAACACCCTTTTCCTCTCTACCCTTCTGGATCTATCCATCCAGTCAGGACAAATTACCCTTTCTCGTTGAGTGATGACTAAATGCCACCAACTCAAGTGCTCCCTTAACTAGTACAGTTCACAATAAAAACTCCCTTTTCTGAATTCCCACAATCCTTCTAGTCCAAACCAAAGCACGCTTGGCTACTTGATTACATAGCAGAATGTATTGTTCTCTTGTTATTTTATGTATATTATGGTCAATTCTATAACATTCTGTGCTTCCTCAGGGTGACCACTGTTCCTCACATTTTCTTTTTGCACCCCTAGACATTATTTGGCTTAAATAACTAGTTGTAAATGTTCCATAAACACCTATAGAGAATATTTACTTTTTTATACCCCAACAGTATTTCCCAAAGTGTGAACTGTGTAGGATGTTGTTACATGTTATAAGGAAAAAAGGGACAGGCTGGGGGTGGGGGGAAGAGGGGGAAGGCTACACAAAGTTAAACAGCTTTACTCTGACACTTCTGAGAACTTTCAATACACAAAAAGTACTCTGGCTCTTAGAGGGGCACATGTCTTCCTGGGACCAGGTTCTGTGAACCACACTCCCAGAAACAATGTTTCCTGTGGTTTCAGGGCTCCTCACAGCAGTGTAAGTAAATTCCCGCTGCTTCCATCTTCCCATTTCTGAGCTAGTAACAATGCTTGAGGACTAGGTAATACTGGTGATAATCACCCCAACCTGGACACCATTAAAGGGCATACTAAATACTGGCCGATATTCAGACATACTTTTAACTGTGTGTTTATAGATAGATTAAGATCAGGTAGTTTGATAAAAATTTCCAAGCTTTAGGTACCCACTCCATTGTGTGAGACAGTAAATAAAAGACATATATTAGGTGCTTGGTGCTCAGTATAATTTCTAGACCAAGTTTCTGAACTTCAATTAAATGCCTATCAGTTGATATATTAGCAGTGACAGTATTTCTACAAAACTATCACTGTCAAGAACCTCAAGAAAAACAGGTTTACTTCCTTCATATTCAGCAGCCATTATTGATTCAACTCATGCCTCCTAATGGTAATAAGAAAGCTCACCCCATTCTAGAAATACTCTGGATGAAGGGGACAGAATCTGCAATCTCCCTTGAAATGTACCCACCTACTGACTGGCCAGCAGAGTAGGAATCTGTCCTCGTTCGGGATCGCTTGTTGCCTTTGGTATTTGCTAGGGAAAGAAAGAAAGAACATTAAAAAGTGCTTCAAACTTTGACTTCAAAGACATTTGGTTGATATGATATTTTCTTACAGTCATAGAAATTCCAAAAGCTATAATCCCAAAGAGAGAACAAAGACATATTATGCAGGAGTAAATGAGTGGGTGTTAGCATGAGATATGAAATCCAGGGAACACTCTAACTGTTGATTTGGACTTAGACAATGTAATACAGACCAACAGAAGGTCACAGTATGATTTAATTGAACTGCATTAGAAGTCTCTTGTCAGTAAACTTCCCCTGTGGTGGTGGAAACAAAGGGTAAATGAAGATAGTGCTGTCTCCAATTACAACTGTTTGCATTTCTTTTTTCTTCCTCTTATTTATTTACTTTTTAATTTAAAAATATTAAGGGGGCACAAATGTTTTGTTACATGGATACCTTGTATAATGCTTAAGTCAGGGCTTTTGGTGTGCCCGTCACCAGAATAGTGTTCATCATACTCAATAGGTAAGTTTTGATCTCTCACCCCCATCTCCCAACCTCCCCCCTTCCTGGTTTCCAATGTCATTTATATCTTTGTGCCTGTGTGTAGCCATCTTTTAGCTCCTCCTTATTAGCGAGAACATACAGTGTTTGGTTTTCCTGAGATACTTCACTGAGGATAATGGTCTCCAGTTCCATCCAAGTTGCTGCAAACAACATTAATTCATTCCTTTTAATGGCTGAGTAGTACTCCATGGTGTATATATACCACATTTTCTTCATCCAATAGTGAATTTAAGCTGATTCCACATCTTTGTAATTGTGAGTTGTGCTGCTATGAACATTCAAGTGCAGGTGTCTGTTTTATAAAATTATTTCTTTTCCTTTGGGTAGATACGCAGCAGCAGGATTGCTGGATGGAATGGTAGGTCTACATTTATTTCTCTGGGGAATCTCCATACTGTTATCCATAGAGGTTGTACTAATTTGCAGTCCCACTAACAGTGTAAAAGTGTTCCTTTCTCTCTGCATCCATGCCAGCATCTATTGTTTTTTGGCTTTTTAATAATGGCCACTCTGACAGGGGTAAGGTGGTATCTCATTATAGTTTTAATTTGCATTTCCCTGATGATTAGTGATGTTGAGTATTTTTTCATGCTTGTTGGCCATTTGTCTATCTTCTTTTGAAAAACTTCTGTTCGTGTCTTTTGCTGACTTTTTGATAGGGTTGTTTGTTTTTTTCTTGCTGATTTGTTTGAGTTCTTTATAGATTCTGCATATTAGTCCTTTGTCAGATGTTTAGTTTGCAAATATTTTCTCCTGTTCTGTAGGTTGTCTATTTACTTTGTTGATTATTTCCTTTGCTGTGCAGAAGCTTTTTAATTTAATCAAGTCCCGCTTATTTATTTTTGTTTTTGCTGTATTTGCCTTTGGGGCCTTAGTCATAAATTCTTTGCTTAGACCAATGTCTAGAAGAGTTTTTCCTATGTTTTCTTCTAGAATTTTTACAGTTTCATGCCTTACATTTAAGTCTTTTATCCATCTTGAATTAATTTTTGTATATAGTGAGAGACAGGGTCTTGTTTCATTCTTCTACATGTGGCTATCCAATTTCCCCAGCACCATTTACTTAATAAGGCTTCCTTTCCCTAGTGTATGTTCTTGTCTGTTTTGTTGAAGATCAGCTGGTTGTAGCTATATGGTTTTATTTCTGGGTTCTCTATTCTGTTCCATTGGTCTACGTCTCTACTTTTATACCAGTACCACGCAGTTTTGGTAATTACAGCCTTGTAGTAAAATTTGAAGTCAGGTAATGTGATACCTCCAGATTTGTTCTTTTTGCTTAAGATTGCTTTGGCTATTCGGGCTGTTGCTGGTTCCAGATGAAGCTTAGGACTATTTTTTCTAGATCTGTGAAGTATGGCATTGGTATTTTGATGGGGATTGTGTTAAATGTGTAAATCACTTTGGGCAGTATGGACATTTTAACGATGCTGATTCTGCCAATTCATGAGCAAGGGATGTTTTTCCATTTGTTTGTGTCACCTATGATTTCTTTCATCAATGTTTTGTAGTTCTCCTTGTAGAGATTTTTCACCTCCTTGGTTAAGTATATTCCTAGGTATTTTATTTCTTTGTAGCTATTGTGAATGGTATTGAGTCCTTGATATGACCCTCAGCTTGACTGTTATTAGTATATAGAAATGCTACTGATTTGTGTACATTGATTTTGTAACCCGAGACTGCTGAATTTATCAATTCTAGAAGTCTTTTGGTGAAGTCTTTAGGGTTTTCTAGATACAAGATCATATTGTCAGCAAACAGCGATAGTTTGACCTACTGTTTCCCAATTTGGATGCCCTTTCTTTCTTTCTCTTGCCCGATTCTCTGGCTAGGACTTCCAATACTATGTTGAATAGAAGTGGTGACAGTGGGCACCCATGTCTTGCTCCAGTTCTTAGGGGGAATGCTTTCAACTTTTCCCCATTCAGGATGATATTGGCTGTGGATTTGTCATATATGCCTTTTATAATTTTGAGGCATGTTCCTTTTATGCCTAGTTTTTTGAGGGTTTTTTTTCTTTCATCTTTCCTGATTGGTTTCAGTGTTGAGGGTTTTTATCATGAAAGGGTGCTGGATTTTATCAAATCCTTTTTCTGCATCTATTAAGATAATCATATGGTCTTTGCTTTTGCTTCTGTTTATGAGGTGAATCATGTTTATTGATTTGCATACGTTGAAACATCCTTGCATCAAAACCCACTTGATCACAGTGAATTATCTTTTTGATGTATTACTGAATTCAGTTTTCTAGTATTTTGTTGAGGATTTTTGCATTTATTTAATATGTTCATAAGGGATATTGGTCTGTAGTTTTCTTTTTTGTTGTGTCCTTTCCTGGCTTTGGTATCAAGGTGATACTGGCTTTGTAGGATGAGTTAGGAAGGATTTCCTCTTTCTCGATGTTATGGATAATTTCTGTAGGATAGGTACCGGTTCTTCTTTGTAGGTATGGTAGAATTTGGCTGGGAATCCATCTGGTAGGGCTTTTTTTTGTTGGGAGATTTTTTCCCCCTCTTTCCCCCATCTTCTTGGAAGGTTTTTTTTATTACTGCTCCAATCTCACCAGTAGTCTGATCATCATTGGTCTGTTTAGGATTCCTATTTCTTTCTGATTCAGGCTTAGGTGGTTGTGTGTTTCCAGGAATGTATCCATTTCCTGTAGGTTTTCTAGCTTGTGTGCATAGAGTTTTTTAGTATTCACAGATGATGTTTTGTATTACTGTGATATCAGTTGTAATGTCTCCTTTTTCATTTCTGATTGAGCTTATCTGAGTCCTTTCTCTTCCATTTCTTGTTAATCTGGATCTTTTCAAAGAACCAGCTTTTTGTTTCATCGATCCTTTGTATTGTTTTTTTGGTTTCCATTTTGTTTAGTTCTGCTTTGAGCTTTGTTATTTCTTTTCTCTGCTGGCTTTGGGTTTGGTTTATTCTTTTTCTAATTTATTGAGGTGTGATATTAGGTTGTTAATTTGCGATCTACATCTTTTTGATGTAGGCATTTACAGTTATGAACGTTCCCCTTAGGACTGCTTTTGCTGTATTGTACAGAATTTGAAAGCTTGTGTCTCCTTTGTCATTTAGTTCCAGGAGTCTTTTGATTTCCATCTTAACTTCATTACTGACCCAAGGATAATTCAACAGCAGGTTGTTTAATTTCCATGATTTTGTGTAGATTTGAGTATTTCTCTTGGAAGTGATTTCTAGTTTTATGCCACCGTAGTCTGAGAAGATACATGGTATGATTTCAATTTTTTTGAATTTGCTGAGACTTGTTTTATGGCCTAAGATATGATCAGTCTTGGAAAATGTCCCACGTTCTGATGAGAAGAATGTATATTCAGTAGTTTCTGGGTAGAATGTTCTATAAATGTCTGTTAGGTCCATTTGTTCTAGAGTCCCGATTAAGTCCAGTGTCTCTTTATTCATTTCCTGCTTCGATGATCTGTCCAGTTCTTTCAGTGGGGTGTTGAAGTCCCTGACAATTAAGATGCTGCTATTCATTTACTTGCTTAGATCTAGTAGAATTTGCTTTATGAATCTGGCAGCTCCTGTGTTAGATGCATATGTATACTAGGATTGTTATGTCTTCTTGTTGAACTGCTCCCTTTACTATTACATAATGACCATTTTTTGTTTTTACTGTTGTTGATTTAAAGTCTATTTTATCTGAGAATGGCTATACCTGCTTGCTTTTGGTTTCTATTTGCGTGGAATATTTTTTTCCATCCCTTTACCTTGAGTTTGTGCAAGTCCTTGTGGTTTAGATGTGTTTCTTGGAGACAGCAAATACTTAGGTTGTTTTTTCATCCATCCATCCAGTCTATGTCTTTTAAGTAGGGCATTCAGACCATTCATATTCAGTGTTAGTATTGACATGTAGAATGCTGTTCTCTTCATCATGTTGGATGATATCTTATTGTTCTGTTTTCCCTCTTATGCTATTGTTTTGTAAGAGCTGTGAGCTTTAAATTTTGGGTGTTTTACACTGGTCTGTTGTGCTGTTTCACGTATAATGCATTTTTGAGCATTTCCTATAGGGCAGGTGTAGTAGTGACAGACTCCCTTAATGTTTGCTTGTCTGGAAGTCTTTATTTCTTCATCACTTATGAAACTTAGTTTTAAAGTAGGACAAAATTCTTGGCCAGAAATTGTTCTGTTTAAAACTAAAACTGGGGTCCCAATCCCTTTTGGCTTGTAAGGTCTACACTGAGAAGTCTGCTGTTAGCCTGATGGGTTTTTCTTTGTAGGTTAGTTGTTGCTTTCACCTTGCAGCATGTAGAATTTTCTCCTTCATTTTAAATTTGGCCAGGTTGATGACTATGTGTCTTGGAGATGTCCTATTTGCTATGAATCTTCCCAGTGTTCAATGACCATCTTGTATCTGGATATCTGAATCTCTGGAAATACCTGGGACATTCTCCTCAATAATTCCCTTGAATAGGTTTTCCATGTTTTTTCTTTTTCTTCTTCTCCCTCCAGGATACCTATTGGCTTGTTTCACATAGTCCCATATTTCTTGGAATGACTGTTCATTCTTTGTTATTCCTTTTTTCTGCATCTTTGACTGGGTTAGTTAGAAAGCCTTCCTTTCAAGTTCTGAGATTCGTTCTTCTGCTTGGTCTAGCCTGTTGTTGAAGCTTTCTGCTGTATTTTGAAATTCCCTAAATGACCCTTTCGTTTCTTTAAGTTCTATTATATCCTTTCTTATGTTGTCCATCTATTTAGTGAGTTTTTTGTATTATTCATGCATGTCCTGAAATATTTTTTTAGCTTCTTTGGTTGGTTTTCAACTTTCTCTTCAATGCCATTCATCTTATTTGCCATCCATATTCTAAATTCCCTTTCTGACACTTTGACAATTTCCTTTTGATTTGGGGCTGTTGTTGTGGATCTATTGTGATCCTTTGGGGGTGCTGAATTAGCTTGTTTTTTCATGTTACCAGAATTCTTTTCCTGGTTTCTTCTCATCTGAAATCACTTCTCTAAGCTCAGGCTGATAGGTTTGTGGTGCACCTGTTCTCTTTTGCTGGGAACTCTCGTACTTAGTGAGAAGAGGGAGAGATCTCTAGGTAGTGCTTTTGCATCCAACTCTGGAGGATTGACCCAGTGGGACAGGGGTAGATGCACTGACAGCCTGGAAGGCAGCTGTTCTCCTGCATCATCCTGTTCCCCTGTGATTATCATAGTTGAAGCTGGTGCTGGGGGATATTCACTTGGAGTGATGGGTTGGTCCCCAGGTTATTGCTGGAAGCTCCGGCATGGGGCTGGGTGAGTCTCCCTCCACAGAGGTAGGTGGTATGACCTTGGCTGGCACCTGGGTGGGTTGTGGGGTCTTGGTGCACACCTGGGTGAGTTGTTGGGACCTCAGCGGGTGCCTGGATGTGTTACGGGACAACAACTGGCAGCGGGGTGGGTCGCAGGGCCTTGGCAGGTGCCTGGGTGTGTTATGGGACCTTGTCCTGTGCCTGGGTGGGTCGCGGAAACTTAGCGGGTGCCAGAATGTATCACAGGACCACAGGTGGAAGCAGGGGGGGTTGTGGGACCTTGGTGGGTGCCTGGGCGCATCATGGGACCTTGGAGGGTACCTAGATGGGTTGCAGGACCTTGACAGACACCTGGATGGGTCATGGGACCTTGGCGGGCACCTGTGCAGGGTGCAGGACCTTGGTGGGAGCCTGGATGGGTTAGGGGGCCTTGCCAGCACCTGGGCAGGTTGCAGGACCATGGTTGGTGCTGGGGTGCCTCGTCAGGCCACAGCAGCTGGGCCACTCATGGCTGGCAGGGCCAGGAAGATGCAGGGCACCCTGCCAGGGAGTTATGGTGGTTGGGGCTCTCTCTCCATACAGGTCTGACTGTGGCAGCTGCTGTGGTGCTACTCAGGCGGCAGTGGCAGTGCTACTGAGATGGCAAGATGGCGGCAGGAGATACTGAGGCCCAGTGGGCACCTGCTCTGTTCAGATCTCTGGGAGGTGGCCAGTAGCATGGGTTTCAAGGGAGCCTGGCACCCAGTCACAGTGCATGTGAGAGTGCCCACCCTCCTGGCCTAGTAGGAGCAATGGGGAGGCGGCTGCAGTGGAGCCGACCCCTCTGCACACCAGGCACTCTGGGGCTGAGAGTGAAAAATGGTGTCTGTTGCAGCCACCTGGGATCAGAAGACAGCAGGACCCTGCTCATCAGTGCAATGCTGTTGCAGTCTCCAAGCAGCTCCCTGATCAGTTCAGAGGCCTGCCGTGGTCGGGGAGCCCCCTTGTAGCTTGGGTTGTAGTGTCCACTTGGGGAGTGTGAAGCTTTGGGGATCTCTCCCCTGATACTTCCCCATGTGTGGATGCTTCCCCTAGGTATCTCCTGATCTTGCCAAGCGGATCACCCTGACTCCTCTCCCCCCGACTTTGGGGGTCTCCAGTCGCTCTTCTGATGGTCTACAATGCTCTCTCTGAGAGGGTGAACCTCTACCCGCAACCTTTGATCCTCTCCTTGAGAGTGGCGAGTACAGCCTGCTTCTAGTCCACCATCTTGGCCCCACCCCCTTTTTTTTTTTCTGAGACAGGGTCTCACTTTGTTGCCCAGGCTACAGTACAATGTTGCCATCACAGCTCGCTGCAACCTTGAACTCCTGGGCTCAAGTGATCCTCCTGCCTCAGCCTCCTGAGTAGCTGGGACTACAGGTGCACACCACCATGACCAGCTAGGTTTTTTAACTTTTGTAGAGACGGGGTCTCGCTATATTGCCCAGGCTGGTCTTGAACTCCTGGCCTAAAGCAATCTTCCCGCCTTGGCCTCCCAAAGTGCTGGGATTATAGGCGAGAGCCAGCGCACCTGGATTGTTTGCTTTTCTTATTAAAATTCCAGTTTACTAATCGATATGAAGCCCAAACAAAAATCAGTAGGATACCTGGTTGATCCTGGAAAATATTTTAACTAATACCTAAATTGATAATGGGAGTTTTTGTTCTAGTAACACAAATACTTGAAATTCTTTTCCAGCCACCAGAGCTGCTTTGTGAAAATGTAATGCAATAGCTTGGAAATATACCTCAGGCTCTAGGCTTGAAGGGGAATTGGTTAGTAAAATGCAATGTGTCGAGAGTTGCAGAGGGTGCCAATTGCAACTCTCACACACTTGATAATTAATACTCACTGTCCATCAGCCTCCAGTTCAGCAAAGGGTCGTAGACAAAGGCTTCCAGCACAGCCATGACACTATCCTTGTGTTCCCGAAGCACTTCCATCACTGTGTGGCATGTGATCCTATAGTTGCCATCCAGGCCGGTAACCTAGAAAAGGCACAGAGCTACTCACCACAGGAGTTATTAACTCTAGACCGAAAACCAAGTCGAGAGAGTCTGTTACCCTCACTCAGGAAGCAGGTGCAGGCCATACTGATGTATTAGGTTGGGACTGTCTGGGGAGAAGGGGTCATGGCAGGACTGTGATACAGAGGAAACCAGGTCTGAGGGGAAGTGGTAAGATTTTCAAAGATAGATCAATTCTAATATAATGGGATACAACAGGAAACTGCTACAGAGATCACAGGGGCATTCTGGAGAACTGATGAGCTCTAACAGGCAAGTCTGTCCTCAGAGAAGGTTGTAACTGCATCGGCCCCATTTCAAAGCAGCTTGTTCCCAAGGTCCACTCACCTCCATAGCGTTGGTCAACATTCTTGTTAGTCTAAATGGAATCTTCTCTGGAAACTTCTCTCTGGTCATAGCGACCTATAGGGTAATAAACAGAAAAAACCCAAATCCATGGTTAGATTGTTTTCTTTAGCTAAAGCTAGCTGAAGGCAGGTAGGTGGTTTTCCTTTACATCACCTGCATTGATTTTAATTATAGCATACAAATGAAGTAGCTTGAGGTTAGTGAGTGGACTTGCCACAGGGATTTGAAACAACTTAAAAAAAAAACAAAACAGAAAAAAGAAAAAGGACAAACGTGCACGATGCTCAGGCAGTGCGGACTATAGGGGAAATTCCTCCACTCAGCAAGGGTGTGTGAACAACAGACCTTGCCCCACGGAAGGTTAGAGTTCAACTAAGAGCATGGATTTTATTCCTGTTGCCTTGGTAGGAAAGGCAGGGCGAGGGTACGGCATTTTGGGCTTAAGTTTGCCTAAACTGTCAGAGGAGGGTGAAAAGTGATCGCCCGGGAAAACAAGCTTTACATGGTGTTCTGGAACATGTGTTTACCTCAAAGCAGTCCCCAAAGTCAATGTGCAGGATCTTCCCACTCAGTCGGTCCAGCATCAGGTTGGATGGGTGTCTTTGAGAAACAGAAGAGAGACCAGAGAGGTATCAACAGAGTGGCACCGATGAATAAATCAACAAGTATAAGACCAAAGGCCAGGGGTTGGGAAATGATAGTCCTCAGGCTAAATCCAGCTCCCCACCTGCTTCTGTAAGTAAAGTCTTATTGGAACACAGCCATGCTCACTTGTTTATGTTTCAAGCTTCTTTTGTGCTACAACAGCAGAGCTGAGTAGTTATGACAGAGACTATATAACCAACAAAGCCTAAAATATGTATTACCTGGCCCTTTACAGAAAAAGTTTGCTGGCTCCTGCTGAAACAAGGGTTTATTTGTTTGAGTCACAGGTTGCCTCACTGGACCAAGACAATTTGCTTTCCTGAGATCTCTGGTTACATGATAAATAGTTTCTGGCAATGCTGCCATCTCAAAATGGTAAAGCTCTGTTATAACTATTGAGCAGCTATAATAGGGTTTCATTTTCTTGAGCCCCTTAGACAATCTAGGTGGAATCATCTGGCTTTTGTCAACAAGCATTCTGCTAGTTTTTTCTGTTAAACAAAAATTTATTATTTCTTGGGATAAAATTATTTTTACTCTCAAATAATTGCATGAGATATGATCTCAGAAGAAAAACAGTAGACATCAGAGAACCAGTTTTCTTTACATTCTTGTGAGTCAATTTCTGAACATTCCTAAATTACTTTTTCAGTCAGTATGCTTGGATAAAACTGATGATGCAAAAATATCAGAAGGATCTACTTTAGTTGGTTTTGATTACAGAAACAGAATTATTTATCTTAGCATAGTGGTGACTGACAAACGTTTATTGAATAAATAAAATCAATCCAATTTAATATGATTTTTAATACATTAAGCCAACCTAAGAAGAAAGTAGTACCCCTAAACTATGGTTTTGTTTTTGTTTTTGAGACATGGTCTTGCTGTGTTAACTGGGCTGGTCCTGGGTCCAGGTCGTCTTCCTGCCTCAGACTCCCAGGTAGCTGGCATTACAGGTTTGCACCACAGCACCCAGCTTGAACTATGGTTTTTCTTTTTTTTGTTGTTTTATGTGTTGTTCTGATGGCATAATAGTAAACGGGACTAAGGCTGCTGCAAAAGAAACCTTAAGTACAAAATACAAATATTTATTTACCAAATGGTCACATATCTCACTGGAAAACCAAATGAAATCATTCAAGAAAACTACAATGGAGAAAGAAGCTTACAGGAAACAAATTAAATTCACTCACCTATCGCCCAGGCCTAAAATATACCCAACCATTGACATGACTGCTAAGGAGCGCGTATAATTGGTTCTTCGGTCAAACCACACCTAGAACACAGGAGCACATGTGAACCAAAGATCTGGAAACTTTAATTACTTTCAACATAATTATACTCCAATCAGTTGTTTTCTTATATTCCATCAATAATCAGTTAGAATGTATAATCTTATAAAGATCTCATTTACAATTATAATAATAATGAACTGTTTGGGAGATGACCACAATTGTGGCTCTGACACGGGCAGAACAGGGGCAATGTGTATGGCCAAAGTGTTGTACCCCCATGATATTCTGAAATTAAAAAAATAAATAAAAAAAAAATAATAAAATAATAATAATAATAATGAACTATGCCTTGGAATAAACTTAATTAGAAATGTGTAGGACTGAGATGAATAGATAAACTTTTCTTAGGAACATACAGACCTGAGTAAATGAAAATACTCATTTAAGGATATCCACTTAAGAGTGTAAACATGTAGTATCCTCATGAAAAAAATACATGAAGACAGCCAATGAGAAGGGTATTGATAGTATGGCACTTGAAGAGAAACAGACAGGAAGAGCAATGAAATGGAACAGAAGCCCTAGAAGGAAAGCCCAGGGCATATAAGAATTTAGTACACAATAAAAATGAAATCTTTTAAATGGTGGGGAAAGGATGGACTATTTAGCAAATAGTGTGGTGGTGGCTAATCATCTTTAAAAAAATAAAGTTATGCCTTAATCTTAAAATAAATTCCAAATTGGGTTAAGATTTTTTTTTTTTAGAGACAAACAGGGTCTCACTATTGTTGCCCAGGCCGGCACGCAGTGGCTGTTCACAGGTATGACCTTAATGTGCTATAGCCTGGAACTCCTGGGTTAAGTGACCCTCCCGCCTCAGCCTCCCGAGTAGCTGGGACCACAAGCGTGTGCCACCGTGCCTGGCTTGGGTTGAGATTTAAATGTAAAAAAAAATTATAGTTAGTTTAAGAAAATATAGGTAAAAAGATAAGTAATCTCAAGGTGGAGAGGGCCTTTCCAAATATAAACCCAAAGAAAGAAACTATAAAGAAAGGATTAAAAATCTGGTAACTTCTAACTTTTGAAAATGCCTGTGCAGGCCCAGAGCAGTGGCTCACGCCTGTAATCCCAGTGCTTTGGGAGGCTGAGATGGGAGGCCAGGAGTTTGAGACCAGCCTGGGCAACATAGCAAGACCCTGTCTCTACAAAAAAATAAAAAAATTAGCCAGATGTGGTGGCATGGGCCTGTAGTCCCAGCTACTTGAGAGGCTGAGGCACAAGGATCGCTTGAGCCCATAGGTTACAGTGAGCAGTTACTCACTGCACTCCAGCCTGGGTGACAGAGCAAGACCCTGTCTCTAAAAAATAAAATAAAGTAAAATAAAAGCCTGTACAGTTTTCCCTTAGTATCCATGGGGGATTGGGTCCAGGACCCTCTTAGATACCAAAATCTGTGATGTTCTTAACAAAGAGGAGTAATCAGAAAAAAAAACTCTGGTGCTCAAGTCCCTTATATGAAATGCATAGTATTTGCATATAACCATGCACAACCTCCCATATGTGTTAAGTCATCTCTAGATTATGTATAATACCTCATACAATGTAAATGCTATGTAAATAGTTGTTATACTGTATTGCTTTTTAATTTACATTATTTCTACTGTTGTATTGTTATTTAAAAAAAATATTTTCCATCTGTGGTTGGTTGAAACCATGGATGCACACCTCGCAGCTATGGAGGGCTGACTGTACAGCAAAAACAAAAAAACCCCAAAACTCCAAACCAATAAACATACAAAATTAAAAAACCAAATAAACAAGAAATTTGTAACATATATGAAAAAGACTTAACTATCTTACATAAAGAACTCAGGAGAAACGTTAAACTACTTAGTCTAAATATAACTTGCCTGGCTCACCCATTTAATTTTTGTTAAAGATTGTACATAATCCACAGCTAATGGTAACAAAGAGGAAGCCACCACATGTGCATGAACAAATGGGGAAGCAATCTGTCAAGAGTGGGTGTGCAAGGGGAGTGGGGTGCCTGAAGATCCCAGTGGCCATACCTCTGAGCTGGGGCTTTTCAGCCACAGCAGCTTGGCCAGGTCGTCCCCAGCTGTATTATTGACGGCATGCTCAAACACCTCCACCTTCTGCATCAGAGTCAAGTGGTCATAGTCTGGAGCCATCTGTATCAGAAGATAACCATTCAGTACAAGAATAGCTTAAGACAAGTAGTTTAAATCCAGGAAGAAACAGCCCTGGGGTCCAGGCACCACCGAATTCTAATTTCACTACAACAGCCAGAAGGAGAAGGGAAATAAGAACTGCAAAAGGGAAGATGGAATGACCACGCTAAGCTCATGACCACCACGCTAAGCTCATGACCACAGGAACTACCAGGGCATGAGAGGTAAGCACTAGGCTTCCCCTCAGTAGAATCCTTCTGTGCAGATGAGAGTTTTGGAGGTTCCTTCTCTTTCCTGTTACTTATACATTTACTAAACATAAATTCTCCATATGGCCTGTGCTGTGTATGCATTAGGTAAATATGTGTTGCCTGATATTTATCTGTCCAACCTCCCCTAGGATGATGAAAACTTAATTTCTTGGCTTTAGGGTCCTTCAGTTTCTCAGAAGGTTATCTTCTTTAGGACTGACTTCATTAAACCTTCTTGAAAGCTAATTCCCTCGAATAGATTTTTTCAGTGATAAACATACAGAGAAGAACTAGAAAAGCAGCTCTGTGTAGATTCTCTGACTTGTGAGTTTTGCCTCCAAGACATTAAAGGTGTGTTGAGCCTGGCAGCCTCATCACATACCCGCAACATAATGCGATGCTCAATGTTGAGAAGGATCTTCTTTTTCTCCCTGTAGTCCCGGATAAGGGCATGCAGCGTGTCACAGTGGGGGACCCAGCCGATGAGGCCTGAGTTGGTCGACAAAGGGATGACGGCGTATCTCTGGATGCTGGAGCCCACAGGAAAGGAGGGTTAGTAAAGAGAGTACACTTTTGATCAGCTCAGGATACATGCAGGCTATTTTTAATGAGCCCCCTGCAGTAGGCTGTCGTGAGGGGTGTAGTGAGGGACCCTTTGTGAAGAGTAAAGCATTACAGAAAGATAGTGCAATGACGGTATGAAACCAACACTGTTTTCTCAACTTGCCTAACAAACTCACGGCTTTTGGGGGAACAATCAAGTGACTATTTCCAAGGCTCAAATAACGTCTTAACTTAATATTAATAGTTTTTTTCCCTTTTGGAGACAGAGTCTCAATCTGTTGCCCCAGCTAGAGTTCAGTGGCGTCATCGTAGCTCACTGCAACCTCAAACTCCTGGGCTCAAGGGATCCTCCTGCCTCAGCCTCCTGGGTAGCTGGGACTACAGGCACAAGCCACCATGCCTGGCTAATTTTTCTGTTTTTTTGTAGAGATGGAGTCTTACTCTTGCTTAGGCTGGTCTCGAACTCCTAAGCTCGAGCGATCCTCCCGACTTAGCCTCTCAGAGTGCTATGATTACAGGCGTGAGCCATCTTGCCCAGCCATATTCATGGTTTTAACGGGAAGAGGAGGCAACAGAGTACTAACGATAGGAAAGGTTTGGCTGGGCTTTAATCCCATAAGGGGTAAAACACATCAAACTTGCAGAATCTCTAGTATAATTGCCACAAATTGTTCCATTCTGGATTTTAGAGGTCGTTGAAGGCACTTCCCAATGAGAATACCCTAAAAATTCTGGAGAATTTTTCTTTTTGTGTTTGACATCTCGGCTGTTGATGACTTCTTGCCAGGTACATAATTTTATAACTTATTTCATTAAGGTATGTGACCACCTACACGAGACAGATGTAGGAAAAAACTAGAAGACTTCTCAAATCTTTGCCATTTCAGAGCATTCTGAATACCTGAGGTTTTTCCGAAGAGATGTTGGATCATTGGCCAGAAGGGTGTTAACCAGGCCAAAGAGCTGCATCACCCGCTCGTCCTGTCTCAGATCTTCATGGCCTTTCAGGAGGAAAACAAACTCATGCCCGTTGCTGCCTGTAAGGAATGGGGGAAGCAGTGAGTGGAGACCAGAGGTTCTCCAACCTTTTAGTTGGGACCACCACTGTATTCAAAAGCTCCTACAGACTACATATACCTTACCTAATCATACATTCCCTACAAAAAGAAAAAACATCCTTAGAATTTATAAAAAGAATGGCTTTGCTACCAGGTGCAGTAGCTCATGCCTGTAATCCCAGCACTTTGGGAGGCTGAGGCTGGAGGATAGATTGAGTCCAGAAGTTCAAGGTTGCAGTGAGCTATGATTGTATCACTGCACTCAAACCTGGATGACAGAGTAAGACCCTGTTTCTATTTTTTTATTTTGAGACAATGACTCACTCTATTGCCCTGGGTAGAGTGCAGTGGTGTCACTGTAGCTCACCATAACCTGAAATTCCTGGGGTCAAGTGATCCTCCTGCCTCAGCCTGGGACTATAGGTAGCGCCATCATACCCGGCTAATTTTTTTCTATTTTTGGTAGAGACAGGGTCTTGCTCTTGCTCAGGTTGGTCTCGAACTCTTGACCTCAGGCGATCCTTCTGCCTTGGTCTCCCAGAGTGCTAGGCGTGAGCCACTGCGCCTGGCCAACCCTGTCTCTATTTAAAAAAAAAAAAAAAGAATGGCCTTGCTTTTGATGGTCCCCAATAACCAATGACCAATGTTGTTCAAATTTAAACAAAATAACTGTTTCTAAGGACCAACAATGATTATCATTCTCTGTATTCCCTCCTCCCCAACCCATTCTGTCCTCTTCTGCCTTGAGGCCTGACTCCTACAGACCACATCCCCTGGGAGCCCAGTTAGGCATGGTGGGAAGAGGGAGAGGTCAGGGTATTTTCCCCCCACAACTGGCCTGACCATATTTAGAAGCAGCTATGTCCCTCAGTCTGGGCTATGGCTTCCGCTGGACAGTGCCTCTTTCAAGGTCAGCTCTTGCCAGGCTCCTTGCCCTCTCAGCTCTGGAGGGCTGGGGTGAGCGGTAAGAGTTTCTCACTGGTGCTTGTTCCTGGGTGCTCTCTGCTGATTCTCTGAACTCTGCTTACTCCTCTGGAAACAATCTCTTTATGAAACTCCCTATAATTAAACACCCAAGAACCTGACTGACCCATATTTCAGTATTAGAAGACACCAGTCCATGGAGAGACAGTCTGCCTGTGGACCACGATGAGTTGGTGCTGGTGAATACGCACTACAATTAAGAACCATGAGCATTATTGAGAGTGAGAGACCTCTAAGTGGTACCAGAGCACTCAGGCCTCTGCAGAGAGTGTTCCAGATAGGTAACACTCTATGCCTAAGGGAAATTCCAGAAGCCGTTTAACAAACCTGAGACTTCTTTACTACTCCAGCTTGTTCATTTTACAGAATCATTTCCCACAGAGACTATAATGTTAGAAAAAAGAATATTCAAGAGCCAGAGTTCTTTTTCCAAAGTACCTCGTCACCTTCCACGTTTGCAGCCAGATGCCTCCTTGTTGGCTCCACCAGTTTCCCAACACCTCCCTACCACAATTAGTTCTCCACGTCGTATGCCTTTGTGCAAGATCACTATGCTTCACTTAAGCACAGCTACATGAATAAACTAAGAGTCCCAAGGAGGATGTAAAAAGGAGAAATCACTGGTCCTCTATTCTTCTCTCAGTAAACATGGGAGAGATGTAGCACATGAAAGATTAGTAGTGGGAATGACAAGCTGTAATTTCAGAAGAGGGAAGGGACTCAGCCAGGATAGGGGGGAAAAACAGGTGACACAAGTGTGTAGTGGTCCTTACCCATCAGTGTCAACTTCCTGGGCCTCTGCTTGGATGTGATGACTTGTAAAGACGGTGCTATGGACTGAATGCGAATGATTGGCTGGTTGGGGTCATAGGTTCCTGGCACAGCCAATTCAAGGTCCCGGCACATCAGAAGTTTTGGGGAAACATATTGCAGCTCTAAGGATGTGAGCTGTGAATAATTACAAAAGGATTTAGTGTTCTGCCTCCAGGGAGGAATTTAAACGCAATTTAAGTATTTTTCAATGGCTTGCTAATAGCGATTACTTGTCCCAAAGCAGAAGTGAAACCAGATGCTTTGGAATGAGTGTTAGAACATTCATAGACAGTAAAACAGAAAAGACTATAATGACAGTTAACTCAGCTAGAAGCCTGAGGATCCTACCTGAGGCAGCTGCTTTGAGATCCGTCTGAACACATGGTAATAGAGGTCCCAGGCTTGCGTGAGGTCCTTGACATTCCCTGATTTCATGTACTTTCTGCACCACTCTTGGGCCTCCATTAAATCTCGACCATATGCCTGAGAGGTAAATCAGGGCAAATTTGCAAGTGGTCAAAGTCTCAACCAAGCTAGGAGGCTAAATCCCCAAGCCGACTGAAGAAATACCCTAGGAGCCTAGTGTGGCCAGAAAACACTGGCAGGGAACTGGTGAGAGCAAAAGCTGTACAGTGTCCAATCCTGAAGCTCCCAGACCAGTAGCATGGCTTATCAGGGAAGGAAAGGTTAGAGGAGAGACAAGATGACCTCTTGAGGAATCCTGTGATCTTCCAACCAAACCTTCAGGAGGGTTCTTGTAACTCAATGACAATTGCATTTCTGGTGTTTTTCTATCCTGTGACCTCCATCAGAGGACATGTCATTAAAGTCAGTGGGAAGGCTAGAGGGCAAGGAGTCTGACAAAGGCTGTGGGTCATGTCCTTTCATGCTTTTTTTATTCCATACCTGATTAAAGGATGTTTCCTTCAGAGTCTGGGGGCCCCGTTCCATCATAGCATGCAGGGGCTCCAGCACCTCAAACATGCCTTTCACATTCCTTTCCCCAAAGTACAAACGAGACGCCTCTTCCAGGCCTTCGTGCCACATCTCATGCCAGAGGATGGCCACTCGGATCAGCTCCTCGCTCACCTGGGTCAAAGAGAAAAAGGAGAAAAGCACCAAGGATAAGCTAAATTCAGAAAGGTCTGTCTCAGAGAAATAGGAGGTACTCTTTCTGGTAGCCAGAGGGAGTACGCAGCACTGATGTGAGGAAGAAAAACAATCCCACTGTAGACCTCTGCCTAGGTGACCAGGGTCAGTGAAATCCCACACGGGCTCTGGACTCACCATCATGGCCTGCTGTACCAGCGTGTTACTGTGCTCACACATGTTCTTTAGAATCTTGTTGGCTGCATTGTGACGGGCTGTTGTGGTGGACTTAGAAGCCACAGTCAGGGGGTAGATCAGGGCCTGAAGCAAATACAGAAGGAACATTTGCAGAGGGATGTGTGAAAGGAGCCTGACACTACTTTTGAGGAGGATGACAAAAGAAGTGGTGAGTATGACATTAACACCCACTTGAGCCTACCCGGAAGGAGGCTACTCAATCTTGGAGGGAGCTCTTTCTTTTCTGGAAGGCCTTTGGGCCACTGGGACTGCTAGCTGGACAGACCCTCCTGGGGCCGGACAGAAGGTTGGGCTCCCAGTTCCTTCACTTCTGTCTCTAGAGCAGCTTTTGGAAAGGCTGAACACCAAACCCAAAGGTCATGTTTGATGGGAAACTGCCCAGGGTCTCCACATACCTGGGGGTGGTACCGACCAATGTCTGTGAGAAGCTGGTGAATGAGGCGTCCCACCAAGGGTCTGGGCGTGTCAATTCTTGCAATGAGCTGAGGTATAACCTGGTGTTCAAAAAGACACAGTATGCAGCACTTATTCTTCTGGGAAAAGATCAACTCTCATAACTGGTTTTGGTTGATGCTGTCAGGCTCTGAAATGGTTCATTCCCTTCAGTTCTCTAAAAGAAACTAAAGAAAATACAGACACTTGACCCTGGGACCAAGCTCTAGTTCTTCAGCACTGTATAACATATGCTGCCCTGTTACGCTGAACACTGCCACGATTCCACGAGAAGACATATATCCTCACCTGTAACCAAGTATCAATCTGGATTGCTTTCACACCTTCCACTAAGGCTTCATTGACATCTGGCCAGTGACCATAATCAAACCATAAGGTGAGGACTCTGAAAAAGGAAAATGACAAAGTCACAGAAAATTTAGTTTCCCAGTTTATGTCTGTTTGTTCTTCATCTTTAAGGCCCTTAAGGGTTGGGTGCAGTGGCTCCAGCCTGTAGTCCCAGCTACCGGGGAGGCTGAGGTGGGAGGATCGCTTGAGGCCAGGAGTTCGAGCCTGCAGTGAGTTATGATGGTGTCACTGTACTCCAGCCTGGGTGACAGAGTGAGACCCCGTTTTCTAAGATAAAAAAAAAAAAAGGCCAGGTGCAGTGGCTTACTCCTATAATCCCGGCACTTTGGGAGGGTGAGTGGGAGGATCACTTGAGATCAGGAGTTTGAAACCAGCTTGAGCAACACAGTGAGACCCCCATCTCTACAAAAAATTGAAATAATTAGCCAGGTGTGGTGGCGTACACCTATAGTCCTAGCTACTTTGGAGGCTGGGAAGCTGAGGCAGGATGATCACAGGAGTTTGAGGTTGCAGTGAGCTATGATGATGCCACTGAGCTCTAGCTCCAGCTCCAGCTCTAGACCCTGCCTCAAAAAAAAACCAAAAAACCAAAACAAACAAACAAACACCCCCCCCTCCCCCAGCTCTTAAGAAGAGTGTTGGCAAGGACCCAAATCAGTGGTCCTCAAATGTGTTTGGTCTCTGGACCCCCTGGGAGCAGGTGTCTGTGATGGGCGGCAGTGGTCCTGACTGAACACCATGAGGGGGGTTATAATAAGTAAATGAGTATTTCATCCCAGATCATGTCAAGGGTCACCACGGCATAAACTCAGACACTGAACAGATGAGCCAGGATAACCTTAGAGAACCATAAATATGCACGTATGAAAGGAGTTGCTTGTAGAGCAGTAGCAACAGGGACATCTAGCAGTTAGCCGGCCAGAGATCCCCAAAGGAAGCAGGAAGCTGACCTCACCTGTAATCTCTGGACTGATCTGGGTCACTTGTTAAGACCTGTCAAAGCTGCTGAGGGATTTTAGAAATACTGTAATTAACAGATGGGTTAATTATTCCCCACATAATAAACCACACACAGGGAGTTATCCCTCCACTTTTCCCCCTTGCTCTCTGCAAACTTCATCCACACAGGTGGGCCTGGGCAGCCATTACTTCTCAAACTGCAGCAGAGAAAAAGGCGCATATGCCAACCTTGGTGTACTGACTGGGCCAGGAATGGAAAGAGGACTTTTATGTGTGACTTGTGTCGGCCTACCAGAGTTATGTCCTTCCCTTCCCTGATACCTGAGTGTATCCTGGAGGTTGTTGCCTCGTGACAAGGAGATAGAACGGAAGAAGCCCTGAACGGCAGGAACAGTGTACATCAGGAGGGTTTTGGACAGATCCTGTTGGAACACACATGTGTTAGTGACACTCTTGCCTTGGCTTTCTCATCTGTAAAATAGGCAAAACAGCATACTAATGGTATCTGCCTCAAAGAGTGGTTACAAGGATTAATCAGTTAATGCAAGAAAAGCCTTTAATCGGTACCTGGCATATAGCAAGCACTCAATAAATGGCAATTGGTTCATAACTGTTATCATCTTGGGTTAACTAACAGTGGCTTCCTGAAGAGGATGGCAGGGGGAGGTGGGGCTGAGGCTCTGAACACGCTGATCCGTGGGCCTTCTGGCTGCCCTGGTGCATTCTGAACTGATAGCCCAAGGGGAGGCAGAAGGGGAGAGAAAAGCCCCGTCCGCAGAGGGGACCTACAGATGTGCTGGCCACCCACACACAGGTGCAGTGCATTATGTGGATGGGCTCATCCCTGTGGGAAGCACTGCACAGAACTCACTATTCAGCCCGGGGCTCTGTTAGGCCCCAAACACAAATATACACACAGAAGCACTGTCCCAGGCAAGGCTGGGATGGCAGATAAGCAGTATTTTCTAGCTCCCTCTGGCACTTCAGATAAAGCCTCAGGGACAATTATCCATCCCATTCCTCAGGAAGCCTGGCGCCTTGGTCAGTTCTTATGAGAAGAAGAGACAGCTACCTCAGTGACCTTCTTCTGCAGAGGAGAAGGGGTGGGGCTGTTCTCCGCACTTTCAGCCTCACTCTCGCTGTTGCTGCCTTCGGTGCTGGCTGTGGCGGCGGCGGTGGCAGCTGTGGTGGCAGCAGTGGTGGCGTTGGTGATGTTGGCTCCACTGGTGTGACGCAGTTTTTTCTTCTCATCACGGGCTTGGTTCTGATGTTTGTAGTGTAGTACAGCTTCGAAGTTCATCACTGCCCACGCATGCCAGGCCTGAGTCGGGTGAGAGCCAAAGACAGACAACGGGGCTGTGAGCAACAGCAAGGCTCAGAGGACCGTGAGGTCAAGGCTGAGGAAGAGCTGTGATCGCCTCTTCTTCTCTGTGGTCAACAGAGCAAGACTCCACTTCAATGAGACACTCAGGAACGGGGCATTTTATTAAATTCAACATGACTCATTTTGTGGCACACTAACTACGTCAGGTACTGCTGCCAGCGCTGTGGGGGAGGGGCACAGCGAGAGGGGCAGGATATAGGCCTTGCCTCAAGGGATCTCCTGGTCTTGCAGGGAGCTCACCAACATACGTAAAGACCTCGATCCTCTGCAAGGCAGAGTGCAACTGGGGTAATGAAGAGATGGACAATGGGCGTGCCGGGGACAGGCATCTGGAAAGCTTCATTGAGAAGAGGGATTTGGGGCAGGGCCAGAAGACAGCTGCAGATGGGCAAGGAGGCAACAAGAGAGAGGGCAGCAGTGAGGACTTCTTAGCAAGGGGAAGAACAAGGCTGAAGGCAAGCAAGCACAGAGCAGTTCATGGGAAACGAGCCCATGGATGTGACTGAGCTGGGGGTATGTGCAGGAGAGGAGCAAGAGGGAGGCCAGCTAAGTGCTGGGGCAGATGACAGAGGAGCAGGCACACCGGGCCACACACTCCCACTTCACTCTGCAGGAAAGCAGAGCTATGCTGAGTTTCAAGTGCACAAAACAGATTATTTAAGAGAGCAGTGGTTGGGGGCAAGCAGCCAGTTCTCACACTATTCCAGGGGAGAAAAGTCTGAACAGGTCACAAGACAATGGACAAGGGAAGACACTGAGAGCACAGAAGCGTGATGGAGGGTGGACCTCATTCACCCATCTGGCACCCGCACCGGCCCGTGGTATGAGGCAGAGTTTGCTTTGCAGTGTGGTATCTTTGCAGTGATAGCAGGACATTAAATTACCCACTAATAGTTGGACTTTCTGGATAACCAGAAAATTCCTTTGTATCTTTTACTAAAAATCTTTAACATAAATGTGTCCAACTTAGTTTTCCTAATTTTCAATTAGGAAAATTTCCAACTAAGAAGAGTAGATTGAGCACAATTAACCTTTACTTGATGAGTAAGAATTCTACAATGATCCAGGGTTCAGTTATGCCATACCTTCGTTTATTCAGCGAGTACCTCTTGTATATCTGCTATGTACCTGGCACTGATCTGGGGTCAAGGTGAGAAGACAAACAGCCCTGGCATACACACAGGGCCATGACATTGATGGTAGAAGATATCATAAAACCAAAGGGACCTATGCTAGGAAATGCTTTTAAAAACTAAAACTAAAGTTCCTAGAACCAGCTTCTTTCTTGGGATTTGCTTCTTTCCTAAAAGCTGAACGAAGAAAAGTAACTCTGGTTAGGGGACAGTTCTGATTAGTAAAGCTCCAGTTAATTAAGGGTTTAGTGGATTTGCTTTCCAGCTTTGGACATGGAGCTGTCCTAGAGAGAATACTGCTCCTGTCACAAAATGGACATTTTTCAGATCAGAATGAAGTGTGCTTAAATGAGGGTAAGATTTTTATTTTAAGTGCTTCTGTGGTCTTCAGATGGAAGTTTTGATCTCCGAGGGAATTAATTCACAAAGTATGAGCAAGTTAAGGAGACACTGGAAAGAAACAGATGACACCTGCTATACCAAGCAGCTATTACCAGGAGGCCCTTCAGAAATATTAAAAAAAAAAGAGAGAATGTGTGTTCTCACCAAAGATGTATACTTCCAAGAGTTACCCTTCCATCAGTCAATCACATCCTTTATATGTTTTCTAATTCTGTTTATTGTTTTGAAAATTTTCCTGTAATGTAACAGGATGTTACTCAGATCTTTCCAATAAAAACAAAGAAAGTCAAGGTCTAAGGAGGAGCAGACAGGGATGGAAATCAGAAAAACGTTGAGCAGGAACAGATGACCCAAGGGAAGATAAAGTTCCAGAAACTAACCATGTGTCCAGATGCTCCTAGGAAAACAAGCAGCTCAGAGTCTATAAGACAGCAGCAATCCTCAATGGCATGCACATAATAATGGGGTAATAAGTATTTCTCAAATAAAAGAATAAATTCATCTTTAGGTATCAATTAAACTTGTAAGGGAAACTCAGGCTCCTTTGGGCCTCTGACAGACAGGCTCCAGGGACTCAAGAAGCAAATCCACAGTATCAGACCCACTCCACAGAAGTGTAGCTGTAACTACTAGCACCCGGGAGGACACAGGCAAGGCTGCCAGGGTGGGGCTGGGTTTTACACGTGCCCCTGCTTCCAAGTCACCTTGTACCAGCTGCGGTCGTGCTCCGTGGCGGCACTGTAGTACTGCAGCACCTTGGGGATTGTGCTCTCATTGATGCCCTGTAGGTTCAGCTGCCACTCCCCAAGTTTCAGGAAGCACCTGAAATGGGAGAAACAAGCCCCGTGTTGTTCCCTCCTCAGAGAACAACAAATTTCAGGGGAACACCGAAGCCCTTCTGGTATTTACTCTGCTTCTCAGGTGGCAACACGATGGAACCAGCAGCATCTTCAACTGTAAGGAAGGAAAGAGATGGGCTTTTGGGATAAATTTTTAAGGTATCACCTTTCCTTCTTGACCTTTGTCTTTCAATGATAGCATAAACTGGGTGCCTGGTACAGGTAGGTCTGTATGGACCTATCTACCCCAAACCTAATTTTTGTGGCTGACAGTTGTTGAGTGTTACTTTTCTTATTGATTGCTATATGGCTTCTCCCCTACTCTTTGTAATGATGATATTAACAGCTGACATTTGCTGACTGCTACCGTATTCTAGGTGCTGCTCTAAACGCCTGATGTGTACTCTTCCCATTAATCCTCACACCACAGTAGGAAATAGGAACTCTTACTACTCCTTTTACACCACGAGGAAACTGAGGCATGGAGAAGTTAAGTAACTTATCTAAGTTACACATCAAACTAGTAGCATATCTGGCATTTGAAAACAAAGATTCTAATTCTAAAGCCAGACACCAGGAGGAGAACAGCATATGGCTGCTCTTGGGCTGCTGAAGCCTGGGAACGTAAGTGGCAGAGACTTTGGAGCAGTACGATTTGATGGCTGCCTGGAATCCCTACTGGAAAAGGAGAGAGATGTCAGCAACCAGCCACCCGAGGAGCCTTGAACTCCCCCTTGTTGAAGAAGCTGCTGGGTTGGCAGGGCTGGAATGTAACTGGCCCCAGGCCAGTGGGGACCTCACCGGGCCATGAGCTTGTGCAGTTCCTGTTTGTGTTGCTGGTCTTCAGTAGCGATGGCATGCTGGGCCTGTTGCTGCATGGTCTGGACAAAGTGCTGCATGTGCTGGAAGGCATCGATCTGTAGCAGGACAAAGGCACAGACAGCCCCTTGGCATGAGGCCCAATTAGCAGGAAAGGAACTTCTGTTCATCTGATAGGCACACGAGTCAACCCCTCTCCAAACAGAACACCCTAGATCACAGGGTGAGGACCCCACAGGACTGAGGACAGAGGACCAGGGCATGATGCTGGGAGAGGGCTGGATTTTTCAATTAGAGTCATGATTTATTTAACTCAAGTCTTAGTTCTCTTTTGCCAACTGTAATTACCATTTTTATAAGCCTTGGGTAAGTTTCATGCCTGGCTATCCCATATAACAATTCACATGAAGTAATTTGAAACAACTTCTTACTTCACTATCAATATGTTGCCCTGGGGGAAATTAGGCTTATGGGGAATGGTTTCAGGCTAGTAAAATTTTGGTATTTGTTTATAACACTATGGCACCTTGGACACTCCAGCATAGCAAAAACTATAGATTTAAAAATCAGATAGAACCCTCGGTACCCAAATAAGAACACAGAGATAAGGTGAAGCCCCTCATGCATTCAAAGGGAAGAGGGAGAAGACATTACTAAGCAGACATCTAGTTGAACAGGGTGGTGTGGGAGCAAAATGTTCAGAGCATCCTTAAGCAGTTAGATCTATTTACACTATAGGATTTTATACAAAGTGAACAGAAGGCATTTGAGGTAGGAAGAGATACCTAAACTAGGGAAGACCAGAGACACAGAGTCAGATCTGGGAGTACTGTACAAGCCTGCCATGTCCAGACACACTAGCACCTTAATAAATAGGGTCCACATCATTTTTAAAGGGGGAAAAGAACTTTTCTGGTTTTTCTAGAGAGGAAAAAAACCCCAGAAAAACCAAAAAAAATAACGGGCTTCAAGGATGGAGATAGAACGTACAAACATCAAAAGCTCAAATGGAAAAATGGCAAAATCTAAATCCACTAACGTAGGGAGAGGAAACATTACATGAGAGAATGTGAAAAAGAGGCTATGTGTTCTTTGCTGCAGAAGAGGAAAAAAAAAATCAACACTTCAAATAAATAAAAGGTCTCCTCATGATAAATAATACAAGAGCTGTTTTCTTTTCTTTTTAAAATAAGAACATGTCAGTGATGATGGCCTTGAAGGAAAACGAAACGCCCTGGCTTGAGGGCCAGGACCAACCTCAGGTACTTTTCAATGTAAGGAATTAACTGGCATCAAGAGATAGGGCTTAACCCAGAGTGAGAAGGATGTGACAAACAATTGATCAGGAAACTCATCCATGCACAGGGCAGAGCACACAGATGTTCCAACAGTTAACAAGATACCTGTCCCCCTCAGACACCTGCCTTCCCAGAGTTCCCTAATTCACCACCGGCTTTGAAAAATGAACCACATTAGCACCCCACACCTGGGAAGTGATAAATGTTCCTTAGTTTTTCTTCTAGGAGTCTTTGACCAGATTTAAATCTGATTGAAAAAGAAAAATGAATTGAGAAGCAGTACTAAAAATCAATCACTTAAAAGGTGACTGATGACTCAGTGTGATCAGTGTGTACATCAAGCAGGCAGGAACTAAACCAAGAACTTTGATACCAGGTGCTTTTCAGAGCTCATAAGCTATGTGTCACTGACAATCCAGACATAGAGTTCAAACTCTGGTGGACTTAACAAGGGGCTGAACAAAAATCAACTACCAAAGCTGGCAAGGCTGGGTATTAGTTTAGATTTGAACCCAATATTATGTTTATCCAGCATGGGAGAATCCAATATCTTTCTACTCTGTAACATGAGGCAACTTATTTTCAAGGAATTGAAAATGTTCTATTTAAAACTTCTTTTCTGCATCCCCAGGAAATATAAAGGGGGGAAAGTGATTCTTTCCCTCTTACAAATGAAGGACCAGTCACTCGGAGGAAGGAGCTTCTCTCAGGCCCATCGAGTTTTAGTTAGCAATAGTACTCTGCTTCTAGACTGCATGGGTGGTTTGTGGGCAAGAATGACGGCCTTGGCTTAGTGAAATTTCATGGAAGGACTAGCCCATCTCTAATTCTGTGAAATGTCTTGTCTAGGAAAACATTTTACATATACCTATTGCCTGATGCCTTCCACCATACCAGGGTCTGCTCTTCCCCAAACAGTTCATTTGCCTTAGGCAAGGCAGAGAGTAGATCCTTGTTTATGGTACAGGAAAGTTAGGCTCAGAGAATGACTTGCTCAGAAGCACAATTATTTTATTTTATTTTATTTTATTTTTTTGAGACAGAGTCTCGCTCTGTCACCCTGGGTAGAGTGCAGTGGCACCATCATAGCTCACTGCAACCTCAAACTCCTGGGCTCAAGCGATCCTCTTGCCTCAGCCTCCCAGGTAGCTGGGACTACAGGCATGCACCACAATGCCTGGTTAACTTTTCTATTTTTAGTAGAGATGGGGTCTCGCTCTTGCTCAGGCTGGTCTCAAACTCCTGAGCTCAAGCAATCCTCCTGCCTCGGCCTCCCAGAGTGCTAGGATTATAGGCATGAACCTCCGCACCTGGCCCAGAAGCACAATTATTACTAAGTACTCAGTTTCCTTTGGGTAGCTCCTCAACTACAAAGATGTGACATCTCTAGCCCTGGGCTTGAAGTCTAAGCCCTTAACTTTAAATAGGTTCCTAAGTTTTAAACCCCCCAGAATTTGGGCTACTAAGAAAAGGTCATACTCCGTGGAGAATTTGGGCTGCAGTCATATGTTGAAAGAACCCTCTCCTTGGTTGAGATATTACCCAAAAGGCTCCTTCTGCCTGCCTTCGGCAAGACATTCAAAGACTTGGAGGCTTTACATAGGCAGGAAATCAGACTATATTTAGATCCAGCACCTTCTGCTTTTCTCATTTGCCTGGAGGAGGTCAGGCTTTGAATCAGAAATGCTCTGGCCTGGGAGGCTCATAGAGACTGAAAAGTAAAACAAAACGATGAAAATAAACAAAATCCCAAAACTGCACATTTGGAGAAGGCAACTTGAGTCATTAGTGTTGAAGTAAATCCCAGCCAAAGACCAGGTGCCTGGGTGAGGGCTGTGGATCCCACTTGGGGTGGCAGTCACAGCCCACACTGAGTCAATCGTCCACAGAGTCAGTCAGTCTCCGTATCCCAGGCTCTGGATCTCCTAAGTGTGCCTTCAGCAGAGACCGACTTCTATTTTATCAGATCTTTCCATAGCTGTCCCACCAGTGGCTGAGTTTTACTCCTTTCTCCTCTCAGGCGCCACTGTGGGGACAACAATAGGGAGAGGAGGCCTGCTGGGACACCCTCTTCCTTTTGCTAAGGAAGATTACGGAGATGATTTTGCCTCCAGGGCCTACTGTTTGTTAATCACCATCATCCAGGGAGACTGTTTTAAAAAAACAACCAAAAACCAGGAGCCACATCTATTTCTCAAAGGTTTGTCTGTAAATAAAGTAAGAGGAATTCTATATTGACTTCAAGACAACTTTCCCTCCTGGTTTTAGCATTACACCCTGCATGTTGTTGCTTTTAAATCCAAATTGATGACAAGAAAGGAGACTAGAAGTCTGAAAAAACCAAATTGGCCTTGTGAAAGTTCTAGCCTGTGTTTTCACAAATACAATATTTTTGTACTGACAGCCCATCTTCTCTTAGGAGGCATAAACTGTGCCTTTTCTACGTTCCAGCACTTTCTGGATATCAATAAATATAACTGTGATCAAATCCATTGGTTTGATCAATGGTATATGTGCATCTCCTCAACTATGATTCACTTTGTGACATCAGGCCAAATAGCTTCATAACAGGAAAAGACTCCCTGATGTTGCAGGTGGATGGTTTAAACATTGTTTCCTTTCTGCCCTTTAAGGAGCAGTAAGAAGCAGATTAGGTGAGCATTCTAGAGAAGGTGGTCTGCTGCTGGATGGATTCAGATACAGACCTTGCGAGCGCTCTTCCACATGTTTTTCATGTAGGCATAGGTCACCTGAGGGTGAACTGTTGGCAGAGGATGATCAAGTTGCCGAGATGGATCAACTCCCAGGAGCAATACTAAGGTTTTATGAGCAAGAGCCTTAAAAACAACAGAGATTAGGTTACAGACAGACCGTTTGGCCTAGGGGCACCATGCCCTACCCGTGTGGAGGTGGGGGTCACTCACCAGCCTGCCGCTCTTGCCACACAGACTTGCATACTTGAGCCAGGTTCTCATGTCCTCATGAGGGCTGACCACAAGGGATCGCACCATAAGGATTTTCTGCCAGTCCTCTACAATACGCTGGCAGCCCTAGAACATTCAGAAATGAGGATTAGATACATTCTGTGCTATATCTTTTTTTTGGTTGATAAGACAGGGTCTCACTCTATTGCCCAGGCTAGAGTGCAGTGGCATCATCATAGCTCACTGCAACCTCAAACTCCTGGGCTCAAGTGATCCTCCTTCCTCAGCCTCCTCAGTAGTTGGGACTACAGGTGCATGCCACCACACCCAGCTGATTTTTAAAATTGTTTTATAGAGATGGGGTCTTGCTATTGCCCAGGCTGGTCTTGAACTCCTGGCCTCAAGAAATCCTCCCACCTCAGCCTCCCAAAGTGCTAGGATTACAGACGTGAGCCACTACGCCTAGCTTCTCTGCTATATCTTAAGCCCCTGCAAGCAATCGCAAAATCCACTCTGAAACAAAAAGGAGATTTATTGATAGAATGCCAACTTTCTCATGTTAAGGGCACTGTGGGTGAAATTCCTCTTAGGGACTTTTCAGCAATTTGAGACACAGCAGAACATGGAGTCTGAAGCTTGAATCTTGCCTCTGCCACTTACCATTTATGAGACTTTGGGCAGTTACTTAACTTCTCTCTGATCTGTAAAGTGGAATAAGAATAGTACCAACTTCATAGGGCTCTCATCAGAATTAAATGAATTAAATGATTTCAATTTCTTTTGTGGATTATGAATAATGCATTTTTAACTTTAATATTTTGCTTCAGTCTTTCTGGTTGAAGATGACTATCACTGACAAAGAAATTAAATTTAAAATGTAGCATTCAGACTGGGCACGGTGGCTCACGCCTGTAATCCTAGCACTTTGGGAAGCCAAGGTGGGAGGATTGCTGGAGGCCAAGAGTTAGAGACCAGCCTGGGCAACACAGTGAGACTAGGTCTCTACAAAAAATAAAAAAATTAGCCAGGCATGGTGATGTATGCCTGTAGTCCTAGCTGCTCTGGAAGCTGAGGCAGGAGGATCTCTTGAGCCCAAGAGTTTGAGGTTGCAGTGAACTATGATCATGCCACTGCACTCCAGCCCGGGTGAGAGAGTGAGACCTGTCCCTCACATCCCCCCCAAGTATCATTCAAAATTTAAAAAATGAATTAAGTAGAAGTTTAAATAATTACATTTTCAAATGATGTTGTTTGTAACTTGGTAGCATTTATACTCCTGAAGTTATTAAAGCCTAAACCTGCACTAAGACTTTTGGGATACCCTGGCTATTGGCCATCTTTCATTTCTATCTGTCTTAGATCAAAAGCTACATAAGAAAGAGGAAGTGCTTCATTAATTTATACTTAAAAATTCTCTGAAATAAAAAAAAAGAACAAAATTAATGGTTATCAAAGGAGCCAAACTAATTTTATATCAAATGACTGCTAAGAATAAAATAAACTTCTTTTTGCACTCTCACTGGTAAGAAGTCAGATTCAGGAGGGTAGGGGGAGAGATGGGTTCCTGAGATCTATTACTTTGTGAGTGAATTCCATGAACCCATGGAACGGTCCTCCATGGAGACAACCTTAAAGGTCTAGCAACAATGATCTCAGGCTTTCAGCTGTGATATGATGCTGTCTGACCCTAAGTGGAGAACCTAAGTCAAGAAGAGACCCAGTACAGGTCTCTTAAGGCTGACCTCTAAAACTGCTCTGCAAGAGATACTGGTTGGTATTTTAATTTAAATGACTTGACCACAAAATGGCAGTTTTCTAGCCCAAGCAGTTCATCTGACAGCAAGCCATCCATGAGAGCCAAATCTCCACCACAAAAGTAATGCTTTATTTTCAGGCTTTGGATCCTATTTTTCCATCCCGTGAAGTGTGACAACAATGATTTGGAAAGTTAGAAAAACATAAAAAAGTACATTGAGTGATTGTTTTGGTTACTTCTCACCAGTGGCTAGTTTCTCCCAGATGCTGAAATAATTTGGCCTCCTATAAGCCAAAAAACATATTGCTGTCTCAAGATAGGGAAGTCACGAAGGGTTAAGGTGATGACAGTGTCCTGGACCCAGTAAAGTCAGACATGCACCTCCCCAGGACTTATTCAATGCATTCCCCAGGACTCATTCAATGTATTCCCCCTTCCAAGTCTATATTTGGATCAAGTCCTACTTGTTAGAATCTCAGAAGATTCATCAGATCTCTGATGTGGAAACTCTTCACCCCATTACAGGCACTTCAAAAAACTGGGGTGTGTACAAGTTAAGTGGGAAACATTTGCTTTGTGGAATTCTTTCTGGTGCCCAGGAGATAATTTTCCATCAAAACATTCACTGGGCATTTCATAATTACTAATAAAACATGCAAAAGAACTGTATGTGCTCATTTACGAGCCATAAACCACTATACTCATAGATGTTCCTTTGCCCACTGCTCTTTCCTATCCAGGGGAATGTGTCCTGAGCTTCCTGGGCAGGAATGCAGCCTGGAGTTGAAAGGTTTTGTCACAGCCTACTAAAAAGCCTGGAAGCACATACCTCCATTGGTCTGGAGCAAGAATTTAGAATTAGGTGTGGACTGGCCAAGAGGAAATGGCTTATAATTGAGGGGGTCGATTATGACAAGCAAGGAGACAAATGGTTTCTGGAGTGGTAAAGGCTTTCTCTTTTTTTTGCTGATGAACTTCCCATACTACCTACTCAAGGAATGAAAGAACTGGTTATCATTTCCAAGAACACTTAGGACCGCTGACTCCCAGACCTGGAATTGATAGCTACTCATGCTAAAATGATCAGAATGTGACAATGAAAATACTGATGGAGGACTTGGAAAAGTTCCTCTACAAGGGGAAAATGCAGTGGAAAAAAGTCTAAATAGAGGCGACAGGATGACTCTGACCTAAGGAACTATAAACAGCAGGGGTTGGTGAATGAGAGTATCAGGCAACCCCATCTAAAAAGCTGGATGCAGGTGGCTAGTAAGCATAGTGAGAGCAGTGGTTCTTAGCTTTGGCTTTTGGAATCATCTGGGGAGCCTGAAAAAGATACTGATCCCGAGCCTATCCCCAGAAATTTTGATTTAATTGGCCTGGGAAATGGCCTAGGCACCAGGATTTTTAAAAGCTCTCCTGGTGATTCTACTGTGCTGCTAAGGTTGAGAGCCACCGATTTTGAGGTTATGATTCCCAATTGACTGGTCATAAGTATCACTTATTAAAGACACTTTCTTTTATTCCTAGAGAAGAGTGAGAATAGGCTGGAAAATTGGTCATTCTCTCATAGCTAAAGCTTAAGTGAAGAGCCTTTGAGTGTTCTGCTTTGTATGTAAGCTGAGCACCACATTGGTGAAGGAGGTAGGAAAAGCATGTTGGGTAAGGGTGGGGGTTGGGGGGACAAGTGCTGGCCCAGGTCCTGCGGGGTGCAGGGTAGAGGGTGAACCGGAGCTTTCCACCAAGCTCACCTGCAATCTCTCCCACCAGATCTGGCGGATGATCTCTCGTCGCTCAGGGACAAGTTTGTACTGGATAACCTCCTCCAGCTCGGACAACATGTGGCAAGAAACCATGGCCTGATGGAAGCAAATCACATTCCAACCTAATTACTGCATAAACAATCCAAAAGACAGGATTAATTTAAATCATTTCTTCTGGTGTCAGGGTATCTGCTGACCAGAGAAAACAGGCATGTTCCAGGCAGCCTGTGAATTCTCTCTAGTCCACTCTGGAAAAAGAACTGATACAAGCCTCAAAAACGACAATGTGCAGAATATTCGACACTTACCCCGTATGCCCGACTGTAGCTCTCTCCTGCCATCGCAGTTAGCTCAGCATCCAGCAGGTCCCTGGCCTTGTCGATGCACTAGAAGAGAAACAAAGAACCCTTGGGACTGTGCTCTGGACTTGGGAGCTGAAGGCTATTCTAGAGCTTCCCAACTAGCTGCAAAAGTTGTCTGTCTCACTTAAATCCCAGTGACGAGGAGAGAAACTCAAGGAAGAAGGGAAGAAATCTTTTCCCAGATCTGAATGGCTAGAGACAAGTATTATACAATTTCTCATCCAAGACAGAAATATATGGCATCCACAACTTTAAAAAATCTAAGTAACACCCATAATCTCAGGTGACAAGAGAGAGAATGTAGGCTGTAAAACAGCATCTCAAGAAGACATCCTTTGGGATCTACCTTCTTTTAACTTTTCCTTGCTGGGCATGTTTGTGAAAATAGATTCTTCATACACTTGAATGGCTCCAGGTGGTCATCTCTGGCTTCCAAGCACCCTCCCTCCTCATGCAAGAGTGCCTCTGAAATCAGCAGAGGTACCAGTCCTCTCCACGTGAACAGGAGCTCTTGTGGATGGCCCTGATCTCAGTTCTCATCACGTAAATCAGAGGCCGGGGGAGGCTACAGGACTGTGGTTTGAATCTTTTCTGTGCTATCAGTTAAAAACCCCTCATGCAGAGCTTCTCCTCTTTTGAATGTTTAAGGTTAATTAGTGTGTCCCCATCCTTAAGTGCTCAGATCATTTTCCTGGGCACTTCATCTAAGATAGTTTGGTGCTTGACAGGGTGGATGTGATTACCTCTTTATTTCATTCTGCAAGTTAGCACAGTATTTGCAAATAAGCACTAGCTTCCTTGGAAGGTAATCAAAGTGTGACATGCCTGCATGGCCAGAAGACCCTTGTGACTGATTTCTGCTGCACAGTAGGGATTTCCCCTTTGGTGAAACTCACAGCTTCTCTTTACTACGAGGAATGCTAAGGCAAGGTGATAAAAAGGATGCAATGATGACCCAAAAAGCTAACTCCAAAAGCAACTGAAATGGTAACTTCCAGAACACATTTGTCCCCCCAGTACAAAAAGCAGCCCCAGCTGATGTGCTGGTGGAGCTTACAGAGCCAAATAAACACCAGAGCTGGAGTATAATAGCCTATTTACACAAGCACTGTGTGCTTAGGAGCACTATAACTTTTTCTTTGCTGGCAGGTTTTTACCTGTTGTGCCAAGGAGAAGAGGTCCTGATGTAGTGCCAGCACAGCTCTATAAAATGCTCCATCGTGGGTGTCCCGAGGGATCATACAGGTGTACTCTTCCATGCTGTCCCACTGACCTAGGCACACAGACAGACAGACAGACAGAAAGCATCAGGGTGGTCAGCTGGCTGGGCTAACAGCAGCATCTCAAACAGGCCTTGCCATTGTTACTTTCATTTAGCTTGGGGTACAAACAAGACAAATGAACTTGAGCCGGATGCACCAAAATCCTGCCCAGACCCTCTATACACTGTGGGGATTGATTTAACAAACCAAAGCCACATATGTCTTCCAAACATAAGACTTCACTGCTGCCCCAGGGAGCATCATGAAACATGAGGGAAGGTGCGTGAGCACAAGGCTGCACTGCAAGTGGATTTAATGCAACACCTCATTATCCTGGAGAACTCTCTCAGGTTTCTCTAGGTGAGATGAAATCACTTTCTGCCCTACTAGTGAAGCAATGTCACAGTTCAATGGTACATTGGGAAATTGCATTTTCCTCTAAACAATTGAGAATGGACATTATATGTATAGGGGACAGGATTAGACAGATAGATTGCCCGTTTCACTCTAGCAATATCTTTGCCTCAGAAGGGAGGAAATAAATATTTTAAGAGGCTCTGTTATAACAGAAAGATGGGCTAGGTCACAGCATAGTGGTCCCTGTGTCATGTTAGACTGGGGAAATGGTTCCATCTGGGAAGAGGTATTCACTTTCTCAGGTGGGGTGAGCATGTATCAAATACCAGGATTCCTAAGACCACCTGCAGAAAAGATATCAGCTTTATCAGCTGCAAATTGCAGGGCTGCCAATTTTACAAACCATTTTCCTGCCTTTCACTGCAGACTATCAGCTCATCCATTCTCTATGCCTCTGAGCACAAGCAAATAGCAAACGATGACTCCTCAGGAAGCAATTTGTTTTTGAAAAATGTTCCGGATCTAGCCCAGAGCTCATGAAAGGAAAGGATATAAGCTCTGTGACTCAAGAGGGATAGAAGAACAGAATGGAGGTGGAATGTTATATAACCTTCCTCTGGACTCCACAGGTGGAGCTTTTCACCTGGGACATCCAGTGTATTCTTTCCTCTCTTATTAAGAACATCCTTGGAATAGATGCCACTAATGTTCCTGGCCAGGGCCTAGTGTCAGAAATCCATATACATCTGTAGGATTAAAAGGAAATCTCTCTTTTAAAATATTCTGGGAGTAGGAGTGAGGTGGGCAAGTGTTGGATAGCAAGGAGAAGAGACAATAAAATGGTCAAATGGTCAAAACATTTATAATTGTTGCAGAAGGTGAAGGGCATACAGGGGTTCATTATACTATTGTCTTCACTTTTATATATGTTGGGAAAGTTCTGTAATAGAAGTTAAGAAATAAAAGAGACAGACAACTGTCTTTTTTATTCCTGCTTGGGATAAAGACATGGCGGGGGGAGCTCCAGCAACCATGCTGGACCATGAGGTGGATTTTAAAATGGAGACCCTGTGCTAAGTATGCAAAGCAGAAATACGGAAAAAGGCTAATGACAATGGAGCCAAAATAACGTGCTGGGAATTTCTACCTCCAGATTTCATTCATAAGAGAGAAAAATAAATCAGTAACTTGTTTAAGACAAATAAAAACAAATCCCACTATGGTATAATAAGAAATATATTTGGTCTTTGTTCCTGGTGCCTGGCACAGAGCTATCTAAAACCCTGAGTGATGGGAGTTGTCTTTTGTTATTCATAATGAGCCCTTTTTGATTATGCTAATAAGGTGAGTGAGGTCCCTAGGTAGCCTCAGGATGGGACTGGTCACCAGAAAGACCTAGTGATTATAGGGTTGGAACTTTCAACAACTGCTCCCCCCCACCCCCCCAGGATGGGTGAGAAGGCTAAAGATTAAGGGCTATAAAAACTTGAATAATGAGTTTCCAGGTTGCTGAAGGTGCTGGAAGGATGGTGGCAAACCCCAACTCCTGCACTCCCGACCCTTCTAACATTGCCCTATGTACCTGTTCATAGGTATCCTTTATAATATCCTTTATAACAAGCCAGTAAACATAAGTGAAGTATTTCCCTGAGTTCTGTGAGCCATCCAGCGAATTATCAAACCTGAGGGGGGGTCATGGGAACCCTGACTTTTTTTTCTCTCTCTTTTTTTCATTCTATATCCCATTTCAAAAAGAACACTGATTTATAGCCGGTCAGTCAGAAGCACAAGTCACAACCCAGGACTTGGCGATTGGCATCTTAAGTGGGGGCAGCACTGTGGGATAAGCCCTTAACCTGTGGGATCTGATGCTACTTCCGGGTGGATAGTGTCAAAATTGAATTGAATTGAATTGTTGGACACCCAGTTGGTACCCACTGGAGAACTGCTTGTGTGTGGTGAAAACTCCCATACATCTGGTGTTAGAAGCATTTTGTGTGAGTGTGCTAAGTGTGTTTTTATCACCAACTACATCGCAATTTTGATGCTTGAGCACTGTTTTCCTTGGCCTTCTCATGAAGATCCATTTTTACCCATGTTTAACAAGTTATAGACAAAATCATCTGGTACAAAGGACAGATGGAGGATGTAGAAGTAGGTGGATATAGTCCGATTTTACACTGCTGTAGACCTGACATGTCCACCTATAGCCACAGCGCCTTGCTCCTTGGATGCAAGCCCCCAGCCTCCCTCTCCCCGCCTTGACCATGAGAGCCTTACCTAAACCCCAAGCAGCTGCAGCAGCCATCCGGGCCATCTTGGCTTGGGTCTCATCATTAACCAGGGTCCACTTTTCACAGCACTGCTGGTGGAGCTGTCCCCTGAAGGAAAAGAATTATACAGTCAGGTTAACCCAGAACACCTCCATAACTTACCAATCTTCCTCTCTAGCCCCTTGGGTTAGCTGGGAGCTACAGAGGAACTGGTGTGATCGGGGCCTGCCTCCAACTGGGAGCCTTTAAATAAAAAGCACATTCGGCTAGATCATATAATAGAGAAGTGAATGGGCTATTCGTTGTTTTTCTGACCTGGTGCTCATAATTTGTCTGAGTGAGTTTATCAAGGATAGGGACTGTGTCTAATTCTATGTGATGTGAAATGTCCTGAACATCTGGCCACCTTCATAAATATTAAATAACCTCTCTCTTATGCCAATGAATTCTGGGCTCTTTTGCTTTGGCAGGCCTACAGAGAAAGCAATCTGAAGAGACACATCTGGACATTCATTTTGGGCGCAAAGCTATAAGGAGAACTGGCTCTTAAAAGTATTGTACAAATGGTTTTGGTCTGAAATGAAACCCAAATGAAATCAATCTGTAGAGAAGAAAGGCTTGACAATGGTCACATCTACCAGAAATCTAGATGCTGCTTATTCTCAGAATTTTGCACAATTACTATGAGTGTGGGTGAGGACTATGAGATATTGAGATATGAATGGTGCTTAAGAAACCCTAATACACGAGGAGTGCGGAAGCACTAGAACAGGGACTTCTTATTGATGGTTAAAACTGTTGCCCTCTCATGTTCTACTTCTGAATGAAAGGAAAGAAAACTCTGCTATTATGTAAATACGAGCCCCTGATTGCGTGTGAGCTTCAAGATGTAGCTAAGAGACTCTTTAATTTGTCCTGCTTTCTGAAAGACATACTGCAGGATATTTTAACTTGGCATTGGAAGTGGAATCAAGAGGAAGGGGACAAGTTCCAAGTGGCCCAGGTCAGAAGCCTCCAGGGACATGGGCTGCAATGCACAATAAGGTGATGTGTGTGCAGGGGGATAAAGGTGCTGAATTCAATCACTGCTGAAGGAATCTAGGCTGGGCTTACTGGGAACCACATCTAGAAGTGCTCAGGGCCATTATCTAGCATCTCGTGGTACAGGGGATATTAACTTCACTGTCTGTCATGTGATTAAGAGAGCCAGTGACACAAGCAACACAGAGCTGAGACCAAAAGGAGGAACTAGGTGGCCACGATGCCCCATGCACTTACTGATGCTTAGTGACGGGAGTAGGAGCTCAGTGTTGGTTCCTTGCCACCCAGATTTAGAAACTGTCACTCCTGGGCCCTGCTAGGGGTTTGCTTAGGGCAGTAGTTCTCAAACTACTGAGTCCATCAGAATCCCCTGGAGGGCTCCTGAGATGGCTGGGCTCACCTTCTGAGTTTCTGATTCAGTAAGGCTGGGATGGTGCTTGAGAATGTGCATTTCTAACAAGTTTCTACGTGACACCAAAGTCGCTGGTCCAGGGGCCACAGTTTGAGAACCACTGGCTTAGAGCATAGGAGCAGCTCATCTGTGCAGCATATTTTTGCTGGGGTCATCTCTGCAGGTAAGACAGAAAGCTGCATGATCTCTGCAGCACGTTTTTATTGGGGTCCTGCCTGGAGGTAGGAGAGACAGCTGCATGATCTCCTAATAGTCCTTCCAACCCTACAATTCAAAATTTTACAGTTGGTGGCTATAGGCAATTCAACCTCCCCCTACCCTTTTGTCAGGACCACTTGTTTCTGTGCCATGGGTCTGGGGACTAGCTTTTCTTTTCCTCTAGGGGCAGGAAGCAAGTTCATTGATTAAATCCCACAAACTGTTACCTTGAGACAAAGCAGGGAGCAATGTAGGAGCACTATTCCCGAGAGGCAACCCCTGACAGTGAACTCAGTCACTGCCCTGACCTTGTGGCTGTGTGAATAGCTGTTAGTGTCTGGTCGGTACACACAGAGACAAAGAGGCAAGGTTCTTCTCTCCCATAAACATTTGTTATAGAATAATGCAGAATATACTGAGTCCTGAGTCCTAACTCTCAAGGGCAGGGAGGAGGACAAAAAAAAAAAAGGGTAAAAAATGTCAGACTGGTTGTGGGGCAACACCTAGGATGGGTTTTCTGAAACCTTTCACTGCATACAGGGGAGGACTTGGTAAAAAAGGCCTGCCCTCCAGAACTTTGACTTTTCCATCTAGTGCTTCAGTGAAAAGCTTAGAAAGTATTCTTTCATTTGGAACACCTCCATGGGTTGGCCCTGTGATCTCACTCCCAAGGAATCTGTTCTTAATGACCTAGAGGCCTCGTGGGGAAAAGTGTGAGGAGGGGATTCACTCAGTTTACCTGCTCAGCTGCAGGTGTGGCTGCCTGGCCTTGGGGCTATGGGGGCCTAGCTCTCACAGCCTCCTGTAGGCAGATAAGCTTGGGGAAAGGGGAAGGATCTTAGCTCACTGGTAACTCCAGATCGTTCCTGATGCCACCTCTGGTAAACACTTGCCTCAGGCATGTTCAGAATATATGCTCAAAGCAAAAGAAATTTAGAAATTGCACTCTAAACAGAATTGACTGAACAAACCATATCAGAAACCTGTGTACGATCAGGAAAAGAATTCTGCTTCTTTCATTTTGTTTTAAAATCTTTTAGTCTCCTGCATTCTTAAATCCCTTGATCAGCATCACTAGCCACTTATACTTTACAGGTAATTATAAAACTGGAAAGAACCCAAGATATCAGAGGAATATGGGAGCGAGAACTGCAATGTTAGGAGACCTGTTTATCACTTGGCTCTTGGGGGACCTCAGGCAAGCTGTCTCAACTTCTATGAGCCTAAGTTTCCTCAACTGCAACACAAGGGGATTAGAGATAACCACATCTCAAATCTCTTCAATGCATCCAAGCTGTCTCCACTTAACCCAGCTAGGAAAAGTGGTCATCTTTAATTTGGAAAGATTTCAAGGAGGAAGAAATGGTGGGGAGGATTTCACAAAGTAGAAAAAGGAGCAGAAGAGTAGGGCCATTCAGGGAACTGAACGAATGAATGTAAGGTTTGGAGAAGAGCAAATAATTTGGTCAAGAGTTCAGATTATGAGACTGAGTTCATCGAGAAATGGGCTGAAGAAGTGGGCTGGTGCCAGCCACAACATGAAAGACTTTGAGTGCCAGGCTGTGACATTTACATGTAAATCCAAGGGCTATGGTGAGATACTAAAGTATTTTAGGAATTGATTAGAGTTGAATTTTAAGAACACCCACATCTTATTTTATCTTTCTGTTAACAAGATATGGATTTGAAAGTAAAAGAAATTGTTTTTGAAATAACGTGGCCAATCTTTATTAACATACCTTTTTTTTTTTTTTGCTTTAGATCAGTGTTGTCCAATAGAACTTTCTGTGCTGATGGAAAAGTTCTCCATCTGCACTGCCTAGTATAACAGCTACTGGCCACATGTAGCTACTGAGCACCTGAAATGTGATTAGTGTGACCAAGGAACTGAATTTTTAATTTAATTTAAAAATAGCCACGAGTGGCTAGTGGCTACTATATTGGATAGTACAGCTTTAGATACTTGTTGAACTTACCAAAAAAGACCATCCAGCTTTAGTTGTATAAACGAACGAAGCAGATTTGAAGGCTAAGCTTCCTTAATTTATTGAGGAGAATGAATATGGAATGTTAATTTACAAAAATAAATAAATCATACTTTTGAATCTTCCAATAATGGTTAACTCAAACAATTAAGCCACTTGCTAATAATTTTAGACTATTATCTATACAAATGCGATCCAATGCCTAAGGCTAAATTCACTGACATTAAATTTTCATGCAAAACATTATAATATCTTCTATCTTGGGAATATAGTAATAACATTATATTAAGAAATAAAGGCAACAATCAGTTTACCAAAAGAATATCTTTAATTAGGTACAGAAAGACTTTGTGTAGCAAAAGATCATTCTTTTAGAAGCCGTACTTTGTTGAGGTCTATCCTAATGGGGCTTTTTCTATAGCTGCACATCGTTGGAAACGCCTCATAGAGTAACTTTGTGGTTTTGCTTTACTCACAGAACTATTTGTTAGATCTCTGGGAAGGAACTACAAGACAGTCACTGAAAGTATGAAAGACCTAATAATTTGTTTTTACCTTAAGTATTGACATATTCCACTGATCCGTACTATTCTTGAGTGTGATGACTTTAGGAACTAATATGATTTGAACTCATTCATTTTTCCGAGAGGGTGTCAAATTGAGAAGCAGGCAGATCCATCCACTCTAAAAATGGCTGACAGGACAACTGGATTGAGGATCTGTTCTATTAGGACACCAGCCTTTGAAGAACTAAGGTTACCTTGATGGACAGAGGAATCACATGCGAAATCCCTTCAATAAAAATTTATTGACTTGAAATAATTTTGTCTAATGCCATAATGAAAAACACTCCTAAAAAAAAAAAGAAGGCTTACTTTGATTTTATCCAATAATTATTCTTTAAACTTTCCAAGGTATAAAATTTCTAAACAATAAAAATTTTCCTATATTAAATAGATTGGATTTTTTGGTATGATAAAATATTATGCAGCCATTTGAAAAATGAGGCAGTAGCTCTATAAATGCCGATGTGGAACAATGGCCTAGACTTGTTAAGTAAAAAAACCAGGGTGCAAACTGTATAAACAGTCACTATCATTCATGTATATGCTTGTAATGAGGTTCAGGACATGCTACCCCAAAATATATTACCTTGGCATGTTGAGTATTTTAAGAAAATGGCAGCAGAAAGGTCACTCTGACCTTCCCCTACCCTTATCCCTTGAAGCAGGTCATAAGACCATTATGTGAGAGGAGCCCTCCCTATACCTGGGGGTAAAGGAGCATCCTAGTCTCTGAAGACTGTCAAACTCTGTAAAATAATTTAAAGAGATTTATTCTGAGCCAACTTTGAGGACTATGGCCCAGAGCCACACCCAAGAAGCCTTGAGCAAGTGGACTCCCTGTGATTGGGTTACATGTTTGTTTTATACAATTCAGGGAGACAGGAATTACACATAAGGTTGTAAATCAATACATGGAAGGCATACATTGGTTTGGCCTGAAAAGGTAGGCCATCTCAAAGCAGGGTGGGAGGGTGCTTACAGGTTATAGGTGGGTTTAAAGACTCTTTGATTTGTAACTGGTTAAAGAAATGAAGCTTTGTCTAAAGGCTTGGAATTGTAAGTCAAGATAAGGAAGTCTGTTAATCAAAGACAAGCCACTGGCCATATACCTAGACTCAAGTGATTTGTTATGCAAATTAAAGACCTGCAGATATGGCTTAAGCTTTGTCTTGCATAGCCTTAGGCCTGTTAATGAGTCACAAAGGATATCTCCAAGAAGGAAGGGGGGCATAATGAGGCATGTCTGACCTCCCTTCTCATGGCCAGCAACTCAATTATTTAGGGTACCCCTTGGCCTAGAGGGGATCTATTCAGTCATGTGAGGGGAGAGCTTAAGAGTTTATTTTAGTTCACAAGACACAGGGTCACAGAGCAATATCTGAACAAACGGGCCTTCCTAAGTCTCCCCAGGCTTATTACCACTAGATCACATCCTATTTGCCCTTATCCTATTTCTCCATGACTATCTATTCTTCATCAAACCTACTATTAAAAAACACTCAGGTTTAACCGTTTCTTTGGGTTTTCACTTCCTTATGAAGGCTCCTGCCTCTTGTAAGGCTAATATTAAATAAATGTGTATGCTTTTCTCTAGTTAATCTGATTTTTGTTATAGAGGCCTCAGCCATGAACCTAAGATGGGTAGAGGAAAAGATATTTTTCCTTCCCTATACTTGGATTATCCCTGGAAGTCTACACAAGAACCTGGTCAGAGTACCTGGAAGTCTAGGTGGCTCAGGGACAAGAAGACTTAGTTTTCACAGTTCTGTCACTGTCTTGTACTACTGAATTTTGTACCATGTGCACATTACCTTTCCAAAAAAAATGCTATAAAAATAAAAAATGAATATGAGAATTAAAAAAAAAATAGCCTTCAAGAACAGAGAGGTTCCATATCCAGATCTAAACACAAGGGGCACAGTCCTGTGGGACCCTGCCTCCTCTCAAGGGCTCCTCAGGAAGCCTGGCTTCAGGGAACCTCAGGCTTGGCCATTTGGCCTCTGAGGAGCTCTGGATGTCCCGGCCTCACCTACAGCCTGGAAGCCCAAGCTGTAACTCCTTTTTTCCCTCTACTTCCACATCAATCAGTCTCCAAATCCTGGTCAATGTCACCTCCTAAACATCTCTGGACTCAGCCACTTCTCTCCAGCACCATTGCCATTAACCTTACCTCTTCACCAGCATCGCCTCTCCCCAGGAACTCCCCCAGTCTCTAAACTGGCTTGCCATTTCCTTTCTGGCCTATCTTCTGTCTACTCTCTAATCTGCTCCTAAAGGGTTTTTTTTATAATGCAAACTCAATCATTGACAGCTCTCTGAGTACTTCTGTGGTCTCCCAGCGGCCCTTAGGTAAACTCTTCACAGGCTCTATCAGCCTTATATGAATGATCTAGCCCCTGCCTACCTCTCCTGCCCCACCTTCTACTTCTTTCCACATGACACCTGACCCTTCAGCCATACTGAACTTTCAGAACCCTGAACATGCTGTGTTCCTCACTGTACAGGCCAAGTTAGATATCACTTCCTCCTGGAAGTTTTCCATAATCTTCCACACCTGGATTAGGGTGCTTCCTATTACCCACAGCCCTCTGGGATTTTCCTTTATTGGTGTTATCACACTGTATTACAACAGCCTGTTGTCTGCCCTGTAAGCCCTGGGAAGGAAGGCAGGGGCTGTGTCCTTAGGACCTGACAATGAACAAGCGTTTGATAATTACTGATTGAATGAATAGTGGACCCTCAGTATCACGTTCAAAAAATTAGGATAATCCACTAAGGGAGGTAGTATGGCACTTTGTTTTAGTTATCTAAAACCTCAGCTAAACTATTTAAAAACAGTAGTATAGCACTTTTGTTTTAACTATTTAAAAAAATTACACTTGATGTTGGAAACAGAATGGAGACCATTTTTTCTTCAACATCCCTCAACAACTCTCCAAATCAAAACCTAGCCACAAGTTCTTAGTTAAGCATTGCTGTTGCTTTTACCTGGAATACCTGTTTTTCCTTCTCCCTTCTCCTTTGCCTGTCTCCTAACTCTTGATCCTTCCTCCAGGAAGTATTACAAGATCACCTTGCTCCCTCCTTTGGGCTTCCAAAGTAGTCTGTTCATACCAGTGTTGATGTCCTCTCAGGCTTTCATAACTATCTCTTTATGTGCTTGTTCCATCAACCTCACAGTAAAGGCCTGGTTCTCTGTGTCTTTTTGTATCCTTGGGGCCTGGCAGAGTGTTGGGCATATAGTAAATATTCAGTAAAGAAAGGTGAAGCACCTGAAGAGGGGAGTCATTATTCTTCTTTCCTAAAAGCATTAGCAAGTGCTTAAAAAAAAAAAATCAAGGTTGCAAAGTAAGAATGTGAGATCTTTATCAGGTCAGCCAAGATTAAGAGAATAGATGAAAGTAGGTCTCAGGAGCACACCCAAGGCTGCCCTGTCCTAGAGCATTACAAAGTTTAAGTTAAAAAAAAAAATTTAAAAGGCCAGTTGCAGTGGCTCACGCCTGCAATACCAGTACTCTAGGTGGCTGAGGTGGATCACTTGAGCCCAGGAGTTCAAGGCTGCAGTGAGCTATGATTGCGTCACTGTACTCCAGCCTGGGTGACAGAGTGAGACCCTGTCTCTAAAGAAAAAAAAAAAAAGGCCTTGCTATTTAGCAGCTGAGATAGAACACAGAGATGATTCCTGAGAAAATATCACGGGAAACAAAATGAGAGTCTAAGGTGAGGACTCTGAGGGAAGCTGTCCTTTCAAATCCAAAGATCAAAGAGAGACCACAGCCACTCAGGCCATCATCCCAACGAAACTCACCATTCCCCCAAGGCCTCGAGGCAGCGCATGCGGCCCAGCATCAGCTCTGGGTCATCCTTGTTGGTGTCCATCTTCTTATCATAGGCTACGAGAGCATCCTCCCACTCGTGCAGTTTCTCATACCAGGTAGCCTGGATTTCCTGCCAAGCAGAAAAGAGAGAGGACTACTGTGAGGCACAGAGAAGAAGGGGTAACAGTTTTTAATCCACATGCTCTTTCCTAAGGTGCTGTGTTATATGCATGACACTTCACCTATCACAGCATGTGTGGGTGTGGATTGAAAAGAACTTCAGACTATCTGGAAGAATGTTGTTTGGAGAAGGTGGAAATGCTGGTTCCCTGGCACACTGATGGAATGATCCTAGGATAATCTGAGAGCAGATGTCAGACCATGCTCAGATTACTTTCTACCCACACACTAGCATGTGGGGATGTGAGGACAGGGGAAATCATTTGGGCACAGCAGTAAGCCCTGACCAGAGCTCTTGCAAAGGTGCCATGGTCCCGATCTGCTGGTGTGCTGACATTGGGCCACTTGGCAGGGATGACAGCTGCTTTCCTGATGGGGCCAGAAAGACCAGGCCACATCTGCATATTTGCTGCAGGAAAACAACTCAATTTTTAAAAGCTCTTGATTCTCTGCATTTCTTAATACATTTTTAAACTTTCAGGAAATAATAATTTAAAATGTAACACTGCCACTTAAAAGTCTTTGGAAAACCTTTCCCCTGTTCTTCTAGAGTTTCTCATCCAATGTTCCTTCCTCCTTAGTACCTGGCAGCTTTACCAGTGTCCGGGGCCAAAGGAGGGATTCCATTACCCTGGACAGATGGAGCGCCACGCTGAAATTGGGTGTCGTCCATGTGAGTAAGAGGTGCTACGGTCTTGAAGTTACACACTATGACTATAAATGATCAGCAGGCTATTTTATGTGTTTTCTGTCTGCCCTCCATCTCAGTTTGTCTTCTGGGCTTCTTCATCATCAGCTCAGTAAATGACTATTTCTGTACAGGCCAGGGTAGTGGCTCTCCAGGGATTTCTTTAACAACAATATGATTCCACAGTGGAATTTGTATGATATAATGCAGGGCCTGTATTAGTTTCTCCCATTACCCTCTTCCCCTTTCAAATAAAGCTGATGTTTGTGTAGTATATACACTAACAACTACTCAGCTAAGCTGTCTGAAAGAACCTTTTCTTCTTGAACCTCTGAAAGGAGGTCATGTATATTTAAGACTGTCAACTTGTACCTACTTCCCCAGTTTGTTTTTGGCAGAGCCAATGCCCTCTGCTGTCCCTGGACTAGCGCTGATGCCACAACAGCCTTCCCTAGTGTCAGTGGAGTTTGCCAAAACAGGCATATCTGGCTCTGTGGAAGGCAAACTGTCTAAGCTTCATTTTCCAAGCCTGTGCAGAATAATGCCTCTCTATTATGTCTAAATATGAAAGAGAGACTTAGAGAAGAATGACTGTAAAGACAGTATAAAATTTAAAACTCTTAAATTAAAAAGGAGCACTGGTAGATTCCCCATTTTGGATTTCTATACTGGGTAGAAAAGAAAAAAAAAGAGCTAGTGACTAATGTGTGGCACACACTCAGTATGAACAAGCAGAAAGTAGAGGAGGCAGCATATGGAGTGGGTCAGGTAGAGGGCAGGGTATTTTGAATTGCAATAGATTGCAGAAACTATAAGGTTTAAGCAATGAATCACACAAAATTCTAATGAGATTGCTGTTACATAAATTGTGCTGAGAAAGCATAGGCTCTGCCAAGAAAAAGCAAACCATTGTCAAGCTTAATATGATTCAGCTACCTAAATATAACAGAAAATCCACCACGGGTTTAGCAATAATCCTGGAGCTAATGGTTACCTTTAGAACCTGAAGATGGAGGAACTTTCATTTAAGGTTGGCATTCTGACTATGGGGGTATAAACTATCTGCTGGCAGATCACCTGAATACCAGATGTTTGTGGAGTCCTTCTTTCAATCAGCACTTACTGGGATCTAAGCTCTAAGAACATCACAGGAGAGTACATCTTGGTCTAGGTAGAGTACATTAAGTGCCCTCTCGCCCTACTTTCTTCTCTCTGCAAACAAGGATTGTGGCAAAGAAGGATGAGACGTGTTCTATTTTGTCAGCATTTGGAGAGATGCTGTCTTAGTGTAGTTACAGATAATATGTACTAAAGATGGCAAAAGATTCCCTTAAAAGTTTCAGTCCAATTTACTAGCCCTTGTGTGAGGCAAAATGCTAGACAATCAAACAAAAGCCTGTGAGGGATTCACAATTTTCTTCACTCTAACACCCTGGGCTCTTGATTAAGGCAAACCAGAGTAAGTGACCTACACTACTAATAAAAGGTTCCTCATCAAATATATGGATCCGGAGTTTCTTGACCTTCCAGGAGTTCAATGCCAAGTTGATTAAGTTGATGCTTTGTATATTTTGGAAGCAAAGCACCCTTCAAAGACCACAAAAAGTAATGGAAATACATATTTTTTAAATTTCAGAATATTATAGGGATGGAAATATTTTAATATTGGTAGGGCAAAGATGGCAGCAGAGAAGCAGCAATGTTAGCAATAACGAAACAGAAAATCCCTCAATACTATGTATAAATTATAGTACATATTTTTTTTGGAGAATTGGCCATGGTTTCTTCCGAAGTATGTACCGAGTGTTAACTGTGGGCTACTGACAATGTGAACTGCCACAGCTGATACAAATGTAACTCAGATCAGGGTTAAATGCCTGGGCTCTGCCACCAGACTGCCCAGTTCAAGTCTTGGTTCTGCCATTTATTCTTAACCTGCTGGGACCACAGTCTCCTCATCTGTCAAATGGGATAACAACAGTAACTACTTCATAGCGTCCTTGTGAGGACTGAATTAGATAAAGTATATAAAACACTTAGCAAAGGGCTAGGCACATGCTAAGAGTTTGATAAATATCAGTGATTACTATTTATTACATTCTGTCCTCATGACCTATGTTCAGTTTGAATATAGTCCTTGCATACGTTGTCTCTTTCATCCTTAAGATACACAGGTAAGTCAGCATCAGACTGTTACAAATTCAGAAAAAAACAGAAAAGGAAAGTAACTTCCTTGATCAAGGCCAAGGCTGAGTGCCTCCCTAGCCAGGTCTCTACCTCTTGCTTTTATGGAAGGAATGAGGCACTTACCAGCTCTCCAAAGTGTTTCATGGCATATTCTAACACTCCGGCAGCTGCCTCTGGCTGCTGTAGCTTATTATTAATGCTGAGAAAACAAAAGGAAGAGGTGGTTACACTCAACTTGTCTGAGGACGGGAGATGTGGGGGTCATTTGTGGGCAGATGGCTCACCAGCACCTTGGGGCCCATGTCTTGAAGATGCAGAGAGGGCATCAATTATCTATTACCATCCAGAAAGCTCAGCTTGAATGATTTCACCTGAGGAAAGATCTTTGGTTGCCTCCCCTAATTTTGGTGGGGGAGGGGCTGTAAAGTGAATGCTTATATTTGGTGCTCTAGGGCCCTTGGTGCTTTGGTGCCCTGTGCCAACTAGCACAGACTGGTTTCTTCTCAGATGTTGTCAGGTAGGCAGCACAAGTCTATTTTTGAAACACTAGAACCCCGGAGCTGTGGCTGTGCAGCCATGCTGACTGCCCCCCTGACAGAGCCCACCCTCTTCAAATCCAGATGCCTCCTTAGACCCTCTCCAGGGACTGCCCCCTACCTCTCTAGCAAGAGGCTGCCAAGGGACCACATCTAGAGTTACTTGGACTGGCCCCTGGCATAGAGATGCTTTTCCCTAACGCTGCCCTGCTTTGCTGATGGTATCTGCAGGCAGCAGATGGCCAGTGGGGCCAGAGGACTATAACTGTATTGGGGCAACTGGGCAGTGCCACTGGGAGGCCTGGTGCCTGGAGTTGGTTCATCAGGCTGCAAGGAGACCCTGAGAGCAGGAAAACTGGGGGCTTCGACCCTTGTTCCAATAGGAACTTATACTAAACCCAACACTAAACATACACCTGAGTTATGGAAGAAAAGGAAAGAGGGGAGGGCAAAGGAGCTGGCTTGAGAAATTCACAGGACCACAATAATTATCTGTTTATAGGTGGGGAGCAAAATGTGCCACACCAACTTGGGAGTCTAGACTGGTTTAATGAGCAAGGATCCAGTTTATTGCCCTGAGTACAAACTGTCTACTTAACTAGAATTAATTTTTAAGTGGTTTTGGGAAATTCCAGGATTTGGGTTCAATGTGGTAATATGGCAAGAGATTGCTGTTATAAATATTATTTTTAAAAATCCAAATTCCACCACATTTCTTCCAATAAAACCAAGAGAGAACTGCCCAGAAATCTGATGAACTAGAGAAGTTAACATTTGTGAAAGTAATAACCTAATGCCGCATGTTACAAAGCACTTTCCCAATAATCTTTCCAATCCATCACTCCTTTGACCTCATGCATCCTTAAAAGAGTGGGAAAGGAAAGGTATTATCAGTCCGATTCCACTAATGGGGAAATTAAGGTGCAGGAAAGGCAGTGACTTTCCCCAAGGCCACAATGAATGGGGACAGTCCCCACATTAGCTGAAGCAATCTTATGTCTCTTGTTAAGGAGAGATGGGAGGTGAAGCTGCTTTGGATTTGGAGTCAGTAGACTTGGGGTTTTGTTTTTTCCCCCCATATCAGATGGGTAATGTGCTGATGTCATAACCAGGTCTGAGGGAGGCACATTTCACACATACATGGTTGTGAAAACCCAATCACAGTGCTTAAATGAAACAAGAGGATTAAGACTCAGGTTTCACTTTCTAGAGGTCTAATTCTACCACTTATTAGCTGTGTGACCATAAATAAGTCACTTTTTTTTGAGTTTCAGATTCCTCATCTATAAAATGGGGCTAATACCATCTCCTCTTTCATAAGGTTCTTCAGGGAATTAAATGAAATGATGCATAGGAAATTGCTAAACAGGTCCTTATAAATGCTAAGCGGGTCCTTTACCTGTTTTTGTGCAAGGATAAAAGTTGCTAGAAACATAGTTATATGCTTGCCTACAGGAAGAACACACACCTATGGTTGAGACTTAAGTTAGTACTAGTAAGTCATCTGTGCAAGTTCCAAACTCTTCCTGAGTAGGGCTATTCAAGCGTCCAGTACCCAGGCTCCAGCCTCCAGATTCATGGGGGAATTGACAGGGCGGACCCACTGGTGCTTCTTGTGCTGGTCCTAAGCAAAGCAGTGAGCCAGGATGTTCTCTGTAAATTAGTCTGCTGCAAAATTCAGATATGTATTTAATTTCAAAGTGAAACCATATCATGACAATTTCCTTTAGAGGAAGCCCTATATGAGTTTTTCTAAGCTGAAAATGAAAAGCAAGTAAGTCTAAGGGGACTAACTCCGCCATAGGTCCATTGAGAAGCAGTTTCTGATGCCTCTTGGCCCCATAAGTCAGGTACTAGACTTTGTTGCCCATGCACATGGGGCTGGGTGAACTGTATTAATAAGTAATATTACTAGGTATAGATTTGGGATTATCTGGTTCCTTGAACCCAAATAAAGTATGCTCTTGGTAGAAGTATAAAATTGTTCTGATGAGGAAGATAAAGTGTTCTTTGCCTGAACCAGAAGAAGCTGACTGTAAGAAACAGACATAAAAATCCAGGATTTCTACAATTGTCTTCTAATCTTGTGTTCTGGAAAATATTCTATTTTCAAGAACAAATTATAAATATTACCAAAGCTTGACTCATTCTGGGGACAAAACAACAACAAAAAACCCAAATACAAGCCTTTTCCTAATCTACTCTCCCACTTATTGTACATAAAAAAGAGTTTTACAACAAACCGATCAAAATTAGGAAATAGTGATTAGAGACCTCAAAGGAGAAATACTGCCATGGCTTTGACATACCTCCTCTAAGGACAGACAAGCATTGCTTGCAAATTAAAAAAGAAAATCCATCATATGGCCCTAACCCTTTAAGAGAAAGTCTAAATAAGTCATTTGCATAATAATTGCCATTTGAATGCGTGTGGACGCAGGCAAGGTTGCAGACAGAGCTCAGCAGGAAGGAAAGATGGCACAGGTTGGGCTCACTGGGGACTACTGACCAGCCTGTAGCAGCTGCCAGGACACTTGGGCATGTAACCTTGAGATTCATGATGAGCTCTTGTCTAGCAGTGAGGCACAATCACTGAAAAATTACAACTTTGACTAAATGGACTAAAACATACCCATGAAAAATGAGCAGGCTCACTCTGAGAAATTACATTCTTGGTCTCTGACTTAAGGATCTGAAGGTAAGAAGGCAATTTTACACACCCACTCTTTTGATTGTTAAAGAGTAAAGAGATTTTAAGTGAAACAGTTGCTATCACCCTGTGTATTCTTTCCTTTGCCCCCTTTTCCACTTTAATTTCCTACAGAACTTTCTCCCTAAGCTACATTTTTCTTCTTTCCTTCTGAGAAGTCTCCCATGCATGCCTACAAGGCTGCTAGAGGATACTAACTGCAGATGTGGACACTCCGGAGAATTAAGTGAACAAGAGAACTAATCTTGGTGATCAAGAGAGTCTGTTATCTTGTTTGAGGACCTTTTTTCTTTTTCTTCCTTGACTTCTGGTACTCCACCATGGGAGGCAACAACAAGACGACACAGATACCTAAATAAGATGAGAGCTCAGTGCACATGCCAGGCACTGTGTTTATTGCTTATAGATATTATTTCAACCCTATGAACCCTATTATTAATATTCCCATTTTACATATGAAAAAAAGGTGGCCCAGTAGATCACAGGCTGTTGCTCTCCCTTTTAAAAGGCTGCTTTCCCTTAAAAGTCTTACCACTTGGCCGGGCACGGTGGCTCACACCTGTAATCCTAGTGCACTGGGAGGCTGAGGCAAGAGGATAGCTTGAGCTCCGGAGTTCGAGACCAGCCTGAGCAAGAGCGAGACCCCGTCTCTACTAAAAATAGAAAAATTAGCCGGGCATCGTGGCGCACGCCTGTAGTCCCAGCTACTCGGGAGGCTAAGGCAGATGAATCGCTTGAGCCCAGGAGTTTGAGGTTGCAGTGAGCTATGATGACACCACTGCACTCTATCTAGGGGGGCAACAGATTGAGACTTCATCTCAAAAAAAAAAAAAAAAAATCTTACCACTTACCTTAAGGTGGCACGTTCCTCTAGTCCCAGCTATTTGGGAGGATGAGGCAGGAGAATGGCTTGAGCCCAGGAGTTCTGGGCTGTAGCGTGCTATGCTGATCGGGTTTCAGCACTAAATTCAGCATTAATATGGTGACCTCCCAGGAGCACAGGACCACTAGGTTTCCTAAGGAAGGGTGAAATGGCCTAGATCTGAAATGGAGCAAGTGAAAACTCCTATGCTGATGAACAGTGGAGTCACGCCTGTGAATAGCCCCTGCGTTCTAGTCTGGGCAACATAGTAAGACCTCATCTCTTAAAAACAAAAAAAAGTATCTTAACTAATAACTAAGGGTACACTGTAAACTCTGCAATGGGAAGGATGTTGTCTTATCTTTCTACTCTTGGCATTAGTAGGCACCCCGTAAATACCTGTAAAATGAATAAATGTAAGCAGTTGGTAGGATGTTTCAATTAGTTAACTCTCTCTCTATAATTCACTGTGCAGGAGAAAGGTGCCCTCTGTGCCTTCATTTTAACTTCCTCACACTCCCTTCTTATCCCCAAGCTCCCATCCCACATTTCTTAACTCCTTCCAGAAGCTACTAACAAACCTTAAAGCCTCCCCTGTGAAAACTAGCACGCCACCACAGCAGGCTTTTCCAAAGCAGCCAGGCTTATAGAGTTCAGGTTGCAAAGTGCAAGACAAATGAGCCTCTGTGGAAACAGGACTTCCTAGCTACTAAGTCCCCAGCCTCCTGCCTACCTGGGTGACACAAGACTGTCCTGGGAATTATTCTCCTTTTAAACTTAGATGTGGTTTTATGAGACTGAAGGGAGAGACTGTATGTTTGTTTGGCTCATGTGAAGCAATCACCTTTGCTCAAAAACCCCCTTAATGAGGAACTCTTGTTTTATGGGGCAGTGGGGAGTGTTAAAAAGCCCATTCTATAAACACTCCCTGTGTGCCCCTCAGTCTTTCCCTATTAGTGCTGGAGGCTGGTAAAAGGCAAACTGTTCAAAGCTCCAGCCCAACAGCAGAGAAGTGTGTAACGACACAAACCAGACCCCACTGTCATTGGTCTGGTGAAAAAGCTCTGACAACAAACAAGTTTAGAGATGGAGGCTTGGGCAGCAACATGCTCACGACGGCAGAGTGCAGAAATGACAGGTCGACCAGGTTTCCCATCTCTTGATGAGCACTGCGGCCAGAAGGAAAAGAGAACCACGTTGCAAGAATTCTCTACGCTAGTGGATGCTGATTCCCACGCTGTCCTGACGAGGGTGTAGAGGATGTCTGCATTCTACTCCATTTTCCAGTGACAACATCCAGTTGCCATCGTATACAGATGGGACCCTACAGAGCAGAGACTGCCTATCCACATAATAAAACCCAGAGCCCACAACTGAACCTGGTGTTAGGAAGACAATGAGGACAGACAGAAAGGGGAACAAAGGGAATTAGGGTATCAGTAGGGGAGAAGGCCACTGTACAGACATATTCATTTCATTCATTCCCCACCCTTCCCCTCAGCCCAAGATTTAATTTTGATTAAAGAGGGCTGAGTTGAAGAGTTTGAAACTGGAAAAACTCTTGGCAATTGAGGAAAACACTTTCTAGAGTTGAGCAGAATTAACAAATTGCCTCACTGCCTTCATAAACCACACAGTACACCATTACACCAAGCACCTTTTCTCTTCACTATCTGAAAACCACCTTCACAGGTAGGGCAGGAGCATGAGCTGAGTGACAGGCTGGGATGCGGAGGGGTGAGGGCCCTGGTGCAGGGCGGGGCTGTGGCTGCCCTGGGCCCTCCCCGCTGGGCTCTCCCAGACTGAATGGGTCGTCATTAACTGCTGGGGGGTCTTCATGCCCACCCACAGGCCAAGTGCCGTTCCTGCCACCTGTGGAGGAACCTGGGGAATGCCCTCATCTCCAGAAGGGCTTCCTCAGTCACTGTTCCGCAGGCTTCTGGACTGATGTCAAATCCAGTAATTTCGCTCAGTAATTTCTCCTCGTATGGCCCATTTGGTGATCGCCCTCATTTCTCAGCCTTGGCACCTTGGGGCCTCCAGGCTATTCAGAGAAAAGTGATGCAAGACTCTTCCACACAAAGCCTGAGCCCGTCAGAAAGTCCTCAGGCAAATGAGGAGCATCTGCATTCACATCTGGGGGATCACTCAGGCTTCCCTACTGCTCCCATCAGGAATTTATGAGAATATTACCCACTGCTTCCCAAATGGCTCTGGGCCTTCTTTCTCCTGTCTATTTGTAGTGCAGACCACAGTCTGTGTTTCATTTGATTCCCTGTCAAGTGAGAATTCTCTGAATTCCCTTGGCACTAGGCTGGTGACACATGCACCACAGCTGATGGGATTGTGGCAGGTATGACTGAGGAGTCCTTGCCAGCCACGATGAGACCACACTGGACACTGCTTTGGGTCCTTACCACTGTAGCAAGCAGTTTTTCTTGTTTCTTTACAGAGTAATAACTGCTTCAGATCCTCCCCTGTCACTTCTCCCAGCACCGAGGCTTAGCTCTGTGCCCAACATATGATTAAAATCCAAACAGTCTGATTCCCTTCTAGGGCCAGGAAGATCTGGAGTTGGCTGAGCCCTGATGTCTTTATCTACCTTGGGAGTCTGGGAACAGGAGAATGGTCTGGGGAGCGCAAGGATGAATAATCTAGAAGTGAGAGGACAGCAGTGCAGATGCAGGCAAAATGAGAACATCTGAGAAGTGACATGGCTGGAAGGTGGGTAGGGCTGCTGGAGTGCAGGCAGGAGGGAAAGTGAAGACAGACTGGGAAGTCTTAGAGTTACCCAACTTAAAGCCAGAGCCAGGTGGTGAACACTTAGGAAACTTAAAAATAACTTTACTCCTTTTCTATATACTAAGAAAGAAAGCTGGCCCCATTACAAAGTTTCAAAGCTGGGACATCTGGTGTCCTTAGAGGTCTCAGGGACCTAACACACCAAGATAAAAAAAAGTTTGGTGCAAGAGAGGGGGCCAGCTTTGGACAGTCAAAATACATTCCTGGTGTCTCAGTCCCAGAGTGGCCTAAGAATAATGAGTTCTTACTATGTCTTCATCCCTTCCTTTGTCTGGTCACACTTCAAATGGTAATAATATCTAGAGAATATGCTAAATCTATATATGAGAAAGTATGAGCCTTTAAGAATAGAAAGGATAGAATACTACCCATTGTTTAGATTAGGAAGGTGGGGGGAATCCTATCTTTTCAAGATCGATGGGAGGAAGTGTAACTTTTAGTTAAGAAAAATTAGGGAAAGGGAGTTGTCTACAATATAATCATCTTTCCAAAATATCTTCACCTGTACATATTCTGTACACATGAATACATATTTTATACACAGTGGTACATACAATTTTGTATTCTGCCTTTTCACATAACATAGGCATTTCCCACTTCATCCAGAGTCTTCACAATTAATGGCTGCACAACAGTTCATCCCACTGAGAAATCCCATGGCTGGCTGAGAACAGCACTTGTTAGATACCAGGGCACCAGAAGTGCTGCCTGTGAGCTCACATTCAGCATCCTCTGAGATCACTAAGTGACCTGTCGTGCAGAAGCTTACAAAGTCGGCTCTGGGGATCACAGTACCCATCCCCAGAGGTGAATGCTACCAGCGATTAAGCTGGCAAGCTGTCCCACGTGACTCATCATCTCCAGGCATCTCCCGGCTGGATGTGGGGCCCAGGTGCCCTAACACAATTTAGTGTGAGGCACAGAGAGGTACACAACCCCATAGTGTCAAAGCACACGATTTGTGCTGGCTGGGTTTCCAGCTGAGGGGCCTGTCAGAGGCACGCTGTAAAAATGATGAATGGCTGTCACATTTCCAAGGCTCCGGCTGATTTAGGGAGGTATTGGCAGGCGCAGGCTCCCAGCATGTCAGCCAGTTAATTACTTCCAACTTTATCTTTCTTGTCAACACTTCTTGACAAATTGGCCATTATCTTTTTATTCTACAACAACGAGCACTGCTCCTTTTCTGGTGATGCCTGGAGGTTCTTCTCCCCCAATCTGCTTCTTCATATCCAGAGAGAAATGAAGAGCTCCAAGAGAGACCATTACCAAGCAGCAGTAGTCAGGAAAAGGACAGGGAAAAGGAACAAAAGGAGCGGGCTCACAGATTGACTCCAAAGCTAATTTTTATCTATCATGACTCAAAGCAGAGTTGATATTTTGAGTAAAATCCTGATTTCTTGGCTTCTGAATGTTCAAGAGCTCTGACTCAGTCTATAATGTGGATAAAGTTGGGAAACAAAAACTAAATGAGCTGGCACCTAGTGATCTGGCAGCTTCTAACTCTCCACATTTAATTGTATAAGCAGATGTGAGCTCGCCTTCCTCTCTATTAAGGAGTAGGGCCACAGTGTAGGAATACTGATGCCCATTCTGGGATCAGGGAAAAGAAAAAGTATGCCTATCTTTTTGGTAAGGAAAACCTTACAGACAACAGTGGTGGCACACTGTAATTGGGTTACCAAGATTCACAGCCAGTGAAACGTCCAAAAGAATTTGGAGAAACCAGTGGGGCCCACACCAATATATTCCATCATCACTGGGATGGGCTGGCAGAGACAGCCATGAGGCAGAACCCAGCACTTACTGTATTTCATCAGTTCTGAGACACACATTTTTTTCACACCTTAACATCTCTGAAATCAGGATGCAGCATATGATTCAAGGTTTCAGAGCACCATGACATAGTTTAATGGCCAGCAGTTTCTTTCCCTCCCACAGTGTACGTAAAAATCAGAAGCAGTTTCTCCAACTCATGGTAAGAGCAGTCCCATTAAATCTCCAGGTATTCCTGAGGATAAGCTAGGGGATGTGGAAGAATAGCCGTTTACCACTGACATACAGCAATCTTCTCCCTTTAAAGGGTCTTGTGTTGTACTAAAAGCCCCTCTGTCCTTTTGGCCAGCTTCAAGAGAAACCTCAGAACTCTGTTCCTCTGATGGTTCCTTGCTGATGGCCAGTTTTCTGCACTGAAGAACCTTCCTTGGGGTTTGTAAGATGTTCTACAAAGGCAGGCTGTTATACACTGACCCTATGGGCAGTCTTCAGAGCAGCCGGAAGTAAACTTACACTCTGCTGATGATTGGTGAGACACTTGACCTCCAGGCTAAAGCTAAAGGGCATTAAAAAAAAAAAGATGGAGCTAGAGAGAAAGATACAATCTATGTTTGTGCTTTTGCAAAACAAGGGTTTCCTCTGTGCTCCCACTCTTTGCCTTTTCTACATGGGGTACCGATTCCTAGAGGCACACAGGCCTTTTTGAAGTCAGCATGAACCCAGAGGTTTGGAATGTGTTTTGCTGGGAGCAAAACCTCACCTCTCTGGACAGAGTGCTTTTTCTTCCAGTAGAGGTGCAGGAAAAGAACAGGACTGCATATGTTTTCTGAAAGCCAGAAAACAACTGTAAAAGCAGGACTCATACTTCCAAGCAGCACAATATTGACACCTTGGAAACATGTGTTTAGAATTAAGACATAGAGTGGGTTTTGTTTGTCCATCTAGCCCCTCGCCTGTAGACTGTAAAACCCAGTCACCCTTGCCATTAATTGGTTGCTCAGGCACAACTGGCACAAATTTCTAACATTCTTAAAGAATGACAGGCCTGTTTTCCAGCTTGTGGTGCCTAAGTCAGGGTGGAGGCAGTCTAGCCTGAAGAGAAGCTCTGTAGTTCACAGGGAAGCTTGGGGTGCAGACCTGTGATCTTGTCCTGCAACCCCTGACAAGGTCTTGTCTCCAGATAAGAGTGATTTACTGAAACTGCAATGTAATGGACGTTTGATTCCCCTTTGGGGACAGACAAGATTTGTTAGGTTCCTGGATAAAATATGGGGAATACAGGGGTCCAGAAATAAGGCTGTTTTTATGGGGGCATGTTCCTTTCTTCATTCTGTCTTCAATACTAGCAGCTACATGTAGCCCTTCAGGCCGATGCAGGTTGAAGTAATAAGCTGTGCCATCCACACAGGCTTACGGAATAAACAAGAGTGGGATAAAATCCGACTCCAACTGCTCTGTGGTCCTCACTGATTTTCATAAATAAAGAAAGAGGAGTGAGACACAGACTGGTGGTTTCCAGGGGTATGAAATGATCACACAGTAAGGGTGCTACCTCAAGTTATTGATAAAAAAGGAGGGCTGAAACACAGGATCTCAACCCTTCCAGTGCTCACTTTCTTCGACGATATGACTAAGACCTAAGGAAGAAAAATGGACTTAAAGCAAGAGAGAATGTGATGCCCTACAGTGAAGACCTTACCATGATAAAATACTAGAAATGTCCATGGAGACAGACTCTAAGTCTCCGTAATAGATGTTTATCGGGAAGAGACCCTCCTGTTTGGAATTCATTCTTTCATCCAGCAAGTTCCAATTAAACATCTCTTTTGTCTTCAGCTTCGTGCTAAGTGCTAGATGCCAGAGTTACTGTGGTAAATAAGACAGACAAAGTCTCTGCTTTCACAGAGCTTACAGGTTAAGGAAGTAGATACACAAAAAAAGACCAAACTGCAATAAGTGCTGTGGAAGGCAACAGAGAGGGCTTAGGGAAAAACATGGGGGCTTATCTTAGACTAGGGTAGTCAGGGAAGACTTCTCTGATGAGATGACAATTGCATACTAAATAATACTTACTATCTGCTGGACATTAGCTACGTGTCAGATACCAGTTCAACTGTTTTATGTGCATCACCTATTTTTAAACAAATTTCCTAATTCAAATATAACACATATCTAGGAAAATAGACACCTAACTGTACAGCTTAATGAATTATCATAATGCGAAGACAACTTTTAACTACCACCCAGACCAAGAAACAGAACACAACATCCTGCCAGCAGCCCAGAAACCCCTTCTCCATCACTGCTCCCCTCCTCATCCCCAGAGGTAACCAGTACTCTGACTTCTAATCTAATACAATTGGTTAGTTTAGTCAATTCCTGAACTTTACATAAACACTCAACATTATGCTTGTGAGATGCATCCATGTTGTTAAATGTCCTAGTTTTTTCTTTCTATTGCTGAACGGTATTTTGCGGTATGAATATACCATCATTTATCTGTCTTACTATTGTTGATAGACTGTTTTTTGGACTGTTTTCAGTGTTTGGCTATTTTGGTGGTACCAAAAACATTCTTGTCTATGTCTTTTGGACATTTTCCACATTTCTGTTGGTAAATACCTAGAAGTAGAATTGCTGGGTTATAGCTTTATAAGATACTGACAAATTGTTCTCCAAAGTGGTTTTACCAATTTACATTTATACCAATAGGATATGAAAACCCCAATGGCTCTACATCTGTGTCTACATTTGGTATTTTTAGTTTTTCACTTCAGCCCCTCTGGTTGGTGTGTAGAGGCATTTTATTATGGTTTACTTTGAATTTCCATAATGACTAATGAGATGGGGTAGCCTTTCATGTGCTGATAGGTCTTTCAGGTACCCTCTTTCATGAACTAAGAGCTTGTCCACATCTTTTGCCAATCTTTTAATTGGGTTACCTTTCCCACCCGTATTTTTATTTATTTATTTATTTTTTTGAGACAGAATCTCGCTCTGTTGCCCAGGGTAGAGTGCTTTGGCATCAGCCTAGCTCACTGCAGCCTCAAACTCCTGGGCTCAAGAGATCCTCCTGCCTCCACCTCCCGAGTAGCTGGGACTGCAGGTGCATGCCACACGCCTGGCTAATTTTTCTATTTTCAGTAGAGACGAGGTCTCGCTCTTGCTCAAGCTGGTCTCGAACTCTTAAGCTCAAGCGATCCTCCTGCCTCAGCCTCCCAGAGTGCTAGGATTACAGGCGTGAGACACCGTGCCCAGCCTGTTTCTGGACATTTAATTCTGTTCCATTTGTCTATACTTGTGCCAATACTATGCCTTAATTATTTACTGTAGCTTTATGATAAATCTTAATATTTAGTAGTATAACTCATCCAAATTTATTTTCCTTATCAAAAAATGCCTTAGCTATTCTTAACCTTTTGCTTTATTTAACTTAATTCTCACAAAAATCCTGTGAGGTGAGGTAGTTTTGATTTTTATCTCCATTTCATAGACTGGTAAACTCAGAAGTTAAGTAATTGGCCCATGGTCATATAACTATCAAGTGCTGGGGAAGAATTAGAATCCAGATTAGTCTGATTCTAGATCTAAGTACACCTAAGTGCTTCATGTATTGCCTCCTTAATCCTAAAGCCAGATGACCCCATCAACACATTTAATATGAATGCATTATAATTTTAAGAAATTCTCATGCTCAAAATCACCCATTTGCAGTTAAAAATCTTGTTTGGCAATTACAAAAGGCCACTTTCCTGGTGAGACTCAGAAAAACAAAGCAACAAGAGAGAAAAGCCTTTTGGATTCCTTCCCCAGCCACGTGTCTGCAGAGGATCAGTTACCTCCTCACCTGGGATAATGAGGTCTCCGGGTGGCTCCCCTCCACCTCTCCTGCCACCACTCCTCTCTCTCCTTGACCCTCAGGCCACACCTGGCTACTTACCTTCTGCTACTAGGCCAAGCTCTTTCACATGGCTGCACCTTTGCTCAGAATGTCCTTGCCCATTCCTGGCCACCTCTCCTTCTTCTTTAAAAACTGGGTAACACTTCCCTTGGGAGACCCTCCAGAGCATCATCTGGGTTGGGCCCTCCCCTCGTCCATGCCCCTCATCCTAGTATGTCTCACTGTCCTAGCGTTCAGATGTCTGTCTCTCCAATTAGACTGCAAGACACTAGGCTGGCATTATCACCAGATTCTGCAACTTGAATGGTGGCTAACAGAGCAGGTATTTGATGCAAGGTCCTCAGAGAGATCACAGAGACTTTTTTTCTATGTGCTGTAATTAATGGGCTCTAAGAGGAAGTCTGAGAGAAACGGTTTCTAATAGACCCATAACACATTCTTTGGTAGAAGTCACAAATTAGAAAGCTTAGGGAAAAGATGAAAATACCTCTGTGATGGACTTGGCCTTTCAGCTGAGATAGGAATGGGGCTGAGCGACAGAAAGGCCATATTCAATTGCTATATATACTACAGCAGGCTGTGACTCATGGAAAGACTTCAGAAGTAAAATACTCATATGAAGTGTGCAATTAAACTAACAACAAGGCAGCTTCTTCTGAGATGTATTCATTCCAAAGCTGGGAGTCTGGCACTGAGGGTACTGCTTTTCTCTCTCACCAGCTTTCAAAGTGATGGCTGAAGGGCAGAAGAGTTGGGAATACATTAGAAAAGGAGGAGCAGTCTGGCCAACAGGGACATTTTCAAGACAATGAGACCTGCCACTCCTATGTGGGCAGATAGAGAGACCACCCCAGGTCCTCTCTGGCTCTATGACCCTTGGGCTGCTCTCATGTGTCCAGTCCTTGGTGCCAGCCCAAGGTAGTGCAGCCCAAATGCTGTGAGGTCGTTGAGAACTTCCAGGCTGAGTAAAAGCTCAATGGTTTTTTCCACTAAGAGCATAAGCTTTATTTTCATCAACATCTTTCCCAGAGCACCAAGCTACCCCTCTTTCACCACCAGCAAAATGGAGAAAAGGAAAAACTGAATGGTATACAACCCAGGTTTTCCATATTTTCTCAGTTAATTCCCATTTTTATGGTCACTGGAGGGCAAATCATTTCAGTCCTCCACATTCTCCATGGTTTTCTCTACTGACTTAGCTATGTTCAAAACAAGGGCTTACTTTTCCTTCTTTAAGAAATTCAGAATCTAGGACATCATAGGGTTGTAGATACTTTGGAAAACAGATAATCTTCTGGCATGGAAAACACCCTTAATTAGCTATTTTATTTTAAATGGGGGGGGGGTTATTGACATTTGGGCAGCTTAGGCAATTTAAGAAAGTCTTCAAAGAAACGCTTCTGTCTCCAAGTTATGCCTTATGTTAGAAATGAGTTTCCAGAAAAGAAACGTCAGAGACCAGGCATTCATACTAAAAGCTAGATGTTTCTGATCCAAACTTTTGAACCCCCTCCAACCTTTCCTAAAAGGGATTGCAACATGGAGCACAAATATGAATGACTGATTCATTTTCTGCCCAGATATGAAAATCAATTTGTAACATTTTCCTGTTTGGGCGAGAGAAGTGACTATTGGGAAGAATAAGCAAAAGCTGGCTGGGTCTCCACAGAGCTCCACTGTTCCTTTACGCTTTCTCTACCACATTGTTGCATGGGAGTTCCAAGGCAGCAGGGTCACATGGCATGCTATATATGATTTTCTGATGCACAGCACTTCTGTGGCACGTGGTTTAAGCTCAGTGTCATCTCATGGCCAGGAGATCACCTTGAAGATGCCCATGGAGTTTGGCAGACCTTGTAGGATGCTAACAATTGGGGCCAGGTTCTCAGCAAAATGAACTCCATGGAGCTCAGGCTGTGGTGCCCAACTAGGCTAGGTATTTGCAAAAAGCAAGCAGGGACCGGCAGACAGTGCCAATTCTAAACAGAATCTTTTGAGCAGAATAGTGAATTGCTGTAGGGTGTCAGCAATATCCTCACCCCTTAGTAGGCAAAGGAGACTAGAGATGTGAGAAAATAAACCATGATCCACCTGATTCACTGCTGCTTTTCAATTTAGAGGGAAAAAGAAAAATGTCTGGTAACTCCAGCTGCCTGGACAGAAATTACTTTCTGAGGAACTAGAAGCCCTGACTGGGAAAGAGCTCTGGGGGATCACCGCCTGGAAGGAGCTGTCAGGCATCAGGCGTGTGTGGGAAGGAACAGCAGCAGCACAAGTGACTGCTTCAGTGGCTCCAGACATGGAAACAGCAATTGCACGTGCCAAAGGCAGAGTTACTGTTTTAAGGACAGAGGAACCTTTGTATACATTCTTAGTGAAAAGCTTATTTTAAGGATGTTTGCTGAAATTCCATGTTTTTTACATTTGTTTTCAAAAGAGCAGTGTTCTTCAATATATAGTACATGAAAAATTGCGATATTTATGTTTTTCAGACACGAAGTCATAGATAGAGGGAGAATAATTTGAAATCGCAAACCATACTGTAAAGAAAGAAGGAAACAAGACTCTAGATATGGATTTATTAGGTGATAGGGATTCTTTTCTTTATATTTTAATATATTTTCCAAGTTTGGAACCATTGGCCAAGGATGGGCCTGTTCTCTGTTCCGCCTAAAAACTGACAGAAGTGTGAGTGACCAATCCCAGAATCACGCCTGGCACTGCTGAGTTTTCACGTCTGCTGTAATCTTCCGACACTTCTTTGCAAAATGTCAAGTGTGAGACACTAATATTGGCCCTCTCTTTGGTGAAGGAGAAAGTATGTAAAAAGAAAGGCAACTGTGCAAACCCTGTGGATATAACAACAAAGTCTTTTTTGACTTCCTAAGAGATTTACTCTATTCTTCTATTTCTAGAACTTTTCTAAGTTGGAAAATTTCAAATGTGAGATAGTGTCAGATCCAGGTTGAGTAAGGATTCTGTAAAACACTGAATGATGACAGAGAAAGGAATAACCAGCTTAGCTAAAAGCACATTCAGCAGGGTGCCAAAATATACCAGATCCTCGTATAAGCAGCACAGATCACATTAACAGGCCTCCCTGAGTGAGTAGAGCGTCTTAGTCCATCTCTTTTGCCTACCTTACCCTCACCCCATGGTTATATAACCTTTAGAATGGAATTTGGAAATTCCTCTGATCCTGCCCTGCTTGCTGATAGAGCTGAGCTTGTGGCTGGCAGGGGCATAATCTAATAGGCGAAACTGGAAACACACAAATTCACATCCCTCTTGTCCCAGCCCAGAGACTGTGCAGGCAAGGAAAGAAAGACTCGCCCCTGTCTCCCTCCTCCCCTCCTTTGGCCTAAGTTTACGCTGACTTCACCCAACAGGCACCTGACCCTCCCAGATGAGCTGGGAGGGGCTAAAGCCCCATGCGTCCATGGTAGGGGTGGAGGTGCAGGCAGCAAACAATATTTAAGATGCTGACTTGTACAGCATTCAGGCTTGGGAAGGAAAACTATAGGATATCCATTAAGCTCCACTTTCAGAAACTCAAGCTTTGAGAAAGGCTAAGAAAGTACAAGGAAAGAAAGAAAACAACAAAGTGGTGAGATCATCAGAGTGAAAGTGTAAGGTCAGAGTTTGCTGCAGCTTGGCAGACCTCAGCTGGGAATATTCAGATTCCCCCGAAGGAAGATCCTTCCTCACCTAAGCCCACGAAAGATGCTGAAAAAGACTCTCTCAGCTGTGACCTGGTTCTGCATTTTCATCGTGGCCTTTGTTAGCCACCCAGTGTGGCTGCAGAAGCCCCCTAAGCGTAAGACACCTGCACAGCTCAAAGTGGCCGCCTGCTGTGAGGAGGTGAAGGAGCTTAAGGCCCAAGTTGCCAACCTAAGCAGTCTGCTGAGTGAACTGAGCAAGAAGCAGGAGCAGGACTGGGTCAGCGTGATCATGCAGGTGATGGAACTGGAGAGCAACAGCAAGCGTATGGAGTTGAGGCTGACAGATGCTGAGAGCAAGTACTCCGAAATGAACAACCAGATCGACATCATGCAGCTGCAGGCAGCGCAGACTGTCACTCAGACCTCAGCAGGTAAGGAGAACATATCCTTACACTACTCACCACCTCCCCCATCAAACAGTGAGTGTCTTCCCATCTATAGCATTGCTTCTAGATAATCTGGTTATCAGAACCATTACTGGGGTTCTTTTGGGATATACTTTTCCTTTAGTTAAGGCTTATGAAGTATTTCTTTTGATTTCTAATGTTCTGTAAATTTACCTAGTACCTTCACAGGTCTCTTTTATTCACATAATGTTTAAGCAAACTAAGAAGGTATGAATTACCATCTTGGAGCACTGAGAGATTATGTGGTTTGCCTGAAGTCACACAGTAAGCCTTAGAAACAGGGTTATCTTCCTTGCTGGTGTAGCTATGCCACTTCCTTACCAAGAGTCAACAGGCTGTGCCTCAAGGAACCCAAGGAAGCAGGCATGAACACCAAACTGTAGCATCTGTTGCTTTGGAAGCAAAGTTTTGCCGAAAACAGTCCTCTGGTATCCCTAAGATTTAGTGGGAATGGGCATTAATGGAATTTGGTGTCCTCTCTCTACAAACATAACTCTTCTCACTGGCTCAGAATTAAGTGTAGAAACACTGTCCATCGCCACCAGAAGAGTCCTTTTGTGTTCAGGAAAGAACAGGCTCCTCAAGGTTCCCCAATTCTGGTATTTCTATTTTTTCCCATGGTCTCAAAATTTTCCCCAATAACCCAGGAAACAAGTAAATGCAATGCTGAAATATGGACTTTTAATAGGCCAAAAATAAGATGCATTTAACGTTTGCTTTTGCGAAATAACTTTCAGTTTCTGGTTAGCTTGGCTCAGATGGGCCACTGTAAATTTATTGTTTAGAGATAAATTTGGATTTCTGAAATTATCAGGAAAATGCTAGTTGCAAGGAGCATATCCTACAGAAATGTCATTTCTTACTGATATAAAAGCTATTGGTCCCAATATAAACCAAGTCAAGAACAAAGACATGATTAGCCTCTAATGAGTAAGTCACTGGCTACCTTCAGTTCAAATTAAAAAGAAATATTAACATAAAACTAAGCTTGAAAATTCTGTTATCTAAACCAATGTGTATAAACCACTTTCTAAGCATGGACTTGCTGACCCTTAGTTTAGGATTAGAAAGGTATTCCCAGGCCATTTTCCAGACAAGTGAGTCCTGATTTGTTCTGTGAGATGAAACCAGACATGCGGAAGGCCAGGCCAGACAGAGGAATCTGACTGTGCCACTTCCTGCTCATCCAAACACAGAGCTTTCTTACCACCCAGCAGGGAGTTTCCTGGGGGTCAAGAGCAGCTCTCCTGATGGGCTCTTACTCTTCTTGCCCAGGATATCATTCCTTATTTTTCTTTTCTATGGCCAGGGGTGGGCCATCTTTATATTCTATAAGTAGGTAGGTAGTCCCTTGAAGAAAGCATTAAGTCGATGCTTTCACCAGTAACAGGAAGAGAAGAACTCTGTTGGCGAAGATACGTGTAGCCCATTTCCCCTCCCCGAACACGCTCTGCGAGGGAACCAAGGCAACTCCCATGGCGGCAGTGGTCACTAAGTAAAGCATCCCAAGCCATGGAGGGCAAGAAGCCTCTCTTAGACTATCAGGGCCCCACTCGCTGAATCCTATCAGAAGAGGCTGTCTCTTTCACAGCGCCCTTTGATATTTAGAACAGGAGACAAAAGCCTGCATAAAGCAGGAGCCCCAAGGGCAGCCAAGGAAGCATTTAAATCAACCCCTGAGTGAAAATCTGCCTGTCTGATGCTCTCAATTCCTTGTTTTACTAAGACTTCCAGGGGATGGCCTCAAAGGGTTCCTCAAGGTGTTTTTGTTCTCATTTGAGGATTTAGCATTGTTAGATTGAGGAGGGAAGATAAGATTGTAAACTCTATATCCCTTAATTAGTGTCCCAGTAGGCATTGGCCACTACCTCTGAAAAACAACAAAAACCAACCAACCAGGAAACAACAAAAAAACCAGACTTACCTTGTAATAGAGGTGGCTGTCTAAGAAGTCTGAATCTATTCAGCAAGAGTATCTGTATGTGGCCCTCGCACATTGTAACATTTCTAGAATGCATGGCCTAGAATCATCACAGGATAATTTATCTTGGAGTCAACCCTGAAACCAGCTGTCTGAATGTTGTGCCGCTTCCCCATCCCTCTGCCCCACCACCAGTGGGTCCAAAACATGCTCCCTCCTTGATCTCTTCATGTCCACCTCTCCCAAATTCAGACACTGCTGGGTAACTAACACCATGGGGATCTTGTGGTAGAAATGAAGTCTCAGTTTTTGAACATTCAATTCAGATGAAGCGGGAATGCCCTGCTAGCCATGGAGCCCAAGTCCAGAAGCTCACCCCGCAGTTTGCTCCTTTTGCAGATGCCATCTATGACTGTTCTTCCCTCTACCAGAAGAACTACCGTATCTCTGGAGTGTACAAGCTTCCTCCAGATGACTTCCTGGGCAGCCCTGAGCTGGAGGTGAGGTCATTATAGCCACTGCCCATGTCCTACCACCTGTCCTCCACCCCCTCAGAGGGATGGCAACAACAGGGCCATTCACAGTCTAAAAGGGAAACTCAAAACAGAAGCAAACACACCAAATACCAGACAGCTATGCAAATACACTCAATTTATGACCTCCCTCCCCCAAATCCAGGCATCTGTTTGCCTCTATCAATCATTACACCAAACACAACCTTTGGCTAGATATGAGGTAAGTCTTATAACCACCACATAACTAGTTTAATTCTCTTCTTTGGGGGAGGAGAAAAGAGAGAACATGAAGGAGGCATATCGAAAGTATCTAGATTTTTCCCTTTAAGCTATGTATGCACTCATCTCCAGCCCCAATTTGGATTATTCTTTCTCAGCAAACAGCCACCCTGCCCCAGCTCACCAACACTGGGGCAGCACTGTTGCCGTAGTGAGCCACTGTGACTATGGGGGAGTGTGCGCACCCCTGGCTCTGTGGGGACAGGAAACAGGTTGGGAAGCCTGCCCTCACGTTCCTGCCTCCTGCCACTGCGCATCCCTGTCAGAGCCTCCCCTCTGCTCCAGGTGTTCTGCGATATGGAGACGTCAGGCGGAGGCTGGACCACCATTCAGAGACGAAAGAGTGGCCTCGTTTCCTTCTACCGGGACTGGAAGCAGTATAAGCAGGGCTTTGGCAGCATCCGTGGGGACTTCTGGCTGGGGAATGAACACATCCATCGGCTCTCCAGACAGCCAACCCGGCTACGTGTGGAGATGGAGGTGAGCATGAAGCCTCGGGCTCCAGGACTAGACCAGGACCACCACACATGGCTGTGCACAACTCTGGGGGTGCCATTCTTATTCTGATTCACTATAGATGTATTTATTATGATTTATTATGGCTTTCTTGCAGGTTGTAGTACAGTTGAGGAAAAATAGGGTTTTTCCTATTTTTCACAAAAGTGGGGCTGCAGGTGGCACAGGAGGAGGCTAGCTCCATGTCAGAGCAGAGCACATCAACAGTCAGCTGGGCCAAAATAACGTTGTCTTTGTTCTAGCCTGGGACATAATGTCCTTTAGGTGCAAACCTTATTGATACTGGTTGGTGATCATTGTTGAAGGTCTTAAAGTACTCACTATATCTTCACATTACTCTTATGACATCCCTGAGTGGGATTCAGCAAAAACATACATCTATACCTTATAGACAGGAAAGTGAAGGAATATAGGAAGAGAGACTAATCAAGGCCATATGGTGAATCAGGACAGAAATTTGACCTAGCACCCTTGTTTTCTGATTCCCAGGTTAGTATGGTAAACTGGAGGTAAACAAGTAATAAAGTCTTATTAGATTCACACCTAAAAAGATGTTTGGCTACAGGGCTGTATAGAGAGAAGAGGTACAGGGAGACAATGAAATGAAGCCTTGCTGAAGTTTCTCTAAGGCTCTGTTCTTCCCCAACAGGACTGGGAGGGCAACATGCGCTACGCTGAGTACAGCCACTTTGTTTTGGGCAATGAATTAAACAGCTATCGCCTCTTCCTGGGGAACTACAGTGGCAATGTGGGGAATGATGCCCTCCTCTATCATAACAATACAGCCTTCAGCACCAAGGACAAGGACAATGACAACTGCTTGGACAAGTGTGCACAGCTCCGCAAAGGTGAGATTTGGGGAGACAGGGAAGGAGAAGTTCAGGTATAAGCCCATAATCCCACTTGAGAAGAGAGAGTGAATTTATAACTGTACAGTTGGTGTCTGGCTTTGATATTCTTTTTGATACTGGCTCTAACTGCTTACCTACTGTACAAAAAAAACCATTACAAATCCCTGATGTCTGGTCTACCATCCATTTCCAAGGGGAGGACATACTCAGCTTACTAGCACTGATCTGTTTCTTGTGCCAGGTGGATACTGGTACAACTGCTGCACAGACTCCAACCTCAACGGAGTGTACTACCGCCTGGGCGAGCACAACAAGCACCTGGATGGCATCACCTGGTATGGCTGGCATGGATCTACCTACTCCCTCAAACGGGTGGAGATGAAAATCCGCCCAGAAGACTTCAAGCCCTAAAAGGAGGCTGCTGTGGAGCAGGCCTGCAGAAATGGAGACAAATGGAGATTGCACGAGGGCAGAGCAGGACAGGAAGAGAGTGGTAGAAAGGGTGGGGTGGGAAATGGCCTATAGTCTCCAATGAAAGAGTAAGTCTCTGAGCAGCACAATAAAAACACATGTACCAAGGATGTTACAGTAAATGTGATGAAGTATTTAAACCCAATGGGTCCTGCCTCAGGGGGCTGGAATGAGTGGGCTCTCTCTGTGCATGCTCTCTGATACAGCAGTAGCCTGGCTTTTCCACATGATTTCTCTGTGAAAAAAAAAAAATTGTGAGATTGCTTTATCCATTTTCTCTAAAGCTTAGGTTACACGAGAGCAAAAAACAAATAGATTTGCTAAAAAGAACCATATTCTTTTTATTCTCAAAGGAGAGGCCTTGAGTGTTGAAAAAGGAACAAAAGAGGGTGGTGGATGAGGGGCATTTCTATTTTATTTTATTTATCCAGTGAAATTACCTTCAGTCTACACATTTCTTTTAAAACACAAAAACTGGTTCAGCTGGAGGCAAGCTGACCTGAGCTGGACTTGCAAGGAGGAATGCCAGGCACTGGGCCTTGCAACCGGACTCTTTGCACCTCCCCTGTTCACCTCGATCAGGTGCAGCGCTGGAAGGCAGGAAGCACCAACAGGAGGTGGGCAGAGTCCCTCACGGACACCTGCACAAAAATGCCTTAAAATATTCAGTCAATACAGATATATCTATTTTTACTTACTTTGTAAGTAACAAGCTCAAGGAGCTTCCTTTTTAATCTTGTCTATAAAAAATGGTTGAAAAATGACCGTAGATGGCGCTATGGTTAATAACTCATGCTGTATATAAGATCTTGCTTTGTAAAAATAAAGTATTGTAGTTTTGTTTTAAATGTTCAAAGTTTCTTTTCTTTCTACAATAAACACTTTCAAAATGTGAGTATTTTCTCTTTTAGTTTTTACCATCACCATTTAGAGCATAGTAAAAAGTTAAAGTAAAAAATCAGAGAGTAAGCAACAAGAAAGAGACTCTGAGTGTGTTTCAGTATTCGGGGAAACTGAGGCAGGAGCAGGAAACCAAAAACGAACAGGTGAGGGACAAAAAGGGCAGCAGCCACTAGGACGAGATCAGATCCTGGACCCCCCAACCAACCCCCAAGGAGGCCACTGCCACTACTTGGTTTCAAAATACTTTGCAAACAAATACTCCTCCTTTCTACTTAAACACACGGAGAGGAAAAATATCTTCAACCATAATGGGTGTCAAGTAATTTTGACCTTTAGGAAGTCATTTTTCCTTTCCAAAAGAACCATCCCCCTGAGCCAGTCAGTGCAAAGCAAGCCATTATACTTAGTATTTCTTTTGTACCTACAGTACTTTGGTTGCTGGGAACTTCACCTTAAAAATAAGAACCTCAGGGATTTTCAAAGAAACAAAGTGTGAAGAACTACACTGGAGTAGTTTAGGGCTACTCATGGGACTTCAGGGCTTCTCATGGGACAGACATTCAAGCAGAAACATCCTCAAGCAGGCAGGAGCATCTGAGATGCTCAGCACTACACTGCTAGGAAAAAGAAGATAAAAATATCAGGGGCTTAAAAGGAGTGAAGAGAGCAAGATGCCTATGGCAAAAGTAGCTAATAATTTCCCTTCTCATCTCCTATACACCCCACAACTAAAAAAAAACTGAGGCTTTTAAGTCAACCTCCTCGGTTTCCTTCATACTTTTGGGAGAAACTTCTCAGAGAGGGGGCAGAGGGACAAGGGAGAGCAGTTGTCAAAGAATGCACAGAACATCCCCAACCACTTCACCTGCAGTGAACTTGATTCCGACAGTACCTACATTTCTGAAGCACCTGTTCTGGTGCAGGTTGATGACGGATAGATACCAAGGATTCAGACAGGAGAGCATAGCACGGTCTCTAACCTGAAAGAGGACAGAACCACCAGGAAGCAAAAGGAGAGCTCACTGTCGCTCTTGAAGGTAAAGAAAGTTTTGTTCTGTCCAGATCCTTTAAGATATATGAGAGAAGGTCATACCAAAAAGAAGAGTGTCATGCCAAAGAAACGGACATTTCAAGAACGGTGCAGTGGCTTGTGCCTATAGTCCCAGCTACCCGGAAGGCTGAGGTAGGAGGATTGCCTGAGACCAGCCTGGGCAACATAGTGAGACCCCCATCTCTTAGAAAAACAACCAAAAAAGCCAGATCAGCCTGACAGGCAGTTGTTAGTGCTGCATGTCCACCTAGGGAGCACTGGGCCCTGTTTTGATTTTTAATTTTGCAGATGTTCCAATCAGAAAAACTTTTATAAAGGGGATTACATGTCAGGGGCTGGGCAGTGAAAGCATCCAGCTTTGATGAGACCCTCTATTCTACTTAGGGTAGAGAAACAAAAGCAGGCCAGCAGACCTTACCCTAATGCTCTGGCCTAACCAAGTAAAAGACCCACAGTTGCATGTGTATGTTTCCTAATAATCAAATACCCATTTAATCCTCTGTCTCCCTAAGAAGCAATTACATTCACTGATATGTGAGCTTTGAGAAGACAGGAGTAGTTTATACTATTTCAGTGTTAGCCCTGGTTTGGGGATTACACATGGGATTTGTCTTGTGCACATAGGTAAGAAAGTCAATAGGTAGGAAGATAGATTCAACCAGCAGCAAGAGAACAATACTGTCATCAAAACACAGCTTTTTAAAACAAAAACAAAAAATAGAAAAAAGTTACACAAAGATGTTTTTGCGTAGGGTTACCCTGATTGTTTCAAAAAGAATTTAAGGCAGTTGACTCAAATGCATAATAAGCTCTAAAAAAGTAGACAAATTGGTGAAGGGAAAATAAAAGTAGGAAAAATAAAATAAAGCTGGGTGGGGAGGGTTAGCAGTAAAAACAGGTAAGATGTCTATAATTTGTAGGAGGTGGGCCAGGAATTTATCTGTGAGCTCTCCAGTAGCCACTGTGAGGAAGGGAATTCAATCTATTACTGAAAAGTGATGTCCCCAAGACCGGACCAAAGTAGTGGCTCTGGGATGTACAACCACCAGTGGTCTGACCCCCGGGAAGGGTTTCCACCAGGCTCACCCACAGGATTGGGGGTAGTGTTGTGAGCAACTTCCTTAATAGCAGCTTTGTCTCAGGTTGTTTCTGAAAACTTTCTTCAGTAAAGATGATGGCATAACACCACAAGAGGGCTTAGGAAAAGCAGTTTTACAAAATTAGAAGTAAAAGCTGCAAATAGAACCAGAAAAGAAAGGTGTTGGGAAGATACAAGAGACCAACTGCAGACAGGCAGAGCTGCACACTGAGCCGGCTCAGCTGAAGAAACCCGGAGGCCGAGCACGCTGGCTTTCCCATGAATAGCGTTGGAAAAAAAGCCAACATCAATCTGCAGGAATTCTGAGGACTTACTTTCAATTACATTCGCTTAAGAAGCTAAATGACCTTCCTGAGTACTTTTCCCAGCCTCTGACTGTATCTTTCTACTACAAATCTGCATAAACTTTAATGTTTCTATGATTGTCTCAGATACGGAGAAAAATCAAGGGTGGGCTTAGGGAGGGTTCAGGTAGGTCTCAAACAGAAAAAGGTTAGCAAGGAAATGAATATGCAAAATGAGTTATTTGACACTGAAGTTTTCATATTCAGTTACCAGATTTTCTATTAGTTCTTATGTGAGACTGCATTACCTAAGCCAGAGATGGAGGAAGAAATGCAGGTTTTCACATTTACTGTGCTTAATGTGAAATTAAAGCATGCCTCATAGGATGGCATGGTTATAATTATCCCTAATGGCATTTTAGAAATCAATATTCTTTCAAAGTCCAATTTATTTGGGCAGAAATAGAATTCTACTTCTACCTTTTGAGTCACTTTTTAAAGTGTTTAAAGGAAGACTTTTCATTTCACTATCTGCAGAGAACTGATCAACCATGTTAGCATTTACATGAAGATAATCAGATCCCATTGTTAATATTCTCTGATAATCATTAGCGGAAGGGAATAGTTCCCTAGGAGCTGGTGTGAACGTTTCCCACTGCTGCTAATTTCCTAACAGCAGAAAATTTATTAAACAACCTATTTTTTCCATACCCAGAAGACTCAAAACCATCTTATGAGAGGAGAGAACATAACCAAATAAGGGAAAAGATGATCAGCTCTCAGACTTTGCTCTGCCTTTGATATTCATAAAACTCCAGAGGAAGAAGACTCCATCACCAATAGATTTACTCAATAAAACCCCACCTTGCCTTCGGGTGGCCTTTGAAGCCCAGGAACCAGCACAACCTACTCCAGCCCTAGAGGGTGCTATCTAACCCAGACACAAAATCAATCTTTCCTCCGCTGCTGTGGCATAGAATTGCTTTTAAACTAACTTCATTGGGACAAGAAAGCACAGGTTGGAAAACAACAGGAGCCCAGGTGGTAAGGGTCAACAGAAATGACAATTATGACTAGACTACTGGGGAGAGCCATCTGCAAGCACATGTCATTTAAATGTGCTGGCCAGACCCAGAGGCAGATTTCACCGACCAGAAGTCTCCAAGTGATTCCAGTGAAGTGGCACCAGGCAGTGGGAGAAGAGAGGTCATTTTGGATAAAGGCAGCAATTAAAAAGGGCTTATGGCCTACCTGATGAGAGATTCTAGAATGGCAGGGGTGGGACCTTTCTGGAACTCCAGTTCTTTGTAGTGTAGCGCTTTGGCATATGCTCGGCACTTGGCAGCTCTTTCACCCAGTAGAACAATGCCATTGTCGTCTCTCAGCGGCAGGGGGCCCTAGAGGAGAGCAAAACCTCACAGCATAGGAAAATGGCAGATGGGACACAAACAAGACAGGGCTGCATGGATGCTTCTCCCCTCCCGCCAGCTGGTTCTCTGTCGGCCTCCATCTGGACAATGGGAAAAAGCCTCACCTTGTCACTGTGTTCCATGAATTCAGCCAAGTTTAGGAGGGTCTGTGTGACTTCAGCAATGTCTTGTGAGGTGAGGGCCAACTCAATGCTTCTGATGAGCTCATCCTGCTGGTCTTCATTCAGTTCAGACCAGCAGGACACAAATGCAGCATTGAAGAGGTCCCTGGGGGCAGAGAAGAGTGGGGAAAGATGTTGGAAACACCTCTCATGCCCCTGGCCGGTGCCATGTCACACCCATCAGTCTGCTTCTGGCATCACTGACCGCGGTCATACAGACCAGTGCTGTCCGAGAGGACTTGCTGGAAATGGTCTATGTGTTCCCTGTCCAATATGGTTGCCACTGTCATTAAGCACTTGAACTGTGGCAAGTGTGAATGAGGAACCAAACCCCAAATTTCACTTAATTTTAATTAAATCAAAATAACCACACATGGCTAGTGACTACTGTATCTTCCAGTGCAAGTACAGATACCGTGATATGCGGGGACTGTGTGGGGCTGGGGGAAGGGAGTAGAGCAGGGAAAGTAACCAGGCTCCACATTCCTATAGAGAGATTTTTGCAACATTTCTCCTTACTGGAAGGGATGAACTGAAAGGGGACTTCTAACATAGAAGTTGGCATTAACAGATTCAGAAAATAATAATCCTCCAGTGATCCTTGGGATGTTTCTTAGGCAATGTCCAAATTCCTAAGATCAGAAATGGCAAAGGCAGCATCTGCTATTGCTTTCCAAATATAAACAGAACCCTTAGTTGGATGGTGATTAAAAAAATGACAACAGAACTTAAGAAACTAGGAGCATTAGCAAATAGAATTCAAATCCATAAGTCTTAACAGAGTCTCTAAGGTAATCTCTAACAGCTGGGGCTTTAGTAAGACCCATAGCAGCACATGGATGGACATATTTGCCATCTCTGACATCTAACTTTAATTCTATCTCCACTTTTTTGGTGAATGTTGGCGAGTTGGAAATTACAGGATATGCCTATAATGAATGGGTTTAGAATTTGGTGCTTCTATATCTACTTTCTGTTATATATTAACAGGTTAAATTAGACCAATGTATATAATTTTAGAATCTGATGGAAAAACAAAATTTGAAATTCAAAGGATAACATGAAGACCAAAAGAAGTCTGTATAAACTAAGAAAAAGCTTTCCTGATCTAGGTCAGAAGCCACATTGGATCCCAAATGAATATATTTGGGACTAAGGGTATAAATACATACATGTATATTTACCACAAGTCTCTTGGATGACACTGTGCTCAGAGGTGACTTAGGCAGAAGGGAGGAACAATATGTCAGCTGAGCATATGAAATCTGAACACTATGGAAACAGAGAAGTCCTAGAAACTACTTTTAAAGCATTAAAAAATACTTGAAAGAAATTAGAGGAACCAAATCATGACATCAAAGCAACAATCTCAGGGACCATCACTACTCCTGCTAAATACACACCATAATAGCACACCAGCCATGCTAAAAGTGAAATGAAATGCCTTGCTTTTTGCTTCTTGCCAATAAGAAGGTTGCTTATTAATTAAATCATTTTATGCCTCATTATAAATAATAAAGGTCCATTGTAGGAAAATCTGGAAAATAAGGAAGAGAATAAAGGACAAAACAATCACTCCTTAAGCCTTCCTACTTACAGGTAACCACTGCTGTATTAGTTTTTAATTTTTATCCTATGCATATATATTTTTAATTAATTTTTAAGTTTGTATTCCGTTCTATTTACTTACATTATACTATAAATCTTTCACATGCATTAAAATTTTCGTAAAACAAAATTTTAATGGCTATTTAAGATTCATTATTTAAAAAATTATTTTTTATGGCAAATTCCATTTTCCAAAGAAGGCTGCAACAGTATCTCCTGTTCCACACACTCTTCTAGAATCTTGCTACTCCCCTATCAAGAGGTGGCATCCACGTCTCCTTCCCCTGAGCCTGAATATGCCTTCAGGACTGCTCTGAACAGCAGAGTAAGGCAGAAGTGATTCCATGTGACTTCTAAGGTTAGGTCATAAAAATGCTCCTCTGCCTCGTTCTCTTAGGGCACTCCCTCTTTTTCTTTTTCTTTCTTTTTTTTTTTTCATCTTATTCAACTGAGCATTGTGAGGCACTCCCTCTTAAAGCCAGCCACCTTCTTTGAGAAAGCCCGGGCAACCCATGGAGCAATCCACATGGAGAGGAACTCAGCCAGAACTGAGTTCCCAGTCAAGAGCCCCACCTCGCCAGACATGTGAGTGAGCCTCCCTGAAAGTGGATCATCCAGCCCCGGTCAAACCACCCCACTGATACCATGTGGAGCAGAGGCAAGCTGTCCCCACAAGTCCTCCCAAACTGCAGAATCATGAACATAAATGACTGTTGTTTTTTAGACCACTAAGTTTTGTTGTATTTGTAATGTAGCAATAAATAGAATATTCACATTCAACTATTATATAGTTGCTTTCAGAGTTGTAAATAATTTTTTAATTAAAATTTTGGACCTAAATCTACTAAGGAAAGGAGTTTATTTGTGGTCGACTAGCAAGGTTAAGATGGATGCTTCTCCTACAATACAAGCTCATCCAATGTGCCTTTTTCTTTCTATTTTTTCTCACAAGTTAGCAAAATTAAAAATACTAGCCCTTTTACTATTATTTCTAAAAAAACCCAATTCGTATGTATCACTTGCTATGTGTGGATCCTCTCCATCCCAAGCTTAAGCTGGGCAGAGGGAGCCCTGACGCACCATACCTGGCCATCGGGTTGTAGGCCTGTGCCAGGGCCCAGCAGGAGCGCAGGGAGGGCGACGAGGAGTCCTTCAGCAGCTCCAGGCTCAGTCGTCTCAGCCACTCCAGCCAGTCGTCTTTGGAGACCCTCCTGGCTGCTCCCCAGGCCTGTAATCCCACAGGTATGACGGAAAACCATCAGTTTCAAGAGTCAATTGTAAAGAGCCCTCATATATTTAATGACTATTCTACTTCTTTGATTAATACAATGATACCTCTCATGATAAAATTCCTCCAGAGCACAAATACAAAAGAGATATTTAATTAAAAGCCATAAAGCAAGAGCAGCAACCTCTGGAACACACCACAATATACAAAAAGCCTGTTTTACAACTCATTTGTGCTGGACTCCATCAGCAAAGAAGAGAGCTCTACAGAACCAGAATGGATGGGGATTGTCACACTCGGGGTGCATTCAACAAAGCCTCACGACTTTAGCAGCGCGTGAAGGGAGCTGGGTACTCTGCACTAGGACACCAGCTCATCTGACAGCAAAGAGTCACACAGGAAGAGGAAAAATGCTCAGGTTCACACTGGCAGGTGTGCAATGAGCCCAAAGCACAGGCACTGTGGTGGGACAAGAAGAAGGAGTCAAACAGATTTAACTTCTACTCTGTAGCTTATCCCTTCCAACCTTCCTCAAGACTCTGACATCTCCAGGCATCAAAAGTTATTATCAGGGACAGCTTAGGCAGGTGGATGAAAAAACTGGGGTTCCGGAGAGGGGCAGTATAGTGTAGTGGCCAACAGCCACACTCTGGACTCGATGGCTTGAGTTCAAATCCCAGTTATGAAACTTATTGGCTCTCTGATCTTTAGCAAGTTACTTGATTCCTCTGTGCCTCAATTTTTTCATGTGTAAAATGAGGATAATAGTTTCTACTCATAGGATATTTTAAGGACTAACTAAATTAATAAATGTAATGAATTTATTAACAGTGTTTGGCACAAAGCTAGTGCTATGTGTGTACATGTCTATTTCTCTAAAGTTAGAAACAACTGGCTGGGATCCTGGCTCTGCCACTCAGCAGCTGTAACACCCTGGGCAAAACTGTGTGTATGTTGCATCTCAGCTTCAGACGTCCTCATCTAGGGATAATGTATCTAAAGAGCCTAGCTAGAGTAAATGAGCAAACAATGGTTACTGTTATTATCAAAATGACACCAATTTGAACTGGCCCAGCCCTAACTACTAAATCTCTAACTTTTAAAATACGTTCTTAAAATCTTTTTCCAGAACAGACACGTCAATCCTCCCTAAACTGGGGAAATCATGTAAGTTAGAGCAGAAGTTCTCAAACTTTGAACTAGTAAAGTGGTCCAGGGAGTGAAAAGAGCCTATGTGCTACACCACTGATATAGTTTGCATATTTGGCCCCTCCAAATCTCATGTTGAAATTGGATTCCCCATTGTTGCAGGTGGGGCCCAGTGGGAGCTGTTTGGGTCATGGGGGTAGATCCCTCATGAATGGCTTTGTGCCCTCCCAGCAATAATGAGTGAATTCTCGCTTTATCAGTTCACGTGAAAGCTGGTGGTTTAATTGAGCCTGGCACCTCCTCCTCCCTCTCTTGCTTCTTCTTGAAATGTAACACACCTGCTCCCCCTTCACCTTCTGCCTTGATTGGAAGCTCCCTGAAGCCCTCGCTGGAAGTAGATGCTAGCATCATGCTTCTTGAACAGTCTGCAGAACTGTGAGCCAAATAAACCTCTTTTCTTTACAAATTATCCAGCCTCAGGTATTTCCTTTATAGCAACGCAAAAAAGACTAACACAACCACCTAACCATCAACAACTTAGCCATTGCCTCCCTGGGATAAACTGGAGACTTGCTGCTGCTTCTGAGGAGTCACCAATGAGCAACATTACACGAACAATTATTATTTTATGTTAAAAAACGAAGTAAATATGTTACAAGAGACCAACTAAATAATTATCACTGACTATACAATGAGAATGAGAAGGAAGAGTGAGATGACATCCCAATGACTCAACTTTTAGACCTTGCTCTACTGGGTGAAATGGGAATGTCAAGGCCCTTTCTGCCCATGGATTTCTGGCTTCTTACCTACACATTGGATCTGTGCATAGCTGCACTGTATCACAGAGCTCTTTAAAAGTTGGACATAAACAAGGAAATATTACTAATTTCTTTCTCCCTCTAACAATGTGAGGTTGGGCCTGGGAAAGGCAGAGACAATTCAGCACAGCGGTTAAAGGAGTGGGCTCTAGGGTCATGCTACCTAGGTCAAATCCTGGCTCCAACACTGACTGGTTGACACTGGGCAAATTACTTAAACTTTTAGTTACTCAAGGTCCACGTCCATAAAATAGGGACAGCAATGACAGCACCTAACTCATGGGGTTATCATGAAGATTAAATGAGTTAATATACACAAAGTGCTCCACAGCAGTGCCTGACACGTGCAAAGCACACAACAAACGTTAGTTGTTTTTGCTATCATTGTTGTTACTATTTGATATATGGCAGTAAATAGGTCTTCAAAAGATTATAGCTTAATCTATCAACTAGGCCAAGTCTCCCATGTGGACCTTTCCCCCTGCTCTTTATTTTTTTATTTTTAAAAAAAATTTTTTAAATTTATTTTTATTTTAAAAATTTTCATTTTATGTTTAAATTTATTTCGTTACTTTTTTTTTTAACCTCTAAAGCAATTTGATGCTTTGTATCCCCCTGCTCTTTAAAACATAATCATTTCCTCATCTATGAATGGGAATAAACAAAAAGAAAAAAAACCAACCCTCAGTTCTCTGGGTTCTATGACAACTGTGTAAACACTGGCCAGTCTCCTCCTGCTATCTACCCGCACTTGGTGATGTTGGTATATGTTCATGCAATGCCAGCTTATTCACTGTGAAGCCCAAATAGATTGTCATAAGACAGTAAAGCTGCTGAAAATTCTGGAAGGCATTCTAGAGGTATATAAAAATGGTTTTTATCTCTATCATGTAAATCTTCTATTGGCATAGCCAAATAGAATGGTGACTAAGATGACAAATTGGTATTTTGAAAGCTGGTTAAAACTGATAAATCCACCAATCCCTATTATCATTACATGATTATGTGGAAGCACAATTTACTTTTTGATGACATGGATTCCAGAGTCAGCTGTGATTAGTGTTTTTGAACTCGATCTATTCTCTCAGGTGAGATAAACTATACAGTCTTTCTTTTGTCTGTGTGGCAAGGTTTATGCCTATTTTTTCCAAGTCCTAGGTAGAAAGCAAAACTTCCTGGAAGCAAACAAGACTACTGGGGAATTTCCTAAAATAGAGAGAACAAAGCTCTAAAGTGGAGTGGACAGCTGCCTGCTTGGAAGGACATTCTGAACCTAGTCAGGCTGAAAACATCTGGGTGGAAATGTGCATCTGGCCTCCTTGCCGGGCCCTCCCTCAAGTGTGAGGTGTCAGCAGGGTGGCCTCCATGACTGCCTGAGAATGCCAGGTGACTGATGACCTTTTCCTTCCTCCTAAAGTCTCAGGCTAGCAGTTACAAAATCCCCAGAGGGAAAGCAGCATCACTCCTGACCCAGGAATATTTCACCAGCTCCATCTTAAATCAGCAAATATTTCTTAGCAGTGGTCACTTGACAGCTATGTGGGTAAAGACTCTGACACAATAGTTAGAAATAAACCCCCAGCATTCTGAAGCCGGATGTGAGCACGCACACATGCACATAGGACTATGTTCAAATCTTTATGGGCTTGGCCAAAAGAAGAGAACAAGTCAACTGGGACACAGTCCTGCCCAGTTCTTTACCTCTATCTGTTGTTACACATGGAGTATAGCTGCTGTGGGTCAGCTGCTAATTCATGAAGAATAACACCATGTTGAAATCCAAACTAGGAGCTGTTTATTGTCACCAGAAGCATTAAAGACTAATGCAAAACATGGAAAACACGTGACCTGGTACATTTATCTAAAAGTCAGTGAAGTAACTGCTTATTCTGCTCAGATTCACTAGAGAGGCTTTGAAACTACCTGTTTTTAGGTGGCTGGTTGGTGGCATACCTGGCGAAAAGCTGGTCACAGCCCAGGCTCTGGTCAGCAGAGACAATTTAGTAATTACTTGCAAGGATCTAAAACCTCAATACCCAAAGTGTGGTCCATGGACCAGCAGCACTGCATTAACTGGGAGCTTGACAGAAATGCAAAATATCAGCGCCTACCTCAGACCACCTGCATCAGAAATCTTTGGCAATTGGTAAGCCCAATGAGTTTGAGAAGTTTGGAAAACACTGTTTTAAAGAGACTGCATCAGTCTCAGTGCTAAATAAGGGGCTCACCAGCTTTGCTCCATTTATGTAAAAAATGAGAATGTTATTTGAAACAAAAGGTTCTACTATTAAAGTTATAAGGGAGCATAAAAGGACACTTTGTTCTCTACTCTTCCTCTATTTAAAAAAAATTACAATTCAGATACCTGGAGAAAGACAAAAGGACCTATGTTCATGGTATCTAGATTTCCAGAATACCTGGGCTGGATTTTTGTTGGTTTAAAGTGAAATTAGCAACAGCTGAAAGTTTTGAACAAGAAAGAACAGCAGAGCCCTTCTTCCCCAGTTCCCCAGAAACAATGAACTTGCCTTTTGGAGGTTGATGGTGCTGACATGCAGTTTCTTCATGGGTCCCGTTTCTACTGGTCCACTAGCCAATGCATCCCCTTGGCCACTCCTTAGCATTCTATGCTGGTAAATCAAAGGGTCCTCCTCTTCATCAGCAAGGGTGTATCCCTGCAACCAGAGATTTATAGAAAACACCTGCAACTCCACTAGATGCTCCCAGTTTAGAAAACATCCTCAAACCTTGGGAGGTTCAAACTTCCTAGAAGAGCCAAGATTTCAACAAGAAGTAAAAAGTTGCATGTATGGATAAAATGAAGCAGGGGTGGGCTGAATCCCCCACCACGGACCAGTCTTTGCTGGTCACTCCTAGTCACTGACAAGGACTAACAGTAGTGTGAGCATGCAACCATACAACTGGCAAAGATCCATGAGCAATGATGAATGTGCTGAAGTGTTCAGAGCAAAGGCAGCAAACAGCCCCCCTCCGCCTGTTTTTGTATAGCCCAAGAGCTAAGAATGGTTTTTACACCGTTAAATGGTTGAAAAAAAAATTAAAAGTAGATTAATATTTTGCAATGCATGAAGATTATGAAAGAATCAAATTTTGGTGTCCATAAATAGTGTTACTGGAATGCAGCCGGCTCATCATTCACACACACACATTGCCTATGGCTGCTCTCTGGCCGAGCAGTTCCAACAGACACCACTTAGCCTAAAGCTGAAAAATTTTATTATCTTTATAGAAAAAGTTCACCAATCCCTAGTTTAGAGCTAAAAAGCTAGATATACTCCCATAGCTAAGACTACAAGAATACCAAATAGTAAAGACAATGGGGGACTTCAAAACAGAAAGGAAGTGTAGTTCACCTTGACAATTCTGCAGATGAGCACATCATAGCGCTGATGGTTGATTCGGTGTCGCACCAGAACTTTATTCACCATTGGAATGAAAATTTGGTACTATAAGAAGAGGGGGAAGACATCAGAAACCATTACTTTGGAGAGTAGAAAAAAGTAGAGAAAAAATACACTACCCCAACTATGTTACAGCCATTTCTTCTGGGTTTGTGGCTGGCTCTGCAGTATTCAGAAGAATCCCTCTCTACCACCCACTGCAATAACCCCAGTCTGAGTGCCATCATCTTCCACCTGCCTTACTGTGATGGCCTCTTCACAGTCTCTGCCCCCACCCGTGCCACCACAGCCTACATTTCCACACAGCATTGAGTCGCCATTTTAAGTCACATCATATTTTTCCTGTGTTCAAATCCTCCAAAGACTTTCAGTCTTGCTCAGAGTAAAAGCCAAAGTTCTTACAATCACCCACAACAGTGATCTACAAATTCTAGCAGGCATCAGAATCACCTGGAGAGCTTATGAAACCAGAGACTGCAGGCTCCACAACCAGAGTTTCTGATTCAGAAGCTCTGAGGGGAGGCTGCAGAGAATTTGCATTTCTAGCAGGTTCACCAGGTATGTAGATATTGATACTGCTTGCCCAGGGATCATGTTTGAGAAGCACAAGCCTACAAGATCTAGTCTCTACCCTATCCCACCTTATCTCCATGAGCTTAACTCTAAGCACTTCCCCATGCCCACTCCTCTGAAGTCACACTGTTCTGCTGTGCCTTGAACTCTTCAAGCAAGCTGCCATCTCAACCCTTGCAGATGCTATTTGTTCTGCCTGCATCCAACTCTCTGTGATTGGGCCTTTATTTTATTTAGGTCTCTGCTCAAATGTCAACTGATCAGAGAAGTCTTCCCTGTCTACCTTAAATAAACAGCATTTCTCTCCTCTGGTGGGTACTGAGGTTTAAAAAATCAAGATAACAATAAAAAGAAAAAAAAAAGAAAAAAGAAAAAAGATTCTTAAAAAATAAATAAATAACATAAACAGCATTTCTCCCCACTTTCAGCCATCACCCTTATGAGACAAATTGTGTTTATTTGTTTTGCTTCATTAGAATGGAAGCTCCATGAGAACAAAGGACTTTTTATCGTGTTTACTGTGTTATCCCCAGAATAGCACTTAGCCCACACAGGTGGTTAGCAAATAATTCCATGTTCTCTGATGGTGGTTGAGACCTTAGACTAGACTAACACACGGGGTAGCTCACAGATAAAGTCCTCTTCCCAAGAAAGGCAGAAGAGCACCTGCCTGTTCAGGTCTTACCTTCTTCCCCAGTTGAAAGACAAGCGAAGACAGCGTGTCCATGGCTGTGGAACGAAGTTCTGGGCTCTGATCCAGTGTTCGAACAATAGGGTGAATGATCCGGGAGGCATAGTCAGTGAAGTCCAGGGACTCCGTCAGGCGGTCCACTGTCTCTAATGCTGCCCTACAACAATCACTAGTATGTAGTAATTGCTAACATACAATCTCAAAGTAAGAGAAGGACTGGGAATGAATGTCTTCTGAGGTATTTTGGGTGATATAGATCCAACATATAATCCAGTGGGATGGGGAGAGTTAAAGTTTCCATAAACCTGGGACATTTCTGGACTAAAATAATGGGAGTTGAAATAACAAAAAAATAGAAAGATGGCCTGGGAACTTAAGAAAAATATATTTTCTACAAAATATTAAAGGCTTAATGATCGTTAGTCCCAAAGGGCAGGTGCTTACTTTCGAGAAGGCAGTGGAACTTCAGGGGCATCAAACAACTTCACAATAGGAGGCAACAACAAATGCAGATAGTCATCTAGGTTGGCACCAAACAGCTGGATTGCAGCCAATAACTGCAAAAGGGAACAAGAGCACAGGGATGAAAAACACAGTCAGGTTTCAAGTATCTAAGGACGTGGAGAAGGGTGCTGGTGAGGATAATTCAAAGTTCTATGGGGACGCTGAAAAGCCTTTATTAAATGGCCTTGAATTGTGTTCTTTTGGTCACACTTTTTCCCCCTCATTTTATTTGCTTATAAATTACTTTGCTTTCTCTGTGCTTATTTCAATTGATAAGGAATAAGTTGCTGGATAATAAAGAAAATTGGTCTGGGATAAAACATTCACCAAGATTAACCCATTAACGGAGGTATGAAATGTAAGGACAATCAAGGGAGGATTACAGACATTCTGTGAACTGTGAACTGCATACCTCAGGGACTGGTATTCTTGGGATTCGGTCCTGTGGAGTGGGCCTCAACCTGTTACTCAGAACAGGGCTCTGCAGGAAGCTGCAAATCTCTCCAGAGGACGCCCTGGGCTACTCACCTTGATGGAGACGATGCGGCCTGGGCTGTTGTCATGCATGAAGACGCGCAGCATATGAGGGATCAGCTGGGGCAGGTAGAGTTTAAATTCACCCCCAAGAGCGACCACAATTTGCTCAATGAGAAGAATGATTGTGCTCTGGATTGAGGTGTTCATGACCCAGAATTCCTACAAAGAGGGATGAGGCAGAGAAGCCCAGTCAGGTGCTCTTCTGCTGAAATGTGAACCAAGGAATTGAGATGGCCAGAAAGAAGCAAAAATGTAGTGAGCGTGGTCTGCCCCAAGATGAACTCCACCCCATCCTCCTCTCACCAGGCCCTTCTTATATCCTATCCTACATCACAGCCATATTAAACAAATTCAACTGCATTTCCCCAGAGGCACCAAGCTACCTTACTCCTCTGAGCTTTGCTCAGGCTGCTTCCTTTGCCTAGGATCCACCCCTCTCCTTTTTTTCCAACTGTACCACTTCAGGGAATGAATATTTTTGTTTGTTTGGTTTTAAATTTTTTTTTTTTTTTTTAAGAGATGAAGTCTTGCTATGTTGCCCAGGCTGAACTTGAACTCCTGGGCTCAAGAGATCCTCTTGCCTCACCCTCCCAAGTAGCTGGGACCATAGGCCATACTGGCTTCCTATTTCTTGCTCAGCTAAGCCCTACATGTCTTTCTAGACCTGGCTGAGCCTCACTTCTCCTATGCAGGCTTTCCTGTTGTCCTTCCATATTCCACTTTGGGTGCCTTTATACTTCTCTTTCCTAGTATCTGTAATACTTAATTTGCTTTGCCATCCTCCCTCTACTAGACTGTAGGCTATTTAAGGGCCAGAAATCTCTGATTCATCTCTGTATCCCCAGAATCTATCAGAGCATTTGGAATATTCTAGCCATTCAAACACATGTTTAAAGAATGAACAGATGACTAAATCTAAGTCACTTTAAGAGCTCTGAAGTGGTCTAGGATAAATACTTTACTTTGGTACCACCTGATCTCTACCAGAGAGTGACTCTAGCATTATCAAGATTTCCTACCTTTTCTGGATTTAGACTTCATTAGACAGCATCTGACATCTGTCCCCCCAAAAATCTACCCATCAGTCCTACATAGTGCCACAAAATGAGTACTTTTCTACACCCATATAATTGTATTCCATAATTCCATATAAATTACTAAAATAAAAACTTTTAATTAATTAATTAATTAATTTATATTTATTAATAGAGACGGGGTCTCACTCTTGCTCAGGGCTCAGGCTGGTCTCTAACTCCTGAGTTCAAGTGATCCTCCCGCCGTGGCCTCCAAGAGTGCTAGGATTACAGGCGTGAGTAAAATAAAAACTTGGGCAATTGGCTATAGATTCTGCCTTGGCACTGCAAGGCAAACTACCAGTCCATGCTTCTGACTCCAGGAAAAGCTGTCATTTCAAATCAATTAAAAAACATAGTTGCCTACCACCTTCCTTAAAACTTCCAGAGTAGGAGATTTAATGATAATAGAAACCCTACTAATGATGGAAACACATTAATATTAACACTCTTGGGATGCCTAAACCATTCAAAGTACAAGTCAATAAAAATAAAGCTAATTCCTCAGATGAAAGGCTTTTTAGAAAGATAAAGTATTTTTATTTAAAAAATTCTTTTAGAAAGCATAACAGCTTGGAAAGTAAAAGCCATACTATTAATAGAAGATGCTGGTAAAACCTACTTTCTCTCTACTTGGAGAGAAGTATTCTCTCTGAAAAAGCTATATTCTCTAGATAAAAAGCTTTGCCAAAGAAACATTACAGATTTTATAGTCTCCACAGTTTGTCTGATGTTCATTCACTTGTACCACACTCTGGCTTCTTTAGAGAAAGCCTGCCCAGCTCCCAACTTTATTACCTCAGCTCCTCACACGGGTTCTCTACCTCAAAGAAGCCAGGCAGCCTGCCGAGGGATGTTGGTTGGATGGATCACTGTTCAGACTATTTTCTTCCCGGGCTCGGGGGAGCTCATTAAAATGCCCAGCATCAGCAGCCAAAGGGAGGCCCCACTGTACCTTCTTGATCAGGGACAAGTGAAAGCTGGATCTCACAGGTGTGAGGCTCCCTGCCTCACATCCCTGCTGTTTTGGCCATAACCCCGAGATGACTATAACATGGTCATATCATATCCCTGTGTTTGGTCTTTTTGGGGGGAATAACTCACAGGTTACTTCAGCTCCCGACTATGAGTACACTGCTTCTCCCCATCTCCCCCCCAGACTAGCCGTCGGGCTCTTTAGCATTCTGCCGAAATCTTCCTTGTACAGAGGCCTCTGTGGTAGGAGCTAGGGAACAGAGCAGCTTTTAATTATTTATCCGTGTAGGAGTTTCTCAGCTCAGAGACCCAGGTGCTGGAAGTTCTAGTTTTGAAGCCAGCCATTTTGATTTTAGCCCTGCTGGTTCCTCCACGCTAACTACAAAGGTCTGATGTGGAAGAAGAGAAATCATCCTCTAACTCTTTAAAGACATACCACTTCTGCAAAGCAACCTTCCCAACAGAGACATTTAAATTATATAGAACAGTAAGACAAATGATACTGCCATCAATGGGATGTCTTCCGGCTCCTACTTAATGCATATTATAAAATCCTGAGACCTGAGTCTTTTCTCAGGTGCCACTGTAGTCAGAAGGCAACATCTATGCTTTTGGAGGTAGTAGGGTAAAGCATCACCTTGTTCCTCAGTGCCTGACAGGAGTCAGTCATATATAACAGCCCCAGGAAAACCTAATATCCGAGCCCCTCTTCAGGCTAAGGTTTTATGAACAGTAAGGAAAAGAGCTTTCATGGGAACAGAAAAGCACTGTTGTGATAGTAAAGTGAAATTGCTTTGTTGTGTGTGAGGCAAGTAACTTGACAGTCTATTTCTGGCAGACAATTATTCAGGATTCCTCTTCAGACTTCACACCTTGTACTTCTGTACCTGGGAGCCTGAAGCAACAGCCCCTCCTCTCCCTCAGAATCTAGTGGGTTATTTCACTCTACTTTCTATATTCAGGTTGTAACAGCTCTGCAATGACCCATGAAAAAGATGTCCATGTTATCCAAACTTGCTTCTAAGCTTTCCTTGACCCAAGCATGAATGAACAGGCCAAAGCATTAACTTCTACTCACTCTCATGAGGGTGACTATTTCATCCATATAAGGTCTGATGTGGCTCTTCACAAAGGACACCAGCATTCCCAGCTGCTGGAACAAAAACTGAAATGGACAAAAGATCAACAAGTTGACATCATGAAGGACACAGAACTCCCAGGCTTACCAAAGCCCACGTGAACAAATAAAGACAACTATGGAACTGGTTTCCACACTGCCCCAACTACTAAGAATATGTTTCAAAGACTCAGATTTAAAACCTGGGGTGGTGATTAGTGGTGGGTGCTAAAAACCACTGTCAGGGGCTTTACATACCAGGTGGGCCAGTTATTGCATAGTAGGGGCTCTGGAGCCAGACCAGCTGTTTTGAGGTACTTTGTTATCTATTAGCTTTGTGACCATCATTTAACCTCCCTGTGCCCCGCCTCTTCAGTGGGAAAATGGAGATAACAGTACTTACCTTAAAGACTTGTAAGGATTAGATAGGATAATACACTTAAAGCACTAGAACAGGGACATGAATACTGTTCAGTGCTCAATGAATGTCAGCTGTCATTCATGGATTTCTGGAGTCAATAAAGACTTAAAAATGGACACAAATTTTTTTTTTTTTAAATTTCAGAATATTATTGGGGTACAACACTTTGGCTATATATATTGCCCATGCACTGCCAAAAATGGATACGAAATTTTTAATCAACTGTAAATGTACCTTTTGTTTATTTAGCCCTAATTAATTACCACTTACTTTCTCAAAAAAATACAGCTAACTCTTGATTAGGGGTATTTTATTTTTTTTAGAGATAGGGTCTCACTCTGCCACCAGGCTAGAGTACAGTGATATAATCACAGCTCACTCTAGGCTTGAACTCATGGGCTCAAGCAATCCTCTTGCCTCAGCCTCCTGAGTAGCTGGGACTTTAGGCCCAGATAATTTTTCTTATTTTTTATATTTTTTAGAGACAGGGTCTCACTCTATTGCCCAGGCTGGTCTCGAACTCCTGACCTCTAGCAATCCTCCCACATCAGCCTGTTGAATCGCTAGGATTACAGGTGTGAGCCACTGCATCTGGCACTGATTATGGGTACTACAGCTAATTTATAGTAATAACTCAATTAATAGGTCTTAATTAATTGTGTTTCTGAGAAATTATGAGCCAAAATTGCAAGGAAATTGGGGGAGGGACAGGATAAGGAGATTCTATTTAGGTTGGTACCTTAAATGTAAGAACAGATGCCATCCACTAAATAAAGTTGGGAATAAGGAAGGCACGGGTAAGAGAAATCTCAACTACTTTCCAGGTTAAAGACTTGTCTTTAAGGTGTGGTTTAATTTTGTCATGATCTTCAGATAGCATTATATGTCAATATTAAGCAGCAAATCACATTTTGAAACCACCCCTGCAAATTTTTATATCTCTCTCTGCCTTTGCTTCTTTCTGTTAACAAGGATAATTTAGAGATAAACATATATGTATTTTCATTCCTAACCACATTTTGAAAGTTGGGTAAGTTGAGGATAAGTTAGAAGTGTTATTTCAAATAGTAAGTGATGGACTTATGATACTCACTACCTCAACAGGTGCAATGGATAGGACACACAGGATTGGGCTCAAAAAAGAGTTTGGACTAATTCCCTAATGACAGGGACATCAATGGCTTCTAAGGTGGTTAGAGCCTGGTTACTGCTTGGCACAGACTTGACTCAGTAGAGCCATCCCTGCCTATCTCCTGTCTCCCTTACCCCCACTGAATCACTGCTGACAGTTTTTGTGAGATGGTTCCTATAAAAAGCATATTACAGAGATCAAGGGACATGAGACTCTAAATATAAAGGTTCTTCAGCTAAATTTTTGTCATGCAAAACCTGAAAGAAGGTAGAAAACCTACACTGGAGGAAAAGCAAGGCAACGGAGATGGCAGGGAAGTCAGAGCCAACCACAAGGCAGAAAGAGGAAACAAGCCTCCTGGTCCTTGGTGCCATTTTATTAGGTGCGATTAGGGAAGGCTCACCAGCGGCTGATTCACATGGAGCAGCCACCCAAGCGACGCAGACAGGCCAGCGCCTCAGTCCTAAGGAGAGAGCTCAAGCAGCCACCTCTTTTCTTCTCCCTTAGATTCTTTCACAAGCTTTTTCTCTTTTTTCCCCTGAACATGACTGTTTTAAAAGAACACATAGTTTTCCTCCTGAAAATACGATGGACTAGATCTCCTCCCAAACTCCCCCACTATGAAAAGCCTAAAATTAATGCATAAAAGATAAACCTGATTATTAGATTATTAGAACTAAAACCTCCCACACAAAGCCAGACCTTCAAAGTGCTACATATTAAGAGAAATGGTGAGTTATAAACATAAATAAATAAATAAATAAGTAAAATCTGTCCACTGTAAAAGGAGACAAAGAAATTTGTCAGTTTTAATGTGGGGTGTAGGTGGAAAAAAGTCTCCCCTAAGAGGCTGTAATTTCAGGCCCACTCTCATATGGATTTAGGGGCTTATTTTAACTACCTGTGTGCCTTGGGAAACTCTAATCCAAGAAATTAATTTAAAATTCTGCTGGATCACCTGGCAGAAGTAAATGCATACATTTCCTCTCTGGAGAGATACAAATTCAGAGCAGATTTTCTAGTATTGCTCCAGGGAAAGCCCAGCTGAATATGATATATGATCCAAAATTATAAAACATGAGGAAATAGACCACTACATGCATGACTTAGCAGAAATAATAAACAACAGAATTAGACCCATTAAAGATTTTATATATAATGGAATTATTAGATAAAAAAATGAAATAAGTCTATTTAAAATGCTTAAAGAAATCTAAGTGGGAATAAAAAAAAATTGGTAAGGAACGAAATACCACCAAAAAATACTAGGCATATGTGAAATAACCTAATATAACTTAAAGAAATATAATGTGTGTTCCCCCTTCTCCGCCCCTTCCCCCCTAAAAAAAAAAAGAAAAAAAAAAAGAAATATAATGTAGTTGGAACTAAAAACTCAATCACAGGAATAAAAAAGACATAGTTGAAGAATTAGTGAACAGAAAATGGATGTGAATAAATATCCAGAATGTGGGAGTCTCTCTGAACCTATTCTGGTTCGGGTAACTGCCCGATTAAAAAAAAAAAAAAAAAAACACAACCTAATAAAACACACGCACACACAAACCCAGAATGCATCTCTAAGAGACAATAAGGAAACAGTGAGAAGCTCTAACTTGTCTAATCAGAATTCTAGAAGGAAAAAAAATAGAAGTGTAGAAGGGCAATACTCAAAAAGGATAACAGACAAGAATTTCTCAGGAACTGATGAAAGATATCGATCCTCAGATTCAAGAAGACCTACAAGTCTCAAACGGGACAAGCAAAAGAAATCCACATCTAGATACACAATAGTGAAGCTTCAGGACAACAAAAACAATGAGAAGATCTGTAAAACAGCCACAGAGAGAGAGGGAGTAAGTAAAAAGGAACCATGATTTCTCAACAGCAACAAAGAGAAGTCAGAAAACAGTGAGACGATACCTACAGTTGCAGGAGAACCGAGTATCATATTCTCGGCTAAATGAAGATTTAAAAAGAGAGTGAAATAAAGACTTGTTTGGATAAACAAAAACCAAGAGTTTACTTCAATGAACGCTCACAAGAGGAATCTGCCTCAGGAAGAAGAGAAATGGTCCTAGAAGTCAGCTCTGACATGGCAGATGGAATGATGAGACATGAAATGACAAGTGTGGATGAATATAAACAAATACTGCATAAAACAATAGTAATAATGTCTAATTTGGTGGTTTAAAAAAAGGTGAAATACTACATAATAGAAAAAGAAAAGAAGATGGTTTCAACAATTATTCTAAGTTTCATACACTGTTCAGGGAAAAGATGGAGATATTAATTTTAGACTTTGTTAAATGAGGTATGCAAGTCAATATTTTAAGGGTGAAAAAGATAAAATTGGATCTATTCCTCACACCATACTCTGGGACATATTCCAAAGAGCTTAAAGATCTAAATGTAAAAAATGAAGCCAAGTATGAGAGGAAAAATAGGTGAAAATGATGTATGCACAAAGTTTTTCATTGCAGGATTATTTTAAATAGCAAAAGACTGGAAAAAACAGAAATATCCATCAATAGAAGTACCATATAACTGTACAAAGGAATGAAGAAATTCTCAAATAAACTGCTATGGCATGAACTCCAGGCTATGTTGTTAAGTGAAAAAAGCAAGGTTCAAAACCAATTGTTTATATCATGTTATCTTCTGAGTAAGGAACGTGCGGGGAATGAACATGTATTTCCTTATATTTTCAAAAGTAAATAATGAAAAGATAAATTTAAAAATTGATAAAAATGGTTACCTTAGGGGGAAGTATAGAAGGCAGAATAATGGTACCCCCTAGATATCTGCATCCTAATCCCTAGATCCTGTGAATATGTTACTATGCATGGCAAAGGGGACTTCTGAGGATATTATTAAGGTTCAGGACCTTGAGATAGGAGATAATTCTGGATTATCTGGATGGGCCCAATCTAAGCACATGAGTCGTTAAAAGTGGAGAATCTTTCCTGGCAGTGGTCAGAAAGAAAGATCTGAGAGGGCTCAAAGGGGTGCGATGTTGCTGACTTAGAAGGTGGAGGAAAGGGGCCAAGGAATGCAGGTGCCTCTGGAAGCTAGAAAAAACAAGGACACAGATTCTCCTGTAGAGCTTCCAGATAGGAATGTAGCCCTACCAACACCTGCATGTTAGCTCAGTGAGACCTGTGTCGGACTTACAACCTACAGAACTGTAAGATAATATATTTGTGTTGTTTTAAACCACTAAATTTGTGGTAATTTGTTACAGCAACAGTAGGAAATAATATAGGAAAGAAGAAACAAGGGATAAGGATGGGAAAAGAAGCTAGACTTCTCTGGACATAACTTATTTTATAGTTATGGCTCTGGAACCATGTTAATGTTTTGCATAAATAAAATAAAGTTAAATTTTTAAAAACTCAAAAGAAATTTCTAAAAATTGAAAATAAACAAAACCAAATGAGTTTAATGATAAACCAAGTTGGTTGCACCATCAAAGAAGAATAATTTCAAGTGACTTTAAACACAGTATTTTGCTTGTACATTTCTAGTAGGACACATCCTAAGAATGCCAATAAATTGCAAAAACAAAAAAAGGTCTTAAACTGGGTCCAGTAATCTTTTTTTTTTTTTGGTAGAGATGGGGTCAGGAGGAGGTTACCTCACTATGTCGCTCAGGCTGGTCTCGAACTCCTGGCCTCAAGCTACCCTCCCACCTCAGCCTCCCAAAGGTGGGATTATAGGTATGAGCCACCATGCCCAGCCCACAGTAATCTTACTGTTAGTACTACTATTGGTCATTTACTATTTATATATGTACAAAATCACATATATGTATGTATTCTCACTAAAAGAAACCAGAGCTCCTTGGAAGTGGCTATGCTAGGTTTGAATGAAATGTACTTGGAATAACTTTTTTCTGTCAGAAAGCAAGAAAGTCTACTGGGCTATGTAAAAAGGACCCAACAACCAGATTGATTGGGATAATTAGATCGTGAAAAAGAATAGTGCCTGCAACGAATAGAATCACATCAGATCTCACCCCCCTCTCTCTTTCCCTCTCTCTCTCTCTCTCTCTCTCTATATATATATATAATATATAAAAGTCCATGAGTTAGTTCATAATGATACTCCAAATAACAGGGGTGGGTTGGGGATGGGTGTGGTGGTGCCTGGGTCACCTTTGAAAGGTTGCTAGGGACTTTGACTCATTATTCTAAAAAATTGATAAATTAATAAATAAAGGGGGGGATCCACCATCTTGTCTTGCTGCTGCCTGAGACATGGCTTCTGTTCAGGCCCACCATGACTAGCAAAGACACTCCTATCACTTAGGAAATTCCAAGTGTTTAGAAGTGACCTCCCAGGAAACAGGAAGAAAGATCAGCCAAATTCTTTACTATACAGACCCACACTAGAAATGCAGACTGTGATCTTCAAGACCACCACTGAACCACAGAGGATGGAGCAAGGATTCACTGGGCAATGATCAACAATTTTGACCTCAAGGTCCAATCACCCAGTGAAAGCTACAACAGAACTCAGTCCCAGGCTTTCTTGGTTGTGCTGTCTTCCTACAGCTTTGTGGAGTCGACCAGTGATAGATGAAGGACTCGAAAGTCAGGCCCAGTGCACCTGCACTGAACATCAGGAGGAAGACAGACAAATACTTAAAACCCAACCTAGCCTCCCAAAATGTGCTGAGCTTTTTACGGATACACAGAAATTATGTGGGTACTGATAGGAGCAATACCAGAGTGGAGTTGGCCTTTGCCAAGACATCATAAGACTTATGTGCTTATGCCTAGAATCTTAGAAAATTAAAAAAAAAATGGTTTAGAATAAAACTCCTTCCTTGTATCAGCTACTGGAAAAAAAAAAAAAAGGGAAAGAACCATGCATTTATTCTGCTTTTCCTGCATGATCTATACTTCAAATTAACTAAATAGTTGATTACACTAAGTTCTTAATTTCTAAAGAACTTTCTAGCTAATAAATCAAGAAGAAATAATAGAATTTAAAATAATAGAATTTAAAAACCACCATTTTGCAGTCCCTAATCAAACAACAGATCTGGGAAAGAACCATCAATGAACACTAAAACGACTGGAGAAGGGCTGATGGGGATAATGAATGGGTCAGTATTACAATACCCAACCCCACTGATGAACCTTTACATCACTAGCAGTGGGTCACCTAGAAAATAATGTGCTTATCAAACGTTGGAACAGAAGGTATACAGTACCACCAATGACATATTTCTTGCCAAAAAGAATAGAATCTGAAACTAATCAGGCCTCTAAAGCTCACTGGTTTATAAGAAGTTAGGACACCTTGAAGACATAATCAGCCAAATCCAGAAGGGGAAACAGGACAAGTGACCTGGTTTCTTCCACAAATATATGCCATGAAAAAAAAAACCGGAGGGAAAACAGAAATAAATAGAAAAAGAAATAGATACATCAACCCAATGCAGACTTTATCTGGATTAGGATTTGAATAAACCAAATGTAAAAAGACATTTTAAAGACAAACAAAGATATTTGAAGGATTGGTATTAAATGATATTAGCGAATTATTGTTAGTTTTGTAAGTGTCGTAATTGTGTTGCAGTTATATGGGAAAAAAGCATTTGCTGATGAAATAATATGATTGCTGGTATTTGCTTTAAAATGCTCCAAAATGTGTGTGGATGGGGGTGGGGGTTAAACACACGTGGTGGTGGGGAGTAACAGATCAAACCAAACTGACAAAACACTGATACCTGCTGATGGGTATATAAGAATCTAGTATAATAGGTTGTCTATTTTTATTTATGATTGAAACATTACATAACATTTTTAAAAATTAAAGGTGACCGAGTAGAAGGCAAAAGATAAAAAAGACAAAAGCACAATAAAGCCCCCCCAAAAGACAGAAAAGACAAATAAACAAACAGACACAGGACAAAAAAAAAAAGGCAAGAAATAAATCCAAATATATCAGCAATCACAATAAATGCAATTGGACTAGGTGAGCTTATTAAAAAAACAAAGATTTTAAAAGTGGATTAAAAAGATAACCTAGCTCTATCATATTTACAAGAGACTCATCCAAAACAGAAAGTCGTAAGACAGTTAAAAGAATAGAAGAAAACACATACCTCAAAAAAAGGTGGTGTAGCTATATTAGTACTTGTTAAAATAAATTTTAAAGTATTATTAAAGATAAAAACAGTCATTGCATAATGATAAAAGATTTATTTTACCAGGAAGATATGATGACTTAAAATTTGTATACATCTAATAACACAATCTCAAAAAAGTATATAAAAAACAGGGTTTATATATAAATCCACCATTGTAAGGGGAGATTTTTATCTCACTTCTCTCAATACTTCACAGATCAAACAAACAAAAAATCAACAAGGACACAAAGATTTGAAGTAAGTAATGAGTTCAATCTAATGACATATATAGAACCCTGTGCATTACATTAGCAAATACACACTATTCCAGCACAAAAGAAACATTTATGAAAATCAATCGAGCACAAGACCATTAAAGAAGTTTCAGCAAACATCAAAAATCATAAACAATACAATTAAGTTAGAAATCAGTAACAAAAAGAGAAATTAAAAACCCTCTAAGTTTGTAAATAAAATACTCACTCCTAAGTAACTCAAGGGTGAAAAAAGAAATCATAACAAACACTGGAAAATACTTTTGAACAATAACGAAAATACTATATCACTATTGAGCAATAAAAGAGGAATGAACTACTGATACATGTCATAACATGGATGAACCTCAAAAGCCGCGGTCTCCAACCCTTGAGCTGCGGACTGGTACAGGTCTGTGGCCTGTTAGGAACAGGGCCGCACAGTAGGAGGTGAGTGGCAGGCAGGCCAGAGAAGCTTCATCTGTATTTACAGCCACTCCCATCGCTGGCATCACCGCCTGAGCTCCATCTCCTGTCACATCAGCAGCAACATTAGATTCTCATAGGAGTGTGAACCCTACTGTAAACTGCGCATGGAGGGATCTAGGTTGCACGCTCCTTATGAGAATCTAATGCCTGATGATCTGAGGTGGAGCTGAGGCAGTGATTTGAGTGCTGGGGAGTAGCTGCAAATAGATTATCATTAGCAGAGAGGTTTGACTGCACAGAGACCATAATAAATGAATTGCTTGCAGACTCATATCCAAACCCTATCAGTGAGTGGCAAGTGACAACTAAGGTGCATCTGGTGGCAGACTTTATAGTGGCAAGTGAGTCGACATACTTCAATTGTACAGCTGCATCTGGTGGCAGGCTTTAAGTCAGAATCCGACACTTATTTTAGTCTGCTCATGGCCCACCCATTATTTTATTTACCACTTCTGTCTGCGCCTCTTTCCCGCACTGCGCACTTGTCTCAGTCACAGTTTTGGTAGCCCACAAGCTAACCCTAGCAAAAACGAGTAAAAAACAAATATTGCTGGAGAGCTTCTTTGAAAAGGGGTAAGACCCAATGATGAGAGAGCAGAAGACTCTAAGACTGCCAACAACATAAAAGTTGCATTTAAAAGAAAATACCCAGAGTCCTACTTAAATTACAGTGATTCACACACATTCTCCAAGCCCGCTTTGTATAATATGTGGTGAATAACTATCCAACAAAGCCATGAAACGTTCAAAACTGCTTTGCCACATGGAGACCAAGCACCCTGCATTAAAAGACAAGGCTCTGGAGTTTTTCAAAAGAAAAAAATGTGAACATGAAGAACAGAAGCAATTACTGAAGGCCACCACTTCATCAAATGTGTCTGCACTAAGAGCATCACTCTTAGTGGTTAACTGCGTTGCTAAAACTAAGAAGCCCTTTACTACTGGTGAAGAGTTGATCCTGCCTGCTACTAAGGACATTTGCTGTTAAACTTTAAGGAGACACTGCAGTTCATTTCTTTCTTTCTTTTTTTTTTTTTTTTAACAGAAGGCAGCACAGGTAGAGACACTGCAGCCCAAAAGGTGCCACGTGTTCCTCTTTCAGCTAGACGAATTGATGAAATAGTACAGGATATCGAGGCACAATTGTTAGAGGATTAATGAGTCAGTCACGTGGTACGCAATCTAGGTTGACCTACATTGACAACAAGGCAACAATGCTTGTTTTTGTGCAATATATTTTTCAGGAGGATGTGCATAAGGATATGTTATGTGCACTTTTGTTGCCAACCAACACCACAGCTGCAGAACTATTCAAGTCTTTGAATGATTACACATCAGGAAAACTGAATTGGTCATTTTGTGTTAGTATATGCATGGATGGAACAACTGCCATGACTGGATGGCTTTCTGGTTTCACTACTCAGGTCAAGGAGGTTGCTTCTGAATGTGAGTACATGCACTGTGTCATCCATAGAGAAGTGCTGGCTAGCTGAAAAATGTCACCTGAACTAAACAACGCTTTGCAGGATTTCATTAAAATTATCAACCACATTAAAGCATGTGCCCTTAACTCACATCTGTTTGTGCAGCTATGTGAGGAGATGGATGCAGAGCACACATGTCTTCTCTTATACACGGAAGTGAGATGGCTTTCTAAAGGTAGATCACTGGCCAAAGTTTTTGAGTTACAACAGCTGCTCCAGAGATTTCTTTTAGAAAAACAGTCACCACTGGCAGCACATTTCAGTGACACATAATGGGTCACAAAACTTGCTTACTTGTGTGACATACTCAACCTGCTCAATGAACTCAATCTGTCACTTCAGGGGAGAATGACAACTGTGTTCAAGTCAGCAGATAAAGTGGCTGCATTCAAAGCCAAACCAGAATTAAGGGGACAACGAGTGAACACTGGGATTTTTGACATGTTTCAAACATTAGCAGAGATTTTGAAAGAGACTGAGCCAGGGCCTTCTTTCTCCCAGCTGGTGCATGATCACCTATCTCAGCTTTCAAAAGAGTTTGAGCATCACTTCCCAACCACAAAAGACCCCCGAACTGGGAAGGAATGGATCTGTGACCCATTTGTGAATAAGCCAGGTGAATAAACTTTGCCCGTGCTAGAAGAGGATCAACTGCTTGAGATCACAAATGACAATGGCCTTAAAAGTATGTTTGAGACAACTTCAAATCTCCACACGTTCTGGATTAAAGTCAAGGTGGAATATCCTGAGATTGCCACAGAAACACTGAAAACCTGCTTCCATTTCCAACATTCTATCTTTGTGAAGCAGGGTTTTCTGCAGTGACAGCAACCAAAACAAGATTACAGAGTAGACTGGACATAAGCAACACACTTTGGGTGTCACTGTCTCCCATTGCCCCCAGATGGGACCATCTAGTTGCAGGAAAACAAGCTCAGGGCTCCCACTGATTCTGCATTATGGTGAGTTGTATAATTATTTTACTATATATTACAATGTAATAATAATAGAAACAAAGTGCACAATAAATATAATGCGCTTGAATCATTCCGAAACCATCCCCCCGCCCCCTGTCTGTGGAACAATTGTCTCCCATGAAACTGGTCCCTGGTGCCAAAAGGTTGGGGGACCACTGCTCAAAAGTATTATGTTTAGTGAAAGAAGCCAGACACAAAAGACCATATATTCTATGATCCCAATTATATGAAATGTCCAGAAAAGGCAAATCTATATAGAGACAGAAAGTAGATTAGTGGTTGCCTAGGGATGGGGCAGGAATGGAAAATGACTGATTGCAAATAAGCAGGAGGTTTCTTGCTAGGATGATGGAAATTTAAAAAAATTAGATAGTGATGATTACATAACTCTGTAAAAATATTAAAAATCAATGAATTTTACACTTACGCTTAAGAAGGATGAATTTTATGGCATGTAAATTTTAACTCAATAAAGGTTTTAAAAAAATTTTTGTATTTTTTTATCTGCTCTGGGGTCTGAACAATAAATCTTTAAAAATTTTTGGAAAGCAGCCAAACAATACTTGGAGTAAAATTTATAGCCTTAACAGATTACACTAGGAAAGACGAAAAACTGACAATGAGCTAACATTCCAACGTAAGAATTTTTTTTAAAAAAGCAGAAAAACAATCTACAGATTCAATGCAATCCCTATCAAAATACCAATGACATTTTTCACAGAAATAGAAAAACCAATCTTAAAATTTATATGAAACCAAAAGAGCCCAAATAGCCAAAGCAATCCTAAGCAAAAAGAACAAAGCGGGAGGCATCGCACTACCTGATTTCAAAATATATTACAAGGCTATAGTAAACAAAACAGCATGGTATTGCTACAAAAACAGACACTAGACCAATGGAACAGAACAGACAACACAGAAATAAATCCATGCATTTACAACCGACTGATTTTGACAAAAGTGTCAAGAATATACAATGGGAAAAGGACACCCTCTTCAATAAATGGCGCTGGGAAAACTGGATATCCACATGCAGAAGAAAGAATGAAACTAGACCCCTATCTCTCACCATATACAAAAATCAACTCAAAATGGTTTAAAGACTTAAATGTAAGACCTGAAAGTGTAGAACTATTAGGAGAAAACAGGGGAAAAACTCCAGGACATTGGTCTAGGTGAAGATTTTATGGCTAAGGGCTCAAAATCACAGGCAACAAAAACAAAAATAAACAAATGGACTATATTAAACTAAAATGCTTTTGCACAGCAAAGGAAACAATCAACAGAGTGAAGAGACAACCTGTTGAATGGCAGAAAATACTGCAAACTATTCATCCAATAAGGGACTAATATCTAGAATATATAAGGAATGCAAACAACTCAACAGCAAAAACCCAAATAATCCCATTAAAGAGTGGACAAAGGACCTGAATAGACATTTCTCAAAAGAAGACATACAAATGGCTAACAGGTATATGAAAAAGTGGTCAACATTACTAATCATCAGAGAAATGCAAATCAAAACCATAATGAGATATTATCCTACCCTGTTAGAATGAACCAAAAAATAACAGATGCTGGCAAGGACAGGGATAAAAGGGAACTCTTATACACTGTCGGTGGGAATGTAAATTAGTACAGCCATATGGAAAACAGTATGGATACTTCTCAAAAAGCTAAAAATAGAACTACCATACAATCCAGCAATCCCACTACTGGCTATGTATCTAAAGGAAAGGAAATCAGTATGTCAAAAGGATACTGAACCCCCATGTTTATTGCAACACTATTCACAATAACCAAGATAGGGAATCAACCAGAGTGTCCATCAACAGATGAATGGATAAAGAAAATGTGGTATATATACATAATGGAATACTATTCAGCCATAAAAAAGAATGAAATCCTGTCATCTGCAGCAACATGGATGGAACTGGAGGGTTACTATGTTAAGTGAAATAAGTCAGGCACAGAAAGACAAATACTGCATTTTCTCACTCACATGTTGGAGCTAAAAAAATTGATCTCGTAGAGGTAGAGAGTAAAATGATAGTAAACAGAGGCTGGGAAGGGTGCGGGGGCAGGGATGAGGAAAGGTTAGTTAATGGGTACAGTTAGATAGAAGGAATAAGTTCTAATGTTCGACAGCAGAGTAGGATGATTATAGTAAACAACAACGTATTGCGTATTTCTAACTAGTTAGAAGAGAGGATTTGACATATTCCTAACACACAGAAATGACAAAGATTCAAGGTGGTGAATATCCTAAATACCCTGACTGGATCATTACACATTCTATGTATGTAACAAAACATCATACATACCCCATAAATATGTATAAATGTTATGCATCAATAAGAAATTTTTTTTAAAGAGCAGAAAAAAGAAAGTAAGAGGAAAATAATAATAAAGATTAATGAAATAGGAAACAAAGATCAAAAGAGATCAACAAAGAGCTGGTTTTTTGAAAAAGAAAAATACAAATCTTTAGCAAGAAATTAAAATATAATAGTGTGAACAACTTTATGCCAACAAATTCTATCATTTGGATAAAACGATTAGTTTCCTAGAAAAATGTAACCAAAACTGTCTCAAGAAGAAACACAAAATCTAAACAGGCCGGGCGTGGTGGCGTGGTGCCTCACAGCTATAATCCTAGCACTCTGGGAGGCGGAGGTGGGAGGATTGCTTGAGGTCAGGAGTTTGATACAAGCCTGAGCAAGAGTGAGACCCTGTCTCTACAAAAAATTGAAAAAACTAACCAGGCGCCACTGGCATGGGCCTGTAGTCCCAACTACTCAGGAGGCTGAGGCAGGAGGATTGCTTGAGCCTAGGAGTTTGAGGTTGCAGTGAGCTACAATGATGTCACTGCACTCTAGCTGGGGCAATAGACTGAGACTATGTCTTTAAAAAAAAAAAAAAAAAAAGGTGTCTACCAAAAACCTACAGAAATATTATACTTAGTGGTGAAATCTTAACAGCTATCCCATTAAAATCAGAAACAAGGTTAAAGATTTCCACTATCACTGCATCTAATCAGCACTGTAGTGGAGGTTTCAGTAACACAGTAAGGAAAAGTAATAAATGGTTTACAGATTACAAAGAAAAAACTAAATTACCTTTTTCTCTTTTTTCTAGACTATATGATTATCTAGAATGAAAACCTGGGAGAATTTACAGGTAAATTATTAGAATTAATAAGAATTCAGTGAAGTTGATGGTTATAAATACATTTATGAAAATAAATTGCACTTCTATACTCCATACACAAAGTTAGAAAATAAATTTTTTTTTTTTTTCCCAGTGTTGCCTTGGCTAAAGTGCAGTGTCATCATCACAACTCACTGCAACCTCAAACTCTTGGGCTCGAGTGATCCTCCTGCCTCAGCCTTCCAAGTAGCTGGGACTACAGGTGCACACCACCACGTCCAACTAATTGTTCTTATTTTTTTTGTAGAGATGGGGTGGGGGGGTCTATGTTCCCCAGGTCTGGCCTTGAACTCCTGGCCTCAAGCGATCCTCCCACCTCGGCCTCCCAAAGTGCTAGGATTACAGGCTTGAGCCACCATGCCCAGCCAGATAATACAGTTTCTAAAAAAGATACTAATGTATCTATCCTCTAAACGTACCTCAAGTTGATAATATGATCACAGCCGGAAAAATAATTAATTCAGTATCTTTTAAACACAGGACTCTGTACACTCTTAGTAGAGTATATTCTAAGAACAACAGGAACTACAAAGCCACCTTGAACTCTATTTAGCAGATTTGCTGTTGGTAGTGATATGGGTATAGTAATCATGGAACCACTTTACATATTCTGTGGTTTAAAGAAAGAAAAAAGAGCAAGAGAGAAAAGGGAGGTGAGGAGAAAATTCCTCTTTACAGAAAAGTACCAGCTACTAAAAGGAGAAGGAATGACAAAACTAGAAAGCCATCATTTTGCAACCACCAGTGTGATAACTGATTCAGGCAAGGATTATCAATGGATGCTAACATCTCTGGGTGAAAAGTAGTTGAGGAATAGGACAGTCACAGTCTCAAAGTATCACCCCACAGATTACTTATTAATGACAAAGGAAAAAAGGTAACTTTACAATGGAGAGATCTCATAGATACCAAGTGAACCACATACTCAAACTTAGGATCAACAATAATGGGACAAACTGATGTTATGAGATCCAATAAGAAGTATGCAACTTCACCTACGTAGTATTTTCACTAAAAATGTATGACTTAAATCCAGTCATGATGAAGCAACCAGAAATCTAGACTGTGGGGACTTCTACAGCTGGATTGAACTCTACATCACTGACAATGACAATGTTGTCCATCCCCCACCTAGGCCATTCATCTTTCAGCCATCTGAAGGGGATAAGCCAGGAAATTAAACCAAGCTGATTGTACACTTAGGTGTTAGACACTAAGGGGCAGGAAGATATTAGGTTCAACAGCAAGCGGAGTGCACTATCAGGAAGCTGAGGCACAGATGGATCTTCTGGGCATGTGTGGTATGGAGCAGAGAGGAATGAGGCAATCCTCATTTTAGGTACTTACTTCCCGGATGGCCCCATCACAGACCCGAATGACATTAAGGAATGTGGGCATGACCTGGGGCAGGAACTGCACACACTTGAGTCCCAGTGACTTGAAGATGAAGGTGATGGCCTGGACAACCATCGTGTGATGGTGAGAGAGGGACTGGTCTCGGAAGATCCGCATCAGGGCCACCATGGACACAGCTGGGTAGAACTCATCCAGAGGCAGGTTTCCCATGTTAACCAGCATTTCACTGGTGCTGTAGTCAGCTAGGACAAAATGATGGAGAGAGTCACGAGCTATACATTATACAACTCTAACTTTAGGCAGAGCATTGTTAACAGCAAACAAAAAACCCTGTGACAGACATTAGCATTCATATCTTTCTCGCTGGTATGTTCTAACACCTCTTGGGAATACAGGGTCTATTAAGAACCAATGTATAGGCTCTCACTATCAAGGACTAAACAGTTTTTGGCTTTTCTATTACCCAAACCCCAAAAGCCTAAAAAAGTACATGATTGGATAGGTTTCTTTTAGATGGCTATATTTAACTTAGATTCTTACCCTTACAGTTCATAACTTTGTAGCTGAAACCATCAATAAAAATAATTAGTTTCCCAAAAGAAAGTAAAGGGAATTAAATTAAGGAAACATCTGTTCAGCAGCTGCTTGGTCCCCCTAAGGAATTCAGACAAGTAGGTAGGTGAATGCTACCTGACCTGAACAACAAGGATCTGAAGAACTGTGATGTGGGGATGGGATAAACAGTACAGTGAGGAGGGTAAAAACTAGAAGAGTTCAAGAGACTGGCTGACTAGCACCATGATTAAGGAAGAACACTTAGAGGGACACGGCTCAGGCCCTGTTCTTGGCGGCCATGAATCTGATAGGATGACAGCACAGGCACACCTCTCTGATACACAGAAGGAAGAAGAAATTGGAAGCAATATGATTCCATCTATAGAGTTCAGAAATAAATTATTTTATTTTGGGGAAATAACATTTTGCTGGAATAGTTGGGAGAGCCACTGTTGAACTTTCACTTTCAGAAATAGGCCTGTATGGGCTAAGTCTAGAACACTCTCCTGCATCCCCATCCCCTACCCTACTCTCTCAGGTTGCTTGTCAAAAGGCAATGGGCAAAAGAACACCAAAACTTATTCCTTCTATCCAATTGTAATTTTGTACCTGTTGACCAACCTCTCCCCAACCCTTCCTTCCTGTGTCAATTAAAAATAAATAAAACTTAAAAAAAAAAAGACAATGAGGCAATGGGGCTCTAGGGCCAGATCACTTGACACAAAAAAAAGCCCTGAATTTCTGATTACTACTAGTTTTTTAATGCCCCTGAGTCTTGCCTCCAATTTCCCTATCAATTAAACCAGGGAGAATCAATCCTGTTCTCTTCTTTCCTGAGTGCCATGGAAATAAAAAACATCAAAGAGGCACTAACAAAGAATGAGATATGAACAGTGGTGACGGGGTGATAATTTCTACCTCTTGCATTGGTACCAAAAAGAGTGCAGACTTAGACTGTCAACCCTTGACAAAGAATCTGGACAGATGCGAGGACTCTAGCCATAATGGGAAGCAGCATCCCTGCTGGTATTCAAGGGGGAACTATTAACTTTTCATTCAAAAGTTCCTAAATGAGCCAATATCCCATGATTTCATAGTTATCCAGCCCAAGACTCTTCCTAAACACGGCTAATGAGGGCTTTGTGAGTCAGAAACTGGCAAGTCTCTCATAGTTCCGCCCAACTTACAGGAATCCTGACTTGACTTGGATTCTGACAGGCTGACAGCAGAGGCATCCCGGGACTGGTCAATCATGCCGATGTTCACTTTGTGCTTATAGGGATCCAAAGCCCCTAAAAGCCCTAATACACGGATGGCCTAGGTGGGAAGAGGAGGGAGGAGAAAACATTCATCACATCATCTGATTACAACAGGTGTCACAGATAGTCCTCTCATGTTACACAGTTCCCAATTCATTCCCCAATGACCAGCTACATGAACAAAACGGAGAGGGACGGGAAGTCTGATGGATACTGTCAGAGCATGTCAATGCCACAACTTTCTCTGTCTCGCTTCATTCTCCCAGAAAGTCTTTAAAGACCAAGTTTGCCATGTTCCTTACCTCTCTCCGTGTACCCTGGTTCTGCTCAGTCTTCAGAAAATTCAGTAGCACCTCAAGCAAAGTGGGGTACTTCCTGTAGGGCTCTACCACATAGCCAGTGCTGGCCACCAACTGTCCCAGGGTCCACAGAGCCACCTGGATAGGCAAAGGATCACAGGGTTCACTGAGCCAGTATGAGAGAAAAGAAAGCGAAGCATAGTTGTACTTTTTATATAATGATCATAATGAAGTATTAGAGGCTACTATCAGAAAAGAAGTTTTCAGTAAAGACACTAAGCATGAATAGAAATCCTGAGAGGGCATAAAAACAAGGCTAATCAAGTATAAACCTACAACAATCACTGGACCAAAAGATAAAGAATATTCCCACCTTTCTCAAAGGAAATTAAGATTGCTCTTAATTTTAGTCTAATCATCTAATAACCTCAAATGACCAAAGCGGAAGCAGGGCTGGGTGCGGATGAGCTGAAGCTCTGTTTGCCTTCACAGGCAGTGGTCAAGGTGCTCTTTTTCCCTCTAGGAGCTGGGGCCCTGATAATTGATTTGCATTCTTTTGTACAGAGAAAATGGCACTGGTCAGCCCTGATGCTTACTTAAAGTGACTCTGGGTCAGGATGACAAGTAATGCTGGTTCCGAGTCTTTCTTCTTTTTCATCATTCAACAACTATCTTTGAGCACCTGCCATGTGCCAAGCCCTGTGCTAGGCACTGGCTGGGGACACTGATGTGAGTAAAGAGAAACAAGGTCCCTAGCCTCATGGGATCTGTCCTGTTCGGTCAGGAAGTCGTGGTACCCACCTGCCTTTTGGCCAGCAAAGAGGAATCCTGGAGCATGTCCATGATGATAATAAAAAGTTCATCAACCCATTTCCTCATTTCCAGGCCACTAACCTACAAAATGAAAAAGGGGGTGATAGACAGGATTAGAAATTATGGTATTAAGAAGTATTCTGACTTCCTCAGAGGTTAAATGGTTTTTTTTTCACCCTATGGAAAAAGCAGTTGTCTCTTTACCTGAGCCAGTTCTCCTATTGTAGCCAAGACATTATTGATCACACCTGGGTTTGGATCAGGGTCTGGATCTTTCAGTTTCAAAATTAAAGCCTATGAAAAGAAGGTATGAGAAAATGAATGCAGATTCGAATGTGTAGAAAGCTTTCTTTTACATAAGATACTATCTCAGTCACAAATAATTTACCTCTAGGCTTTAGGAAGCCAAGATTTCTCTGGAATGTAAATTCCCAAACTTTTCTCCATACTGAGTACAAGTCTGATATATGAGAGAGCTGAGAAATACCATGATTTGAAAATATTTTCCATGTATCCTCTAAACTGTATCTGTGTAATCACTTGTCTAGATTGTTATAAAAGATGCCACATGATTCTAGTATAGTCAGATTTGAAGGTTGTTTCAGATTTTAAAGCTTATTTTTTCTTCATTTTGGGGAAGCTGTTTTATGCCGCCCACCACCTACTTCTCCTTTCCAAACACATCTGATGATGTGCCTGAAGCATTATATCTTATCTCTTATAAGGAGAGCACTTTCCTGCAACTGGTGAGATTCATGGTATTCTTTAACTGAAAGTGCTTGATGTGGCCCTTGTCCCCAAGCCTGAGACCAAAGGAATTATCTACTTTGTTCAGAGTACCAGTGAGCCCTGAAACGTTCCCATCTTCCCAAACGAGCTGACATAAGACAATCCAGAGAAAAAGTGCCAGTTTCTCAGTCTGTTTTGCATTACCTTCAGAATAGGCTCCATGTAGGGGCGGATGAGTCGGGGGGCATTAGAGACCAGGTGCCCCAGCATGCGGGCACTCTGCTCTTTGATTCGTCCAATCCCACTGTGTTCCAGCTCTGTCAAAATCTGTAGGGAAGAAAGGCTCACTATAGCAGAGGACATTCCAAAGAGAGACTGTGTGTCAAAAGGAAAAATGAGGCAGGGAAGTAGGGGAAGGAACCAGACCTCCACAGCAGATCAAGTAGCAGCTAGGGACTCTACAAGCAATGGACATCTCTGTAGGTAACAGAACAGCCTTACATACAGCTGTGATGGGAACAGAAACTGTTTGAAACCAGCCCCCTCTCCTTCTATCACAGCCTCTCTAAAGCAGAGCTTTTAACAGTGTAGCACAGTCAGAGAAGACTAAGAAAACCAACAGGGACAGCTATGAGTGGAGTTCTACAGAAATAAGGAATGAAGGGAGGGCTCCCTGGGAGACAAATCTTTGTCCAGACAGCAAATCACTAAGAAGGGCTATAAATAACACAAAGAATCAAAGAACAATTAGATCAGCTATGACACTGAGAGAAATGCTGATACTCTGTAGCTGTTGGGGGGACATCTAGATAAACCTCAATGGTTCATCACATAACCAGGAGTCCCTTGGGCATTACTGAACAGGGATGGCACATTGGTTCTAATGGACATCCTTAAAACACCCGCAAATCAGCACATTATGCTCATGGTGACATAGACAACTTAATATAGACAGACTTCTGGATACTTGAACCTGCCAGAGGAAAATCTCTGAGCAGTGAGGAAAGTGAACATCATAGTACCCAAGTTAACTCAGCTACCCGGAGGAGAAGTCTACAATGTAATATTATATTTTGTCTTAGGTTAATAACCCTGACTTAATAACCCGGATTTTCTGGATCCCCTTGGCAGCCTGTTTTCCCCCAGTCATAGCAGACAACAGTGAAAGGAGATGGAGAGGGATACTAAGAACAGACCTGCAGGAGCAAGAAGAGATGGCTGACTGTGAGGAAATGTGCCCCAGGGAATAAAGTACAACTCTGTGGGGCAGTGCTGGGCCAAACCAAAGAACCCCAGGTTCACTTCCAGAGCCAGAGAGCCTTGCTGCATCTTAATAACAATAACCAATGCCCACCCTGATGACCAAGACCTCAAGAAAAGGCCAAAGCCTTCACCAAGGTATGAAAATGTACAATTCAATTTGGAAAAATCTATATCAAAGTTTGCAAACAAAAAAAATTATTTAAAATTTGTAATTTCAAGGGTTAAATCCAGTACATGGTAAATTCATGCAATGGAGCTTCACATTCTCCAATATCAGAAAAATGAGAAGGCCTAAAAGCTTAACATCAGCTTTAAGAAGATAGAAGCCACGTCTGGCTTGTTCATTGGTCTATTTGCAGCACCCAACAGTACTTGGAACACAGTAGGTGCTCAAAACGTCTGCTGACTAAACGAACATACTATTATTTTTTTTTGAGAGTCTATGTTGCCCAGGTGGGTCTCAAACTCCTGGGCTCCACTGATCCTTCCACCTCAGCCACCCGAGTAGGTGGGATTAAGGTACGTGCCACTGCACTTGGCTTTTTCATTAGGAGATATTTCTATGCCAAACTTATTTAGCACAATTTGAGCCGGCAAGCTCAACAATGATTTCTTTTCCTTCCCAAACCCTAGGTATTCTAAAAACACTTAAAACGATAGACACTCCTAACATGGGCCAACAGTTAAATAAATCATTAGGCTAAAAACAGAAGTGCCAACATAAGTACAATTTTCCAATTTGATTGATGATATAATTTACAGCTACTTTAATTATGACAAATTGTGAATAAACATTTCTCTAGGGTGAGCTACACATATTAATGATTTTCTATGTTTAAGTTCTTTATATGTTATGAAAAGTGTTTATTTCAAAAGAAACTATGGGGGAGGGTCAGGAAGCAGAGGGTAGGAGAGGGACAGGAAATGACGGGGTGAGACCCAGAAGAGCTGGGTGCAAATAACCGGAGGCAGGAAGGACTAGACCATGCATCGCTCATGAGGAGGCCAGAGAATTTACTCAGGTAGGTGAAGACAAAAATCGAGGAGCCGCATTTCAGCAAGAACTGAAAGCCCTACCAGATCTAGTAGCAATAACAACCTTAAGCTACCTTAGGCTATAGTCCAAGCAGCTTAGGTTGGCATCTGATATTATTTAAGAACAAAAGCCAGGGACCACAGATCAGAGGCAATGACTATGAAAAAAAAAAATGTTGGAACCATTCTCACACTTGTTATTTTTGTGAATAACAATGGCCTTTGTGCTCGACCTGGCATCAGCAGGAAAAGCAGGTGAGTGAAGATGGACACCATCTGCAGCAGATCAAGTGAGCAAGTGAGCGAAGAGGGCCGAGAAATGGAATCATTGTTGACATGCCAGGAAGAAGAGCTGCATGAGAAGTTAGCCTGGGATTAGGAAGTATCCTGGAGTAATACTGACAAAAGCCTCAAGAGGCAATGAGCACAGAACTGCAATTACAAAGCTAGGGAAACATGTGGACCCTTGGAACCACATGTGGATTTTACCAGGTCATTGCAATCTTTCTCCCCCTTCCTTGTCCTCAACTCTCCTTCCTAAAGCAGCTCTCAGAGTAAGCGCCCTTTCCCCACTGCCTGTATGTTTGACTATCACCCCCATTACCTGGATAAGCATCTTGCGCAGGAAAGGCATGACAAAGGCCGGGTTCATGCTACTGAGTCGGCCCACAGTGCAGATGGCCAGCTCCCGGATCTCAAACACTTGGTCATTCAGGGCTACAAACAGGGCCTGCAAGTTCTCTGCCTGGGCCAGGTGTGCATCAAAGCGTTCATCCAGGGATGCCAAGACACAGTAGCGAATGTCTGGGTCTGCAAGAGCAATTGAGCCTTTGAACACCTCTTCATGATCCCATCCCTCCAGTCCTTTTCCAGTTTCCACCTCCACTGCCATCGGAGGATTCCAAATACCTTTCTCTCATCTAAACTTTCTTTTCTCTACTCATAGGAGGAATGGTAAATTAAAGACAGATTATCTTATACCAATAGGCTGGAGTAGCCAAATCCAATGCCTTGGCAGAGAAATAGATGAACAGCACCTTGTTGAAACTGAAGATCTCTAGGGAGGCTGTGAAATGAAATTGGCTACTCCTACCTGCCTCAAGCTCCTAAACTCCCCTAGACTGCTTCTGTCTGGTGAGCTTTACCAGGGTCTGTTATCCCAACCACGAGTAGTTTGCTGAGCACATCTGCCACCACTTGCACTGCAGTCTGGCTAACCACGTGAGCGTGGCCGCTGATGAGGTGGATGGAGGGTGTGAGCAGGCGGGAGCAGGTGCGGGCAGCTTCCATGCGGATCTCCTTGTGCTCACTGTTCAGGAAATGATCCGCACAGTGACGGACAAACTGGGTCAGAGAGTGGCCTGGATACAAAGGTAGAGAGAAAACAAAATAAACACTGCTGCTTTAGATAGGTAGGTCTGCAACTTGATAGCTGCACTTTCCATTTTGTGGCTACTAATCCCATTTTCAACCAGATACTGATCCACAAGATACTGATCCAGAACTCTTCTCTTAAAGGTAACAAATGGGCTTCCCATCAGCAGAAAGGCAAAACAGGGTGGTGAAGGAACAGGGAGACAGATAAAACGTACCTCTCTCCCCCATTCTAAACTTTTCTATATTCCCTTCAAAGATTAAATTATTTTGTTTCATTCTAACCCAACCCCTTACATTCCCAGAGGGCAAAACAATTCTTAATCAAATTTACCTTGTTTATTTTAGCTCCTAGATTTAAATACCAAACAGAGAGTTTGATATAGGCTGGGTTTAAACATAGCTACTTTCTATTCATTAGGAACAAATTATCGTGGGTGCTAATGTATTAAATATGTGAAGGAATTTTAATAGGGAAACCTCAGATAGCTATGTCTCCACACAACATGTTTAGGCTTTTTGTACTTGCTTGTTTCCCTGTAGTCTTGACCAATACTACATTAAATTTCCAAAGTATCCATTTTTTCTCCTGAAATCTATCTCCCTAGGGTAATAATGTGAGTTTATCTGCAGCTCAGAATTCCAAACTGAACTATGCAGTACAGCACTCTTGGAAATCACACCATCATAGGAATGGAAACATCCAAAAGCCCCTGTTTATACATTTTAAAGTATTAAATACCATCTCAGCTATAGGGAACTGGGAAATGAAAAGATGAGGGGGATGAAACTCTGACTTTTCCATCTCCAAAACATTATTTCCATGGATCAATGCATATTTTTCCTGAACACTATCTGCCCCAAAGTTCAGTATGGAACAAAGAAACAAACAGTAGTAATTAACAATATATGGAAATAGTCTAAGAAGGATAAGCTGCTACAGAATCAGCTACCCTGTTCCCAGGACCCTGGCAAGATCCAGGAATTCCAGCATCTTCACTCCATTCTCAAGGTTCCCAGCATCACTCACTATCTTGGCAAGAGCCACTGTCATTTCTTACCTTCAAATTCAAAGCTGCCAAGGGTTCGGAGGGCAAGAGTGATGCTGCCCACGTCGCTGGCCTCAGGGAGGGTTGTGAGGCCAGGGGAGGCCAGCTGATGGGCCAGGCCCTTGGGCATGCCTGGGTGCCGGAGGGGTTTGTGCATAAGGACCAGGGATAGCATTTTTAGTAGCCCGTCTTGGATGTCCTTCTTCAGCTGTGGAATCTGACGGCTCAGGTCATAGAGTACAGCAGTGAGGGCAGGGCTGAGGGGAAGGAAACCAGTCACATATGGGGATGGGCACATGATATTCAGTGTGTTCTTGGGAAGAAACAGGCTTTCTTGCCCAGCAAGGGGATCAGGCCCCATCACTACTTGATCTTTAAAGTGGAAAGGATACTATAAAATAGAGTAAATGTACTGAACATTCTTGGCCTAATCTCAGATTTCAGAACCTATGAGTTTCTGGTCTTGCCACAGGAGAACTTGCTTACTATAATTCAGCCACTACAGAAGACCAAGTCTCAATAAACAATCTGGGAAGCATATCAGCATCATATATATATATGTGTGTGTGTGTGTGTGTGTGTGTGTATATATATATACATATATATACTTTACTATTATTTTTTTTGAGACAGTATCACTCTGTCACCCTGGGTAGAGTGCAGTGGCATCACTGTAGCTCACTGCAACCTCAAATTCCTGGGCTCAAGTGATCCTCCTGCCTCAGCCTCCTGAGTAGCTGGGACTGCAGGCACGTGCCACTGCGCCTGGCTAATTTTTTCTATTTTTGGTAGAGACAGGGTCTCGCTCTTGCTCAGGATGGTTTTGAACTCCTGACCTCAAGTGATCCTCCCGCCTTGGCCTCCCAGAGTGCTAGGATTATGGGCATGAGCCACCATGCCCGGCTATCATCTTTATTTTATAGATGAGGAAAACTAAAGTTTACAAAGCTTGAACAATTAGCCTAATAATAATATAAACAATAGTTGCAAACATTTATTGAGTGCTTCCTACATGCCAGGCACTGTGCGAAGGATGACTATTTCATGAACTCTTTCACTTAATCCCCACAACAACCCTAGACAATAGGAATTGCTATTGTACCTGCTTTTCAGATGAGAAAATGGAGGCTCAGAGAAATTAAATAACTTAGTCAAGATCACATAGCTAGGCAGTAATGAAACTAGGATTCAACACTAGCCTATGTGTTCAGTCTAAGCTATCCGGCCTACCCAATTTGATGTGCAAACAACCATGCCTCACTCTTTTAACACGATCCTAACACTGTGGACCAAGCCTCCCACTAACTGAGACAGGGAACGCTCAGGTTTCTGGCACTCACCTCAGGCCCACCGCCAGCATGGGCTCCAGCAGCTCCTTGATATCCTGCTGGATGCCTGGGCCCATTGCTCGAGCCAGCATGCTGATGCAAGTGAACACTGTGGCATCTACCTGCATTGCCTTCTGCCTTCTGCAGAGAAACAAAGAGTGGCTGGTTTAGACATAATGACATTCTATGACATCCCACCTCAAAATCACCCTGGGACAAGAAGGGCAGGTTACTCAGGCAAGGCCACCACCCGTGGGTATACAGGTTGTCTACTGTACAATGCTAGGGGGCCCATTACATCATGGTCACTGTAGATTTGTGTTTCTAACGACAATCCAGCAGATGGCAGTAAAGTGTCTTAAGGAAAGGGGCCCTTCCTAATTCACGCAGATTCACTCAGAGGCACCATATGAGTTAGTGCAGTGCTGACCAAGGCACCTATTTAGGAAGCAAACTGAACGATGTGTTCATCAGGGACCACGGGGCAATGCACAGCCATCATATGGAAGAAAATTCTTCTCCCTATGATGAGGCTGCTAGGCTTTAGAATGAGTGGGGTTTATTAATTCACCGGAGACATCCTTGCTAATAAAACAGGGCAGTATAAAGACACAACCCTAAGACTAAAGCCAATTAATGATGACCCCCTAGCCTCAGCGAAGACACCCTGGCCTCTTCATCTGGCAGGATGCTGAAGGTTTTTCTCGTATTTTATTCATTTTTATTCATTGGGAGGTCTAAAGAGGGGGAATAACTTATTCAATTTTAGCAGTAAGGAAAAAGATGACCATTAGGTCCATTTAGTTCCAGTCAAGGATTCCTCTCTTTAGTTCTTATATCAAAATAAGATCTTTGAAAGCCAGAGAAAAAAGCAAAACTAGTGAACTCTCAATCAATAATAATGAAAACAGCACTGGTGTCTACCACGTTCTCAGGGTATTCAACCTCCCGAAATATTTACATATATATGTCATTTCATTTGGAAAAGGTTAGAATTCAACCGAGGAAGGGCTGTTTGTTACATGATGTGCTGTACCCTGGAGTTCAATGATGTACAGAATGGGCTTAAGCTCCATGGGACTGGGATGGAGCATCCTTCCTCTCCAAATGGAGTAGAAGGTGAAATTGTAACAGAGATGCTTACTTATGGGCGAAGTCCTTAGGGGGTAGGGCTGCTCGGATGATGTCTAGTACACGAGGCAAGTAGACCTTAAACTCGGACCTCACAGCCACAGAAAGTAGCCCTAGCGCTTGGAAGGCTGCAGTACGTTCCTTCTCCTTCTTGACACAGCTTAGGACATGGTTCATGGTATCTTGGAGGTACTGGGTATCTGAGCACAGAAAAGACAAAGTAGATGGCTCAAGGTCAGGGTTAGTCTATACATTAATGGTCAGAGTTCCTATAAAGCACTTAAATTTGAGAATAAATTAAGAAAGCCCATTGTAAAGATGTTAAGAAGAATTTAGAGGATATACTAACCAAAGTCTTATGCTCCATAAGATAACCACTCCTCAGATACATCTTTTGGAAATATTAGAAATACAAGATTTTTTTTCCTTTAATTAAAAAAAAAAACCCAAAAAACTTAACAGGGTCTCCAAAACAATAGTGTCATATAATTGTCCCCATTAGTGTTATATTTTGAGAGAAAGATTACATGCTCTTGGTTAAGAAATATGTTAAATCTTGTTTCAAAACAAAGAGAGGATCATCTAAATTATTTTATTAATAAATTGTAACAAAATTTAAAGTGCAGTCATGAACCACATAATGATGTTTCAGTCAATGATGGACCACATATATGATGGTGGTCCCATAAGATTATAATATTGTATTTTTACTGTATCTCTTCTGTGTTTAGCTATATTTAGACACACAAATATTACCACTGTGTTATAATTGCCTACAGCTGTAGTCCCCAACTCCAAGGCTGCGGACTGGTACCGGTCTATGGCCTATTACGAACTGGGCCACACAGCAGGAGGTGAGCTGCTGGCGGCCAGTGAGAGAAGCTTCGTCTGTATTTACAGTTGCTCCCCATCGCTTGCATCACCACCTGAGCTCCGCCTCCTGTCAGATCAGGAACATTAGATTCTCACAGGAGTGCAAACCCTACTGTAAACTGTGCACGTGAGGGATCTAGCTTGTGCACTCCTTATGAGAATCTAATGCCTGATGATCTGAGGTGGAGCTGAGGAGGTGATGCCAGAGCCGGGGAGTGGCTGCAAATACAAATTATCATTAATTTTCCTGTTGATGTACTCTAATGTGGTTTTGGTAGCAGAGTGCAGAGAGGACTGACTGCACAGAGACCATAATAAATGAATTGCTTGCAGACTCATATTAAAACCCTGCCAGTGAGTGGCAAGTGACAATGTAATAAAAATAGAAATAAAGTACGCGATAAATGTAATGCACTCCAATCATCCTGAAACTATTCCCCACTACCCCACCCTGTCTGTGGAAAAACTGTCTTCCATGAAACCGGTCCCTGGTGCCAAAAAGGTTGGGGACTGCTGGCCTACAGTGTTCAGTACAGTAACATGCTGTACAGGTTTGTAGCCTAGGAGTAGTAGGCTACACCACAGAGCCTAGGTGTGTAGCAGGCTCTATGTAAGTGCACTCTATGATGTTCACACAATAATGAAATTGCCTAATGACAATGCATTTCTCATAATGTACACCCATGGTTAAGCAATGCATGACTGTAATAGGGAATACTGTTTATAATAAATAGGCCATTCCATTCAGCTTAGGCCTGGAAATCACTTTGCTATTACCTGGAGATTTTTGTTATAGTTATATTTAATAGAACCAAGATTTAGTCTGTAATTTAGAAAGCCATATGTATATTTTCATTAAGTTTACATAAGCCAGTGTGCATGGATAGGTGATTCTTGGACAATTTAAGCTAAGTGTTATTTCTCCTCTGAAGGCTGGAATTTCCTGATTTTTGCCTCTCTTCTGTTTCTCCTCTTCCATCAATGCTGACCCCAAGTCAGTGTACCAGTAGCACATATATAACAGCAAAGAAGGTATGGCCACACATCCCTTAGAAAGTTAGGGGTGTTGAGTGCTAACAAAACCACATTTAGACCGTGAACTAGACTCCTAAGACAGCACTTATACATCACTGCATTTACTCTACTGAGAAATGTCTTCTCCCACAGCTCTTGTGGTCACATGGCAATGAGGCATGCTGGGGCTTGAAAACAGGCAGACCAAGGTGATACAACCCTAAAATTAGAGTGCATCAACAGGAAAACTAGCCCTTTACATACAGGGACAGCATTTCAGCAGGAAATGAACTTAAGTCAAGAGTATAATTTCCTTTTCCAGGTTTAGCACCCTAAGAGATTAGAAATCTGACTTTGTAGAGAATTCAACCCAGTCTTAGGGTGAGTATTTTTGATATTTCTAAAGCTTACACCATTGGGAAGTTCAAGCAATGACTTCCAAACAGCAAGCTTTAAACAAGTGGCACTTATGCAATAAGGCATGTTCTTATGGGGACTGCCCAGGCTAAACTGCACTGACATATTTAGTATATTTAGTATATTTAAAAAAACAACATTAACTAGCCTTAAAAAAAGAAAAAAAATAACAAAAACTCATATCAAACAAATAAACCTAGGGGCCCTCTGAGCCTTTATGAACTTACAAGGGTAACAGCTTCTACAATGTGCCAGACTTTGACCAAATTTTGCCCAGTTATTAGTTTCTTTCGAACCATAGATTTTTGACCCAAGATCATTTACAGCTCTACTGAATAGGAGCATGTCCGGTCATTAAAAAAGAGAAAAGCTGCTGGGTGCCAGGTAGGAAAAAATACCGGTGATTTTTATTCTATCATTTCTCTCTGGTTCAGTGATTTCATGTGGCTAATTACCTCTGCCTTATCCAGTATGTTCTACTTCTCATGCACAGCATGTTTAACACCTCACCAGCTAGATTTCTCCCGTGGTTTCGTCTGGGCAGGGTGGTGTGAAATGAGTCTGTGTGCTAGGGAATGGGGTCTGCTGAGGGTCAGGCTGTCCTTCCGCTACGTTCCTGGCTCTTATCCGGTCCTGAAAGCTACTAAGCACAGGCGATGTGCACCATGGCAAAGTGCAAAGAGATGTTGGAGACTGAGTCTCCACACTCAGCAAGCAGGGAGGTAAGACAAGGACATTAAGTATGAACAGACAACTGGAGTATAATTTTTACCTCTACCTTATTTCCAAAATGGATTTGAAGTAACTTGAGGAAGTAGTAATAATATAATAATGGTTTCCATTTACTGGGGCTTACTCTGTGCCAGGCACTACAGTAGGTGCTTAGGCATTAATGCCGTTCATCTTGGGAGGCAGGGATTGTTATTCTGATTTTTACAAGTCAAGAAGTAGAGACCCAGGTAGGTCGAATAACCTGTCTAAAACTTCATAGTTAAGGATGGAGGCGGGATTCACCCCAGGTCTGATGCCAAAGGCTTTCCACAGCTGAAGGCTATAGGAAAGAGGAAAAATACATTTACAGCTGGAGCAATCCAGGAAGACTTCACAGAGAAGCTGGTATACAAGTTGGGCCAGCTTTAGGAGCCAGGAATCTGCACTTCCCACTGAGGACAGGGCAGGAATGTGGGAACCCACAGTCTATCACCTGTGAAACCTGCCTCTGAAGCATCCAGTCTTTCCTTCCTGCAAGTAGCTCAGTGACCACCTCAGGAGAAGAAGCAGGATGGTCACCAAATCCTCCCTGCCCCAAAGAGAGGTTACTGCACAGTATCTACACTGAAACTGCCCTTCTTTTGGTCTCTTTTAAGTCTATTCATGACCTTGTTGGCATCCATACATGAGAACTTGCTTGGCCCTACAAGTGCCTCTCTGCCTACACATTCTGATTGTTCCTGTGTCTGCTACCTCAGATATCAGCAGAAAACATGAACTAGACACCACCAAAATTAGACATGAGGCAAAGAAGTCAGAGACTAGCCCCTTAGTTGGTGTTGCTTCAAATGATAAACGGACATAAATTTTCAGAATCACTTCTTCCCTGTTTAATTACCCTCAGATGGGTAATGATGTCTTCCATGGACATCCTCACCTGTGAAGGCAGAAGGTCGGAATGCAGCCAAGCGGGGCAACAAATTAAGGATTGTCATTTGGATCAGCGAATTCTTGCTATTTCTGCATTTCAGCACCCACTGGCACACCTGAGAGAGGAAGGATAAAGGGTTGGCGGAGGCAAGTGAGGTGTGGAGCTTAGGAGAAGAGAGAAAGGACCTCTCACCATTTACCTGATCGAATTTCTCTTCCATCAAGTCCCTGCAACACCGGCTCTCCACCAGGGTGCACTTTGCTGGGCTGGGGGAAGCCCCAAATCCCATGAGACCTTGGTGAGAGCTGTACCCCAGCAGCCCCACCAAGGCATTTGACTGCTGGGGTTGGACAGCCTGGAAACTGGTGAAGGGGGTAATGTGACGAGGTTTCGTTCCGAAGCCCATGAGATCTTTGCAGTACTTGTCATGGACCAGCTGCTGCTGTGTGATTTCTTCCATTTCTTCTCGCAAACGCTATATCCATGAGGGGAAAAAAAAACACCACCTTTACTTATGAGTGGCATTCAGCCTGGGCACTGTGACGTCTACAGAGCAATACATCTGCCCAATCCTGAAATGCAACAATTTCCAAAGTGGAGGGTGGCCACTCTTCATCTTTAGGATTATGATTCCCCCAGATCCTTGCAGGGGGGATTTTGCTCTAATTTAGGCAGAAGAGCACCACCTACTGAGCAATGAAGAAGCAACAGGGGGCTGGCTGCCAAGAGCTCCCACCTCACTTGGTTTGGGAAGGCTGACTTGCAAATGGCTGTGACTACAGACCTAAGATCACAGCAACGAGATTTGCAAAGCTGCGGGATGACCCCATGCCAGCATCCTGTTAAGGATATTCTGGTCTCTTTCTTCTCCCCAGAAAACTAGGTAGAGACTTAGGCATGTAATTTTCTCAGAATGCTAGGATTCCACAGAGGGTATGGAATAAACTGGTTGAGAACACATCTATTCCTTTTTCAAAGGGCTGCTTAATAACTCATCCTCCAACAGTTCAAATTGAGAAGGATATAAAAGTTTTCCAAACTTCCAAACTTTCCTTGACACAGATATTTTCATTTTTTGGAAAATCTTGTCCACTGTTCTTGTCAAGTCAACAATGACTCTTCTGCTGCTAAATCCAATGGTCAATTCTCAGTCCTTATCTTATTTGACTTACCCGTAGCATTTGATCCAACTGAGATTTCCTCCTGAAGCCCTTTCTTCACCTGGCTTCTTGACTCTAAACTCTCCTGGCTCCCCTCCTCCCTTCCTGGCTGCTCCTTCTTGATTTCCTTTGGTTCCTCTTCATCTCCTGACCTCAGGTTCACAGACTCGGTCTCTTCCCCAACTCCACTAGTTCCCTTGTGGTTCTCACCCAGCCCCACGATGAAACAATATCTATACGCTGACAATGCCCAAATCTGTACCTCTTGCCCAGATCTCTCCCCAGAACTACTCAGCATCTCTCTCAGCTGCCTAACAGGCATCTTGAACTTAACAGGTTCAAAACCAAACTCCCGACCTTCTGCCCCAAACCTGCTCCTCCCATCTCAGTCTTCCCATCGCAGTAAATGGCAATGCTATCCTTCTGGTGGCTCAGGCCAAACACCTTGTCTCTTCTTTCTCCCCACCCATCTCCAATCTATCAGAAAATCCCAAATTCAGAATCCAGCTGCTTTTTTGCAACTCCATAGCTCCCACTGTTGGGTGAATTGCAAATATCCCCTGCTAAGACTGCTGCAGCTCCCCCCAACTGGATTCCTGGCTTTAGCCCTTGGCCCTCCGACAATCCATTCTCAACACAGTGGCCAGAGTGATCCTTTTGAAACAAATGTCACTCTACTGCTCAGAACCCACTTATAGCTTCCCACTTCCCACACAAAGGCCATACCGTGGCCTCCAAGGCCCTGTGTGATATGCCCCCTTCCTGCCCCAGGTGTTCCTCTGACCCTACCTCTCCTGCTTACTCTGCTCAATGACAGTGGCTTTCTTGCCGCTCCCCAAATACACCAGCACGCTTCTGCCTGAGGGCCAGCTACCTGGAATGCTCTTCCCCGGATATTTGTATAGCTTTATTCTTACCTCATTCATGACCGTGCTCAAATGTCACCATATTTTTTATTTTTATTTTTATTTTTTTTTATAGAGACAGGGTCTCGCTTTGTCACCCAGGCTGGACCTCCTGAGTTCAAGTGATCCTCCCACCTCAGCCTCTTGAATAGCTGGGATTACAGGCATGAGCCACCGCACCCAACTAATTTTTTAATTTTTTGTAGAGATGGGGTCTCTCTATGTTGCCCAGGCTGGTCTCGAACTCCTGGGCTCAAGTGATCTTCCTACCTTGGCCTCCCCTAAAGTGCTGTGATTACAGGCATGAGCCACCACGCCCAACCAAATGTCACCATATTTTAAAATGTAATCCTTAACCCATGCTAACATTCTCTAGTCCCCTTCCTTGCCCCCCTTTTCTCCACAGCGCTTATAACCATATGATACACAATATATTTTTACTTACTTGCATATTGTCTGTCTTCCTCTATTAGAATGGAATGTGTTTTGTTCACTGCTGCATTATTCTAGCTCTTAGGACATGGTATAGCTGGCACATACGAGGTGCCTGATTAATATGATTTGAATGACTAAACAAATCATGAAACTTTAATACCTTATATTTGGATATTTTCTTATAATTTACAAAACACCTTCACAAGAACTATTTCATTTACATCTGATAACCACCTTATGTGTTAGGTGATATTGTCCTGTCTTACTGGGAGGAAACAAAGATCCACAGCTGCCTAGGCAACAGTAGAAAGTACCATGTTAGACTTGGGAGGAAAAATCTGAGGGTTACCTTTTATAGAATGCCAACTATGTTATCAGGTACTATGCTGGGCACTTCACATATATAGTCCTCCCTTAGTATCCATGCAGGATTGGTTCCAGGACCTACCACAGATACCAAAATCTGCAGATGCTCAACTTCCTTATATAAAATGACATAGTATTTGTACATAATCTATGTACATCCTCCCATATACTTTAAATCACGTCTATATTACTTATAATACCTAGTACAATGTTAATGCTATGTACTAATAATTAGTTGTTATACTGTATTGTTTTAAAATGTGTATTATTAATTGTTGTATAGTTATTTTTTAATTAATTTTTTTCTGAATATTTTTGATCCATGGTTCCTTGAAACCACAGATGTGGAACCCATGGATATGGAGGCCAACTTTACTTAGAAACCTCACAAGAACTCACTGAGGTGGGTAAGAGCCCCTGTTGAAAGTGAGGAAAATGAGGCCAAAGGGATAAAGTAATTTGTCCGAGTCACACGGTATAAGGAGGAGTGGGGATTTGAAATCACATTCCTCCTGCTTCTGCACATGGCTGCATGTGCTGCTCCCATATGCAGGGCACAGCCATCACCAAACAAGCACACTATTACAGCAAGAAGCCCTGGGGTAAAATTCCACACCAACTAGCTCCCCACAGGAAGTCTCACAGATGGTGCTCTACCTCCCAAACACATCCTGGATCCAACTACTCTTCAGTATCTGTGCTGCCACTCCCAGTGGAAGCCACCACAGCTGCTCACCCAGACTACTGTAATAGCTTCCTGTGGCAGCTACGAGAATGCAACCTCCAACTACAATGGATGTAAATGATCAAGGGCCCCAGCTGCTCCTCTGAAATCCATCACCAAGTTTGTGTCAAGGCCACACTTTCCTTGGGCTGCTTCCAGCCAATGACAGAACACAGTAGGGATGCTAAGGCAGGCCTGCTCCCAGGAGACACAGGCTTCCTCTGACAACCAACTGGCTTGAGGACCCCACAATGACCTTGCAAGGTAGACTAGAAGGTTTCCATCCAATTTTTTCCCCTTTTTTTTTTTTTAGTTTTTTTAAAGTTGAGTAGATTTTTTTTAAACAGGGTCTCTCTCTGTTGCCTGGGCTAGAGTGTAGTGGTGTCATCACAGCTCACTGCAACCTCAAACTACTGGGCTCAAGTGATCCTCCTGCCTCAACCTCCCTAATAGCTGGGACTACAGGTGTGCGCCACCACACCTGGCTAATTTTTCTATTTTTAGTAGAGACAGGGTCTCGCTTTTGCTCAGGCTGGTCTCGAACTCCTGAGCTCAAGGGATCCTCCCGCCTTGGCCTCCCAGAGTGTTAGAATTACAGGCGTGAGCCGCCGTGCCCGGCCTTTTCCATCTTTTATTCCTCAGGGTCAGATGTGCATTATGGTCTGATGGTTCTCCCAGCCTATCTCAGCTCCCTCCCCATTTTCTCTTGAAGCTATTTCCCTAATAAAATCTTGCACTCATACTTTTAAACCCGGTTCTCAAACTAACACACCTCCTAACTGGTCTCCCTGCTTTCACTCCTGCCTCTCCACATGCTTTTCCCTACAAGCAGCCAGTGACTGTTAGAAACACATGACATCACATCATTCCCGTGTGCACATCTTCAATGTCTGCCCCTGCAATTAGCATAAAAGCCAGTGTTTACTGTGAACCACAGGCCTATTAATTTGGCCTTTCCTTCCCTCCTCCTTGTTCATGGTGCACCAGCCACACTTCCTTTCTCTCTGTTTCATCCGTTTGTCAAACTCTCTCCCACCTCAAATCCTTGAGCTGGAACAGAGTCCCCTGGCTCACTGCAAGGCCACTCCTGTCATGCTGGTCACTCTCATATGGCACCACCTCAGAGAGGGCCTTCCCTCACCCTCCACCCACCCCCTCCCCCAGTAGCCGCTATCCTATTGCATGTTTTACATTCTTCATTGGACTTGTTACTATCTGAAATTATCTTATTTACTTGTTTATTGTCTGTTTCCCCCCACAAAATGTCAGCCACAAGGACATGGATCCCCCCTTGCCTTGCTCACAGAATAGCATATGAGAAGTCTGGACTCCCCTTGGCCGCAGTTTCTCACCTCTCCCTCCATGCTGCTGATTCGGACCAGCTCGTTGAGGATCAGCAAGGCTCCATGGATCCGATCATCCCGATTCATGCCCTTCTCTTTAGCCAAGGTCTCATCGAACCCTTTCTCTGCTTCTTCAAATGTGTGCTATGTAGAGACAGAATGCTTTAATTATCCAGTGTCCAAAGTCAGAAAGAACACAGGCCCATCCAACCTATGATGGGGTTCTAGGGGTTACCATGCCTGCTCAGTGCCTTGTGTCAGTATCATCAATGATATTAACTTACCAAGCTCAAGCTCTTGTTTAACTTAGCTTCAATTCTCATAACAAGCCCTTGAGGCAGATACCATTATCATCCCTATTTAATAGCTAAAAAAGCAGGCTCAAAGAAATTAAGTGACTGTCCAAGGTCACACAGCAAAGACAAGATTTGAACCCAGGTCTCCCAATCCCATACCCAGGGCTCTTTTTATGAGACTCATTAGTAAGTTCCCTTGGCAGCAACAATCAGCACAGGACTCATGACACTACAGCAGGGAGAAGTGGCACTTCCCAAATTAGTATCAACTGTATTTCACTGTTTCTGAGACACCTATTTTTCCATATTTTAACATCTCTGAAAAGAGATGTCTTATCATTGTTAATAAGAAGGCACTGAGTCACAGTTTAATTGGCATATTTTCATCCTTACTGATGCATAAAATAATGGTGTGGCTATCAGTGGATTTTTGCTTTAAGGAAAAGCAATAAAGTAACTGTTGATTCACACTGAGCATAAAAAAATTGTTTGAGACCAAAACAAATGTGATACTTGCTCCATGGCAAGGGGCCTGTTGCTGCCCTTTAGGCCAGGTGGTTCTCTATGTGCATGTGCTTTGCTGGTGGCTGGAATGGAGCCATCCCCTCACCCTGTACCACTGGGGCTTCTGCATCTCCTTCGGCTCACGCTGGGTGGTGAGAATCAGACAGGCACGAAGGGCAGCTACAGCTCCCTCACGGATGGCCTGTTTGGGGTCCCACACAGCCACAAAAATGTTGTCAAAGAAGGGTTGCACTTGCTGGAAGAAGAAGGTGGGGACGCTGATGGCCAGCTCACGAAGAACCAGGACCTGGGAGAAAAAGGCAAAATGAAAACTTTCACCTGTATCAGAGTTTTGTTTTCTCAGGAGTACAGTCTCTTCTCATCCTAGAGCCCATACACACTAGGAAAAGAGAAGACTTGCTCACTCTTCTAGCTAGGAAATTCTGGGGACAGAGGAAGTAAAGTAAAATTGATCAAACATCTCAGTGTTCATTATCTAGGTTGTTTACAAACAGAATGCTTGTAACATTTGAACATAAGCTCTGGAAGGACAGATGTATTTTACGCTTTCTACACTACCATACTAACAGCGTAGAACTGTGCCTACAATACAGTATATATGCAGTATTTACTGAATGAATAATCCTGTTTAATCTTGTTATTATTTTCATTTGACAGAGGAAGAAACTGAAGGTCAGAGGTTGCCCCAGGTTACACATCTAGGAAGTAGCAAAGGGTTCAAGCGTGTGTCCCTCTCCTGGCACCATGCTCCCTCCTCGTGGTACTACCTCCTAAAGGGGGAGCTCACTGGTAAGCACTCAGCTGAAGCTTCTGATCCCCATACACCCATTCCTAGATTCTCTCTCTTAAGGACAGACTCTCCCCATCTCACTGCCTGGAATCTTAGCCCATCGAACCAGACTTTTTCAGGGATGAGCCTTGGAAGGAAGCAAGGGACTCTGACATGGTGCCATTGCTCCCAGTCCTGGCTGTACTCCTCCCTGTGGGCACTCACAGCTGCATGTCTCCGGCCCTCGTTGCGGTCAGCACCCAGCCATTCCAGGGCTCGCTTCACCTCAAACTCCACATACTCAGCTGTGAAAGTGTCCCCTGCCATGGCGAGGCGGCCAATGGCCTTGGATGCCATTTCCATGACAACTGGGTCATTGGAGGGGAGGAGGTTCCGAAGATAGTTGGCAAATCTGCCAATTCGGGTGGCATTCCCACCTTCTACTCCTATGAGGCTGGCTGGAAAAGAGAGGAAGGCAAAGTTATGATGTGCATGCTGGCCAGGAAAGTATGTGGCCCTGAGATGGAAGCTGGTGAGTGATCCCTTCATTCTACCTTGAGTATATTTCTAGATGGCAAGGACACAGACAATTTTCACTTTAACTCAGAGATTTGATATCTGTGCCAGAACTACTTACGTGAAGCAAAATGATCTCATATTAGTATATAAAATTTGTTTCCCCCTTCCCCCAAAAAGAGAAAACAAACTGGGACTGAATAATTCACAGGATTGATAACCAGTCCTTGGGAGTTGAAAATGACCTGCCTTTTATTAACTACAGCCTGACTCTACTTTTCCAATTGTGAGCCCCACTATGTCAAACCATGCTCTACTGAGAAACCAGAGTCTGCAAAAGGCAACATGAAGTAGTGGGAAGAAAGCTGGCTTCTATTCTCAGGTCTGGAAAACTGTCTGGCACTAGAAAAGTCATTTAATGGTTCTGAGACTCAGCTTCCACATCTAAAAATACGCTTCGCCTGTGTCCCAGGATTGCTGCTAGAATCAACACCTATGTAAGTGCACTGAAAACCACAGCTCCTTACAATTCATTAAACAAATGTGAACTAAGTATCTAGTAAGTGGGAGACACAGGGTGCAGTGGACATGAAGGTGGGTAGTCCTTTGTTCCAAGCTGTTGTTAGCAGGGACTCTGTCCTTACCTATGGCCAAGATGCCACCTTTCCTCTCATTAGCATCTGAGCTGGAAACCAATTCAAAAATGTGATGGTTCAGCTGATCATAGAAGCGAGTAGATTCCTCTTGGCTCATCTGCAAAGGAAGATGTAATCAGAACAATTTCTAATGAATCCCTGACGGTGGCGGTGGCAGTGGGCTGGCATCTAAAGATTAGGTCCTGAGAGGTAGCAGGTACAGTTCCAACCAAAGAAGACAAGTTACCATCCATTTCCACAGTTTTTGTTTTTGTTTTTTTGAGACAGGGCCTCACTCTGTCACCCAGGCTAGAGTGCAGTGGCGTCATCATAGCTCACTGCAACCTCAAACGCCTGGGCTCAAGTGATCCTATTGCTTCAGCCTCCCGAGTAGCTGGGACTACAGGTGTCTGCTGCCATTCCTGGCTAATTTTTCTATTTTTTTGTAGAGAAGGGATCTCACTCTTGCTCAAGCTAGTCTCGAACTCCTGGCCTCCAGCAATCCTCCCTCCTTGGCCTCCCAAAGTCCTAGGATTACAGGTGTGAGCCACCACGCCTGGCCTTAAACTGTAGAGCAACTGAACTTGCAATTCACCTGTTTATTTCACAAATATTTATTGAGTGTCTACTCTAGGGCAGACGACGTCCTGTCCTAGGTTCTTCCTAGTACCAGGGGTACAAGGATGAACAAGGCACTGTCTCTGAACTCAAAACTGGGCTCTATCTAGAAAGTCACAACCAATCTCTCCACTCTCCAAACCAATCCCCATCATTGTTATCAGAAAGAAAGAACTGAGGATCTTGCATGTGATAGGGAAAAAAGAAAAAATTAAAAGAAACAGCTATATCTATGTTGGCTCCTAAAATGTAATCACAAATATAAGAAATGCCACAGAAACGTGTGACCACTGCAAAGGAAGCTGCACATTTTATGGATATGAGAAGCTGGGTGCCTTTCTAAAACAGAATCTGCTTATTTTCCAAATCCTCACCTAGCTGTCAAAAGGAATCTAAACCAGTGATGGTACATTTAGCCCAAATATCCCACAATGCTGGCCCCAAATCACAGAAGCCCAACCTCTCGAAGCTCCATGGTGACATAGTGCTGGAGCTCCTTGGCAGCTTTGGCCCTGGTCTCCTCATTCCGGCTCTTCAGGCCACTGGCGAACTGCTGCAGAACACTCACATTGCTAGACGTGGTGGTAGCTGCGGTGGCGGCGGCAGGTCCAGTTCCAAGCATCTTGCCCTGAGGTTCTTTATAGAGAAGCTTCCTTTAGTATTCTGGATGACAAACTATGGTGATAAATTTATTTATGGCCCCAGTTCCTCAGCACAGATATCCACTCAGCCCATGTCAGGTGGGAGATTCTAAAAACCTTGGGAGATCTCACTGAAAAATATTTAGAAAGCCTAGATTCGTTCAACAATGACTGAAGTTTAAAAGAGGCAGTGCAGTAGGGAGGGTCAAATTGTGGGCCATGGAGCTACCCTACCTGGGGTTTGAATCCCATTCCAAAGTTACATACCTTGAAGAAGACACTTCAAATTTCTGTTACCTCAACTACAATAGGAAGATAATAGTAGCCAACTCAAGGGTCGATGTGAGGATTAAATCAGTTAGTATATGTTAAAAAGTGTTAAAAATAGTGCTGAGCACAAAGTGAGCTCTTAATAATTGTTAGCTATTTTTATTATTACTACCATGTACATGGCACAATGCCAGGTAACAAAGGTGGGGAGGTAGGGAAAGAATTAAAAATGACTAATACTGCCCCTTTCCTCAAGGAGTTCAATCTAAAGAGACTGATTATTATTCCATAGCACCACTGTCCAATAGAAATATAACCCACAAATGTATTTTTAAATATGCTACTAGCCATATTACAAAGGCAAAAAGATAAAGGTGAAATTAATATATTTTATTTAATCCAATATATCCAAAAAATCACTTTGGCACGTTATCAATATAAAAAATATTGATATATTTTCCATTCTTTTTTTGTACTGAGTCTCCAAACTGTAGTGTGCATTTTACACTTAACAATTTCAATTTGGAGTAGTCACATTTCAAGTGCTCTATACCCACGTGTGGTTGATGGTTATTGTATTGGACAACGCAGTTCTTTAGAATAGTACTAGTACTTCAAATGTAAGCTAAAAGAGACCAATTAGTTCCTGAAATCATTCACTCATTACTCAATTATGTACTGTTCCTTCCCTCAGAGAGCTTACAATCCAGGGGGAAATACAAGTAATCAGGCAACCACAATAAAGTGGCCATAATAGGGCTCAGCCCACCCTGCCAAGGGAGTAACATATACTTATCCTAAGTATATCCAGACTATACTAGAAAACCAATTCCACAAAATTCTTATTTTTGAAAGAATTTGTAAGATGCAGAGGAAAAATCAGGGAATAATCGGTTTTGAAAAGCTTTCAAATACTCTAGTGTCAAGAAAAAGACTGCAGAAGGAAACGTCATTCTTTAGGGGAGAGGAAACCTAAAGATCCCTAGTAAGAAAACTACTACAGTTTGTGTGTATGTAGGGGGGAAGGAGGCTGGCAAGGAATTTCTATTCTCAGGAATGAACCAGTGTATCTTTCTATGGTCTAAGGTCCATACGTTATCTACTCCAGGCTAAATTCTATTAAACTACCTGAAGTCAAATATCCTAAGGGTCTTGGTAAGGGCTTAAGGAAGTTAAAGTTGGATGGATGAAACAAGGGATGGGGCGGAGGTGAGGCAAAGAGGATGAACCCCAAGGATGGAACCGAGCTCAGTTCCGGGGACTGGGTCCCTGAGAGGTCTCCAGGATGGAGTGCAAGGGGCTGACACTGACGTTGGTGCTCCCTGAGGCAGGGATCCACAATGTGTATGTAGCTCAGAAGGGCAAGGAGACCCAAAGGCGCCAAGGCAGTACTGGAGCTGATGGGCCGGCCTTGTGGTGCCTGGGACGTACAGCGGGCTGAAGGGTCAGGGGTCTCTTGGGGATCCCGTTGAGGTGGGCGCTGCCTCGCGGGGTGGGGGTCAAGAATTCAGGCGGTACCCAGGTCGTGGGGCCGGTACTGAAGGGACCTCACGTCCCAGACGGGCGGCTTCCCCGGGCCCCCCCATGGACAGGATGGCCGTGGGTCTGGACATTCTGCCGCCTTGGAGGGGTCGTGCCAGGCCCCAGACTCACCGCGCGGCTTCGGCCAAGGCCTCCGCTACCGCCGCCAGCGCCGGTAATGCCACCTCAGGCCCCCGGCCCCACCACCCGCCTTCCCCGCTGTCCTCTAAGCCAGGCGGGTGGGAAGGCGGGCTCCGAGTCCAGACAACCAATCGACAGGCGTAAGAAGAAGATGGACTGGAATACAGACCAATAGTAATGAAGGAGAAGTGAAGCTTCGGGACCCGGCTTCTCCAGGGGGCGGGGACTGTTCAAATAGACAAACCACACGGCCAGTGGCAGGCGAAAGGAGGCTTAGGTCCATTCGGGAGAACCAATTGGTCGTGAGTTGACCTCAGTCACTTCCACTCACACATCCGGTGCATCGCTACTGTGATTCCCCTCTGCATCCGGACTGTGGCTGTGCGGAGTCCGCTGTCTGGGTACTTCGAATTGGGATGAAGAGCTGTAGGCAGGGCTTCGCGACCCCGCCGGGTGTAATTCTGAGAGGAGGGTGTGAGCGATGCTGGCGTCCTGTAGTCACTGCTACAAAAGATGTACAATTTTCGGACTAGCGCTACGTATGGATCCGTGATTTCTCTTTTGTTAAATTTAATAGGCATTTGAAAATGGTTTCAGTTAAATTTTCTCATTTTCCGAAAATTATCTGGCTCACAAGATAATTCCCTAGAAACCATAGCCAAGTTTGCACTGAAAGAGCTACTCGTAAATAAAAAATTTCAAAGCAATATCATTTAAAAAAAATCCTTTCAGAAAATCAATAGCAAAAGTGGAATTTGACTACATCTCTATTTTTTATCACAGTGCTGTTTATAAACATTAAAAAGTCCTGAATATCTCACAATAGGAGTCTCATAAAATATGCATTCATATTAAGGAAAACTTATGTAGCCATTAATAATAATGTAGATGAATATTTACTAAGAAGGAAAAAGTTCACAATTTGTTCCAAAACATCCAAGTTATACCACAATGTAAGTATAATACAACCCTTTTAAAAAAAAAATCTATACATTTCTTATGTGTCTATGTTTACATGGGGGAAATACATAACTAAGATGTAATGGGGCCTGGCGCGGTGGCTCATGCCAGTGGTCCTAGCACTCTGGGAGGCTGAGGCGGGAGGATTTCTTGAGCTCAGGAGTTTGAGACCAGCCAGAGCGAGAGCGAGACCCCGTCTCTACTAAAATTAGAAAAATTAGCCGGTCGTCGTGGTGGCGCCTGTAGTCCCAGCCTCTCAGGAGGCTGAGGCGGGAGGATCGCTTAAGGCCAGGAGTTTGAGGTTGCAGTGAGCTATGATGACGCCACTGCACCCTTCCCAGGGCGACAGAAGAAAAGATGTAGTGGGATGTGGGAAAGACACACTTTTTTTTCTTTATACATTATCATCAATTTCTAGTGTAATAAAAAGAAATGTTTGTTGAAGAAATGAAAGTTTCCAGAAGGCCTAAACTGCCAAATTAAAGAGGTTTGGTACCAATATTCTGTGGCTAACAAAACGCTTTGGCAGTTGTTTTTTTTTTTTAATATTTATGATTACTACGTTAGGTTTATACTCTCTTCATTGCATCTTCTGTGAAATAATTGTTCCTCTAAATTTCACATTTTTCACTTGTGTTTAACATCTACATTTTTATCATTAAGATTTTTCTAATATGTAATATATTCACTTTTCAAATTTCAAAATAAATGAGTTATATTTACCATGAAAAGTCTTGCTCTACCCTTGCCCCTTCACTACTGATTTTCTTAGTTTTTTATGTATCCCTAGATTTTCTGTATGTAAATACAAGCAAATATATAAAAACATTCTTATTTTCTCCTTTTGTTACACTATCTACACTGTTCTGCATTTTAAAAATTTTAGTGTATCTCGGAGATTTTTTCATCTTAGTATACAGAAATCTTCCTTGTTCTTTTGTTGTTGTTGTTATACCTGCATAGTATTCTATCACATGGTTGTACCATAACTTATTTTCCCAGTCCTCTATCTATGGACACTTGTGTTGTTTCCAAATTTTTGCTATTTCAAATGCTGCAGTGAATTCTTTTATACATATATAATTTTATTCCCTGGCAGCTATACCAAGATAAATTCCCAGAAGTAGTATTACAGGGTCAGAAAGTTTTGATAAATGTTGTCAAATTGATTTCTATAAGGGAGGTACCAATTTTCACTCACACCAGCAATATACGAGATTTTTGCCACCCTGAGAGGTGATAAAACCTTGTTTTCTAATTAATAATAAAAGATGGTTTTATAGCAACAGTAATTAGTGCAGTTGTAGGTTTCTTTTCTGTTTACAAAGAGCTTTCTTATTATGTTAAAGTAATAACTAATATTTATTGAGTACTTACAATGTATCAGGGATTTTGGTGGACACTGTTAAAAGCAGGTTGGAGTCAAACTAACTGAATCTGAAACTTGGCTCCAGCACTTCCGTACCTGTGCCGGTAGGCAGTGTTGTGAGGGTTAAACGCTAATACTACATGTAAAGTAGCTAAAGCAGTATATGGCACATGTAAGTAAACAGCCATTAAGTGCTGTTACTATTATTCCTGAACATTTCTTTGAGGCAGGTTGTATTGTTCCGCCTTTATACACGACTAAACCGAGGTACAGAGGGATTGGGTCATACGGTTGGTAAGTGATAGAGCCAGGATTTTAATATATGTGCTGATATGTTGTCTGATTTGGCGTTGTATGATACTTGGATTTGGCCAGCAACGAAAGCTTATGCTGAACTGTGAAGCAGCAGCTGTGGGGCGGGGTCCCCAGCGGGAGAAGGGCTGGACCAAGGGGTCACCGCTCCACCCCCGGCCCCGCCTCGCCCGTGGCCCCGCCCCGCCGCCGCTTCCAGCCTCGCTTAGCATCCCGAGAACGAGCCGAAGGCGTGTCGCTTTACGATTTACTGGGCGCTTTCACTCACCTGGCCCCGCCCCCGCCGGCCCCGCCCCGCCTCCCGGCCCCGCCGCTCCTGGCCGCGCCGAGCCGCCGGCCGGTGTTTCCGGGAGGGCCCTCAGAGGCCGGCGCACAAGATGGCGGGTCCGGCGGCCCGGGGAAGGTGGCTGCTGCTCGGCCTTGGGCTCTAGCGCCGGGTAGGGGCCGGAGACAGGCTTTACCCGGGTGACGGGTGGTCGGGGCGGCGCTGCCGGGCCCGGTGGGGTGCAAGGCCCGCTTGCTGCTGCTCCCAGACTCCGCCGCCTCCCCAGGCCTGCCCCCGGGCGGAACCGAAGGAAGGTCAGGCCCGGCCGCCCCGCCCAGTCCCGTCCCTTCTTGCACCCGAGCGGTGACAGTGCGCGGCTCACTTAGAGTTGACTTCAGCCACGTGCAGCATCCATGGCGGCCTCGCAGGTCCTGGGGGAGAAGATTAACATCCTGGCGGGAGAGACTGTCAAGGTCGGGGAGAGGGACCCGCTGGGGAACGACAGTCCCGAGCAGGACAGACTACCCCAGCGCTCCTGGAGGCAGAAGTGTGCCTCCTACGTGCTGGCCTTGAGGCCCTGGAGCTTCAGTGCCTCACTCACCCCAGTGGCCCTGGGCAGTGCCCTTGCATACAGATCTCAGGGCGTTCTGGATCCCAGGCTGTTGGTGGGTTGTGCCGTGGCTGTCCTGGCTGTGCACGGGGCCGGTAATTTGGTCAACACTTACTATGACTTTTCCAAGGGCATTGACCACAAAAAAAGTGATGACAGGACCCTGGTAGACCGGATCTTGGAACCCCAGGATGTTGTCTGGTTTGGAGTCTTCCTCTACACCTTGGGCTGTATTTGTGCCGCTTGCCTCTATTCCCTGTCCCCTCTGAAGCTGGAGCACTTGGCTCTTATCTACTTTGGAGGCCTGTCTGGCTCCTTTCTCTACACAGGAGGTAAGAATTGGCCTGTTTCCTGTGCAGCAGGTCTTAGTCTCATGCACTGGAAACTGCTGCTTTGTATAGGAGTTACAGGGGTGTCAAAGGTTCTTTTCTAAATTAGGCCTCTTTACCTGAAATCTATAATGGGTGGGTCATATGGATTTTTTTTTTAAAACATTGAGTTGAGAAGATTCTGACTTGACTTACAGATGTTGGGCATGATTCAAATATATGTGTGGACATTTTTTATATCTAATTTCCTTTTGTTAATCATACTTTATAATGCCACAGTTTCAAGTATTAGTGGAATTAAATTTGAAGAGCTCAAAATTATACAGCTGATTACATCCAGCTAGTTTGCTGGGTGACTTCTTGTAGGAGGCTGATTAAGAGCAAGTGATTAAGCCCTATTTACGGAGCACCTCGTATGTGCCACGCACTCTTCCATATGAACACAGCAGTGACAGATCCCTCCCCTTGTGAAACTTGTTATATATATCATCATGAGAAGAGACAGAAAGTAAAAATAGTAAATTATAGTTAGGATGACCAATGTCCTGGTTTGCTCAGGACCAAGGCAGTTCTGGGATATGGGATTTTTGGTGTTAAAACCAGGAAAGTTCCTGGGAAGCCAGGTTGAGTTGGTCACCCAGATTATAGTATATGAAAGATGATAAATGCTAAAGGGAAAAAAAAGTAGAGCAAAGAACAGGGACATAGATTACTGTTTTAAATAGTTTGATCAGGATAGGCTTCATCAAAAAAGTAACACTTGAGCTAGATTGAAGGAGGTGAGAGATGAGGAAGTTGGCCAAGCAGATATCTGGGTGAAGAGTGTTTTAGGAAAAGGGAACAGCAAGTGCCAAAGGCCTTCAGGCAGGAGTGTGCCTGAAGAGCTTGAGGAACAGCAAGGAGTCCAGCATGTGAATGAGGGAGAGAGTAAAGGGAGGTAAGTAAGAGAAGTACATCTGGGGAGAGTAGGGAGACAAAGCACAAATTATACAGGCCTTGTAGGCCATTGAAATGGAGGAGCCATTGCAGGCTAAGGTATTGAGAGTGGATGGGGCAGTGGGCCAGGGTAGAGACAGGAGAATACTAGGAGGCTCTTGCATCATCCAGGCAAGAGATGTTCTGTGGCTTGGGTTCAGGGGGTGAATTGGATGTGGGGTAGAGAGAAACGGAAGAATTAAGCATAACTCAGAGGTTTTGACCTGATCACCTGTGAGATGGAGAAAGCTGAGGGTAGAATAGTTTTTTTGAGGGAAATCAGGAGATTGACTTTGAACATCTTAATGGCCATTAAATCTCCAAGTAGAGATGTCAGGTGGATAGTTGGATATCTGAGTCCAAGTTCAGGGAAGAAGTCTGGGCTAGAGACATAGATACTTGGGAGTCATTGGTGTGTAGATAAAGTTGAGATCTGGGTGAGATCATCAGAGGAGGGAGTGTTGGTAGAAAAGTGAGGAGGACCAGGACTGAGCCCTGGGGCACGCTCCAATATTAACAGGTGGAGGAGAAGAGAAGGAGCAGGTAGAGGGGACTGTGAGCGAGCATCCGGAGGAGTAAGAGAAGAACCAAGAAGCTGTGGTGTCCTGGCAGCCAATTGTGAAGAGTTCAATAAAGGAAATCAATGGGGTGCTGTAATAGAAAGTGTAAGGTGGTTCTGCTGAAGACGAGGCCTTCTCTGTGAAGATGACATTTAAACTAAAACTTGAAGGAAGGATAAGGAGCCAGCCACGGGGCAGAATTGGAGTCTGATGGTGATACCGACTCCTTCAGGGCTGAAAGACCAGCAAGTGCAAATGTCCTAGGTGGGAGAGAGCTTGGCATGCTCTAGGATCTACCGAAAGGCCAGTGTGATGCAGAGGGAGAATGAGATACAGTTGGAGAGGTGGGTGGGGGTAGATCCTGCTGGTCTTTCTTCTTCTTTCTGTTTTTTTTTTTTTTTTTTTTGAGACAGGGTCTTGCTCTGATGCCCAGGCTGAAGTACAGGGGTGCAATCATAGCTCACTGTGTAACCTCGACTTCTGGGGCTCCAGTGATCCTCCCACCTCAGCCACCCAAGTAGCTGGGACTATAGGCATGTGCCACCATGCCTGGCTAATTTTTAAAATTTTTTGTAAAGATGGAATCTCACCATGTTGCCCAGGCTGGTCTTCAACTCCTGGCCTCAAGCGATCTTCTGGCCTCTGCCTTCCAAAGTGCTGGAATTACAGGCATGAGCTGCCACACCCAGCCTCTGCTGGTCTTAAAGAGTCCAACTTTCAGGGACCAGTCCTTGGACCTCTTTTCTCTATCTCTTTTTACTCCCTTCGTGATTTTAGCCAGTGTCATGGCTTCAGATGCCACCTTTATTAAGCTGGTGACTCTCAAACTCCAGACTCATATCCAGCTTCTCAGTAAATTTTTCTAGAGGCCACACAGAAACCACATTCCTGATCTTTTCCCCAAAGAAACCTGTCCCACCCACAGTTTTTCCCACCTTGCTCACTGACAACTTCATCCTTGTAGTTCTTCAGGCCAAAAGTCATGGGCATTGTCCTTGACTCTTCTCGCCTACACCTCACATCCAGTTCATCAGCAAGTCCTGTTAACTCTACTTTCAAAATGCATTTGGGATCTGACCACTTCTCACCATCTCCAACCACCATGGTGATCATCTGTCCCCGGATTATTATGGCAGGCTCCTAACTGGTCTCTTTGCATCTGACCTTGTTCCTTTCAGGCTATTCCCAAATTAGCCCCCAGAATAATCCTGTTACAACATAAGGCATGTATGTCAGTCCTGCTCAGAACTCTCCAATGGCTCCCATCTCATAAATTGTAAAGGCCAAGGTCTTTACAGTGACCCCAAGGCCCTACATTCCCTGCCGTCCCCCCAACTCTCTGTCCTGCCCTCCTCCTCCTCTCTTCCTACTCACCCTGGGCCAATCACACTGCCCTCCTCAGGCATGCCCCTTCCTCAGGTCTGTTGTAGATTCTGTTTCCTCTGTTTGGAATGCTCTTCCCCCTTCTGTCTGGATGATTCACTTTCTAACCTCCTTCAACCATTTGCTCAGACATCAACTGCTTATTGAGGCCTTGCTTTCTGCCTTATTTACAATTACACACCCCATCGCCCCCATCCCCTCCCTGGTGCTCTTCTCTGCTTTATTTTTCTTCACATCAATATTACCTTCTAACATATCATATAAAGTACTTATTTGGTTAGTTATCTTTCCTCATAGACTATGAGCTCCCTGTGGTCAGGGATTTTTGTCTCTTTGTTCTTAGCTGAACCCCTAATGTCCAGAGCAGTGCCTGGCATGTAATTTTTTTTTTTTTTTTTTTGAGGCAGGGTCTCACTCTGTCACCCAGGCTGGAGTACAGTGATATAATCACAGCTTGCTGCAGCCTCCAACTCCAGGGCTCAAGTGATCCTCCTGCCTCAGCGTCCCAAGTAGCTGGGACTGTAAGCATGTGCCACCATTTAAAAATTTTTAAATTTTTTTGTAGAGTTTGGGTTTCACTGGGTTGCCCAGGCTGGTCTTGAACTCCTGGCCTCAAGTGGTCCTCCCTCCTCAGCCTCCCAAAGTGCTGGGATTATAGGCGTGAGCCACTGCACTTGGCTCTGGCATGTAATATTACTTAATAAATATTAATTAAGTGAACAAATGAGAAGACATTGAAATGTATATTGAGCAGAGTAATGACATAATCTGGTTTAGGTTTTTTTTAATGTTGACTTTTATTGACATATAATTGACATACAGTGAAATGCACAGATCTTTAGTGTTACAGTTTGATGAATTTAGACAAATGCTTACAGCCGCATAACCCATGCCCCATCACGATGCAGGACATTTCCATCAGTCCCAAAAGCTTCCTTGTGCTTCTTGACCATCTATCCCACTCTCTCTGCTCTATTCAGAGCAACTTCTGTTCTGATTTCCTCCACATAGATTAGTTTTGCCTGATCTAGAATGTCATATAAATGGAACCATTCAGTATGAACTAGCTATGTATGCATGTATCTTTGTTTATTTCAGTATGAACTCTTAGGTCTGGCTTTTTTGCTCAACATGATGTTTTTGGGATTCGTCATGTTATATGTATCAGTAGTTCCTTCGTATTGTTGGGCAGCATTCCATTGTATGAATATACCATAATTTGTTTTTCCATTCTCCTGTTCAGGGTCATTTGGATTGTTTCCATATTTTGGCTATTATGACTGAACATTCATGTTCAAGTCCTTTTGTGTTTTCATTTCTCTTAGGGAAATGCCTAGGAATGGAATTGCTGGGTCATAGGGTAGGTGATGTTTAATTTTATGAGAAACTGCGAACTGTTTTGTGAAGTGCTTGTACTACTTTACATCCCCACCCTCAATATGTGAGGGTTCCAGTTGCTCTGCATCCTTGCCAACCTTTTGACTTATGTTTTAACAAATTAATTCTGGCTGCTATGTGGAGAACTGTGCAGGCTCATTCAGAAAATGATGTTGGGCTGGGGGGGGTGCCTAAAAGGAAACCCCCAGGTGGGCAGCATCTCTAAATCTGGTAGAGCACATGAGCCTTGGGCCATATATCCGACACTGAGGAAACAGGGCTTTCTCCCCTGTCATTTTCTTGTGTCAGATAACCTCAGGATAGTTACCAGACCTTTCTCATCCCTAGAGTGGGTTTGTGGATGGGTTTTGTGTAGGACCTATTTAAGGTGGGGACACAGGTCTCTGCTTAACTTTGCTCACATCACTTTTTGCCAAGTGATCTGAGGAGGTGTTCTTGGAGAATCTAGCCAAAGGTCAAGGCTGTAGTAGCGTTGTTGCATTTTCTTCCATAGCCAGAGCCCTGAAGTCGGCTTGGGGAGCTGAGAAAATAAGCAGAAGAAGAGTGGTCAGTTGGTGGAGACACTTGCTAGATCTGTGCTGGGAGTATTCCTGACCAGCCTCTTCTTTGGGCAGGGGTAGTCCCCTAAATATGTGAGATACTGCAAGAGACATCAATTTACTAATTCAGAACTGGAGCTGATGTTTTCTGCTTGTGGGAACTTCCTCCTGGAGGGCATGTCCTCAAACAACCAAATTATTTCTCAAAACATGGCTGGGGGGTATGGAATTGGCTTGCTGGGTGTTGGGGAGTATCAGGGGCCTGTCTGTGATGTGCTCCTTGGGCATGCTTTGTTCTAAAGCCAGGGAGCCCCAGCTGCTAATCGGAAGGTAACCTGAGGTTGAATCTTGTTCCTTGGCTCCTGTTGTTTTATTTTATTTTATTTTTTTATTTTTTTGAGATAGGGTCTGACTCTGTCACCCAGGCTAGAGTGCAATGGCACGATCATAGCTGACTGCAGCCTCGAACTCCTGGGCTCAAGCGATCCTCCTGCCTCAGCCTCCCAAGTAGCTGAGACTACAGGTGCATGCCACCATGCCCAGCTAATTTTTCTATTTTCTGTAGAGATGGGATCACGCTATGTTGCCCAGGCTGGTCTCAAACTCCTGGCCTCAAGCAGTCCTCCTGCCTTGGCCTTCCAGAGTGCTGTGATTACAGGTGTGAGCCACTTTGCCAGGCTCCTGTGGTTTTAGATCCTCTGTAGACCATTGTCACTTATCATTTTAGACTGTTTAAAATGTACTTGATCACCCAAGAGCTTTCTTTATTTTCTAATCCTGAGGCACATCTTGTAGCTTGGTTAAATCTGGAGTTTCCTAAGCTTCTGTAGCAATATATGTGTGCGTCACCTCCTTCAGTGGACACCTCTCACCTGCTTTACCTGTTTCAGTCTGAGTGGGAGGTTTTTCCTGACCTTGGTCCCAAATGCCAGGTGCTTGTTACTGTAGCTCTGTGTTCAGTTCAGCCCTTGTACCAAGCATGGGGGAGTGCGCTGTGAACGAGCCAGACGCAGGGCTATGCCGTCACGGGACTTACCGTTTGGTGGGAAAAGCAGAGATTATGTAATTAGAAGCATGATGAAAGAAGTTTATGAAAGTTGCCATGGAGCAGGGGGACCAAACGTAGTTTAGGGGTGAGTGGAGGCTGTCTTGAGGAATGGTCTTTAAAGTCTTAAATGGTGAGAAGGCCTTAGCCAGGCAAAGGGAGGGGGTGTCCGCAGGCCCTGCGGAACTGAAAGAAGTCTGAGTGGAGGGGAGGGGAGGAGAGGCAGGAGAGAGGCAGGGCCAGAGGTGAGCCAGGTTAAAGATTGGGGACTTTCGTCGCCAGGGCAAGTTGTTGATAAAGCTTTAAGGTGTCTGTTGGGGGAAGGAGGGTAGTCAGAGTAGTATTTCTAAAGGCTCGCTCCAACTGCAGTGTGGAGATTAGGGATGGGTAGAGGATGTTGTTATAAGATTGGAAGCTGAGGGACCAATTTGGAGAGTGTTGTAATATTCTGGGCATAAGATGACCGTGATTTGGATTTGAGATTGGAATGAGATAGGGTGGAGAGAATGGGCAGGTTTGGAATTAGTGGGTTAGACAGGCTTTGAGGTAGATTAGCAGGACAGAGCAGGAGTTAGGGGTGGTTTTGTTTTAACCTCATGGGAGCTAGGCAAGGGAAGCAGCATTACGACTCGACTGTCCTGGCCATTTTGCTCATTGCGGGGTGAAAGTTTCTTTATGTGGAATTTTAGGGACTCTGAAATTTCAGTGTGATTCACTGGGGTTTTCAAAACCAGCAAATGCCTCCAGAGATTACAGGGGAAGGAGGCAGAAAACTAATAGGCTGGGGTGGCTGTTCAGAGAGGGACTGATCTCACAGAGTCTTGCAGGAGGGGTGAAGGGTGAAAAAAGCAAAGAACTGGATTGTAAGACCTTTAGATCCTTCCTGGTCTCTCCCATTGAACTATGTGTGTAGTGGGAGCCCAGTGCTCTCTGTTGGGGGACAATAGGAAGGGAAACTTGGGTATGAACCTGAGAAGAAGGACTTCAAAACCCAACCGGGCATCCTTTCTGCATCTGTGTCGTTGGAGAAGAAACCCGATTTTGCTCTGGGGGAAGGGAATGGAATGAGTGCCCACCCTCCAAGTCTAAGGATTCACTGTTCCCAGCCAGAGGGGGCCTGCCTCTTGACTGGTGAATGGTCCCTAAATTTCCAGTCTTGATCTCACACCAACTCTCTGGGTTTTCTGGCCGCAGGAATTGGATTCAAGTATGTGGCTCTGGGAGACCTCATCATCCTCATCACTTTTGGCCCGCTGGCTGTGATGTTCGCCTACGCCGTCCAGGTGGGGTCCCTGGCCATGTTTCCACTCGTCTATGCCATCCCCCTTGCCCTCAGCACAGAGGCCATTCTCCATTCCAACAACACCAGGGACATGGAGTCTGACCGGGAGGCCGGCATTGTCACACTTGCCATCCTCATCGGCCCTGCCTTCTCCTACATTCTCTACAACACACTGCTCTTCCTGCCCTACCTGGTCTTCAGCATCCTGGCCGTGCGCTGCAGCATCAGCCTGGCTCTGCCGCTGCTCACCATCCCCATGGCTTTTTCCCTCGAGAGACAGTTCCGAAGCCAGGCTTTCAACAAACTGCCCCAGAGGACTGCCAAGCTCAACCTCCTGCTGGGACTTTTCTACGTCTTTGGCATCATTCTGGCACCAGCGGGCAGTCTGCCCAAACTTTAATGGGACCAGTAGCTCCCCCCACAATGTGTCCTCCTTTCTTAGAATGTATTAAAGTCAGAGCCTCTGAGAAGGGAATGTGATTTGGCAGTGAGGGTACTAAGCATGGGTGTGAACGCCTACCTTTTTTTAGTTATTATTATGTTCTTAAAGATAATCTGTTGTTTTTCCGTTTGTTTTTGTTTTTCCATTTTTATGGGGAACTTTGAAACCACTCTGGTATCAGGAGGTGAATTGGACACATGGTTCTTGTTTTATTTATAATTTCCACTAGAGGGTGTTGTCAAGTCACTTTACAGTAGAATGGATTGAGTTCCTCCTTGTTCCGCACAAAATGTCTGAAGACTGTGAGGGAGCTGCCAGGTTTGGCCTTCTGTCCTGAAAGAGCCATAGTAACTAGGCAAAGTGTCATGCTGCTCTTTTGGTCTCGCAGGATATGGTAGTGATTGATGTCAAGCCCCATTAACATGGGGAGCACCTGTCTCTTACTGTCAGTGCTGGTATCCTGAGACATGCTGCCTGAGAGAGAAAGTCCCTCATTAACAGCCTTGTGGCTTCTGGCTTTTGCCTAAATTGTGATTCAGACTTTTTTGTCCTTCATCTCTCCCTTCACTTAGTGCAGCAGTTGAGGGAAAGTGTCAGATCACCCTGCAGCCAGACAGTCCAGCCAGGGACTGGGAGGGAAAAAACCCACCCTGGAGGCAGCTGAGAAAATCATTCTGCTTTTGGATAAAAATTAGTAGGGTGGCTGTTTTCCCTTTGTGGAATCCACTAGAATGACAGGAAGGACTCCCAGCCCTTTCAGTAACCATCAGGAGCCTGAAATTGTAGAGGCACTGCTGTGCTTGCGGGATACTCCAAGCCACAGGGCTCCCCCCCATCATTGCTTCTCCTAATGCTCCCCCACGCACCTTCCATCTCTATGGCGTTCCCATTTGTGTGTTTCCCATTTGTGGAACCAGACTCTTGGGGCATCAGCTTAGCAACTGAGTTTGGGACAGTTGCCCCTTCCCACAGAGCCACAGGATGGGTTGAGCAGGGTCTTGATAAATGTACAAGCCAATGGACAAACAGTCCTGAGCCCTGTTCAGCCAAAGTGACAGGTCCTGCCAGTGAAGGGACTGTGTCTTCATCCTTGAAGGCAGATGTGCATTATTGACCCTGCCTTTCCCCAGGCTTCCATTGCCTTGTGGAAAGACAGTTGAGGGTTTCAATGAAGTCCTACTCGGAGGGAGGGAATTCTAGCGCTGATCATAGCTGCTTTTCTTGCATTGCTTCTGAGTGTAATTTCTGGGATAGAATTGCTCAGCAGCATTTGGTCCAAGACTGGCATAGATTGAAACTGTCATCATTGTACTTTTCTATTATTATAGCCATTCTGGTAGGTATTTCAAGGTCTTGGCCTGCAGAAAATGACATAATAACTGGTTCTTAATCCTTCAGATCAGGCTAATTATGATTTGGCTTCTTGAGCTAGAATTGGTCAGCTTATTTGGAAATTGCAAAAGTTCCTCTAAAATTAAAGGTGGTTTGTTTACCAGAGAGCCAGAACCCTCAAACAGTGGTCAGAGCCCAGGAAGAAGGGAATGAAGGATGACCCTTTTCTCCTGCCCTTCTTCCCAGCACCATTTTTTTTTTTTTAATTTGCGTGGGAAGTCTTCCGGTAAGGACCGGAAAACCTGCTAGACAAATTCTAAAAGAGCTGTAACACTCCCAGCACCATTTTTTTTTCACGCCAGGCTTGTGGCATTTTGGTGCTCACAAGGTTTTGCCTTCAGAAAAGCTCTTCTGACTTCTCCTCGGAGTGGCCCTTCTCTCTTAGGGCTCACCCCTGAAGCTGGAGGACCAAGGGCTCCCTGTGTCCATGGACCAGACCCGCCTTTCTCGCTGCTCCCATCAGGGTTGTTAGCTGCTGCACTGTGCCCTGGTGCAGATTTTAATGCATATTTTTATACATAACTATTCCCAAAGGTCAAATTTGGTGCCAGGTTTTATATGCAGGTCATTATATTTGTATCATGTCCCTGTTTCTATGAAGGTTTTCTTTAGACTTAATTAAAAAAAGAAGGAAAATATTCATTCATAGTCTGGCTTCCCGTTTTTCTTTGCTTCCCTCCTCCTTCTTTTATTGTCTGAGTGTGGACTCTGACTCATCAATCTCAGGGGGACCAGAGCAGGGACGTTGGACATTCGGGGTGGGGGAGGAGCACTTGGTCTTTGGTGATGAATTTGGATAGGTTTTGACCAGACTTGATGGGTCCTTACAAAAGGCAGGAGGGACCACTCGGAGCTGGTACAGATTTGCCGAGAGCCAGGTGGCAGCCAGGCTAGATGAACCTCATTTCATTTTTCTTTTTTCTTGATAGGGTCACTGCTGATAGACAGAGAACACGTAGTAGATTGGGTACGTCTGGGTTTCAGCTAGGCATTTGCCAATATATCCTATGAATGAGGCAGAGTTATGTGAGACGGATGACGGTGTAGTTGGATGAATTCCTGAGACTGAAGAAGTGGTGGAGAGAGCTGGCTGGTCAGCACGTCACTGTCAGCTGGGAAGGAGGCCTTTAGTAGCACGTGCAAGCCCTGCCCTCTGCCCTTCGCTTGGCTGGATTCATCACCTGTTACTAATGACTCCAATGAGGCAGACAAAATTGCAGGTTTCGTGAGCCTTGGAGGAAGAGTTTACAAAATGACTGACAATTAGGATGCTCATATATCAAAAGGCTGCTTTGATGGGTCAAAAGAAAAATTTAGCATGAATAAATACAAAGCAATATACTGGGGTCCCAAAAATCAATAGCATAAACATCAGGAAGGGGCAGATCCGTGGCGTGATAGCCACAGAGATGTGGTGGGTATGAATTTTATCAGTGACTCTGGAATCACATGCATTTATTTCTTTGAGTCAGATTTATTCTGCTCCCTGGGCTAGTGGTTAGAAATTCATCCTCAGTCACCTCTTGAGCCCCTTCCCATCTGTCTGATCACGAGGATTCCTGGGCCTCTGTGGGGACAGAAGCCAGGGACTTTGGCTGGGCTTTTGCTCCTTTTGCTTACCATCTATGAGGTCATTTCTCTGCTACTTGATGCTGTGGTTTGGCCATGGAATCTACCCTTGTCTTGGACACTGCTCCTCTAAAAAGCTTCAGAATACTCCTTCCTGCTGACAAGCACTGCAGGTCTGTGGGGCACTGGTCCCTGCCACCCCATTTCTGCCCAGTCTTGGGGTGCTACCATTCTCCCCATGATCTACCCTGTCCACCTCCCCTATTCAAAGCATTTCCCTTCTCTACCCTTTGCAGGACCTTTGCCCAAACTCCCACCCAGGGGACCTCTGAAAGTTCAATGCTGGCTTCTTCTGGAGTCAGGTGGGGAAATGTGAATACGTCATACGTTTGTCTTACTAACTTTTCTGTTACTCCTGTATTAAAGCCAACACCTGAGCCTGTGACCCGGCCTGAAGCTCAGTCTGAGTCGGTAATGAGCTCCAACTCCCATTAGGGTTAATGAGTTCCAGGGTTGAATTAATAGGAGATTAGAGTCGAGAACAAGGCAGGCAGAAGTCCGGCCCCTCCTTGTGTTGGTCATCCCACACGTGGTGGGCTGGGGCCAGTCCTGGACACCTTCTTTCCTTTCCTTTTTTTCTAGATAGAGTCATTGTGGTGATAGATCAAGAACATGCATGGATATGATATACTTGGATTTCAGCAAGGCATTTGACAATATGCTATGAAATGTAGAATGGATGAAAATACAGTTAGAGGAGCTTTATTTCTATGTGCACATGTGTGTGCACATGTGTGTGTTTTCACATTGGTAACACCTGTGGCAGAGATTTTATGTTTGTCAGTATGGGAACCGCATTTTGAAGATGTTATTAACACACTGGATCTTGTCCAGAAAGCATTTGGAAGGTTGGTGAGGGCACATAAACCATGGCAGCATGGAAGGGAGACTCACAGGAGGGCTGTCATAGGAAGAGGGATTGGGCTTTTGTTTTTTTCCCTTTTGCATGTGGGTTCAAAGGGTAAAACTAGAACCAATGGGTGGAAGTTATGTGGCCCCAGGTTTAAGCTCTTAGATCAGGAGGAACCTTCTTGCCATTAGAGGAATCAAGTGGGATTTTTGAAACGTCCCAGTGGGGGTGAGTTCCCAGTGACTAGAGGCATTCAAGTGAAAAGATGGTTGCTTGCCAGGAACATTGAAGTAAAGAGTCACATCAGAGAGGGCTTGGATGAGAAGACCTTTAAGGGTCTTCCAATCTTGCAATCTATTAATAGTTGTTCTGTTATGATGAGATTGTCTCAGACCTGTGCCCAGGGGTTGGGAGAACAGAGTATAAGAAACATGTTGAGATTTCTTCTCCTTCGTGTCAGATTGTTGTCTGTCTACCCTTCTTAACAGGCACAGCTGTGATTGATATTCCTTTTTTAAAAAGATTATATATATAGATACACACATACACATACACACACACACAGAGTTGATTTCACCCTTGAAAGCCCTTGATGTGAGGTGGATGACAGCTCCTTACCTCCGAGCCCCGAGGACCACTCTGCTGCTAATGGACTGTCAGCCTCTTTCATTGCGGGCTCCAGACTATGCAGGCTGGTATAAAACTAGTGCCTCTGGCAAGAACCTGGCACTTGGGTCTCAGCCAGCTGACATCTGTGATTTGCCCTTCTTCAAATTGGGACAGCCCTCCCACAGCAAGTGACTAAGCCAGGAAGCCGAATGGTGGTGTAAACCAAGTTGTGTCCCTGCCTGAGGGGGTGGAAAGGGCTGAGTCGGGGCTCTCAGGAGGCTTGCCAATGGCTTCCTGGGGTAGCGGAGAGGGTGTAATTGCAAGGCACAGACCCACCTTAGATACATGAGCTTCGGGAGGACCAGTGAGGGTCTTGGTCAGGCTGCAGGGGTAACAGGAAGTTGGTCTGGGGTCCTACTGTGATGTTAATGTGTTGAGAGGCAAGGCTCTGTGTGGTGTGATTCAAGGGGTACTCCAAAGTCCACACTCCTGCACTCCTGCATGTCCTTGCTCCTCTCTCCCCCAGTTTGGCTTAGAAATAATTACCCCCCATTAGGGTCATAAGTGGGTTTCACAGGGAAGACAATGGCATGGTGTGTGTTATGCATCTATTAATTTGTCAACATGTTTATTATCCATTTTCCCCAGCAGGTGGTGGGACTAGAGTGTGCGGACTATATTTTATTTACTGTCCTGTCTCAGCACTAGCACAGTGCATGGTGCAACAGAGCAGGCACTCAATAACTGGTTGTTGAATGGCTGAGTTACAGGGGAGGGGCTGGACCCTCTAGGGCTCACCGACAGGTGTGAGAGTTTGGATCACTGCATCACATCAGCTGGCTGACCCTGAGCACCAAGGACAGGTGAGTCCCACTTAGGTTTGGGAGTGGAAAGGAACAGTGGCAGTAACTCTTAAGAGCTTTTAAGATCCGGTGCATATTCTTGGCACATGGAAGCCTCTAAACAAATAGGTGTTGGGTGACTGGCTAAGTGAATGGCAGTAATAGAGCTATCATTTGTTGAATATTCACTATAGGCCAGGCACTATTCTGATACTTAAATACATTCGTTTAATGTTCTTAACAACCCCATGAATGGGGTATTAAGGTCTGTTTTTCATAAGAGAGGAAACTGAGGTGCAGGGAGATTATTAAACTTTTTCAGGGTCACCCAGCTAGTAAGTGATAGAACCATGATTTAAACCTTTGTCTATTTCAGTGCAAGTTCTGCTCCTCATCTCTCTGTATGCCTATAGTATCTTGCACACGGGGACGCAATCCTTTGGTCTGCCCTTAGGAGTGTGGGGGGGGGGCGGAAGAGGAAACAAGCTTATGGTGGTAGGTGCCTGAGAGGGGGCTTCAGAACGATCAAAGACCAACACGGCTGTCACAGTTACCCTGAGGCTCTTAGGCAGGGGCTCCTGGGGTTGCTGCCAGGTGTGTGAGTGATTGGGCCAGCTACAGGCCCATAGAGGTGGCCCAGGGCCTGGCCTGGGGAGGTGGCCCATGTGCCACTGTCACGAGGTGGTTCCCATCAGGGTGGGGTGGCCATCCCCTGGCTGGTGGCATTCTAAGGCAGGAAGAAGAGAGCCTGAGACTGGTGGAAGAGATGAGCAGGTGGAGGGAGAGGAGGTGCCCAGGGCCTGCTGGGTGCTGCTCTCCGTCTTAGAACGGGTCTGCTGCACTCGGGTCTTCAAGGTGAGGTCCCCTTGGGCTCTCTGCCCCGTGCCCGCCAAAATGCCCAGGAGGCAGCTCTGTGGGGATAATAGTTAAGTCTGCTTGTCTAACGTGCTCTGGCTAGTTGGGCCAAAGTTTCGAGTTGAAGTCTGCCCACCCCCAGATAATGGGGAAATGGGGAGTGGCTACTGCCCACGCACGATGATGGAGAGGAAGGCCCATTCTCAGGAGTTTAACCTAAGCATAAATTTCTTATGCTCTGTCCCCCGTCTGCCCATCTTCGTTTTTCTCCTTTCCTGCAGTCCTCACCCCGCCACTGGATCGCAGTGCCCACATCAGGAGCTCCTGGAAACTGCCCAGTGACCTGCCCCCTGAGAGTGTGGCTGGCCACCTGGGAAGAGGGTGAAGGGAGCCCCTCCCCCTTCAGGGTGTGTAGCACCCGGAGCTGATGGTTATTGGGGTGTTTGGGACACAGAAGTCTCACTGTTTGGGCTCAGCATGCTTATGTTAAAGGAGAGGAGGTTGGCACGTGTCAACCATAGAATAAACAACAGCCACAGAGCACTGAGGGTAGACATGGGGCCGCTGTGTGGAGCTATCAGGAGGGCTTCCAGGAAGAGGTGATGATGAGTGGTGATAAAGATTTCTAGGAAGAGGTGGCTGTGAGAGGTGATTGTTCCCTGGGAAACCAAGGTGCTGGTGGGCAGCTGTCCCCGATTCCCCCGGCTGGAGAAGGCTGCGTGATTGCTGCCTGAGACAGTGAATCAGCCTCTCCTGGCTGCACAGCCAGGCAACTGGATTGTTGAGGCAGGTATGCCAAAGGCATTCTGACCACTGCCAAGGTCAAAGCCTTCTGAAGAACAAAACCCCTGACATTTCCTTGCTGAGAAACAAATAGGAGGGGACGGTGGAGCATTTAATCATCTAAAGCTGCTAATACCTAATTAAGATGAATGGTCTTGAGAGACGGGGCCCAGGGAAGGCGTCCTGTGAAGCAGGTGGCTGCACCCAAGTCCCTCAGCTCTGGGCTGCATGAGGCCAAGGGAATGCCCGGTGAGGAGGAGCCCAGATTTGGGGGAGGTGCTGAGGGGGACATAGGTCACCACTGTCACCAACTGTAAGGGCCTTCCAGTTGACACTTCCCCTCGCCAAGGACCTTGACTGAGCCTGCTCTGCCCCAGGAGGACTCAAGATAAACAGGCACACCCCTGCCCTTTAAGGACTCACAGCGAGCTAGTGGAGACAGCGCACATACATAAATTATCCTGATGCCATCCCAAGTGTCATAATAGGGGCACAAAGGGCTGTGGGGCAATGAAGGTAGAAGAGATTAATTCCTCCATGACCCATTGTTCTAGACTCTGATCAATTCACTACCTATGACTAGAGCCTCTTCCACACTGGTCTTCTGGCCCCTGATCCCCTCTGGCGCCATCTGCAGGTGGCTGCAAGACCAGTCACAATTTATTAGCAAGTGTACGTTGCAGGCCTTTGGCTATGCTCTGGGAGGTGTAATAGTGAATAACACCTGGTCCCTATCCTCAGGAAGCGCGATCTCAGAGGAAAGACAGGCAGCAGGCACTCCTTATATCACTCATGGAGCTTGACTGGTGAAGTGCTAATAGCATGGGCTTTGGAGTCTGACAGCACTGGGTGAAAGTCCGGGCTCTATTACTCACCCCTGGATGCCCTCAGACAAGTGACGTAACCTCTGTGAGCTTCCAGTTCCTCCTCTGCAAAGGAGGATGATGGTATTTACCTTGTAGGGTAGTTTTGAGGTTTAAATGAAATAGTGCCCATAGAGTACTTAGCACAGTGCCTGGTGTATAGTAGGCACTTCATAAAGTGTGTCCCCTTTCTCTTCTTATTGATGAGTATTTTAGAATGTGGCTCTTTTTGTATAATCTCAGACTTTCCTGCCAAAGGGCAGAAGACCCACCGCTGACATGACTATGTTCTTCACGGTACCTGGCACAATGCCTGGTACATTCATTCATTCATTTAACAAACATTCGCTGAGCACCTAATAAGTACCAGGAACTATATTAAAAACTAAAAACAGAAAATGAACAAGACCAGGTCTCTGCCCTCATGGAGCTTAGAAGATAGGAAGGAAGATAGAAGAGAAAAGAAACAACTATTCATTGTGAAACTGTATGCTGTGGTCTGAATGTTTGTGTCCCCCAAAATTCATACATATGTTGAAACCTACTCTCCAATGCGATGGTATTAGGAGGTGGGGACTTTGGGAGGGGATCAGGTCATGAGAGTAGAGTCCTCATGAATGGGATTGGTGTCCTTATAAAAAAGATCCTAGAGGTTGCCTTGCCCCTTCCACCAAGTGAGGACACAACTAGAAGGTGTCATTTGTGAACCAGAAAGTGGGCCTTCACCAGACACCAAATCTGCCTTGATTTGGACATCCCAGACCCCAGAACTGTGAAAAATAAATTTCTTTTGTTTATAAACTACCTAGTTTTATGGTATTTTGTTATAGTAGCCTGAATGGACTAACGCACTGTCGGGGGCTGGGGGAGTCCCTTTGGCAGTTCCCTAAGGAGCTCTGCTCTGGCACCAGCACAGGGTTCCATGCAGAAGCCAAAGGACAACCCATTTGCAGCCTTTCTGTCAGGAGAGCCAAGCTGGTTGTGCTGAGACAGGAATCCCAGCGGGTTGACTGTAGAAAAGTTGGGGTCTTGGCCTTGGGGCCAGAGATTGTCAAGGTAGCTTTGCTGCTGAGCAACGGGCTCATGCCAAACATGCACAGAAGCCAATACTATGGCACTGGCTTTCAAGAAAAGAAAAGCTTTATTGCAAGTTGACTGGCAAGGAGACAGTAGGTAACATTCAAATCTGTCTCCCCAAACTGGGGTCTGGGGGCAGGTTTTATAGGCAGAGAGTAACAATGAGGAGGATAGGAAAATGCAGCGAGGTGTGATCTGATTGGGTTACGCAAAGAGGCGACACTGGGTCCTTGGCTCTTATGTCCGTACTGCAACAAAAATTAAGAAGCGAGCATCCCTCGCTTCTTAATTTAGTTCCTGTTCCTTGATCCAAGTACTTGGGTTCCACCTATGGTTGACTTTCATTCCAGCCCACTCTGGGGTCATGAATAGGGCACACCTGGTTCATCTGGGCATGCTCCGGTTATGTGACTTGCAACCTAGGGGTCCTTTGTCACTGAAAAACAATTCAACATTTGGTTACATTTTGTTTCTGACAAAGTTGAACCAGATTGAATTGGTTCTGTGATTACAGCTTCTCATCCAAACGCTCCACAGCCCTGGGGGCCTGATCGTTGGGCAGGTGCTAAGGAAGTACTGGATGGAGAGAAGTTGTGAGTGGCCTGTCCGTTAGAGGCCTTCAGGAATCTCTAGATTCAAGGGAGTGGTGACACATCCTGGGGTTGCAGTCCAAGTTCAACAAGGGAAGAACATCCAGAAACTGTCTGAAGTCTGACTTACCACAGGTGTTTGTTTTTATATTTTAAAAAAGTGCCCACATGTGTGTGCACTTATATACATGTAGGGACACTCCCCATACCCCAATGGGGCAGTTGTTACCCTGAGTATTCAATAGGCACTGAACATGAATGGAACCCAACGCAAGGAGCAGACACCTTGTTAAACAATCTTAATTACCAGATAACCAGTCTCCGTGCAATTCCAGAGAGGATAGAAGGAAACCACAGGGGCTGTGAGCAAATGATAGCCCAGAGCTGCTCCGGGCAGAGGCAGGGAGGTGGAGCTGTTCGTTATCCTGCCAGCTCAGAACAGAGGTTGGGTGCTGGGGCTGGTGGCTCTGCTGAAAAGAGCCATGGCTCTTCCGAGAAGTTGTGGAGAGGGGATGGTGAGGAGCGAAGATAACCAAGTCAGCCGCAGGCGTGGCGTGGAATCAGGGCCCCGGGCCATTGGTGTGGCTGCAGCTGATCCTGAGAGCTGGGAGATGAGTTTCCCCAGGAGAGGCCTTGTCTCTGGGAAGAGGCCAGTCCCTGCCCTGGAGACCCACTGCCTGCCCCGGGCAGTCCCTGATACTCACTCCCTTGTCCCTGTTGGTGGTGGTGGGACAGCAGCCTGTGAAGGCTGCCCAACCACAGTCGCGGTGAGAGCCGCTACACTTGGGATCCAGGCAGCACCCTGGGGCTCGCCAAGCCCTTCTCCGTGCCTGCGTGTCTCAGCCCGGCCTCACCAGGGCTGGCTGGTTTCAGGGACTGAGTGGTTAGATGACTTGAGACTCGCTCAAGGCCACGCAACCGCAGAACAGCAGCACCAACACCACCGCCCTCTAACTCCGACGCGGCCCTCATTCGGTTAAAATCTTTCCCATTTTCAACACTTCTTTCTTTTGAAGGGGAGGAAAAAGCATGATGGGTTGTTTTAAAAATCTCATTTTCAATTTAAATCTCCTTTAAAATGTTGAAAGAGTCACAGCTGCCTCTCTCTCCATTGTCTTCCTCTCCCATCCTCTTTCCTGCCCCCCTCCCCTCCCCTCCCCTCCCCTCCCCTCCCCTCCCCTCCCCTCCCCTTTCTGCCGCTCCCCCACGCTGGTGGCCCTGGGTGTGGGAGAAGGGGGAGAAGAGGCAGGGTTGAGGGGCCCCATCAGAGGGAGGGTCTTGGGGTCCCCACTGTTTGAGAAGGTGATGGACGACTCTGTTTGCTTTGTGCAGTGTGACTGCGGGAAGTCTTCTCAGCCATGCCTGGGATCTGGAGTCAGCCTCAGGCCTGGGCAGTCTCAGACAAAGTCGAGGACAGAAAATGCTGCCACCCTCACTCTCAGTTCTGACATCTGACCCGACTTAGGATCACATATGCGTGTTAGCACATTTGAGACTCAGAGCAATTCCATGACTGAGTTATGATAGCTCTCATTTTACAGATGAGGAAACTGAGGCTCCTTCAGCAAGTTAAGCACCTATCTGTCAATATCCCCAGAAGATACAGCAGCCTAAGGTCACAGCTGGTGGCAGAGCTGGGAGGAGAAGACAGGTCCTTTGACTCCGAACCCAGTGCTTTTCCCACCATGCTCTACGGTGTGGGCTAGTGTCCTGTCCTTGGTCCCAGCCTCGAGAAGGCAGGAGTGAGCTTGGAGGACTTGTGACTTTCAGGTTCCTCCTGAAACTGGGGCCCAGCCCACCAGAGATTAAAAACAAGGCAAACAAAAAAACCAAGCAAGAGGTGGGACTGATCTGCCAAGAGCAGCCTCGATGGGGAGGATAAACGCCAGCCAGCAAGGAGCCACTGATTGGGGGATACTCTCCCTCAGAAATGATGGAGTGCCAGTTGCTTCTGCAGCTGCAGGGCTGCATCTGGGCCCCAGTGCTGACGCGTGCTCCGCCCCCATATATGCATTGTCACCAGCTTGTTGGAAAAACAGGTGTTATTGTCCTCTGTTCCTGTCCCTTTGTCCCTAACAGGCACTTAAGTGCAGGAGGGGGAATAAGAAATGGAGAGAGAATTGTGTAACTATTTCAGGCTCTTTCCAGAAGGGTGCACGTCTGTGGGACTCAGGGTTTGGGATAGAATTGGTGCAAGGAAGGACGCCCTTGACCCTGCCCTTAGTGTTCCTGGGACAGCACTGGGGAGAAACTGTCCTGTTGGCCCAGGGCAGTGGATACTGATGACTGGTTCTTGGAGGAGATGCCTTCCTTCTATCTGAGACCTGCACCTGGACTGGACCTTGGGGACCGCTGGCCTTCTGCCTGGACTCCCAGAGTTTGGAAGATTGGATGAGGTCAAGAGCTGAGGAGATCAAGGTCTTCCATTCTTATGTGAATTTCATTCATTCAACAATTTGCTAAGCAAATTCTTAAAGGTTTAATATTACACCTAAGAGCAGCAGGCTGGTTTGCAGGTGAGAAGTTTTCATGGAAAGGACAGTACAGTTCTTACAGCAGGTCAGCTGTGGCTAAGATTTAACGGGAGCTCAGAGGCTCTCCTGCACCTGAATAGCTCTGCATCAACCTACTCGCTGCCCCGAATTCCACCATTAGTCAGTCCGTTGAATGAAGGCATTATATTTCCCAAAAGTCCTTGCTAAAATACAAGTGCGTAACTGAGGAGGTTCTCACAGAGGGAAAAAAAATCTGCCTGTCACCATGGAGAGCAGAGGATTGGGGCCTAAAATGAATGCTACACAAGATGGGTAACTTTTGATGGGAGAAAGATAAGAAATTCCCAGCCTATGGGCTGCTGCCCTGGGAAGGAGGAAACAAGGGGCTGAGAGAATTTGGAATTTAGGAGGGTAGTTCTGAGAGGGACCTGGCTCCCTGCATTACTGGTTGCCCAATTCTGCTTTGAGACTAGTATTATAAGTACACACTCCTGAAAGTCTACCCCAGCCTTTCTGGCCCTCGCTGGAGTAGGGGGATGCGTTTTATGCTCTCCTGACCCTCAAAACAGGAAGGCTCATAGATTGGGCCACTTCGGTCCCTATAGGTCTCTCCCCCCATATCTCAGTGGGGTGTGAGCGGCAGACTGGGGTGGAGATGAAGGCCCCAGCATCCCGTCCATCTCCTGTGCCCTTGGACAGAGCATTTGAGGGCACTGTCCTGCCCCCAGGATGCTGCCATTGGCTGTCGGGGCCTCGGGCAGGGGTACTGGTAGCTGTATGAATTGCTGAGTGACAAACTACCCCCAGACTTAGTGGCTTAGAACATGTGTCTATTTGCTCATAATCCTGTGGGCGGCCAATTTGGGCTGGGCTCCCTTGTGTGGCTGATGTCAGCTGGTGGCTGGGACGGCTAGAGGGTCTGGAGCCAGCCTTACACATCTCTGCCTCAGCTGGAGCTGGGGTGCTGACTGCAGGTGAGCTCAGGCCCCTAGCCAGGGGCTTCCCAGGAGCAGACAGTGCCTCAGTCCACCCGGGCAATTATGATGAAAGAAGAGAAAACCTAGTCATTGAGTGGGGGTAGGGAAGACCCTGGCCCACCAGTCCCCCATCCCCCTCACCTGATGAGTATTAGGGAGCTAATTAACTGGGAGGGGCCCACCAGGCAGATGCCCTTTGTAACCTCTTACTGCTTAATATTCAAAACCTATTTCACCTTCCTGTAGCAGAACTTCTGAACAAGTCACATAATAAAACACATTAGAATTCATCTTAAATGGTTTCCATACAGACAATTATTATTATCTAGTGTTAATTCTAGGAGGGTGCATAGGCTTGCTGAATGTTGCATGCAAGGATGGGGGAGGGGGAGGGAGAGGGCCTCAAGCCAGTGCCCCTAGTCTGTGGCCCATGTGCTTTCCTGACCCAGGAAGCACTCAGCAAGGGTCTGTCGATTGTCTTCTAAAGCACCCCGACTCTGCCCCCTCCTCACTGCATCTCCACTGGCTCTTTTGCCTTTACATGAACACAGCTTCTGACAACTTGCCCTACACCCCCAAGTGACAAGGGGTTGGGTGAGGAACATCATACAGGAGAAAATGGAAAGACTGACTGAAGGCCCCCAAAAGCTTGTCTCCCTCTGGTGGCCCTTCCCCTCCCCCCACTCCAGCCACCTGCCACCTCTGCTCCCATGCTTGGATTTGGTGTGGCAGAAGAGGTGCTCTGTGGAGCAAAGGGCTTTGCCCTAAGGAGGGCACACAAGGACTTGGGAGGGGGAGGAGCACTGAGAAGTTGGAAGGCCATATTCTTGCCTCCAAGCAGGGACTCCTGATCCAACAATCCTGAAGGCAGTGACCTCCTCTGGGACCTGGGCTACAGGCTCCTTAAAGCATGTTCCCTGTGCATATACAATCCTGCAGAACTAATTTATGGTGTCAGAAGTCAGGATAGTAGTTGCTTTTGTTGGGGGGAGTTCTGGGGGGGCACTAATTAAACAGGGGTATTCACTTTGGGAAGATTCATCGAACTACACACATACTTTGTGCACTCTTCTGAATACATGTTACATCTCAGTGAAAAGTTTACCCAAAAGCCCTTTGTGAAGTAGAGATTGTAATTACTTCCATAACATCATTGAAATTAAATAGTCTGTTAGGATGGGATGGCACAGATAGTAGAAAGCAGCAGATAATCCACAATTGTTTTCTATTTGGGCTTGGAATGAGTGCATTCCACACAATACGTACTCGTGAAAGATTTGCTTTTATAAGTGTTCATGCTCTTGCTAATATTAAAATTAACTGGCAATTTCTGAACACATGCTACTCAACTTTGTGGATGAGAGGGTCCAGAAGCATTAGGGTGGCCAGGAAGTCACACTGAGGCAGGATTAAGAATTTGATGCAGATCCCCTCTTCCCTCTGCCACCTGTCCCTTAACTCAGCACTGGCTGCGGTTGCTATTCAGGTCTGGAACGCACATTTCTCTTCTGTTTTGATGGGTACCAAAGAAAGCTCTTGAAGAATAAGAGCTACCTTCTTTTGGTATGAAGGATCAAAAAGAAACTGCCCATTGCAGGGGGAACCCAGAACCTGATCCCAGAATTGTCACTGTGGTGTCCTGTTTGCAGCAAGCCTCCCACCCCTACAGCACACCCTTTGCCATGTGCCCTCGGCCCACTCTTCTCATCAAGAGGTGGAGTCTCCTTCCCCACCCCTTGAATCTGGATTAGTCTTTTGACTTACTTTGACCAAAAGGTTATGGTGAAAAGTGATGCCACGTGACTTCCCAGCCTAGGCCTCAGGGGGCCTTGCAGCTTCTGCTCTTGCCCACTTGGAACTACCTGAGACTGCCACATGGGGTTTGGTGCAGGCTTCTGAAGGGTGAGAAGCCTCTCGAAGCAGAGATGAGCCATCCCAGCTGAGACCCCTAGGCCATCCAGCCTATACCCCCACCAACCACCAGACGTGCGTGTGAGGCTGGCTTCAGACCCTCCAGCCATCCCAGCCACCAGCCAACAGCAGCCACACGAGTGAGCCCAGGAGAGCTCAGCCCAAATTGGCTACCCACATGATTGTGAGCAAATAGACACTTGTTCTAAGCCACTAAGTCCCGGGGGTGGTTTGTCACTCAGCATTTCATGACTGATGCAGTTACCAACACCCTTGCCTGAGCCCCTGCTGGCCAATGGCAGCATCCTGGGGGCAGGACCATGCCCTCAAACGCTCTGTCCACTCTTCCCATCTAGAAGCAACTTTCTTCCTCAGATTTGTTTCTTCAGTCATCCCCACCAGTTTCCAGGGCTGACACAGCAGTGCCCATTGCTCTTTATTAGTTTAATATATGTTGAAGCCTCCAAATAGATGCTGGGGCCCAGGTGGAACAGATGAAATGTGACTAAGTTCTAGGAGATGATTGATAATGAGTAGGGACTGGAAAATCAATTGTGTTAATTCCTGGTCTGTCACTGGGACTGAGAATTAATGAGAAAATCTGTCTAACTTAATGGTATTTACACATTATACAGCATGTGATAAAATTGTCTGCAGGTGCTGCCTGGCATTCCAATTACACAAGGCCTACACAGCCCAAGGGGCAGACTGGTCTGAACTGTCGAGGACCCAGGCTGGGCCTGTACAGAGTGGCTTGGGTCCCCCAACTACCACACTAACTTCTGAGCAGGCCCCAGGCTCCTGCATGGACCTTGCTGGCACGGCTGGTCCCTGCTGAGTGTGGGCCATCCACTGGCAGCGTCTCTGGGACTTGCTGGAGGGCACACTTTGGCCTGCTTTGAGCATAACCACTCCAGAAGCCATGTGGGCCATTGGACAATGGCCAGGGAGGGTTTGATCTTACGTGTTGGCAGAGTCCAGGGTTTGAGAGACAGACAGTCCTCCTGACCCGACCCCATCCCCAAGAGAAGGTCAGCACCAGTCCTGTCCTACAACACACCCGCCCGATGGGTCACCACTGGAAGGCTGCCTTGAAAAGTGCCATGGAAACTGACCCTGCTTCAGGGTCTGAGCGTTTGCTTCCTTGAAACCATGGACCAGGGCGTGTCCTGCCTAGGGCTGCCACAGAGGTGGCCCCCAGTAATCCCTAATTCCTGATATTCACATTCTTGTGTGGTTTTCTTTCATCCTGAATAGGGCTGACCTGAGTCTCCAGTAAGACATCACAGAAATGACCGTGTGAGACTTCAGGGGCTAATTCATAAAGAAACCATGGCGGCTTTGGCCGTGTTCTCTCTTGTATCACTCACTCTGGGAGAGTGTCACCCAGCACCGTGTGAGTGCGCCATCCTGAAAGCAGGCCCTCCAGCCCCAGCCAGCACCCTGGTGACGGCAGCCTCCTGTGAGAGCCTCAGCTAAGCTGCTCGCGAGTGTCTGACCCACAGAAACTGGGAGAGATGGAGGGGGCATGGAGACGTTTACTGCTGCTTTAAGCTGCCAAGTTTGGGGGTAGCTAACTAGGACAGGTGGGGTGGGAGGAGGGTGGGCAGGGCTAGGGTTACCTAGCCCTGGAGTGTGGAGCTCACAGACACACCCCATGTGTCTTCCCTACACATGCACCCGGATTTTTAATGGAGTGAAATCCACGTCTTTGTTTTGCCACTTCCCAGCACACCCTGCCCCTCCCTCCTCTGAGCCTCCAGGCTGCTTCCTCAGTGGCTAAGGCTGGGGTGAGGGGCCCAGACCCTCTCACCCCCAGAGCTGGTGGCTGTCGGGGTGTCTAATAGAGAGGTTGCAGAGCTGCTTCCAGGAGAAACTCTGCAGAGCACGGGGAGCCCTGTAGATTCTAATCCTTTCCCTCTTTAATCTTTCTTTCTCCTCCTTTGGTTCACAGGATTTCACACACACACTGCAGAGTTCCAAGAGATAAAGCCCCACAGCCAGAGATGGGAAACTGCCCCCTCCCTCTGCCTCCAACAGGAGCAGAATTCTGCCAAGGAGGAAACCACCGACTCTCTGATTGGCTTCTGGGAGCTGGAGCAGTTTATGGGTGTCAGGGACCCAGGGACCTCAGCCCCAGACTGTCATTTCCTTCAGCTCCTGGCTCTGTCCTGCTCAAATCTTATAAGGCTTCTGGGTGGACTGGGGGCTGGGGGTTTGTGTCAGCCCTGGAGCAGCTGGGCCAGGGGCTCACCAGGCTGAGACAGTGTGACCTAATGGGCAAAAGCAGGGGTCTTTGAAGTCAGGACTGGAAGCCAATCTCAGCCCTGCCGTTTCCTGCTGTGGGACCTCAGACAAATGACTTGATTTCTCCAGGCCTGCAAAGCGCTGCATAAACAGGAGTGGCCAGTAGCAGGATTAGAGTGTGCAGGTGATCTCTCCCCAACCTTAGGGGCCCTGAGCGCCCCCCAGCCATCCTCTTGGAAAACAGGCAATCAAGGCAGATCTCCTGCCTCTGAGCATAGCCTGGGATGCTGTGGGACGGGACATTAAGCCATCCTTTAGGCCAAAGAATCCCCACATAACAAATTCATTCTGTGCAATGAAGAACTTGGCTGCACCCCTACTGGGGCATTTGAGATGTGAATTGCTGCCTTGGCACTTTGGAGACACAGAAAGGAGAAATGAGCTCAGGGTCTCTGGGAAAACACCTTTAAACCTGTTTTAGAAATCAGATTTGTATGGTTGCTGCTCATCTGCCCTCCAGGTTTGGGATGAAGGGAAGGGACTCTGGAAGGCTGCCTGTCAGGCATGGAAAACAGTGGGCAAGGGAGGGCAGGGTTCAGGAAAAGAGTATAACAGGGACACACCAACCCAAGGGCCTCCCCAGTGATGCCTGGGCCCCTGACCCCAGGAAGCTCTGGGGTGGTAGGAGAGAAGGGTGCCCTCAATGGTATTGGAATGAGCAGGCCAGAAACTCACAGGCACAGACCGAGAAGCAGCTGTGCCCCTTCCATTGTCCAAGCCACACTCTGACCCTCCTGCTGTGCAGGCGGCATGTGGCTCTTCTCCTCCTCCCCAAGGCTGCCTTTGTTGCCTGCTCATTCATTCATTCATTCATTCAACACCTTACCCTGAGCATCCTCTGGGTGCCAGTGCTCAGGGAAGAAGGACAGTTGATTAATGAAATCCAAGTTCTAAACTCCAGAGGACCAACCACAGGAACTCGCCCCCCTCAGCTGTCCATTAAGGAATGGATACAGTTTCACAGGGATGCCAAAGCAGGTGACAAAAACTGCCCAAGAGAGATTGGGGAAGGCTTCACAGAGGAGGGCCCATTGGAGCGGGGTCTTGAAGGCTGAGTAGGAGTTCATCTCAGGAAGAAGAAAAGGAGGAGAGGCGGGAAAGGCATTCTAGGCAGAGGAAGCAGCATGGAGGCGTGGGGCAGGGAAGGGCAGGGTGTGCGGTAAGTGGCAAAACACAGACGTGGATTTCACTCCATTAAAAATCCGGGTGACGTGTCGGGAGGAGACATGGGGTGTGTTCGTGAGCTCCACACTCCAGGGCGCGGTAACCCTGGCCCTGCCCACCCTCCCCCCTCCCCACCTGTCCTAGTTAGCTACCCCCAAACTTGGCAGCTTAAAGCAGCAGTAAACGTCTCCATGCCCCTCTCCATTTCTCCCAGTTTCTGGGGGTCAGGCACTTGCGAGAAGCTCAGCTCAGGCTCTCTCACGAGGCTGCAGTTGCCATCACCAGGGCGCTGGCTGGGGCTGGACGGCCTGCTTGCGGGATGGCACTCACTCTGCTTGCTGTTGGCAGGAGGCCTCGGTTCCTCCCCATATGTGCCTCCCCCACGTGGTGACACTCCCCCAGAGTGAGTGACACAAGAGAGAACAAGGCTGAAGCTGCCATGGTTTTTATGAACTAGCCCCCGAAGTCTCATGCGGTCCTAAAGATTGGCTGTTACTCTTCCCAGCTTCCCCTGCACTCCAGACGATCACTGCTGATAGCTGGGTTACCAGGGGTCCCTCGGGTGGCTGTGTCTGTCGCCAGGGTGGCCAGCCCCCAAAGGTGGTAACAATGGTGACCCCCCTACCCTTTTTTAGAAATCATGATGCGAGAACTTCGGTCTGGGAAGGCAGACTCTCGCTGCCCATCCACTCCAAACTCTGCAGCCATCCCACACCCTTCACCCGCCTCTACCCTCTCCTTGCTGCGCCACCCCCTACCACATCCTTCCTCTCCAAAGAAGATGCTCTCAGCAGTGATTGGCGCGTAGGGGAAGCTGGAAGCAGTAAGAGCCCACCTTTATGGAGTACTGGCTATGTGGTAGGTTGGTACCCAGCATGGTAAAAGTACTAACTCCTTACAGCCTCTCTCCAGGGTAGGTGCCCCATTTTATAGATGGGGAAACTGAGGCACAGAGAGGGTAAGCAGCTTGCTGAAGCCACATAGCTCTTAAGTGGCAGAGCTAGGTGTGAAACCCCAGTGATCTGTCTCCAGAGCCCACACGGTTACCCTTACATTGATTGCATCTGTGAAGTGAGGCTAAATTCCTTGTCCATGAGGAAGCCACAGTTCATCAGACGGGGATTAGAGTTCAGGGCACAACAAGAAAGCCAGAGGTTAGACACCTGGAAGGCCCTCTGGGCTGCAGTTATGAGACCTCAGTGAAGCTTTGTCTTCTGAGTGTGTTCAGGAAATGGGCTTTTCCCAGGCTGCAGTGAGCACAGACAAAGGCCAAAGGGCTGTGCTTCATTTTATTTAAAAAATTTTTTTGAATTGTGGTAATATAATATATACATAACTTAAAATGTACCAGTTTAATCATTTTTAAGCATATAGTTTAGTGGCATTAAGTACCTTCACATTGTTGTGCAGCCACCATCATCCCTCTCCAGAATTCTTTCATGTGGTCTTTTCTGGAAGTGTCTGCTGGCCCCAGGGACTGCAGCCAGCCCAGACGCCCTCCCTGTCTCCCTGAGCATGGCCATAGCTCGTGCTGCTGGCAGGGGAGGGAAGGGTGCGGGGAGGGAGGAGGGAGGCAGCGGCACAGACAGGCTTTCCTCTTCAGGGGAGGTATTAAAATGATCCACCTTTGAGGTTCGCTCTCTGCTTCAAAGACCATGGCAGCTCTGTGGATGAAGAGCTGAGACAGCAGCGCGAGAGGGTTTATCAATAGTACCTGGAGCTCAGGAACTCATAAACCTTTCATTAGTTTTACATCAGTGATGGCTCTAGTCCTAGGAAGTAGATTTAGGCTGGAAGACAGATGTCTCCATAAATCATCATCTCTGAAAATTAGGGAGATGGAGGGAGCCTTTTTATAGGATTTCCCGGCAGCTCACTTGGGAAGCTCTGCCTTCCTGCTGCTGTTCTGATCCGATGCCGATGCCGGATTCTGATCTTCGCATCTTCGGATGAAAAACGAAGTTGAAGGCTCAGAGAGGGGCCTCCTGGGCATGCCTGCCAGGCACTAGGAAAGGCACCAAACCGCTCTCCCTTTCCCTGGGCCCCTCCAAGCCTGGAGGCCGCTTTTATGGCCTTACCTGCCCATCTTGTTATCTACAGAGGGTGCAGGAAACAGCTTTCTAGAAGGTGTTTCTGTAAGAGAAAGAAACCAAAGCAGCAGAAGCACAGGCTGAGCAGAGTTTTGAAACCTAACTCTCACCAGACATGACAATGTAAGTGGGGAGCTTTTGTTTTGCTAATAAGAATAGTAATCACAGTAATAACAGCACTTAGTGCCTGCCAAATGGACTATGGTCAGAATGGATTGGCTATTATTTTGAATATTTCTTAAGTGCCATGTGCTTTATTAATAACTTATCTTGACACTGTTATTATCATTACACTTCCAATTTACAGACAAGAAAACAGGTCAGAGAGGTTAAGTGATTTGCCTAAGATCACACAGCTAGAAAGTGGCAGGGCTCAGAGCTGGCCCCAGGCCCCTTGACTCCCATCCTACATTGCTCCCCCAGCCCAGGAGCAGCCTCTTTCTGCCTTGGCCTTCCTCTGTCACCTTCCCCTCTGAGTCTCAGTTTCTTCATCTCTAAAATAGAGAATCAACTTCAGTCCTCCTCGTCTGTCTCCTGGAAATGAAGCTGGAGACAAGTGAGCCAGGAAGCACAAAGCCTGGAGCTCCTGGGGGAAGACCATCCAGTTCAGGACGATGTCCACATCTTTGATCTCACGGAGTCTTCGCCACATCCTGTAGATAGACTTGGCAAATGTTGCTTATTCCCATTTTACAGATGAGGAAATTCACCCCTTGCCCCTGCCTCCCAGAGTTTCAGTCCCACAGCTGATCCAGGCTGGCTGGACACAGGACCTGACTCGCACTATGGTGTCAGGGGCTAGCGGGCAGCTTAGCCAGCACAGACAGGATGTCAGGGCATGCATCCCTGCTGCTCCCTTTCTCCTGGGCAGGGGTCCTCTCAGATGGTTCCCCTCTGCTTTGCTCTGCAGCCCCAGCCTCAGGGGTTTCTACTCTGCCCTGTCATGGCCACCCCTCCCCGTCCCCCAGGGCTGCCCTAAAAGCTCAGAGAGACTAATTACAAGGACTGGCAGAGAACTGTGCTGGTGATTGGGTGGATTGAGCCTTAGAACTCAGTGATGTTTGCCAGCGCTGGCAAGCTCCCCGACAAATCAAAGACTTTTCAATTTAGTTTCCTCTCCCCTCCTCTTGCCTCTGGAGGATGAGCGAGCCAGAGGTGAGCTGCTGCAGCCTTTGCTGAGTGCTGGCTGTGGAATGACAAGGCTCTGAGCAAGCAGCGTCCCAGGAGAACTTTTACTTGGGAATAATATGCGTGAGGATTTATTTCCTCGTTGCTGGGCTTCCAGCCGAAGTGCAGGCATGTCTTCCCTTGGCCCCGGCAGGAGAACTCAGCTCAAAGGTTTCAGTGAACCAGTCAAAGATTCAGATTCAACTAACACTGGGTACCTACTGTATGTGGGTAGCTGAGGCTCCGTGCCAACAGCTTTGCCCACCCATCCTATTCAACTTTCATAGCAACCTTCCGAGTTCAAGATTTTTATTCCCATTCTACAGATGAGGAAAGTCAATTCTTCAGGAGTACACGTAATAACACTCAAGCTGACATTTACTTACTACATTTACTTGCCATGTGCCTGGTACTGCTCAGTGATACACATATTAACCATTTAATTCTCCCAACAACCCAGTGAAGTAGATACTGCTGTTATCCTCATTTTTCAGATGAGGAAACTAGGCCCAGTGGAATTAAGTAAATGCCCCAGGCTGTAGAGGTTATAAATGATGGAGCTGGGGTCCAGAGGCCAGCTGGCTCCCGGGACTCTGTGGTGGAATTAGAAACCAGGTCCAGTTCTTCGGATTCAAGCCCAGTTCCTAGAAACCACAGTTACTGTTGGCTCTTGGTGCTCATGAAGGTGATGGGGTTTGGAGGGACCTAAGGGATCCCAGGAACAGTAAGGCCAAGACTTGGCTCCGTGTCTTGATTAGGACATTTCAGTAGCAAGCCACAGAAACCCAACCTTAGTAGTGTAAGCAGAAAAGAGAATTTATTGGCTCACGTGACAGGGGAGTCCAGGCATGGATCTAGGGAGCAAATGATGCCCTTAGGGCTCTGTCTCTCTCTTGGCCTCATTCACCTGTTCTCTCTTCCATCCTCATGGCAGGGAAGGCGGGGGCCACATATGTGGGTAGTTTGGGCACTGCTCAAAGGCCCCAGCTGAGGGGCCGAGTGGGAGCTGAAATACCTCCAATGCTCTGCTTGCAAAGCTCTGTGCCCAGGGACAAGGCAGCACTGACCTGGAGGGGCACTTTTCCTAATTCATCCGCCAGGAGGAGTCACCTATTGCTAATACACAGAAGATGCTGTGTAAGCTAGTGGTAACCCTGACCCCTCGTCCCGGCCTCTATCCCACACTCAGCAACTGGATCAGATTCACCCACTCAATCAGCAAATATTTACAGAACCCCTCCCTGTGGAGTAAAGCCTGCAGAACTCCCTGCCCTCCTGCAACTTACATTCTGGTAAGGGATGAGACTGGCTTTGCTTGGGTCACATGCCCACCCTTAGACCAATCACTGTTGCCAGGGGAATGAGTGTATACTGTGATTGGCCCAGCTGGGCCAGACGCCCACCGTTCTGGGAGGCAGGGCATTTGATTGACAGCCTCAGCCCTTCTCTCTGTGCAGGGCTACCTGGCTCAGGGTGGTTTCTCAGGAAATAGGGGGGCTGGACTGCAGAAATAACTGACATCTCCCCAACTGTGGGAAAATCATGTTCTTTCCTTTCCTTGGCCAATAACTTTCCCACCTGCATTGGGAGGCCCTGGGCCTCAATACTCTGAGAATAGGGGGTCGGGGTGTCCCTGAAGGGCTGGCTCAGCCATTGGCCTATCATGGGTGAAAACTCCCTCTAGTCCTGCTCAGAGAGAAGGGCCAGGGGTCAGGACTGTTTACCCAACATCAATGCGATTGTGACTTTCAGTTTTGGAAAGCAGAGGCAGGGGGTGTGGTGTCGTGGGGAGTCCACGTCAGAGAGCAGGGGCTGAGTGGGGCTCCTGGTCCCATTGTTGGTGGGTTGGTGGCAGGGGCAGGTTGGGTACCATAAGCATTGATAAGCACTTGTTATGTGCCAGGAGCTTCACCTGCTTTGTCTCATGTAGGTCCCACACTTGCCAGGTAAGTTTTATTATCCCATTTTATTGGTGAAGAAACTGAGGCTCAGAGAAGTGAAGTAACAGAAAGATGCTCACTTAGGTGTTCTGGCTCCAGAGCCCCTGAAGGGAGCCCACAGTGCCCTAGCCACAGAGGCACATCCCAAGGAGAGTGCCTGCCCCATGCCACCTGTTACATACCTGATGGGGGGCCTCGTGTAGACCTGATTTCGTCTCTGGATCCGTGGCCTGCCCGCCCCTAGAGACCCAGCAAGCCCTCCTGCAGCCTCACCTGTACCATTTCCCCTGCTTCCACTCACATCCGGGCATCATCTTCCAGTTTCCTGAGCACTTTCAAGTATTCTCATCATCAAGGAATGAACACCATCCAGGCCCAAGGCTGTTTTATCATCTAGGACACCTGCCCGCCCATCCTGGGCATAAGGTCAAGCCCAAGCTGACCACAGGGCCTGTCTGCTGCTAGAGGGAGCTCCCAGCGTGGCCATGCGCCTTTCTGGGGTGCTGAGGGGTGGGGCCTGGGCAGAGGGACCAGCCCTAGGGATGCCCTGGGAAGAGGCTTCTGGAGACAAGGGTGTCCTGACAGGTTGACCCCACCCAGAGACCCAGGAGGCTCTGACCTGTGATATCAGCATCTTCATTATTAAAGCACAGGTCCCAGGAGATACAAGGTGCCCGGAAGAAGACCCCGGCATCCAGGGTCTTGGGCTCAGGCTTTGCCTCCCCTCCTCTGCCCATGCCTGCCGCTCACAGCCCACTGGAAGTCAGAGGAGAGCATATGGGACTCAGGGCAGGCATCTGGCTTCCTGTTCCTCATTCATTGATTCACTAGTTCATTCATTCAACAAATATTTTTTGAGCACCTGCTATGTGCCAAGAATTGGGCTAAGACTTGGGGAGACCGTGGTGACCATATAGCTCCTGCCTTCAGGGAGCTTTCAGTCTTACAGGGTAGAGAGAGATGCATAAACAAGCAATCCGGATGTTGTGTCTTAAGCTCTACAACAGGAATAAGCCTGGGAGACTCCACATGCAAAAGAGGATGTACTTAGCCTCTACCTGGGGGGATAGGAAGTCTTCCCAGGGGGATGGCATCTAAGCTGAGACCTGAAGGACCTGAAGAATTAGGCAGGCAAAGCGAAAACTATTCCAGGCAGAGTGAACAGTTTGTACAAATGCCCAAAGGTGAGAAAGCATTCGTTAATTTGTTCAACAAACACTTTTCCAGCATCTACTATGTGCCAGGCACTTTTCTGGGTGCTGGGATTGGCTACAGAAGTGAACCAGGCAAACAAAGTCTCTGCCTTATGGCATTTACATGCTAGTAGAATGTGGCCATTCAGGTAATCCAAAGAAATCTTGAGGCCAGAGGGAGACATGTGGAAGGGACGGTGGCCTCTCCCCTGCCCAGAGTCCTCAGGCCCCATCCTCCATCCTCCTCCTGCCTAGCCTGACAGCTAGCCCACCCCAAGCCTTCCTGCACCGACCAGCTGTGGGAAGGTCATCCAGGCCACAGGGGAGCCTGTGCCAACGTTTTAATACCAGGCCAAAGGCCTGCCGGGCAGCCATGCTAATTACAGTGATTAATGTGCTTAATTTATTTAGAAAGAGTAATGTGCTATCACTCTGTTGTCACAGCTCAGCTCCAGAGTCCACTCCCTCTCCTCTCCCCCAACAGGTGCCCACCCAGGCCCCTGTAGCCTCCCCGTGGCAGCCTGGCCTCCCTTGAGCCCAGGCGCCTTGCTGTCTGCTCCCCTCTGGTGCTGTCCCCCTGTCTGTCCCCACTGCTAGAGAGCTGTGGGGCCACAGTGGGTCAGGAGAGGTGGACCTTCTCCTCCCTCAATCCCCCAGGTCACCTGTGTGCAGGACACAGAGAGCCCCTGATCTCAAGTTCCCCCCACCCACACTTAACATCCATGTGGCACTCACCTCTAGCTGATGTCATTTTTTGTGGCTACCTGTTTCATGGCCACTTTCCAGCTCTAGAGCAGGACAGGGACCTTCCCAGGTGCTCTGTTTGTTGAATGAATGAATGAATTTAATTCCCCAGTCTTTGTGCGTCAGTCCTTGTAACAGGATGACTTTGGATCTGGTGCTTTTCTCCCCCGAAGCTTGTGTGTCTCCCTTCTCAGCTCTCCTCCCAGGTGATGTCTGTAGATGACAGGTGGCCCAGTGTCTTCATTCTGTGACCAGAGAAATGCGAGATCACACAGCACAGAGGCTGAACAGGGGTCAGGCCTGATCACCTGGATTCATTGCCGTGTCCGCCAGAGCAAGGATTGCAAGACTGGAGCGCTCCCGCAGTCCGAGAAGCTTGGGTCCTGACTTCTGGGGGTTGACTTCAAGCCTCCAGCCTGAGCTCCCTGGGCCTGCTATCATTTTCCTGGCCCTCCCAGGGAGGGCAAAACTTGCTCATGATTGGCAGTCTTCTCCTGATGTCTCACCTGATTGTCCCTCTGCATCCAGATTGCTCCCGTCACTGTACTTGGGTAAGGACCTGGGGGAGGCGCATCTTCTCAGGGGCAATCTAGGAGCTTTGTCCCACCAGGTAGGCCCTCTGGTCCCCTGGCACTAGGACCATCTTGTTGCCCAGGGGGGTGGTGTTTGTTTTGTTTGCTCACTGCCACACTTGCCCGAGTAGGCAGCCGGCTGGCAGGATGCCCACGGGAGCGCTTCCCTCGACTGAGCCCAGCATGCCGGGCACTGGGCAGGGAGCAGGGTTTGGTGGGGTAGGCTGTGTCTTCACTTACTCTCCCTGAAGGGGTAGGGGATACCACCTGCCAATCCTTCAGCCCAACTAGGACAGGACAAAGACAAACAATGCAGCAAGAAGGATTGCAGCCAGACTGAAAGGGAAGACACATCTTGGGAGGGAAGTGAGTTAGAGAACTGGGATGTCACCTTTGGAGTGACAGCCCCAGCCCTGCCACGAGCTGTCTGTTACTGAGGTAGGTCACATCTTGCTTGGCCTCAGCTCCTCTGCCTGTGATGTGGGAGGGGGAGGACTGATGAGCCAAAAACGGAGGTCTCCTCTAGTTCTGGGATTCAACAAGTACAATTCCTGCCCTAGGACACAGCCAAGAACGGAGCAGGTGGACCCCTGACACCGCATGGGATGTCTGGCGCTTGACCTAATGACCAGCTCCCTCACGTGGGAACCGCTGGGGCTCAGCAGGCAGAGCCAGATTGATAATTGACCCCACTGTGGCGGGGCCTGCCTGGCTTAGTCAATATGCAGTGCCCGTGCAGAGTGCTTAAGAAAAACTTATTAATTTCCCCTCTACAAAGACTGAGTTCCACAGTAATCACAGCATCAAGTCGTAATAATAAAAAAAATCCCTCCGTTGAAAATAGCAGTTGGGACTCTGGAGAGTTCAACAGGAAGAGATTGTATTAAGATAAAGGAGATTATAACAGAGCAGACATTAAAGGTTGTCATTGTCTGGTAAATCACATCAGGGAGGCCCCAGGACTGTTGTATCCCAGCGAGGGAGGGAGGACCCCTTTACTGACCTGGCAACCCCGCCCCGTCTGCCTCTTGCCTGCGGTGGAATTCTGCCTCCCTCCTGCCCTGGAAGGCTGGGAAGACCTGTGGCTCCCGAGAAAACCCAGGAAACAGATGTCCCTGTGATCCAAAACTGGCCCGAGGACCCTCTTTAGAGGCAGAGGGTGGGGCAGTGTACAGTTTGTGGGGACAGATATCTCTACTGTGGGCTAGACTCTTGCAGTCTAGCCTGACAGCAGTCTTCAGAACGTCTATCAAGTCATGGAGGGGATTGGGGCCAGGGTGGTGTTCCTGGGTCACCTGTTGTGTTGGCCTCTTCCCGGTAAGAATGAGAATACCAGGGCCAGAACCCCATGGACACTGCCCTGACGTGCCTCCTGGACATAGGCTGAATCAGAGAGGGTGTCCCAACTTGCCAACAGGGTGTCCTAACCCCGATGGCAAAGGCCAAAGAATTCTGGTGAGAATTATCAAGATGAGGCCACACGTGCTCCAGTGCCAGGTGACCATGGGGCTCTGGCCAAGTAGTGGTTGGCCGGGTGGGGTGCAGGACAGAGCCAGGGAGTGGTGACCCTGCTCTTTGACGTTTTCACTTGGGCCAGATGAGAGGTTATGCCGGCTCTAAGGATGTGAAAGTTACGCTGGACTACAAGTTACAAGCTGTTGATGACCGGGAAGCCACATGGAAGAGTGGAGTTAATAATGGGCTTCCCCTACCATTGTCAAGGGGCAGTAAGACATGGAGGTTAAGAGGACAGACTCCTTGGTTTTGACTCCTGGCACTGCTGTGTTTTAGCTGTGCATCCTTGGGCAAGTTACTTAGCCTCTCTGTGCATCAACTTTCTTATCTATAGAATAGTGGTAATAGTATTGTCCTCACAGGGTTGTGATGAGGATTAAAGGTATCATTATACATGAAGAGCTACAAATCATAAAGGCCTGCTCTTATCTCCTAACTGCCCTTGCCTGACACGGGGTCAGTAGGTGGCCAAGCCACTTCCCGTGACCACCTCCTGCCATCACCTACTTTCTTCAGGCCACTGCTTGGGTAGTGCAGTGTGGTGGCCAAGGGCTTGAGCTTTGGACCCAGAGTGCCTGGGGTTTACATCCCGGCTTCTGCCTGGGCGAGGGACTTCACTTCTCATGTGCTCAGCTTCCTCACCTGTGAATTGAGGAAGTCACTCGCCCAAGGTGATGCCAGTGCTACAGTAACTCACAAAGGGGCAGCCCAGGCAGGCAGCTTCTCCTGGGGTCTCTGGCTCCAACCCCCACCCATGGCTGTCAAGCCCAGTGGACCAGTGCTCCCTCCCCTTGGCCCTACAGGTGCCATCTGGCCTTCTGCAGCTGCAAGCCATGGGCACAAAGTCGCCCTGAGTTTATGAGGCTGAGCGGAGAGGATGAGGCACGTTGAGCATAATGGGGTTGTGTGGAGATTAATATGAGGCCGGGTGAAGTAGCTAAGGCAAGTCATTTTGCTAGTTAATATGCACATTTAAGGAATGATTTGAGAGTGTGAAAACACTTAAAAGGAATGCTAATTTCAGGGGGAGAGATAAATTCTGGGAAGGAGAACTTACAGAGGACAGAGCTGGGGTGGCGCTGGGATGGAGGTGCCAGGTGGCCTTGCTCAGAATTCAGGCCCCCAGGAGGTTGTCAAGGTTCTCTGAGGGCCACTCTGTGCCTACCCATCTCCAGGAGCACAGACCTCTTGGAAGACCCAAAGCAGAAACTGGGTAGGAAGGGCTGGCTGGACCCTTGTGGAAATGGGGTCCTTGCCTACATTATGGAGAGTAGGGAGTGGACGGGGTGTAGCTCCAAGGGGCTTCACGAAAGGGGTGTCCCTTGAACTGAGCCTTGAAAATGGGTTGGGAGAAGGGGGTGGAAGCTTCCAGATGTTGGAGTTTTCATCCAAGAGAAAAAGATGCTCCATCACCAAGCTTGAGGAGATCTGGGTGGGATGGGGCGGCCCCCACGTGAGGTGAGACCCAGGCTCCACCAGGGTGCTAGAGGGCAGAAGGCCAGGAAGAGCAGCCTCTTCTTCCTCAGGGGACTCTCCCCCTCCTGGACCCTCTGGATGGGAAACGTGGAGTCCTGCTCCCACATGCTGTGAAGTGACACAAGCCCCCTGGGCCCTGCTGGTGAGATGGGAGGCTGGACCAGGTACTCACGCGAATACCCCACCCTCCCCACCAGGGCCGGCCCTTCCCGAAGTTTCACCTTGCAGCACCAGAAAGTGTGTCACCCAGTATCATCCAGGGAGCCCTGAGCTCTGGGATCCCAGGCCTTCCATCCACATATCCAGCCTGAAAGTGGGGTGAGCCTGTCCCCCAGCTTGATGTCCCTTCCATCTCCATCAGAGGCCTGAGAGCCGAGGAGCTAGTGCCGGCACAGCTGGCTGAGATGAAAAGCCTTTACAAGTGCCCGGTGTGGTTATTAATAATGTCTCCTGGCTCAAAATGCCTCTTTAATTCCTCTGCTTAAACCACTCTGGAATCCATAACACTTGCCCCTTAGCCTGTGGTTATTCCACTCCCTTAATGGCCTTTTATGGAGGGACCTTATTGAAAGCTTTTCCCCAGCCTGAGTAAATCATATCCTCTGGGTCATCCTTGCTGCAATTTTATTAACTTCTTATGAGAAGTTGGAAGGACCAGAGGGAGGCCAGTGTTTCCTCTGTGCTCTTTCCTGCCCAGGCCCAGCGCTGCCCCTTACCTGGCTGGGGTCTCAGAGGAGGAGGTGACTGGGGACCTCGGAGATCAAGGATGGTTGGGCTGTCCCACCCAATGCCCCTCTCTCCTGCGCTCTCATCTGTCAATGCTTCTAGGTGGGGAGGGGCTGGGAGACTAGTCATTGTGACCTGGACACCAGGGGAAGCAGAGGCAAATGCCAAGGAGGGACAAGATGCTCAGTGGTTACCTGGTCCACTGGTTAGCTGGTGTGTCGATTACCAGGTACATCAGTTACCTGGTACATTAGGTACCTGGTGCACTGTTTACCTGGTATGTCAGTTCCATGGTACATTGGTTACCTGTTGTATCAGTTACTAGGTGCATGGGTGTACTGGCTGGTTACCTGGTGCATCAGTGATGTGGTGAGCCCCAGATTTGGCAGCAGGAAGGCGGAAGCAGAACCAGAGCAGGATGTGGGGGCCTCAAATTGGGCACTGGAAAAGGCACAGGACCACACTCATGCGAGATAATAATAGGAGGACTGTGCAGGGGAGAGGAACTTTATGGAAACTCTCTGTACTTTCTCCTCAATTTTTCTGTAAACATAAAGCTGCTCTAAAAAATAAAGTATGTTGATTTTTTTAAAAAGGCAAGAAACCCCAGGAAATGGAGATACCAAAAAAAAAAATCAGGGGATTCCCTCTGGATGTCTGGGAAAGCCAGGGTCTGCGGCTCTGGAAGGGCTCTCAAGGGGCCGGTGTGCCTCTCTCCTGCCCTAGGAGGGGAAGGCAGAGGAGGGCGGGAGGGGGCTTCTTAAGGGACCTGAGGCCCATCTCTGCTGGCTGCCCCCTGGGCCATGGGCAGAGGCGTCGCCCAGATAAGGACCATATCAGATTGACATCCTACCGCCCCCTCTTGCCCCAACTCTGAACCCCCCCCCCCCAAAATGCCTGGTCTTCCCTTCTGGTCTGAGAGAAGGTCAGGGTAGACACCTGCCCAGCTGTGGCACTCTGCTGAGCTTTCTCCCCACTGAGGGTTATGGACTGTCTCCATGACCACAACGAAAAGGCAGCTGGGAGGGGGAAGCAGGAGCAGGGCCGAATCCCACACATGGAAGGGCCAGTGTCTTCCTCTGACTGTCCCCAGAGAGGGTCTCAGAGGGGTTTCCAGCCCTCGGGGCCCACTGGCAGCAGAGGTTTTGCAATTCTCTCTGGAGCCTGGGAAGATGGATCCCCACAGGCAGCTCTCCCTGCCGTCCCACCATCTGGGCCAGCTGGGTCATTGGAGTGGGGGCCTGGGAGTCCCCTCTCCCCCGACCTGGGAAGTGGACTGAGGAGTCAGGAGTTGGGCTTTTCCCACCTCTCTGCAAGAGGCTCCAGTCCTGATTCTGACCTGTGGCCAGGGGGGAAGCAGGCCTGGCTGCCCTGACTCCTCCTTTGGCCAGCTCCGGGCTTGGAGTTGAAGGCCAGTCCTGCCACCCTCCACGCTCCCCCGAGTGCCCAGCAGGCCCTGGCACACACGTGCCAGGCTCTGTGTCGAGGGCTTTACACATACCATCTCATTTAATCCTCACCACCCTGTCTGCATAGGGCCCTCCTCGCAGTTACTGTCTCCTGTCACACCCCTATTCTCCACTTCCAGCACGGGTCACAAGTCACCATGTGCATTTGCTTCTTTACTTGCTGTCTGTCTTCCTGCTTAGACTGTAGATTCCTCTTGCTCACCACAGCATCCCTAACATCCAGTAGAAGGCCTGACTCACTGAATATTTTTTGAATAAATGAAGGACTTAATCAGGTGAATGGGCTCAGAAAGTGAGCCATTTTCTCAGGGTCACACAACTTGTATCTGGTAGGACTGGAATTCACGCCCATGTTGCTAACGGCACAGTCTGAGCTCTTACCTGCTCCCCGGTGCTGCCAGGAGCTGCTGGGAGGAGCTTGAGTCTCAGGCCGAGCACAAAAGCCAAGAGTAACCAGAATCCTGGTGCCTTCATGTGCCCCTCTGCAAAATGGGTTGAGTTTCCCAGTGGTGCTGGGAGAAGAGCCATATTCTCCCCTGAATTGGAGCCTGGCTGGCGGACACCCTTCCTGGTCTGGGCTCTCTCTCTCCTTCCCTCCAGGTAACCGCGGCCATGGCTTTATGCTCTGGCTGGGGGTCACAGCAAGCCTCAGGCTGGGAAGGCAGAGGCACAGCAGAGCACGTGGCGCCCAGAGGGATGCGGTGGATGTGGAAATAAAGGCCAAATCCTTGTCCCTGCTTGGAGAGGCACAGTTCATCCCAGCGCTGTCAGCTCGGCCTGTAGAATATACCCTGAATCTGACAAGCACTATCCCCACCTCTACCTGCTGCTCGGTCCCCATCCCCTGGCACCTGCACAACTGAGGAGCCTCCTCCTCCCACTGGATCCCTCCAGCCTATTTTCCACCCGGCAGCCAGGATGAGTTTTTCCCCAGCATCCATGTGGTGCTAAAGGATGATTTTTAAAAGAACAAACCAGATTATCTCAGTTTGCCTAAAGTTTTCGATGGCTTCCCATTCTCCTTACAAAAGAATCCAGAGTCCTCTTGGTGTCCTGTGCCTCACCTTAGCCTCTTCTTCCTTCTCCAGCCTCTTCTCATCCTGAGATTCCCCCCCCCACCACACTGACCCTTTCTGCCCCCATGCGGCCGGAGCTCCGTCCCCCTTGGCGCCTTTGCCCTTCCACTCTCTCTGCCCGGCACGCTCTTCCTTCACATCTTGTCATCTTTCAGTTCCCGGCACAAATGTCACCTCTCTGCAGAGCCCTCTCCTGACCGCCCCCCGCCCCGGCACATCTGTATGCTTTTCCTGTTTTGCTGCTTCATTGCATGTAACACTGTGAGCCTAAAATCTAAGGTTACGTCATTTATTTATAGTTTATTCTTCTTGCATCTGTCAGCCCCACTGGAGTGTCAGTCAGCCGCCTGAGGGCACCGACTGTGTCTGTTCACCTCTCTGACCTTGGGGCCCAGACAGTGTGTGCCTCTCAGTAGGTGCTCAGTAAATGTTTGTTGAATGAATGAATGAACATTTCACCTGGGCGGGGGAGGGGAGGGCTTGCCTGGGGCATCCCTGCTGGGCAGTTCAACTCCCTCCTGTCCCAAGGCCTTGATGTGCCAACACTAGGAGGTGGGGAGGTGTGGGGGAGAGAAGCAGGGATGAGGTTGGAGTTCCCAGCCTGAGAACTACCCCCTGGGTGCTGAGCTGTGGGGGGTGACGACCACTGGCGGCTGCCCTGGGAAGCAGCTTCTATAAATAACAATAGCAGCACATGCCAGGAGGTGGTGGGGAGGGAGGCAGCAGCAACAGAGATGGAATAATGCCCCCTCCCAAAGCTGGGCCGGACATGAATGGGGAAATGGCACCACAATTTCTAGAAGACAGAAATGCCACTTTTTATTAGGGCTGGCTTGTAAATGGGTCTGTGGCTGATCCTGGGCCCTTGCTGTGGACAGCCCCCCATGCATGGAGGGCTGTGCCCCAGCTGGGTGGACCCTGCAAGGCAGCCAGGGAGAGGTAGAGGACTGTCTTCCTCCCACCTGTGGCCTTGGCTGGCCTGCCCCGCCCCCGCAGAGCACACAGCTGAGAGGGAAGAGTCTGGGCGGGACTGGGCAGGGTGAACTTTGCCCAAACTGCTCTTGACTTCTGCCTCTGAGGGTAGTTACTGGGAAACAAAACTAAAGGCGAGTGTGGGAGGGAGGAGTAGGAGAAGGAGGGGGAGGGGTGGAAACCTCCCTCTGCTTGGTGGCAGTCAGGGGCATGTGCAGGGAGGCCCAATCCAGACCCTGCCTGAGATCTGGCTTAGCCCTCATCCTGGAGTGGGTGGGGGGCTTTGAGGAACTGGCAGAGCTGCTGATGGAAGCAGAGTTGAGCTGTTCTCTCCCAACAAGAACCCCTGTCACTGTAATTTTTAGGGGAAACACAGCATGCCACCACCTCCTGAGACATCTTCTGTCCCCAGCAGATAGGACCTCCCAGTGGCTGCCAAGTGAGGATGCTGTGGACAGCACCGCCCTCCCCCCATGCTCTGATGTGCTCACCCCAAACCGGATGCCTCAACAGGTGCCCTCAGTGGCCAAAGTCTGTGGCTGTCCTGGTTCCCCTCTTCACGGCCTGCCTGGAGCCCCCTGCCCAAACCTCACTGGGCCACAACCCCCAGATTGGTCTCTGTCTTCTCACCCCAGCCCCTGCCTCTCCCTGGGCCCCACAGCTGCCCAGCCCTTCTGAGCCCTGGTCCCTGGTCCTGAGTCCTCTGGTCCTGGACACAACTATGCTTCCATGACTGAGGGTCTTTGAAGATCCTTCAGGCGCTGTCTGGAACATGCAGCCCATTGTACACGCAGCCTCTGAGCACTTCCATTCTGACCATACCCACAGGCCAGCTCTGTCCCTGAAACCCAGATGGGCCCCCCACGTGCCATGACCTCCCCCTCTCCCATGCAGCCCCTGAGAGCTCAGACTCGGGGCCTGGAGTTAGCCTGGAGGCCTGGACCTGCTCACTCTGTCCTGAGCTGACAGAGAATGTCACTAGCAGGTTCCTAACTGGGCCATACTTCCCCAGCTGTCGGGACAGCTTGTGCCAGAGAAACATCACACCCCTCACGTCTTACTCCTTGGGGTGTTGGCACTTGGCGGGGCCTGAGACTCCCACATGTGTTTGTAAAAAGTCTTAGTCCTCCACCTCCTCCCAGCCGCTTCTCTCTGCCAGGTTGTGGGAGGGGGTGGCGTGCATCTCAGGGTGTCCCTGTGTGGCCTTAAACATCATTTTTAGCTCTCAGGCCCTTCCCAGTGGTTGAGATTTCTTCTCTGAGTGCCCCTACCCTCAGTCCCATGCTCCTACCCAACCCCAGGCAGCTTCTCAGGGGCCGTAGCCGTGAGAATACGACCATTTCCTAAGCAATTGCCCCGCGGCGGGCGCTGGGCTGAGCATGACCCCCACGACCTGACAGGGTGGGAACCATCATTCTCCTCATTGTCAGCCGAGGAAATGGAGCATCAGAGATGTCAAGCCACCTGAGCTTGTGACCAAGCCAGCTGAGGTCACAGAACTGAATGCTGGCAGAGCTGTGATTAGGTTACAGGTCCGGGTAGCTCCTGCCTGGGTTCCCTGGGCTCAAGTTACCCATATCTGTTTGGGGGACCCTGTGCAGGCGTTTCTAGGTGGCAGAGTCTGGGAGAGGGGTACAGGTAAAGAAGCTGGGTCTGGAACAGTGTGTGAGATTGGATACTGTGGTCTCCTCCCCTGGAAGCAAGAGGAAATTCAGCCACATGCGTTAAGTGAATATTTATTCAAAATGAAAGGAAATCACCCGAGCAAAGCAAGAAACTTGGGAAGACAGAAAAGCAGGGCCTGGGTGGAAAAGAAGAAATCTTCCTGTACCTGCTCTTCCCCAGCAAAGCAGGCATAGCCAGGACTATCCTAGCCAGGGAGGCCTGGGGTGGGAGGGTGCTAGTGGGTGGTGTGGGTTAGGGCTGGTGGGATTTTCCTGAGTCATGCTTCTAACATTATAATAATGGCACCTACATTGGGGTGTGAAAGGATTGTAGTGTATATGTGGTGTATATCTAGTGTATATGTAGTATACATATAGTGCATATGTAGTGCACATATAGTGCATTTGCAGTGTACATGCAGTGCATATATAGTGTATATGTAGTGCATACATAGCATACATGTAGTGCTCTATAGTGTACAGAGTATATGTAGTGTACATATAGTATATATATAAGGCCATATGTAGTGAATATATAGTGCATATATAGTACATACGTAGTGCATATATAGTGTACACATAGTGCACACATAGTGTATATATGATGTTTATATAATGTATATATAGTATATATGTAGCATATGTGTGGTGTATATGTAGTGCATATACAGTGTATATTTAGTGTACTTGTGTATATGTGGTGTATCTGTGGTGCATATACAGTATATCTGTGGTGTGTGTGTGGTGTATATGTAGTGCATATACAGTGTGTCTGTGGTGTGTGTGGTGTATATGTAGTGCGTATACAGTGCCTATGAGGTGTACGTGTGGTGTATATGTAGTGCATCTACAGTACATATGAGGTGGATGTGTTGTATATGTAGTGTATCTGTAGTATATATGGTGCTCAAGGATGACGCTCCTGCCTGGTTTCTAGCAGGCACGGCCATCTCCACTCAGGCCCCCAGGGGGCGCTCTTCCCCCCGACCTGCTCAGGGAGCAGCCACCCTCCAGACCGCATGAGAGCAGATGGAAACTTTGCTTTTTATTTAGACTGATTTATTATTGAAACAAGTTGAATCAGCTTCAAAGTAAGTTAAATGAGAAGAGATCTTCACCCCTAGTCTCATAAATCAAGGGGCATTCAAAGAAAAGGGAAACAAAGAAATCGCAGCAGCCTGGGAACAGATGGGCTTTCATGGTCCTGGATTCCTGCCCTGGGAGAGAGGGCAGGTTTCTGGGCCCACGGGGTGTACTGGGAATGAATCTTCTTTTCCTTCCTCCAACTGAAGAGCCTGGTCCAGAAGGCTGTGTTCCTCCTGCTCCTCCTGCTCCTCCTCCTTCCACCCCCATGGGGGAAGGTGTCTCCATAGCGTGGGGTGGATTTAAGCGTGGGGGCCTCTTGTCCTCTCGTGCAGTGGACACTCCCATGGGCATCTTTCCTGGCCTCAGGGTTCCTGGGGCATGAGGGGGCGGGGGACCATCTCCGTGCAGGTGTGGTTTGGGGTGGGGAGTGGGGGTCTCTGATTCCTGGATGTCTGTGGAGCGATGTGAATTTGCGAGTCTGGTTGTGTGGCTGTCTGAGGCTGCTCCATGCATGACTATTGTGCTTTGTGTGTCCCTGTGTGTGTGTGTGTGTGTGTGTACGCGCACGAGAGTGCCTGAGCATTCATCGGGGCCTGGCCTGGAATATCAAATCCACTCTAGATAAAAGGGAGCTGCCGGCTGCCTGCTCTGTTTCCCCTAACTACGGCGCTGCCTCGCCTTTGTGCCAAGCTGCCCGCAGCTGGGAGAGACGCGGGGGCTCCCCCTCTCCACAGCAAATCCTGGCCGGGAGACCCCACTCTCCTGCTCCACAGGCCACCTGGGCCCGCTGCCCAGGGCCAGGGGAGGGGCACCCGTAGTGGGTGGGCGTCAGAAACTGAGGCCAGTTGCCAGCTGAACAACGCGACAGTGTGCGAGTGAGAGCTGGGGACGCACCAGGAGGGGCAGTCAAGAAAGGCGTCAGGGAGGGCCAGGAAGTGCCAGCGGCAGCGACACAGATGGGCCCGGGGTACAGAGCCTGTGACCGGCCCCCGGGGAGAAAGATGGGCCGAGAGGGAGGCAGGAGGACACAAAGTGCCAGGTTAGAGAAGTCTACAGAGAGGGAGGCTGAGGAACAAAGGCGGCCGGGCAGGCGTGTGGCTGCAGGGACCGCAGGGACCGCAGGGATGGCGGGGAGACTAAACCCGCCGGGGCTGGGGTGTCATGCTGATCCCGCCCGGCTGCGGCCGCTGGGGGCCGTGGCAGGCGTGCTAATCTGCAGTTTCAGCCAGGTCCTCCAGAAGGTCTGCAGAAAAACAAACGTCCTAAACGTCTCTCGCTGTCTGTCATCTTCATTTTGCTTTTGTCTTCAGAATAAAGAGACTCAGAAACTTCTGAGGTGATTCCTGCTCCACAGACTTCCCAGCTCTCCCCCTGTGCCTGCCCTGTCTCTTCATTGCTCTCCGCTCTGTGTCTGTGTCCTCCAGCTACTGGCCGGTGGCCTCTCGACCCGGCGTGCAGGGGCCTCTTTCCCCATCTCTGTCACCTGTCCTCTGGCCTGTCTGGGCCCCCCACCCCTCCCCCGCTCTCCTGATGCACCCCCATCCCCCATCGCCTGACGGATGGCTGCTCTGATCCCCTCTACTTCCAGCTGTCTCCGGGCTCAGCCTGTGGATTGACAGGGCCCATAAATCACTGTGGCAAGGCAGGGCCCTGGGAAAGGAACATGGGGCAAAGTACTGACACGGCTGGCCTTGGGAGCTGGGGTTCTCGGGCTTGCGGTGAATTTCTGTGGCGTGGAGCCTGTGACTTCTCTCCCTTCCCAATTTAATGAAGCAGTGCCAGTGTTGGAAGCTCTCAAGCTGGCTTTCTCCAGCTCCCTGAAAGGTGGGACAGGAAGAAATAGGTTGGATATGAAGCAAGTAGGATTTAGGTTAGACGGAAAGTAGAATTTACTGTGATGAGGATTAACATTGGGAAGGGAAGACATGGGAAACAGTGAAATCCCTTGGCAAGGAGTTTATAAAATCTGGATGGATTCTGTCTGGTACTTTTTATATATTGCTGCCTGGAGACAGGGGGATGAAGTAAATGATCCATTCACCACAGAAGCTTTTGTTTTGTTTTCGAGGACCCTGGAAGTTGGATGAGCAAAGAAGCTACCAGTGGGGCTTGGGAGACACACAGCATGCCATTAGATCTCAGCTTCCCTTCTGACCCACTGTGTGACCTGGAGCAAGTCACTCAACCTGGCTGGTGTCTATCTGTAAAATGGGGACAATCCTACTTCATAGAGTTGCTGTGAAGTTTAAAGGATGGTGTCTGCAAAGGGCTCTGAACAGTGCTTGGTGCAGAGGACTTTTTGTAAAGCACAGTTATCACTGGGCACAACTCTCAACCTTTCTAAGCCTCAGTGTCTTCATCCACGAAATCACATGCCCAGCCCTCACTCACACACATCTTTTGAGCCCCCACCATGTGCCAGGCCCTGTTCCAGGCTCTGGGGATACAGCAATTCACACAACAGACAAGATTCCTGTCCTTAGGGAGCTAACATTCTAACTGGGGGGAAGGAGGAGGGACAAACAAGAAACAACATATGTGCTGTGAGAAAATGAGGCTGAATAACGGTGATAAAGATTGATGGACGGGAGGCTATTTTATATAAGGATAGGCTGCTCTGATAACATTTGAAAAAAATCCTTCAGGAAGTGAAGGGGTGAGCCGCACAGATAGAGGGGAGGAGCCTACAGGCAGTAGGAACAGCAAGTGCAAAGGCCCTGAGGCAGGAGCGTGCTTGGTGAGTTTGAGGAACAGCAAGGGCGGTGGGGGTGAGTGTCCTTGGATTGGAGTGAGGGAGGGGAGAGTGGGAGAAGAAGCTTTTGAAGAGGAAACACGTAGCTGGTTGTAAGGACTTCACCTATTACCCAGAGGAAATGTGGCACTCTTGCAGAATTTTGATAGTGCAGTTCACCTGCACTGGGAGGCCATTTGGTTCCAACATTCTGGATAAATTGGACTTCCCGCTGCTCCTACCTGCTCAGGACCTGGAGACCAGCAAACCTGAGGCTCTTTCTCCTGCTTACCACTGTCTGTTCTGCTCTGTTTCTGATCCATGGCATGCAGCTATGACTTTTTAATTAAAAAAATCCTTTATTGCTATAAGTAAGAGGAGTTTAATGCATGCAAACTTATCCCAACTTGGCAGCTTCATCTTCATTTTGTAAATGTGGCAGTGAAGCTCCAGGAGGTTCTGTGCTTGCTGCAGGCACACAGGCCATATGGCATGGAGGAAGGGCTTTAGTTGACCATTGTTTTATAAGCAGCTTTGTAAATGTATATCTTTCAAAATCACACATGCACACACACAGTCCCCAACCCCAGAAGGTCCTTCCCCAGAAGGCCGTCTGGTGAGTGCCGAGAAAGTGAGCACATGGCCGTGCACCACCCTCGCCGAAGCTGCAGTCATGGCAGACATCCCTAATCAATCTCGGGGCTCCCTCGTGCTGCGCTCACGTGCAACCTCAGAGTCCTGGAAAGCCCACATGGGCTTGGTTTATAAAAGGAAGCATTTGCCATTTCTGCCGCTGGGGCAGGCTGTCCTGGGGGCCCTTTCCTGGGGGTGGGGAACAGCAATGGCTTAGTCTCTGGACTTGGAACCCTGTTCTTGAACCTTTGGCAGCTTTCTCTGTTAGATTTACAAGCTGACTGCAACTCTAGCACACGAGACAAAATCAGTGCAGCCTCAGAGGGTGCTGTTTTGAGATGTGGCTTTCCGGTGGCTGGGCCTCCTACACTCCCCACAGGTGGGGCTGTTTGAGTCCCTGGTAGGATTTGTTCCAGCTGCTAGACATGGATCAGGCTTGTGACTGGTGAACCCAGACAAGGGTACCAGCTGTTTAATGAGCTGGAGATGGAAGTGGCTCCCGACAGCAAGTCCTTTCCTTGGCGCAGGAATGCAGATCAGACATGGAACCGGGAAAGCTGCCTTGTCAAGCAGAGGGAATGAGTGATGGTGATCTGATAGCGGAGAATAAGCACGGGGGGGTGGGGAGAGGATCAGAAGGGGGGCAGCGAGGAGGAAAATGTGGACCAAGCTCTGGCCAGACCCCTGCCCTTTTCCTATCAGAGTCATTTCGCCCTGGGCTCCTGGAGGCCCTGAGGTATATAGATGATCCCTCAGTTTCCTCATCTGCCAGATGGGCTTCATGTTTCCAGGAGGGGAGATGCAACACTCCCAGACTTTCACCCCACTGTCACATTCTGCAAATGAGCTTCTGGCAAGTGCTCAACCTGACATTTTGACCTTTATCCATGGGATTCCAGTGTCCCTCTCTCCGTCGGATCTGAACTTGGTGGAGAGGTGGTGAGTTTATTTATTAACACCTACTGAACCTGAACAGTACCCACCCCACAGGTCTGGTGTGAAGATTAAACAGGTGATGGTATGTTCTGCAGCTGCCTATGTCATCTGTGTCTAGATCTGTGTCTAATCTACCCCTCTGCCATCTATGCACATTTGGACTGAGCACAGATCGGTGCTCAGTTTAATTTCATTTGGTGAGTTCTTCCCTTCTGGCTCTTCCTCAGGTGCCATTGTGGGGAGAGGGCAGGGAGGGCCTGACAGCAGTCTCCTGCCTGCCCTGGGTCCTGTAGAGCCCTTACCAGGTGCAAGGACAGGGCAGCAGCTCCCCGGGCAACATCTGGCTCCTCAGTTGTGATTTGAAATGAGTCATCAGCTACCTGTGCAAACCCAGGGAGTCCTCAGGGAGGCCAGGGGAAGATTTCAACTCTGCTTCTGCCACCAGCAGCGAGAGGTGGCCTCAGGGAAGTGAGTGAGCTGGGCCTGGGGCACAGTCTCCTAGAAGGCCAGGGAGGCAGGGCTAACTTCAGTCACTATGCCAAATGTTACCCAGTGTTTATGGAGCACTGCTCTATGCCAGGCCCAGTCCTGACTGTCAGGCACTTAATATTAATATTCTATCCTTTATAAAAATCATGAGATTTGGTCTACGGGTTTTCTTTCAGATTTTAGGAATGTAAAATGTTCTCTATATTGTGGACCACTCCAACATATTCATATTTCTGTAGAGAAATACATATGAATAATCCTGGCAAGTGGGATAAATAAAGACTGTAAGTACCTCTAGGTCAGGTCAATTCAGGTTTTGCTGCCAAATGAGTTTTGAAAAGCTCTTTGGTTTCAGAGCTTTGGGATGCTGGAATGGTGAAGGGATGAGGAACTGTCCACTTCCTGAGCTCTGGGAAGGCACTGGGCCAAGCACTTTCACTGGATTAATACATTAAATCCTTACAGCAGCCCCATGAGGTTGGTTCTATTTTTGTTATTCTGACTTTACAGAAGAGGAAATCTAGGCACAGAGAGGTTAAATAACTTGTCTAAGGACACACAGCTAGTAAGTGGCAGAGCTTAGATTCAAACCACTAGGGTGCCAAAGCCTGCAGTGGTCACATAGTTTACAATCCAGTGTGTGTGCGTGGGAGAGGGGGTGCATGAGCAAAGAAATTATCACAATATGGTGGGATAAGTGCCAGAACTGGGGAGTTCAGATCCCTGAAGCCCAGAGGAGAGGCCTAACCTACTTTAGGGGTTTGGGGAAGATGACCCAGAGGAGGCGGTATCCATACAGAGACCCAAGGGATGAGTAGGCACTAGCTAGGTAACAAGGGGGAAGGCAAAAGTGTTTCAAGCAAAGGGAACAACATGAACAGCAAGGGCCAAGGCAGAGGAGAGAGAGAACAAAAAGGACTTGCAGCTTGGAATGGGAGCCTGAGTAGGGCTGGAGAGCTGCCTAAGGGCCAGTCTCACAGGGCCGGGTGCAGTCCTGTCTCCTCCTGGCTCATCTACTCACTCCCTAACCCCCTTGGAGTCCTGTGATATGGGAGGAGGTCAGATCTTCCTGTTTTCTGGTCCAGGAAGAGAGGAAACTGAGGGACAGGACCATTTCCCTGATGCATAGGATTCTGAGTTGGTGGCAGCCAGGGGTCTCAGAAGGCACACGTGGAGGGAAGGATTATTGATCTTTGACTGGGAATGCTTGACTAAATGCCAGGGCTGGGGGCCCCCTTGCTGCAGGGAGTCCACCTCCTCCCTCCCCAACCGGCTGGGTGCTTGGCTCACCTTGTACCAGGCGAGCAAACCCTCTGAGCACCAAGCACAAGCTGCCTCTCTGCCGGAGCCAAGGCCCCTGCCTGGCAGATGAGATCTTTATTATGATGATTTTTATTTGGGGGCGTGTGAGTGCGTGCACATCTGGGGCCCAGGCGGCAGCCGAAATCCCACAAACGGGGCTCATGAATATTCCGCAGTGCTGCCTGCCACACTTTGCAGTCATCGATTATTTATACGTGAAATAATGAAAGCTTCATAAATAATGAACGTGTCTGTGTCCCAGCTGTATCTTCTGCCCCCCTCCTGCCTGGCCCAGGTGAGGAGATGGGCTCTGCAAGGAACTGGCATTCACATGGGGAGTGGCCTTGGCATTCAAAAACTACCCTTCTCATGGCAGAATCCAAGTCCTTCACAGGAAGGAGTCGTGCATGGCATAGGCGGGTGTGTGTGTATGCGTGTGTGGTTGGCACCCACGGGGCTGGGCAGCTGGGCTTATCTACCCTATAGACGGTACAGCAAGGCTCCAGTGAACAGAGAGAAAAGCCTTGTACTATACCACTCATGAGCTGGGAAAACATCAGACATTTCCTAGTCAAATTCAGTTCCAACCTCACCACTGGGGCTGTTGACTTGGAGTATACGAGTGTCTGATTCAGGAAGGGAAAATGGTTTTATGAAGCTCTTCCCTGTGTTATCCCTTGAAATACGCAGCAGGTCTTAAAAGGACAGAGAAAGCTTCAAATCAATATTGTCCCCCTGAATCCTGTACTATGCAGACTGCTTCCGAGTCTTGAGAGGGAACGCTTGGGGTTCTGGGGAGGTGAAGGCCTGGCAGGAGCCCATGCGGGGTAGGGGCCTAGGGTTGAAGGTGAAGACCTGTAACCCATTCCTTGCTACTCATCAGACGTTTGACAACAGCTCCCACCAGCTCTCCCTTCCCTCGTCTCCGGTCCTTACAACCACCTTTAAGGCAGGTGCAATAAAATGCTATTTTGCAGAGACACTTAGTGAGGCTAAATAATTTGCCCAGAGTTGCAGAGCTGGTAAGTAGGAGAGCCTGGGCTTGTCCACCTTCTCCCTCCCCATTGTTCCCCAGTCAAGGATTGTCTCTTGTCTGGCTAGCGCTGGGCCAGGCATAGACATCCACATCCTGAAGGGGTCCACATTTTCTCCTCGACCGCTGAAGAGGCAAGCGTGTGGCCTATATTGGTCGGGACGTTGAATTATTCATACAAAGTAAAAGTTGAGTAAAATACAAAAGCTAAGTGTGGTGGACGTTCTCACCCCTGGTTGAACAGAATCACTAGGGGAGCTTTTTGAAAAAACTCTTTTGAATTAAAATTTTTATTTTGAGATAGTTATAGATTCACATGCACTTGTAGAAAATGATACAGAGAGATCCCTTGTACCCTTCACCAGGTTTTCCCCCACATTAACATTGTGCGAAACTATCACGCCAGGAAATTGACATTAATATAATCCTCTGATATATTCAGATTTCAACAGTTCTCCATGGACTAACGTGTGTGTGTTTCTGCACTTTTATCACGTGTGTAGGTTTGCGTATCCACCACCAGTCAGGACCCAGGACGGTTCCATTGGCACAAGGAGCTGTCATGTTGCCCTATTATAAACAAATCCATCCACCCCCAACCCCAACCCCATCCCTGACCCCTGGCAACCATTAATCTGTTCTCCATTTCTATAATTTTGTCATTTTGAAAATATTATATAAAATCATACAGTATGTAACCTTTTGGGATTGCCTTTTTTTCTGCTCACACTGCATAATTCCCTTAAAATTCATTCTAATTGTAATGTGTATCAGTAGTTCATTCCTTTTTATTGCTGGGCACTGTTCCATGGTATGGATGTAACACAGTTTGTTTAACCATTCACTTGTTGAAGGATATCTGGGTGGTTTCCAGTTTTTGGCTATTATAAATAAAGCTGCTATTGGGGTGTTTCTTTGAAAACTCAGCCGTCCAGACCCCTCCCTTGGAGTTTCTGACTCTAAAGAGAGTGAGTCGAAGGCCTGGAAATGTGTAAAAATGCTTGTGTTGTCACTGGCCAGGGTGGGACATGAATACAGAACTAGGGGAATAGAGTTTGGATTTGATGCTCACCATGTCCCTAAAAGGTAAAACGAATTTTTTGTGTGTGAAAATAAAGATATGTACCTTGTACATACAGCTCCTGAGTTCTCTGTGGTTACTTCTATCTTTGTCTACGGATAGAACAGGTAATTGGGTTTGGGGAGACAGTTCTGGGTTTTGGAGGGTGTGTGTCCCACCACTCTTTTCTCTTTGTACATTTTATCTCATTCTTGCCTCACTATGGGCCTCAGTTTCTGCAAATTGGGAGCTAGTTTCACTCCTAGAGCTGTCTATGTTAGGAGAGAGCAACTGTGGCTGTGAAGGTCTTGGGATTCCTCCAGCACGAACCCCTGGGTTCCTCGGAAGGCCAGTGAGGAGCTCCTGCCTCTTAGCCGCCTGCGAGTTGGAAAGGCTGGGGCGCATCCTGGGAGCAGCTGACACTGCTCAGATGCGACGTTGTCACTTGCATCTCAGGCCGCAGGTTCAGTCCCCGGATATAGGGAAAAGACAACTTCAGGGCAAACTGATGAGGCCAAACTGCACACCGCCTCCTCCCTCCCGCTCCGCCCTCCTGTCTGCCTCACTGGAGGCCCTTTGCCTGGCTTCCCTCACTCCCTGTGGCTCTCCCCTAGGACGGGAAACCCGACCCTCTCTCTGCTTCCAGACCAAGGCTGGAATTATTTAATGCCAAATCAGTAAAAGCATCAGCAGCTTGCAGCTTAACTGCTAAGAGGAATGATTCATAACCCCATGCCAGCCACCGAGCATTTCCTCCCCATCACCACGGCCCACCCCTCGAGAGAAAGGAGATAAATTGCTGTCATTGCTTTTTATGGTACATATAATCGGGTGGCAACATGGAGACGGGAGTCATCTTAAAGCCATTTACAATGAATTATTCATTTGGCTGAAAACAGTCTTCAATTGGTGGGGGGGCGGGAAATTGCCCCTCTACTCCTTAGATTCGGGCTGTCCTCTCCATAGCTGTGGAGGGGGTCCTGGGCCGGGAAGATCCACATTCCCCCTGGCAACCTTTGGACCTCAGAATCCTTCGGTGTGGGCGAGGGGGTAGGGGTGTCTGAGCTGCAGGCACCCACTTACCTGATTGGCTTCTGGAGGATACTGCTGGGGTCCTGAAGTATCTGTCTCTTCCACTGGCCTGCTCAGAGGGGACGACAGGTCCTTGTTCACATCAGGGGACCCTTCCCTCCTTCCTCTCTCCCTTCTTTATTTCTTTCTAAAAATATTTATTGAGTATCTACTAATATGAGCCATGTCAATCAGGATATGGTAGGTTATGTTGCAGTAACAAACATCCCCCTAACTTCAGCGGCTTAACAGCACGTGATATATTTCTCACTCGAGTTACTTGTCATCACAGGTCTGTGTCGTCCTTACTCTGGGAAGCAGCAGCCACCAACTTGATTGTTGCTGTCACATGTGCCTCCTCTCAAAGTGTTCACTCAGAAATGACACATCAGTTCTGTTTCCATTTCATGGGCTAAAGCAAGTCTGATAGCCACATCTAACTTCAAGTGGGTAGGAAAGTGCCACCCAACCTTATGACCTGAAGGGGACAGAAAAGGAATATCTGTGAACACCCCTGATGACTGTCTCGCAGATGCTGCATCAGGCCCTGGAAGATGACAATGAAAGAGACCTAGTCTTTTCTCTCGATGAGCTAATGGTCTAGGGCAAGAGAGGCACAGACAATGATGATCCAGGGGGCTTGGCTCCGGGAAAGAAGTCTTCCTGGAATACACAAGAGGAAGGGTGATGTGGGACCTGGCGCCTTGGGGCTCTTTGGTCACGAGCAAGTGAATTCATTTCTCCAAGCCTCAGTTTCTTCCTCCTTCACTTGGGGGTGATGAAGGCAATACAGTTGTACCCTACTCGTGGGGTAGTTGTGAGAAATGCATGAGGTCATGTCTGCAGAAGCCTTTGGAAGGTGAGGCACTGGCATAGTTTGCTATGAATTCATTTACACCTTTTTGCAGAATAACAGCGCTGAGTTGCTTCTCTCGGGTACATTCTGTTCCTGAGGCTGGCCCCCACCCTCTGTGCTTCTGAACCAGGGCTCAACCTGACAGGCTTGGCCTGCTGGGAGCTCTCCAAGGGGCTGCCCCGGCTTTTTGAAAACAGAGCACTTCCCCTCGAAAACTGAAGTGTGGGGTGGGAGTGGGGGCCACCTCCTGGCAGGAGGTGTGGGGGTCACCTAGAGGCCTCATCTGCTGGTGAGGTCCCAAGCCCCAGCCCCAGTTCCCTCTGAGCCCCAGACCCTGAGCATTCATTTATTCAACACATATTTAATGAGTGACGGCATGTGCAGGTATTTTGCTGGGGCTGAGGACACAACAAATGCGCGAGACAGACCAACCCCCTGTGCTCACAGTGCTTGCGTTGCAGTGGCGGGGCAGGTCATTTTTGTGGTGGACACTGTTGTTTGACCAGAGGCCCCTGGGATTCCTTTTATCATTTCTGTGTGTTTTCCCCTAAGCTTCAGTGTGCTTTGCTTCTAAGAGCCAGCCTGCACCTGTGACTCTCTTCAGAGGACTGCCCCAGGCCACCTGAGCTGGTGTGCCCAGGTGTGCAGAGAACCGGAAGTGCCGGGAGTTTATGTTTCCCCAGAGGCGGCCCTTAGCCAATGCCTGATGAGTGTTGGGGAATGGAAGCCGCACTCCCTTGCCTGGAGTTGCCCCTAAGATGTAATTTACTCATTTCACCCTAGGCAGCCTTACCCACAGGGTCAGGCTGAGGCTAGGCCTTTGCTTGCAGTCGCACCCTGGCTGAGTGTCCTCCCTTTCTCTGTCCTGTCCTTCTGTCCCCTTATCAGTTCCTCCTAGGATCACCTCCTTGGATCACCAGCACACAAACCCTCAGCTCCAGGTTTGCTTCTGGGGGCCTCACTATGACACCTACCTGAAACCCTTCCTTCCTCAGTGGGCTGAGCCTCAGTTTTGTTTTGGATTCCTTTCTCCTCTCCACGTGACTGGTTAGTCTGACGAGTCATACTCACCTTGCCCTGGGTTAGCTGGGAGCAGGTGACCCAGATGTGGCCAAGGATGCACGACGGGCTATCTGCAAGGGGGCTTCTGGGAACGGTTTTCTTAAAACAATACACAGGAGATGAATCCACTTCCTCTACTGGACACACAGCTGCATGTGATGGCTGGAACCCCGGTTGTCACACTGACACGCTGGGCGTGGCCCAGCTCGAGGTGAAAGGCACCTGGGTCCTGGGTGATGCCAAGGAGGCTCAGAATCCACCAGCCTGGAGCCACCCTACATCAGAATGTCTTGTTCTGTGAAATTGTGAATTTCCTATTTGGCAAAGCCATTTTGAGTCTGGTCTTCTGTTACTTGCAACCAAAAACATCCCAATGGATATGATTTTAGATGATGATAAGTTGCTGTGCAAGTGGGTCCCTTCCAGGCCTCTATTTATTCTGTCAGGTGGGTCCCATTGGTTTTCAATTGTGTACCAGGTTTGTGATAAATTACACAATATCACATGGCATGGGTTAAGGAATAGGCTTTATTGGAAAAAGAGAAAACAAGGCAGAGTCAACAAGCAAAACAAATTGGAGACATGGGCCCAGATGCTGGTGGGCAGGACTTCAGGTGTTCTGGGAACGTATCCTCATATTATTCTCCCTATATCCAACACATCTCCTGAAATGTCCTTATTCTTTTCCTCTTATGGACTCTGTAAATCTTGTTTCCTTCTTTGCTATGGCCATCAGGAAGCTCAGTGTTGGATTTGTGGCCCTCTCATTTATTGTTAGTACCCTATAGTTTGTGTTGTCCCTCTAGCTTGGCATTATCTTATTTTCCCTCTGTTCCTAATCAATTTTTACTCTGTTGGGCTCTGTATATTTCTGTGAGTTCCATAAGTTATTCTTTAGAGTGAAGCAGGATATACCTCAATCAATCCATTCATTCCCTAAAGCTGCACTTAGAACCTCCCTTAGGATGGTGGCTGTAAGTGGCTCTTAAGAACCTCCCCAGGCATCTGGCAGGCTGGGGAAAAGCTGAGAAAGGCCTCTTCCTCTGCAGCATAAAAGAGGTATTTATCGGCTGCCTTTTGGCCACATTTCAGCTGTCACCCAACATTCCTCCACCTTGTTCCCCTTTTCCAGGCTAAGGGGAGAATGATGGTCCTACCCCAATCTCCCAAATACCAGGCCTGGACAAGGCAGTGGAAAATCCTTTGAAATTCCCTCTAAATAAATACAAATAACTTTGTGGGCTTGTCACCATGGAGACCAAAGGCTTGGTTGGTCGTCATGGTGACCCTTGGGTAGGCTGTCTGCCTGAAGTGGTCAGCATTGCTGAGAAAGAAGGGCCAAGAGGTGGAGGGACAGGGCCACATGCCACAGGGTGGGCTCCAGCACCAGATCTCTCCAGGCAGGTTCAGAACAAGAGTGGGATGGTGTTGGGGGTGGGGGAAAGCAAAGAGGGGAGTGCACTGTCTTCTGGAACTTTTCTCCCTGGCAAGCTACCCCTCTTTTCCTGCACATGATTCTGAGAGACTCCGGAGCCTTCCTCCTGTGCCCCGTGCCCCAGGGCTGGGAGGGGAGCCAGGCTGCCTCCTTGGCATCGCTGCCTGGGCGATCTCCATGACAACACCAGCCCCTGCCTGTGGGAGGGAGCCCTGGGCTAGGACCTCGAGGGAGTTGCCTGGGTAACCGGCTCCTCTGCCCCACTTCCCCACCAACCAGGACTCCCTGGCCCTTCCCCCTCTTCATGACAGGAGGGTGAGTGGACGGGGTCACCATGGAGACCCGGCTGCCCGCCCGCTGCCCCCTTTCCAGAGCACCTGTCGCAGGATGGCTGTCAGGAGGGGACCTGGGGACAAGGCATCTGCTGGGTGAGGAGACAAATGACCAACACCCTCTCTCTGGCCAAGGAAGAACATCTTGGTTCTTCAAGAAGGGGCACTTGAGCTGTTTGTGGGCCCGAGGGAGGGGCTGGCCTGGATCCCAGCCCTCCCCACCCCACCTGGGCAAGGGTGGAGGGTGGAGGGCGACTCCCCTACAGCCACCTGCTGCTAGAAGTCCTGGGCCTGGGGTATGAGGTCAGGAGCCAGCCAGGACCTTCTCCCTCCCTGCCCCGTTGTAGCCCAGCCCGAAGCAGGGGCTCATTCAGCTAGGAGAACGCTGAGGTGGTTAACGAGCATTTATTTCCCAAATGAGGAGACGGTTACATGATTAGTTGTTATTTTATCTTGCTAATGACAATACATAAAAAACAAAACGGCCAATTTGCAAGGCCATTGGCTCCCCAGGTCTCGGCTGTTTCTTTCCAGAGAACGCCATTCTCTGGGCCAGGGCTGGCCCCACAGTCAGCTAAGCTGGCCTCTGGGGTCCCTTCCCCTCACCCCGCCCTTGTGGCCCATTGTCCTTCCTGCCTGGACTTTTGATGTGTCTTGCCAGCAGCCAGGCAAGCCCTGCGGCCCCTGCCTCTTCCACAGGCCTCTCCCCTCCAGCCTGCCAGACACCCCTGGTTTCTCTTTTCCTTTCTTGACCTCCTTCTCTCACCAACAAAATACCTCTTTTCTCTCTTTTGCTCCCAACCAGACTGCCTCACTGTCCCCACCCTCATTTCAACAGCAGTTTGAATCCTTCCTCTTCTAAGAAGCCCACGTGACAGAATGGACTGTGCCAGCTGAGAATGTTCACTTGCTCCCCGCTCTACTGAGCTTCTGGGAACCTGGGCTCCAGTACTGGTGGCTTTGGGGTCTACCGTGGGCCTGGAGCTCTTAGAGTCTGGCAGCACCTAGGCCAGCGTGAGTGCTCAGGTGGATTAGCAGGCAAGATCTCCTGCAGCTTGCTGAGAAAGGAGATATATTCCGTATTTACGGGCTGTTGAGTTCAAGGGAGACAGGCAGGAGAGGAGAGAAAAGGCAGTCAGGGAGGGGGTGCTGAAAAGGACCCCCAGCTGTCCCTGGCAAACCTGGTGACCAGTGAGCAGGACTCAACATTGTAGTTTGACTGGTTCCCTGCAAACACAGGAAGCTCCGTCCCAGGGAGCGTGTGTGGGGGTGGTCCCCAGCAGCAAAGTAAAATAAAATAAAACATGTCATAATCTGCATCACTGCAGAAGAGCAGGGCACAGGGGGGACCAAGTAGAGGTGCCACCACGGGGAAGAGGAGCAACCAGGGAAGCTGCTTCGTGGGACCCCCGGGGTGTAGACTAGAGAACCCAGAAAGATGTGGTCCCTGGGAATCTGGAAGCTACATTGTCCCCACCCCACCCTTACATGTGCAATCTTCAGGGTGGGTGCTATCACCCCCATTTTCCAGGTGGAAAAACCAAGGCTCGGAGAAAAGGCAGCAGGTCCACTAGAAGGTTGTGAGCCAGAGTGCTTAACAGTTTGGTGTTAGGTCGGAGCCAAGAGGAAGGCACCAAGCCTGAGACATAGCAAAACGCTGTTTTATTTTGGGTACCTGTGTGCAGGTGGGTGGGGGCCGAAAAGAGCGTCCACACTGAAAAAGGGGAGAGTGGAGGGTTTTATAGAGGATTTGGATGAGGGTTTGGGGAAGGTGAGTCCTTTCTGGAGCAGCCGCAGGTCCCTGCTGGTTCCACCGCCACCGTTTGTGGTTGGAATTACTTTTACAACCTTCGGCCTCTCCAGACTCCTGCGGCTATTGTTTCACAATCCATGTGGTCCTTATCTGAGTTTTCCATCCACTGCATTAGTTCCATACATACTTGCTGTGTTCCCACCCTGAGCAAGCCCAACATTTGGGATCTGGAGTCACTCTCTCTGCTTAGCTTTGAATTTCTGCCTGGAGACTTTCTGGCTGTGTAATGCTGAGCACAGTCTCAACCTGTCTCCTTGTCTTTTCATCATAGACTTGTTTTACGACCACTGAATACAGAGGGCTGCTGTAAGAGTTACAGCATGGCACTTTGCACGTAGTAAGAGCTCAAACATGGTAGCTGTTTTATAGTGCATCTCCCGGGCAGATCTCATCCATCCATCCATCCATCCATCCATCAGTTTATCCATCAAACTGATTGCCGAGTACCTAGTACACAGGTGATTGACTTAGTCCCTGCAACAAGAGGCTTGCAAGCTAGTTAGGGACACACAGACACACAAGGACAACGACAGAGGTTTGAACAGAGCCTGTGGCAAGGGATGGGGGCGCCAAGGAGTGGTGGCCAATTCTCCTTACAGAAGAGGATCAGGGCTGGAGAGCTGACCCTCAAAAGGTGAGGGATGGAAGGTTCCTCTGAGCTGAGAAGTGTGTGGCCGAGCCTACTTCCCCTCCTTGTGTTTCCGACTCCATCTGTTCCAAGCAGCCCCTTGGATAACAGAGCGGTCAATTATGCCAGCAGCTAATTTTCCCATCCACAGTCCACAGTGCCATGTGGCCTCGCCCAGCATCAGTGGGCATGCTGCAGGCACCAGATGTCTCCCAACGTCTTCTCAGTTCAAGATTGATGAGGAGGGTCAGGGGTCCCCCAAAGACTGCCCTCTTCTCTCTACCTCCTGTGCTAAGTCCTGGCTTCCAACAGGCTTTGAATGCTTTGGTCCATTGCAGCGAGCAGGCTCAGTTCACAGGGACTGGAGTTTATGAACCCAAACCAGACACATGGTCTGTGCATGATTTGGCAATAGGACAGAGTACCAGGATTACCATGAAATTGCAAACAGATGGGAGGGAGGTTGTACCTGTGTGGTGTGGTTGAAGGGACTGAATGACATGGGCCCCCAGCAACACACACACAAACACACACACACACACATACACACACTCCCCATTCCCCACTTAGCTCGATGCCTGGGATTTCACAATCATTTCTTTGTCTACAACTTATTCACACAGTCATGCCCCCATGCGTAAAACATGCTTTTAACAAACATCTACAGAGCACCCCAAAAGTGCCAAGCCCTGCGCTAGGCATGGAGGACCCCAAAATGAACAAAACCCAGTCCCTGCTCATGGTCAGAAGCTCATCCTTGGCTGGGGGAAGAAGACTCACAAACAGGCGAACAAAATCCAGCAAGGCTGGAGTGAAGCACCACACACGGGGTGCCAGAATGTTGGCTAGGGCCACCTAACCTTGCTGGGGGCAGCCTTGAGGCGAGGGGAGGACGGGGAAAGCTTCCTGGAGACGGTGACTCGGCATGTGGGCGTTGAAGTTTGAACAAAAGCCAGCTGAGCATAGGGGCTGGGGTGACGGGAGGGGTTCAGTCTAAGGTGAGGCCTGAGGGAAGGTGCTTTAACGTGGTTTTCTCAGCTGCCACTCCCTGGTGTGGGTGTCATGGAAACGCTCCCAAGAGCAGGTGGGCGTGAAGGAGGGCTGGGTTGGAAGAGCCCCGAGCCCTGTGGAGTAAAAAAGGTGGGGTAGCAGCTAAAGGTGAACCAAGGGCACCCTCCCTGTGCTTCAGCAAGAAAGGGACAAGGCTGGGAAGAGGGAAGGCCGGGAACTGGCCACCACGAAGCACTGACTTTGTACCACCTGCTAGATTCGGCCCTTCGAGCCTGCATGACAAACCAGGCTATTTTATCTTTGTCCCTTATTTGAGGGTATTTCTTATCAGTTCCCTTCCACCAGCTGGTTAGCTCCCCAAGCAGGGTCTGGGTCTTCTGTTTCTTCTGTTTTATTAAAACAGCTTATTTAGGCTCTGCACACAGGAAGTGCTTAGTGAAGGATGACTTTGGTTGAGACACAGGGATCTAGTTGGGTTCCCAGAAAGTCTGCCTTGGCGTTCACCCGTCTCAACAATGTCCTTTTGACTCCACCTTGACCCCGGGAGGCAGGGGCTGTAGTGGGAATCTGGGCCCTGGGTCCTGACCATGGAAGCCTGGGTGAGTCCAAGAGCCTTTCTGGGCCAAAGTGTCCTCATTTGTGAGACTGGGGTGGGGCATGGGGTGGCTCCTGAGGCTCTTTGAAGAAGGAGGCTTTGTAGCAGCCCCTCACCCCACCCCAACCCCCTCATGACGTCAGCTCATCTGCCATGCCCTGCCCTGGTTTTCCTCCTTGGCCACTAATGCCACTGTGGGAAATGTTACTTGGGGCAACCAGTGGATCTGTAAGCAGGTTCTTCTAATAAGTTAAGCTGCAGGAAGGCTGCTCTGCTGTCTACACTGTGTTCAGCTACTGCTCTCAGTATCTTGTGGGGATTGCAGAAGCTATCAGCATCATTCAACCCACTAAGGCCACCCAGCACGTGGAAGGGAAGGAGTCTGAGCTTTCACACAACCAGCAAGGGACCCACTCTCCGGTGTGTGCAGAGGGAGGGAAGGGGTGGGGAGTGGTAAACAAGTAAATTAGTCAGGGCACTGTGGGATATGCTGCCTAACAAACCAACCCCAAACCTTAGGCATAACCCCACAGAGGTTTATGTCTCACATTATATGTTCAGTGTTGTCTAGAGGTGATAGGCATGCTCCGCCCAGCACAAGAGCCAGGCTGAGGGGCCAGGCTGATGGAGGCGCCATCATCTTGTGGCTGTGGCACCTGGAAATGAAGGCTCCATGGTTGCCACAGCAGGGGATGAGAGAAGGGAGGGTTGCACACTGGCTTTTTATTTATTTATTTAGGACAGGGTCTTGCTCTGTTGCCCAGGCTGGAGTGCAGTGGCGTCGTCATAGCTCACTGCAGCCTCGAACTCCTGGGCTCAAGTGATCCTCCCACCTCAGCCTCCAGAGTAGCTGGGACTTCAGGCACAGGCCACTATACCTGGCTAATTTTTCCATTTTTTGTAGAGATGGGGTCTCGCTTTTGCTGAGGTTGGTCTTGAACTCCTGGCCTCAAGAGATCCTCCCGCCCTGGCCTCCCAAAGTGCTGGGATTACAGGCGGTTGAGCATGTGCCTGGCCGTGGCTCTTTAGTAGTTTAGCTTGTTACTTTCACTTACAGGCTTTTGGCCAGAACCAGTCACGTGGCCTGCCTGGCTGCAAGGGGTCTGGAAAGTGGGGGGGGGGGGGGGGTTTCTGGTAGCCAGACAAGCACCTCTGCCCAGGGGATTTAAGAAGACCCGAAAAGAACCACAGAGGGAAGAAGTGAGTGAGCAAGAGAGTGAGTGGAGGGTGTGAGGGCTCATTTCCAAGCCTGGAGCCTCTTGGGCCAGGCCTGAGTCCCAAGGGCCCTGGGAGCTGCACAAAGCCATCCCTCCCCTGGGGGCTGTGCCAGCCACAGTCCAACTGTCACCTCCAGAATTACATTTCAAAAACTCGTTTTGAGAGAGACAAGCTGGGCCCAGGGGGGCTGTATCTCTGTGTTCTTGTCCTTGGGAGGCGGAGAAAGGAGACAGGGAGGAGGAAGGGGAGGGGCAGTGGGAGGGACGGGCCAGGCTGCGGAAAGCAATTAGTGGAGAATGGGAAATTACTTTCTGGGTTTGTCTTTGGCAGCTAAGCCTCACTGTCCCCAGGGGCATCAGTAGGGCTGAGCTGACAGCCAAGCTGTTGTACCCTTGGCCAGGGAACCACTCTGGGGTGAGACTTAGGGCTAGAGGGAATGGAGGGCCTGGGATGAACTGGGGAGGGCTGTCCCCTGGGTCCTCCCTGGAAGTCCCTTGAAGTGGCCTTGGTTGTCATGTGCCATAGGGTCTTCCTGTAGGTTATACACTTGGTTTTGTCAAAGGCAGGAATGGTGTACCGTTTCATCCATGCATCCCCATGGTGCCAGCGGGTACCTGGATATCTTGGTTGGGGTCTACCCCCACCCAAAGTAGCGCCTGAGGCAAGTACTTGAGTGCAGGTAGTTTAATTGGGAAGCAGGCACAAGGGGTGAGGAGAGAGCCAGGAAAGGAGGACGAGCCATATAAGGCTGCCATATTGAGGTTGTGGCTGGGGGCAACAGGTGCTGAGTCCAGGGGGCTCCCTGAGAAGCATGGGCGCCTGAGGAACAGGAAGTCTGAGATTTATCCACTGGCTCCCTTCTCCATGGGTGTTAACTGCCCTGACTTCTGGGCTGCATTTGCCTTAAGGGGGTCTTTGATCTGCAGTGCATGGAGGCTGCAGCCCAGAGTGAGTCTGGGTCCTCACCGGACTGTCCTCTGCTGCTGCAGCTAACATTAGTAGTAGGTTCCGGGGTATGGCACGGGGGTATTGGAGGTGTGTGCCACGCAGTGGCAGGGCAGCCCTGGGAAGGGGGGTTGAGGAGTTCCCTGGTTGGTGCCAGTCCCACGGACACATTTCTCCACACCCCATTCAACTCCCACAGTTGGTGACCTCCTGAGACCAGGACACCTGCCTTTTCTATTTCTGGGTTCCCAGTGTCCTGCACAGAGCCCAATATGTGGCAGAAGCTCGGGAAACATATGTCATGGAAAAAAACCAAATCCATGGGCAGGGCAGGCGTGAGGATATGTGCAACTCTTTGACCCTAGAGCAGTTTCTCTCCTGCTTGCCTACGTGGGGCAAGTACAGGGACACCCAAAAAGCACCCTGGGACGTAGCCACCTAGATTCTATCTCAGGCTCTAATATAATGATCTCTCAAAGTATAATACTAAGGCTCAGTTTACATTGATGTACGGGGAAAATACAACCTAAGTTGGAGTTGGACCTGTAAGAACCTAGGAGCTCCTAAAAGGGTAGAGGGATATCCGCAGGTTTTGTTTGCCATCCTGCTTCTCCCCCTATTCTGACAATTCATGACTCCGATTGGGTCATGTGCCCCTTCCCACTTTTGGAGAACTAACTGCCCTCTCCTGACACCTCCCTTCCTCCAGGTGCTTCTGCAGGGGCTGCCCATCACATTATCCTGGAATTGTGTGCCAAGCCCCAGTGATTGGCCCAGGAATGGGCACATGACCCAAGCTGGGCCAATCAGAATCCTTCCCTGGGACAGTGCATGTGCACACTTGGAGACAGAGAAGCCTTTTCCTTCCCTTTGGACTTTGAACTGGAAGGGTGATTCTGAGGTGCCAATGGCCACATCTTCCCAGGTAAGGTGGCCATCCAAACAGAAGGTAAGAGGGGAACCAGCTCCTGGTGGGCTGCCCCAGATGTCTGGTGGCCTCCTGTGGGGTGACCCCACTGGGACAGCTTCCTTCCCAGGGTGCTGGTGGCAGACCCAGGATCCTCTGGCCTTTCCAATATGCTGTGGTGACTGCTGGCCTGTTCTAATTTAGGCAGCCTGGGTGTCATAAACAAAGTCTGACTGCTTGGCAGGTGGAAAGGTTAGATTTGCATGAAGTGGCTTCTGTAAATCCATTGCTTGCTTCTGACGTCGCAGGTTTGGGCCTGGAGGCGGCTCTAGGCCATCACCTGGTGTGGGGAAGCAGCCCGCGTTCTGCAAAAGTCTGGGCAATCTGGGCCTTTTCATTTCAGCCCAGCCTCTCATTTTCACTAGCATGGTATCATGTGTTCACTACTTTGGATCTGAGATACGATCTTGGCAGTCAGCTCATAGGCCAGAGGAAATGAAGGCAGGGCCCAGAAGCCCGCAATTCCTCACCCCTATGGGAGGCAGAAGGGAGCCACGGGCGTGGGGGGGGATTGTTTGTTTCTAACTTTTTTGGGGGAATCATTTTAGATTTACAGAAAAGTTACCAAAATAGTACAGAGAGTTCCTGCACACCCATCACCCAGTTTCCTCTAATGGTAACATCTTACATAGTAACAGTACATTTATCAAAACTAAGAAATCAACATTGGCACGGGACTATTTACTAAACTTCAGACTTTATTCAGATTTTATCAGTTTTTCCACTTATGTCCTTTTTCAGATGCAGGGTCAAATCCAGGATGCCACATTACATTTAAGGGCCTTGGTTTTTTAATAAATAAATACATTTATCTGTCTATATATCTATTTATAAAACTTTATTGAGGTATAATAGGCATACAATGAATTATACAATGTATAAAATATACATTTTGATAAGTCTGACATAGGTATACACCTGTGAAACTATCACGTGGTAGGTATTTTAGCTGAACTACAAAATAGCAAATAACCAAACTTGTTTAGAGTTTACTAAATCCAAACACTGTCCTAAACACTTTACATGAATAAACATATTTATCCCTTATAACAACGTGGAAGATGAGATTACTGCTGCCATCCCTAGTGTAGAAATACACCCCCACACTCTCCATCATGTGATGTGGCAGGAGCTCCCTCTAGAATAGGGGAAGTATATTTTCCCACCTGTTATGGACTGAATTGCTTTCATAATTAAAGTTAAATGAGGTCATAAGGAGGGGGTCCTAATCTAATAGGACTACTGTCCTCATTAGAAGAGGAAGAGACAGCAGGGGTGTGTGCACACAGAGGAAGGCCATGTGAAGGCACACGGAGAAGGTGGCCACCTGCAAGCCAGGAAGAGAACCTTCCCTAGAAACCAACCCTGACAGCACCTTGATCTTGGACTTCCAGCCTCCAGAACGTGAGAAAATAAATTTCTGTTGTTTAAGCCACCCACTCTGTGGTATTCTGTCATGATAGCCCGAGCAAACTGATCCACCACCCTATTGATATTGGGTTGGACCACACAACTTGCCTTGGCCAATGATATGCTGGCAGATGTGATGTTTGCAAAGGTTTTAGTGTGCTTGGTAGATGTGGTTTGCCCTCCTACACTCCTGTGATTCTCTGTGAGAAAGACAGACCCTGGGAAGCCACTGGTCTGTGGAGAATGAAGCACATGGAGCTGACCTGATCCCAACCTGTGGGATGGAGAAAAGACTGGCCAATTCTGGCCAAGCCCAGCAGAGGATCAGCTGACCCGCAAACCCATGAGAAAGAAAATGAATATAGAGGTTATAAGCCATTGACATTTTAAGATTATTTGTTATGGATAAAAAACTAATAACCTGTGAGTTGAGATACTATTGTTATTCCACATTTTATCAGTGAGGTAATTTAGGCACAGAGAGGTTAAGTGACTTGTCCAAGGCCACACAGCTGGTGAGTAGTACATCTAGGATATGAAGCCAAGCAGTCTGGCTCCAGTGTCCATACTTGCAACTGGTTCTTTTTTTTTCCTTTCCTTTCCTTTTTCCTTTTTTTTCCCCCAAAAGACAGGATCTTGTTCTGTCGTCCAGGCTGGAGTGCACCGGCACGATCGTAGCTTGCTGCAATCGCGAACTCTTGGGCTCAAGCGATCTTCCCACCTCGGCCTCCCAAAATGCTGGGATTACAGGTGTGCGCCACCGTGCCCAGCTGCGACTGATTCTACTATGATCGGAGTTCTCCCCATTCTTTGATCCAGCGATTTAATTAACTGTTTTGTTGACTTGTTAATTCATCAAACATTCACACAAAGGAGAGTACCCCATTAGTTTCTCTCATACACTTTTTCTTTTGGCAGCTATCAATCTTGTCCTTCTTAGCAGTGATAAATTGTTGTCATTCATATGAGTCTATTTCTGTGCTGGCTGATCTGTCTCTCTTGTCAGACTTTAAATTCTTTGAGGGCAGGGGCTGTGCTGTTTTTGTTCCCACCATATACCCATCAATAACAGTCCATAATTGCTTATTGAATAAAACTGAGTGACTTGTTAAATGCCAGCCCTGGCTACCTTTTGGAAACACAGAAATAAGTCACGTTACCTGTCTGAAGGTCAGGTGGTGGAGTGGGTGGGGGGTTCCGATCCCCAAACGCCATGCTAACGAGCTTGGACTTTACCTGCAGGCCGTGGGGAGTGGCTAGTCGCTGGTTCCTGAATGTGTTAGAGCTGACACTATAGGCATTTTCGTTAGATTATGGAAAATGTATTTATGCATCAAAGAGGTGATGACAAAGATTCTGTGCAGCTCTGAGACTTGCTGATTGGTCTGACCAGGGTGCCCAGAGGGGGAGGCAGACCGGGATGGAGAAGCAACTGGGTGGCTGTAGCAGAAGTTATGTGAGCTGGGAAGGGGTAGTGTCAACAGCAAGGGGAAGGGGCCAGTAGGACAGATATTTAAAAGAAAGGTGACATGAGCCTACTGAAAAAGCAGAAGGAGGCAGGAAGGAGAGAACAGAGTCAGAGGGCGTCCAAGTTTAAGCCAGAGGTTGCACGGAATGCCCTCGGCACTGTGTCTGGTATCTGGCCCGGGGCAAGAGCTCAATAAGTGGTCATTATCGTTGGGGTTGTTGATGATTCAAGGGAAAAATGTCGCTGCTGAAGTCTGGACCTGAGGTTTGGGACTCAACAGCAAGTGACTGAGAGTTGTGAACTTCAGAGCTTTGGACTGGGAAGCAGGCGACCTGAGATCTAACTACTGGCAGAGCAGTGATTGTATCCAGGTCATCTAACTATTTTTTTAAAAAATTTTTTACTGTGGTGAAATATACATAACATAAAATTATCTGAAGCCCAAACATCAATTATCTGAATTGTATACTTAAAAATTGTACACTTAAAAATTTTTACCATTCTTAGGTATACAATTCAGTGGCATTAAATACATTCATGTTGTTGTGCAACCATCACCACCATCCATTTCCAGAACTTTTTCATCACCCCAATGGAAACTCCATACCTGTTAAGGATAACTGCCCAGTCACCCCCACCCCAGCCCCTAGTAACCTCTGTTCTACTTTATGTCTCTATGAATTTGCCTAACCTAGATATTTCATACAAGTGGAATCATACACCATTTGTCCTTTTATATCTGGGTGTCTGGCTTCTTTCACTCAGCACGATGTTTTCAGGGTTTATCCACAATGTAGTGTATATCAGAACTTCATTTCTTTTATGGCTGAATAATATTCCATTGTATGGAGATATCACATTTTGTCTATCCGTTCATCTGCTGATGGGCATGGATTGTTTTCACCTTTTGGCTGTTATGAATAATGCTGCTATTATGATGCTTGTATTCAAGTACAAGTGTCTGAGTTTCTGTTTTCAATTCTTTGGGGTGCGTACCTGGCAGTGGAATTGCTGAGTAGCTACGTTTGGCCATCAATTTGCTGTGTGCCTTTGGTGAAGTCACTTCTGCTCCTTGGAGTTCTTTCCTCGTATCTTTAAAATGTAGGTTTCTTTTGATTTTGCTGTGCTGAAGAAGCCAGGTGGAAGGCTGCTGTCTCTGAAAGATAAAAAAAGGAGCGTGCGTGTGGAGGGCTGAGGGGCCAGCCTCAGTGGGGGCGGGATTGGCCACCAAAGAGGAGCTAGCAAAGGAAACAGACGAGGATGGGGGTGGTGGAGGAAGAACATCTTTGGGATTGGGAGAAACGCTGGGAAAAGGAGGAGGGAGAGAAAAAGGGGAGCCTGACCCGGAGTGCTCAAAACCAGGTTGTTAATTCGATTTGATGAGATGAGGTTGGGATTCAGCAAAAAATCTGGGGCGGGAGCAGGACTTGTGTGGCAGGAGTGGAGGTCGCCAGCTGCCGGTGAGGGCAGGTGAGGGGCCAGAGAGCAGGCTGGGACAGCTGCAGCTTGGTGTAGCAGGGTCAAATTGGGAGAAGCAAAAGGACTGCTAAGCCAGCCTGTCACTAGTGACTCAGGGTAAAGAAAACGCGTTTTCAAAGGGAAATTGACATTGGCAATAGATGTGCTTCTTACTTTATTTACACATACCCTATCTGGTTCCATACAAAATTTAAGGAGGACAGATTTGGGCATCAGATAATGAATGCTGTGCATTTTGGATTAGGAAAAGACTGTAAATAGATCATGTGATAATCCCTTCTGTTAATGTGTTTAAGAATAATTATTATTTACTGAGCAGCTCTTCCGCAACTGACCCGCTGACCTGCTTAATTACTCTTCACACTAACCTGAATAGAGTTGGTTACCTTTTTTTGGGTAACCAGTTCATGGATTTCCCATTTTACAGATGGGAAAACTGAGGCTTGGAAGACAAAATGACCTCACACTAGAAGAAGAGCAGAGAGAGATTTGAACTCAGTCTGCCCAGTTCTGAAGTGCATGCTCAGGACCTTTGGAATCTTGGTCTTTCTAGGATGGCTGACCAGCCATTCGTCCTTGGTCTCCACTGGCTCCTTCCTTCTCTCCAAAGAAGACTTCACATAATATGGGTGTCCAGACTGTCTGAAGGTGGAGGGAGGGGAGGGATGGCCCCTGGGCCCCTCCCCGGGTCTTGGCTTCCCCCTTGCTGGAGCTGTCCACAGATCCCTGTGCAGGGTGCAGGAATGGAAGGAACATTGGACAGGGAGGAAGTCAGTGGAGCTGGCGTGAGCACCAGCCCCAGGCCTGTTGGGTGGCCCTGAGCAAGGTGACAGCACTTTCTGAGCCTCAACATGCTGTGATCTGGAGATAATGATCCCTCCCTGGCAGGGCTGCTATAGGGCCAATCATGAATGTGAAAGGTTTTCTGAACAACTGAGCCTGGGGCGGATGAGGGATGTTGGCATTGCAGCCCTGCATGTGGGCCATGGCCACTGCCAGCAGGGCATCTCCCTGCCACTCTCTCTCTGTTGTGTTTTCAGAGGGAGTGGAGCCCCTCGGTTTCAAGCCAGATCTGGGCTTCCAAAGACTCATGAGGGAGGACCAACAAGGGAAGCTTACAGAAGGATTCTGGATAAGAGGGTGCGAGGGGGCGAGTCCTTGGCCAATCAGCACCTCCCCTGTGTGTGGGGTGTGTGTGGGGGGGTATGTGTGTGTCTGTGTGTGGGGTGTATGGGGTGTGTCAGTATGTGTGGGGTAGTGTGCCTGGCATCTCCAGCCCACCTGCCTTCCCAAAGCCTGTGCATCCCGCCTGGGTCACTCCAGGTGGCACCTTGACAGCTGCAAGATATGCCAGCAGCAGCCCCAGCTGTACCTCCCTGTCTGGTTGTCCTGTGCTCTCTGCCTCCTCCCTACCCCGGCTGGTCCCCAGCTGGGGACCTGCTAAGCTCCTCCTTCTGACTGATCCTGTAGCTCCTGGGGCTGCGGCTGCCCTTAGCCCAGAAGACTTTGTATCCCTGGCAAAGACAGTTATTGGGGTCAAGGTGGCCCTGCCTGTTTCAGCCCCTGCCCGGCCTTATTCCCTTTTAGCTTCCGACAAAAGCTGGACCTCAAGAACTGCCCACAGTGAGAGGTGCAAATCCCCCTCCCCACCCCACGAGTGGCTGGACCTAAATGCAGTGTTTGTAGGACTCATTGTCCCCTAGGGTCAGGACAGAGGTGATATTTGAAAGAATTCACAAGCAGTTTGGCCACGTACTGACCACTCAGAATGGACTCTGTGCTTGATGAATCCAAAAAAAGCCCTTTTTTGTTTTTGTTCCAGAGGTCATCAGTAATCACTGGGGGAGGAGGACAAGAAGGGAGCGTCCTGAGTTCCAGGAACGCTGGCACTGGGGCCGCTGCACTGTCCCTGATCCCAGCTTCTCCTCCTGGTAGCAGTGATCCTCAGGTGCTGAGTAATCAAGCACCCCTTCACTCCATGCCGGGTACTGTGCCAGCACTTTCTATGTACGATCTCATTTGATCCCCGTCCAGCCCTTCGAGGTAGGCTACATTGTCATCATTCCCGTTCTACAAACAGGAAAGCTGAGCCCAGAGGAGTCAGCCCCTTGCCATGTTACACAGCCAATTAGAGGCACAGCTCAGATTTAGTACCAGGCAGCTGGGTTCTTCCAGCTCCCTTATGCACCTGTTCCCTGCTGGGGGAAGCCAGCTGGGGGCGTGCAGACTGCCTCAGAAGGTGATTGCTGAAGCCCCCCAGACTTCCTACAGTAGAATTCCCTGTAATTTGGTTATAAATCATGTTCCTAACCAAGCCGGCTCTGAAGGTCGTGCCGGTAATCAAACTGTCAGCAGCCATCTTCGGCGGCTGCCATAATCAGGCCCTGAGCCCGGAGAGCCCAGGGAAATCAAGCTTCCTGCCCACACTTTTGGAGGTGGGTAAGAGGCTGGAAATGGGAACAGGTTAACAGAGCTTGCAGTTGGGGCCAGGTGACCATTGTGCTTCTGGCTTCAAGATAATGAAGGAGGAGAGAAGCTCCAGCCTCCACTCTGAGCTCATGGTCCTTCCCGTTAACGGCAACGTTGCCCAAGTTGAACCTCCTGGTCCGTGGAAGGTGGCAGCTTGCAGGGTTCTGATGACATCACATAAATACGTGTTGGGGAGTCTTCCCTGGTGACATGAGTCTTGAGGAGGAGGCAGAGGAGTTAGCTAAGTGGCAGATGCTCTTGCGTGCACCACCCTGTGTAGTCCCTGAGCTAGCACCAGGTGGTAGGAAGAGCCTCTTATAATCTCCATTTCCTGGAGGCTCAGAATGGCAAAGGGGCCAGAGCTTGCAAGTATTCAGGTTGGCATTTAAACTTATATCTGGGTTTTTTCTTGTAACTCTAACAGTATTTTCCAATTTTGAAATTTTGAAATAAGTCTGGAAAATGCTGGTTAAACTAAGAAAAATAAGTTTCCTATCTGCAGGACTTTTCAGGGCCTTTAACAAACTTATTAATGATTCTTCATGGGTTGAAGCAGCCGGGGCCTGGGCCCTGGAGGCTCTGGCAGGCAAAGGATTAGTACTACATCCCTACTCTAGCATGCATGCGTGCAGAGGACCCCAGCCCACCAGGGGAGCATGGCTGGCTTGCTCTCCAAGCCCCTGTGCTACATCTGTGTGCAGCCTGGGGTGGGAGGAGCTGAGGCCCAACTCCACACAATGTTACAGGAAACCCCTGGAACAAGGCAGGAGGATGTCAGGGGGTGTTCTCTGACCCCTTGCTGAAACCTTTAAATACTCGCTGGCTCACTCAGGGGCAATCACGCTGACCCACCCCTGGCCTCACCTTCTCAATTCCGCTGGGGTAACAGCAGCCTCCACCTTCCAGGACCCTCTGTGCACCTGTACACCTGGATTCCAGGCCTGGCTTCCCTCCAAGGTGGCTGTTCCTTAGATGCCCTCAGGCACCTCCCAACTTACTCTCTTTACTGCCATCTAAGTTAGCTCCTGGACTGCATCCATGGACATTCCTTGACCCCAAGTCCAAGAACAAACAGAAAATTAATGAAACAGATGGGCTCTGTCTGCTCTGCCAGCTCTGAGCACAACTCCCTATTCTCAGGGCAGGGACCCAGCTTCCTTACTGTGGCTGAAATTGGACTAAACCATTTCTCCTTTGCTCCTGGGTACACAGCTGGACTACATTTCCCAGCCTCCCTGGTAGTCAGGGGGGCTTTGGGCCACATGACTGAGTTCTGGCCAGTGGAATGCAGGTGGAAGTGATGACTGCCCGGTCCAGACCTGGCCTGTGAAACCTCCTGTGCAACACCCCTTTCTTTTCTGTTGGCCAGATGCAGAGGATCCAACAGAGAGCTCTGAGGCCGTAGGAGACGGGGGAGGACAAGCTGGAAGGAGCCCTTAGAGGGGACAGACCTGGGTGGAAATCCCAGCTCAGCCATTGAAAGCTGTGTGATCGTGAGCAATTCACTTACCTCTCTGAGCTCAGTTTCCTCATCTATATATAGAGGATAATAATAATGTTTTCCTTGTAGGGTTGTTTTGAGGATCAAATAAGATTCTTTGATTTGAGATAACTCTGAAAGACCGTCTGAGCCCCAGAGCTCCCTGCAGAACTGGCTGGGGCTCCACTGCATTCAGTTCAACTTCTCCCTCTGTCCAGTTCTGTTCTTTTTCTTTGCACAAATCCCTATTTCTGGGTTCTGATGGAAGACAGTATTGGGAAAGGTCATGAGAAGCAGACTTTATGATGGGATTTTTGAGTCGTATTACTTGCTGGTCAGCTAGCAACGAGGACGCCATCCCTGATGGTAGGTGCCTGTCATGCTGTAGCAGTACAGTTGTCAAAACTGTCAGTGGTGGTGGACTGGGATGGAAAATCTGTGGAAGGGACGCATTGGCAGATACAGCATCTCAGGCATTTGAGAGGTTTGGGGGAAGTAATCATTATTAAGACTATGGAGTCAGATAGCAATTGCTGGGGCGCTACCACTGCATTGAAGAAAGACCGCAAAAGGCTGAGGGTGATTAATCACCAATTTAAGTGAAGTGTGGAATCCAGAGGCCTCCTTGGCAGCATGTATCAAGAGACTCTCATCTCCTGCAGCTCGAAGACAGAAAAAGCTGAGGATCAGGCCCAGAACGTAATTACAAGTGGAGCTACAGAGAAGGTTGAATTCTCGACTCTGGTGAGTCTGCTACTCCAAGGTCAGAGCCTTGATTGGAAAGAGTAGGATGCTTATGTGTGACATACGGAATGGGACATCTGGGTGGATGCACTTGAAAATCTTGAATTCCCCAATTCTCCTAAACCCTCTGGGCCTGCAGAAGTGGCCCGCTCTGTTAAAGGCAAGCACCTTGCTTGAAGGTGATGCAGAGGCCTCTGACTTGCGAGACAACACGTGCCTGCCTCAGGGTGGACCTCCGCCACCCGTTCTGCCCACCAGACCAGTAACCAGGGTGAAGTTACAACACAGTTCAGTTATGCTAAGGAAAGAAAGGGACAAAATGTCAAAGAGGCTGCAGGATCCAGCCAACATTCACTGGCAGACATCAAAAGAGTATACATGGGGTTAGATCTTGAAGGTGCTGGGATCGAAGGTGATGGAGCATGAGGCTGGATGGGTAGACTTCATCGACAAGGGAGCACCCTCCCGGGATACAGGATTTAACATCCTGGCAAGGCCCCCAGGAGATGGTGCTAACCCGCTGTAGGGCTCATGCTAGGTGGACTAGAAGTGCCAGAGCTGCTGTGGCACATGGTGTAAGAAGGGATCAAAAAGCTCAGAGAAGTGAGTGTGCCAGAATGGATATACCATGTAAAGCCAGAAAACCCACCTGCTCACTGCGTTCCGTGGGAATTCCTAGAGGACTGTCTATTCACCAAGCACTGGTGAGAGCAGTGACAGCATGGTCGAAAAGCTCAATGGTGGCTGTCCTCTATAAGCCCAGGCTGACAGGAGGAGATGCTGTGACAGACTGGGCTCCCTGATAGCAACAGGGAAGATGGGATTCTGAAACAACAGAGGCCCGATGGTGGAACTTAACATCCAAAACAAGGCAGACAAAATTATGGTAATGAGCAATAAGGTCCGATTGGCAAGTAGGGAGCCTGCAGAGAGCTATAAAAATGATTACTAGAACACAGTGTTCCCAGGGGCAAGATAGGTGGGCAGCCAAAAAGAGTATTCTGTAATTTACACAGCCAAAAGAATTCAAGCAAAGATGGTCAGAAGGCTAAAGTAGCTGCCCCAGTAAAAGGCCATGATCCTTTACTGAGCCAGAGCTCAGACCGAGAACCCAGTCGGTGAAGGAGAGTCTGGCTGAGTCCCCAAGAAGAAAGAGCCCATAACACATGGCAAGTGTACGTGGTAATGGTTACCGTAGCCCTCTGCAAAGGGACCTACAGCCATTTACCAGGGTTACTGTACCCTGGTGAAAGGGGAATAACCAGACATTTACTACTGGATACAAGGTCCAAGATGATATACTGATACATAGGGGTCCAAAGTGTCATCGTGACCTCCAGTTAGAGTAGGGGCAGGTGGGAGCCAGAAAATAAGTAGAATCCTGGCCCAAGCTTTGACCACAGTGGATCCACTGAGTCCACAAACCCATCCAGTTACGCGGTTCCTGAATGTGTAATTGGGGTGGACACACATAGTTGACAGAACTCCTACACTGTTCCCTGGCCTGTGGGCTAAAAGCTATTGTAGTCAGGAAGGCCAAATGGAAGTCTCTGAAACTGTCCCCCATCCTGACCAAGTAAAAAACAAAACAAACAAAAACCCCAGAATCACCTCCCAGGGGAAATGGCAGAAATTAGCATCACCTTTAAAGACCCCAGATGCACGAATGGTGGTCCTCATCTGATCCTTATTCAATTCACTAGTTTGGTTCTTACCAAAAAAATGAGATGAATTCTAGAAGTTGCAAGTAGACGTCCACACATGCAACCAAGCAGTAGTCTCGATTGCAGCTGCTGCACTGCATATAGTATCGGGCAGAAACACAGCCTCAGGTACGTGGTGTGTGGCTGTTGGTCTGGCAAATGCCTTTTTTTTCCATTGCTTTTAGGAAGGGTGATCAGAAGCAGTTTGCATTCACGTGGGATGGAAAACAGTGCACATGTACAGTACTGCCTTATACATATGCCGAGTTTGCCACCTTCTGTCATAATATAGTGTAAAACTGGTTCTCCACTGGGGTGTTTGGCAATGTTTAGAGATATTTCTGGGTTGTCACAACTGGGGTGGGGTGTGCTATTGGCACCTAGTGGGTAGAGGTCAGGGATGCTGCTAAACATCCTACAATGCACAGGACAGCCCCACAGCAAAGAATTATCTGCTCCCAAGTGTGAATAGTGCCAAGGTGAAGAAACTCTAGACTAAAGGGATCTTGACCATCCCATCCTTCCACAGGACATCACGCTGGCCCATTTTATCAATGAGACACATTGGTCCATTATATCAATGACATCGTGTTAATTAGCCTGGATGGGCAAGAAGTAGGCAGTACTTTGCAGGCCTTGATAAGACAGATGTGCTTCAGAATGTGGGGACTGAATATAAGTGAGCTGTTTAGGGGTACAGTGGTTTGGGGCATGCCAGGACATTCCCTCCAAAGGAAAGAACAATTGTTGCATCTTGCACTTCCCACATATCAGAAGGAAACACAACATCCGATAGGCCTTTTTGGGTTCTTTAAGCAATATATTCTACACTTAACGAATACTGCTCCAACCCATTTTACCAAGTGACATGGAAGGCTGCAGCTTTGAGAGGAGCCCAAGGCAGGAAAGAGTTCTGCCGCAGCTCCGGGCTGTGGTACAAGCAGTCCTGCGGCTAGGGTCATGTGACCCAGCAGACTCTGATAACAGACGTGTCTATGGTGAGAAAAGATGCTTTGAGTTTATGGCAAGCCCCAAGAGAATAACAATAACAACACAGATCCCTAGAGTTCTGGAACAAGGCCATGCCATCTGTAGTGGAAAATTATATACAGTTTGAAGAATAGCTTTAGTATGCTTCTGGGTCTTGGTAGAGCTTCAGGCCCTGATCAGCCCGGCAATGACACCCTGTGAGCATGGAGAGTCATCCTCCAGCACACGGTGCACACCCAGATTAATGACCCTTATATTACATGTGCTGTGTCTGTAGAAGGTAAAACATGTCGTCTGGAAGACAAGGGGAGAAGGTAGGAGTGGCCTCCCTCACTGTCACTCTCAGTGACTCACTCAGGAAACTTGTGTTTCCTGTCCCTGCAACTTGAAACTTTGTGTGTCTAAAGGTCTGTTCTGGTTCCCAGATGGGGAACACTTTCACCAGGGTGCAGAGGAAAAATTCCATTAAACTTTAATCCACATCTGCCACCCGGTCATTTCAGATTCCTTGGACCAAAAGACCAGAAGGCAAGGAAAAGGAATAACTGAACCTGATCGGACGGCAGCGGAAGGTAGGATTGCTGTTACACAATGAGGGCAGGGAAGAAAATCAATTTTGGTACCCAAGTGATCCACTGGGCTGGTTCTTGGCACTCCTTTGCCCATTTTTTAAATAGATGGAATCTTGCTAAATTGCCCAGGCTGGAGTGCAGTGGCTATTCACAGGCACAACCATAGTTCACCATAGCCCCAAGCTCCTGGGCTCAAGCGATCCTCCTGCCTCAGCCTTCTGAGTAGCTGGAACTACAGGCGCATGCCACCCTCCTTGGCTCCTTGCCCATTTTTGACAACAAATGGATAAGTTCAATAGCCATGAAGGGCGTGATGACCAGGGTCCAGCCCCATTAGGGATGAGAGTCTGGGTCATCCCACTGGGTGAACTCTCTAGATCGGCAGAGGTGCTAGCTGAGGTTGACGGGGATCTAAAACGGGCAGCAGAGGAAGAAGATGTGGACATCAGTTGCAGCCTCAGACCAGCTGCCGGGGCAAAGAAGCTGTGGTTCGACTAAACTAGCATCTTCTTTTAAGTTTTTTTCAGGGAAAGGGACCAACCAGAATCCTGGAAGAACTGTCCCTAGATGGGCAAACTTACTATAGGAAGTGAGCGGATCCCAGCAGAAGGAGGGCTGTACACAGTGAAGGCTGTGGTGCACCTCACAGATCTCCTACTGAGGACCAAGGCACATACTCCCTGGCTGCTGCGAGAGCTGACTGCCAACGGCTCACACCTTCATCCCTCCCCCAGAACTGCCCTCTGCAAAAGGAAATCATCTCACCCAAGATTATGCCCCCTTTTCAAGGGCTTCCCGGATCCAATGACTGATCAGTGCAGGGGTACAAAGTTTTGACTCCTTTGCCTTGATTTGGGACAGCTTCCTAGGTGCATTGCAGCTCCAGATCTCCCTGTGGGGTCGGCTGAGGCCTCTGCTGCAGCTGCGTTGTCTCCTTCGGCCTCATCCCACCTCCCTCACCCCTGTTGCTGCTGCTGAGAGCTCTCCGCATAAACCTCCTGTGTGCACATCTTTGCCTCAGAGTGTGTTTGCTGGGGAAGCTGACCGAAGGTGCTGAGGGTGGGGAGGAACAGTGTCCTTTGTCCTGGCTGTATTAGTCAGGGTTCTCCAGAGGAACAGAACAAATAGATATAGATATATAGAAAGAGATTTATTAGGAGGGGTTGGCTCACATGGAGGCTGATTATGGAGGCTCAGAAGTTCCACGATCTGCCCTTTGCAAGCTGGAGGCCCTGGAAAGCCGGTGGTGTAGCACCAGTCGAAACCTGGAGAACCAGGCAAGCCGATGGTGAAATTCCCGGTCTGAGTCTGAAGGCCCAAGAACCAGGAGCACAGAGGTCTGAGGGCAAAAACAGAGGGATGTCCCAGCTCCAGCAGAGAGCAATTTGCCATTTCTCCACCTTGTTGTTCTATCCTCAGTGCACTGGGTGATGCCCACCCGCCCTGATGAGAGTGGATCTTCTTCAGTCTACTGACTCACATGCAAATCTCTTCTGGAGCCACCCTCACAGACGCACCCAGAAATAATGTTTCACCAGCTATCTGGGCATTGCTTAGCCCAGTCAAGTTGACACCTAGAACTAACCATCACACTGGCCCAGTGGTTTAGCAAAAGGATGCCACACAGGGCTAGACTGAATCATGGCACTCTCTGCTTCCCCTGGGATACCAGGCCTGGAGAGGTCAACAGGGAGCTCTGGGGCTGGTCACCTCCAGCATCCCCTCCTGTGGATTTGAGAAATGAGCATGGAATTCTAGAGGGAGGGGGAGGGGAAGAGGTATAGGAGACCAAGATTAAAAATGCAGCACAAGTGGGCAGGCAGGGAAGTCAGTGATGACTACTTAGTGGCATATAGATTTATACCCCAACTCCAAGCATCCAGGCTTCCAACACAGGTACGTTAGGGAAGCTCGTTTATAAAAAGAATCACCCTGGGACTCATTTACAAGGGAGGCTTCTATTGCATTTAATATATATTTGAATAATAAAATAACAGGAATGGGTTTATAGGTGGTATGGTTTATAGGCAGCTTTCTCTTGATGAATGCTCACAGGAACTCTGTGAGGATGGACCTATCCTAACCTCCATCTCATAGGAAGGGAAACTGAGGCTCAGAGAGTTTAAGTGACTGACCATGATCACACACAAAGTAGCAGAACCAGGTGTCAAACCCAAGTCTGCTATGACCAAAAGAAGGAAAAGGAATAATTTGGGAGCTCTGCTGTTTTGGGACCCCACAGAGAAGCTGTGACTGTTCCATGTTCCTCTTACTGAGCCATCCATTTTATGTTGTCTTCTGGGCATGCACCATTCCTGCCCCAAGTCCAGTTCATGGGGCTGGTGAGAGGGCCGTGAAGAAGACCTCTGAGTGAGGTCCTGGGCCTCTGCCTTCCTCTGCCCGCTTCCTCCTGCCCCGTCTCTGGGTCTGTCTGCCTCCCACACTCTCACGTGCTCAGACCTGGCTGTTGGATTCAGTGTGTGGCTTCAGGAAGTCCCCTGCCTCCTGCTTCTCTGACCCTGTCTTCATGCTGAGAACTTGAAGGCATCCTGTGCTGATAACAAGCTCCCCACATCAGCCCAGTCTGCGGGGTTGGAGTCAACGGCTCTTTCACTGTGTGACGCTGGGCAGATAACTCAACCTCTCTGAGCTCAGCTTTCTGACCTGTGAAATGGGCCTAACAATATCTTCCTCTGGAGATTACTGTATTAAATTAGAGAACATGTGAAAGAGTGTTCCAGAGTGTTCCTTCGCACCCTTCTGTCTTTCCCTCTCTATTCCTGATTCCCAGTTGCTCTTGTCTCATGCCTTGTATGTCCCAAGACTGAAGTGAGCTTTATTCATACTTCAGAAGAAATGCCAGGCTCGGGGTCTGGATCTAATCTCTTCCCAGTTTCCCAGGAGAGTGGCCTGGGGGTGGCTGTGGGGCCCCTTCACCTCTGCCCTCTCCTGCCCTCCCTGGGCCCCTCGGGCCTCAGCCCTCTGCTGCTGTTCACCAATTGTCTCCTGGTTTCCAGCACACACGATTAAATTTTCAGTTTCTTTTCAAGTTTATTTCTCTTGGGTCTCCTGGCTTGCTTGGAGCCAGTAGGGAGCAGAGGTGGTTGAGTCTCTGGGGAAGGCTGGTGAGTTGGGAAGTGACAGGGGAGGTGGGGAAGATTGGCCATTCCCACTTTGCAGGGAGGCACCACGGCACCTTCCCGATGCCCAGTATTCACCTTCTGGAGTTGGGGGCACAGAGCTGAGCCATTGTCATGGGCTTTCATTCTCTGATTTCTACCCACCCCCAACCTTTTGTTCTTTCCCAGCATTACCTGCTTGTTCTACCCAGGTCCTGGAACCTGCAAACACTCTTGCAGCAGCAGGCTCAGGCCAGCCTGGCCTGCAGTGTCCCTCACCCTACCCTGAGATCACTGGATTGTCTGTGAGAGTGGGCCTTTCTCCTGCTGCAGGTGGGATGGTGCCTAGTGTGGGCCTGAGCCTGGGAGGGAAGGGATGTCCTGAGGCCCAGCCCCTACTCTGTTTATCTGGGTAGTTGTGTGACCTTTGGCAAGTCGCACCGCCTCCACTTATGAAACACTGACTGAGTTGGAAAGCATCTTACGTGGCCCAGACTGGGCATTCTTTCCACTTGATTGCCGTGGACTTTGAGCTGCTTCGCCAACCATCCTGAAACTCATTTTCCTTAGGCGCCCCCTCATGAGGCACATTCATAAGTGTTAGAGATGATGTATTCAAAGTGCCCGGCTCAGTCCGTGCCTGGCACATTGTTAGTGCCCAAAAAGTGGTCGCTGTCATTATCACTGAAGGTGGAATGGAGGCCTCGTGTTCTTTTAAAGAGTTTAGAGTATGGAAGACTAAATTTGGCTTCACCAAGAGGAATTCAGGTGCCAAAGTTATGGAGGTGCCTTCTTTGTTTAGCCAATTGCAGCTAGTCCTGGGAACACAGGCCAGAAGGAGACTTCAAATAGATAGTGAAATCACAGGGCAGAGAAGAGGAACAAGCAAAGGGGAGGAGAGGAGCGGACGGGGAGAGGGGACCAGAAGAAAGTCAAGCCGCGTGGTGGTGGGTGACAACTGAGTGAGCGATGAGACCAAGGTAGGTTTTAAGAAGAGGATACCAGGCTAGGCAGGGTGGCTCACGCCTATAATCCCAGCTATTTGGGAGGCCGAGGCAGGAGGATCGCTGGAGCCCAGGAGTCTGAGGTTGCAGTGAGCTGTGATGAGGCCACTGCACTCTAGCCTGGGTGACAGAGCGAGACTCTGTCTCAAAAAAAAAGAAGGAGAAGAAGAGGAAGGGGACGCCAAATGCTAAAATTCCAACCTCTTCCGCCCCAAGCCTTTAGTGAAGCTGCTACTCAACATCAAGTGCCTGGGGGGCTTCGCTTTCCCCCGTTGAAATCCGGGCCGGGGACCTCATGCAAAACAGGAAAAGCCATTTGAGATGGGAAGATGATCCACAAACTGAAGTAATTCAGGTGCAGGTGGAGCTTGGAGGCCAAGGTGAGTAGGAAAAAATGGAAGAGGCCCCCATCCCTTGCCATAGAAATGCCCGGAAAAATTGGGAAGGACATGGAATCATTTGACTCCTTTTTAAAGGGTTTTTCCGCCTAAGTTTTTATTTTGAGATTTTGAACATTTCAAACCTGCAAAAAAGTTGAAGGAGCGGTCCACCGAACGTCTGCATATCCTTCACGTGGATGTACCCATTGCGACATTGGCTGCTTTTACTTTCTTCCTTTTTCTCTCTTTTCTTCTGATTATTTGCAAGTGAATTGCAGACATCTGACTCTCCACCCCTAAATAATCAGCACCTGTCTCCTATGAGCAGGACCTTCTCGTCCATAACCATGATGGTGCGATTACCTCACCCAAGGACTTTAACACGATCCCATAGTGTTATCTAACATACTGTTCATATTCAGATTTTCCCAATTGTTCTAAAAATGTTGGTTATAGCTGGTTTTCCCCCCATTCAGGATCCACTTAAGGACTGTGCATTGCATTTAATTGTCATGCCTCTGTAGTCTTGTTTAATCTAGTCCTTTGGTCTTTCTTGTAATTGACATTTTTGAAGATTCCATATCAGATATCTTGTAAAATGCCCCACAACCTGAATGTCTGATTGTTTCCTCATGATTCAATTTAGTTCTAACATTTTTGGTGAGAATACTAAACAAAAGATGTCATGTACTTATTACTGCATTACCCACGGAGGCATACAATGTCGGTTTGTCCTATTTTTGGTGAGCCTGTGTTTGATTGCGTGGTTAAGGCGATGTCTGCTAGATTTCTCCTTTGGAAAGGTATCTTTTCCCTTTTGTAATGAATAAGTGATCTGTGATGATATTGTGAGACTGTGTGAATATACTACTACATCCATCAGCAGTCCTTACCCAGATCACTTATTACACTGGGAGTTGCAAAACTCATTTGCCTCTCGAAGGGCCAGAGCTCCTGCTGGCACATGGCTTGTATCCATGGCCACATAAGCTCCTCCAGGCACTGGCCCAGGTAGGTGGCTTCATGAGTGTGACACCCAAGGATTTTCCTCTGTGGCCTGTCTCAGCCCCTTTTGCTCAGTGTTACCTTTGATGTCCTTGACCACAGGGACTGGCTTCTCTGTCTTCCACCAGCTGGGAGAAACTTGGTTCACTGGCTCAGCTACTGGTTGCTGGGAGTGTGTGTGGGCACACATACACACACACTCCCAGCAACCAGTGCACTTGGTGGGAGGGGAATCTGGGGACTTGGAACCCAAAGGCAGCACATCTGCTCTGTGCCCAGGAGCTGCAGGGTGCTGGGCTTTGGCCTTGGTTTCCATGGCAGCGGGCAACCTCCTTCTTCAGTCTGCTCCTCTCTGGACTAGCTGACAGTGATGGGGCCAGGGGCTTTGGGCCAGAGACAAGAGATGGGGAATAGGCTCCACGAGACCCTCTATGAATATCTTAGAGATGAGAAAAGCACCAGACAATCCACAGATATCTTGGTGATGAGAACTTTGGGCAACTGCTCCCCTCACTGTACTACAGAATGGGCTTTTCCAGAGACCCCTGGTCCCCCCACCCCTTACTGCAGAATGGACTCCTCCATCAGCAAGGTCTGTGACAACATCGAGGTGGCAGTGGGACCAGCCACTTTCTTGTGAATTCAACTCAAGTGTTAGACAGATTCAGATCCTTGCTTTCTTGGTCTGCTGGGTACATTGTCTTGATCTTCCGTTTACATATATAATCTGTCCTGCTCCACAAGTCAGCCATTTGAGGTAGCTCCCATTTTAGAGGTATAGGAACTAAAGCTCAGAGGACTTTCCTGGGCTCAGATGGCTAGTAAGGGGGGAAGCCAGAATTGGACCTTAAGGAAACAGGGTGATGTGGCAACCAAGAGTATGAGCTGTGAAGACAGGCAGTGCTGGTTTCAAATCCTGACTGTTTCGCTTATTAGTTTGGTGATTTGGGCAAAGATAGAGGCTCACCAATAGCTCAGGATGGGCCTGTCCAGGGCCCAGTATCTTCTGTCAGACTTATAAGTTCAGATGCTCCATGTTCTCAGTTTACCCAAGGCTCTCAAGGGAATTTACACCAACCAAAGTCCCCAAAGATGGGTGTGTCCATGTGGCTAAGTTCTGGCCAATGAAAAGTAAGTACAAGTGATATATTGGACTTCTAGGGAGTCTCTTTAAAAGAAGGGGCCATCCCTTTTGTCTCTTCTCTCCCTCCCTCCTTCCTCCTGCCTAGAATGTAATTGTGATGGATAGAGCACCATCCATTTTTGAACCATTAGTTCATAGGGATCTGATGTTTGCAGCTGAATGTTATTCCTGCACAATACATGAAGTGATCAATTTATAGTGAGAAACAAAGCCCTTCCAATGACCCTGACTCTTACTTACCCACCATCTAGGACACCTGCCCTGAGTATTCACCAGAGGTCATGGCTGAGTGTGGCCTTGGCAGAGTCATGCCTTGGGAGGTGTCTGTCTCTAGGCAGGGATGAGCCTCCCTGCCCACAACAGGACCCCCCTCTCTCTTAAAGCAACCAAGATGCTCCTGCTGTCAGATTCGGTGCCCCTCTTCTTCTCAGGTCAGCACAGGATGAACACTCTTTGCATATAACAGGCAGGTCATAGCATGGTTGGTTAGATTTGGCTCTCTAATCCCACGGAGAAACTTTCAGATGTGCCCCTCTCAGAGCACCTGAGAGCCACTCTGCCCTCCTGATTGGATGCAGGATACACCTGGCCTCCTTTCTTTCTGGCAACAGTGACCTGCCGTCTCTAAAGATGGTGCACCTGCCTGTTCTCATATGTTGGGTGCTCATTCTGCTAACTTGAAGGGTGACATACCCTGTCCCTAGACCCCAGGTCTACGGGTGGCAATGGGCAGGACAGGCTGCTCCCTTCTGGAACCTCTGCCCCATCAGGCCCAGTCACCTTGGCCAGGCAGGTTTAGACTGCCTTGCATGGGTCCCTTTTCTACTCTGGCTGCTCCTCCCCTTAGTTCCAGGCACTGAGTTGTGACTTGCAAATTCCCCAGCTCCAAAGGCCAATTCTTTCCCCCACCTCTTTGGCTCTAGCTCTACCAGGTACATGTGAAAAGAGGAGCTTAATGTCATATTTTGGTATGGTCAGCTCAGGAATTATGTAAGCATTGGAGGGGATGCCATCAACATGAAGTTGAAAGCGCATTTTCTACATTGCAACAATCCAGGACTTTACCCACCTGTCCATCCATTGTTTACTCAAAACCCATCTACCAAAGTCCTCCCTTATCTGAGGGGGGTATGTTCCAAGACCCCCAGTAAGAGATCAACAATAATTTAATACATAATAATAAAATAGAACAATTACAATGATATACTGTAATAAAAGTTACGTGAATGTGGTGTCTCGAAAAATGAAACCGCAGATAAGGGGGACTCCTGGATTCACTGAGCCAGTGTTTATGGAAGGCTCCACATTGTGGGCACTCTGTCAGGCACTGGGGACAAAGAAACAAATAAGAGATGGTTCCTTTTCTCAAGGAGCCCACAGGTAAACAGGCAGTCACACCCAGGGCCATGTGTGCTATGAGAGGGGAGAGCTCAGGGGTGTGTGGGAGCTTAGGAAGGGCGGCTCCCCCAGCTGGGGACATGGGGGGTGGGGGGGGTCTGGGTTAGGGGGACTCAGCTGAGACCTGAAAGGTGAGTGGGAGCTATTGGCCAGGTGTGCAGAGGGGAGGGGATACCTGGAGGAGAAGAAACACCCACAGGGGCCTGGAGGCCAGAGCTTGGGATGTTCACTGCCTGCAGATAGCTGGGTGTGGTTTTGGCAAGGAAGGTGGGCCACAAGGGGAGATTTGGGCAGGACCTGCAGGCTGATCTATCTGAGATGCTTATGGCATCTTCCCTGTGAATAGTTCCACATATTTTTGGTTTGCCCAGGGAGGCAAGGAGAAGAAAACAATTCCTGATCATGTGATCCTGGCAGCCCAGAGCTGGTGAGCAGCTGACCAAAGTCCCACGGCCATTCTTTGGCGGGTCTCTGATTTCCAGCCAACCGCAGCTCCAGGCCTGGCTTGCTGCAAACTACCCACTGCCCAGGCGCTCCCCGCTTTGCCTGCTGCGCTGGAGGAAGCAGTGGGGCGTGGGGCCAGGCCTTTTACGAGAGGGCAGGGCAGCTCAGCTCACCAGGGCCATCACAGTCAGCCTCTCCCTGCTTGTCACCCGTCCAGCAGAGCCTCCAGGTCCCTGGGGCGTGCTCCCTAGAAGGCCTGGGGGTTGCCTGGCCCGGTCAGGAGGTCCCGGAGGGCTGGGGCCCTGCGGGGGCAGCTCTGTTCGGGCTGGCTGCAGACAGCTAGAGTTCTTCATTTCCCCCCCTTTCCCTGCCCCCTTGCCCCTGGGTAGGGAAACTTCTCTCAGGAAACTGGTCATCAGAAGGCCTTGGGTCCCCTGGATTGGTCCCACAGAGTTGGTCATTACGGCCATTTTTACCAGCAAGGGGCTCCTGCTGAGAGGATGCACAGCTTGTACTTACTCAAACACTAGGTCCAAACCATATCCTGGACAGCAAGGACCCTGGAGGCTGGTGTTCCTGCAGCCCGAACAAAGAAGGGGCAGAGTGCACACACACCCTGCAAGACCCCCAAACCACCCAATTCACACAGTACACAAACCACACCATGGGCAGCGCACAATATACGCACACCCCATACTACACACCCACCAAACCCATGCACACCGCACCCAGACCACACGCACTGTGACACATACATACACAAAAACACAACATGCCACCCAAACACAACACACACACATCGCATACTCTTCCTCACACAACAAAGAACGCACATATGCACCATATACAGTGAACACGCCACACAGTGCAGCCACCACAACATGCACAGAACATCTTAATGATAATCGTGATAATAGCTATGTTAACTGGCACTTACAGTGCTGGGCACTGCTCTGAGGACGTCACGTGAATTAATTTAATCCTTACAACTCTAGGAACTCTCTACTATTATAGTCATCCCCACTGTACAGATGAATAAGGAGAGGTACAGAGAGCCTAAGGCACTCAACATGTGCACCATTCAGCACATGCGACTTGACTGCCATCGCTCTGCGTGCACCAGGCCATACCCCCGGGCACACCCAGCATGCACAGGCCCAGAACACTCACACCTCCTTCCAGACTGGGTGTCCCCTGACGCTCTTGCTGTCCCCTTCGTCACACTGCCCTGCCTGCATCTGTCTTCTCATCCTGCCCCACCCCCTCTGCCACGTGGCACTGTCCCCAGCCTCCACAGCTCAGCAATCCCTACTTGCACATTCCTCTCTCCTGAAATGTCCAAGCCAGCCTTTCCGCCTCGATGGCTGTGGATAATGCCCTTCACTTGTCTGTGCCTCACTTTTCCCATCTGTAGAATGGGGGTCGTGGTCCAGAGTTGGCGGGATCGTCATGCTGCTGCGCTCACAAGACGGGTAGGGTCCTGTCACTCCCATCTGTGTCCCTCCGTGCCGTAGCAGGGCACACTCTCCTCTGCTGCAGGTGACCTGTCAGCCGCCCCTTCTTCTCCCTACAGCCCCAGGGCCTGTCGCTCACGATGGGGCAGGGCCACAGCCATGATTCTTTTTTTCCCAGCTCTCCAAGGACACAGCCCACCTCCCGGCCTCTGTTTCCCTGCATGCCACCCACATGAAGTCCTCCAGCTGCAACTCAGCATGTGTAGGTGGCGGAAACGTCAGCAGAGAGAGAAGCCCAGTCTGCTGCTCTGGGACTCTGCGACCCTGCGGTATCCGCACCTCCTTGTCCTCCTTGGCCCACCCCCTGGCCTCTTCCCAGGCCAGAAGCACCTGTCTGCAGGTGTGCCCCAGTGCACTACGGTGTCAGACTCATCGAAATCCCGCCCAGCCTGTCTGCTACCCACTTTCTGTCTGGGGGTGTGCTGGGGTGAGTGTTGGGGTGGTCCTGCCAGGGGAAATGGGGCCTCTGGGGACCCCAGGGCGGCAGCCACAGCAAACCAGACCTTGGGACTTGGCCGAGATCCTCATGGAGGCTCAGTGGATTCCCGGCTCCTGTAAGTGGACATGCCTCTGCCCAGATGAGCTAAGGATGCCGTGGGGAGAGACCTGGCCGTTGGCTGGGAGGTTTCCTGACGAGTTAAGATGCCCTCGGCCCTCCAGATAAGCGGAAGGACACTGTCAAGCTTTCCACCCCTGGGAGTGGCACGGCCCGGAGCAGGCTGGCCACCTCCCTGTGGGAGAGTGGGGATTCCTCAGTTAAACCATCCGCGGGAACTTGGGTGCTGTTTGCAGCAGGAAATGTGAAGGATGTCTGCCAACTTCCCCCCTCCCTCCACTCCCACATCTTGTATATAAAATGTAGAATTTAGGGTTTTGAGGTTTGGCCTGCGGTGCTAAGGCAAGGTGTCCCCATTTGGACACCGAGGACAGGGAACAGCTGCACAGGCACCTCTCCTGGTGCCTCGCCCCACCTGCAGACTTGGTGGTTACTGTGTCCTGATGGGAGGGGTGGACTTGGGGTGGGACATGAGAACTTACTAGAACTCAGCAACTCTTTCTGCCGTGGCGGGGCTGACACGAAGCCCCAGGGTAAATCTGGCCCAGCTTAGACACCTGCTCTCAAGCCCCTGCCAGCCAGGTGGCCAAGAAAATCCACTAGGCTCTGGCCACAGAGTCTGCGACTTAATTACCATCTTTCTAAGTGGCTATGCTGGTGGAGGGGAGGGTAAGCCTTATGTGTCCCCTTCCCCACAAAGCCATATTTCTTACCTGTCTGGTCCTGTGGTCCTCCTCAGAGGCTGTGCCGCCCCTTCCCCTGTCCCTTGGCTGCACCGAGAGCCCCGTCCCTGGGGTGGGGCTTTGCGAGTGGGTGGGCTTCCCCTGCGGCCCACTCCTCCGGCCAGTCTTTCCTCTTCGTTCTCCCTCCCTTACCTCTCCGTTACAGTCCCAACAGGAGGGACAGGGACAAGAAAGAGGTGAGGGAAACAGGAGGAAGGTACGGGGCAGAAGGGAGGGAGGGGAGGCATAGGGAGGCCAAGGAAGGCAGAGGAGGAGGAGGAACAGGATGCCCAGGGAGTGCTCAGGGGAGGGACAGGAGGAAGGAGGCAGGAAGCAAAGGAGACCTGGCGTCACCAGGCGGGGGCTCACCTCCCCGCCTCCTTCACATTTTTTGTTCCAATGTCACCTTCTCAAGGCAACCTCCCCTCTCCTTACTATTTAAAATGACAGCTGCCCACCTCGCTTCCACCCTCCTAACTCCTCTGCTTCGTCTGTCTTTATTCCTACACGGTCCTCACCCGCTTCTAACACGCATGTGATTTACCAGCGCACTGTGTGACTCTCTACTGTCCGTCTCCACCGCCCCACCCCAGCTCTGGAGCGTGTTCTGTCTGCTTTGTTCCCAGATGGAGCCCACGTGCCTGCGGTGACCAGCACCCAGTGGGCACTCGAGGACTATTCGTGGACCGCGTGCACGTTGTGAGTGACCGCGTTTGCCCCTGGCAGGGGCAGGCTCCGGGGCGGCCTGGCTGCCAGTGTGAGTCCCCTTGTTCGTGGGTCTGCGTCCTCTGCAAGGGCCCGTGGCGGGGCGCTGGGGGGAGGCAGGCGGGGCCACTGAGTCCCTCTCCACGCCGCTCCTCTCCCGGCGGCGGCTGCCTCAGTGCCACAGCCGACGGCACGCTGGCCGGCCCGGGACCAAGCGGCCAGACTCGTGGCATCCTCCTTCTCGGCGGGGAGGGTGCCAACCCAGCTCCAGCAGCCCGCGAGGGGTGTGCTTGGCATCCTCCTGCTGGCAGCCAACCTGGGCTCCAGCACGGCCTCTGCACAGGCCTTTGTCCACGTTCCTCTGCCCAGAGGGGTCCCTGTCCCAGCCACATGCCTCTGGGGAACCTCTCAGAAACTTCTGGAGAGGCCCAGCAGCTGAGGCGGGCGTGACCAGACCTTGCTCCCGGCCTCCTGCTCGGCAGCCATTGGGGCCTTCCTTCCAAGCACAGCCACCCGGCCCCTCCTGATGGCGGAAGGACAGATGGGTTCCCCATTTACCGTTGTCTGTTTCTTTTTTGTCTCAGGGAGTCCTCACGCCCATCAGGGATCAGGGGCCCCAGAGGCTTCCTTCCTGGGGTGGTTCCCGATAGGATCTCCAAGTGTAAGGGACCCAGACTAACGCCTGCAACCCCTCCCCTGTCTCACCAGGCCAGTGCATGGCGCCCCGACTTCCCTGGGGCTCAGCTCTAAAGCCTTGGGGTGCCATGGCTGCCTCTCTCCCACACACACTGTCTGCCCAGAAATCCTGTCAGCTGTACCTGCAAATAACCTGAATCCAACCGCCTCTCACAGCTGCCTCTTCCCTGGTTGGGGCTGCCATTGAGTCCTGCCTGGAGCACTGCCCCGGCCTCCTAACTTGTGTCCCCGCTTCCACACATTCCCCCTCTGGTCTGTTAACCCAGCGGCCAGAGGGTCCTGTTAAAACCTGAGTCCCATTCTGGATGTTTCATATAAACTGAATCATACAAGGTGTAATATTGTGTGATTGGTCTATTTCCTGAGATTTTATAACTCCATGATCTTGGTATTGAATAACCAATGGTTACGCCACACATCTTCAAACATATTAGAAAGGGGTAACAGTAAATCTTTGCAAGACAGTCAGTGGGGCAGGATGCTAGGTAAGAAGAGAGACCCTGGGCCGGGAGTCAGCGGCCTCAAGTTCTAGTCCTGATTCTGTCTTTAACCATGTGAACTTGTGCAAGGCAGCAACATCTCTGGGGACCTAACAAGTCTGTCCAAGTCACCCAGAGATGGATGGAAAGAGACCATAGTTGGGCTCTTCCTGTAAGACCAACCGTGCAGTAGAACTCCCAGGGCAGACCTCCAGGGGAGGCTCAGGGCAAAGGTTGTCCCAGCAGTGGCCCCAGGACTTCTGCTGCCATATTCCCCCAAACTCTCTGGTCTCCCTGGCTAGCTGTTCAGGAATTGAGGGGAAGCTGTGGTGAGGGGCATTGTTTGGGTTCTCGAGAGACCCATGTGGACATTACAGCTCTCTCCTTACCGGCTGTGTGCCTAACCTCCATGAACCTCAATTCCCTCATCTGGAAAATGGGATAACACACACATCTATGTCATGGGGCTGCTGAAAACTAAGTGCAAAAAAGCACATGGTGGGCACACAGTAAGTGCACGACAAACCTGTGTTCTCTTTTGGGCAAGAAGTCTCTGTCTGAATGAAGATGGGGGGGCTGGAGGAGAGGCAGGTTCAGGGGCCCAGGTCTTTCTTCCGACCACGCTACCCTCCCTTTGAGTCCTGGAGCCACAAACCCTCCCCTACCTCTTATTCATCCCAAGGTGCCTGCTGGGGACAGGGCACTAGTATGAGCTGGAGGTGGGGCGGTGAAGCAGGTACACCTCCTTGTTTACTCTCCCCGACTTAGGCCACAGTGGTCTCATTGCTGTACGGTCTATCTCAGTGGAAACCTTTTCTGAGATTTATTGTCCTGTTCCTGCTGCTACACTGACCGTGGGAAGGTAAAAAATGTCCTTTTTCAGGCAATAAAATGTAAAATGGAACCCAATTTCTCTCCAGGGTAAGAATCATTGTGTTTGACAATGGCTGTAAAGCAGGCAACAGTGAGGAGTGAGGGCGGCTGCTGGAGGCCTGGGGGAGGAGGGGGACAAGGTAAGGCCTGCAAGGTGGCTGTGGACCGTCACCAAAGTGGGCCTGGAAGGAGCCCAGGGACCAGGGATGCCATCCCTTGAGGTCCTGCGGATTCAACGCACATTTATCAAGCTTCTACGCTGGGCAGGGAGAGGTGAGAAGGCCACCCTGCATGCTGTTCCTGGCATGTTGGAGAGAGAATAAACATGTGCTTAATTAGGTTAAATTGAATTGAGTGTTAAGGAATTTGGATCTTATCCAGGGAGCACCAAGAAACCAAGTTTAAGGGTTTGCGTGTGTGTATGTGTTAATGTTTTTTGAGATACAACTTATAAAGTGCACAAATCTTAAGTGTACAATTTAATAATTTTTTCACATGCACACATTCATGTAACCACCACACACTATTTACAGCACTCCAGAGAGTTCCCTCATGCCCCTCCTATACACATTCCTCAAGATAGCCACTGTTGATTCCTTCTCTCTCGCCTTGAACGCCACGCCACTGGGGGCAGACAGTGTGCACACTTCTGAGTTTTCACTTTGTCCGCTTATCATCAGCAAGGTTCGTGCATGCTGTTGCACATAGCAGTTCATTCTTCTTCATCGACGTTTGTTATTCCATGTTAGGAATATGTCATAATTGATGTGTCCGTGCTGTATATCCACGCTGCTGTTGATGGACCGTGTGGTCTGGGGCTTTGACTGGAAAAGCCACAGTGAATGTTCTTGAGTGTGTCTTTCAGTGGGTATAACGAGGTTTTAAGTAGAGGAGTGACAGGTTAGATTGGCTTTTCTTTTTTAACTGTTTTTTTGAGCAGTTTTTGATTCATGGGAAAATTAACAAGATACAGAGACTTCCCATATACCCTCTGCCTCCAAAAATGCACAGCCTCTTCCATTACCAAATCCGCACCAGAGGGGTACATTTGTTATAATCGATGAATCTACCTCAACTCAGCATATTCACCCAAAGACCATAGCGTACATTAGGGTTCGCTCTTGGTGTTGTACATTCTGTGGGATTGGAGAAAAGTATAATGACATGTATCTACCATTGTGGATCATACAGTGTAGTCTCACTGCCCTAAAAATTCTCTGCACTTTGCCTATTCATCTTTTCTCACCCCAACCCCTGGCAACCACTGATCTTACTGTCTCCGTAGTTTTGCCTTTTCTAGAATATCATGTAGTTGGAATCATACAGCATGCAGTCTTTTCAGATTGGATTTTTTTCACTTAGTAATATGCATTTGAATTTCCTCCGTGTCTTTTCATGGCTTGGTAGCTCAATTCTACTTAGTGCTGAATGATATTTCATTGTCTGGATGTAATTTGGTTTATTTATCTACTCACCTATGGAAGGACATCTTGGTTGCTTCCAAGTTTTGGCAATTATGAATAAAGCTACTATAAACATCCATGTGCAGGATTTCATTAATACCAAGGAGCATGATTGCTAGATTGTATGGTAAGAGTATGTTTAGCTTTGTAAGAAACCATCAAACCAACTTCCAAAGTGGCTGTACCATTTTGCATTCCCACCAGCCATGAATGAGAGTTCCTGTTGCTCCACACCCTCGCCAGCATTTGATGATGTCAGTGTTCTGGATTTTGGCTGTTCTAATAGGTGTAGTGGTGTCTCATTTTGTTTCATCCCTCTAACTTCTTATTTTGAAATATTTTAAATTTACTAAAAAGTTAAGATAGCAATACAATTATGTAGATAAGTTGATTGCATTCATGACTTTGAGTCCCTGTATCTACCCCCTTGGAAGTGCCTTCCCACACTGACTCTGGCCTTGGCCACGAGACTTGCTTTGATCAATGGGACAGCAGGATAACTGATACAAGCAACAGCTTGAAAAAGTAAGTTCCCTTTTCCTCTTCCTCTCTTTGATCTCTGCCACTGCCATGAGGACACCTGCCTGGGGGATACAGAGACCCATGGAGGAGAGAGGAGTCGTACAAGGTGTGGTCAACCTAGACCAGCAGGCTCCAGCTCACCCATCAGCTGATGACAGACCCATGAACCAGCCCAGCCCAGGTCAGCAGAATTGCCTGGCCAGCGATCTGTGGGCTTTTAACAAATCATTAAATACCTGTTGTTTTAAGTTTGGGGATGGTTTGTTAACACAAACAACTGACACAACAATAAACTCCCATTTATCCTTTACCTACTATTAACACTTTGCCATAATTGCCTTATTGCTCTTTTTATACTTCCTTCTTTGAAACGTTTAAAAGCTGACAAAATCACAACATTCCCACCCTATATACTTTAGTGTGTGTCTCTTCAGGACATCCTCCTACATAACCATAATACCGTGATCACATTCAAGACACTTAATGGTGTTACAATAGTATCCTCTAAAATTGAGGCCATATTCAAATTTCCCCAAGCACCCAAAAATGTCCTTTATAGCTGTTTTATTTATTATTTTAGGTCCAGGATCTAATTAGGATCATTCCAGGACATTGCCTGCATCCACAGTTCTGTTCCTGCATACAGATGAACCAAGGGCACCGAGGCCGGGCAGCATGAGGAATGCAGGCTGCGGGAGCCACACTGTCTGGGTTCAAATCCCTGCATTGCCCCTTCCCAGCCGTGTGACCTCGGGGGTGTTACTTCTCCTTCCTGGGCCTTGGGTACCTCATTTATCTACAAAAGGAGCATGCTATCTGCATGTTTATCTGCAAAAGGAGTGTCATCCACCTCCTAGGGTTATTGTGAACATCTATTGTAATCACACAGAGTGCTCAGAACAGGGGGTGCCTATATTGTAGGTCCCTCTGCATACTTTCGTGATTTTTATCACAGAGACAATTATGAAACACTTATTATTGTTGATCAAAGCATTTCTTGTCATGGACCTTTCCATGAGCTTTCTGAGCAGTGTGGTTCCACTGTAGTTAGGTAACCTGGCAGTGTTTAGATTCCCATTTATACTGAGGGAAGATGCAAGGTTCTGGGGAAAGAGTGGGAGTCAGGAAACCTGGACCTAGTCCTTCCTTCTCCTCTAACTTGCTGTGTGACCTTGAACAGGCTGCTGGCTCTCTGGTCCCAATTTTCCCCCTCCCTCGCCCCCTCCCTTTCTTATCTTCTTTCAACTGCATTGATTGAAAGTTTTTCCCCCCAGCTCATTCTATTTTTTTCCCTATTAATTGGGAAGTTATAATACATGCTATTTCTATTCTCTTATAATTACCCTAGAAAATTTAACTTGCATATTTAGGTTATAATTGCCATCTATGATTTCTGTCTTTCCCTCCTTCCACACAATGCCAGGACCTTAAAATGCTTCCTCTCTGGTCACATCCCTTCCAGCTTCTATGAGATTGTTGCCCTGTATTTTTATTCTCTCTTGTATGTTTTAACCCCACACATTAAACATTTTAAATAGTCCCTGTTTGTTTAAATTTACCCACCAGTTTACCAGTTTTTTGCTCACTATTCTTTCTTGCGTCTCAGACCTTCCTGCTGGAATCATTTTCCTTTCTCTTGAAGTTTATTCTTTAGAAGTTCCTTCAGCGAAGGTCTTGGTTGTAAACTCTGACAGTTTTTGTTTGTCTGGAAATGTCTTTATTTTGCATTCATTCTTGAAAAAATAGTTTCAGAAGTTATAGAATTCTCAGGTGACAGTTTTCTCCTCTGAGGTTTTGGAAGGGTGTTATTCTATTCTCTTCTGGTTTCTACAGTGTCTCCGAGAACTCTGCTAGCAGCCCATTTGACGTTCCTTTTTAGGTAATCTCTCTTATATTTGGCTGCTTTTAAGGTTTTCTCTTTGTCTATGATAGTCCGTCGTTTCACTATGGCGTGTTTAGGTGGCGATTTCTTTTAGTTTATCCTGCTTAGGATTCACTGAGCTTTTCTGAATCTGAGGATTGGAGTCTTTCAACAGTTTTGGAAAATTCTTAGCTTTGAATTTGACTCCCCTATTCTAATGTCTCCTTTTGGAACTCTGATTAGACACATATTAGATCTTCTCATTTTATCCCCTCTCTTAATCCCTGTTTTATATTTTCCTTTTCTTTGTCTCTCTCTACTGTTTTCTGAGAAACATGTTTTTATCTCTTTTCAGTTCATTAATTCGCTTCTCAACTGTCTCGTCTTCTGTTTAAGCCATTACTTTTCTAATTTCCATTACTATACTTCTCATTTCTAGATATTTTATTTGATTCTTTTTCAAATCAGCCTGGTAATTTTTTATAATTTCATTTGTTTTTGTTGTACTTTTGACACCCACTTTAACATTTAAAAGTACTTCCATATTTATTTTATAGTCTTTATCTGATAATTCAACATTTGTAAACTTTGTAGGTCTGATTGGTAGTTGTTGTTTCTTGCTCACGGTACGTTGTTTCCTACGTGTTTTGGCTTTTGTAATTGTGCACTCACATTAATTGGAACTTGTTTGCCATAGGAATTTGTTGAGGTCTGGGGTTTAGTGGTTGTTTCTTCTGAGCAGATTTGTGTGTGTTTCTGCTAGGTGCCACTGTTAGTGGTGGGCTGATTTTCTGCTTGTGGTTTTTTAGGCCACGTAAGTAGAATGAACTCTGGCCCCAAACTCACGTGAGGACGAATTTGTGGTTAAGATTCTCATGAAGGGAGACTTTTTCCTTTTTTTCTCTGTTTTTTTCCCCCCTTTCCCACCAGAGCCAAAGCAGGCTTTTCTTTGTTCACATTTGGAGGATCCTGCTTTATGCAGGGTTGGCAAGTTTTTTTTTTTGTTTTTTTTTTTGAGATAGGGTCTCACTCTGTTGCCAAGGCTGGAGTGCAGTGGTGTGATCATAGCTCACTGCAACCTCTAATTCCTGGGCTCAAGTGATCCTCTTGTCTCAGCCTCCTGAGTAGCTAGAACTATAGGCATGCGCCACCACACCTGGTTCATTTTTAAATTTTTTGTAGAAATGGGGTCTCGTTATGTTGCCCAGGCTGGTCTCGAACTCCTGGCCTCAGATAATCCTCAGAACTGGGCCTCCCAAAATGTTGGGATTACAGGCATGAGCCACTGCACCTGGCCTGGGTTGGCAAATTTGATCTCCCACTTTGCCCAGGCGCAGACTTCATCTCTTGCTGTTCTAACACAGGGCATTAAAGTCCAAGCTGTGGGTTGACAAGATGCCCCACGGAAATGCTGGCTCCAGGGCTGGCTCACTCGCTTCTCCGGAATTGTATTCTTGCCCTTTCTGACCTCTGAAGGTTTCTTTTCTTTCCCACAAGCCCACCCATGCATTAAAAAATATTTTAAGTAGTTAATCCAGCAACTTCAGGTGTCCTGTATTGAAAAAGTAATAGTTAGCCATACGGCCCAGCTTTATTTATTCTTCTTTCATCCACTTATTCATGCAACAGACACTTCCTTGAGCACCTTCTGGGGCCAGGTCCTGGGTTAGCCAAAGGGGATCTACAGATCCATAAGACACATCCCTGCTCCTGAGATCTCACCATGGAGGGCACCTAAAATGTAATTAGATGTTGCTTGGAGAAATAATTCAGATTATAGGCATACCTTGCTTATTGCACTTTCTTGGGCTTTGCGGATATTGCATTTTTTACAAATTGAAGGTTTGTGGTAACCCTTGTGGAGCAAGTGTATAGCCACCATTTTTCCAACACCATGTGCTCACTTCGTGTGTCTGTGTCACATTTTGGTAATTCTCACAATCTTTTAAACTTTTTCATTATTGTTATATCTCTTACGGTGATCTGTGATCAGTGATCTTTGATGTCACTATTGTAACTGTTTTGGGGCACCATGAACTGTGCCCATATAAGATGGTGAACTTAATAAATGTGCGTGTTCTGACCACTCCACTGACCAGCCATTCCCCCATCTCTCTCTCTCGTCTCGGGCCTCCCTATTGCCCAGGACACAACACTATTGAAATTAGGCCAGTTGAAAACCCTACAATAGGCTGTAAGGGTTCAAGGGAAAGGAAGAGTCACGCATCTCTTACTTGAAATCAAAAGCTGGAAATGATTAAGCTTTGTGCAAAGGCATGTTGAAAGCCGAGACAGGCTGAAAGCTGGGCCTCTTGTGCCAAACAGTTAGCCAAGTTGTGAATGCAAAAGAAAAGTTCTTGAAGGAAATTGAAAGTGCCACTCCAGTGAACACACGAATGATAAGAAAGCGAAACAGCCTTATTGCTGATATGGAGAAAGTTTGAGTAGTCTGGATAGAAGATCAAACCAGCCACAACAATCTGTTAAGCCAAAACCTAATCCAGAGCAAGGCCCTAACTCTCTTCAATTCTATGAAGGCTGAGAGAGGTGAGTAAGTTGCAGAAACAAAATGTGAAGCCAGCAGAGGTGGGTTTATAAGGTTTAAGGAAAGACGCCATTTCCATTACATATAAGTGCAAGGTGAAGCAGCAAGTGCTGACGGAGAAGCTGCAGCAAGTTATCCAGATGATCTAGCTAAGATCAAGGATGAAGGTGGCTACACTAAACAACAGATTTTTGATGTAGATGAAACAGCCTTTTATTGAAAGAAGATGCGATCTAGGACTTTCCTAGCTAGAGAAGAGAAGTCAATGCCTGGCTTCAAAGCTGCTTCAAAGGACAGGCTGACTCTCTTGTTAGGATCTTATGCAGCTGGAGACTTTAAGTTGAAGCCAATATTTATTTACCATTCTGAAAATCCTAAGACCCTTAAGAATTATGCTAAATCTACTCTGCCTTTGCTCTATAAATGGGACAACAAAGTCTGGGTGACAGCACATCTGTTTACAGTATGGTTTACTAAATATTTTAAGCCCACTATTGAGATCTACTGCTCAGAAAAAAGGATTCCTTTCAAAATATTACTGCTCATTGACAATGCACCTGGTCACCCAAGAGCTCTGATGGAGTTGTACAAGGAGATTAATATTGTTTCTATGCCTGCAAACACAACATCCATTCTGTAGCCCATGGATCAAGGAGTAATTTCAACTTTCAAGTCTTATTATTTAAGAAATACATTTCATAAGACTATAGCTGCCATAGATAGTGATTCCTCTGATGGATCTGGGCAAAGTAAATTGAAAACCTTCTGGAAAGGATTCAACATTCTAGAAGCCGTTAAGAATATTCGTGATTCATGGGAGGAGGTAAAAATATCAACATTAATAGTTTGGAAGAAGCTAATTTCAACTCTCATGGATGACTTTGAGGAATTCAAGATTTCAGTGGAGGAAGTAACTGCAGATGTGGTGGAAATAGCAAGAGAACTAGAATTAGAAGTGGAGCCTGAAGATGTGACTGAATTGCTGCAATCTCATGATAAAACTTGAATGGATGTGGAGTTGCTTTTTATGGATGAGCAAATAAAGTGGTTTCTTGAGCTGGAATCTACTCCTGGTAAAGATGCTGTCAACACCGTTGAAATGACAACAAAGGATGTAAAATATTACATAAACTTAGTTGATAAAGCAGTGGCAGGGTTTGAGAGGATTGACTCCAATTTTGAAAGATATTCTACTGTGGGTCAAATGCTGTCAAACAGCATCACATGCTATAGGGAAACCTTTCGTGAAAGGAAGAGTCAATCAATGTGGCACACTTCATCATTGTCTTATTTTTAAGAAATTGCCACAGCCACCCCAACCTTCAGCAACCAGTACCTTGATCAGTCAGCAGCCATCAACTTGGAGGCAAGACCCTCCTCCAGCAAAAAGATTATGACTCCTTCAAGGCTCAGATGATTGTTAGCATTTTTAGCAATAAAGTATTTTTTAATTAAGGTATGCACATTGAGTTTTTTTAGACATAATGCTATTGCACACTTAATAGACTCCAGTATAGTATAAATATAACTTTTATATGCACTGGGAAACCAAAAAATTGGTGTGACTTGCTTTATTGAGATATTTGATTTATTACAGTGGTCTGGAACTGAACCTGCAATACCTCAGAGGTGTGCCTGTATACAAATACAACTGCGGTCATTTATTGAGGTCCTCTGCCGTGCCAAGCACTGTGCCAAGTACTCTACATGTATCATCTCATTGACTGCTCTTGCCAACCCAATGAGGGAGGCAGTATTAGTAACCCACTGATGAGGAAACTGAGGCATGGAGAGGTTAAGTAACTTGCCCTAGGACACGTAGTTGCAATATAGCAAAACCATAATCACCACACCGTCTGGCTTGGCCACTGGGATCTCGGCCTCTGTGCTAAGGGATTGTCCCCCACCTTTCCACCCCCCTGCCTTGAAACGACCCCCCTCCAGATCTGTCCAATCTTTACCTCCCCCCATCAACCACCTGGCCCATCAGTGACCTCCTAGCCCTGCCATGACATCTGGGCCAGACCCATGATGGGGCAGGACTCTCTCCCAGCCTGTCCTTAGAAAGATTTCCTCCCTGCCAAGATGCAGCTCTGTGAAAAGGACATGGTGCGGGCAGCCTATTTAAGATTCTTTCCTTCTGTCATTTTGGTAGGGAACAGTAAGATATCAGGGAGGGAGGGTGTACCTAGCAAGAGGAGGCATCTTGTGACATCATGTATGAGGGTAGGTTTAAGTCTGGCAGAGGGGTCAGGAGGGGTGAAGGGATAGGAGGGGTCCTCAGAAGGGGACCCCAAAGGATGGGGAGGGATGACCTGGCATAGAAAAAGGTAGGGGGATGGGGTACCCCCCCACCCCAGGAAGGTAGATTCAGGGCCACCTCCCAGCTGGGGCTGATTCCTTTGGGCCTATAGGGGTGGGAGGTTGTCTTTGCAATCGGCCTGACCAGTCACGTGCTGAGTGTGGACATACACATGCACACTCACACAACTGTGTTCCCTAAGGAAGGACTGGCATGGGCTGAGCCATCTCTTCGTCCCCAGCACACTTAGCTCAGAGCCCGGCTCTTAATCATAAATATCTGCTGAACAGATCATGGCTATATGTATTTAAAATTTTTTAAAAGTACAGTCATGTATCGCTTAACGATAGGGATATGTTCTGAGAAATGCCTTGTTAGGCGATTTTGTTGTTGTACAAACATAACAGATTGTACTTACTGGATGGTAGAGCCTACTACACACATAGGCTATGTGGTATAGCCTGTTGCTCCTAGGCTACAAACCTGCACAGCATGTTACTGTACTGGATGCTATAGGCAATTGTGACACAATGATATTTGTGTATCTAAACATATCCAAACATAGAAAAGGTATTATGATCTTACAGGACCACCGTTGTATATGCAGTCCGTTATTGACCAAGATGTTGTTATGTGGCTCATGACTGTACGTGTGTTATATCTAAATATAGGTCCATATGTGACTCAAACACTAAAGAAGCATATTATGGAAAAAAAATGAAATTCCCTCCTTTATCCTATCTCCTTCTCCGTCCCTCACATAGGTAACCACTGTTAGCAATTTGGTGTCTCCTACCACAGCGTTTCCAGGATGCACGAATTTGTGTTCTCCTGGAGCAGGCCACTGCTCACCCCTGCAAGCACAAACACATAGGATACCAGGGGCCTCTCCACCCCCACCTTTGCTCTGGCACCCACCCTGGGACCCCTCCCCCACTCTCCGCCTCCCCACGTGCTGCCAGTCCTGGGCTCAGCAGGGCTTCTCAGCAGGATGGCAGAGTCTGCCCCCCCCAATATTCTTCCTCTGCTGAGGGCAAGGACTGGGAGGAGGCTGGTGGAGGATGGGGGGGTCCCCAGGACGGGTGCCCTAAGGGTAGGAAGAGAAATCAAAAGACCTGAGATTGGCTGCATTTTCCAGTACCCTTTCCTGAGAGCTCCCCCTCTGCCTCCTTCTCATCAGCACCCCCACCTCCCACCCGACAGGGGCCCAGCCTGGCATCTCTTGCTCCGATCTGGAACCCTGCACGGAGGTCTCGTCTGGGCTTGCTCTGAAGGCTTGTCATGTCGGCATTTAATGAAGTTTAATTATCTTCCAAGATTCAATGAATAATTATAAATCTTTTCAAGATGCAATCACACGGGTTCATGCTTCATTAACGGTGGAAAATCAATTGTAATTTGTGTAATTCCTCTCTTCTGGAGATCGGTGTGTTTGTACACGCTCCCCTCTCACCCCACTTTGTCTCCCCCAGGAAGTACACAGGGAGGATGCCTGGCTTTTTCCTGCAGAACGGAGGAGCCTGGGAGGTGTGGGGGGGGAGGCGCAGGTGGAAGGGGTGGGGGAGGGGAGGGAGAGGAAGGTGGGTGGGGCAGGGAGCAGGCCAGGCTAGATATTTTTAAGAGGCGGGGAGAGTGGGGAGTGGGGAGGAGAGCGGAGCAGAGAGAGGGGGTCCCTTCAAGGCCACAAGAAAGAGTGTTTCTTAACATTTTAGGGCGTCCCAGACCCCTTTGAGAATCTCATGAAAGCTATTGGCACCCTCATCTTGTTGACATTCAAGGTGTCACATCCTGAGGTCCTTCCCAGCTGCTCGGACTGCCTAAGGGTCCCGATAAGTCAGAAAAGACAAGGCTGCAACTTGGGACATTCCTTTATCTCTGAGAAATTCAGAGGCCCTGGTGGGAGCTGGGTGCCATCTGAAGCCCCGGGGTTTTTCCAGACCACAGAGAGCCCTGGGCAGCTTTGCTGGAGCTCATCTCTGAGAGGTCTGCCACCAACAGCTCCTGTGACCGGCACTGCCCCGCTGCAACAAAGACTTGTGTCTTGCTCTTGAAGTTGGCCAAGTCTACACAGCAGAAGGGAGCAGGGCTCTATCAGGGACTTCAGAGGCCACAAGGACACAGGGAAGTCCTCACCCAATTAGCTAGGCCAATGGAGGGGGTAAAGGAAAGCCTTTTTGCAGATATCTGGGCACTTCAAAGTGAATAGGGGATGAGGACCCCTGACCTCCTGCTGCTGGCTCAGTTTCCTCCCCTGGACTTCAGTCCTAAGCCTCTAAGCAGCTAATAGAACTTTGTGTCCAATACAGTAGCCACCAGCCATATGTGACTATTTCAATTTAAATTAATATCAAAGAATTCAGTTCTTCAAATGCATTAGCCACATTTCAAGTGCTCAACAGCCACGTGCGGCAGCTGGCTCATGTATTGAACAATGCAGGACCATATAGAACATTTCCATCAACAAAGAAAGTTCTACTGGACAATGCAGGTCTCAAGTCCTGGTACATGTTAGCACCCCATCAAATCTCACAAGCTGTCCCCAGACTTGGTGTTAAACATCTCTGATTTGGCCCTGTGTTCATTTCCTATGGCTGCTGTAACAAATTATCACGAATTTAGTGGCTTAAAGCAACATAAATATATTGGAGGTCAGAGGTCTGACATGGATTTCACCAGGCTAAAGTCAAGGTGTCAGCACAGCTGTGTGCCTTTCTGGAGGCTCTAGGGGAGAATCCGTTTCCTTGCCTTTTCCAGCTTCTAGAAGCTGCCTGCATTTCTTGGATCATTTCCCTTCAACCATCTTCAAAGCCAGCAAGACCATGTCTCTCTCTCACCACAGCTGTGAAGGGTCCTTCCCAGACAATCCAGAATAATCTCCCGTCTCAAAGTACTTAATTTAGTCACACCTGCAAAAACTCTTTCCATGTAAGGTAATGTATTCACAGATTCTGGGAATTAGGACGTGGACATCTTTTAGGGGCCATCATTCTGCCTACCACAGATCCCAAACTTTTATTTATTTTATTTTTATTTTTTTGAGATGGGGTCTCACTTTGTTGCCCAGGCTGGAGTGCAGTGGCCCGATCATAGCTCACTGCTGTCTCAGCCTTCTGAGTAGCTGGGACTACAGGCATGTGCCACCACACCAGCTAATTTTTTCTATCTTTTGTAGAGACAAGGTTTCACCATGTTGCCCAGGCTGGTCTCAAACTCCTGGCCTCAAGCAATCCTCCTGCCTCTGCCTCCCAAATTGCTGGGATTACAGATGTGAGATACTGTGCTCAGCCCCAAACTTTTATTTTTCCAGATGGGGACCCTGGGATCCAGAGAGAAGAGGGGGCTTCTCCAAGGTCACACAGGGTACTGCAGTGTCCACCCAGATCCCCTCTTCTGGGGCATGCACCCAACCCCTGTGGGCTGAAATTTGGAACTGCTGACAGCTCACAGCTGTGCCCCTCACAGGGCATTGCCCTTAGCCACAGAGAACTGCCTTGATCAAGGTTATACCTTATGCCTACCCCTACCCCTGCAGGGACCATCTACTGCCAATGACTGACAGATGTGGATGTATAAAAGTCTGCTCCCTCGCCTCCACGTGGGACCTCCATAAGGGACCAGTCTAGGTCCAGAACTCCCCAGAGGATCAGCTCGGGTCTCAGAGGCAGCACCGCCGATCAGCTTCTCCCTCCAGCCGGTCCTGCCATCCTCACTGCCTTTTAGGTGGATCTCTCGGGAGACTCCCCAGTCAACCATCTGCAGCAGCCCAGGGATAAAGCTCCAGCTGCTGTCCTTGGTCCCTAACACCCTCTGGGCCCTGTTGATCCCTCAGCTTCGCAACACACACGCACTCCGTGTTCCAGCCCAAACGAGTCACGTCCAATTTTGCAAATGTCCCAGACCTTCTTTGGCCTCCAGGCCTTTGCCCATGCTGGTCCTGCTACTTGGAATGCCCTTCATCACCTGGCCAATTCCCCTCACTCTGCAGGACTCAGCTCAGATGTCACCTCTTCCGGGAAGCCTTCCCAGACCTTCCTCACCCCATCCAGTCTCCGGGAGGAGCTCCCGTGTCTCCCTGGGCTCATTGCTTTGCAGCTGTCACCAAGATCTGCACGGTGCTCTGAGATCAGGACTGTGGGTGCTCACTGAGAGTTTGTTGATTGACTGTTTGTGAACTCAGCTGTCCCTGTGAGGTGGGTCCTATTATTTCCACTTACAGAGGAGGAAAGTGAGTTTGAGAAGGGAGTAAGACTCAGGAACCACCAACAGCTGCTTGATATCTGAGCTGCAGCTCCTGCCTAACGAGTGATTCCTCTTCTACCATATGTTTCTGGTAATCAATTGGCCCGTCATTAGCCCACAGCAGCAGTTGTCTCAACTCCAAATGAAATGCAAATGTAATTGGTTTCCTTAGGCCTGGTGGGCTCAGGCTCCCGTCCTAGGAGGGGGCCAGTCTCCCAGACTGCCTAGAGCCCTGGACTCACTACAGGGCCCACAGGTGCCCAGGAAGGAGGCAGGCCTGGGGCTTGCAGAACTCGTATAACCCACCTACGCTCACCCAGCGGTTGGGGGCAGGACCCTGACTGCAAGCCGAGAGTTTGCAGGCCTGGGGAAGGAAGGGGCTCGGGGGTCCTCGTTGGCAGCTACATTGGGCAAAGGTGGGGCCACGGGTCCTCTGTGCTTGAGGTACCCTCCCCTCTGCACAGGCTCAGGCAATGTGGGACCATGGAGTCGGGGTTCATCTCCCACCCCCACAACTTGCCAGGTACACCCCTCTTGCAGTCTCTGTTTGAGGACGATGTATAACGTACCCAGGATGCCCTCGTTCAGAGTTAGAGCTTAATAAATAGACATTACGATGTGATGGTTATATCTCACATTTATTGAGTGCTTACATGCACCAGGCCTTGTTCGAAGTGTTTTACACCCATTATTTCATTCCAGCCTCACAATGATACTGTAATTAGGTGCTAGTGTCCCCATTTTACAGATAAGGAGATGGAGGCACAGAGATGTGAAGTAACTTGCCCAAGGTCACACAGCTAGGGATGATAGAGCCAGGCTTAAAGCTCAGGTTGTTTGTCTACACAGCCTATGCTTGTAATCTTCACTAGGCTACACTGTCTCTTCCCATGTGTCCCTTCTCTGGCCCTCCCTCAATGTTCCTGCTTTCTTCCTCACTCCCTAAGACCTACGAAGCTGAAACTGTCTTCTCGGGTCTGTTATCCACTCCCTAGGAAAGCAGCATGACCCTTCCCGTTTCTGGAGTCTAGTGGGCCAGCCCCTTAGGGCAGCTTATGGGTTGTTGGTGGGGCACATGGTCTGAATGTCCATCATCTGATTGGCAGAGCCTAATTTGTACCCAGAACCCTAGCTGCAAGGGAATCTGGGAAACACAGTTTTTGTTGTGCGGCCTCTGCCATTCAGGAACCCACATTAGAAGGAGGTGGAATCTTGCTTGTCTCATGCAAAGGGTTGAAGAATCTCTGCTTCCTCCAGGCTCTTTGCCTCTCTCTGCTCCTGTCCCATCCCCCCGTCCCCCCCACCCCCCGTTCCTATTTCCGCCATTCCTGGATATTGACATTAAGTGCAGCACAGCCAGGGATCAATCCTGCCTGGCTCTGCCTCTCTTTAGCTGTGTGACATTGGAAAAGTCACCTAACCTCTCTGACCCTCACTATTTCCGTCTGTGAACTGGCAATAATAGTCCTTCCCTGGAAGTTGTTGTGAGATTAAATGGGACTATATAATGCAAAGCCCCCTGCCACAAAACCAGCCAGCTCATGGCCTGCACAGAGGCAGGACTTCCTAAATGTAGCTGCTGGTACAACTACCACCATTACTTCTTCTATGCCCTTTCTGCCTTCTAGTGGGTGCCCCATGGGTTAACTGGAGAGAGCTTTGAGCTGTCACTAGAACTGAATTTTTAATCATTTCCCAAATGGTAGTTGTGAATTGATCAATTTTCTCTCTGCCTTAAGTCCCTTCCTCTGGGTGGCTCAATAAGGCAGGGGACAGTGACAGAGCCTGGTGATGTTTTGGGGGAGGGTGGAGGTCAGAGCTCCCTGGAGTCCCTGGTAGTGTGGGTCCCTGACACAAGCTATGACCCTGGGGAAGGCAAAGGCAGTTCTGGCTGGCTTGGCAGGTAGTCAAACAGGACAAATTCAATCAAATCCATCTGCTCAGGTGTTTGCTAAGAAAAAAATAGAACCACATAATCCTTCCTCTCTACCTGGCCAAAGCCTTCCTGTCTTCAAAGCTCACCCAAGGCGTGCCTCCTACAGGAAGCCCTCCTTGACTGCCCAAGCTCATCTCAGGTTTTGGGCTTGTTTTGTTTCTCCTAACTAGCACCAGTCTTTATGTAGTTTAATTGCAAGGATGCTCAAGTAACATGCCACTAATAATCATTGATGTACCAACCCTTGTGAGTAATTTGCTTTTTTAAAAAAAGATCAAGTAGAGTAGACTTAATGTTCTCTGTCTAATAAGGTCACTGTCACTCATCCCATGTGCTTCCTTGCAGCAAAGAGGGCGGGGGGCATTGTATCTGGGAACAGCATGGCCTCCAGGGCTGTCTCATTCTGAGGCAGCTGAGGGTCATAAACGGTCAGGGCAATTGTTGAGTGATCGCGGGGCATGTGCGTTGCGATTTTATAGCTACATTCATTTCCTCTTACATGCTGGATTTTATTAAACTCTGGATGGGCTTTGATGGGGGAATTATTGAACTGCTTATAATGAGGATAGTTAACCCCTCTGGAGCACTTTCCCACATTGCAGTTAGCACATTCAGAGCTCTACGTGCACGATGATCTTCTTAATCCTTTCATGAGCCCATGAAGTGGGTTCTATTATTTTCCTCATTTTAGAGAGGAAGGAAAACTGAAGCTCAGAGAAGTCGTGAAATTTGCTCAAGGTCACACAGCTGCTGGGTGTCAGAGCAAGGATTTGAACCTAAGTTTGTCTGAGTCCAGAGCTTGCTTTTTAGAATTCTTGCAAGGTGTACGTTGAGCTACCTGGCATCCGCCCATTCACCCACCTGCTGCGAGCTAGGCCCCGTGCTGGGCTCAGGAACATCAGAAGACAGGTCCTGGGAGCCAAGCCGGGGGTCCCAGGGGTCCCTGCTCCCCCAGAAGAAAGTTGCTTCCCACCTATGTCCTAGTCCCACCTTCTGTCCCTACGCAAGGACGGCGAATCTCTCCTCTCGCCCTCTCCTGCGTCATCAGTTTTCCCTCTCTAGTGCGACATTCCCGATACCATAAGCCAGGCTGTTATTTTTCCCACCTTAAGAAAAGAATCGTCCCTCAACCACGCTCCTCTCTTCTGTGCCGCACTATTTGTCTTTCCCTTTACAGCAAAACTCCGTGGAAGAGTTTTACTCACTGTCTCCAGTTCCTTCCTCCTCGTGCCTCTCGAATCCACCCCCTCAGGCTTTCGCTCCCATCGCTGCATCAAAACTGCCCTTGTCAAAGTCACCGATGACTCCCTCAGTGCTATATTCCATGCTGGACCCTTGGGCCTCTTTGTGCTTGTTCCAGCAGCTGCCTGGGACTCTTACCACTCCCTCTTCTTTGAACCTGTTCTTGCCGTGGCCCCCGGGGCACCCGTGTCCGGGCTCCCCTCCGTCTCTCTCTGGTCATTCCCTCTGTTCCTCTTTTGCTGGTCTCCCCGCAACAACCTGACCTCTAAGTGTCTGGGTGCCCCAGGGCTCAGCCCTTGGACTCCTCGGCTCTGTCTACACTCACTCCCTGAGCGATCTCATCCATGCTCATAGCTTCAGACACCATCTAACGGCTGCTGACCCCGGATGTCTGTTTTCAGTCCCAGGATGTCCCCTCAACTCCAGACTTACACATCCAGCTGCCTACACACCTTCTCCACGTGGAGGACTGCAGGCATCCCGAGCCTGACATGCACGGCCTGTGAGCTTTCCCCAAACCTCCTCCACCCGCTTCTCTTTCCCTCACCCTCCACATCCAACCCGTGGACACATCCTGTCTGCTCTGCTTTCAAATATATCCAGGATCTGGTCACTTCCTTCTCCATCCGGGGTCACAATCCTCTGAGCCTCATGGTTTTTCATCTGGTTTAGGGCAATCACTTCCCAGCTGGTCTCTCTGCTTCTGCCCTGGCCCCATTCACTTTACTTTCTGCCCAGCAGCCAGAGGGATCCTGTTAAAACATAAATCAAGCAAACCCTCAAATGGCTTCTCATGTCACTCAGAATAAAAGCCAAAGTTCCACTGTGACCTGTGAGGTGTCACAGGATCTGGCCTCTCCTTTTGTGCCCATGCATCTCCTTCCCCTTTCCTTTTATTTGCTGTATATCTGCTTCCTGCTGGTCCCCAGCCCCAGGTAAGCTCCTGTCCCAGGGCCTTTGCACTTGCTGCTCCCACTGCCTGCTATTCTCTTCCCCCAGAAACCCACAAGGCTTCAGTTCCCTCCCTGCCTTGAGGTCTTTACTCAAACGTCCCTCCTCAGAGAAGCCTTCCCTGGCCTCCTTCTAAAATGTTACCACCCTCCCCCGCGTACTCCATCCCTCTTCCAAGCTCTATTTTTTCTCCTTAGCACTTGTCACTAGCACAATGTATATTTTATTTATTTGTGAGCTTATTGTCTGAGAATCCCACTGGAGTGTCAGCTCACAAGGGCAGGGACTTTGTGCTTTTCCCCCCCTGCTCTATCTTAAGCCCAAGGCACATAGTGCCCAGTAAATATTTGTTTAACGAATGAGTGAGCAAATCCCCCCTCATGTCCAGCATGAATAGATCCAAATTATCTACAACTTCCGTGTCACCCAGGGGTCGGGGGTGAGAGGCCGAAGAGCACCCCAAGACAAAAAGTGGGCCCTGAAATATTAATAGAAGGGGATTCTCCATTTTCCCAGTGAGAACTTGAATTTATATTCTCCTACGCTACTGGAAAAAGTAGTTAAATGTCTACTTACAATATTTAACTTATTAGTTTAATTATGTGTATCTATTAAAAAGCACATATCTAAAATAAGGTGTGCTCATGTAGAAATGTGGATTTTTTTCCCATTCAATGCATCTCATGAAGTTATTTTGCTCAAGCCCCTTTCTGGGATCTTCCCTACCAGGTCTGCAGAGTCACTGAGCCCCATTTTCAGGTGTCTGTCTGGGGTGTTTGACATTCATCACTTTTTGAGTCCTTGTATTACATGTTGCCATCACTGGAAATTTCGGCCCAAGCTTCGGGTGCCTATCCACTTCAGAATAAGAAAGGTATTTTTTCCCTTTGTCCACTGGGTATGTGTCACACTCAGCACAACCAAACCACATACTTACTGCTGGCACAGTGCTCTGTAAATAGGGTGACCAACTGTCCTGGCCTGCCTGGGACCAGGACAACGCAAGTTGGTCACCCTATCCATAGAGGGCTTATCCACAGCTATGTTTTTGCAGTTCCAAGGTCACACACCCAGGAAAAGTAAATACACTTGGGTCGATTTTCCTTTCTGCTTTTTATTAGCTGATCCATGAGGAAGCTCTGTAAGGGTCTTGTGCTAGCTTTGATTGAGGCTAATGTGTTTTTCCTAAACAGTGCAGGGTGGTCCAAGATAGATCATGGTGAAAGATCTTTGTTAGGACCCTAGTACAACCCAGAGCTAGGCCTTCTTAGGTTGCTATGAAGCTTAAATAATCAAGTCCCCTCCCCCATGGCTCACTACCCTCCCCACCCCCACCCATCCAATGGGATTTAGTGTAAACTGCTGATTGCCCCCAGACTCTCCCCAGGGGGCAATAATCACAGCTACTATATGCCAAGCTAAGAATATGATCTCTAGTCCTTATCATGACTTATCTCTATTTTAGAGATGGGAAAACTGAGGCTCTGAGGGGGTAAGAAGTGGCTTGTCTAAGGTCATATACCTGGTACTCTCTCTGCCCCCCCAACACCCTGGGAATGTTGTGTGGGTGACTCAGGGCCTGTCTGGATTTACTCTCCAGATGGAACAAACGTAAGGTTTATCCAGGGACTTGGCCCCTCATTCCTGGTGTCCAGGCCTATGAAGTGGCCTCGAACCCTTGGGCTTTGGGACCCAGTGCCCAACGCCTCAGCCTGCAGAGGCCAAGACTGCAGACGAGGTGCAGCAAATGGTTTTCTTTTTACACTTACTTTACATGTCTTTCAGGGTCCCTGCAGCATTCATTCTGAGTATAACACAGAAGACTTAATTAAATTAGCCACATTTATCGTAACTGGCTTTTAAGGAGCAACTTTCTGCAGCCCTTTACACCCACAGCGAATCGGCTTCCTTCTGCTTGGAAGGGGAGTGCAGCCCCCCCATTCCGCCCCCATGCTGCAGGGGAGACTCAGCCTGCAGAAACTGGGCCAGCAGAGTCAGGGAGGTCGGAGGCAGAGGCCTGGGGTCACAGGTATGCCCTTCTGCCTGTCTGCAAGCGTTTCTTGAGCACCTGCTGTGTGCAGGGCACATCTAGGGTGCTGAGGAAGCAGTGGTGAACAAAGCTTGGACCCCAGGCAGAAAGTGGGGCTTCGTGAGCTGGCTGGGGCATTAGGACTCACCCCCAGGCCTGATCCCATTTTCCATGTCTCTCCCTGCCTCTCTTCCTGCTTTTCAAATCCCAGCTCTGGCAAAACCTCCTCAGGAAGCCCTCCCTGACTAGCCCAGTTCACACTGCCCTTCCTGTCATCCCTACCACACAGTTGAGCAATGAGCCAGAGACAGCCGGGCTCCTTGAGGGTAGGGACCAGCTCTCTTCACTCTCCTTACCCCAGCAGCACACAGCCCTATGTCTCTGATTTCAACAAATTAGGGAATCAAAGAATGTCCTTGATGGAGACAAAAACTGAAGGTCAGACAGGGGCAGTAACTTGCCTGAGGTCACACAGCAATTTAGGGCAGAACCAGGACTCAAATGCTTCTCTGCAGAGTCCTTTCCCCTAATTATGATAATACCCATCATTTATTGAGCATTTTTAACGTGTCTGGCCCTGTACTAAGTACTGAAGACACATGAATTCATCTAGCTTGTCCACAGCCCTTCAAGGAAGACATTAATATCATCCCATCCCCACGGACAAGTGCACTACCTGGGTCCTGGAAAAACTACAGAATTTGCTTTAAGATCCTTCGGAGTCAGTAAATAATGGAGTCAGCCAATCCACTGTCTTAACCACTGCATCATATTCAAAGTTCACCTGGGGGGCCTGGAGAGACTTCAGGGGGCTGTGACCCCTCCTGAACTTGCATGTGTGTGCATTTTTCAGGGGAGAGAATCTATAGCTTTTATCATATTTTCAGAAGAGTCTAAAACCCCCAAAACTAAGGCTCGCTGTTCTATGTGACATTAATTAGATGGTTAATTACAAGGATGGAGTTGGAGGTAAGCTTAGTAAAGGTGTGTTGTATGCACATGCACGTGTGTGTGTGTGTGTGTGTGTGTGTAGGATGGGATGGAGGGCGTGGGGTGGGCGCCTGCTCTATCCATTTTCCTGCCCTACCTCCTGCCCCTGACGTTCCCTCCCAACGTGCTGCCCCTCATCAGCAGCCATGGCCATAACAAGGCCTGGCTGAGCACACGCGTGTGCTCCCACATGCAGCAGGCTGGACTCACCGCCCGCCTGCAAGCCATGTTCCATTTCTCTCCTGCCCATCAGCCAGGCCTCCCCAGGGCCCGATCTCCACGGCTGTTTTATGGAAGATGTCAGCTCCCTGCTCCACTCTCTGGCCTGATGTAGTTATTAGGAACAGCTACAAGAAGAGACAAAACACCAGGTGAGAAGGCGGGGGCTAGGGTCCCGAGGCAGCTGCTGAGAACGTGTAATCCCTCATTCCTGGTGTCACTGAAACAATCTCTCTGCTCCTGCCATCACTTCCTATTTAGAACTGCATAATAATTAGGATGCGTATATTTGGAAACAATTAAAAATAAGCTGCCAGCATGTGGCTAATTTTGCTCAGGCTGCGTTGATAACATTAATCCAGAATAGGGGGAGAAGGGGGGAGGCAAAGCCCACCTAAGTCATCAAGGTGGCTCCTGGCTTGCTGCTGGCCTTTATTCAAGGGCGCCTGGGGCATGGGCCTGGGGGAGGTAGAGATGGTTTGGGCCAGCAGCCAAGTTGATCAGATGCCAGGTGGGGCTGGACTAGAGGGTGCTGTCTGAGCTGGACCTCACCTGTTCCATCTAAGCCTGCACACCCACACCCCCAGGGCTATCCAAGAGTTGAGTCCCCTGTGCTTAGATAGATACCCCTCCACCTACCCTTGGCCAGCTTCCCTGCTTCTGAAGCTCCCATGGTTCCTTCTGCTCTGGCAGGTAACTTACAGGACACCATATACGTGTGAATTTGTGCTTTGTGAACCATGGAGGTTCTGGGTAGGAGTCCCAGCTCTGCCTCCCACTGGAGCCTCGTACGGATTCTGCCCCTCCTGCCCCTCTCTCCCTGTCACTTGCTCAAACCAGCCTCTACACAGTTCCCTAAACCAGGGGTCCCCAACCTATGGTGAGTTGTATAATTATTTCATTATATATTATGATGTAATAATAATAGAAATAAAGTGCATAATAAATGTAATGCACTTGAATCATCCCGAAACCATCCCCCTGTCCCTGGTCCGTGGAAAAATTGTCTTCCATGAAAATGGGCCCTGGCACCAAAAAGGTTGGGGACGACTGCAAATAACACGGCCTCGGGGTGCCCCCTTCCTTCAGATAAACCCACAGCCTGTGTCCTCGACTCTTTCAAGTCTTTGCTCAGATGTCACTCGCTCAGCAAGGACTTCCTGGCCACCCTGTTGAGTGAACACCCTTTCGCAGCTCCTCTCCCTGCCTGCTTTACTTTTCTCTGCAGCACTTACTGCCTTTAACGTACATCATTTTACTTATTTCTTTGTTGATCGTTGCCAGCCCCCAGTAGAATGCGCCCCCGTCAGGGCAGGGACTTTGTCTATTTGCTCATCCATCTATCCCCTGTGTCTAAAATAAGGCCTAACACATAGTGGGTGCTGAAAAACCATCTGTTGAAGACACGAGTGAATGGGCAAGGCGCTGTGCTGTGCAGGGACTGCAACAATGGCCAAGTTAACACACGCCCTGCACCCTCGGAGCCCACTTGTGGGGTGGAGGAGGCATCTCTTGACGCCCCCTGTGCTCTCCTCTCCTGGGGAAGAGAGGATCCAGGGAGAAGACAACACACCGGCTGAGAGCAGAGAGATGGGCTTTCATCTTCTTGAGCAAAACTGCTGGGAGCACCTGCTGTGTGCCAGGCCCTGAGGCAGAGCAGGGTCCTCAGAGGGAAATGAGGTGTGACCCGGGAGAGCGGCTGTCCTGTCTGTCTTGCTCCCACCGTGTCCCTGGTGCCTGGCGTATGGCACATGTGTGGCAAAGACTTGTTGAATGAAGGAATGAATGATTCTCCTCTGCCCTGCATCTGGGACAGTCCAGTGGGGGGCTCCGGTACTGGCTCAGATGGACGTCCTTGGTGTGTAATGCGAGTGAGCCCCACTGAAGGGGTCCTGCGTGCGTGGCATGCCCCTGCCCTCAGTACAGAATGGGAAAGGGGTGCAAACAGGGGTGCTGTCAAGGTGTCTCCGCAGCAAACCCTCCTTAGAAGCAGCAGAACCACCTGCTGGTGTCCCCACTGGGGGCGGGGCTGGCCACTGACCAGCCCAGATCTTCAGGCTTTGCTGGCCCCTGGGCTAGTTGCCCAGGCCACTGTGGAGCTGGCCCCTCTGCATGGGCTGGCTGGTGGTGTACCCACCCACGCCAGGAGGCCCATGATGGCTTGGAACTCTCCGGCACAGGGAACGATGCCCCTCATTGACCACCAGCATGCACAGCCAAGGAACAACAGACTGAAGGGCATGTCATTCATTAAGGGCAGAACCTTACAACCCACAAATGCAAAAATCATTGCATCTCCTGTTGTCCCCTCTGCCACGTGCAGTTCCAACCTGGCACTGCCGCTCGCTGGCTGCCGGCTGCACCCAGCTTCCCAGGGACCATCTCTAGCAGCTCACAGAGGCTGCTGGGAGCCTGTTCCAGACTGTAGAGAGAAGAGAACAGATGGCTACAGCCTGGCAATGGTGTTCCCCAGGGCTGCTCGCAGGGGACACTTTCTCCATCCCCTCCCAGGCTCACGTCCAACATCGATGCCCATGAAGGTGAAGCAGGTCCATTCACCTGAGGCACCTGGGTCCAGAGGTCGAGAGCCAGACCAGATTCCCACCCCGGGAGAAAACTGGGCAGGAGATCCCAGGCAACTCTTTCTTCCCCGACACCCTCAGACTCTGAGTCTATCTCGGGGAATAAAGTCCACGTCCCCTTCTGGCTTCTTAGCAGGTGGTCTTTCTTTTGGCAGCAGGTAGGGGCCTGGGCATCACACGCAGCTTCCCCACCACTGTCTCCATCGTCCGTCCTGCCCCCGAGGGAGACCAGGCTCTGTGTCTCCCACAGGCAGGATGTGAAGGACACGCTGCCCGCTCGCCCGCCGCAGCCTGGCAGGCTCGTCAAAGGCAGTAATTGTCGGGAGAAATTTGCCAGCGGAATGAAATAAAGAGGCTTGAAGGTATAAAGAGTCAGCGCTGCCGATAAGAAGTTGTTTTATATACACTTTCATACCCCAGATTGGAATGAGAACACAGGGGCTTTTTTTTGTCATCTGAGCCAGAGCTTTCATGCCCCAAGAAGGCCAGTTTGAGTGTGCGAGAGATTGATGGTGGGGCAGACAGGGCTGGGGGAGTCTGTCGGCCCAGGGTCCCCCCGGTGGCCGGAGAGTCTCCCGCCCTCTTGGGCTGCCTCTGAGAGCATCCTCAGAGCTACCCTGTGGCCCAGAGCCCTCGGACCCAAGCTGCCCTGGCTGTACCCCTCCCTCCCTGCGTCCCTCCCCACCCACCCAGCCTCAGAACTAGGGGTGGGGGCCAGCAGGCCCGGGGACCCCACTTCTGCTGCCCCTGCAGGGCTCAAGGGAGGATGAATGGAGACCTCTACTGGACCCCTGTGTTTCTCTGTCTTTTTCACCTGAGGCTCCTCTCCTTTTATATAATTTAGTTTAGGTGATATAGGTTCATGCAAGAATATTGAGAAAAGGTATGAGCCCAAAGGAAAGATTTAATTTGCCTATAAATCCTTTTGCTATTGTGTGCTGTGGGTTTCAGGCCCTTTCTCCCCACATTTCCGCAAACATGGGCTCCCACCATACATGCTTCTCTGTGAGCTGCTCTTCCCCACCGCCCAGCAGTGTCTCACGAAAGTCATCCTGTGGAACATCCCCGATTCTGCACCAGCTGGTCCATGGGGCCCCACGTGATGTTAGCTGTGCTTTCTCAGTCATTCATTGAGAACACTCAACACGACAGCAGCAACTATGAATCCACCCAACACACATACATAAACTACCCTTTGTGGATCACAACAGCATCTTCATACCCTTGAAAATGGTCTTATGTAGGTGGGCAAGACACATTATTCATTCAATCTGTAGGCAATTGTGAATGTGTGTGGGGGCCCCTTTAATCAATTTGTGGCCCCTTGGGTTGGGAGGAGCTGGTGAGAGTCCTCGGTGGTGTGTGGCAGGGTTTGGAGAGGGATAGGTTTAGACCCGCAGCATGTCCCACATATGGATTGAGCCACTTGAGATGTTATTTGTGATTTTCTGTATTTGCTTCCCAATTCCTTCTCCTCCTGGTCAGAGCTCCTTAGGTGAAGGTGGTGTCTCTGGCCCTCTCCCCCAGACCCCTCCCGCCCCACCCCATGAATGGCCTGGAGCAGATAACCCACTAAGCAAGCCCTTGAAACCCACCTATATACACAGTAGCGTAGACAGCTGGCTGGATGGTAGAGGGGGGAGACGGGGGCTTGATGGGTGAGAGTTGCAAAGGATGTGGACACCGAGGACCTAGGAAGGTTGGCTGAGATGGGGCACCAAAGTGGGGGCCACTCGAGAGCATGTGAAATGAAAGCGGAAATTGCTGGAAATGAAGGTGGCAACCAGCCCTCTCCAGCGTTTGACCAGGAGCCAGCAAGAATACAGAATGTCGGTGCGGCGCTCACCGATCTCAACTCTTCCCTTGAGAAAAAATCTTCTCTGTCGTGGCCCCAACAGGGAATTGTCCAGCTGCTGCTGAAGGATCTTTCTGAAACAAATCAGACCCTGCCACTCCCCTTAGGCTCAAATAAACTCCTAATGATGGTCCATAGGACCCATGAGATTCAGCTCCTGCCAGCCTCTTCCACCTCACCCTCTGCCTCGTTTTCCTCCCCCACTCCCCAGCCCTGGGGGCCTCCTTACTGTTCCTTGAACACACCTGCCTCAGGGCCTTTGCACTGGCTGTTCAAACCTCTGTCAAGAATGCTCTTTCCCCACCTCCCTCTCAGTACTCAGTTATCTCCTTCTGTGTCACCTCTTCACGTCCAGGCTCACCACTTGCCCAGAGTAAAGTAGGCAGTCCTTTCCTCTCAACCTGCTCTACCCTTATCGTCTGCATCACTTTTCAGAGATGTTTTTGCTTTTTAATTTGTTTACACATTTACCATCCATCCCTTTTGCTACTGTAAGATCCACAAGAACTTGGCTGGAGGCAGTGGCTCACACTTGTAATCCCAGCACTCTGGGAGGCCGAGACGGGAGGATCGCTTGAGCTCAGGAGTTCGAGACCATTCTGAGCAAGAGTGAGACCCCATCTCTACTAAAAATAGAAGAACTAAGCCGGGTGTCGTGGCGTGCACCTATAGTCCCAGCTACTTGGGAGGCTGAGGCAGGAGGATTGCTTGAGCCCAGGAATTTGAAGTTGCAGTGAGCTATGATGATGCCGCTGCACTCTACCCAGGGCAACAGAGCGAGACTGTCTCAAACAAACAAACAAAAAACAAGAACGGCTGGACCCCTAGAACAGTGCCCGGCATATAGTAGATGCTCAGTAAATGCCTGCTGAATAAATGAATAAACAGGAATAGGATTCTTACTCCCATGCGAGATAGCCCTTGTGCTTTGGGAAACCCGTTTGTCAGAGCAGGTGTGGACGGCAGGGAGAGGTTTCATTTCATGTACTGGGGCCAGTTGATTCGTGGTGGCTGCCCAGAGCACTAGGTTGAGGAAGGTTTGAGGTCGTAATTGACCTCTGAGATCAATTAGTCATGCCATGGGCATAAAGTTAGGAACAATGATGTGTGTGCCACATATCTGCCACTCCAGGACTAGATTGGAAGCCCCCTAGAAAGGAGGTGGAGTCTTCTTATTCTCCCTGGCAGCCCCCAGCACTGGCGTGGGCCAGGTGCTTGGTCATGACTGAGGTTGGCTGGCTGGCCAACTGGGAATTGCTCAACTTTGAGGCCCAAGTTCCTGAGGAGATAGGAGACAACATCTAAGCCAATGGTTTTCAATTTTTTAAAAAAAAACCCGTAGTGTTCTTTCTTCAAAGGACGTCTTACACGAAGCCTGGTGTGTTAGCAGATGAAAGCAAAGCTGCTCTGGCTGAAGCTGGGTTTGGGGCCAGAGCCCCACCTGCCTGTATTCCCAGCTCCAAAGGCATCCCTGGGACACCTTTGAGGAAACTGATGGCTCCCAGAACCCAATCTGAGAACCATGGATGAGGAAACCAAGGTCAGAGAGGGGAAATGACTTACACAAGTCCACATTGCAACTAGAACTGAAAACAGAGTGCCAGGCCCGGACTCCCAGTTTAGTGCTCTTTCTGTCACATCCCTGGGGTCTCACGTGGGGCAGGTGGCCTCAGCTCTGGGCTAGGCTTGCAGGCCAATAAAGGACATACCCCTTCTCTTTGGGGCTGGATGGGCACCTGAGTGGCCATCTCGCCCCAGACCCTGGGAGAGGAGCATCTGCCCCTCCTGGCACGGGCCCCTGGGGGTGGAGGGCTTCTGCTCTGTTTGTCTTGCTCTCAGAGCCCTGGGGTGCATTGGAAAACAGCTCCCTCTCTCTGACTGTGCTTTATTAATTAAAGCATTTCCCCTCTTTGGTAACAGCTGCTTCAAAAGAGCTCAGCAAATGTTTAATTCATTGGTTCCGAGCTGGTCCCCCAAACTCCCCCCAATACCTCCTTCCTTCAAAGTGCTTTCCCGGGAAGCCCTCCTGGCACAGGGACTGTTTCCCTGCTTCTCTGCAGAAGCGCCGAGCCGCCTCTCCTGCCATGCCCCTACTTGGCTAGCTGAAGGTGATTTGTTACCCAGCTCCAGAAATCTATAAGGAACTAACAAGCCTGGGTGCAAGCCCAAGTCCCCTCCTTGAGACGGTTTAAAAGGCTGTGATTTGTCGAATTACTACATGAGTATTTAATGATTGTCTTCCTTGGCCATTTAGAGGCAAAAAATGAGGGCACTGATTGCCCAACGAAGCTGATTTGAGGCTGCAGCTCCCCAAGGTGTGTCTGGGGAGGGGGTGCTGCTGGCATGAGGCTATCTCTGGGAGGGGACCTGACCGAGGAAGCAGCATCTGGGGGCCCCCATCCTCTTTGCAGCTGTGGTTGGCAGAATAGAAGGGCCCTGTCACCCCAGGTCTGACTATGGACTCAGTGCAGGGGTGACTACTGTCAGTGGGAGCTTGCAGACCACCAGCTCTCCCCAGCCTCCAAGGATGAGCTTGTCTGCACATCTGCACATGCACTGGAGCCCCTCCCTCACCTCCACTTCCTGAGCTCTTGAAAGATCCAGTTTGAGCTTCAGTTGAGAGTCAATATAAACCCTCTTAAGATTGGGAGAGGCAAGCCCATTTCCTCCTGCCCGTGTGGGCTCTGCTGGGTGAGGCTTGAGGAAGGGGAAAGACCTGGCCTGCCCGACAGAGGAATGCAACCTGGTGCAGCCTGTCCCCGCTTTCCCCAGTCCCTGAAGCCCCTGACTCACGCGCTCCCTCACACTACCCCTCCACGGTCTGTCCCAGGAGCATATCCAATTCCTCGTTCTCTCGCACCCAAGGAGGCACTACACAATGTGCACGGTTGTGACATCATAATGTTAGCCAGATTTATAACAAGAAGTGATTCCTGTGCAACTTGGGAACTTAAGGGTTACTAGGAGTAGACTACCTGGGGCACACCTCACCATAGATGGGGACAAAGCAGGGGCCTCAAGCCTGGGGTCAGGACCCACTGACTCAGCTGGACCAGCCCCACGGCCCTGACACAGGGGCTCCCCAGTTGGTACGTCCACGACCCACCCAGGAGACAGACCAGGGAGGGGTCCTGTCACACCCAAAACACTGGGAGGCATTTATGAGACGTCTTAGGAAAGGTCAGAAGAGCAGCCAGCACCCTGAGCACGCACCTGTGTGGACGCTATGCAAAGCAGGCCACAATCATTAGCTCTCTGAGTCCTCACCCAGCCCTGGGAGGCAGGTGCCATTTGGTGGGTGAGTAAACCAAGGCCAGGTGAGACTTTGTAGCTTCTCAGTCACCCAGTATTTGCTAGTAAGTCTGGGTCCGTCCACACCCAGGTCTGTCTGACCCCATGCTGCGCTGCTACCAGCTTTATACCAATGCCAGCCAAATAGGCTGGGACCCAAGCTTGTCACTCCGAGCAACATCAGGCTCAGGCAGACTGGGTTCAGATCCTGGGCCTGATGCCTAACAACAACTGTGTGGCCTTGGGCAAGTTACCAAACCTCTTTCTGCCTCAGTTTCCTCATCTGTCAAATGAATATAATGCCAGGGCTTACTTCCTGTGGTTATTGTGGAGAGTCCTTTATTTGGACGCAGATGTCTGAGGAAAGAGTGGTCCGGCCAGAGGGCGCAGCCGGCGCGAACCCTGCAGGAGCACCCAGGGTGACGGGGTCAGCGGGGCCGGAGCCTGAGAGTGCGGGAGCATCACAGGATATGAGGTCTTTGTAAGGACCTTGGCTTTTCTCTGAGTGGAACCGGGGCAGTGAGCTAACCCGGGTGCTGAGCGCAGTGCCTGGCACAGGTAGTGCCCGTTAAATATTAGTTATTCTTTGTTATTCCTTTTGAATCATTCTCCTTTTTCCAAAGGGGTTGAGTCAGGTGCCAGTGCAGCCTTGGAGAGAAGCTCTCCTCTTGCTCCCAGAAGCAAACAGCCCAATTAGATGCTTGCCCCGTTGTATAGGAGTTTATTTCTCTGTTCTTGCAGTGGGACTGGCTTCTTGGTCCTGCTTCCCACTGGGAACAAGTGGCGTTAGCAGAGTGGGGGCTCCCTGCACGGAAGGGCCCTTGGGCAGGGGAGGGGCGTGAGGAAGGAGGAGGAGGGAAGGGAGTGGGGAGAGGAAGAGAAGAAGGGAAGAGAGTGGAAGGAGGAAGGAGGAGGCAGAGGAGGAGGAGGGAAAAGGAGAGGAATAAGGGAGGAGGGGGAGGAAGGGGAGGAAAGGGGGAAGGGGGAGGAGGAGGGAGAAGCAGAGGAGAGCCAGGGCAGGGCCAGGATGTCTCAGCCTTCTCAGCTCAGGGGTTCCCCACGTGGGGCCCTGCACAAGTCCCAAAGAGGTGGTTATTTTGGGTGGCAGCGTGATTGGGAGCTTGGAAAGCAGGAAATTGAGTGGTGATTAAGGTTGTAATAAGTTGACAACATCAAATATCATTACCCTTAGAACATGCAAATGATCACCTCTTTGCCCAGGATTTGCCATGCAAATACCAATTAGCTGGGAAAGTATTTGCCTGGAGGGGGGAGGCTGGTTCTCTTTCCAGGGCCCCTCCACTGCCCCTGCACGAAGTAAACAAACAGGAGGGGCACAGTGGCAGTGTGGGGGTGGGGGCTGTGCTTGAATGTCACTGGCAGAGGAGAGGGAAGACCCAGGGGCTCTGGCCAGCCAAGGAGGGTGACGCTGGCCTTGTGGAAGGCTGCCGGAAACTCTGGCCTAGAACTCTCCACACTGGTCTCAGGGCTGCTAGAAGCTTCTTGGATCAGCCCCTGGGGCTGTGGCCTCTGCCCCGGGCTACGTCCCTGCCCTGTGCTGACCTGCATAGCCTTTGCAGCCCTAGCACCTTCATACTGTCAGAAACTCACTTTCTGCAGTTTGGAGCCACATAGCTGGTGAGGTCCTATGGGACAGGAATCTGGAAGGGGACACACAAGGCAGTGCTGAGGCCGTGGCCCAAGAGTCCTTGCACCACTGTGTCTTGGGGACTGACCTCTGAGGTGTCCAGGGAAGATGGCAGGGAATGACTGGATAGGAGCCCCTGGTGTTTCATTCTCCTGGCCACATACTTGCTACCCTTCCCCAGCCACATGCCTGGCACCGAGAAGGCGCCATTGCACATTCTGAGATGAACGTAGCACAGTGTCTGCCCCCGAGAGCTGCCAGTCTCATCCGGTAAGTAGAAGTAACTGTGGCCACAGACAGCAGGCCATGGGGTATCAGGGCAGCGGTACCAACAGGAACAGCTTGCGCTGCTGCGGAGGTGAACTTGCTTTTTGCCGTGGTGGCATGAGAAGGTGGTACAGAACTTGCGCTGAGCCCCGAGAGAGGATTTAAGGGAAGGGGAGAAGGGGCGGGAGGGAGTTCTGGGTGGGAAGAGTGTCAAAGGTAAGATCTGAGGTTAAAAAATGCGTGCCGTGCCCTAGGGCCGGTGAGTCTGACATCCACTCCTCCTACCAACCCCCCAACTACCCAGCCCCAACCCACCCATCTCATCCACAAACCAGTGCGCCAACCTGCCACCCAACCACCTTTCCATATACCACCCGAACAGCCAAACCAACCCACCCATCCCACCACCAGCCTAACCCAATCCCAAATCCATCAGTCTATCACCCACTCACCAACCCATCACTCACTCCACGAGTGCACCTCACCAGCCCGAACCAACTCTTCCACCCACACCCAACCCACCAGCCCAGGTGAAAAGCATTAACTCTGGAGCAGGCAGACTGGATTCAATTCTTGGCTCTGTCGCTTTCTGCTGTGTAGCCTTGGGCAACTTTCTTAACATCTCTGTGTCTCAGAGTTCTTGTCTTTGAAATGAAGGTGATAATTACATGTGAGTTATCATGAGGAGTTGACAGCATTGTGGGCTAATGCACAGTGTCCCAGGCACAGTGTCTGGGAGGTAATAAGTACTCAATACATGGTGGCACTTGCTACTTAGGTTGAAATGATTTATTCCAAAGCCGATGGGGCCCACCAGGCAGGGGAGCACTGGAGCTGGACCTGCACTGGAGGAAGGTTAACCTGCATGGTGATTAAGTGGGATCAGAGGGGTCAGACCCCTGGGCTGGGGACCCAACAGGCCATTTGTCTAGGTCCAAATCTGGTTGGGAGGAGACAGATGCTTGGGGACCTCCCATCAGCCACCCCTCCATCCTGCCCCAGAGGAGGGCCCACCTGGGGAGCTGGGCACCCCGGGGTTTGTCAGCAGGGGTCTCGTTCTTATTCTTAACACCCCCCTCCCTCGTGTCTAAACCTTTTGCTGGTGGGCAGAGCTCCAGGGAGCTGGCCCAGGCAGGGCGTGGGGAGCAGGCCCACTCACGTCTGCAGATCTCTCCATCCTCTCCAGAAAGCCCCAACTAGCCCAACCCCCTTCCACCCCGCTCCCACCAGGCTCCAGCAGAGGGAAAGGAGGGTTTCCTGCAGCCCTTATCCAGCCAGAACCCTCCAGTGGCTCCCATATAGCTGCCTCAAGAAATGCTTTTGATCATCTAAATCCAGGTTGTATTAGTTCACCAAATCCCTTAAATTCCCAGGGATTTTCTCTGATGTCTAATGGAGGCCCCTTCCCCGGCTCCTTGGAGCACCTTCGCCCGAAGCTTCCCAGCAGCCTTCTGGCTCTGCAGCCACTCGGGCCACAGGAGGTGGGCGGACATGAGAGACGCTTCCTGGGGCGGGAACCAGGCACCCATGGCTGCCCAGTTCGGGGGCTGGAGGGCCCACCCCACAGTGCCCGGGCGGGTCAGGCTGACCCAGTGGGTTATTAGCCCCGACTGCCTGGCTGGCAGAGCTATTCCAAGGCACAGTGCAATTTCATGCCCTGTTTCCTCTTTCCTTGGTCTGCAGTTTCTGCTCTATTTGTCCAAAATGAACAGCGATGAAGTGAAATGAATTACAGTCTCTCCCTCCCCCTCTCTCCTATCTCCCCTCTTTTCCTCTCCCTGCCTCCTTGGCACACCCAGCCAGCCCCTTGGCCTCCCTCCTCATCTCCTCTGCCCCGTGTTCTCTTCCCCACACCCCCTGTGTCTGGCTCTGTTAAAATCTGCAACTCTGCCCTGCATCTGCCCACTCGCTCATGCAGCCATTCAGCAAACACTCACTGAGTCGCACTCGGGGTATGTGCCCCTCCCGTTTGCCTGGCCTGCTCCCAACCCTCCCCTCTGCCGTCCTGCCTGCTGGGCAGGGGCTGCCTGGGTCCACGTCGGGCCACGAGAATGCTCATGTTTACTCCCCTGGGAAGGTGAGGTTACACTCTCTCTTGCTTTGAGTGCCCCACCCCTATCTCAGCTCAGGTAGTCACGGATGGACAGCTGGCCCTAAGGTACCCCCAAGATGTCAGGGGCACTGCCAGCCAAAGCCTCAGGTGGGGTTGGTCCAGCCCAGCCCCTCTTCTCTGAGAACTGTGCCATCACTTTAGTGCTAAGTCCTTTTGTCGTGTTCTGCCCAGCCGCCGAGGTAAGCCGGACCAGGAGTGTGGGGGCTGGTCCAGGCTGGTCCCTGCATCCTCCTTATAGAGGCTGGGAGTCAGGCCCCAGATGATTCTTCTCGGGATGGGTGCAAAGCTGGGGCCACGTCTGACCCTCTGCATGGGTCGGAGGGGAAGCTGGTGTGCAGAGAGGAGGAGGAGGACCGAGGGGACCTGCAGGCGGTCAGAGAAGAGGGAGGCTCTGCAAGCCGAAGGGTAGGAGAGCACGAGACGGAGAGGATGGAGAGAGGTGGACAGGAAGACAGAGCCGGAGAGACTGACAGACGGAAGGCACATGAAGGCCCAGTGACAGGGACCAGGAGAGAGAGGCTGATGCACACAGACAGGTCCAAGTAAAAGACAGCAATGCAGCCGGGGCAGCCACAGTCCTGCTGCTCTGCCACCAAGCCTCCACCCCCGCCCCTCCTGCCCTTGCTCCCATGAGGCACCTTTAAAACTGCAATAAATTCCCCTTTTTTTTACAGATGAGCACAGGAGGGTTTCTGTCCCTGGTGACCATAGGTGTCTTGCTGTGAATCTGGCTTCTTTGGGCCGCTGCTCCCAGGGCCCCTCCTGCCCTCCTGTCCCACGCTCCTCTCGCCCCCGCCGCCCCCCACTCTGCTGTTTCTCAGGTTCACACAGCACCTTTATTCTTCTGGCTTCAGCTCAACAGATGCTGCCCAGCCTCCACCGAGCACCCACACCATGCCGAATGCTGGGCCTGGGGCTTAATCCCTTCCTTCCAACACCCCTGTGAAGCTGGCACCATTTCTGTCATTTACAGATTAAGAAAGCAGGCTCGGAAAAGTCAACCTGCCTGAGCTCATACGGCAGGTAAGAGGAGAAGCAGGGATTTGCCTCATGTTCTCACTCCAGCCCCAGAGCTTTGCTCTGGCCCCTTTCTTAGGACAGCGTTAGACAAACCACCTCCATCTGAGTGGCCTCGGCCCTGAGTGAAAGGAGACACAGAGCCAGACAGATGTGTTTGTCCAGATGAGCAGAAGTTCAGGTGGCCACAGGACCTGTCCAGGGTCACCCAACAGCTTCCCTGATCCAGAGGCCATGGCTTTCACTCCCGGCTGGAGGTAAGAGGCTTTGGGATGATGGTGGTGGCAGCAAGTCAGGAAGAGAATAACCTATGAAAACGCCCGGCAAGACCCAAGACTCCTGATCCTAACCCCTCTCTCCCGGCAGCCTCTGGTGGTGAGGCTTAATTTCTGGAACAAGTGTGCTTTTTGGTGTTGGCCAAGGTCCTTGCCAAGGAGGTCAGTATGCAGGCAGGACAGAGGAAGGAAGGCAGGAGCTACCCCTTGCCCAAGCATGCCCCTTCTCCTGGATCAAGAGCTGATCCCTTTCTAGGGCTCCTGGGACCTAGTTCTTAGTTCTGCAGCTCTAACATTCTTCACTTCTAAGCTTTCCAAATTCTACACCAGGAGCTGCAAACTCAAATGGCTACCGGGCCCAGACAGGTGAAGTAAATGGACAGAATGGGCTAGATGGGGCACAATAGGGAGTGGTGAGGACTGTGGTAAACTGGAAGGGAATGCGTGCCTCCAGGGGACAGCTGCCACTCAGTCCAGCCCACTGTTACCCTGTGGGATTGTGGTCCAGCATGGCCAAGTTTTGTCTCTCCAAGGGGCCCACATGCTCTGCCAAAGACACTTCACTGGAAGCAGAGAGGACTGTGGCCCTTCCCCCACCACCGCTGGGCCCCATGGCAGCACACACCCTGTGGTTCAAGAGAAATGATAAATCTGGGCTTTTAGACAAATTTATTCTTTTTGTTTAAGCATGTTGCAGATCAACCTTTTAAAACAGGTATGCAGGCCAGATCGGCTGCCAATTTGTAATCGTTGTTCTAAATGCCCTGAGTTCTAAATGCTCCAGAACTCTCCAAAATGCCAAATTCTCCCCTCTGCACATTGCCATCCAGGATGGATAGATCCTATTTGCCAGGCTGAAACTGTTTCCAAACCACTGCCTTCAACAGAAGGGGTAGTAATTACACTCTGAGATTAATATTTAAGCCACAAACAGAGTTAGTGTGCTAATACTGTCCCTGAAGGCTTCAGACGCGTTTGGGTTTTATCCTTGTGAGACCTAATTATTGTCAGCAATGAAACCTGTGCAACTGCAGGATCAGGGCCAGGGAAGAGGAATCAGACAGATCCCTGGGGCCAGTGGCTTATGAGGTGGAGACACAGGGTGGTCCGGGTACTGGGGTCTATGCCCACTGGTCATGGGGTGTCTGAGAGGTCTGTGAGGCAGTAAATGGCTCTGCTGGGTCCTCCCGACCACCCTCGTACACAGGGATCTTGCTCCTAATACATCGCCCGTGAGTACTGGAGCTCCTATGCCTCACACTCTGGAAGTTCACAACGGTTTCTGACCTTTGACCCCTTGGCCCAGCATCATGGCAGACCCCCCCCTCAACCCCACTCAGGAGAGCTCTCAAGGGGGGAATTGGCAGTTTGTGCTTCTGTGCTTGTTTGGAGAAAAGAAAAAGAGTTTGTGTAGGGGTTGTGGGGTGGGCCACGTGTGTGCTGTGCAGAGGAGGCAGAAGCCTACTTCCCAGAGACTGGTTTCTGGAAGCTTCCACATCTCCCAGCTTGTGCTGGGTTGGTGGAGCACACTGGACTGATGAGGCTGGGCCCCGCTCGCTGCAATGGAGGCCAGCCCCACCTCAGCACGGACGGGCTAACGGCCGAGCAGCTGTGATGAGCCAGGAGACCCATGCGGAAAGTCTGGAGACTACCATCCCCATCTGCAACCGAGTTTGGCCTTGAGGAGGGGGTCTGGGAGGGGAGGCGGAGAGAACTAAGTAACCCCATGAGCAGAACTCAGGTTTTGGCCCCAAAAGCTGGTTGTCTCGCCCTTGTGGGACAGGGGTGGAGAGCTGAGACCTGGAGCCAGGGAGGCCTGGGTTCGAAGCCCAGCTCTGCCCTCTTCTCAGCTGTGTGGCCTTGGCGAGGCAGCCTTGCTAGACTTAGTTTCCTCCTCCGTAAAATGGGATCGTTTCTGGGGTGCAGGGTTTGAAGGAGAGCTAAGTGAGGAAACGTGCACATCGAGGCTGGCGCACAGCGAGAGCTCGGTGAGTGGCAGCAGCTAATCTCATTTGATTGCTGGTTGTCTCTCCGAGGGGCCCACGCACTGCCGAGGACGAGGATGCTTTGCTGGCAGCAGATGCAGGACTGGGGCCCTTCTCTCACCGCCCTGTGCCCATGGCAGCACACCCCCCGCCCCAGGCCTGCCCCCCAGGCCCATCTTCCAGGCCTGCAATGCCTCCCCACGCCCACCTTGCCCTGGAGAAGGCCAACAGGGGAAAGAAAGGCCCGGGACAAATACTCTTGGACTAACCCACCAGAGGAACGAATGGGTGGTGACTCAGCCAAGGCCTCCCTGGCGGACGGAGGAGCCCCGGGCTGTAGGCCTGTGGCGGGGAGGCTGAGAAACCCGGGGGTCCTCACTGGTGGGGGGCCGAACCTCTCCCTGCCCAGTCCTCTGGCTTGGGGACAAGCGTCAGAGAGCTTCCAGGGACATCCATGTCGCCAAAGATGGGGGTGGGTAGTCACCCGCCTGCTCCCCTCAAAGCCAGTAGAAGCTGAAAGAGGTGTGGAGGGGGGCGTCTGCCTTGGTTCCCTGCCCTCTGCCCTCTCCCCAGAGGGGTCCCTTACCTGCCCTCAAAGCAGCGTCCACCACACCACTGGGGGAGGCGTGTGCCGGAGCAACCTCTCTGGAGGGTGATTAGAGGTATCTCTCAGGATTAAAAAGGAACAGACCCTTTGATCCAGCAAGACCACTGCAAGAAATCTACCCTGCAGAGACACTCAGTGTGTGCACAAAGAGCAGCGATTGGGTGGGAAGAGCGAGGAGCCCCTGCAACCAGGGCAGTTCTGCCCCCAGGAAAGGCCAAGAGGCTGGGCTGGCGCTGGGGAAGGGGGAGGGGGCTGTGGGGGAGGGAAGATCGCAAAGACATCACCGGTGAGAGAAGAGGGCTGGCCTCCGAGGAGCAGAGAGAAGTGCCCACCCAGATGATGGGACCCAGCCCTGGAGCCAGGTGGGCCTGGGTGCGAATCCCTGGCTCTGCCTCAAAGGGGGGCTCCTCTCTGAGCCTCAGCTCTCCCCCCCCCGTAAACTGGCAGTAAACTCACACCTACCACTTAGGGCAGTGGTCCCCAATCTTTTTGGCACCGGGGACCATTTTCATGGAAGACAATTTTTCCACAGACCGGGGAGGGGGAATGGTTTCGGGGATGATTCAAGTACATTACATTTATTGTGCACTTTATTTCTATTATTGTTACATTGTACTATATAATGAAATACTTCTACAACTCACCATAGGTTGGGGACTCCTGACTTAGGAGGTGTGAGAATTACACGAGATGATCGTCCAAAGCACCCAGTGCCAGGTCTGCTTGGCCTGTGAGTGCTCGGGGGTGGAGCTGCTATCATTACTGTTGTTGTTGGCCCCTGAGACAGTGGGTGGCTTCATCTTGAATGCCTGGAAGGCTGGTTTTTGGAGATGCATTTGGAGGAGAAGGAGGTGCAAAAGGAAGAGCTGGCTGGGCAGGGGTGACCCTAAGGCAGAGGCGAGCTGGGGGGGATGATCATGATGAATTTGACTCTGGACTTAAGAACAGGATCTGAAAAAGGGGACACAGGGACCCCCACCCTCCTCAGGTGCCCACCATTGGTCCTCCCAGTCGCCCCCAGGCCCTGCCATGGCCTCTTGCCCTGCGTTCTGCATGCTCTGATTTGCCCTCCTTCTGGGATCCTTCTGTCCACAGGGCACCTGCTTAACATTCCCTGGGAAGGAGATACATTGGAGCAAGAATTAAGTGCGAGGAAGAGGTGCTGCCCTATGGGCTGTGGCAAGCAGCTGGCAGAGAGGCTGACAGCTAAGCACGGATGCTGTGCTTCTGATTCACCAAGCACGTGGCTGTCTCTCCCCTCCGTGCATCCCACCTCAAGTGCAACAGAGAACATCGAAGCCTGGAGAGACCGAGGGACTGGCTCAAGGTGGAATGACAGAACCGTGGCCGGCCTAAGCCCCATGAGCAGAGCAGGTGCATCGTGAGCTGAAGGTGGGGAAGCAAGCCCCCGGCAGCCTGACCATTAGCCCAGGTACCTCCCTGCCATTCTCGGAAGCTTGGAGAATTTCACTGGTCGGGAACATGCATTTTGGGGACTGCTGACCAAAATCCTCATGAAAAAGGGAGGGGTTAGCTCCACCACCATCTCAAACTCTGTGTTGAATGAATTCATGAATTGAATCTCAGAAAACAGCCAAGGGCAAGGGTGCGCCATCACAAATCCATACATGACTAACTCTTGTCCAGCACTTGCCTGGCCCATGTGGGCTCTTAATGTGGATTATCTTCCCTGAGTGTTGAAGGCATCTCAGGCTCAGGCAAGCAATGGGCAGACCCGAGTTCAAATCCCAGCTCTGCCACCTGCAATAAGGCCCTGGGCAGGTCATTTCCCATGGAGTCAGTGTCCTCATCACCATTTTACAGATAGGGAAACTGAGGCTCTGAGAAGCTGCGGGCTTGTCCAAGGGGCCATGGTCAGTTGGAAAGCTGGGACTTGAACCCTGGTAGATCTGACTCCAGAAGCTGTTCTGTTGGCCAATGCGCTGCCTGGTCAACATGAGCTGAAGGAAGCTGGTGACATCTTTGGCCAAGGATGAAAGGAGGGTTGGTCCTGGGGGGTGGGGGGCGGTGTCTGAGTCCTGTTTCTCGGATTCTGCCCCTGAGTCCAGAGCCAAATTCATCATGGCATCCCAGCCTGCCCTGCCCACCAGCACCCCTGCCTGGCCCAGCCACGTGTGGCTCCTGTGCTTTCTTCCTCTGATAGGAGACAGCCAGGCTCCGGTTCAGGCTGCAACCATGACCTTGGGCAAGCTGCTCCCCTTTTCTGGCCTCAGTTTCCTCATCTGTGAAGTGGGGAGCTGCCCTTAACTCAGCTGGGATGATGGGATGAGAACCAGGGAAGGAAAATGACCCAAAGATACCCCTGGCCGTTGTAAAGGACTGAGAGATGCAAAATCCAAGGCAGTGGGGAGCGCAAGGTCAGGGGAGGGGCCCCACAGATGCTCTGTGTCCTTACTCATGGCTCTCAGCTCCACACCCAGAGAGAGGAGCCGGGACACGGACCGTCCCAGATAGCAAATGGCTTTGGCTGAGCCTTAGGATGCATTCCACTGTCATTTTTAACACCTGAGTCACCCTGTAACCCACTAAGCTCAGGAGCCTACCCTTTCTGAGCCTGTCATGGCATTGGAGTGGGCTGGGGAGGTCAACACCTGCCTGGCTGGTATGCCAGCAAAGGGGCTCAGCGGGCCGGGGACAGGAATGTGGGGTTCAGCCCTTGTTTGGCCACACATTCCCTTGGGCAAGACCCTTCCCCCCTCTGTCCTGGGCCTGTACCGAGGGCTCCCCTGCTCCGTCCAGCCTGGGCACATACCAGACTAGCCTGCACGCGGCCGGTGCCATGCCATGTAGCTCGCTGCTGCAACCCTACACCTGGCGCTCCAAGGGTCCCAACCTATCTCTGCTTCTTGTCTTCTCCACCTCCTCCCCCACCTCCCATCCCATTGCACATTTCCCACCTGGCTCAGGGTCCGTCTGCATCCCTGCGTGGTTGGAACAGAGAGGGTGAGGTGCCCGAGCTTCGAAGGACTGCATCCTCAGCGTGCTATGCCGCGCAGCCGGACAGTGACAGCAGGACAACCAGATAACCTTACCCAGAGGCTCATGGGCTGCAGAGCTTTAATTTATTTAATCAATTCTGGCAACCAGGCTGGGGAAGGAAAACGGCAGGATATTAAATCTGTCGCTCTCACCAATCTGTCATAGGGCTGTCAGCGCACATTGACTCTCCGCCTCCCGCCTTTATTAACTATCTCCTCCGAGGGCTGCCAGCTCTGCCAGTCCCAGCCTGGGCCCTGCCGGGAGCAGAGAGCAGATTGCAAGCGGAAAGGAAGGGAGTGGAGTGGGGGAGCATGAGGTCCTTTCGGGGGACAATTATAACAAGAACATTTTTTGAGATGCAAGGCAAGGAGCCTGAAGAGCATTTGTACTCCCAACTCTTTAGTTTACAGATGAGGAAACTGAGTCAGAGAGCAGAGGGGAGTTGCCTCGATAGCACAGCCAGTCAGGGACAGGGCTGGAACCAGAATCCAGCACTCCTGATGCCCAGGCCAGGGTCCTTTTTATTTATTTAATCAATGTATTTTTCTTGAATGACTATTAAGTGATGATAGTATTTATTGTTCATCAGGTGCTGTATTAGTTTCCTACAGCTGCTGTAACAAATGACCACAAGCTTAGGGGTTTAACACAATACAAATTTATCGCCCTACCATTCTGGCGATAAGAAACCTGACAAGGGTCTCGCTGGGCTAAAATCAATCTGTTGGCAGGACTATGTTCCTTCCTAGACTCTAGGAGAGAATAGATCTTTGTGCCTTTTCCAGATTCTACAGGCTGCCCACAATCCTTGGCCATGGTTCAAAGCCAGCAGTGGCAGTCGAGTCACTCTATCACATCACTCTGACACTGACACTCCCGCCTTCCTCTTTAACTTAAAAGGACCCTTGTGATTACACTGGGCCACCCGGATAATCTCCCCACCCCAAGGCCAACGGATCAGTGAACTTAATTCCATTTGCAACCTGGATTCCCCGCCCCTTGCCATGTAAGGCACCATATTCACAGGTTACAGAGATCAGAACATGGACATCTTTGGGGACTGTTATTCTGCTGACCACAGGCACATCCCATGGGTCATGCACGGGCAGCGAGCATCTTCAGGCTACAACAACTCAGTGAAATCAGTACTAGCTCACACCATTATACACATGAGGAAACTGAGCCTCAGGGAGGTTGAGACTGCTAAGACACAGAGCTGGTCAGTGGTTGAGACTCGGGTCCAGGTGAGCCCACAGGCCAAGCTCTTTGCTCTGCTGCCCCGGATTGGCAGGGGAGTCCTGAGGTGCAGCCATCCAGGGAGGGGCAGCCTAGAATCGCTGGGTGTGGATCCAGGCAAGGAGGGCAAGACCCCGCAAGAGATCTGCCCCCTGCCTCAGCCCAAGAAGCAAGGTGAGTAAGCCATACTTTTAAAAAAGAGGAAGCTGGACAGCCCCCCAGATTTTGGGAGGCACTCTCTGCTCTAAATAATGGAGAACACTGCCCCACCTCCCTGTCCCCAGCTCACTCTCCCTCATACGATTTATTTGCTCATAAAATTGAAGGCCTTCTTTTCTGGCACCGTTTTCTGTTCATCTTAGACAAATATTTAGCAGCCAGTCCTGACCTTAATTTCCTTAAATATCAGGGGCCCTGGAAGACGAAGAGCCTACCCGGTGGCTCCTCACCCAGTGGATGAGGACGTGGTACACCTGGGGTGGGAAGAATGGCTGGGATGCTGCTACCCCTTCCCCGGTGAGGCCCAGCTCTCTCCGTAACCGACCAGGTAACCACCCCCACAACGGCCAGGTCTCCCCTCCACTGAGGCAGCAAGAAGAGGTGGGATGCAGATGGCAGGGTCCCAGCAATTCTCAGTGCCCAACGGAGCTGGCATTCTGGCCAGGGGCCTCTCTGCCAGGGGTGATGGGCAGAGCAGAGGCCCAGCCTCCTCCACCCCACGGCTTCCTCCCCTGTAGGGTGTGGGCTGTGCCATGCACCGGCGGTGAGGGGCAGGCGGAGGCAGGAGTGGCCTGAGAGCGTGGGGGGGCCTCGTGCTGGGGCTGCCAGGACTGGTGACTCTGTCATTGGTTCTGTCTCCCACAGTCATTCATGGCCTCATTTCAGTTGCTGATTTGTTGAGAAATGTTCAATCCCATGCTGTGCCCACAGATCAGAGTCCAGCACCGTCTTGCAGGAGCTCATGTCCTGGAAGTCAGCCAGTGGAAGGGGATGCATGGGTGGGGTGGGAGAAGGAGAAAGTTGGACCATCCTTATAAAAGAGGGGTGACCAAGATGAGTCCTGGAGGGTGAGTTAAACAGGGGTCCTGCAAGTGGCCGGACATCTGAAGGAAGCAGGGCAGGTGATCCTGGGGGTGCAGCTGTGTCCCCAGGAGGCAGGACCCTGGGGCACTATTCTCAGGTCCTGCCTCTGAAGTCAGCTCCAAAGTCCTTGTCTCTCCTGCCCACCCCCTGCCCCATCCTGTCCCTGCTTCTGTCCTCCCTGTTTGTGTAAGTGGGGCCCCCAGAATCCTCCCAGCCACCCAAATGGAAACCACCACCATCTCCTCAGACCAATAATAATACCAGCAACTGCACTAAATGCTTTATGCACGTTATCTCACGTAATTCGCACAGCAGCCCTCGGAAGTAGGTGAGTGAATCAGCCTTACTTTGTAGAAGTGGAGGTCTAGAGACACCGTCACTTCTCCAGGGCACCCGGCCAGCGTGCCGTGAGGCTGAGTTTGCAGAGAGGACAGAAACGGGGAGCAGGTGCTCCAGGCGGGACACGGTCTGTGCAAAGGCCCGGAAGGGAGGGCAAGCCCAGTGTGGCACGTTCAGAGAACAGCAGGTGCTTTGTGCAGCTGGTGGGCCTGAGAGAGTGGGGTGGCAGAGGCATGGCTGTGGTTGGATCTCATGTGTTTGAGCTGTGCTGACATTTCCTGGGTGCCTTTCAAGTTCCAAACCACCTTCCCTTCTGTCATCTTCCTTGATCCTGTTCCATTACTGTTGCAGTAAGCAGCTCAGAGAGGCGAAGAAAGTGCCCAAGGATGCACAGGTAGGAAAAGGCAGAGCTGGGCCCCAGCTCTGTCATTGCATCCCCCCCAGGGCCTTTGGCAGATGGCCAAGACCACCAGGGCACTCTCTGGGGAGCTGGAGTTGGACCAGGAGCCCTTTAATGGGGAAGGAGAGGTAGTAGGGGCAGTTAGGACCAGGGCTCTGGTCTCTCCTATCGCTGGATCTTGCCCAGGGTGCAGAGGCTGGAGCCTGCCACACTTAGCCCTCAACACTGTGACCTTGGGCCTGTCCTTCCCCACTCTGGGCCTCTGTCTTTGCATCTGTAAAATGACAAACTCCTACTTACCCTCCAGATCTCTCTTCCAGCAGCATCTCCTCCAGGAAGACCCCTTAGCTTCTCCATCTGTGTCACCTCCTCCAGGAAGCCTTCCTGGCCTCTCCATCTATATGACATGTCCCTACCAAATGCCCTTGGTACTCCTGATTCTTCATATCACTGCTGTGATGTTCCACCTATGGTGTGACTCTGTACAATATCTTCCTAGATCTACACCTGGATTTGGAACCTGCTACATTCTAGCTACATGGCTTTGAGCCTCAATTTTCTCACCAATAGATGGGGAAGTAACAATGCCAACCTCATGTTTCTGTTGTGAAGATCCAGTCAGAGAGCTCGTGAATAGCTCCTAGCAGAGCGCTGGGCACCAAATATGCTGTCAGTAAGTGTTCACTGTTTGTTGTGGGTTGAAATGTTTTTCCCCAAAATGATACATTGAAGTCCTGAATTCCCAGGACCTGTGAACGTGACCTTATTTGGAAATAGGGCCTTTGCAGATGTAATCATGTTAAGACGAAGTCATTCTGCATTAGGGTGAGCCCTAATCCAATGACTGGTGTCTTTATAAGAGGGAAATTTGGACCCAGACACACAGGGAGAACGCCATGTGATGAGGTGGCAGAGATGGGGGTGACACATCTACAAGCTGAGGACCGCCAAGGATGGCCTTCACCTGGAGCTGGAGAGAGGCCAGGGACCGATTCTCCCTTAGAGTCTTCAAAAGGAACCAACACTGTCAACACCTTGATTCTGGACTTCCAGCCTACAGAACAGTAGTAGAATAAACTTCTGTTGTCTTAAGCCACTCACTGGCTTAAGTGAATAAACTTCTGTTGTCTTAAGCCACTGAACACAGTTTGTGTTCATTTGTTACGGCAACCCTAGGAAATGAATACACTGTTATTTCAATGCAGCAAAACTCTGAACACAGCACTGGGTACACAGTGGTGCTCGATAAGCACCACTCTCTTATGTCTCCTTGATGCTATCCTCTGCCTTTGCTACCTCCTCCCCCGCTGCACCCACACCCCCCTTTGTCCCTGGCCAGTCTGGGCTGGGAGTGACTTGGGCAGGGGCAGGCCGCCAGAGCAGCTCCTGGCTCCAGGCCAAGGCTCGGGACACCTCATTACCAGGCAGCATGTAACGCAATTTCACCCATGGACAGCACTGAAAGCCAGGCCTTGGCCGGCAGAACGGCTGAGCCGGAAGCTGCGATCAGTGCCTCCTGCCCCCTCCTGGGCCTGGCCAATCTCCGGAGCGCCCGGGGAAGCGGCACGCAGCGGCTTCACAGCTGAGGCGCGCAGATAAACCCCGCCAGCGCCGGCTGTTCACTCTCGGAGCAAACATCAGGAAATGAATGGGTCTTTCTGCGGGCAGCCTTGCTGGCCCCCACGCCCCGCTGGATGGCTCACTGTCCTGCCCACGTCCCCTTCCTGGGCTTTGTTCTCCCCTTTGTTTCCTGTTTGCAATAAACATGATTCATGCTGGTCCAGCCGGGCCCTGTCTCCAGCCCGAGGCCAGCTGTATATCTCAGCAATGAACCATGGTGCTGGCTGCGGCTATGACCGGCCCCTGGGTGCAGGAGTGAGGGTCCAACAGTCGTGGCACAGTGGGTGCAGGCAGAGGTGATGTGGGGGCACCACGCGGGCAACAGAGTGCGGGGTCTCCACGAGGTGCCACTGAGTACTGGGCACCCAGGGGGACTCAGAGAAGTGACTGTGGCCAGACGCTTGCCCTCCCTACCTGGAAGTAGCTCGGCTCTGGTGCCAGTCTCCTGAGGCTGCTGTAACAAGTACCACAAAACTGGGTGGCTTAAAGCAACAGAAAGTTACTCTCTTACAGTTCTGGAAGCCAAAAGTCCAAACTCAAGGTGTCAGCAGGGCTGTCCTCTCTCTGAGGGCTCAAGGGGAAGTTCCTTCCTTGCCTCTTCCAGCTCCTGGTGGTGGCAGCGATCCCCGGTGTTCCACGCCTGCATAGCTTCACGTGCTTCTCCTCCCGGAGTCTCTTTTAGAAGGACACCAGTCATATTAGGTTAAGGGCCACCCACGCCAGTATGACCTCATTTTAACTAATTACATCTGTAATGATCCCATTTCCAAATAAGGTCACAGTCGCAGGTACTGGGGATCAAGAATTCAACCTACCTCTTGTGGGGGGGCTCAACTCAGCCCAGACCAGCTGCCAAGGCTCCTGGCGGTCTGGCCCCCCCCCGCACCCCCCCACCCCCAGTTTTGGGGCTGCTCTCTCATCACTGCCCGGTGCACATCCAATGTCTGGCCATCCTGGGCACTTGTGAATTCCTAGATGTGGCCCACTTTTCCTTTTCTCTGGGCCTGTGTGTGCTGTTCCTCCTCCCTGGATGCCTGACTTTTATCTACCCATCCACCTGCCTCCCACGACTGTCCATCGAGATTAAGCCTCACCGTCTCCTCTCCCAGAGCCTCTGCTGACCCCTGCCTCTAGGCCCCGAAATGCCCTGTGCTTACTTGCACTGCAGCTCACAGCCCACTTGGTGGTCTTTACCCACTTACCACACCCCCCCAGGCCCAGGCTCACAGGCTCTGACTGGGCAGGGCCCGTGGCTCACCTCCACACTCCCAGCGCTGGGTGCACACGAATGCCCAGTAAATGAATTATTGAATGAAGAGTAATTGAGCCCTTACTATGTCCCAGTGCCAGGCACTGCTGTAAGCCCTTTGCATGTATTAACTCACTTAATCCACGTATTAACCCTACAAGGTAGATGCCATTGTTAATCCCATTTTACAGATGAACAGATGGAGCTCAGAGTGTCAGGCAAATTGTCCAAGGTCTAACGACTGATGAACTGTAGAGGCTATGATTTGAATCTGGCAGTGTGAACGATTCCTTGAAGGGCTGTGCAGCTGAGTGACAAAGAGAGCTTCCTTAGCACCTGGGAGCTCACTCTCCAGGGTCCAGGGAGAGGCTGTGAGCATCGGTGCTGTGGGAAGCCAGGGCCCAGACATGTGCGGCTGGACTGAGGAGGGGGTGGTCTTGCACATCCCCAGGATGGAGCCCTTCATCCCATCCCTGAGACTGTGATCTCCCTGGGGACAGGTGAGGACCACGGTTCTCCCATCCCATTCCAGCCATGCCCTGACCACAATGGGCAGAGCCTGGCATGTCCAGGCATGGGTGCCTGGTTCTGCTGCCTGCTATGTGATCTGGAAGGAGTCACTTCTCTCTGGTCCTCTGTGTTCTTCCCTGTCACTCCAGAGCAGCCATTCAGTGAGACTCAAAGGGAGGCACCTTAAAAGTGCTCTAACTGGCCACGGGAAGGAGGAAGGCTTGGCTTTGGGGTCAGACCAGCTGGGGTTTCAGTTCCTGTGCTGCCGCATATCAGCTGTGTGACCGTGGGCCGGTTACTCAAGCTCCCGGGGCTCTCTTTTCCTCATGTGTTCAGTGGGGAAGACCATGAGGAAAGCCATGCCAGACAAGTAGGGAGCAGGTCCAAAAAGCCAGCAGGCAGTTGATAGTGGCCATTTGCCTTCGTAGTCTCTGCCTCCCAAGAGGAAGGCCCAGTACTATCCTCCATGGGGTGATGGACATAGCTTTTATTTCCTTGGCATTTAACTCACTCACTTAAATTTTAACAATTTTTTTAAAGAAATGAAGGGAAACACAGATAAACAGCCGTTTAGAATCATGACTCCATAATCCAGGAATTCTCTTTCCGATGCAATCTGTTCAGCAATTGTTTTGTGAAGTGGGAGGGAGAGCATTATGGGTAAATGCGGTATGCAAATTCCCAGGGGGAGGGTGAAAACCCAACTCCTCCAGATTGGTCTTTTCTCCCCAGAAATGTCAGCATGTGTCCCCATTTGGGAATATAACATCCCGAGTCTTGGTGAGCTCCAGGGGAGAGGTCTCTGCCAAGTTGGGACCAAGGCTTCGGTTTACTGCTGTAAAAATGGCCAGTGGATGTCCCCTGGGGACAGCCATACCCAGGTGCCCGGAACTGGGCGGGATCATTCACCCGATGGCCTTGGGAATTGCTGGGCTTACGGTCAATCTCTGGCTTTGTCACTTGCTGAAAATGGGTAATGGTAGTGCCTGCCACTGTTGGGGTAGCACCATTTGGGGTCCGCGGTATCTGGGTGGTGAAGACTGAGGGAGGCAACAATGGCAGTGCCTGGTGCCATTTCTGGCCATGGGGAGGCTGGACACATGGAGGCCCTGGCCATCAAGATCCCCGGCAGAGGAGGTGAGGGCTGCCTTGACATGCTGCCGAGAACAGCACAGCAAAGAGCCCAAGTGCAGGAAGGGCTTCCCATGGGAGATGGCATTCCCGGGGTGAATGATGTTCCCACAGGAGACGGCGTTTGAGCGGGGCCTTGGACGAGGAGGAACTGGCTTCCTGCAGGGAGGCAGACACAGGCGTGAAGCCATTTCCTGAAGCTGCCGGGAAGGACTGTTGTGAGGTTCGAATGTGTGTGAGGTTCCTCAGCGCAGGACTTGGCACACAACAGGCGCTCAGTCCACCTTCTCCTCTCTCAGGGCCCAGTGCTTAGGGGATGGGTATGCAACACACACCCCCTCCCAAGGATCGGCACATGGCAGGTGCTCTAGGGACTCTCCTCTCTCTTGAGGATCGGCACACAGTAGGTGCCTGACGCGTGTTCCACTCTCGCAGCACTCGACGCACAGCTGTGTTCAGTTCATACCAGTGTCTTTCCCCTTGTCATCCCCCTTTAACAGCAGAGGTGTGTCTTCTCCCAGATGCTCCACCACATCTCTCCCATGGTGAACGCACAGTAGGTGCACAGTAAACATGGACTGGATGGACCTTGCCCTCCTCCTTCCTAGCCGGGCTGAGCGTAGTGAATGAAGACCATGCAGGCAAAGCTGAGAGAGGGCAGCTTCCCCACGTCCTTGGAACTTGACCTGATATGTGAGCACAATTATAGTCCTGGTGCCTACCTTCCCAGCCCTTTGGGGTCAATCATCTGACTGCAGTTACTGCCTCACTAACCTGCTCATTAGCTCCTTGCCGGGGACTGTGGGTGTGCTGCTGCCACCTGCCTCCCCACCTCCCTCCCTGCTGCTTTCCTGGGAAGGAGCCAGGCCAGGCAGGCTGTGCAAGGCACCCTGGCAGCTCCCGGGCTCTGCACGTCTCAGTCCATGCCAGGGCCAGGGCTGGGTTCTGTGTGAAGGAGGATTGGCAAGTGGGAAGTCTGCCATGTGCCTTTGCAATGAGGCACAAGAGGCACCGCAACCAGGAGGGTACTGGAGCCCACAGGGACACCCTGCCCCCCACACTAGGAGTCTGGGTACTTCATTAAATCACATTTGTCTTGAGCATCTGTCCCTGACATGCTCAGAGTTTGGTGTGAGGGATCCTGGCGGTCCCTGACCTCCAGGAGCCACAGTCCACTGGGGGAGGTAGATTCCAACGGAGGTGCACAATGCAGGTAGGAGGTACCCACATCTCCAAGGAAGCTCAGCTGTCCCTGCCTGGAGGCATCAGGTGGGCTTCACTGAGAAGGTGACATTTGAGTTGGGCCTTGGTGGCTGCTTAAGATTATTCTGGAGAAGGTGGAGAAGAGGACGTCGGGTATAGTGGGGAGGCATACTGAGAGCGGCTGTCAGGTCACTCAGTGCTCAGTGGGGAGCAGTGCTGTGATGAATTAGCAACGTCTGCCAGGGGGACACTGTGGGAGGAGGCAGCCCTGATCTGGTCCCCCGAAGCCCTCATTTTGCACAAGGGGAAAGCACAAAGAGGGCGAGTCACTTGCCCAAGGACCCACAGAGCCAGGAAGGGATGCCAGATCTCCTCTCTCAACTCAGGGCTGTTTCCATTACAGCAGAGGTTCTCAAACTTGAGTGTGCATCAGAGTCACCTGTAAGGCTTGTTAAAACACAGATGCGGCCCCACCCCTGGAGTTTCTGATTCGGAAATTTGCATTTCTAATAAGCTACCAGGTGATGCTGACGCTGCTGGTATGGGGGCTTCACTTTGAGAACTGCTGGGGGTAGAGGACCTCAATATCCTTTTCTGAAAAATGGGGGTAACCACACCCTCCCATGCTCCTAGGGTTGTAGAAAGGGCATATGAGGCAAAGTTTGGGAATGTCCTCTGTGAAAGGCAGTGGTCCTCATCCTCAGCCTCACACCTGCTGGACTTTAAAGTCCCGATGCCGAGGCTGTAGCCCAGACCAATTAAATCAGAATTTCTGGGAGTAGATCCAGGCATCAGTGTTTTCTAAACCTCCCTGGGTGATTCTAACATGACTCGTTAGAAATGCCGATTCACATTCAGCAGGTCTGGGATGGGGCCTAGAGTCTGCATTCTTGACAAATGCCCATGGACTGATGCTGCTGGTCCCCGGACCATGCTTTGAGAAGCAAGTTCCCAGAGGAGAGAAAGAAGCTGCTGGTGTCATCTCTGGGGCTCAGCACATTTCAAGATATTTTAAGTATGTAGTTAAGGGTTCGTCCTCACATTTGCAAACCCTCCCTCCTTGTCCCCAGTGTCTCCAGCGTGCTGTCCTGACTGCAGTCTTCCCACCCTCTGCGAGGCCTGACTTGGGGACCTTGGGACCACTCTGGAGCTCATCGTGCAAGCACAGCCCCTGCAGGCCCCCAGCTGCTTTGTCAGGCAGGAACCAAGCATGCCATCCGCCACCACTCACTTCCCTCATCTCCATTCTGGTCTTTAGCAAACAGCGTCAGATATGATAGATTTTTTGTTTGCAAACCCAGCCTCGAGGCTGGAAATTGACATGTCCCTTTCTCCTGTTGCATCCTGTGCATCGCATTGTCTTTTTGCCCATGATTCTTCCTTGTCAGTTGCCCACAAGGTGTTTCAGAAATTCACACATTGACTGAGCACCTACTAAGCGCAAGGGGGACGACAGTTTGCTCTGTGGCCTTGAGCAAGTCTGTTACCCCAACTGAGCAGCATGTGGGTTGGGACCTTGTTTTAGTCACCTTAGTATTCCCAGAGCCTAGCACAGTGCCTGGCAAGTAATAAGCACTTAACCAGTATTTGTTAAATGAATGAAGTCGTGACCTCAAAGAGTTTTGGTGTCTTTGCCTGTCTTTGGTGTCTTTGCCGCCCACGGGGGCAGTGAGGCCTATTTCATAAGAGTTTAGTGAGGCATTTCACTATCAGGGAGGCCTCCAGTTTACAGGTGGCTGAACTGAGGCCAAGATATGCAAGTAGCAGGTCACTGGAGAAAGTGGAACTAGAACTCATGTCTATCACACCCAGGAGCCTCCATTCAGGGCAAAAGAGTCCTTTGCCGTCCAGGAAAGAGTGGCCAGGCCAAAAGTACTGCTGGATCCAGGAGCTGAGGCCATGCAGGGGACCCTGTGGCTGGAGGGGAACAGAGCCAGCGACAGGTCCAGCCCTGGCAGAGGGAAGTGGACAGAAGCCAGGTCAGTCATTGGCAACTTTGAAGATGGTCTGTGCAGGTGGGGAAGCCAGGGTGAAGTGGGAGTCTTCATTTTCTTTCCTGAAATATCTGTTCAGAAAGGTGAGCCAGCAGGAGCAGGCAGTGATGCCAAGCTGGAGGGGGACTTGGCAGGGGGGGTCCAGAGGAGTCTGATCTGGGGCAGCCTTCGCTGCAGGCCAAATGCAGGCCTCCGGAGGGGTGTCTTCACTGCCCACCTTTCCCCCGGAGCAGCCCTCGTGCTTTCCAGCCCCTTGTTTGCATCAGCTTCTCCCAGCGACACTTCCCACTCTGCCCCAGGCCAGCTCAGAGCCCACCTCCCCCTTGGATGAGAGGATGGAGCATGCCATCTAGAAACACAACCACGAAGGGCCACAAGTTGGTGCCATGGCCGAGACAAGAAGCTGGGATTATGAATCTCATTGTATCTGGCTCACCTAGGCCAGTCAAGGGCCTGATCCTGCAGTACGTCCTGGTCCAGGACAAGTGTGCTGGCAAGAGTGGGGGGACATAAAGGCATGTTGGTTCTTCCCCCTCTCCATATGCATAGCTTTGGGCCACACCCCACATTCCTCTGAGTCAGGCTTAATCTCCAAGGACTTCAACTCTCTGAGATTCAACAAATTTATGATTCTAAACATCCTTGGCTCTAGGAGTCTAAAATTTTATGATTATAGGATTCCAAGTTTATTTAATCAGGACTCTTTCAGTTGCAAGCGACAGAAAACACATTCCACCTGGCCTTGCAGCTGTAGAAAGGTCCAAAAGTAGAACTAGGTCTTGAGGCATAGCTTGATACAGCAGTTCAGGCCATGTCTCTCTCTGTCCCTCAGTCTATGGTGACATATTCTTGGGATTGATGTTGTGTCATGATAGCTGCTGGTAACACAAAGCCTACATCCTCTTAGGTTCAATCCTGCCGGGGAAAAATGGAGTCTCTTCCCCAGCAATTTGACAAAAAGTTCAGAACTGAATTCTCATTGGCCTGGATTTGCCATGAGTCCATCCCTTGAACCAATCACTATGGCCAAGGGGATGATGGGATACTCTGATTGGCTTAGGCCTGGGTCACACGTGCATCCCTCCATCCAAATCACATGGCCTGAAGGGAAAGGACAGTTCTTCATTGGAAATTGGGGGGCTGCTATCAAAAGAATCATAAGCAGATGCAGGAAGGCAAAAATAAAAAGTGGGCCGGGTGCGGTGGCTCACGCCTGTAATCCTAACACTCTGGGAGGCCGAAGCGGGAGGATTGCTTGAGGTCAGGAGTTGGAAACCAGCCTGAGCATGAGTGAGACCCTGACTCTACCAAAAAATAGAAAAAATTAGCCGGGTGTGGTGGTACACGTCTGTAGTCCCAGCTACTTGGGAGGCTGAGGCAGGAGGATCGCTTGAGCCCAGGAGTTTGAGGTTGCAGTGAGCTGCAGTGATGCCACTGCACTGTATCCAGGGCAACAGAGCGAGACTCTGTCTCAAAAAAAAAAAAAAGTGCCCCACACTGAGATTCTGAGGCTAGATAGAGCAGTGATCCTATCAGAACTTGACTCAAAGCGTTGAGGGATTCCTAAAGCTCACCTCTCAGATTTGGAACAAAGGGTGGTGCCAGAAGGTAGGGGCAAAGGCCTCCTTAGCTCTCTGCCCTTCCAGAGCTCAACAGACCACGTGCCCTTTACTCTTCCTTTACAGGCAACCCTCGGAGCCTGGGTGTTCTCTTTACCTTTCTTCTCTGTTGTCATTTTGCAATCAGCACAGCTGAGTTTCAGATGAGGAAGGTGGAGAGTGAGCCACAGGCTCTGCAAGTAGTGGCTGCAGGGAAGGAAACTGGAGGAACTCGTCTTGTGGCTTTAGGGGACAGCCAGCTATCAATTCGAATCTGTAAGAGGGAAGGTGGAGGCATAAAGGCAACATAGAAGATTGAATGACTGGGCTCACTTTTTCACTGTCCTGGAGTAGTATTTCACGTTGACACCTTGCCAAGGCCACACAGTGAGCGGAGTCTACTTCCTCACCACTTGATTCTGGGCTTGGCCAGGTGACTTGCTTTAGCCAGTGAGATGGTTGCAGAGCTAACGAGAGAACCTTGAGATGTATTAGTGTTGTTGTGCTTGTCCTCTTGTTTTCCTGCCACAGCCCAAAAAGGAACTTAACCCGGGTAGCCTTGGCCCCTTACGTGACACACAGAACACACCTGAGCTGACCCACAGCCTGAAGCAGAGCTCTCCGGTGAGCTTCTAGACCTGTAAGCAAAATGCTGGAGTTATCGTTAAATGTCGCTGAGATTTTGAAGTGCAGCATTATTGCGGCAATAGCTGCTAGGGATTAGTAGCTCTGGTATGCATCAGCTCAGCCCTGTAGCTGGGACTTTAGGAACCCCACAGGAGTAGAAATTGGGGGTCCAGGTTTGGCAGTCCCTCACAAAGTGCCACATGATCATGGGAAAGTCATTCTTTTAAGGAGCTTCAGTTGTCCCACCTCTAAAATGTGAAGAATAATGTCTGGCCCCAACTTCTGACCTTTAGGAGCCAGGTCCCTGAAGAGATGGTCCCAGAGGGATCCACCTCTACCCTGACCCCAGCCCTTTGCCTGGGAAATGCTCCCCCCCAGACAGTCTCGAGCACCCCACACTTAGACAACAGACTCTATATAGAAAACAAGTCAGAGCGTGATAAGTGCGGAAATAGATGTGTAAAGTTGTTCTAGGAGCAAGGAGGAGACAGAGTTGAAGGCTCTCTGGGGGAAGGACTGGGGGTAGGGCTGGGGGTGGCTCCTCTGTGGAAGGGATGTGCTGGGCCTTAAGGATGAGTAATATTCCAGCTGGCAGACAAGAAGAGAAAGAGCACTTCAGGCAGAGGGAGTGACGTGAGCGAAGGCTGGGGGGCAGGAAGGAGCCTGGCATGTTTGGGCACCCGTGGGCTGGCTCTTCAGGGAGGGGCCAAGTCAGGATGCTGGGACGGGGGTGGGGATGGCAGGTGATGGGGTCAAAGAAGCCACTGAGGAGGAACCAGCCTCGAGTGCTACGTTCAGTGTTGGGGCTGTGTTCTGCGGGCAGTGGGGCAGGGGCACGCACTGCTTGGAGCACCAGACCCTCCCCCAGGGACCAGCAGGTGCCCCAGAAGTTCTCCTGCTTCCCCCAACCCCTGGTCTGGATTTGGGGCCTCTGTAGGCACCTGTACCCTGGGAGCCCTGCAAGGTGAGTAGGTTTAGAGGTGGGGAGACCCAAGGGACTCTGTTGGAATTAAGGAGGAGTGTTTTTGAAATAAATAATTCAGGAGGAAAGGGCGGGCTTCCAGCTAAGACAGGCAGCAAGAGGAAGCAAGAGGGTGGGGAGGTGGGCTCATCTGGGTCATGGGATTGGAGGGGATGGCTGAGCCTCAGACGGCCCTCGGACCCCCTCGTCCTCTTGCCTCAGACATGTGAGGCTGCACTGGGAAACCCGTAGGCCTGGGAATCAGTCAGACCCGGGTTCAAAGGGCTTTGCCATTTACTAGCTGTTTGACCTCAGACTCGTGACTTAACCTCTCTCGGTTACCTCTTTCGTAAAACAGGGACTATAACATCTACTTTCTGAGATTGTCACGGAGATGATAATGATGCCTAACACTTACTGAGCACTTCTGATGTCTGGGCACCAATCTTGCTACTTTCCATGCACCCCCCAGCCCCTCAACGCAGCACCACTATTAGCCCCCTTTGCCATGAGGAAATGGATGCACAGAAAGGTTAGGTGACTTGCTCAAAATCACACAGCTCGTAGGTGGCAGAGCCGGGATTTGAACTCAGGCCGTCTGGTTTCCAGGGCTTGTGCTCTGAACCCACATGCTCTATATGAGGTGATATGAGCAATTTGTACAATACAGATAGGGCACACGCAAAAATGCCGACTAACACCTTGTTATCTAAATCCTACCAAATAATATTTGGGAGAACAGACATCTCCTGGGAAGCGAGTCCTAAGGAGACCTCTGTGGGCTAGAGGGAGTATGTTTCTCTAAATTCTCTGGACCCACAATGATGAGGATTGGGCCAGTGACATTAACTGAGGACAGCTGTGTGCCAGACACACTACGTACACTATCTTATTCGATCTCACAACCACTCCTAGAGCAGGTGTAGTCTCCATTGTACAGGTGAGGAAACTGAGACTAAGAGAGTGGGGGAAACAGACCAACAACATCCAGCCAGTAAGTGATGTCGCTATGATAGACCCAAGTCTGTCGGACTCCAAACTCCATTCTCTGAGCCACCTGCTCTGCATGCTCCTTAGTTATTCTTGGATTAAAACTGATGACAGCCACAAGCTCCCCAGGACATAGGGGAAGTCCCCTGGGCTTAGCTCTCACACGTGCTGTCTGGTTCCATTTTCCTGAGTCAGCACAGCAGCGAGCACCAGCTGGCCCTGGGCTGTCCAGACACACACTGGGAAGCGGAGGATTAGAAGGTGCGGAGAATGGAACCATCTGGGGTGGGGAGATGAAAATCAAAAGAGAAAAAGCATCTGCCAAAAAATCTATCCAAGGCCAAAAGAGAACAGATCACACCGGGAGAGCAAAGGGACAGGAGGACATGGGTTCAAAGTCAGCTGGGCCTTACAAACCCTGACCTCGCTGACCCGTATTGTCCTTGTCTGTAAAAAGGAGATGGTTATCTTCCAAGGGTTGTTGTGAAGATTAAAGAAGATGGTACAAGGCTTGTCATACAGTAAGTGCTCAGTAAATGTTTACTGTGGTCATTATTGAGGCAGGAAATAAATGTAAAAGAGGGAAGGCAAAGAGCTTGGGAGTGTTGGGGGGGAGAGCGAAGAAAGAAAACAAGGGTGAAGGAGGAAGAGAAGGAGGAGGAGGAGGAAGAGGAGGAGGAAGGGGATGAGGGGAGGAGGAGGAGGAGGAGCAGAGCAGGACATACCACCAGCCAGATGTGCTGCTCCCCCATGTGGTCATTTAGACTACTCATGCATTCTTTCTGCATCCCGCTGCCACATCTGCCAGATGTGGCCCTGGATGCTAGCAAGAACAGCTGTCTCTCGGCATGCCAGGCTGCAAAATGAGGACCCAGAGATGTCAGGAAGGATACAGAGGCTTGGAGGGGTGGCCAAAAGGATAGTGTTATCAGGAGGCAACCAAACCACCATGCTCACCCACCCTGGGCCCCAGTCTCTCCATCTGTGAAATGAAAGGCTGGGAGATGACTAGGCATCTTGTGCCAGATGACACCAATCCCATGGTGTGTTTACAACTAGTGGCCCTGGCCCCTGCACTTTGTCCTGGAAGGCATTGGGTATGACCCTGCCCTCCTTGGGTCCTGGGAATTGTCCTGCCACTCTGCAGAATGTCCCCTCTGGTTTCCAGGGGAGGATCTCATTGAACAAAGCAATTCCCAAATTGGAATGTGAGCTCTGCCTTAGATGTTTCCCTTGGTAGACTGGGGCTCAGAAAGAGGCAGTGACTTCCCTAAGGATGAACAGGGAGATTGGTTTAGGTGTGTTTTAGCCCCAGGGTGGGACCTAAGTGCCATAGTAGGGGGCACTGAGAGTGGGCACCCAACAGGGACCCGGTTCATGAGGGAGCAGTAGAGTAGAGCAGACCAGTGTGGTGTCTCTGGCATCAGGCACACCTTGGTTCAGATCCTCCCCATCACTAACTCTTCCTGTGACCCTAACCAAGTCCTTTAACCTCTCTGACCCTCAGTTTTTCCATCTGTAAAATGGGAAGAATAATGTGGTAAAGAACTTGGGCTATAGAATCAAACTGCCTGGATTTGGGCCCCCAGTATTTACCTGCTGAGTGACCTGAAGCAACTTACTGCTCTCTGAGCCTCAATTTTCTCATCTGGAAATGAGGATGGTAAGAGGACCCACCTCGTGGGGTTGAATGTGAGTTTGAATGAAGCAGTGCATATGTGGGGCCTGGCAATCAACAAATGGTAGCCATTAAATATTATTGTTGATGGCCAGGCATGGTGGCTCATGCCTGTAATCCCAGCATTTTGGGAGGCTGAGGTAGGAGGATTGATTGAAGCCAGGAATTCGGGACCAGTCTGGGCAATATAGTGAGACCCCATCTCGACAAAAAAATTTTAAAAATTAGCCAGACATGGTGGTGCGCACCTGTAGTCCCAGCAACTCAGGAGGCTGAGGCAAGAGGATTGCTTAAGCCCAAGAATTCAAAGTTACAGTGAGCTGTAACTCACTGCACTCAAGTCTAGGTGACAGAGTGAGACCTTGTCTCTAAAAAAAAAAAAAAAATTTATTATTGTTGCTGATGTTGTTAGTAGCATCCCTTGTTGCCTAAAGGTATTTTAACTGCCCGGATGGGACACTGATGATCTGCCTATCAGCCCTTCACGTCAGTTCAGGGGCCCTGGAACAGAACATTCCCCACCCTGCCCACACTGAATGTGCCGGAATAGGAGCTGGCACTGGGGCAGCCCATCCGAGCCCCACAGATTCCTGGCTGGGAAAATGCCAGAAAAGCTCTTTCTTGCTGTCATTGCAGAGGTATAGATGGGATCTTGTGGCAGAGTTAAAGCTGACCTGGCTGCTGGCACCAGTGGGCCAGCCAGGCTGACTGGGGTGGTGGAAGGCGCTGGCCAACTTGTGCCAGGAAACCAAAGCCAGAGAGACAAAGGAGCAGGGCAGACTGGGAAGATGGGGTGGGATTCTGTGCTGAGTCATGGAGGGCTCGTGCACAGGCAGGTGCACTGGGAGCCTCAGGTATTCCTCTAAAGGCTTGGGCAGCCCCACTGGGCACTTAAAAGCCAGGTGTAACTGAGTTATTCTTGAACCTGGGCCTACTCAACGTTGCTCACCCTCAGCCTCATACCACCTCCAAGGACTCACCTCAGTGGCTGAGTGCACACCCCTCATCCCTCTGCGCTCAGCTCAGCCAGCATCAGCCACTGTCCATGGTTCTGAAACACCCAAGGACAAAGACTGTGGGGAACTTCTGCCCCGCCCCTCCCAGGAGTTCTGAACCAGATGATGGCTTTTATTTTGTCTTGATTAAAGATATGTGGTTTCTTTTCCTGCTGCAGAGCCAACAGATTTGTGACTTGGGCTTAACAATTTATGAACCTGGTTTCACGTTCTTTTGGCCGTTCCATCATATTTACCACTGTTACCATTTACTCCCTTGGAAAATTGGGGATTCAATATTCCCTGTGGCCTCCTGCTCATTCTGAACTCATTCTGTCTTCCCATATTCTCCTGGGAGATCACAGTCAGAGGTGCTCCAGAGCACATCCAGATCACGTCCCCATCTATCAAGTAGGAACAAGAGGCCAGAGTTGGAAGAGCATCAAGACCACAGAGTAATTTAGAGCAAATCTGGGGTCAGCATCCAGGTTTCCTAACTGCCCATCACCCCATACTTCCCTGGGGCTCATGGAATCTCCTTCCAGAACTTTTTCTTTTAGCTGGGCAGAACACAAGCACTATTACTTATTTCCAGCTCACTCTGTACTACTCACTGCACTGCTGTGTGCTTCTGCATAGCATCACCCTGAATCTTCCTGCATGGGGAGGTGTGGCCACTGTCCCCAGTTTATGGGTGAGGACATGAGCTCAGAGACGTGAAGTGATTTTCCCAAAGCCACAAAGCTAGCATGTGACTGAGCTGGGAATAAAACCAGAAATTTTTAGGTATTTCTGACCTCCTCCTTTCAAGCCAGCTCTAATAATAGGAGCCCTCAGGGAATCTACTTAAAACCCTCAACCTGGAGGTTATAATCTCTCCGCCACAATGGGACAGTCTTTGGCTAATGCCACATTGTCCAGATCTTTGGCAGGGTCCTGCTCTTTCCCACCAGTGGTTTGGCCCTGCTATGAGAAGTGCCCGTCTGGGTCTAATCCTGCATTGGCTTCTACTCTTGAAGGCCTCAGCAATATTTGGTCTTCTCCAGATGTTGGGGCAGAGCAAAGGCCCCTAGAAACATGGATTGAGGATGAGGAGGCCATCTTGATGGGAGAGGATTATGCAGCAGCGTGACTATTGATGAAGCTGTAATTGGCTCCATCTCTCAGAGACCTGGTGTCTGCAGGCCCAGGAGCTGGGGCTAATTGTTGCAAGCAATTAATAACTTGGCTTGTATTCACACTGGCATAGGCTGCCTGCTTCCTTGGAGGGGCAGGCAAGGCTGGGAAAAGAGTTCTAGGCCTGGCTACTTGCAGAATTCTGGGGGAGACAGAAGGGGAGGGCACCATCTGTCCAGCCTCGCCCAGTCCTTGTCTGCAGCACCCTACCCCAGCCTGGCCCTGTTACCCTTCCTTAGACTTTTCTCTCTTCTCTTGAATTGTTGGACCCTCTATCTTCTGTCCCCATAAGCTCACACTTATCTCCTGAACAGAGCTTGAGGGAGAAGGGGGCTGGGGAGAAGAAGGATAGTGTTTCAGAGAAGCTCAGGACTGGAACCTGGGAGGCCTAAGGTCCAACCCAAGCTCTTCCACTAACTTGCTATGTGACCTCAAGTTGGAAATCCATTCACCATGAACTTGGGCAAGTTTCCTGAGCTGCTTTTTTTTTTTTTTTTTTTTGAGACAGGATCTCACTCTGTTGCTGAGGCTAGAGTGCAGTGGCATTGGCATCATCATAGCTCACTGAAACCTTAAACTCCTGGACTCAAGCAATACACCTGCCTCAGCCTCCTGAGTAGCTGGGACTACATGTGCACATCACCTTATCTGCCTAAGTTTTAAATTTTTTGTAGAGACAGTGTCTTGCTATGTCACTCAGGCTGCTCTCGAACTCCTGGCCTCAAGTGATCCTCCTACCTCAGCCTCCCAAAGTGCTAGGATTACAGGCTTGAGCCACCAGGCCCAGCCTCCTGAGCTCTTTTGCATTCATTATGTCACATGAAGTGCAATCAACTCTGAAAATCACAGAAACAGGGATGATCATTCTATCATATATATCCCTAACTATATATAGAACTAATTACCTATAAATCTGTGTTCCACTTCAGCAGAAAAGATAATTGCAGGCATATTATTGGCAGAGGTCATTATTAATTCCATATTGCAGATGAGGAAACTGAGTCTCAGAGAAATATAGTGACTTGCCCAAGGACATACTAATAAAAGACACACATAAAAATCAAACCCAGTTTCTTAAATCTAGAGTTCTTTCCAGCATACCTCAGCTCACCTGACTCTGCCCAGTGGCTTCCTGGAGAAGGTGAAATTGGAGGTGGGGGTCGAGAGCTCCAAAGTCAGTGTGTTGGCAGATTAAAGAGGGAATTACTCATAAATGTATTTATTCTAGTCCCCATGCTGAGGCAATGTCTTAATATCATATTTTTAAAGACAAACACTCCCAACCCTCCGCATATGCTCAACCCTCAGCTGCTCAACCACCTGGTGGGAGGACTTCATTTGCACATAATCCCCCTCCCGCGGTGGGGGAGGGGGGAGAAAGGAGAAGTGTTATAGTCAGCTCTTGCCTAGCAGGTGGTAATAATATGAAGAAGAAAGTGCTAATATTTATTCAGCACTTGATATGTGCCATGCGTTGTGCTAAATGCTGTTTTTGCAGAGATGATTTCATTTAGCAAACTCTTTATAACCACTGCAATGAGATAGATATTTTGCCATCCCCATTTTGTAGATGAGATGATTGGGACTCAGCAAAGTAAAGCGACTTTCCCCAGGCCACATAGCTGGTAAAGGGTGGAACAGAAATACGGCTTTACTGGGAGGGGTAGAATCAGAGGCTGAGCTCAGAGGCTCTCCTTCAGACATAGTTGGAGACAAAATAGGAGTAGAAATAAAGGGATAGGAGCTGAGGACAAAGCAGTCCTTTATAGCTCATACCCTCACAAAAGAAGGCTTTTCAATTAGTTGTGAAGACAGAGTATAAGGGAAGCAGCTTATCGGCACCAAGAGGCATTTAAATCAGACCCAGGAAGAACTTCCACCAGACAGCAGTGGAATGGGCAGCCAGAGGGGACACAGAATTTCATTCTCTGCAGCCTTTCAGCTGGGCAGATCGTTTGGCCACTGGAGTCATCTTTGATGCATACCTGGAGGTAAGAGAGGCTTCAGGGAGGTACCCTGAGGTTGGGCAGGGATGTCTGAGTCCCCTGCAGCCCCAGGCACCTGTAAAGAGGCTTCCTGAAGACAGAGCAGGCAGAGGAGGGGAAGGGAGTCTGAGGATGAGCCCCAGGAGGAGGGTTCTCATGACTTTCCACACCCGCACCAGCTCCGCTGCCACCACCGGTTCCCCTTTATGGCAGGCATATTTCAAAGGCCTGGTTCCATTTGCATTTTTAAAACCCCACTGATAGCCTGGGAAAATTGCATCCTTCCAGTGTTCCTGGGTACCACACTCTCCACCTCCTCCTCCTCTCCACTGGCCTCGGCCTCTGCACCCTGTCTTTGCAGAAGATTCCCCACCAAGGGCAGAGCCAGCCCAGCCCCACTGGCAATCATCTGGAGGTCCCAAGAGGCCAGGGAGGGCTCTGAGGAGGGTGTGGACCAGCATGAAGCTGGGACCCCTTTGAAAGTGGTGAAAATTTCATCAGGGGCTTATCAAATCCACTGAAAATATTTCCCAGGGAAGGTGGGGGGCTGTATCCCCAAGCACGGGCTGAGGGTGGCCCAGCATCATGGGCACACCAATGGCATGCCCTGTGGATTTGTCAGACTGAAGGGAACAGTGCTGGGGTGTTGGAGAGCTTTGAGGAGGCTCCTAGAAGCAGCCTTAAAACAAACTGAAAAGAATTGAGCCATTCACCCAGCAAAGAAAATCCTTTGCTCTCAGCTGGGCTTGGGAACACACTTTATGTCTCCCTATTGCTCCCTTAAAAACAAGTCTTTTCCTTGTTCTCCTTCCTTTCACCCCCTCCCATGCCTCCTCGCTCTCTGCCTTCCCTCTGGGACATAGCAAATGGGACTGGAAGTTTGCAGGGCAGTGCTGGGTCTGTTCCTCTGCACTCATATGTTGGATTTGGCCTCAGATCCTGGGGCAGCAACATGCACACCCTCCACTGCTTGGGAGAAGTCTCCCGTCTCTCTCTCTCCTCCTCACAGCTAAGAGTGACACCCTTCACACCAGGAGCTGCCCCCAACCCTAATGGCTTCAAGGCCAGTGGAGCCACTGGGAGTCCTCTGACAGACTTGGCCAGCCTGGTGATGGCTCCCCTGAGATCCTGAGCACACCGGGAGTGAGTGCCAGGGCAGGAACACTGGCTTGGGCCATTGCTTCTGCATAGACGGGCTCTTGGGGTACCCAGGGTCATAAATCCCAGTGCATCCAGTTAGCAGCCAGCTAGTGGGTACAGCTCCCAGGGACTGGACACCAGAGAGACAGAGCAGGGTGGCAGGCAAGCAAGAGAACAGGAGTTCCACTCAGCACCCTGAAGTTAGAGGTGCCCCCAACTCAGTTTTCTTTCCTCTTTTTTAAAAAAATAAGGGTAGTGGTGGGTACCGACATGGGTTGAGCACCTGTGTGTTGGGTAATGGGGCTTGTCATGTTTCATTTTGTAACTCTCCTGTATTCTTATCTCTCCCATAAGCTGGAAACTTCCTGAAGGCAGGGATTGAGTCTCACCCGCCTCTGTCTTCCCAGTTCCTGCATCAGCACACACTCTGAAGATGCATGATAAACTCGTGGCTCATCCCTCACACAGAAGCGGCAACGGCTCCTTTCTTTCTGGCTTCTCTCAGTAACATGCCCGGATCCTGCAGCTGGGAGCTGGCAGCTGGTCCTCTTTTGAAGGGTCCTCCTTCGCTCTCCCTGAGTGACACCAATGCCAATGCCCTCTGAGCCCCGATGGATAGAAATGGTCCAGGGCACTGCGTTAGCTCCCCAGGCCCTTTCTTCTTGTGGCCCACCGGCACCTCCGGCCAAGGGTGTCAGGCAGACAGTGTGCTAGGGCTGGAGGGATGCCCGGTCCCAGGGGCTGGCGTGGCTCCGGGTTCTGGTGCCGGAGAGGTGAATGAGGAAGGAAGGAAGGAGGAAGGGACGGCGCCAGGAGCCTGGGCTTGGCAGCTCCCTCCGGAGGGCACCTGGGGATGCCCTCGAGCGTCCAGGAGGCTGGTGACCTGCCAAGGCTGGGCGGACGGGCTGGAGAGGAGCAAGAGCGCGGGCCGGGAGAGACTCGGGAACCCAGGAAACTCGGGGGCGGGGCGGGGGGCCTGGCCAGGGCCGTTTGCAGAGGCGGGGACTGACCCCCAGGGGTCGCTGCGCCGCGCGCTGCCCCCTCCCGCCGGCGCTGGAGCCCGGCTGTACCACCGCGCGGCTCCCGCAGGGGGAGCGGCGGCCTCGGCGGCGCCTGGCGGCGGGCTCCGGAGACGGCGGTGGGCGGCGGGGCGCAGGCCTTCGCCGGCCAGCGACGCAGGGCCTGGCGGCGCGGGGGCCGGAGGCGCCGGAGGCTGGGGGGCGGCGCCGCTCCAGAGCCTGCCCTGGACACCCCCACACCCCGTGGTAGGAGCCGGGACCCAAACAAAGGCGGGCGGTGAATAAAAGGCGGCGGCGGCGCTGAGCGCTCCGGTTGCGAGCCCCAGACCCGGATCCGCGCCGAGCCGCCCGCGGTCTGTGCGCCCCGGCGCGGAGCGGGGAACTCCGGCCTCCTGCAGCGCCGAGGAGCTTCGCCCTGCGGCTCCGGTGAGGGGACAAGTCTGCGCGGCGTGGTGGCCGCAGCCCCCCGCCCCTCCGGCGCGCCCCTTCCCGCGCCCGCGGCTCAGCCCGGCTCAGCTCGGCCGGCCGAGGTGAGTGCGACGGCCGCGGGGCGCCGTCCGGTCGCGGGGCTGGGGGATGCATTGCTCGGAGAAGGGGACGAGTCCTCCGCGCCCCCCGCACCCCAGACTGCGCGGGGCCGCGTGTGAAGTTCTCCCGCTCTCCGGCCAGCCCGGGACGCGGGCCTCGGAGCCCCCGGGCAAGCCGGCCGATGGTGGGCAGAGCCCAGAGCTTGCCCCCGCGGCCCGGCCCCAGCTCCGCGCCAACTCCCCGCAGGGCCCGGGCAGCCTCGGTCCGTCCGGTGAGTTTGGTGTCCAGAAACGGCGAGGCTTCCGACCTCCGGCCCCCTGCTCGTCCCCGCGGGTGGACGCCTGGTTCCATAAAAGTTGAGCGTCAGTCTGAAGCCGCCCCTGGATCGGGCGCTCGGCCAGGCTAGAGCGGAGGGAGGGGACAGGGAAAGGTTAGTGGTCCCCTCCCCATCCACCCCCTACCTTAGCGCTCTCTGGTTCTCGGCGGGACATTTCTGGAGTCCTGGGGCCCAATTAACCTGCTGCAGGTCCGACCGGGCTCGTGGGGGCCCTGGGGCGGGCCAGGCAGGCGGTGGAACCCGAGCACGAGAGGGTCCCCGGGCTCTGCCGAGAATGCGAAGGAGGGTGGAGGTGGGGTGGGCATCCATCCGGGCAGTGGCCTCGCTGAGGGTTGGGGAAGATTCCCAGCGCGTGCGGCGCCGAGTCCCGTGAGCCAACCCCTCCGCTGGGAGAACTTTTCCCAACTCCCCGGGGAGGCCCGCAGCTGGGCTGAGAAGGTGCCTCCTTGGGGGCTTCCTCTCCTCGGCCCCTCTCTGCTCCACTCCGGGGCCACCTTCCCGATGGGCGCAGGTACCAGTAGGTCTGGGACCCGGGTCAGCACCGCAGACAGCGCCTCAAGGCGGCCTTGAAGACTCACAACCCCCGCGCACGCCTAGGGACTCCCGGGCACACTCACCCATCCACGCGTGCGCACACATATCTACAGACCACTCGAAAACAGTCCACACACATATTCATAGCCCACTTGTGCAAATACACACCCACCCACAGTCCACAGGCGCACACAATCCGCACACAATTCACACACACGTGGGCAAACACAGATCTCACAAGCACCAGTCTGTGGACCTGGGCAGCATCTTCACTTCAGGTCGGCACTCGAGGCTGCTGTCTCTGGACACTGACTAAGCCCCAGGCTCCAGAGACCACTGCCTGGGGCTCACACCGGTGCCCAGTGACTCACAAAGGCACTTAGGCTCCAGAGCACAGACACACCCCCACGCCCACTCCAACACACACACGCTCTGTCCTGCTTCTAGGGGGGAGACATGGGGGACGGAGAACAAACGCCCCTCCCCACCTCCTACTGCAGGCCTCTCACTAGAACCAGGCATCTGCCGAAGGGAGGGAGGAGGCCATGGCTCAGTGGAAGCTCTGGGCAGAAGCCCAGCACAGGCAGGTACCTTGCAGAATCTTGGTTTTAAGCTCAGAGTCCATTTTGCTCAGCTCTGTAGTCTGGTGCCCACTCCCCTTCCTCCGACCTTATTCCAGGCACATCTGCAGTCAGGGTCCACATTCTTTGCTTGCACCAGCTTTGTTTCCCTGCTGTGTTCCCACCCCCAGGTTTATCTTCCATATATATATATATACCCTCTTTTTTGGTCTTTCTAGTCATCCTTCCCAGCTGCCTTCACTTCTCTCCCCAACTTTCCTCAGCCTGGGTCTGACCCAGTCTTTGCTTTGATGCAGGCACCGCTGACCCTTAGGGGGAGCTGACTCCATTCTCCCAGACTTGCCTTCTCAACTGCAGATTCCGTGCCCCCATTTGTCTCTCTTTGGAAATCTGACTCTCCCCCGCCCATGCCTCAGCAGCTTTTACCCCCTCCCCAGGAAGTTTTCCAGGGCCAGATGTCCCAGAGCCCCCACAGTCTCTCCAAGAGGCCAAGAACCCCTGGAGATTTGGCTTTTTGAAGCATCTTGTACCCATGCTCCGGCTGGCCCTTTGACACCTCTCTTGCTGTTGCCTTTAAAATCCAGAAACTGGTTGAAGAAGGAGCAGCCCCTGCATGCAGCACTGGACTGGAGATGAGGAGACATCGATCCTAGTCCCAACCTGACCACAGGCTCCCAGTGGGCCCTTGGGCAAATTTCTTCCTTTCTCTGCGCTTCAGGCTTCCCATCTGTAAAAGGACAGGACTGGCTGAGGCAACATTTCCAGTCACTTTTTGGCCCTAATAATCTGGAACATTGGTTCTCTGTTGAGTCTCTTGAGTGTGGATGGGATGAAAAATCATAGTTCTAACCACAGAGATCATGGTACCTTTCCCTTTCCTTAGCACACCCACCACTGGTAAAGTCAGCCTCTCCCTCAAATGAGGAATGTTTAAATGCTTTCCTTAATAGGACCAGAGATGTCAAGTAATTTTCTTGAGGCCACACTCCTGAAGTACCATCTTCACTGGGGCAGGCATTGATTCTACTGTCAGACCCTCTGTGTGAACCGCTGGTTCTGCTGGCAGGTGCGTGGCAGGTGAATGAGTGACTGAATGAATAGGAGACTGAAGACTTAAAGCTGGATCTCCTGATCCCCGTGTCCATGGAATCAGGGTTTAAACCCTTTCCTCTGATAGCTTAGACATGTTTCCTTCATATCCCCCTCCTCCCTCTACTCCCTGGGTCATTCCAAGGCAGGTGGAATTGTCTGGGTTAAGAGCCTCCTCCCAGGAGGCAGCCTTGGGCTGGTAGTAGACAGCCACAGGGATGGGACAAGCTGAGAGCAGCTTTAGGGGTCCTGCCCGGTGAACAGAGGCTTGGCAATCAGCCGCGAGTCCCTGGACCCAACCGAGTAGCCTGCCCATAGACAGCTGGCTGCTGGCCAGGATCTAAGGCCAGGAGGGAAGACAGCCATTACCACCATTTGGCAGAGCAGCCTCTTCTCCCGGCCTCGTGAGCTGTGGACTGCAAAAATAGCCTTACAGATGAGCGAGATGCTGAGAGATGAGCTGGCTTCCCCAAGGGCAGTCGCCAGCCCACTGTCAGTCATTAAAGTAGGCACCCAACCAAGGGGGAGGGTGGTGGCAGCAGTAGTTGATAACTGCAATACTATTGGTGTCAATAATGATGTTGGCATTATTATAATTGGGAGCTCAATGATTAGCCTCTTTAGTTCCCTTCCCCCTCTTTGAAATTGTTTCCCCACCTGAACCCCTCTTGTACTCCGCCTCCCACCCAAATATGGAGAAACTGAGGGCTGGGACGGTGAGGCAGGGGTGTTCAATTGTCCATCAGTCCTAGCCAAAGAAGAGGGTTTGTCATCTGAAATGCTCTTCCTCTCTGCCCACCCTCCCCCCACCTTAGTATGTTTCCTGCCAAAGGAGCCGGGAGAGGTGTCAAAGTCTGTCAAAATACCCTTCCAAGCTGGGTTCCAAAGCGCCAAAGCCCAGGGAAAATAAATAAAGAGAGCAGTGTCAGCCCGAAATAGAAACATGCACCGACTCACAAACATGCATGTTTTCCAAAAGTCGCATTTCACGGGCAGACAATGTAGCTCGTGCTCCAGCTGCTCGACAAAGGCCAGAGGCATGGACACTGTTGGACTGGTCCAGCAAAGGTGGCAGAGCCTCCCCCAGTGAGCTCACCCTCTGCCTTGCTGTGGGGAGAGCAGACGGCCGCACTCCATTCCGCACCAGCTGGAAAGTGTATGGGTGGGAGCATTGCAATGAATATGTGTCTCTGTGTTAGTCAAAGCTCTTTGGAAACTGGCACCAGACAAGGCTGATGGCCTCAGGTCCTCTGCCTTACAGTGGGAGGTCGGTGATAACACCACCAATAATAACAGCTGCCGTTTGTTGATACCTGCTATTTGCCGAGGGCTGAGCATTTACATGGACTGTCTCACTTCAGCCTAGCAATCATCGTATGGCATATGAATTGTCATCCTCATTTAATATATGGGAAAAGCAAAGTTCAGAGAAGTGAAGAGACTTGCCCAAGGTCACACAGCTAGAAGAGGTTGAGTTGGGATCAGATTTTGATCTGAATGAAGCAAAAGCCCCCATTTTGCCCAGTACCTTGCATTATTGTTTGTGGTTATTAGTTGTTCATTCATTCAATAAATAAATATATATATATATTTTTTTTTTTTGTCAAGTAGCCCATTTATGTGATCGCTTGCAAAAGAACATAAATTCCTCTGCCAGAGGGCTGGGGGTGGGGGCGGCACTGTCACTTGAGTTTATCTCTCAGTGGCTTGGGCTGGGTACTCAAGCCTTCTGAGTTGTGGCTAGGCTGGGGCTGAGACCCCAACCATGGCTCTGTTCCCAACCTTGAAAGCCCAGAGTGGGCTCAGGCAGGAGCCCCATGGTGAAGCTGGACAACTTAACTGTGTAAGAGTTCAGGGCTGTGAGAGGCCTCTGCAGATGGGGAAGTTACTTCAGAGAGGGCAAGTAAGTTGCCCAGCATCACACAGCAGTTGGTGGCAGAGCCTCTGTCTCAGAATCCCAGGCCAGGGCTCTTCCCATGCAGCCAGGCTGACTTCCCTGAGTGTGTGAGAAGCATCCAAACACCACCAGAGAAGGGGTCTGAACCCATGCAGGCAGTAAGCCTAACATCTCTCTTGCAAGTGCAGAGGTGGAATGCTGCTTGCTTTCACTGCTCAAGTCCTCTCCCCTGCGTCCCCTTTGACATCATGTCTGACCCTGCTGACCTGCCCCAGGTCCCCACCTATTCATTATCTTGAACAACAATAACCAGTGTAGAAATTAGCCATGTGCCAGGCACCGTGCTAAATGCTTTTCATGTATTAATTGATGCAATCCCCACAACCACCCTGGAGGGAGGTGTTCTTAGTCCATTTCACAATGGAAGTGCCTGAGGCTAGGGAGGTTGAGTCACCTGCTCAAGGTCACACAGCTAGTAAAGAGGCAGGTGGGGCCCAGCAGAGCCCCTGCTAGCAGGCTTGCGCTGGGGGTGAGGATGGGGAAGGTTTGGAGCCGGTGCCAAGGGGGAGGAGAAGCTGACGGGCAGCAGCAGGCTATTTATATTACACCTCCAGGCTGGTCACGCTTGCTGGCATGTGTACCAGCAGAGGCTGTGTCTGTGCCAACCTGGAAGGAAGAAGCCCAGCACAGCACCCTGGGACCAGCCCCTGGAAGACATTAGTGAAACGTCGGGTCTGGGTGTGTTTCTCTCTGAGTGCAGGGGAGAACAGCCACTAGAGAGGGCCTGGTTGCCTGCAGAACTCCTGGTGTGGCCTTGATCCTGGCGTCCCACTGCCCCCACTTTTTCCTCCCTCTGAGGGAACCAGATTGAGAACCCCTTTGGAAATGGCCATCGGGTGGCAGGTTATGGTCTTGCTATATACGGTGAGCGTGACCACTGGGAACTAGGAGGTGGTAAGGATGATGGAAGGATTGGCTTGGATTTAGGTGCCAGCAGGCGCCATCCAGGTCCCTTATAGGGGGCACTTGGAACCAGTGAGTGATGTCCTGGGAGACAGTGTCCAGAGGCTTAAACCTCCTCCACCAGAAAAGGCCTTCTTAATCTCCCATCCCACAAGCAGCCTCCTGAGCTGGGTGCTGGGCACGCAGACGTGAAAAGGTCTCTGTCTCTGCCCTGTAGAGCTCACCAGAGTCCCCATCCCCGCCCCCGGGCACCTCTTGCCTTGGGAACAGAGGTGATAGATGATCAGTGAGGGCTCACTCAGTCCCCCACTGGAAGTAGAAGAGGGACCCAGATGTCCCCTGGGGCCGAGAGGACGTGATCCTGGCAAGTGGTCATTCCAGGGTCAGGAGGGAAGTTTCCCAGGGGTGGTGCTCCCGGTACAACTGGGCACTCTCCCCAGTTTGATGTCTTGTGGGGAGAGGTATTAGGTGAGGAAGGCTCTTCCCCGCCCAACCATCTGTTCGGGGCATCCAACACATACACTGGCACCTGGATGATGTGTCCTTTGCCAAACCTTGTTCATAGAGGAGACATGACTGCCAGCTGGAAGCTGTTCCTGCGTGGAGGAGTATGTCTCTGGGGAAGGCGGCTTAAACGGGGCTCAGGCTTGGGAAGGTTGTGGCAAAATGGTGTTCTTGGGAGGTCTGGGAAGGAGTATGTGTCTCTCCCACCCTGTGACTGTATTGACCTTTGCACTGTCCTGGAGAATGTGTTCTGTGCTGGGGAGCTCTGCAGGGCAATCACGCCAATGATAATGATAATGCTAATAAGTCAACGTATTTTGAGTGTTTACTACCTGCCAGCCCTGGGCCTAGAACTTTGTAGACACCTCATTTCATCTTCACACCTGCCCAGCGAGGGGGATGGCACTATTATCTCCATCTTAAGGATGAGAAATGTGAAGCACAGAGAGAGTAAGCAGTGTACTAACAAGCCACAGGGACAGGATCCAAACCCAGGCTAGCTGACCGCGGGTGTCATGAGTACAGCCACCACAGAATGGGTAAGGCCCACGCTTTGGCCTTTATGTTAACTTGATTTGGGTCTTTAAGGATGAGCATGATTGAAGCCAAAGTACCCTTTGGATCCTTCAGCAATCTGGGTAATTTGCACATTATAGACTTGGGCTGTATTCTGATTGTTAGGGTGACGTGTGTTGACCATTTGCTTCTTGACTGCCAAGCCACCAAAAAGATGACTTTTTGGATGTCCAGATGTGGGCAGCATCTGGCAGACAGGCAAGACTTTGCTGGCTCTCATCCAGATGTTTCCTCTTTTCATTCCATGTAGACACAGCTGGGACTTGCATCCCTCTGGACATGATTGTATGTGGGCAATTTCTGGTTGAAAAGTATTTATTGGTTTTAAAGTATCATCTTGTGACTTCACAAAGGCAAGATGTTGGTTTTGGTTTCTTCCTGCGATCCGGATCTGAGAGGCATTAGGCTAAGCTAGAGAGAAATCAGGCTTTGGAAAAGTGATAGCCGCTGCAGGAGGAAACCCCTCCTTCCCTTCTTTAGCCGTGGAAGCTGGGAAAAGGCTGGCTGGCAAAGTGTATTGCAGGCGACTAGCACGGCATGTTCCCTACAAAGGTTACTGACTTTCCGATCTGGTGTTCCGGAGACTTTGAGCAGATGATCCCAGAATAACAGAGCCAGGAATTTGTGATGAACAGGGACCTGCCAGCCAAGAGGCATTCTTGGGCATTAATGAGCATGAGAATAGATCTGGGGTGAGAGGTTCATGCAGCCTCTGGGAGGAAAAGGGTTCAAGACATTGCAAAGATTATGATGATTTAACAGAAAGTCCCTTTTGACTTACAGCAAGCACCAACAAGTGAATGAAGTAAGGCAATGAATGAATGAATGGATGGATGAATTGGTAAATGTATGAATTAGTAAATGGGGCCAATGGACTTTGACAGTCAGGGCCCTGATTTAGCAGGGCCTGACCCCAAGTACTGACAAAGGGAAGGGTCCTGTTCTTGTCCCCACCCCCCAAATTTGAAAGAGCATCCTCCACCCCAGGAAAAGCTGAGGAGCTGCCCTGTTCTTTCGGGGAGGGCCCTGGGTCAGAAAAACCTGGGCAGGGGGAGCTTCGGCTCTGGATTAGGGAGGGCCCTGGACATACTCCCTTCCTGAGGGGACGGGAAGAAGAGGCAGCTGATGAGGGGTGGTGGGGCAGCTGCCACTGCTGCTGCCACTGCTCAGAGGTTGCTCCAGTGCTCAGAGGGTGTGCTTATAGGGAACTGCTTGGGGGAGAGGAGGCACCTGCCTTTTCCACCATGGCCTTGCCTAGGACAGCATTTGAATAAGAATCAATTGCTTCATTCCTGCTCTCACCAACCTAAAATATTAAGTAGGTTATTTCTCCCGCTGCAGATCTGCTATTAAAGCATACCCAGGCTTCCCCTCTCCAGCTGGTTCCCCTTGCCCCGGAGTAATGAGGGGCCCAGAACACCCTTGGCTCAAGGTTGGGGAGAGATGGTCTGACTCCCTGAATCTTGCCCCCTCACTGCACACCCCCCCACCCCATTCTGCAGGGCCCTCTGGTCATGGGGCTCCCCTGGCTCTTGGCTGTGGCATGGATTGGAACCCAGAGGCTGAAAGAGGAATCTACAACCCTCCTCACCTTCCCAGCTGGATTCCTGGCCCGGAGCCACCCCCACCTCCTCTCCTGTCACACTCCTGTGTCCTGGTCCTTTGGGGATTCCAAATGACAGAATTGGGAGTACCTGAAAGCTTATTAAGTCCAGTCCCCCCCCATTTGACAGAAGGGCAAACTGAGGCCCAGAGAGGAGGAAAGACTTGCCCAAGTTCACAAGGAAATAGGAGACAGAGCCCCGTTACTATGGAAGGATTGGTGTGTGTGTATGTGTGTGTGGGGGTTCCTACTAGGCTTTGGATAACACTTTCCCATGGAGCAGAATGGGGTACAGAGAAGGGGTCTGGGATTCTTGAGCCCAGGTAGCTTCATTGGGTCTCTCCTGGCCTCGGGGGCTGGGAGCAGCAGTTGTTAGTTCCTGGGACCCTGGACCTCCCAACCATTTTATGAGAAAAGCAAGAGAGTTGGGGAGAGCACCTGAGGACCCATTCTCCCTCCTGGGCCCTCTGCTCCAGCTGCTCGAACTGACCCCCAACTCCTGTCTCCATAGGCAGCTGTGTGGTCAAGGATGGTGGGCTGAGGCTGAGGGCCAGTGTCAGACTCCCCACTGTCAGGGTCTCTGTGCTTGTGCCAGGTGTGAGGGTACTGAGCTCACTTTCTGGACTGACACCTGCTTCCCACTATGGGTGCCTGAGCTGTCACTCAGCAGGGAAGCCAGGAAGCCTTCCCCAGAGCTACTGACCTGTGCAGGCACTGCAGGTGAGATTCTACCTGGACGCCCTGGATGGGGAAGTTGAATGTCAGTCCCTGATATTTCCACCCTCCTCCCTTCCCTAGGACCCACTGTCCCAGCCAGTGCTGTACCCAGACTGTGTGTGCGCACGTGCACCCCAATAGGTGGTCAGGAGGGCTGACTCTAGGACTCAGAGTTTTCAAACATGTAAGGCTCAAATAAAATCCGCTATAGTGAGAAGAGTACTGAGCTTATCAGAAATCAGGTTCAAATAAGTCCTTTCACTTTTTTAGCCTCAGTTTTCTTGTTTGCAAATTGGAAATAATTCTTAGGAGAAGAAAACCTATAGGAAAATAATCTGCAAACTTGAAGTTACTGCACAGATGCGGTATCATTCAGTACCCCCTGGATCAGAGGATCAAGGACAGGAAGAGAAATGGCTCTGGCGGGGGGACGTGACGGCCGCCCCCACTGTCTCCTTGCTGTGCCTGTTTCATCAGCTGCTGGCCTCCTTAGCTCTCCACAAGCCCACGCAGCAGGCAGGGGATGGGGGAGCCCTGAGTTCGCAGAGGAAGAGAGATTTGCCCTGAGGGTCTCACTTCCTTTCCAGGCAGTGAGGCTGGGGGTACAGACCCCTCCCAGAGCTCCATTCCAGACCAGTCATGGGGGCCCCGCAGTAGATTTGAGCACTTTACCTTTGTATCTTGTAGCTTCCAATTTACCCTGTGCTTCTCTTTGGGTGGTATGGGGCTGAGAAGAGTTTTGCAATGTCCCTGGGATTGTGGTCTGGCTGTGCTGGGACTGAGGCTGGGTTGGGGGGAAGCAATCTCCAAGGCCTTCCCCAGAGCTAGGAACTGGAAGGTGGCACCCAGCATTTGGCTGTTTAGCTGTTCTTGCCTCTCGGCCTGACCCCTGCGTGCAGCCCCCTCCACTTATTCACTAGCCTCTGAATAGAGGAGAAGGGACCCTCCCCAGCACCTAGTTCCCCTTGCTTTCCCTCTCCTAGTAGACAGCAGCTGAGAATCAGAGGGAAAGGGTTTAGAGAGCATCTCTTCCCACCAGAGATGTTAAGTGACTTGCTCTAGGTCACACAGCAGGCCCTGGTCCCTACTCCCAGCCCCTGGGGCCACTTCTGCTGCCCCAGGCACTGATGCACTGCTTCTTCCCCGCCCCACCCCCCAGCCCCGAACTTGGGCTTGTAGGAAGAGCCAGAGATGCGATGATGCTCCGGGAGTTGTTTCACATATCTGTTAATCGGGTCTCAGAGAGAAAAGAGCCCTGAGCTCATCAGCCGGGAAGAAATCCAATTGGATTTTATGGCCATGGTTATTGGTCATATATTGTGGGGATCTTTTTGGTGTTTATTAACCCAGCAGTCTGGGGGCTGCTGGGCCCCATTGGTCCTCCGGCTCGGCAGCCGCAGGCTCCAGCCTCACTTGGCCAGAACTGGGGACTGAGGGTGGGAGAGGGGTGGTGGGCCAGGACGGGCTGGACAGGTTGGCCGAGGCCTGCAATGAGGGTTTCCAGGAACCTTCTGACCCTTCAGGCCAGGAGCATCTGGGAGTCTGGTCATATTTCACGGGTTCTGTAAGTGTTGCTGGTTTCATTAAGCTTTTATTGTCTTTTTCTCAGTGGTGCCGAGGCTGCTTCATGGGCTCCAGGATCCAGGGCTGATGGGTGTGGGTGGTGAGGCCTGAGTCGTGCAGGTGGGGGGTGGGGTGGAGGAGGGGCCAGAGGGGTCAGCTGGTGGAATTCCTTTTGGCAGCAGAGTGAGGTGGCTGAAAGGATGGGCTCTGGCACCACTTGCAGAGGCTCTGATCCAGCTCCACCCTTGCAAGCAGGCTTGTAGGGCGGAGGTTGGATCAAAGATGACATAAATTAGTAAAGCACCTAGCATGTGACACACGGTAGTGCTCAGTGGATGGTAAACTCCCCACCCAAGCCCTTTGCCAGGGGCCTGGAAGATAGTAAGCCCTTGGCCTTCCACTGCCTGGGCCCACCAGGAAGAGCTATTTGGCAGATCTGGGTGGGCTGTTTGAGTCCCCTCTCTGGTCACAAAGTCCTCTTCCTAGCCCAAATGCCATCATTCCTTCCCTCCCCATGGCTGGAGGAAGAGACACTCCAAAGAGTGAGCCCTCGCCTGAGATCCAACAGCCTGAGTCCATCCCCAGAGCCCCCAGGGCACTTCCCCAGGGGCTTGGGGGGGGCCCCGGGGGTTGGGGGAAGGCCAAAGGCTACACCATCTGCTGGAGGAAGCCACTGGGAACTGTGAGGTGAAGAATATTCCTAGAGCACCTGCATCAGAATGGTCCTGGAGCACCTGCATCAGAATCACTTAGGGAGGTGATTTAAATACAGATTCCTGGGCCCACCTCCTCAGTGTCTGTTCTGGTGTCTGGTCCTGGAATTTGCATGTTAACAAGTCTACCCAGAGACTGACTCACATTAAAGTCCAAGGACCTCTGTGGCAGAGTAGAAAAGAGTCTGTTCCAGTCGACTTGTAGACCTGCCCACAGCAGGGGCTCTTGCCATCTGAGAAGTTCACAATAATCATACCAGCTGCTGTGGTTCAGCAAGGGGGGCAGTGTCACCATCCCCGATTTATAGATGAGGAAACCGAGACTTGCCCAAGGTGCCTGGCTAGTGGCAGGGCCAGGGTTTGAATCCAGGTCTAGCAACTGCGCAATCTATGCTAGTTCACCCCTTGCACTGGAAATCAGGCCTGGGTTGCTCTCAGACTCTGACTTCCCTCTTAGTGTTGGGGGGCCAGTTCTGTTCCGCTGGGCCCACCAGAGAGAGGACACACGGAACGGGGAAAGTGATTGTGGCTGTTGTGCCCATTAATGTTGCATTCCTCTGGTGTTGGCCAGGATATTTCCTTGGGTGATATATTGACCTTAGCAAAGCTTGTTTGCCTGATATATATTGAGCTGTTGGGTTTACAAGTCAGCGCCCACAGTTTCCTTGCCAGCTGTCAGCTTGGGGAAGCCAGCCGTCCTTCATCCACTCTGTCTCTGCAGCCCGCTCTACTTTGAGAAATGGGGGGCTTGACAGGCTCACCACAGAGCCCCCCCAACTCCCTTGCCTCCCCAACCCCCACCTGGGCTCCCGGTAAATAAGCCCAGCTTTTCTTTGCAGAGAAGAATGGACATGTGAATTTCCTCCCAGCAAATTGAGCCACCAAAGACTGTATTTCTTGGGGGGCAGCAGGTATGATGGGGGAGGAGCAGGTGCCTAATTCAGCCACAGCCACAAAGCCAGGTTTTCCCAGGGCTGGGGCAGGGGACGGGGTGGCAGATTTAGGATCTTCTTCGTGGGGGGAAGGGCTCAGACAAGTGTGGAAAGTCACTCAGCCACACCCCTTCCTCTGTGGATTTGGAGGGCATTCCCTGGTTCTGTTGCCATTTTCATTTGAGAGCCTGGGTAGGACTTGGGACTTCTTGGGAGAAGACTCTGGGAGGGCCCTAGGACCCAGCTGCTAGGATGAGGCTTTCTGCTTCACCCCCACTTTTTCTCTGGGATGCTCTGTGCCCCATCGTATTAGCCAGGGTTCTCTAGAGAAAAAGAGCTAATAGGATATATATATATCCCCCACACAGAGATTGGTAGGATATGGAGCGAGAGAAGTCCAATGGTCTGCATGAGCAAGTGAGGTCCCAAGAGCCAGGGCTAAGTCGAGCCGTCTGAAGTCCCTGAGACGAGGAGTCCAGGTGAAGTTCCACCAAAAGCTGGCAGTGAGAACCGCCAAAAGCAAGCCTAAGCCCAGAAGGCCAAAGTTCAGTCGCAGTCAAGGCAGCAAGACAATGTCCTCCTACTCAGCTTTTTCGATTCCTTCCAGTCTTTCCACTGATTGGTCAGGCTCCTCCTGGGGGGCCTGCCCTCCTGGTAGCACGTCTACCTTCCATTAAATCCCAATGTTAATGCCCACCAGAAAGTCCCCACATCAGTGCCCAATGTCTGGGCACTCCATGGCCGAGTCCAGTTGACACGTAGAATTAACCATCACAACCATGTCCCATCGAAGGGGGTGGAGACTTCTTTTATGCCAATGCCTTGAGTTGTCACCTACTGAAAGCAGAATCACTGAGACCTGGGAGATTTCAGGTCTTACAGGGATGGTGCAAACTTGCTAAAGGCCAGTGGGGGTTTCTGCAGTGAGTGCTGACATCTCGGCTGCCCAAGTGGAACGGCCGCCTGGAATGGCCACAGAGCCCTGGCTGTAGACAAGGTCAACTAGTCCAGGCTTCACTCTATGTGACCCATTCACTGGTGCACCGGAGTCACTTAACCTCTCTGATTCTGATTTTTCTTCCATAACATGGGGATCCTCCTAATGCCTCTCTTGCAGGGCTGATACAAGGATGACAGAGGATGCATAAGGAATACTGGGCATGTGGTAGATGCACATCTAATTATTACGTTCTAATTATCTTAATGAGCATCAGCGTTTCTGCACTGAGCTAGTTGGGTGTTTGGCTCCACCCGACATGTATGATTTTGCCCCAGTTTCACCACCATGTCTTCAGCTTCTCCGGCCCTCTGGCCTGAAATGGAGTATCCAGGTCTTGGGGAAGGGATTTAGGATTCTGGATGACAGGCACATAGCCAGGGCATCTGGAGAATGACAGATTCTCAGAAGTGGAGTGTCAGGACTTAGGATGGTGATATCCAGGAGGCACCAAGGCCTCCTTTTTTCTTTTCTCCCTTCTCTAGAGCTGTTCAACTCAAAAGATTTCATTTTGAACTACCCAAATCTCTTGACCCAAGGGTAAGAGAATCAAAGACCTGGGGATATTCAAGGACCAGAGCTGAACCAGGAAGGCAAAATGCCCCGAGTCAGGAAGGAAAAGCTGATTAGCTCCTAATTGCAGTTAAATTATATATACATATACATATTTTAAGTCAAATCTGCATGTCTAATGTGATTTTTTTGATTACAGTTTGATAGTCTGGCTGGGATGGAGGAATGAAGAAGGAAGGGTTCTGTCATCCTTTGCCAGGAGGACGGAAGTTGTAAACAGGGCCGTGGGGAGGGGCTGGCAGGAGCCACAGCCCTGGGCACCCTGTTGCTCTGCAGAAGAGCGATGCCTGCAAGGGGCTGGGGGTGTCTTTGAGACAACACCACCTCCCATCAAAGCCCCATTCTGTCCAGATGGGGAAGTCCATCTGGCTTGTGACTTGAAGAATGCCTTTTCCCTTAGACTTTAAAAATAGGTTTCCTATTTTGGCTCGTTGGGTCCACATGCCATCTTCTCCAGGCCTGGTTGTTCTCTGGGGCTGCCAAAAACTACCCCCAGAATCTGGTGATGGAGTAGAATGAAAGTTTCAAGCCAGGAGTCCTGGTCCTGCCACTCTTAAGATGGCCCTGGGTGAGTCCCTTCTCCTCTCTGGGTCTCAGTTTCCCCATGTGTAAAGGGAAGGCGTTGGACTAGGTATGCACTCAGGTCCACTGTGGGTCTGATGGGCCATGATCTACTTCCTGCTCATTTAAGACCCCTCTCTCCATCTCGGGGGAATAGGCGATTCCACACGTATTCACCCACCAGGCATTTGCCAACTCCCTCTGTCCCAAGGTCCTCCTGCTTTCTCACTGGGATCTCTCCTGCTACAACTTAAGCCAACTCTCCTTGGTTTCTCTCCTTGGAGGACAGAGCACTCCCCTAAATGCCTATTATAGTAACTCCTCAAAGAGTTGAAGGCTGTTAGGAAAATCCCTTCCCCACACATACACACACATTCTATTTTTAAATAACATTTATTTCTGATTCTAAAAGTAAGGCTATACCTGATCATTGCAGAAAAATTGGAAACAGACAAGTATAAAGGAAAATAAAAATTACCTCTAATTCTCCAAAATGGATAACTGCTATTAATGGGTTTTTAAAAATACCGTATATATGCAGATTTTTTTTTCTGTTATAAAATTGGGATTTTCCTGCAGATGTGGCTTTGGGTTGCTCAAAGTCTGGCCTTAAACTGGGTGAGGTTCTTCTTTTGAGGCTCCCTAGGGTCTGCTGTTCCCTTTTAGGCAGTTGCCCCAGTGGCCTTTCCCAAGAGGAGGAAGACCTTGTTCCACGGATGTGCTTCCACCTTGGTTCATGGGCCCCTGGGAGGCCCACGGTTTAAATTTTGGCCACCTCTGTGTGTGCCTGTGTGAAGAACACTCCCAGGGCCCACCCTAATGGTAGAACATAAAGGCATGATCATAGCCCCCCCTTTTCCCTAGACCACAGTCCTCCTTTGGGCTCTTTGTCTGTGTCAATGAGAGGGACCCCAGGAGCCACCCTTGGTTCCTTTCCATGGAGCAGCTGGAGCTCCTCACTAAGCTAATCAATTCCCATCATGTGAGAAAGGAAAACAAATTTACAATTTGCTTCCCATCCTGCCTACTGTGGAGGGGCCTGCAGAGGGGGCTGCTGGCTGAGGAATCGGTGTCAGACCCCTACTTACCAGCCAGGCTTCAGTGTGGGGGAAGGACTCTTGGATGGCGCCTGCCCTCCTTGGCCCTCCTGGGTGTCTGGGGCTCCTTGGAGACTCCAGGGGTGTCACAGCTGGAAGGACCTGGGCCTTAGCCACCCTGCTTCAAGATGGGGGAGACAGGGTGGGACACACTCAGGGCCACACAGAAAGCTGGTGGCTAAGCCAGGCCTGGAGACATGTTGGTTTACTGCCAGTCTGGTGTGATTTCCCACATGGCAGCTTTCAGGGGTGGACTGAGAAAGCAGGCACGGGGTTGGGGAGGGGGTGTGATACACCAAGAACCCATCAAGTCCACTTCCTCCCTTGTCCATTTCATACTCTTCCAGATCCTTCCAAACCCAGAGGAAATTATACTCTCTGCCTTATGCTTATGTTGCTTGGTGTCTGGCTGTCCTTTCTGTCCAGGGGGAAGTTTTATTGAATACCTAACTCAAGTGCTTCAGAGACTCCTTTTCCTTCCTTCGTTCAATGAATATCTGCTAAGCGCCAACTTCTCCCCCCTCCCCACCCTTCAGGGGTATTTTAGGCCATAGAAACCCAGCTGGGAACATGACAGCCAAGTCCCTGCTCCCTTGGAGCTCATGTCTACTAGGCTGTGGGGCTCCCGCTGGGAGGTGGAGTGGCTGGGCCTAATTTTCTGGTCACTTAAATCCAGCAAATGCTGTCTGCAGGGCATGGAGTCACACATATGGAACGGGGCCCTGTTGTAATTGTTCCAGTCGCTATCGCTATGTAACAAAACATCCCCAAACTCAGTGACATATAACAACCACTGGATCACACTCATGGATTCTGTGGTCGGGACAGGGCACAGGAGAGGGTGGGTTAGCTCTACTCCATGGTATCTGGGCCTCAGCTGGGAAGACTTGAAGGCTGGGGGTTACTCTATGAGTAGGGCCTGGGATTATCTGGAGGCAACTTCACTCAAGTGTTCACATCACATGGTGGCTGACGCTGGCTGTCAGCTGGGATGTCAGCAGGAACTCCCACATGTGGTCTCTCTGCACGGATAGTCTGGGCTTTCTCACAGCATGGCGGCTGGGTTCCAAGGAGAGCCAGGAGTGTCCCAAGAGAGCCAGATGGAAGCTGCATCTCCCTTTATTACCTGGCCTCACAGGTCAGAGAGCACTGTCCTACCACAGTCACCAGCCCACCCAGATTCAAGAGGAAGGAAGGCAGACATTCCTTCCTTGATGGGAAGAGTGTCAAACTCATGTTATGAGATATACATGTGAGATGGCAGATATTGTTGCAGGCATCTTTGGAAACTACAACCTGCTACGTGGGTTTGTTAGGCGTTCCCAGCCTTTGGGGGGAAGTAGAGTATAAAAGACTAGTAGCTGTCATTTCCCAAGCACTTATACCTACCAGGCTCTGTAATCAGTCTGTTGTGTACATCATCCTTCCAACAACCTCTGTAGTGAGCACTGTCATCCCCATTCTGCAGGTGGGAAGACTGAGGCTCAGAAAGCCCTAAGTCTATACAGTTTGCATTTGCACCCAAGTCTATCTGCCTCCAAAGCCATAGCTCTTAACATTGCCTCTCCCTCCCTGCCCCTCAGTAGCTGGGGGCAGCTGGGGGTTCAGAGCTGGGAAGGCTTCTTGGCAGAGGTGACGCTTGAGCAAGGCCTTGAAAGATGAGTTAGATTTGGACACCCAAGGAAGAGGGTGGCATTCCTGGTAGAATAGAGATGGAGGGGCCTTCAAGTCACCCAGGGAGTGTTTCTGTGACTTAGAATCCTGGCCTTTGACCTCTCTCCCCCCACACACCAACACACTGTAAACCATACTCCCCACAAGGCAGGCTGGGTCAGGGGCAGGATGGATAGACTTAGTCCCCAGAAAAAGTGCAAACGTGGCCCCTGCCCCTCTCTACCCTATTCCCATTAGCTTCCTCCTTCTGAGGCCAGGAACCACGCAAAGGCTCCCACACACCCCCACCTCCACGTGCAGACTTGGTTTTCCCCTTGGAGATGGGATGAGTCTGAGCTGCCTCCGGTGTGAATACAAATTGGGCCTCACAACAGTTACTAGCCCTCTCCTCTCGGCAGGTTGGCAGGCTCACATTAGGGCATCGCACACGGGAAGTTTAATTATCTCTTCAATGGGAATGTGGCATATTACAGGAGCAGTTCCCGCCCCTTCCAGGCCTCTCTCTTGCAAGTTTTCTGCTGTGCACCCCTCCTCTCCCACCCACACTCTGGGGGCCCCCACCTCAGTCACTCTTTCTGTTTCTCTCCTCTTTTGTTTCCCTATCTGCATCTGTCTCCCCCCACCACCATTCCACTCTCCCTTGTCTCTCTCCTCTTTCCCTGTCTCTGTCTCCGATCTCTCCCGTGTCTGTCTCTGTTTCCCTCCTTCCCCTCACCCTCTTCCTCACTTTCTCTGGACTGATGGCAGCCCCTCTCTTCCTGGACAGACCATCTAATTGAAATGGGGCACTCCAGAGAATGTTAATAGGAAAGGCAGCATTAATTAGCCAGCTCCAGTATAATTAGCTTCCTCCTCTCACTGCCTGGAATCTAACTGAATAATGAGTCTCTCTCCGTCCAGTGGGCAGGCAGGACAAGGAGGACAGGCCATGCCCGGGATGCCGGAAGGCCTCCTGCCTTTGGGCCACCCCGCTGGAGTCCTCGGGCTGCCAAGCTCTGCCCTCTCCTGCCAGGCCCTCCTGCTGCTGTTCTCAAGTCTCAGGGAGGCAGATGCCTGGCCCCTGCCTGTGTCCAAAGATTTGATGTTGCTGAAGCTGCATATTAAGTGGTCTGGGCCTGACAAACAGTGGCTGCAGCTGCAGCATCCCAGAGAGGGGGTGGGGAGCTATTGAACTTCTCCAGAAGAGATATAACAGGCACTAGCCCTGGCACAGCACCATGAGCAATGGCTGAGCATGTTACAGTCCCGAGGGGAGCAAAGAAACCTGCTTATGAGACAGATAATAACTAATGTACTACACAGACTGCAGAGTACTTCCACCTTTGACCCCACAGTTGTGTGAGGCAGAAATGGCCACCTCTGTTTTATAGACGAGGATTCTGAAGTTCAGAGAGGCTCACTGCCTTGCCAATGTTCACACTGCCAGGACCCAAACCAGGGTCTGTCTGATGCAAAAGATTATGTTCTTTCCCTTGTACCCTGATACTTCCTGAAGATACTTCACAGCTGTTCATTAAGTAAGAGTGGTTGCAGTGGGGTCACATCTTACGTTGGCCTTGAGTTCTAAAATAAAAGAATGCAGCAATAATTAGGAGATCATGTGTAGTCAAAATTCTCCTTGAATATCCCTTACACGGGGAGAAACATCTTTTCTGTTTGCAGTTGGGCTGTGATTCTCCTTTCTCTGTGGCCTTGAAAGCTAAGATCTAGTTGGGAGAGGCGATGGGCAAGTAACAGGATTTTTTTTCCTGTTTTGTGCACATGTGGTTGAATTACGTTGAGTTAAATGCCTGTCTGATGCAATTCCACTACAGTATTAGCAGTTGGTTATGAGTGGGCAGGATTGGTACCCACTGCTGGGCGAATTGCTCCACAAGGCACCATCCTCTCCCTCTCCTGCAGGCTATGGACACAGAGGATGACCCCTTGCTGCAGGATGTGTGGCCAGAGGAAGAGCAGGAGGAGGAGGAAGAAACCGGTGAGGCCTTTAGGGGGGCCCAGAAGCCAGGGCCTGGACCTGGGGCAGGTGGGCAGTGTTGCTGGCGGCCCTGGACCTTGCCTTCCCGGCCCCCAGCCTCGGGCTTCTGGAGTACCCTAGGCTGGGCCTTCACCAATCCGTGCTGTGCGGGGCTGGTGCTCTTCCTGGGCTGCAGCATCCCCATGGCCCTGTCGGCCTTCATGTTCCTCTACTACCCGCCGCTGGACATTGACATCTCCTACAACGCCTTTGAGATCCGCAACCACGAGGCTTCACAGCGTTTTGACGCCCTCACCTTAGCGCTCAAGTCCCAGTTTGGCTCCTGGGGGCGCAACCGGCGCGACTTGGCCGACTTCACCTCCGAGACGCTCCAGCGCCTCATCTCAGAGCAGCTGCAGCAGCTGCATCTCGGCAACCGCTCGCGGCACGCCTCCAGAGCCCCGCGCGCCGCCCCTGCGGCCCCACCCGGTGGCCCGGGCAGGTCCGGGGACACCTCCTCGCCCCAAAAGCCAGCCGCCAATCGGAGCGGGCGCCTTCGGCGTGAGACCACGCCCCTGGCTTATCTGGCAGCCAACCAGAATGAAGACCCACGGAACCAGGCGCTGAACATGAATGGGCGACGCAAGCCCAGCGTCCCGCCCCCTGAGGCCGCCGCGGCCAATCAGAGCCGTGCCCGCCGGGGAGCCTCGCGCTGGGACTACTCACGTGCGTACGTGAGCGCCAACACCCAGACGCACGCGCACTGGCGCATCGAGCTCATCTTCCTGGCGCGCGGCGACGCGGAGCGCAACATTTTCACCAGCGAGCGGCTGGTCACCATCCACGAGATTGAGCGCAAGATCATGGACCACCCGGGCTTCCGGGAGTTCTGCTGGAAGCCCCATGAGGTGCTCAAGGACCTGCCGCTCGGCTCCTACTCCTACTGCTCCCCGCCCAGCTCGCTCATGACCTACTTCTTCCCCACGGAGCGGGGCGGCAAGATCTACTACGATGGCATGGGCCAGGACCTGGCCGACATCCGGGGTGAGCGGGGCTGGGGGCGGGCCTGGGCGAGGCTGGGGACAGCGCTTGGGTGCTGACTTAGCCCAGCACTTTAGGGGAGACTTGGCCCAGGCGGCGTCTTCTGGAGCAGAGTGCTGGGCATGGCCTGAGGGCGAGGTGAGAAGGGCTGGACGTGGGTGTGAGGTGAGTATGAGCAAAGAAGGAAGTTTGGGCGCACACCCGGATGGAGGCTGTTTGGCGTTCTGCTGTGGAGCTAGAGAAAGCGTGGGGTGAGGCTGGCTAGAGGGAAGCCAGTATGTGGGTATAGAGAACCAGGGATTTGGTGAGAGGAAGACAGGAGAGAGACTGGGGTTGGAGAAAGAGTGAGGTAGCGTTTGTTTTAGGTGAATTAGGGATGGGACTTGGGAAAGGGTGGGGCAGGGCCAGAGAATGGTTGTGGGGACTGGGGTGGAGTTCAGGTGTGCTGAAGGGAGGATGGGGGCAGGGCAGAACCCTAGGAGGCAGGACTAGCATGATGACTTTGAGGGAGGGCTGGTAGGAGCTGACCAGCTGAGCTCTTTGGGCCCCCGCCCCTGCCCCTGCAGGCTCCCTAGAGCTGGCCATGACTCACCCCGAGTTCTACTGGTATGTGGACGAGGGCCTTTCTGCAGACAATCTGAAGAGCTCCCTCCTGCGCAGCGAGATCCTGTTTGGAGCACCCCTGCCCAACTACTACTCAGTGGATGACCGCTGGGAGGAGCAACGGGCCAAGTTTCAGAGCTTCGTGGTCACCTACGTGGCCATGTTGGCCAAACAGTCTACTAGGTAGGAAGTCTAGCTGTACCCCAGTGTGTGGCAGCCCTTGTATGTACCAGGAAAGGGCTGTCTTAGGGTAGGGAATTGGGTTCCAGGTGCCTCTTACTCATAAACACCATATCCCCTTTCCCACAACCTTTTCCCTAGGAAGTCCTTCTTCCCAAATCAGGGGCAGAGCCAGGTACATCCTTGCCGTCACTCTGACAAGTGAAAGGCCCCTTTTCTTGATCAATGCTAATAGTTAGTGAACATGACAGCTTTGGGTCGGTTAGGAAATCCCAGAACTCTTGCCCTGGAGGTCTTGGGTATTGATTTTCTCCTGATACGGTGCTAGAGGTCTTTCTGGAAAGAGTGTTGGCCAGGGAGTAAGGAGTTCTATCCTGTTTCAGTCAGGGTTCTCCAGAGAGAGCTAGTAGGATATATATAGAAGGATGTGTGAGAGGGGATTTGTTAGGGGACTCAGCTCATGTGATTATGGAGGCTGAGAAGTCCCACAACAGGCCGTCTGCAAGCTGGAGACCCTGGGATGGTGGTGGTATGGCTCAGGCCAAGTTCAAAAGCCTCAGAACCAGGGAAGCTGATGGTGTAATTCTCAGTCTGAGGCTGAAGGCCTGAGAACCTGGGGGGCTTCTGGTGTAAGTCCTGGAGTCCAAACACCAGAGAATTTGGAGTTCTGATGTCCAAGTGCAGGAGAAGAAGAATGTTCCAGCTCCAGGAGAGAGGGAGGAAATTTCCTTTTCTCTGCCTTTTTTGTTCTGTCCGGGCTCCCAGCCGATTGGATGGTGCCCACACACATTGAGATTGGATCTTCCCCGCTCAGTCCACTGACTCACACACCAGTCTCCTCTGGAACCACCCTCACAGGCACAGCCAGAAGTAATGCCTTACCAGTTCTCTAGATATCCCTTAATCCGGTTGCGTTAACACCTAATATTAACCATCACACTCCCCGCCTCTAATACCCAGGGAGATAGTGGGCAAGTCACCTCACTTCTCTGGGCATCAGTGTCCCTACTTATAAAATGGGACGATGATTCCTGCTGTCCTCTGGAGTTATGAGGGAGAGATGAGCTGTCAGATGTGAAGGTGCTTTGGGATGATATGTCCAGGAGTACAACTGGGTCCTTCCCCTCCAGGACAGGGCAGGAGCCCTTCTGGGCAGTACGTGCAATGCCTTCCCAGTGTCTGGCCCTGACAGGTCAGTCCCAGGCACAGGAGGAGTCATTCTGCCTGAAATACCCGTGTTCCTTCCATTGTGCATCCATTATATTGAGCAACTACTCTAATAACCGGAGCTAATGTTTATTGAACCCTTACTCTGTGCCACACACTGTTCTAAGCCCTTTATACACACCTTCTCATTTAGTCCTCACGCCAACCCAGTGAGATGGGTGCTGTTATGATTATCTCCATTTTACAGTTGAGGAAACTGAGGCTCAGCACAATTAAGTAAGTTGTCCAGAATCTTAAAGCCCATCAGTGGTGCAGTGGGATTCAAATCCAAGCTTTCTAATCCAGAGCCGTCACCCTTTGTTGGGTTTTATTTATTTACTTTGTTTTTGTTGTTGTTGTTTTGAGACAGAGTCCTGCTCTGTCACCTAGGCTAGAGTGCAGTGGTATCATCACAGCTCACCGCAACCTCAAACTTCTGGGCTCAGGTGATCCTCCTGCCTCAGCCTCCCGAGTAGCTGGGACTACAGGCACGTGCCACCATGCCCAGCCAATTTTTCTATTTTTTGTAGAGACAGGGTCTTGCTCTTGCTCAGGCTGGTCTCGAACGCCTGGCCTCAAGGGATCCTCCCACCTCAGCCTCCCAGAATGCTAGGATTATAGGTGTGAGCCACCTTGCCTAGCCACCCTTTGTGTTTTTATGCCAGTTGCTGTGCTAGGAGCCTTCTTCCTGCCCTACTTCTTTACCAGGCAAACTCCTGTTCATCTATTAAGATCCAACTTGGGCAACTGTTCCCCAAGGCTGGGTTTAATGCCCACCCTACCTGCTATGGTTTGGATGTGGTTTGTACCCACCAAAATTCATGTTGAAGTTTAATTTGCCAGTACAGCAGTGTTGGGAGTTGGGGCCTGGTGGGAGGTGTTTGGATCATGGGGGTGGATCCCTCATGAATAGATTAATGCCATCTTTTGGGAGTGAGTTCTCTTGCAGGAATGGATTAGTTCCTGAGAGAGCGGGTTGTTATGAAGTGAGGTTCCTCCTCTGGTTTGGTCCCTTTTTGTACATGCCTGCTCTCCCTTTTACCTTCCTCCATGTTACGATGCAGTGTGAAAGCCCTTGACAGAGGCCAGCCCGTGCCATTGAACTTCCAGCCTGCAGAACCATCAGCTAAATAAATCTCTTTTGTTTATAAATTGACCTGCCTGAGGTCTTCTGTTATAGCAACACAGAGCAGACTGAGACACTACCCGTTTCCACAGTTCCCTCCCTTCTCTCTGCAGGAGGCAGTAAAGAGCATATGCACACGTTAGAGTTAGCTATAGATGGGGTCAGGTCCCAGTGAATTTCAGTAAGCTGTTTTGCCTCTCTGAGCTACCATTTCATCATAGCACTTGTCACTCAGTACTTCGGTTGCAACTCAAAAGGGCAGTCCAATTAACAACGTCAGCATCACTGGAGGACTTGTTAGAAATGCGGAATGGCGAGCTCTTTCCCAGACCTACAGTACTTCCAGGTGATTTGTTTGCACATTGAAGTTTGAGAGAGATCTGGTTTAATTTTCTGTCTCAATAGAATGTGAGTGTATTGAGGGCTGGGATTGTATCTGGTTCATTTCTGTAGGCCTGGCCCCTAGCACAGTGCCAAGCACCCTTTAGTAAGGATTTGTCTGAGGAATGAAAGAATCAAGTGAATGGAGTTGCCTCAAGGAAAGGTACTAGCCTGGGTTGGGAATCTGAGAGGGGCAACGGTAGAAGAGAATCTTTAGGGTTTTAGGTACAATGATTATCTCTCCCCACACCTTCAGCTGCTGAGGCAAAACCCCTGCCCTTAGAAACAGACGCTACTCTTCCCCTTTTCTTCCCCCTAAGAGCTTCACAGCAGTGGTGACAACCAAGGCCCCTGTAGACTTGACTTTAGTGCCTTCTTTTAGATTAACAAGATTTTAAAAATGATTCTGTTATTGGTTACTCAAGAGATGACAACATGCATCTTGACTTATTACAGAATAATACAAATGAGCACTTTCACTACTTCCCTGGAATCTACTGGAATCTTAGAACACATTCACTGCCTTTTTTGTCCTTCAGCCTTCTGCATCTTTGTTGCATGCGTTTTAATTCTATATACATTTTAAAGCCCATAGGACATTACATTCTTGTTTTACAGAGTTCGTATTCATTTATATTTATTCACATATTTGCCTTTTCTATTGCTCTTTGTTACTTTCTACAGTTTCATGTTTTCCTCTGGGATCATTTTCCTTGTGTCTGAAGGACTCTCTTTAGTACTTTCAGTGCAAGTTTTCTGATGATAAGTTCTTTGTTTTGTTTGCCTAGAAAAACATCTTTATTTGACTTTCATTTTTGAAGTATATTTTTGCCATATGGGATTATAAATTGGCAGTTTTCTTTTAATACTGTACTCCAAAGATGTCACCCCATTATCTTCTGACTTCCATCATTTCCGTAGAAAAGTTAGCTGTAAATCTTTTTTGTTGCTCCTTTAAAAGATTGTCTTTTTATCTGCTTTTAAGATTTCTCTTTGTCTTTGGTTTCAGCAGTCTTACTATGTAGTATGTTGGTGTATTTTTGTTGTATTTGTTCTGTTTGGGGTCACAGAGCTTCTTGGAGCTGTAGGTTGATGACTGTTCTCAGTTTTAGGAACTTCCTGGCTATTATCTCTTCAAATATTGCTTCTACCTTGTTCTCTGTCCCCTTTCCTTTTAGGACTCTAATTACACAAATGTTAGATCTTTTCACTGAGTCTCATGTGTCTTTGCTACTTTTTTTCTAGGTTTTATCTTAATTTTTCTAGGCTTTGGTTTAAATATTCCAGTTTGCTTATATTTTATTGTGTCTAATCTACCAGTTAATGTCTATTGAATTTTAATTTTTTTTTTTTTGAGACAGGGCCTTGCTCTGTCTCCTGGGCTAGAGTGTGGTGGCGTCATCATAGCTCACTGCAACCTCAAACTTCTGGGCTCAAGCAATCCTCCTGCCTCAGCCTCCCAAGTAGCTGGGACTATAGGCATGGGCCACCACGCCTGGCTAATTTTTCTATTTTTTGTAGAGATGAAGTCTCACTCTTGCTCAGGCTGGTCTTGAACTCCTGGCCTCAAGCAGTCCTCCCACCATGGCTTCCCAAAGTGCTAGGATTACAAGCATGAGCCGCTGTGCCTGACCAAATTTTAATGTTAATGTTGTTTTTCTGTTGAGAATTTCCATTTGACCCTTTGTTATATATCTAAATCACTGGTGAAGTTCTTCATCATTTTATTTATTTTGTCCACATTCTCCTCTCTGTTCTTAGATATATTAATTATAGTTATTTTACAGTTCTTATTAGCTAACTTTTAATATATGGATCTTTCACTTGGTTTGAGGTCATGTGGTCCTACCTATGGGTATGCCTGGTAATTTTTATTAAGTGGTGGACATTGTGTATAAAAAACACAGAGGTTCAGGTAATGTTATTTCCTCCAGAGAAAGTTTATCCTTCCTTCCTTCCAGGAGGCAGATAGAGTTGTGGCTGAACCCCTTAAACAGGCATGCCTGCATCGAGTCGAGGATGGTTTCCAGCCCTGAAAAGTCTCAGTCTTCCTCCAGTTTGCCCGAGGTTCTCCAGAATTTTCAGCTAAGAGCCTGGTGTATTCTGCACAGTCCCTTGCTCTGACAAGTTCCAATCTCTAATCTTGATCTCTCAAAGCTGCTAAAAAAAAAAAAAAAACCTCCATTCTGCCTTTTCAGAGGCTTTTTCTGCTTAGGTTTTTTAGCCTCATGCCCCATACAGCCCCAGTCGTCAGCAGAAGTGCTGAGGGGAACCTGACCACGTGCTCTGCTGGTCTGCAAGTCTCTGCTCCAAGCTCTGCTGGCCTGTCTGACTCCTAGCCAAGATCTTCAGGCTTCTGCCCACGTTCAGAATCAGCAAATGCCTCCAGCATAAAAACAGCTCTAGAAGGGCAGCTTACCTTTCCTAAGCTCCTCCCTTTCTTGAGTCTTAGCCGGCTAATTCTCATTACTTCAGCAACTCTGCTATCGTCACAGATGATTTCTGAATTTTACTTGACTTTTTAGCAGTTCTAGGCAAGAATACTGGTCTTCCATGTGCTATTCTTTTCTACTTGAGAGTAAAAGTCTGTCGTTTTATAACCAACAACTAGAATAGGACCTAGAACCTAGAAGATACTCTATAAATGCTATACAAATTAATGTGTGAGTGAATAAACAATTTATTTAATTTGCAGTTTTATATGCTAATGAATGTACAGTTAAACTATTTAATTCAACAAAATAGATAATCTAGAGATCTTTTTGACTTGGCTTTTAAATGTCCTGTTTGTATTTTTCACAGCTTTATTGAGGTATAATTGACATATAACCAATTGCACATACTTAAACTTTATAATTTGATTAGTTTTGACATGTGTATATACCATAAATCCTCACCACAGTGAGGATTTGTCACCCCCAATATGTTTCCTCATGTCCCCTTAATATTAACATGAAATGTCCGATTTTGAATGAAAAGTGTAGTTTATTATCTCTCAAACAAGAAGCAGTACAATTAATCAAAGTATGCACCTAAACTGTCAACACAGTTTTGCCATCTTAATGATAGCTTGTTTGTTCCAGCAGCAAAGAAGCCTGGAGAGCGAGTGGCAGTGAAATCGCCAAAGGTGTTTTCCACAGCTTGTTGAGAACTGAATATTTTTCCTTGCAAGAAGTGGTCCAAAGCCTGGAAGAAGCAGTAGTCAGTTGGTGCAAGTTCTGGTGAATACGGTAGATGACAGAGAGTTTCCAAGTCCAGCTTCTGTAGTTTGAGCAGGGTTGTTTGTGCGACAGGTGGTCGAGCATTGTCTTGCAAGAGGATTGGCCTGTCTCTATTGACCAGTCTCAGCTGCTAATCACAAGCATCCTCATCATTTCATCCAGTTGGTTGTAGTAGACATCCGCTGTAATCGACTGACCAGGTTTCATGAAGCTGTAGTGGATAATACCAGTGCTGGACCACCAAACAGACACCATTAGCTTTTTTTGATGAATATTCAGTTTTGGACTGTGTTTCGGCACTTCATCTTTATCCAACCATTGTGCTGAACGCTTGCGATTGTCAAAAAGAATCCATTTTTCATCACACATAACAATACAGTGTAGAAATGGTTCACGTTTATGTCATGACAGCAAAGAAAGGGAAGCTTTGAGATGATTTCTCTTCTGACGCTTATTTAATTCATGCAGAACCCATCTCTCCTGCTTCTTTACCTTGTGGGTTTGTTTCAAATCGTCCAATATTACTGGAATAGTAACGTCAAACCTTGCTGCAAATGCACACATAGGTTGAGATGGATTCAGTTCCACTACAGCTTTCAGTTCATCATTATCCACCTTGGTCTCAGGTCACCCACGTGGCTCATTTTCAAGATTAAAATCACCAGAACAGAACTTCTCAAAACCATTGATGTACATTTGTGTTCATTAGCCATATTCTTCCCAAATACTTCGTTGATATTTCGAGCTGTCTGCACTGCATTGTTTCCACGATAGAAGTCATATTCAAAAATAACACAAATTTTTGACTTATCTATGGTTTCACAAAAATTGCTCTAAAAATTTTTTTGAAAGATAATCATAAGCCAAAACGTGCATTTGAAAGACTGAGGATGTACCTTCACAATAAAAATAAAACTAGAAGTGCCAAAGCAAAATGTCAGAGATACCAACTGTCCAACTTAGTACTTAAGGAAATCGGACATTCCATACTTAATAACCTAATCATTGGTCCATCCAGTCCTGACTACCCACTCCCACCCTAGGTAACCAATTTCTATTTTCTATCATTATGTATTGGTTTTCATTTTCTAGAATTTTTTATACATGGCTCTAGAATTTTATATACATGGCATCATATAGTATGTGCTCTTTTGATTTGCCTCTTTCATTGCATCTAATTTAAGTTGTATCCATGTTGTTCCATGTATCAATAATTTATTCTTTTTACATTCTGAGTAGTATTCCATTGTTTGGAGATGTCACACTTTGTTCATCCATGCACCTGTTGATGGGTATTGGGGTTCCAGATTTGGCAATTACAGATAAAGCTGCCAGGAACATTCAGGTACAAGCCTTTGTGTGGACATACACTTTCATTTGTCTTAGGTAAATACCTAGGGGTGAAATGACTGGGTCATGTGGTAGGTGTATTTAACTTTTTAAGAAATTGCCAAACTATTTTCCAAATTAGTGTTACATTTTACTTTCCCCCCAGCAGTGAATGAGAATTCCAGTCCTCCCACATCCTCTGTAGTGCTTGATATGGTCAGTTTAAAATTTTTAGCCGTTCTAATAGGTGTGTAGTGGTATCTCACTATGGTTTTAATTTGCGTTTCCCTAATTATTAGCGATGTTGGACACCTTTTCACGTGCTTATTTGACATCTATTTATCTTCTTTAGTGAACAGTCTATTCAGATCTTTTGCCCATTTTTAAACTGGGTTTTACACACAGTGCTACGATGTTCTATTTCAAGTTAATCTTTATATATGGCACAAGGTATGGATTGAGGTTTATTATTTTCATATGGATATCCAGTTGTTCCAGCACCATTTGTTGAAAAGACTCTTCTTTCTCCACTGAGTTGCCTTTCCACCTTGGACAGAGGCACAAAGGACCTTGCCTTTGCACCGTATATGTGTGGGTCTATTTCTGAACTCTTTATTCTATTCCATCAGTCTATTTTTCCGTCTGCACACTAGAATCGCACCATCTCAATTACTGTAGCTTTATACCAAGTCTTGAAATCAGGTAGTGTTAATCTTCCAGTTTTGTTTTTCGAAGTTATTTAGGGTATTCTAGGTCCTTTGTGTTTCCATATGAATTTTAGAATCAGCTCATCTGTTTCTACAAAATAAGTCTGCTGGGATCTTGGTTGTAATTGTGTTGAATCTATAGATCAGTTTGAGGAGAACTGACATCTTAATATTGATCTATGAGCACAATATATGTGATGTCTTTTGTCATATTTGTCCCTCAGTATTTCATATTTTTATGATATTTTTTAAATTTCAATTTGCAATTGTTAGTTGCTAGTGTATAGAAATATAATTGATTTTGTGTCCTATAATCTTGCTAAACTCATTATTAGTTCTAGTAGGTTTTTTCTTTTTGTTTTTTGTAGATTTCTTTGGGATTTTCTACATAGATAATCTTGTCTTCTGCTAATAAAGACAGCATTACTTTATCATTTCCAATTTAGATGCCTTTTATTTCTTTTTCTTGCCTAATTGCACTGGCCAAACCTTAGTACAATGTTGAATAGAAGTGATGAGAGCAGGCATTCCCTGTCTCATTCCTGATCAAAGAATGTAGATTTTTTTGTAGATGTCCTTTATCACGTTAAGGAAGTTCCCTCCTGTTCCTTGTTTGCTGGTATTTTTTTTTAAAATCAGCAATGAATATTAGATTTTTGTCAAATCTTTTTTCTTCATCTAGTGGGATGATCATATAGTTTTTTCTTTTTTAGTTTCATATGGTGAATTACATTGATTGAATTGTCATGAAATATCCTTTTCATATAGTGTTAGATTCTATTTGTATTTTGTGTTATTGGGCACAATATGTTCATGATAGATGTTGGACTGTAGTTTTCTTGTAATATTTTCAGCTGATTTTGGTGTCAGGTAGTTCTGGCCTCACAGGATGAGTCAGGAAGTATTCTCTTTTCTTTAGTTTTCTGGAGAGTTTATGTAAAACTGGTATTATTCTTTCTTAAGTGTTTGGAAGAATTTGCCAATGAAACTGTCTGGGCCTGGAGTTTTCTTTGTGGGAGGTTTTTAACTACAAATTCGATTTTAGAAATATATATAGGGCTATCCAGGTTATTGATTTTTCTTATGTGATCTTTGGTGGTTTGAGTCTTTCATGGAATTTGTCCATTTCATTCAGTTATCAAATTTGTTGGTATAAAGTGATTTATAATATTCCCTTACTATCTTTTTATTATTTGTAGAAACTGTAGTTGTGTCACCTCTTTCATGTGTGTCTTCTTTCCTTTTTTTCGTGATTACTCTGGCTGGAATCTTATCAATTTTATTGATCTCAAAAAACTAGCTTTTGGTTTCATTGATTTTCTCTATTTTTCTGTTTTCTATTTTATTGAGTTGTGCTCTGATCTTTATTTTCTTTGTTCTGTTTACATTTAATTTTCTCTTGTTCTATTTTCTTAAAGTAGAAGCTGAGGCCATTGATTTAAAACCTTTCTTCTTTCCTAATAGAGGTGTTTAGTGCTGTTTATCGTTTCACACCTCTGAAGTCCCCCTTAAGTACTACTGTTTTAGTGCATTTCACAAATTTTGATGTGTTGTGTTTCCATTTTCATTCAGTTTAATATACTTTCTATTTTTCCTTTTGATCTCTTCTTTGACTCATGTAATTGAAAAGTGTGTTATTTGGGAGTTTTTCAGTTATTTTTTTGTTGCTGATTTTTTATTTAATTCCATTATGGTTAGAGAACATACTGTTTGACTTAAGTTCTTTTACATTTATTGAGTCCTGTTTTATGGTCCAGTATATGGTCTCTGTTGCTCAAAGTTCCCTGTGCACTTGAGAAAAAAATGTGTATTCTGCTGTTGTTGGATGAAATGTTCTGTAAATGTTAATTAGATCAAGTTAATTGGTTGCGTTCGTGGTTTTCTATATCCTTACTGATTTTCTGTCTAATTGTTCTAGCAATTATTGAGAAGGGTATTGAAATGTCCATCTATAGTTGTTCAGTTTTTGCTTCATGTATTTTAAATTTCTGTTACTACGTGCAAAAACACTTAGAATTGTTGTATTCTCTTGATGAAATGATCCTTTCATCATTTTTAAATTATCTTCTTTGCAGCTGGTTATATTATTTTCTCTGAAATGTACTTCATTTGTTATTAATATAACCAGTCTAGCTTTCTTTTGAGTCATGTTAGTATGGTATATCATTTTCTGTCCCTTTGCTTTTAAACTATTAAAGTGGGTTTCTTGTAGACAGCTGGGTCTTTTTTTTTTAATCTGACAGTCTCAGCCTTTTAATTGTGGTGTTTAAAGTCATTTACATTTAACGTAATTACTAATATGGTTAGACTTGAGTCTGTCCTATTCTATTTGTCCCATGTGTTCTTTATTTCCTTCTGCCTCTCTTTTGCCTTCTTTTGAACTGAGTGTTTTTTATGGTTCCATTTTATCTCCTTTGTTAGCTTTTTAGCTATAACTCTTTATTTTAGTGGTTGCTTTAGGGTTTATAGTACCCATCTTTAAATTATCACAGTGTACCTTTGAATGATGTTGTATCATTTCATGTACAGCATAAGAGCCTTACAATAGTATACCACCCTTTCTTCCCTCCTGGCCTTTATGCTATTGTTGTTATACATTTTATTTTTATGTATGTTATAAATCCCATGCTACATTGTTATTATTTTTTAAACAGTCAATTATCCTTTAATGAAGTTTAAATAAATAATAAGAACATTTTATATATTTATTTTTGTTACCATTTCACATGCTTTCTGTTCCTTTCTATAAATCCATATTTCTATCTGTTATCATTTTCCTTCTGCCTGAAGGACTTCCTTTAACATTTCTTGTAGTGCAGGTATACTGGAGATGAATTATTTCAGTTTTTGTATATCTGAAAAAGTCTTTTATTTTGCCTTTGCTTTTGAAATACATTTTTGCTGAGTATAGAATTCTGGGTTGACTTTTTCCCCAGGATCTGAAGGATGTTACTCTGCTGTCTTCTCCCTTGCATTGTTTGCACTGAGAAGTCTGCTGGCAGCATTGTCTTTGTTCCTCTGTTTGTGATGTGTCTTTTAACTCAGGCTGCTTTTAAGATTCTCTTTTGGTCACTGTTTTGAGCAACTTGATTATGATGTGCTTTGTTATAATTTTATTTCATGTTTTTTGTGCGTGGGGTTCATTGCTCAATCTTCTTGGATCAGCGGGTTTATAGTTTTCATCAAGTTTGGAAGTTTTCAGCCTCCTTTGGAGTCCAGTAACCCATATTTTAGGCTTTACTGAAGACTAGAAACTCTCAAGGCAGCAAGTCTGGGTAACCATAGGGCTCATTTTGTTTCTCATGTCCCAGGGATTGTCATCCTTGGTTGTCTGATGTCCAGAGTCTTGTTTCATATATTTTCCCGCATTTTTCATGGTTCCAGTGAGAAAGTAAATCTAGTTTCCATCTTGGTACTCCATTTTGGCCAGAAGCAGGTGTCACTCCCGTTTGCATTTTAAAACACAGTTTGACCAGTCTAGTTACATTTCCTTATTAAAAATAACTTGTTACTTTCTGGTATCGGGAAAGGAAAAAGAAAAAAAGGAAAAAAAAATAACTTGTGTTAAGCACACACTGGATAGCAGTGTAAAACTGAATATCGGGAAGCCAGTTTGAATCTAGAATTTTACTATGGACAATTGAGAATTGGAAAATGACATAGAATCTGAATATAACTGATTATTATCTGTATAAAGCAGTGGTTCTCAATGTTGGCCATACATTTGAATCACCCAGGAGCTTTAAAGAACACTGATGATTCATCCCCACCCCAGAAATTCTGATTTAATTTGTCTAGAGCCCGGCCTGGACGTCAGGATTTTTGGAAGCCCCAGGTGATTTTGATGTCCAGCCCCTGGTGAAGGGGATGCTTCTCGTCCTCCCCACAGTGCTCACAGCCATCTCTGCTCCCCTCCCACCTTTCCTCTCTCCTCGTCTCCCTTCCCCAGCAAAGTCCAGGTTCTCTATGGGGGCACAGACCTCTTTGACTACGAGGTGCGTAGGACCTTCAACAACGACATGCTCCTGGCCTTCATCAGCAGCAGCTGCATCGCTGCCCTTGTCTACGTCCTCACCTCCTGCTCAGGTAGGTCTCTGCTGAAGGTCTGGCACAGAGACAGCCCCCTTCTCTCCTCCCGGTATGCTTCTGTCCGCCCAAAGCCTGCCTTCTCAAAAACGCTAGGATACACGTGAATCCCCCGTGTCAGAGCTGGGGACACGGGGGTGTGCTCAGAAATCATCTTCCAACCCCAGGCAGGCAGACGGAGGTCCGGAAGCAGGTTGGGCCATACCAGCCTGAGGTCGAGGCCCACCCCCAGGCCTCACACAGTGTGACCTTTTGTCATTCGACCATCTTTCTCCTCTTGACAGCTTTGTGCTGGGGAAGCTGGGGTACTGGACTCCTCTTTGTGGGTTATTCTGTAGCCTGTTTTGAGGTCCCAGGTCAGCTGCCCTCTGCCCCACCAGCTCCCTTTTCCACCTCGCCCGCCATGTACACTAGCTACTGCTTCTGCTGCCTGTGTACAGCAGGCATGGTTTATTGCCCAAGTGAACAAAAGTATGGTAATACCTTCAAAAATGGAAAAGACATTCATTCATCTGTGCAACAAATATTTACTGGGCACTAGCTGTGTGTCAGATGCGGTAAGGTGCTGGGATCCAGACACAGTTCTTACCCCCATGGGTGACAGATGGGAAACATCCATGTTCATGAGTCCCTTACTTGAGGTAAGGTCTGGGAAGATGAGGTCTCACGGGCAACCTGACTCACTCACTTGGGCCTCCTGCCCGGCCCCTTCCTTGGGCATGGAGAGCTGTGCCCGTGCTGGGAACACAGACTGGTGAGGGGTGTCCGGGGGTGGGGGATGGGGCAGGGACACTAAGGGGGCTTGTGCTCCGTGAGGGTCCTCCCCCACCTATCCTCTGTGCCTCTGGCCTGCCTAGTGTTCCTGTCCTTCTTTGGGATCGCCAGCATTGGTCTCAGCTGCCTGGTGGCACTCTTCCTGTACCATGTGGTCTTCGGGGTCCAGTACTTGGGCATCCTCAACGGGGTGGCTGCCTTCGTGGTAGTGGGCATTGGTGAGTTGCCTCCGTTGCCATGGCAGTAGGCCTCCCACTTGGGAACTTTGCCCCTTCCTCAAAAAAGGGCCTTCTCCCTGGACACAAAGCCTGGCTTCTCAGGCCTTTGGCGCGTGGGGTAGAATATGAGTGGGGGTGGGGCACTGGCAGAAAGTGTGGGAAGGGGAAGAACGGGCTGGGTTCCAGGGGGTTGGAGCCCACGAGCATGGCAGGCAGGGCCTGGACCCTAGTGGGTGGAGCTGGTTTTTCCAGAGTCCACGCTGAGAAGCAGGACTCTTCTGGGGCCTGACCTCTCAGGAGGCCATTCAGAGTTGGTCCAGGCCCAAGTTGGGCCTGACCCTGGAGACAGCAGAATGACACTGAGCCTGCCCTCTCGGCCCGGGACTCCCTCCCGTAGGTGTGGACGACGTCTTTGTGTTCATCAACACCTACCGCCAGGCCGCCCACCTGGAAGACCCGCAGCTGCGCATGGTGCACACCATCCAAACGGCGGGCAAGGCCACCTTCTTCACTTCCCTGACCACAGCTGCCGCCTACGCAGCCAATGTCTTCTCCCAGGTGGGAGACCCGCCCCTCCACCCCTGTCCTGGCCTCCCCCATCCCTCCTGGACTACGTGGCCCCTGGGCTCTGCTCTTCCCATTTGCTCCCTGTGTGGCCACCTAGCCTTTGCCTGTAGGTACTTGCCATGTCTAGTCACTAATCACCCATTACCAAAACTTGGCAAGTGAGAAAATTATAATAATACAAATAGCATTTATTACTGATGCTCATTAATAGTAATCCAGCCTCTGACCTGAGGGCGTTTGACAGCTTCCAGTGGGCGTTCACATTTCATCTGCATTACCCACGACAAGGGACGATTACCATCCCTGTTTTCCCCACACAGTGACTTCCTCAAGGTCACACAGCTGGTCACGGATGAACCTGACCAGGTCTCCTGGCTCTTGCTCCAGAGCTGTTCCCACCCGCCCGTTTCATGCTGTGTTTGCATCCCTCGCACTGACTCCTTCCCGCTGGTCCCGTGGTCCTTTGGGCCTCGGAGCGGGGCTTGGGAGAAGGCATGGAGTTGAGCTGGGTCCTTAGTGCCGAAAGATCCCGAAAGATGATGGGCCCAAGTCTTTGAGGGATGTTATGACCTGGGCCAAGTAGCCATCGGAAACTACTAGATGCTTGGGTATGTTCCGGGTCTTTCCAGAAAACCACTTCCAGAAAGCAAGCAGCAGAGCTGGGTTCAGTTTCCACTGTGTGACCTGGGGAGGTTGTGTAACCTCTCTGAGCCTCACTTTCCTCGTGTGGGTTGTTTAGGGACTGAAGTGAGAAAATGCTTGTGGAAATGTTTCCCAGAGCATGCAGGCGTGCCTGCTCAGGCTAGCTCTCTCCCAGCTGGCACACACCTGTGCCGGTCCCTATGCTCCTGGTGCCCGCTTCCTGCTTTCCTCACGTGGCAGTTTTCTCCCCCTCCTCCCTCTGCACCACAAGGCCTGCTCCGACAGGCTGCGTCTTCCCCTGTCCCCATCCATTCGTACAGTAACGGTTACTAAGCACTTGCTCTGTGCCAGGATAGACAGGAACCTCCACTCTCGAGGTGGGGACCTTTCTTCCACTGCTGTGTCCCCCGGCAGCAGCCCCTGGCTCCTGGTGTCCTAGCAGCCTGGGCCTCCTCATCCTGCCTCCGTCTGGGAGTCGTCTGGGGCCCTGAGTGTCTCCGGCTCCAGGCCTGACCAATCCCACCTTCCTCTCTGCCTCTCTGCCACCAGATCCCAGCCGTGCACGACTTTGGCCTGTTCATGTCCCTCATCGTTTCCTGCTGCTGGCTGGCTGTGCTCTTCACCATGCCCGCAGCCCTGGGCCTCTGGAGCCTGTACATGGCGCCACTGGAGAGCTCCTGCCAGGCCAGGTGAGCTGGGTGGCATCCTCCTCCCACTGCATGCCCACAGTAGGCCTCCCTGGGCCACTCAGCACACCACCCTCTCTTCCAGAAGCCCTTGTGGTTCTTTAGTGAGCACCTTCTGTATGCCCAGTCCTGTGCTAGGCAGAGGGACAAGGGAGGGAGAAGATACTCCTGTCCAGTAGTTACCATTTGTGATCACCTGTATGGCACCAGGAAGTGGGCAAAGCACTTCTGTACAAGATCTTAGGACATCACCACCCCCCAAGAACTCCTGGGAGCTGGGTCCTCTTATTTTGCTCATTTTACAAATGAGAAAACAAGGACTCAGGGAGGTTGGACAACTTTCTCAGTCACCCATTTAGGAGGTAGCAGAGCCAGGGTTTAAATCCAAGAGCATCTGACTCCAGATCCCAGGCTCTAAGCCGCCACATTAAATGACCTCAGGTTCTCGTCTTTAGATGTAGTGAGCCGCGTGCAGGGTTAACAGGTCAGTTCAGAGTTGTGGCTGAAGGTCGAAGGGGAGGGGTCTCTGGCCTGGTGGTCGGGGGCGGGGGTGTGGAATCGAATCAGGCCTGGGTAGCTGCCTGGGCTTAGGAGAGTTGGGGGATGAGGGAGGGTCTCTGGGCTTGGAGCAGGGCACCCAAAGGCCTTGGTTGGTGGTTTTCAGGGGTCCATGACAATGTCCACTTGATCATGGTAAGCCCAGGAGGGCTGGAAGGAGACGGGCCCAGCGAGGGGCTCAGACCTGAGCCTGAGACAGACCCCTCAGCTGTCCTCATTCACACCCTGTTCCTTTAGGGCTGCCATGTATTCACCAGGTTGGGCACTGCACAAGAGCACCCTGGCTGGGGTACTGCCGGCTGTACTGAGGACATTCAGATTTGACCGTTTCTATGACAGTTTTATGACAAAAACAAAGTGCCTTGGGGAGAGGGCACCTTTGTCCAATCTCTGCAGAGATGCCAAACGAGCCCGCCCCGTGCCTTCCGCAGTAGTCATGCTGGACGCTGTAGGCCTCCCAGTCAGCCAGACTCAGGCTCTGGCCTCGGCCTCTTCACGGGGCAGATGTGGAGCCGTGGGCAGGTTACTTAACCCTTCTGCGTCTCACTTTCCTTTTCTTAAAACAGGTGTAAGCACTGTGTAGGAGCCCCATGAGGATTAAGTGAAATAATCACATGGCGCACACAGCTCGCTGCCTGGCGCACAGTATGCACGAGTGTTAGCTGTGTGCTTTGTTCTTGTCCCCAGTCCCAGGGGTGAGCCTTGTCTCACCCACGTTCCCTCCAGCCGAGCCTCAGCCACGCCAGCCACAGCCCTAGCCCAGCCCTGCTCCCCTCCTTCTGGCTCCCCCAAGGGTTAGCTGGTGTCAGAGCACCTGAGCCACATGATAGTAGAAGAATGATTCCCCTGCTTTAGTCACCTTGGTGTGCTGGCCACTGCGTGTTGCCATCTCCTCTTCCTGGGGGTAATGTCTGCTGTCACCGTTTGTCTCCCCAGAGGAAGGCTGGCACCTGAGGGCCTCAGGGTAGATGTTACTAGAAAGAAACCAGGTGATCAGCTCCTAGAAGTCTGGGATACATGTTCTGTGTGTGATGCCAGCAGCAGTGTGATACCTGGGTTCATCTGGTCGCTGGGGCCTTGCCCTGTCCCCTGTGGTTACCCACCACCCTCTGGGCTCACCCCTCTCCCCCACTCTCTCCACAGCTGCCACCAGAAGTGTGGCCGCAAGAGCTCTCTGCACTTCCCTGGGGACATGTTCGCTGCTTCTGAGCGGGTCAGGGGCAGCCCTACCCAGGGCCCCATACCCTACCTGGATGATGACATCCCTTTGCTGGATGTTGAGGAGGAGCCAGGTGAGAGCTGGCGAGGGCTGCCCTGCTGACCCCAGCGAGACCCAGGGGCCGCTTTGCCAGCGAGTGATGCTGATGAGGTGGGCCTGAGGCAGGGGGCTGGACAAGATGGCCTGTGGGCGTTAGGCTTCTCTGGGAAGGGTGCAGACCAGGGTGGGCTTTAACTCAGGCTTTGACAGGCCACTGCTCTGCCCTGGCAGTGTCGCTGGAGCTGGGAGATGTGTCCTTGGTGTCTGTGTCCCCTGAGGGCCCACAGCCAGCCCCCGACAGAGGCAGCCGAGGCCAGCTCATCACGCAGCTGCAGGAGCTGCTGCATCACTGGGCCCTGTGGTCAGCCGTCAAGAGCCGCTGGGTGATTGTGGGTAAGTGGGCTCTCCACCCCTGCCCTTCTGGCGGCTCTACCCCAGGGAGGCCAGACTTCCCCCAAGAACACGCGGGCCCTGGGAGTCCGCCCCCTCCCACAGATGCAGTAGAGCAATGGTCCCCAACGTTTCTGGCACCAGGGACTGGTTTCACTGAAGACAATTTTTCCACGGCGGAGGTGGAGTTCAGGTAGCAACGTGAGCGATGGGGAGCAGCTGTAAATACAGATGAAGCTTCACTTGCTCCCCCGCTGCTCACCTCCTGCTGTGCGGGCCCCCCTTCCTGTTTTGTGGAAGACAGTTTATCCAAGGAAGGTAGGGGTAGAGCTCTGCAGCCCGGTCCCTAACAGGGCGCGGAGGTCCGGGGGTTGGGGACAGAGCACTAGAGGTCAGGGGCCCGGGTTGGCGTCTGTTACTCTCTGGGCCTCACCTCCTTCCTGTGTAGAATGAAGCTAGTCTTACAGTAGCTGCTGCTTATTGGCGCCTACCACGCACCAGTCATCACTCTGGGCAGCAGAGTGCATAATGCTCGGGCTCTGGAGTTAGAGCCACTTTGAATCCCAATTCTGCCACGTACTACCTGTGTGACTTTGGCTATGTCAGTCCGTCTGACACTCAGTTTCCCATCCTGTAATCGAGGATAAGAATAGCGTCTAATAAGGCAGTTGTAAGGAGTGCAATAGTGTAGGTAAAGATCTTAGCCCAGTCGGGCGCAGTGGCGCACACCTGTAATCCTAGCATGCTGGGAGGCCAAGGCGGTAGGATCACTCGAGCCCAGGAGTTGGAGGCTGCAGTGAGCTATGATGATGCCACTGCACTCTACCCTGGGCAACCAAATGAGACTCTGTCTCAAAAAAAAAAAAAAGAAAAAAAATCTTAGTCCAGTGCATGGCATACAGTAAGTGCTCAATAAACTTTTAGTGCCATTATCATCATCCTCTGCAGTATTTTAGAGCTGTGTGAGATCAAGTGGGTGTGCCAGCTCTTACAGACTATGAAGTGCTCTGGGGTGGTGGCCTGTTCTTGTCTGGGAGTGTTAACTTATAGTCAGACCCCAAGGGACACCACACTTAACAACCAACCCCTATCCCTGGGAGGACCCCTCCCTAGCAAGCTTCACCCGCTGGCTGGCATGCTGAACCTGTGCCCACTCTCTTGGGACACCCCTGCCCCCATAGTGAGAGCAGCTTTCCCCAGGGCCTGGGAGGCCCCGGCTGTGAGTGTGCCACCTGGGCCCCAGCCCTGCCTAGCACAGCGTCCTTCTCTTGCAGCGCTGTTTGTCTCTATCCTTGTCCTGTCCCTGGTGTTCGCCAGCCGGCTCCGCCCCGCCAGCCGGGCCCCGCTGCTCTTCCGGCCCGATACCAACATCCAAGTGCTGCTGGACCTCAAGTACAACCTGAGCGCTGAGGGCATCTCCTGCATCACCTGTTCAGGTGAGGGTTCCCAGCTGGGGCATCCCCTGCCCTGTTTGGTGTCCAAGTCTCAAAGACTGTCGGCCTGAGCGATGCAAGATCCGGGCTCCCCATGGCTGCGTGACCTCAGGCAAATCACACTTAACTCTGAGCCTTAGTGTTCCCACGGGCACCTGCTGGGTGCTGGCTCTGGGGAGGTGCAGTGGATGGCAGGGACAGGTTTCCCAAGCTCAAGGAGTCCACATTCCAGTGCTGTGGACAGGTCACTGTAACAGTAGATCTGAGCTTTGGGGGAGGAAGAATAGGGTGCCTTAGCAGCACAATATCATGGAAAGCTTCCTGGAGGAGGTAATGTGTAAGCTGAGACCCAAAGGACAGGAAGGAGTTAGCCAGATCAGGAGGGGAAGGGGAAGGGGTCTAGGCAGAGGGGTGCGCCAGAGGTGGGAGAGACCAGGGCAAGTATGAGAGAGGCGGTTGCAGGAGCTCAGGCTGGCCGGGTGGGCTGAGCCAAGCCAGGTGGGCTAAAGTGAGGAGTCTAGATTCTTCCATTTTCACTGGAAACTAGTTTAAGTTCAGGGTTTAGGCCAAGAGCGGTGGTGATCAAGTGCCCCAGGTGCCGTGTAGATTGGGGGCCGGGGGGAAGCTGGCTGGGAGGCTGATAGGAGGCAAGTGGGGGCCAGCATGCTGGGGGTGGCGGTGGAGTCAAGGTTTGCAGGAGGTGATTCCCACAGGCCTTGGAGATGGAGTGGGTGTCAGAGATGAGCAGGGAGGGGAGATAAAGGTATCTTCTTGCCTTGGAGGTGGTCTGGTCCAGGCCATCGTTTTATAGAGGGGAAGTCTGATGTCAGGGTGGGGGGTGAGTGAAGTCACCCCAAGGTCATCCAGCTTTGCCAGGGCAGCTAGAAAGCAAAGGAGAAGATGCCTGGGGGAGAGCCTCCCGCTCACGGGAGTGGATCCGCCGGCTGCTGTAATTGCCTTCATTTAATTAGGGCGGTGTTCAGATTAACCTGGCCTTCCCCTTGGTGATGGCAGTCAATCGACTGCAGCTCAGAGAGATACCCAAAGAGCCCCTCAGAAATTGGAGCCAGCCCTGGCCACGTCCCCAGCTCTCTCCCCGCTGCCTGGGCACAGAATTATGCCCCATTATCACTGCTGCTGGGCCCCTGCTCTCCCCAGGGCCTGGCTCCCATTCCACAGATGACCAAACCCCAGGATGGAGGATGATCCCAGAGTTCCTGGACAGCATGTGGAGGGGAGCCAGGACCTTAGTCAGGCCCCCTCCCCACCCCACCCCCGCACCTCTTGTGTCTGTGAACTGCCCCTTGGAGGGACCCTCCTTGGTGCAGCAAGAGCGCTTCGGCTTTAGGAAGAGCAGGCAAGGCCAGACTCTGACGGGGGCTGCGCCCCTCACTGCTTGTGCGGGTCTCTCAGCCTCCCTGCGGTGAACCTCTGCTTTCTCATCCACCAAGCGCAATTCATAATAGCAGCCTTCTAGGACTGCTAGGAGGATTAAAACTTTTAAAGAGTGAAGTTTTCATTTTAAAAAAAATTTAAAAAAAATTTTTTTAAAACACTGAAAAAAACTAATGCATAATGCTTGAGGCAAAACAGGAATATCGCTCATCACCTCTGCCACTCGCTAACGTCTCCCTTCCAATTGCTTCTGGCAATCGAGCATTTATCACAAGCCAGACACGTTGCTAAGCGCAGGAGATGCGACACCCTGTCTAGTTCCTCATCCCCCTCTGTGGGAAGTGTGGCATCCCCCACTCGCCAGAGGAGGACAGTGAGCCCCAGAGAGGGACAGCAGCAAGAGCATTAGGGCCTCTCTTGGGCAGGGCTGGACAGAGCTGTTCTTTTGGCCTAAGAGTCCTATAAGTTCAGTATTTGATGTTTTTTTAAGTTCTCCCTGGTTTCTGACCTCTGACACCCACCTGCTCCAGTCCCTGGGCCCTAGTTCCTGGGACTGCCATGTATCCCAGCCTCTGCCATCTGCCCACCGGGCCCAACCAGGGAGGCCCTGCTGTCCCTGACACGGTGCGGGGGCAGGTCTGTTCCAGGAGAAGCCCCACAGCCTGCAGAACAACATCCGGACGTCCCTGGAGAAGAAGAAGCGAGGCTCAGGGGTGCCCTGGACCACCCGGCCCGAGGCCACCCTCCAGGGTGAGCGCTGGGGGTGGGGATGTCAGGAAATCCTCCTTGGTACTAGGGTGTGGGGGCCCTGTACAGGGAGCAGATACAATTCATTCCTGATCCTCCTGCAAGAACGAGAGCCTGTATTGCTGGCTCACTATGGAGGGGCTGGACGTGGGGTGTAAACTTGGGGCCCTCAACCGCCATCCCAGCAGCTCTCCTAGGCCAGGACAGTGGGCTGCCCCTGCCACGCCCCTTGCCATGCACCAAAGCCATGCTGAGGGTCTGGGGCAGGGGAGGGGGCGGGGCGCACTGGGCCCTGGATGCTGGTTTATCCCTGCTGGGGTCTCCATCTGAGGTAAGTTACTGGGACAAGTGTACTGTGGAAATGAACCTCATCACCCCATGGCATTGTCATCACCTCTGTCCTCACCATGGTCATTCCCAGCACCAACCCCACCGTTCACACTGTGGTCCCCATCAATGGCGTCACTGCCCTAGTCCACCACCAGTGCATCTTCCTCACGGCTTCCTCCACCACTGTCATCCCCACTGTCCATGCCGCACCACAACCTGGTGACCACCTCCGCCACTGCTATTGCCATGGGTCTGGTTCAGTAGAGAGGGACAAAGACAACATTTGGAGACAAGCCCAAGCTCAGGGCTTGGCTCCTCAGTCAACAGAGCTAAGGGTAGGTTGCTCCAGTGTCAGGAGAGGCCAGTGGAGGTGACTGTCCACCTGCTTCCATCCCTCATTTGTCCCTAGACTCCCTGGGCACTGTGTTCATCTCCAGAGTGAAGAGTAAAGGCCACCCAGCTGTCTACAGGCTCTCCCTCAATGCCAGCCTGCCTGCCCCTTGGCAGACCATGTCCCCTGGGGATGGAGAGGTGCCCTCTTTCCAGGTGAGCCCGGGCTGTCATGAAGTGCACTGCTGCCACTGGGGGAGGGGCCCTCAAGCCACACTGGTGGGCGCTGGCCATATAGGGAGGGAGATGCAGGGTTCTTGAGGATGGAGCTGCTACAGGCAGTTGCAGCCCCCACTCCCACCCCTAGATCAGCCAGGTCTGTGGCAGGGACCTGCCGAGTGGTGACAGCATGGGCTTCCAAGTCAGCCAGGCCTGGGTTCGAATCCTGACTGCCATTTATAACCTGTATGTCTTTGGGCAGGTTACTTAATCTCTCTGAGCCTCAGTTTTCTCATTTATGAAGTGGGGATGTAACAGTACCAGCCAGCATTGGCAGAGGTACATGAGGTAAGGCCTGTGCAGTTCAGAACATCTGGAATGTAATAAGTGCCCAATAAATGGGAGCCATTAGTAAATCTTGTTCTTGGCAGCTGCTCCAGCACCCCAGAAAAGAGTCTCTAAGGGCCAACCCAGACTTCTGCTTTTCCCCCTCACAGGGATCATCTGTGTTTCTTTAACATGATACACCCTACAGGGTGACAATGACATATGTCAACTCGTTTGCTTGGGGGTTATATTTCCATTGGAAAGGTGAGGTCTCGGAGGCTTTTCCTGACTCTGAGCCTTTGCGATTTGCTGTTCCCACTGCCTTGAAAGCTTCCCTTGTAGCTTACTGTGTGGCTGACTCCTTAGTCCTCATTCAGGTGTCAGCACAAATGTCAGCCCTCATAGACCCCCGTCCCAGCTGCCCTTCTCCCTTTGCCCTCCTCTCCCCTGCCATTTATCCTCTGTCTTGTCATCCTGAGTCTCGGGAGCCATCATAACTGCCAGCTCCATAGGGCAGGGACCTTGCCTGTCCTGCTCACTGCTCTACCCTCAGAGTCTGGCATAGGGCCTGGCACAGAATGGCTGCCCAGTGAGCAATTGTTGAAGGAAGAAATGAGGCTCAGAGAGGGAGGAAGGGATTTGCCTAAGTTCTGAATTCAAACCCAGGCCTCCTGAGCCTCTGCCCAGGGCTCTGTCCCCGACTCTGAGGGCTGGGACAGGGTGAAATATGCTGAGGATGGAGGGGATGGAACCTGAGGTCGGGCCCAGGCTGAGGCAGCCCCCCCGAGTCACGTGTCTTGTCTCTGTCAACCCACTGCTTAGGTGTATAGAGCGCCTTTTGGTAACTTCACCAGGAAGCTGACCGCTTGTATGTCTACAGTAGGGCTGCTCCAGGCGGCGAGCCCCTCCCGCAAATGGATGGTGACGACCTTGGCCTGTGATGCCAAGCGGGGCTGGAAGTTTGACTTCAGCTTCTACGTGGCCTCCAAGGAGCAGCAGCACACCCGGTAACAGAGCCTTGCAGATAAGCCGGTTTCCAGTGGCCCGGCTTCTTTCTCTGTCAGTTCACGTGAGAGATGCTAGCAGGCACCTGTAAGAAACCCCTGTCCATTTCCACACACCTGCTCAGATGTTTGTCTGCTTGGGGCTGGGGAGAGGGGACATTGACAAAGACAACAGTCCTGTAATCTGCTCCCCCAGCCCCCATTGTTGCTCCCCCTCTGATGGCTCTGCAGGGGTCACAGTGGCCGCCTTCCTGTTCCTCCAGCTCACCAGGCACCTCAGGCCCTTTGCATTGGCTGTTCCCTCTGCCTGCTCTTCCCCAGCCCCTCACGTGGTTGACTTGTCAAGATTCAGGCCTCTACCCAAATGTCACCTCCTGGGAGAGGCTCCCTCCCCCATCTAAAATCACTATGCCCAGCCTGTCTCCACACGTCACCCACTGTTCTCCTCCTGGCGCCATTGTCACCTGACATCATGCTGACCTGGTATATTATGTGTCTTCCCTTGGGGGCACGTCACATACCCATCCTGCGGTGGCACCTTGACTGTCTTGTTTGGTTTTGTGTCCACGGCACTTAGCAGAATGTCTGGCACGTAGCAGGTGCTCAATAGGTACATGCAGAATGAATGCATGCATGAATGAGCACCCTCTGCACTTCCTCCCCAAGGCACTTATCCACATTGTAAAAATATTTATTTAGTCCCCCCCCCCAGACCATAAGGGTTGTGAGGAGAGGGCTGTGTCTGTGTATTTACCTGCTGTGGACCCAGTCCTGGCTAGCGCCTGGCATGGCGCAGGTGTCCTGCGACGTGCTGGGTGAGAGGCTGCGTTCTGTGCTGACGGGGTCTCCATGCCAGCTGGGGGCATATTTTCCCAGGTTCCATTCCCTGTGTTCTGAAATGGCACCACATTCTTTTATCCATGGAGGCTGTGTTAACCAAGGGTCTCCTGTCTCACCTGTTCACTGGTTTAACAAACCATGAGCACCAACTATGCAGCATTGTGCTAGGGCCAGGGACCCAGTGGTGACAAAGACAGATGTGACTCCTGCCCTCGGGCCATCTAGCAGGAGACAGACAGCTAACAAGTAAACAGCAGCATCATTACAAATGATGCTGTGTGCTCTGAGAGAAACAACCCCGCCACCGGGGTGATGGAGAACAGCAGAGCTGGCCGGCACTGTGACACAAGGGACTGTGGTCTCTGGCGGGGACTGGCTTCAGGGCTTTGAGCACCCATACAGGGCCGAGCCCCGCTTGGGGCAGAGGGTGCAGCTCAGAGGCAGGGGGATGACCAGGACGGCCTCACTGGTTCCTTTCCAGCCAGAACCCTGAGTCAGGGGTGAGGGTCCCTCTGCCCACCCTCTCCTGAGCCCAGGGTGGGGCTCACTTTGCACATGCACGTCAGCAACCTGCCTGGATGAGCTTAAAACATTCTAGAAAGAACTTTGAGCTGCCTTAGGTCTAGTGGGTAGCAAGCTGACGTGGAACCCTTTCTCCAAACATAACCTCAAGACTCCTGATTGTGCAGGTTGAGGCAGGGCTGGGGGCTTCTGAGCGGGGAGCATCAAGGCTGGCCCTGGGGCCCCTCCTGAACACTTGCACTTCCTGGGGGAGAGTTTGAGAGCCCCTTGTCTCCTCTGCCCCTCGTGCCACCTGTGGGAAGACTCAGGTCCAGAGAGTGAGAGGGCCTTGCCCAGGCTCCTACAGTTAGCCTCGGCAGGGGCAAGCCTAGAACAGGCCTCCAAACCCCCAGCCCCCAACCTGAGGCCAACTCCCTATGTGTGTGTGGGGGGGGTGGCGCAGGGGATCCCATGTCCAGCGCCTGCCCAGCCCCCACCACAGTCACGCTGGCCTTGCCTCCCCATCCCTCCTGGCTCTTCCAGCCTCAGCCTGGCCTTCCTTGCCTCCGCAGGAAGCTGTACTTCGCTCAGTCCCACAAGCCCCCCTTCCACGGGCGTGTGTGTGTGGCACCTCCTGGCTGCCTGCTCAGCTCCAGCCCTGACGGGCCCACCAAAGGCTTCTTCTACGTGCCTAGTGAGAAAGGTACTGCGGGGGCACACGGTGGGGCCTCGGGAGCCGGGCCCTGCTTCCCTTACAGCTCTGACTCCCACTCTGCAGCGCCTAAGGCCCGCCTCTCTGCCACCTTCGGCTTCAACCCCTGTGTGAACGCAGGCTGCGGGAAGCCCGCGGTGCGGCCCCTGGTGGATACCGGGGCCATGGTCTTCGTGGTCTTTGGCATTATTGGCATCAACCGCACTCGGCAGGTGGACAACCACGTTATTGGAGACCCGGTACGTGGGCCCTGCCACGACAGGCTTACAAACAAGTGCGGCCCATGGGGCCCACAACCCAGCTCCTCACACCCCCACTTGGTCCCCTGGTGGCTCATCCCACCCAAACGGGAGCCCCGGGCTCCTGGGGGCTCTGTTTCTCTTGAGGACTGAGCAGGGTTGGTCTCTTAGAGTTGCCCAGGAATCTGAGTATGACTTTGGGCCAAGCTGCTGCCCATCTCCGTGAGGAGCTGGAGTGGAGAGGGTGGGTGAGAGTCTGCAGGTGTTCAGAGCAGGGGCCTGGGAGGCTGGTGTGGGGACCAGGCAGATGCTGGAGGACAGGTAGGACGTGGCTGGCTGGGAGGGAGGAGGGGAAGCAAGAAGTCCAGGTGAGGATGTGCTGGGTCAGGGGGAAAGTAAGACTAAGGGGAAGGGCAGAGTGGGGTTGGGGGGACAGTGGGGACCAGGCAGAGGGTTGCAACATGAGGGTACCATAGTGGTGGCAGGGAGGTTCTTACCCCGGGCAGGGGGAGGCGGGACACAGGACTGAATCCCTATCTCACTAAGTGGCCCGGGCTGGCCTGTGTCTCCTTGGGAAAGGGCAGCGTCATCTACGACAGCAGCTTTGACCTCTTCAAGGAAATTGGGCACCTGTGCCGCCTCTGCAAGGCCATCGCAGGCAACTCCGAGCTGGTGAAGCCGGGCGGGGCACAGTGCCTGCCCTCAGGTGTGTGGGGTGGGGAGCTGGTTCCTCTGACAGGGGCAGACTGGGGAGGCCATGGAGGCCACAGTTGAGGGTGGACAGTCCGAAGGACACATGCCTGGCCTGTGGGTGTCTGCAGATGTGCATCTGTGCTTGAGTGTGTCCACACCAGGGTGGGGCGTGTGCTGACAGGTGTGTTCCAGATGAGAGCAGGCTGTGTGTAGACGGGAGTTGGTGTGGAGGTGTTGCATGTGTGGGGTGTGGGACACACCTGCAGGAGTAGCTTTTCCAGAATTGGCCCACAGGTAACCTGGGGGCTATGCCAGGGCTGTCCTTGAGAGGGCTCAAAATGTTATTTCCACCCCAGTGGCAAATGTATGGTGTGGGTTTCCCAGTGACATTACCAATGGTCACAAACACTATTTAGACCACTGAGGTAGGTGAGTGTGGGGGAACAGGTGTGATGGGGTGGGAATGGGCTCGTCCAGGTCCCTACCAAGCCACCCACACCCCTCTGTCGCTTCTCCCCACAGGCTACAGCATCTCCTCCTTCCTGCAGATGTTGCACCCCGAATGCAAGGAGCTGCCCGAGCCCAACCTGCTCCCAGGGCAGCTGTCCCACGGGGCAGTGGGTGTGAAGGAGGGCCGCGTGCAGTGGATCTCCATGGCCTTCGAGTCGGTGAGCCCCAGGCGGCCACGCTATGCACCTTGCCAAGTACTTGCCTTGCAGTGTCACCTCTGATCCCTGGCCCTCGTCCCAGATCAGGGGACTGAGGCTTAGAGAGGTGGAATGACTTGCCCAAGGTCACATGGTTAGTGGGTGTCAGCACCAGTGCTAAACCAGGCTGTCTGACTGCAGAGGTCTGCCTGCCGGTTCTGCTCCACAGGCAGTGGCCAGCTCCCCTCCACTCTCCCTCTCCCCTCCCTCCCTCCCCACCAACCCAGGGTCCATGTCATTTTGCAGCCTCTGGGCTATATGGGCTGGTGGATGTCCAGGACGTCCCCTTCTGCCACTGTGGGAGGCCAGGGTTAGAGCCACAGACCCTGGTGATGGGCCTCCCTCAGGGTGGCCAGGGGACAGGCCATTCTACACACCTCCCTGCAGCCTGCGTCACCCCTGGACACTCCTGGGCTCTGCCCAAGGAGGCATGTGTACCTACACACACGTGCCCATACTCGCACACACACGCACATACCCTTGACCTGGGCACCCGCAGGGCCTCAAGACCCTGGCAGTTGGCTCTCTGAGGCTTGGTAAGTCTGTCTTTACTGCCTCCATGCAGAGACCCGGGCTCCACGCCTCCCTCTGATCCTGGTGTGCTCTGTGTCCTTGAGCAAATCACTCGTCCCCTCTGACCTCAAGTTCCTCATCTAAGAACAACATTAAAGATCCTTGCCCTCCACCACCAGGTGTGGAGATAACACAGGAAAGCCTGGGGCATAAGAATAATAGTGACCAGGTTACAGGTGGGAGGTGACTCTTCTCCTGCCCCAGCCCAGTCTTCCTTCCCATCGTCTGTGTTACTCACTGTGCAAGCAGTGAAACCACTGGCTACCAGCCAGGAGGGCCCCAGAGCCCTCGGCGAGCCCCCAGGCTGATGCAGACACCAGGTCAAAGCCCCAGACAGTTTTTTCTTTACTGTGGTAAAATATATGTGACGTAAAATTTACCATCTTAAGCATTTTTAAGCATACAGTTCAGTGGCATTAAGTGCCTTCACATTGTTGTGCAACCTTCACCAACTGTCCATCTCTACAACTTCATCATTTTCCCAAACTGAAACTCGGCCCCCATTAAGCACTAACTCCACCCCCCCAGCCCCTGGCACCCACCATTCTACTTTCTCTATGAATTTGACAACTCTAGGGACCTCCTGATGGAATCATATGGTATTTGTCCTTTTGTGACTGGTTCATTTTACTTAGCATAACGTTGTCAAGGTTCATCCATGTTGTGGCATATGCCAGATGTCCTTCCTTTCGCAGAGTGAAGCCTCAGACAGTTTCAGAGAGGAGAGAAGTCCCTGCTCAGGCTCATCCACGTGACAGGTGCCCACTTCCAAGCTGACCCCACCAACACGCAGACACACACTCACAGGGACACTCTGCAAACTGGTTTGTGCTCAGTGACAGCAGAATTGGGCCAGTCAGATAACATAGGAAGGTTCCAGAGCTGAGTGCATGCCTGTTGCTTTTGTTCATCATTCACCATTCTGTGAACGTCCCTCAGGGCTGGACACTGTGAACCAGACAGGCTGCTTCTGCCCTCACGGACTCAGAGTCCCACCAGGGACAGGCAGGCTGCCAGGCAGTGAGGAACTATGACGGGGAAGCACTGAGGGCTTGAAGAGTCCAGAGAAAGCCCACCTTGGGGCACCAGGGAAGGCTTCCTGGAGGAGGTGGAACCCTACCAAGCCTTGAAGGATGTGTAGCAGCAGAGGGAACAGCATGTGCAGAGGGCAAGACACGAGAGCGTGGGGGCTTCTGAGAGATGAAAGTAGTTCTAGTGGGAAGGGACCAGGGACTTCGGTTGCATCTGAACCTGCTGCTGCTGTAACGATCACATGATGCCTCCAGAGCTTGGTGGGAGCTTGTTTTGTATTGGGTCATCGTTCGCACCCGCGCCCCACACACAGACACACACACACTCTCCATTGGTGGCCACAGAGCGGACCAACCATGCCCCAGGAAGGGTGAGTGGGACACAGCCCCCACCGCGTGTCTCACTGGTTCACATCCCTTGCAGACCACGTACAAGGGCAAGTCCTCCTTCCAGACCTACTCGGACTACCTGCGCTGGGAGAGCTTCCTCCAGCAGCAGCTGCAGATCTTTCCCGAGGGCTCGGCCCTGCGCCGAGGCTTCCAGACCTGCGAGCACTGGAAGCAGATCTTCATGGAGATCGTAGGCACGCTGCAGCCCTGCCCCGACCCTGGGCCCCCACGGGCTGAGGCACAGGGAACCTGGGCCAGGGAGGGTGTTGGTGGTCTTTCTGAGTCACACTCCTGTCATCTCAGTCCTGGCCAAGAACCCTGGGGAAGCCGAGATGACACAGTGGCCAGGACACTGATCAGAGGCCTGTGTTTGGGTCTCCTGCTCAGGGGCATCTGGCCACATTCTCTGATCTTGACTTGGCCACCTAAAAAGTAACAGTCACGACCATTTCGGCACCTGTCAGTTACAGACCCTTTCTAGGTGCCAGGCCTCGTGCTGAGGGCCCAACCTGTGTTCTCTCTTAAATGGTAAACAAGGCCTGGGGGGTAGGTCCTGTGGTCACTCCACTCTACAGACGAAGACACGGGCCCAGAGGGGTCAGGGGCCTATGCAGAGTAGCTGGCTGTGACTGCCCACCATGCAGCTGTGCTGAGCCCCTCTCCCCTTGCAGGGGTGCAGAGCGCCCTGCACGGGCTGGTGCTGTCCCTGCTCATCTGTGTGGCCGCGGTGGCCGTGTTCACCACCCACATCCTGCTTCTGCTGCCCGTGCTCCTGAGCATCTTGGGTACGTAGGCAAGGGGTCAATAGGCACCAGGCCAGTGGGGGCAGGAACAGGCAGGGGTCTCCTTGGTGGCCCTAAGTCAGCAAATTTCTCTGAACTCTTAACTGTCAAATCTCCTCAGTGGAGGCTTCCCGGCCACCCCCACCCCAGGCAAAAAGACCCTCTGCCCAGAGCCATCTGTGACAGCGGTTCGTGGGACTGTCCCCCACCGTCTGTGTTCCTCAAGCAGAGATTTGGTATCCCCAGGTGGCAGCTTTCAGCTCAGTGACATGTTCCTGCACCTGTCCCTTCCCTGGGGCCCCCGCACTGTCTGGACCTGGCTCTTTTCCTCTCTCGTCACCTGGTGTGGGGTTGGACTCTCGGCCTCCCCACTCCCCAGGGGTCCTCCAGGGCTATGCAGGGGCAGGGGGTGGGGGTAGTCCAAGCTACCTTCCCCAGCAACCCTCGCGCAGGCATCGTCTGCCTCGTGGTGACCATCATGTACTGGAGCGGCTGGGAGATGGGCGCCGTGGAAGCCGTCTCCCTGTCCATCCTGGTCGGCTCCTCTGTGGATTACTGCGTCCATCTGGTCGAGGGCTACCTGCTGGCTGGAGAGAACCTGCCTCCCCACCAGGCCGAGGTGAGCACCCTGCTGCCTTGCCCTGCCCCAGAACACCCTCCACCTCAGCACAGCTGAGGGACCCCCAAGGACAGCTGGACACCCCCAGTGCTGGGCCCCCAAGCAGGCTGTGCTCTGGGAACTGGGGTTCCCAAGGCTGACCCGCAAGACCCAGGGACTCAAATTCTACCTGGCTGGGCCAGAGCAGCACTGGGGCACCTTGGGTGGGGCCTTGTCCCCCAGCCTCGGTCTCCCCACGAGCAGTGAGGGGACTGGACCAGACAGGATGTCCAAGGCCCTTCCTGCTTCACCTTCCTTGGGGTCCAGCCATGACCCTCCAGCTCCCTGTGGCTTGGTAAGGACACGTTCATGAACTCAGTACCAAAACCAGCTCTGGCCTGCTAAAGGTTTTTTTTCTTATTTAGAATTGTGTTGGTGTGAAAACATTTATAAATAGGTGAAAATTGAGTCAGTTATACTTTTAACTGCCTTTGGTCAAAAGAAAGAAATCGGTTCCAAGCAGGGCCCCCATTTAGGAGGACCTACTGTGCAAATCCCCAGCCTCCCGTCACCGTAGCAACATGCGCCCTGTGCTGCTGGGGGGTCATCTGCCTCCCCCCACTCCTGTGCGGCACCTGCACCTGCGTGCCAAGGGGGGGTCAGGCCAGGCGGGCAGTGCACTCCCCCGGCCCCCCGGGGTCCCCAGCACTGGCTCTTTACCCAGGACGCCCGCGTGCAGCGCCAGTGGCGCACCCTGGAGGCAGTGCGACACGTGGGCGTGGCCATCGTCTCCAGTGCGCTTACCACGGTCATCGCCACGGTGCCGCTGTTCTTCTGCATCATTGCCCCGTTCGCCAAGTTCGGCAAGATTGTTGCACTCAACACCGGCGTGTCCATCCTCTACACGCTCACGGTCAGCACCGCGCTACTCGGCATCATGGGGCCCGGCTCCTTCACGCGGACCAGGACTTCCTTCCTCAAAGCCCTGGGCACCGTGCTCCTGGCGGGGGCCCTGGGGCTGGGCACCTGCCTCGTGCTCCTCCGGAGCGGCTATAAGATCCCGCTGCCCACCGGGGCCACCCTATAGCCGAGCCTGGCCCCTGACTCACGCACTTTTGGCCCAGGGTGGGGGACAGGACACCTCCTCTTTACCCCAGGGGCGCTGTTTCCCAGCTCAGCCCCAACTAGCCGTGTTCCCAGGCCTGAGCCGAAGGCACCCTGTGGCCCCTCGTGGGAGCTGCCGCCCACTCCCACGCTGTGGGGACCGTACTGCCTTCCCCCCACCGAGCCAGAGCTGGGAGGTGGAGCCACGGCCCCATCTGCCCTCCTGAAAAGACCAGCCCTCCTCCTGTGCCCAGTCACTATGAAGGCCAGGTGGTTTTCGTAGGGAGTCTCCCTGTCACACTGCCTCAGTGCTCACAACCTTCTGGTATGGGTGTTAGGGGCCCCATTCTACAGATGTGAACATTGAGGCACCAAGAGCCAAGTGACTGCCCTGTAGCTGCGTCAGTGGCAGAGCCAGCACTGTCTCCTGAGCCTTCTGCACTTGGGGGCTTTGCAGGCAGAGCAACGTGGATTCAGGACAGGGCCTCACCCCCACCCCGCCTCCCCTCCCCTTCAGCTTTACAGAGGCCAGCGCTGAACGGCCCAGTGGCCCTGCCCAGGCCTTTCACACCTGGCAGAGAGGACAGAGGAACCGGGCTTGGGCTTCTGCATGTCCTATCCCCGGCACCAGCCTCAAGGGGTCCCTCTGAGGCCCTCCCTGGGGGCTGTGGGGCCCAGCACAGCTCTCGAAGATCAAGCCCCCATCTCCCCCACCCAACTTTGAGAGAGAATGTTTTGGGGGGTGGCCCCTGTGGGGAGGGGCTGTTCATGCCTGCGGCCTGCTCATGGCAGAGGGCTCCTATTAAAGAGAAATGACACCGCAGACCGCTGCTAACATGGGAATTTTAAGCACTGCTGGCTCTGTCATATTCCTAAAATTGAAGTAATTATTTGCACACTGCCCAGTTGGAACCTGGCACAAAGGCTGGCTTTGGAAGGAGACGGGGTGGGTGGGAGGGTGCCTGACCATCCTGGGAACAAGGTCACGGGGCATTCTGGGAGCCCAGAGTGAGGCTGGGGGCCCCCACCCTGGGAGGCAGGGCTCAAGAGATGCTTCTTTCCTTAACGGGCTCTTCTGGCTCCACAGTTGGGACATTTTTGAGCACCTTTGATATCCCTGGCATTGTTCTGGCCACAGACCTTTTCCCTTGGGTACAGACATTGCCCCCTGGGCTTTATGAAGCTGTACACAGACTGAGCTGGAACTAATCCCTGAGGGTGGGAAAAAAATCAAGGGTGGTCCCCCGGCCAGCTTACCTGGTCATCTATAAATATTAACTGGGGGGCTGGGGATGCAAGACATGGCCATCACTGTGTCCCCCGCCTAGTATCTGTCGAGGGAATATCTAGACCTTTGGGCCCACCATCAGGGTGACGACATCACACAGCTAATGACACAGCTGATGCAGCACTGACTGTGCTAGGTGCTCTTCTCAAGGTTTGTGTTAGGGTCCCGGGGCTGTCATAACAAAGTTCCACACACTGTGGCTTCAACAAGTTTATTCCCACACAGTTCAAGAGGCTGGAAGTTCAGATGTTGGCAGGGTGGGTTCCTTCTGGAGGCTCTGAAGGAGAATCTGTCCCGTGCTCTCCTAGCTTCTGCTGGTGCCAGCAAACCTTGGTGTCCCTGGTGTGTGGGTGCAGCACACCAGTCTCTGCCTGTCTCCACATGGTCATGTTTCCTCTGTGTTTGTTTATGTCATCTTCCGTCTGTATACGAGGGATGCCAGTCATACTGGATTAGGCCCCACCCTAAGTATCACCTGCAGAGACCCTATTTCCAAACAAGTTCACATTCATAGGTACTAGGGTATGGGCTTCAACATATCTTTTTGAGGGACACAATCCATCCCCTAGCAGGGTTCAGCATGCATCAGCTCATTTGTTAACCTTAGACAGTAGGTGCGAGTACACCCATTTACACATGGGCAGCCAAGGATCTAAGAGATTGACTTGCCCACATCATGCAGCTAGTGAGCCAGCCAGCCTGTCCCCAGGTGTGTCCCCAGCCACTAAGGTACACAGCCGCTCGTGACACTTGGAACAAAGCCTGATGGTAGCCACAGGGACTCCCAAGGTTGGTGTTCAAATCAAGAGGACTGTTCTTGGAAAATCCAGAATGAAAACCTTGTGTTTGATAATAACTCATACTTAAGCATTTTCCCATCAGCCTTCTGTGAAGCCTGTGCCCCCAGAGGCTTTAGCCAAGAGCGCTGTGGCAGAGGGAGGGTTGCACCCCGCACCACACAGCCCGAAGGGGCTGATCAGGAGCTCTAAGGGCTCTCAGCCAGGACCCTCTGGCAGCCCTCGTGTGGGTGAGGCCACATCTGCAGAGTCCACCCTTTCCTGAATGGCCACCAATGCGGAGGGAATGGGGCAGGCTACGGAAAGCGGCCAGGGTGAGGGGGTAGGGAAGGAGAGGGGACTGACAAATTGACAGGACATCCCAGAAGGTACTTAGAAATGAGGACCTACATCTGCAAGTCCTTGTCCTGAGATCTTCCCAATAACCTAATTTTAATGTGGAGGTGGAATTATTTGCATAGTATTTGCATACACTCCAAATATGCCCATTTGTAAAGAAACCCTCACCAAGCCCATTTCCCTGCTTTGAAGGAACAGCTCCTCTTCCCTCCCCTTGGCCTATCTTTCCAGGGTGTTGGGGGGTGTTGGGCCAGCATGTCAGGGGTGGAGGGGGCCAGGCTGTGTCACTGTCACCACTCTCCAAGGTGGCCAGGGCTCCCACATCTGTACAGCTCTGATGTGACCCTTCTGACTCTTGGGTGAATTGGGCTCCCATTTCACAGATAAGCACACTGAGGCCCAGAGAGGGGAAGGGAAGCGCGCACAGCTCGCTGCCAGGTGGCTCTTCCTGACCAGGGTCCTGCTCCTTCCGGCTTCCGGCTCACCCCCTGTGGACGGCAGTCTCGACTTCAGATCTGTATCTCCTCACCAAAACTGACCATCTTGTCCCTCAAGGCCCTGCATGGTGACTGATGCGTCCAGCTCCCAGCCAGTTGCTCTCTGTCCCAGGGGCAGGGCTGGGGCAGGGCTGGGGCAAGGCTGGGGGAAGGATATGGGTGACCATTTGAGAGCTTCAGGGAACTTGAGCCACACAACTGCCTGCCTACTTGCCTACAAATAAATCCCTCTTCATCTTGTTTGTGAACATTAGCGCCACAGGGTCCCAGAGGCGCTAACTCCCGTGAAAAGAACCTTGACCTTCCTTTGCTGCTGATGCACAGCTCGGTCTTAATGAGCTTTGCTGGAGTTAATGAGATGCTCTTCGTCAGCTCTGGTGCAGCAGTTAGCCTGGGGTCTGCGAGGATGTGCGGGTGTTTAGCGTACCAAGATGGTAGAGCACGGCGTGGAGGAGGGCACGAGGGGAGATGGGAGAGGGACCCCCATCACCTGCCCAGGTTCCCCGAGGCCCTGCTTCTCTCTCCCCTTCCCTTGGAGGCCAGGAGGTGTCATGAGAGCCAACCTTTGTGGAGGGCCTGCCTTGCCCAGCCCTCTCCGTGCGTTCTCGGGAATCTTAGCAGCTTTCGTCGGAGGGCGTGCGCTCGCCCTGTCCCCCAGCTCAGGAAACTGAAGCCCGGAAACGTAAGCTGTGCACACGTCCGCTCCCAAGCTGACAATGAGCTTTAGAAAGGACAGGGCTGTGCCCACCCCCATGTCTGCCCAAGGAAGCTGAGCTTTATCCTGAAGGGGATGGGGATACAATGAAAGGTTTTTAAAAGCAGAAGACCATTTTATGCCTATCCAATTGGTAAAGATCCCAAAGTTTGACAGCACACTGTGGGCCAGGCCAAGGGGAAACAGGCTGTCTTATGCGTTCACTGCCGGTGGCGTGCAAACCGGTTCAGCCGTGGTGGAGGGTAGTTTGGCAGCAACCATCAAAACCACAATCACACAATCCTTTTGATTCAGCCGTCCCGCTTCTGAGAAGGTGTCCTGCAGGTAAACTCACACCGACCAAGTGTGGAGGTTACTTGGGGAGACTTGTGTGGTATAGGGAAGGGCCGTGAACCCCAAAATGTCCATCAGCACAGGGACAGATGAAATGAATTACGGTCAGTCCATTCAGACAGTAGGATTCTCTGCAGCTGCAAAAACGAACGAGGAAGCGTTCTATGTGCTGACGTGGAAAAAGTACCAAGATATATTAAATGGGGAGAAAAAGGTTGCAAAATAGTGTGTAAAACAATGGGCAGGTGAGAATATATACTCATTTTTGCTTGCATATGCATAAAGAAATTCTGAAGAAAACACAAGAAAAACTAAAACAGTGGTTACCTGTGGGGGGGGTGCTAGGCAGATGGCAGAGAGCAACAGGAGGAAGATTTTGTTATAAATCTTTTCACACTTTTGGATTTTTTGACTGCCAGAATGTATAATCTAGATGATTTTTGTAAGCAAGGGAGAGATGGGGCTGTTACTTGCTCCTTAGAAAGCTCACTCCGGCTGCAGGGCAGAGGGTAGAGGGGAGGCAGGGAGAACAGTGAGGAAGGAGAGAAGGGGTGCACTCCCCCAGGCCATCAGCAAACATCAGCTGACTTGCTTGGCACCGAAGGCATTGCCAGTATCTGCCGGGCCAGCACGGCCACCCTACCTGCCTTCCCTGAGCAGGGACGCAGGACCTCTCTGCCCTGGAGCCAGAGGCCCAGTCAGAGCCTTGGGGTGATCAGGAGGGCGGTGGTGCCTGCTGCTGCTCCCTCACCGCCTTGTAGCTGGGCAGACAGAGTCCGTGCTTGGGAGGGGGACTCACGGGGTGACAACAGAAAGAGGCTGGGCCGCTCAGCTCTGGCCATCCTGCTGTGCCGACACATCTTCGTCCTACCTCTGTTAACAGGGTGGATGTGGGCAGGTCACATACTCTACCTTAACCTGTTTGTCCATCATTAAATAGCATAACACCCATTGCATGTGGTCGCTGTGTTTTAACGAGAGGATGTTTGCCAAGGGCTGGGCCACAGATACCTGCTAAACCACCATCACTGTCATCTTCCTCGTTATAAAACAGGTTTCTCCCAACTCAGGATAGCATTTGTGCACTTGGCGTGCAAAGCACTTCAGTACACAGGAACTATTCTCTCCCCGCTCATCCCTCTCCAACTGCAAGCGGAATATGCTTTCTTGTCCTGTTGATGGTGGGCCTGGCCGTATGACTTTTGCTGTCCATTGGGATGTCGGCAAGCAAAGGTTTGAAATGTGCCTATCTGAGGGGACCCACCCTCTGTGCTTCTGCCCTCCCTGGGAAGAATGTACCCCAGCGACCCCGCTGGTTCCAGGAGGCTGACAGACACGTGGGACTGGCTTGACCCAGTCTGTGGCCTAGAGCCACGCCCCACTCGTCTTGGAGTGGATAAGCCGACTCCCAGCTGACACCAATAAATGATTGTTGTTTGAAGCCGCTGAATTTGGGGAGGTTCATCATGCAGCGTTTTGCAGGAATAGTTACCGAGGCATTAGCCGTTACCTCCAGGATTAAGCTGAATTTTCTTCATACAGCCTTCAAGGCCCTTTAAAGTCTCACTGGCAACCTCTCTGTTGGCATCTCATGTCACTGCCTCCACTTCGCACGGGCGTCGGCTGAACCAAACTTGTCGGTTCCCGAAGCGCACCGTGCCTTACACAGGCTGCTCTCCCACCCGAACACGCCTGCTGCACCCACTGCCCCTCTCTAGCTCCTCCTTCGCCTTCAGGACTCCACTTCCTCCAGGAAGCATTCCCTGGTGCCTGAGTCGTCCTGGGACGTGACCACACGGCACTTTGTACTTCCTTTGCCCTGTATGTTTAATGACTTGCTACTCGGCTCTCTCCCCCCACTAGGGGAGAAGGCACAAAAGTTCCATGACGGCAAACACTGGGTGTCCCCAGTTCCTGGCAAACATTATGCTCATTGTAAATGATTATTGACCAAATACATTTCCTACTCTTTCAAGCCTTAGTCTGCCTACCTGTAAAGTGGGAGTGATCTAATCAGAACTGGGGCAGAACAACGTCCTTGCCTTGCTTGGCTGCAGGGGGAAGAGCTGCCATGGTACCTTTTACTCTCCAGCCACCTGTGCCCTCCCATCCTGCTCCCCATCCTGCTTCCTGCCTCTTCTCCGAGTGACTCGAGGTGGACGATACGGATTATCAGCAGAAGACGGATGGAGCCCTTGTCCTGCACAAGTCTACCTGCCAGCAAGTCTAGCTGCTTGTAGTTATCTGGCTGGCATGAAGAGAAGAGAAGGGCTTCTGATGGGCTGTCCCCAAACGGTCCCTCCCCTCTGCCTGCTGGAGCATCTTCAGGGCTCATCTGCCTTGTCTTGTTGGTGAGAACAGGCGCAAGCTGGGGCAGGACGGGGGAAGGAGGAAGGGAGGGAAGCTGAGCTGTAACTGCATCCCTTCCACATGCCTCCTCTCCACCCGTAAGCTCACTGCATCCCCACTATACACCCTGGAAAGAAGGTGTATCCCCATTTTTCAGAGGAAAAAATGATTCAAACACCTTCACCCAGTGGTGGGATTCAAACCCAGGCCTGCTGACTCTAAGGTCAGTTTGCACTGCATATGAATGCCCCTACAGGGAGCAATGACTTGAAGGGCCTCAGTGATACAGGTGGTATCAAAGAGGACACAGTGCATTCATGACATTATTACAATAAAAGGAGAGATTATGCAATTCACAAGAGGCTGTCCCAATCAGCATCTCATCAGCTCCTCACAACTTTACAAGGCATGCATGTTACCAATCCATTTTATGGGTGAGAAAACTAAGGGTTAGCAAGGGAAAGTGACTTCTCCCAGTCACTCATGGGGCTCATGGCAAATGGTGAAGCTGAGCCACCTGGATCACGGAATTCCAGAGGCCCCACGCAGGGGCTCTGGGGCCCTTTGTCTCAGGGACACTTCAGCAGAACCTTATACCTTGTGACACATACTGTCCCCATGGTGTGATCAGACCATCAGGTTCCTTGGGTTCCACCTGTAGCTGTGTGACTTTGTGCAAGCCTCTTAATCTCTCTGAGCCTCAGTATATCAATTATTTCTTGCTGCCTAACAAATCACTTCAAAATCTAGTGGCTTAAGACAACAACCATGTATTTAGCTTGTGATTCTGTGGGGTTGCAAAAGAAGCTGGGCTCATCTGGGTGGTTCTTCTGTTCTTGGCAGGGCTCCCTCATGCACCTGCAGTCAGCTGTAGGAGAGCTGGGTGGCTCTGCTTTAGGGGCTCGGCTGGCTGTCAGGCTGGGGGACAGGGCTCACAGGGCCATAAATCACTCACCACCCAGAACACTAGCTTGGGCTTGTTTATAGGCAATGTCAGTGTTCCTGGAGAATGAGTGCTATGGGTTGAATTATGTCCCCGCAAAAGACACATGGAGGTCCTAACCCCAAGTACCTCAGAATGTGACTGTATTTGGAGATAGGGTCTTTAAAGAGGTGATTAAGTTAAAATGAGGTCATTAGGATGGGTTCTGATCAATATGACTGCTGTCCTTATAAGAAGAGGAGATTAGGGCAACCAGAGAGACAGCAGGGGCATATAAGCACAGAGTGACAACCACGTGAAGAGGCAGCAAGAGGACAGCCACAGGCAAGCCAAGGAGGGAGGCCTCAGGAGAAACCAACGCTGCTAACACCTGGATCTGGGACTTCCAGCCTCCAGAACTGGGAAAGAATAAATTTCTGGGTTGTTTAAGCCACCCAGTTTGTGGTACTTTGTTACAGCACCCCCAGCAAACTAACACAACTGGTATCCTTATAAAAAGAGGCAATGTGGACACAGATGCACACAGAGGGAAGATGATGTAATGACCCACAGACAAAATGCCATGTCAAGGTGGAGGATTGCAGCAATGCATCCACAAGCCAAGGAACGCCAAGGATTGTCAGCAGACCATCAGAAGATAGGAAAGGCTGGGCACAGTAGCTCAGGCCTGTCATCCCAGCACTGTGTCTCTAAAACTCTAATTAAAAAAAAAAAGTTAGGAAGAAGCAAGGAAGGAAGGAAGGACTCCCCCACAGCCTCCAGAACTGTGAGACAATAAATTTCTGTTGTCTAAGCCATCTGGTTGTGGTACTTAGTTATGGTGGCCTTGAAGAACTAATACAACTCCCCAGGCCTAGCATGGCACAATATCACTTCTGCTGCCTTCTACTGGCAGAGTCAGTCACAGGTCGGCCCAGATTCAAATGGTGGGGGAAGAGGCTCTACCTCTTCATGGGAGGAACTTCAAAGTCATGTTGCAAAGGGGCAGGGATCCAAGGAAGGGAATAATTATGGCCATTTTTACAAATAATCAACCCCTCAGTTACTTCATCTGTCAGATGGGGCCAATGATATGCCTACCCTCGTGTTCTGGTGAGGATTCAATAAGGCAATGTTGATAAAGCGCTTGGCACAGAGAGGGGCACAAAGTAAAGGCTCTGTAAAAGCAAGCGATGATTTATCAACACAGATATTTTTGAAGGCAGGGTCCTTATTCACGTTCGAGCTCCCGTTTCTAGCACAGTGCCTGGAGTGGAACAGAAGCTCAGGAAGAGTCTAATGAATTCCAGCTGCTCTGGTATAGAGAGTCCCTGCCCACAAGGGCCCGCCGTGTGTCACCTTTTATCTGAAGGTGCCTGGTCCATAGTGAGAAAGCTGCCACTTAAGCCAACATCCTCGTTCCCACAGCAGTTGCTGCAAAGAACATACAGGCCCTCAGCCACTCCAAGCTCACTCATCCTGGGAAGCTGCTTCTTGGGTATATGTCCCTGTCTCCTGGTCCAGACTGAGGCAATGACCCACAGGGAAGAGGGCAGGGCCACCTCCCCCTCTGAACCAGGCAGAGCCAGCTCAGAGACAGCGCAGCTCCTCCAGGGCCCCTGCTCCGCTCCACCCTCCTCCCCAAACTGTCACTGATGCTCGGCTGGGTCACAAGGGTACAAGCTCTTTGCAGCATCCCTTCCCTTCCCTAATTGCTTCAAACACCAAAGACTTTTTAGTAGCACAAGATCACAAGTTCAGACCTCAAGACAGATGATCAAGCTTTCTTTTTTTTAGAAAAATAGAAACGGCAAGGGTGGAGGGGAGAGGAAGGACACACACACTCACATTTGCCAACCCAAAAATGCAATTAATAAAACGAAAATCTGGTGTGAAATTCAACTAAATGAACAATTTATAGATAACTCACAATGCTCGTACCATTAAACAAATGCACTTTAAATTGATTTCAAATTAGTGGGCTAATGATTCCCCCCAGGTCCAGTTTCTGCCAGCCCCCAGTGCAGCATTTTTAATAAGAGGTAGATGTGTGATAACAGCCTCTTTATTCCATAATTGAAGCCATAACTGAACCTGAGGTCACAGCCAAGGGCCCTATTGATCTGCGTGGAGAGGGAAAGTGCTGACGGGGACCATCCTCAGGCCAAGGGGCGGGTGGGCCAGGGAGACTCCTGCAGCTGTGGCAGCTGTTGAGCTCATCTCCTGTGTGAACTGTAGGTAGCCTGGGTGACTAATGGGGGAGTTAAATAACCTTGAGACAGACAGAGCTCTCACTCCCAGTCCTGCAGATTGTACTCAGAACCCCCCTAAAGGCATGTTGAGGATCTACATGACCCTCTAGTATCCCCAGGGCCCCAGGGTGAACTCTGCATCCTCTCTTGGCTCACCATGCCTGCCTGGCCCCCAGCTCTCCAGGCCAAGGGAATCCAAGCCAAGGTGCACCACAAATGTGTTCTACTCTCCCTCCTCATCCTAAGTTTTGAGTCCTTTAACCCTCAGCCCAGCCAAGAGCTCCCCCAACCCCAACTCAGAAAGGCAAGGCAGAAGGTCTATGATCCTGCTGGCATAGCACTGACTGCTCTCGTCTCATGAAGCACAAAGCATTACTCAGCTCTACTTCTGCCTCTGTAGGGGCTATGAGAACCTTTGGCTCCATCCCAAGAGGACACTGGAGCCTCATTTTATTCTGCACCAGCCATTTTGGCTGTTCTGAATCTAGAGCTCTTTTCTCCAAAGAGTATGGCAAAGGCCAGGGAGCAGGAGGACAAGAAGCAGAGAGAGAGAAAGAGAGATCCAGAGGAAAGGAGTGAGCAGGATGACAGAGACCTAGTGTTAAAAAAAGACAGAAAGAGAGACAGACACACACACACAGAGACAGACAGAGACAGAGAGAAGCAGATAGAGAGGCAGGCAGAGAGAGAGACGGAGATTGACTTTACAGAGGAGTAAGTATGTAATGGGAAATCTCACGACCTCAGTGTCAGAGAGGACAGCCAGCGGGATGAGGTGAACTCTGGGCATGGGGTCCTCTAATGAATGGATCGATGTTTAGGACAGCCTGTAGAGTACTCCATGTGCGCCCTTGCGACTGTAGAGTTGTCTGTGATACAGTCCCAACTGGAGCCTTAAAAGGACCCAAGCACCATACCTTAGCAGTAGATATGTTGCCCCTAAGTCTCATAAAATCTAAGGACAAGGTGAGAAGGGAGAACAAAGGAGAAGGAGCTTGCTCTTCCCCTACTACATGTCCCCCCACCTCCGTTCTCGAAGCACAAAGCTCCTTGCAGATTTTCAGTCGGCCCTTGTGTGTCCGGCCCGTGGCATTGGGCTGGAGACCATGCTCCCGGCTCTCCTGGGCTGGATTCTTCTCTCAGGCATGTCCTAGCCCGGGTGCAGAGGAGGAAGAGGAGGGCTTTCGTTCTACACGCTGCACCATCACATTCACATCCCATTTTGGGAGTCAGTCACAGTGACAGCCAAAGACAAGAAAGGTGCGAGAGAAGGATGGCTCTGGTTTCTAGGCAGAGATCAGTCGGGATAGTCATCTAATCAATATTGATCAAGAGAGTGCCCTAGAAAACTCTAAGGCCACAATTCTTTAAACAGAACCTCCCCCTAGAACATCTCCGATGATCAAAAGAACACAGAAAAGGGCTGGGCACGGTGGCTCCCCTCTGTAACCCCAGCACTCTGGGAGGCCAAGGAGGGAGGATCACTTGAGGTCAGCAGTTCGAGACCAGCCTGAGCAAGAGTGAGACCCCGTCTCTACCAAAAACAGAAAAATTAGCTGGACACAGTGGTGCATGTCTGTAGTTCCAGCTACTTGGGAGGCTGAGGCAGGAGGACCACTTGAGCCCAGGCGTTTGAGGTTGCAGTGAGCTATGATGACGCCACTGCACACACTCCAACCTGGGTGACAGAGTGAGACCCGTCTCCAAAAAAAAAAGAGAACACAGAAAAGGCAAAATCAGGAAGAAGAAATTTTTTTTAAAGAAATGACTTCAAATTGATACAACCACGTTGGAAACATATGCACACACTAGCAATTCTACACCTGGGTAAATATCCAACATATGTGAGTGCTTTGTCCCTCAAAAAAGCATTCACAAGAATGTTCACAGCTTTATTTGTAATAGCCTCAATCTGGAAACAACCCAAATATCCATCAACAGTAGAATACATAAATAAACTGATTTGTTCACATGGAGTATTATACAGCAATGAAGAAACAATGAACTACTGATATGCAACAACATAGATGAATCTGAAGACATATTGTTGAACAAAAGAAGTGGACTCAGAAGAGCGCATATGGAATAATCCCATTTATATGAAGTTTGAGAATAAGAAAAACTAATCTATGGTGACAGATGTCAGAAAAGTGGTTACTTTTGGTGGAAGGTGCTGCCTGTTAGGTAGTACAAGGTGGGGGGATGCTGGAAATGTTATGTGTTTTTATCTGGATGGTGGTTACACACAGAGACACACACAAATTCTTTAAGCTGTGTACTTAAGATTTGTGTCGTTTGTATGTTATAACTCAAAAATTTTAACAAATATTTTTAAATGATCACCCTATAAGTCCAAAATTTAAATCACCACCTGTCACTTCTTGAGGGCCACAAGACTCACAGGGCTTGTTCCTGATTTTCCATCTTGAGGGAAATGGAACCATATCTGCCCATTGTGCACATGGGCTTCTCAGGCAGAGGTACCACTACAAACCATACAGTCTAAGGCTGGACAGGCAGGTGTCTTGGAAAGTGGAAACTATGAACTGAGATCTGTGGCCTCTGTCTTTTCTCATGGCATTACTGATGTGGTTCACAACACCTGAGGCTTGACATACCCTGTGGAGCTGCCAAAAGGGCTCAGCATCCCATAGCCCTGCCACTCTCTCTAGAGCAGAGTTGGACAGCTGCAGCAGCAGCTCCTGGAGGATCTTCAAGAGATGCCAAATGAGACTGGAATTATAGTCCAGCTGTGTGATTTCCATTAGCTATCATAGCAGTGTGACCCAACAACGGCAGGGCATGGTGACCACATGCTGCTGGGCAGCTCCTGGAGAGTGTGTGTGTTGGTGGGGGTGGAGGGTTCCAGAGCTTCAGACAGAGGTGTTCTCCTCCCAAAGCCCAGATGCCCGGCTGATTCCATTATTTCAGCACCAGGGACAGCAACTCATGCATTAAATGGATATGGAAACAGACTGGGTTGGCAAAACGTATTTGCGGAGAGCAATCTTCCCACGGTTTGCTATTTACACACAACGCTACTGCTTCCAGCTTTGTATAACAAATTAAATTTCTGACAGCATTAAAAATGTATGTGTGATGAGAAGATTGGTTTGGAAAACACCCAACATTTACCTCCCTTCCACTGCCTCCTCCTTCCTCCAATCCAGGTATTTCCCAAGGGACCTGAACTTCAGGGAATGCCCAGGTAAATGGGGTTTCTCACAGTTGGCATTGTCAGGGGAGTACATGCATAGACGAACAGAACCCCTGGGGCACACCTTATTTTCCGAAACCTAGACACAAGAATACTTTCCTCTCTAAGAGGGCAAAGAGAAGCTATTTTTAAATCTTTCCTTTAAAATATGTGAATTAACTCACATGTGAATGAATGAATGAATTCATTCATTCCACTAATATTTATTGAAAGCCTTCTGTGCACCAGGCACTGGAAATACAGTGATAAACCAAATAAATCCCCTGCTCTTGTGGAGTTTACATTCTAGTGGGAGGGGAAAACAATGAACAATAAACATATCAATAACTAGGATAATTTTAGTTTGTTCTAAGTGACATGAAAAAAATAAGCAGGGTAGAGGGCTGTGTAGTGACTGAGTGAGAACCACCTTGGCTAGGGTGGTCAGGGAAGGCCTCTCCAAGGAGGTGATGTTGGGGTTGACTTGAACAATGAGAAGGAGCCAGACTCGTGAAGATCTAGCAGAAATGCATCCCAAGAAAAGGGTGCAGCAACTGGAGACATGCTGAGGTGGAAACAAATACAGCATGTTCAGAGGGTGGGGAGGAGGCCAGTGTGGATGGAGAGTAGTGACTGAGGGGGGGTCATGGAGGAAATAAGGCTAGAGAGGTGGGAGGGGACCCGATCACATGGGCTTTGCAGGTCAGGTAAGGAGTTTGGGCCTTAAGCATGGGGATGATATGACCTGATTTATGTTTAAAACAACCTTCTGCTTTTTAAGCTGCTGTGATGGTTAATTTTATGTGTCAACTTGACTGGGCCATGGGGTGCCCAGACATTTGGTCAAACATTATTCTGGGTGTGTCTGTGAGGGTGCTTCTGAATGAATCAGTAGACCGAGCAAAGCAGATCGCCTTCCTTAACATGGATGGACCCCATCCAGTCAGTTGAAAAACTGAATAGAACAAAAAGGCTGACCCCCCCTCCCCACCCCACAAGTAGGAGGAAATGCCTCCTGCCCAACTGCCTTCCAGTTAGGACATCAGTTCTTTCTCGCCTTTGGACTCCACTGAAATATTGGCTCTTCCTGGGTCTCGAGCCTGCTGGCCTTCAGGCTGGAAGACCATCGGCTCTCCCAGTTCTCAGGCCTTCTCAGACTTGGACTGGAACTATGCCAACAGCTCTCCTTTATCTCCAGCTTGCTGCCTGCAGATCTTAGGACTTGTCAGCCTCCGTCATCACGTGAGTGAATCCCTTATAGTAAATCTCTTCATATACATAAATAGGAGACATGTGCATATAGGTGTCTGTCTCCTGCTGGTTCTGCTTCTCTGGAGAACCCTGACTAATGAACTGCTGTGTGGAGAAGGGACCGCGGGGATGGGCGGAGAAGCGCAGAGACCAAGCCAGGCTGATGGTGATGAGAACCTCTCCTCACCTCCCACCAGGTGCCCTTTTATCTCCAAAATTAAGGATGCACTTCTCCGAGTCAACCGTGCTCCCTTCCTCCAGTCCCTTTTGTGGCCAGGGCCACACATGTGTGGGATGGTATGAGAGAACAGGCACAGGGTCGCATATTATGGTCTAGCTATTTATTGTTGAAAGAATGAGTTAATGGCTTTGGATGAGCTTCCTGGCTCACCTAGAAGTAGAATCTATTGCCATTTAATGCAAGTTCTTCTCAGACTCTTCCAATTCATGGGCTACCGCTTGGGGAAGGGGGGCATGCAGGGCACTTAATCCACCCCTCACGGCTCATTATCTGAGAAAAAACAAACCTCACCAGGGCCAGTGGGAAGGATTGGCTCAAGCTGGTGGGATGCTAGCAGGGGAGACTACACACTATCAACTGTGCGGTGAATGAAAGCCTCAACATACACGGCATTTAAAGCATTAATACAACAGGGGTGTCACTTCCTAGGCCAGCCAGAGGACCAAAGAGACCACAGTGGACAAGCCTGCCTACCACGGATTAGCGCCATAGTGCTGGACTGCACCAGCGGACCTGGGAAGGAAGCCAACTGCACAGCGAAGGGAGGACAAAGATCACTTGGCTTCGCACCAGGGCCCCAGTGCCTGGTTCCACCTCACTCACGAATTCACTCAAGGACGACAGGCAAATCCCTTCCTCTCCCTGAGCCTTATTCTTCTCAAGGCAAAACAAGGGGGTTTATCCGAACTCCATGATGCCCCAACCCCAGCAGTCTGGAAGTCTGTGGACAGCCCTAGGACCTGCATCTCCCACATTGCTTTTGCTTCCACACCTGAGTATCTCTTCTGGTCCCCCTAAAACCCTCAATAAGTATGGAAAGCCTGCATCCTTGTACCCATTTTTCAGGATGGGAATGCTAAGACCTTGGGGTCATATGGGACTATTCACAAATTTACAAACTGCTTGAGGTAGAGGAGGTCTAGATGCCATCACAACTCACCCAGGTAAACCCTACCTCTCCCAGAGGAGGCTGACAACAGTACATTCTGCAAGACCTTCCTCCCCTCACTCCCCAGACATCTCCTTCCCCTCCTCCCAACCCCTTCCATCCCCTGCTGGGCCCTGGCTCTCCTGCAAGCTGTCTGGCCATCAGCAGGAGGTGTGTCAGGGCTGTGAAGATGCCAGTGCTACATGCAGACTCTCGGTATGTATTGCTATTTTGGTTTCAAGGCCACTGTCAAACTTCATCATGCAGCCCCTTCCACTCGGTTTGTAATTGGAATCTGTCAGCTCATTAACATGAGGAAGGGGAGGAGGACACTCTGGGCTTTATCCACCAGTCCTGATTTAGTAGATGTTCCCCTTGCAGCTCCTGGGCCTTGGAGGAATCTGAGTCCTGCCTGTGTGCGCCTGTTTGTTATGGAAATTGCCATTCGCCCATACATATAAATCTGCAAGAGAGCCTCTTGTCATTTCTAGTAGTTCCACAGGCTGCACGGAGAGAACCTGGGCAGGGCTGAGGCTGCCTCAGAGATGCTGAGACCTCCATCTTCGTGCTAACGTCAGAGGAACCTTGACCACCCAAAGAGCTCATGGTGCGCCCAGCACTGCACACAGGGTTTCGCATGCATCAGCTCGTTCAGTCTGCAAAGCAACCCCAATCGCCACGTTTTATACGAGAGCACAGAGGCTAGAAAAGATCTAGGTGACTTGCTCAACATCACAGGAATGGAAAGCAGCTGCCCCCATTACTTCTACGTCATCCCTGTGATTCTTGGATTCTTTGGGGAACAAAAGCATGGTGGGAGGAGAGGCAGGAATGGGTGTGACATCTCCATGGGGGTGGGGACCCCCCCAAAAAATTTTTCCCAATATTTCTCCTCTGGAGATGTTCCACCTCCCCTCTGGAGGAAGTTTCTCCGCCATAGAATGAGTCTTGGGGCTAAAAATCCCAGTTCTTTCACTACCTTTGTGGTACCCGCTCTATTGGTAAGAATTCTTTCAGTTGTGCCAGAAACATAAAATTCCTGGACAGGACCCGGTGAGGAACATGATGCTACCCAGAGGCTCAGGCACTGCTGTCAGGCTTCTGCCTCTCTCTCGAGCTCTCAGCCCCGCAGGTGTCTGCTTGGAATCGTCCTGCAGGCCGGCTTGCCCCAGCCGGAAGCCAACAGAAGCACCAGCAGGCCCAGACTCTCATCCTCCTAGAAAATTCCTCTCCCAAATTCACAGACCATCATCCATCCCTGGACGTTTCTGATGGACCAGCACAGCTTAGGTGACCACTTGGTGGGAAGGAGGGTGAGGGACACTATAATCGGTGACCATGCCGAGACCGAGTGTGTGTGTACCGTGTTTTCCAAAGATGGAGCCCACAGTATCTCCCATCCCACATGCTCTTCTTACCTGTGACATTGACACTCTGCAGGACGGATTGCCAGGTGGCCTTGGATAAACCCAGTTCTCTTCCTTTTCATACTGGTAGTTGTCAAAAATAACTGTAGAATGAGCTGAGAATGCAGTATTCTGAGACAAGGAGGAACTCCCTGAAATAGCTCAGGTCTGGTCCCTGTCCCTTCTAGGGAATGTAACATTTTGAGTTAGGGCGGACCTTCCCCGGACAGTGGGCTTTTTTCCTCTCTCCCCTGGAAGCAGGATGTCCTTCAAAGCTTTAGCCCAGTGACTCACACTTCCTTTTGGGGTCCCTCAGCTGTGGTGAAGGTGAGGCACGTGCAATAGAAACTCCATCAACCCCACGCCACTTTCTTGAGCCTTGGGGGACCCACTCACAATGGGTCCTAGGCTTCCTTTGTCTTTGCTGCCTGTCTGTAAGTAGTGAATCTGCTTCATATAACTCGTGGTGTATTAAGAGTGTTCTGTCCCACCAGATTCAGAGAAGTTGGCAACCAGTGCCCAGTGAACCTGCTTAATACCCTACTCCCATCTCACACTCAGGTTTATGTCCCTTCCCCTTGAAACTGGGTGGACTTTTATGGTTTCCATAACCAATAGAATATGGCAAGAGTGACACTGCCTCATTTCTGGGCCCTGTCTTAGAAACTGGCAACTTTCACTTCTTGCCTCTTGAGACACTGACCTCTGGAGCTCTGGGCCCACATTTAAGAAGATCAAGGCCACCATGTTGTGAGGAAGCCCAGGTCACACAGAGAGGCCAAGTGCAGGTGTTCTGACCAACAGCCCCAGCTGAGGGGCAAACCAACAAGCAACATCAACCACTAGACATGTGAGTGGCATTTCCTCAAGACGATTCTTGCCCAGAGACTAAGTCCTCCTAGGTGAGGACCCAGACGTTGTGTAAGAAGATGCAAGCCATCTCTGCTGTGCCCTTTCCCAATTTCTGACCCACAGAATCTGTGAGCATAATAAACTGTTTGTTTTAAGCCACTAAGTTTTGGGTAACATGTGATGCAGCAAAAGATGACTGGAACCGTGTTTGTGTCCGTGTGTGCATACCACATGTGTGTATGTATGTGGATGTGTGATGGGGAAGGGTAGTTTCCCACAGGAATCAGAAGGAGGAGGGTGGGGAAGCCACTAGGCTAACAGGAGCTGTGTCTTACCCCTGAAGAATGCCCATGGTGCCTGCCATTTTGAAGTGCGCCAACTTTCATCACTGGGAGTAGTGACTGTGCGACCCAGGCCATCCACAAGTAGGTATGTTCCAGGTACGGAGCCTCGCTTGCCCGGTTGGCTTGGCAGAGGCGCAAAGCACTTATTAGGCTCTTCTGTGCTCTTCTGCACCCAGTGAGCCGGCTGCTCCTCGGAGCAGGGTCTCCCAAGCAGGTCTCCACACTGCCCAAGTCCAGGGGTCATCTCTCTCCTAGTCTTCCTTGTGAGTGGTGCCCCCAGAGTTGTGGCATTGGTCTTGAGGTCCCTGTGCTTTCCACCCACCAGACCCACCCCAGTCATTCTGACAGCCCCCACCCGCTCCCCGCTCAGCCTCCTGGACCCTGACCCTGGAATGCTCCCACTTCTGCTCCTCTTCCTCACCACGCTGGTCCTTCCTCCCAGGCTCTCCAAAGCTGCCCTGCCTCCAGGGTTTGGCTCTCCTTTCTGAATGCTTGGATTCTCAAGAACACCCCAGTTTCTTCATCCTCCACTTCCCAGAGTCATCAGCCCACAGGAAGAAAAGAAACTCCCCCAACCCAGGCAGCACAGCGCCACGGTTAAGAGGGTCAACTCTGCCTCAAACCATCAGCCCTTCAGCCCTTCAGACGCCTGGCTCAAGCCTGGTTCTGCCCCCTGCCAGCTGTGTGTCCTCAGGTACTTTTGTCAGTCTCACAGTGTCTCACTGTCCAGTCTATAGGAGAAAGATAACAATAGTGCCCATCTTAAGGACTTGTTACACAAGGATTAAATGAGATAACCCAGGTAAAGGACTCAGCACTTTGCTCCCGTTAATTCAAACAAGACAAAGGCTCTCATACTCCTTGTTTAGCTAAGAAGTCCAACAGAGGCCCCGGTTGGGCTTCACCTCATTCACGCAGGAGAGGAGGCAGTGCCCATCCCTTCTGGTTTTACAAACACAACTCGTAAGCATTTATACCTTTCAGAAAACAGAAATATCCATTTAAATAGTATTGCCAGTGTAATAAATTATTAAGTAAGACAATCAAACAGAATTGTGGGGTTTTTTAAAGAGTAAAAAGTATTTACCGTGGAGTTTTGCTACCACCTCTGAAGTCTGGTGCCATGTAAAGCTCTTTTGTTTTTTAGCATTTGCAAGGATGGATTTTTTGATGCTGACTAGAATCTGCTTTCCTATAGCTGCAGGGAAAGTGGAGACTTTATTTTTTTTACATCTCATCTTGCTGAGATTTCTTTCGCCAGCAGTTATAAGGACGCACAGTTTAAGACCAAATATTGGAATTTTATTAGTCAGCACTGAGGGGGAAGAAAGGCAGCCCAAGGAGGTAAAAACTTACCATATAAAAGAGAGAAAGGCAGAATAGTGTTGCTAAATGAAATATGGGGTATTTAATCATTTTTATTCATACATGGTACATAATAACATTAACATCCTGTTACGTATTGTTTGTCTTGGTTTTTATGACATGGAACCAGACTAAAACCAAAAAAGTGGTCAGTGTCACCATGACTGACGACACACAGTCCAGCCACCAAAAAGTTAATTAAAATTATTTCAAATTCTTCACCTGCATATCTCAAACCTTTTGAAGGTGACACATAGTCAGAGAAACTGCAGTTGATTCCTGCAGTGTCTCTACCTCCAACCCCCACAATTCCTGAGCCCCAGATTTTCCTGCCCTGCCATCCTGATTCTGCATCCCAGAAAGCCAGTCTGAAAATACATAGGCCCTCCCTGGCGGGGATGGGGGGGAAACTGAGCAGATATCGCCAGAACCCTCTTTAGCGAGCCAGGAAGGGACAGTCTGGGGACACCCCCAGACAGATCCTTTTTGTCTTGCCAGGCACCCATCGGTTGACAGGGACTCTCAGTGGCCAGCATCCCTCTTCTGCCCAGAAGCATCAGCTTCTCACCTGGACACTTGTCACACATCATCCAACTCCAGCCCACCCAGGACCACAGCTGGTCACAGAATTGGGGGAGTAATCCAGGGGGAGGAGGCTCTTGCCTCTCCTAGCCCAGGCTATCCGCAGCCCGATGTGTTTTCCCTCTCAACCCACAGCCACTGGAGTCTCCTCTTCCTCACCTGCCTGCCCTGTGTGGCTCACATCACGTGAGGCTCAGACAAGGTAGTATTTTGAAAGTCTCTCTTCCCTTTTCCCGAACCAGAGATCTCTTCCCCACCTGCCTACCACAGCACCCAACATGCCCACCATTCGGCTTACTTCCTTGGTTTAGGAAATTAATTGCCTCTGAAACGTTCCAAGAGCAGCAACATTTTGGCACTGGGTGTGAGCTTCTTGGCCACCAAGACTTTGTCTATCACATAGTGGATAAATATTGGTTGATGAATAAATTAGTGCCCATGATATAAGCACAGAGATTAGCTTAGATCATGTTACCTGCTGACACCTGGCAGAGAGCAAGCTTTTGAAGGGATTCGACACAGAGGTTACTCATTCATCCAGTTAACAACGCTAGTGAAGCCTGCCTGTCAAGCACTGTGCTAGCACTGGGATGCAGGAGAGCAGGGCAGGAAATCTTCCTGTCCTAGGAGGGATGAAAGGAGCTGCCCCGAGCATCAGGGACATCCCTGCCCCACCCCAGAATGCAATTCACTGAGTCCCCTTCTCCAGAGAACTGGCTTTCTCCAGGCCCCTACTGCACCCCCCTTCACCTATCTCCCCAGAGAGATGTGCCATGGTAGCCTCACACAGTGGGCACCAGAGGTGAGGGGGAAGAGTCACTGAAAATGGCCATTATATATATAAACCCCAGGGCTCCAGCCAGCACCACCCGCAGCTCCAGCTACCAATTTACCAGGATGATAAAGCCTCATCCATACTTCGTTCCAGGCACTGAGCTCCCTCAGCTGCCACTGCTCCCTTCTGTGGGCCCATTTCACACCTCCCTGACTCAGAGAAGGCCCCAAACCAGAGGGGACACGCAGACTCTGAGCTGCCAGCCCTTTCACTCAAAGTGCCCACTCACACGTGTGCACGCACACACACACGCGTGCACGCACACACACACGCACACACACATGCACATACACATGCACACGCACGTTCTATGGTGGGTTCAGGCCCCTCTCTGAGTGCAGGCCCCACCCTCCGTCCCTCCTGCTGGGCCAGAAGAAGAGCTATTCAACCCCCTCACCAGGCAGGGGACCCGCTCCTTTGTGCCCCCCACCTGGGTGTCCCCACCTCCCCCGAGGGACCTGGTCCTTGTGCTTGACTCAAACCTGATGATGTGGGCAAATCAGCACAGAGTAGCGGGGGAGACCATCTCGAGTCCCTCCAGGCAGATCTGGGACAAGATCAGGGAATTTCAAGCATGCAAAGGACTTCAGAGATAAAGGAGCTGCTATTCATTTTCTCCTTCCAACAGCAGAGTGATCGTCATTTGCCTTTCTCCCCCTCCTTGCAAAACCAACTGGAAACTAAAGCAGCCGGAGGGCTTGGCGGGACCCAGAGATCTATGGAAACTGCAGGATTTCATTAGCTTGGCGGCCAACAGACAGGGGGACCAGGGGAGCCGGCTCGACAGGGGTGGGGTGCGGGGGGGGGCAGGTGGGGTGGGGCCGCTCTTCCCCATCCTGGTACATAGCCCAACTCGGGCTTGGGAAGCAGGGGGCGGGAGCAGGACCACGAAGCTCCAGGACACAGGGTCGGGAACTGGGGAATCGTGGAGCCGTGTCCCAGCTCAGCTCTGCCCTGGGGCCGTGGACAAGGCCCTTCCTCTCCAGGCTTCAGTTCACACAGCTGTAAGAGGGATTCAGTTGCAAGATGAGAGGTGGTCGGTTTTCACACCCTCCCTAGCAGGGGACCCGCTCCCGAAACGATCCGTGGTGGAAGTCCCACGTGAAATGGGCCTGGAAGGTGGTAGCTGAGGGGACCCAAAGTCCTGCCCCTTGGCCCGGCAGGGACCCCTGAGGAACACAGTGTGCAAACCTCTGGCTCGGCTGTCCCAGGCTCCTCCGGTGAGGGTAGGCGAGGTCCCACTCCAGAGCAGGGGCAGGAGCAGGGCAGGTTCTGGATGGCCCCGGAAGGAAGCGGCAGGTAGGGTTGGCAGAGAACACTCACGAGTGTGCCCCAGGCTGCAGGAGGTGCAAAGGCCCTGAGGCAGGACCACAGAAGTCATGGGTAAGGATCCCCATGGGCACAGAGAAGCCCTCTTGGGGACTGAGGAGTCGTGGTCAGGGAGTTGGCTTTCGGGGAGTCTTGCCAACTCACATTGTCCTGTTGCCCCCATCCAAACATTTGGCAGGAGGCATCCCTGATATTCCTTCTAGACTACAGCCCCCAGACCTTCAAGAATCCCTCTGAAAGCAGAGAGCAGCCCCGCAGAGCAGCTCCCCAGAAAGCTGTACGTGACCTGGGTCATCTTTGTGGTACCCGGGCACCCCTCACGTGCCATACCCACCTCTGAGTCCCTCTGGACTCCCCTCCTTTCTCCTTCCCCAGAGAGGGTCACCCTGAGATGGCTGGGGTGGCTCTGGGTGGCAGCTTGCCATGGCCTCTGTGGGACCTCGGAGAGCTGGGTGACGAGACTTGTAAGGGGAGAGAGCACAGCTGAGGCCCCCTCACCTGTTCTGTCAGCGAGCCCTCGATGGGGACAGAGTCCTTTCAAGCAACGGTGTGGGGACAACTGGACATTCACAAAAGAAAGGAGTGGGCCCCTCCCTCACACCACACACAAAAATTAACTACAAATGACTCACAGGCCTAGATGTAAGAGCTAAAACTGCAAATCTCTTAGGATAAAACAGGAGTAAGACTTCATGACCTTGGGTTTAGGCAAAGGCTTCTCAGATACAACACCAAAAGCACATATGACAAAATAAAAAATAGATAAATTGGACTTTGTCAAATTAGAAACATTTGAGCATCTAGGGACACTATCAAGAAAGCAAAAAGACAACCCACAGAATCGGAGAAAACACTTGTGAATCATGTATCTGATAAGGGACTTGTATCCAGAATTTACAAAGAACTATTACAACTCAGTAATAAAAAGATAACCCAATTTTACAATGGGTAAAGAATCTGAATAGACACTTCTCCAAAGACGATAAACAAAGGGCCAATAAGCACATGAAAAGATGTTCAATATCATTAGTCATTAGGGAAATGCAAATCAAAACCACAATGAAATACCAACTCACACCCACTAGGATGGCCAGTATCAAAGAGACAATAATATTTGCTGTACTGCTCAGCCACAAAAAACAACGGTGAACTAACACCTCTTATACTATCCTGGATGGAGCTGGAGCCCGTTCTTCTAAGCACAGTATCTCAAGAATGGCAAGACAAGCACCACATGTGCTCACCATCAAGTTGCTACTAACTGATCAACTCTTATGCGCAGGTATGGAAGTAACATTCATCGGGTGTCGGGCAGGTGGGAGGGGGGTGGGTAAATCCACACCTAAGGGGTGCGGTGAGCACTGTCTGGGGGAGGGGCATGCTGGTAGCTCTGACTCGGGCAGAGCAAAGGCAATACATGTAACCTAAACGTCTGTACCCCCGTGATACTCTGAAATAAAAAAGAAACAGAGGGACAGTAATAGCCAGTGTTAGTGAGGACATGGAGAAATCGGAGCCTTCTTGCACTGCCGGTAGAGATGGAAAACGGTACAATCACTTTGGAAAACAGTTCCTCAAGATGCTAAACCTACAATTACCACTGACCCTGCAATTCCTCTCTCAGGTATGTATGTGCGCAAGAGAAATAAAAACCTATGGCAGCACTAGTCGTAACAGCCAAATAGTACAAACCACCCAAGTGTCCACCAACCAGTGACTGGGTAAATAAGAAGCAGTCTGTCCACACAATGGAGTATTCAGCAATATAAAAAGAAATAAGGTACCGACACCTGCTGCAACGTGGTGAACATTGAAAACATCATGAAAGAAGCCAGCCACGAAGACCACACGTTGTGTGATTCCATTTACGTGAAATACCCAGAAGAGGCAAATCCACAGAGCCAGAAGGTACATTAGTGGTCGCCAGGGGCTGGGAGTTTGGGAAAAGTGGGAAGTGACTAATGGGCGTGGGGTTTCTGTTTGGGGGGATGAAAATATTCTGGCATCGGACAGCAGTGATGGTTGCACAACCCTGTGAATATACTAAAGAAACACTGAATTGTACACATTAAATAAATGAACCATATGGTATGTGAATTATGTCTCAGTAAAGCTGTCCAACAAAGAAGGGACAAGATGAGTCCTGGCTGTCAAGGCCCAACTCTCTCTCGCACGCACTCACACGGCGTGTCCCGTGCCGCCTCTTACAGGCCACGTGACCCTGGGGAGGTTATGTAACCTTGCTGGGCCTCAGTGTTCTCATCAGTAAAATGGGGGTGAAAATAAAAGCCCCACGTCACAAAGGGCTCTGAGGATGAAAGGGAAGAATGTCGCATGATGCTTGGTCAACGGTAAAGTGCACCCCGGGCCCCAAAGGGCACAGCCCTCCCGGGGGTGGGGATGTCGGGGTGCCTTGGGAGCACAAGCAGCACCAAGCTCCAAGCAAGGAGGCGGCGATTCTGAGGTGCTGCCCAGAGCAGGGGGCTTCTGAACAGACCGTTGGGGGTGTCCAATCTAATCAAGCAAGGCGGGGTGGGGGGGGAGAAGGGTCCCACCCAACCCACTGAGTCCCGATCATTAGGATGAGGGGCCTGGGAATCTGCATTTTCCAAAAGATCTCCTGGTGAGTCTACTCACGAACCAGGTTTGGAGATAGCTGGGAGGCTGGGGGCAGGGGAAGGAAGAAGGTGGGACAGGGACCCTCTACGGCGTCCAAAGCAATGAGTGAAAGAGTCGGAGGGCCCAGGCTGTCCGTGGAGAGTCCCCACTGCCCCTGTGCAGCTGTGTCCTCAGCAGGGAGGGCGCGTGCAGGGGACACACACTCTGTCCCCACCAGCGGGGCTGGTGCGAGGAGCGGGGGGCGTTTTCCACCCTCCTGAAGGCTTCTTTGCTGTACAGACACCACTGTTCTGGGAGCTCCTTCAGGGGCTCCCCCGGAGCACTGGAGTGTCTGTTTACAGTTCATTAGCTACTTGACAGAGAGGCTCTGAGAGGGAGAGACATAAAGAGGAAGTGTCAGGGCTGGGGCCCGCCAGATCTGTCAGAAATGAGGATAAAGCTGCTTGCAGATGAGGAGGTCTGACAAAGGCGATAGTGGCTCCGGCGGGAGGCCCGGCCTCACAGGTGGCCGGTGAACGCAGCTCAGCCAGCCTTCCAGATGTGCTGCCCCCCGGCCCTGCCCGGCTGGCCCGAGACCCCACACCTGGGCTCCCAGCTCCCTGCTGCCCTCTGCCCACTCTCGTGGCTACTCACGTCCCAGAGGCAACCAAGACGCCCAGCAAGAGGGGACTGGCTAGGGAAATGACCCCACATGCACTCTGGGGGATATTATCTGGCCATTAAGGATGATATTTACAGAGCCTTTGTCCTTACATGGGGAAATACTTATATGCTCTAGGAGTAAGTGGGGAGAAAGGCAAGATGCAAAATTGCATCAGCGGTATCAATCTGCTGAAATGAAAATTGTGCATAGAAAAAACACGGGTAGAGAAGACCCCCAAAAATGTTGATGACGGTTGCCCCAGGTGGTGGGAACAGGAGGACCTTCTTCTCTACTCCCTTCTTTTTACATTTGCCCGAGTTTCCATACTGAGCATGCTTGCTTTTGTAACAGCAGCAACAAAGTTTATTTTAAAAATAAAAAGATTCTAAGTCTATTCATCGGCTGAGCTTTTTTCATCCTGCCACCCACAAGGCAAGGACAGGCCTGGGGTGAGAACATGGGACACAGGAGGGTCCAGCTTTCCCTGCCCAAGGCCCTGCTTCCTGGAGGCCCAAGTCCATGTTTCCTGCCCCAAGCTGGGGCCTGAGCTGCTACCCACCCTCGATCTTCCCAGGGGGATCCAAGGTGAAAGTCCAGGTGGCCATTCGCACTGCCGCGACTCCAGCCGCATCTGGGGGCAGGGGCTTCCTGAGAGCTGGGCAGCCCCTGCCAGCCCACCCCTCCCACCCAAGGACAAGCCACCAGTACCCCATGCTCGCTAAGGCAGGGGAGCCTCTTGGGGGAAGATAGAGGGTGGTGGGCACCTGTCCTTCAGCCCCTGAGACCCAGAGATGGAAAAACAAGAGACAGAACTCAGACATGAGTTTTCAGAAAGAGAAGTCATAGTTGGGTGGGGTGTGGGGAGGTGTCTGGGAAGCTACTATAGAGGTTTCCAGCAAGCCCTTAATGCTGATAACAAGAACCACACTACTGGGCCCCTTTCCCAGGCTGTAGAGGGTTGAATGGTGGCTCCCCAAAAGGTATGTCCACCCAGAACCTGTAAATGTGAATTTATTTGGAAAAAAGGGTCTTTGCAGACATAATTAAATAAGGATCTCAAGATGAGGTCATCCTGGATTGAAAGGGTGGGCCCTACATCCAATGACACACATCTCCCTCAGAACCTCCAGAAGGAACCACCCCTGCTGGCACCTTGATTTCTGACTTTTGGAGCCCAGAACTGTAAAAGAATAAATTTCTACTGTTCTAAGCCATCCAGTTTGTGGCAATTTGTCATGGCAGCCCTAGGAAATGGATTTGTGGCTAAGCCCTTTACACCCATCACTTTGTCTAATAAGATAGGCTCTTTCATCAACCCCATCTTACAAATAGGGAAAATAACGCTCAGAGAGGGTAAGTAATTTGCCCAAGGTTGCACAGCAGTGAGCAGTGAGCCTGGGACTGGGGCCCAGGTCTGCCATCCTTCAGAGTCCCTAACGGTGCCAGGGATGCTGCTAAGGCTTTACACTCACGGTCCCCAGCTCCGGATTCAGGCTCTAGCTCCAACACTTATGGGCCGTGTGACCCTACACAAGTGATTTAATGGCTCCAAGCTTCAGTTTCCTCATTTACAAATCAGAGAGATTATCAGAAACTGCCCCCAGGGGTGTCTTAAGGATTTGAGAACTAATGTCAAACTTTGCACCAGGGAACCTCCCTAGATTGGGGGTACCCTCTGTACCCCATCTGCTCCCGAGAAGCCCGCAACGGCAGACACGAGCCCAACCTCCCTCCGCCAGCACGCCCCAGACGCTCCCAGCTCCCAGCAGGCCGTGGTGGACCAGCTCTAACAGCAAATTATGCTCGTAAATTAGGGTTCTGCTAATTGTGACTTTATGGACTAGTAGTAGATGTTCCTTTAAAAACCCCGTCTGTAAACACACAGCAGCCCCGCTGAGCAAGTGCCTCGTTGTATGAAAACTCTTTTAGGCAGAAACATACGAGCTGTGGAGCTGACTCTCCACATTCCTTATGTTTTCTTCTCTGCCCTGCGCTAAATGGCGCCATGTGAAGTTAATCCACCAGTGCCGCTGCCTGTCGCTTCACCCCATAAATCTTTGTCTTGCAGTTGCCGTGAGCACAGCCACCTGCCGGTGGCACAGTGACACGGTGGCAACTGGGTGCCACCCCACTTCTCAAAAAACTTAAGGCCCTGCCCTCCTGAGGGGGTACCTGGCGGGGGAGGAGCGTGGGAGAGAAGGAACTCTGGCCTGGGAGGCAAGACTCCAGATCTCTTCAGTACGACCCCTGCCCCCATGCCCCATGCTCCCCTGGAGAGACTGGCACGGAGCTGGCAGGTTCCACTGAAGCACACACGTTTTTGACAAGGTGGATGGGCGTTGGCAGGGAAGGGCGAGGGAAGGACACTACCCTACCCCTCTGTAAGACACAGAGCTCTGGCTTTGCAGTCAGACTGCCCTGGGCTCAAATTCCAAGTAACACCTATAGAGCACTGACTACTTTGCTCCAAGCACTTTGCTTGCCTTGCTCATTTCATCCTCACGTAATCCTAGGTGGTAGGCATTGGTATCATCCCCATTCTGCAGATGGGGAAACTGAGGCACAAAGTGGTTATGAAATCTTCCCAGGGTCAGCTGGTAAATTGGGGTGACAGGATTCAACTCCAAGTGCCAGCCCCCACGTTGTTATCCACCATAGTGTTTCCTCTATTAGACCTCAACATGGCAAGTTAATCACCCTGAACATTGGTGCACCAAATCCAGCCCGCCACCTGCATTTGTAAATAAAGTTTTATTGGAACACAGTCATGCGCATTTGTTTTCACATTGTCTGTGGCGTCCTTCCACACAACAAGGGCAGAGTTGAGTAGCTGCAGCAGAGACTGTATGAGCCACGAGGCCGAAATTATTTAACTTCTGGCTCTTTACAGAAAAGGTTGCTGTGCCTGATCCCGAACCTCGGTTTTCTCATCTGTTCCCACCTGTTCGAGCAGCAGCGAGGCTGCTGTTGAGGCTGCTGTGCAGATGAAATGAGGACACCTGCACCCGGGTCCAGTGAGTGCCAGAACACAGCCAGGATCAACAGGTGTCACCTACTCCCCTTCTTCTCCCACCTGTGTCCATGTTCCCCCACCACACGCACACCCACAACCTCGACTGCCACTGCTCCTGTCACAGCGTACTCCTTGGGCACCAGAGGCCTCTGGGGGCAGAGTTTCCCCAGAGCCCTGTCACAAGGTGAGAGAGGCCAGGCCAACCTTAGAGACGCTAAGTCGTTAGGAAATCAAGACAGACTCCACTGTCCACCCGTTTGCCTACACCTTGCCAGCGCGCCAATCATGTTAAGCCCCAGCCTCAGTGGAAAATGTTTCACTTTAAGAAAGCTATTTGTAAAAAGGAATTTTGTTATTCTATTGAAACTCAATCCCAAAATGAGTTAAGTCTCCCACTGCACAGCCACACACACTGGAGAAAAGTCACTAAATAAACAGTCACTAATTTGCACAGGATCAAGCCCTGACCCACTTTTGGGTCTTTTCTTTCTAAATAGCTTCTTTATGGTTGTCTATTTATCACTGACCCAGTTTTCTTCCCTGTGTAGCAAAGGCTGGATTCTCTTCAGCCCCAAGCGGACACTCGGTTTGTTATTTAAATTATTTTGTTTACATATTTGAGCATTTGAATTACGTTTTGTTTACAACTATAGTCAGTAAATATATGGTACACTGAGGTTGTCATGTACAGCTACATAGGCTGTGCACTGTGCAAATCTAGGGGACACTGCTCACACTTTGTGTTCTTATATTTGTATATGAATTTGTATATGTCATCTGATATGTATATCAGATGACAGTAGAATATTTTGAAGAAGGGGTTCCTTTTTGGGATTTGCACAAAGGAAGGAAATCCCAAAGTGAGGAAACAGCCATAACACGAAACCTGGAGTCACTGTCTTCGTGGAGTTCACAGTCTAGAAGAAAATCAGACATTGGCGAGGTAATGACAAGGATGATGGTGAAAGGACAGGGATGTGGGTGTGCAGGGGACACTGGCTGCGGGAGTGGCACGAGTGGGAGTCGGCTGGCTGATGGGGTGGGAGCGTTCCAGGCCAGGGAGCGTCATGTGAAAAGGCCGGGAGGCAGTAAGAGCATGGCTGACTTCCCCCTAGATGAGGGTCCTAGCTGACTCATTTCCTCTGTGCAGCTGGCTTCCTACCTCCCTACAGGAGCGTGGTGTACTTTCCCCCGGACGTCCCGGGAGCAGGAGCTGTGTGTCCTGCCTAATAAAAGGCGAAGGCAGAACACTTTGGCTCATGGTGTGTGGACGGCCCACGTGGTGGAACAAGGCCAAGTGGTAAGAACATTTGCTGCTTTAGGCTCAATCACAGGCACCCAGTGACCCAGAACACACTGTGTCTGGAGGAAAGAACACAGGAAATCAGTGTGACTTAGCAGGCAGCTGAGCCATGCAGTGAGGCATGAACTGAACCAGGCACAGCCCAGGAGCCCATGCCTCTGCCTTCAGTAGGAGCCAGGCCAGGGGCCCCAGGACTTAGTTTCCTCTTGTCCTCTGCCTTGTCCTTGGCTTCTGTCATTTTGGCCTCAGGCTCTTCCCAGCCGAGCAGGAGGCCAGGCCAGAGTAGGACTTAAGAGCAGAGTCTGCCTGTGTTTGAATCTCACCTCTGCCATCTCTGAGCTCTGTGACCCTGCGCAAGTTACTAAACCTCTCTGAGCCTCTGTTTCCTCATCTATCCCATAGCATCATAACAGTACCTACCTCACAGGGTTATTCACTCATTCAACAATTATTAATGGAGTGCCTCCTGCATGCAGGCCGCAGGGACCCGGCCCTCATGGAACTTATATGCAGATGTCTTGTGAAAATCCAGTAAGAAAATCCACATTCAAGGTACAGCACAGAGCCTGGTGCACAGGAGGCCTCATGACAATCTGCTGGGCCAGTCTGCTCTTCCAGCAGTTTGCTGTCCAGACAAAGGCAGAGGCAGCAGCAAACCTGGGGGCTGCCAGCAGGAGCAAAAGGAAGTTCCAGCAAATCATAAATGTGAAGCACAGAGCTCGGCTGTCCTGTACTGCAACCCCGAGGTTCCACAGGTAGGGTTGTGAGAGGTCCTCCATTCCTGGTGGGAGTGGAGACAATTCACTCACTGCTTCATTAGCAGGGTGGCAGGATAATTTATTGGGATGCTGATTCGTGTGTGTGTCGTCTTTCCACATGCACATGCAGATAAACACACACGCAAACACACCAGGTAGCTGGGCTTAATTTTCCTTTGCCTGGGGTGGGGAGTGGGTTTACAGGGGAGAAAACAGAAGCCTTCATACTTTGGGGAAAAGCCCCAGCCCTTTGAGGAGATGACATCCCTGAGGAAATGGGAGCTGGGGCCCTTGAGGGCGAAAAGAGAGAGGAAGGAGTCGGAAGGAGCTGGGCAGCACAAGACCTCCCCGGAGGGGAACGGATGCAGGTCCCCAGCCACTCGCTCCTGCACCCTCCGCCCTCATGCTGTGAACAGGCTCCACCCGGAGCTAGAGGTAGACACCTGACCCCGGCTGGCCAGTTGGGTCATCCCATTCCCTGGGCTGCAGTGGACCTGGACAGCCACAGTGTCACCACGGGGGGAGCCCGTTTGAAGCCAGCACAGAAGGAGCCAGCCCGTGGAGAGAGGACCGGGCACTGGAAGCCAGATGTACCCCTAGTTCCATTACCGGGACCGACTGTTTCTTTTCAGCCTAAGCCAGATGGAGCAGCCACCGGGAGCACGGTGTTGTTAGGATGCGGGGCTGGGGCCGGTCTGGGGGAGGACGCCGTGTATGATTCTCTGGGTCTGCCACACGCGTGCCCCCCCTTGGCCACCCCTGACCTGGCGGCATCAGGCAGAAGCAGTCGGCCCACGGGCAACCTCAGAAATTAAACAAAAGTGAGAAGTGGCCGGTGGTGACCCTCCAGGCAGTGGGTGTAAGAGTTTCACCCACAGGCTCCAAAACCAGGCTCTGCAGGTTCAAACCCAGTTCTCCTCACCAGCCGTGGAACCCTGCACAATTTACCGCACCTCCTTTGCCTCGGTTTACCCATTTATAGAACAGGGATGAAGAAAAGCACCACCTGATGGGACTTTGCAGAGAAATACGTAGTGTGTTCTCAGTGAGTGTTGACTCACGTGTGCGGTGCCAGTTGGATTTAGAGGCTGTAACTCCTGCTGTCTCCACACAAATGCGCGTGCACGTAATACACACACACGCACACTCGGCCTTCCCGGCCTCCTCTGCAGACACACAGGGAACTGGCTGGAGCCAGGGGGTTACGGACAGTCTCGGGGCACAATTGGCCCTTGCTGCCCACGCTTTTCAGAACCACTAATGGCGGGTGTAGGGTCACCCCGTGAGCTCCCGAAGGCACCGTTTAGCCCGATCCAGGTAGTGGCAGCAGACACTATATTTGCCCAGGAGCTTAAGCCAGGGCCACACGGAACCAAAAAGATCTTTAAAAAGAGCCCCCTGCAATGTGGGTTAATCGGGTGGCTTCGGTTCCCATGGAGACAAAGGGAGGCAACAAGCTTGAGAAGATGAGGGGCCGAGGTAGGCAAGTGGGAGAAGCAGCTTTCTCCAGAAGCCCCTCAGCTCAGCTTCCGCCCCAGAGCCCCGGGCAGCTCTGGCCAAGGCAGCGAGTGTGGCCTCGCCCTCCCACCCCAGTCCCTCCAACTTACGGCTTTCTCATGTCAAGGCGCCGGGGGTCTCTGAACCCACTCAGACCTGAGATGCTCTAGATGTTCAGCTGAGCATATCCCACAATTAAAAAGCAAATCAATTGTTCTATTACTGTAGGGTAATGGGGTTTGAATTTTTAGTTGGTTTGTATTACTCTGAAAATAATCATAGCTGACACTTACATAGCCCTTACCATGCACCAGGCACTTTGCAAATACTAATCCTTGAAACCCTCGCCACACACCTCTGTGGACCCAGTACAGATAAAGGAGCCAAGGCTCAGAGAGGTTGAGTAACTTGCCCAGGGTCACACAGCTAAGAAGTGACGAAGTCTGGCTACGAAGTTTGTGCCCCCGAGTACTACTCCACTTCACACTGCCTTGTAAAAATGTGACTACCAATCTTTCGGTTTTACAAGTGATTAATCACTGCTTTTAGCCAAATGCCACTTAATCCCATCTGATTCATCTGACAGCTGACACACAGGTCTGAGCTCTGATACCTGAGACTTGCCCCCATCAAAGAGGGCTTCAGAAAACTTCATAGGGATCTGTATTACTCAGAGTTCTCCAGAGAAACAGAACAAATATGATACATCTATAGCTATAGCTGGCTAGCTATCTGTATATATGTATATCTCTGTGTGTGTGTGTGTGTGTGTGTGTGTGTGTGTGTACATAGAGAGAGAGAGAGAGAGGGAGAGAGAGAGAAATTTATTTTAAGGAATTGGTTCACATGATTGTGGGGCTGGCAAGTCTGAAATTCCTAGGGCAGGCTGGAGATTCAGGTAGGAGTTGATGTTGCAGTCTCAGATTCAAAATCTGCAGGGAAGGCCGGCAGGCTGGAGACGGAAGCCGGTTTTGTGTGTTGCAGTAGAGGCAGAACTGCTTCTTCCTCCAGAAACTTCAGTGTTTGCTCTCAAGGCTTTCCCCCGATGAGATAAGGCTCACCCACATTACGGAGGGTAATCTGCTTTCCTTAGAGTCAACTGAGTGAAAATGTTAATCACATCAACAAAATATCTTCACAGCGGCATCTAGAGGGATGTTTGACCAAACAACTGGGCACCACTGTGGCCCAGCCACATTGACACATGGGATGAATCATCACAGGTTCAGGCAGACACATGAATCATTAAAAAGGAAAGACGCTTTGCTGGGAGTCAGGGAGTTGTGGGCAGCTCTGCCACTGACTCTTTCCCAAAGGACTGGCCACCTGGTCTGTTCACCCTGGAGACCCCTGCCCTCCTTCCTTCTTCGAAGAAACAGACAAAGAATCCAGCTTCTTCCTGGGCAGGACCATCCTCCCCTCATCCCGAGCCCAGCTGGGATTCCAGAAGGTGCCTGCCACAGGCCTGGCATTTGGTGGAAGCAAAGCCACCACACCTGCCCAGTGCAAAGGTCCTAGAACACTCAACTGACCCCACAGCAGGGGCAGGCAAGCAGATTGATAAAAACTGGGTTTATCTATGTCTTTTCAGCTCAGAAGACCTTAAAAAGCCAACTCCAAAATCAGAAGGGTTCCTGGCAGATCCCAGAACCATCCAAGCCCACCAAGACCACCATCTGGGGCTCTTCCTTGCTTGGCAGAGGAAAGGCAGGGCATGAAAGGTCTGTGCTGCTTCTACCCGAAGTCTGCAGCCCAGACCCCTGGGCCTCTCTGCCTGCCGTGGGTGGAATTGTGTCTCCTGAAAAATTCATATGTTGAAGTCCTAACCCCCAATACCTGAGGATGTGACTGTATTTGGAGACAGGGTCTTTATAGAGGTAGCTAAGTTAAAATGAGGTCATTAAGGTGGACCCTAATCCAATACGACTGGTGTCCTTATAAAAAGGAGAAATTTGGACACAGACACACAGAAGGGGAGACAACATGAAGAGACGTGGGAAGAAGACACATCTACAAGCTGAGGAGGGCGGCCGGGCACACGTCCCTCCCTCCCAGCCCTCAGAAGGAGCCAACCCTCTGACACCTTGACTGCAGACTTCTGGCCTCCAGGACTGTGAGACAGCAACTGTTTTTGTTAAAGCCACCCAGTCTGTGGTACTTGGTTGTGGCAGCCCTGGGACACCAGCACATGTGCATGAACCACCATCCCAAATGGCAGGCTTCCTGGCTTACACCCCGAGCGTGGGTTCAGAGACGGAGTGAAGCCCTGCCGCAGGCTGCTTCTTCCTCCTTCCCCCTTCCCACTGCCCTCACCTTGGAAAGAAAGGCCTCTTCTTCCACCCCACCAAAGTGGGTTATATTAAAAAGAAGTTCATGCTCCATCTGAGATACCGGAACCTGTGGAGAGAGGCCGGGGGTGGCAGAAGGAATAACAGCAGAGAGAAGGGGCTTCCACTGTGCAGCAGGGGTCTTCAGCGATCACCTCACTCAAGGCCAGAAGCAGGGAGGGAGAGCAGGAGGGGGGGGGGGTTCTGGAACTGACTGCCTGATCTAGGTCCTACCTCTGATGCTCACTTGCTGTGTGACCTTGGGCAAGCTACTTAACCTCTCTGTGCCTCAGCTTCCTCATCTGTAAAGTGGGAGAGTACTCATGCCCACAGAGCTGCAGTGAAGATAGTGAGTTAAGGTGCATAAAGGACTTAGCAGAGTTCCTGGCACAGGGCAGCCTGCAATAGACGTTAGCTGTTATTACAGCCAGGACAACCGACACAGAAGAGGCTGGTGTCCTGTTTTCCCGCAGTTAGAAAAGAAGCAAGACAGGGATGTGGGCTGTCTTACCACCCGCCAGCAACCTTGAACTTGCTTTACCCGCAGCTCCTGCAGCCTGGCATGTCTCAGTCCAGGGCAACTCCACGCTTCCAGATGCCCAGGCCAGAACCTTCACGTCGTCCCGACCTGCCCTTTCTCTCACACACCTCAGCCAACCCTCCAGAAGTCCCGTCAGTGCCACCTTCAAAATGTATACAGGGTCCGTCGGGTCCTCACCACCTCCCACCACCTGCTGACCCAAGCCCAGAGTTGCAGGGTCTCCCCACTGGTCTCCAGCATCTGCCCTTCCAGCCCCCGCAGACTCTTCTCCAGAAACAGCAGCCAGAGGATCCTGTTAAATCCTAAATCAGATCACACCCCTGCTGTGCTTTAAACCTTCCAAGGGCACCATCTAGCTCAGGGCAAAGCCAAAGTCCTTACGATGGCCCCAAGGTCCTGCAAGCTCTGGCGCTGGCCACCTGCTCACCTGCTCCAGCCATAGCAGATTCCTGACATTCCTTGACCACACCACCCTGCTCCATCTTGTCTACCTGGAATGCTCTCCCCCACAGCCCCACAGGGCTCACACCTACCCCTGCTTGGGGTCTTTGCCCACAGGCCCTCAGAGAGCCTTCCCTGACCACCTGTTTAAAATTGCAAATTCCCCCAACAAGCGCCTCCCCCCCCACTTGATCACCACCTCACAAACCACAGTTTTTAGTAATCATTTACTTAATTATCTTGTTCTATTTTATTTTTCTCCACTAGAATCTAAACTGCAGGGAGGCAAGAATACTTGCCTGCTAAATCCCCAGCACCCTAAAACCACACCTGGAACATAGCAGGTGCTCAGTGAATGTTTGCTGAATGAGCAAATGGCCTGGCAGAGCTTAGATCGAGAGAGGCCGGCTGGACACTCCGCCCCCTCCCTTCACCTCTGGAGGATGTCACTTACGCCCCCAGTACGTGGGTGTGGGGTCTAGACCTCCTGGGCTTTTATTGGGTAGCTGTTCAGAACATTTTTTCTGAGCCCTTTCCCTTCTGTGTCTCCCACTAAGTGACTGTGTAGATGTACCTGCATGAAGCCATGTTCAAGGTTGGGGAGTGGCTCTGTGTCACTGCAGGAGCCAGTGAAATGCCGTTCACGTCCAACACAAGGAAGGAACAGCCGGGAGAGAGACTAGGAAAAGAGAAGACAAGTGCCTTTGGTGCTTACTTTCACTGCGCCCACACGATAGCCAGAGTAATGGAAGTCGAAATAGAAGGTAAAAAAAAATCACCCACAGTCCTGACACCCTCCACAAATCACGCTGTGACATATTTATTTGTAATGAGAGGCCCCGGCAGAGGCTGCAGTCAGAGGCTCCTGGGACACAGAGCAGGAGACCAGGTGCCAGGGCCGCACACAGAGCTCCCCGGCTCACTGCCTGCCCCACCAGATGAGCCAGAGGGAAGCCAAGCTGGCTTCCACGTAGGTCCCATCTGGAAAATGGGGCAGAGTAAGTGGGGTTAGAGGGAGGCGGAGCGGGGAGTGGTTGGGGCCAGGCGCTGACACCAGACAGCTGGGAGCGGATCTCAGCTCCACCCCTTCCTGGCAGGGTGAACTTGGGCGAGTGCCTGAGCCTCCTGAGCCTCAGTTTCAGCCTGTGCAAGATGGGGGTACACCTATCTCACAAGGCTGTGTGGAGATTGAATAATATAATACTTACCTATTCATATCTATGTATTTAGATATAAAGTATATACAAATATAATTTACATATAACATATACAACTTAGCATACACACACACACATATATAGTCAACCTAAATAACAAACAAACAGAGGCTCTAAAAGGAAAAGATATTTATTTGGGAAGACAGCGTTGCAATGGGAATCCATGCGCCATAGTAAACTGTGTGTATATTCGGGAGGTAAAAGAAGACAAAGGTTTTTAAAGGAGAAATGAGGGGGATTACATAATTGTTTTGAGATAATTATCCTTGGCTACAGAGATCAATAACAAGGGTGACGCCAGTCCAAGGTTGGACGGGCAGTTGCTGGGCAGATGTCCTTGCGGAGGTATTTTTTGTGCAAGGTTGCGATGGCCTTTGAGCAAGGTTGTGGTTTTTGCAGAGTCTTCTGTGATTGTTTTGTTACCAGGCACACAAGCGTGAGCACTCTGTCTTTGTGGCCTTCCCCAGCTCTATTTGTCAGGCTTTTTTTTTTTTTTTAACATTAGTGACTCCATTTTGATTCTGACAACTTTCACAATGTCATTTTGCATATGCAGTCAGTCCTCTGTCAATAACTGCTGTCACTACTACTACTGTTGTTATTCTGTTCAAGGGATAGCAGAGTGAAGAGACAAAGGAAATCAAGAATGAAAATACTTCTCTTCTCCTGGGCTTGACCAAGATGTTGAACCCGATAAACGGACGAGGGAAATCCTTTAGAATATATCATGCAAAGCACCAGAAAATGGTTGTTTTCCAGCCAACCGCTCCCCCAAAAAAGCATTCTAAGGTATCTCACATACGTGTATTTGCTTTAATCAAAACCAGGCTAATGCGATTACCAAGCCTCCGAGTGCTGCTCCTGGCTCATTCCCCTCTGCAGGGCTTTGTGGGCAGAATTCCCATCTCAGAGCCTAAAATCCCACCAAGTGGGAAACCGACGGCTCAGAAAATTGCAAGAACCCTGTGATTTAAGAAGACGCACAGCGTGGGAGGTGTGTAAGCTCCTGAATTCCCTCTGCCTTCCATTTCCTCACCAGGTGCCACCCTCGAAGGAGCACAGTCGTGTGACAGGAAGCAAAAGGTGCAGAGTGCAGGAGCACAGGCTCTGGGGTCAGGTTGCCTGAGTCCAAAGCCCAGCCTCTTCACCTCCTAGATGTGGCCCTGAGCCAATCCTTTGACCTCCCCAAGCCTCAGATTTCCCATCTGCAAATGGGGACCATCAGAGTCTCTACTTCCCGGGCTGCTGGTGACGATGAATGAGGTGGTACGCTCAAGTCACAGAGCAAGACGCTGTCATGGGGGATGCTGCGCACACCCCTCTGAGCCCCTGGCACCCACCCTCCTTGCCAAGCCAATGGCTTCCCGCTGCAATCCTCTGTGCGTCCTTGGCCAGAGACTCCACTCACTGCATGAGCCCTTCAGCTCTCTCGTAGGGATGATGAAGAAGAGTTGGTGGACAAATACTTGGCTTCTTTGCTCCTCACCTGGGGCAACTTGGAGGTTTGCTCTACGAAGGCTCCCAGCAGTTCCCAGGAGAGTGAGACCCAGTTGTCCACAACAGTCACCTGCTCATTAACACCCCCTGTTCCTTCCCTCACTTCTCCCAGGATCACCTCCCAAATAAACTATTTGCACTCATGTCTTGTCTCTGGGCCTGCTTCTGGGAAAACTCAACCTAAGACAGTGCTCAATAAATCAGCTATTAATAAGAAGACTGGGCAATGGTACGGTAGCATCTTGAGTCTGAAATCCCAGCAGAACATCTAGTTAATGTCCAGTCTAAAGCTCAAGAGGCAGAGGTGATCATTGGGGGTCACCCACAGAAACGAGAGAGGGCTTTTTTGTTTTTTGTTATTTGGTTTTTATTTTCCAAAGATTTCTAAAAGCAGAAACAAGTTGGCCAGAGCCTGGTTAGAGGTGGAAACAAAACCTGTTTTAGACTGAACCAAAGCACTTCCCTGAAAGTATCATATTGCAGCAGGTCTTTATAATGAGATGTGACGTGAACTTTTTCTCAATCTGTTGGAGGATGTGGTTCCTAAGAACTACTGCCTAGTTCTGTTCCAAAACTGTCTTGTGCTCCCGGGAAACTGCAGGAAGGCACTTTAAAGCTGATTCTTTAAGATAGGCTTCCATTTTGTTCTAGTTGCTGGAATCTTGACTGTACTGAATGTGAACAATTTCCCCTTAAGGTCATTGAGATGTCAACAAGTTCTGAGGATGGCCCTTCCATATCTGGTTGCAAGTCTTAACTAGAAGTGCTATTTCTCACTCATTATTTGTCACATATTTATTTGGGGCCCAGGAGGGGAGAGACACAGTGCTGAGGGCTTTTCGAGTGGGTGTCAGCCAGAGGGAGATTGTAGAGGTTAGTTTCACTCAAATTTATGAGGGCATGTTGGGGAGGAAAGGAAGGTGGCTGGACGGACAGCTGAGAGCAGAGACATTTGGAGGCCAAGTGGAGAAGAGGGAACATTTGCCACAGTTTCAAAGGAGCCAACCAAAAAGTAGAAGGATCACCGGTAAAGTCAAAGTGTGAGGAAGAACATCAAAGCGGTAGGGATGGGTTTGGGAAATTTTTCACTATCAAATGGGAAGAAGTTTTAATAATAATCCACAGTGTTGTTGAAGACAGGAAGAAACAAGCACTTTCTAACACTCCTCCTGGGAATATAATTTGATACAATTTTTTTGGAGGGCAATTTAGTAATGTATATCCAAAGTTTTTAAAATACCTACACCCTTTTTGAGCAATTTTGCTCTGATTCATTTATCATTAGATTTTGCTTCTGAAATGTTTTTTCATAATTTTGTTTCTAGTGGAGAAAATTGGGAGTAATCTAAATATATTCTTTTAATATACCAACAATAGGCATTTGGCTACATAAATTATGGGTTGGTTTGTTTTTTTAATCCAGACTGAAATATAATGGAGCTGTTAAAATTGATAGTGGGAATGTTTGTAGACATGGGAAAGCAAATCGTGGAACCATATGTTGAGTGGGATCTCAACTTTTTTTTCTGGTTGTTAATATATATTTATTAAAAGTCTGGGAGAATGACAACACAGTCTCAGAGGGGTTCTTGGTGGTGGGTGGTGAGAGGTCTGTGGGCGGAGGACCAGCTTCCAAGTGGTCCCTGGTACCGCCCTCACACATGCCCACTAGATGGCGTCATCTCTCCCAAGTTCCCTGATGCACCTTCCCCATTGCACAGGTTGGGAAGCCCAGAGCAAAGGCACTACGTTTCCCAGACTGCCTTGCAGTTCAGTAAACTTGATGATCTTGCAATTTTTAAAATACTGCTATAGACTGACTTGTGCCCCGCCCCCAATTCATATGTTAAAACCCCAACTCCCAGTATGATGGCATTTGGAGATGGAGCCTTTGGGAGGTAATTAGGTTTAGATAAGGTCATGAGGGTGGGGCCCTCATGATGGGATTAGTGCCCTTAAAAAAAAGAGACACCAGAGCCACAGTGAGAAGGCCGCTGTCTGCAAGCCAGGAAGAGGGCCCTCACCAGGAACTGAATCGACAGGCACCTTGAACTCAGACTTCCCAACCTCTAGAACTGAGAGAAATAAATGTCTGCTGTTAAAGCCACCTAGTCTATGGTAGCCCTATTAGACTAACACAAATACCATTTCTGTTCTTTATGTAGCGAGCCAGTCTTCTGAAGTCTGATTCCCTTCTACTTCTTAAAGGTAAACTTCTTTTCTAAATGCTCTGACCTTGTCCCTTTACACAGGCTTGGCTGCTCTGGCTCTTTCTGTCTGGTTGCTCACAGCCCCATTTATAGGGCGTTCCAGTGACCTAGAGTCCAGTGGTAGGGCTCAGGGCCCCAATTTTGCTGGTGTGGATGGTGGCAGCTGTGTCCTAATTCAGCAGTGGGTCAGGGCAGCAGGGGTGTGGATCTGGAGCCCCCAGCTATAAGAGCAGCCTCCCAGTCCCACAAGTGGCTTCCTGACCACAGAAGAGATGGCCTCCCTGTTGGTGGCCAGCTCTGTTGTGTGACTGTAGGAATCGATCCTGAAAGCTCAAATTGAACTTTGGGCTTTCAGTCCCAAGACTTCTGTGGACCACCGAAGGCCCTGCAATGGTAGACCTTTCTCTACTCGGAGACTGGCCAGAGGGGGGGTGCACTTGGGCTCTCCCTTCTTCCCTGCACTGTCTATTTTTATGGCACAAAATCCAAACCCAGCTTCCTTTGGGACCTTCCTTCTTGAGTCTGAAAAAGTACCAACAGTGACTATCCTGTCTCTTTGTGCTCTGGCCATAATTACTCCTAATGCAAGGTGACCCCCTGCCTGACCAGGATGGGTTGGCTACAAAGGTCTGGGGGGAGAGAAAGTCACAAAGATCCCATTTCAAAAATCTAGATCATCAGCTGGGCATGGTGGCTCACACCTGTAATCCCAGCTACTTAGGAGGCTGAGGTGGGAGGATCACTTGCACCTAGGAGTTCAAGGCCAGCCTCGAGCAACATAGTGATGCCCTATCTCTTAAAAAAAAAAAAAATCTTGATCACTATATCTGGATTTTTCTGATATAATTGTTGGGTCTGCTCCAGAATGGAGTAGATGAAGAAGTCAGATAAGGGCTCCCGCAGGCTCCACAGGTTCCAGAGGCTCCAGAGGTTGTAAAGATAACTCTGAATTACAAAGGCTGGGATGGAGCCGGCTCCCCACCAGACATGAAATGGCTGTCTTAATTTCTATGATGCTTTACTTGTCCCTCACCCTCCTGGTTTCCCCCACTAAATCCACGTGGGATTATAACACTTTCTTTCTCGCCTCCCGGGAATAGGCCAACAAATATTCCAGGCCTACAGCTCCTCTTGCTGGGTTTGCTACCAACAACCCACTCCTTCTCGGGACAAACCCTATCTTCAGGCCACCCCAGCTAATATATCCATGGTGCCTCAAACAAAACCATATAGGGGCCCCCCACAATTCATTCCATCCATACCCGTAACCCTTTCGCCTATCGATCCCGACTACTCCTTTTGTTTTTACCTTCCAGCACGTTCTTCACACTAATTTACTACCATCCATGACAACGGGTGGCTCTTTTGATTGCACACCCCCCACCCATGTCATTGTCTTCTACAACCCCTCCTCCCCGTTTCACTCATGCCCCAAGGGGGGAAGCGCTATCTGCCACTTCCACAATCACACATCCTCTAAAGGAATATGTAATGGCTCATATATTCATGCAGGCGTGAGTGTCATAAACTGCTCTGTATCCCTCCCCCTGTCCTTCCTTAATTTATGCAATACTTCCCTCCAAAAATACACTTACCTCCAGTGGGCCCTACTCATCCAAAATAACACGGAAGAAGACATACACCACAGCTCCTACCCACACCGCCACCCTATAGACCCTTTCCATCCCCATTTCCTATCATGGCTAAATCACCCATCCCTCTTAAAACACACTACTAACCCTGGCCCACTATGTCTCCCTTCAGGTCTCATGTTCTTAGGGGACGTAGACAACAGAGGAATTGCTCTACAATGTCTAAACCCTATAAAAACTAGGGGTATTTGGTCTATAGGTTATGTTTTACCACCGGATAAAGATATTTCCATTCTTCTCCCAAAATCAATAACATCTGTACCCTCCCTTCACCAACACCACCAAAAGAGAGCAGTGGGTCTCATAGTGGTAGGAGTCATGACGCTCTTGAGTCTAGCTGGATTAGCAGGAGGGATTAGGTACAATGCAATCACAGCCCAAAATATCACCAGTACCATGGCTGGTGTGGCCCAAGATACCGGAGAAAACTTTAAACTCCTATCAGCTTCCCTTAATTCATTAGCTGCCACGGTAATAGATAATAGAATAGCACTAGATTATCTATTAGCATCAGAAGGAGGAGCTTGTGCAATTGGGAACACTCCTTGCTGCTTCCATATAAACACCACAGGGCAGGTAGAAGAGAGAACACAGCGGATTCTGGAAAATGCAGAGTGGCTAAAATGTTCTCTGAAAAAGACATAACAGACTCAATTTGGAACTCTCTCCAATCTGTTCTCCCAAAAATGACCTGGCTCTTACCCTTCTTAGGACCCCTAATAATGATTATACTAACTCTCTTCTTTGGCCCTTGTCTATTCCAACTTTTTCTACGTTTCCTCAAAAACAGAATTCAAGCCATCACCCACAAATCAATCGGAGAAATCTTCGTGATGGGACAAGCCCTTCTACACTTCCAACTCAATACCCGATCACGATGCTGCCCTTTCTCAGCAAGAAGCAGTCAGAAAGACAATGTCCAACTTCCTAATTTTTAGAATTTCTTTACATTTTTCCCTTCTTTCCTCTTCCCTTTTGTATGATAAAGAGTGTGGAATGTTGGGTCTGCTCTGGAATAGGGTAGATGAAGAAGTCAGACAAGGGCCCTGCAGGCCCCAGAGGCTCCAGAGGTTGTAAAGATAACTCTGAATTACAAAGGCTGGGATGGAGCCAGCAGAAACTGGCGGCTGTTCCAGAAAGAACTCCCCCTCCACAAACTTGCATTCAAACTTTCTATAAAACTCACCACCCTTCCTGTCCTCTGGGTGGACACCCTTTTCAGCCTCCACCCACCTGCACCCAGGTATCCAAAATAAACAGCATTTTACCACGCTCCAGGCTTGAGTGTCTTCCTCTCAGCTCTGACCTAACAATAATAAAAGAAGTTTCAGAAGTAAAGATCTAACGTGTGAAGGTGAAACAAGAGGCAACTATGCTGGATACAGAATAATCTAGGAATGCACCCCTGAAAAGAGGTGGTTGAGTTTGACCATTGGGTCCTTGGTGAGTCCCCTAGATAGGTGCTGTCCCTTACCATGGTCACTGGCCACACGTGGCTATTGAGCACTTGAAATGTGGTCAGTCCAAACTGAGATGTGCTGTAAGTGTAACATATGCACTGGATTTCAAAGACTAGGTACAAAAAACAAAGAGAGAGAGAATGTGAAATATCCCACTAATAATTTTTATATTGATTACATGTTACATGTTGCAGTGATAGTTTGGATATATTGGGTTAAATGAAGTATATTATTGAAATTCATTTCACTTGTTTCTTTTTACTTTTTTTGAATGTGGCTACCAGAAAACTTTAAGCTCTGTATGTGGCTCACATTCCATTTCTATCATCTGTTGTTGCCCTAGAGCTGTGATCCCCAACCCCTGGGCTGTGGACCAGTGCCGGTCCGTGGCCTGTTAGGGACTGGGCTGCAGAGCTCCACTGCCCCCACACCCTCCATCCGTGGGAAACTTGTCTCCCATGAAACTTAGGAATGGGGTAGGGGGGCGGTGAGCGGGCCAGCAAGCGAAGCTTCATCTGTATTTACAGCTGCTCCCCATCCCTTGCATCACCACCTGAGCTCCTCTTCTCCCCCCCAACCCCCGTGGAAAATTGTCTTCCATGAAACCAGTCCCTGGTGCCAAAAAGGTTGGGGACCGCTGCTCTAGAGCGTCCCAGGGACCAAGCAGGAGCAAGAGGCTGTGCTTGGGGTCAGGAAATGAATACCTTAAAAGGATATAAAAGTGGCAGGGGACATGGAAAAGGTAGTTTTTCCAGAAAATTGACATTAAATTAAAGAAGGAACATGGAGGCCAAGCACGGTGGCTCCTGCCTGTAATCCCAGCACTCTGGGAGGCCGAGGCGGGAGGATCACTTAAGGTCAGTGTTAGGTCAGAGAGGAAGATACTCAAGCCTGGGACGTGGTAAAATGCTGTTTATTTTGAGCACCTGGGTGCAGGTGGGTGGAGGCCAGAGGATGAGAAGGGTGGGGAGTTTTATAGAAAATTTGGGGAGGGGAGTTCCACCAGTTTCTGCTGGCTCCATCCCAGCCTTTGTAATTCAGAGTTATCTTTACAGGCTCTGGAGTCTCTGGAGTCTCTGGAGCCCGCAGCATGCAGGGGTCCTTATCTGACTTGTCTACCGCATGCATTCCGGGGCAGACCCAACATTCCACACTCTTTATCATATAAAAGGGAAGATGAAAGAAGGGGAAGATGTAAAAATTCTAAAAATTGGGAAGCTGGACATTGTTGTCTTTCTGACTGCTTCCTGCTGAGAAAGGGCAGCATCGTGATCGGGTATTGAGTTGGAAGTGTAGAAGGGCTTGTCCCATCACGAAGATTTCTCCGATTGATTTGTGGGTGATGGCTTGAATTCTGTTTTTGAGGAAACGTAGAAAAAGTTGGAATAGATAAGGGCCAAAGAAGAGAGTTAGTATAATCATTATTAGGGGTCCTAAGAAGGGTAAGAGCCAGGTCATTTTTGGGAGAACAGATTGGAGAGAGTTCCAAATTGAGTCTGTTATGTCTTTTTCAGAGAACATTTTAGCCACTCTGCATTTTCCAGAATCCGCTGTGTTCTCTCTTCTACCTGCCCTGTGGTGTTTATATGGAAGCAGCAAGGAGTGTTCCCAATTGCACAAGCTCCTCCTTCTGATGCTAATAGATAATCTAGTGCTATTCTATTATCTATTACCGTGGCAGCTAATGAATTAAGGGAAGCTGATAGGAGTTTAAAGTTTTCTCCAGTATCTTGGGCCACACCAGCCATGGTACTGGTGATATTTTGGGCTGTGATTGCATTGTACCTAATCCCTCCTGCTAATCCAGCTAGACTCAAGAGCGTCATGACTCCTACCACTATGAGACCCACTGCTCTCTTTTGGTGGTGTTGGTGAAGGGAGGGTACAGATGTCATTGATTTGGGAGAAGAATGGAAATATCTTTATCCGGTGGTAAAACATAACCTATAGACCAAATACCCCTAGTTTTTATAGGGTTTAGACATTGTAGAGCAATTCCTCTGTTGTCTACGTCCCCTAAGAACATGAGACCTGAAGGGAGACATAGTGGGCCAGGGTTAGTAGTGTGTTTTAAGAGGGATGGGTGATTTAGCCATGATAGGAAATGGGGATGGAAAGGGTCTATAGGGTGGCGGTGTGGGTAGGAGCTGTGGTGTATGTCTTCTTCCGTGTTATTTTGGATGAGTAGGGCCCACTGGAGGTAAGTGTATTTTTGGAGGGAAGTATTGCATAAATTAAGGAAGGACAGGGGGAGGGATACAGAGCAGTTTATGACACTCACGCCTGCATGAATATATGAGCCATTACATATTCCTTTAGAGGATGTGTGATTGTGGAAGTGGCAGATAGCGCTTCCCCCCTTGGGGCATGAGTGAAACGGGGAGGAGGGGTTGTAGAAGACAATGACATGGGTGGGGGGTGTGCAATCAAAAGAGCCACCCGTTGTCATGGATGGTAGTAAATTAGTGTGAAGAACGTGCTGGAAGGTAAAAACAAAAGGAGTAGTCGGGATCGATAGGCGAAAGGGTTACGGGTATGGATGGAATGAATTGTGGGGGGCCCCTATATGGTTTTGTTTGAGACACTATGGATATATTAGCTGGGGTGGCCTGAAGACAGGGTTCGTCCCGAGAAGGAATGGGTTGTTGGTAGCAAACCCAGCAAGAGGGGTTGTAGGCCTGGAATATTTGTTGGCCTATTCCCGGGAGGCGAGAAAGAAAGTGTTATAATCCCACGTGGATTTAGTGGGGGAAACCAGGAGGGTGAGGGACAAGTAAAGCATCATTGAAATTAAGAGCCATTTTATGTCTGGTGGGGAGAGAAGTAGTAGGATTGATTGTGATTGAAGGGGAGACTAATTAGTTGATCAGGGTCTAGAACGTGATGTGTTTCCTCCCAAGGGAAATCAAAATCTCCCTGTAAATAGGCGTCCCGGAGAAGCTGAAGGAGAAGACGCTTGAGTGGGTTGGGGGCCTCAGTCAGAGCTCGTATTATTTGGGCATAGAGCAAAGATAAAGACTGTGAGTTTTGTGGGGAGAAGTTACTCCTCTACTCGGAGATCTGGGGCTGGCTCTTCTGGTATAGGGGTGAGTCGGATGGAGGTGGGTCCTGTTATAGTGGAGCTGTAAGAAAGAGGAGTTGAGGTAAAAGTTCCCTCGTTATAGGGTTTAAGACAGGAAATGTGGGCCCAGGTTGGGAGACCCTGGAGTTTTGCTGCTGTCGGTATAGTCAAGAGGACCAGGTACGGACCGCTCCATTTTGGTTGGAGAGGTTTGGGATGTGGAGTTTTTAATAAAGCCCAATCTCCAGGCTGTAGGGTGGGGTTATTTAAAGTAGAGTTCTGTGGTTGTGGTAAAGTCATTAGCAAGGTCCCTAAGCAGCTGTCTAACCAACCCTAGGGGAGGTATATAATTTCCAAGGGCAGGGGGATCTGAGTATGGGAAGGGAGTTCTTGTAAAGGGGCGGCCGTACATGAGTTCGAAGGGGCTGAGAAAAGTCGGGGCCTAGGCGTTGCCCAGATTCGCATGAGCGCTAGTGAATAGGGAAGTCCATGGTTCCCTCACTTCTGTTGTGAGTTTAGTTAAGTGAGTCTTGAGGACAGAATTCATCTTTTCTACCTTTCCCGAGGACTGGGGTCTATAAGGGATGTGAAAAACCCAGCGTATGCCTAGGGTTTGTATTACCTGTTGCATGACTTGGGATATAAAGGCTGGTCCGTTATCTGATTGAATTGAGGTTGGGAGCCCAAATCAGGGAATGATGTGTTCTAAAAGTGCATGTGAGACCTCTGAGGCCTTTTCCGAGGTCGTGGGGAATGCCTCCACCCATCCTGAAACTGTGTCGACTATAGTGAGAAGGTATTTGGTTCTTTTGATAAGGGGGCATATGAGTAAAGTCAATTTGCCAATCTTGGCCAGGCCCATAGCCCCGTGTTTGATGCGTGGGGAAGGAGGGCGGCCTAGTTACCCCCTGAGGGAAGACTGAGTAGCAAATAGAACATTTGCGGGTTGTGTCCTGCAGAAGAGAAGATGGGTTCGGACAGTGGATGAGAGGTTTTAAAAGTTGGAGTAAAGGTTTAAATCCTACATGTAATGAGTTATGTATATCTCTTAGTATAGCGTATGTCTGTTCTTGTGGGAGGATGTATTTTCCTTGGTTTAATAACCAGGGGCCGATTTGAGCGGCCCCAGCTTCTAGTAGGGAATGTTTTTCTTCAGGGGAATAGTTAATGAGTCATGAGGGATAGCTATCATTTGGTGGCAGGGGTGGGAGGGTCCCGCAAGGCTGCTCTCTTTGCCTCTTGATCTGCTGAGTTATTTCCCATTGTTGTGGGATCATGACCCTGTTGGTGTCCTTTGCAATGCAATACTGCTGCTGCCTTTGGCAGACTGGTGGCTTGTAAGAGCCTGAGGATTAGAGATGCATTAATTATTGGAGAGCCCTTTGTGGTGAGGAGACCCCGCTCTTCCCATATAGGGATGTGGGAGTACAGGATGTGAAAGGCATACTTAGAGTCTGTATAAATGTTGATTGTTGTATTTTTTGAGAGTGTTAGTGCCCTGATCAGGGCTAATAACTCAGCCTTTTGGGAGGACGTTCCTATGGGGAGGGGCCCGCTTTCCATGATGTTTTCTCGGGAGACTGTGGCATACCCGGCTCTCCTCCGTTTCTCATGTGTATAGGAACTGCCGTCTATGAGCCAGGGGTAAGTGGAATTAGGTGTGGGCTGTTGAGAGATGTTAGGAAAGTGAGGAATCTTATGACCCAGCATCTCGGTGCAAGAATGTGTGGAATGATCATGACAGGTAAGTAAGAGAGGGGCCGGGTTTAAAGGAGGGCTTCTGGCGAGAGATAAGTGTGGAGATTCCACAAAGAGTAGATGAAACTGTTGAACACGAGAAGATGACAGGGTTTGTAAGGCCCAGTGTGAGAGAAGATCTCCAAGGGAGAGAGAGGACTAAACAGTGATGGGCTGCCCAAAAGTTAATTTTTGACTGTCTTTTGTGAGGAGAGCAGCTGCCACTGAGGCTCTTAAGCAAGTTGGCCAGCCCCTGATAGTTAGGTCTAGCTGTTCGGACAAGGATGCTATTGTGTGTGTGTCTGGGCCATTATTTCATGTTAAGATTCCTACTGCTATGCCCTGTCTCTCATCCGTGTGTAGCTGGAAAGGTTGGGTGAGGTCAGGAAGTGTGAGTGTTGGAGCAGAGGTCAGGGCAGTTTTCAGGGCTTCAAAGGAAGGCCGAGTATTTATAGCAGGGTCTAAGGGTTCATTGCGATCCCCTTTGGTTGCCTGATATAGAGGTCGGGCTAGGATGCTGAAATTAGGACCCAAATATGAAAATATCTGGCTAATCCTAGAAAAGAGAGCAGATCTCTCTTGTTGGTGGGAGGAGGTAGGGATGTAATAAGGTTTTTTCTATCTACTGTCATCTCCCTCTTCCCAGGGGAGAGAGAGTCCTAGATAGGTAACTTGGGGTAATGAAATTTGTGCCTTTTGTGGAGACATCCTATAGCCTTTTTCCACCAAAAAAATTGAGAAGTTGTACAGTATGTTGGCAGGAAATGGCCTCTGAGGGACTACATAACAATAAATCATCTACATGTTATAAGAGGGCAGATAGAGAGCTATTTAGTTGGGTTGTGTCAGAGGCCAATGCCTGTCCAAAGAGGTGAGGGCTGTCCCTAAATCCTTGGGGGAGTACGGTCCAAGTGAGCTGCTGTGATTGTTTGGAGTCTGGGTCTGTCCATGTACATGCAAAGATGTCCTGGGAGTTAGGATGTAATGGGATTGTGAAAAAGGCATCTTTTAGGTCTAATACTGTGTAGTGGGTAGTGGAGGGTGGGATGAGAGACAGGATAGTGTAAGGGTTAGGGACCACTGGGTGGATGGGTCTCTCTGCCTGGTTAATGAGTCTTAAATCCTGGACAAGGCGGAAGGACCCATCTGGCTTTTTTACTGGCAGAATAGGGGTGTTATATGGGGAGTTGGTACGGTGGAGTAAGCCTCGGGAGGAGAGGCGATTAACGATAGGTTTTAGTCCCTGGAGACCTTGGAAAGGAACTGGGTACTGGGCCTGGCGAGGGAACTGAGAAGGGTCTTTCAGAAATATCTGGATGGGGGAATGGTGGGCGGCAATTGAGGGGGTTGGACTATCCCAGACTTTGGGGTTGACCTCAGATTCAGGAAGAGGTGCAGGAGTGGGGGGGAACTTGTGAGGAGGAGAGGGGCGGTGCCTGCTTGTGGCTCGTGGTCGGCGGGAAGATGAATAGTTTCATGTAATCTTGAAAGAATGTCTTTTCCCAGCAGTGGGGTTGGGCATCGGGGGAGAACGAGGAATGAATGGTGGAGATATTGGAGCCTGGATGGCAGGTTAAGGGGAGAGTTGTTAGAGGACGGGTTATAAGGCCGTCAACTCCCACAATAGAGACTGATGGGGTTAGTGTAGGTCCTTGGAATCCTGGCAGGGCCGAGAAGGTCACCCCCGTATCAGTAAGGAAGGAAATAGGCTTACCTGCCACCAACAGAGTTACCCGGGGCTCCGATGCGGTGATCGGTTTGGGGGCTGTAGGTCCCGGGCACCGTCCGTCTTCTGTCGCTAGGCCTAGGAGTTTCGGCAGCACGAGATCAGGATTGTCCGGCTCCTTTGGGGGAAGAGATGCAGCCCCACCTCGAGAGGCCAGGCTGCAGTCACCTTCCAATGACCTGTTATCCCACAGAGGGGCAAGGTCCCGGGCGTGGTCGAGGGTCAGGACATTGTCTCGCCCAATGACCTGCTTGGCCACATTTAAAACAAGGGCCTGGCGGTGTCTTTTGCCCCTTACCCCAGTTCAACTGGGTCCGTTCTTGGGGTCTATTGATAGCAGCCGCCAGCATTTGGTATGTAGCCTGATCCCTCTTTTATTTTTGTGGTCTTTCTTCCTCATCCCAGTTGTTAAGTACCTTAAAGGCAGTTTGTAACAAGTCTCTTTGTGGGGTTTGAGGACCATCCTCTAATTTTTGGAGTTTGCATCTAATGTCAGAGGCGGACCAGGAGATGAAATGTGTGTTGAGAAGTAAAATTCCCTCAGGAGTGGTGGGGTCTAGGGTTGTATATTTTTGTAAAGCCTCGGTGAGTCTGGACAGGAAAGGGGCTGGGTTTTCATCCTGCCCCTGTGTGATTTCTTTTAGTTTTTCATAATTAACCGCCTTGTGGGCCGCTTTTTTCAGGCCAGCCAACAGGCAAGTAATCATATGGTCCCTCTTAGCCCGTCCTTCTGTCCCCTCTTGGGTTCCTACTTGACAATCCCATAATGGGTCGGTTCTGGGGAAGGCAGCCATCCCCACCGGTTGGGCAGGAATGCGTCTGTGAACCTCGTCGCCACGTGCCTGGGCATTGATCCAGACCCTCTCCTTCTCCTCAGGGGACAAAGTAGAGGAAAGAATTGTGTAGAGATCATGCCAGGTAAGGTCATAAGATTGAGTTAGATATTCAAATTCTTTGATAAAGGCATGAGGATCGGTTGAAAAGGAACCTAATCTTTTTTCTATCTGGGAGAGATCAGAAAGAGAGAAAGGAACATGTACCCGCACAATACCTTCCGCCCAACCACTTCTCTGAGTGGGTATAAGCCTCATGTGGTAGAATCTGCAGGTCCCGGAATTTGAACAGAGCGAGAGCGGGTAGCAGGGGGCTGACAGGAGGTGTGGAGTGCGTTGGGGGGGAAGTCTATATGGGGGAGGACTGAGATCTGAGGGGTCAGGATCTGGAGTTTCGGGTGGTTCAGGGGCTGAGGGAGGAAGTTGGGAAGGGGATTTAGTGTGTAGTAGAAAGATTTGTGCCAGATTGCAATTTTGACGGAGGGCCATGAGCGCAGGGTAAAAAAGGCTTGGACATAGGGAATTTCGGACCATTTGCCATTGTGATGACAGAAATTGCTCAGGTCTTGTAATATGTTATAGTCAAAAGTTCCATTCTCAGGCCACTGGGAGTGATTATCTAATTTATATTGTGGCCAGGCCGTATTACAGTAAAAGAGAAGCCGTTTTGGCCGGACTTCATCAGTGAGACCCAATGTTCTGAGATTTCAGAGGAGGAACCCAAGGGGGTGGTTTTAGGAGGCGTGAACTGAGAGTTTCCCATGTTCCTGGAAAGAGTAGGGACCACACAAGCCTAATTCTACTCAATTCCAGGCATCTCCAGAATGAGGGAACGGCACGGGAGTGGTGCAGGAGCGAGGAGCAACATGATTGAATTATTTGGCACAGGGTCCCTGTGTCCAACGAGGGCCCAGGGGGATGAGATTATCCTCTGGTTTATGGAATTTCGAGTCGAGACGAGAGCAAGTCTAGAGACCAGACGAGTCAAGAAGCGAGAAGGGGGCACCGGGAAATGAGACCGAGTTTGTGACTCTCACTTACCAGGAACAGGATGTCTCAGGGTGTGGGTTTGGGAGGTCAGCAAGGAAGGTCCGAGTTCCGGTCCAGTGTCTGCCTCCAGCCTGGTCTGGAAGGGTCCGGGTGGACGACACCTCACCTCGGCTGAGCCACAGCGCTCGGCCCACACTCCAGGATCAGAGACAAGTAGACAGAGACCCCTCCCCGGCTCGGGCCTTCTCCCAGCCCCCTGGTCAGAGACAAGGGAGGTGAATGGCTCCAGGGGACTCGTGATCACCCCAGGAGACTGGCCTCTCTCAATTCAGTCAAAGACCCGTGGATGCCTCACCCGTGACCTAGAGACTTAGGGGAAGGCAGGATTCGGGAGCGGGCCCAGGATGAGCTGCTGCTGCCTGCCACTTCCCCCGCTAGACTCCCGGGGGCAGGTCCACCCAAGCACCCCATCTCCTGGGTTTCGGCACCAAACAGGTCAGAGCTGAGAGGAAGACACACAGGCCTCGGGGCATGGTAAAATGCCGTTTATTTTGAGCACCTGGGTGCAGGTGGGTAGAGGCCAAAAAGGGCGTCCACCCAGAGGAGGGGAAGGGTGATGAGTTTTATAGAAAGTTTGGGGAGGGAGAGTTCTGCCAGTTTCTGCCGGCTCCATCCCAGACTTTGTAATTCAGAGTTATCTTTACAGCCTCCTGAGATTCCTCTGGAGCCTGCAGCCTGCTGGGGTCCTTATCTGACTTATCTACTACATGCATTCCGGGGCAGACCCAACAGTCAGGAGTTCGAGACCAGCCTGAGCAAGAGCGAGACCCCATCTCTACAAAAAGGGGAAAAATTAGCCGGGTGTGGTGGTGCGCTCCTGTAGTCCCAGCTACCCGGGAGGCTGAGGCAGGAGGATGGCTTGAGCACAGGAGTGTGAGGCTGCAGTGAGCTACGATAACGCCACTGCACTCTAGCCAGGGTGACAGAGTGAGACTCTTTCTCAAAACAAAAAGAAGAAGAAGGAACATGGGAAAATAGCTTGAAAAGGAGGGGTCCGGGAAGTATATTTTAGGATGGGGGAATAAGAATGTTGGCTAAAAATTTGTGTACAAGAGCAGGGAGAGCAAATATACCGAAGAGAGGAAGAGTACATTGAGCCAGTCCCAGAATGGGGGATGGAAGATGGGGCAGATGATAAAATTCCTACTGAGGAAGGACAGTTACAGGCATTATTCCCTTAACTGAAAAGGCAGTCTAAAACCGTACGATGTGAAATAATACGCTAGATGTAATATACTCATAGAAAACCGTCTGGGAGTAAATTGCCAAAAATCTTAGGGCTCTCTGGGCAGTCAGGATTACTGTATCCACCGTGTGGGTTATTCTGTGTCTGTCTTCCAAGTCTTCTTCATTGTGCAGGTATTGATCATGTAATTAGGAAAACAAATAAATTTTTTAAGACTCCAAGAGGCCCAGGAAGCTTCTGGGTCAGAGAAGGACGCACAGAAAGCAGTTGTTCCGAGTCCCCTGGGGTCACCCCAGGCCCCACCCTAGGCTTATGGAACTGGATCTTGGGGGGGCTCCCCAGTGACTCTGAAGGGCACCCCACTCCACTAGGAAAGCTGGCGCAGAGCTTTCTGGCAGCACACACATAAAGCTGCCTGGAGGCACAATGAGGCTTTGTAACACAGACACGGGCTTTGGTTCCAGGCTGAGGCGCCATCAGTCTCGTAGATCGATGGCCCCTCCGGGACTGCTGGCTCAGCAGCCAGTTCTTGGGCAGCAGCAAAGAAGCCTGACAGACTGCCGGGGGTTCAATCTGAGACTGGGAGCGCCCCAACCAGGCCCGAGGCTGAGGGGACAGGGTCCAAGACCACCCTGCTGAGATAGGAGCTTGCATTCGATTCCCCACAACCTCTGACCTTTAATCCCCTGCTTCTTGGCAGGGACTCATTTGGGTTGTCATGCCCTACTTTGAGTTCAGGTATAAAATGAGTGATAAATGATAAAAGCAAGTAATTTAGGGAACACTGATGGCGTGTCTAGTGCTGGGGAAACAGGGCACATGTTCATCCCATTTAATCTTCACAACTGTCCTATAGATGCTGATTCCTATTACCATCCCATTTTATAGATGAGAAAACTGAGGCTTAGAGAGTTAAGCTGCTTGCCCAAGGCTGACAACTAAGTGGCAAAGTCAGAACTTGAACGGAGGCGTGTTCACTGCAGAGCCTGCCCGGAGCTTTCTCACTTACCTGCCTCAGCCCTTGGTGTGCGTATTTGAGAGTCACGTGGAGGCAGGGTTTGGGCCGGGGCAAGGCAGAGTCGTGTGTGTGTGTGTGTGTGTGTGTGTGTGTGTGTGTGTGTGTTTTTCTCCATCACCCATCAGGAAGCTGGAGTGTGCCTGGGGCTGGCCTTCCCAAAGAGAAAGGCTCTTTTAAGGAAGGGACCCCTAAGAGGGGCCCAAAAGTTACCGTGTTCAATAGGGCATCGTTTCCAACTGTCGGAACTCACCAAATGAATCACAAAATAAAGCTCCGAATGACAGGATAATGAGCAATTCATTTGAAATGTAAAATAAATAGGTAAGTCTCTGGTGAGAAGGCAGAATAAATGGCATTTGGATGACATTTGGTGATTAAATTAGACAGTAATGAACTCGTGAATAAGGCGCCCAGAGATGGCTGGGGAGGGCGAGATTTTTCCCCAAAGCTCAGGACTTCAAGCCCCAGCTTCAGTCCTCATGTACGGGAGCCTCGCTGGGGGTCGTGGGCTCTGGGGTTTGCAGGTGGGCAACTGGCCCCCCTACCCTACCAGAGGCTCAGGCTGGAGGCCTGAGGAGGTGACTCAGGAGAAGCCACCTGGAGAGCTCCCCACTCCATGTGCCTTACCTATGGCCTGTTTGGGGCAAGAGGGTTAAATAAGAAAACTGTTCATAAACTACTCCCTTCAAGCGGTGGTACGTCATGCTCAACAAATGGAAGCTATTGTTTTTGGTTTTATTATTGGCATTATCATTAATGAAAGAGGAGCTGCTTGGAAAGATTCTTCTATTTGTTTCCAGATTGATGGAGTATTTATTGAGCGTCTTCTCACTGCCTACTTTGTGACCCGATGCAAAGCGGAAGCTCCCCAAGCTCCTGAAACTTAATGTCTCAAGTCTTCCTCCTCTCAGTTTTTTCAATGCGGCTCGTCCCAGCTCTGCCAGTGGCTCCAGCATCCATGGCTTAGGGGACACTAAGAGCCAGGAGGAGGGACATGGGCGGGAGGTCAAGGGGGGAACAGGGAGAGTCGGCTTCCAAACCAAGGAGGACTGGTGGACACATCTACAGCCCTTCAGGGTCTCTGGCAGCACGCACATCTCCCAGGTGGTAGCCTGGATCAGCTTCCGGAATCCAGGAAACCAATTCCTCACTTGGAAATCAATCAAGACATCACTTCTCGTTTTGCCAGAAGCAGCGGCCAGATGGATGCATTGGGCATCGGTCACTCTGTGCTGTTCGGAGCTCAGGCAGCTCCAGGACTTCCATGCTGGGGGTCAGGGCTGAGTGAGTATTTGTACTCAGACTTACAATAGGAGGATGAGCATTACCTTTGTGAGGCCTTTTCACCCCCGGGAGCCCTCCTAGTCCTCCCCACCTCTCTGTGACTACCCCTATGTGATAGACGCTCTTGGTGCCATGTCCCTCGGCACTCACCCCCACATACCAAAGCTGCTGGCTGCAAATACCTGCAACTCACTCCCCAATCCGTGGAACCACGACATCCCCTGACATGGTGGCCACTCCAGCAACATCCTAGGCACAGGCTTCCACACGGGATTTTTGGTGGGTCAGGGAAGGTGGCCGTCAACTAGAGCTCTAGATCTTCCGTGAGAACCACCCCCCCAAAACGTACCAACAGTAAGATTTACTCAGCCCCTGAACATGACCCCAAAGCTCAGAAGCCAGGGCCAAAGTGGAGGCCATCTCCCCGTTCACTCATTCATTTAAGACATGTTTACTTAGCACCTGATACGTGCCAGGCAATGTGGTGAGTACCAGGAATATAGCAGTGAGCAAAACAGCCTCAGTCCTATCCTCTCAGAGGTGAGGTCATAGAAGATGAGTGTGGCAGAGCCCAGCTAGATGCTCGATAATTCCCCGTCCTCCTCCTGGGTACACAGGAAAATGACATTTCCCAGCTCCCCTTGCAGCTGGGTTGGGGCCATCTGGCTGTGTTCAGACCAATGAGGTGCAGGCAGAAGTGGGCGCCACTTCTAGGTCTGGCCATAAAACCTCTGTGTCTTCATGTGCGTTTCCCCCTCCTCTTTTACACTGACTTCAAGGGCACAAGTTTAGGACGGGCAGAATCACAAAGCAGAAAGAGCCGGGATTCCTTACGTCTTGCTTGGAGGAGGGCAGCCAACCGGCATTGGCCAACCTACATGCAACTGCAGCTAGAGCGCGGAATATGGCTTCCTTCCGTTAAGCCACTGGGATTCAAGGCAGAGCCTCACCCACGCTGACTAATAAAACAGGCCGGGGACTGAGTGTGGGAGAGTGTGTTTTCCAAAGAGGACAAAATTATATCTCTCGTCCCACATGCTCTTATAATGTGACTTTGACAGACCTTCCATTGAGTAATGGGTTCTATGCCCCCCGACCCCCACCCCTGGAAACTGGAGAACTTGTGTGACTGCCTGGACAGGAATGACATTATGTGATTTCCAAATCTAGGTCATAAAAGGTGAGACAACTTCCATCTGGTTCTCCCGGGACACTCACTCTTAGAATCCAGCTACCATACTGTGAGGAAGCCCAAGCAGCCCATGGAGACTGACTTGGAGAGAAAACGAGGCCCTTGGCCCACAGCCTCAGCTGAGCCGGCAGCAACACACCAGGCATGTGAGTGGCCCATCTTGAAAGTCGATGCTGCAGCCACTGCTGAGCCAAGGCAGGCTCCCCCACTGATGCCACATGGAGCAGAGGTGAGTCATCCCCACGGAGCCCTGCCCAAATTGAACAAATTAAATGATGTTGTTTTAATTCACTATGTTTGGGGTGATTTGTTATGCAGCAAGAGATAATGGGAACCCCTAGGGACACAGGCCTGGGAGAGCTCCCTGCCTCACAACCTAAATGCCCACAAAAAGTTGCAGATTTTTTTAAATAATAAAAGCTAGCGTTTGTTGAATTGTTAATACATGTCAGGCACTGTGCTGAGTGTTTTACATATTTTTTTCTTATTTAATCCTCCTAACAACCCCATGAGGTGGAGGGTATTATTATCCTCATCTTAGAGAGGAGAAAACAGGCTCAAAGAACTTCCACAATTTGCCCACAGCTAGTGACTGAGGATGCAGAACCTAAATTCAGGACCTCCTGACCTGACTCCAGAGCATGCCCCTTAGCAGCTGCCCCACACGGCTGCCCGAAACAGGTCGACATACGTAGCAGATCCTCTGAGATGCTTCCCATTTCATGCCATTGCTTTCGTTTCAATAAAGGCAATTTAAAATTTTTAATTTATTTAAGTTTACACTTAAATATTTCCCATAAATCATTATCAAATACTACAGCATCTGGCCCAGCAGTTCTCTGGAGGCAGCCTGCATTGGAATCCCAATGGTGCCACTCACTAGCTAGCTGTATGACGTTAATCTCTCCATGCCTCAGTTTCCCCATCTGTAAAATGGGGTTAGTAACAGTTAGTTATGAGACTGTGTATGAAAAGTGTTTAGCACATAACAAGTGCATTATTATTACTGTTGTTGCTGTTGCTGCTGTGGTTGGCATAGTGAGTCTAAAGGGGAGGTGGCTCCATCCCTGGTTATGAATTTTGTCACCTGGAACTGCTGTCTATCCCGACCCAGTGATTCCAGTGACTCATGTCCAGCCTCCCCAGGGTTTCTGGCCTAGGTGAGGCAGGGAGGGGCCAGAGGGGAGGCTGACTACAGACCAGGAGCCAGGGGCAGAGGCTCCTAGACAGGTATGGCCAGGGGGAAATTGGGATGTGAGTTTGCATAGCACTTTCAAAGAGTCACAGTTACCAAGAAACATATTTTTTCTTCTGGGAAGTTGGGAGGCCCTTGTCCACTCTCCCTTCACATCCATCCCTCCCCTGTCCCTTTGGGCGGAGTCTGATCAGAGTCACTCCCACCACATCCAGCTTCGGAAAGTAGGCTGGGGGTGGGCGCAGCAGGAACCTGGGCCCTCACAGGGCCCTGCTGGGCTTCTCCACGGAGACACAGAGCCAACAGCAGCCTCAGTTTCCCCAAAACCCCCAAAGGTTGCTGGGGAAGGAAGAAGAGCCAGAGTGGGGAGTCTGGACGCTCCTACCCTAGGTCTGTCTCCACCCTCTGAAGTCAACGTTGTTAACCCAGGGGTGCTGCTCCCACACCCTCCCACCTCTAGGTGAGCATATTGCGAAGCTGAATAACATGATCAGGGCAAAGCTTTCTGGGGCAGAGGCATTTCGGCACTCTTAGGCAATGTGGCCTGGCGGCGCCGTCCGTGATTGTAGATAATAGCTCTATTAAGGCATTATGTTATTATACAGCATTATCATTAAGGTACTTTGTGTCCTGAACATACCTCGCACCCCTCCCGCACCCAATGACAGGATGGGGTTCCAGAACAATTCCTTAGGGAGGCTGAGAGCCCTGCCGGCCTCTCCTGTTCTCTTCCCCTAAAAGATGCTCTTGACCTCTCCATTCAGTGGCTCCTTCTTGAACCTAGATATTATGAGAAAGGAAAAAATGCTCCTGCTAGCAAATTTCCAAGCCTCCATCTCTAGCCACTTAGTCAAGGGGATGTACCTCGCTTGAGTGTGGGAAACAGGAAGACCCTTATCTACCCCCATTAGCCCCCAAGTTTGTCTGCCTGAGGCACCATTAGCCTTCAGCACAGGGATATGACATCTGTGCCCTGGCCTCAGGGCCTTTGCACATGCTGCTTCTTCTGCCCACATGCTGTTCCTCCAAGGTGTCCACACTGCTTAACCCTCACTCACTCAGGTTTCTACTCAAATGTCCTTTCCTTAAGGGGGTTCCTCTAACCTCCCTCCCAAAGAGCAACCCAAGTGCTCTTTATCACCTTATCTTGCTTAATTTTTCTTCCTAATTCTTGTCACTGTTCCTCATTACATTATATATTCATTGGTTCGGCTCTGGCCGGCCTCACTCACTGAAATCTAAGCTGCAGGAACATTGTCTCACTCACGGCTGTATTTCCAGCACCTGGAACAGAACGGGACACAGAGTAAGTGCTCAGCAGATGTTTTTAAATGAATAAGTGAAATAGATATTTACGCTTTTATTCGTTCCTCTACTATTTATTGAGTGGCTTCTGCCCCAGGGCACTGGAACTATAACAATAATGAGACCCAGAGCTGCCACTGGGAGTTCACGGTCCGATGGGAAGCAGGGAAGTTGGTGTCGCAGCATGAGCACAAAGCCAAGAGGTGAGACTGTCATGTGTCAGCCGATGCTCATATCTCCAGCCCAGACATCTCTTTTGAGCTCCAGACTCATATACTCAGCTTCCTGCTGGAAACGTTCACTGCAGTGGGAATTCGAAACAGGAATTTCCATTTTTCCTCTACACCCACACCCGCTCCCTATTCCCCCTCTCGGTCACTCAGGGCAAAAGTCCAGGCGCCATCCTCTATCCCTCTCTGTCCCACCCCCTGCACCCAACTGGCAGATCCCATCGGCTCCATCTCCAAAATATATCCCAGGTCCCACTGCTTCCTACCGCGTCCCTGTGCCTGTGTTCCTTCTCTAGGCCAACTCCCTAAACGCTGCCAGCTCCCCCAGCCGCCAGCAGCCAGAGGGATCCTTTTAAAATATAAATCAGACGAAGTTGCCCTTTGCTTCCAACGCCTCCCATTGCATCTAGAAAAAATTCAAACTCTGCCTGCCAACTTCTCCAACTTCATCCCACACAACATTCCACCTCAGCCACCACCCTCACTCCACACTGGCTCTCCTGTTGCTTCCCAAACACACCAGCATGGTTGCTTCTGCCTCAGGGCCTTTGCACTTGCTATTTCCCCTGCCCAGAAAACTTCCTCCCGCTCCTTGCAACGCCAGCTCTGTCTCATCATTTAGCCCTCAGGTCACATGTCCTTGTCTCAGAGAGGGCTCCCCTGACTACTAGACATAACCCACCCCAACCCCAGCCACTTCCATCCTGGGTCCCCCCCTCCAACTCCCTACATCGCGCTAACCGAAGGCCATCTGAAATGCTCGTGCTCACCTATGTGTCTAGAAAGTGTGTCTCTGCCATGCACTGGGACATGGACACTTGGGGCAGAGCAAATCACGTGATGGAGAGGCGTGGAGAAGGCAGATATGAGTCTCCTTGGGCTTTGTTGAGTCTGAGGGCCCTGGGCCTGGCCAGGGGGATGCCCAGAGGGCAGGAGGACTTGTGGGTTTGGAACTCAGGAGAGGTTCAGAGTTAGATGTTGGAGTCTGGATCGGCTCCCTGAGAAAGTGAGAAGAGGTGGTAGATTAACACGAGAGGTAGTTGGGAGCCACAGCAGGTCCTGAGCAAGCGGTAGGGGGACCTAAAGAGAAGGGGCTGGTCAGGTAGGCCAAGGGGCAGCAGAGCCTGTGCCTGGGGAACCTACTCAGGTGGTCCTTGCAGAAGGGCACCGGGAGGGAGCCACAAAAACAGGACCCCTGACACATGGTCTCCTGGGAGACCCTTCTTTCCCTTCTGCAGACAGCAGTCTGAAATGTCATCCAGGACCACAGCTGGAGCCCGAGCCCAGAGCCTGTCTTTGCCTGACAGCTCCACAGGTCCAGCCCCCCAGGCCCTGGGACATCAATCTGCCTGCCCCTCTGGCTCTTACAAGAGCCGCTGCCAATCGATGCCACTGACTCCAGTCAATAGGGCAGGGCCAGGGGCCTGCAGCAGAGAAATAATCACGGTGGTATGGCTGCTGACATCTGCAGGGACAGCTGTTTCATTAACCTGATGGGCCCCGCCTTCCCACTTGGCCTCTGCCCACAGGTGCCAGCTGCTCATCTTGCCCTGGTCCCTGGCTCCCTGCTAGGGAGAGCTGCACTGATGAGTGCACTGGGGCCTCAGGAGGCCAAGCGTCCTGCAGAAAACAGCTGAGGGGAGGGCAGCCAAGCCCTCCCAAGAGGAGCATCTGTTCCCAAAGTTCAGCAAGGGCAGTGTCATCCAGCGGTTAGGGACTTGGGCTCCGGAGCCCCTGCTCTGCCTTCTAGTCCCTGCTCTGCCAGTTTCCAGCCACATGGCCTGAGGCCAGTCGCCTGAGCCTCAGCTTCCCTGTCTGTAAAATGGGGACAATAACCCTCAGAGGGCTGTGGGGAGGATTAAATGAGATAGTGCAGGTCAAATGCTCAGGACAGCGCCTGGCACCTAGTAAGTGCTCAAGAAATACCAATGTCCGTTAGATGTCATCCTTGAATTTGTTTCACAATGAGGCTGGAATGGAAGAAAGAGGGCCGTGGGTTCCTCAGTGAATAGTCTCCAGTTTCATTTCCTCCCAGATTGTTTGACTTGGGGGAGACTGTGCTCAGCATTGTCTAGAACACTCTCCAGAATCAGCTGGTCAAAGCGGAAACGGTTTGCCCAGGTGCCCAGGCCCCCCATCCCGTGGCAGTCCTCCTCCAGGGAGCGGGGACTTCACCCAGCAAAGGACCCAGGGCTCCTGGAAACATTCAGGGCCCCCGGGGTCTCTCTGATCAGGGTGAGGAGGGGACTGAAGCTGGGCGTGGGGACGCCAGGGGGCCAGAGCTGGGCCACTTGCCAGCAGCAGCAGCAGGTGCCACCTCGAGCCTGGGCCCCCCGCGGTCTCCCTGGGCCCTGGGAGAGGGATGGGCCCTGCAGGGCGGCATTTGTAGCTCCTGGCACCAGGCCGGCCCCCCCTCCACAGCCTTGGGAAGGAACATGCTCTTGTTTTCTCTCTCCAGATGGAGTGGTTTCTATGCGCCAAATCGCAGATTTAGTTACCTCTCTCCTGGGTGGGCAGGGGGGTGCCTTGTCCAGAGAAGGTCCAAGCCCCAGGACATGGCTACCAGGTAGCTGTTGCCGCCCCCAGGTGGGCAGAGCGCATCTCTGCTCCATTTTGCAGAAGAGAAAATTGAGAACCCGAGAGCTTGAATGCCTTGGCCAAGGTCACTCATCTGCCAAATGTAGAAGGGAAGGTAGGAAGCCCAGGTTTCTGGCTCCAAGTCCAGTGCTCTCCCAAGGGTGGGGGAAGGGGTGGAGAGGAATCTCTTGGGGGAGTGACTTGAGGTCACCTGCTCTTGGCGGCCTGAAGCCCTGGGTGCTTTGGCCGCCACAGGGGCTTGGTCCCTTGGTCTCCCCTGCAGGAAGGCCCCATGGTGGAGGAAGTGGGAACAGAAAAGGGAAGCAGGAGGGCATGGTGGAGACTAGGAGGGGGTCCTGGCCTTGCCTTGATCCTATCTCCCCATGTGACCTTGGACAGATCCCCGCCCCTCTCTGAGCCTCATTCTCTTCAGCTGTAAAATGGGGACGTTTCATTAACAGACCGCTCCTCCTTGCTCTCCAACTTCAAAGGGATGATCCAATCCTCCAGTTGCCAAGTGAAGGAACTGACACTCAGAGAGGGACAGTGTCTCACCCAAGGTCACACAGATCTTCATGGAAGAGCCAGGCAAAGATCTGATGCTGACTAGAGACGGGCCACCAGTTCAGCCATAGGCGTCCTTTCACGGGCCAGTTCCAAGAAACCTCTGCCCAGACGGACCGGGCTAAGCCCAACCTTTGGGATTCTCCCAACACCTCACTTTTCCCTAGTCAAGCCTGTGGCTTTAATCCCAACATTGCCCAGGCTGTGGGCTTGCAGGTGGATTCCAAGATGCCAAGTTTTTTTTTAATGGGGAGATGTCAACCCACCCTGCAAAGGGACCTTCATGACTGAATCAGAGGGCAGGAGGGGCTCCAGCTGGCTCCTTCCTGGCTCCTCCTCTGAGTCCCCAGCCATGGAGAGCGTCACTGGCAGTGCCAGTGCCAGAAAGGCTCCGACTGAGACTTCACAAAAGCCAAGGGCAGGCCCTGGGCCTAGGCCAGGCCCGAGACGACAGGACTTTCAAAGCCCTCCCCTATATCAGAGCAGACAAAGTGCACTAACAGCCCACATTAAACATAACATTTTGCCAACAGTTTTTTAAGGGATTTTTATAACTTTGTTCTTGGAATTGTTTGGCTACCAGGCACTGACTTCATTGGCAGTGGCTATGGCCCCTCATCCATTCTCTTGCCTGCTCGGGAATTCTCACCACGCGAGAAAATGTAGCTGACAAATTGCTTTTGGGCATAATGACACATTTATGAATACCAAATGTAGTCATTAATGCAGTTGACCTAATGTTACATTTTGTAGACATTTAACATTTATTAATTTTGATTTCACAGTTTTCTTTTCCCATTTGGTAGCCAATAAATATTTTAAGGTCTCAGATATTTTTGCAGGATCCTTAAAAGCTCAGACACCCAAAGTCCTAGTGTGACTTTGAATAAGGAACAGGACTTCACTGGGCCTCAGCTTACCCGTCCTGCTCACCAGCAGTAGGGGAACCCTGCAGGGCTGACCCCCCTCAGGAGGGACAAACCACAGCAGGTCCTGCCTCGGCCAAGGCCAGCAGGGGCTGCCGGCGATGCCCTCGGAGAGATGCTCAGAACCACATGAAGACAGAGACAAAAACCTGTCTCTCACCCATGAAGAGCAAAGCAATAAAAAATGTTATTTTGCCAGTCGGTTGAATTTCATTTGTGTGGTTTGGAGTGTATTTTCTAGTTAATGAACCTGCCACATTTATGACTTCTCTTTTTCAATTCAACGGAGAGAAAGGGGGGAAGAAAGGGGAAAGGCTGCAATGTTTCCCCGGCCGGCCGGCTGACAGCTGCGGGGCTGGGCAGGGCTGCACAGCTGTGGGCCTAAGAGCCTGCTCGAGACAAGCTCTGCCAGGAAAGCGCTGGTGCATCGTGAGTGCAGAGCACCCTGGGTTAGGCCTCCGGAGGAGTCCTGAGTATAAGGTGTGGCCCAAAGGGAGCTGAAGGGCCCCTCTCAGCCCCCCCCGAGCCCCACCTCCGGGTATCTTAACTGGGAAAGGTGACTGGGGCTGCTGCCTTCCTCTGCCAGGCAGGCTCCAAGGTTGCCAGCTGACCTTCTACCCTAGTCAAGTAGGTTTGGGAGACAAGGCCAGAGAGACAGGGACACACCCAGGGGAAGAGGAGAGGAAGGGAAGCCCCTGGCAGACTTGCCCACTCACGAGGGGCAGAGTGATTGGGTCCTGAATTGTCCATGTCAGGGAGAACAGTGACTCCAGCCACAGACATGAACCCCTCTCCTTTCCCCATCCCAGTACTGTCCCCCGGGCTATTTAAGAGGCTGGGCAGCCTTCCAGGGAGCTGCCCAGCCCACAATCACCCCAGCGGGGGACATCTCTACCCACACCAGCCATGAATTGCAAGGGCAGCACATAGGAGGCAAGGCGACTTTGCAAGGCTGCAGCAGGGGTGGGCTTTGGCAAGCAAGCCCCTGTCCAAGCCAGAGAAATCCCTTTTCCTGTCTGAGCTCTGTGTCTATCTCTCCCGTCTCCCTCTGGCCTCCACTGCAGGCCTAGCTAAACTATGCGGAAGTAACTCACGTCCTCCTCCATTCATTTGTACACATTTATTCACATCTACAATGTGCAAGCACCGGGCTAGGCACTGGGTGGAAGAGAGACAGCCATGAACAAGGCCGACTGCAGCCCCTGAGCCCTTGGAATTCATGACGCTACTGGAGAATGGACAAGTGCAGCAGTCACAAGAGAATGACTCATACTCTGAAGGGGGAAATTCACAGTGGGGACGCCCCACAAGGACAGGATGGAGTATTCAGGGGAGACTTCCTGGAGGAGGGGACGGCTCAGCCAGGAAGGGAGGAGGGGATTCCCAGAGGGAGCCTAGAGCCAGGATAGTCCATTCTGCTCCACCACCCAGGGCTGGCAGAAGCTGCCCCAGATGGACAGCAGGGAGGGGGACGTCAGACCCCGAGGCTGGCCTCCACCTGAGCACCCACGTGGCCACCTGGAAAGAAGAGGGGAGTCAACGGAGTCTAAGTCCTGATTCCAGGCTGCCAGGTCCTCAAATCTTCCACTTTCCAGAGCAGCATGAGAAACTGAAAACAGCCAGCGCCTGGCCCTCCCTGGGGATTTGCATTTTAAGAGGGATCAGAGTCTGGAAGACCCCTGCGTCACCTCCACTAGTTCTCCATTCTCTGCCACAGGGAGCCTTCCGCCTCCTGTCCCTCCCTGCCTCCCAGTGAAAGCACACTGCATTACCTTTGATGTATTCTTGCTAAACATCTCACCTGACTCTGATAAAGCCTCTAGACATAACTGCCATTTTGCAGGAGCAAGGGACAGGAGAACACATTCAATGACACCTTGAAGATGCATTCAGCAAACTCCAGGCCCCAGGAAACTCCAAAGCATACCCAGCTCAGTTTCTTCACCACATCAGTTGCAAGCATGAGGGGTGGGTGGGCAGGGTGATGGGTTAACCTACAGATTAAATAAAATTTAAGAGACATATCAACAAATTGCAATGTCCAGATTATCCAAAAAACAAAAGAAACTGTTAAAAGATGATAACCAAAATTTGGACGGGAAGAAATAAAGCACAGTAGACACTACGGGGAATCAGATTGGCCATGCGAGCCAAATCCAGAGAAGCTCCTCCCAGCGCGCAGAGGAAAAAGATCAGGAAGAGAATGACACAAATGATAAAAATTGAAAATCATTAAGGCTTTAACCTAAACAGAATGTGTGTTCTCAAAGAAAACAGAACAAATGAGGCAGAAGCCATAATCAAGCGTGAAATAAAAGACAACTTAGCTGTGGTAAGAAGCCACCAGACTCTGGACATGGGCAGGAACTCACCGAGTTCCAAACAAAAATTCAATAAAAATAAATTGAAACCTTGCCATTAAAAAAACTGTATGGGCCAATGGGGGAAATTTGAACACTGACTAGATGTTGGATGATATTACGGGAATGTGGTTTATTTCTTAGGTGTGAGAAGAGCGTTGTGGTTATGTTTTGGGAAAGAGTCTTTATCTTTTAGAGATATGCTAAAATACCTACAGATTAAATGATGAGATGTCTGATTTTTGCTTGACAATAATACAGTGGGGGTAGTGGGTAGGGCTTTGAATAAAACGAGATCGATTGGCCATGAGTCAATGGATGATAAGCAAGGAGGAGGGTCATTATTACATGGTCTTTCCCATTGTACCTGTTTTAAAGTTTTCCATAATAAAAAGTAAAAACAAACAAAATAGGATGGAGGTGAGAACTCTCTAGACAGAAGTATCAGAGGACATTGCCAAGGCCTTGAGGCTGATAAGAGTTTAGTCAGTCGGAGGGTATAAGCAAGGCCCAGAGAATCAGGGCAGGTCAGAGGTACAGGGAGAGCCGGCCTTACAGAGCCTCAGGGCCAGTGGAGGACGGTGGAGTTTGCACTAATTGTCAAAGGAGCCATTACAGAATTGAGGGCAGGGAAATGATACATCCTGCCTTTAAAAAAGAGCCTTTTGGGCCAGCGAGGTGGCTCAGGGACTTACAAAAACAAAGGCATATTTGTCACTCACTAAACAGCCATGTGGGTCCGCTGGGGACTTTATTCATGTCACTTCACTCCAGGACTCAGGTTGGTGGAGCGGCCACTACCTTGAATATTGTTGGCCACCGTGGCACAGAGAGAGTTCCAGAGCATCTTGCACCAGCAATTAAACACCTTTGCCCAGCGTTTTGCACATCCCTCTGGCTTACAACTCTTCAGCCAGAACTGGTCACACGGTCACACAGCTAGGCTGTAATCCTAGGCCTCTGGGAGGCCGAGGTGGGAGGATCACTTGAGCTCAGGAGTTCGAGAGCAGCCTGAGCAAGAGTGTGACCCTGTCTCTACTAAAAATAGAAAACTTAGCCAGGCATGGTGGGTCACACCTGTAATCCCAGCTCTTCGGGAGGCTGAAGCAGGAGGATCGCTTGAGCCCAGGAGTTGGAGGCTGCAGTGAGCTATGATGACGCCACTGCACTCTACCCAGGGTGACAGAGCAAGACTCTGTCTCAAAAAAAAAAAAAGAACCTTTTGATTAGCAACATGTGGTGTATCCACACAGTGGAATATTACTCAGCCACAAAAGGAAATGAAGAAACGCCACCAACGTGGAGACATCATGCTCAGTGACAGAAGCCAGACACAAAGGCCACACAGTGGACAATTCCATTTATATGAAATGTCCAGAATAGGCAAATCCGTGGACAGAGAAAGCAGATTAGTGGTTGCCAGGGGCTGGGTGGAGGGGAGAATTGGAGCTGACTGCTAATGGGTACAAGACTTTCTTTCTGGGGGGATGGAAATATTCTAGAATTAGACAGTGGTGATGGTTGTGCAACATAGTGACTATACCAAAAACCGCTGAACTGTTGGCTTTAAAATGGTGACTTTTATGTTGTAGGAATTATGTCTCAATAAAAACAATTTTTAAAAAAAACAATCCTTTGGGCCATTCTGTGGAGAGTCAGCGACAGGCGGGGAGCCTGGAATCAGAAAGAACAGCAGGAAACGCCACGGTAGTCATGAAAGACAGGAGTGGCGGGGAAGGCGCCCCTGTTAGCTCCCCCTGGGTGCTGGCTGGGGAGGGGTAGAGAAGGAGCAGGGCTGACTCCCAGGTTTGGCCCTGAGCATGTGCGTAGACGTGGCAGACTGGGCTTGGGGAAGGAGCAGCCTTCGGTTCCATATTTGTTAGATTCAAGTGCCAGCATTGTCATCAGTGCTGTTCTCTTCCAGGGCCATAGTGGGACAGCCTTTCCTGGCTCCCCTGTGGTGGGGACGGGCAGTGTAACCAGTCTGGCTGGAAGGATGTGCAAAACGCTGGGCAAAGGTGTTTAATTGCTAGCGCGAGATGCTCTGGAACTCTCTCTGTGCCATGATGACCAACAACATTCAAGGTAGTGGCCTCTCCACCAACCTGAGTCCTGGAGTGAAGCGACATGAACAAAGTCCCCAGCGGATCCACATGGCTGTTTAGTGAGTGACAAATACGCCCTTGTTGTTGTAAGTCCCTGAGATTTTGAAGTGGTTGTTGGCACAGCACGACCTAACATGCCCTGACTCACACGAAGCCTGTAAGACATTCTCCCAGTTCCTCTGTGGCTTCCCTGCCGCAGAGCCCAGGGCAGCGTGGAGCGTAGAGCTGAGGCAGGGAGGAGATTCTCTTCAAGCCAACCATGCACGTGGTTAGCCTGGACCCTCTGTGCCCAGGGCTGGGTACATACATAGGAAGGACCCAAAAATTGTTGTGGCATGCAGTCCAGTGGGTGGTACCAGAGCAGAGGAGGGGTGGGGGGTTGAAATCAGGTGGAAAAGAGAAAGCAATTTGAAAAAAAGCAAATAACAGGGCTCAACCAGGTGCTAAGTTGAATATAATCAACTGCCACTGAATGTATGCAATGTCGACCATGGCGGTCACAGCTGTCCAGATGAGGGACAGCAGGGTGAACAGACCTGGGAGGGAGGCATGCTAAAGGAGGCAGCAGGCAGCCCCCAGAGTTCCCGGGTGCAGGAAATGCAGCCATGGCAGGCAAAGGCAAGGAGGCCGGGGAGGACCTGAGGGGCTAGGGAGGCAACAAGACTCCCCTGGGGTCTTCCACAAGGCTGTCCCCTGCAGGGACCCCTGGGAAGAGGAATCTGTTACTCTAGCGTCTTCAGCCCTGCCCCTCTTCATCTCTGGGGTAAGACCTGGGCTCTAAAAGGCCCCTGTTACAACACAGTCTTCTTACTGAGAAGGATCGAGTGCTGATGACAGATTAGCCCCCTCCCCCCCTCAACACCCTCAAGACACCAGGACCCTAAAGAGCTTGGGGTGAAGGGGCACCCCTGGGAGGGCATGATGCCACCAAAGACCAAACTTATGGCTTTGCCTCCAGCCTGGGGCAGAACTGGGTTCTTAACACCAGCCCCTCCACATGCCTCCCCCTCCACCCCGCTCCCTCTCACCGCCCTCCCCGCCCCCACCACAGCTGTTTAAGTCAGTCAGCACACATAGGGCAAAGCCACTTTGACTGCACCCTCTGCACGACCCACCCTAAGGCTCTGCTTTTGGGAAATCAGCCAGCCCCCTGACCCAGCAGCTCTGAATGCCAGGGAGGGAGGAGGCATGTGTCCAGTCAGCGGGCATTTAACAGCAGCACTTGTCACTACAGATGGCCTGGGAGGCCCTGCCCTCCCCAGGAACAGAAGAGATCCAATCCCAGCTGAGGCTGTCACCCTCCAGTAGAAATTGTTGCCAAGAAAAAGCCCACCCCCACCACTTCCTTGCTGCGTGATCCTTGGCAAATTACTTCATCTTTCTGAACCTCGGTATTTATATCTGAAAAATGGGAATAAAAAATATATACCCATTTCTAGAATATAATCCATGTAAAGTGCCTGGCATATAATGCATTTTCATGACACAATATTGTTGTTGCTGTTGTTATAATTATTATTATTAAGGTCTAAGAGAAGCCTCTCCTCTCTGCCAGACACTGTGAATAGCTTCACGGCAGCTCCCGGCTGGAGCAGGCTGGTTGTTTCGAAACAGGCAGAGCCAGGTTCAATCCCAGCTCTGCCATTACTAATGAATGACCTTGGGGATGTTGCTTAAATTCTCCATTACTCTGTTCCCCACCTATGAAATAGGGATATTAACAGTACCTATCTTCCAGAATGCGCTGGCTCAAAGGAAGAGTTGAATGCCTACTGAATAAATTAATAAAGGAATGCAAACTGGCATGCTATCTGGGTGCTTTCCGTGACAAGCAACAAAACCCCATCCCAAGTTAGTCCATGGGGAAAGGGTATTTAGCAGCTCTGATAACTGAAAAGCCTGGATGATAGTGCTAGCATCAGACACAGCTGGCTCCAGGGACTAAACTATATCCTCTGACCTCCTAGTGCTCATTGTCTCTCTCTCTCTCTCCCTCCCTCCCTCTCCTTCTGCACACAGCTTCCTCGATGTGGCAGGGGCAGAGTGAGGCCACAGACAGCTCCAGCTTACATCATCCCAGCTAGTGACTTCAGGGGAAAGAGAGAATGCAAAATCCCAGAGAACTCTGACTGGCCCAGCCTGGCTCTCACAGCTATTGTGCAAGGAGGGAGGGGTGCAGGGAGGAAGAGCTCCCCATAACCAAACAGAGTGGGTGGGGGATGTTCCCCCAGAGGAGGGGGTTCTGTCACCGGGAGAAGAGGGAGGAGAGATGCTGGGCACACGCAAATAATATGGGTATGTGGGGTTCCAGCAGGGTGGTTGGGCAGCTGGCCAGGGCGGGGCTGCAGGCTGTGACCACAGAGGGAGAGAGGGAAGGCAGCGGAGAGGAGAGGGGACGAAAGTGGAGGGGAAAAAGGGAAGGGGGTGGGGCCTGGGCCCCCAGAGTTGAGCCTCCGAGCTCAGCATCTGTATGGGCCCCCAGAACACACACATCCACTGTGTAGCAGGCACCCTGTTTGCATGTGGCTAACCCCACTCTAGTCCCAATCCCCTTTGGCACAAGGTGACCTTTGCCACAGTGATTGGTTTAGATAAAACAGGTCTGAGCTGATCCATTCGTGTCATTCTCTGGCCACAGGTATTGGCTCTGAAGAGGGTCAGTCAGCCCACCTTAGGGCTGAGGACTTTTGCTGGGATTCTGGGACACAGACATCTCTCTCCTTCTGGACTAGGAGGTGTGGCTGGAACTATGCAGCTCTTTTGCCACCATGAGGAAGACATCCTCCAGTCAAAACTATACCAGGAATAGAAAAGAGTAGAGAGATAAAATAATTAGGCCCTTGATGACACTATTGAGCAGCTGAGTCAAACAACCCTGGAGGCTGACTTACCACTGGACTCCCAGTGACACACGCTTAAGTCCCTCTTGTGGTTTAAGCCACTGTGAGCTGAGTTTTTCCACTACATTTCTGCAGGGGCATCAGGAAAGCTGGGCAATGGGGATGAGCTACCACCTCCTCCCTGAGGCCATAGGGAGCCAATGGCTAAAGGGGGTCTGTCCTGGTCAGGCTCCACAGAGAAACAGAACCTGTAGCCTGTGTACACATGTACAGGGAGGGAGGGACAGACATTGGTTGATTTAAGGAATTGGCTCACACGATTATGAAATCTGGCAAGTCCAAAATTTGCAGGGCGGGCCGGCAGGCTGCAGACCAGGAGAAGAACTGATGCTGCAGCTCAAGTCCAAGGCCATCCGCTGCAGAATTCCCCCTTGCTCAGGGAGGTCAGTCTTTTGTTCTACTCAGGCTTTCAACTGATTGGACATTATGGAGGGCAATCTGCTTTACTCAAAGTCCACCACTTTAAATGTTAGTCTTATCCAAAAACACCCTCACAGAAACATCCGGAATAAAGTTTGGCCACATATGTGGACATCATGGCCCAGTCAAGTGGACACATAAAACTAACCATCACAGGGTCCCCAGATGCATCTTGTTCAACCCCCTCATGCATAGATGAAGAAACAAGGTCCAGAGCGGCCCAGGGGTCTTCCCAAAGTCACACAGCAATGTAATAGCACAGCCTAGCTGCCTCCATCCTGACCCGCAGGTTGGTGGTCTCTGGACAGCCCCCCTGCTCCCGCATGGCCTGTGGAAACCCAGGGACCACACGAGAACAGGAGCCACAGGCAGCACACCTGAGTACTTGGCCCGAGAGAGCGAACGCAGGCTGGCATGGAATTTATACATCATTTACGTGTTGTTCTCTAAAGTTCAAAATATACAGAAATTCCCCAGTTCTGCCTTTTTCCCTATGGCTTCCTAGTTTCAGCTGCATCTGTTTGGAAGGTCCCCAGGGAGCACTGATTCTCTGGGTTGGTCACCAGCCACCTGCCTGTTCCTGTCCCCTGATGCTGGCCCTGAGACTGCATGAGCCACAGGGTCACAAAACACTTTCTTCAATCTGATCCAGGTTTTCTGGTATGTAAATGCACCACTGCCCATGTGGGAGTCATTTTTAGGTGGTGCACAAATGGACATTTTTTATTTTAATAGTCATGTATTCATTTTTATGTTGCTCTGAATTTATGACAGGGGATGCTGGTTTCCCATTTATGGTGGTGATATAAGGATTCTCTTTAAACTAAATTTCAGTTTTTTAAAAGTGAGTCAATGGAAATAAAAATAGTAAGTAAATAATAGAACAGGCAGTATGTCGATATGGCCAAAACGGAGATGAAATGACTGAGATTTTTAGAAATGCTGGACTGATTGAAATGTCTCCTGCCGCCATGTCAACCCAGTTCCACCCAGCCCCTCATAAGCAGGAGTGAAGGGAAGGGGAGGGGATCTCACGTGTTGGGATGAAGTGCCTCGTTAGCGCTGAGACACCTGGCCCAGGCTGCATGGCATGTCCAGCCACCTTGCCCCAGAATCCTGCAGTCCCAGGAAAAGGGTCCCACCACCAGTTCTGGGGATCCAGCATCTATCAAGGGAGCATGTCACCAGGACCCACTTCCTCCCATGCCTCCCAGAAGGGGAGTCGTATTTTCCCACCCAGACCACCCACCAACATGGAAACAAGCCATTTCTCCATACATAAAAGCCTGCAAGGTAATTAATATCCCCACCATTTAACTCAGCTGTAATACTCTCACTGTTAATAAGCCAGCTAAGAGCTCCGCTTGAAATTAATAACTTGCAAATGACCCGAGAGCCCTAGTTTCATACCTTCTTTTTTTAAAACAAAAAAAAAACAGAATTTAAATAGAAAAGCAATTTTCATTTATGAGCCAGTATCATTATTCATAACTGGAGAATTGTAAGGAGTAAAAGCCTCTTCCACTCAGTTAGAATCTCAAACATCACAGGAAAAGGGTTCCGACCGTATCTAGCACCGGGGATAAGGAGGCAAGAAATACGAATCAAAAAGGAAAAAAAAAAATCCGTGCAGCTGCAGGTCTACACGGCCGCGAGAGGAGCAGGTCCTGGCACCTGTCCCTCTATTGCAGTGATAGAATCCGGTGCTTGCAATCACGGCAGGGCTGAGGCTGGCAGGGGAGAAATACACAAAATGCCAGCGTGTCATATCCACACCCTCCAGACACAAGCGATAAAGTCTGATCTTAAACTGCAAGGGAAGCTGGAAGGGAGAGAGCACAGGCAGTGCATGGGGAAGCAGAGGTGAGATTAGAGGCTCAGGGGAGAGGAAGGAAGATCTGAGGTGGGAAGGGCGGAAGAGAGGCGACTGTGCGCTCTCTCCCATACCGATGGCCCAGCCCCGGGGGCCCAGCCTGGCCTCATTCCCCTCCAGCCACCTTGTCCTGGGTGCTGGACACTTGGCATGTGTGATCTCATTTTTAGCCTCCCAGTAATAACCCATATTTGGTACAGGTGAGGAGATGAGGCTCAGAGAGGTTAATGAACTTGCCCTGGGGTTGCCCAGCCAGTGAGTGACAGAGCTGGGAAGCCAACTCAAGTCCCTGCCAGGCTGAGCCACCAGCCCCTTGCATCTGCACAGCAGCTCTGTAACACTCTGTAACACTGTTGACATACTTTACCCAATTCAGCCACACAAATAATAACACCAACAGCTGCTCTGTTTGAAGTCTTCCCCGTGGGCTAGGCACCGTCTAAGCCCTTTACCTGGATTAACCCATTAAAGATTCACTCTAATGAAGTAGATATTGTTCTCCTCCTTTTAGAAGTGAGGAAACTGAGGCACAGGGAGGTCAGGCTACAAAGTCGCTTGGTCAGCGACTCAGCCTCCACAGCCTGGCTCGTAGCCCCGAGTGTGCGTGGCCCTCACGCCAATCCTAATAACAGCAACAACAACCATAGCCAGATGCCCACCGAGCACCAAACACTGTCCCAAGCCCTTCCCCTGTGTCAGCCCCTCAGTCCTCATGGGACCCCCTGAGGGAGGTGCTATTACCATCCCCCATGTTACAGGGGAGGCAACTGGGGCACAGAGGAGTGTGGCTGGCCCAAAGTCACACAGCTGGAGGCAGAGCTGGGATTCAAACCCAGAAAGAGCAGCTCCAGGGTCTGTGTTTTTAGCCTCTTCACTCTTATGCAGTGACAGTGGGACACTCGAGTTGCCCTGTGGCTCTCCCAGGCTGTCCAGCGGAAGCATTTCTGCCTCATCCACCCCTCAGCTCCTGAGCTCTTGCTCCCCTACCCCCACCCTGCCAGCTGCCCACTGGCTCCTGCAGGCTGAGCCCCTCCTCCTGGCTCCAACAGCAGCCACCTCCACCGCTGCCCTCCCTCCCTCTCTCCTGTGCGGCCCCCTCCCCAGTCATGCCCTCTCTAAGGACTAGAGCAGGCTCAGAATATCTGAACTCCAAAGACCTGGCAAGTCATCTCTTCCACTCCCATGCCCATTCTACAGGCGGGAAGACCGAGGCCCCAAAGAGGATGACCTGACTTGCCCAAGGCCACGTGCTGCTCTCACTCCCTGCTGAACTCAAGCAGCCTGCTCCACAGCCTCCTGGTGCCACCCCAAGCCTGCACCCTCATCTCTTCCCCACAACTCATGCCCAACACCAGCATGGAGTGAAACCTCCTACCAGGGTCCCAGGAAGAGCTCTCAGCAACAAGATGCTCCACCAGTTGGCGGGACTGGATCCCCATATGGGCCACCTGCTGCATGAGGCTCGCGGCCCAGCCTGGGCTCCACAGCTACTGTCTCTTGCCAACTGTTTGCGAGACATGCCCTGTTAGCTTTCAGGGCAGCAGAGGAGGCATGCCCAGGTGCCTCACACAGGAATCAGGTCCTGTCCCTTGTGAGACACCAGATTCCTTAGGCAGTAGTTCCCAAGTGCCAGGCTATGAACCAGCTACCTTGGAATCACTCCTCAAATATAACAGCTTCCTGGGCCCCACTCCCAAAAGAGTGTGATCCAGCAGGTCGAGGGAAGGGCCCAGGAATCTGTATTTTAAAAGCCCGTGTGCCCATCCAGGTAATTCTGGCAAGCAGGCTTTGGAACCTCTGCTCAGAGCACTTCACTCACAGAGGGTCAAACTTAGGGGCAGTTAAAGGACCATTTAGCCTAGCCCACCCCTTGTACAGATGGGAACACTGAGGCTCATGGGGCTTCTCCTGAGCCACAGAGTGACTCAGTGACAGGGCTATGACCCAAACACAGGTGTCCTGGCTCCCAGAGCAGAATGCTTACCCTTCTGTTAAGACTTCTTGGGGGACAGCAAGACAGTCCTAGCTCAGGGCAAGAGATCATGCTTGGCACAGAGCAAGACCTCCATGGAAAACTGTCAGACAGGAATGGAGAGCATTGAATTAGGGACAGATGTCACCTGTTTCTGCTCGTCTCTCCTCCATTCCATGAGGTCCTGGTGGGGCTTAGTTGCAATGCTCTGCACAACACATTCATAGGAACATAAGAGCACGCACACACACATGCACGTGCTGTGTGTGGATGTGAGACTGGGCCAGGCTGCACAGAGCTCCCATCTCCCCGACCACACTGATTGGCTCGGCATGAACACCTGACCCAAGAAGACCAATCAGAGTCTCTCCTGAGACTTGATATTTGAACCCTGGCAGGGAGGCTCTCCCTTCCTTTTGGGGAACAAGTTGTAGGGGTGAGACTTGGGGCTACCAATGGCCTTCTTCCCTAATGCTTGGAGAAAGCCCACGTAAGAACACCCAAAGGGAAGCAGACTCAAAATATGGAAAATGGTGTCCTGAGAATAGCATCTGGGCTCCTGGATCTAACCTTGCCTGAAGCTGGACATCCCTGAGCATTCAGTGATATGAGCCGATAAATTCACTTTTTGGCTTAAGCTAGTTTAAGATGGGGTTTCTGTCACTAGCTACCAAAAGACTGCTGACTAATATAGAGGTTCTGGGACAGACCTGTTTGGAGGCAGAAAGCAGGAGGCAGGAAGTTTAGTTGCCCCCAGCCTCTTCCCACTGTGACTTTCTAGGGAGACCCTTTGCCCTTTGCCCTGGTGAGGCATGTGTCGGGCCATGAGGAAGGCTGGAATCTTGGGAGAAGCCACCTGAAGACAGATGACCAGAGGGAAACGTACTGGACTGAGAGCCAGACCCTCTGGGTTCCTCCACTCCTAAGCTGCGTGACCTTGACCGGGCAAGCAACCCCTCTGCATTAATCATGTCTTTTATTTGCTGTGTTCTGATACTTCGTTGCCTGGGGCCTTGCTGACCCTGGAGGGTTAGCCAGTTCCCAGAGATAGTAAACAACTTGCCCTTGAGCCCATTGCCTCTAAAATGCAAACCGACCAGTCCAGAGCCCACACCCCCACCACTTCCTCTATCCACCTGCCCAAGTCACCCCAGGGCCAGCCCTCAGACAACTAGGGACAGCCCCTGTGGCCCAGAGCCCACTGAAATTATTCAAACTAGCCAACCCTAAGCTGGCTTACCCTGCCTTATCCATCCCTTCTCCTGGAAACCACAATAAAGGCTCTTGCCCACAAATGCCCCCACCGCCTCTGCCTCCTGACTGGCCCCGGTGCTTCCCTATGTGGCCCCCCCATGGATGACAAGCACCCTCCCCTTGGGATCTATGAGTATAACAAACTATCCTTCCAATGGCAGTTGTCTCCTAATCTACTGATCTCATCATACCTGAACAATAATAAAACCTACATTTTAAAAAGTCCTCTGAACCTCAGTTTTCCTATTTATAACCCAGGGTTGCAGCCCCCACCCTGCCTCATGAAGTCTCAGCAGGAATCAGACGTGATAATATTGTAAAAAGCCTTGTGACTACAGAGGGCTCTGCACACGAGAGGGGGTACATTCAAATCTGACGACGGTCTTTCAAGGACACCAGCGTCAGCTTGTCTTTGGAGCAGGTAGGGCTGGAATTATCACCCCACTCCCCAGATGGGTAAACAGAGGTACAGCAAGGTAAATGACTTGCCAAGGACACACAGCTGGTTTTCCAAAGATCCAGGACTACAGATCAAGAAACGGGAGAAAGTGTAATCCAGGCAAGCTGGGGTTAACCAAGGAGAGTATCTTGGAGAGGTGGAGACAAGCACACACCACACACATGAACATGCACGTATGTACACACACACGTGTGCACCCTCTCTTTCTGCCAGCCCTGGCTGAATCAAGAATGCGTGCGGTGTAGAGGACTGGCTACACAATTTCCCTGTCCCTCCTGCTCCTAATTTCTCCCTCCTCGTCCTTGGACACAAATGGGAATCTCTTTCAGGTTCACAGTTAGGCCCCTTCTGCAACTGGCATTGTTTCCACACCTCACCACGTGACTCCCCCTCTAAGCTTTCCTGTGCCCGCTCTCTCAGCCCAGAGAAGCCTGACAAATCCTTCCTGCAAACGTGCATGTCTCAGGCTCAGAAAAACCTCCCAAAATAAATTAAAAACCCTTATGAAGTGATTTCAGGTGACTCAAAGAGTTCTTTCACAGCAGCGTTTCTGGCGTGCTCTCTCCCCAGATCACAAACATTTCCCATCTACAATAGCCACTCGAGACCAGTCCAAAGACAGCCAGGGAAGCCCATTGCTCCAAAGACCCCAAATAACTGGACCCCAATGATTAGACACTACCCACCTTCCCACCAGCAGTGTGTTGGGGGCTGGGGTAGGAAGACAATGGTCTCTTGTGCAGATAGACAACAACAACACTTGCAATAATTGTCAGTACTGGTAATTGCTACTTCCTATATGCCAGGCACTGTTCTAAGCACTTTGAGTTTCTTAGCTCATTTAGTCCTCACACCAAATCAATGAGACAGGTATCATTACTGTGCCCATTTTATAGATGGGGACACTTGCAAAGACTAAGACATTCTGACAACCCAAGATCAGCACCCTCACATGGCAACGATCACTGGAGCAGAGAAAGGGCTGCCTCTGTAGGTGGGGCATGCCATTCCAATTTGCCACAGTCCCCACCAGCCCCTATTGTGTTACACCGGTCTGCCTGGTTCATTTAAGTCACTTGCTCTGGCCCTATGGGTGTCTGAGCTTGCAACCCCTACACCACACTGCCGCCTCCCCTGTGCCTTCCTCCACTTCCATCTGGATCTTAAGGAATCAGGATTTGGGCCCTGCAGATCTACAAAAAGCTCCACCCTTCCCCTTCCTTCAGACCAGCTTCTCCAGGAAGCCTTCCCTGCTCAATCATCAGCTCTACAAACATCTGAGCTGAAAGGATTCTTGGAAGGTGCCTGGTTCTAACTCATCAGTGACAGATGAGGGCACTGATGCTCAGAGAGCCAGGAAATGCTGCTCCCCCTTGGCCACACCCCCTAATGGTCATCAAGTCCTGTCCGCCAGCAAGGCCTCCATTCCCATTCCTACCTGTGAGGGAAGTGGGGCTGGTGTTGTTCTCATGCCCATTTTACGGATGAAGGAACTGAGACAAGACGCTGGGTCTCTCTTTGCCATGCTTGAGGCTGCTCTCACTTCCGAGGGCTCCCTGACCACAAGCCAAGCCTGTTTTCCTCCCATCGTTCCCAACTCTTCCATCGGTCCCTGAGCTCTAGAACCACCTCTGGGCCCCCTCACCCTCGCCTGGTAGAGGGCCTCAGGGAGCCCTGGCCTGGCGTTGCCCATGAGGCTCCTCGCCCGATATTCCAGCCCATCATTCTACCTCCTCCTGGATTCTGCCCCTAACTTCCCAGCTGAAAAAGGAGCATCCCAGAGAGGCTAAATGTGACCCAAGGTGGCACAGTGACTCCTGGCAAATCTGGGATCAGTACCTGACCCCAATGCCTGTCTTACCTTGTTTTTCTCTCCACTCTGTGACCATTCCCCCAGCTTGGACCTCCCTCTGGGGACCCTGGCCACCTGGGAGACATCCTCTTTTCTGAGGTGGGCAGTGGAGTCTTAGACCCACCCCAAGATAGTCATTTTCTCAGAGCCTTTGATACACATGCCCTGGCAGGTCCCTCAGCGCCCCCTCCCTCCTACTCCCAGGACTCTATCTCTGGATACCCGCAAGGCTGTCCATACAGCTGTGCATGTTGTGCACTGCTCGCCCAGCACAGCCACATGCTGCAGTGCTAATTGTCACTCACTAGGCATAGCCACATATCCTGCACGGTGCAGCTGCCAACTGCAGGAAGTGCTGCAGCAGCTTGCCACTCCCGGGGACCAGGGAGCCTCTCCTTCCCCACCACTAAATTCCCTCCAGCAACCCAGAGGGGCCACCAGGACTGGCAGGAAAGATCCTCTGAGTAGGGGAAATCTTGCTTGGCCGTAATTAAACTCCACTGCTGCGCAGGCTGCAGACAAAAGGGAACCCATAATGGGATTAGAATTGTCATAAATTAAAATCATAAATTCAATAAACGCCTTCTCGGCCTCCCTCTGGAAATGGTTGGCCCACAGCAGCTGGCTTTGATAGGCATAATGGAGGGGCCATAGGAAGACAGGTCAGTGCCACCAGACAGGCTGCAGGCTCAGCTGCCAGCCCAAACTGGCTGGGGCCAGGTCAGGGGACCCTTCTCCAGAGCACACTCCCACAAGGGTGGGCCACAACAGCCAGTGGTGCTCCAGAACCAGCAGTGGCTCCCTATCGCCCCTCTATTTAATCCAGCCTAGCTCTTTACCAACTTCCTGCCTTAGGATTTGCTGGCACACACCTCTGCCACCCATCACCTGGGCATCCATCAGATGGCCTTTGGCCTCAAATGTAGGTGGTAGAAAAGACATATTTGACACAGGAAAGTTCTGGGTTTGAATCCCAGCTCCAGTACATGCAAGCAACAAGACCTCAGACCAGTATGTGCATTCAGGAGCCTTCTCCCTCCCTCCCACCCTGAGAGCACCATCCAGCCACCCTTCTGCTCGTCTTGTCATTCTGCATGTTTTTATGGAGTGCCATAGTCTTGCCAGATCTATGCTAATCACTGGGGGAAACAGCAGTAAACAAAGCAGGCTTACTGGTTATGGAGCTGACATTCCAACGTGCGAGACAGACATAAACAGGCAACACCATGAATAACAGATTATAATTGCAGAGGAGCCACAAAGGAGACCCAACCAAGTTGGGGAAGGAGGCACATGGTGAGAGAAGATTTTTGTGAAGAACTAAAGGCTGGAGATGAAATCTGAAGGATAAGCCAAGAGAAAAGGGTAAGGGGGACATGGAGAGCTCTCAACATGGGGGAGAGTATGTGCAAAGGCCCTGGGGTGGGAGCAGCAGAGGATCCTCGTTTTGTGGAGCCTGAAGTTTATACGACATGGGTGGGGGGAGAGGGTTTTAAAAAAAGAATGCAAAATTAGATATAAAAATTAATACTTATTTAAAGTGAAAAAGTGTTAAAAATGACTTTTTTTTTTTTTTTGAGACAAGGTCTTGCTCTGTTGCCTGGGCTAGAGTGCAGTGGGGTCATCATAGCTCACTGTAACCTCAAATTCCTGGGCTCAAGTGAGGCTCCTGCTTCAGCCTAGGACTACAGGCACGCTCCACCATGTCCAGATAATTTTTTATATTTTTGTAGAGACGGGGTCTCACTATTGCCCAGGCTGGTCTCAAACTCCTGGCCTCAAATGATCCTCCTGCCTCGGCCTCCCAAAGCGCTAGGATTACAGACATGAGCCACCATGCCCGGCCTGATGATACATTTTTTAAAGTTGACAAATACCACAAAATACAGGAAAAAATATATTTTTATTAACTGCCTAACACACTTCTATAATTTTTTTTCTTACACTTTTGGCTGCATACTCTTGGATTTCCTCTTCAAATGTCAAGATTTTGTAATATTATTTTCTAGAGAGAGAGACAGAGAGAAGACAGATAATTCCTCCAGCATCACTGAGTGAAATACACAGACACACACATATGTATATATATCTACATACATATATAGAAATATATTTTGTTATATGAAATGCACAAAACACTTGGCTTCACACACAGACACACTTTTTGTCTGTAAAGCTGCTCTGGGTTTGTGCCCTGCTGTGGCTGGCAGAATAATGCCCCCCCAAGACTACACCCCAATCCCTGGAATGTGTGAATATGCTGGGTGACATGGCACAGGGGAATTGGGCTGCAAATAAACTGACCTTAAAATAGGGAGACTCCTGGATTATCCAGGGAGGCCCAGTATAATCACAGGGGTCCTTAAATGTGGAAGAGCAAGAGAGAAGAGGGGACCAGAGGGACAGCAGAGTGTCTACATCCCCAACGTAGACAGGGAACGGGGCCCCAAGCCAAGGAATGCAGGTGGCCTCTAGAAGCTAGAAAAGGCAAGGAAATGAATTTTCCCTCTAAAGCCTCCGGAATGAAATGCAGCCCTGCCGATGCCTTGATTTTAGCCACTATGCACGTGATCATTTGTTATAGCAGCAGTAGGAGGCTAATACACCCACAAATACAGGAATCCTGAACAATTCCATTTTACATGATTACCACTGAAAAAAATTTTATATATATATATATAAAAAAAAATATCTCACACTTATACTCGTACATGACGCACCCTCACACATTTCCGACAGGCGAGCACTCCCATTTTGAGGAAAGGTTGATGAGAACCAAATCCTCCACTTAAAAACGTCCACACCGATGACTAGCTCCCCACTCCGTAGAGGTCAAAGCTTCTGGGCCATGCACCATAGGACGTGATCACCTCGTGCATCGACCCCAGCCCTGTGTCTTCATGTCCTGGCCTCGGGCAAGTCACGGGCAGGTGGTAGGAGCACTCCTCAAATAGACTCAGGGACAGTGACCCACATACACTATCCTGTTGAACCTGCACTAAATGAATGCCCCACTCAACTTTGCCTTAGATGGATTTGAAAACTGCCACAGTCACTCTAGTGTCCCCGACCTGATGGCAGCAGAAGGTGGAGGAGCCTGTGTGAACAAACAGTGGTCTTCATGGATTACAGTTGCAAATTTTACAAACACACCTAACCCTGTGCACCCAATGCTAGGGCCCCTCTGAGGGCCTCGGGAGGGACCTATACAACAGAAGGCCCCTGAGCCTTGAGGGCCACCAGAGTGTGGCAAATCCACACCTGCCTTGTCCAATTCCCCAGTGGTGAGCAGGACAGTGCCAGGGTCAGATCACAGCGGCTGCCAGGTGGTGGGTGGACTGGAGGAGAAGAGGTGGATGGTGGGCAGGTCACTGAAGGAGTCCCAGGGAGGGACGATCAAGGGACGATCGGGGCAGTGGGGAGGGTAAGGCAGGAAAAGCATAGAGAACCACTGAGCAGGTAGCAGCCACAAGACTTTGTGACAAGCTGGAGGTGGGCTTGGGGAGGGGCAACGTCAGGGCTGACTCCAAGCTTCTGGCTGGGAGTTGGGAGGATTCCAAGGGGTGGAGCCCACAGGACAGAGAAAAGCAAGTCTGTTCTCACTTCCCTACAGCTGCCAAACCACCACACTGGGACAACACGAGCCTAAGGATGCTCCTGCAGGACCCCACCCACCCCCCAGCCCCGTGCTCGCCCCTTCCTCTTAAGCCCCCCACCCCTAACCCCCTGGAGGTCTCCATCCCTCCCACCCCAATGCCCAAGCCAAGCCAAGAGTCGTTGTGAGCACTTATTAAGCCACTAATTAATTGAATTTTTCCCCCTCATTGCATGCTGTTAATTAGTTTCTTGTAGTAACAGAGACTATTATTCTTGGAAGTAATAACTTGGTCCGGGAGGCAGTTTTAATGCTACTTATAATTACCGGAGGAGGTAGGGTCTTGGGCTCAGGTGGGCCGGGCTAATTCAGGAAAGAAAAGGAGTAAAGTCAGCACAGTTCTCTCTTGTCTAAAAGATGACTTTCATTTTGTCTTAACATTCTTCTGCATTTTCCAAATGTTCTCCAGTGGAAAGCATTATTTTTATAATATCAAAAGTAAATTTTTTTAAGGCAAGGAAGACCTTAGAGTGTCTAGAAAAATTGTCCCTGGGAGAATGGAACTATAGGGGGCTGGGTTAGGGGCCAGCAGGGAGTGGGCACCATTTGCTCCACAGCTTCTGTTCCAGGCTGTTCTTTCCATTCCCTCCCTGTGGTCCCACAGCTAGTGGGCACCAAAACCAGGATGCAAAATCAGGGCTCTGACTCCAAGTCCGGGGACCTAACACTGATGCTGGCTTTCTGATGGGTAGCTGCGTCAAGGGAAAATCAGCTGGGAGTAAAGTCTTTCCCCGATCAGACATCAGGAGGCCACAGGGAGATGATGAACAAGCAGCATGAGAAATTGCAAATTGCAGGGGTGGGCACAGTGGGTCATGCCTGTAATCCTAGCACTTTGGGAGGCTGAGGCAGGAAGATTGCTTGAGGCTAGGAGTTCGAAACTAGCCTGAGCAAGAGCAAGACCCCGTCTCTACAAAAAATAGAAAAATTAGCGGGGCGTGGTGGCACGTGCCTGTAGTCCCAGCTACTTGGGAGGCTGAGGCAGGAGGATCACTTGAGCCCAGGAGTTGGAGGTTGCAGTGAGTTATGATTATACCACTGCACTCTAGCTGGGGCGACAGAGCAAGACCCTGTCTCAAAAATAAATAATAAATAATAAAATAGAAATTGCAAATTTGCTAAGCCTCTTGCCTCCGTTTCCTACCTCCTGTAGCTTGTATTCTAGTGAAAGAAATAGACAAAGAAACAAGTCGACAGAAAACAAACTAAAAGAGAAGATTGTGGGGGCAGAGAAATGTACCGTTGATAGGATAGTCAGAGTCTCCTTGAGGAGGTGATATTTAAGCTGGGATCAAAAGGATGAGGGAATTAAAAAAAAAACAAAACAGCAACACAAAAAGTATATTCTAGAGGAAGGTCTGTGTTTATCTCTGAGGAAGGGCCTCGGCCACTCCCTGGCCAGATTCCTGCCTCTTTCCCAGAGCCCAGCAAAACACTATCCCTCACACCAATAAAAGCCCTCGTTGACCTCGTTAACCTTGAGTGAGACCTTGATTAGTAACAAGGTCTTAACTTCATCCTTAACCTGGGCATCCTTAACCCTCCCAGGGGAGGGGAGGGTGGCAGGGAACCACGTCTGATTCTTAAAGTAACCTGTGATGTTAGAAAGTGGCCAAACAGGCTGAAAACTCCTGACTCCTCAAGGGGAATTAATTTGACTCTTCCTCAGTTCTTCAAGAACAAAGCAGCTGCTTACCAGCAGGAGGGACATCCTTTGCTGCTCCAATATGACCAACCATCCTTTGTTGCTGCTCCAGAGAAGAGCATGAGTCAATGCGTTTCGGTGCAGTGGTGTGCCGCACATGCTGAACAACTAGCTCTCCAAAGGGGGACAGCCCTGACTGGTAGCGTCTGCCAATGTCCAAGGTGTAAATACTCCCACCACGGCCAATTTCAAACTACTAACCCCAAGTCATAGAAGGCCAAGTTGAGAAGAGATGCGTACTGGTACAAGTCCACTCTAGCGCACCACCGCTTTACACTGCGCTACGCTTTACAGATGTGGGATTACATGAGCTAATGTAGGTAACCGTGGAGAAGGGCCTGACCAAGTAAAGGTTTCCTTCTCCTGGAGCATTAGGCATTGAATATCTTGTTTAGCCCTCCAGGCAGAGGTGGGATGGGTAGAGGTGGTGCTGGGCCAGGGGGCAGGACAGAGAATGTAGGAACCCATTTCCACCCCAGCCAGTGCTCAGAACAGCCTCGCCTGCTGGATGGTGGCAGGAAGATGGAAAAGGAAACACTACTTCAGCTCCCAAGCACCTGGCATGCCCAGCCCCCAGCCCAGTACACAGCAGGAAACAGCAGACGTTCCATAAATGTTTGCCAAATGAACGAATGAATGAATCCCAGAGTCCTCTCCAAACGGGGGGTGGCTGCCTCCTCCCCTCTCTCAGCACCCCCAGCACACAAACATGCCCACGCACGTCCCTGACAGGCTCTGGAATGGATCGCCAGGCAGCCGCCCCCTGGGACACTGGGAGAGTGTCTTGGGGCTTGCGGATGGCCTGGGGTGCTGTGCGAGCGCAGGTTAGAGACAGCCCTGTGATTCATGGCAGCAAAGGCCTGGGAAATAAATATCCCACTGCCCTAGCCCTTCCCGTCTCAGCCTCTAATATCCTTTCCGCGGGAAGAGGCCTGATTATTCAGTGCCCGTGGTGACAGCTAACAAGTAAATCAGTGGCCTGGAGATGGCTCCCTGGGGAAATTGGATGTGGCTCCTGTTGACGGCCACTCTGCAAAGCTGTGAGGGAGTAGGAGGGGTCACACTGGGGCAGGAGTGGGGGCAGAACCCCCCCAATCTTCCTACTTCCCATGAAGTGCCCCTCAACCCACCCCCAGTGTGGTCTTGGTGAGTGGGAATGTCCCCACCTTCATGTGTCAATGGCCTTCCTGAGACAGAACCAGCTCACAGGTGAAACACACAGAGGCACAACTCAAAGGGTCATCATATGGTCTTCTGGGCACTGGTCCTCCAGAGCCTGCCTGCCCCTGGCCCCAAATCCTCCCTCCTAGGCTGGGGTGGGTAGGAACCAAATTCACCAGTGACAGTGATAAGAGATCACATCTGCTTTCCCAATGTGAACACCTTATTCTTTACTATTTGCCTGGTACATAATAGCCCCTCAATAAATACTTGTTGACTAAATAGATGAATAAATAAAGGCATGAAGAAGTGGCTAGAGAACAGAACAGGCATGGGTATGCATTTTTCATCTATTTCTCTGCCTCGTTATGTTCCTAATCTTTCCAAGGACACACCACCCCTTTTCATCACAGCAGCAACATAATTCACTGGGTCATACTAATTTCCTGCTTCAAGTGCTGCTTGGTTTTTCTTCCCTTCCTCCTACTGTCAAAATGAAACTCCCCTGAAGTCCTCTTCCCCACTCCAGATGGCGGGCATCATGAGAAGCTGACCCGTGTCCACTGACCTCCAGGACAGCATAATGTCTTTCTACATCCCTGGAAGGTCCCAGGGGACAGCCTCATGGTCGGAAATCCAGATGCTGGGGCAGGCAAGGAGACACTCTGGGGGCAAGAGGGCTTTCCTGTTGCCTTGAAACCTCACTCAGGAGTAAAGTTCTTGGACCAGAGCCTACAGGGCTTAGCAGAGAACAGGAGCCATGAACTTGGTAAGAATTAAAGGCCCAGTTCCAAGCTTTCCCCAAGGTCAGCAAAATACAGGAGCATCAACCCTGCTGCCTGCCACTCTGGCAAATCTTTCTCCTAATTATATCTGAATTATGCAAATCAATACCAATGTCGATATACGATTTCCTCTAACATGTCGAGAACATGCAAGAAGTGAAGACCTGGGGAGACAGAAACCCATCTAATTAGGAGTGAATTTCTCTGTTTTTCTCTTGGCTAAGGGAATAAACGGCGGCGGCATGACAACCCCAGAGAAGAGAAGGTCAAGGATGGAGCAGGGCAGAGGCCAAACAAAACATGGAGATGGGCTGTGGCGGGGGAGCCGGGAGCCGGGAGCCGGGGGCCACGCTGACAGCGTGACGGGTGCAGCACCAGACACAGAACAAAACGTGATCTTGGAAGCGCTCTTTCACTGAGCAATTTAAAATGCCCCAACGCTGGAAGGTGGGGGCCCAAGATCACAGAGTAGGCACAGTCTCTTACCCCCAGACATGGGCTGTGAAGGAAAGAGAACAAACATTAGAGTTGCCCTGTGTTGGGCCTTTGCCATGTGCCTCTACTAAGCCCTGGCCCTTCATGACCTCATTTAATCCTCAACACTCGGAGTTAGGTGTTATTATGACCCCATTTCAGAGACCAAGACAGTGAGGCCAGAGAGGTGAAATGTCCTGCCCAAGGGCCCATGGCTATAAGCAGCAAGGCTGGGGCACCAACCATGCTTGTCCTACTGCACCCCACTTCTTCATGAAGTGCAACCGGGGGATCATAGGCAGAGCGCGGGGCAGGCAGAGAGTTGCCTAGGGAGGGATGGAAGAGGGGACAAAGACCTCCCCCTTGAAGCCCTGGGGGCCTGGGGCAAAGCAACCCCTTCTTGAAAGCTCCTCGTGCAACGAGGAAGTCCCAGGACCTGAGTTCCAGGAACAGGAAATTCGTCTCGAGGTCTACCTTAACTCCCTGTGGAGTTTATGCCCAATCCCTTGGTTATGGCATCTCCTCCCTAGGTAGGGACCAGAACACATCTGACAAGCCCTTTATGTGTTCAATGAACTGATATTCTCTAAGCTGAGGGCCCTGGAGGAAGCACTACAGCATAGAAGTTCAGAGCCTGGGCTCTGGAGGCAGACTGCCTCTGTCCAAGTCCCAGCAAGTGCTCAATAAATGTTAGCTATTGTGATTGCTCAGGGCAGAGGACTGGGTCTCAGAAGAACAAGACACCATCACTGTCCTTGAGGAGCTCATAGTACACAGAGAGTAGGGAATAGACAGCCCCCTGGTAAGTCAACTATGGAGATAAGCAAGGGGCAAAGGGAGACCAAGCACTTAACCTGGCCTGGGTCAGTGCTTCGGAGAGGCATGGGGCACTCAGGGAAGGTTTCCTGGAAGTGGTGACACCAGGGCTGAGTCATGAATGATAAGTGGTACTCACCAGGTAGACAAGAAAAGCAATGGCTTTCCAGGCAGAGGACCCAGCCTGTGCAAAGGCCTGGGGGCGTTCGGGATGTCTGCAGCAGGCTGAAGATGGAGAGGGAGGTGAGGTAGGGCCTTGCCTTCCAGAGGCCTTGAATGCCAGGCTAAGAGGTTAGGAGTTCACTCCAGAAGTGCCAGGGAAACCCTGAAGAGGAACGAATGAGTCTTGCCCTTTGGAAAGGTTGCCCTGCAGCTGGGTGGAGGATGGTGCAGAGGTGTAGAGGGGCGAGGCAGGAGGCAGAGTCCTGGGCCCAAGCCCCGAGCTCCCAGCTCCCAGACAGACTCCCTCTGTGGGGACGGTAGTGGCAGCCAGAGCTCAGCAGGACCAGAGAAGTTATTAATCGCTCCACGATGCTGCAGGCCATGGTCCATTTGCTGCTCTTCCTGGTCTGTTTTGAAACTGTGAAATGAGCCCCAGTCTTCAAGGCAGCCGTAATAACCATCCCGATTCTGACATTTAAATTACAGATGGCATTTTCAATTAAACAGGCGCTCTCAGCAGGTTTAATTTAGCTATCAGTTCTGGTCTGTTCTTTAAGTGCTTGAAAAAAGAGGCCAGCAGTGAATTCTAGGTCTCCTTCCAGGAGTCGGGAGGAGGGAGTGTCTTCCAGATGTGACACCAGTTCTCCTCTGGCTCCCACAGGGACGCGCACACGGCCACCTGTAAACAGACACACTCCACTGAGTTCACCCTCACACATACCCAGAGGCACTCACAAAACCAAACCCACAAACGCAGGTCCAGCCTCCCAGCTACAAATGCCAGCAGCTTTGAGGTCATCACCGCCACAAGTGTTCGAAGGCCGTGCCTCTCTCGTCTGACTAGAGAAACAGTAAGATGGAGATGTTGGAGCCAGATAACTTGGACTGAAGTCCACGCTCCACCACTAACTAGCTGTGTGACCTGGGGCAACCTATGTAACCTTGCTGAGCCTCGGTTCTTTTGGCTGTGTAAGCTGAGAATAAAGACAAGGCCGAGATGGGAGAGTGTATGAAAGTGCCAGCACCAGGGCTGGCTGGGGTGAGTGCTGACAATCCTTGTGCCTCCCTTCTCTCCTTCCCTGAGGGCAGAGACTGGGTCACCCCTGTTAACCTGGGGCTCTCCCGTTCAGGATTTCTGCTCCTTGGGTCTCTGGGTCTTAGAAACTGGCAGGGTGCTGTCCGCAATGCCGAAGCACACCTCTCTCGGGGTCTGGGTTCCAGATGGGTCATCTCCCTCCCCCAACCTGGTCGGCTCACTCTAAAATCTCACCCCACCCAAGGCAGCCACTGCAAGTGACCTCGGTAGCAATGGCTCAAATTTTTCCCTAAGGTTCTGCCTCCCCACATCCCAGAGTGAATAAAACCCAGGGACAGAGGCACCCAGAGGAAAAGCATCGCTGGTCCCTGGCCTCCAGCCCATTTGTTCACATGAAACCCTCACCTTCAGCTAAGCAGAAGTGCAGCTTCTGGGCTCCAGCAGGTTCCGTCAAGGTTTCTGTTGTACTGGGTGGATCCCTGCTCTCCTTTGGGCTTCTGGACAGGGTGTAGACGGGCTGTCTTCTCTGGCCACAGTGTGTGCTGAGTTCCAGAATTTCAAGGGGAGGCTGGCTTTGGAGAAAGCTCAAATGGCCATGTAGTATGTATCTGCATGGACCGCCTGTCCCCTTACCCCCAGACCAACTGTTGTTCAGGTAGAATTAGGGCTGAGGGAAGGAAAAGGCAGGGGTTATCACCTTCACATTATAGTCCAGCTAAAAAAAGGCCCAGAGAAAACCAGAAATCTGCCCAGTGTGTCAGGTCAGGTCTAAAGCTCCAGCCCACCCACAAGGCTAGCAGACTGAGTGAATGTCCTCCCAGAGAAATTGGGGGATGGTGGTGGGGACGTGAGGCTGCAGCCCCAATCTGGTTAAAATAGTATCTCCAAGTCTGTGTGTTTGGGGCATGCTTAGAGCTCCAACAGAGGGTTTTACAAGTGAAAAAACTCTGACTCTGGCAAACTTGAGCAGCTCCATGTGGTAAGTACTATTATCCCATTTCACAGGGAAGAAAGCTGAGGCTCACAGAGGAGGAGTGACTTGCCAAGGCCTCCCTGGGAGAAAGCAGCAGCATGTGGACCTGAACTCTAGGCTTGAGACACCCCATTCTCCTTGTTCTTGTGCCCCAGGCCACCTTACTCAGGAGGGAAGGGAAGCTGGCTGAAGACAAGGAGGACCAATGCCCTCTCAGGGCAAAAGTACAGAGGCCTGAAACTGCAGCCACAGGGATTCAAGCCTGACTCAGGAAGGCAAATGGTATGTGTGCCCACACCCACCTTCCTGCACACCTGCAATTAAAAAGGGCCCTTGTGGTGTTTCAAGACTGGGTGCCCCTGGCCTCAGGTAAGGCTGAAGCACCATCTTCCCAGGCAACTCACCTACTTTCACCCTCTTGCTGACCTTTCTAGCATTTCTAATTCGAGCCTCTGCCCTCTGTTCTCCAAACCTTTGGTGCAGCTATGACCAGCAAGGCCTCATTTACAGGTCCCTCCACCTCCCTACCATGTGCTGGACCCAGGAAGGGATGTGACCCCAACTCTTTGCACACCTCAAAACCAGATCAATACCAAAGTCTTTAGTGAGTCCCTGGTGTGTGCCTGAAGTTTTACACAGAATAAACTTAACTATATGGGGTAGACATTATACATCCATTTAAAAGAAAAAAATTTTAATCGAGACTAAGAGAGGTAAATAACTTGCCCGGGGCCACCCAGCTTGCTAGTGGTAGAAATCAGATTTGAATGTAGACACTGCCTGTGCTTTTGCCAACCACAGCCACTGCTCAAAGGTAGGGGAGGTAGGGGCGGGAAGAGAAGGCTGAGGGAATTCTGGAAAGGCTTCCTGGAGAGAGAGCACCTTTCCAATTCCTTCTGCCCCAGCCTCCACTCCGCACCAGGTGCCCCCCCACCAGGCCCATCCGTCTGCCCACGTGCCAGGTGGAGTCTCCCCCTCCCTGGGAACAAACGGGCTGGGGAGGGACTGGGAGAGGCTCAATGAGGGGCGAGGGGCGCAGGGGCAGGAGCTGCTGGGGGTGGGCATGGCAAGGAGCTGAGACATGGGGCGGTGGGGGAGGGAGGAAGAAGGAAGTGAAGTGCAGGGACCACTAGGAATGCCAAGAAAGAAGGAGTTGAGACCCCCCCTTAGAAGAGACACTCTAGCATCAAAGGGGACTTACGGACGTCAAGGAAAGAGGGGAAGGGGTCATCCCCCTGAAGCACCCCCAGCTCTGCCACCCACCTCTCCCTGCCTCCTGCCCCTCCCTCCTCCTCCCTCTTCTTATGTGCCCCCTCTGCCTTCCCCATCTGCTCTTGCCCAAAGTGAAAACAAGTCCCGCTCTCTTGATGACCCCTCAAATTTTCAAGAGGTGGTAAGAGGGTCCCTCCTGAGTCCCTTTCCTGCAGGTCCTGGATCTGGGGACAGACAAAGCATGGCCAAGGGCTTGGCCCTGCTGGCCTGCCACCCAAAGCCCTGTGGACCACAGGAGGAAGCCCTGGACACCACACTACCCGCTCTTCACAGGGCCTCTTTCCCACAACCCTCTTCCATGGAGCAGCCTCCGCGTTTTAAGGCTAAATGCTAATAAAATCTAGTATTTATTTTGAGCGCTGGGGCCAGGGGCTGTGCTGAGTGCTTTACACTTGGTGTCCAATTTCATTCTCGTGACTGGCCAGCGAGGTGGGGCCAGTCCTTATCCCCATTTCACAGATGAGGAACTGAGGCTCAGAGAGGCCTGAAGCCTGTCCCAGAGTCACAGAGCCAGGAAGGGATAGAGCTGACCACTCTGCACCCAGGCCTAAGTGGGCACTTCAGTGCTCTGCTACCTCTCAGAATCTCAACTCCTGGGGGTCCTGTCTCCGGAGGTCCCATGTTCCCTGGTGGGCGGGGGCCAGGCAGTCAGATCAGGCGCCTGAGGAATCCTGAGAAGCCATGTCTGTGCTGGCTCTGCCCACTCGCTGCTTCATTTCCTGCCTGGACTGACACCCGCACTCCGCCTCCCGGGACCGGGTTCTTCTCCCAGCCCTTTCCCTCCGCACACCCCATACACACCCCTGATCCCAGAGCCAAGAAGGCAGGACCCGGGAGAAGGCTCTCCAGAGACCCCTTGTTCATTCCCTCCCCCAGCACACCCTTGGCTTCCTCGTGGGCACCTGGAAAGGTGGAGGGCAGGGTTCGTTACGTGAAAACCCCTAAGAACCCGTAGGTGCTCAGTAGTGAGTGTGAAACAAGACACTGTCCTCTCCGTCTTCTTCCTCCTCCTTCTTGATCCCTGGGGGCAAATGTTCAAGCGCAGGGTAGAGTGAAGCAGAATCTCTCTGGATGGGGGGAGGGGCGCGTGTAATGTGAATAGGCAGGTGCAATATTATAACATGACTTTATATTTGGGGAAAAATAAAACAGATACCCAGTACAGGCTGGAGATAATAAAGCTTGGCAAAATCTCGGCCACTGGGGACATTTCCTACATGAGCAGGGCAGGGGCAGCAGAGTGAGCACTGCTTCTGTGGGCTGAGCCAGCGAGCTCTTCTCAGCTCAGGGGCACAGACCCCCATTGACCCCCCAACCCCCCCACCCCTGCCCCACTCCCCTCTTGATGGCCAGACCTCCAGCCCCTGCAGAACCAGAGCCTGGACCAGATGCCGCCCCCTCTCCTCCCTGGCAACTCCCTCGGCCCCAGCTCATTAGCCCTGAAAAACCTGCTCAAATCCAGGGGGAGGGTTTTCAGCTAAAATAGCTCCATCTCGGGCTAGTTTCTTCCTCTCTTCCCCACATCATTAGTGAAATTGCAGCCTCTGCAGCTCCCAGGCTGTGTGGGGTGAGGTGTGCCCCACCTCCCTGGGGACCTCTGGCCAGGCAGAGGGCCAAAGACTGGTACCCAGTTTGGGGAATGGGCTGGGGGAGCAGATGTAGTGGGAGGCCAAGGGGGAGGCAGAGGGAGTCTAGGGACAGCCCTTCACACCTGCCTAGGAGGACAGTGCATGGAAATGGAGACAGCCATTGTCAGTGGTTAGCTGAGGGCTCGCCCTGTGCCAAGCACCGTGGTGAATACCATCCATCCATCCATGCTCAGGACCTGTGAGGGATGGGACCCTGTGTTGAGCTTCTGACCCAGCACCCACTCCATCTTCTTTGAGCCCCACATCCTCTGCCCCCCTTCTCTCAGCCATGCAGAACTTTCTGGGTGACTCCGCCTTGCCATCAGGGTGCCATCCTGCTCACCACAGGAGCTGGCTCAGAGGTTGCCTCATGAACCTATTGGACTTAATGTGGGAAAGACATAGGCCTGGGGTGCCCGACCCTTTCCGGAGTGAGGCTGCCTGGGATGAAGCCACATAGAGGTGAGAGACAGAGAGAAAGTTCTAAATATAGCGTTGGAGCCTCTGGATCCAGCAGTACCTGAAAGAACACTGAAATAAATGTATACTGAGCTTCTCCATTATGTGAGCCAAAAACCTTGCTTTTTAATGAAACCACTTTGAATTGCCTTCCTGTCATTTGTAGCTGACAGAGTGACAACCAGTACAAGGATTGTAGTCAACCCTGCTCTCTGGATCAGGAAATTGAGGCCCAGAGAGGTTAAGCTACTTGTCCCAGGTCACACAGCTATGGATGGGCAGAACCAGTGCTCCAGAGTGGAAAGCTCCCAACCCAAACTTGTTCAACCTGGGGTTCCCTGGAATGGGGGGGCATTTTCAGCAGGACCCAGAGGACAGGGACATAAAGGTAACAGGTTGCCGTGGCTAGCAGCTCACTGTGCACCCTCAGACAAGAAACTTCACCTCTCTGAGCCTCAGGCTGGAAACATAATGTCTCACCCCTGCGGAGTGCTGGTGGCCCTGGGGCAGGCAGGATGACCACCTCTTGCTCCCCACCCCAGAGGACTGGGGGGGGCTGAGAGAAGCCCCATGGCTGTCAGACATCCCCACCAACACACACACTCCACCTGGCTCAAAGACCAAATTCAATTTGGTATAACTCTGCCAGCTCTGCAGTGCAGAATTCATCAGATGAGGAGCCTGCTTTTCAGGGAATAATTCATTTTTCCGGTGTCTGAGAGGAAAGTAATTGATCCAGGGGGCTGACGCCTCCTTCCCTCCTTCTCTCCCTCCCCAGGACACTCTGATTCCAAATGCAGACCCGAGACTGTTAGGTCAAAGTCACAGCAGTAATAGGAGGGGGCCTTCTGCTTTAATATATTGGATTATTCCACTCGGTGGTGACGAAAAACAAGATTTAATTCCCCGAGAAATGCCAGCCGAGAAAATCATTTTCCTGCCTGCTTCCCCCTTCCTTTTTTTTTTTTTTTCTTTTTTCTCTTTTTCAAAGACATCCTTGTCTTCATGCGTCTTTGCGGGTCTCTCTACACTCTACCCCACTGGAGACCTCCCACACACTGCCCACAGCAGCTGGGGTCCTGTTCTGTCTTGGAAAAGATTCAGAACCCTCTTCTCCCACTGCCCTAAATCACAGGTCCCTGAGCACAGAGATTCCTATTCAAATCCAGATGCCACTATGGTTCTTAGCACATTGACAAATTATGACAATAAGCCCCCGGCAAAGACCAGTTAGAACCGCAGCTCCCACTGAAGGCACAGGAAGCTAGGAGCTGGCTAGGGAAGCAATTCACCCTCCTACTGTCCCTCGGGTCAAAAGTCCATGCACTGCCTCCTCCAGGAAGCCTTCCCTGACCAAGGTCCAGGTGAGATGTCTCTCCTCTGGGTCCCCAAAATACAATAGGCTTCCCCCTCACAGCCCTTTTACCATCAGACAGTAGTTGCCAGACTTGTCCATTTTATTTATTTAACAAACTTGTATATAGCACTTTTTATGTGCAGGCCGTGATCTAAGTGCCTTACAAATATTAATTCATTTGATTCACATAACAGTCCTATGAGGTAAGTAATATGATCTTCCCCATTTTACAGATGAGGAAACTGAGGCATCAACTGGTTAAGTGACTTGACCAGGGTCACACAGCCAGGGAGGGTCAGAACTGGGAACCCAGATCTGTCTCCCCATTTAGTCTGTGAGCTCCCAGGGGACAAGGACCTCATCGGTCCCTTGCATCCTCAGAGGAAAGCAAGGTGCTGGCACATAGAAGGCATTCCATAAATGCTTGAGTGCTAAATCCTTTCACATATGGACCACAGGTCTACCCCTGGGGCTGAGATTAAATGTATGATCTGTGGGACACAGAAAACCCCACCAGCTCCAACTGAACCCTGAAGCCCATGCCCTCCACCTAGCTCCCTACCCCCACGGGCCTAGAATGCCCCCACGAGAGCCACATCACCTGGGGAAGCCCACTGGTGTGGGGAGAGGTCCGACTCTGGGGTGGATTCCAGCTCTGCAAAGCCTTTGCTGTGTGACCTGGGGCTTCCCTGAGCCTCAGTCTTGTCTCTGTCTTTATAATGGGAATGATAGTAGTGCTCAGAGGAGTAAATAAAGCCATACACAAACGACGCTTGGAACACACCTAGCACATGGTGAGCACTCAGCAGGTGTGAGGTATCATGGACTGTAAAACTGGACTTTGGGGATACTTTTGCCACCCTCAGGAAATAACAAAACCTTATCAATCCAAGTAAATGAAGCAAGCTCTGAGATCTGGATGGGAGGGTGGATTTATCATAATAGTAGTAAGATGGGTGAGTTGCCAAGAATTACCAAAAAGAATTTCACAAATCACACACAATCCATTTACTCCTGGGAGTTATCAAGATGTGGGAGAGTCTGAAACAGGGACTTGGAAATGGCACTTGCCGCGAGTTTCATTCATTCAGCAAGCACGTACTGAATGCCTTCCACGTGCACGAAGCAACGTGGAGATGGGCAAGGCACAAGCTTTGGGGACCCTCAGATAGAGGCCCTGTCCCATAAAGCTCTGCAGGCTGCAGCTTTGTGACCTCAACCAAGAGACCCACCTCTCTGAGCCTTGGTTTCCTCTTCAATAAATTGGGATGACAAAATGAAGCCTCCCTAGGAGAGCTACTGTAGGGAGTGACAAGACAATGCAGCATAGGAGATCAACAAATGTTAGTTCCCTCCAGCTCTCAAGAACAGCCGCACAGCAGTCGCCCGATCCATTCAGTCTCACTATCATGTTCAGAGAATCTGGTAGGTGCTGGGAACTTCAGACGCATTGGTGCCTAGGAGCATAAACCAGGCTGGCAGATGGGGGTTGCAGGTTCCATTTGTGTAGATAAGGATAAGGGACAAAGCCAGGTGAAGCCCAAGTGTTTCTGTCTCAAACTCATGCTCTTAGCCTCTCTCATTCCCGGGAGGAGGGAAAGCAGGGTGGGGAGGAGGCTACAGACCCCAGAAAGGCAGGGGAGGGTCCTAGGGGACCTGGGATGGACATGGTCCTTGACCGGGGCCTCAGGAAGCAAATGCCAGGTATGTGCAGGGGTCCAGGAACTTCCATGGAGCCTCCCTCCATGACTTACAAATGTCACCTGGGTGGGTGATTTCACGCTCTTCACATCCCTCTCCTTGGTGCCAGTCCCTTCCCTCATCCAGGCAGTTCTTCCTAACATCTAACTGAAGACTTTCCTGCTGCATCACCAACAGACCCCAGCTGAAGCACTAGTAGCCCCAGGCCCCATTCCACCCTGTCTGCAGAGCTGGTAGCAGCTCCTAGCTCAGAGCGGTAATCCTACTGACAATTAATTGGCTTTTGTTGGAGGAGAATGAATACCATCTCATCTTAATCTTCCTCATTATTCTCCTTGTTCAGCAGAGTCAACATAAGATTAGGTTTAATTTACTGGGGGAAAAAAATGGCAAAGTCATTACTCACCAGGAGATCAGGATTGGCTCTGCCTGGGTGCTCTGTGTTCACTGCAGGCAAGGGGCCTCAAAAAGAAGGCCCAGGGCCCTGCTGAGGTGGGGACAGACTGGGGCGTCTAAGTCCCCAGATCCACTTTGGGCCAGATCCCTGGAGACCACCAGCCCTTCCTAGTCTCATAGGACTCAGGAGACTCTGGGGTAAGAGCAGCTTTGCAGCCCAGCCCCTGAGGACCCAGACTCAGCCCCAAGCAATGGAAAGAGATCCGGCTTTGGATTCAAATCCCAGCTTCTGGGGCCCCTTCCTCTGCAGAGAACTGGACAGGACCAGCCCAGCTTGGGGACTGCCTTGACAATGCTGACACCTAGTGGTGTTCAGAGGCACTGGTCCTTCCTTCTGTCCTACATCCACAACTGAATATACCCTGTACACAAAATCCAGATTTACAAGGTAAATAAATCAGAAAGGGGAAGAAGGATTTTTCCCACAACAAAACTGTTAAGTAGAGGTATCCACCAAGAAATCCAAGAGGAGATTCATTTGATCTTCCCTGAACCCTCAACCAAAATGACCCCCAAACACCTAGCACCCCCTCCTTCTGCCTGGCGTAAGGGTATGCATAGAAGTGCTGGAGCTCAACATCCTTGTCATCCCCAACTCTTGCCACTCTTCCTCACCACGGAGCCCCTAGCTCCCGCCCCTGCTCTGTCCCCCAGCACATGCCCACCTCTGATTCTGTACCACAACGAAGTGGTTAAGATGAGCTGGAGATCCAGCCTCAACCCCTTTGCACTGTGTGACCCTGGAAAGGTTACCCAATGTCTCTGAGTCTTAGCTCTTTTATCTGTAAAATGGGAACATCTGTATCCACCAGAGAGGGCCACTGAGCAGATTAAATGAGTCTGTGCACTTAGCACAGGAATTGGCACCCGTAAACCCTCGGCAAATGCCCATCGCCATTGCCATCACCACTGTCATCAGCATCATCGCCACTGTCATCATCCTGATCATCCTATTACTCTTGGGAAATTTGGTTTCATCAACCAGACGGTAAGCTGCTGATGTCTAAGCCCCATCCCCAGCTCCTGCTGGACAGAGCAAAGGTTTATCCTTAACAGAAACTGATATACCCATAGGGCAGAGCACACAGCAGGTCCTCAAGAAACTCTCGGGGTCACCTGCCTACATCTCCAAGCTCATGTCAGATCACTTCCTACTTCTTCACTGCTCCAGGCATGCTGGCTGCCCTGCTGATATGTGAATAAACTCATTCCCGCCTCAGGGCCTTTGCACTTGCTGTTCCTTCCCCAGATATCTGCATGGCTGGTTTCTCCTCATCAATCAATTCAAATGTCACCTCCTCAGAGAAGTCCCTCCTGCTCACCTCGACTAAAGTAGCACTCCCGCCCTCACTCTGTGCTTTGTTTACCACACTATAGAGCTCAAGTGCCAAAGAGGCTGAGTAGAATTCTAGATCCACCACTTATTAGCAGTGTGGCCTCAGGCAAGTTGCTTAGTCTCTCTTGTGCTTCAATTTTCTCATCTATAAAAATGGAATTATTAATAACAAGTTTCCACTTCATGAGGTTATTATGATAAAGCATACAGATAAAGTCTTAGAGTAGTGCCTGATATGTAGACTAAGGGCTATATCATGTGGGCAATTATCTTGTTCATTCATTTAGTTGCTTGTGTTTACATGTTTCTCCATCCAGGCTGTATATTCCAGGAGAGCAGAGACCTTCTCTGTTCTATGCCTGCCTGACACATGGTAGGTGCTCAATAAAATCGAATGATTAGAAGGGATCTCAGGAGACATGCAGGCCCCATCTACTATCTCTGGTTGCAACTGTCCCCACTGTCAAGGGAGGGCCCTGGGGTGTCCCCTGCCGGACAACACACCAATTTTTTCCTTACTTATCTCAAAAATCAATCAATCAATCAATTAATAAAATTAGATGGGCGTGGTGGTGCGCACCTATAGTCCCAGCTACTCGGGAGGCTGAGGCAGGAGGATTGCTTGAGCCCAGGAGTTGGAGGTTGCAGTGAGCTATGATGACACCACTGCACTCCAGCCTGGGTGACAGAGCAAGACCCTGTCTCAAAAAATAAAAATAAAAAAGGAAGCTGTTATCTGCCTTCCTATAATGTTTACATGTGGGTCCAGCTCTGGCCTCTAGAGCAGGGGACAGAGAAGCTGAGAGTGATTAAGAGCATCCACCTGGGAGCCAAATGAGCCTGCACTGGAGCTTGTGATTCTGCAGTTACTGTGTGTGTAATCTGCCTGGAAAGTCTGTTGTCCTGAGTCTCCTCATATGCAGAACGGATGACTGTGCCCTCTCCCCCACACCCACCTCCAATGGGACTGTAAGGGTGACATAACAGGAAGTGCCCACCTCATCCAGCCCTCTCATGGCTCAGAAGCAGCTGTCTCATCTTCCTGAACTAAACACCACTGGTGTATCCAACTGTCCCTCCAGTGACAGACACTCGGAAAGCGTGTCTGGGGCGCCCGTTATTTGAGCCCCTCAGGTCTCTCCGAGGGCTCTGTGCCCTGGGGAGAGACCACAGCAGCCTTGGGGCCTCTGGGCTTCTGGGTCCTTCCTCTGAGACCAGGCAACTGGTTGGAAGTGGGCTTGCTGGGTTGGTACCCTCCTATCCACCCCAACCCCCACCTCCAACCACCCTGCCTCCCCTGTCCCTCATCTGTCCGTTATGGCCCCCGAGGCCCTCTCCCACCTCACTCTGCACTTGCTCCCAACCAGCAGCGCCCTTGGCCTTGGTTGCCGGCCACATACACTGCAACTCCTACAGCTACATCTCCAGCCCAGAGCCCCAGACTCCCCGGGGACCTCTTTCCCAGATGCCCCACGGGCACATGAAACTCCAGGGAGCCCCCCCCAACCTACAGCACCTCCCACACCCCCCACATTCCTGTCCTGACACCCAGTCCTCACAGGCACCCCGACCCAGCCCCCGGCCCCTCATGCCCACTGCCTGTCTCCACCCAGCCTCCCCCTACAGCCCAGTGCGGGCTCTGGTCCTCCCCCCACTCACCCCAGTTGGCTCCCCGCATGCCACCCTCAGTCCTCGCCCCAAAGCACCACCTTGCCTATTATCCATTTATTCAAACAGGGGAGCCCATGGCATGAACCTCTTCCTCTGCACCTTCCCTTGTCTGACTGGCAATTCGGGTGGGTGTGGACTGTGCCTTCCCCATCAAACTGTGAAATCCCCTAGAAAGGACTGGGGGTGCCCTTGGGGCAGGGTCTATGCCTCCCCCTTTAGATTGAGAGTCCTCTGGGTGAAGGGTTTGTCTCCCCTGTCAGACTGAGGATGCCCCCAGAGCAGGGACTACGCCTCCACCATTAGACTGGAGGGTCCCAAGACACTGGATATGTCCCTCCCCAGGGTGTCACTCCCTGGATGTAGCTGGGCTGCAGGTTCTTCCTGGGACAGAGTGTCTTTTTCATCCTTGTAATTTCAGGGCCCTCACACAGGGCATGGCTGGGGTCGGGGCTCTGGGAATTGTGAATGAATGAGTGAGTGAATGAATGAACCGATGAACAGTTGCAGGCAGACCCAGCTTGAACCCTGCAACACCACCGGACCATCAGGTAGCATCAGGGTTCATGATCAAAGCAAAGCTGGAAGGTCACAGTGATTTCACTGATCTCCACTTTAGGAGAGGAGGGCAGATGTTTCAAGCCCCTCAAACACCCCCAGGACCAGTAGCTGAGAGTCCTAGGAAGGGGCTGGCTTTGAGAGCTGCTGGGGAGGCCAGAGGAGAGTGCCCAAGCACAGAATCTGGCACAATACCCTCCCCACCTCCCCGCCTCCCCTCCCCAAAACCAGTGCCAGGGGCCAGCCTCCAGGCCGGGCTTGGAAAATGACCAATGAGACCAGATGCTAATGACTCCTGTCCAATCCAACACCAGGACAGCACAGAGTGGGCACAAACCAAAGAGGTGTACCAAACTGGTCCTTTCTGTGCTCCCCCCTCCACCTCCCAGCCCCCGGCCCAGGAGAACTGGTACCCTAGATCCAGTGCCACCATCACCTCCACCACCCTGCCTTCAGAAAGGGACAGGGAGGTAGCAAGGCGTAGGATAATCACTGGGCCAAGAGAGGCCTGGGGGGGCAGCCCCCCCACACCCCATTCTGGCCTCTGGGCAGCTTGGGTGTCAGTCAGGCGCCGGGCCCAGCTAGCCCCTCCTTGGCCTCACAATCCTAGCCTTTGTCCAGCCCTGCCGGCCCAGGCCTGACCGGCTCCATACCGGCCCAAGGGCCCCTGGAAACCAGAGCGGCTGGAGCCCCACCAAGTGTTTTTCCAGGCTGCACCAGGGGCCCTCAGAAGACAGAAAAGGATGGGAGGGGAAAGGTGTTCATTCATCCTTTGTTCATTCCTTCCTTCCTTGGACAAATAATATTTATTAAGTGCCCACTTTGAGGTAGGCACTGTGCTAGGCGCAGGAGATTCAGCAGTGGGCCCAGCCCAGGTCCACACTCTCACCTATCTTACATTCTAGAAGCCGGCTGCTGAGGAGATGCAAACGTAAGCAAATGTATGCGAATGAACCCCTCTCGCCCCGCGTGGGGGCTGGGCTTGGAGCAAGGGGCGGGAGAGAATGAGGGGTGCTGGCTTGGGGATGCTACCGATTAAGTTAAGGCCTATCTACCCCAGCTTCTGCCCCTCCAGGCAGCTGGGGAAGCTTGGAGGAGGGCCGCTCAGGGCTCCACCCACACGCTGCTGTTGGTCACCCGGGCCCCAAACCAGCCCTTCCAGTAGACGGAGTCCTGCCCCCCGTGCTCGAAGCGGACGAAGCGGACGCCTGGCCCGTAGTCTGTGAAGGTGTGGGAGATCTGGGGGCGGGAGGTAGGGAGAGTCAGCCCCAAGGGTCCTGAGGCCTCCCCCTGCTGCCCGACCTGGGCACACCGCCCGGCCTGCAGGTCCCCTCAGTTTCTCCGCGGGAGTACCCGCTGTCTCCACCGCCCCTTGACGGGCCCCGCCCCGCCCCTCACGCCCAGGCCCCACCCCGCCGTCTCCGCCCCTCCAGGCTCACCTGGATCCAGCCCCCGTCGTCAGTGTCTTGGGGCACTGCCACCTGCCCGCTGTTGAACTCGGCCAGCACGTCCTCGTGCTCCGACAGCAGCTTCACGGTGAGCTCATACAGGCAGCCGGCGTCGCAGCGGCCCGAGTACCTGCCCCGAGGGAGGGAGCGAGCGCATCCTAGGGACCCGGCCTTCTACGAAAGTCCTCATTTATGCCCAGGGCCGGTACCACCAATGCTCCCATTTTACAGATAAGAAAACCGAGACCAGAGAGAGAAAGTGACTGGCCCAAGATCTAAACTCAAAGACTAAACCCCAGGTCGGCCAGACCCAACCTTGGGGCCAAAGCCAGCCCAGAGTCACGTTTTGTTTGCACCACAGACTGATTTTTTAAAATATATATATATACACACACACACACTGCAAACTTTGCAGTGTGTGTGTGTGTGTGTATTTACCAACATTTAAAATTCAGGAGGGGAGAAGCTGTCACCCCACGTGGCCACGACCCCTAGAGTCGGGAGGCAGCGGGGCGGCGGCAGGGGCAGGGGCCCCTCTCGCTTGCCCCTCTGCTCCGGGTCCCTCCTCACAGTCCCGGCCCGACCGCAGCCCCTCACCAGTCCTTCACCACGATGGCCGGCTGAGTCGTGTCCAGCAGCTCCTCCCAGTAGCCCTCAGCCTGCAGATCGATGACCTGCGCTTTGCGACACCACCTGGGAGAACGGGAGTTAGGACCGAATGGACGTCCCCCCCTACCCCCTACCCCCTTTTCCTTACTCGAAGGAGGAGGCGAAGTACTTCTTGACGCTGTCATCGTGGGTGAATTCCACCCCACAGTCTCCAGGCAGCTCCTCCACCCTCCAGCCGTCCCCACCGTGCTCCACGTCGCTCCAGCCCTCCAAGTCCTCTGTAGAGACACGACAGGCCCACCCTGGTCACCCAGTTCCTGCCGAGGCTGTGGCAGGGCTGGCTCTTGCCATTATAGAGGGGGGCTGGGCAAACCCGGTACTTCAGTGGCGTTGGGGTCGGTGGGGTGGAACTTCCTGATTCTCCCTCCTGGAGGACCGTCGCCAGGGTCCGTCCTGCCCCAGCTCACGGAGGGTGCACGGACCCGGGAAAGGGACCCAGGGCGCCGGCGGCCCGCGGGGTATAGTAACAGGCAGGATCTACTGGGGCCACTCCGTGCTGGGCACCAAGCCAAGCGCTCTGTCGCACGTAACCCCGAAAGCCGGCCGCCGCGGCCACGGCCCCTTTCTCGGCGGGCGACGCCGAGCTCCCGCGCGGGGCGCTAGCGGCCGGCCTCTCACCTTCGCCGCACGGGTTGCGCAGCAGGTTGCGCCGCCGCTTGCTCAGGAAGTAGAACTGCTGCCAGTGGTCGCGCTCGTCCTCCGCGCCGCCCTCGGGCACCAGCCCCTCCTGCTGGCACTTGAGCAGCCACAGGGGCGCGCCGTCCACCAGCTCCTTCCAGCGCAGGCACACCAGGCGGCAGGCCCGCACCAGCTCGGCGCCCGGCAGCTCGGCCAGCACGCGCAGCAGCAGCGGCTCGGGCAGCTCGGCCAGGTACGCCGCCGCCGCCCGCTCCTCCTGGTCCTCGGGCCGCTCCTCCTCGGCGCCCGCCTCCTCCGGCTGCTCCTCCCGCTGCTCCTCCGGCTGCTCCTCCGGCTGGCCCACGCTCTCTGCGGGCGGGGGCGGGGGGAGGCGGTGACTCCCCCAGACTGTCCCCCTCCGCAACCCGCGACGCAGCCCGCCGACATCCGCCCCCTGCCCCCGGGACGATCCGCAGCTGGGGCCAGAGAGTCTGACGCGACACTGTGCCCAGGGAGGAGGCCCAGGGGGCAGGGGCCACGGAGCAGCTCCTAAGTCCGAAGAGTTGCCTCAGAGGCCTGTTTCCCCCAAAGGGCCAGTAAACCCCATCCCTGGGCAGATAACAGCAAGGGTAATGTTATTACTGACAGCCATCTAGAGCACTGTCCTAAGGCTTCACACATGAACTCCTTTAATCCCCCCTACCACCCTCTGAGATCCTGCTCCCCTCACCTCCTCAGGAAGCCTTCCTGGACTCCCCCATTCCAACCTCTCCCAGCCCGACTTCTCGGGCTTCCTAGCTTCTGCCCCTGGGTGTGCTAGTTTGGTGAACGCCTTTCTCCAGACAAGTCCAAGCCTCATGAGGGCGGGAACCGAGTCTGGGAAACTCACTGCTTCATCCCCAGTGCCTGGTGATGCCAGGAGCTCATGTTTATTGGGCACCCAGCAAGTGTCAGGCACTGTCCCAAGCATTTCAATTTCCTTTACTCTTTAAATCCTTACACCATTTCTTCCAGGTTGCTCATAGCTATTGCTGTCCCTATTTCGTTGATGAAGAAGCTGAAGCACAGAGAGGTGAGACAGCCCAGGATCACACTGCTAATAAGTGGTTGGAGCCTGGGTTTGAACCCAGTTGGGCTCCAGAGCCACCTTAAACCACCACAGCCTCGACAAAATAATTTGTGAAATTAGTAGTCACTGTTAGGATTTTGATTTTGCAGATGAAAATGCTCGGGCTCAGAGATAAAGTGACTTGCTGAGGGACACACTGCTGCTATTTAGGGTAAGGGACACGGGACCTGAGGCCTGTGGGTGAGGGAAAGAGAACAGGGGCTGGAGATCCAGCTGTCCCCGGCCAGCCTCTGTTGTGTGACTTGAGGGATGGGGAGGGGCTTGTTAAAAGAAACTCCATATATCAAACAGGGAGAGATAACAGGGGCTTGGGGAAGGATGGTTCCTTCACCTCTTTGTCTCCCATCCCTGGCCCTCAGTTTCCTCATCTATAAAATGGGGGTAATCATTTTATAGATGCCAGATTCACAGTGCTGATGTTCAAATCCCCTGAGGAGGGGGCAAGGGCATTCTAAATCATAAGGAGGTGAGTAGATGTGAGCAGCACTGTCTCTTGGATCCCAGCCAGCTTCAGCTGGCCATTGGAGCCTTGAGTAAGCAGATACCAAGTGGCCAGTATCCCTGAGGAGGGAGAGCCAGTGAGGAGGAGACGGGGCCACTCTGGGTGATGGGGGAGGCCACCACTCTCAGACTAGGATGGGGAGTTCCTGAGGGCTAGGACCTGGAAAGCCAAGGCAGTGGTGGAAACAGTCCGGACACTGGGGGAGGGGAGAGGTGGCAGGGCCCAGGCCTGCCAGCCCTGAACCTCCTCACATGCAGCAGCCCCTCACACACACACACAGTCAGCCCCTTAAGTGTGATCACTGTTTATGTCTTTCTCAGAGCACAGGGCACACAGCGAGTCCTCAGTAAACCTTACTGAGTGAATCTTACTGAACACAGCACTTTCCCTTCATTATTAGCATTTTTGGGCCACATCTTTATGAGATGGGGGTTTACACCCTCCTTTTTGGCAAGAGGAACCTGAGGCTCAGAGAGGCTTAACGGCTTCTCCCGCATCACACAGAAGAACAGCGGGAAGGCGGAGAGGAAAATGCTGGGCCCTGAAGCCACACTGCCTGCCCACCCTAATGCCCACAGCTCTCTGGGGAGCTGGGCCCAGTGTCCTCACCTCTCCACCCCTCCCCCTGCCCTGCCCTGGCCCCAGTGGACACCTGATGCTCCCCCGAAAGGTGCATCTCACCCAGTCTGCTCTTCTGGCCCCCAGGCCTGGCATTTGAGGCCCCAGATCTGGTTACAGCCCCCCCCACCCTCTCTTGCACACACAACTCCCCACATTGTTGTTGTCGGAAAGTTATCTGGCCCCTGGAAGCTGCCTCTGAGGCTGATTCACTCACCTGGATGGGGCCCCAGAGTTCAGGGAATAGCTGGGCCCTGGGAAAAAGCAGGAGCCGATTCTGGGGCTCTATAGAGGGTGTGGCAAGGGAGCTGCAGGAGCTGAGATTTTCAGGGCTGGAGACCTCCCCCAAGCAATGCCCACCCTCAGCTGCGCCTGGTGAGGAAGGGGTGAGGGCAATCTGCAGGCAGGTCTTGTTCCCACCCTGACTCAGCAGGTAACCCCTATAGGCCCAGCAGGGAGCTGGAGGGATGAGGGGGGGCCTTGGTGCCAGAGAAGATGACTGGGCAGTCTCAGAGGGCCAGCCAAGAGCTGCCCCCCCCCACTCTCCCACACTGCTAGCCTGGTCCCCACTGGGCATCTTGCCCCCCAGGTGAAGGGCAGCCCCTCCAGAGGAGGGAGTCCAGGAGGAAGGCTGGGATGGGTGGGGAGAGGCTGGTAACCCCGAGAAACCCACCAGCATTCGGGCGGCTGAAGGGCCAGAGCTGGAAAATGCAAGAAGCTGATGGAGAAAAAGGCTTGCAGCCTCCATCCCAGACCGTCCCAGCCCCCGCCCGACAGACCCTCAAGATGCTGCAAGGCGGGAATGTGGCTGTCCTTGGATGCTACTTCCCGGGTAAATGGGACCCAGGAGTCCTTCCTCCCTGCCTGTCGCCTCTCAAGGCCTCCCGCCAGACCAAGATACCAGGGAGAAGACTGTGCTCGTTTGAGATTGTCTCAAGGACTTTGCGTGAAAGTTTGCCGCGTTGGGTCTCGGGGCCCCTCGCTCTCTGGTGACCCCTCTTTGTGGCACTCGCCCGCCTACCCCGGTGCCCCCTCCCGGCTGGAGCGAGTGGGGCCAGGCGCGGCGGCTACCTGGGTCCCCGTCTCCGTCCATCGCTGCGGAGGGCGGTCGCGAGAGGAGGAGAAGCCGGAGCGCTGCGGGATGCGCGAGTCCCGCGGCGGCGGCGGTGGCGAGTCCCTGCGCTGCTCGCGTCTGGGTCTGTCCGGGCGGCCGCGCCTCTTAAAGGTCCCCGCCCCCGCCCCCGCCCGGCCTTTGGCTCCGCGCCCGGCCGCCCCGCAGTCCCGGCAGTCGGCCGAGGCCTGAGGCTCCCGCTTCCTCAGCGGACCCAGGAGGCCGGGAAAGGTCAGGAGTCGGGTTTTTTCAACTGGGGGGGTCCGATTCGGGGCGTCCCTCAGCTCGCTCCTGGGAGTGCTGGGAGGGGGAGGGGGAGGGGGACGGGGGCGGGGGGGCAGCGCGAGCCTGGGTCAGGCGGAGGGTGCGGGGCGCGCGGCCCGGGCGGAGCTGGGGGGTAGGCGGCCTCTCACCCGCCACCGGTAATTTTCCTACGACTCGGTGGGAGGCGTGGCTCTGGCCCGGCGCGGGGCGGGGCACCGGGCCGCGGGGGCGGGGCCTGGGCGGGGCCACGTTCACCGGCGACCGCAGGCCCAAGCGGCTCAGCCCGGGCGACCGAGCCCGACCGCGCCGCGGCGGCTCAGCGCAGGTGACCGGCGGGAGGGCGCGCGGGGAACGCGGGCGAGGGGCGCCGGCGGGCGGGGGCCCGGCGGGCGGGCTCGGCGGCTCCCGGCCGCGCCGCAGAGCTCGGAGGGAGGCCCGGCGCCGCAGACGAGGCCCAGGCCGCCGAGCTTGCCCCGGAGGCACTGCGCGGCCGCGAGCGGCGGCGGGGGCGGGAATCGGCGCTGGGGTCGCCGTTGACGCGCAGGGGTCCGAGCCCCGACTTTAGGGGGCATTTTAGGGCCGCGGCGCGGGAAGGGGAGGCGCAGGCGCGCTGGCGGACCTGGGCTGGGGCCCAGCCGCGGGGGAGGGGGTGGGGCGATAGGAAGGGCCCCTCCGCGTCGCCCACCTCTCTCCAGTCCCAGCTGGGCAGACCGTTTCCTCTGTGATCTTGAGAAAGTCGTTTGAGCCCTTAGGCCTCCGTGGGAGGCAGTGATAATTATTCCCCGACCCCCAGCATCACGTTTGGAGGATGGGAGCGAGGATGGTGAAGAGACAGAGCGGCCCGGAGTGCTCTGCGGCGCTGAGCTTTATTTCCTCTCTAAAGATTTGCGTGGCCTACTTAAAAAAGCTCGTTCTAGAGTCAGAGAAGACCGAAGCCGCTGACCCTCTGCCCCGGTCCGTTTGACCTTGGGCAGTTCCGTCTACCAGTCTGGGCCTCCTTAACCTCCTTAGAGGGCGTTGTGAGATGCCATTAAAAAATCAGAGCTCGATTTTGTTGAGCAAATTCTGTGTCCGAAGCTCTTTGGACGGCCCCAGTGACCCTGGAGGTAAGGGGCCCCATTTACAGAGGAGGAACAGGCTTGGAGAGGCCCGGTGACTCTGCGGAGCTAGTAAATGTTAGAGCTGGGATGGGACCTCCACCACCAAATAAAATGGTTCTGGGGAGAGGGCGGGTCTGTAGTGTAGCTTTTCCATAACCACAGGAGGGTGTCCAGAAGCCACAAGCCATGGCTGTGGGGAACATCAACGAGCTGCCCGAGAACATCCTGCTGGAGCTGTTCACCCACGTGCCCGCGCGCCAGCTGCTGCTGCGCTGCCGCCTGGTCTGCAGCCTCTGGCGAGACCTCATTGACCTGGTGACCCTCTGGAAGCGCAAATGCCTGCGAGAGGGCTTCATCACCGAGGACTGGGACCAGCCCGTGGCCGACTGGAAGATTTTCTACTTCCTACGTAGCCTCCACAGGAACCTCTTGCACAACCCGTGTGCTGAAGGTGGGGCACAGAGGGGGTCTGGCGTGCCCTCCACACTCACACTGTTCATGAAATCAGCTAACATTTATCGAGCTCATACTATAAGCCAGGTACTTTGGATGTTTAGCTCCTTTCATCCTCTCACAATAACCCTAAGAAGTAGACACTGATAGTGCACACGTTTTCCAGATGGGCAAGCTGAGGCCACGAGTAGTGTTTCTTATTCCACTCTTAAGATTATTTCCTAGGAAGGGGAATGTTGGCCAGTTGGGACTGATTGTGCTCAGGACACAAGACCAGGAAGTCAGAGTCACATTTTGTTGGCCTAGTTCCCAGACTCCAGGGCTAGGCCTACTGAGATTTTTCCAGAGGGCAAGGGGGGTTTTGCTTCTGGAAGAATGGGAGATCCAGTCTTCTTTCTAGCATGTTATAAAAACAGGTAAAACAGCACATCTACAGTCATCCAGAATCCCCTTCTTCCCTTGCTGTGTTCCAATTTGTAAGGTAGATACTGGGATGGGGTGGGAACCTCGTTCTCCATCGGCCAAATTCTGGAGCAAAATGATGATAAACACTTCGTCCAGGCTGTCCAGAGCTTTCAGATGCCTGCTTCATTTGATTCCCCAGTAGCCACATTCTTGACCAGCATTTGGCAAGCTATGGTCTTTCCATGTGCCAAATATGTTTGAGGAGTTAAGAATAGTTTTTACCTTTTTAAAACGTTACAAAAACAAAGAAGAAAAAAAACCAACAAAAACTATGCAATAGAGACAGTATGTGACCCACAAAACCTAAAATATTTTGGCACTTTGCAGAGAAAGTTTCTCAGCACCTGTTCTTACTCCAGTTTACAGAGGGGAAAACCAAGGCTCAGAGAGGGAAAGCAACTTGCCTAAGGTTACACAGCCCAGTATTCGTAGAGCTGGGACTAGACCTGGGTCTGTCTGGCCCACGTCAGAGCATTCTCCATCACAGAAGGGGTCTGCTCATTCATGTTACCAGGTGTCTCAGGATTCTCAAGGAAATCACTTACCTGTGCGTGGGACACAGGAAGCACCTAATACGAGGCGGGCACTGTTGATCTGCAGTGTCTTACAGCATGGGGCTTGAGAGCAGCCACCAAGATCCGGGCAGAGGAGCAGGGAAGAAGGGACACTTGGAAGAAGGTGGCCACTGAGGGGCTTCTCCTCAGTGTGAATTCTGCTTTCCCGCCAGAGGGTTTTGAGTTCTGGAGCTTGGACGTGCACGGAGGTGACGAGTGGAAGGTGGGAGATCTCTCTGGAGACCAGAGGAAGGAATTCCCCAATGACCAGGTCAAGAAATACTTCGTGACTTCTTATTAGTAAGAGCCGGGTCTCTCGGGGTGGAGGGAAGCCAAGTCATTTCACCCTGGGGTCTCTCCCACCTGGGGAGGGGCAGTCCTAGTCCCCCCAGTGCCCTAACGGTGAGCCCCAGCCCCTCCCATCCCCCCGCCCACCCCCAGCACCTGCCTCAAGTCCCAGGTGGTGGACCTCAAGGCCGCAGGGTATTGGGAGGAGCTGATGGACACCACACGGCCGGACATTGAGGTCAAGGACTGGTGAGTGCCTGGGGCGAGGGTCTGGGGGGGGGCCTGCCGCTCAGGCGCCCCACCTCCACCCTGCCCCCCATCTCCCAGGCCCTGATGGGCCCTCCCTCTCCCCGCAGGTTCGCAGCCAGGCGGGACTGCGGGTCCAAGTACCAGCTGTGCGTTCAGCTCCTGTCGTCCGCGCACGTGCCTCTGGGGACCTTCCAGCCAGACCCGGTGACAATCCAGCAGAAGAGCGATGCCAAGTGGAGGGAGGTGTGTGGGCCCAGGAGGGGGTAGGGAGCAGGGGGAGACTGCCCAAAGCTGAGACTGCGGTCAGACAGGCGCAGGTTCAGATCCAAGCTCTCCTCCTCCTCACCTTGGCTTCTGCTCCTCTGAGCTTCACTTACTTCTTCTGTAAAATGGGTATAACAGTGCTTCCCTCATAGAGCTCTCAGAGAAGTCCATGAGGCACTGCCGGTAAGGCCAGGTCCAAAAAAATGTTCAAAAAGATTGACTGTTACTAATTATTAGTATCAATTATTATCATTTTCTAGACCAGAGTCAGCAAATGTTTTCTTTAAATGGCAGATACAAATATTTTAGGCTCTGCAGGCCACACTGTCTCTGTCACAACTACTCAATTCTGCTGTTGTTGTATGAAAGCAGCTTTAGACAATATATAAACAAATAGACGTGAGAGTGTTCCAGTAAAACTTTATTTACATAAAGTGGGCCTGTAGGCCACAGTTTGCCAGCCCCTGATCTAGACCAGTGCTGTCCAGTATACTTTCTGCAACGATAGAAATGGTTTGTGTCTGCACTGTCCAGTAAGGTAGCCAGGAGCCACTTGTGACTATTGAACACTTACTAAGAGCCAGTTCCTAATATAACTGAGTAACTGAATTTTTTATTTTACCTAATTTTAATTAATTTTAACTCAAAGAGCCACACGTGCCCAGTGATGACCATATTGGACATCCTTTGGCAGCTTGCAGTGTCTTTCAGTTCCTGTGAGCCACATGGTAATCCTGTGGAGTGGACCCAGCATGATTTTGCTGCATTTTACAGATGATGAAACTGAGGCACAGAGAGGGGAGGTGGTCTGCTCAAAATCACAGAGGGAGGACTAGAACAACATTCTGCTGATTCCTCGTTCAGCAGTAAAAACTCCACCCCGTCCTTGCTCCCCTGGCCCCTCAGGCAGTGCCACACTCAGGCTCAGCGCCCTTGACCTCTCCCCTCTGCCTGCTTCCCCTTTTCAAGGTCTCCCACACGTTCTCCAACTACCCGCCCGGCGTCCGCTACATCTGGTTTCAGCACGGCGGCGTGGACACTCACTACTGGGCCGGCTGGTACGGCCCGAGGGTCACCAACAGCAGCATCACCATCGGACCCCCGCTGCACTGACGCCCCCTGAGCCCCCGTCCACTGAACCCTGACTGGTAAACTGCTGTCAGAGAAGGGCCAGGCTTGAGAAGGGAAAGTGGAGAGCAGGCGTCCCCAGCTCTGAGTTCACCCTTGCCCCTGTTGCCTCTTCTTTGTGGAGCCTCTCAGTTTGGGCAGCCCTCTCATGCTGTGGGTGACCATGTTACTCACACAGATCTGGGAAGTAGAAGGCGGGCTCTGCCTGCCTGCTCAGAAGAGGGGGCTTTGGTCCAGAGGCTCAGGCTCAGTCTGAGATGGGCAGACCCAGGGTGGGGTGGGGTTCAGGCTGGGTGTAGACTGTCCTCACTATCAAGCCCCAGAAGCCAGATGGATACCAGGTGGGGGTAAGGTTCCCAAAAGACCCAAGGAATCCTGCACATGGTGTCCCAGGGTAGGTGGGGAGCAGGATTAGGCCCTGATTTCTGAGAGCTGAACGTGTGAGCTCTCAGGATGAGATGAGTGGGGTAGCGGGTTTTCAAGGACCACCTGTCCACCTCCAAGCCCCGGCCAGGCTTCCTGTGGCTTGGAGGGCATTCCAAGCCCCCACCCTACCCTTGGAACTGCCATTCCCAGGACGTCCCCACCCCACCCTGCTTCTGCCTCTCCCTCCTGTTGGAAGGACAACAGTGTTCTCCTGACCTTGTCCTGTTGCATGTGGCCAAATAAAAGGTGTTCCCAGCCCAACCTGTGCCCTCTGGTTTCTGGAGGGAAAGGCAAACTTGTGGGTGGTCCATCCTGGACCTGCGGAAGGTGCAGTGGTGTGGCTTCTGTCGAAGGTACAGAGAGGGGTTTACATTTCAGGAGCCAGACCATCACAGAACCAGGGTCGGGGGACCCGTCAAGGAGCTGCAGACATCTCGCCAGGCAGCCCTTCAGTACTGCCAGCTTCCTCTGGAGGCCTGGCCACAAGGCTGAGGGCAGGGTGTGTGGGTATGTCTGGGCAGACCTTGCATCCACATCATGCGGGTCAGCAGCGACACTCAGACACTGCTTCCTGGTGTTACTCTTCACCGAGAGCTTTACTGATATGGGATGAAGCCTGGCACATAGTAGATGTGCAGTAAGTACTCACTACATTTCATTGTCTTACTCAACAGTGAGCTAGATCAGGGCCTCTGCCAGGCCGGGACCACCACCCACCAGCTGTATGGCAAACTGGAGAAAGACACCCTTCCACGGAGAATGTGCAGCCCTGACTGCAATTAACAATGCGGCCCGGGCCAGCCCCCTTGCACAGTGCACAGCCTGCACAACCCTTGGTGGTTGCCTGAACAAGGTGCTTGACAAACATTTGTTGAATGAAGGAAGGAATTCATGAACTTAATGCTGACAAAAACCCGAGGAGGTGTTTACCTTTGAGTCAATTGAGGCCTGCGGAGGGCACGCCCTAGGGAAGGAAAGAGCCCGCACAAGCCCAGTGTCAGCTCCCGCCTCCGGGAGGGGCCGACGGTCGGCCCGCGAACTGGCCCCGCCCCGTCCCTCAGTCGCGCGGCGGGAGCAGGTGGGAGGCGGCTGGCGGCGGGCGGCGCGGGGGGGCGCGGGGGGCGGCGGAGGGACGCGGGGGGTGCCGGCTGCGGCGCCGCCCGCCGCCGGGAGGGGGAGCCTGGGCTTCGGGGAACGCAGGCCGCCGCGAGGCCCGGGGCTTCCGGAGCGCGGCCGGGCCGAGGACCCCAGGCTCGTCGTCCTGCGCTGGCCCCGGCGTGGCGGTGGCCGTGGCCGTGGGGGCGGGCGCGGCGCGTGACGCGGGGCGGGGCGACAGCGGACGGCGCCGAGGCCGCAGGCTCCAGGCCGACTCGGAGCTCCGGTCCCGGGCCCAGGTCGCGGCCCAGCGGGGCACCGGCAGGGGGCGGCGGGCGAGGGGCCTCGGGTCTCCGGCGCGGGGCTGTGGGGGCTGAGCCGCGCCCGCGGACGCTGTGCCGGGCGGGGACCGGTCGTCCTGGCGGGGCCCTGCCTCCGACTCGGGCCTGGCCGCGGGGCTGCCCGGCGCAGGCTCGGCGTCCGTGGCCGCCCGGACCACACCCGCGGGTGGCGCCGGGCCCGGCGGTCGGCGATGGGACCTCCCGGCACCCGCTCGCCTGCGGGATCGGGGACGGGCCCGGACTTCCCCAGCCTCGGCTTCTGCTTCCCGGGGCGGGCACCGTGAGAGCGCCTCGAGGGCCCGCTGGGAGGGTCCGTGCGGAAAAGGCGAGCGCGTGACGCTGGTGTGAGGTGTGAGAGGTGGCTTCTTAGGGCTGGCGTGGACCTTTCCACCACAAAATGCCCGGGACGCCCGTCCCCCCGCCCCAGCCTGCGCAGCAGGCTTCTCCCCGCGCAACCGAAACTGAAGGGGGAGGGGGTGAGAGAAAACGCGACCAGAGCCCACGACCAGACTTTGGATGCCACGGTGGGAAGCTACTTGTAGCTAAGATGCCTCTAACTTGGAGCCCAGTGACTGTTATTTGGTTTAGACAATGATTTTAGAAGTTGTCAACATTTTTTAATTGACACATTTCATATTTTTAAGTGTTTACAGTTGCTCCTGAAGAGAAGATTTGGCCACACTCGGGGTTTTTTCCATCAAAGCATCTTTCGCAAGGCGTAAGTACCTCTCTTACCTGTGGGTTTTTTTTCTCTGCTATGTTAAAGTACCCTTTCCCGGGGAGGAGCCAGTATGTGTTCCCACCCTCATGTTTTCTGGGATGGGCACTTTGAGAAGACTATGAACTGCTTCTCTGGCCAAGTCTCTATGGAAAATCAAAAGAAGCCAGCAAGTTTCTCTGTTTCCCTACATATAGGTGGAGAACATTCTCTACCCCACAAGTGAGCAGATAAGCCCATCTGAGTGACAGTGCAGAGCCCTGGCTGCCAGCCCAACCCCATCCACCTGGGGCAAGTACCTGGGATCCCCTCAGGGGGCTGACCAGGCAACAGATTCAGGTGAGGGTGGTGGCACTGTTTGGAAGTTTTCTAAAACCTGTGTGCAGTGCAGAGGTGAAGAGAGGAAGGTGTTCTTGGGGGCAGGTTTGTGCTCTAGTGGTAGCAGCGATGTTAACAGCAGCTGTCTGTGCCAGCCTGGGCCAAGTACTTCACTTATACTCCGTCCTCCCAGCCCTTCTGGGGTCAGCACAGTTCCCATAGCTTTTTTACAGCTTCGCAGCTAGTCACTGCAGGCCAGGATTCAAACCCAGGCAGTCTTCTCAGGCACCCTCTATCTGCTTTGTTTTCCGGCCATTTCTAAGTGGACTCGCCCAACACCCAAGGCAGCCTGGCCTGGAGCTGTGTGGCCTTCTCATTAGGGTGTTTTATCACATCACATCTGACTTCCAGGCCAAAGTGAGCATTTGAGGAGAGGGAGGTGGTTTCTCAGCACTAGCCCCACCATTGAAGGAATATTTCTGAGTCTGGGGATGTACAAAAGGTGTCATATTCTCACAATGAGTTCACAGCATTAAAATAACAGAACAATCACCAAAACCCTCACAGAGCTTGCAGAGCTCGCAGCCAACAATAGTGAGGCCTCCACAAAATCTTGCAGTTCACCCAGCCCGCTGGCTCTAAAATTAAGCAATTTTTTTTTTAATGTGTAGAGAGACCTTTACAAGAATTTGTCCCTAAAGATTAATGCTTTTATTGTACTCTTCCAAATATGCGTGGCATGTGACCACTCTGTCCGTTGAGGGCTTCCTATGTACCAGAAGGACCCTCACCAGTGCTCCTTGTCTAACCCCTCTGGTTTTCACAAAAGATGGACCGGTTAGAGGGGAGTCTCTGGCCACGTTTCTAGGGATCTGAGGACCCACCTCCCTGATCAGGGTGCATAACCATTGTGTCCCCCCACCACAGCCATGGCCCTGGTCAGCATCAACGAGCTGCCGGAGAACATCCTCCTGGAACTGTTCACCCACGTGCCCGCCCGCCAGCTGCTGCTGCGCTGCCGCCCTGTCTGCAGCCTCTGGCGAGACCTCATCGACGTCGTGACCCTCTGGAAGCGCAAGTGCATGCACGAGGGCTTCATCACTGAGGACTGGGACCAGCCCGTGGACAACTGGAAGATCTTCTACTTCCTGTGCAGCCTCCGCAGGAACCTCCTGCGCAACCCGTGTGCGGAAGGTGGGCTGGGGTGGGGTGGGACTGCAACTGGGCTGGTTTCTTCCCTCCCTGAGCCTCGGGGCCTTTGCACTACCTGGAACGTTCTCTCACACCCCTGACGCCTACGTCACTCCCTCGTCGGTTCCTCCTCATTCCTCAGGTCTCAGTTCAGAGACCTACCCTGACGCCCCAAATCTAAAAATAGCTCTCCCCACCCCCTCACGTCACCCCATGGAGTGCCCTAGAGCACTTTTCATCGTCACCTGATCTTTTCTTTCTCTGCCACAAACTTCAAGTTCCAGGGGCCTGATGGACCTTGTTTACCGCTCTACAGTGTCCACAATGACACCTTCACATAGCAGGTGCTCAAGACATGTTTGTTGAATGAATGAACACACTGCAGATCCAGCTGCCCAGTGCTATCAAGGGCCCTTTGTGTCCCGTCTGTGTGAAGTCTGTACAGTGAATTATCCATGCTCCCGTTACCCTCACTGTACAAAGAAAATGAGGATTTAGAGGTGACTGTGATCACATGGTTTGAGGTCCCCGTTTAGCCTGTATTTAGCCTCTTATATTTGCCAGGGGTTTTCCCGGTCATTCATTCAGCACCTGCTATATGCCAGGCACCATGCTTCTTGCTGGGGCCACAGCAGCGGCTGATGATGGAGCACGGTTTGTGCGCTTAGAATCCCTTTCATATCTACTTTCTCCCTTTATTCTCACGAGGATCCTGGGAGTTGACCAAACAATTAGGATGGGCTCCATTTTACAGATGGGAAACTTCAGGCTCCAAGATGAGTGACTTGCCCAAAGATGCACAACTGCCCAGCTTCCAGGGTCTGGTCCTGGCCAATGAAGGCCTCAAGCTCCTCCCAGAGACCCTGTAGACAACACCCCAGATACTTGATCTCTCTGCCTGCCCCAGATTCCACTGAGAAGCTGCCCGGCTATGCCGCTTGCTCAGCCCACACTGCCTGACAGCTGCCTGTAGCCCTGCCTTGCCCTGGGCCCGGCAGTGGTCAGGTCAAGCCTTGCTCGAATTTCCCCCAGGGCCTGTGCTCAGCAGCAGCCCAGCTCCTGGATTTCTGTTACTCTGGCTCTCTATTGGGTGTAGCCAGGGCTCCTGGTCTGGGGAGCAAGCACATCATTTGGAAAAGCACCCTGGTGATTGTTCAGGACAGCCTGGGTAGAGAAGTGCCACTGTTTTCTAAGGTCCTCTAAGCTCAGTTTGAAGGGCACAACCCCAGAACCTGCTGAGCCCACCTGATGAAGGTGCTACCACAGCCACCAGCCCAGAGGGTACCTATCCTCCTACACACCACTCTCACCCTGGGCAAAGGCCATCTGAGCCATATCAGAATAGTAGGTCCCCACAACCCTCCAACAAACCCACAAATCAGTCCTCCCAGGGTCCCCTTCCAATCCCGGTTATGCAGTTAACCCAGGACCTCTCCCCCTGGGACATCCGGGAATGTCAGTGGTCAGGTAAGCGGCCCACATAGGCATGAACTCACATTAGCCATTGAGGACAGTACTGTCAAAGGCCCTTGGTAATTTAATTTTTTGAGAACTGGTACTTGGGTATTTCCCAGAGCTCCACAACATGGAAGTGAAGAAAAGTTTGGTTTAGAATTTCTGGTGATGCATATTCTTTTCTTCATGTTAGGAGTCAAGCCAGTTTGGGACTACATGGGAGGGAAGGGTCCCAGTCAGAGATGATACAAGGGAGACGGAAGGGAATGTGTTAGAAGAGGGAGCTTTGTAGGGGTGCTCCAAGCCACAGTTGGGGTGTACTTGGGCTGGTGGGGCGCTGACCTTGGCTACATAATGCCCTTGAGAAGGAAAAAGCTGGTTAACCCTTTGGCATCCACAGCTCCAGAGATCTGAGCGAGAGCGAGCCCTGCCTCCTCAGGGGTTCGCTAATGCCAACCAACCTCCCTCCGGTCCTCCCGCACCCAGTGGGGAGGGGATCTCATCTCTGCTTCCATTTTCCTAGAGGATATGGGGTCGTGGAGAATCGACTCCAACGGTGGGGACCACTGGAAGGTGGAGAGCCTCCCTGGAGACCATGGGATGGATTTTCCTGATCCCAAAGTCAAGAAATACTTTGTCACATCCTACAGGTAAAACAAACTGAACCCAGGAGGCTCGTGTGGAGGGGTAGAGGGTCAGGACACCTTTGCCAAGTCTCAGGCCTAAGGGAGGGTCTCAATGAAGCTCAAGGCAGGCGGCCCCCAAACCTGCTCAGGGTCCCTGCTTCCTGGAGTGAGTAACTCAGTGGCTGGGCAGTGGGAATGGAAGTCATCTGAAGTAGGCCAGGAGCCCACTGGGCAGTTAAGGGGTGTCTGCAGGCATCCCTAATCCAGGCACGTGAGTTCACAGAGGTGCCCTCCTTGGTGTCCCAGGAGACTGGGCCTCTGGACTGGGATCAGATGCCACCCAGGCACAAGTGGGTCACACTCCGTGCATGTGCTTCTCATGGGCCTGCACCGGGGTAGGAGCCAGAGGCAGCACCAACCAGTGCCTGTCCTGCAGTGGTCAGGGGGCACCCTGGGTCCCCTGAACCACTCCCTGGGCTCACCAGGGCTGCCAACGCCTAGGTGAGGAAGGGCCCTGTGGAGCACACCAGGGACAGTACTCTCTCCCCCTGCTCCCCAGCATGTGCCTCAAGTCCCAGCTGGTGGACCTCAAGGCTGAGGGCTACTGGGAGGAGCTAATGGACACATTTCGGCCTGACATCGTGGTCAAGGACTGGTGAGTGGGGCCCATGGCCTGTATCCCCACTCTGCATCCTTCCCTCTTCTCTTACTGCCATACCCACTGGCTAGGACAACTCACAGCAAGTGCCCACTCTGTGCCCAGCACTGTTATGGGGCAGAGGCTGCCCCTAGAGCCAGGCAGACCTGGCATGCCCTCCCTCTGCCACAGGACCCAGCACTTGGTAACCCAACAGCACCTCTAGGCTCCCCACCATCCCCAGTTTGCAGATGGGAAGACTGAGGCCCCCCCCAGATGAGTTGTCAGTAATAGGCCCTGGAACAACAAAGGACCCTGGACTTGGTGGAAACTCACAGGCCTTCTTGCTTACCTGCCTCCCCTGCTGCTTTTCCCTGTTCACCCCACGACTCTTTCCCCGAGCTCCTACTCTGTGCACAGAACTGTGCAGGGTCTGGCTTGGCCCAAAGCAGAAGCAGGACCCCAGTTCTAGCCAGGCCCCACTCTGAGGGGGGAGGAGGGAGGCTGGAGGGGTATGCAGAGCTGTGGGGGAAGTGGTGGCTGGGCCGAGCAAAGGGTGACTCTGTGCCAGCCCCATCACACAGGTCACCCCCTGGAATCTCCCATTGAATCTATAGGCAAGTCCACTGTTAAGTGCAGGTGACACACGTTGGACAGTCAGGGCCTCTATCTCCATGGAGGTCCTTTTGCTTTTTGAGGTCACATCTTGTGTAGAATGCCCAAAAGAGTTGCCCTTTTTCTCAGACAGGGTAATGGAGGCCCAACACGGATAGACTGCTAACCCCAGGGCCACAGTGAGGCCTAGGGGATGCTGATGCCAGCTGGGCCTCATGGGCAGAATAATGCCGGCTAAAGGGGGCTCCAGCCAAACTCAGGGAAAGGAAATTCCACTGCATGGGCCCCCAGGGCAGCTCTGAACCCCACCCTCCCCAGGTTCGCGGCCAGAGCAGACTGTGGCTGCACCTACCATATCCGAGTACAACTGACCTCAGCTGACTACATCGTCTTGGCCTCCTTCGAGCCCCCACCTGTGACCGTCCAACAGTGGAATGATGCCATGTGGACAGAGGTGAGGCCTCACCTGCTTGCTCTGGCCCACCCCCTTCTCCCAGGGCCATGGTGGCAGGAGACAAGGGGCACCCCAAGGGCCTGGAGGCCCTGCCTTCTGGCCTGGGCAGCTTTCTCCCAGGGGATAGGCTCCTCCCTTCCCTTGTCCAGTTGAGGGGTCACCCACCCCTCCCCCATCCCAGTGGTCACTTCTCTCTCCTCCCTGCAGGTCTCCCACACCTTCTCAGACTACCCTCCAGGTGTCCGCCACATCCTCTTTCAGCACGGGGGCAAGGACACCCAGTTCTGGGCAGGCTGGTACGGGCCCCGGGTCACCAACAGCAGCATCATCATCAGCCATAAGATGACCAGGAACCCAGCCACCTCCACAGCTCAGCCCGAGCCAGGGCACGGGCAGGGGCAGGAGGAAGCTGCCCACTGGCCCTCCCCACTTCATTTCCACAGGCCTTTCTGACAGTCCGTCCTCTGACAACCACTCATCTGTCCCCTGTCTGGGTCAGCCAAAGGTCCCTCCAGGCAAGAGCTGAGCTTGGAGAGGGCAGTGAGGCACCTTGTCCCAGGAGTTCCTGCCCCACTTTCAACCTTGGGAAAACGCGCCAGCTCATGGGAACTTACTGTTACATAGCTCTGATGCATTGTCATAATAAACGTTTTCAGTAAAACCAGCCTGGGGTTGGGTTTACAGGTTGGGGGAGGGGTCAGTGGCAATTTGGTAGAGAAGCAGCCCCTCCCCCAGGTTAATGTGGCCACACCTCTCCCTCCCACTCCACTTAATGACAGCCTAGCTTGGCCCAGCCCTTGGGGCCCCTTTATTGAAACAACTCACAGCACAGTATTTGAGACAGACAGTGTTGGCCAGCTGAACCCCAGGGGGCTGATAAATCAAGGTCCCAGCATCCTTCACAGCCCTGGGGCTTCCTCCATGAAGGCAACCAGACCTGAGCAGCCCTGGGCTGGAGGGTGGGTGGTCCATCCAGAGGCAGTAAGAGCACTTGGAATAAGGATGGCCCAGCAGCTCTGCCCTAGGCTAGGGGCCCCCAAAGTCTGACAGTTCTGGCATCAGTGGGGTGGCAGGTGCACCCTCAGCTGCTTTTATGAGCTCGTTCTTCCACATAGAGCTGCATCTAAGGGACAGAAACAAACAGCCATGGTAAGCCAGCCAGCCAGGGCACCTACCCTGGGCCCACCAAGGGAAAGGGAAAGGGGAGAGAGAGGAAGAGCCTTACACTGGGCATTCCTTAGTCCTCTCCCCCAAGTCTTGACCTGCAAGCCCTCTGGCAAGGCCTCAGCACCAGGCCTCAGCTCCTAAGCATCCCCTAAATAACGCTTCTGTGGTCCCATGCAGCTCACCTTTAAAATGTCCGATGTCATGGTTTTTAGGGGTATCAGCCGGGGGTCATGCATGTGAACATCCTGCTCGTCTGCCAGAATCCAAGGGAAGTCCTGGGGAGGGCACCAAGGTGAGGGATGGAAGGTGCTGAACACTGGCCTGCCCTCACTTTGCTGCCCCTGCCCCTCCAGACTGGAGGGTCTCTGACTTGAGGGAGCATCAGAATCACTAGGGAGCTGCTGGCAGGGAAGATCAAGTCTACATAACCGAAGTGATTTAACAAGCCCCAAGCACCAATTCTGAAACTGGTAGGCCAGGGCCCCCTCCCTGGAGAACCCCCACTTCAGAAGAGCCAAGATGAGCTGGCGTACCCAGCACATGGCTCCGTCTGTGCTGCTCTCAGCTGAGTGCCCAGATGGAATAGTGGCCAAGCATGTGGCCACACAGTTAACACATATGGGAACCTCCTGGGTGCCAGGCACTGGCCACAGGCAACACCCCTGCCCTCCTGAGACTGTGGCATCATGTTTACAGAGCTTCCCAGTCGCCTCCCTGCCCACCTCCCTGCCCACCCCCCAGCCCAGTCTCATTTCACCTTGATGACCTGGATCTTCTCCATGTTGCGAGTGGCAGCTTCTCTTGTGTGCACCAGGACTGTGAAGGTACAGCCTGGGGAGGCAAGAGGTGGGTGGAGGCTGGACTGCCTGGTGCCTGCCACTGGGCCCAGCCTCTTCCCACCTCCCTCGCTGGCTCAGCACCCCCCGAGAGCAGAGTGTAAAGCAAGTGCTAAGAAAAGGCACAGTCAAGGGGGAGATTGAGGCCAGGTAGAGTCTATCGGGGAAGCTTCCTGGAGGAGGCAGACTCTCAGAGGGGTTCTGAGGGCAGGAAGGAAGAGACTAAGTTCAACCAGCCAAACAGGGACCTGGGAACACAGACCAAGCCCCGGTAACCATGGAAATGGCAAGAGAAGAGGGGATGGGGAGTGGGCACACCTGGGGGGTTGTGGTCCAGGACGGCATCACACACGCTGATCTTCAGGATGAAGGCTCGGAGCAGCTGCTCCACGTGAGACAACAGGGAGTCTGAGCTGGGAGTAAGAGGTCTCCCATCGCACAGTGCCCTCCCTCCCACCACCAGCAACCAACCCTGGACGCAGACCTGGGGTCCAGAGCCCTTCCACTGCCTCTGACAGTGTCAGCTTCTAGGGCCTGGCTCCCTGTCTAGTCCACATAGTTAAAGTCACCAGAGGAGTGTAAAACCCGTGCCCAGCCCCACTCCAAATGAAGGCAGAATGTGCACCCAGGCTGGAGGACCAGGACACCAAGTCCAGAGGGGAAAGGGCTTGCCTGAGGCCACACAGCCAGTGGGGACAGACTGGTGCCAGATTGTAGTGCCCTGACCTCACTGGAGGAAACATGCAGTTGACCAGCTAATACTTGTGCCCAAGGTCAACTTCTGTTGACTATGGACTGGATATTTGACTGAGAAGTCAGGAAATTGGGTCTGTGTCCTGGGCTCTGCCACCACTCAGGTGACCCTGGGTAGTTCATGTCATGTCTCTGAACCTTGGTTTCTCCATCTATAAAATGAGGTGCCATTCACCAATGCTATGATTTTCCAGGTGTGACACAGGGTGGTGTCTGTGCAACCTGCATACTGTCCACAGAGGCCAGTGCCTGGCCAGCCTTTTCTCAGCCACTAACAGGGCGAACCATTGGCAGGCTGGCACGTCTTGCCCTCTGTCCTCTTAGACCTTTACCAAGGTATTCAGGGGCTGCCTTAAAGAGGTGGGGATGGGGAGGCATGTATTGCTAGAGACAGACCTCACATCAGCTAGCAGGCAGAGGGGGGACAGGCAGCTCACCTGATCGACAGCAGCGGAGGCTGGGTGATCTCAAAGACGAATTTCTCCACTGGGCGGTGCTCTTTATCCAAAATTACCACAACTACCTTCTCCACATCATTCTGCAAGGACAGGAATCCCCCACTGCGGAGCCAGGTACCCCACCCCCCTCCACCCCTTCCTGCACAAGGAGGGACAGGAAAGGGTGCACTCACAGCCCTGCTCAGCTGCTCAGGTTCCTAAGAGCCTAGAGAGCAGGTTTGAGAAGTTCACACTGGGCATCCTCAGACATGAGTGATACAGGTTGAGAGAGGATGCCTGGGACCCATGGGGGTCCCAGGACGTCTAACACCAGGACAAGACAGGAGGAGGAAGCCCAGAAAGAAGTTTCAGGGCCGGGGATAGAACCCAGAACCCTCCAGGCAGCCCCTACTCAGAGCCATCTCCACTAACCCCGGCTCCCAGGCCCAAGGTACCCAGAACATGGCCCACATGCCTTGGGGCCTGCCCCTGGGTGGGGGTGGTCTACAGAGTGCAGGGAACAGGCTTCTGGATGTTAGAGCCATTGGGACCCTGCATGGACCCCCCATCCTGGAGGTGGGCCTGTGAACACGGAGGGACAGATTGGGGGTGAGGTGGCTAGAGGGGCTTGGTGCCCCCTCACCTTCTCCAGGAGCGGCTTGACGCAGTGCAGTGTGTCCTGGATATACTGATTCAGCTCCGGGTGGCAGGACATCTGCACACAACCCCACGTGGCTGGTGAGGCCCAAAGCACAGATGTGGAAACCACCCAACACCCCTCCAGGAGCCCAAGACCCCATCTGCCTTCAGACAGGGGTCCAGCAGCTCCCTACCCAAGAGCCCTGACTTTCCCTCATGGGGCTAAGAACTGTGAATTTATCCATGGAGAAGGAGAAATCAGAGGACAAGAATTCAATCTCAACACTAGCATCTAATATAGCATTAGGGGTTCCTAATGTGGGGTCCATGGACTCCCCCAGAGTCTGAAAAGTCCCTAAAATTGTACACGAAGTTGTATATCTTTGTGCATATGGGCACTTTGCCAGAGAAAGAATCCAGAAATTTAATCAGATTTCAAAAGTTAAGAACTGGTCTTAGGCAAATTACTTAACTTCTCTGAGCTTCAATTATTTCCTCTGTGAAGATCTCATAAAGTGAAGATTAAATGAATTAAGTACGTAAGTACACAGTGGGTGCTCAGTAAGTGTTGATTCTTTTTTCTTTTTCCCCATACAGACGCTCCTTGACTTACTATGGGATTATGTCCCAATAAACCCATCAAATAACGTAAGTCAAAAATGCATTTAATACACCTAACCTACATCATAGCTTATTTGAACCTATCTTAAATGGGCTCAGAACACTTACAGTTGGGCATAATCATCTAACACAAAGCCTATTTTATAATGAAGTGTTGAGTATCTCACGTAATTTACTGAATGTATTGAATACTGTACAGAAAATGGAGAACCGAATGGTGATATGGGTACACAAAGTATGGCCTCTACTGAACGCGCATTGCTTTCGAACCATCGTAAAGTTGAAAAATCTAAGTTGACCCACTGTAAATTGGGGCCTACATGTATATCCCTTAAGCTTTCACCATCTACCAGTACTCAGTCATTTATTCTAATGTTTACTGAGTGCCTTCCAAGGGACAGGCACTTCTAGGGACTGGAGATACAGCAATATGTTTACCACTTTGTTTTTTAATTTTAAACAACCCATTGGAGTTTAGGGTGAATGGAAGGAGGGAGAAGGTGCTGGAGGATTTCAGAAACTCTTTTAAAACATAACCATGCCCCCAAGGCAACTATAATATGAGAGCAACTATACTCCCAGGGCCTGGTCCCTAACTTCTAGCCAGGGGAACTCCCTTCTGAGAGGATGGTAAAAAACACCACTTCAGAACTGAAGGCAAGGGCAGGCCGAGGGTGGACTGGACCTAAAGGTGGGAAAGACTTTTCAATAATCCACCTTCTACCCACTCTGTGGTTCTGAGACGACCCGTGGCCCCAGCCTTGGAGGCTCACCTGGACCGGCACGTTGTACTTCTTGCGCTTCTGGAAAATGCCCACCGGGTAGACCTCGCGCACATAGAGTATGAGGTGCACGGCCACCTCCAGGAACTCGCAGAGCACGTCGGCCACCACTGCAGAGGCACAACCCGGTGCGCTCGGGGAAGGCCGCGGGCCCAGACCACCCCTCGCCCCGGGTCCGGAGGTCCAGCCTCCCTACCTTGGCCAAAGTTGAGGTCCTGTCGCGTAAGCGTGGTCATCCTTCCTGTTACCTGGGAGGTGGGGCAAAGGTAGGGCGTAGCTCCAAAGGCCCAGGAGCCGCAGGGCCCGCCCGCCTTCATCGCCCCTCCCCTCCCTTCCGTCTAGCGGGGGGATGGGGCAGGTCCCCCCCTACACACACAATCGGGGCAGCTGGGAAGGACCCCCCACGCTGGCGTCATAGCTTGGGGGCATCAGCGGCGCCCCGATCAGCCTCCGCCCATTGGCCCTCCAGCGCCCCCTCGGTCCGCTGTCTCAGGGGGCGGGGGGGTAGGAAAAACCAGAATTGCGCCCACAAAAAGGACAGGGCCGCGGACGCAGAAGGGAACAGCTGGGTGCGCAGGGCCGGGAGCGTAAAGCGGAACACGCGGAAGCGAAGCTACGTTGGGCTAAAACTCCGCCCCCTGCCCGGCCGGCTTCCCCGCCCCGCGGCGGGAAACCCTCCCCAGGTACCTGCTCCGGCCTCGGTTCCCGCCCGGGTTCCGGCCCTGGCCCCGGCGCGGGCAGCCACCGACCGCACCACTCGCGCCTCCCGCTCAACCAGCGGCCGCGGCGCTGCTCGGTGACGTCCGCGGCAGCCCGGCGGGTCCTAGCGCCCGCCGCCCAACCACGCCCACTTCCCCGCGCCGCGCAGCCCCGGCCTCGCACTGGGCGGCTCCCGGCCGCGGGGGCGGGGCGCGGCTGCAGGGGCGGGGCTTGGGGCGGGGCCCGGCCTCGGCGCCCGGAACCGCCGGGCGGGGGAGTAGGAGGAAACTGCTCCGCAGCCTCCTTTCCGTTTCGGGTGGGTGCGAAAGAACACAACTTCGCTGTCCGCTTCGGGTGGGATCGCTACGTATTTTCCCCTCCAGGGCATTTCTCTTTCTTTAGCAGGCGCCGGAAAGGGGCGGGTAGGGGTTGCTGGCCAGGGCCAGGTGGAGGGCACGGCTGGGGACTAAGGGCAGCCGCATCCACGGCTAGCCACGAAGTCGCCATGCCCGCAGCTGCCCAACCGCAGACGCATCCGCTGGCTCGGGGGCGGGGACAGGGGGACGCGGGTGGACCGGGGCCGCCCCCCGCCCCACCCCCACCAGGACTCTAAATGCGGCCTGGTGTGACTGCCCAAGCTTCATAACAATAGCTGACCTTTATTGAGTTCCAGCCTGGGCTAAGTGTGTCCGTGGGTTATCTCAGAATAACTCCATGCGGCAGTTACTATGATTGTCCCCTTTCTACAAATGAGCCAAATGAGGCTCAGAAGGGTGAAGTAACCAGCCAAGTCTCACAGCTTGGGGGGCGGGGGTTGGGGGATGCGCAGGTGCCTTACTCTCCCGAGTCCCCCAGAGGCATGGACTCAGTCTGGAAGGGCTGAAAGGGCCCTCAGAGACGATATTAATATTGAAATAAGTACCAACATGGATCGAGCACTTATGTGCCAAACACTGATTTCTTTAATTCCCTCGTTAACCCTAGGAGCCAAGTATTCATTTTACAGCCCCACTTTATAGATGGTTAAACAGGCCCAGAGATGTTCTCTAATTCACCAAAATCACACAGTTAGAATACAAACCCAGTTCTAACACCTATTCTGACACCAGGGCTTCAACTTATTTGCAGCCCCCTTATGTTACAGGTGGGAAAACTAAGGTCAGAGAAGTGGCCACAGAGTTAATGTGTGATAAGTCAGGACCTGAAGCCAAGGGGACTTTGTCTCTGACCTCCAGGGATGTAAGAGCTTGTTAGGAGTCCGGTCCATCTGTTTGTACACAGATGCAGTCAGGATTGTTTACCGTTTACAGCTCATTATTGGAGAGTTGCATCCCTCCCCCTCAGATACCTTTAAACCTGCATTTACACACTTCTGACAAGGAGAGCATAAGTAACCTGGCCGATTAAGTCAGGAATGTCAGCAGAGCATCTCTCAAAATGCAGCCGTAGGAAATCTGCATCAGAATCCCTGGGGAACCTATTAAACACACAGCTGCCCTGCCGCCCTGACCTACCAGATCAGAGTTAGGGTGCACAGCAGGGCACTAGCCTTTTAACAAGCTCCCCAGGGGCCTGGATGCCCAGGAAGGTATGGGAATCGCCACAGAAGTTTGAGCTGTTCCCAGAGAATATCTGCATTTTGTAAAATTACAATGCTTAACCCAAAGGGATGGATGATTTTGTTTCAAGAATTGATGCACCTGGCAGCACATTTTGGGCACAGCAACCCTTCTCAAGACCGGGACCCTGCCCACATCATGTCATTCCATACACAGCCAGCTGAGCAGCTCATTGGCTTGTAGACAGTATTCCCTGGCTCCTTGAGATTTAATCATTGCAGATATTTGGTAACTTGGGGAAATTGAGGGACCTCCTTTCCCTTCTCTGGAGGCTGCTAGAGCAGCTTTTTCATTGGTGACAGGCAGTGGCAGTCTTGTAAAGGGGCCTTTGGACTAGGGCCTGGGGTGAGGAGGCTCAGAGCCCAGCTACTCCTGTGGGGTAGCCTTCAGGACACAGTGTGAGGCACATGGGCCCCCAGCCCCAGCCCTCTGCCCTAAGAAGACACAGTACAAGCCACCCATAGTCTCCTGACACACAGAGCTAAGAATCTCAGAGAAACCTTGGAGGACATAAACCCAACCCTCATTTTTCCTATGGGGAAGGACAGCCTTTGACACTAGGGTATCCACCTTGTCAACTAGAAACCCATGGATAAAAATGTCTGGGTTTGGGGTCTTAGATTCAGAGCCAGTCACAAACAGGTTGGCTGGGAGGCAGATCAGGAAGGATTCAAACTGCTCTAACCCCTAGCCCTTAAAAGGCTTCAGTCTCCTCATTTGCAAAATGAACAGGCTGGACAGATGTTCCCTAAACATCTGATGGCCTCAGGTCCCATGGGGGCCAAGAAGCTGGAGATGGGGCAGGGGCCCAAGTTAGCATGTGGCCATCGGGGGAGCTTTGTGAAGACTCATCTATCCATGGGGTTCCACAGCACCTGATTTTTCATATCTTAATCGCATCAGCATGATGGATGGTCATGGGACCCAGATTACATTATGGGGTTAATTTATTACATTTTGAAAACCCATTTGCTGGGAGACTGTTTTTCAAAGTTATTTGCATATTTTTCACCATAATGACAACATGTAGGAAGGCGGCTGGGAGGTACTGATGCATGTTTAGGAGGAGAGAGAGCTTATTTGCCAACTGGAGCAGGTCCCTGAGGACCTGCAATGGGGACAGAGATAAAATCACTCCCAAGAGACATTTAAATGGAAACTGAGAAGGCAAGCGGCAAGATAGTTTGAGCACCAGCCCAGTAAAGACTGAGACCTACGGGGCAAAGGAGGAGTCCTGGGGTTTGCTGAACACACACACACTGAGTGAACTGGGTAAAACAGGCAATGAAGTGTCCAGCCCCCTAAGATGCTTCCAAAGCCCCCTCCCATACCCACTACGCTGCTCACAGGATGGATCATCTATCTCGCCCTGCCTAAGGTTCCCAGGGCACCAAACACATGGCTGGGGTGGGGGGTGTATATAGTGAGTAGCCACACATAGCCTGGTGACAATCCCTCTGATAGACACCCTGATGTTCAGGGGCCCAGCCAGTTGTGATGCCCCTGAGCAGGGACCCAGCCGCATTCATTCCTTCAGTGAGCACCTCACCCAGCGCCTGGCCAAATTCAAGTTCTCAGCGTGTGTATTAAGTGCATGAAGGAAAGAATGACAGAGGAACAGAGGTGGAGGACAGTGGCTCACTACCACTGGCCTCACTTGAAGCCCAACTTAGTCTGCATGAGGAGTGAAGACCTCCAATTTCAGTGCTTGGGCTTAGGTGGTGGTGTGCAGAGAACAGCTATTTTCAAAAACAAAGCAAGGGTTGTGGAATGTTCCCTATGGTGCCCCCCACAGCCACCAGGCCTGCTCATGTGTCCAACCTCTTCCTGCTCTCCCCAACACTGCTCCTTAACCAGCTTTGTGGCCCTTCCCTCTCTGAACCTCAGTTTGCTCATTTGTAAAATGGGATAATGGTAGTTCCAATTCCGCAGGGTGGAGCAAAGAGTAAATGACATCATGTTTGTAAAAATATAAAGTGCACAATGCTTGGCACATAAATGCTCAATTAACGACTGTTATGACAATGATATTAAAGATCTACACACACTATTTAAGCCCTCAGAGCAAACACTCTGGATAAGCCATCATGTTTTTCAAAACCCTATCCAAACTATCCTTAGCTGCACCCCGCTCCCCATTTTCATTTCCCAGGGCAGCAGGCAACCCCCAAGGAGCCTTAGAGAGGACAGGCATCCTCCTGGCATGAGATGCCTAAAGACAAGGGGCTGCAGCCAACAGACAGCTCCTTTCCTCCCTCATCTGGCCTTCTGGTGTGAGGCCTGACCTGGACCTAGCTGTCCCAGACCCTGGGGTCCACTGCTGACCTGGGACCCAAGCCAGAGCCCTGACCGTAGGCCAGGGACACGGGTGGCTTCCAACACTTCAGCCAGTGCAAAGCCCCCACATGCCATTCCCTCTGTGGGGTTCTGCTGACTTCCCCAGGTTCCTGACACCTCACTGGTCAGGGGGACCTTACTGATCATCTATTCTTAAACAAGGAGCTTGTACCTAGAGAAATGCACAGAGACACTAAACGTCTTACACAATTTCAGGAGTTTCCAGATCCTTTGAAGCCATCACGGACTACCAGCTGATCCAGCTCAACCACCACTTTTAAAAAAGAAACAACTTCTTTTTTGAGATATAATTCACAAACCATAAAGTTCACCATTTTACTGTGCACAACTCAGTGGTTTTTAGTGTAGTCACAAAGTTATGCATCAGTCACTACTATCTAATTCCATAACATTTTCAACACTCCAAAAAGAAAAACCCCACACCCATCAGCAGTCACTCCCGACTCCCCCCTTCCCCCAGCCCCTGGCAACCACTAGTCTACTTTCTGTTTCTATGGACTTGCCTCTTCTGAACATTTCATATAAAAGTAATCATACAATATCTGGTCTTTTATGTCTGGCTTGTTTCACTTAGCGTAATGTTTTCAAAGTCCATCCAGGTTGGGTCATATGTTGGTACTTCATTCCTTTTTATAGGCAAATAATATTTCCTTGTATGAATATACCACATTTGTTTATCCACTCATCAGCTGATAGATATTGAAGTCCACTTTGGCCAATCAAGTACAGCACTTTACAGATGGGGGAACTGAGGCCCCAAATCACCATAACCTGGATGGGATAGGAGTCCAGGCCTCTCCTGACGTCAACCCTTTCCTACGGCGTCACTCTGGGAGAACCCAGAGAACAGAGTCCAAGCATATCAAAAGCTCACCCAACTCAGGACCAGCCAGGACAGCAGCATTTGAACCAGTCTCCAGTGTTTTGCTTCTGGCTCAGGAATGCCGGCATGAAGAAGAAAATCATACCCAATGTCCCCCTGCCAGGCCCAAGCGACTACCACCTCTTCTCTGCCACAGTTCCCAACTGGTCTCCCTGCTTTCACCTTTGCCCCACTGCAATCTATTCTTAACCTTAGGAACCAGTGAATCTGTTAAAACCTAAGTTGGATCGTGTCTCTGCTCTGCTCATGACCCCCCAATGATTCAACAGTCAAAGTCCTTCTTGTGGCCTTTGCAGGCTCACGGGATCCCATCCCAGCTCCCCCTCTGACCTCACCTCCCTCTGTTCCAGCCTCGCTCTTCTTCCTCAAACACACCAAGCACCAAGCATGCTCCTCCTGCCTCAGGGCCTTTGCACTGGCTCTGACTGCATCTCTCTTCTTCCCACAATCCCACGGCTCATTACATTTTCTTTGCCAAAGAAAACAACTGCCTTACCAAAGAGGCTTTTACTAACAATCTCACGGAAAACAACACCTCTTCCCTTCATGTTTTCTCTCCTTAATGTTGCTTTAATTTTCTTCATAGCACTAATTACCACCTGACATATTGTATATATTTATTTTTTCATTTGTTTATCTTCTGTCTCCTTCCCTGGAACACAAGCTCCATGAGAACAGGGATTCTTGTCCACATTGTTTACTACTGTAGCCCAGCTGCTGGCACATAGTAGGTGTTCAGTAGGCATTTATGGGTGACTCAGAACCCCTAGTAAATAAACAACCCAGTCTTTTCACCCACCCATCCTGGTGCCCATCCGGCTACTAATATTACAATAACAATGGCAGCTAATTTTTCTGGAGCATTTCCTGTGGGCCAGGACCTTAGGAACGATATCCCCTTACACAGGCCAAAGTATTTAATCCTTGAACCCTGAGAGTCAGCTATAACGATGAGCTCAAAGAAGTTAGGCAGCTTGCCCAAAGCCATGGGGGATGGCATCAGAAAGGAACCCAGGCATCTACCCTGAGGGCAGACCGGTGCTCTTAAAATCTCTAAGCCACAATTTGCCACACTCTGGAGAAAGAAAAAAAACAGTGTAAATGGAAGGCACCTGGCCAGCTCTGGGCGCCTGGCGAGACTGCTGCTTCCCACGTGCGGCAGTGCCGCCCCATGACTCTTTGATCTTTGCAGCGCCCGCGGCCCCACTGACCCCGTCATGAGTTATGGGGGACGCGGGACCCATAACCCAGCATTCCCGGACTCCCAGGGTCGTCAGGACACGGCGCCCCGCGTGGTGATGGATGAGCCGGCCCAAGCGCTGGCTTTGTCCGGGTTGGGCCGGGCTGGGCCGGGCTGAGGAGCTTCCAGCCGGTCGTGGCGAGAGGCGGGGCGCGCGCGCGCGCGCGTGTGTGTTGGGGGGGGTTGTCTTTCTCCCTTCTCTACCGAGAAGGGGGACACAGGTGCGCCGTCAGCGCCCCAGGTGAGATGGTAGCGCTTTGAAGAGCCCCAGTACCCCCGCATCCAAGAGCGACCTCCCTGAGAACCCCGCCTCCTCTCCGCGCGCACATTCGGAGGCTACAAAGGCCCCGCCGCTGCCCGTCCCGCCTCCCCCGCCCTGGGCATTTCTTCCGTCCCATTTGACAGCCTAGGCGGAATAATCCTTTTGGGGACCGGCTGGCCCCTGCCCGGCCAGACGCGGCCGCCGCGGCCTCGATCCATTGTTGGGGTCCGCCAGGGACCCCCCGCCGCGGCCCTTTGTCGCCCGCTCCCCGCGGGGCCGCTCCAGATGCGCCACCGCTGTCGGCGCCCCTCACGTCCCACGCGCCCTGGGCCGCGCCGAGGCGGCTCTTACGCACCGGGAGGAATGGGCCCGCCTCGCCCGGTGCCCGCACGGCCGCTGGGCTGCGCCCGCCTTTGTCTGCCTCCTTTGTCTGCCCCGCGCCCTCGCGGAGGCGGCGGGTAGGCCTCTGGGGAGCGGGCCCGGAACGCCGAGCGCAGCTGGCGAAGGCGAGCTGGCCGGGAGCGCGCGGGGCCAGCCCGGGGCTGCCCCTCGGCGGGGGGCGGTGGAGCCCGCGGCCCGCCGCCCGCCGCCCCTCCTCCGTCCCCTCCCCGCGCTCCCGCCCCCTTCCCTCCAGCCCGCCCCCTCCCGCTTCCTTCCAGCCCCGCTCAGCCTGGGCACGTCCTCCTGCCGCCCGCGCACCTCTCCGCGCCGTCCCCGCTCGGCGGCTCGGCCCTCGGCTGCGCTCGGTTCCCGCAGGCGCCCAGCCCGCGCCCCTCGGCGCCCGCCCCGCCGGCCGGACAGGTAAGGCACGGCCTCGGCCCGCCCCTGGCCCCGCCCTCCCGCCGCACCTGGCCGCGCGCCCGGACAAAGGTGGGCTACCTGGCGCGCTCAGGGGCGGCGCGCGCGGGGGACCGAGGCTGGAGGTGAGGACGCCGCTTTCTTCCCTGCCCTCGGACCCATCAGGCCGTCGGTGCGTCCGTCGCCTCCGCTCCTCCCCGCGTCTCCCCTTGGCTCCTGGCTCTTCTCCCGGCCTCCTCGTCCGCCCACCTGCCCCTGGACGCTCACTTTTCCGCGCTATGACACTCTGCCTCGCGCGCGCCCTCGCCGCCCTCTGGGGGCCCGGCTCTCGCTCACTCTTCTCCTTGGCATCAGCTTTCTCCCTTTGGGACCGGTTGTCTCTTTGTCTCTCTGTCTCTGAGTCTCCGTGTAGTCTCCCAGGCCTGGGACCCTAGTCCGCCACCGTTGGAAGAAGCCTCGAAGACTCCCTGCACCCTGGGTAGAGCTGGCGGAGTGCCCCCCTGTCCCTTTCGAGGCCGCCCAGGGGCTGGGGTGTCAGGGGGGGCGCTGAGTGCGCCCGGTGCGACAGCGCGCCCTCTCCTCTGGGCACCGGCCAGTACCTGCCCTGCAACCCCGACAGCTCTGGGCTCACGCTCAGTCCTTCCCTCTCCCGACCGCTGGCCTTTCTCTCTCCGCTCCCCGAGGGTCTCAGCCGCCTTAGGGGAGCGCCTGCGCTTTCCGCCAAGTCTTCCTGGGCGTCCTCCACTGGGTGCTCCCTCAGCCTTCCCCTCTGTCCGGTGATCTCCCCTGCCTGGTATACTCCTCCACACTGCCCACCTCCCAGCGCGGTGACACGCCAGGTGTCCCAACCGGTTCAGTATCATCCCTCTGGGGTCAGGCAGACACGGGCTCTGGGAGTGATCTTGAACAAAGGAATGCACCTTTCTGAGCCTCAGTGTTTCCGTCATAAAACGGGGATACTGCTAGTACCTACCTATGGGGATGTGTGCGGAAATAGTGCGAAAAGCATGTCAGATGCAGCTCGTGCTAGTTCACACACCTGGGTGGGGGAGGGGAGGGGAGCCTGCAGTCCCTGGGTGGGGTGGGGATAGGGGCTCCACAGAGATGGATCACAAATTCCAGGCTTAGAGACACTTCAGAGTAACCAACCACGGTTACCTCCCCATCACATTGCCTGTCACCTCCTACCCTACAGGCATTTACATCCTTACAAGGACTCTTCTCTGTCTCTCCCTCTCTCCCCCACCCCCTGCTTGTCCTAAAATCAGTTAAAACAATCAGGGTGAAAGGGGTCACTTCTTCCAAAATGAGATTAGTGTGGCCATGTCGGTGTTGCCAACATCTGGCCATCCAGCAGTAAGTGTCCATGTGACTCATCCCTAATTCTGAACCTCTGCCTTGCACCAATTTCTTTTCTAATGGCACTAGCCGAGCCATGTCCTGTCCTCTGGGGGGATTGTCTCGCTGGCCCCTGGACCTGCTGTGTGATCGCCCCAAGCCCCCTGACCATCATCTAGGTCATCGTAACAGGTGACACACCACCCAGGGAGCACAGCAGCGATGTGGGCTCAGTGGCTTAATGAGGGCAACTTTGGAAGAGAGAAACCTTCTTCTGGCTGACAGGCTCTGGGCTCCCCTGGCTGAGTTTTTGTTTCGGCCACAGCCACAGCTGACAACTGGAGCCTTTCTCTTTAGAGGCAAGAATGGGGCTGGAACCCACTCCACACACACACACCCCCCATCCAGGGGCCTGCTCATGACCCTGCCTGGCAGACCCACCCTGCTTTGGTGACCCTGGTCCTCCCACCACCTCTGCCTTCTGCCTTCTCAGGCCACAGCCTTCCTCAGGAAAGCCAGCTCAGCAGCTGCTGCCAGCCCTGGGAACCTTGCTCCGATCCGCCTTGCCTCTCACCCACATGAAAATGATGATACCCTCTCTGCCTTCCTCCCTCCCCCTCATGCAATCCATCCCCTCTCCCCAACCTGAAACCCATCAGTGGCTCCCTGTGGCCAGTGAATTAACTCCAGAGACCCCTGCCAGGCCCAGCCCTATCCTGCCCGCCTCCCACCATGCCCTCCTCTGCATCCTGGGTCTCAGCCATGATGAAGAGCTGATCATATCCATGGCCTATCTTCCTCTGAGCTTTTGCTAGGGCTCGTCCCTTCATCTGACATGTCTCTCCTGCCCTGGTTCAATCCAAGCCCACCCATCCTTGCAGACCAAGGTCAGATGTCCCCTCCTGTGGGAAGCCCCCCTGCTCTCCCTTGTCTCCCTGTCTCTCGTGGTCTGCACGGCATGATCTGTATCTGGAGTCGTCTGTTCCTCCCTAGGTGGGGGCTGGGTCTCCTTCCACTTGTGGTCCAGTGCCTGGCACACAGTAGGTGTTATATTGAATGGCATCCTTGGTCAAAGAGACAGAAATGAGCAGAAAATTGCAAGCCACACCTTTTCTCTGAGTTTCACTGGGTTCTGCTGGCCAGGCCAGGCAGAGTTGGCTGTGGAGCAACGGGCTGTGGCTGGGGAGTTGGGGAGTAAGCCACCCATAAAACCCCTGTGGTACTGGGGCTGTGCACCACCCTGGAAGAAGAGGATGCTCTCTGTGCCTGTTTTTAGGGGCAGAAACTGAGACTAGAGAAAGAAGTAACTCACCTGAGTCGTGCAGACTGGGCTTGAATCCCAGCTGACTGCTTAGCAGCTATGTGACCTGGAGGGGACTTGTCTCACTTGGGAACATGATGGAGCAGGGATGGTACCCTGGCCTCCCTGACTCCACAGCCTGGGAAGACCAGGAGCTCCCTCCAAGGACGGGTCCTGGACGTGCTCCCGGGAGGGTGGGTCATAACAGCATCCCTGTTCTGGCCCATTGGGGGTGGGGGAACCTGCCTCTCTCTTACTCTCCTGGCCCTCTCTGCTTGTCCTGCCCCAGCCCTTCCTCTCAAGGGTGAACCACTGTGGCAATGATTCCCCAGGAAGGTCGCAGGAGGTGGCTGAGTCCTTGCCACTAGAAGTGCTGCTTCATCAGGTCCCAGCTTTGGCAACCCCCTACACTCCAACACCATGGCCTGGCATTGACCACCTGGTTTACATCCCTTGATGGGGCACATGGTAATGTCAAATGAGCTCACTGCTAGAATCCAGAGCAGCTGGGTTGAACTCATTCTAGGATTTATGGTTTTTAGGTGTCTCTCTGTGCCAGGCTCTGGGTTGGGCCCAGCACGTCACCCACCCTGAGAATTACACCAGGTGCACTGGTATTGGTTACTGAATGGTAGCATGAGGAGTGGTCAAAGCCATACGAGTCAGATGGCTGTGGGTTCAGATCCCAGCTCTACCACTTGCTCTAGTCTGTGACCTTGAACAAGTCCCTCAAATCTTTGTCCTGATATTCCTATGTAGCATTGTTGCTATTATTATCTGAAAAATATTATCCACTTAAAAGGGCTAAATTAGCATATAAAACGCTCAGCCTAGAATAGTAGATGCCCAATAGATGATACCCAAACAAACATATTCATTTTTCAGATGTGGCGCTGAAGCCCAGAGAGGTTAATTAATTTGCCCAGGGTCACACAGCTATTAAGTGCTGGAGCCAGGATTCACGCCCAGGCTTGTCTGGCTCCAGGTGTCTTTCCACTGCGTGAAGGCCTCTGCCAGAGCCTGACAGCAGGCATTTTGGCACTTGGAGATTAAGTGGTGGATCTGACCAAATGGCAAATGATGTTAAATTGTCTGGGCACCAAGATAATGAAGTTTGGGGAATACGGAGGAAGAGGAGTGGCAAGTACCTATAATACAGCAGGAGGTAGGACTCAAGCTCCAGAGGTGGGTGGGGGATACTGGGTGAGGGGGACACAAAGCTGGAAGCCTCCAGGTGGGTAGGGCCTCTGAACAGGTTTCTTAAGGTGTGAGGCCTGCTGGGGGGCGCAAATCCCAAGGCTGCTGTTGGAAACAATAAAAGCAGACGGAGCCGCCCCTGCGGGGAAGCCGAACTGCATTTGCTGAGATAATGGTTCCCTCCAGGCTAGCCTAGGCCTGTCCTGCCTTGCCATCGATCACCCCACAGAGAACAGAGGACGTGGCCACCTGTGCCTGCCCCTTTGCACACACAGGCACAGATGCACCAATGCTTCCAGGAAGCCTCCCCACCCAACACCCCACCCCAGCCCCAGCCACCGTAGGCCCTCTCTTTCCCCTCTCCAGAATAACAACTCCTGTTTATTCACCCTTACCCCCCCCCAACACACACACAGCTTAGACTGGTGTCTTCCTTTGCGCAGTGACTGCTTCTCTCTTAGGCTGAGAGCACCCTGAGGGCAGGACCTGTGTCTCTCATCAGTTTAGGAGTCCTCCAAAGCATGCCCTGGAGCTGTTGTATCACAATGAGCCAGGGCTGTGTGTCCCCCATCAGACTGGCAGTTTCCAGGAGCAGAAGCCAGGTCTCCCCCTTCAGACTGGAGCAAGTTCCCTTGCAGGGCAACCTGGTCTTCTACCTAGAGGGGCTCAGCCAGTGGCGGACCACCTGGTTTCACTCTCCCCTGCAGTGCTCAGCAGGTCAAGGGCAGCTCTCTCTGCCTGAGAAAAGGCCTGTGGTGGGGCAGGCAGGGCTCTTGCTGCTCTGAGGCCCCTTCCCATCGGCCACGTGGCACTTTGAGGGGTGCAGAGCCACACGCAAGCAGGGAGATGGGTAGCAACTAGCCCAGGACTGTCAAGGTGCCAATATGCCAATGAGCACCCAGAAGGGCAGCTGCTGTGAGTGTCGGCCACCCCACCACTGAGCACTCCTTCCCCGCCCTCCACCCCTCCTGCACTGCTGGGTGTCGCCCATACCTGGAGCACTGTCACCCACACACACCACAAAGAAGTCAAATCTCAGAACAAGCTAATAATCCCATTTCTCAGACAAGGAAATTAAGACTTATGAAGAGGTGTGATGGTGGCAGCTATGGGGACAGAGGGGCTAGAGGGACAAAGTCTGATCCCAAATTGTGTGGGAAAGAGCCCAGCCCAGGAATGAATTTAGAATCCATCCTGTCCCTCCCCAACTCTCATGTAGGATGTAACTATTTTGATTGAACACGCAAAATTACCCATTTTCCAGCTCCCTCCAAAGAAGACAGGACTCTGCTCCCAGGGGGCCAGGAGTTCCAAGATCCCCCAACTGGAGCTCCAGGTTTGCTGGACTGACCGCAGGGTGGCCACACTGTCCTAAGAGCAGGTGGGGCCTGGAGACTGCCCCTTCATTCTCCGATTCCAGCCATTGCAGGAAGTGTCCACCTGGCTGAGGAGGAGGAGGGAAAAGTCGGGCAGATCAATTCCAAGTTAAAACGATCTTAAAATCTTCATGGAAGTATGGAAACATGACAGCCGAGACGATTCCTGCATCAAATAGCATCCATCCTAAGCACTGCTGAGTCCTGGTTCTGGGGATGCAGTCACTGCCCCTCCAGGGCTCCCAGGCTGGGAGTGTCAGGAAAGGGAGAATATTTTGTTGACAGGCAAGAATAGAGGGAAGAGCAGCATAGGAGGCTGTTTGGGTGACACAAAACACGTCAGGGACCAAATCGAGAGTTTTATGACCAGAGGGGCCACCCACACAGAGGCCTGCCTTGCCTAAGGCTGCTGTTCTGAGAACAGAGTTCAGCCCTTAGTGTCCAGGGTCCCTGGAAGGGAAGTTGTGAACTGCCCGGCTGTGGCCCAGATGGCCTGCAAGCCCCAGACCCACTTTCCCATGAGCAGGGCAGGGAGGGCTCATCACCTGAGCCCGAGGCCCCTGGCCTCCCAGAGAGGCCCAGAGTGAGTCAGTGTGTTGGAATGAGTTTGGCATGTTCTTCCCCAGCTGGGCACTCTCAGAACAAGATTTCCTTGGAGATGTTTCTTAGTCTGTCAGGGTTCAGAGGTCCCTTCCTGCCCAGTTTTGACAGAGGGTGGCTGTCTTCAAGTTTCTTGTGAGCCCAAAAGGGTTAGAGTTTTTCCATGGGGAGGGGCATTTCATCACTGAGCTGTGGCCAGGGGAGAGGCAGGAATCAGCACCCCTCCCCATCCGGCACCCCCTACTCCAGCAACTTGCATCCCTTTCTGAAGAGCCCTTGAAAGATGGAGGTGTCCCAGTCACCCCAAAGAGGCCCTGTGCTGGTCTCAGGGTGCCCATCCCATCAGCTAAGCCAGTAAGGGTCTCACCTGTACCCAAGGGTCAGCTGGAGTTAGGGATGGACAGAGAGCAAGGCAGGGCCCCTCCGAGGGCTAGTGGGGTGGGGGGCTGGCCCAGGAATTGGGTTGTTATTATTGTTGTGTTGTGTTTGTCTTTTAATATTCACAAATATTTCCCCTGAATCCATGCTAGCTCAGCACACGTCCATAGCACCTGGATGCTCAGTCAAGACCCTACAGGATATTATCTGTCAACTCTCCCCATAGGGGGCTGGCAGTTGGACAGACAGATGGAGGAGTCTTGTCATCATGGATCCTAAATTCCCAGGCTCCCTTGGCAGACAGGGCCTCTGAGACCACCTAATCCAGTGGTCGCATGGTCCTCCTCCTCTACCACCAGCTAAAAAAAAAATTTGTTTGAGCAGTGCAAGTCTTTTCCCAAATGAAATTTAACCCACAATCCCCATATGTAAAACCAACACAAACTGTGTTTTATAAGCACTGTAGCACCCCACCACCACCAATTAATTCTTTCCCCAAATCAAAATTTCCTCTGTTTTATGCAGACACAACTTTAAGCCCTACTTACAATCAAACTAAAACTCTCTTCTCCTGCACACATTCTGTGCAACCACTGTTAGGCCTCAATTTAACAATACTTACTTATTTTAATTTATTTTTATTTAAAAAAGATTTTTTTTTTAGAGGCAGGGTCCCACTATGTTACCCAAGCTGGTCTTGAACTCCTAGCCTCGAGCGATCCTCCCACCTCGGCCTCCCAAAGTGCTGGGATTACAGGCGTGAGCCATTGCACCCAGCTATTTACTTATTTTTAAGTAAACCAATGAGAAAAGAAAAAGCTGTTCTTAATGATATAAAATAATGCAATGGATGTCAGTTACACTCATGGATATGAAGCTGAGCTTCTAACTGGCTTTGATTTTTCACGTTCGGAAAATCCTGGAGCATGCAATTAAGTAGTTGCAAATGGCAACAGTTCTTTTTTTAAACTGCTCACCTTGCGTCCCTGGAATACTCTTCAGTGAACCGGAAGCCCAAATTATGATGGGGCTCTGCCCATGTTAAAATTGGGTAGAGAACACGTTTGAGAGTGTCTGTTATTTTTACTACAGTTTTCAAAATAGTTCAAACTGTATGTTTGAAAAGTGAAGTTAGAATCAGATGCTTACAGAGCCCCTGAAACATCTCTGCCAAATACAGTGGCTCAAATTTATCACTTTGGCACATGAGGAGCAGACTGGGGTAAGGGAGGGAGGGGGATGGGCTCAAGTTCCCCCAGTGGGTGGTTGTCTGGTTCACAGCCTGCACACACCATCATCCCTTGGCTCCATCTGAGCATTACTGATATCCCCGACCCAGCATTCCCATCGGACCCCCCTCAGCCAGCGCCCCTCCCCGCCATGCAGCGGGTGATGCTGGCCCTACAGCTGTCCTAACAAGCCTGGTGGCTGAGCTCCACAGTTGTCTGCCAGGTGGGTGGGGCAGGAGCCCCCCTAGTCTCCTGGCCCCCACATGCAGGGCTGTTGGCAGGGAGGGGGCTCAGGAATCAAAGCAGGCTCCAAGCTTGATGAATTGCCTTCGTTTGCATATGATGCTGCCTCCTGGACTGAGACAGCTCAGGCAGCTCAGTTCTCCCCTTCCCCTCCCCCACGCCCCCTCCCCGGCAGGATGGGGACAGGAGATAAGCCCCTTACCTCTCCCTCCTCAGTTTCCTTTTCCCGGCTGCCAGTGCCTCCTGGCCCTGACCACACTCAAGGATAAAGGTGTCTCTCACAGCAACAACAGGCAATTTTGTAGGGGAGACAGGTGACCCCACGGGCGATGAGGACAAGGACCGTGTCCCATGTGCGCTGGGCGCTGGGAGGACCCAGGCCTTGAGGTGGGCTTCCCCACTTACAGTTGTGTCATCTTGGATTTGTGGCTTACCGCCCCACCCCCAGCCTCAGTTTCCTCATTTTAACAACGTGGGAAACTCTAGCTGATGTGCAGGGCGGTTGAGAGGGGAAATAAGATGTGGACACAGTAAGCAAGTAGGAGCCTGGGCGCCGCGGCTGCTCGGGGAACGGCAGCTCCTGTTATGATCGCATTTGTTTTATTTTGTTTTGTTTGTAATGATTCACTATTAGACCTCATTGTGAAGGGCTGTCTCTGGGTTGCGGATATTCCTGATGTCCCCTGTTACTCGACAACTTGTCCAGGGCGACTGCAGGCTGTTGACTGCCGCCAGTCTGGGGGGATTAGGCCCAGGCCCAGAGTGCAGCTTTGTGAACAAGCCCAGGCGGAACCACCCAGGGCTGACGGGGAGGGAGGGGGCGCTGCCTCCCCCTTCCCCCTGGATGCTTGGTGCTTTGTGACACAACCTCCAACTGGCTTCCAAAGTGACAGAAATGGATTGGAGCCCTTCATCACTGTGGATCCTTGGCACGACTTCTGTAGCAGCCCATGTTTCCTGAATGGCTCTCTGCCAGGTTGGCATCTCGGCTGCTGGGCTGTGCCAAGATCTGTGTACAAATCCTTGGGCTTGGAGAAGGGGGTCCATGCAGTCTTCCCCCGGCCCCTACTCCGGCTCACACACACGCTCACACACACACTCACACTCACACACACATCCTGCGGGTCTGTTTATGATCTTCTGCTCAGGTATAAATTCCATTGTGCTCCATCCGTTTCCATTCTGATCCATAGTTATCGGCGCCTATTGTGTGCCGCGTCCTGTAGATTCTACAAGAGCACAGGGAAGACTGGGGCAGAGTCCCTTAAGAGCGTCCAGTCCAGTTTGGGATTTAAAAGCTGATAGTCCCAGCACAGATGACACAAGAGGTCTTCAAGAGCTGGACAAAGCCATATGGCAGGACCCAGGGGGAAGCACATCAAGTTGGGGAACTGCACAAGGCTTCCTGGAAGAAGAGATATTTGGGATGATCCCAAAGGATGGACAAGATTTGGATGGAGCGAGATGGGGGTGGAGGGGAGAGGTTGTTCCAGGCAGAGGGAACAGCCTAAGCAAGAACAGAGAGACAGGAAGGATGGAGTATGTTTCGAGCCCAGGGAACAGTCTCTGTTGGCTGTGAAGGGGAGAAAGTAGAAGTCAGGGCTGTCAGGCTCGGTTGGGGCCACAGTATACAAGGTCATGAGTGCCAAAGTGAGGAGTCTGGTTAAACGGGAAGGCCCTAGGGAGCCATGGACAGTTCTGAGCAGGTACAGTCAGAGCAATGTGGCAGCAGTAGGGGCTGGGTCTGTGGAGAGGGATGGTGCCCCCATGGGTGCATTGGCGCTGCACTGAAGTCCCTGCCTCCTCTGCCCAGGCTGGCTGCTTGCATGACTCATGGGGTGTGAAGTGGGGAGGGAAGAGAGATGGCACTGAGGTGGGGGTTCCTGTGTACAGTGAACAGACCCACAGCCAAATAAGGGCTTGGCAACGGAGCTTGCAAAGATGGCAAGCCTGGGTGGGATCGTGCTGCTTGGGGGTGTCCTGAAGCTTCCCTGTCATGGGGGTGCTCTGTGGGCTTCTCCCAGGCCATCAGTGGCCCTGCAAGACAGAAAGGCAGGGCCGGGTCTTGGACGTAGATGGCATCCGACACAGAGCCTTTCCAGCCACAGGGAGCAGATGCCAGCCTGGAGAGTAGCCCCGGATCTGCCACTGGCCCTGAAACAGGGCTGGGGAGTCCCTCTGAGCCAAACAATGCTTGAGTGACAGGCCTTTAAAAGGGGCCTCTCCTCCCCGAGGCTGCCTCAGGAATTTGGGAGCCCAGCCTGTGCAGGAGCATCACAGGCGAAGACTACAGGGCCTACAGTCTTAGGAATGGATCATGCATGACAGGGAGACAGGATTGTCACAACACGTCCATCCCAGTGTCCTGCACCCCTCAAAGGCTCACCCGGGATCTTCAGGTGGACCCCATGATCAAGGACGAGATAGAAAATCATGGACCACCTTGTCGTCTCAGCCCATGCTCTAGGGAGAGCCGAGCCAGGGGCAGTGGAGACCAGGGCCCAGGCTCCCAGGGGGCTGGGACGAAGGCAGAGCAGAGTAAAGCCAAGTGGGCCACAGACCCCACGAGGCAAGGGGAGGTGTTTCCTCCCTCCCTTCCCCAGGTGGGCATCCTCCCTGCCCTCCTGCCCTCACTCAGGGTTGGCTAAGGTGACCCTGGGATGGGTTGGCCAGTGTGGGGGCTGCAGGACTGAGCCTGACAGAGGGAGAGATGCTGGAAGTCAGGCCCCGCCAAACTTTCCTCAGCCCTGGGCAATTATACAGCCACAAATCACAAAGAAACGGTGGCATAAGCACCTTTGTGAGCCTAATGGAATACTCGGGGTGTCTGGGGAGGCCATAAAAATTCAATCAGCTTGGCTAACCTGGTGGCAACTTGTCTGGACTCAGTGAGCCAGGCGCAGTGGAGGGGGTGGGAGGGAGGGGCTGCGGGTGGGGGGTGTCTCCTGAGTCCGAAAGACACCCCCGCCTCCCCCAGCCGCTATTTCTTCCTCTGGCATGAAGGGAAGGCACTGGGTCCCCCAGGAGGCTCCACTGCTGGTGGGAAAGGGGGGGCTGTCCTGAGGGTATGTAGGGCTGGTCACCCCACCCTGCAGGGGTCAGAGCCAAGTCTGCAGAGCCATCCCCAAAGCCCCTCAGCCCTAGCAGGGACAGTGTCAGAACATGCTAGGGCCTCAGTGCTCACTGTGGGAGGAGAAGGCAAGGGGCAAAGATAGAGCGGGACAGGAATGACATAGCACCGCTTTACAGATGTGACTTCACCTCCCTGAGCCTTAATTGCCACTTCAGAAAAACGGAGAAAATGACAGAAGCCATTTCAGAGATTGTTGAAAGGGCTGAGTGATATCAATTCACACAAAGCACTTGGCGTAATTCCTGCATACAGCATGTGCTCAAACGCCATTATTCCATTTGTTTGAATTTAGGCTTCGAGTCAAGTCTCAGGTCCTAGAGGTGTATTTCTGAGCTCTGAGGAACTCAGCTCTGTTCCAGGGGACTTGGCAAAGGGCGGAGGTTTGTGCAGAGAAAGGAATTCTAGACTAATCTGGAACCTGGATGCTGCTTAAATGATCTAAGCCAGGGATTCTCAACCTCGGTACCATTGTCTTTCGAGCCAGGTGATTCCTTGCTGTGGGGGCTGCCCTGCGCATTGTAGGGTGTTTAGCAGCATCCCTGCCCTCCACCCACCAGATGCCAGGGGCACCCCCGAGTTTTGACAACTGAAAAATGTCTCCAGGCATTGCCAAATGTCCCCGGGTGGGGAGCAAAATCCTCCTCCATCCCTGTTGAAAAAAACTGGGCTATAATAACATGAGTGAGGGGACTGGAGTGGGGTGGCAGAGAAGGGTCTGCAGTGCTGCCCCTCATAGAGTTGCTTCTCTTGCAGGGAGGAGCAAATGGCTGGGCCCACCACCCACGCTGCCCCCATGCTGTTCCTCGTCCTCCTGCTCCTGGAGCTGAGCCTGGCAGGCTCCCTTGCACCTGGAACACCCGCTCGGAACCTCCCTGAGAATCACATCGACCTCCCAGGCCCAGCACTGTGGACACCTCAGGCCAGCCACCACCGCCGGCGGGGCCTGGGCAAGAAGGAGTGGGGCCCAGGCATGCCCAGCCAGGCCCAGGATGGGGCTGTGGTCACTGCCACCAGGCAGGCCTCTAGGATGCCAGGGGCTGAGGGGCTGCCGCCTGGGCAGAGTCCTGCAGGCCTGCTGCGGGACAAGGACTTGCTCCTGGGGCTGGCATTGCCCTACCCCGAGAGGGAGAATCAGCCTCCCGGGTGGGAGAGGGCCAAGAGACGTGGCAGGGAGCACAAGAAGCGCAGGGACAGGCTGAAACTGCACCGAGGTAGCTGGAGATCTGCAAGGACAGGAGGGGGCTGGAGGGAAGGATCAGTGGTGTGAGGTCCCTGGGAGGACATCCAGAGGCCCCAAGAGGGCAGGCAGTGGGCACCCAGAGGAGAGGAGGGGTCTCACTAAAGCCAGAGGGATCTGGTAAGGGGAGGAGGCAGGGAGAGGCCTGGGGTGGACATGGGAGGAAGAGAGGGATATGTAGCAATTGAAGCTCAGTCTTATCAGTAGATCATCCTCCTAAGTCAGCCTGTGAGCCATCCAGCCACCTCTGTCCTGAGCCTCTCCCTCCCTGGCACATTCAGTCTCTGAACAAATGGGTCCCATCCCGGCAGCTCCACCCAGAGGGCCCCTCCCCAGCCTCACCTGGCCCTGAGCCCAGGCAGGCAACTCTGCTTCTAAGTCTCTTCATGTGACAAGACTGCCTCTAGGGGCACAATGAGTGCCACAAAAACGGTGGTGGTGTCGGGGATAGTGTTTCTTTGGCAGGAGGGCGATGGAGCCTCAGCCACCCTTCCCCTGCAAACAGCTGGGGCTCACTCCTCTCCCAGACCTACCAAGACCTCCCAAGTGGGCAGAACCCAGTCAGAGCCCCCAGCATTGACTTTCAGCCTTCCACCCCTGGAGGTCCTCTGTCAGCTTGGGGAGGGGATGCTGGCATCCTTGAGGACAATCAAGAGGGCACACCTGGGACATGGACACATCCCAGCTCGGCTCCAGTGGAGCAGGGGGCCCTCCTAGGAGGGTTGGTATGGTGGGCAGGAAGGGGGGCGGACAGAGAAGGTCTGCAGGTTAGGCCCCGCTCTGCTGACAACCAGCTGTGAAACCTCAGGCCAGCGGGGCCTCAGTTTCCTTGTCTGCAAAATGAATGGGGTGGATTCAGTGGTCCCAGAGTCCCCTTTCCATTTCTGGGCTGACCCCAACTGCCTCAGCTGACCTTACAGCTAGCTGGGTGTTGCCTGAGAAAAAGAGACAAGAACTAGCCAGGGTAGCTGCTCTCCAAGTCCTTTGTTCATGACCCCCTCCCGACCCTGCACGCTCTCTCTCTCACACTTTCCCTACCCCATGCCCAGGTGTTTTGGAAGGCAGCATCAGTGGTTTCAAAGGTCAAATGGACCTGGGTTCGAATCCAGGCTCTGCTACTCATGAGCTGGGTGTCCTTGGACAAGTCACCTAACCTCTCTGTGCTTCAGTTTCCTCCCCTGTCGATGAGACTGAAGGAGCACCCACTTCCTAGAGCTTCTGCAATGGTTTAGGTGAAGCAGTGCTTGCAAAGCAGCTTATCTGAGACCCAGCACATAGCAGGTGCGCAATAAATGGGGTGATGACTAATTATCACCACATAGGAAGCACTCACTTGTGTGCAATAAGCTGTGGCTCCCACCTCCCAGCTTCTTCAAAGGCCTTTTCCCCCTGCAATGCCTCTTGGCCTCATTGCATTGCTCCCTACTCAAATTTCACCTCCTCCAGGAAGCCTTCCACGGTTAATCCTACTAGTTCCCATTTGTTACACTTACATCCCTGGCTGCACCCAGCCAACCCAGACTTGGACTTCCTGGAATGCTTCTTTACAGGGAGAATCCCTGGGCCACCTCCCCAGCAACACTGTGAGTTCATCCAAGACATTTCCCCGCTTAGTTCCCTTTTTCCACCTCCCCAGGAGGGTAGGCAGCAGGGATGTTGACTGAACCAAGGGCTTGTCACCTGGTTCCTGCTGCCCCGGTTCACAGCAGAAAATGTGGGTTCTACTGTAGGCAGACACGAGGTGGCAAGCAGATAAATCCCCTGCGCTTCCTGCCCTGTGTCTCAGGCCGAGCCTTGGTCCGAGGTCCCAGTTCCCTGATGAAGAAGGCAGAGCTTTCCCAAGTCCAGGCACTGGAGGCCACGATGGAGGAATCCTCTGCCAGCCTGGCCCCCACCATGCTCTTTCTCACCACCTTGGAGGCAGCACCTGCCACAGAAGAGTCCCTCATCCTGCCTGTCACCTCCCTGAGGCCCGAGGTAAGAGATCCCAAAACAGCCTTGGAGCTGGAAGGGTCTTGAGACCATGTCATGCAAACCCCTCTTAGTTCACTCAGGGAGACTGAGGCACAGGGGCAGGAGGCCACTGGGCCTACATTGGAACCAGATCTCCTGATGCCTGTCCAGCCCAGGCGGGTGCTCCATCCTGAGAAAGGGCTGCCACTGTCCAGGAGAAGGTGGTCCTGGGGGCTCACTCTGGGGACAGTCAAGGAAGCAAGTGGCAGCTCAGCACACTGGTCTCTGCATGGAGAACAGACAGGCACTTGAGGAAGAACTTTATATGTACAGAAAAGTATAGAGCATAATAATGGTAACTTTAAAAACGATGTCCCAGAATGAGCAAGCATTAGTTAACCCTTAGACTTGTCTGCTGTAGCTCTTTAGAAAAGACGTATGGAGAGAGAGTTAGCAAGCCAGGTGGCAAAAACACTACCCACTGGTGATTCTAGAAGAAGGGTATGTAGGAGTTAACTGCATCGTTCTTGTACCTCTTCTGTGGCTTTGAAATTTTTAAAATTACAATCATTTAAGAGGAACAATAGTATATATGTTTTATATATATATATATATATATATATATATATACACATATAAGAAATAATACATAAAAAAGAAATAAAACTTCTTTTAGCTGTAGATTTTTCCTATCCTCTTTTTGGGTCTCGCACCCCCTTAAGATTCCGATAAAAGCTGGGGACCATCTCCCTGGATTACATGGTTATCCACTTCATCTAGGCCTCCTGAAGCCCTAGAAGGTGCAGTTCCTGCCCATGTCCTACCATGCACAGGTGACCGTGGGCAGATCCAGCTGTGGTCTCTGGCCCTCAGCACTCCCGGGGCCGCTGGCTGGAGCCATGAGTGGGACTGAGCCCTGGCCATGGCCTCAACGGGGCTGCAGATGGCTGGTAACTTCTATAGGGAGAGGAAGGGACAGGACAGTGAGTAGCAGGGCTACTTCTGACTCCCTCCTCATGGGCTTGGAAACTTCAGCAAGCAAGATTCAGCTCCCACTTGGAGGGCCTGGTGGGTAACCCGCCTGGCTGTGTCTGCACTGCTGCCTTCAGGCACCATCCCACTTGGGTGGTGGCTGCACAGTGAGGAAACTGCCCTAGTGGCTGCTGGAGCAGGAGCCTCAGACGCTCATCTGGCTGTCATCAGGCTGGGATTCCAGGCTGCCCAGCAGAGGACGAAGTGGCCTCTGAGGGGCCCCTCCTTTGCCCTCTGGCCTTGGGACCCCACATTCCTGCTTCCACGGATTGGAAGGCTCCAGGTTCCTCCCTCTCTACCGTCTTCTGTAGGCACAGCCCAGGCCTGACGGGGAGGTGATGCCCACGCTGGACATGGCCTTGTTCGACTGGACCGATTATGAAGACTTAAAACCCGACGTCTGGCCCTCTGCAAAGAAGAAAGGTACACCCACCTACCCCACTGCCCCCACGCCTGGGCTCCCCTTCCTCCCTGCCTATCTGTTGGGGAGGAGGCCCCAGTGAGCCCAGTCTGACCTATAGATGTCCAAAGGCAGGGCGATCGTCAAGTCTAAACTAGAACTGACACCCAAAGTGGAAAATGCTATCAAGTGCTCGTTATGTGGCAAAGCTTTCCATGTATCAACTCATTTTACCCTGGGGGAAAAAACCCATTAGGTCTGAGCTACTGTTGATCCCATTTGAGAGAAGAGAAAACTGGGGCACAGAGCAAGAGGTGTAGTGCCTGATCCAGGCCACACTGTGGGAGTGGCAGTATGGGTACCCTGACACCCGAGGCCCTGTGCTTAATCTCTCTGCTTGGCTGAGCCTCAACTTCTAACGACCAATCTTCTTGTCCCCAGAGAAACACCGGGGTAAACTCTCCAGCGATGGTAACGAAACGTCACCAGCCGAAGGGGAGCCATGTGACCATCACCAAGACTGCCTGCCAGGTACCAGCCAGCACCGCATTCAAGGCACCAGGCTGGGTGCTGGGAGGAAACCTGAGTGGGGTTAGGGGTGGGGGTCCCAGGCACATGAGCCTGAGGGTCCATGACCCTTTCCTGATGGTAAATAATAACAATAGCAGCTACCCCTTTCCTGGGAGTTGCTGCCATACATTAATTCATCTAATACATTACGCACAGCAACCCAGAGAAAGAGGCACTGCCTTCCTCCATTTTCAGGCCAGGCAATTGAGCCACAGAGAGGCTAAGTATCTTGCCCAAGGTCAAACAGCTGGGAAGTGGCTCAAAAGTGAGTCAGCCTGGTCCCAAAGCCTCTCGACCATGGCCCCATGCTGCCTTGAGCCAGTGTGATCCTTTCTTGCTCTCTTCCTCCCCACACCTGGCAGGGCTTAAATCTGTCCTTGTTCCATCGTGACACTGTCAGGCTTTCTGGGGGTGCTTTTGATGACATCCTCACTGTCAAGACAGTCTGAAAACAAGGGGTTGATGTTTTGACTAATGCCCTAAACTGCTGGCCCTTGTTGGGTCCACAGCCCTTAGAGAAGCAGACACTGAGGGAAGTTAGAAGCATGAGGTTCGTTGTGGGGTGGGTCACACCTGTGAAAGACAAAAGGTGGCGGAAGCAGGACCAGACAGAGAAAGCTTCAGGTTGTGATGCGAAATCTCAGCCAGAGCTCTGGGGTGCGCAGGCTAACTGCCATCTGAATAGCAAGGGCTTTCCTGAGGAGAGATCCCAGTGGCACGCCGCCACAGCGGCCAGAATATTCTACAAAACAGCAACCAAACAAGCAATTTGCATTGTATAAGCCAGACCACCAGCTCCCTGACAGGCTGGTTCCTTTCCAAACCATTGTTTTCACCCTGAGCACAAAGAAAAGGCTCGAGTCTGGGCCAACTAGACAATCGCTCTGAGAGCTGGCCCCGTGATGGGCGAGGCCATGACTTGGGCTTGACTGGGATGATCCTGCCGCTGCCTGGGGCTTCAGCTTCCCCATCTGTCAAAAGAGGACGTTGGTGTCAGTGATCCTGAGGCCCCTCCCAGTTCTGAGCTGGCTCCAGACCCGGCAGTCCCCAGCTGTTCCTCCCGCTCTCCCTGGGAGGTGACCCCACACCACCTTTGCTCTTCCCATGATCAATCAGTTGCCCATCTGGGGCAGCTGGGGTCTCTGCTGTCCGCCCCTGGGGGCCTCGGCCATGACATCCATCGTCGGCAGTTCTGGCCAGGAACCTTACACACCAGATGGCCCCCCTTGCCGGGGCACAGCCTGCCACAGCGATGATGGATCTCCTGTCCAGTGGGACCGAGTGCAGGGCTGTGGGGAGGGGCCACTCAGCTTGGCTGACTGTGTGTGCTTGCTGTGTCGGCAGGGACCTGCTGTGACCTGCGGGAGCATCTCTGCACGCCCCACAATCGAGGCCTCAACAACAAATGCTTTGATGACTGCATGTGTGTGGAGGGTGAGTCTGGACTCCTTTGTGCGGGGCTCCCCATGCTCCAAGAACCACAGAGATCTCCCTTTCTCCAAGCTAGTTCTGCAATGAGGGGGGGACAAGATTTCCCAGCAGAGGAATGAGCGGGAGAGTCCCTTGGGAGCTGAAGACGTGAGCAAGAACAGCTTTGCACGGTGCCTTCCCAATCTGTGAACTCATTTAGTCTCGATTCCTGGCATCGTTTCTCAGATTTGCTTTTCTCACCTCTTGAGAAAATACAAGCTGGCGTGATGATCTCCCATGATCTGGAGGAGGGATTAGGGAGGAGACAGGAGCGTGTCTCTTTAAATAAGATCCAACCTTAGAAGGCTGGCACTTTCACACTGGAATTCTATCCCAGGGAGGCATTCCAAGTGCCATAACAGGGGTTGGGGGTGGGTTTCCCAGCACTGTCCCAGGGAAGGGTGCATCTGGCCATCTGCCTCTTTAACTCCTCCAAGCTCCTGCCTCGCCCAGGTGTCCCAGGCTGTCTGCCAAGCACTTTGTCTCCTGGAATCCTCACAACCACCCCCGGAAGGGAGCTATTATGATCCCCACTTTACAAAGAAGCAAACGGAGGCACAGAAAGCTTGAATGACTTGCCCAAACTTACACAGCTAGAAAAGTGGGGGGATATTTTCAATTTTGTATTCTGAAAAATTTCAAATATATACTAAAGTAGTTGGAATAGTATAATGCACCCCTACTTCCCAGCACACAGCTTCAATAATAAGCAACTCATGGCCAGTCTATGTTGTCGCTCCCCTGCCTGCTTCCCTCCTTCTGATATGATTTGGAAGTAACTCCTGGGAGTTTACAGATATTTCATCTGTGAATATTTTAGCATATAAAAGGGTACTAAAAGATAAGTACTCATTTTAAAAACAAAATGTCGAAAATGAACAATAATTACTCAATACCATCCAATATCCAATCAGCATTCAATGGGAGAATTTGGTCTCAGCCCCTCTATTAACCTGAGATACATGCCCTATTTTGCTCACATTATCCTCAAAAATTATCTGCTGTGAAAGCAAGATACCTCTTTAGTTCCAATTATTCACTCACCTAGTCAGTTAAGAAATATTTATCAAGTGCCTACTATGTGTCACGTATCATCCCGGACATGGGAGATCCAGTGGTGGCAAAAACTGGCAAGTTCTGCAGCCATGGATTACATTCTAGCCAGATGAGCAGACAAAAAGCAAATAAATAGATAGAATGTCTTTAGAAAGTAATACGGGCTCTAAAGCAAATACCAGGATAATGAGTCCTGGAGTTGTTTCAGAAAGTGTGGACAGGACTGGGCAGCAGAGCCAGCTACCTGAAGATGGAGGGGACAAGGACCTTGGCAGGAACAAGCCAGGCATGGCACATAGTGACCAAAGGGGAAGATGGTACAAGGGGAGTGGGGAGAAGCTTCTGGAAGGATCACACAGGACCTGTGGGCCTTCTTTGGATTTTGTTTTGTTTGTAATTGGATGTCATCATCAGGTTTTAAGCAGAGGAATGACATGGTGTGATCTATAAGTTTAAAAGCTCACCCTGCCTGCAGGACTGTGGGAGCCAGAAGTGGGGACAGGGAAGAGGGAAGATCACCTGGATGTGAGCAAGGACAGAGGCAAGTGGGGTAGGGGATCTTCGGAGGCTGCCTTCCGTAAGATGCAGTTACCGGTGTGCAGGGTTAGGGTCCCATTTCACAGAGGAGGGGACTGAGGCACAGAGCAGGTAGGAGGACACTGGAGTCCAGGGGGTCCAGCCCAGCCAGGGGGAGGTGGACGTGGGTGGCTCAGTGGATGGCCCCTCTGCCCAGGAGTCCTTCCTTTCTCCCTTGGACTCAGGTAGGAGGAGGCATACACTGCTTCCCAGGCATCTGAAAGATGTGTCTGCATCCAAAGCCTGTCTGCTCATTCCCTCCTTCTTGCACTTGATTGGACCCACTAAAATTCTTGCTTCTTTCCTGAAGACTCAAGGTCCAGAAAAAAATGGAAAGTGGAAATCACAGCTTGGTCAGCTTGTTAAAGTTGGTCCAGGAGGGGACTGTCACCCAGATGCCATACCACAGGGATCTGGGGGATGCCAGGACCCCTTATGGGGACCTGGAATCTTGAGGACTCCTGAGAAATCCCAAAATGTTGAACATACAGCCCAGGGCTTAAGTCTAGCAGTCAAGGCCAGCCGGGGTTCTGGAGGGTTCCAGAAGGGCTTCTGCAGCCACCAAACACTCCTCATGAATCCCCTGTCCCCTCCCGTGTCACTGGTGTGGCCACAGGTCTGAAAGCCCAGTGACCCAGGTGTAAATTCAAGGTCCCTAAGCACAAACTTCCCAGCCAGTCCTTTACCCTATTGACAATGACAAGAGTAGCTCTTAAAGTAGAGATGTTCTCTTTCCCTGTGGTCACTCCTAACCTGAAACGTAGGGGTTTCTCAGGCCACACTGCCATCTCCTTCCCCTACCATCAGGAGGATGTGACCTTCTATGGCCTTAAATGGAAAATACGTCCCCCCATATGTCTCAGAGGATGACTGTGTGCAATAGAGAAAGCCACAGCCATGGACCCTCCCACTGGTGGGCCAGGAGGGCCGACCTACTTTGATGAGGGTGGCCAGGGAGGGTCTCTTTGAGGCTGGAAGGCTGTGAAGGAGCGAGCTATGCAAAGAGCTTGAGGACAGGATTTCTGGTGGAGAGGTGCACTGTAGGTGCAAAGGTCCTGAGGCAGGAATGGCTGGGTATATGAGGAGAAGGAAGAAGGCTGGGCATGGCTGGGGTTAGAGAGCAAGGAGGAGACTGGAAGGTGAAGACATCAGACAACTGGTAGGGTCCAGGTCCTGGAGGGCCCCGTAAGCCAAAGTAGGATGTGTATATATATGTATGTGTGTGTATATATCTATATATAATTTCAATAGATTTAGGGGGTACAAGTGTTTTTTGTTACATGGATGAATTGTATAATGCTGAAGTCAGGGCTTTAGTGTACTCCTAAAGTAGGAAGTTTAGATTTCATTTTAAGTGCAAGGGGAACCATGGGAGGTTTTACAGGGAAGGGCAGAATCTGAATCACTTTTTTAAAAATTTTAATATACTTTTTTCTTCCTAATTTTTTTCATTGTAGACTATTTTTAGAGCAGTTTTAGGTTTACAGCAAAATTGCACAGAATGTACAGAGTTCTCATATACCCTCCTTCACCTCTGCATGCAGTTTTCCCCGTTATTAACATCTTGCATTAGCATGGTACATTCATGATGGATGATCCAATATTGATACTTTATTATTGCTAACTAAAGTCCGTAGTTTACATTAGGGTTCACTCCTTTGCTGTGCATCCTCTGGGTTTTGGCAGATGCATGCCGTCTATCCACCATTACAGTATCATAGGGAATGATTTCACTGCCCTGCATTTTCTCTGCGCTCCATCTGTTCATCCCCCCAACACACACACACACACACACACACACACAGGCCCTCCCCCACCCCCCACCCCGCCCCCGTCTCTCAAGCTCCTGCAGGCTGCTGTGCGGAGGCCGGGTAGTAGGGCAGGATAAAGGAAGGTAAGAGAATGCCTGGCTGGCCCCAGAGGATGCGGGGAAAGGAAGGAGAGGGTCTGGCCTGTCGCGTCCCTGACCCCCTTGCCTCCCTTGGCTCAGGGCTGCGCTGCTACGCCAAATTCCACCGGAACCGCAGGGTCACACGGAGGAAGGGGCGCTGCGTGGAGCCCGAGACGGCCAACGGCGACCAGGGATCCTTCATCAACGTCTAGCGGCCCCGCGGCAGGCCCCTGCCCGCCGCCTGGGGACTGAGCCCGGGTGCTTTGTGTGTAACTTAGCAGTGGGTGATCAAACGGGGGACCAGACGGCTGAGGCTGCAGGCTCAGGCCCGGGACACTCAGCCCCAGGAGGGGAGCTGCTGGGCGAACGAGCCGCCCTTGCCCAGGAGCCGGACAGCCGCACACCTGCCGCCACCGTCCGGACGCGTGGCCCGACTCTCCGCGATAGCTACTCCGAGAGTGCCCTCTACTGTCCGACGGCAGCACTGCAACAGCTTCAAGTTCAACGCCAAGAGGAGGTTTTTTCAGAGTGGAAAAGAAACGGCGACTCCCTGAGAGAAGGGACCCCAAGGGCAGGAGATGAATATGGAACATCTCCTATGGTCCAGGCACTGTGCTAAGCGCGTGGAACATTATCGCATTGAGTTTTCACAACCTTTTCAAGGAGCATTATCACTATTTTGCAGGTGAGGACACTGAGGCACAGTTGAGTTATATGACTTGCCCGGCGTCCCGGATGGATGCCACTCGAACCTTAACGTGTGTGAGAGTCACCGAGGATCTAGTTAAAATGCGGAGCGGCTGGGACCCTACTGACAGGTCCTGGGGAGGAGTAGATGGCAGAGCCCAGATGTGGACCTGGGCCAAGGCCCATTTCTTGCTTCCCTGCAACTGAGAATTCCAGGCTAAGAATTCCAGGCTTTCAGTGGGAAAGCCACACTTCTTGGTAGTTCCTTTCACTGTGGCTGGAATAACTTGACTGTTCTCTGCTTTCCCTGGACAAAGGTGTATCGTCTTTAAAAACAAAACAAATTGCACCTGAAGCACCCGCTTGCTGGTAAGGAATGAGTTGGGCAGATTGGTCCCTGCCCTCTGGTAGCGGATATTTTGAGATATGAAGTGTTTGGGGAAAACAATAATATTGTCCCTTAGGTCTCTGTGGTCCTGCTCACCTAGTCCTGGGACACAGACTTTCAAGTTGCCCTGAGAGCTTCTACCCCAGGGGTACTGACACAAACATGGACTCTAAAAAGATATACACATTGCCCATGTATACCCACTTTGCATACCACTTAGTGGTTCCCAGGCCCCCCGAAACCATCCCCTAGACCCCATCCACACTTCCGCAGGAGCGCCCACTGGGAAGTTGGGGCACCCCCGAGATTGAGGTGCTATCCGAAGCTAGCTGCCCCCAACAGGCCAGACCCATGATGCCTACTCAGAACATCTGTCCCAGTAGAGCTGGTTCCAGGGGCCACCTCAGGAGAACCATTTAAATCCCCCCACCTGGCATCTTACTCCTGGTCAACCCTCGGGTCCAGGGCAAACCAGGTTGCAAGTGACAAAAGCCTTCCCCATCCAAATTCCTCACTGGCCTGGCCCATGCCCATAGGATGCCAGGGCTGTTTACTGCTCTGGGAAAATCAGTCAGGGTCAGGGTTCAGGCACCAAGGTAAGCAGTTAGATATAGAAGAAACCAAATATGCTTGCTCTTCTCTCCCTTTTCAAGTTTGATGAGCATGGGAGTCTTGCTGGGGAAGGGGAAGGGGAAGAGATCAAAGCCAGTTAGCTGGAAAGCGGATCTGCTGGCTGTTTTGTACTTGAACCAGACAAACTGCATGCTGCGTGTGCCTCATGTAGGGTGGCTGACTGGGGATTGTGCTGGCTCTGAAGGGATAGAACCTTAAGGGGGTGGCTGCAGGCAGAAAACCCAGCATTGCTACGGCTGGGAGGCAGTGGTTAGGCAGTGCCCCAGGATATCAGCAATGGAAGACACAGAAGGTCTGGAGGAAGCTGAAAGGTCCACAGAACCATCACTGCCCACCGGGGAAGTCACATGGTGGGAAACTCAGGGCCATCTCTGCCCTGGCTACCTCCATTTTGCATTTGCAAAGGGGCATGGATGGGTGGGATCCTCTTAACTCCAGAGTTGGGAATCCCAAAGCCCCCTCAGGTGTTTAATCAATCTCTCTGCCAGGAAGTTCTTCCTTAGGTCTTAAATTTCTTCTGCTGGTACAGAAGCCAATTTCCTCTAATCCAGGGTTGGCAAACTTTCACCATGAAGGACCAAATAAATATTTTAGGCTTTGCAGGCCATCCAATCTCTGTCACGACTACTCAACTCTGTCATAGCTTAAAGCAGCCACAGACAATGTGTAAATGAATTGGCATGGCTGGGTTCCAGTAAAAGCTATTTATGGACACAGATTTAAATTTCATATAATTTTCACATATCACAAAATATTATTCTTTTGATTTTTCAAAAACCATTTTAGAATGTAAAAATCACTCTTAGCTTGCTGACTATAGAAAAACAGGCAGTGGGTCAGATGTGGCCCAAGGGCCATAGTTTGCCAACCCCTGGTCAAGCCTGCTAGTTCTCAACCTTGGCTGCACATTGGAATAATCTGGGGAATTTTCAAAGGCCTGGGGCCTACCTGCAAAGCTGCTGTTTTGATCCAGTCTGGGTTGTGGTCAGGGCCTCTTGTTTTTTCAAAGCTCGCCTCGTGACTCTCCTGTCTACCCTGGCTGAGAACATCTGCTGTCTTCCCACCATCTGGAGCACCACAGCTGGTGAGAAATCGGTCTATTCCACCTCTCACCGCCTTGGTGACCTTAGGAAAGTCACATAAGTTCTCTGTGCCTTGATTTTTCATCTGCAAAATGGGGATAATAACTCCTTCACAGGAGCGTTGTGAGGAGTTAATGCCTAATTCTTATAAGGTGTTTAGAACAGTGCCTGGCACATAATAGACCCCCAGTGTTAGCTAATTAATTATTCTAGGAGAATTTTAGTAGGCATTTTGTTTTTCGACAATGATCTATGACATACTCAAAGATAATTTCTAAGTCACCATTCAGGCTTTTTCCCCAAAGTGTGTTCCATAGAACACTGGGGCCATGAGATGCTCCATTGGAAAAGAAGGGGTAGGGTTCTCTGGTCAACGAGATTTGGAGAACTGTTCTGACCTCAGCCCTTGGCAGCATGTGCAGGTAGATTCCAGGCACTGAGGCAGAGCTGGAAGAGAAAGTGGCTTTGCAATAATAGGTGCACGAGTCTAAAAACATACTCCGGGGGAGAGCTAAGCAGGGGGCCCAGTGGAAACCAATAGCTGCTGGGCCTATCACCTGAGCCCATCACCTGGGCCACCTGCATTCCTCCACTGGAGTCTTACAGCCATTCCCAGAGATACCTACTGTTCCCACGGGGCTGCATTTCTGTGGTTTGTCTGGTGATACCAAGAGTGGTTTCTGTGCCTGCTGAGAATGGGTTGAGGGTCCGATGACATGAGGGCCAAGCCTCATGGGAAAATGACAGCTTCTCAGCTGCTTGAGGAAGGACCAAGTCACAAGTCAAATCCCAAAGCCACAACCCCTTCCACCACTGAGATGCTACAGGTGGATCCTTACTTTAAGCCACATTCAACACACCCAATAAAACCTAATGCTAAGTGGGCACGTGGCTCCCTGGGATGGGGTTCACTTTGCTGGAGAGACAGTCAACATACATGTAACCTACAAGATCCATGTTTATAAAACAACAGAATAGCCAAGAAGACCGGTGCTGAGAGAGACGGTGGAGGGGCCAGAGAAGCAAACCACTGGGGCTTCTCATTGAGGGTAACATGGGGCTGGATTGGGCGCTGTCACCTCCATGATAATCTTCACTCCCACAGGCAACAGCGAGTTTGTGTGTGTGTGTGTGTGTGTGTGTGTGTGTGTGTGCGCGCGCGCTAGGGAGGGCTCAGTAGGGATGGGCAGTTTGTAGAACCAGGGCTTTATATTGCAAGGAGTGTATTTTCTGAATTCTAAATCAGAACAGGTGGTCTGATACAGGATCTGAGGCCGGGCCACTGCTGCGTGCACGACACTTTCTAGTACTTGGCTACTCAGAGTGTGGTCCAGGACTAACAGTAGCACCTGGAAGCTTGGTAGGAAGCTTCTAACAAGTCTCCAGTTTGTTCTGTGCAGATAAAGTTTGAGGGTCACAGGTCTAGGATACAGAGGGGAAAACAAAAATGTGGGCTAGTCAGGGACACTTGGATGATTGGAGCCTTTGCATTCAGGTGTAAGTTGGCAAATCTAAGGCCCAGTTTGCCCAGCTAATTACCAGCTATGACAAACTCGCAGGCTCTGAGGCCCTGCCTCCCGGGCTAGAGTTGGTCTTTATTTTTAGAGGAAGCAGAGCACCTGGCCTGGGACCCTCAGTCTTGGGTTTTCTGACTCTTAGGAAATTTCTTGGGGAGCTGTGGTTCCTCTTTAAATGCGGGAGCAGCAGGGGGAGGGGGGAGGTGCTACGCCATTGTAGTCCTGTGATGTCACATTGCATGTGCTCTCTTGAGCTGTAAATAAAGAGGTAATGGTTAATAAGCCAACTTGTCGATTTGTCATCTCTCTGGGCTCCTCCAGGAGGTGGTCTGTCTGTGCTGGCAATGAGCTCCACCAGGGGATTTGGAGGAGACCCTAAGCCTAGTCTTTCCCCTGCCACTTCTAACACATTTGATTGGGCATTTGCTCTGAGCTAAGCAGCAAGAGCCTCTGCTCTCATCTGGACCTCACCATGGTCCCTTAGCTAGACCTCTTGGGTGGCAGTCTCATATTTTAATCTCCCTCCCCACTTTAGAGTTAGGGCAGCTAAGGTCCCAGAGGGATCCAGAGGCCAGTCACAGCAGCTTCATTCCGGGACTGGGTGGCCGACAGCAGAGAAAAGCAGACACCAACTTCAGCAGGATGAGGAATAACAAGCATCACCGCTGAAGCCGGGTCTGGGCAGGCTCAGATGCCATCTTGAGAAAGGGCATGAACTGGCAAAGGTGTGGCCTGGCTTGGTACCAGGAAGGACATCTCTTATCATGGTGGCAGTTCCAGCCAGCACTAACCAGGCCCTCCCAGGCTTGGCTGACCAGAGCAGGTTGTGTTATGGCTCCCAGTGGTCCTGGTCCTAAAGTCAAGGCAGGGCCCAGATGCCCCTTGGGGCCGTGGTAACCATAGAAGTGGGGCAGCCTAAAGGCCTGGTGTCCATCCCTGCAGGGATCTCCCTGCCCGTCTGCAATTCTTACAACATGGGCCCTTGGACTCCCAACATCAGAATCCTCTAGGGAGCAAACCCACCTGGACCTCTGACTCAGAATCTCTAGGGCTGGACCTAGAAATCTATATGATTGATAAGACAAGCCTAAGAACTGCTGCACCAAACCTTCTGAGAACTCATTCATTGTCCTCGCCACCGGCCCCAGGTGGCTGGAGAAGCTCCCACCCACTGAGGATGGTTCTGAGGAATCAAGCCCAGAAGTTCCCCCTCCTGTAGGCTTTGCAAATCATCCCTCTCTGCCCAACTATTCAACTCTGCCATCGTAGTGCAAAAGCAGCCACAAATGACACAGAAACAGATGAGTGCAAACGAATGAGTGCAGCATGTTCCAATAAAACTTTACACAAAAGGGCAGTGGGCTGCGTTTGGCCCTGGAGCTGCAGTTTGCCAGCCCTTAATCTATGCTGCTGACCCCTGGGTCAGGATTGGAGAAAGGCATGCTGGGCTTCTAAAAACACCTTCTGTCCTGGGATGTCAACTTGAACCCATTTCTGCTAATAAGCGTCAGTGCAGTGCTGAGATAAGGGGTCCAGACCAGTGGAACCCAAGGCCATAGGGATGTCAGCTTTCTGTGCCAGCAGCCTGGCACAGCCCTCTGGGGGTCAGGTGGCTGCACTGGGGGTGGACCAGTCAGGGTTCTCCAGAGAAACAGAACCAACAGGACGTTTATATTTATACATCTTAAAATACCTATGTGTTTGTCTCTTTCATATACGCACACACACGCACACACAGCCATGCGCCGTATAACGTTTTGGTCAATGACAAACTGCACATACAATGGTAGTCCCATAAGATTATAATACTGTACCTTTTCTATGTTCTGATACGTTCACAGACACAAATACTTACCGTTATGTTACAATCACCTACAGTGTTCAGTACAGTAACATGCTGTACAGGTTTGTAGCCTAGGAGCAGTAGACTATACCATAGAGCCTGGGTGTGTAGTAGGCTGTACCATATGGGTTTCTAAGTACAGTTGACCCTTGAACAACTTGCGGTTAAGGGTGCCCACCCTCACACAGTTGAAAATCCAAATATAATTTTTGACTCCCCCAAAACTTAACTACTAATAGCCTACTGTTGACTGGAAGCCTTCCCAATAATATAAACAGTTGATGAACACGTATTTTGTATGTTATATGGGCTATATACTATACTCTTACAATAAAGTAGCTAGAGAAAAAAATGTTAAGAAAATCATAAGGAAGAGAAAATATATTTACTATTCACTGAGTAGAGATAGTTCATTGTAAAGGTCTTCATCCTCATTGGCTTCATGTTGAGTAGGCTGAGTAAGAGGAGGAGTTGATCTTGCTGTTTCAGGGGTGCAGAGGTGGAGGAAAATCTATGTATAAGTGGACCCATGCAGTTCAAATCTGTGTTGTTCAAGGGTCAGCTGTATACTCTATGATTTTCGCACAATGATGAAATTGCCTAACAACGCATTTCTTAGAACATATCCCTGACATTAATCAACGCATGACTGTATAAAATAAAAAGAGATTTATTTTAATGAATTGGCTGAAATGATTGTAGGGGTTAGTAAGTCTGTAATTTGTAGGGCAGGCCAGCAGGCCAGAAACTCAGGCAGGAGTTAATGTTGCAGTCATGAGGCTACATTTCTTCTCCAAGACCTCAGTTTTTGCTTTTAAGGCCTTCAGTTGATTGGATGAGGCCCATCACATTATCAAGGGTAATCTCCTTTACTTAAAGTCAACTGATTGTAGACGTGCCTTCACAGCAACACCTGGATCAGTGTTTGATTGGATCCTTGGGTACTAGAACCTGCCCAAGCCGACACAGAAAACTGACCACCATGGAGGCTACTGGAGCTCAGCCCCTGGGCATGCAGCAGAGTTGTCTTTGGCAGGTCATGAAGCTCTAGGCTTCCTCACTCTATTTGGCAGCTTGAGCCTCAGGTGGTAGCAGTGGCCAACCCCAGTCATGTACATGGACGCACGTGCCCTGGTGTGCCCAGATGAGCATCTACTCAGTGTCAGGACATAAAATCCCAGTTTGGGGTGGGATGGGGTGGGATGGGGTGGGGGTGATGTGAATGGACGCATGACTGGGTCGGCAAATGGCCAGAGGTGCTCCTTTCCCTTCATCGCACCACACATGCGCGCACACACACAATGGCATATCCTGAATCACATGTTTGTGCTGAGGGCCAGAGTCAGGAAACCTGGGCTCCTTCCATGCTAGTGATTGGTCAGTGCAGCAAGGACATGTTGGATGGCTCTGCACACTGTGGTCCTGAACTGTTGCTCTGTGTCCCCGACCTTGACCTTGTGTCAGTGCCCGGCATGGAGCAGAATACATGTTCAGAGAGGGAATGTATTCATCCAAACATAGCCCCGGCCTCGTTTATTGCATGAAGCACCCACCCTCTTGTGTAACTGGAAATTTTCAGACTCCCTTTTGCAAAGGAGGAAAACAAAGGCACAGAGAAATAAAGGCCACTTGCCCAAAGTGATGCTAGAGCTAGCAGCAGTGCCAAAGGGTACCCTAAGTCTGACACCAAAACCTGATCATGTCCATGACCCCACATTGCCTCTCAAACGCCACAAGATTCCTGAGCACCTACTGGGAGCCAGTCACTGAGCCCAGCCCCCACTCCTCAGCTTGGAAGAGCTGTGTAGCTCTTCCAGGACCCTCAAGGCTGCTGGCAGGTGCAGGGTGGGGGCTGCAGGGACCAAAGGTCACACATTCACCTTCAGGCTGCCTCGTGGATGGCCTCTTGGGGAGGAAGGGAGTTGGATTCCTCCCAGGCACTTCGCAGACCGTGGAGCCTGTGGAGGCACCCTGCCCACCGCCACCCACCTTCTTGTTCTCCTCTTATCTCTCCGGCTCCATGGCCACTGCCCCCCAAGCAAGGAAGATGAGACCTCGCAGAGCCTGTCGCAGAGCTGGACATGAAAGCCTTCGCCAGTGAAGCCGAAGAGCAGTGAAAGCAAACACCAAGATAAACCCCACAGCAGATAGGCATCTTGGAGGCCCAGGGCTCAGCGGCCACACCTGGCCCTGTCCGTGTATCTGAGCCATCCCTCGGTGCAGCCAGAGCCCTCAAATGCCCCCCTTGGAATTCCAGCACCATCCACGTGGAAAGATGGGAGGCCTGACAGAGGGAAGGAGGCAGCAGCCTGAAGTCCAGACAGAACCAGGACGGGCTAGGGGAGGCCGGAGGTGGGCAGCACACATTCAGGGAGTGGGGAGGGCCTGCTCCGTGCAAGACCCGGGCCGGGGGCTGGAGTGCAGCTCTGAACAAAATGCTCAGAGTCAGAAGGAGGCAGGACAGCACGCACATGCACATACACACACACACATGCGCACATACAATGAAATAAAGAGGGTCACGGCTATAGGGAGAAGTGGTTGAAGAAAATGACATAGGACAGAGATCAGAGAGCAGCCAGTGGGGCTCGCCTGACTCTTGGGCAATAGCCTTTTCCATCCGCTTTCGTTCTGGCTGGTTTCTGACACAACCACGGTTTCCTGGAATACAACGGGACACAAGCAATTTCCTTTTCTGCCTTTTCCACAATCACCAAGGGTTCCATAGGGCATTTTGATGAGTTCTCTGATGCCTGAGTTGAGCACACAGGTCTCTGGAGGGCAGGGGCAATATTACTAAATGTTTGGGGGCCTTGCCAGGATGATTGTCACCCAGCAGTGATTTTCTTAGGGCCCTGATGAGATGCAAAGCAGCAGGAACATTAGGCATTACTTCCTGCATTTTAAAGCTCAGGAAGGAGTATCTATGGAGCCTGGCTGGGGTCTACAAACGTCAGCGATGACTGCTGCTGTAAGTTTGAATTCTGTGCCATTGGGACAAATATTTCAGAATCGGCTCTGTTTAATTTTCAGTAGTCACAAAAACAAATATCTCCTCTGGAGGGAGGGGCTCTCCCACCTCCCACCAATGTCCAGGCTCCTCCAGAAAACACAAGAAGAGGGAAGTAGAAGAACCAACCACACTAACCCCTCCATGCCCATAGTTCCCCTTCCCCCGGGACATCACCTCCCTGGCCGTGAGTGAATGGCAGTGTGGATGTGGCCGATTTGACTGACAAGTCCTGATGGTGTTTGATGCTTTAAGAATCTTGGCATCAACCAGAGATTGGGCAGAAAGTCGAAGGATGAATTCTGGGAGCCCAGGAGCTCCCCCAAGTCATTCCAACTTCAATCCTACAGGGTTCCATTCAGTTCCTTCACCTTTCCCTGCCTCCAGTTTCCCCCTGCCTTGCTGCTCAGGCAGTGGCCCTCAGCAAGAGAGAGAAAGACCGTGTCCACACATGCAAAAAACAACACTGATCAACAAAACATTCAGGCCGTCTCCAACCCTGCTAGACCTCAGGCCAAGAAACACAGAGCCAGCATTTTTGTAACGAGCTGAACAGAAACATCGGAGGAAAGGGCTCTAGATCAAATCCCAGCAACAATTCCTGTCTGTAAGGGGCCACGACTCTGCTTCTGGGCCCTTCCCAGATGTGCTTCTTGTAAAGGGCCTGCTTTGTCATAGGCCTATGTGACTTCCCACTCCTAGGTACTTGCCCAGTTAGGTGTTCAATAACTACATGCTGAACGAATGAATGAATCTATTCCACGTGTCAGTTTCTTTGTTGAAGGTACAAATATCAAATTTGGCTGAGACAGGATTGGTGAAGGACATGAAAAATCTAAACAGGAATTCCAGAAGTGTACAGATGCTCCTCAACTTTACGTCCTGATAAATCCATCATAAGTTGAAAATGTCACAAGTGGAAAATGCATTTCATACACTTAACCTTCCCAACATCACAGCTTCCCCTAGCCTACCTTAAAAGTGCTCAGAACATTACTTTAGCCTACAGTTGGCAAAATCATCTAACACAAAACCTGTTTTATAATAAAGTGTTGAATTTCTCATGTAATTTATTGAATACTGTACTAAAAGTGAATAACAAGATGGTTATATGGGTTCTCAGAAGTGTGATTTCTACTGAACGTGGATCAGTTCACACCTTCATAAAGTTGAAATGTCACAAGTCAAACCATTGCAAGTTGGGGACTGTACTCACTAAAAATATGACCCGGAAGCCTTGTGGAATGTGCTTCGTGCGGGTCCATGCCTCCTTCCAGAGCCAAGAATAGGTCATGGCAGGAACTCTGGCTCTTTTGAGAATACAGACAGTTTCACTTTGTTCCACCGCCAACCCCTGCCCCCTGCCCCCTCAGCCTTGCCCAGCCAGCAAGACTTATTGTGCCCTCCTCCCCCATGCCTCTGGGCCCAGCTGGGGATGAACACAGTGTCAGTGTGTGAGTGGCAGGGACAGTCCACAGACACAGAAGCCTTGTGCTTCCTCCGGCTCCAGCCCGCCTTCCCCTCCTTGGCTCTCTCCCTCCTTTCATCTCGACCTGGGTTATGTTCCTGCTATGTAGGCCGCGGTTAAATGCCAGAATCCTGGAGCCAAGTCCTCCTGGGGTACCCAGCCTACTTTCAGTACTAACTAGCGATGTGCCTTTGGGCAAGCTGCTTAACTCCTCTTGAAAGCTAAGGGATCAGAATAGGACCTACCAGAGGGTTATCATAAGCATTTACTGTGAAGCACTTTTCACACTGTATGCCACAAGAGGTACTGTTGGGGCTCAGAAAATGTGACCCCAAAGTCTGGCGCTTTGGCATGCTAAGTATCGTGAACTAAAGGAGGCTGGATGGCCTCAGAAGCAAGGTCTCTCTGATCTTCTCCTGTCCTCCTGCCTCCTGCCCCTCCTTCTCCCCTGATGTAAGTCATAGAAACCAGAATTCCTCCTTCCTCAACGAGGGTCATAGAAACTAGGACCCCTGTCCCTCAAAGCAAAACATAAAATCTACAGAGGTCACTCTCTCCCTTCTCCTTTGAAGACCCTCATTCCAGAGGGGTCCTGCCCGATACCCAGGAGGAAGGAATGCTACACAGAGAGGACAAGAAGAATCTGGACAGGCCTTGCTGGGTTTCCCCACTCAGTCCATAACCATTACCACCACCATCACCATTACTCAATCTGTTACCCTTTTGTCCAATCACATTTCTAAATGGCTGCCCATTCTTCATCGAATCTAAGCATAAAAATGACAGTTTTCCCTGGGTCTTTGGGTCTTCATTTCTGAAGGCTCCCGTGTCACAAGAAAATTTTGATTTAGAAAACTTGTGTTTTTCTCTTGTCAACTTGTCTTTTTTATAGGCGTGTTAGCTGTGACCCTTATGGTGGGTGAGGAAAGGTATCGTACCCTTCTGCCCCTAGAGTACTTAATAAATATCAGCTCTAATCCCAGGAGTTACTTGTTTTGCATTTTCTCCTTACAAAGTGATCAAATTTTATTACATACCCAAAGGCTTGGATTAAACATATCTAGGATCCGGAGACGATAGGAAATATTTTTTAGAAGGAAACTGATAAATAAATAATAATAACATAATAATGTTATAATAGCTACTACTTATTGAGGAATCACTCTCTTCTAAGTACTTTGCTGATAATAATTAATTAATAATGATTAACTAATAATAATAAAACTAGTAGCCAATCCTAAATCACAATGGATGTAGCCATTTGGCTGGTCTCTAAAGCTTACCAGCTCTTGGTTACAATGGCGGACACTAGACTATACTACCCCTGGGCTGGAAGTCTGTGCCTCCAAAGGGGGCATTAAGTTAGGCCTGTGGGCCCCACAGCCCTGCAAAACTCCCCTCACCCACCCTGACGAATCCTTTCTTTGTATCTGGAGAGACTATGGGTCTTGATATTATCTGGGGACCCACCCAGGCAGCTTTGTGGGTTCCCACATGGTTTTTCCCCTCCTGGAAACAAGAACAAACACTCAAGATGTACCCTGAGGGGATCCACACCCAGGTAGTGTCCTCCCCAGGAAAGTTAATGTTTTCTCTGGTAATGAGTGAAGGATGGGGTGGGGAAGGGGCTGGAGGTGGGGGGATTAAAGTTCCTGTTTGGGGGTGGGGGCCAACAATCTTTAAGATGTCAGGTGAGATAGCCCTTTCTTTCCTCAATTCCTGCCTGCACAATTGAGGGTTTGTACAGGGAGGAATTTCTGCTGGTTTTCCAGCTACAGTTTTCTAAACCTTTTGATATGTTGACTTAAGTGAGCTGCAACCAGTAGGCTCCTGTGTATCGATAATAACAACAGCTTATGTGTATTGCCCAATTACTAAGTTCCAGGCACTGTTCTGGGCATTTTACATTGATATGGACTCTCTCCTTGACCAAACTTTAGTTTCACTCCTCTGAGCCCTCTTCTTCTTGTCTTCTTTTTTGTTTGGTAGAGATGAGGGAGGGGCTCGCTAATGTTGCCCAGGCTGGTATCCAACTCCTGGGCAAAAGCGATCCTCCCCCTTCGGCCTCCCAAAGTGCTGGGATCACAGGCCTGAGCCACCAGTGCGCCCCTCCCCGCCACCCTCTTTTTACTAGACCTTGATGTTGACCTTCTGCATCCTCCTGTCCTTGCTCGGCCTGCACAACCCAGTTTTAGCAAGAATCCTGCTAATTTAGCAAGAATCACCCCTACCCTTGATGTCTCCTCTTAGTAATTTTCCATCCACTGACTCCTTCACTCTGCTCTTTAGCTATAAATTCCCACTTGTCCTTGTATTGGGAATTGAGCCCAATCCCTCTCCCCTGTGGCAATACCCCTATTGCCATAGCCTCGGCTAGTCTTCCTTGCCGCTTTAACGAGTGTCAGAATAGTTTTTTGTTTAACAACTTGAATTAACTCCTTTATCCTCACAAGGATCCTATGAGGTAGGTCTTGTAAATGAGCCGTCTACACCGGGAGGGAGAGAGGAGAGAGGGTGCCCTCAGGGATGAGACACCAGCTGTTGCCACATGGGCAGTCTGCGCCTGGCCGGCCCCCCAGGGCCTCTTGGCTGTAGCTGGTCCCATCAGCGGGCCTCGCGGGGTATTTTAGCCAGGCAGGACGTTGCGCCCTGCGCGACAAGAATCCCCAACTCACGCCGGCCTCCGCCACGCACTGCTCGGGCGGGCGCGGGAGCCTGGGCCGGGAGGAGGGCGCCAGCGGCCGACGCCGTCTCCTAGCGACCGGGCGGCGGTCACGTGGCCCGCCGGGCCCGCCTCACGTGGCCCAGAGCGGAGCCGGGGTTGGGGCTGGAGCGGCGGGCGGGGCGGGGCCGGGCAAGTTGTTCCCCGAGTTCGGAGCCCCGGAGCCCGCGGCTGCGCGCAGGTGGCCCCCGCGTGCGCCGGCATGGAGCTGCCCGCGGTGAACCTGAAGGTGGCGACGGGCGGGGCGGGCCTCCTCTGCGGGAGGGCGCGGGGCATGTGCTTTCTAAAGGAAGGTGGGGGGGCCGAGAGTTTGGGGCAGACTGCCCCACGCGGGAAGGTAGGGAGAGGGGGACTGTGCAGACCCCAGGTGAGGAGGAGGTGGGCAGACAGCCCGCAGCAGGGAGAGGGATTCGGGCAAAGGCCAGCAGGGACGACCGAGAGGGGCAGCTGGAGGTGGCCGGGGAGGGAACGGGCCGCCGCTTCCTGGAGCCAGACCCTCCAGCGGGAGCGGGGTCCCAGGACCGCTCCGGCCTGCGCGCCCGCAATTCCCCTGGCGCGGGGAGGTGGCCCCTGCAGAGCCCAGGGGGGGCTAGGCGGCGGCACACCTGTCCCACGGGGACAGAGGGGCTAGACCTCTCCCCGGGGTGCCGGTACTGCCCTGCCGCCTTTGTTTGCTACATCAGGTTAAGAAAATCAGATGTTCCCAAACAGCTGGTTTCCCAAAGTGTATTAATCTAGCGTCCTTACTTCGTAATTGAGAAGCACGAACTTCAGTAGAAATTACGTAAAAGCAGAAAGCCCCAACTTTGTGCACTTGGGAAAACGCTGCAGGGCTTCCTGGAGTGTCTTCATTTCCTGAGCCGCGCTCAGCTGGGCCAGGCTGCGGGGTGCCAGCAGCTGTCCTCCCCGCCCAGCCGCAGGCGCCCAAGAGTCTTGGCTCTGTTTGCGACCGAGGGGCTAGGGACTTTAGCTTTGGTCGGGAAGGTGTGGACCTTGGACCAAACCGGCCATTTTCGGGTTTTGGTGCGGTCTCCTTTGAGACTACATCCAGGAATGCCCTCTTACTCATGAGTGACAAAGCTTTTATTACCCTGTTGGTGTCTGGGACTAAAGGAATCTAAAAGATGGCTACAAAATAACAGCATAAGCCATGTTTGGATTATTACACATAGTCTGTGCTATGACTTGCCATGGGCAGTTTTCCTTTCTTCATCGTACTTGCTTCAGCAAACCTTCCTGAAGTTTCCAGTCAGCAGCTGAGGGGACAGATGGCTGGAGCAAGAGAATGGACTTGGGTGGAAGGGTTAGCTGGAAAGAAATTTACATGAGGGCAGCTGAGCTTGGTTGGTATAAATACTCACTCTGTTCCAGGCCATGTGGGGTTAACACCAACTGCCTTTTCTCTGATTAGAGATTTGCCTAAAATAATTGCTACAAAAGGATCAGGTGAGGAGTGCAGCTGCAGGAATTGGAAGGGAGGACAGCTCATTTATGTGGCATCTGTGGTGTGCCAGGTTATTTAATCACAGCAACCTTCTGAGAAAGCTGATACTGTCATCTTTTTACAGATGAGCAAACTTCAGCTCAGCTCGAGTAAGTTGCCAAGTTCCCACAGGGAGTAAGTGGCAGAGTCAGGATTTGAACCGACAGTGATCAGACTCTGGTGCCCTCTTCTTTCCCGGGTACCATATTAGTTAGGGCCAACTCTGGCCTTGACTGTTTGTGTCTCTCAGGATGGTTTAGTTTGTTTGGGGCTTTTTAGAGCAACTTTATGGGCCTGACGGGCCCGGAGTGTCCACAGGTATGAGCCATGCTGGCTTTGTGTGCCCAGGATGAAAAGCTGGTCCTTCCCTTGATGTGGGAAACAAGATGCCATGTCTCCAAGGGTCTGAGCCACTACCGGTCAGAGACAAGTAAGGGCAGGGAGGCCCTGAGGCACTAGGGTTGCCAGGTAACATGCAGGACATCCCATTGAATTTGGATTTCAGAGCAGTAACCAACAGTTTTGTAGTACGAGTATGTCTCAGGCAACATTTGGGACGTATTAACAAATTATTCATGATCTTTCCCTGTTGATCTAGTGGTGATCTAGAAAATTCATGATCTGAAATTCAAAATTAATTGGCTATTCTGTATTTTTGTTTGCTAAATCTGTCTACCTTGTGGGGGGCAGCTGTTGATGCCTTGTTTGCAGGCACTTATGTGGAATGTTCTGAGGCCAGAGCCCCTCAGGAGCTGGGAACCTGCATTCTGGGCCTGTGCCCCCTGCCACTCCCTCATTTCCTACCTTCTTTGGGCATTGTCTGACTGCCTGCTTGTGCCCAGCTCAGCCAGAGTGGGCAGAGCTGCCAGCTAAGAAGAAACAGCTGCCCCAGGCCCTTTGCACAAAGGGCAGTACCTAACTGACCCCTATCTCTGCCTTTCTTAAATCAAGTCCTGAGCTGGAAAAATGACATTATGACAAGTTTAGAAAGGATTAGGCTTTCAGCCAGGCATGTGGCTCACCCTGTAATCCCAGCACTTCAGGAAGCTGAGGGGGAAGGATCGCTTGAGGCTAGGAGTTTGAGGTTGCAGTGAGCTATGTGATGAGGCCAGGGCAACAGAGTGAGACCCTGTCTCAAAAAAAAAAAAAGAAAAGAAAAGAAATAACTAGACTTGGGTTAATAGTTCTTGTGAGAAGAGGCCCTTGGGAGGAGGATCCAGTAGTCCAGGAGCTAGTATAGCACTAGGGTTAAAAACTCAGGAAGCCAGCTGGGTGTTCTGGCTCACATCTGTAATCCCAGCACTTTGGGAGGCTGAGGGGGGAGGATCACCTGAGATCAGGAGTTGAAGACCAGCCTGGGCAACATAGCGAGACCCCATCTCTACAAAAAATTTTAAAAATTAGCCAGGTGTGGTAGCACATGCCTGTAATCCCACGAGCCCAGGAGTTCAAGGCTGCAGTGAGAAATGATTGCACCACTGCACTACATCCTGGGCAACAGAGTGGGAGCCTGTCTCTTATAAAAACAACTCGGGAAGCTGACTCCCTAATTGTGGTAATGAAGACTGCTGTTTATCGGGGCTGACTCCCTGGCAGGCACTGTGTTGAGCACTTTCCACCCCTCTCCACCTCCCTGCACCACTGGGTCCACACAATAGCACTGTGAAACAGATATTTTTATCTCTACTTTACAGAAGAGCAAACAGCAGTTCTGAGAGGTCGGTGGCTTGCCTAAGGTCAAATGACTTCTAAGTCATGGAGCCAATGCATGACTCTGCCTCCCCTCTGTGGCAGCCCTGACTGGTGTCCCTTAGCCTCAGCTACCCTGGGGGAATCTCACTATCACATGTAACAGGCTGCCAAGTGTTTGCACAGGACTGGTAGGAATATATTCAGTATTTTGATCTGTAGCTTGATGGCAGGTCTGTCTACCACCTGTCTGGGAAGTCTCACCCCTACCTCCCAAGTTGTCTAGTGGTTTAAGTCTTAGTCTGCATAGCCCCATGGTTTCTCATAAGCCTTTCCTTCTCCAGGTTAAACTTCCCCACTTCCATCCGCCCTTCCCTGGCTCTTCTAGATCCTGACAGTGTAGCACAGTGGATAGAGCACAGGCCTTGGGGCCAGACAGACCTGCATTCCAGACCAGGCTTTGCTACTTATTAGTTGTGTGACCTTGGGTAGGCTTCTTAACCTCTCTGAGTATCTGTTTCTTCACTGTAAAAAGGGGATAAAAATAGGCCCTACCTTCCAGGGTGATAAGAGGAGGAACTGGTAGTCCAGGAGGTGGTATAGAATTAGGGTTAAAAACTCAGGCCATATAGACCGATTCTGAGACTTGTGTCTGGGCTCTGTTGTTCATAAGCTTTATAAATTGGGCCAATTTACTTAATCTCTCAGAGCTTCAGTTCTACCCCATATGGTTGCACGGATGACCTGGGTCAAGTGTTCAGTGCGGTGTGGATGCATAGCAGGCAGGTGCTTGTCAGTAGCAGGAGTTGCTGCTGCTATTGTGGTTGTCACAGGAGGCCTGTCCCACATAGGTTCTTACGGTTATTATATGGATACATACAGTGACCGTCCAGACGCCTGTCTCTCTGGTGGTTGAGGCACCCCTGTGGACTAATGGGTACCGCCATGACATACGCTACCTCCATTTCACAGAGAAGGAGCCCGAGGCCTTGGCCCCTGGACCAGCACCCTGGTCTCCTATTCCCAATGCAGTGTCCTGCAACCCCCTGCTACCTCAGCCCATTGGCTCCTCCCCTGGGCGGAGCACTATAGTGAGAGTCCAGGGGCTCAGGCCCTTCTTTCTTGCTGCCGAGCCAGGAAAGGTCCTGCTGCTCAGGTGTCTCCTCAGGTCCCGGTTCCCCTCTCCCATTTAGCTCAGCTCTCTCCCCTGCTTCCATCTCCTCTTTCAGACACTAGCTGAGCATCCTCAAGTCTCCTTGTTTACTGGAAAGCTCCGCCAGAGGCAGCAGACAGTTCTTTTGTGCTGACAATGAGTCACTGGCCCCTCCTTCCTTGGGCTGCCAGGGAGGGCAGAGCCTGTTTGGCTCAGTTTCTCCCTGGAGCTTTCCTGTACCTTAGGCTTCCCTGGGTTGGGGGTGTCCTCCTATTACAAAGATGGGGAAACTGAGGCAGAGGAGGCTTAGTCTTCTGTGGGTTTCTTTTCCCAGGGGCTTAAGATAAATGATCAAATGGTGCTGACTTTCTTAAAGGTTTCTAAACAAAAGTGAAGTCACGTGGATGGGGATATATGTCTTTTAAGGGGCTGCAGTATTGCCAGGTTATACTATTTTCTTCCCTAACAGAGACGGCCGAGGTTTGGCCCTTAGCCGGTGCTCACTCCCTATCACAGGCCCTTCCCGCTCACACACAGGTTATCCAGAGTGACTGACCCGCAGGGACCTTCCTGTGTTATCAGCCTTTCATCCTAACCCTGTTCTCTCCATAATAGTCCAGGGCTCTGCAGGGCCCAGAAATGCTCACTTATTAAAGACCTGTTGCACACAGTGTAGCTATAGGAGCCAGAGCACTTGGAAATGAAGATTATTTCTGAAACAGAAGTCAAGATGGGAAGGGTTAGGTGTTGATTTGGGGAGGAAAGTATGATGTGAGCTGCCTCCCCTCTGCCTCCTTCCTTGGTGGCTTCTCTTAGTCTGAAAGTCTGACGTCAGTCCCACCACTGACTGCGTGGTGAGGCCTCGGCAGGTCCCTTCCCCTCTGGGCCAGGGTTTCCGGTAAGGCAGAGGGCAGTGGTTAGCTCTGAAGATAAAGACCAGAATCCTCTCCAGTCCCGGCCCTGCCCACCCCCAGCTTCCTGCCTTCCTTCCTCCACTCTCCTCTTGCCTTCTGCTCCAGCCACATTGGCTGCTTTTCAGTTTCCAGAATGTTCCACGCCCCCTTCTACCACAGAGCCGTTGCAGGTGCTGTCCTTCCTGCTCAAAATGCTCTTTCCTCTGTGCCCTGCACCTGTCACTTTCTCAGAGAAGCCTTCCCGGCCATATATTGAGGTTCCGTTGCCTTTGCTATAACTTCCCTTCTTCAGGACAGGGGTCTCCTTGGGTCTTATGCTCTTAAGGCTGAGGACCTGGTTAGCGAATGTCTCCCCACGAGATGTCAGTCCTGGGAGGGCAACTCCACGTCTGCTCTGCACACCTTTGAACCCCCAGGGTGGATGCAGAGCAGGTGCCAGTGATGCTGGGTTAAACTGTCAGTGTTTAAGAAACTTAGCACCATTTGATCACTGCTCTTAAGCTCCTGGGAAGAGAAACCAGTGGAAGACCATGCCTCAGTTTCCCTATCTTTGTCATGGGGAGAGGCCTAATGTCCAGATAATACATCCTAGGTTTGAATCCTGGCTCTGCCGCTGGCCTGCTGTGTGATCTTGGGCAAGTTATTAACACTTACCTCTGAGCCTCAGTTTTCTCACCTGTAGAATGAGGATAATAGTACCGCAGAGGATTGTAAGGATTCAGTGCATTCATATACAGAAAGCGCTTAGAATGGTGCCTAACAGATGAAGGCGCCTGAGCGTGAAGATTGCTTCTAGAGCTAGCCTTCTGCGATACACACGCTCAGCCATGCAGCGCCTTGAGACCTCTGTAAAGTTGGGTGCGTTGGTCCTTATGGAATTATTTTCCTAGTCGTCTTTCTTTTGGGCCGTGGATCCAGGCCCCTTTTGTTTGGTTAATTCACCGTGACACTGGGCCCTGGAGATGAAGGTGAAGTGTCCCAGCCATCTGCCCTGATTTCATCCGTGTGTGAAGGATGCCCACATTCCTCACGAGCCCAAATAGCTGCTCTCGGCTGAAAGCTCACGCTTGCTGCGTAAAGGTTAGGAGCACTGGTTTTGGAGTCAGATTTGAAATTTAATTCGTGTTGCCACTTGCTGTTTGTGGAAACTTGATCAAGGTAATTGACCTCTGAGCCTAGTTTTCTCATCTGTGAAATGGGGATAATAATAATGTCTGTTCCAGAGGCTGCTCTGGCCCTGATGAGGTCATATGAGGTGTTTGGCATAAGGCCTGGCACATAGTAGGTGCGCAAGAAAGAGTAACTTCTGGGAATGCTTTTCCCTCCTCCTGGTTCTTTATTGCAGGTGGTCACGTCTCCTTCAGCCTGTTCACCCAGGCCAGAAACCTGGGCCCTTCACTCCAGACCCTCCCTCTGCACACTGTCTGGGCCCAGCACGCCACCCCTGCCCCAGGCTCTTGGCAACTCTCCCTCCCACCCTGACCCCCCACCCCAATCCCTCAATCCCTTGAGTAAACTCCATCCCAGGTAAACTCCCAGTGACCAACCGGCCCCTCTGGGCTCCTCACTGGGGGCTTGGGGCCTCCAAGTCTCAGGGCCACCCCAACCTCAGCCACTGCCACATCCTCCACCCACACAGTGCCTTTGCTTGGCGGGTGCCTGCTCAGCCTTTGCACTCGGCCCGGGGTCCCCTCCTCTTGGAAGCTCTGGCTGCAGCCAGCCTCTGCTGCTGCTTTCTCTGTGTGCTTTCCAGTCAGGGCCCTTTTGATGATCAGGATTAAAGACCAGTTCCAGTAGAGGGGGCTGTTATTTTAAGGACCTAGAGAGCAATATAAAGGGTAGACTATTGCAGAAATCCAGAAAAAAAGCCGGAGGGATTTTTTTCCCTATCATAACTCATACCACGCTGTCTCCCTGCAGAAAAATCTCCCATGGCTTTCCCTGCACTTGGCATGAAACCCACGCTCCTTTCCAAGGCCCAAGGCCCCCCACCTGTCTCCTGCCACCCTCCCAGACCCTCCTTCTCCAGCCACGGCAGCTGTTTTCCCTCTGCCCCCCACAGTGCTACAGCTCCAGTGTCCCCAGAAATCACCCTCTTGTGAGTGCCTCCCCCCATTTCCCATCGAGGCCTGTTCTGATTCCAGAGCAGATTCCCTTTGTTCCCCAAAGGAGCCACCGGCCCTTGGAGGCAGGAAGGGATGTGGGTGTCGGCTGCCCCAAGGGAAGGCTGAGGGGGTAAAGTGGCAGCTCCCCTGGCCTGGCCTGTGTTCTTTCTCCTTTACCCCTGGGCTGCTTGCTGTTGCAAGACAGACATTTCTGAGGCCCTTGGAGGTGCCAGGCGGGGGCTTCCTGTGGTGGTCACGTTCACAGACCTATTGTCCCCCCTTTGTTGTGCCACAGGTGATTCTCCTGGGTCACTGGCTGCTGACAACCTGGTAAGTGACTCTGTGGGTATCCGGCTGCATCCACGCATGTCCTGGGGCTCTCTTGTGTCTCCTGGGGTGTGTGTCCACGTGTCTCTGAGCTCTGTGACCACGTGTCTTCCGGGCTGTGTGTCCACATGTCTCCTGCGGTCACTTCAGCCAGGTCAGGTCCCGGTTCTGCCATGTTTTAGCCGGCTCAGTTTGGGCGAGCGGCTCTGCCTCTCGGGGCCTTGGTTTCCATCTGTGACAGGTATAAGGACTGCACACCCCGCAGCGGCCGGGAGGGAGAAGCATGGCAGTGCCCAGCAGACGCTGCCCAGGGCCTGCCACACAGCGAGGCTCTAGTGTTGCGGGCTGGATTTTCGGTGTTTCCATCTCCCTTATCTGTTGAGCTTCTGGGAGATTTCTCTGCCAAACCAAGATTGGAAACCATTGAGCTCACAGGTGCATTTTGCAGGCTTTGAAGTGCAGTGCACACGTAAACAGCTGTAAGTAACGCGAGCAGTGCTAGCCACGGCTTTGACCTTGGCGAACGGGCCGAAAGGCAGATTTCTCAGTCACACCCCCCAAGGTCCTGCGTTGGGGAGTCTGGGCTTGGGCCCAGGCACCTGCTTTCTTAGAACCAAAAGCTGAAGCTGGGCGCGGTGGCTCACGCCTGTAATCCCAGCACTTTGGGAGGCTGAGGCGGGAGGATCGCTTGAGCCCGGGAGTTCAAGACCAGCCTGAACAAATATAACGAGACCCTGTCTCTATAAACAAACAAACAAACAAACAACCCAAAAGATGAGATGATTTATTCAAAGACATCTAACTGCACTTAACACATAAGTACTTTGCACATGTTTTCTGCATGTTACACTTTAGTGAATGTCATTTGAATTTATGAAGTGCCTTGCTGTGTGCTGGGGCAGTCAAGGCCCTGTGGAACTAGTTGTAAGTGAGGTAGACACGATCCCTGTCCCCCTGGATTTTCCACGCAGCACAGCAGGTTGGGCAGGAGCATGGCCTGTCCAGGCAGACTGTTCAAATCCCAGCCCTATCACTTAGTAGCTGTGTGACCTTGGGCAAGTTTCTTAACCTCTCTGTGACTCAGTTTCCTCATCTGTGAAAGGCAGATAATAATAGTGCCCCCCTGCAAGAGTTGTTGTTAACACACAAATGCACGTAAATGAGTTAAAGTATTTAGAACCGTGCCAGATACTAGCAAGTGCTCTGTAAATGTTAACTATGATTTTCACTGGATTGACAAGCAAATAAATAAGTAAACAATGTCAGTTAGTAGCAATACCCTAAAAAATAGAATAGGGTGGGGGCATTGTGTGAGGAAAGTGACAAGGTGGAACTTAGCGTTGGTCGGTGAGGGAAGGGGTCTCGGAGTACACATTCAAGCTGATGCCAATGACAAAGGGGCCGAGTGTTCAGGGTGGAGGGGCAAGCATAGGGCAGTGGCTGGGTAGTCAGTAAGGGTGGGGCTGTGTTTGGTGGATCCCACTGGCCCCTGGGGTGCTGGTGAAGAGTCTGTATTTTATTCCAAATGGGACAGAGCTGTCAGAGGATTTTTAGCACAGAAGTGACAGCATGTGATTTACATTACTGGCTGCTACTTAGAGAACAGAGTGGCAGTCAGGAGCCCGGTGTCGGATGGCTATGGCAGTAATACTGGCAGGAGAGGAGGATGGTTTGGACCTGTAGGGATGGGGCCAGATTCAGGATTTAGGCGGGAGGTAGAGCTAGTGGGATTTGCTGACATGGCTGGCACACAGCCGGGTGGCCTCGCAGACTGTGGCCTGTTCTTGCAGGAGGCCTTGAGATCCCAGAGCGGGAGGGAGGGGACCCGTGGGGTGGTGGCCACCTGATGGGACTGAGTGCCTCTTCTTGCAGGGGCTGCATCATGTTCTCAGGCCCCTACGCCTGGGCCAACTTCACCATCCTGGCCTTGGGCGTGTGGGCCGTGGCACAGAGGGACTCCGTGGATGCCATAAGTATGGTAAGTGGGGTGGGCGGGAGGTAGCCGAGAGTCGGGCAGCAGTGCAGGTTGGGCCACGGCCCTGGCTCTGCTCCCTGCTCCTGTTCCAATCTTCCCTCTCTTTCTGCATCTAAAGCCTTGTAAATCAGCCTCCGGACTCCCAGGCCACATGTGTCTGCATTGTCCTGGCCTGCTGCTCCACTTGCCTGGCTTAGATCACCCCAAGTCTGCTATTGTCTTCCCCAAGAAAGGCATGGGTGGGGTCCCACCAGTGCCCCAGATTGGCCACTCCGAAAGAGCAGAGGAGCATCCACCCTATAACCTGCCTCCGGAGCCCTTTTAGGGGGCAGGGAGACCCAGCCAAGAGGGACTCCACTACTTTATGAAGGAGAGTTGACCCAGCCCGCTGCAGTCTCCCACAGGGGGAGCTTCCCAGCACCAGTAAGGCCCGGGAGGCAGTGAGCGCTCCAGCTCAGACCTCTTCAGGCCAAGGCTGGGGCCTCCCAGGACAACTGAGAAGAGATTTCCTTCGTTGTGGAGATGAGTTGGGTGAACTCCAAGGGACCTTCCATCTTGGAGGTCCAGGAGCCAAGTGTTGTGCCCTGTCATGGTCCCAGGGGTGATGGGAGATGGGTGGGTGGTGGGTCCACACCTGGGCCCCAGTGTCCCTGCCTCTAGCCTGCAGTCTCGCCAGGCAGCCCATCCACAGGACCCTGCCTACTTGCCGGGTCTGTTTTCCAGCAAACCCTAAGGACACAGTAGGGCATGAAACAGTTTCCAGTCTGGTATACATGATGGTGGAGCCACAGGGGCGTGGCAGGAGTGTTGGGGTGTCAACTTGTGACAACATGTGGCATGTCTTGCAGTTTCTGGGTGGCTTGCTGGCCACCATCTTCCTGGACATCGTGCACATCAGTATCTTCTACCCACGGGCCAGCCTCACAGACACAGAGCGCTTCGGGGCTGGCATGGCCATTCTTAGCCTGCTGCTCAAGCCCTTCTCCTGCTGCTTTGTCTACCAGATGTACCGGGAGCGTGGGGGTGAGCTCCTGATCCACACTGGTGAGGCCACCACCTCTAGCCAGCTCCCACCTCTCCGTTCTCTCCCTTGCCCGGGCCCCAGCCGCTGCCCCATGGAACCAGGGCTCCAGCTGCACAGAGGAGCGTGGCGTGGCGCTCCGCCCGGGCTGGAAGTGGGCCAAGTGCCTGCTCTCTGCTGGAAGAGCCCTGTGGTCCCCTGGCTGTCCTGGTCTGCTGTCACCTTTCCCTGCTATCAGGCTGCAGCCAGGCCCTCCTCTCAGCCCAGAGCACGGGCACAGCTGGGGGTGCCATGCAGTTCCCAGAGGCAGCCTGAGGCCCGCAGGCACCTGCAGGAGCAGCTTCTCATCTCTGTTCCCACCTGGCCCCATTGCCGGAGCCCCACTCTTCTGCCACATGGGGTCATTCCTCTCCTGTGGCAGAGCCAGTGCCCGTGTGGGCCACGGGAGCCTCGCTTTCCCCACCGACCGGCCCTCTCCCCCTCGCCCAGCCCCGCACTGCCCTCTCCCACGCCCTCTCTGAACTCCTGTACCCTTTCTCATGGTGGCCGAGCCATTTTCCTGTTCTCTGACCCACGCTTTCACTTCCTTTCTCTCTGTCTTTGCAACAAGCGGGAGGGTCAGGAGTGGCCTTATACCTTCCACTCCTGAGAGGCCCTGAGTGGCCTGTGACCAGCCCAGGGCAGCAGCCAGGGCGAGGGCAGGAGTGGCCTGGGGCCACCCACCCTGGCCGACCTCAGCACTGCCCAGACCTGCCACCCTGGTGATGGGAGCTGGGAATGTTCCTCCCATTGGACAGATGAGGAAACTGAGGCCTGTAGCCCTTGGGACTTGTTCAGGATCCCAGGACAAATGTGCACAGTGGGGGATGTCCTCGTGCCTGGGAGAGGAGCTGGAGGGGAGCCCGTGGGCCCAGGGCTCGGGTGCCTGTGCATGGCCTGCTTGGGGAGGCACCATGGCACGGCGGCCAGGAGCACTGGCTTTGGGCTCGTGCTGCTCATGTTTCAGTCCCAGCATCATCAGCTTAGAGCTGTGTGATCTCAGACAAGTCAGTTCCTCTCTTTGACCCTCAGTTTCCTCATCTGTAAAGTGGGAACAATAAAAATACCTGCTCCGTAGGGATATGAGAGGATTGAACGGATGATACATGCTAAGGGCTTGGTGCCTGGGGCTGCTTCCCCGTCACTGGCCTTGGTGTCAGGATGCCCAGCTCTGGCCTTGGGGGTGGCTCTTGGTCTGGACTCACTAGAAGCATCTGAGCTCTCCCCTCCTTTCTCCTTCCCTCCACGTCCCTGCCCTCCAGGTTTCCTTGGACCTTCTCAGGATCGCAGTGCCTACCAGACAATTGACTCTGCAGAGGCACCCGTGGACCCCTTTGCAAGCCCAGAGGACAGGGGTCAAGCTGCCCGTGGGTACTGAAGCCAGCCCTGCTGTGCCCGGCCCCACCCCGGCTGCCATCGCCTTCCTTGTGCCTGGGAGGTTGTTCCAGGGATGCTCCTGGCCTCCCTTTCTTGGACCTAAGATGGAAAGTGTCCTCCCATCCCCCACCTCAGGGGTTGTCTGAATCAAGTGCCCTGAGAAAGGCCAAGAGCCCCCGTGGGCCCCCAGCCCTGTGCACACTCCTATCCCAAACTCCCTGAGGCCTCCCCTCACTTCAAGCCACTATTGGTCCCCAGGCTGGAACTGTGGTTTCTTCACCTCCCACCCCATAGCTGCACCACAGAGGCCCCAGTCTGAGTCAGGCTCAGGCCTCTGTAGGGCCAGTGATGCCCCCACAGGTCCCCCCAGTTTGTCGTGCCCTCCTACAGGAGCTCTGAGAGCTTCGGGTCGTGCTCAGCCCCAGGAGCAGTCAGCATGGGAGTGAGGTCCCCGTGCTTCTCACTGGTCACTTGGTGCCTGGGGACCCCGAGGCTGGAGGCAGGAGGTATCTGTGGCACCCATGACTCACCACAGCCTCCAGCTGCCCTTCTTGGGGCCATGGCATTAAAGTTTGGGGAATTCTATAGCTGGGCTGTGTTTTGAGCTATTTTATATCTTCTGGCTGGGCTGGGACCTGGACTTGCCATTCCTGGGAAGATTCGTCCTTTGAATCCCCAGGTGGAGCCTGGGCTGAACTGCCCTGTTCTGTTGCATCAGGAGGAAGCAGGGCACTTATGCATCAGCTGGGCTGGGCCTGTCCTGTGCCCAGCTCTGGCCCAGCCAAGGCCACAGCAGAGGAGGGCACTGGTGGGTGTGCACATGGGCATCCGTTTGTCTGAACCAGCGGGCCCGGGTATTAGAGTGAATCCTGCTCTGCCACTTACTAGCTGTGTGCTCTTAGTGTCTTCTAGAATAGGGTTGTGCCTGCTCAGGGGGTGATGATGCAAATTGAATGTAAAGTGCCTGGCCCTGAGTGATGGCAAAGTTCTTAGCAGCAGCAGAGTTGCTACTTGAGCCACTGACGTCAGCTTAGGAGGCCAGGGATGACCTCTTCCTGGCAGCCCCTGTGTTCTAGTCACAGCTGACTTGGGCCAACATGCGTCCAGAAGCTCCTTGGGTCCCAGGGCCAGGGCCCACCCCACTGTGACTGGTCTGGCCATTCACAATTGGCTCTTCTGCCCCCTGGGCACCAGGTGCCTGGGCTTTTCCAGCCCATCCTGGCTTGTCCCTGGCACCAAGAGGTCAAGGCCTAGTGCACAGCCCCCATCAGTCAATCAAAAGTGGCCAAGCACCCACCAGGTGCCGAGCAGGCCCAGGGCTACAGTGGGGAACTCAGGAGCTGCTCTCTCAGATGTTAGGGGTCTTCCTGTCAGGAGGATTGCACACTGAGGCAAGACCCCCGGAAGAAGGGAGCACCTCCCTCTGGGCCGGTGAGGGAGGCTGCTCTGGAGAAGGGAGTCGTGCTCGGGCAGAGGATGCTGAGTGGCTGCAGTTGGGACACTGGAAACAGCCTCGCTGTCAGAAGGAGATGGGCCAAAAAGTCCACTCATTGCATTGGGTACCACCCGCCAGTTACAGTGAATGAACCGGACCTATTTCTGTCAGCAACTGGTCCCCAAACATGAACAGAGCAGATTGCAGAATGGAATTAGTGTGAATTTTAAGACCTCACAGCAATGCCATATATCGTTCTTGGGTGTATGTGCAGTAACAGAAAAGTAGGGAGTAGGAGGACACATGTCAAGTTCATGACTGCAGTGGCCTGAGGGGAATGGAACCCTTTCTCTTGTTTGTACCACTTCCGGGCACGGGGAAGGCTTGCGGCCTGCGTGCTTGTGCACCTGTGTCGTGAACGTCTCCAACTCCCACGGGAAATGCAAAGCGAGGGCAGGGCCTCGGCCTGGGCAGTGGGGGCAGCTGCTGCAGCCTGGCTGAGCAGAGGGGATGGTGTGTCCAGAGGCCTCGGTTCCTCACCGTCCCAGATGCCCAAGCTGGACTGGCTCTTTGGGGAGGGGCCAGAGGAAGGCTCCTGCCTCAGGTAGGGTTTCCCAGAAGCAGATCCTGACATGAAAGCAAGGGATCTGGGCTTTCTGGCCATTGGCAGGGGCCACTCTGAGGATGGGAGAGGGTGACTTAAACTTCCAGGCAGTCTGGCTCCCTGACCACGCAGGCAAAGTGGCTCCAGGAGCCTGAGGCCATCAGAGGCAGACAGGAATGGGGAGGTCTGCAGTGTGGCTGGCCCTTCCACACAGCAGGCCCCGCGAGGGACAGTTGCTAACATATAGTGAATGCTCAAGAGCCCCCCGTGAGTGAGGCTGTGTTCCAGTTGCAGGGGACACCAGAGTGGGGGGGGGGGGAGTTACAGGAGATGCTATTTAGCATGAGAAGCTCTAGGCAAGGGGACAGCTAACAAGGAGGCCTGAGGGTGGAGGGTGCCTGCCCAGCCAGTGTGGCTGGGGCTGAGGGAGGGAGGGCAAAGGAGATCAGGAAGGCAGCTGGCATCAGATGATGCAGGCTTAGTAGGTCGTTTTGAGGACTTTGGCTTTTGCTGAATGAGATGGGAGCCCCTGGAAGGCACTGGGCAGAGTGGGGCATGGTCTGAGTTACATTCTAAAAGGACCATGTTGGTGGCTTGGAGCCGGGGGTAGAGGTGGGGGTGATGACAAGTGGTCACTCTCACACACACTTTGAAGGTGAGCAGCGGATCTGCTGTTGGATTGACTGCAGGAGGCAGAGAGGAGCCAGTGACCATGAGGTGTGGGGCCCAAGTGGCTGGGAGGCTGGAGCTGCCGCTAGCCAGGAGAAGGATGGGCCCAGGGCAGGGCCAGGAGTTCAGTCTTGGGTGGGCCACACTGTGGTAATGGGGCTATCCAACCAGACATTTTCACCACCATGTTCCTTTTAAAAGGCCCGTGTCAGTAAGGACTTGGAAGCAGGACACTCTCCAGGTTTGAGTTTGTAGTGTCTGATGTTCTAGAAACTGTCAACCACAAGAAGCAAATTCCACTTGCCTCTGGTCTCCTGCTAGAGAGGGTTGAAGTCACTTGTCCAGTTTTCAAATCTATTTCTTGTTTTCTCAAAGCTGAGCCTACCAGATGTGGAAGCCAGAGAAATTGCCCCAGGGGAGCTCACTGCCTTCTCCTGTTGGCCAAAACTGGACCAGAGCTGGTAGTACCCACAGGGACCCACTTTGGCCTGTCCTCAGTCTCCAAAATGGCCCAGAAATTCCAATTTCCACACCGTCTCCAAACTGACTCTGGAGCCAGCAAGGCTTGGTTTAAATCCCAAATGTGCCCTGTAACTGGCTGTGTAAGAGACGACAGTCTCTTAACCTCACTGTGCCTCAGTTTTGTCATCTGAAAAATGGGGGTAATATAATAACAGTGTCTGACTCAGGGATTAGTGGGAATTGAAAAATGGTGTAAGGGTTTAGTAAATGTTTTAGATCTCATTACCCCTATTACTGTGTAATTATTTTAAGAGAGGAGATGGTGACCAGTCTGGCAATCCATCCATCTATTCATTAATTATCAATTCTATAAACATTTATTGAGGGCTTGCTACAAGTTTTCAAAAGATTGGAAATTTTTCAGGAAGTAAAACGGAGGTTCTCACTGGCAGCAGCAGAACTCTGAGGGTCCAGTTCCCCAGGTGGTTGGGTGCTGTGTACACCACTCGAAGTCCAGAAGCTACCTGCAGAGTCAACAGGTGGTTACAAAACGTCGTATCTGAGATGAAAACTCAGAATCACAGATTTGAGCTTGAAGGGCGCTTAGAGCTCCCCTAGCCCAGTGGTTTTTAAAATATTTTGTTTCAAACCCTTTGCTCAAAAGAAATATTACCCAGTATATAAAAGAGTGAGTCTGACCAAACACCCTCCTTCCATCACTACCAGGGAACCTAGGGCTCCCAGACCACAATGTGAAAGCTGATCTCCTAGATCCTCGCTGGGGACACAGGCCCAGAAGGAGGAGCTGTGGACAAGGGCACATGGAGACTTGATTTCAGAGCTGGAACGTGGCAATGTGATTACGATGCCAGGTAGAGTTTAAAAAGAAAAACAAGGAAAAACTGATTAAAATCAGAAGCTCAATGGCTAGGTTAGAATAGATACACCCAAAGAGAGAATCAGTAGCCTGCAAGATAGATGTGAAGAAATTACTCAGAATGCAGCAAAAAGAGACAGAAGATATGAAAGAGAGGTTAAGAAACAAAGGATAGAGTAAGAAGGTACAATATAAACACAGCCAGAGTTCCTGAAGGACATAATGAGAGAAGCAACATTCAAAGTGATAATGGCAGAGTATTTTCCAAAACAGAAAGTTGCCAAACTTCAGATTCAAGAAGCCAAACGATTCCCAAACAGAATAAATAAAAAGAAAAAAATAAAGCAAAACAAAATGTCATATCAATTTTTAAAAAACAGAAACCTACAGTTAAAGTCGTAAGGGAACATTGTTCACTGACTACTGTATCTTCAGCACCTAGAACGGTGCTGGAAACCAGCCAGTGCTTCATAGAAGTTGTAGACTGAACACATTAATGAAAACTGCACAACAGCAAAGACAAAAATTAAGATCCCCAAAGCAGCCAGACAGAAAACATAGTGTCCTAAAAGGAATGACACTTACTGGCAGCTGATGTCTCAGCAGCAACGGTAGCAGCCAGAAGACAGTGGGACGACATCTTCAAAGTGGTGGGAAAAATAACCTAAAACTGTGCACCAGGGAGTTATCTTTCAGAAGTGAGGGTAAAATAAAGACATTCAGAAGAGTGATACTCGAGTTTATCACCCATAGATCTTCAATACAGAAACGTCTAAAGGATCTTTTGGTGGAAAAAATTTTTCCAGAAAGAAGATCTGGGATGCACGAAGGAAACAGTAAACATGTGGTTTAGTCTCCAAGACAATAATAATATATAAATCAGGAGAAGCTGACCAGAGACCAAGTGTTCTAAAGTCCACTTTTTGGAAAGAGGGTAAATACTGGATTAGCTTTAGATTTTGTTAAATATACTTTCGGCAACCACTGAAAGGGTAGATAAGGAATGTACAGTTTCCAAGCCAGAGGTAAGAAAAAAACCTGAGGAAAAAGAAAATCTTGATCAATTCTAAAAAATGAAAGAAAGGAGAAAAAAATTTGACCATTAGCAAGCACAGAAATAAGATGGTTAAGATAAATATGTCAAAATTATACATTTGTAAATGAATTAAACTCTAGTTAAGATACAGGATTGTCAGATCAGATTTTTTAAAGTTCCAGCTATATTGTGTTTATAAGTGACACACCTAAAATTATAGACACAGGAAGGCTGAATGTAAAAGGATGAAAAAGTTATACCAGGCAAATAAGGACCAAAATAGAGCTGGGGTAGCTAAATTAATATCCCACAAATTTGACTTTAAGGCAAAAAATATTACTAGAGATAAAAGAGGGTCAAAACCTAAATAACAAAAGGTTCCATCCACCAGGTTAGGAGGAGATATTAGACACAGAGTTAAGGACGTGGTAATCACTCTCTCCTTCAAGAATTGCTTTAGAGTGTAAAAGGCTCTTTGGCATTTATTTGTTAAACATCTGACCCTCATATCAAAAGGTGAGGTAGGTGTTACCACCCTCCTTTTACAGATGAGACGCCTTAGGTTCAGAAAGGTTAGGGACTTACAGCAGCAGAACAACTTGATCACAGGTCTTCTGACTCCCCGCCCAGTGCTCTTTACTCTCCCAGGGGTGCTTAGAAAGGAGAAAGCATACAATCTGGACAGAGGAAGGGCAGGGCGTGGCAGGGCACGGTGGGGAGCAGCGCAGGCAAAGGCTTGGCAGGTGGAAAATGCAGGGACATTTGGAGCTTTGAGTGTGATTGGGCCCCGCTCACGCAGAACGAGGAGCGCGAATCCACCTTAGGCGGGACCTGAAGGCCAAGAGGATTTCGCCTGTCGTGCACGTGCAAGAAGTCTGCGCCAGGCCACGTGCCTTGCAAGCGGGTCTTGGCGCATAGGCCAGAACCCCTGCGCGGGGGACCGCCCGCTCCGCAGCAGTCGCCGGCGGCCACGCCCACGGCGCGGGGCGGGCGCGGGGCGGGGCCGCTCTGCTCTCGGACATTCCTCCCCCCATCCCCCGCCTGGCCGGGTCGTTAGCCGTCCCAACCCGGAGTCCCCTCCAGCTTCAAACCCGACTGGGTGAAGGCAGACCCGAGGAGGACCGACCCACACGAGGGCAGGAAACTGACCGCAAGCTCTTTCGGTGGGAAGAGGCGGGAGGCTCTGAGTGTCCTTAAGTGGACGAGGATGGGGGTGGAGCGGCGAGGGGGGCAGACACAGGGGAGGCGGGTGAGGAGAGGAGACAGGGACAGATGAGCCCAGGCGTTGGGGGCTGGTGTAGGAAGGAATCTTGTGGATTGGGCTGCCTCAAATCGGCTTTGGCAAGGGGGAGGGGGAGGGCTTGGGCCCGCTGTGGAGCCAGCCCTGGGTTGCCCCCCCCAGGCCGGGGGCTGGGCAGGCAGCCTTTCTAAGCTCCAGTTCCCTCATCTGTAAAACAGAGAACCTCAGTCTGGGGGCTGCCGTGCAGGTGAAATGACGGGATGCTTGCTGAAGGCTGCACAGTGCTTAGCATGGTTCAGTCATTCATTTGTTAATCACACGTGGTTATAAGCCTCTACTGTGTGCCATGCACTAGTCTATGCGCTGCAAATACAGCACGGAAAAAAGAGACAAAACAGCCTACCCTCGTGTGGCTCACAGGCCCTGGAGGGAGAGAGATACTCCTTTCTTTACTATGTTAGGTAGCAGTAAGTGCCACGGGGAAAAACAATGCGGGATAAAGAGTGAGGAGTGGAAGGGAGCTGCCGGTGGGGAGAGTGGCAGGGGAGGGTCACTGTGTTGTTGGAGGCAGGACTTGAAGGTGTGACAGAGGGCAGAGAGGTCCAGCAGAGGGAACAGCAGTGCAAAGGCCCTGTGGTGGGGGCATGCGTGGCCTGTTGGGGGAACAGCCAGGAGGCTGGTGTGTTGGAGCGGAGTAAGCTGGAGGGAGAGGGGGGTGGGCAGGATGGGAAGGTAACTGAGAGCCGGACAGTGAATGTCCTTTGTGGGCGTTAAGGTCTCTGTTGCAACTATTCAGCTCTGCCGTGGAGGCCAGGAAGCAGACAATTCATAAACCAGTGGGCATGGCTTCCTTCCAGTATAACTTTATTTACATAACAGACCACTGGCCCAGGCCACCCGTGGGCCTGGAAGGCTCGAGGGGGCCTTGAGTGGGTTGGGGAGCCTTTGGGGCATTTGAGCCGAGGCAGGACATGTGTGATTTAAGCGCTCACAGAGTCACCCTGGCTGCTGTGTGGGGAGTAGGCTGTCAGGCGTGGGGACAAGGGCAGAATCAGGAAGACGAGTTGGGAGGCTCTACGCTGCCATTGGTGGAGAAGGAGCCTCCGAGATGGGAGAGAGCTGGTGTTCGGGACGGCAGGGAGTCAGTTTTGGACATACTGATGCTGCGATGCCCATTAGACATCTCGGTGGGCATCTCCGTGGGCATGTGGAGGAGGCCGCAGACCTACCCTGTCACACCTGTCTGCAGCATCTGAACTGTCTAAAGCTGAGGCCGCCTGAGGCTGAGGGTGTCAGGGAAGGGAGGGGAGGGTGCTCAGTGGGCCTCCGACCCAAAGAGCTTGGGGGGAAGAGGGGAACTAGCAGAGGAGAGTGGGAAAGAGCCAGCTGGGCGGGGGGCAGGTGGCATCCTGGAGTCAGGGCAGCGAGGGCTCCAGGGAGGATGCAGCGACCACCCTGCCAGAGGCGATGCCACTGAGAACTGACCGTCCTGGGAGGGTCCCTGGAGGAGGGCAGCTAGGTGGAGGAGGGGGAGGAACTGGATTTGGGTGTGATGAGGAGGTGAGAAATGGCCTGGGACCTGGAGGCCCAAGAGGGGTGTTGGGGGGGGTTGTTTTGTTTTTTAAAGATGGAAGCAATAACTGCTGTTTGTGTGCTGATGGAAACCATTCAGCAAAGGTGTGGGAAGTGCTGACGGTGGGGGGCCTGGCCTGGTCCCCAAGCTGTGCCCTGGGGCCCGGGCTGAGTCCCCATGGGGCTGTGGGGCCATGCTGGCCCCGGGTGCTGCCCTTGGGTAGGTGAGACAGGAAAGCACCCAGAGCACAAGAGGGGAGGGCCAGCTGGGAGGGGACCAGGGCCAGTCAGTCCCCAGCAGGGGGGCCACACGCACACGTGCTGAGGGGGGTGGCCAGGAAGAGGTGGCAGAGGTTTGAAGACAGAGGAGAGAGCGGGAAGCAGTATCTAGGAGGGAGGGGACCAGAGTCTGATTCTCGAGCGTCCTTTCAGGTCCACTGAGGTGGCAGGTGGGGCAGGTGGGGATCGGGAGCAATGGTCAGTGCGGGCGTGGGATTGCCTCCAGCCACTCTCGCCTGCCTGGTGTGGGCGAGGGGGTGCTTCCTTCACCCAGCCTTGTAGTTTCACCAAGCGAGTGTGGCAAAGAGAGGGAGGGCTCCAAGGGGATGATTATAATTCTTGATCCTTAAGCTGCCGAAGGAGGGGAGAGAGACATCCAGGGCACAAGGGACAGCTGGAGGGTGGTGGGGCCAGAGGGTTGGGGTGTCAGTAGGGGAGGCCTGCTGGCACTGGGGCACTGGAAGGGGGGAGCTGGAGAGGCAGCGTGGACTCTGAAACTGAATTGGTGGAGGGGCAGTTACTTCGATGACGAAGTCTGGGGGAGACCATGGGAGCAGGTGGCTGAGGTCAGGTGAAGAGCAAGATGCGGGGAGGGGAGAAGGCTGAGGGCTCCACTGGCCAGGTGTCCTTGGGGACTCCTTGTGGATGGTGACATCGCCCACAATTCAGGCAGGTGTGTGTTGGAGAAAGTGACAGGAACCAAGAACTGGACTTGTCCAGGAATGGCGCATGACCCAGACGTCCTTCAATGCAGACAGCTTAGAGCTGGAGTGTTTCAGAGAGGGGGGAGGGAGAATCCTCTGGAAGTGGCAACAGCAAGCAAATAGGGCCCCACCCCTACTCCAGGCCCCTGCCTGAGAGAGCTGCCTAGGCAGTGGCATCCCCAGGGGTGGCCAGGGTATGTAGTCAGTATTAGAAAGAGTGGGCACAGGAAGGCACCAGATTACATGGAAAGGGGGAAGATATGTGGGCAGGAGAAGAGGCCCCAAGAGGCCTGACCAGTGAGGGGCAGGCCCAAGACAGCTTGGGCTGGGCAGAAGGCAGCCAGGAGTGCTGCTGAAGGGTGGGGGTGAGGACCAGAGCCGGGATGGGGCTGGGTGGGAGCCAGGGCAGCCTGTCCTCTCCCCCCAGAGCCCATCTGATCAAACGAGCCAGACCACTGACCATGGCGTAGACCAAGGACGCCCCTGCCCTGGGCCCATGGAGCTAAGACCTGCCACCTGCCACAAGGAGAACGTGCCCCCAAGGCCTGGAGCACCCCTGAGGCCAGGCAAGAGGCTTAGCGGGCCTGGTGGGCCCCTGTAGGTATCGGCCCAGAGCACCTTTTCCAGGCAGGCCAGCCCAAGACCTCGCTAATTCTAGAGATTTGCCGCCCACAGTCAACTACTTGCAGGACAGTCTTTCCAGTCTGAGGCCTGAGGGAGGGGTCTCAGGCACATGGCCTGGGCAAGTGAGGTCAGGAGGAAGGGGCTCAAGAGTGGGGCTCTCATAGTCTCAGTCTGTGCCAGCGGTGATGGGCTGGGGGCCTCCCTGTTCAGGCCCCCAGGGCTGTAAGAAGGCCCCAGAGCTGGTCCAGCCAAGGGTGGAAGCAGCCCAAGAACAAATTCAGATTCTGATTCATATCCCAGTTTCTTCATGTTCTAGCTGTGGACCATGGGGCAAGTTGCTTACCCTCTCTGAGCTTTAGTTCCTATCCACAAAAAAGCGGCAACTTTTATGGTCCACTCCACCTGCCAGGCCCAGTGCCGAGAGCCTCCTGGGCACCTCACGAGGACTCTGGGGCTGTGGAGTGGCCTTGGGGGCTGAGGGAAGCCTCCAAGCCCCACCTCTGTGTGCTGCAGAGCAGCTCGCTTTCGGCTGTTTGCTCCGTGGGGCCTTGCTTCCATGCCAGCCGCTGCCCCATCACCTCTGCTCGAGCTGGAAATCAAGCAGCAGCCTAGATTCTTTTCTGCCCTTTACCAACCTCTTCCAAGCCTGTTGTCTCTACCTCTGAAGCCTATCTGGACCTTTTCTCTTCCCCTGCCACCCAGATGCCAGGCACCATCGTCTCTCACCTGGGATCCCCTCCACAGCCTCCTAAACATCTCCCTGCTTCCCCCACCTGCCTCCAAGACCCCCAGGGGCCACAGAGACAGAGCTGGCAGCAGACCCCAGAAGTCCTGGCTCCCTCTCGGCTGGGGCCCTTTCCCTCCCCAGCTCTGAGGCCTGGACGCCCCACCTGTGCCACCTGAGCACTGACCACTGAGTCCTCCCCCAGGGCATGACTGTCTCTCCTCTTTTTAGAGCAACGGAGATTCCCGAGGAGCCTGGGCATCGGCCTGGGCCATGGACATGGCCAGTGGGTGCCCACATGCCAGGCCAAGAGGGGAAGGCCTGCCGCCACACCCTCCCCGGGGACAGTGCTGCACCAGGAGCCCTACCGGGTCCAGAGCAACCTTGCCAGCCCTGGTCCCTGCCTGGGCCTAGTCCTGAAGGACACCCCTGGCCCACTGGTCAATTCAAGCTTCTGGCAACAGAGTAACTTGCAGCCCCTAGCTGGGAGGCCCCAGGGGAAGGCCCGAGAGTTTGCCGTCCGGCAAAGTAACCTGAGCATAGGCGAGACCGCCCGCTCCAGCCTCTGGCCAGAGCCTGGGGAAAGCTTCGGGCCCCACATGCTGCCCTGGGGAAGTCCCCTACCCCAAGGGCTACTGGCTCGCCCATCCCCCAGCCTGAGGCAGTCCAGGCTGCTGGCCACAGACACCCAAAGCGTGGACTTCAGGCCCGCTGCAGGCTTTGCCCCTCTCAATGGGCGCACACAGCCAGGCCCCAGATCCTGGTGTGGCCTGGGGACCTGGACCTCCAGGCTTAGGGGAGAACCCCTCACCCTGGAGGACCTGGCTGTTCCTGCTCAGAGCCCAGCTCGGGCCCCATCCCACGCTACCATCCACCAGCTACTGGCCTCTGTGCGACACCTGGAGCAAGAGGCAGCCCGTCTCAGGTGCAGGGCATCCCAGGAGCCCCCAGGTGCTGCACAGTGGGACCCCTGGCCCAGGAGTGGCCAGGCACTCCAGCCCAGCCAGCCTGTTCTCACTTCTTGGGATGAGACGAAGAGACACCCCCGAGGCCACAGGGAAACTGCAGATTTCCTCGAGACCCAGGGGGGTCAGGCTGGTCTCTCAAACTCTTGGACACACAGCAAGCCAGCATTGCCAGAGACTACTTTGGGGATGCTGACTGGAGATTTCCTTGACCCTGAGCAGGGACCCCTTCCTGCACACCCCCTAGGGCCTGCATGTGGCAGGGTTCAGAAGGGCCACTCCCATCTTCCTCAAGGGGTGAGCAGCAGGGAGGCCAGACCCTATTCTTCAGCCTTCTCTAGCACAGCCCTGGGAGGCCTACCTGGGAAGGGGGAGGGGGGCTACCTAGGCAGAAAGGAGAGGCAGGGACCCCAAGGGAGCTAGCCAGCAGGGAGGAGGAGAGGATGGCTTCCTGTCTGCCAGACACAGCCCCAGCGAGGAGCACCCTGCAGTAGAGGCCAGAGGAGGCTGGGGGTTGGGGAGCGGGAGCTCCTGGGCAGCCAGGCTTGGCAGGGGGAGTCCTGTCCCACCTGCTTCTCGGCCTGAGAACTGTGTCATGTCCTCTTGCTTTCCCAGAACAAGGCCCAAAACATTGTGGCTCTGGAATCTGAGGCAGCCCGGTGAGGCCATGGCTGGCTGGGGGGGGGGGGGGGGGACACACCCCCAGGACAGTTCCTCTCCCATTGCCTGGACTGTCCCTGCTGGGGAATGAGGAGAGCCTCTTGGCCCCAACGACAAGAATATGGGGACTGCTGCTCCTGGGTTTGTGGCACTGGGAACCCTAAACTGAGGCTGCCCTGGACTCTTGTCAGTCAAATGGAGTATTCTGCTGCCTCCAGGGCCTTTCTGTCTGGGGTTTCCAAGTCTAGCTGTCAATAAAAGAGGGAAGTTCTCCCAGCCTGCAGCTAGGCCTCCCTGCTGCGGCACAGCACTTCACCCTCTTGATTGCTGCTGGAAAGGTGGCATGGGTGGTGCCCGGCCACCAGCTGCTCCCTGGGGGTAGAAGGGCCAGGTCTACCCCCTGATCAGCCCTGGTCTGTGCCCAGCCTGCAGCTGCTGTCCAGATGTCTCAGAGCCTGGAGGCACTTGGCACGGAGGCGGTGGGCCATGGCAGCAGCAGTGGCACTGGGTCGCCGGCAGCTGTTGCGAAAGGGCCTTCAGGCACTGCGGTGGGCCCTGTGGCTCCGGGAGGCCCGGCTGGAGGCGGCATGGGGGCGATACACGAAGGCCCTGCTGGCCCGGAGCTTCCGAGAGGTCAGCGGTCTCCAGGTTGGACCAGGGGAGGTGTGAAGCACTGGTGTGTCTGGGAAAGAGGCTCTGTATACTGAGAGTGCACCCACTGGGCATGGGTTGCACCTCGTGAATGATCAGGGTGGAGCATGTAGTTACAAGTCCAGACACCTGAATTAGCTCTGCCAGAGTTCAAATCCTGCCTCCACCACTTTCTAGCTGTGTGACCTTGGGCAAGTTAGTTAACCTCTCTGTGCCTCAGTCTTTTTTCCTCTAAAATGGGTTGTTGTGAGATTAAATTAATAAATATAAGGGACTCAGAACCCTGCCTAGCACATAGCAAGCATTCTACCATATAAGTGGTTGGTATTTTTTATTAGTGATTTGCCAGCCAGAATCAGAAGGGTGTGTCCATGTTCTTCCCTCCTTGGGAAAAGGGTGCCCTGGGAGGGCCCAGCCCCAGGTTTTGTCTCCCAAGGAAAGCCCTGCCTCTAGGGATCCATTCCTCCATTCATTCATTCATTCATTCATTCCCAAAGAGGTGGGGTAGTTCAGTGGTTAAGACCACAGGCTTTGGAGCCTGGTGTTCAACTCCTGTCCCCGCCCCTGCCTGGCGCTCCCTTGGGAGGAACATTTGAGGCCAACATCCCTTCCCCCTTCTCTCTTGACCCAGTGGAGAAATCTGGCTCTGCAGCAGGAACAGGGACAGCACCCCATCCAGGCTGGGTCAGGACTCCCACCCTCCAGGGGAGGCCAGAGCCAGGGCTCCTCCCTGGGAAGGAAGGCAGTGGTGGACCCTGCCCAGAGGAGCAGGTAGGCTGGGACATCCCAGGTGGTCAGTGTGGCCTGGGCAGCTGGTGGCCTTCCCTCCCCTCCTTCCTACCTTGCTGCCCCCACTTCCCCTCCTCCATGAGAGAATGGGATGAAACAAGTAGACACGGACAAAGATTTATGCAAAAGATGTCCATCACAGCATCATTTGTAATTGTAAGAACTTGGAAACAGCCTAAATTGGCGACAGTGAGTGAGGGTATTATGGTTTGGCTGCGTAACGAACAACTGAGTGACCGTTCAATATGACATTTAGAAGACTTTCAAAAAATCCCTCCTCACTGTCTTTTTCCTTTTTTTTTCTTTTCAGTATCTTTATTCGTCTTATTTCCAATCATAACAGTAATGCATGCTTGATTTGAAAAAACATTAAAAATGGTCGGAAGGATATTAATTAACCTGAAAGCTTCATCTCCTCCCGTCCCCCTCCCTGGAAGTATTTTTATGAGTATTTGCATAGAATTTTTAAAGACAAGGAAAAACGGTATGACAGTGTTAAATAAAAGAAGAAAAGGAGGATTAAAAATAGCATCTAAAATATTTTTTACCAAACATGTAAAACAGCGCATGGAAAAAGGACTAAAAGGAAAAAAAGTACTAAAATGTTGCAGAATGTGAATATACTTAACGCTACTGAAGTGTACACTTAAAAATGGTCAAGATAGGCCGAGTGCAGTGGCTCATGCCTGTAATCCCAGCACTCTGGGAGGCCGAGGCGAGAGGGTCGCTTGAGCTCAGGAGTTCGAGACCAGCCTGAGCAAGAGTGAGACCCTGTCTCTACCAAAAATACAAAAATTAGCCAGGCATGGTGGTGTGCACCTGTAGTCCCAGCTCCTCGGGAGGCCGAGGCAGGAGGATCGCTTGAGCCCAGGAGTTGGAGGCTGCAGTGAGCTATGATGTCACCACTGCATTTTAGCCTGGGCAACAGAGTGAGACCCTGTCTCTAGAAGAAAAAAAAAGAAAAGAAAAATATAGAAATAGTGTTTATCTCTGGAGCAGTGGGGTTAAAATTGGTTATTTTCTTCTTCATTTCCCCAGTTTTCCACTTCAGCAGTGTATCGTTTTCATTCTTATTTTTAAATTGAACAAATGTATTTAAACAATTATTTAAATGATTTTTTAAAAATACATGTTGTAAAAAAGTCCAAACAGTATTGAAGAAAATAAAACAAAAGCAGAACCACCACCCCCGCCCCCCGCCAATAGCTTTTATGATCAGAAATAAAATGAAGTGTCTGGAAGCGGGGGCTCAGCATCTCTGCTCCCAAGAGCAGACAGGCAGACCTGTCTGGGGCAGGGGTGGACAGGTGGGAACCACGTGCCCTCCCTCGGCCCAGGCATCGCTTTCTCTCTGGGCAGCTTCACTCTTAGCCCAGGCAGTCTGAGGGAGGAGGAGGGAGCCCGGCACCTTCTGTCGCATCCTGAGCAGAGACCAGATGATGAAGACGGGAGAGTCCAGACACTGCAGGCCCTGGGACAACTGGCTGGTGAGGTGGTGGGTGCTGGGGAAGGGGGAGACAAATGGAGGCAGGCCAGGTGGGGTCTGAGCCCCCACACCAGTCGGGGGAGGGCAGGGGAACCCAGAGTGAATGAGTGTTTCGGCAACTTCCCAGACATGACCTTCATGAGGAATTGTGCCCATTTTACTGATGGGGAGCTGAGGCACAGAGAAGTTAGGTGACTAGCTTGAGGACACACAGCATGAAAGGTGCCCATCTGCATTTGTGTGACACTGACACTGATATAGGTCCTCTGGTGTGGACCAGAGGCTGGAATGTTGGAACCAGACATCACTTACTCAGCCACCAGAGATGGGGAGGTCCGGGGATGGGAGCGACCGGTGTCCCAAGTGTCAGCAGCCCCTCCTGGCTCTGACCCTCCCCTCTGCTCACTCTCTCTTCTCTCCCTCTCTCCGCAGTGTTCCTCCTGTGGTGCCATCAGAAGGAACAGGCCAGGCAGGAGAAGGGGGTTCTGGGGGAGGCCACTGGCACCACGCAGAAGACCTGGAGGACAGGGAGGCCCCACCAGGCTCATGCTGCACATGCAGCCCGTGTGACCCCACTGGACCCCCAGCACCGGAGAGCCTGGCTGTGCAGGTAGGGGGACCCCCTTCCCTTCAAGTCAGTTCTTGACTCCTTCTAGTATTGAGAGACAAGCATGCAAATAAGAAATGAAGACAGCTGCCATTGACTGAGCGTGCCTGAGCCACACTGGCCCACCCCAGGGGCTGGGATTTGGTCATAAGCACAGTTTAGTCCCGGCCTCCCACCTCTGTCCACTGTGGTAGTGGAACCTGTGGCCAGTAGGGGAACAGACAAGAAGTGAGCAGTCACAAGGTTGAGCTGAGTGTTGTGGTGGGAAGGAACACGGATCTATGAGTTTTTTTCCCTGGTGGTTAACTTTTTATTATGGGGCATTTTTATCTTACACAAAAGTAGGGCAAATAGGACAATAAACCCCAGCGTGCCGATCACCCAGCTTCAACAAAATCAACCTAGGAAAGCTTGTTTCCTATGTGCCCCAATATGTCCCCCTCCAGCTCCCAAACATCATACCATTTCATCCCTAAATACTTCTCTATGCGTTTCTAAAAGGTAAGGACTCTTTACAAAAAAAATAACCACAGTACCATTGTCACACCTAAACAAATGAACCATAATTCCTTAATACCCACAAATACCCAGTCAGTATTCAAATTTCCAGTTGTTTCACAAGTATATATTGTGTCAGTTTGAATGGAGATCCACTCACTGCAATTAGTTGATGGGTCCTTAAGGTCTTTCTAATCTATGGGCGCCCCTCCATTTGTTTTTCTTGCATTTTATTTGTTGAAGAAACCAGGTTGCTTGTCTGCTAGAATTTCCCACAGTCTACCTTTTGCTGGTTGCATCCCCCAGCCTAGTTTTCCCTGAGAACTTTTAACACAGGGAGCTGACCTAGACCACGGCTCCAGCTCCATGGAGATGTGAAGGAGGAGAGCATGCAAAGGCCCCTGATGGGGAGTGTAAAAACTCAAGCGACAGCAGTTAAGCTGGAGCCTTCTTAGTACAGGGTGGGGTGCCTGGAGGTTGGAAGGGTCCGTGGGGGCCAGACCATGCAGGTCCTTTTAGGCCGTGAGGAGGATTTGAAATTTTATAAGAGCAAGGGAGCTGCTGCTGGAGGATTTAGCAGGGATAGTAGGATGATTTGATCTGAGATTGGAAAAACACCACTCTGGTTACAGAGTAGGAACTGACTGGAGGGGTCCAGCATGGATGCCAGTGGCCAGGTTGGAGGCTGCTGGGGCCATCCATATGCCCAGAGGTGATGGTGTCGGGCCTGAGCAGGTGGCATGCCATGGCAACCTCACAGCAGCCCCATTTGACAGATGAGAAAACGGAGGCTCAGAGAGGCAGTGGCTTGCCTGAGGCCTCAGTAGCGTGCCTGGCAGGTGGCAGCTGCAGTCATCAGTCCTTAATGACTGGCATGGGTACTTTCGGCTCTCCCAGGTGCTTTGGGGCCTGGCAGCGGTTTGTGAAAAGAGGGTCCCGATACCGGGACTACCTGGCTGACCGCCGGGCAGGGACCCTAAGGACATACCTGGGACAGTGGGTGCAGATGAAACAGCTCCAGGCCTCAGATGGGGCAAAGGTGACCCAGCTGTCCCTCTGCCTGCAGAAGGCAGGTGAGTAAATGATGGGCCGAGGGGCTCCACCCCAGCAAACTGTGTTTCTTGAGCCCCTTCTTCAGCAGGCCCCAGTCAAATGTGTGGATTCTTGTTGTGGGAGGTGGTAGAACTGGGGGCTTTCCAGAGTGCAGCCTATGGGCCTCGGAGGGCCCAGGAGGGGTCCCCAGAGTGGGCAGGCCTTGGCTGGGACACATCCCCAGCCCCCATTTCAAGCTGCTCTGGGCGAGAGAGACTTTGTCCCATCTCCTGCCACTGCAGGCTCCCTGGGTGGGATTGGTATCCCACCCAGAAGGGATGTGGTCCTTGCTCTTGGAAAACGTCTGCTCTGATGGGGGACACAGCCCTGCCTCCCACCCCAAAACCTAACTGGGGAAGATGGGATCTTTGAGGCCTCCTGGAGGGGAGGGTCTGAAGGTGGTGGGTGGGGGCAGTGCCCATGAGGGGAGAGGTCCCAAGGGGGCCTGAGATAGCAGCTACCAACAGCTCTGGGCAGAGGGAGGTCAGTGGGGAGCTGGCTGACTCACCTCTTGACTGCTTCTCAGGGCACATGGCCCTCCACAGCCTAGCCCCTGGGGCCACCATGGCCCATGGCCTGGGGGCAGTGGCCCAGGCACAGAGGCTATCCCAGGAGCAAGGCCGGGGCTCCCTGCAGGAAGCCTGCCAGAGACTGGCCCTCTACAGGGTGCTGCTGCTCTGGAGGACACGGCTGTCCCAGCGCCAGCAGGCCAAGTAGGTGTCCATGAGCTTGTGACCTCGGGTTGGGCCAGGGGCCATGGGGTGGGCATGTGAGCAGTGCTCAGCACCTGGAGGAATGTCCCATAGAGTACAGGCCCAGCCCGGGGCCTGGCACACTGTGGTATCCGGCAAATGGCAGGCCCCAGGAGGCAGCCTAGGGACACTGAGACTGTGATTGAGCAGAGCCGCCGGGGGCCGTGGGGCTGCCTGGGACACAGACAGGAGCTCTACCAAGGTGGCTGGAACCTGAGTGAGTACCGTCTCCACATTGAGGCAAGCGCCCTGTGGCAGGAGCTGTGTCTGGCTCCTCCATGCTGCCTCCCCAGCCCCAGCAGGTGCCTGGCATGTTGCAGGCACAGAGTAAATACCATAAACAAGTAAGGGAAGGAGCCAGGGACCAGAGCTCTTTCCCCTGCCCCCATTTGCCTCATTACACAACTAGAGAAACTGAGGCTCAGAGGGGTTGAGCAGCTTGCTCTAAATCCCAGTGTGAATCAGGAGCAGGAATGCCCCCATTCAAGACCTTCTTGGTGCTGCATTTGCACAAAATGGTTATTGCCGGGTTCAGAGCCAGGCTGAAGGCTGTGGTGAGGGGAGGGTGGGCTCAGGAGGGACGGGTTTCCCTGATGGGCTATCAGGAGGAATGGCAGCCAGTGGGGGCAGGGTTAAGAATTCTGTCCTTGAAAGCCACACACCTGGCATCCATGATCCCCACACCCACTTGGTCCACTTGGACCCTCAGTCTCTTTCAGTGTACCCCTAGAACTCCAGGAGAACCCAATTCACCGTGATCCTTCAGAACATAGCCCTCCCTCCCCCAGTCCATCCTCTGGCCTTCGGGCATCAGGGCACAGTTGAGGTAGTTGATGTCTCCCTGCAGCGTACCTGGGGCTGCCCTGCTAGTCTGAGATGAGTCCCAGGTCTGCCACTGTTTGGAGTTTGGGGAGATAACCTTCCCCCAGGCCCCAGGTTTCTTATCTTTATAACTGAGTAGAGGCAGTAGTACTGGTGTGGTTGTGCATGTGGGCTCTGGAGTCTGGGGTCCCTAAGCCTGCTTTGGCTCCACCACAATCAGCTGTGTGACCCTCACCCCACCCCGGGAGTGTAGCGAGGACCAGCCAAGTGATGGAGGTAGAGCACCAGCCCAGCCTTAGCTGCTCACTAAGTCACCTGGGGGGCTCTGGAAAAGTCCAGCAGCCCAGGCTGCACCCACATCATTAAGTCAGAATTTCTGGGGGTGGCACCCCGGTGGGCATCAGTATTTCTTGAAGCCCCCATTGATCCCAGTGTGCAGCCAGTGTGGGAGGTGGTGGTGCAGAGCGCTAGCCCAGTATCAGGCCCATGGTGAGCACCACTTCAGCTCAGCTTTTTCCCAGCAGCCAGGTGGGGTGTCCTCTGCTGGGCTGGCCTTGAGGCTGAGACCCAGGGACTCACCTGCCTGTTCTGTAGCTCCTTCTTCCAGGGCACGCAGCAGCGGATGCTGCAGCACATCCTGAGGCGGTGGCACTTGAGGACGTGGGGTCCGGGCACCCCATCAGACTGTGCCAGGATCATCTTGGTCCTGGAGCCACTGGGCAGCATGCTGGGAGGGCAGGCCTCACTGGGCTGCAGCACACCCCGTAGCTCACTGGAGAAGGTGAGGGGTAGGTGGGTGGAGAGGGTGGGGAAGGAGCAGGGGACAGGGGACCCAGGACGCCACATCTCCTTCCCAGCTCCCAGGGCCCCCGCCCTCCCAGACATCCTCCAGGTGAGCTTTCTGTGGGCAGCTGGGCAGCAGCAGGGGCTGTGCCTTCTGCTTTGGCAGGTGCGGGCCCAGCAGTCCCAGGGCGCAGTGAGATGGTGCCAGCGCACCCTCCAGAGGCGGTAGGGACTGCTCCCCAGGATGGGTGAGCTGTGCCGCCCACCACTCTGTGGACTTGCTGTTCCCGGGCCCTCTCTCCCATCAATCCGTGCCCTTCACAGCAGGGTCCCCTTGGGGTCTGCATCCCATCCCGGGGGGGCTCCCCTCTCACACCCTAGTCAGCTTGGCCCCAGACTCAACTCCTCCTGTCCTCCTGGGAGTGGTGGGGTAGGGGTAAGGCACTCTGCAGGGTCACTCTTCCTCTCGGAGATTTCACAGCTGTGGTTCATTCATTTATTCATGCATAGCACAGTGCATAAGAGTTGGCCTGCCTGGGTTCTAATCCCAGCTTTGCCCCTCAGTGACTGTGTGATCTTGGGCAACTTGCTTAACTTCTCTGTGCCTCCGTTTCCCTATCTGTAAAATGGGGGTAATAATAGCACTCACTCCAGTGGGACATCAACAAGGTAGGGGCACATATATCCCCTAGCACAGTGCCTGGCACGTAGTAAGCACTCGATCCATAGCAACGTTTATGGCTAGTGGCTGAGTGCAGGACTGGGCATTGGGGGCCTGGGGTCCCATTCTATGTCCACCACCTGTCACGTGACCCTCGGAGAGGTGTTTGGCCCCTTCAGTCCCCAGCAATCCACCTTCTCCCATGGCGGGAACAGGGAGAAGAGTCACCCCAGGCCTCTCCCTGCTGCTGAGAGGCGGGGAAAGGAGGGCTGGGCTGGCCTGGGTGGCAGTGCCCATCCTCAGGGTGGACACTCCCCTTCCCAGCGTCCTCCTTAGCTGGAACCACTGGGCCACAGCCCAAGCGGCCCAGAGAGAGCTGGCTGCCCGCTGGGCCTGGGGTCGGACCTGCAGGGCTGCGCTGGGCCTGTGGCGGCGGCGGCTGGTACAGTGGCAGGAGGCGGAGCAGTGGGCTCAGGAGCGGGGCTGGCGACTGGTGCGCGACGCCCTGTGCTGCTGGTACTCCTGCTGGCAGAGTGAGTCAAGGACTGGGTCGGGGGCACTGTGGGTGAGGAAGGGGACAGGGTCCCTCGGTGAGACCCAGGATTCCATATCCTGTAGCAGAGTCTGGAGATGGGACCCCCCACGGGGCATACCCAGGACTGGGGTGGCAGAGCAGATCTGGGGGCTTGGACTCTGCAGTCTGAATTTGAGTCCCTGCTCTTCCATTCCCTGGCTGTGTGGACCTTAAACAGGCTACTTAACCTCTGAGTCTTAGCTCTCTCATCTGTGAAAAGAGGGATAGCATAGTACCCACCCCCATAGGGTGATTGTGGGGATCCTGTGCGACATTCCACATAAAGTTCCTGATAGGTGTTACCATCATCAACATCACCATCACCTTCATCTTCATCCTTGTCATCCTCACCATCCTCACCTGGCCTCCAAGAGTCACTGGTCTGAGCTCTGAGTTGTGGGGAGAAGTGGGCAGAGTCATGGCGCCCTTAGAGCCCAGAAGAATTACTCAGGGAGGGTCTCCAGGAGGAGCTGAGGAGGGCAGAGCAGCGGGGGGAGAGGCTGAGGTGGTGGGAATGGCACAGGCCAAGGTGGGGAGGTGGGAGGGCCTAGGTGTGCTGAGCTGGCTGCGGCTGCAAGTTGCTGGAGAGGACTGAGGAGTGTGGCCAGCAAAGGGGGGAGGATGGTTTGCTCCAGGGGTCCTGGCCTCTGGGCATACAGAAAAAGCCATTTTCTTTGTACCTCAGTTTGAACCCAGCTAAGTCAAGGTCACAGCTCGAGAGGTCTCTCTGATCAAATATATTAGTTCTCTATTGCTGTGTAACAAATTACCCAAATACTTAGTAGTTTTTGAACCACAAACCTTTATTATCTCAAAGTTTCTATGAGTCAGGAGTCCAGGTGTGGCTTAGCTGGTACCTCTGCCTCGAGGTCTTCCATGAGATTGCAGTCAAGTTGTTGGCCAGGTCTGCAGTCTCATCTGAAGGCTCAGTGGGGGAGGGACATCCATGTCCAAGGTCACTCCCATGGTGTGGGCAGGCCTAGCCCTGTGGGCCTCTCTCCTCTCTCATGAATGGTAGCTGGCTTCCCCCAAGGTGAGCTGTCCAAGGGGAAGTGAGAGAGTGTGCCCAAGCCAGAGATAGTCTTCTTATAACCCAATGTCAGGAGTGACCTCCCATTACTTCTGCTGAATTTATTTGTTAGAAGCAAGTCAAGAAGTCTAGTCCCTACTCAAGGTGGGGGCATCGTGCAGGACATGACTACCAGGAAGTAGGGCCATCAGGGGCCATTTAGAGGCTGCCCACTACACCACTGCATTGTGTTAATAGGCTGGTGGGCAGGGCCTTGATTGTTCTGGAAAGCCCGTGTCCTGTCCACTGGGGACAGTTGCTTCTTCAGCCCAGTTGTTGCCTACAGTGTTGCCAGACCTTCTAGTTTTTAAAGAAAAACTGAAAATCTAGATTTTTATCTGAATTCTCCTGATTCCTAAACATTGTCAAGAAATTTTTAAAAAACAAAAACCCAACAAGCATATAAGCTGGGTTGGCCTGGTCCCCAGGAGGACACTTGTAATGCAAACATTTTAACCCAGACAGCTGGGGCAGCCTCCTCTGTTCCCACTTGGGTGGGGGCAAAGGGCTGGTGGGGCAGAGGCCCACGGTACCCAGGGGAGAGGCCAGAATGAGCATCCAGTGGCACTTTAGTGTCTTTCTGGCCCCAGGGCAGCAGTTCCTGCGTGAAAAGTACCAGAGGTGGGTGCAGGTCCGCCTCCAGGGCCTGAGGAGGACTGTGTTCCGGGGCTGGCAACAGGCAGCAGTTCATCAGAGACACACGGTGGCCCGGACACAGCAGCTGCTACTGCAGAGGTGGGTGGACCTGGGGGCGGGCAGAGAGCCCAGGGGATGGGAAGCTTAAAGGGCAGCCCTGGAGGCCTGGGGCCCAAGAAAGGAGGGGGCGTGAAGGGAGACCCTAGGCTGGGGGTGGAGGGCCATGACCATCCTCATTATTTTTGGGGGGTGGTGGCAAACCCCAACCCTAACCTTTGGCCCTAACAAGCCCCACGAGTCCAGCTCCTGGCCAGGTTGGTCCTTTGGTCTCAGGGGATACAATTTAGACGGGGAAATCAACTCCTCAGACATCTGCCCATAGCGCGTGTTGTATGACGGTCCTAGCACAGGAGAATCCTACTGTACCCTGTTGCCAAAAGAAGAGAGTGAAAATTTAAATGGAGACATTCTGGCGGGACATGCAGACAGCTCATTAATGCATATTTTAAAATTAAGCAGAGGGGACAGATGACGCTTCCGCCCAAAGCTCAATACAAATTTGCAAGTGTTCGCAGCATCCCTACAGGGGCGGCTGACTGACCACAGAGTGGCTAATGTCTGTGCTGTCCCTCTGAGAGGCATTGACATTTCCTGGACCGCTCAGGGAGTGTTCCTCCTTTCCCTCATGGACACCAGGGCGTGTGAGGGGACGCAGAACATGGCTGTTGTGGGACTTGAACCCACAACCGCTGGTTCCCATTGCTCCCAGGGTAGCACCTGCCCCCTGAGCCTGAGGTTCAAAGACAGGGGGTCTTGGTGCGCTGAGGCCCCTAAAGGAGGGCCGGTGCTTTCACCCATTATTCGTCAGTCAATACTTTGGGGGGGATTTGTGGGTTTAAATTTGAATAAATGTGACTTTTGACTCTGAGAGCCAGCAGGCCCCTCCTTCACCCATTTTGCAGCTACTTCCAGGCCTGGTGCGAGGTTGTGAGAGACCCAGGGGTGCTCCAGGCCCAGCATCGGGACTTCCAGGATGGCCTGAGGAGAAGGACACCGGCGGCCACACTTCCCACAGGGTGGGAAGCCCAAGTGGCTGCAGCCAGGGTACAGGGGCAGCTCGTAGCCCAGGCCTCCCTCGCCCTCTGGAGAAGCCATCTGCAGCGGGGTCGAGCAGACGGGCAGCTGAGGAGGGCCTGGGCCCAGCAGGCCTTCAGAGCATGGCAAGTGGCCCTGGGCTGGCGCCGTGGGGCCCAGCAGAAGGCAGAACGAAGAGCAGGGGCACGGGCAGCCCTGTGCTGGACTCTGGGGGTGCACCAGTCCCGCCCTGGCCAGGTCAGCAGAGCCCACACTGCCCGGAAGCTAAGTGCCCGGTGAGTGCCATGGCCTGAGGGCAGCCCACGCTGCGCTCCCTGATCAGGCCTGGAGCTCATCTTTGGCAGGGCTAGAGCGTATTTTGTCGCTAGGGGCAGGGCAGAGGCTCAGGTGGTTGGGGGCAATAGGGAGAGGCCATGCTGGCCATGGCAGCTGGTCCTGGGACCACATCCCAGTTCGGACACTTTCCAGCTGCTTGGCCCCTCCCTGGGGAAGTCTCTAACAGCCTGCCTTGCAGGCACTCGGCACAGGCCAGGCACTCAGCAAGCGTGCCACAAACTGGCGCTCTCTGAGGGGAGGGGCAGTAAAGCAGAGCTGGCAGGACTGTCCTCTCTCTGCCCCTAAACAGGACGCTTGTCCCTGTCATGTGAAATCTTGCTCCCTCCACACTGCTCCCCAGGCCTATTTTAACCCTATTCTCCAGGAGAGGGATGGGGGATGGGGTGGGCACAGGAGTGGGGCTTCGCCTGGAGGGCCCCTTCCCTCCCTCGGGGCACTGCGGAGGGCTCTCTGCAGGGCTTGCCAGTGTCCTGGCCATGATGGCCCTGGGTGTGGGCTCCTCCCTCTCCCCCAGGGTTCTGGAGGCCTGGGCCCAGTCAGTGGCCCAGGGCCGTGTCCAGCAAGCTGCCATCACCCAGCTCCAGCAGGCTGTGCTCAGGCGCCTCCTGCAGACCCACTGGGCGCAGTGGTGGACAGCGCTGCTCAGAGTGCGGCTGGGACTGTGGGCTGAGGCCCCGGAAACCAGCACGGTCTGCCCCACGCTCCCGGCCAACCTTGTGCATTGGCCCAGGATGGCCAGCAGGGGGCACCTCCTGCTGCTGCTGGACACTCCAGCCCCTTGGAAGCAGGTTAGGGCAGGCCCAGGTGGGGTGGGAGGTCCACAGATGACCCTTGGGCCACTGGCTTTAGAATCAGCTTGTTTCAGCCCATAGGGGCAGCATGGCCGGATGCTTCTCCAGGGGCCCAGCAGCCTTTTAGACACCACCCCTTCCCGGTTCTTAGTCAGCCTCCTGACTCTGGACGACAGGGAACTCTGGATCCATCAGCATTTACTGAGCACCTACTGTGTGCCAGGCCCACTCGGGTCTGCTGCAAAGACAGACGTGCAGGGGGTCACAGTTTGTTAGGGAGACAGACACTTAAATTCATTATATATCATGGGACCATCTAAGATCAAGATAGGTACATGACGACAGGAGCAATTTTGTTAAGTTTTTTTTTTCATATTAGAAAAGTGAAATATGCTCATTACAGATAAATCAGAAAGTATAAAGTGGAAAAAAAACCCCAAATTTCTTTCATAATTCTCTCCACCCAAAGGTAACTTGTCAGTCCCTCCCTACACCAGAAGCGGTTAGATCTGACACCAGCAAATGGTGGTAAGAAGTCGATGGCCTAGCAGGAGAGAGAGGCCAGCATGAAAGTCAGGCACAAATGATGCTGCATGGCAGTCTGGGGACATGGCGTGGAGGGACACAGGCCCAGAGACACTGGCATTTGAGACAGTGTTCCTAAGATCAATTGGCATCATCACGAATCCTACGTCAGAATGCCAGAAAGAATATCATCGATTTTAGAGAGTCCAAGAAAAAAGTTACGATTTTTTTTTTTTTAAGTGGAATTGAAAGACCCTCGCTCTGGCTATGTGCAGAATTCACATAGCTGGAGTTATGGCAACAGCAGATTCTGGGCTCTCAGGGTATTTTATTTCTAGATATGTCACAGGGCAATCTTTTTTCACAGCACTTTTATACTTTCATTCCATTCCTGTCAGCAGAGACAAGGATCCCATATACTGATGGAGAAACTGAGGCCTCTAGAAGCTAAATGCTGGGCGTGGTACCCAGGATGCTTAATTCCAGGCCCCTCCTTTCTGCCACAGGCAGCACAATCACACACGCAGGTATTAGGCCATCCTGTGGTGTCACAGAGTCCCCGTGGAGAGCCCCTTCTCTGTATAGAGTACTAGCTGGGGGCTTGGGCTCTGGAGTCAGACCACTTCCAGGAGGTAAGGCCTCAGACAAGTAATTCAATTTGTAAGGTTTAGGTGGGTAGTGTTATATTGACCTCCCCGGGCTATACCTGGCACAGGTAAGCTCTCACCGAGTGGTAGCTATTATTGGCCGCCCATCTGCTTGAATGTCTTTAGCCACATGGGGTGATGGGCAGAGAAAGAGGCAGTGGTGTGTTCTATCGGCCACGCTACTCTTGGGCACCTCCTCTGTCTCTTCCAGGAGCCTTGGGGACCATGGGGGGACATAAGGCAATGTGAACCATCCCATTTGTGCACACACAAGTAGGAGGCCCTGCTAACAGGGGTAGGGCAGGAAAGGAAAGGACCCCTCACCCTCACCCCAGCCCCAGGAGGTCCAAGCCTATTGGGTTCAGGTTTTCCTCTCTGGCTGTTCCCTTAGACCCGCAGCTGCTGGACACAGGCCACACGGCCAGTGCTGCGCGGCCCAATACTGCAGCACAGCCTGGGTGGACAGAGGACGCAGACCGAAATGTCCTGGGCTCAGAGTAAGGAGACTTTGCCTCGGGTGACAAGTGAAGTGCAGGGGTGAGGTGTCACCAGCCCTCAGGAGCCTAGACATCAGCCCTTGGCAAACTGGTCTTATGCGTATTTACTGTTTTCCCCACTCATTTCCTCTTAAACATTTCAGCTGTTTTGAGAAAGCACCTCATTTTCCTGTCCTACCAGTTTTCTTTGGGCAGTAGCCCAGAGCTGGGGGAGGCTCGGGGAATGGGGGGGTGCCATGCTTAGCCCTACACCTTCGTGGACCTGTTCATTGTGCTCAGCTTCTAGGTGAATGCCAAGGGACAAGCCCCTTTCCTGGACCAATGTGTTAACCTCTTCTGACTCAACTCCCCTTTCCAGGTGACAGGGAGCATCCCCTCTCCCCTACCTTCCAGCACTGGCTGCCGTGGCCTGGATGCTGTAGCTGGGCCCTAGGCCAGCCCCCCACAGAACCAGGAAGGCACTGCCACCCTGAGCCCAGGGCCCTCAAAGGTCCAGGTTGGGCCGGTAAAAGGAGGCTAGGGTAAGAGCAGCTGTGTTCGCAAGGGCGGGGGAGGCGGGGCCCAGGGGCTTGCCTGAGCCATGGCCAGAGCTGGGCCCTCCCTGGCCAGTGCTCACAGCTGCAGGGTCCTGGAGGAGCAGGCCCTGGCCCATGGCTCTGCCCTTTTTTCTAGCCATGAAGGCTCTTGATGCTCTTGTCCATCAGGAGGAAGTACCTGCAGTGCTGGCGCCTTGAGGCACTGCTTCACCACCGGCTGCAGAGCTCCCAGCAGGCCAGGCGCCTGGCAGCCACGTGGCAGCACTGGGTGGATGCTCAAGGGGCGGAGCAGCTGGCACAGACCCTGGTGAGTGGGTGCAGCCCCTCCCCACCCCAACCTGAGGAGGCTCAAAGGCTCTGGGCACGTTTCCCATTTCATCCCATTCTCAACTTTCACCCCTAGAATAGTGTCCCTCTAAGTATGGTCTTTGGACCTACTGAGTCTGAAGCCTTGGGGGACGGACACAGGAATCTGCATTGTTAACACTCCTCAGATGACAGCCCCCTTGTCACAGCCTTTTCATCCTGGCGCCACAGGGGTGCAGGAGGAGAGGCAGCAGGAGGGCTAGGGGCTGCTGGGGAGCAAAGGTGCAGGAGGCCTTCTCTGCCAACTGTCCCCTAGCTCAGGGAGTGGCACCTGAGATGGGCCTGGCGGACATGGCGGCAGCGGATCCTGAGACTGCAGGTGGCTCAACGGTTACAGCAGCAAGAAAACAGCCGGGTCCTTTCCCAGGTACTAGCACTCCCCCCGCCCCCTTCAGCCAGCCAACCCCTCCAAAACCAGTGGCACATCTGGACATTGCTGAGCTGGGGTCTTCCCGCTTGCCACTCCCAGGGCCCCTTTGTCTTCAGGAAAGCAGGGTGGTCAAGCAGTTACAGAACTGCCTAGATGCTGGATCCCTTGACTGACTTGGGCCACAAGCTCAGCCCAGTCCCACCTGGGCACTCAGTTTGGGAACAAGGCTGGCCCGGGTGCAGCTGCTGCTCACATAAGCCCACATAGGGTCTGGGTCCCTGAGCAGCCTTCCCTCATTTGTTCCACTCTGAGCACAGCTTCCTGGATCATACGTCAGATCTGTTCCGAGCCTGTGCACTTGGCCTGGGGCAGGGCTGGCTGGCTGCTTGGGGCAGAGGGGCCCTGGGGACAGAAGGAGCTGGGCACAGCAGTTGCTCTAGCAGGTACAGCACAGACCCTGGAGGGAGCTGAAACAAACAGCCTTTCCTCCCCTTCCGATTCCAGGCCTTTAAGAAGTGGCATCAGCTCCTGGCAGCCAGGAGCCCAAGGAGAGGAGCCACCAGTAGCCCAAGATCACTGAGCAAGCCAGGCCCCCGGGGCCCTTGGAGCAGGCGGGAAGCTCCCGAGACCCCAGGGGTAGTGGGCTTGGGGGCCCAGCTGCAGCTGTGACTTGTTCCCATAGAATAAAAAGCAGAACTGAACCCAGCCTTCCCAGAAAAGGAACCACGCCCCACACACACACCCGGGGAGTACAGTGACGGATGGATAACTCAAAGAACTCTGAAGAACAATAAAATGTCCTCTTCAGTCCTAGCTGCTGCTTTTGCTCAGTCTCTCCGAAAGGCCGCCCTTCTGCCCCAGCCAGCGGGGCCAGGAAGGGAGTGGAGAGCAAGTTCCACGACTGTGCCCACCTCCTCTGCCATCAGGCTGCTCTGGGACACCCCCCCGCCACCCATGGTGCAGTCCTCCTTTCCGTTGAGCTAGCGATCTAGGACAGGGGACAACCCATCTGCACCTGCCAGTCACTGCCCCTGGGAGTAGTGCCAGCAGACAGCTTCTGAGCAGAGGGGAGAGGGCAGCTGGCGGGAAGAGGGCCTACCTAGAAAATAAGCCAGGAAGTGTGGCTGCCACACAGCCCCAGGCAGAGCTGGGGTCTCTGCTTAGGTGAACCTCGTCTTTGCTTTTGACAGTTAACGGGCAGACAAATGTCTCCATGGCCAGGGGAGAGAAGGGAAGGCTAAGGCTGCCAGCAAGCTCAAGGGGTCAGACTGCTTCAGCCCTTAAAGGGTCACTTTTTCCTCTCGAGCCATTAGAATACAGCAACAACTATTCCAAAAAGCAGCACTGTAGAAAGGGGAAGAGCCCAGCTGAGCTCAGGGAGATGGTGAGAAATGCATGCATCACCCATCGTCAGCCCAGCCCGCCCAGGGGCCTGGAGCTGTGGACGGCCAAGTAGGTAGGCAGGGCAGTGGCTGCCCCTTCAATCACAAGTAGGTGAGGCCTGGTTGCCAACGTCTAGGAGGGGGAGGTGCGGTGCCCTCACTTTGCCACATCCCTTCCACAATGCCACCAATGCCCGCTGCCCATGTATGCGCTGCCCGCGTTACATGGGCCCCAAGTGCAAGTTCATTGGAAGTACCAGGCTGGCTCCTAGAGGCTGCCTTGGTTCAAGGGCTCATTGGCAACAGCCAGTCTCCCTCCTTCTCAGGGACGGTGGTGTGCCCCCTACTGTGGTTTTCTGCAGGGTGGAGCACACACTCCAGGCTACAGCAGGGCACACCTGGCTCCTGTGAGGGGCCGACCGAGGTCCAGCTAGAGCCTGGGAGCCTCACACTAGTCTAGCTGCCATCCTCATGTCTGGCAGTGCAGGCCGGGGCTCGGGGAGAAATGAAGGAGAATAGGGTTCCCGGGAGAACCAGGACTGGGAAGGAGGAAGGTGGGACACAAGCACCCCCCAGATCGGGCTGTCAGGACACAGGGTCACAGAACCTCTGCCTCCCTCTCGCTCCGGGTGGGCCTGTCGAGAAGCTCAAGTGCATCTTCTACCACCCGCCACAGGCAGCTGTCCAGCGGGAACTCATTGTCCACCAGGTTGACCAGGAAGTAGTTGTCATGGATGTACTGGATGATCATGCGTGATGGGGACTCCTCGTCGTACAGCTTGCCCCATTGCTCGATCCACAGGGCAAAGGCCTCGTCCTGCACACGTGCACGGGCACAGAGGCAACGTTAACAGGGCTGCCCTTGAGTCAGGCTCCATGTGCTCAGCACTTCAAGGGCTCTGTGCTACCCAGCAGGACATTTCCCGGAATAGAACAAGGCCCACTGCCAGAGCCACTTCCCACCCCAGCTGGGAAACAAACACCACTCATAAACACTGACCCTGGTGAGTCAGTGCAGGGCGTGCCCGATGGCTGAGTCCCCTGCCCTGGGGGTGTGGCCTTTAGCCACACACTTGGGACCCAGCCATACGTCCTGCCTGGGGTTTTCAAGGAGGCCGGGGCAGGCTGGCGCACGGCTTCTTTACCTTCCAGAACATGAAGCTGACGGGATCCACCACCGTGGGCTGGATGATCTCTCGCCCAGGGAAGATGCCCCAAGTGACAGCATTGGGCTGCAGCTCCGGGGCATTGGTGATGTTTTCACCCTGGGGGGTACAGGGCAGGGGTAAAGGCAGACCTGGGCCAAGGATAGCTGCAGTCCTCTCATGCCTGGAGAGCCTTGGCTCACTGGGACTGTCTAGGCTCAGTACCCTCTACTCACGACCCCACTGCCCCACCTTCTAGGCCCACAGACTGGGACCCAGAGGTCCTCCTGGGTGCTCCTTTTCGCCTCACTATACTCCCATCTGCCCCACATCCAGTTGATTCAACTCTCTGATCCGTTCCCTCTTAACTAGCCCACTGCCGGCCTGGGTCCTCCCTGGGTTACCACAAGGGCATCTTTGCTGCCTTCCCCTGCTCCTAGCATCTGCACAGCCATCCACTGCAATCTGCCTAAAATAAAACAGAACCAAGCCACTCCACTGCTGGAGAAAGGTTCCCCTCGCCCTTAGGGAAAACCCAAATTCCAAGCAGGATACTCAAGACCCCTGCAGGCCTGCTGGCCCCTGCTTAACACTTCCCGCACCCTTCCCAGTTTCTCTGCAGATGCGCAGCTGCCTTTGCATGTCCCCTGCCCTTTCCCGGAAGTGCCCTTCTCCCTGTTGGCCAACGCCTCTTAGTCCTTAAAGATTCAGACCACACATGGCCCCTCCAAGAAGGCTTCCCTGGCCTCCCAGGTTAGATGTCCCTCCTCTGGATCCTACAGCATACCACACTGAACTTGACTTTCCTAATTACACTAGCTGGTAATTACCCACTGATTTGTCTCCCTCCCTAGGCTGGGTGCTTTTTGAGAGCAGGGCCCAGTTTTGTCTGTCTCTCTGTCTTGCACAATGCCTGGCCTGGGCTGGACGCCAGGTAATTGCTGAATGGACAATAAATGTGTGTGCTCTCAGGCCCTGTGCTCCGGCCAAGCTGAGCACTATGTGACCTGGGAGCTGGCTTACCTTCACATCGACAATGTGGTAATTAACCCGCAGCTCATACTTCTTCAGCACTTGCAGAAGTGCCTCCACTGTCTCTCGGGAAGTGAAGAACTCTAAGTAGGCCTGTGGGAGACAGACGCCTGTCATTCAACCCAGTTCCTTGTCAGACACCCTTTCACAAACATACATGGCCGGACACCTAAGGCACCAGGACTAGTGGGGGCCACACGGATCAAGTACAAATCGTGGAGTTGCCAAATACATAAGCAAGGGAGGAGGGCAGTAGGTACAGGAAGCTTCTCAGTCTGGACAGTGTGAGGGGTACCTGCCACCCACTCCCGATCAGTCAGGGAAGGCTCCACGGAGAAACCATTTCAGGAGCTGTACCCAGTTTGACAAGCTAAGGCATGGGAGAGCAGCCTGACATTCTATCCTCTCCAGTGACTGGGTGATGACAATGACAGTGACATCTCCTCTAGCACCAGTGTCTATTGGGGATTAAGCTGAGTTTATTTAAATTCATTTGCTATAATGCTCATAATGCCGTAAGGTGGGCACTATTATCTCCGGATGAGGAGAGCAGGTTCAAGTTGGCTACCCTGACAGAAAACGGCAGAGCTGGTACTTAGTCCCAGGTCTTTCTCGCTCCAGAGCCCGTGGGCTTTAGTTCAGGACGTAATGTTAACTCCAGCAGCTCTAGGAGGAATGTGTCAACTCAGTATAGTAGCAACAGCTCAATTTAGTGAATGTTTCCTAAATTCTTCCCATGTGTCAAGCACTCTGCATACTGTTTCATCCCCAGAATGTGTTATATCTCATTTTACTGAACAGAAAACCTCCCTACCCAGGTCTGTCTGATTCAGAGTGTAAACTCCTGTCTACTCTGGTCCACTGTTACTCAAAATTAAGAGTCCAGGAGAGACAGGCTGCTCTGTCCCCATCTCTGCGAACACCTGGGTCCCATACCTTCTGGAAGACATAGCCCCCACTGGGGCCCCAGCCCACGACTGGGTCAGAGGATGGCTTCCCGTTGATGTTGGGCTGGGAGTTGATGGTGAGGATGCCCTGCCGGTTCACTCGGAGCAGCTCCTCCTGCATCAGGCTGGTCTCGGCCGCCAAGGGCTCATCGTTCCAGGGCAGGCAAGTCACCTGTGGGACAGAGTGAACTGGGCTGGAGCAATGGTCAGATCTGGCACCCTGGGTCCCTCCCTCCATGACCCTGTCAGAGACCCAGCCTGTCTTTGCCTCCATAAGCCCCTTCCAGGTGGGGAATTCCCAACTCACCCTCCTCCCTTGGCTGAGGTGCCACATTCACAACACGAAGAGGTGACTCAGGGTGGGGAAGTTACAGCCCCACGGCATGGCCCACGGCTGGAGACAGGGCAGGGGATGGGACCAGGGACCCCAGTGCAACACCACTCACTTTATGGCCGTTCTGGTTTGGCTCTCCCGAGAGGTAGTGGACAAAGACTTCAAAAACGCTTTCTTCACTGGTCAGCTCCTCCCCCCACATCTTTAGCAACTCTTCCTTGGGGGACTTGCTTTTCAGGTAGAAGAGGTAGTAGTCCTTCAGCTCCCCAAAGGCTGGAGAGGAAGAATTTCCCCTGACAGAGGAGATACCCAGAGGTCAGGGTACACTACTGACCTTGGGCTCCTGACAGAGTCCAGTCTTGTAAATCCTGCCCCTTCCTCCCACGAACTACGATGTGTTTGCAAGGAATGTCTGTAGGCCCTCACCAGCGGCCATTGGGAAACTCGTCCCACTCCTGGGTGCGGTAGATGTAACTCTTTGGCCTGGAGGCCCAGAAGATGGGACGTACATCTTCCTCCCGGCGCTTGGGGTGGGCACTGACAGCCCAGGGCAGGGGACGCCTGGGCGAGGATGGAGACAGACAAGGGATTGGCTAGAGGGAGCCAGAAGGAGGGGAGCCCCACTGAGCCTGGGCTGTTCCATCTGACTCCCTCCGAGACTGGAGCCTTCGGTGTGCCCAGCTAGCTACAGCATAGGCATCCCTCTGTGCCACCTCGAGGGCCAGCACTACATCTGGAACGGCTCATGGACTTTCCTCTGGGGTTCTCCGGGCCACCGCCCTCACCTGGGGTCCTCAGTCCACATGCCCAGGCGCTTCAGCACCTCTGTGGTAGCCATCTCTCGGTTGAGGGTGTAGAAGTGGAGGCCTGGCACCAAGCCGCTGTCCAGAAGCTCCTTGCACAGGCTCACAGCCAGCTCGATGCCATAGTTGCGGATGGCGGCATCGTTGTCTTTGATTGGCTCAATCACATCCTTGATCTTCTGTGGAACCTCCAGCTTGGACAGCTTCACAAGCTGCCGAAGGGAGTGATAGCCCTGTCCAAGACACAAGGGGGCTGTGGAGGTCAGCTGCCAGCCCGTCTCCCATCTCTCACCCTGTCCATCCTCTGCCAGGCCTCCTGGCCAACTGCAGTGTCATGCAGAATGACCCAGGGAAGTCAGATTATATTGCAGGAGTGTGCTTGGGCCGTCCTGCTTTCCCCACTCCTGCAGAGCAGAGCAGCTGCCCATGAGCATTCCTGCCATCGGGCTGAGCCAGCCTTTTAGTCCCTAGGTGTGTCCATTGGTAACATGGTGGTCATCTAACCCAGTTGTTCCCAAACCTCACTGATCGTCAGAATCACCTGCCAAACTCAAGAAGTAAAATACAAATCCCCAGGTCCTACCTCAGATTTATTGCATCAGAACTTCGAGGGATGGGACATGGAAATCCATTTTTTGAAAGATCTTATCAAGTGGTTCTGATGACAGCCAAGTTTGGGAAACATTGATTTAACCAAAACTTATAATGTGAGAGTTATAATCCCTTTTAGTGACATTCGTCAGGAGGCCAAAGTACAAGAAACCCCTTAACAGACACTGTTCTGTTTTCTGGGGAAAATTAGAGGTAACCACAGTGGGGTGGCAAGGCAATGCTGTGCAGGACTGGGTCACCTGTCTGACTGGAAATCTAGTAAGCAACAGAGAGAAACACTTTTGTGGGGCCTGTGAGCCCTCCTGGGCCCCTCACCTGAATAGGAAAGATCCCAGGAAGGATGGGGCAGGTGATGCCCATGTCGGTGCAGGCCTTCACAAAGTGGAGGAATGTATCAGTCTCAAAGAAAAGCTGAGTGATGATGAAATCGGCTCCTGCGGACACCTTTTCTTTCAAGTGCTTCAGGTCAGCCTCAAAGCTCTCTGCTTCGGGATGGCCTTTGGGGTAACCTGCCAAGAGGATGACAGTCAGGACAGGCTGCCCTCCACCTGCTCAAGGTGAATGATGAAGAGACCAGAGAGCCTGGGGACAGAAAGTCCTCTGCCTCAGGGTTCTGGACTCACACCTGCCAGCAGCACAGCACGGACAGAGCTGAAACGGCGGGTGGCTGGGCTCATGCATGATGTACCCCGACCCTGGAGATGATCCTTGTGGGAGGGTAGCCACCCTCCCAAGACGGGGAGTGGATTGCTTCTAACTCCCCACACCGTCCTGCCTCAGCCAGCCAGGCAAATCAAGCCTGTACTTGGCAGCCATGGAAAAGAGAAAATGCTACATTTTGCACCAGTCAGGCAACATTTAGGGTACTGGGCTCAACTCTAGGCACTCGATTACAACATTGTTTTTCTTGTAACATTAACATTACTCAGGGATCTGAGATAGTGAAAAGTCAGAAACCCAGTTACACAAGGAAGAACTGAGGAAAGTGATGTTTCGCTTGAAGAAAAGAATGCAGAGGACACAGTAACTCCTTTCCCACGTCCAAAGGTCTGTCATGGGGAAAAGCATTCATGCTAGCCCAGTTCCTCATCAGTCATATTCTGTGTTGCATCTGATGGCAGAGCCAGCATCCATTCCAGAGAGCTGCCTAACGGTGGAATGAGCAACCCCACAAGACAATTAGCCCTTGGAGTGTGAGAACACTGGGGCAGCAGATGACCATGAGCTGGAGATGCCAAAGGCGGAATTCCAGAACTTCCAGGGAGGTGGGAGCAGATGTCCTCTGTGAACTCTATGACTCCCCTAAATGACTGAATTTACTGGCAGCCTTGCTGGGCCAGGAAGGCAGGAGGACCACAGGCTTAATGAAACTGCAAGGAGAGCACTGGCTAACCTGGGCCAGGCAGGGGCAGACCCAAGGCCTGGGCTGTCAGGAAGCCAAGCTGCTTTGCTGTGATAAGGCAGTTCCGTTCTTAAGAAACCCTGAGTCATCAAAAATGGATACAAAAACTATTGTTTCAAGGGGTAAGGGGATGGGGGATTAAGCATCAGAATCTTATACTTTCAATAACAAAGGTATTTTTCCAGTAGGAATTTCAGAAACAAAGAAGATTTTTAATAGCAAAAACTGTACAGCTATAAAACCTAAATATCACCAAACAAATCTAGCATTTGATTACATTTGGATTTCGCTCAGTTTACTATATTCGCTATCATGACCAGCGTGGTGCTTCTAATCCACTGATCTTCTCCATTATTCACTTTATGATAAGCAAAGCACAAAACCATTCAGCAACTGTGAGCTCACAGCTTCACTGGTTCGAATCGTGATCACTGAGCACCCATCAGTGGCACACATATGCACATCCCCCAATTAACCAACTGTATTATGGTCGACACAGTGATGACAATTTGCACAGCTGGAAATGCCTGTTCTGTTCCTGACTCCTCATCAGTGCTTCCCAGACTGAGCACTTAAACACCCTGTTGAAAAAAGAGTGGACATATAGATGGGGGCCTGGAGACAAGGCCAAAGTCACCCACAAAAGTAATTTTCTTGAAGCCACGTAGTTTTTTTTTAAAATTCAGATCACTTGAGATGATACTCCATAATGCAGCCTTTTTTTTTTTTTTTTTTTTTTGACAGGGTCTCACTCTTGCGCAGTCTGGAGTGCAGTGGCATCATCATAGCTCACTGCAACCTCAAACTCCCGGGCTCAAGTGATCCTGCTGCCTCAGCCTCCCGAGTAGCTGGGACTACAGGCTTGTGGCACCACCACGTCTGGCTAATCTTTTTTTTTTTTGGAGAGACAGGGTCTGGCTCATGCTCAGGCTGGTCTCGAACTCCTGGCCTCAAGTGATTCTCCTGCCTCGGCCTCCCAAAGCGCTAGGATTACAGGCAAGAGCCACTGTACCCGGCCCCCTATGGTTGTTTTAATATAAAAATGACAGGATTTCCCCCCCAAAATTGGAGAAAAACTGTCATTCCTAGAAGATGTGCCAAGTCAGTCTAGGGACTTCTTGTGTCCCTGGCACATGCTGCCTCACCATACCTGAGCCCTGTCTGAGAAACTTCAGCATCAAGAGTCAGAGGGAAAGCCACTCCACCCATTTCTGCCAGGTGAACCAGTCCTCCTGGCTGTAGCCAATGGAACCAGAGTTGAGCCAACCCCATTGTCTCTCCTGGGAATTTGGAATAGACACTGGGACCTGTCAGTCGGGGCTACTGACTGGAACTGAGCATGTCGTGTGTGTGGGAGAGTGTAGACACCAGGTCTACTGGAAGAAGCAGGAGCAGATGTGCAGGTGGAAGTGTAGATGGGGGACCCTGTGGCCCCAGAAAGGATGAGGCAGGGCCTTGGTTTCTGACTGCTTCCAGTGCCTAGTGAGGTCTGAGGCCATTTCCTGACCTTGGGTTCCCTGCCCCGTGGGGTCCTTTTAATAAATATCCATCTTCTGTTTTAAAGAAAAGAACAGGGTTGGGAAGCAGGCTATGAGCATGGCAAGGCAGAGGAATAAAAACTTAGGGGGTGGTGGCAGGCCTGGGAGGGTAGTGGGTGACCGAATGAGAACAAAGACATTGGGTAATCCACCTGTGCACATCCCTCATCCAGCACAGGCTCAGGTCCATGGTTGTGCTTGATTGCCATGTCCTGAACCAAATATTGGTGGGCTCTTTGGGCATCTCAGCCCTTCCCCCCTCCGTCAGCCACCATCGGCATACTCCAGCCACTTACCTGCCACACAGATGTCAAAGTAGTCACCAAACTCATTTCGGATGTGCTTCACCAGGTCCACTGCATAGTTGAAGCCTCCTTCCTTCTCTTCCCACTGGTCACCTGTGGGGTCTGCAGGGTTGGTGGAGGCCATAGTCACTGGGTCTTGCCCAACCTTCAGAGAGCCTTTTTGTTTCCTCTACCTACCCCTACACTGAGGACTGTGAGTTCCTGGAAGGCAGGGACTTCATATTATTTAAGTTTGGCTCTTCTCTTTCTAGCACAGCACTTGGTAAATAGTGGAGGGAAGAAGGCAGCCCACCTGCCAAATATTTACTGAGTGCTGACTCTGCGTGGGCCCTGTGCTAGCAATGGGAACAGGACACATCTGCTGCTCCTCACTGAGCTTGGAGGATTTGGGACCTCCTCTCTCCTTACACCTGGGCATGCTTGGAACCCTCGCCAGTCCCTGCTGTTTGCTCTCCCACAGCTGTGGAGCTCCTGCCTCCTGGGAGAATTTTCTACTCATCTCAAGTGAGAAGTGGTCTTCTGGTGGGGCGCACGAGGCCACAGCACCCCACCCATCAGGCTCCCTCTTCCCACTCTTGGGTGGCCCCATGAGAGCAGGTACCAGAGGCATAACCAGCTATTCCCACTCCTAGACAAAAGCCAAAGACGCACTCTGATTGGGCCAAGCACTGGGCGCAGCCAGCAATCGGTGAAGTTGTGTAGCCAGGGTAGAGGCTTATCGGGCACTGACTGCATTCCCTACTGGACTCCTACATCAGGGTCAAGAGGTGGAAGAGGTGGCTCCCTCTGTGCAGTGCCCACAGCAGAGTTAGTACCCACAATGCCTCCTGATGCTACCGGCAGGGACAGGACCATGCTCAGTGTGGGACTCCAGAAAAAGTAAAGGACCACTCCAGGGACAGAAGAGGCTTGGGGAAAGCCAGAACCCAGAGCCTAGGGGAGTGCTGGCTCCACACCTCCCCTCAGTGCCAAGATGTTCTTCAGGCCCAGCTGCTTGGCTTTGTGCAGGTGGCCTGTGATCTCCTCCGGGCTCTGACAGCAGCAGGTCACGTGCAGGACGGTTTCCAGGCCACAGTAGTTCACAGCGGTGCTGGCAATCATCAGGGAAGAAGTCTCCTTGTCTGAGCCGGGGTCCCCCGCGGGGTGCCAGGTCACATCTATGAAGAGGGGCCCACCTGCCGCCATCCGGTCAAATCTGTAGGGGATTTCTTTCTGAAGAGAGGTTCCAGGGGAAACACGATCCCTCACCACCTCCCCAGGGGGCCCAAGAGTCAGAGAAGCATAACATGGAAACTGGAGTCAGACCAACCTGCCTTCATATCTTGGCTCTGCTACTCACAGCTATGTGATTTTGAGTAAATTACTTAATCTCTCTGAGCTCAATTTCCTCATTTATAAAACGTGCCAGATAACAGTCCCTACTTCACAATAACGCCATGAGCTGGCTCCACGGCACTTAGAATGGCGCCTGGTACACACGCAGTGAAGACTCAGTAAATGTGAGGAGCTATTATGATCACTATTATTACAGAGATAATAAATGACAGCAATCCCACCATTGTGGGTGAGAGCAGCACTGCAGACTTTTCACAGGGCTTGCATATTTATTATCTCGGGTGAGTTAAGACGACTTAATGGTCAAGGGTCAGGGAAATCCTCAGAGTGCCAAGCACTGCCTCATTCCAGGAACAGGAAGGAGAGGGTCAGCAGTCACAAATGCCTCTCATGCTGCTTCCCAGCCTCAGCAGCAACCCAATGCCAAGTTTCTAAACGAGACCCAAAAGCCCGGATGGGCACGAGCACTTATGTTACAAGTTAAAACAGGGTATTTAAACATCCTTGTGCCTTTAAACTTCAAAACCTTGGGAGTGACACATGAGAAGTACAAACGGTAAAAGGCACAAACTTTTAAAAGGAACTGCAGTGCTAACATAATTCAGCTGGCATTTCTAGATTTCAAGAGGCACGCATAATCCAAATTCCTAACTTGCTGAAAACATTCTCTAACATTCTCGCTGTTTTGTGACTTCCTAAACTGTACTCGTGATCCAGCCCCAAGTTCCGCCAAAGAATATAGTTTGAGAGAATCAACATTTTTAACCCATTGAAGAGTGTGTCTAAAAATACCCTATGCTGCAGACTCTTACAGACAACTAAGAAGTTGTAGATCAAATGACCTACTCAGCCTTCTCTTTCCTGCCCCCTCTGGCTGCCTTTTTCTGCAGGGTTAAAGTGCAGCCCAGCTGCAGGGCTGACAGTTCACTCCCCGGCCACCTGCCCGTTCCCCACCTTAACTAGCATCAATTTACCTTGAGATGAGATTGACAGCTCCCTCAGCAGTTCGAGGAGGGAAGAATTCCAAGGAGAACCACTTGTCACCAGATTCCATCCTCCGCCTCATCTTCTCTCGGAGTTTCTCATGCCGCTCAGGGTCCAGGCCCGGTGTGGAACATCTCGAACTATCTTTGGAGTTCTCGCTGCCACTGCTGCTGCCCTCTGAGCGGGGGTTGAGGCCACCACTCCCTCTGGCCTCATTCACCATGGCCGGGTTCCTGCTGCATGGAGTGGGGCAGGGGGCATCAGGGGGCAGGCAGCCAAGCCCCAGGCACATTGAGGCACCTGAGTAGCAGGTTCAAGTGAGAGACGCTGTATTTCCATGAAAGAAGAAGGCCAGTAAGGTGAAGGTGACACTGCCCCCGCCCAGTGGCTCCACGCTGCACAGCTATCTGCGCTGCCTCACTCAAAGCCTTGCCCTCTGCTGCTGCCTGGCTCCTTGCACGCAAGGTATCCCCCACCCAGCACCGAAACATGCTCCTTCTGCCCATGGATCCTCAGTGACAGCTACCTGATGAAAGGTGGCACAGAGAATCTCACACTGCTGGCCTCCGAGGCCTGCATTCCTAGGGAGGGGCAGTGGTGCACAGGTGGAAGGACCTTGGCTTTTCGATGGTCCATCTCTGTCAGCTCAGACCCAGAGTGACTGGGGAGGGAACAGAAGAACCTTCCCCAGCGGATGTGTACAACTGGGCGGAGCTTTGACAAAGGAAGAGCCTTGAGCCCACAGTGCAAGGGGGCGGGGGCAAGGCTTCCAGGCAGAGGAGGGAGGGCTGGGGCTCTAGTCGGAGGCGGCAGAAGGAAGGAGGAGGACTCGGCCTGGCCTGCAGAAACTACACTGGTTGGTGGAGATGAGGCCAACAGGCGTTCAGGGCCACTGGGTCACTCTCCAAAGAAGGAATAGCTCACTCTGGCTGGCCCTGCGTGGAACATCTCCTGTTACTTGGAACAGTTTGTGTGCAGGAAAGAAAGAGTGAGAGTTTGACTATGCAGCAGATTTCTCCTGAGTTCATGCTGCTCCAAAAGACCATGTTGTGGGTTAGAACTTGAAACTGGCTATGTTCCAAAAGGAGCCAGACCCAAGTTCAGTAAGGGCACGAATTCATGTCCAACTCAAAACAAAGGCTGATCCATCTGTGCCAGCCCTGTAGGCTGCTCTCCTTATACACACCACTGAAATCAATAATCACGGTGACCTAGCTACTCCGGAGACTGAGGCAGGAGGATCACTTGAATCCAGGAGTTCAAGGCCAGCCTGAGTAACACAGACAGATCCCATCTCTTAAAAAAAAAAGTAATCACAGTGACTGCAGAGCCACCATGGCAACCACAGGCAGGCCAACAGACGGCACAGTGCCATCTGGCAGTTTGGTGGAGAAAATAAGACAATTACTTAAAAACAAAACATTTTCTTCTAGAATTCTTATGGTTTCATGCCTTAGGTTTAAGTCTGTTACCCATCATAAATCAACTTTTGTGAGAGGTGAGAGGTGCAGATCCTGTTTCAGTATTCTACATGTGGCTATCCAATTTTCCCAACACCATTTATTGAATAGGGATTCTTTACCCCAGTGTATGTTTTTGTCTGCTTTGTCAAAGATCAGATGGCAATATGAGGATGGATTTATATCTGGGTTCTCTGCTGTGATCCCAATTCACAATCGCAAAGATGTGGAAACAACCCAAGTGCCCATCAATACATGAGTGGATTAATAAAATGTGGTATATATACACCATGGATCACTACTCAGCCATAAACAAAAATGGTGATCTGATTTCTTTTGTAACAACCTAGATGGAACTGGAGACCACTCTTCTTAGTGAAGTATTGCAAGAATGGAAAAACAAACACCACATGTATTCAATACTAAGTTGGAAATAATCGATCAACACATGTGCACATATGGCAGTAAAACTCAAGAGAAATCAAGTAGGTGGAGGTGATGGGTAAACTCACAGTTAACGGATACAATGCACACTAACTGGGTGAAGGGCACACTTACAACTTTGACTCAAACTGTACAAAAGCAAATTATGTAACCAAAATGTGTGTACCCCTGGAAAATTCTGAGAAAAAAAAAAAGAAACAAAACACTACTCTTGCACAGCAATGGGCAAATGCACAATAGTGAAAACTGGTGTGTGGGGACATGGTGCAACAGAGGAATGACCACATCAGGTTCATTTCTTTCAGGGAACGCCCACCACTAGACTGGTGGACTTTAACCATCTTGGGTCCTAGACTCTTTTGAGAATCAGATGAAATCATTGCTTCTCTCCCCTGAAACACACACAAATGCACAGAATACACATGGGTGCATCCAAGGTCAAGGACTGGATTCCAGACTAAGGACCCTTGTGCCAACTCTTTCTCTCACTGGGATGCTCTTTTGAGTCTGACCTAAAACTCCAGATTCCCAGTGAGGATCGTGGTGGGGAGTGAGGAAGGGGTAGTGGTGAGAGCAGCCAGCTGGCCTTTCTCCTGCATTGGAGGGAGTGCCTCACTAACTGCCTGCTGGAACAAAACCTAGAGCGGGGGAGGAGGCTGAACCACCTGCAAACTCTGCTCTTCAAAGACACTGCATTCCTAGTATGTGCCAGACACGTGCCATATTATTATGCCTTCTCTTGCAAACACCCACCATTTATCCGTTTTAAGCTGGGCTCCCACAGCACCCTGGGTTGTAACTGTGGGTTAACCTGTTTAACTCCCCCGTCTCCCCGCCAGTTCCCTGAAACCAGGACCCGTATTCTGCCTGTGGTACGCCCAGTGCTTGGCACACAGTAACAGCCAACACTCACTGAGCAGCAAGAGGCCAGGCGCTGTCGCTCCATTCTCAAAATAACCCTCTGCCATTCACTGAGCACTTACTTAGACTGCGCCAAACACCAGGATACTAAGCCCACCCTCCCGGAAGGATCCCGGCGGACAGCCGTGCGCAGCGGGACGCAGTGCGCAGCGGGACGCAGTGGGCACCGGAACTGCAGTGCCAGCGGCCCACCGCCCTTCTCCAGGTGCTCGCCGGGGAGGCAGGCTTAAAAGGCTGGAGTCGAAAGCGGCGGGCCGGGAATCGAGTCACCAGGTCACTGGGTCACGGGCGGGGCGCGGGCCCAGGCCGGGCCAGGGGGCTGCATCACCACCCCTGGCTCAGAGGCCCCTCATCTCCACGGCCCCTCGGTCCAGGCAGTGGGCCGCAAGTGAGTCTTCGCCCAGGGTTGGGGGTCGCCGGGGTGACAGCCTTCGGGGAATTACACTAGTCTCGCGAGGGGTGCGCGGAGGGGGCGGGAGCCCCCCAAGTAGAGGGGCGGGCCGGCCCCCAGCGCTCCCCGCCCACAAACACGTGCCCGCCCCCGGGTGGGTGTTTGCCGGCGCCGCAGTCTCCCACCCCGGTGACCCCAGGCCTCGCAGTCACTCACCCTCCGGTACCGGGTGACTCAGAACGCTCGCCCGCCGGTCGCGGATGTGAGGCCACGGTGGGGGAGCGCGGGGGCGGTGTGCGGCGCAGGTGTCAGGTTTCTAAGGGGGGGGCCGAGAGGGCGGACACCACCCGAGCGGGCGACCGGAAGCTCCGCCTCCAACATGGCCGCGCCCAGGGGGTCTTGTTGGAAGCCGTCCCTTTGCCGTCATGTGACGTAAGCCCTCGCCCCACCCGTCTGCAGCCACTCCCTGTCTCCGTCCCCAAGCTCGAGAGGGCCACGTGACCGTCCCGGGGCCAGTCACGTGAGGCGTGGATCCTGGGTGGGAGGGGGTTGGCAGAGGGGTCCGGAGTGGCAGTAAAGGAGGAAGATGGCGGGTTGCAGGGGGTCTCTGTGCTGCTGCTGCAGGTGGTGCTGCTGCTGCGGTGAGCGTGAGACCCGCACCCCCGAGGAGCTGGTAAGGAGCGGGCGGGGCCGGGCTGGGGAGGGGGCGGTTGCTATGGGACTGCGAGAGGCGTTGCCGGGGGTGGGGCTGGGCCGAGCTGGGCCTGCAGGTGGCAGCGGGTGGGGCCTGGGGACCGCAGCCTGGGTTCTGGAAGCCTCGGCCCTGCGTCACATGCCCAAGTCTGGGGTCTTTTCTAATAACCCCTCCTGGAATCTGAGGGAAAATCCAGGCCAGCTTCAGTTAATCCCATCCATATTTTCTTTTATTTCCATCTGAAAAGAGTTGAATGAAGCAAGCGTTTTGCAGAATGAGCGCCTTCGCAGGACTTTGTGCTTATCATGCAGCTGGCTTAGTTTCTTCAGCCCTTGCTCCCTCTATCCCTCACCCTTTCTGGGTCACTGACAATCCAGCTTCCCCCCTGCAAAGCACCCTGGGAAAACTTGAGTTGTGTCCCCAGAGTTGACAGGTCCCTTCTGATTTCAAATTCAGCGCATTGTCAGATGGAACGTGAATTTTTCCCCCTCTTAAGCTGGCGTTGGACATCTTTGAGTTGTCCTGAAGATGAGTGGTTATTTGGAGAATGTATCAATAGAAAGAAGAGCTCGGCTGGATGACTGTAGATCTTCATTCACATGGCCCCCCACCCCAAACGTTTTTTTCTCTTTCTTTCTTTTTTATTTTTTTAGTCAGGGTAAGGGGACAAAGAGTAATCGGGAGGATATGGCTTTTGTTTGTTTTTTTTTTTGAGACAGAGTCTTGGTCTGTCGCCCTGGGTAGAGTGCAGTGGCGTCATCGTAGCTCACTGCAACCTCGAACTCCTGGGCTCAAGCAATTCTCCTGCCGCAGCCTCCCCAGTAGCTCAGACTACAGGCACGCACCACGATGCCCGGCTAATTTTTTCTACTTTTAGTAGAGATGGGGTCTCGTTCTTGCTCAGGCTGGCCTCCAACTCCTGCCCTCAAGCAGTTCCCCCCACCTGGGCCTCCCAGAGTGCTAGGATTACGGGGCATGAGCTACCACGCCCAGGCACCCCAAAAGTTTTTTTTGCCATCTTGTTCTCATTTGATAATGGCTCCAAATGATATGGAAGTGAGCAACTGATTTCAGTAAATACTTCTGCCTCCTTCCACTCTTAGCCACTAAAAAGGGCTCCCTCTATGGATCTGTTTTTCTAGACCATCCTTGGAGAAACACAGGAGGAGGAGGATGAGATCCTTCCTAGGAAAGACTATGAGGTGAGATGCTAAGATACTATCTTGGGTAACTAAAGTAGTGAGTGGCCCGGTCACTTCAGGTGGAAGCACTGTGATTCCAACCAGTGATGCTCTTTGACCTTCTGTCCCAGGGAGTGAGAGGGTAAGAGATAACTTCCTTTTGGGAAAGGGGCTGTTTAACAAGCCCTTTTCTCACTTTAAACCCAAAACAAGGTCCAATGTCTTTTTCTTTTTTTCTTATTTCAGAATATTATGAGGAAGGTCCAATGTCTTTATGCTTTTGTAGATATGTGGCACCTTAACCTGAACAGCATATGTATTTGCCATTAAACTGTTTGCTTTTACAACTTACAGAGCCCCAGCATGAAAGCCACTGACAGTGTATGCTCCTAACAGGCGTGTGCCCATAACTTGTTATGGAGGCCTTGCTTCTCTTCTGAAAGAGCTTAGTTTTCAGATGATTGTCTTCCTGCCCAGGCAATTTCTCTCTGAAATGTTCTTGATTGCAGTTCCCAATTTCAAGTATGGAACTCTTAGAGTGTGTGTGTTTTTTGTAAGGCCAACGCTGTGGGGGTGAAACTTAAAATGGTTGTCTTTTTATCATTTAATCAGTTCATGACTTTTTTATGACTTTTGAAAGGACAAAAACAAGCCATGGTTGTGACAGAAAATTCTTAAACTATATGCGAAAAGGAAGGTAGAGAAAAACCTGTAATGCCACTCATTAAAAGATGGTTATTAACACCTTAGTAAATGTCCTTCTACATCCTTATGCATGTTTATATACATGCTTTTTGAAGTGACAAAATTTAAATTCTACTAATTATCCTATTTTAATCTGTCCTGCTTCTCCTCCACTTTGTAACAATTTTTTTTTTTTTTTTTGAGACAAGGTCTTATTCTGTTGCCTAGGCTAGAATGCAGTGATGTCATCATAGCTCACTGCAGCCTCAAATTCCTAGGCAAAAGTGATCTTCTTGCCTCAACCTCTTGAGTAGCTGGGACTACAGGTGTGTACCACCATTCCTAATTAATTAAAAAAAAATTTTTTTAGAGACGGGGGTCTCACCCAGGCTGGTCTCTAACTCTTAGGCTCAAGTGATCCTCCTGCCTTAGCCTCCCAAAGTGCTGGGATTACAGGATTTGTAGTGTAGTATGGATTTTTTAAAAACTTTTATTGTGGAGAATTTCAAACATATACAAAAATGGACAGAATAATCTACTAAAACCCCCATCCTTGTCACACAGCTTCCACAGTCATTCAGCTCATGCCCAACCTTGTTTTGTCTATGCTTTCGTCATCCGCTTCTCTCCCTGCCTGTATTATTTTGAAAGAATTCTGTATATCATATCATTTCACCCACAAATAATACAATGTGCATATCTAGAGGATAAGGACTTTTTTTTTTTTTAGCATAACACAGTACTATTATCACATCAAAAAATAAAAGTAACAATTCTTTGACATCAAGTACCCATTTTTTAGTTTTCTTATAAATGTCATATGTATTTTAACTTTGTTTGAATCAGGTTCCAAATAAGGTCCTCACATTGCATTTATTTGATATATCTTTTAAATTTCTTTATCTATAGATTCCTCCTTCATCTTTTCCCCCCTTGTATTTGACAACATAATTAGGACCCTGGAATTTTCTACTGTTTGGATTTTGCCAATTGCACCCCATGGTGTATAGTTCAATATGCTACTCTAATGGGACTGCTTTTAATGAATCACAAAACACTGTATCCACTGGTGTATTTTCTCCTATTTCTTAAGTATTTGTTTTCTTGTACATAGTTGGGAGGTTTGTAGAAATCAGTATAAGATGCTCCATATTGTGCTGTCACCTTGCACTCTCTCAGTGAACCCTGTTATATACTCCTGACTGTATTAGCATGACTAGGCCTGTCTCACAGCCTTCATCCTACTTTCGGGAGCTCACTGAGGCTTCCCCATAGACCCTACTGTTACTACCAAGTCTCCTTCACTCCTTCCACTAAATTGCACTTATGTTTATAATGCACTTGGCCTTCAGCTGATATGCATATCATGTAAATTTTATGGGTTAATGTTCTTTCATGTGAGTCATTAATATTTCTCAATTAACCATCTCTGAGTATGAGCTTCTTGAGAGCATTTGCCTTGTGTAAGAGCAAATTCAGTTAGGCACTTAATCAGAAAAGTCTGCTCAGATATTATTTATTAAGGGTCAACTAGAAAAACCTTCTGTTGAAAATCTTTCTAAAATGTGCTCCTCCTTCCTGCCTCAGGAAGAGTTCATTGCACATACTTGACTTTCTTTATAAATTTACAAGATGTTAGAATCCATTCTCATTATAGGTGGTTTGAAGAAAAATAACTTCCCAGCTGTGTGCGGTGCCATTACAAATAGTAATCCTTTCATGCAGGTCACAGAGCCTATATTACTCCTTTGAGTTAGAAAGAAGCACCCATTGGAGTAGAAGACTTAGAATTAAAGACCTTCCCCACTGGGCCATAGCAACACCCTTAGCTCGTGGCCAGTTGAAGGCTTTTTGTGTGAGTACTAATGTGCTCCTTCCCGGTTAAATTTGGGCTGTGTCACCGCCACTTGCCCTCATGGCCAGGTACCATTCTGCTCATAACCATGTGCAACAGCCCTGTAGGACACCTATAACATTTTATTTAAGGCTGGGTGAGGTGGCTCACACCTATAATCTTAGAACTCTGGGAGACCGAGGCCGGAGGATCACTTGAGGTCAGGAGTTTGAGACCAGCCTGAGCAAGAGCACAACCTTGTCTCTACTTTAAAAAATAGAAAGAATTAGGCAGGTGTGGTACTGCACACCTGTAGTCCCAGCTACTCAGGAGGCTGAGGCAGGAGGATCGCTGGAGCTCAGGAATTCGAGGTGGCAAGAGTTTGAGGACTCTGTCTCAAAAAAAAAAAAAAATTATTTAAGAAATAAAGTCATTAGTCCCCCAAACCAAAGAGCAACATATACAGCAGAAATAAAAAGAAGTTAGTCATAGCAAAGAAGAAGTAGCAATGTCTGGTTTTAATAGGTCATATGTTCCACTGGTACATATTTACAAAGTGTCAAACTCAACTAATTTATTTTAAAAAAAGAAAAGATAAGATTCTGGTGTTCTGGTGTTGTGATTTTTTCTAAATGCCCTTTTTAGCAGTTTTATTGAGCTTATATTCATGTACTGTACAATTCACGCATTTAAAGTATATAATTCAATGGTTTTTTTTTAAAGTATATTCACAGTTGTACAGCCATCACCACAGTCAATTCTAGAACATTTTCATGACCCCGGAGAAAAACCCTGCACCCATTAGCAGTCACTGCCCATTCCCCTTGCCCCTGACTCTAGGCAAACGCTAATCTACTTTATGTCTCTATCGTTTTGCCTATTCTGGACATCTGAAAACCGTTTCAATGTTTATGGAGTCATGGCATTATTACACAAAACCATCAGGCAAATAATTAATTAACCAGTAATTTCTGTACATATTTGGGATGAAGGTAAGAGATAAGAACAAACCAAGTGTTTTCCCCTTTACTCTGCCACACCACTCCACCCAACACTTTCCCCAGGTACCCAGCAAACAGTTCTCCAGAGGACACCTGCTGGGTATTCTCTAATGCTATTCTGACACTTCCTACCTGGAGATAGCGTCACATCCCACAGGTTGGAGGTTCAGTCCCACAAGACCGTCACTACTTCAAATGCTAGTTGCAAGTAGGAGGTTGTCACCTGTACTTCTGACCAACCAGCTGTGAACTGAGGGTTCCAATGACCCCCTCCTTGAGTTTGATTAATTTGCTAGAGCAGTCATAAAACTCAGGGAAACACTTTACTTTCATCTACCAATTTATTAAGAAAGCATATAATGAAGGATATAGAGGAATAGCCAGATGAAGAAATGCACAGGGCAAGGTGTGTGGGAAGGGTCACAGAGCTTCCATGCCTTCTTCAGGCACGCTACCCTCCAGGCATCTTCCAGAGCTATCTGGAAGCTCTCTGAACCCTGTCCTTTTGGGTTTTTATGGAAGCTTCATTGTGTAGGCATGATTGTTTATATTATCGGCCATTGGTGATCAGCTTAAACTTCAGCCCCTCTCCCTTCCCTGGAGCTTGGGGGGGGTGGGGCTGAAAGTCTCACTGCTTTAATCCTGCCTTGGTCTTTCCCATGCCCAGCCCCTCTTCTGAAGCTATCTAGGGTCCCTCAGCCAGAAGTCATCTCATTACCATACAAAAGACACTCTGGATTTTAGGGGCTGAATGCCAGGTAACTGGCCTGTAATCCCAGCAGTTTGGGAAGCTGAAGCGGGAGGATCGAGTAAGGCCAGGAGTTCCGGACCAGCCTGGGCAACATAGTGAGACCATGTTTCTACAAAAAATTTTTTTAATTAGCTGGGTGTGGTGGCACACACCTGTAGTCCCAGCTACTCGGGAGGCTGAGGCAGGAGGATCACTTGAGCCCAGGAGTTCGAGACTGGTGAGCTATGATTGCACCATTGCACTCCAGCCTGGGTGACAGAGCCAGACCCTGTGTTAAAAAAAAAAAAAACACCAGGCTGGGTGCAGTGGCTCACACCTATAATCCTCGCACTTTGGGAGCCTGAGGCTGGAGGATTACTTGAGGCCAGGAATTTGAGACCAGGTGGGCAACATATCAAGAGCCTGTCTCTACAAAAATTTCAAAAATTAGCTTGGCATGGTGGTGCATGCCTGTAGTCCCAGCTACTTGGGAGGTGGAGGCAGGAGGATCACTTGAGCCCAGGAGTTTGAGGCTGCAGTGAGCTACGATGATGCCACTACACTGTACCCCGGGCAACAGAGTGAGACTCCATCTTAAAAAAAAAAAAAAGACCAAATATATATATTATGATATCACAAAAGGATATTGGATATTCATATTTTCTTTCTTTCTTTTTTTTTTTTTTAAGACAGGGTCTCGATATATTGCCCAGGCTGGTCTGGAACTCCTGGGCTGAAGCGATCCTCTCGCCTTGGCCTCCCAAAGTGCTGGTATTACAGGCATGAGCCATGTAATACCTGGCCTCATATTTTTCAACATTTTAATTTTTTTCTGTTTGTTCCTAGAATGTGATGTCACTTAATTGATTTTTAAAAAGTGTGTGTGTATATATATATTGTTGGGGCTCAGAAAAGGACACCTGGGAATATGGTGCATTGACAGGCTGAACTAAAGAAGCAGCCTCAGTGTCTCTCTGACCTTCCCCCTTTCCTGTCCGTCAGCACTTTGTCTCTCCCAAAGCACGGGATGAGACTGTTCTGTGAAGTTTCTTTATCTGCCTAGAAACTGGACCCACCAAAGAGGAACACAATTGTCTTTTATCCCTTTTCTGAAATTTAATTAACCTGAGAAGATTAAAACTCATTTCACAGAGGGAGAGACTGAAAATGAAACACCACACCTAGACTCCAGGCAGACTTTGTCCCAAACCGTGGCTTGTTCTCTGGTCCCATTCAGTTTCCAAAGAGAATCATCACAAGATGATGTCTGCCTCCCTGGCTCATTCATTCCCCCCTAAAAATCATCTACTCCTGCACCCCCCTCACCCCTTCCCCTGTGAAGGAGGGTATGGAAGCATTTGGACCTCACTGGGTCATTGGGTAATCATTCTCTTGCAGTTCCCCTGTGCTGTGCATGTTAAATACATCTATATGCCTTTTCTCCTGTGCATCTGCCTCCTGTCAGTTCCTCTGTGGCAGACCTTCAGAGGGTGAAGGGGGAAGCTTTTCCTCTTGGCCTCTGCTGTGTGTGTCTGTGTGTCTGTGTCTGTAATCACTCGTGGATGAGTCTAGTTTCCCAGCAGAAATATTTTTTCCTCACTTTGGCTTTTTTTGTTTTCTAATCAGAAAAAAATAAAGATAATTTTTTTTTTTAAATATGAAAAGCACACCATGTGTGCTGTGAGAATTTCAAACAATACTCAGATAGGAACATCTCCTAAAGCATGAACTCACAGATGTTTTCCCAGGTGTTTTTGCATTGTGTATGCTGACAAATAATCCTGATTTTGTTTAATAAAAATGGGATTATATCATACATTTTATTCTGCATCTTGCTTTATTTTTTATTTTTTAATTATGTCTTTTTTTCTTAATAATTTTTAGATGTTTTCCATATCTATCCATATAGACTTACTATAATTATTTTATTGCTACACAGTCTTCTATTTGGATGTATGATGATTTATTAGTCAGTCACTTGTTGATACTCCAGGAGTCATAAAAAAGGAATTTGGACTTACTCTTGGTAGTCATATAGATGGAATAAATTGTCACACATCTGTGTGTTTGGTTGCCTGGGAGTGTGGCCACCCGACCAACGTCTAGCTTATGCATTAGCTGATGTGGGTAGGAACAGGTGATGGGAAGGAGAGCGCACCCGGCAGACCACTTTTCTTCATTGACAGGCTTTTGCTTCTCTTAGAAGACATACAAATAAAATTATTTCCTTTGAATTATTCCTCTAAATGTCTGTGGCATACCTGCAAATTGCAGAGTATCTGTGTTCCGTGAAGCATGGTTTAAGGAATACTGCTTTAGACATAGAAGTTTTAGGCGATGGGCTGAATCTGTGCCTCTTCCTAACATAAACTAGAAGTTGTTTTTAAAAATAGTCTCCTTTGGGAGGGCGGGAAAAAAAAAAATAGTCTCCTTATTAGTTTGTCTTGTGACTAACCTCATTTTCATAGAAGCTAACTACGAAAGATAATTAATTGCCTTTCTAATTAATTGGTTCTGGTTGATTGAAGCTTTTGTTCACATCTTGTGGAGTAAGTTGCGTAAGTCTGGTGATAAATATTTTGCAGAAACAGGAAGTTTTAAAATATGTAATTTAAAGCTTTTTCTAAAGCGTGAAGTATTAACCTGAAGCAGCGCTCCTACAACTTTAATGTATGTATGCGTCACCCGAGGATCTTGTTAAAAGCACAGACTCTGATGCTACAGGTCTGAGATACTGCATTTCTAACAAGCTGCTTGCTCTGCCCATCCAGGTGTTGAATAGCAGGAACCCCAAATTTTGTCCCTTTCCAGGTTTTGAGAATTCTTCCTGCCTGGATGTGACTTTTTTACTCACGTGTGCCTCTTTCAGAGTTTGGATTATGATCGCTGTATCAATGACCCTTACCTAGAAGTTCTGGAGACCATGGATAATAAGGTGAGTCCTACAACTTTTGAGCTCTTGGGACTGAATAGGTCTTAAGAGCTGTTTTTTCTTTTCTAAATTCCCCAGTAAATATCCTTCACCCCTTGGTTTGTTTATTTTTTTACCTTTTCATGAGATACAGGCATACCTTGTTTTATTGTGCTTTGCTTTATTGCACTTGGCATTTACTGCATTTTTTACAGATTGAAGGTTTGTGGCAACCCTGCATTGAGCAAAACACCATTTTTCCAATGGCATGTGCTCACTTCGTGTTTCTGTGTCGGTATTTTTTAACAGTAGAATATTTTTTTAAATTAAGATACGTACATTGTTTTTTAGACATAATGCTATTGCACACTTAATAGACTACAGTATAGTGTAAACATAACTTTTATATGCACTGGGAAACCAAAAAATTTGTGAAACTCACTTTATTATGATATTTGCTTTATTATGGTAGTCTGGGACCAAACCTGAAATATCTCCAAGGTATGCCTATATTGGCATTTATTCCTTAGACCTTCATCCTGCCAACCAGAGTACCCACGGTCAGTATACCTGGCCCAGCCCTGTAGAGTTCATTATTCTTGAATTGTAAAGCTCCTGAGATACATGCTATGCTTTCTGTTCATGTGGAATTTAGCCTAAAACTGGTTGGCCAAGATGTGTTCCTTCCCCGATACCAACATGACCCTGTAGCAAACTGAATCATTCTTTTCCTGTTTGAACAGAAAGGCCGAAGGTACGAGGTGGTGAAGTGGATGGTGGTGTTTGCCATTGGAGTCTGCACTGGGCTGGTGAGCAGGCGGGGCCTGGCGGGCTGGAGGGACCCAGAGGGAAAGCCCGGCCTGGCGAATGACGTTGGGCATTTGTCATTAAAACATTTATGGCATTGTAACACATGTCATTATAACCAAGACATCATTTTCCTTTTTCCTTTTAAATCAAATTAATCCTGGCACAGTTTTTCTCTTGCTTTTGTTTTGTGAAATGAAAGTGAGACATACAACTCTGGTGCTCTTAAAGCACTCAAAGGTATGGTCAAGGCTTATCATTTATGATATGATTATGGATCATAAGCCATAATCTACCTAATAATATATCTGTCTATTGGGTAGATAACATAGTGGGTAGAGTACATAGTGGGTGTGGAGGTCACTCTGTAGGAAAAAAGCAAAGTAGTGGGTACGGACTGTGACCATCAGCCCTTTATTTAGCATAGCGTGCCAGTCAACGGGGTGGGACACCATGGATCTCACTCAGGGAATTTATTGTGCTGTCCTGGACTCCTCCCTGCACATTGCTAATGTCATCTAGAAGGTAGAGCTGGCATTTATGGGTGGAGGGATATGCCTGAATGAACAGAGTTCCTGAGCTCAGCAATTGCACAGGTGAATCACAGACCAGGAGAGATTGGAAACATTCCCAGAGATTATGGCAGCAAAAGGTCTGGAACCATAACTGCTGACTTAACATTGTTAAACCTGAAGAAGAGAAACTTGGAAAGTCAGCCGTCAATCAAAATGATACATGTCAGATCTGATTTCCCATCAGTGCAGTGTTAGAATAGGGGTATGTCTGTTGAAGTAGCCTGTTGATCACCTTTCTCTAGAACTGGCCACTAGCCTCGTATTTAACTATACATGGTACACCTATAAAATGTACACACGTATGTAGTATAATGTAGCCACAGGGACCAATCACAATTTTTATTTTCATGACACGCATCAAATTTTTACTGCAGTAAATTCACAAGTAAAGAACATCTTACTAGGTAAGACTAATGGCATTCAGAAGATCTCTTTGGTGACATTGTGATGGATACCATTGTGGGGGCAACTTGGGTTGATTTAATCGTTTTATTGAAATATCAGAGTGTCTGTTTTGCTATATGCATTTCTGATTGCAAATTCCCCTGTATTAGGCATAGTCACTAGCCATCTAGTTGTTAGTCTTTCTGCTAATTTTATGTCAAACTCCTTTGAACTGCCTGCCATTCATTAATACTACAGGTTCAGTATCCCTAATCAGAAAATCCAAAATGCTCCAAAATCTGAAACTTTTTGAGTGCCAACATGATGCTCAAAGGAAATGCTCATTAGAAGATTTGGATTTCAGATTTTGGATTTTCTGATTAGGGATGTTCAACCAGAATGCAAATATTCCAAAATCCGAAAAAATCCTAAACACTTCTGGTTGCAAGCATTTTGGATAAGGGATACTCAACCTGAAACAACTTTACCTCCCACCCTTGTATTTTAGGAAGGCGACCTGCCTTTATGACATAGTACTCTGACTCTCTTGTCCTTTGATCTCTGGCCACGTGTGACTTCGGTGTTAAAAGCCTCCAGGTGTTGGCTTGAGGGAAGGCCAGAGTTAAAGGCATGAAGCCTTTGATCCTGAATCCACAAAATTAGAAGTCTTTCTAGTTCTCCTTTAAGCCCTGAGCACTTATGAGAGTGGAATAGTGGAACACAGGTTGTTTTCTCTACCCTAGGTGACCACTGACTATAAGATGGTTATAAGTCAAAATAATAACTTGTAAAATATAAAGCGCCAGTAATGAATATGCAAAAACCACATAACACTTGAGTGAATGTTGTCTTTTAAAGTAATATCCTAAGTTATGTGGTTATCCAGCTAAGCATCACTGGAGACATATTTGGAATTCTTTTGAAACTACCTTTGGAAAGCATTTAGTGGTTCTTTTCTTGTTACTCTTTAACCATGGAATGGTCTTTCTTGGTCTCACATCTTTTTCTGCATCCTTTCCCCTCTTTGTTTAAATTTGCTTCACTTAACTCTACTGGACCCTCTGTCTTCGTTCTTTGGAGGGGTGGTGGGACCAGGCTGGAGCAGGGATCTCAAAAGTCAGAGTGACTAACAGAAAGCTCATTCTTGTGTTGCTGGTTGGTAACTTGACCAGCCAGTGTAAATGCAGTGGGGGAAGGCAATGCTTTCAGGAGAAGCACATCTGTAATACACTTGGGAATGAAGCTGATTGATCTCTTGCTCTTCACAGGTGGGTCTCTTTGTGGACTTTTTTGTGCGACTTTTCACCCAACTCAAGTATGGAGTGGTACAAGCATGTATCCTTTTCACGGTTCCTGGACTGCAGTGGTCACCAAGATTGATTCTTGTGTGGAAATGGGTTTAACAGTAAACATGATGTTAGAAGGGCTCCTTATTAGCTATTCAGCTTTAAGGTTTTTAATTATCATTGAAGGACACAAAAAGATGACTTTAATAAATAGAGATATATTCATGTTCATGGTTGGTAAGACACAAATGCCACAAAGATGCCTGTTCTCCCCAGGCAGTCTATAAATTCAATGTAATTCCAATCAAAATTCCAACAACTTAATGTGGAACTCAAATTCTTTCTAAATTTGTATAGAAAGCTAAAGGTCCAAAAGTAATCAAGACAGTCTTGAACAACAAGCAGGTGGACTTGACCTACTAGGCGTCAAGACAAAATTTAAGATACAGTAATTGAAACCATGTCATATTGGTACAGGAATACCCAATTAGGCCAGTGGAAAATAATAGAGAAGCAGAAACTGGTCCATACGTATATAGTAATTTGGTGAATGACAGAGTTAATGTTGTAAATCAGTGAGGAAGGGATAGACTGTATAATAAATGATGCTGGAGCTGGGTGTGATGGCATGTGCCTGTAGTCTCAGCTACTTAGGAGGTCGAGGCAGGAGGGTCGCTCAAGCTCAGGCAACGTAGTGAGATCCCGTCTCTTACATGTGCGTTGGTTATCCATATGGAAAAGTATAAAATTCCTGTTTCACACTATAAATAAATTCCAGATGGATTGAAGATGTAAATAAACAAAACAACTTTAAAAGACTATATGATGTCAAGAGTAGGGAATGATTTCTTAAATAAAACTCCAGAAGGCACAGACAATAAGAAAAAACATGATCACATCAAAATAAATATCTTATTCATAAAGACAAACACAAAAACTCCAAACAACAACAAAACAATAAATAAAGTGAAAAGGCAAGCCCACAGGCTGGGAGAGGTTATTTAGTATGCATGTAGGAGTCAAATAATTAGTATCCAGACTATAGGAAGAATTCCTGCAACTTAATAAGAAAAAACCCAAACAGTCCAATAGAAGAAAAATGAGCAAAGGATGTGAACAGGAATTTTCAGAAGAGGAAAACTGAATGGCCACTAGACCTCTGGAAAAAAATAGGAAAGTGCACATTTCTATGACTCATAAATTCCTTTTCTAGACGTGGACCTCAGACATGTACGAAGGGCTTCATTGCAGCTTTTTGATGGCAAAAACTTCGAATCACCAAATGGGAGAATGGGGGAATTGTGGTGCGTTTGTGCAGTGTAATTTCACATAGAAGGTAAAATGAATGAACCAGAGCTGTGTGTGTCAACGTGGCTAATTCTCAAAAACTTAAAGTTGAGAGAGAGGAAAAAGGAAGCTGTAGAATGTACACTAAATGTGACATAGAACAGTGTGGGTACGTAAATATGCAGAGAAGGATGCAGTTTCAGGTTAGTGATTTCTCCCAGGGGAGAGATAAAGGAAAACAAAGGTTTTTTTTGTTGTTGTTTTTTAAAATGGTACCTAATGTTTTATTTTTTAAAAATATCTGCAGCAAATGCGACATATTGTTGAGGTTTGTTAAAACTAGGGTTGTGAGGGTAGGGGTGTTTGTTACTCTTTGTAATGTTTGAAGTACTTCATAATTTAAAAATGGTTCCTGAGGTGGAAGACATCTCAGGCAACTTTTAAAAAAATTTATATAGAGAGAACAGGAAGACTTGCACTGAGCAGCCAACACAACGCAGAAGAGGAAAAGCTACACCCTGTAAGTGATCACAGGGACGGCACTTGGCTGGTGAACACAGTTTCCTTAACCCAGTTTCTCTAGCGGTGGAGGAATGTAGCCAGAAAGGCTGCCTCGCCCTGTCTCTCCTTGAACTCTTGGGTTTTAACTTGACCTTTGTCTTCTTGGCAAGCCTCCTCGTCCTGATTGAGGTGAGGTGATGTGGCTTTGCCGTGTCCTTACGAGGATTTGGAGTCCTACACTCATCTTCTCCACTTCTGTTTCTGCAGTGTCAGGAAACCGAGAATATAGACTCCTGCAGAAAGTGGCCTCTTGTTCACTTAGAAATGTTTTTAAAAGTAGAGATTTCAGCCTCTGGTGAGATTAAAGAGGAAAAATATAGACTAGCATGGTGGTTCCTCAACCTTGGTGGCACATTAGAATCTCCTGAAGAACTTCTAAAAAACTCTCATACCTGGGCCCCAGCTCAGACAAGGAGAGTCTGTGGAGGTGAGGTGCCTGCGTGGATTGCCGAAAGCCTCCCCAGGTGATGCCGACTCACAGGGTGCTTGTCAGAAGTGTAGATCCTGCTGTTGCCCCGTAGGCCTACCAAGTCAGGGACACTGGGGCGTAACAAGCTGTCCAGGTGACAGTGATGCTCCTCATGAAGAATAGTCTTCCCTCTTTAGCTGCCGAGGTTGGGGGTGAGCCAAAGAACCAGTGGATTTTGAGTTGATGGATGTGCCTATTCCCTCCCGTTAGCCGGTGGCAGCAGGCTCTGGGATACCTGAGATCAAATGCTATCTGAATGGTGTGAAGGTGCCAGGAATCGTCCGTTTCCGGACCCTGCTCTGCAAGGTCTTTGGAGTGTTGTTCAGTGTGGCTGGAGGTAAGGAAGATCTTTCTGACTTTTGTTCTTCAAGTATTCAAGGGGTGAAGAGGACAAGAAGCATTATGGATGTAAATTAATCAGATTAGGGTTGCAGAGCCTGCCCTCAGACAGATGATGTCTGCACTTTTTGTTGATGGGTTATTTTTAAAACACAGACACTGTTAGTATGTTACCATTCAGAGATATCTGACAAACACACCAGTCTGTTTTGAAGCAGAATGACCATCTAGTTAGTTTGTGGAATTAGCTTTTAGCAAACTCAGCAAGGTTTTTGTGTAAATGGCCAGATAGTAAATATTTTAGGCTTTGTGGGCCAAGAGGCAAAATCGAAGATATTGTGTAGGTACTTATATAACTATTTAAATGTATTCATTTAGGAATGTAAAAGCCATTCTTAGTTCTCAGGCTATATAAAAACAGATAGGGAGCCAGTCTTGGCCCCCAGACTGTACTTTGCTAACCCTTGATTGAGAATGTAAAGAGTGTTTTCTCTTATAGCAAGACCTTAAATGGAGCTTGTTGCATGGGAACTTGGCTAACTCTTTCTCTTATAAAGTCATATGATCATCTCTATTTTATAGTCATCACAAGAAGGGCTTACGTAGCAAAAAGATCTCCTGACCCGGAGGCCTCTCTGTGCTGACTGATGGTCTTGCCTTCTGCATTGTTCCCAGGGCTCTTTGTGGGCAAGGAAGGCCCCATGATCCACAGTGGTGCCGTGGTGGGAGCCGGCCTCCCTCAGGTAAGGGTTGACGGGCTTCGAGGGTGCGTCCCTCAGAGCGGGCCTCTTAGGTAGGCTGAGGGGCAAATCTGTGGTTGAATTTGGAAAAATCCACTTGGAGCATACTAACATAACTTTGAAACCTGGTGCCATTTTGGCTTGCCATGAAAACTACGTGGTCTGTCTCCCAGGAGAGTGCATCACTTATACTTCCAAGTTTTAACAATGCCCAGCTGAGTCCTAGGTGCTGAAATGGGACATAGAGGAAAAAAATGTGACAGACAAATGAAGGTCACCTGGTGCTTCCACAGCCATTGGCAGGCACCTCCACATAGGGTGGCTTGGTGGAGCATCTCAGTGCTGTCAAATCCCAAGAGGCTGGAAGCATCCACTGAGATGGTTGTAGGCACAGTTCCCTGCCGATTCCATTTAACATGGTACAGTCATAATATAATAACAGCTGCTGCTTAAGTGGTCTGTGTGCCAGACTCTGCATATACCAACTTCTTTCTTCTTTATAGCCACCTTAAGTGATTAGTTATTATCATCCCCATTCTCAGATGGGGAAACTGAGGCTTAGAGAGATTGAGGAACTAGCTCAGAACTCCAAAGCTCCCATTCTTATGGGGTATTCCAGATCCCTGAGCTGCCAGTTGGAGAATTTTCAGTTCCTTGTGAACCCTCACTTGTCCTTTCTCTCTCCTGTCCTGAGGGGAGGAAGTTACTGTGACTGTGAGTTGTTGGGACGGACAAGGGAAGATTCTTTCTTCCAGAGCATGTGTTTTGGTCTCTTTCGCTACTGCCTCAAGTACCAGGTCTTGCAGCAGTTAGTTGAAAGGTGGAAGGGGCCAGGCGTGGAGTGGGTGTCAGCCTGAGACGTTGTGGGACAGACTGAGAAATGGCTCTATCGGCCTCTTCCCTTGCTGGCATCCCCTGAACAGAACTGCCTTTATCTCCTGCAGGAGCTTTCAGTTCCTCCCAGCCCTTGGCTCGGCTATTTCCCCTTTTACTTTCTGATTTGTTGACTGTGCATAAAATGCAATTTCAGAAGGTTCTAGAAATTTGGGGGCAGGACAAATAAGCTCTTCACAAAGGGGGTAACTTCTTTTTTTCCCAAGTTCCTGTTGTGGACTCTTCCTTCTTGCAGCACACCTATGCGGGTGTGCTTCATCAAAGGAGCCTCCCCAGGTGCCGTGGATTCCTGCAGCTTCGGTCCTCATGGGCCCCCCTGACTTTGTCTTCTCTTGTTTTAGTTTCAGAGTGTCTCCTTACGGAAGATCCAGCTTAACTTCCCCTATTTCCGAAGTGACAGGTATGGAAAGGTTTAGGAATTGGTTTTTTTGGGGGGGAAAAAAAATGTTAACATACTGCCAGTCATACTTAACTCTAGCCTGGTTCTATCTCCTCTGCTAGGCAGGTTGCAGGCAAAACCTGACTGTCATAAAGTGAGGTGGGGACCAGGCACTGTGGCTCACGCCTGTAATCCTAGTACTTTGGGAGGCTGAGGCAGGAGGATCACTTGAGGCCAGGAGTTCAAGACCAGCCTGGGCAAGAGTGAGACCCCGTCTCTACAAAAAATAGAAAAATTAGCCGGGTGTGGTGGCTCACACCTGTAGTCCCAGCTACTTGGGAGACTGAAGCAGGAGGATCGCTTGAGCCCAGGAGTTTGAGGCTGCAGTGAGCTATGATGATGCCACTGTACTCTAGCCCAGGCAACAGAGTGAGACCCTGCCTCAAAAAAAAAAAAAAAAAACTTTTGAATTATTCTTCTGGAAATAAGAAGCAAAAGGACCAATTTGGCATCATAACTTTTATTCTGTAACGCCATAGGCCTAGAAACATCCCAGGCAAATGAAGATGGTCCAAGATTGAAAACCCAACCAAGAAAGGCCACAGGCAGGCATATTATCAGGAAGGCATTTGTATTCCCAGATGGTTTACTTGGGCAGCTGCCTCCCTGGGTTGGAAGGTGCTCTCCTTGGTAGGCTTTCTAGCTCTGTGGATTTGTGTGTTACTGACCTGCACACCTTGTAAGGCCCTTGGAATTAGACGCATGGTTCAGTGTTATGGACCACCTTCGCATCTCTGTATTCTTGCAAGTCATTTCGCCTGCTCCTCTACGTGTAACCAGCAAGCACCTTGACTTCTTCACTATGCTGTGGTTTTCTGGAAGGAAGATCTGGTGGGAACGCGGCTCAGCAGTGAGTGACTGGCAGCAAGCTTTGATTTGCCCTCTGAGCTAAGGGCCAAGATTCTCTGATTGCAGAGTGAACACGTGTCAGGGGGACTCTGATGCAGAGAGTGTCGGCTGTCAGGTGAACTGTCCGTGCTGCCGAGACTGCCTCACCAGGCCCTGCCCTTTCATGATCCCTGACTGCCCAGAGGTCATGAGACAAAATGTTCATGGATGAGGAAGGGAGAAACTGGCATTTGTGGTCTGAGGGCTCTTTCTTGGATGAACCATCTCTCTCTCTTCTCTCCTCAGAGACAAGCGAGACTTTGTATCAGCAGGGGCATCTGCTGGAATTGCTGCAGCTTTTGGGGCCCCGATTGGGGGTACCTTGTTCAGTCTGGAGGAGGGCTCATCCTTCTGGAACCAAGGGCTCACGTGGAAAGTGGTGAGGAGGACCTTCTGTGCAAACCACCTCCTAGGTTTAACCACACCCCTGAAAATTAAACTGTACATCTCTTACTTAGTGCATTTAACAGTAGTTTTGATGAGACTGGGCGGGTTGACTCAATCAGAAATTCCTTTGCTCTAGTGCCCGTAACCTCCAAACCATGGACTTTCTATACTTTTCATATCAATACCTTCCCATCCCTCAAACAGTCAGCCCCACATCAAACTTCTGTTGTCCTCTCTTGATGAACCATCTGACATCAAAACATGAAACGGGCTGTCATTATAAGGTGGGAAGTGACAGGGCCCAAAGTTGAGCCTGGCTCGTACCTGAGAGTACAGTGTCCTTGCCTTTGTGCTGTCCCTTCCTTCTTGGCGCAGGATTTGGTCCATAATAGGCTCTCAGTAAATAGGCTCTCAGAGCAGGCTGCTTGAGCAAAGTCTTCTGAGAGCCCCTGACTTAAAATTTGTCCCACTTGGGGTGTGTCTACTGCAGTTGTTACCAAACACCTGTACCCCAACCTAGATTCCGCATGTCTCTAAGTAGAGTAGCAGTGGGTTTTAGGAGGAAGGGTAGGGGGAGAGTAGGGCGTGCCACTGTTGACCCTCCTTGTCTTTTGTCACCTATCCCCTAGCTCTTTTGTTCCATGTCTGCCACCTTCACCCTCAACTTCTTCCGTTCTGGGATTCAGTTTGGAAGTTGGGGTTCCTTCCAGCTCCCTGGATTGCTCAACTTTGGCGAGTTTAAGGTACGTTTTGTCCTTTCCCCCAGGATTTCTTACTTGACCTGTGAAAATTGATCTTACGTGAAGGGCCAGAGAGAAGTGATTCAGAGGAGTAAGTATAGCTTCTAGCAGAGGCATCTCCCCCTGTAGCCTCTTTTGTGTGCACCCGTGCTTGGGGTGAGAACTCCAGCATGGCCCTGGCTTTTGTAGAAGAGAAGGCAGCCCCGTCTCTTGTTTCTGTCTCCTCCTCTTCTGTCCCTTCCTGTTCTCACGGCTACTGTGGTTTCTCTCTCTCTCTCTCTCTCTCCCTTTCCCCTTCTCTCAGTGCTCTGACTCTGATAAAAAATGTCATCTCTGGACAGCTATGGATTTGGGTCTCTTCGTCGTGATGGGTGTCATTGGGGGCCTCCTGGGAGCCACATTCAACTGTCTGAACAAGAGGCTTGCAAAGTACCGTATGCGAAACGTGCACCCGAAACCTAAGCTCGTCAGGTATCTGCAGTCACCTCCCCCAGCCTGCTGTGGCTCCCTGAGCTTGGTGTGGGCCAGGCCATCTCTCCCGAGGAACAGGCCCTGCCTCCCACACCAGCTTTGGTTTCTCGTCTAAGACTGAGAATGTAAACAGGATCATATGTCTACTCTGTCAGATCAAAAGGCTAAGTCTGAGCTTAATTTATGTCAGATTTGCTGGTTGACTCCCAACCTCTCTTGGCCACTAGGACATGTGAAAAAGTCAGAGGGTCCCTGTGGCCCTGCTGGAGACTTGCCATGGAAGGCCATTTCATTCCTCGGAGAGAGATGATGTGGATGCAACAGCCCACTTCATTGATAACCCACTGTTTATGTATAAATTGCTGGAATACAGCAAGTCAGTGATAAATTTTGCAAATATGTTGACCAACCAGGGGCTGCTGTAAACGCTCTTTGGGGAAATGAGGGTGGAGGGTAGGTAGGGTTATGTTTTTGAGTTCCTAAGACCAAGGCATCTTTTTTTATTGCATTACAACAGCTGTTCTTTGCCTCCTAGAGTCTTAGAGAGCCTCTTGGTGTCTCTGGTAACCACCGTGGTGGTGTTTGTGGCCTCAATGGTGTTAGGAGAATGCCGACAGATGTCGTCTTCGAGTCACATCCGTAATGACTCATTCCACCAGGTAACCCCAGAGAACCTGCTGCCTTTATCCTGTACCCACAAAGAAGAGTCCAGAAATGTATCACTTGCCTCTGTTTAGAGCTAATAGATATGTTGGGTTCATCCTTCCATACCCGTATCAGATTGCTAAAAGACAGAGAAATTTGTAGTCATCGTTTTACCTAAGAGGCTGCACACCAGATGTGTTCTGTCTTTTCCACTTTTGTGAACAACCCTGGCCCTCAGAGGGGAACTCCTATCTGTGGAGCAAAACTAATTGACACAGCAGCTCAGGGAGCTGACTGTTCACTTCTCCAAGCTCCAGTCACTCTCCCACCTCTCCGTGTCTGAAGGAGGCCCGCCAGCCCAGAGGCTTGTCACCCACTGCTTTGCCTTTGTGATTGTGAGAGTCACTCTTAAGATGGAGAGAAAGGAATGCCTGCGTAGGGTGAACAGCGATCCTCTTCCCAGCATCTTCTGGTTCTCAGTGGGTTTGATTCATTTACTGGCACGCATCCTTTCTGCATTTCCCCTTTTCCCTTCTCAGGGATGTGTGGTATTTTCCAGAACCCTTCTCTGAGGAGCAGGGCCCAGGAGGAAGGCAGTACAGCTTACTCCACCCACCCTGTTTTTGGTTTAATCCAGTGGGTGTGAGAGCTAAACCTGGGGTTCAGGAGGTCAGCCAGACATGTGGTTCTGGCCTCTAGGGTGGGGGTGAGTGAGTGTTCTAAGTGCGGTGTGCCTCTGTGTCTGTGGGTTCCACATCCGTGGAGTCAACCAACCATGGATCAAAGTAGTAGGAAAAAACAATAAAAAATAACAACACTACTAAAAAATAATGTGAATTTAAAAATACAGTGTAACAACTATTTGCATGGCATTTACATTGCATTAGATACAAGTAATCTAGAAATGATTTAAAGTGTGTGGGAGGATGTGCGTGGGTTATATGCAAATACTGCATCATTTCATATCCAGGACGTGTGCATCCGAGGATTTGGTTCCACCAGAGGTTCTGGAACCAGTCCCCCACAGATACCAAGGGGTGGCTGTACTCTGTCTCCTTGTTACTTCTAAGTAGCCGCATGAATCTTGAATCTCTCAGAGCCCCTTGGGGCCCTTGTCTTGGAGGGCTGCCTCTTCAGTGTCCCCAGGAACAGTCTGTGAACAGCTAGAATGTATTAGACAGCGGTCGGCAAACTGTGGCCCATGGGCCAAATCTGGTCCTTGGCAACTGCCTGTTTTTATATAGTCCCCAAGCTAAGAATATTAATAGTTTTTATATTTTTAAAGGGTTGGGGTGGAAAAAAAAAGAATATGCCACAGAGACTGTATGTGGCTGGCAAAGTCTAAAACATTTACTATTTGGCTCTTCATGGAAAAGTTTACTGACCCCTGTTACTAGTTATGCCCAAAGCCAGCTCATCACCAGACCAGAATTTTTCAAAATATGCTGTGTTATTGAACACTGATATATATGATTCAAAAACAAAATCTTATGGTCAAGTGGGTTAACCAGAGTTAAGTAAATTTCTTTAATACAGGATATCCTAGGGCCATTGTTCCAATAAGTGTTATGAATGTTTGGCATATTTATTGTGTGCCAGATATTCCACTAAGCACTTCACATAAATGATTTCATTTACTGTTTACCTCCACCATGCTGGCTAGTAGTATTATCTCCATTTTACAGATGAGAAAACTGAGGCAAAGTATAGGTCTTGACCAAGATTATTCAGGTAGTAATATATAGCATGAGAGTAGATATTATTCCCATTTTATAGATGAGGAAACTGAAGCAGCATTAAATGAAATACCTTTCCCAAGGTCACTAGAGAGTGGCAGAGTAGAGTCAAAGCCATCTAATTTTGGAGCCTGTGCTCTGCTTTTAGCAGACGCACTGATTTCCAAAAATTGCTATGATGCTTCTCAATGTGGTTGACTGCAGGAGTCTTTCCAGAGAGCCTTCAGGACTGATGTTCCTCCAGACAGTTTGGGAAACACTGCGTGTGTTGTTTATTAAGCCGTCAGCTCAGCTTGTCCCCTCTGCTCTCCTCTGGGATGCAGGGGCTCTGTGCACATTCCCTCCTTGCAGGCTCTGCCAGTAGAGGGCACTGTCCCGGTTCTACGGCAGCCTGCGTCTGGCTATATTCCCAGCCAGGTTCACCTGGGAGGGTCATGCAGACCGTCACCTAGTGTCATTGTAATGTCCACTAAGGACATCTCTACAGCATCATCAGTAGAACTGAATCCAGGAAAAACCCATATCCTTAACTAGTCTCTGTAATAACACTCCCTATTCGCATGCACGTGGTAGGTGTGAAGTACGACCCTTGTACTGTTGTACACCATCAACTAGAAAATAAGAAACGTCACCTTTGAGACACCTTTGCCATCTAGTGAGAACCAGAATCTCATCTTCTCACACAGAACAATGGCAAGAAAAAGAGGTCTGAAATGTACAGAAATAATCTTTTTCATAGTTTGGGTTCTGTTCATCAGATGGGGTTTGGGAGGAGAGGCAGCTAGGAGCATGGGGTCTGCTCTGCAGGCCTTCTGTGGAGGTGGATTTTATTTTGCAGCAAATTCGGAGCAAAAGCTTTTTCCATTTGGAACCAAAGTTGGGGCTTCAGGTCAAGTGGTGCCCTGGACTCTCATCCCTAAGCACCGGTCAACTCCCAGCCACTTGTCTTTCACCTGCCTCTTCTTCCCACAGTCCTTGGGGCTCTCAGGCCAGGCTTCTGCAGCATCACTCACAACGTCAGCACCAGGAGAGGAAGCGGAGCCAAATCCGTGGTGAATCATAGTTGTACTGACATTTTCATTATGAGTGTGGACAAACAAAGGCCCTCATCCTGAGTCTTCATTCTTTGCATTCAAGATGCAATGAATACAGTATCACAGTTGGCCACTGTTAGTGTAGATCAGTGTTTTGCTGCCTGTTTAATTTATGGGGAAAGTTGTCCAAACACCTTTTTTTTGCCCCAGCTGGAGACATCCTACTTGAAGACTCAAGGCCAGGTGCCCTTTACTGACTTTTTGATTCCTGCTCCTTAGGTCAGAACAGAAGATGTGAATTCAAGTATCAAGACCTTTTTTTGTCCCAATGATACCTACAATGACATGGCCACGCTCTTCTTCAACCCCCAGGAGTCTGCCATCCTCCAGCTCTTCCACCAGGATGGTGGGTACCTGTGCTGCTATAGCCCACGCCTGGGGGATTGTTTTTTTCTCAGACACAGCCAGTCTGACCCTTCATTCTGAGCAAGAATGGGAGTTTCCTTTGTGATACCAACCCAGACAAAAGATTGGTTTCTGCCTCCAGTGTCGGAAGGGGAGCTAGTTGGGGTATAGAAGGACCTGGCAGGAGCTGAGACAGCCCTGTCACAGCTTGCGCTCAGGTGCCTATGGGCTACATCATGAGGCTGGATAGCTTCCCTCCCCCCAGACTGAGGTGGGCCTTGGCAGGCATCGGGTAGTGGGACTCAGGTCGGTTCTTGCCTTGCAGGTACTTTCAGCCCCATCACTTTGGCCTTGTTCTTCACCCTCTATTTCTTACTTGCATGTTGGACTTATGGCATTTCTGTTCCAAGTGGCCTTTTTGTGCCTTCTCTGCTGTGTGGAGCAGCTTTTGGACGTTTAGTTGCCAATGTCCTAAAAAGGTACTGTGTGTGTGTGTGTGTGCGCGCGTGCGTGTATGTGCATATGCACAAGAGTGTGCATTCTGTATCCTCCCTGTACCCCACAACTCACCAGTATGATTCTAAGCCATGTTCTCGGTTTTGTTCTTCACTAGCTACATTGGATTGAGCCACATCTATTCGGGGACCTTTTCCCTGGTTGGTGCCGCGGCTTTCTTGGGTGGGGTCGTCCGTATGACCATCAGTCTCACAGTCATCCTGATCGAGTCTACCAACGAGATCACTTACGGGCTTCCCATTATGATCACCCTGATGGTGAGTGCTTCTCTTCCAGGCCTCTTTCAGGCTCAGGGCCAGGTTCACCCCAAAGGGCCTATTTTTAGGTCTTTGCTTTGTGTTTCAGGTGGCCAAATGGACAGGGGACTTTTTCAATAAGGGCATTTATGATATCCATGTGGGCCTGCGAGGCGTGCCACTTCTGGAGTGGGAGACAGAGGTGGAAATGGATAAGTAAGGCTGTGATTTTTCTCATGTCCTAGTTTGAGAATTTATAAGCTCTGGCCTGTTGGTATCAGGGTAGGAAACAATAACTCATGTTTCTTGGGCTGAAAGACACAGCATGTTTGTTCCTGAGCATGTTTGGGAATGTTGAGCAGCTCAAAGTGGCTGGGAGCTTAGGGGGCAGGGCGGGGACAGAGGGGCACGGTGGGGGCTACAGGAGACAAGGCTGCTTCATGGTTGTGTTTGGCTCCTGTGGCATTCTGGTTAGATATGACGTGAGGTCTCTGGGTCAAGTTTGTGATGTGAGTGAATGTTTAGGGATATACCAAACCCCAGGAGTGAGAACTAGTGTTTTCACGTGTGCCTAACAAAATGTCATACGGTCAGCAGTGATTTTTCTGGGCATAATCACCTGATAACCCACCTAATAATCCATAGATATTTTGGGCTTCCTATGTTTGGATGTCAGGCAAGACCCTCATTGGCTAGTGCAGGGGCCAGCAGCCTTTTCTGCAAAGGGCCAGGGAGTTGATTATTTTCAGCTTTGCGGGCCACATGGTCTGTGTCACAATTCAACTCCACTGTTGTAGCAGGAAAGCTGTGAGCATGACTGGAGTTGATCTGGAGGCTGTGGTTTGCCATCCCCTGATCTAAAGGGCAACCCAAATGTATTTAAAATTCTAGTAGTAGTAGTAGCAATTCAGTGGCGATATGTGGAATGTGCCATGGAATGCCAGGAAGGGGGTAGCCAACCCCGGGCAAGTGGCTGGGGTTCGTGGTGAGGGGATTTTGGTACTGAGCCAAAGGAGGAGCAAAGGCCCACCAGCATGACAAAGCAGGGAAGGGCACTCCGGGCATGGGGAATAGCATGTGTGGAGTGGATGGAAGTACAGAGGAAGGCATTGGGTTTAAGGAACCGCTGGAGATGGTGCAGACAGAGGCCCCAAGTGGTCCAGGCAGTGATGGAGGACCAGCATGTACCCGTCACAGCTTGCACCCAGGGGCCTGTGGGCTCTGTCCTGAGGCTGGGTGGTTTCCCTCCCACCAGACTGAGAGCCAGCGACATCATGGAGCCCAACCTGACCTATGTCTACCCACACACCCGCATCCAGTCTCTGGTCAGCATCCTGCGCACCACCGTCCACCACGCCTTCCCAGTGGTCACAGAGAACCGGGGCAATGAGAAGGAATTCATGAAGGGCAACCAGCTCATCAGTAATAACATCAAATTCAAGGTAAAGAAAATAGCCTTGAGAGGAAAGGTGGGTGCCAGAAGACAAGTGGCCCCAGGTGGTTACACTGCTTAGGGCTTGCCACGCCCCCTGGCTGGAGTGGACTTGGTTGGCTCTCATTATGCGTGACATTAAGTGTAGATTTGACAGCGAGGACGGACTTTATTAGGCCATCAAGACGTGTGTTCATTCTTGCTGCAGTAAGCACACAGACAGACTTTTTTTTTTTTTTTAAATCAACAGGTTTCATTATTCATTATTTATCCTCAGGGAGGGTTCTAGAGTTGCCAACAACAGAAATGGACTTTGACCTACTTAAGAAAGAAAAAAGGATCACTTGGAAGCTTCGGGACTGACAGGAAAGCTAAAGAACCAGAGCTGGGGTGCTTTGGGGATGTGTGTGCTGGGTCTAATGGACCCCCTTTGGGGAGCCAGGAGGAATGTGCATGGCTGTTCTCTGTCCTTGGGTTCCTCCGGATCAAATTCCAGGAGAGGGAGAGTCCCAGTGCCTCACTTGGTTGTGTTGCCCACCCCTTGGCTTTGGGGGTAGGTGCATTGATTGACAGTCCTACCGAGACAGGACGCAGGAGGGCTTCTTCCCCTCTGGACAGTTGAGGTGCTCTCCCCAAATCAATGGAATGGGGATGTTGGGCCAACAGAAACTGCGAGGTCTGCAGCCCAGTCCTAGGGCTCTGGCTCCGCTGAACCACGAACCACTGTGAGAATTCCTTGCAATGCATTGGTGCTGCTGCATTGGTGTGCCCATGTACAGCAATCTGTGGCCTCCTTATAGAAGCCTCTGTCGTCATCACCCCCCACCCCAATCTGCAGAAATCCAGCATCCTCACCCGAGCCGGCGAACAGCGCAAACGGAGCCAGTCCATGAAGTCCTACCCGTCGAGCGAACTGCGGAACATGTGTGATGAACACATCGCCTCTGAGGAGGCAGCCGAGAAGGAGGACCTCCTGCAGCAGATGCTTGAGAGGAGGTGAGCACGGGTGGCTGAGCGACCAGGGGCCACGGCAGAGCAGCCCTTAGCTCGGGTGGTGTTAGGTAGTTCCTGAGTCTCTCGGGAATTTGGGGAGTGGGTTGGGGGCACAGATGAAGCGGTCCTGCTGAGGGTATCCTAGGCAGCATCTGGTTTTTGTGTAACAGATACACTCCCTACCCCAACCTGTACCCCGACCAGTCCCCAAGTGAAGACTGGACCATGGAGGAACGCTTCCGCCCTCTGACCTTCCACGGCTTGATCCTTCGGTCACAGCTTGTCACCCTGCTTGTCCGAGGAGTTTGTTATTCTGAGAGTCAGTCGGTAAGCCTCTTTTGCTAGCATCGAGATTCTGGAAGGCAGGAGGGTGGTAGGAACACGGTCCCTGCACTTCAGGGAAAGAGAGGTGGGGCTTTGAGTGTTCGTTTGTCAACGTTGCTGTCGTGTGGAGTGGCACATGCAGCCTCATGGCTCCTCTGCAGCTGTCGGTGTCTCCAGGTGACGCCCAGCAAGGGGACACGTGCATCAAGGGGAGTTGGGGCCCTCTGTGTGGTCTTCACTTAGTCTCTGCACCATGGGTCATGTGTTCTGCTGGCCTGCAGGCTTTTAATGCAATTTCTATATTTTAATTTCTAGTATGAATGAACTTTCCTACATGTGTATTATCAGAAGAAATACCGTTCTTCCTGTCTGTTCCACTGCAGTTCTCTTTCCTTTCCTGTTTGGCTTTTAGAGATGAGCAGGGGTGTGTAGGGTATATTTGAAGTGGTCCCTGTGGCCACCTGAGCCCCACTCAACCTCACACACTTCATCTCTTTAGAAGGACATGGACAAAGTCACCCAGAGACCTCATTTCCAAACAGGTTCTCCAGGTTGGGGTCTTGGCTGTGGGAGGTGGGCCTGAAGTCACCCATGGTCCGATTGGCCTGCAGGAGAGCAATTAACATGGGGTGAGGCTCAAAGGGCCTGGCTGGAGGTGGGGTAGAAGGTGATGTGCAGCACAAGGGCACGAAGTCCAGAATGTGGGCCAGATCCCGGAGGGCCTTGCCTGCATGCATAAACCAGCCAGGCCTGGCCTGATAAAGGACAAGGAGGCTGGTGGTACCCTGTGGGCAGTGGGTGGCACAGTGGGGAAAGTTGTGTAAAGGTGAGGGTGTGCAGAGTGGAGTTGGGGAGGAAGATCCTGCTACAGGAGTGCTGTGACCAGTGCTTGTGGTCACTGTGCCCAGCCTGAGAGCCTTTGGTGGTGGCCGCATGTCTAGTGACAGCCGCAGTGAGAACCGAGGGAAAGTGCAGGAGACTTGGAGTGGAGGAAGAGTAGCAAAGCTAGCACCACTCTCCTGTGGCTGCTGTATCAAATTGCCACAAACTGCGTGGCTTGAAACAATGTTTATTCTTTCACAGTTCAAGGCCAGAAGTACAAAGTCCAGGTGCCACCAGGGTCTTGCTCTGAGGGCTCTAGGAGAGGACCATCCTTGCTCTTCCTAGTGCACGGGGGCTGCCTGCATGCTTGGCACTCCTTGGCTGTAGACACGTCACTCCAATTTTACCTCTGCTGTCACATGGTGTTCTCCTTGTGTGTGGTCTCCCCTTTTGTGAGGACACTTGTCCTTGGATTTAGGGTCCACCCTAATCACACATGACCTCATCTTAATTTTAGTACATCTGCAGAGACCCTATTTCCAGTGATGTCACGTTCATAAGTACTAGGGCTTAGGACTTGGCCGTATCTTTTTGGGGGATTCAGTTCAACCCACAACTGCTAGAATTAGCACTTTCCTCATTCAGACTTCAGAGTAACCCATTTGCATCTTGCAGATGAAGAAAGAGAACTTCAGGGAGATTAGAGTGCCTAGGGTGACACCAGTAGGAATTGGCTGAGAACTGGCTTTGGATGGAGGTGTCTCATTCCAGAGCACCTGCTGCTGGCCATGGCTCTGTACTGCCTCCCTCTCAGCAGGGGTGGGACATAAAGGGGGAGGGGCTCTAAGTGAGACTTAGGGCCTCTAAGTCTGCCAGCTGATGCTGCTCAGAGCAAGGACAGGGTCTTGGTTGGAATTGCAGAGCGCCAACCAACCCCGCCTTTCCTACGCCGAGATGGCCGAGGATTACCCGAGGTACCCCGACATCCACGACCTGGACCTGACGCTGCTGAACCCACGGATGATTGTGGTGAGAAGGGCTTCCCCCCCACTCCCCCATCCCGTCTGTCCTGTGCAGAACGAGGCCCATCTATGCCGTTGGTGTCTCAGGCTGCACGTGACATGTGCTGTCTCTTCTGTAGGACGTCACCCCGTACATGAACCCTTCACCCTTCACTGTCTCACCCAACACCCACGTCTCCCAAGTCTTCAACCTGTTCAGAACAATGGGCCTGCGCCACTTGCCCGTGGTGAACGCAGTGGGAGAGGTGAGTCTGAGTCCGGGTGGAGATCAGAGAAGCCGACCCCTGCCCCCAGCCAGAGCTCTTTGGGTCTGGGCCTATCAGCAGGAGGGAGCATCAGAATCCCACAGGGACACAGGGGTGGGGAGGAGCTGGCTGGGCCGTGTGGCTTTGAAAACTCTCCGCCTTGGCCTCCCGGCTGTTTGGGACCCTGTCCCCTGCCTTGCCAGCAGATGACGCCAGTGTCCCAGTGGCCTGCCTTTCTGCCTGCAGAACCGGGCAGGGCAGTCTCTTCTCCCTAAGGTGTTTCTCTTCACTCCTGACCCCTTCTTTGTGTTCCTTAGTTCCCCATCTGTTACGGGGATTCATAACGTTAAATGAGAGAATTTCAAAATATTTTGAGTTTTACAAAGATACAACGTCCAGTAATGATTGCAGCAGACTCTCATCTGTTCTTTTTGGAACTTCATTTTTTTCTTATTACACAAGTATTATTTCATTGCAGAAACATATGAAAATACAGATGAGCAAAAAACAAAAACCAAACCCTCATCCCTGCCCTGCAGAATTAGCCGTGTTCACTTTTCAAGGCATGGCCTTTCAGTCTTTCCTGTGCGTCCACTCGTAACCCGACACGGCACAGCTTGCTCCTGTGCAGGTTTAGTTGCAGTAGATTAAATTGTGTTCCTTGAAACATAATTGCCAACTACACTGACAAATTCTAACACAGTTTATGATATGACTTTGGGGTACCCCACATCAGTGACAAGCGGAAACCACCATAAACTGTGACAAATGACTCGTAGGTCGTTCTGCAAGGTGGTGAGTATGAGATGCGGCAGGGATCACGCCCTCAGAAGCCTCCAGGGGCCCCACCTCTTGCACGTCTGTGGAGCAGGCTGGGCATGATGGGAGCTAGAGCTAGAGCACGTGCCCTGTTTACGAATGTTCCAGTTCAGATGTTAGCTGGCCCCACCCTCTTTTTGGAGCTAAACTTGTCTACTTGGCCTCTAGTTTATGAGCTCTGGTTATCTGTTTATCCTGGTCATGCCATATCTGGCCCTGCACTGGTCCTCTCTCTCCCCCCACATTCTGTGACAAACTGATGGGGCTGGCTCTTCTCACCCCTGTTCTTGCCAGTGGATTTTATCCTGCAGGTGACTTGGGTCTTTTTCTCCTTGTCCTAGATCGTTGGGATCATTACACGGCACAACCTGACATATGAATTTCTGCAGGCCCGACTAAGGCAGCACTACCAGACCATGTGACAGGCCAGCCCACCCTCTCCCGGGGCTTTCACTCTGGCCAGCATAGCTGGCTGGAGCTGTCCCAGGGCATGGAGGATTCCTGGTCACCCCCCTCTCAGAAAACCTCGACCCATTGAACACTTTGCTGGTTGGAGAACCTGGGGATGGTTTGCATCTGTCGGAGTTTGGACTTTTCTAACTTCCTCAGCAAGTATCTTCCCATTTCCTGCTCCCCATGTTCCTACCATCCAGTGTTTGCACAGGCCCACTGCAGTCCCCACTAGAGTCAGGACCAGAGATGGAAGTTGGGCGCACCGCTGGGGTGACACTCCGAGCAGTGTTCCTGCCCCGTCTTTGCTGCTTTCCTAGAGAACCCAGCTGTTGCCTTAAATGTGTGGGTGGGACTTTGGCCAAGGCAAACACTGGGGAGGGGGAGTGCAGTGCAGTGCGCCAGTTGCAAAATTCAGTTAATGACTAAATTTAGGAATTGGGCACTGAGAAAATTCTCCATGTTTCAGGGAGGGCTTCCTTGGTTGGGACTGTTAATTCGGTATCTTCTCTAGTTCATTTTAAGGGACTGTTCTGCTTCCTAGGTGTGAGCGGGTGCTCCAGTCTTGCTCCTGTGGTTTGAATCTCCTTAGAACCACCACCCACCAGAAGGACAAAGCATTAAAATCCCACTGATAATCTCTGAAAGATAAATCTGATAAGAGGGTCAGATTTCCATCCACCTAGTTTGTAACATTTCAGCTTTCTTCCCATTTCTAAATTATTCGTGGTCTCCTATTAACAGATTTCTACCTTGATTCTTTTCATCTCCATGAATTACTAAACTTTCCTTAAGATTTTATCCTGTCTTCCTGGTGAAACAGCCACACCTCGAAGGGTTTTCGTGTCACCTGCCAAAGTTAGCTAAAAGATAAAGATAAAACAGCTTCACTAAACTCTGGGGAATGGTACCATTTTTTCCAAGATGGAAAGGAGGCAACTCCTGAGCCAGTGACCACTAAAAGGTACATGTCATGATGAAGAAGATGGTTTGTTCGAGGAAGAGGGTGTCTGCCCTTCACAGACATCTCTCTCTCCCTTGCTGTTAGCCTTCCCCAGCCTACACAGAAATTCAGGAAGGTCTGCCACACTGCAGGGAGGTGTGGAGGGGGAGGTGCTCCCTGCCAGCATGCCCTGCAGGTTTTAGTATGAAACATAGGAACTGCCCCCCTCTTTCAGTGACTTCATTTCTGTCCAGGCTGGTTGGTCCCCTCTCTGACTAGGCACCCAAAGTGAGCACCCAGGCATCAGGCATTTGCACATATTTCCCCCCAACTTCTATGTGTTTATCAGCATCTTAGTCCCATCAGGCGCCTCTTGGGCAGACATACTTTGGGACTCAAGATGGCATTTGTTTGCATTTAGTTTTTTTCAAACCATGGAAGTTGCCTGCCAGCCTTGGTGCCTGGCCCTGGCAGTGCTGCTCTCTTACCCTTGGCCTCACACTGACTTCCTGGGCCAGTACTGCCTTTCAGCCTGGGGTGGGTGTCAGTCCTGGCTTTGCCAGTCCAGGCCTTGTGCGGAGCACGCTGTAGGGGGTGACTGCACCTCAGTGAGGGGCTCTGGGACCTTTTCCAGCCGACTGTGCCCTTCCTTTTTCTTCATTTCCTTGCCTCTTTGACCAAAATTACTTTGACTCCTAAATTTTTCAGTTTCTCTGGATGCACCTGACTTGTGAAGTGGGGATGATACTCCCAATAAATAGTTCAGGAAATCACGAGGACCAAAAAGGCAAACCCTTTTAAATGTGATTGTGTTTGACGAGCTGCCGCTTTATTTTGTGGTGGTGTTCAGAGCTGGACCACGTTTCTTCCTTTTGTCAAGAAGGAAACCAGTCGTCCAAGTCAGGAGAGTGGCATGGCCACCCATCACAGACAGTTCCACTCTCTTTCCACCCCTTCCTGGAATTGGCAGAGCTAATGCCCTGCAGGAGGACCCCTGGCCTCTGGAGGGCTGGGTCACTGGCCACTTGCCTCGAGGCTGCCACTGGTGAATGTTGTTGGAACTTATCCCTCGTGCACATCGTGTTGTGTTTAAGTCACTGGATATTTTGTTCCCATCAGTTTAGCCCAGAGATAGACAGTAGAATGCATTTGCTTCCCTCCCCCTTAACCGACTGGATGGCTGCCAAGGAGGACCCAAACCCAGGCCCCTCTGCAAAGGCACGTGGTTTCTTCTCCTTTCTCTGCATCTGCCCTTTCCAGATAAGCCCAAAGACAACACCTTCTCCACTTGTGACGAGTAACTGTAAGCTTTGCTGCTTCAGTCTCTGTACATTAGAAAGCAGCGTTTGCAGCATGTCACCTATTACCTGCCCCGTCAGCTACCAGTGATAAAACACCTCAATAAAACAACAATCCCCAGAGGGGAGTCTGGGGGTGGTTAGAGGTGGTTTTCTGTATTTTGTCTCCAGCGTGGTGTTCCGTGGCTCCCCAGCTGGGGCGATTAGGGAGCGGGGCGAACAGGACCCTGTTCCTGACCATGGGGCCTTCGCACTCTGGGGGATGATTTGCTCATGACCTCGTCTAACTAATAGTTCCCAGCTGGAATGGACACTTGCTTGGCCCAGCCTACCAGATGGACATTTCTGATGCAGAATTGTGCACTGACATGGCCCTGGGTGACAAGAAAACTGAAAAGGCCAGAGCGACCCCCTGGGCCCTGCAGTGTTGACGTGCAGTATTGCCCCTGCTCCTGTGGACCTTGCTCATTTCAACAGTTGCGGCTTCCTTTCTTCTGTTTGCACTGTTTATATGGTAATGTTAGCTAATCCAACTGTGTATATAAATTGTATTTTTTTTTAATTTGTAAAATGCTATTTTTATTTGAACTTTTGGAGCTTGGAAGTTCTCGTTGTAACTGTAACATGTCAGAATAAAATATCTCCATCTGTCTCCTTTAGCCTTTTATCTCCACAGTGCTTTCTTCCAAGGGTTCTTGGTTTTTATTTTACTTCCTCTCCAGTGTGTAAAATTACAGCACTAGGAAGTAGTTCTGTAGCTCACATCTCCCCTTATGGAGCTGCCCAGCAGGGCTCTTCATTCACAGGGTCCACTTATCCATATTGGGCAGCTACCTTAACAAGACTGAGTTTAGTCCTGTGGGTCTTAGCAAGAGTCACTAAGTCACCACTGTTTTTTTTTTTCTTTCAAATGAGCGCTGTTCCATCTTGTTTGCCGATCCTGTCCTGTGAAAGCCCCCCTTCCTGCCAGTGCCTGCTTCCCGGAGCACCAGATGGAGAAGCACAATCTCCTCACAGTGCTGTACTTAGGAACTTACCCCACAAACAGAGTCCTCTGATGTCCAGCCAGAAGAAAGGAAATCAGTGCTGGGTCTGCAGGTAGTAAGACCTGGGGCTAGCTTCTGTCTGTGCCATCTGCCTTTGCTGTTATTCACTTGCTTTTGGTTTTGCAAGAAGTGTGACTTTCTCTCTCTGATCTGCCCCAACTTGCCATTCCATCAGGCTTAGAAATAGTCTCAGTCAATCCAGGCTCTTCTGCCTGTCCCCTGGTGTCCTCTAAGTTCCGGGGGCATTTTCTGCCGTGGGTAGTTGTCAATTTCAGTCAGTTCCATTCCGTGAGAATCCTGTGTTACGGTGGCAGCTTGGAGTGTGCCCAACTACACTCTTTCCCCTCCTAGCAGCACATGCCCCCAGTGCCAGACCTCAGGAGCCAAGTTTGGACAGGTTCGTCTCTCTTGCCCTCATTAGCGTTCACTGCTCCCTGGTTTTCTGCCCTTTGGGATTTGAAGCCTGAGTAAGGAACGTGTTGATTGGAGGTGGTGAGATTAGAGCTGTCCCACCACCTCCGCCCTTACCATCAGCTCACTTGGGGCCTCCCCTTGTCTCTACAAGGAGCAATTGCTCCTTTGTTTCCTCTTTTCCCAATTTCCATACAAGACCAAGACAGTTTGACCAACATGGATGGAGTATCAACTGGGAGTGCTGAAGGGAGTTTGCAGGCTAGGGACATGGACACACAATTGCATACAAGTCAACTCATATCATAAGTTACATGTAAAATGCCTCCCATGAGGAGACTAATTTGTACGGGGCTCATGGCATCAGGGAAGGCTTCAGGGAAGAAGTGTCGTTCACAATGAGCGTCAAGGAATGAGGACAATGTCCTCGGGAGGCCGGGATAAGGGGCAGCCCAGGTGGAAGAAGCCGCAGAAAGAAGAGCACAGATGAGCGCTTGTGGGTGGCTGGGTGGGTGGGGTGTTGAAGGGTCACAAAATCTCAAAGTGGGGTCTGAAACGGGGGCAGGTGGGGAAGACAGTTTAGAGTTCTGTTCCCTGTTTTAAGGTGAACTTAGTACCTGGTATTTTCTGCTTAGGACAACACCCTTTTCAGAAGTAGATACAAAAAAGCTGCATCTTTTCCAGCGGCTCTCACCTCAGTAAAATACAAGTCCAGGCCTCTTGGACCCAAAGTAGGAAGAGACCATGGCTGTTTTCCAAAGACGTGTCAGTGCACAAAAGGCACATAAACTTGCCGTTTGTCCACGTAGCAAACATTTTGTTTCTTCACTTTGCTCAGCTTTTAAATGCAACACTGCCTACTCTTTTCAAAACTAAAAATGCAATTCACTTAGCTGCAGCAGCTAACCCTCTCAAAACGTATCGGAGAAAATCTAGTTAGTACTCTCATTTTCTAAATGTGCCCCCGCCAAAAGAAACCACACAAAAAAAAATCCCTGTAACCAAAAAGCACTAGGAGTGCAAAAATTGTCCACTGAGTACAAGCAACATTAGATGTAACCAGGAAAAGTCCAGATGTTGGTGAATTTCCTTTTCAATAAATAAGTGCCTTGAATGTGAGCCAATCTGATTAAAAATAAATGCCCCTTTGGTCTCCTGTGGCTTTTTCAGGATCTGTGCCTGTGGCTGGAAGGAAAGGCAGAGCAGGTTGAGAACTGCAATTTGAGCCGCCCACCCAGAAACAAAGAGGAAGGGAGGGAGAAAGAAGCTGAGCATTCTTTGCTCTGACGGAGGGTGAGATGACGAGGAGTGTTGGGCCGAATTCTCATCCCCCTGGATACAAAGGAATCACACCAACGGGCGCCTTTGTCTTCTGTCCATGGTGCTGACGTTTATTCACTTTCAAACCGCTTTCAGTAACAGGTGAGGGTCTACCCTAAAATTTAATGCATGGGGTTGGAGAGGCAGGGAAGCCACACTTAAGCCACTGTATCTACAGTTAGCATAAAATGTGAGAAATGTGGACAAGAAGCTGCAGCTCGAACAGGGGGCTCATCACAACTCGGCTGGATGGCGGTGGGATGAGACAAAGTTGTGTGAGAGACCCCAGGGGATGACAGTCTCTCGCCTCTGCCCGGCCCGGCCGGCCTTTTGCTCCCTGGCTGTTATCTCCGGTACTACAAAGAGAACACAAACATTCGGCTTGGAGATCTGACTCTGCTGGAAAAGTCAGCTTCACATTCGACTGTGCCACACCTCTCAACCACAGACCAGCCACTTCCCCCCAGCCCCCACTGCAGCCTGAGGACCCTCTGAGTTTCACACACTGGTAAACAAAGTTACTCATCAAAGCTAATTTCATTTACTTTCACTTAAATCCTTCAGGATCTTGCAATTCTGGAGAGGAACATGAACTGCCAATCAGCAGTGCAAAGGTGGCCTGGCCCTGTGGATGTTTTAATTTCCCAGTGCCAGTGGAAGGAACTTTTTGTTTTGACATTTTCTCAACAGGTTGTGGCTAAGGGTGGTGGATGGCATTGTCCTGGGACCCATGGGGCACCCACTAAGTTGGGGCAGAAATTTCAGAGGGAGTAAGCTTAGTCCCTTTCCTGCTGGAGGTGTCCCCTGGTAGTGTCCTTTGGCGAGGTCTGACCCTCAACAAAACCACAATTTTCAACCCCCCCACCCCGTTTCCACCCCCAGTTCCTCTTACCCGGAAGCTGTTGCAGCCCAGTCCACTCTGGGCTCCAATCCTGTCGATCCTGCCCCCAAAGCAGCTGGACCTCCGCAGGCTCCGAGGGGCAGCAAGCAGCGCTCTCAGCTTGCTTTTCAGGAGGGCAGATCTGTCGGAGGAGTCCCAGGGGCCCCGCCCGAGGGCACCCCCATCTCTCTGGGCAGGGATGACCTCCCCAGCCCAGGGGGGCACCTCAGGGAGGGGGCTGAGAGCTGCTGCAGCTTCATCATTCTGCTCACTTAGAACTTGCGGAGGCACGACCTCATCTTCTAAAGGCATCTTGTCCTCCAAATGGTCCAGCAAATTCTTTACAAAAGGAAAATACAAGGAAAGGGAAAGGCCTCATTGACTTGGGGAAAATCAAGAGGAATGGGCACAGTATCACTTCCCTGATCCCAGACCGTGCCCCCTTTCCTGACCCTACCTTGAAATCCATCAGGTCTGCGTTGGACATGGCATTGTACATGGGGTTAGCTTCAGATTGACCTGGGAGCTGAAAAGCCAGAAAGAGGAGGAAGCCCACAGTGATGGTGGAGAAGGAGACCATGCTGGTGATGGTCAAGGAGCGATCAGGTGCTTGCTGCCTCTCGTCTCTCTTCTCTGGCTTCCTTCTCCCAGCCTTCGTCCGTCCCTGTTTCCCAGCTGCCCAGCGCTTCCTCTTTTTATAGCCCCCCAGCTCCCCGAGCGCGCAAGAGGGACAGAACCCTCCCCATTCTGTCACTTGCAGCGATAAAGCGGCTGAGTGAGGAGCCAGCAGAAGATGCCCTTTTAAAGTTATCAGTCCAGCAGGGCTTGTCGCAGCCCCTCTGCCTTGGGCAGCCCAGCGGCCCCCCAGACCCTCGGCTGCAAGAGCCACATTCTTGCTGACTTGCCTCGAGAGGCTCCCACTTCAAAGGTGTGAGAAGAGCAAAAAAGAGTCCTTGGTTATCTCACCGCCCTGCCTCAGGATTCTTTCTCCTCGACACTGGGACCCATGCAGGGAAGCAGAGGGTGACGGTTGGCATCTGCCCAGCTCCCCCAGTTTGTTTGTGGCTCAGCTGTCAGGAGCTCCAAATAAGGGCGGGAGAGGAGGAAAGAGCAGCAGGCGGCAGCTTGGGACAAATGAGCCCGGATGTGGGAGCTGGCCTCACACCTGCCTTGCTGCCCTGTGGGCAGACCCTGCCCCTGGCAGTCCCTCTCCGTGGCCAGGTGAAAGGGAGTTATTTTGCAGAGTAAATTGTTAAGTCAGCCAGGAACCAAATGTGATGACACCCTCAAGAATTTGGCTCCCAAATATGAACACCAAGGAAAGTGGGGGGACACAATCACTTCAAAGCTCCTCCTTCACACCTCCCACAGCCCACCTCCAGGGTGTCGAGGGGGCTTAGCAGGTGCCACCGCTTTCATTTCTTCCCTTGCTGGTTATAGAAGCTCGTTTTCTTTGAGTCTGAAGCTCGCAGTGCCCCCTTCCCAGGAAAGCGTCCGTGGTGAGTAGGCCGATGGAGGGAGGGAGGGGGCCGAAGGTGGCAGTTTCCCCTGATGCCTTCCACGTCTTTCCCCAAGGCCAGGCATATGACTGAGCCACCAAGGCCTCAGTTTCCCTGGCCCCCAAAAGAGGCACCGAGGCTGTCCACACTTAATGAGTGGCCTCCATTTGCTAAGCACTGGACTCAATGTCAGCCATCACCATCCAATGCAACGTATACTGGGCTGGAAACACTAAATTTGAGGAGTTGAGAGATCTGCACTGTCGCCCAAAACAAACCAGTTGCATACATCTTCAGGGCTTTATTTTCTTCATCTGTAAAGTGAGGAAAATGTAAGAACCTGCCCTGCCCACCTCTCAGGGTTGTCCTGGGGCCCAAAGGAGCTAAGAAGTGTAAATGCATTTTCAAGTGCGCAGTGGTTGCCTTCATTGCCCACTCACAATGTGCCAGGCACTGTGCTGAGAGCTGTATGTGGATAATTTCATTTTTATCACCACCCCCAGGAGGTAGGTAGCATTGTCTCCATTTGGGGAGGGACAGAACTGAGCCTGAGAGGCTGTCATTTACCCAAGGCCAATGAGCATGTAAGTGGCAGAACAAGAACTAGTGTCCTAAGTCTGACACTAACATCTGTATCCTAACCCATTTCCCGTAGAGTGCTGCCTCTTGGCCCTTTGGCTGCATTCCCCGGTTAAACACACCCCCATCCCCACCTCTCAGATGCCCCTGAGCAGTTCCTGCACCTCCCCATGCCCTGGGCTGGAGCCTGGCATAGTAACCAAGTCTGCGTGTGTTCGGCCACTCTCTCCTTTCAGCCTATCTCAAGGAAAGGGCTACATCCAACCCCCAGGACCTATTTCCACACCTAACATGTTTTAATCTATTCCTTGGAAGCTCAGAAAATGTGTGTTGAATGACCAGGTCTGTCCTGGCCAGATCCATCCCCAGCTGTGCTGACCTCTTGGTTGACCAGATGAAGAGGCTTTTCTGTAGCCATAAGGCTGGAAATCAGGGCAGTAAGTGGCCAGAGGTCAAAGATGTGTCCAGGGTGATATTATCCTAAGATGGAAGGGAAAAAGGGCCCTTTTCAGCAAGCTTGGAGTTTTGGGCACCTAATTTGGGTCAGTCAATCTCAACTTGAAATTTGAATTGAGTGCAATTCTAAGTAGGAGCTCTGGGGGCAAAAATTTATTGTATCCTGACGAGTCCCTGGAATGTGCTCACAGTTTAATTACAAGGTTGGCAGGGTTATTATTAGCAAAGAGGATTCAGTGAGCAGCTACCCTGGGGGGAGCTCCCGCTCCTTGCTATGTGCGTCACACACTGTCTCCTGGAGATGCCCTTTGAGACAGGCCTTTGTTGCAAGCCAAGACTTCCGTAGCAGGTGGCCTCTGGGCTGCTGCTGCTCCTCTGTCCTCAGCCTCTTCTGAAGTCTGTAGGTGGCCCAGGGAGAAGCAGAAGTCCTGTCCAAGGTTCCAGGAAGAGCATTTCAGAATGTGCCCGCCTGCTTTTATTAGAGTCACTTTTCCTTTTCCAGAGTGAGACTGGAGTGGGCCGTGTGTGTTACTTGTTGAGTTTCTTCCATTAGGACTTTTTTTTTTCGATGGGGGGAAGAGAAAGGATATCCAGTTGCGCCGCCCTGAGGGTTTTGCATAGAACTGGCATCACCTCCTGCAGGATACAGGGCCTAGCAAAGACACAGACAATCCGCAAAGGCGCTTACCCCAAATCTTAGCAAAGCCTTTGACCCGAGCCTGAATCGGAAAGTGGCTTGACGCAGTTTCTCTTCATTTCCCTGCTCAACTTTGGGGGTGTTTGGAAGCCCACCTGCGGGAGTGGGAGGAGAAGGGCAGCCGGCACGGGCAGCCAGGCCTGCCCCCCACTGCTCCTACCAGCAGAAAAATCGAAAGCGTTTTTTAAAGAGCGTTGCAAATGGGCAGGAGAATCCAGAATTTTGTTGTCTCCAGTTTCTAGCCCAGAGTCTGGTTTTATGACTCTTCATGGGAAGGCTGTGGCTGCTGCAGGGAGGCCCGGAGTGTGCAACGTCCCACATGTGCAGAACATTCATGGCATGATTCTGTCTGACCCAAATGGTCTAAAGCAGAAGCCCCGGTTGGGAGAAATTGGTAAGACGCTGTTATATATTTAGGGATGTTCGTTTCTGACTTTGAAAACAATGTTTTGTTTCTTTGGTACAATATGGAGGTCATTGGGGGCTGGAAATTGGGGACAGGCTCCCTAGAAAACAAAGCCCAGGGCAAAAAGTTCACTTGCTAAACCTTTACGGGGGTTCCTGTTTAAGGAAAGCAAGAGTGGGGTGGGGGGAGGGGAAGTGAGGAAATGTGTTAGTTAGCTGCTGCTGTGTAACAAATTACCCCACACCTTAGCCACTTAGAACAACACACATCTATTATCTAATAGTTTCTGTGGATCAGAAATCTGGCCCTGCTTGGCTGGGTGTCCCTGGCTCAGGGCTCTCTCAGGCTGCAATTAAGATGTTGTCTGGAGCTGCAGTCACCTCAAGGCTTGGCTGGGAGAGGATCTGCCTTCAGGCTCATTCCTGTGGCTGTCAGCAGGCCTCAGTTCCCTGCTGGCTGTTGGCTGGAGACATTAGTTCCTTGCCATGTGGGCCTCTCCATAGAGAAGCAACCAATTTCCATTAGGTCAAGCAAGAGAGTGCACGAGAGAAGTCATAGAAGCCATGGTCCCTTTGTAACCTAATCTTGGAAGAGACACCCATCATATTTGCTGTTCTGTACTGTGTTCATTAGACGTGAGTCACTGGGTCCTGCTCACTCTCTAAGGGGGGGATTATGTAGGGGCATGAATACCAGGAGGTGGGGGTCCTTGGGACCATCTCATGCCCACACAGGTAAAGAAGGAGGGAGAGCAGGTAAGTATAAGGTGATATGTTGCCTCGCTGGCCACAGCTTTGCAAAAACACCTTAGTGAGGTCTCCAGAGAGCCTCGTGGAGTAGAGCACCTGGAGCAGTTGGGGTGGAGAGAAGAAAATGACGCTGGTGCATCAGTGCCCTGTGGCTGCTGTAACAAAGTACCACAAACCTTGGGGCTTAGAACAACAGAAATTTATTCTCTTATAGTTCTGGGGGCTGGAAGTCTAAAATCAAGGTGTTAGCAGGGTGTTGGCTCCCTTTGAAACCTGTAAGGAAGGAGCCTCCCTGCCTCTTCCTGCTTCTGGGGGCTGCCAGCAATCCCTGGTGTTCCTGGGCTTGTGGTTGCAGCACTCCAATCCCTGCCTCCATCATCCCAAGGCCACCTTCCCTCTCTGTGTCTCTTCTCTTCTTTTTTTTTTTTTTTTTGAGACAGTGTCTTGCTCTGTCACCCAGGCTGGAGTGCAGTGGCATCGTCATAGCTCACTGCAACCTCAAACTCCTGGGCTCAAGCGATCCTCCTGCCTCAACCTCCCAAAGTGCTAGGATTACAGGCATGAGCCACTGCGCCCGGCCTCTTCTCCTCTTCTTATAAGGACACCAGTCATATTGTATTAGGAGCTCACCCTACTCCAGTATGACCTCATGTTAACTAATTACATCTATAATAATCCTACTTCCGAGGGTTCTGAGGTTCTGGGTGTTAGGACTTCAACATACCTTTTGTGGGGACATAATTCAGCCTGTAACAAGCACTTGATCTGTAGGCCCCTTTCCATCTCCTGTCTCGCACTGGTCAACACGCCACCCCCACCCCACGGCCACTGACTCCTGCCCTTCTGGGCTGTGTTACTCAGATCCTTCGGGCAGTGACCAGGGAAACCAGGGATTCCTCAGTCCAGTCCTCCCACGAATTGGCTTGGCAATCTGTTCTTGCCAGTTGGCACCATTTGTGGGGGCATTTTGTTATAGGAGGGGGGATGGTGGGAGGGGGCAGACAGCAGCTACGGGTGCCATGTTGGCCATTGCTCGAGCTGCATTTGCTGGGGAGCCAGAGGCACAGGCCGGCCAAGCAGGTGGGAGGCAGCACTTGAGGTGGCTTCAGGACACCACTGTATCCCAGCACCTAGTACAGAGCTGGCGCCGCACACTGATTCTTTAGGAAATATTTTCTGAAGGACTGAACCAACAAGTTTGCCTTCAGTGCCTCTCCTACCCCCACCTTCCTAAGTATATCTGAGTGCCCACCACTGTACCTTGCCCTCCCTGGGGACCTCACAGGGAGGGGGTATCACTCTCCAGCTGAAGCATGCATGTTCTGCTCTCTCCCCTGATGCAGAAAGAACCAGATCAGGGAGCCTAGAGTGGGGAGGCCAGTTATTGAGTGGTGAGGGCCAAAACCAGGAAGAAGAGCGAAGGATCGTGTGCAGGAGACGCTACAAGGAAGGAGGCAGCGGGCATCGTGCCTGCTTGGGCGGTCCAGCCAGAGAAGAGAGTCAAGGAAGATTCCAAGGGCTCAAGTTATCAAGGGTGGGGCCCTAGGGGAAGGTTGAATCATCTGGGAGTGCCTTAGTTTAGGTTCTCCTGAACCTGAGACAAGGATTCACACGTAAGTGGTTTATTTTTGGAGACAATCCCAGGAAACGTCGGCAGAGAGCGGGAGAATGACATAGGGAAAGTAGAAAGTCAGTGACCGCCGTGGACAATGTGTGCTTAGTTCCCCTTCACACAGAGACCTCTGAACAGGTGTAGCACAGGTGGCTCCTGTGAACTGAGGGAGCTGGGTCTTCAAATGCCAACTCCTGCCATATGTTGGTTGAGCGCTGCTGCTGCTCATGGTGGGTATCAATTCCCCAGCACTTCCTGCCACCCCAAGGAGCTAAGTGGGCTCCGGCTGCCAGAGCAAGTCTAAAGCAGTTCATGAGCTTGGCCTTTGTCTTTGATCATGTGGTAGCTCTCAGCCTTCTATTCCTTTCTCTCTAGGATTTTTCGAGAGAGAAAAAGAGAAAGCTACCAGAGAAAGTCCTCAGGCAGAAAGTGCGGTGTGGCCAGGTGGAAATAGGATTGATGTGCACTGAAGCAACGAGGTCAGGGGCTATGGACCTCGGTGGTGCCAGACACAGGAGAGTTAGGGGCAGGAGAATGGGGGCCGGTGTCTCAGGGCAGACATGGAGTTTAGTTCTAGAACTGCTCCAGGACATCCGGGCAGCGTATGGGGCTGACTCCAGACCCAGTGAGAGAAATGGGTCACTTAGTGGAATAAGACTGATTATTTAAGCTAAGGCAGTAGCCAAAAAATCCTAAAGAGAGAGGAATAGAAGGCTGAGAGCTACAACATGATCAAAGACAAAGGCCAAGTTCGTGAATTGCTTTAGACTTGCTCTGCAGGAAGAGAAATGTGGTTTTTTTTCCTTGCCACAAATTATTCTCAGAAGTGTCAGATCTGCCACAAGAGGGATGGAGAGGGGCTCAACATTCCTTGAGAATGTCCCGGCTGCAGAATTGCTGACATGAGATGAAACATTCAGGCCCAACATTGTCCTGACTTCTGTGACTGCAACACTTGAGACCCAGCAAAGACAGCCCACCCTCTACTGGAGCTTCTTCCAGCTCTGAAGCCATGGACTAAACCTCCTCAGATCTGTTTTCACAAACAAGTCTTTCTGGAAAGATTACAGTGACAAGCGTCTGTGGAGGTAGATCAGTTGGCAGTTTCTTTGTAGGATGAGGTTGATAATAGAGGAGTCAGGGAGGTTAAGGCCATGGCTACGGCCACTAGGGGATGGATTAGGGAGGGCTGGCTTTCAAGGGCATCCACAGACAGTGCATGCCCTGCAATGCCGCCTGCAAACACCACACATGGGGGCCCAATGAGATGCCACCCACCACCCAGCCTCCAGCCATCACATTTGGCTCCTTCACTAGTCGTTCTGGGGTCCTCTTTCCTGCACCTTGCTTGGTGAGAAGATCCAAGTAAGAGGATGTTTCATATGTACAGGATCCACCATCTGAGCCCTATTTGTGGATGAGCTGGACTCAGCTGGAAGAATTCTGAAGTGCTGAATGGCTTTGGGGAGTGGTGACTCTGGGAAGGGTGTGTCCTCATCACCTGAGCAGAGGAGAAAGGCTGCCAGCAAGCAGTGGCCCCAAATGTTGAACAGAGGGATGCCATTATGAGGGGCACCTTCCATCCAGCCAGCAAGCCTAATTCACTGACTTGGAAAAACCTGTGTGGGACAGTGGTTGGGGGCCTGGGCACTTGAATCCTGGCTCTGCCACTTGCTAATTGCATGACCCTAAGCAAGTTTATAACCTCTCTGTGCCTTTGTTTCCCCATCCGTAAAATGAGGGATATAAGAATTCTAATTTCTTAGAGCTGTTGTAAGGGCTGTAAGAGTTAACGGAGCTGTGCCTGGGTGCATGAACGAGGCCTTTATAAATGTTAATTATTCTAATAACTCTGCGCTCCCTAGGTCAGAAACAGACAAAGATGACTCACAGTTAGTTGGAAAATAAGCTGCTCCTGAAACCTCATTTTAAAGCAATCTTAACTGATCTCATTGGGTATCCCATCTTTGACGCACACCGGGTTAAAATGAGAAATAACACAAAGACCCGCCCCCTGGTTCCCTTTCACTCCAAGAAACATTAGATGAGAAAATCAGAAAGGCCATGAGAGCACAGTTCAAGGCCAGGAACGTGGGGCTCAAGAGTCAGAGAACACAGGCTCAAGAGTCACTAGGATCTCTGCTCAAATCCCACTTAGTGGCTGTGTGCTCTTGGGTAGGATGCTTGGTTTTACTAGGCCTCAGTTTTCTCATCTGGAAAATGGTAATAACAACAGTGCTGATCTCATGGTGATTTACCTCTCAGCTCAGGTCATTATGGGAAAGGGAATGGCATGAGGCCCTTCCTGGGAGCCTGGGAGCAGGAGATGGCTCTGCAGCACAGCGTGTGTGGCCCGGATCTCAGGATGTGTGGAGGGGACCCACAGACGGGAGGGCCTCCCTGCCAGTTAGCACAACAGCAGGATTCTGATGGTTGTCTCCTTTTCTGTCTCTGGGGTGGGGAGGCAGATGATGCAGCCCCAGGGGAGGGAAACCCTGGAAAGATGGGCCTCTTGTCAGCCCTTTCTACCCTTGTAGGTTGGGGTTTTGAAGGTCCTTTCCAGGAAGACATCAGGAATTGGAGGTTTGAAGCTGAGATTTGGGGCAGGATGGAGGGCTCACCCCTATTCAGGAATGCAAATGAGCCAGTGTGTCACTCACACACACACACACACACACACACACTGCCCCGAACCTCTGACATTTTAGTTTAGACCTTCTAGGAACAACAATCTGGTGACTGGGACAGTACTTTAATGGTAGAATTCCAGGCAGAGGGAGGATTGGAGGGCAAATACCTGGACACATGCCCACAGGTTGCACAAATGCATCAGGGCCCAGTCCGCACCCAGGCGGAAGCTGACCTGCTTTGAAAAGCAGCTTCTGCAAAGTGTCTCTTTCAGAGCACTATAAACCCTGAAAGAAAAGAAAGCCCCGCACCCCACTCGACCAGCTCCACCATTAAGACACCAATGGGACCTTGAAGAAAACAGAGCGTTTTGTGTTTTTTGGTTTGGTTTGGGTTTTTTGAAATGAGGGATTATTTTTAACGCACCGAGACAAATCAGATTCAAAAGAAAAAGCTTATAATGTTGACTTTATTTCACCGTGGAAACTTTGTGCTCAAGGTTAAGAAACCATCTTATATAAAACAACCAAATAAATACATAAATAAATAAATAAAAATAAATAGAAGTCACTTCAAAGGGGGTCACAGAGTTGGGGAAAGAGCCCTTTGCGGAGCAAGAAGCAGGTGTCTGTGGACAGGACTTCCTCTTCCCTCTTAATATCTCCTCAGCACTGTGGGGACAAGGGGAGTGACAGTGGGTTTAGGGTGGGAGACTGAGGCAGGAGCTGAGCTTCCCCACATCATGCACCACCTGCCACCCCCTAGTCGTCAGCAATCTTGATGTTCGAGGCTTTGGAATAATCCATCTCTCTGGGCCTCAGTTTCCTCCTCTGTAAACTGGGGGTTATCATCGCCCTGGTGATCCTGCTGTCTTTGAGGCAATAGTTTAGGAGAAACTGGGAGGAAAAATGTTTAGGACTCTTTTGCTCCAAGGAGGGGCTGCCAGACAATGAACAGACTCCACCCTAAGGAGATTCTCCCCCTTTGATAAGAGAGGCAGGGCATGGGCAGAATGTGGGTGGGGACTCGTGGGCATGGTAATGACTGGGGCCCACACTTATTATTTCCAAAAAGACACCCCTTGGCCCTGAAGACTGTCAACTAGAAGGAGTGATTCCAAGTATCCTTTTCTCATAGTGTGGTCCCCAGAGAAAACAAACCCTGAGTTGAGTGTAATGGTGGCACACATGGGAAGGGGGTCGGGAGCCCCAGGGTGGCAGGTGGGAGCTCACCGTTGCAGCCCAGGCCGCTGTGGGAACTGATCCTGTCCAGCCTCCTCCCGAAGCAGCCTGAGTGGCGCATCATCTTGGGGCTGCGTAGTCCCCGCAGGGCCTGGAGGGCATTTTCGCGGGGTCCAAGGACGCCTGGGGGGGCTTCTGCGAGGCCCTGGATCTGCTGGAGGGGCTCCAGGGCCGTCTGCTCCTCCTGCAGCTTGGAGACTTTGTCCCGCAGACGATCCAGCAACTCCTGCGGTGGGTGGGGAAGCCCAGGCCTCAGGAACCCGCGCCTCGGCTGGCCTGCCCTCGACGGCGCCCACTTGAACCGACTGCCTTGGGTACAGGGTCCCAGCACCCAATCTCGCCACTTTCTGATTCCCTTATCACTGATTCCCAAGAGAAAGTGGGGCCCCCCCTTGGGACAGTGGGTGGAGGCCCTTTAATTGCTGCTACCCAAGCCCTCCGGGCTGGCCACATACATCTAGGCAGTCCCTCTGCTCTCACCTGTATCCCAGACAGTTCCGAGGCTGGACTGGGGCCGCCCAGCGGGTGAGAAAGACCTTCCAGCGGCAACAGGTGCAAGAAAAGGAGGAGCAGGAGCGCCCGGGACAGTGCCGTCGCCGTCCAGGGGTTCATGTTGCTGGAGGGGCGGGAAGAGGCCGCTGCCTCTGGGTTTTTGTCCCACCTCCTTGCCGCCCGCGGGTGCTCTCCTGGCTCCCTGGGCAACCGCCGCCTTTTATCCCGGAGCTGGATGTCCGGCTGGCCCTGCCCTGCGGGGTTATCTCCGATTTATCAGCCACATTCCGGCCCGCTGAGCTCAGGGCGGGCGAACGCACCCCTCGGCGCCTCTCTGGAGGTGGAGACCCGGGAGAGCAGGCCTTGTATAGAAATGGGCCGGGCTGGGGGCGGGAGCGCACGGGGGACACCGACACGTCCCTGTCTCCCGCTTCCTCCTTTCCTGCAAAAATCCGTGGCGCTTTCCTCTCCCCACCCCAATCGTTGCTGGCAAGGGCAGGGAGAACCTCAGCGTTCCGAGGCCCGACGCAAGTGCGGGCGCGTGGGGTGACTCAGAGCGGGAACAGCCCCAGCCAACACCCGCCACCACCCGCGCGCCTTCCCTCCCCGCGCGGGTCCCCTCGCCCGCGTGCAAGTCAGCACCCGCCGACTTCCTCCCACCCCGCCCCGGGTCTCCGGGTGCCCTGGCCGCTGTCCGTGGTGCTGATCGCCCCGAGTGAACTTGACGCAAACTCTCAAGATCTGCTCTCTTCAAACCGATTTCCAGGCCAGAAAGACCTGCGTGGGGCAGGGGCAAGACACCTCTAAGACCCCTCCCTACTTTCTCACAACCCCCCAGACCCATGAGCCTTACAGCACTGCAAGGCTGATTCTCCAATGTTAACTCATTAAAAGATTGGGCATGACAAAGAACCTCTGGAATGCTGACCCTTCTTCCATCCCTTAAAGGGAAGAGCAGATTTGGCTGGAATTTTGAGAGGCAAGGCCCAGAGATGAAGTAATCCAGGAAAGCCTTCTATGGCATCTCCTCCAGGTGCCAACACCTCCTCTCCCACACCAAGCCAACATATGATAGAAAAAGCAAAGATGACTGGAAAGGTGGTTATCTACTTGGTGAGATAACAGAGGTATGGGAAGTGCCCCTCCCCTAATGCCATCTTCATCTGATCACCCATGAACTAATTCCCACAAGCAGGTGGTCTGGACGTCCTGTCTGTCTTTAGAAATGAGGGTCTGGGCCGGGTGCGGTGGCTCACGCCTATAATCCCGGCACTTTGGGAGGCTGAGGCAGGTGGATCATTTGAGGCCAAGGAGTTCAAGACCAGCCTGGGCAACATAGTGAGACACCACCTCTACAAAAAAATAAGACAATTAGCCAGGCATGGTGGCACGTGCTTGAAGTCCCAGCTACTCAGGAGGCTGAGGCTGGAGGGTCACCTGAGCCCAGGAGATTGAGGCTGCAGTGAGCTGTGATCACGTCACTGTACTCCAGCCTGAGCAGCAGAGTGAGACCCTGTCTCTAAAAAACATTTTTTTAAGAAGAAAAAAGAAACGAGGCTTTGAAGAGAAATGGCTCTGGGAAGAGACATGGCAGCTTAAATAACCCTCTTAAGTGTATGTGACCAATGTTGCCGCCCCTTCCAGAGAATTCGTGTTAACAAGGAGCAGGGTGGGGTGGGGGCTGTCTAGGAAGGGAGACGGGTTGTGGCAGAGATGTGGGAAAGGGCAGCAAGAAGAAACTGGGACCTCTGAGCAAGTCTTACCTAAAAAATAGCGTTTGCTAGGCATTGAGAAAAGTACCATTTTATTCTTCATTTTTCAGACAAGGAAACTGAGTTCAGATGAATTCATCTACTTTTCAAAGGTCACATAATTGACAAGGGGTAAAGCCTGGATTCCAAATCAGGCATTCTGATTGCAGACTTGAAGGTCTTAATCACTGCCAGGGTGACCGCAAGGTGTTTCTATAAGAAAACTTAGAGGAATCCCTCATCATCGATGAAGGCTCAGGGAGCTGTGCTGCGAGGACGTGTAAGTCTGGTGGCTGTGTGTGCAAGGGGAGGACGGGACGTGGCTCAGATGAGCATTTTGCAGATGACGATGGGGGACGGGTAAGGACTGTGTAAAGATGCAGCCTTGGAAAGGTCGTGGCCGCTGGGGCAGTGTGTGCGTGTGTGTGTGTGCACGTGCAGAAGCACACCACAGGAAGACTATCCAAAGGCTAAGTGGAAGTGAGGCAGGCAACAAGATTCAGCCACGTGCAGAGCTGAGTCAGAGGGCTGGAGGCTGCTGAGGGTGGAGAGAGTCTCTCATGCTTGGTGTCATGAGATAAAGGGTTAGGAGCAAAACAGAGGCCATCAACCAGCACCTATCAAGAACTGACTCTGCATCTAGCCTGAGCCTCACTTTGCTCTTCTGCAAAATGGACACATACTCCCTCCTTGCAAGAGCTAAAGGGCAGAAAACGATGTCTTTGAAAGCCCATGGCACTGTGGGAAGAGCCAAAGAATTAGAAATACGTGAGAGAGTTGGTCCTTACACGGAAGGAGATTGTGATCTCACTGGGGAGACAGAGCGACCCCAGGGGGAACAAGTAAGTGCCAAACACTCTGACAGAGCCTCTATCTGCCCCCAGTGGAGGGGATCGTGGGAGCAGAATTTAGGGAAGACAGAGGGCTAAATACATTCCCCCAAGGCCTTCTGTCCAAGAAAGGATGTCATATAATCAACCAGCTCTCACACTAGATCAGCCCCACAAACACTTATCAAGTGCCTACCATATGCCATGTGCTTTCCACATCTATTCCGGGAACTCGGTCATCCTATTTTCTCACAGCATTACTGGACAAGGATTAAATTAGATGATGTTTGTAGCAGGCTGAATAATGGCCCCTCCAAGGATATCCACATCCTAATATCCAGACCTGCAAATATATTATTTCACATGGTAAAAAGGACTTCACAGATGTGATTAAGTTAAGGATCTGGAGCTGAAGAGATTCTCCTAGACTACCTGGGAGGGTCTAATGTAATCACAAGGGTCCTTATAGGAGAGAGGCAAGAGGGTCAGGGTCAGGGTCAGAGAGAGAAAAATTTAAGGATGGAAACGGAGGTCAGAGAGGAGAGAAGATGCTACACTGCTGGCTTTGAAGACGGAGGAAGAGGCCACAGCCAGGAAATGTAGTTGGCCTATAGAAGCTGCAAAACACAAAGAAATGGATTCTTCCCTAGAGCTTCCAGAGGAACAGAGGCCTGCCAAGACCTTGGTTTTAGCACAGTGAAATGGATTTTAGAATTCTGATCTCTAGAACTATAAGAAAATGAATCCATGTTATTTTAAACCAATAAGCTTGTGAGGTTTTGTTTCAGCAGCAATAGCAAACTAATCCAAAGCCCTAACTCTATGTATATGTAAAATGCCAATCATAGTGCCTGGCACATAGTAAGCCCTCAGAAAGGTTGTGGTGGTGGCAGTATTGGTTCTCACCAGTGTCAAACCCTAGGTGTCAGGCACTGGCCACAAAGAAATAAGACCTTTAATTCATTCAACAAACCTTCATTGAGGGCCTTGGGTCAAATGGTCCAGAGCCCAGACTGAAGTCTCCTGGGTTCAGCCTCACCTCATCTTCTTGCTACGTGTATGATCTTGGGCAAACGTCTTCCTCTCTCTTCTTGTTTTCTCATGCCTGCCTCACAGGGGTGTTGTGAGGATGAAATGAAGCTGTGCAGGTAAATATCTAATATTTCTGCTGGGAGCTGGGGATGCATAATGGACAAGACAGTCCTTGTCACTGAGGCACTTACGGTGCAGGGGGAAAGGCAGACACAGTCACAGGCCCCCAGGCTGACATGGTGAGTGACTGATACAGCGGTGGTGAGTCCTGGATGCTGTGAGCATAGCAGGAGCACTTGGCCAAGGAGGGAGCTTGCTGGGTTAAGGCTTTGAAGGATAAGAATGAGTTAGGCATAAGAAAGAAGATGGGGGGGCGCTCTGGGCAGAGCATCTGCAGAGAAAATGTGGGGGGGATGCTGGTTAACTGATCGACTACCACTGCTAGGCTCTCTGCAGAAGGAAGAAGACCTGGGAAAGGAAAGGTTTGACTGGTCAGGGAACATGGCTCCAGCTGCAAGCCTCTCTCATAGTGTCCCTCCAGCCCAGTCCTCGGCAGCCACAGAGGGTGGCAGGAAAGCACTGGGTACCTGGGGACAGAGGAGGAAGCAGAAGGGCACTGACCAAGGAGGCAGGAGGCGGCACTGCTGACTCACGTGTGGCCCTGGGGCAAGTCGCTCCTCTGCTCTGGGACTCTGTTTCCGTTTGTGTAGAAAGAAGGAATCAGACTAAGATTTCTGCCTGGTACAGAGGCCTAACTGTAATAAGTCAGCTTCCCCCTAGTCCATGGTCAGGTCCACTTGCCAGCTTCCACCCCCAGTAGTACATCCATCTTCTGTGACCCTTAGATTTTCTCCAAAAGCCAGAAGCCACTTGCAGAGGGGCCTTCAGATTCTTTACAGCTGTGGCAGGCATGCCTGTGTGCGTGTGTGTGTGTGTGTGTGTGTGTGTACACGTGTAAGGGGTGCTTTGGAAACCAGCAGAAGTGTGTAGACCATCTCTGCTCTTGAAGTAAATCTCTAGACTGGTGGTTTACAGAGGGAGGACTAAACCTGGCAGCCTGGAAGAAAATAGCTATTACCCCCACCCCACCATGTCCAGCCTCAGCCTCCCCAGCAGCAATTTCTGAGCATCTGAATGTAATGGAGATGACTGTGTGTTGGAAGGTAATATTCTCTCTCCCTCTCTCTCTCTTTCTCTCTCCACCCCTCCCCCCCCATCTCCACAGCCTTGTAAGGAAGAAGGAACTCTGAAAGGGTCACCTTATCCTTCCCACCTCCAGAAAGGACCGTATCCACATTATCTCCGTAGCTAACATTCCAGTGACATCATTGGAGCCCTTGGATCCAGCAATGCCTGAAGTCAGTCTACTTTGGACTTTTCAGTCACGTGAGCCAATAAATCTTCCCCCCTACCTTTTTTACTAAACCAATTTAAGTTAGATTTCTGTCACTTCCATCCTAAAGATTCTTAACTGATACAGTCCCCAAAAGAAACTGCCTGCATTTTTCTTAGAAATGTTTCTTGAGAACAGGACATCTCAGCCCTTGGTAACAGCCCAAGGTCTCGGAGCCTTTGCAGACAAACATTCTGACCACTGTCTGATTTAACTGTCACCTCTTGTAATGCAAGTTAGTCCCCTGCGGTCAGACAAAAAGCAGAAAATGTGTTCAGTAACTTTCCAAAAGGCTATAGGAGCTGGACAGCAGAAAAATCAAAAGCCTTATTTTCTTCAAATCTCAACATGGATCGGCAGGTTGGAGGGAAGCAGGAGGAAGGGTGAGAGGTGCAGCCCAGCATCCACACCCTGGAAGGGCTCTGTCCTGGCACGGCGAGGAGAGAGGGAGGACTTAGAAGATCCAAAACTTGCCTTCAAGTTGCTTATAGTCTAACTGGACAGACAGACCTCCCCTCTGTCGGGCTAAAGAGGGCTCCTTAAGATGAGGTCCCACCCACCCACCAGGCAGTTTGCGCAGCCTGTGACTGCTGTGCCTGAGACACCACGAGAAAGTGGTCCTTCTGCAACCTGAGGTGGTTCCCTCCCTGCATCCTCCTGGTCCAGGAGCGTCTCCTCTTCCCTGCAGGAGGAGAGGCCAATGCCTATCTCAGCACATCTCCCTAGTCCAGGAGGGAGATTGGGTCTGCACCCAGCATCCCATGGGATGGGGTGACACCCCAGGGATGCTGCTGTTAACCTTCACAGTCCTCATGGTGGCACTTGACCCAGCATAAGTCAAGCATGGATGGGTCAGGGCCGCCAACTGAGAGACTGATTTGGACTCCAGTGGAAACAGCCATGGAGGGGAGACCCTGGAGGGACACCCCATTGGCCATGCTGGTGATTTGGGGAGAGCAGCTGACCCCACAGGCTCACCCCCTGGTCCTCAGCTCCCAGAGTCTGTTCCCATGGCTGGGGCTCCCTAGTTCAAGTCTCCTCCCTCCTAGGTCAGCCAGAGAGACAGCATTAATGAGCACCCACCTGGAGCCAGGCGCTGTGCTCAGGGATTCTCCTACAGGTTCTCAATTCATGCAGCCACATCTATGCTGAAGGCACCAGGCAGTGCACAGATGGCATTTCACAGCTGAGACTAACTCAAACTGAAAACATCAGTCCTTGTTTGTCTGAAAATCAAATTTAACTGGACGTCCCACATTTGTATGTGCTAGATCTGGCAACCCTAGATGGGGTGGGGGACTGCCCGTGCTTCTCCCCCATAAAGAGGTCTTTTCATCTGCAGGGAGGGGGGCATTTCCTGACTTTCATTAGCCGCCTCCCTTCCACCCAGCTGTGCTGATGCCCCACACCCTGCATTGAAGACCACATGGTGCAGACCCCCAGTCTGGGAGGCTAATTACAGGGAGTGGCCACAGCTGCAGCCACACCTCCCCCGACTCATTGTGGTCATTGTTCTGCAGGCTCCCCCCACCCATGTCTGTCTATCTGCTCCACCCTCCCAAGGCCCTCCTTCCACATCAGGGAAAAGAGCACAGGCTCTCCGTGCCAACTCCCTATCCTGGCCCTGCCTCTGTCCTGAGCTCCTTGCTTTGCAGAAGCAGCATCCCCTCCCCAGCCTAAGTCTCCCCACCCAGCCCCAGGAGGTGGGACTGAAGCATGGGGGAGGTTTCCAGCTCACTAAGAGCTACCAGCTGCCAGCTGTGCCACCTGGGGCAAGTCAGGCAACCTCTCTCTGCCGCTGTTTCCCCATCTGTAAAATGGAAACAATATAATCTTTCGTGAGACTTAAAGAAATTAACTCTCATATACAGCACCTGGGACAGTGCCTGGCAGGTACTAAATGCTCAGAAATCTTGGCTGCTCTTTTTGTTGTTCTCCTTGTCTCTGCGACCTACCTTTCTGTCAGCACATTCTTAGATGACCAGACTTGGAACCTCCACACTGTCCTTGCCGGAGCCAGGCCCAGGCGGTCCTTCTCTGGAGATCTTTCACATCAGAACTTGCCTCCTTCTTCCCCATCAAATATTTGTTAAATCAACTGCATGTGGCACCTAGTTGGTCCTTGTCCCTGAGTGGCTCTTTTTGCACACAGGCTTCCTCTAAAAGTTTTATTGTCAAGTACCTTAATTTCTGTTTTGCACTTGGCAGCTCTTCTGGGCCAGATCAGGGTGGAGTTTGCTTTTCCCACGGACACTTAGCTCACGGAAGGTGGAGTGCTGTTCTGCACAGTCACCTTCTTGCCTGGGACATGGTTCCATTTCCACCAGGCCAAGGAAACATGGTGATTAAGAGCCATGTAAGAGCAGCTAAGTGCATCCCTCCCTGAGAAGCCACCTGGCCAGATCAGCCCCTAAGAACCAGGATTTTAGGGATAAATGGAAGAGCCCTTACAGGCACAAAGGGTGCAAGTTTCACCCTGGTTTTGCTTTGTTTTGGTATAGCCGCAGAATCTTTTACACAGCAAAATCCAACACAGAAGCCCCATGTGTCAGAAAGAGAAGCTCAGAGCTGCTCTGGTTAGAGCTGCTACTCTGGGGAGCTGCTTCTGAGCCCCTGTGGTTCTCTTCCTTCTCCCCTCTCCCTAGGACTTCTCAACACAGCCTCTGGTCCCTCTCTCTGTTTTCCAGGTATGGAAACTCGTATCTCTCCTTCACAGGTGAGAGATAAAGATCCCTGACCAGGGTCACACAGGAAGGCAGTGTTTCAAGTGATTTAAAACCATTTTAAAACATGTTGTCAAATTTATTTTCTCTCTCTTGGATTAGGCAAGATATGGCACCTAAAGCACAAGCAACTGTAGGGAAAATAGATAAATTGGACTTCATCAAAATAAAAAATTTTGTGCACCAAAGGACACGATCAAGAAAATGAAAAGGCATCCCACATTTGAAAATATTTGCAAATCATATCTCTGATAAGGGTCCAGAATATGCAAAGGACTCTTACACAGCCAGGCATGGTGGCTCACACCTATAATCCCAGCCTTTGGGAGGCTGAGGCAGGAGGATCACTTGAGGCCAGAAGTTTGAGGCCAGCCTGGGCAACACTATGAGACTTCGTCTCTACAAAAAATAAAACAATTAGCTAGGCATTGTGGCACACACCTGTAGTCCCAGCTACTCAGGAGGCTGACATAGGAGAAGACCCTGTCTCAGGGAAGAAAAAAAAAAAGAACTCTCACAACTCAACAATAAACACACAAATGACCCAATTTTTAAATGGGCAAAGGACTTGAATAGATATTCTCCAAAGAAGATATACAAATGGCCAATTAGTACATGAAAGGATGCTTAAGATCATTAGTCATTAAAGAAATGCAAATCAAAACCACAATGAGATACTACTGCCAAGATGAGATGCGACACTACATCTACTAAGATGGGTATAATACCAATAAATGAACAATGAGTGTTGGCAAGGATGTGCAGAAATTGGAACCCCCGTTCGTTTCTAGTAGGAATGTAAAATGGTACAGCAGTTTTGGAAAGCACTTTGGCAGGTCCTCAAAAAGTTTAACGTAGAATTACCATATGACTCAGTAATTCTGCTTCTAGGTATATACCCAACAGAGATAAAAACATATGCACACACAAAAACTCGTACGCGAATAGCAGTAGTATCCGTCATAGCTAAAAAGTGAAAACAACTCACATGTCCATCAACTGGTGAATGGATAAACAAAAGATGGTCTAGTCGTGCCATGGAATATTATTTAGCCATAAAAAGCAATAAAGTATTGATACACGCTACAACACAGATGAGCTTTGAATATATTATGCTAAGTAAAAGAAGCCAGACACAAAAGACCACACATCGTATGATTCTATTTATGTGAAATATCCAGAATAGACAAACCCATAGAAACAGAAGGTAGATTAGTGGTTGCCAGAGACTGGGGGGAGGAGGAACAGGAACTACTAATGGGTGCAGAGTTTCTTTTGGGAGTAATGAAATGAAAATGTTCTGGAATGAGTGGAGATGGTTATACAACGTCATGAATATATTAAAAGTATGGTTAAAGTGTGATATGTGAATTATATCTTAATTTTTTAAAACTAGAAAACTTCCCTTAACTTTCTATGTTCCAAAAAAATTAATAGAACACTGGGACTGTTGTGACTTTAAAGTTGTAGAATTTCCCCATGAAACCATGTGGGATTGTTTTCTGTTTTGTTTTGTTTGCAGGGGTAGTTTGGGGGAAACTTTTTCTACTTCCTCTATGGAAATTGACCTATTTAAGTTTTCATTTTATCTTAGTTGCAGTTAATTTTGGTAAGCCATGCTTTCCAAATCATTTATCTATTTGATCTAGGTTTCCACATCAATTTGCATAGGAGTCACTTCTCATAAGTTAAACTTCCGCTCTGTCAATAGATACTATTCCTTCACCCGTCTCCCCATTTTGTTTCAGTTTTTGCTCTGCACATAAATACACTAAATGCTCACCATCATTTTTTACCTAAGTTTCCCCAATTACCTCTTAGTTGAATCAAGTTCATCTTCTAATAGGTTTCTCCAAAAAGACACCTGTAAACAGTATTTCCTGAGTTCAAACCTGTTCTTCCACAGCCTTGATACTTGAAGAACAACCAGATGGAGAGTTCTTGACTTATTTCCTTGAGTCTCTCGAAAATGCTGCACAGCTGCCTTGCCCTGTATGTTGCTCTTAAGATGTCTGATCTTAGGCTAATTTTATTACTTTTATGACTAATTTGTTTCTTTTTTTTTTAGCCTGGATGCCCTGATAACTTTTTTCCTAATAATTTTATCAGTATATGTCTTGGAGTTGATAGTTTCTGGTCAGCTTCTCAGTTTTCCAAGCATATAAGTTTTCTCTTACTTATGAAAGGTTTTCTTGGATTTTTAAAATATTGGCCAGGCATGATGGCTCATACCTGTAATCCCAGCAAATCAGAAGGCCGAGGTGGGAGAATTGCTTGAGGCTGGGAGCTCAAGACCAGCCTGGGCAACACAGTGAGACCCCTGTCTCTACAAAAAATTTAAAAATTAGCTGGGCATGGTGGTGCACACCTGTAGTCCCAGCTACCCAGGAGGCCGAGGCAGGAGGATCGCTTGAGCCCAGGAGTGTGAGGCTGCAGTGAGCTATGATGACATCACTGCGCTCTAGCTGGGCAACAGGGTGACACCCTGTTTCTAAAAAAATTTTTAAATAAATAAATAAATAAAATATAATATTAATCATGTTACATTGTTTTGTTTTTATTCTTCAAGGACAGTTATCACTATGTTGGATATCCTTTCCTTGTCTTTACTTTGAACACGTTTTTCCTTTTTACTTCTTTGTTTCGTTTTCTCTCTCTCTTGCTCTCCCCTTTCTTCAATGTGCTTTTACAATATTTATTTGAATCTATTCTCTCCTGGGATCCTTGTAATTTATTCCTCATTTCTGATATGATTTTGTCTTTATATTCAATTTCTTTCCTGACTTCAAACAACTTTCACTGCATTCTTCCTGTTTTGTGTCCCTTTTTTTCTTAGTATTTGAATTTCTGATTCTAGGGCTTTTAAAAATTGTTATACAATTTAAAGCAGGTTTGATTTTTCATATTCCAGGGCATTTCATGGACATGATTCCTGTTTCAAGAACACCCCCTTCTACAGGAAAGCGTAGCTTTTGTAAAGGATGGTGTTAGTGCGGAGTGTTAAGTGAAAGGGGTTAGAACATCTTGTTTCTTTTAAGTTTCTACAGGATCCATACTTTTCCCTCTGTAGTAGTTTGCTAGGGCTGCCCTAACAAAGCAGCACAGACTGGGTGACTTAAACAACAGAAATGTATTGTCTCCCAGTTCTGGAAGCTGAGAGTCCAAGATAAAGGTGTGGGCAGGGCTGGTTTCTCCTGAGGCCTCTGCTATAGATGCCACCTTCTCCCTGTGTCTTTACGTGGTCATCCCTCTGTGTGTGTCTGTGTCCTAATCTCCTCTTCTTATAAGGACACCAGTCATGTTGGATTAGGGCCCACCCTAATGACCTCATTTTAAATTAATTACCTCTTTAAAGGCCCTATCTTCAAAAAATAGTCACATTCTAAGGTAGTGGGGTTAGGGCTTCAACATACACTATTTCGCAGGGAAGCAATTCAGTCCATAACACCCTCTTACTTCCTTCTTCCTACTCATTGCCACGTCTCCAAGGGCACCACCACTTTCTATTGTTTTGGTTATTTTTGTTGTATAACAAATTACCCCAAACTTACTGGCTTAAAATAACAATCATTTAATTGTATCTTACGGTCCTAGGGGTTGATGCGGCTCAGCCACATGGCTGTCACTTGGGGTCCCTCATGTGGTTGTAATCAGATAATAGCTGAGCCAAGAGTCACCTCAAGACTTCTTCATCCACTGCCTCTTGCCTGGGCTGGAATGGCCAGAGCAGACAGAGGCTGGTTCATTACGTCTCTCTCCACGCGGCCTCCTTGTGTGGCCAGCTTGAGCTTCCTCGGTGGTGGTGGCCATCCCCATAGCAAAAGGTCCCAAAGTGGAAGCTGCCAGGCCTCTTACAGGCCAGGCATGGAACTGACCCAGTGACTTCTCCATCATTGTCTATTGGTTAAAACAGTCACAGGCCAACCCAGATAGAAGAGGGCAGAGGAGTGGACACTGCCTCTCAGCAGGGGACAGCATGCATCCATCAAAAGGGAAAGAATTGATGGCGACCATCTCGAAGATAAGCCACCTCGTCTATCACTCAGACTCTCTCCCAGAAGCAACGCTTTATGGAGGCTGCCAGCCTTGACCCATGCACTTTCCAGTCTCTTTCTTGCGGCCGTTGCTGTGAGCTACCAAGTCCCGGGCCTGTGTTCGGTATTTGGACACTTAGTGTTGGACTTTCTCTTTCTGGGGATGATTTTGTCTCCGCTATGTTTATGAGCTCCACTTCCTTCCTCTTCCTCTTTTTACTGAATCTTTTAAGCCTGCCCTCCCCTGCTGGTCCCACCCATAGACCTACAATGGCAGTGGGAGGTCTGCTGGAATTGGGGAGCTTTTCTCTACCTATAGGTAATTTGAAGTTTGTTGCATTCTGTCTCCTAGTAATGTTCAGGGGTGAGTCATGCGTGGTTTTATGTGCATTCTTTGTTGACCTTATGTGTTTAGGGGAGGATTTTGCAGAGATGTGAATTCAGGCGGCCACCATTAACCTTGCTAGTACACTTTAGCCATATGACCCCAGTTAGTCTTTATAACACCCTAGGCAAGAGGTACCATTATTATCCCCATTTGGTGATAAATTTCCTTGGTAAATGGTGGTTGCCTTTTGTGCTGGAAATCTTTAGTCTGCCCTGCAGACCCATTCTCCATCTTTCCCTACCCTGCTCAGCACCCATGAGGCTAATGTTTATGGCGTATATGGATCAGCTTCTGTGCCCTCTGGCTTCTATCAGGTGCAACCAATGGTGGGGGCAGCAAGATATGAGCGGGAGAGAGCGGAGAGAGGGGGGTCAGGGTATCTTCCTGCCAGCTCTGCCCTGCCCTGTCACCTAGGGTTGGCACCTACCACTTCTCCAGATCTCTCTGTGTCAGGATCCTTCAGGCTGAGGAGCACTAATAGGGCTGATACTTACTTTCCCGGGACACAGTTTGTAGTGGTTTCTCCATATGCACACCTTTATACTCTATGCCCACACCTTTATTAAACTTCCTTGAACTATTCCAATATGAGCGTGCTGTCAGCGTTCTGCTAGGACCCTCTCTGATGGGTCCCTTTATCATCATCATCGTCATCGTCACCACCACATAATGTTTTTGAGGTCAGGTGTTTTTTCCCCCTGGTTACGGCTCCTGTGTCTGCTCTTCAGACAATTCTCATGGTTTGTCCCGGGCTGCACTGGTTGAGCTGAGCTGTCTGGGTGGGGGATGGGGGAGTGCTCCAGGCCTGAAAAGGGAGCAGGAAGAAGCCAGGATGGTCACAGGGCCCTGCTGGGGACTTATTTTAAGGCCTGTCACCTACTCTCAGCCACTATCTCCCACAGGCTCCCAGGACATGCCGGCTGGGGGTGGGGGTGACTCACACATGCCTTCCTCCTGAGCTCTCCTTCCCGGCCTGGCTGGCTCTGGCCAGTGGCACTGGGGCTGGGCCACCAGGAACACACACACTCTTTCTGCTGGAGAGTGCCTGAGCGGGCTCGGGGGCTCTAGATGGCCAGGGGTCAGGGAGTGACTGGCCAGCCTCCAGTTCTCTCCAGGACAGAAGAGCTCCAGCAATCTGTGTCCTGACACGGACAGGCAGGGCAGGCAGGGCCACTTAGAGGTGAGTCCCTGGCAAAGCTCTTTTTTTCTAGCAGCTGCATTTAAGCTGGGAAAGGCTCTAATTCACTCATTCATTCAACAAATATTTATTGAGTGCCTACTCCGTTCTAGGTGCTGAGGATATTGCAGTGAACAAAAGACATGAAATCCCTGTCTTTGGGGAGTTTAGATTCTAGCAGAGGGGCTCTAGACAATAAACCAAATAACTAAAATATTTAGTATATTAGGTGATGATGTCAAGGAGGGAAATAAGGCAGAGTGCTTCCCTGAACTGACCGACCCCCAGCCTTGAGGCCCCGAGACCTTTCACTGCGTGGTTGCTCCGCTACCTGGAAGGCTCTGCTCACCTGGGTGTCATGTGACTCCAGCTTGGACCCAGCCAACCCCCCCCCAACTCCCTTTAGTTTTACTTCCTCCCTCCCCTGCACCTCCCCAGGCACCCGGAATGGACCTCCACTGTTGCCTCCCCCACGCTGCAGCAGTTAGTTATTCTCAGCTGATCTCTTTCCCGCTCTGGGGTGGGAGCTCCACAAGGGCACAAGCCATTTTTGGCTGTTTGGACCTGGAGCAGCTGATGTAGAACTGGAGGCATGGGAGGGGCCTCACCAACGTGAGTTGACTGAGTGGTGCATAAACATGTTTACGTTATTTGCGTTTACATATTTTAATCCATATATGTACATTTTTAAACAACTTCATTGGGATATAATTTACATACCATACAATTCATCTGTTTAAAGTGTATAATTCAATAGATTTTAGTATATGCACAGATACGTGCACCCATCATCATAGACAATTTTAGAACATTTTCATCACCTCCAAGAAATCCTATACTTTTTGGCCATTATCCCCTCCCCCATCTCCACCCCCGGGTCCTTAGCGACCACTAATCTCTCTGTCTGCATAGATCTGCCTATTCCAGACATTTCATATAAATGGGATCACACAATATGTGACCTTTTGTATCTGGCTTCTTTCACTTAGCATAATGTTTCAAGTTGCATCCACATTTAGTGCATACCAGTGCTTCATTCCTTTCATGGCTGAATAATATTCCATTGTGTGGACACACCACATTTTGTATATCCACTTGTCCATTGGTGAACAGATGGGTGGTCTCCATCTTTAGGCTATAATGAATAATGCTGCTGTGAACATTCATGTACAAATTTTTGTGTGGACATATGTTTTCATCTTTCTTGGGTTTATACCTAGGAGCGGAATTGGTGGGCCACATGGTAACTCTGTGTTTAATTGTTTGAGGAGTTCATATATATTCATATATAAATTTTTAGTATACTTCTTCATGTTGCTAAAGAACTGCCATATTTGTCCTTTTAAATGGATGTTTTATAGTCCACTGAGTTTAATATTTTTTTTTTAGAGACAGGATCTAGCTCTGTCACCCTGGCTGGGGTGCAGTGGTGTGATCATAACTCACTGTAGCTTTGAACTCCTAGGTTCAAGCGATCAAGTGATCTTCCAGCCTCAGCCTCCTGAGTAGCTGGGACCACAGGCACATGCCACCACAACCAACTAATTTTTCTTATTTTTTGCAGAGACAGGGTCTTTTTATGTTGTTCAGGCTGACCTGAGTTTAGTATTCTTAATATAATTAACTATTTTCTAATTTGGGCTTATATAATGCCTAGTTTTTTTTTGCTAGTGTAAATAATGCTGCTATAAATAACTTTAAGTATGTAGGCTTTTTGTCCTTTTAGATCAGGGTTTCTCAAGCTCAGCTCTATAGACATTTGGGGCAGATAATTCTTTGTCAGGGCAGGAGGGTCTGCCCTGTGCACTGGAGGGCGCTTAGCAGCATCCCTGGCCTTTACCCATTACAGTAGCACCTCCCTCACCCAAACTGTGACAACTAAGCGTGCCTTCAGACATTACTAAATATCCTCTGGGGGACAAAACTGCTCCTGGTTGAGAACCACTGTTTTAGATTTTTCACTCAAGAGAAAGGCCCGAGAATGCAATTTTCTGAACGAAGGGCTCGAGCGTGCTTATGGGTCCCAGTGCTCACAAAGGGCCTCCCAACAGGACCGCAGCAGTTCACTGGCTTTTTCGGGAGGGTCAAGAGAATGGAATCAGGGTCCTCACAGAAGCAGTGGGGGTTCCAAGCTGCGAAAGACTGCACCTTACCCACCAGGAAAAGAATGGCTTCTGACTGCTGCTTGCACCCCTGCAGGGGGCATCATTCACACTGTGGTCCCCAGGAAGGGCCATACAGTGCACATCCCAGCCAGGCACTGTTCACTTAGACTGTGACGCCAGCACCGCAGCCTCTCACTCACGCGGGCCACTGTGAGGAATAAGCACATAGTGGCCGGACATGTGTGGGTGCTCATGCCTGTAATCCCAGCACTTTGGAAGGCCAAGGTGGGAGGATCGCTTGAGGCCAGGAGTTTGAGACCAGCCTGAGCAAGATAGTGAGACCCCGTCTCTACAAAAAATAGAAAAATTACCGGGGCATGGTGGCACCCAGCATGGTGGTGCACACCTATAGCTCCAGTTCCTTGGGAGGCTGAGGCAGGAGGATCGCTTGAGCCCAGGAGCTGGAGGTTGCAGTGAACTATGATGACGCCACTGCACTCCAGCCCGGGCAACAGAGCGAGACCCTGTCTCAAAAAAAAAAAAAAGAAAGGAAGAATGTAGTGCCTTAGATGCTGCAGACGCTCTAGAAATGGAGACGAGCAGGGAAGAAGGTGCAGAAAGCAAAGAGAGGGCACAGGCAGGGCAGGGGCAGCCAGCTAAGCCTGCAGGGTCACACTCATGAATGGTGTGCGGTGGGGACCACACGTGATGATGGAGATCATGAATGGCTGTCCCAAGAAGTCCACATGAGGGATATTAATAGAGCTGCCTGAGGAGAGGACACATTGTGCTTGGGAGGGACGACATGGGAGCAGGGCCGGGTGTCCCAGAAGAAGCCCCATGACATGCGGGAAGGTGGGGGGAGGCGGTGCTGCAGGCCACTCTGGGCCTGCTGGCTGGCTCTCCTCCCTGACTTTTCTTCCCAGTGCAGGTGGCCACGGCTACGCTGGCTCAGAGCTCTAGGCCCTCTGAGGCTGGTTGCATCTTGCTGGACATGGCTGGTGACCTGGGGCTGTGTCCCCACATTGAAAGTGTTGTGTGGGACAGTGTGAAGGGCTGTGATCCCAATACCCAGGTCTTTCTCACCCCACAAAGTAATTCCTCTGAGGCTGAAATGCTCATCTGTCACCCAGCTCCTTCCCTCAGCAGAGGTTGAGAGAGAGAGACCTTCCCCCACAGAGGTGGGCTCCATCACCAGGCAGTGCTGCCCCCGCATTGCCCTCATTGTTGGGGGTGGGCAGAGGAGGCTCTGGGAGCGGGGAGGTGAGTGGCAGGAATGTCCCAGGGTGGGGGCACTTAGGGGAATAAAGCCAACCAACAGCTTTTACATCCCTCCTCAGCAACTACTGTGTTTATCTTAACAGGATCAATTTTCTAGCATGACGTGAAGTAGCTTTGAACAGAACACCAAACCTTTTAAAGATAGTCTAACATACTGTCTGCTCACCATCGCTGGCCGATGACTCCTGCTCCTGGGACACCCATCAGTTGGTTTTGCTCTGTCTGACTCTGGGGTGAGGGTCATACTCAAGTCTTTTCTTCTAGAACCACGCGGCCCTCTGGGCAACTTGAACCCCAATTCCAGCTGGGGCATCTGCTTACGCTCCAAGAGCGGCGGCTCCACTGGGCCCATGCCCTGAGTTCATGCCCCTGGGCTGGCCCCTGTCACCAAGACAGCTCAGCTGTTCTCAGCCTCAAAAACAAACAAACAAGAATGAAGCGGACTTTAAAAATCATCCAGAAAGGGAATCTGAGGCCCAGGGAAGTGAAGCATTTTTTCCAGGTTACGCAGCCAAGTTCCTTCCTCTGTCCCTCCCTCCTTCCTTTCTTCCTTCCTTCCTGTGTTCAGATAGACACCAAGAGCCTTCTAAGAGCCCCTGGGAAACAAGGCGGTGTTTACTGAGCAGGTGAACATTTCATGTGCCGTGAACGGTTCTACGTGTTGGAGGCATTTTCTCACTCGCTGAGAGGAAGAAATGAGCAGAGCCTGGTGCCCACTCAGTGCTCCATGAAAGTCAGCTGTTATTTTTATTATCCTGGGACACAGAAAGACCAGGTTCCTTCCCCAAAGCCTGCAGCAGGTAGTGGTGGCCATGGCAGGCCGGCACTGATATCTGTGCTGTCACCAGCCACACTGTCCTCGTGGGCCCCCAGGGAAGATGGACCATGAGCCGCAGGCACTGCTGGGCTGGGCCCGGAAATGCTGTCCCTTTAGCAATCTTTCCGGTCCAGGGCCCACGCTGTGGACACTGGACACTGGATGCATGTGCAGCCCAACCCCCCCTACCCCACTCAATCCCGAGACTCACTGTAGGGGCTTTGGTAGGGGGAACGTCAAGGACCTGCCCCTGAAGCCTAGGCCAGCACAGACATAAACCTTGGACTCTGCCCGACATGGACAGGGCATTATCGGTGTCTGGAGGGGCTGGGGGCTGTCAACAAAGCCTCTGCCCAGATGTGGGACAGTAAAGGCAGGGAAGGACATGGGGAATGTTCCAAGTGTCGGGAAGCCCAGCCGCCCCTTCAGGACGTCAGACATCAGGTGCTCCAAGCAGGTTTCTATTCCTCCCTTTTACCAACACTTTTGTACTGAGCAGCTTCTGTGTGCCAGGCACAGGCGCTAACTGGGAAGGCCTCTGTAGTTAGAGTGGGCTGGAAGGTTCTTTCCAAGGAGGTGATATTTAAACCGAGACCCAAGGAAAGAGCCGGAATTCTAGGGAAGAGTGTTCCAGGCAGAGGGAGGACCAGGGCTCGAGGACAGCAAGGATAGATGGAAGGCAGGAGGTTTGAGGACCTACAGGAGGCCGCTGGGGCTGGAGCAGGGAGGGTGACGTCAGCTAACAAGTGCCCCCAGTAGACGTCCACACCCCAGTCCCTGCAACTTGGGAATGTCACCTTCTATGGCAACAAGCAGACTTTGCAGATGTGACTAAATTAAGGATCTTGAGACGAGGGGATCTTCCCGCAGTATCCAGGTGGGTCCTAAATATGATCACAAGTGTTCTTCGAAGAGGGAGGCAGAGGGGAAGTGGAGAAGGCAGAAGGCCACGGAGCAGAGACTGGAGTGATGCAGCCACAAGCCAAGGAACACCCAGAGCCACAGAAGCTGGAACCTCCGGAGGGAGCGTGGCCCCGCCCACACCTTGATTTTAGCCCAGAGATACTGAGTTTGGATTTCTGGCCTCCAGAAATGTGAGAGAATAAATTTATGTTGTTTTAAGCCACCAAGGTTTTGATAACTTGTTACTGCAGCCGCAGGAAACTCATGCAGAGGGCCAGCAGGAAGGCTCAGAGCTGGGGCAGGGAGGTGGCGTGGATGGCAGGAAGGAGTCTGGGTCTTGCTCGCAGGGCCTTCCCCACCCCCTCTCGCTCTCCCCCTCCCTTCTCCCCCTCCCTGCCCTCAGCTCCCCTTGCCCCTTTTAAACTAGTTTAAGACACTAAGCAGGTGTCACAGCCTTCGTGAAAGTACACACAGGTCTCTCAGCCCATCTCTCCCGCTCTCCTGCCCACCCCCCTCCTCTCCTCGAATGTCCCGCAGTGGGAGCAGGGTGGCCGGTGCCAAGAAGCTGCGCCCCGCCTGGCACCTGGCTGTCAGCACCCCTGGCTGGCCGGATTGCCACAAACTCTGTCGCTCTGACGGCTGATAAAGACCCACAGCCTGCAGGTGTAGAGCTTGAGCCTCAGCCCTGATGAGCTGGGCCTGTCAGTGCTGCGTCCACACCCGCTGTGAGCGAGTGAGCACCGCCTGCCTCCCCGTGGTGCCCTCCTGCGCTGGGCGTCCTGCTGCCTGTTCACAGCCAAGCTCCGGTTCCCATGCCTAGGCCAGGCCACAGTCCCCTTGAGGTGACCCCACGGAGCCGGAGCCGGGCTGACAGGAGCAAGAGTAGGAGGAGTTTACTCAATGCACGGAGTAGGTCTAAGGTGATGGGGATTTTCTGCCCCCAGCGTCCAGGGCTCCTATTTCCAGATTCGTTTCCTCTGATCTCTTCCAGGTCTGTGTGGGCTGTTGGAGGGAGGTGGGCAGGGAGCTGATCGCACATGGAGGCTGGGCAGCAGGAGGGCCCTTCCTAAGGCATCCAGTGAGACCCCGGGTGCGGGGGGCATTTTATTCCCAGAAGACATCCGACAATGTCCGAGACGTTATTGTTTGTCACAACTAGGGAGGGCATGCTACCTGCATCTAGTGGGAAGAGGCCAGAGAAACTGCTAAACATCCTACAAGGCACAGGCCAGCCCACACTACAGATAATTATCTGACCCAAAATGTCAACAGTGCCAAGGTTGAAAAACCCCAAGCAGGACAACACAGGAGCCAGCCTGGAAGTGGGGCCTCTGAATGCCTCGCCCAGAGATGCAAGAGCCACATGGAAGCCCTGCCTGGGAGCCTGGGGGAGGGACCTACCCTCTGGACCAAAGGCCAGACTATGCCAGCAGCTCCCCACGAGGCTGGCCCTTCCCTGTCCTCAGGTATCAATGCAGGTGCTTCCTGACCCGCAGCCTCTCAACCCAGCTCGTCCTAGGAATGACATAGGAAATAACAGCTCTCGTTTCCTGAGTGCCAACTAGAGGCTGGGCTCTGTGCCGAGGGGAGGAGGGATTATTACCGTTCCCACTTACAGATAAGGAAAGTGAGGCTCACAGCTGTTAGCCGACTTACCCAGGGTCTCTGTTGTGGGTTAAATCACGTCCCCACAAGAAGGTATGGTGAAGCCCCACACCCTAATCCCTTGGAATGTGACCCTATTTCAAAATAGGGTCTATACAGAGGTAATCAAGTTAAAATGAGGTCATTAGAGTGGGCCCCAATCCAATATGACTGGTGTCCATATAAAAAGGGGAAATTGGGACACAGACAGACAGGCACACGGGGAAAATGCCACGGGAAGATGAAGATAGAGATCAGGGTGATGCTTCTACAAGCCAAAGAACACCAAAGATTGCCAGCAACCACCGAAGCCAGGGCAGGGGTGGGGAACAGAGTCGTCCTACATCCCTCGGGAGGAAGCCACCCTGCCGACGCCTTGATCTCCGACTTCCAGCCCCCAGCACTGTAAGACAATAAGTTTCTGTTGTTTAAGCCGCCCAGGCTGTGGCACTCTGTTATGACTACACAGCTGCTGGGGCGGGCTCCGGGAGACTGGGCCCATATCTGTCCAACTCCAGTGCCCAGGCTCCAGCCATGTTTCTATAGTTCCTTCTTCGGCAGCAACCCTAGCATTTAACAGGTCCCTTAAGTAAGGCTTTAGCTTCCAGAAGCTTCATTTCATTTCTGCTCATTGGTAGGGGCCTTCCTTCAACACCTAAGATAATGCTGCCAAGTAACCCTCGGTCAAGCAAGCCTCGTCCCAGGCTGTATGGCAGGAGGTTTTTGATTAATGAATAATTTGTTTGGGACAACATGGCCAGTAGGAACTGGTAGGTGAGTTGTTAGGAGTAGAGCTCAGGCTCCGGAGGCCTAAATGACAGGCCCAGGTTCAAATCCTGACTCTGCCACCCACCAGCTGTGGGATCTTAGGCAAATCACTCAGGATCTTCCAGTCTTGGGTTTCCCAGTCTGTAAAATGGGAATAACAATAGTGTCTACCTCATGGGGGTTTCCTAAAGATTAAGTGAGGTGACACCTACAAACTGCAGGGCACATTGTGGCACATTGTGTTCCCTCGACGACCAGCTGTTGTTAGGACCATTAATATCACTATGCCTATGTCTTCTGGTCCCAGGAAGACCAGGGGGAGTGGTTATTGCCATCAGCTTTGCCCATTGAATTCCATCTCTGCGTCCCCCTCCCACCCCATCTTGTTTTCCTGCTTTTCAGCACCAGACCTGGGGCTAAGAAGACCTCAGAGATTCAGGATGGGGTGCTGGAGCCCACCCGACACACTTTTCTTCACACGGTTCCCTGAGGAAGTCACATGGATAGGTCACACGCAGAGCATGAAGTGCTGCCAGCAGCTTTGACACATTCCTGGGATTCTTCCGCCCACAGCCCCATGTGGGATCATGGCCAAGCAGGAAGCAAACGGCAGGGAGAGTCTTTGCCCCAGCACAGGATAATCTATGCCCCGCAGGTAAGTGGGTACCATTGTTAAGTGGGTACCCCCAGGCAGGCATCACTAATCAAGCCTGGGGCTACTTCCCGCAGAGTGGAAGCCTCCACTCACCACAGCCCACTGCATGGGCTACAGTATGGGCCGTGTTCGCTGTCCCTGGCAGGAGGGCTGGAAAGGTGGGAGGGCAGCCAGGGACAGGTGCCCCTAAGAGATCCTCCGGGCGCTCTCCTCCACTCGCCTGGGCTTAGTTCAGCAAATACCTACTGACACTCACTGGGAGCTCCACACTCTGTTGGACAAAGGCGACCCCAAAATGTCCCCACCCTTGAGGAATTTGTAGTCAAAGAGGAAAAAAACAATAATTTTTTGTTGTTTTTTGCTTTGCTATTTTATTAATTACAAAGGCCAGATCATACAAAGTTTTCCACCAAAACCCAGAAATCAGCAATAGAAAAACAACAAAGGAAAAAGCCCCAAGCCACGTAATAAAACCTGGGAGTCCAGGCAAGTGGGCGTAGAAGCCACGGTGGGCCTCAGATAACCGACTTTTAAGAAAGTTTTTTGAGAAAAAGTAACACATGTTCATAATAATAAAAAAGAAATCAAACTTTTGAAAAGGGTCCTCAATTAAAGGAAATGACCCCTCCCATCTGGACCACCCCCCTCAGTTCTACCCCAATCCCAGACAGCACTGGTCAATTTCTTACGTCCCCTTCCATGATGTTTCTCCACAGCCCAGACACATGCCCACATCTAGCTGTACTTCTGACTTTTTGCATGTTTCTACTATTTAAATTATTAAGGTAGTCAATTCCTAAATTGAATTGTCTTAGAAACTATTCCATGTGAATGTATTTAAACCTAATAGCATAATCATGTCACATAAAGCCCAAACCAGGATGCTTTGGGCATGACATGGGGTGGTATTAAATGCCAGGCAGTGTGAACCAGGACTGCCCTAGACAAGTACATCATAGAAGGGGCTGTGAGAGGTGCCAGCTGAGCCGAGCTGTACACAGTTCCATTCACCTGACCACTGCTTTCTGAGTGTTTAACAAGCCTAAGCATGTGACAGGGGCCTGGGGGTGGGAGGCAACTGGGCTGGGCTCTGGGCCCCCATAGGCTCTGAGTCACCTCTCCTTGTGGGTGGGAGACTCCCAGGGGTTCTCTGGGGGTTCAGAGGGGAATGATTGTGCCAGGTTTTGGGGGAGATGCATTTATCATGTTCCTCAATGCTTCTTCCCACATCTGCTATGGGAACTCCAGCAGACTCCCCATGCCTGGATTCAAGGCACATGTGCTTGTCCACATCCATCTTTCAGAGGTCTCCCAAAGCCAGGCTAAAGAGGGAGGGCAAGGCAGGGGGCCCACTGGGCTGGCCAGTGGGTCACCATGTGACTAAGCATAGCAGACACTGTCCCCAGCCAGGCCCCATTCTGGCTGTGCCCCTGTGTCATCCTTCTGGCCTCCCTTGGGAGACCAAGTCTCCCTTGCCTGGGCAGCCTATCTGCAACAGGCACAACCACTTCCCTAGGCCCTGTTGTCCAAGAGTGACCCAGGCAGTGCCCTCTTGGGTTCCATCTCAACTAATGCAATATGTGCTTTCAAGCACCTACTTTGTGCCAAGCACTGGAATTACAATAGTGAGCCCCGCCAACCCTTGGCAGTTTACACAGAGCTTGTGCTGTGACACCAGCACATAGGAAGAAGGATCCTGTGGAGGCAGACAGGAAGGAGACTGGACCTAGTGTCTGGGCGTGGGCGGGCCTTTCTGGGGAAGGGAGATTTAAGTAGAGTGAGTGGGGCAAGGAGGAGAGGGACAGTGAACTTGGTGTGTTGGAGAATGGGAGAGACAGCCAGGGGTGTGGGGTGTGGGGTGAGAGGTGGGCAGGGCTGGACTTTGTGGGGCCTTCTAGACTGTGGTAAGTTCAGACCTCATCCCAGGGCCATGAGCAGTCGCTAAAGGAATTTAAACAGGAGTACAGAGACAGGATCCAATATGCCACCCTCCCTCCCCTGGAAAACACCTTGGGCTAAGAGAAAAGGCAAACGATGATAAAATGGACCCCAGGCCAGGGCCCCAGAGAGGGCTAAGAGGAGTCATCTCAGAGCAGTGGGGCTGAGGGGCCTTGGGTGCCTCGCCCCAGGAAGTCAGCTCCGTAAGGACCTCCCCAGCTTCCTCTGCGGGCGTATCCCTGAGGGCTGCAGTACTGCAAGCCCAGAGACAGGGAGACAGAGAAAGGAAGTCTTGGGCTTCCCTGACCCTGGGGGATGGGGCCTAGGCCCGCTGGGCTGGAGATGCCAGGCTCCTCGCTGGTTCGTACTCTCGGCTGGGCCCAGGCACACCAGGCTCCTACATGGCTTCTTCCTCTGCACCCCCACCCTCTCCCCAGAATGGAGCGGAAAGCACAGGAAGCAAAGAGGACAGTCAAAAAAGGAAAACACAGCCTGGAAGGTCAGTCAGCACCGGGAATGGGCGGCTCTGCCCCCTTGCCTTGCCGCTGGCCTGGTGCGACAGGAAGCAGTTGGAACCAGCTGCAGAATTTTGCAGGTGGGGCTGGCTTCGGGGGAGGTGCCCATGGCCACCCAGCCCCTGGGCGGTCCCATTGGCCCTGCAGGCTGACCTCATTGCCCAGAACTGCGGGAGTGCTTCCTGGGGTCACATTCCGCGCTGAAGAGCCCCTCTTCAAGGCCTTGGTTGGCGCCAATGTCTTTTTAGGAACCAAGGCTCTAATTTTAGTGTCCCAGCCTTTGACACTTTATCAAAATAGCTCCCTGTTTTCTCTTGTGTCCCTGCCCCTTCCTTGGAGAAGGTGAAGCTCCTGCATCCCCGTGACCCGAGCTGGTAAGCACAGACCCAAGGCCTTGTATGGATTCTGGTGGAGGGACCCGTGTCCCTGCAGTCTGTTCTGTGTGGCTGGGCCCAGAGGACATGCCTCTGGGAGGGCAGCTCGCAGCACCTACCATGGCAGGGATCCCACACCAGCCAGGCCCCAGTGAGGGCTCACTCCCACCTCCTCCTGTCCATCTGCCATGCTCAGGCGTGGCACAAACTCATGTGACCCTAATTCAGGTCCCCAGCCCTTGGAAATCAAGGCTGCCTAACCCAGCCTCTAGTGGTAGGGATCATGGGTGGGCAACCCCTTGACCAGGGGCACCTCTTGTTTCCTTGTGCAAGTTCAATGCCTTTCTGGTACCAATAACAATTGCTAAGCCTTTTTTGAACCCTCACTACTATGGTGCCAAGTGCTTCTCACGCATGATTTCTTTTAATGTTCTCAACCACCCTGTAAGGTGGGTGCTAAAATTGTCCCCAAGGTCGTGGAGCTGCCAAGGGGTGACACCAGAGTTTGAATGCTCCCAGCCCTCTGTTCCATGGTTCCCATGCTGCTGCCACCTAAGCACTCTCCTTGTACCTTTACACCAGCCCTCTCCCCACTGCCTTTGTCCCAGCCCCTTCCACAGAGTACTCCACTCCGATTCTCCTAGGCATCCTAAGCAACTAGGCCAGAGGGGTTGTCCTGCTTGCTGAGGTCACACAGCAAACTAGTGGTGGATGAAGACACCTGGCTCCAGAGTTCTAAAATCTTTTAGGTGGCACACTCAGAAGGAAGTTGCAGCCCAGCCAAGAGGTGACGGGTCTGAGAGCCGATCATGTGTCGGCCCACAGGTGGTCCCAGGAAACAGTCAGGCAGGTGCACTGGGGCCTGGGAAAGTGTGGCTGGCAGCATTTTCCCCAACAGGCCCATGTTCTTGGCAGCAGAAAAGGCTTTCTAAAGGGGCCACCAGCTAGCCAAGCGGTTGGTGACTGGGAAGCTTTATTCAGCAGGCTCCGAGGAACAATGCCCATCAGGCCCATATTTCCCTGGGAAATGGACACATTACAAAGGAGAAAAACCAGGGTGGCCTTTCCCAGGCCTTCTCCTCCTGCAGTCAGAGCCCAAACCCCACATCCACATCCCTCGAGGGACTGTGAGTGGCCAGAGCTCCCTCCTGGGGCTCCGAGGCCTGGCTCCTCTGACGGGTGCTCTGCAACCTGGGAGCTGATCACCATGACCAGGATGGGATGGGGCAGGGTGGGGCAGTGATGGGGGGAGGCCCACTCCACTCAGCCCGAGGACAGCATACGAGGGCCTTGGGAAGCTCCTTCAAATCCCCCAAAACTGTCAGATTCATACAAGCAGCCTTTGAGTCTCAGGACAAGAAAATGCAATTTATTCTCCGAGTGGATGACAGCCACTCTTCTGAAAGGAGCCACAGCCCAGCAACTTTCCTAGCTGCTGCCTCCTCCAGGGCACACACACAGCGCCAGAGGGAGTGCCAGGAAGAAGAAAGCAGGCATTACTCAGCCAGATGGGTGCCCAGCCTTGGAACGACCAGAGGGAGTAATAGTAACATTGTTCTTCTCATTTAAGTTCTGCCAGGTTGTGAACCCAAACACCTACAGGGGCCAGATGGGAAGTGTAATGAGGGAAGCCAGCCAGGTGACAAGTAGCACCTGACCCTCAGCCTAGGGGTTGGGGACACAACAGGGCCTGCAGGGCCTATGGGAACTGGAGGGGCTTGTCTGAAGGGAGCAGCTCAGCATGCCTGGGAACTGTCTTGTGAGGATGTACCTATATTGTCAGACACAGAAGCAAATTCTTAAAAATCTTATGTAAAAATTTGATTTTTTAATGTTACCCAAAAAATTAAATTTTTTTTTTTACTGCTGAGTGTGTCAAACAAAACATGAGTGCAGGCTGGATCCAGCTGTGGAGAGGGCTGGGGAGGCAGCATTTGCTGTGAGATTACTCTTTTCTTGTTTACAAAGCATGTTGTCTTGTGCAACTGTCACCCCGACTCTGTGAGGCAGGCTGGGCAGGTCTGCTGTGCCTATCTGACAGATTAGGAAAACCGAGGCCCAGAAGAGCAAAGCACTTTGCAAGTGTCACGCAGCAACAGCAGAGCATTGATTTAAACTCGAGTGTCTCTGATTCCAGAGGAGTGCCCTTTCCCCTCTGCTATGTCAAGGCTGTGTGGTGAGGGAAGGGGGGCAGCTTGTGGGACCGGGGAGCCACTGTCTACACTTTCACCGGAAAGCTGACCCACCCCCTGCCGCCGGAACTCCCTGAACTCCCGGCTCCCTGCTCTCAGCACCATGAAGAAAGTGAAGGGTGAAGATAAGGTGGCTGAGGTGCTGATGGGACATGTGACACGAAGATTTTTGCAGCTCTGAAGACGGCCCCCACCCTCCTGGGGCTGGCTGCTGGAATGCAGGAAAGAGGGGGCAGCCAGGCGTCAGTGACGGATGGATTCCAGTGTCAATCCCAGGGGCTACAGGCTGAGACCTGCCCCACCTCAGAAACCGCCCTCCTATCCACAGGTTTCCTGTGTCTCAGCGGATCCGGTTCCTCCCCCTCTAAAGGGTCCTCACACCCCTGGGGCTTGCCTGTCCGTTGGGGTCCCACAGCCTTAGATCTGAGACCCCTGGTGGGGGAAGGGCAGCCCAGACACCTCCTGTTGGACTCGTCTCTCCCATAGGGCGGGAGCAAACCCATTTGCTTTGGACCCTGCCTTCAAAGACCACCCAACATTCTGGTCCCCTAAACAAGGCCCAGAAAAAGGTATTTGAGACCAAAGACAGCCATCCCCTGCTCAGCAAAAGCTTCCCAACACCCAGGACACAAACACACTTTGGAAACACCTGTCAGGTATCTTGCCTGGCTCGGGACTCCTAGCTTTGCTGCCAGCCCCCTCCTGGGCTACTCACTCACTGGTCAGAAACAGATGCCCAGCACCAGCTTGCCAGTGGGGACAGACCCCGCCTTTCCAAGGGGACTCAACTGAAATCCCTCACCGCTAGGCCTGGGTTTTGTTGTAGTGGTTGTTTTTTAATCCCTGACATGTATGAATATGATGATGTTTGCCTTGCCAGGCCTTTTCTAGAAAAGCAATTATTTCTTAATTTGAATTTTCCCTCTAGCCTGCTGTGAAAGAAGTAGGAGTTATTAGAAAGTCAGGGTGATGCACCCAAGTCCCCAAAAGGCAGGGAAGCTGTTAGTGTGGCTGTCTGTGGGCTTGGGAACTTTCCGCAGCCCACCCTTCAGTTCTGTCTTACTAAGAGCCCAATTCTGTCTTTGTTTGGGAACAGTATAGAATGAAATACAGCCCATGCCAGACTCTGACTGCTGACAGGGCCACCAACGTGAGGCCTGTGGATGGCAGAGGAAACCAGCACTCATTGACCACCTAGTATGATTTGGTGCTGACCCATTTAACCCTAATGTTAACCTGAGCAATGGGAACTATTAGCCCATTTTACTGATGAGCAAACCGAGGCTCAGAGAGATGAAGCAGCTTGCCTAGGGTCACACAGCCCTCAACAGGCAGAGCTGAGATTTGAACTGCGTCTGTGTAACTGCAAGGTCTATGCACTGGGCATCTCTCTCAGGGAAGACAGGGGGAGGTGGACTTAGATCACTTTGCAGCAGATCCCAGACCAGAGTGGGGACAGGCCTCCTGCACAGCCAAGGAACACCCCCGCAAGGGCCTAGATCTCTTACCAGAGTTCCACACCTCACCTGCTGGCCTCACCTGCCTGGCCTCAGGCTGGGCCACTACCCTGTCTTCCCCCATCTGGCCATCCTGCTCCTTCCCAAACTAAGGAACAAGCAGGCAGTGTCACCCAGGTAAGGGGGGTGGGGTGGGAGAGAGGGAGGGAGGGAGGGAGAGAGAAGGGGGGGGGAGAGAGAGAGAGAGAGAGAGAGAGAGAGAGAGAGAGAGAGACTTCAGCGCCATCTGCTGGAGGCATGGTGGCAGTGTCCTCCAAGGGATCCTGCCTCCCCAGAGTATGTCGGGGGAGACCAGTCAGATGCGACTGACGGCAGGGAGGGGGGCCAGAGTACCTCTCAGGAGATTATCTGCTTTACTTGACCCTATGAACAGGTATGAATATTCATCCTGCCAGAAACTCAGAAATTTGCAGCTGGAAAGCTCAAAGCAGGGCCTGACCTGGCAAGGATGGATGGATACATGGATGGATGGATGGATGGAAGCATGGATGGACGGATGGATGGATGAATAGGTGGATGGAGGCATGGAGGCATGGATGAATGGATAGATGGGTGGAGGCATGGATGGATGGATAGGTGTATGGGTGGATGGATGAATGGATGGATGGATAGGTGTATGGGTGGATGGATGGGTGGGTGGATGGATGAATGGATGGGTGAGTGGATGGATGGATGGAAGGATGGGTGGATGGATGGATGGATGGATGGGTGAATGGATCGATGGGTGGGTGGAGGTATGGGTGGATGGATGGAGGCACAGATGGAAGCGTCTCTACTGCCAAGGACCAGGACAGGAAGAAGGCTGGCTAATTGCCCTAGCTTGGAAACAAGACAGTTCTCTGTAATTTTCTGAACAACATCCTGGCAGTTTGAGTCCAGAGAGGAAGAAGATCAGAGGGGCCAGCTCAGAGGAAGAAGATCAGAAATGGCCAACATCCCATTTCTCACCAGCCCCAGATTTTCATAACAATCACAACCATCAGTGAGCCTGTGACCATTGTGACTATAAACCTTCCCTATCTTCCCTCTCCCAGCCTTGCTGCCCACACAGCCTCATTGATGGGGCAACTAGGGTGACATTCTTCCCACGAACCTGGGAGAAGCAGGCAGCTCAGTCCTAAGGAGGAAAAGAGGTGATCCAGGCCTGTTTGGACAGCTAACATATATGAAATGTTTCCTATGTGTTGAATCCTATGCCCAGCACATGGTCTTGTTGATCCTGGCTGTGACCCACAAGAAAGGCAGGGAGGGGGGTTTATACTCAGACTGAGGCATCAGTGTCCCCAGCCCTCTGTCTGCATGGAGGTCCCCAGGACCCAGTCCTGCTGAACCGACTGGCCCACGGGGGAGCTGACTGGAGGATCTGGGCTGCCCTAGTTTAGGTTCTGGCTCCAGGCACTATGGGGATGGAAGCTGGCAGGAGCCTGGAAGCTGGTCTGGGCTGCGCTTGGGAAGGGGAACGCCCCCGGAAGGACCGTGCACTTGGGGGCGCAGGGACACCGTCCCTCACCTGCTCTGGCCTCGGCTTCCCCTTCCCTGCCTCGCCCTGCTCTCCCCTCGGCCCTTTCCTCCTTGCGCCCTCCCCAGAGGACAAGGGAACCTCTCGACTGTCTAGGCTGAGCCTAGTGTGGCGGCGAGACCAGATCCTCCCCCGCCCCAGCCGCAGACCGCAGAGCCCTCTTGGCCGCCGGGACCCCAGGGCGCCTCAGGCCGGCTGTCCCGGTCGGTGGGTCGCACTCACCGGCCAGGCGCTCGCGAGCCCGGCTTTTCTTGTGCTCGGACGGCGCCGTCGGTACTTCTGCCACGCAGGGTCACGACGGAAGGCACGGGGACGCGGGGCCCGCTCATGACCAAGGGTCCCGCGCGGAAGAGGAACTTTGGCGGCCCTCGGATCCCTGGCCAGGACCGGGAGCCTCGAGGCGGCGGGAGGGGTTGGCACGGCCGCGCAAGGGGCCCAGGGCGGGAGGGGCGCCGGGGCTCTCCAGGGAAGATGGGTCCGGGAGCCCCTCCAGGGGGCCGGGGTGGAGTGACGCCGCCCAGCCTCAGACGGATCCGAACACCCACCGGCAGCTCAGGTCGGCCCCTGTCCGCGGTGCTGAAACGCTGCGCCCCCGACCCGTCTTGGCCAGGCTTCAGCTCTGGGCTCCCTGAGACCCCCTGGCCCGGCTAGGAAGCCCCCAGGTAGGATTTCCTTCAAGGGCTCAGACCGGCATGGAGGTCCCACCCCTCTCCCCAGCCTCCGTCCTTCGGCCATCAAATCCTGCCTTCTGTCCCCTAAAATCATCGCTAGTGCCTTCTGGTCACCTCTCTGAGCAGGCATCACAGGCTGGCCATTTGATCCGTGTTTGTGCCTTTGTCTTATGCTCTACACACACCCCCCTCCCCTCTCTTCTCTTCTCCTTCAACTGCTTTTTTTTTTTTTCTTTTTTTTTTGGAGACTAACGTGTTCCTGCACCCCTCAAACCAGGCTTCGAAATTCCCCGCCTTCCTCCCTCTAATATTCTTGGATTCTTGGGAGACTCTGTTGCTTTCCTCCCTCTTGCCCTTTACTTTCGAGTTAATTACCAGCGGCTGAGGCTGGGCAGTGAAGCCTATGCGCCTGCAGCTGGCAGGGAGGGCCGCCTTCCTGGGAAACCGAAAAGAGAGCGGGAGAGCAGGCGTGGAGCCCAGGCGGAGGCGCGCCCGCCTACACTGCTGCAAACCCACAGCCCCAAAGGCCCAGCCGACGTCCTGTAAGGGCCCTTAGCAAGCCCACGCTCCGCGTCTGGGTCCTTACCTTCCTCTCAGCCCTTGACCCCCCATCGGGCGGCCCTGCATGTGAGCTCTCACGACCTCCCTGCCCCTCCTCTTCCCTCCCTTTTCCTCCCTTTTCAATATGATTGTTCTTTTTTTCTTCTGATTATAAAAACAACTGTTGCTTATTTCTGGGAATAAACTTTATTTATTATGGTTAATATTTTGATGTTTGCTTTTAGTCTTTTATAGGCACATACACCTTTTAATCTTTTTTGTATTGAAATATTTTTCTACTTTGATACCTTTGCTTTCACTTGGGAAGACAGACAGTATGCAGGGACTGTCATGCCTCAGGGGTACACTGAGAGCTCAACTTATTTTTTACAAATATAATTATAAAAGCAGGTGTCTCAGATATCTACTTCTTTTTAAAAATCCATTTTAATACAATATTTAGAAATTTACTCCTCTGCTCAGGGGATAGGCAAGCCTCTATAGAAGATGGGATTCACTTGTTACAACAATTAGCCTTAAAAGGACACAAGGTTTCTAAAGAAAAACTTCAATTCTGTCAAAAACAAGTAAAGTACTTAGGCCACCTAGTATCTAAGGAAGGACTTTATACTAACGCAGACAGACCCAGGAATTTTAGTTCCTCTGCCACCCGAAACCAGGAAACAATTGAGAGGGTTTGGGGACTGGCAAGATATTGCAGAAATTGGACTCCAAACTTTTCTTTAAAAAGATCCCAGCCCTAACATGCTCTCTTAAAAGAGGATATGCCAAGGCCAGGAACAATGGCTCGTGCCTGTAATTCCAGTGCTTCGGGAGGCCAAGACAGGAAGATGATTGAAGGCCAGGAGTTTGAGACCAGCCTGGGAAACATAGTGAGACCCTGTCTCTAAAAAAAATAAAAACATTAGCCGGCACAGTGGCACATGCCTACAGTCCCAGCTACTCGGGAGGCTGAGGCAGGAGGATTGCTTGAGCCCAAGAGGTCAAGGCTGCAGTGAGCCATGGTTGCACCACTGCACTCCAGCCTGAGCGACAGAGCAAGACTCTGTCTCAAAAAAAAAAATTGTCTAAAAGATGTATCAAGAAAGAAAACAAAAAAAAGAGGACTTGCCAGATCCGCCTCTAGATTGGACAGAAAAAAATCAACTAATGAAATGATCAAAAATGACTTTGCTAACGCCCCTGGCTCTGGGGCATCCAAATTAAAACCTTCCATTTTCATTTTTTGGTCATGAAAGTGATAAAAATGCTTTAGGAGTCCTAACTCAAAAACATGAAAACCAAAAGGAACTGTTGGGTATTATAGCCAACAGTTAGACCCTATAGCAAGAAGATGGCCACCTTGCATGAGAGCCATAACCGCAACTGCTTTGTTAGTTAAGGTAACTGAAGAAGTTGCAATGGGGACACCCCTTACTGTTTTCATCCCACATTCTGTGGAAGCTTTGCTAAACTCACACCACCCTCAAAGTTATTCAGTTAGTAGACTAGCCTCATACAAAGTTGTACTTCCTTCAGCTTCTCATATCACCATCTTTAGGTGTAATAGCCTAAATCCTGCAACTCTTCTGCCTTCATTTTTATGTGAAACACCACAGAATTACATAACCCTAACTAACCAACTTCTCTCTCCTAGACCTGACCTGCAAAAGACTCCCCTTACTAATGCTGATTTTGTTTGATTTACAAATAGATCTCAATTAAAGAGTAAATCTGAGACTGACTGCTCAGGTTATACAAAAGTATCTTTAACAAAACAAAAAATAACTATATTAACTTTTAAAGAAGCACCTGAATTTGGTATAAAATTAGCTCAATCCAAAGCTCCAAAATCAAAACAGGAAAGTTAAAAAAGAAAAGGGGAAATATATGCCCCCAAAGATGAGGTATGGTTTGGGCCAAACAATTTGCCCATACTTTCTGCTGAGCTCTAGTTATCATTTTTAATCTATGTACATTATCTAACTCACTGGAGCCCTGACAAAGTGGTTACTTGGGGAAAACAATATTTTTGGGAATTTTCTCTGGCTATAGCTCATAAGGTATATAATCTCTGTCATAGCTGCTCCCCCCAAAAAAATAATCCAGGGAAACCATTACCTGGTTCTCAAGGACATTTTCCTTTACCTGAGGCCCCCTTCCACATATGACAATTAGATTCCATCCAGTTGCCGCCCTCACAAACATACAAGGGCTGTCCAGAAAGTATCCAGCCATGTAACCGTTCTTGTTAGATTAACAATAACTGGATACTTTCCAGACAGCCCTCATACAAATATGTCCTGGTAATTATCTGCATGTTTTTTCACTGGGTAGAGACATTTCTATACAGAACAGCAATGGCCTTAGCAGTAAGTAAAATTCTCTTAGAAAAAAAAAATTATTCCATTCTGGGGAATTCCTCTGGAGCTTCATAGTAACAGAGGTACTTGCTTCATTGAACAAATGATTCAATCAATAGGTAAAATTAGGTAAAATTTGGCCCATTCTTCAACATTTTCATTGCGCTTACCATCCCCAGTCATCGGATTAATAAAATGCACAAACAGAACAATCAAAATTAAACTGGCAAAATTAACCAAGGCTTTTAAAATTCCTTGGCCAAAAGCTCTTCTACTGGTTCTACTTAACCGAGGTTGACCCCTTTTGGTAAACACCAGTTATTCCCATTCAAAATTATAACAGGCAGACCTATAAAATTATCTCCAAAAAAATCGTATGTCTTTATTATTAAAGGGGAGTATGTTTAGCTATTAAAGAGGCCTAATAAAACAATTAACTAAAATTTTTGATTTGGTAAGGGAATCTTTTCACTGTAAACTTCTGGGAGACAAAAATTTCAAGGACCATGGACTTCAACCAGGAGATTTCGCCTATTAGAAAAGACATTTTTAAAAAGAACTCTCTTTCTACCAGAGTGGTATGGACCTTATCAGGTACTCCTTACTAATCTTTATGTCACAAAATTAGAATATGTTAGTCTAGAGAAGGCTGAGCCTCCTGAATGGACTGTTTCCCTGGAAGATGACACCCCCAGGATGGTTAGGACGATAATCTTTGGGTTATGCCTGAGCACAAGGTCAAATAGTTCATACCCTTTCAAAAACTCACAAATCTTCCTCATTTACAATTTCACTGGATTCATTCTGTATTCCATTGGTATGATCATTTAGCTTCCATCTTTTTGCCACAACTAAGTATTGAAGATGTTATTTGACATGTAGAGGCCCTAACCAATTATATTAAAAGGCCCTAAGTAATAGCTACATGGGTATCTCATTATTAAATAATAAAGTTACTCTCCTGAGAAAGGTTGTATTATAAAATTATATGGCTCTAAACATACTCACTGCAGCCTAAGGAGGAATTAGGCTATCATAAAAACTGAGTGCTGTGCCTATATTCCAGATCAATCAATTAACATCACTAAATTAATGGCTAATATGAAAACCCAAATTGCCAACCTTTCAGACCCAAAATCTTCTCTAAGCAACTGGTTAAATAGCTAGTTTGGATCTTGGGAAACTTGGTGACAAAAACTATCACTAATTCTAGAAAGCATAATCATTTGTTGTATTTTGTCCTGTTTTTGTCTGCACTGCTGTTAAAACATTTGTTTACAATTGAGTCAACATGACTGGAAAGACTAAAATAATGGTCACTTGAAAAAGAAAAATTACATTAATTGGAGATATAAACACGTAACCAGACTCAAGGCACAAAGTTACTTCCTTCGTGTTGCTTTAAATTTGGCCCATACTTCATCAGCTTTATAGTTTGTCCAATCCCCGCTTCGCTGTGGGATGTGACATCCTAGAAATGAGCCTTCCTAGGGACACGGGATTAAACTCCTGAACATAAAGGGAGTCAAAACTATTGCGTTCATCTACAATACTTTCTTCAAAAGATCTTGATGAAAAGGGGGAAATGTAAAAATAAATAAAATTTAAAAGCTGTTGAAATCCCAGCAAACACTTCAAGCCTTGAGAGAGAGGTGACTGTGATCTGAGTCACGTACAGTCACAACTCCTGCTCCTCTGGCTATAGGCTAACTTGCTTTCTTATTTTTCTTGTTCTGTACAATGACTAGAGAGAATTAAACGACGTCAGGGACAAAACCCTCCTGCCTTCTTAATTAATGACCCTTGTTATGGACTAACTTCCCCTTTGTTGTCCTGCTTTGCTTAGATCAAATGACAGAAAACCCGTGACTACTACACCCTCTGCCCAAAATGTGAAATGTGCCCTTCCCAACAAGAAACACGGTCTGTAACCGATCAAATTGCTGTAACTATGCACCACCTTTATATGAAAAATGTTGTAATCCTGCTTAAAAACTCCTCTGTCTCTGCCTCTGTAAATGAAACCTTAACTTCCCTACTTCAGAATACTGACTCCACTCCTTTGGAGTTGGTGTTTCCAGGAGGGCCATCCTCACACTTTGTGCTCAAATAAACTCTCTCTCTTTTTTTTTTTTTTTGCAGACTCTAATCCAATATAAATAAACTCTCTTTAACTTAGATTCTGACACTTTTGATTATTTTAGGCTGACAAGTTTTAAAAGAAAATATGAGTGAATTATTTTTATAATATATGTGAGGAAATCCTTTCTAACTGTGGCTCAAAATCTAGAAAAAGTAAAGGATTGATCATTTGACTCCATTAAAGCAATACTTTTGCTTGGCAAAAATGAAAAACAGGGAGAAAATATTAGCAACTTATCTAGCAGATAAAGGACTTATATCGTTAGTATATAAACAGCTCTTTAAAATTAAGAGAAAAAAAATCCTTTCCTTTCTGCAATGCACAGCTGCAAAATGGTAGTGCAAGTTTGCAAGAAAAAATGAGAGTAAATAAAAAGACCAAAACCCAATAGGAAAATGGGCAAGAAACACAAACCAAAAATGCACACACAAAAAAGTACACAAATGGACCTTAAATATATGAAAAAATGCTCAACTTCACTTATTAAAAAGGGAAATGAACATTAAAGCAATATTGTGTCAACCTAAAATGAGCAACAGGGAGACCAACTCTCCGAAGCAGAAAGTTTATCTGGGAATAGCAGGGGACTGCAACCCGGAATACATGTGCTGGGGCAGACCATAGTGCATCCAAGGGTGCTGGGGCACAGGGGAGGCTTTTAAAGACAAAAAGAAGTCCATGTAAGCTGTTTTGAAACAAAGACCACTGTTACAGAGGCTTGTTTCAGGAGTTGGCATTAGCTCATTGTGCAGACAACCTTCCTTAGGTATGTGTCCTTGTGTCAGCGGTTTATCTGGAATACTGTGGTTTTGAGGAATTCCTTACATAGTTCCTTCATAGGCACAGGTGGGTGAGGACCCCTTCCTCATGGCCTCCTGGCTCCATTTTGTTAGGGATTGACATTAGTGGCCCCATTTTAACACTGATAACTTTCACAATTGAAATGAAAATTAAAATACATTGAGGGACCGGGCACAGTCACTCATACTATTAATCCTAGCACTTTTCGAGGCTGAGGTGGGTGGATCACTTCAGGTCAGGAGTTCGAGACCAGCCTGAGCAAGAGCAAGACCCCATCTCTACAAAAAATAGAAAAATTAGCCAGGCGTGGTGGCACAGGCCTGTAGTTCCAGCTACTCAGGAGGTTGAGGAGGGAGGATTGCTCGAGCCCAGGAGTTTGAGGTTGCAGTGAGCCATGGTGTCGCCACTGCACTGTAACCTGGATGACAGAGCAAGGTCCTGTCTCAAAAAAAAAAAAATATATATATATAATATATATATATATATATATATAGAGAGAGAGAGAGAGGTACAATTCTGACCTCTTAGGTGGACAGATATTCAGAAACTTGACAACATCCTATTGGCAAAAGTGCAGAGAAAAAAAGACCCTCTTGTACAATCCTGGAGGGAACATACAGTGGTAAAAATGGAATTTGGAAATAGCTAATGAAACTACATATGTATTTGCCCTTTGACCTAGCAATTCACTTCTGGAAATTTACCTTAAAGATACACACCCAAATTTTTGAAAATATGTACACAGGTTATTTGCTGCAGCTTTATCCATAATAGCAAAATACTATCAACAACTTAAATTCCCATCCATAAGGACTGGCTGAATAAACTCTACATCCACGTGATAGAGTGATAGAGTACCACGCAGCCAAAAAAGGAATGATCCCTAAACTGATAAGGTGTGATTTCCAGGATATATTATTACATGGGGGAAAAAAGCAAGGTGTGTATACTTTATTATCTTTATTATCTTTTGTTTTAAAAGAAGGGGAAATAAAATACGTGTTTTATTATTATTACAAAAAGAAACCAGAAAGTTTAAATCAGAAACTTGAAAATGGGGGCACGTGGAAATTGGGTGGAGGGGCTAGGGACAGGAAAGGACTTCTCTGAGTATACATTTGTATGTAGTTTTGATTTTTGAGTCTTGTAAATATTTTTCATATTCAAAAAGGAAAAATCAGATTATAAAGGAAAATCTATCATGATTAAAGTGGAGCTTATCTCAGGAATGCAAAAATAATTAACATCTGAAAATCTAGCAATGTAATTCACCACATTGGTGGACTCAAGGAGAAAACTTACACAACTATCGCAATAGATCCTGAAAGCATAGGATGAAAAGCTTAGCACCTATTTTTGATAAAATATCAGAGGAAACTGACGATAGAAGGAGATTTCCTTAACATAATTAACACAGACTATATGCCAAAAACTTACACTAAACATCACACCTAAGGACACGTAACTTGTTAAGATCAGAGAAAAGGATTCCTGGTGTCCCCACGTAGTATTAGTTTCCTGTGGCTGCTATAACACGTTACCACAAACTTAGTGACTTAAAACAACATAATCTTCTCATTCTCGTATTGGGAGAAAAAAAAGAAAAACAACATGAATTTATTCTCTTACAGGTCTGGAAGTCAGAAGTGTGTAATCCATTTCACTGGGCCAAAGTCAAGGTGTGGCAGAGCTGGTTTCTTCCAGAATTTGGGTGGGAGGGAGGGATCAGTCTCCTTGCCTTTTCCAGCTTCTAGTAGCCGCCTACATTCCCTGGCCTCCTCCTCCTCCTTTAAGCGCATCTTTCCAATCTCTGCTTCGGTCACGACACGGCCTTCCGGTCTGTGGTTAAGTCTCTCTCGGCCTCCCTCTCATGAGGACTGTCTCAAGTCCTTTATTTCATCTCATCTGCAAAGTCCCTTTTGTCCTACAAGGTAGCGTTCACAGGTTCCAGGGATTAGGACCTGGATATCTTTGGGGGGCTTTATTCAGGCTCCCCCCACCCCACTACCTTTCACTTTAGAACTGAAAGGTGGGTAGCAGGATTGTAAGGCTTGGAGAGCCTGAGCTGCCCACCTCTGCTTCCTCTGCTTTTACCTGGGTGCTGTGGTGGACTCAAACATGGAATGCTGTACAGCAGACAGAATGGACGAACTGAAACTAGAGCTACAGATGCCAACACAAATAAATCTTAAAAACATAATAATGCATGAAAAAAGCAAGCTGCAGAAGGATGGATAATTTTTTTTTTTTTTGAGACAGAGTGTCACTCTGTCACCCAGGCTAGAGTGCAGTGGCGTCATCATAGCTCACTGCAACCTGAAACTCCTGGGCTCAAGCGATCCTCCTGCCTCAGCCTCCCAAGTAGCTGGGACTACAGGCGCCACCACCACGCTAGGCTGATTTGTCTATTTTCAGTAGAGACAGGGTCTCGCTCTTGCTCAGGCTGGTCTCGAACTCCCGAGCTTAAGCGACCCGCCCTCCTTGGCCTCCCACACCAGTTAAATCTGAGTATCCGGTGAGTGTTTAATTTTTTTGTGACATTCAAAATATTTTGTATGGATTTTTTCTCAGTAATAATGAATTAGAAAGGTAAGAAAGCAGAGACAAAGAGGAAAGTAAGAACCCTGTTCCACTAGTGGGCTTATTTTCACCTAAGTAAAGATGCGCACTGAAGACTCTGATGCTTGAACGAGTGTCAAGATTTGTAAAGCAGCGTTTAATTGCTTATGTCATTTAGAAAGTCTAGGGTGAAAATTAACCCAAAATTGTCCCACTTGATGTTAATGCATTGACTGTAGGTCACTAAGCTTCTTTTGAAAGGGGATGCTCAGGAGAAAATAATCGTTTAGAACGAATAGGTCCTCTTGTTCTCTTGTGGCTACAGAATCTTTTTTTAATTGTGATATAATATGTATAACATAAAATTTTCCATTTTAACAATTTTTAAATGTACAATTCAGGGGCATTAAAATCACTTACAATATTGAGCAACCATCACCACCCTTTCCAAAATTTTTCATCACCCCAAACAGAAACTCTGTACCCATCCCATTAACTCTTACTCTGCCCCTTCTCCCTGACCTGGTAACCTTTAATTTACTGTCTCTATAAATTTGCCTATTCTAGATGTTTCACATAGGTAGAATCATGCAATATAGGTCCTTTCGCAGCTGGCTTCTGTCACTTAGCAAATGTCCTCGAGATTCATCCATGTCGTAGCACATATAAAAATTTCACTCCATTCTAAGCCTGAATGGTGTTCCACTGATGGATAGACCACACTTTGTTCATCCATTTGTCAGCTGATGGACATGGTTGCTTCCACGTTTTGGCTATTATGAATGGTGCAGCTATGAACATTCACCTTCAAGTATCTGTTTGAGTCCCTGTTTCCAAATCTTTTGCGTATAGACTTAGGGATGCAATTGCTGCATCATATAATAATTCTGTGTTTAACTTCTTGAGGAAATGCCAGACTGTTTTCCACAGCAGCTGCACCATTCTGCATTCCCAGGAGCAGTGCACGAGTTCCCGATTTCTCCACATCCTCCCCAACACTTGTTATTTTCCATTTTTTTTTATTATAGCCATCCCAGCAGGTGTGAAGTGTCATAAGCTTCTTTTTAATAAAGAGATTTGTCAGATTTTTTTCTAAAACGGTACAAAGTAAAGTGTGTCCTTTGTTGCGGCTGATCGTGATGAGGCTTTGGGAGTTTTCCTTCCTTCCCTCTCTCCTCCCCCCCTTCTCCCCTCTCTCTTTCAGGTTGGGAGGTAAGGAAGCCTACTCGTTGGTCCAGGGGAAAAAGCCAGCAAGGAGGTGTCTTAGTAGATGTGGGCAGCTATAACAAATTTCTTTCTCACAGCTCTGGAGGCTGAGAAGTCCAAGACCCAGGCCCCGGCAGATTCAGTGTCTGGTGAACCCTGTTCCTTAGGGATGGCACCTTCTCTGTGCCCTCATGTGGTGGACGGGGTGGAAAGGGACAAACTCGCCCCTCAAGCCCTTTTATAAGGGCACTGATCCCATCCCAACCACCCAGTTGCCTTCCAGAGGCCGCACATCTTAACACCACCACCTGTGGGGTTCAGCTGCAACATAAGAATCTGGGGGGGCACCAACATTCATATCATGGCAGGAGGGGAGACAGATAGTGCTGCTGGGGGACCAGGTTGGGAGGGGGGCTGTGGTCTTTGTGGGGTTGGGGCTCAAAGCCCAAGAAGAGGGTCAGCCTGCCCTGGGAGGAGGCAGAGAAGAGGGCCGGGTGCTGGCGAGCTGGGGCTGGGGGGAGGAGGGCAGCTGATCTTTCAGTGGCGTCCACGGGACAGCAAGAGGGTGAGGTGAGAGGGGGATCAAAGGGGCATCTTGAGGGTGGGGAACGGAGCCAAGCAGAGAAACGTCGGCTAACACGGAGGCCCTCCCACCAGGCTTGCCGGGTTGTCTGATCCCCCCAGGAGTTCACCTGCCAAAGGGCAGATGCTGGACAGACAGGGGGCTGGGGTCTCCGCAGGTGAGAAAGATGGGCCAGAGAAGGGGGCGCTGCAGGGAAGTGAGAAAAGAGGGGGCCGGGCTCCAGGGACAATGACCACTGGGGGAGGCCCCGCACCAGGCCCCCTTCCCCTCTGCGACCCTGAAGCCTGCCACCACCCCTCCCATTTCCTGACCCACCCACCCGCTGTCTCCTCTCTCCTGGAGGGCGAGTTAAAACCCAGACGGCTGGGCCCCACGCCCACGGCTTCGGTAAGTCTGCAGTGGTTGGAAGTCCAAGAATCTGGTGAATCTCCGGGGACCCCCACGGCCCTGAGCAGCACTGCACTAAAACACCACAACGTCGGCGTCAAAGGCCCGGTCACTCGCCCGTCCCAGCGCTGCCGCTGCTCTCGGTGCCGCCCAGAATGCCCCATCGCCCCGCCTCTACGGGCTGTCATGCTCCGCCCAGGTGTCCCCGAGGCTGTAAGCGGTGCCCCTGGCACACAGCACCCGTCTCCCCAACGCACGGAGGGCTCGAAGATTACGTTTCAGGGATCTGTCTCCAGCCCTAGGGCAGCACAGGGTCCCACCCAGTGCTCGGCACATTTCTACTGAATGAACGAATAAAGATAATTAGTTCTTTCTCCGTTTTTTTTTTTTTTTTTTTTTTTTGAGTTTAAAAGAAATGTTCACCTAGCGCGCCAATTATAAAACAGATAAAAATCAGACTTTTACTCTTTGGACCAGGCTTCGCTCTGCCCCCTGGTGGTGGCCTCAGGCACAGCGCAGAAAAGCATGAACCATTTAAGGTATTTCCGGAAACCAGAGCTTGCGCACTAAGTCTCCTGTTTATTTGCATACCCACAATGCATTGCACAAATTTTCTATTTTAAAATTACAAATTTTCCTCTTTCCTTCAATTTATTATTCCCGAAAATGGCTTCTATGGCTGAGTTTGCCTGAGGAAAAGGCAGAAGTCAAAAATCTCTCCCAAAAAGAAATCACCGCTATACTGTTAGGAGTACTGGTTATTAGAGAGCTGTGTGCCGAAAAGCTGCCGCATACTCTGGTTTCTCTTCAGATCGTATAAATCTTTCGCCTTTTACTAAAGATTTCCGTGGAGAGGAACGACTCTGAGTCTTTAACCAATTTTTTGAGGCCTTGCGCTGGCAGGGCTTTACCTTAATACGTTAAAGAAGAGACGTTTATGGCTTTTCTTATTGTTTCGACAAATAGGATAAGGGAGTACCGTGATAACTCTTTCAGCGTGGGTCGCCCAGCTTGCTACGCCGCGACGTTGGGTTGGGTGGGTTTCGGTAGCTTTATTGCGCCGGTCGTGTGTCCCCCAGCTACTGCACCGGGCGGTAGGTGGTCTGCAGACTGCAGATCGACTAAAGCTGGAGCGTGTGTGCGAACTTCCCCGCTGGTCCCTTGTAGACCAAGGCCGCGTGCGAACCGGTTGTGCCCGCCTGGAGCTGTCCCTGCGCAGGCCCGGTGGGTTCGGTAACACTCCCGACGAGGTGGATTTTCTAGCTGGTTCCACTGGCCGGAGCTAGCCTCGGGCGCGCCCCCGGCTGCAAGGGGGCTGTGGCCCTGCGCCCTGCGGGAGACGGCAGATTCCGGCAGCGTCTGCTCCGGTGAGGGAGCGAGAAACCGATCCTGATCCCTCCGTGGGCTCCGTTTCTCCAGGCCCCCCGCCGTGGCCAGCTCTCTCTTCCTCAGGCGGAGAGCCGAGCCCCGGGGTGACCCCCGAGGCCCTTTGCGCTCGGGTGCGGAGAATCCTGACCGCAGGCCGGAGGTCCGAGGCGATTGCCTACAGCCCAGCCCGGCCTGCCTGTCGTCCCAAACCCTGTTCAAGCTGTAGGAGGGTAATTTTCCTTCTTTGCCCCAAGGCCAGCTGCTCCTCCCTGCCCGGCTCTGGTCCCTCAGAATTCAGAGCTGGTGGCCAATGTGCTCTTTGGGCTGCGAGGGCTGGGTGTGTTTCAAGAGCAGGTTTATTTGTTTTTTAACTTGTTCGTATTAGGGTCTCTTTTGGCAAACCAGTGAAGCCTATGGACCCCTTCTCAGAAAAAGGCTTTAAACTAACAAAATACCTAGGATTACAAAGGAGACCAATTATATTGAAATACAGTTATGAAAATATTTCTCAAACAACCCAGCATGATGAGCCTCCTAATTAGTCTCCAAATACCCTTTTCCCGGTCAAAGGAAGCAGGGCTCCTTGCGGAAGAGTAACATGAGCCAGGAAATATACCAACTTGAAGAGGTTCCCAAGGGCCAAAGATAGTGTCATTTGACCATCAAGAAGATTAATAAATGCAATGAATCAAAACATAATAAATACGTTTAAATCCACGAGTTCCTAAAAATACTTTCAAAGAATCTGGCTAGTCCCCAGTATAGGATGCTAGAGAACCAGTTCATTATTTTGAAAATTGGTAAGTAAAGGGAAAGAATCAAGCATTTATCCTGCTGTTCTTACACGAACTGTATCACTTGGTGACCAAACAATAGGTGAGGGGAACTTTCTTGTTACAAGAGAATTTTAGCTAAAAAATGAAGAAGGCATGATATAATTAAAATATCAGCATTTTGTCACCCCTAGATCCAACTAATGGATCTAGACATCAGATACTAACACACAAAAAGAGAGAAAACTAGCTATTCTATGCCTCCTGATGAAAGAACACACTACTCCTATAAAGTAGTCTTGCCAGGGAAAATCAAACTTGAATCTGAACAAGCCTCTAGATCTGACTACCAAGTGACAGGAGCGCAGAGGACAGGCACACACCTTAAACAGCGCCATGGGGATGCAGTCAGCAAAGTCCGGGCTGAGGGGGACTCTTCAGAATGAATCAGATTTCAGCAATAAATTTCAAGGAAAAGAGAGAGAAAAACGAAACCTGTAGTTTGAAAGAGACTCAATGGGTGAAGGTCGTTTGGATCCTGGTATAAACAAACACCGATTAAAAAATTGATTACATCCCAACACTTTGGGAGGCCAAGGCGGGGGGATCACTTGAGGCCAGGAGTTCAAGACCAGCCTGGGCAACATAGCTAGACCCTGTCTCTACAAAAAAATTAAAACTTAGCCAGGCGTGGTGGTGCACACCTATAGTCTCGGCTACTCAGGAGGCTGAGGCAGGAGGATCCCTTGAGCCCAGGAGTTTGAGGCTGCAGTGAGCTATGATGACACCACTGCACTCCAGCCTGAGCAATGGAACTGGACGGGGCAAGACCCTGTCTCTAAAAAACAGTTTTTAAATAAATTAAAAATTGATTACATTTATGAGACATCATTTTTTAATTTGCCTGGATATTTGATGACATTAAGGAACTACTGTTAATTTTTGGTATGATTGTCACATTGTGGTTGTGAGGGTTTTTTTTAATACTTATATTTTGGAGGTAGATACAGAAATATCCACTGAAAAAATGGTATCATGTCTTGGATTTGCTTCAAAATAGTGTGAGTGGAGAAGTGGACGGGAGTGTGGATTATCACAGGATTTCACCTTGGGGTGGTGGTTGTTGGGACAGGATGATGGGCACACAGAAGTTCGTTATGCTATTAGTTCTACTTTCGTGTATATTAAACATGATCCATCATTTTTAAAAAGTCTTAAATATATTTTTAAAATTTTGTGATATGGTAATATCACGTGTGCTTCTTTTTTCTTTCTTTCTTTCTTTTTTTTGAGACAGCGTCTTGCTCTGTCACCCGGGCTAGAGTACAGAGGTGTCACCATAGCTCACTGCAACCTCAAACTCCTGGGCTCAAGCGATCCTCCTACAGATGTGGGACTACAGATGTGCACCACCATGCCCGCCCTGCTAATTTTTCTATTTTTTGTACAGATGGGGTCTCACTGTGTTGCTCAGGCTGGTCTTGAACTCCTGGCCTCAAGTGATCCTCCCGACTCGGCCTCCCGAAGTGCTCGGATTATAGGCATGAGCCACTGCGCCCAGGCTGCTTCTTTATTAATAGATTAAATATTGATATCTAGTGGCAAGTCTAATGGCTACCATAATATCAAAATGGTGGGCCAAGCGTAGTGGCTCACCCTGGTAATCCCAGCACTTTGGGAGGCTGAGTTGGGAGGATCACTTGAGGCCAGGAGTTTGAGACCAGCTTGGGCAACAAGCGAGACCCCATCTCTACAAAATATAAAACTAAATTAAGTAATTTCTTTAAAAAAACAAAGTAGTGATGAACACATGCAATATTTTAAGATATCTGCAACAACCGTAATGTGTCATGTACATATTTGTGATTTCTACTTAAGACAATGACACAAATGCCTCACTTAATAATGGGAGAAAATGCTACATTTCAGTGAGAGGCAGTGAAAGTAAAGATGTTTTTCTGACCCAAGTTCACAGACTCCCTGAATTCCGTCCATCCACCCCAGGTTTAGAAGCACAGCTCTGCGTTCCTCTGCCTCCAGGTGTACAATATAAATGACTCCCCCTGGTGTTGGTAGAAACTTTGAATTTATCAAACATGTTCATACACAGTCATTTATTTAGTGGGACTTCCCAACCAACTTATGAAGTTGGAAGATGTTATTAGACCCATTTTACAGGTGGGAACGTGGAGTGTAAATGTTTAACTCGCTTGTTTGAGGTCATGCAATAATGACAGAGCTGGAAATGGGACCCAGGCCCCCCCACCCCCGACTCCCAGCCCAGTGCTCTCTTTTACATACCGCCCCTGCCCTGGGAATGCTGCTTCGTCACCTTTCCTTGAACTTCTATTCTGAGAGAAGCCACAGCCTTTCTCACCAGCTTGCCTGCCTTCTGCGTGGCCATCTCCCAGGACACCCACCAAGCAGTCATGTTGATTCTTAGCTGTGGCTTACAGTGCCCCTTCCTTCATGTTCAGCAGAGTCGATCGATGATTAACCCGCCCCTGGGAGAGCGTAAAGCCTGCGGTGCTGCCGCCCAACTTCATTAGTGACCTCCCTCCTCCGGCCTTTGGACCTTTGGCAAGTCCCTCTTTCCCCCTGGATCTCAATTTCCACTTTGTAAAATGCAGTGATAAGTTTTTCTCCTTTGGTTGGTTTTCGGGGAAGCTGTAAAGGATTGGCTAAAATTATGACAGTGCTCAGGAGAGAAGGAGTGATAGGTGCACAGGAGGGATTACTACCTCTCATGTTATCACTGCCATGAATTAGGGCCAGAGCCTGCCCCTTAGAGGTCAATGATGTGGGTCAAAACACCCAACTCTGTAACCTGAACACACACTTTCTTCCCTCACAGAACCTACACTCAAGACAAACCTCAGCCTCACTGTTCCCTTGCACGCCTGGACTTGCCTAGCTCCGTTTCCACTGCCTAGGTGGCCCCTCGCGTGTGTTAGGCTGGCTAACTGCTGTCCTCCAGCTTGGAGGTTTCACCTTCCTCCGGGAAGCCTCCCCTACCTCTCCAGAGGAGGCTGATGTCCCAGTCCCACGTTCCCAGAGCCCCGACTGCAGTATAATTGTCTGGTTTCATCTGTCTGTCTCTCCTTTCGACTGCATTCCACGAGGGCAGGGGCAGTGTCTGGGTTTTTCCCCTGTGTTCCAGTCAACAAGATAACTAAAGGGGGTTTGCTCACATACAGGGGCTGAGATCCCCACATCGGGTTAATGAGCGTGGAAGGAAGTACAGTCCACCAAGTGCCCCACCTGTGTCTTCAGAGTTCCCCAAGCCTGCCCTGCCCAGATGGATTCCTCGATGAGAAGGAACAACCTCCTGACTAGCAGAAACTGATGCTGCTTCTGGGCAAATAGGCAAGTGGCTATTTCCAAAATATGTCCACCATCACTTGGGCTGGTCATGGGAGCATCTACTTTTGGAGCTGGACAGACCTGGGAATGCATCCCAGACTCCACAAATCACATCCTAGTGACTTATCATCTTGGAGCCTCACTTTTCTTATCTGTGAAATGGGAATGAAACTTACCTTGCAGGGTGTGCTGGAGACCGGTAATTTGCTGTACAGGCCTAACCTAATTAACACACCCCTTGCACCCTGGCCACAGTGACTGGCTCAAGGGTGGGCTCTCCACTCAGAGGTGAGCGACAGCACTTTGGGTAGGAATCCTGGGACTTGGACTCCACTGGGCTTGAGGCTAGGCGGGCACCAAGCTTGTGATAACTGTGGCCATTTTTGCTACCACAAGGTTAACCAGTCTGAAGGTGGAAGCCAATCTGTTGGAAGCAGAGGTTGGGCGCAGTGGCTCACGCCTGTAATCCCAGCACTCTGGGAGGCTGGGGCGGGAGGATTGCTTGAGGCCAGGAGTTCGAGACCATCCTGAGCAAGATCGCGATCCCGTCTCTACGAAAAATGGAAAAATTAGCCGGGCGTGGTGGCGCCGCCTATAGTCTCAGCTGCTGAGGAGGCTGAGGCAGGAGGATCCCTTGAGCCCAGGAGTGTGAGGTTGCAGTGAGCTGTGATGATGCCACTGCACTCTACCCGGGGCAATAGAGTGAGACTCTGTCTCAAAAAAAAACAAACAAACGTATATATAGGAAGCAGAGCTAAGAGATGCATCCTGCTTAAGTCACCTGAGTCCTGGATCAAGCCATTCCTGAAGCTCCTCCTAAACTAAACTGTTATATGAACCAATACGTTTCCTTTAGTTTAAGCCAGTTATAATTTTCTATCACTTGTAACCCCAAAAGTCCGAATTGAAACACAAGGATTAAATTGCACAATGTATACAAATGTAATTCAGTAAGTAAGTACTCATTGAACACCTACCCTGTGACAAGCATTGTGGTAGTTTTTGGCCACCCAGATGGGAAAAACAGAGCCACTGCCTTCATGGAACTTAAGCTGGTGGGAAGTGCCAAGCACACAGCAGATGTTCATCAAAGGTAACCTCCTGCTTAGTCACCCCAAGGGCTGAATGCATGGCCTACTAGAAGATTCTCAATGAACATTTACTGAATGAAATGACTTATCTGAAGCTTCTATTGGCTAAAGGCCAGAGGAGAGACTCCCAGGAAAAGGGGTGACAGACTGTGCGCAGCACGCTCAGGGCGAGGCTGTTTGCGCAGCTGTTGCCCAGTAGCTGCAATAACCTTCTCACCCTCCCTGAGCCTCCTTTCTGCAGGGAGGCAACTGCGCCACAGCAAGCGGGCTGATGGCCCAATTGCTAGACCCTTAACCAGACCTCAGCAGCTCAGGCCACCACTGCAGAAGCCACTAAAAACAAGTCCCTAAAGTGCAGGGTGTCTTATTCTTAAAGTTTTTAAATTAGGCATCCTTCTGAGAATCTGAAAAAAGATACAAAACCTCTCCACAGGAAAAAAAAATGTACATACACTTTGCACTTCCAAGGGGCTCACAGATCCCTCGAAGCCAGTTACTCTTGAGCAAGAAATACTCTTAAGAGTTGTTCTTCATCTAAGATCTTACGACTGTCTGTATTCTTGGTTTGTTGTCACCCCTGAAAAGTTCCATTTCTCCACTGGAAGAATATGCCTGTCTTAGTCTGTCCTGGCTGCTATAACAGTATACCATAAACCAGGTGGCTTAAAAACAGTAGAAATTTATTTCTTATGGTTCTAAAGGCTTGGAGTCTAACATCAGGGTGCAGCGCGGTCAGGTTCTGGTGAGGTCCCTCTTGTGGTTGCAGACTGCTGTCTTCTTCTTGGATCCTCACATGGCAGGAAAAGGGCAAGAGAGGTCTCTGGGGTCCCTTTTATAAGGGCATTAATCCCATTCATGAGGGCTCCATCCTCATGACCTAATCACCTCCCAAAGGCCTCACCTCCTGATATGTCATCATCTTGGCAGTGAGGATTTCAACACAGGAGTCTGGAAAGGGGACACAATTCAGTCTATAATAAAGCCCGGGAGAATCCTACTTCTTCCTGGCGGAATCCTGCAGAGGAGCCAGGGCCTCTTGGTTAGTGTCCTAGCCTGGGTACCCCCCTCGGATCCCCACACAGCAGAACAGGAGGCAAGAGTTTGTGTGCAGACAGCTTATTTGGGAAGTGGCCCTCGGGAGCAGGAGGGGGGACTGGGAGAGGGTAGACAGGGAGGAGGGAAACCACATTGAGAGCAGCGCCTCCTGCTCTCCACCGCGAGGGATACGGGGGTTGATCCTGCCAAGACCTTCTGTCTTTGTCCATTTTGTGTTGTTGTAACAGAATATTATACATGGGCCTGGGCAATTTATAAAGAAAAGACGGTTATTTAGCTCACAGTTCTGCAGTCTGGGGAGTTCAAGGGCATGGTGCCAGCACCTGCTCAGCTTCTGAGGAGAGTTTTTGTGCTGCCTCATGATATGACAGAGGTTGAAGGGGAAGCTGACACGTGCAAAGAGGCAAAACCCCCCGAGGGGCATCCTGGCTTTTTAACTACCTGCTCTCTCTCTCGGGAACTAACCCATTCCTTGGAGAGCAAGAACTCACTCACTCCTGAGAGACAGCACCAAGCCATTCATGAGGGACCCACCGCCAGACCCCAACACCTCCCGCTAGGCCCCCCTCCCAACACTGCCACCCTGGGATCACATTCCAACGTGAGTTTGGGTGGGGACAAACCACACCCAAACTGTAGCACCTTCTGAGCTAGATAGAATGTGCCTCAGAATCGTCCACCCAGGGACAGGAGAGGAGAGCACGTGTGCCCGGGCTCATTTCCCACGAGTGAAGGGGTCCCCAAGCAATGTCTTGTTCACAGGCTTCCAGGCTACACTCGCCTTGGGTGGGAGCAGCTTCCTGAAGATGAGAGAGTGGCTGAATCCAGGTGCTGCTGGGCACTTACACCCGCGCAGAGCTGGTGGCCGTGACAAGGCAGGACTCAGGGTGGCTGGGAGGACGAGATGAGGCCCCAGAGGCGTGCGGTGCAGGCAGATTTTCAGGGAGTTAATAAACTTCCAAACCAGCTTTTTGGCTGCTGGGAAGGACTGGATAGTATGCAGTTAAATTTTCCACACCAGATCTCAGGCCCTGAAAAAGCAATTTGATAAAGCCTGTTTGTGCACCCAACCCCAGGGGCTGGGAAGAAAGCTCCTCCGTGAGCAGTGACCGGGCGTGCAGAGCGGCCCCCTAGGGTTAGTGCCCGGCCATCTCCACTCTGCCAGGCTGAGCACGGCAGACATTGAGCATCCTGCAGAAGCCACCAGAGGAGTGCTATGGGGAGAAATGGTGCCAGGTGGGGACTCCCAGAGAGCCTGGACCCATGTCGAGCCAGAGTTTGCATCCCAGCCTGCACTGGACTGCTGCATGGCCATGGACAAATCACTTCCTGTTCGAGGTCCAGGTCCCTCATCTCTCAAATTGGGATCTTAACTCCCAGCAACCTCCTCCCCCATAGGGCCATGCTGATGTAAAATACAACATATATGGTGAGCATTTAAGTGACAGCTATAATTTACAAATATTAGTTTGCCAAAATTCTAGTCATTCAATAGGTAAGTATTTCTCAGGCACCAGGTCCATGGGTTTGTTTTTACCCTCATGGGAGCCTACGAAATGCCCAGGTCCAAGTTCAGCAGAGAGTTGAGACTTGAAGCATGGATCATTCCCTAGCAGCTTCCAGTTTAACGTAACAACTGGAGAGGATGTCACACTGTAAATGATGGCCACCTGCACCCCACGATGCTCCCACTCCCTGCAGCAGGTGAGCCAGCCCGTGCTGCATGGCTAGAAGGTGACACGCCTGAGCTCTGCACTGTCCAGAGCAGGATGGGGAGGGGTGTGAGCTGAAGCAACTGGGAAACCAGGCCCACTAGTAGGATCCCCATTCACTCTGTCATAACCATCTGTTGCGGGCCAGACATTCAGCTCCTTGGCAAGCGGACCAGGCTTCCTGTGAGTCATGCCACTTAAAACACTGTCTGGGAACCCAGGGAAACAGCCAAAACATGGAGGACAACCCCCGGGGTGACTGCCACAGCCGGCCCAGTCCCTTTTCGGTCCCGGGAATGGACAGTTTCCTTCTCTTCCCCACACAGGGGAGGGATCTGATCTTGGTTTCAGAGAGCAACATGCAGAAGGCCCCTGGGGCTTTTTTCTTACTACCATGCTATGGCCAGCAAAACCCAGGCTCTTTAGGACAGGTTGGGGGAAAGGGCATCTTAGCAGGGAAGGGACTAGGGTGATGCTAGAAGCCCTCAACCAGCCCAGGCAGCTGGGCCACCCAGCAAACCCCCAGGTAGGCAGAAAGGTGGCCACCAACACACCTTCTGAGCCGACTCCTTTGAAAAGAGGTAGAAGACACAGGAAGAGAATTACTCTCTTTTCAGAAGGGCAAGGTGGTATGTCCTGCTTTAGACACTATCCAAAAACGAAGTAATGGGGGAAGATGTGATAAATGTCTCCAGAGGTTTCAACCACACACAAACCGGTCACAGAAGTTTGAAAGATATTTATTTAAAAACAGAACAAAAAAAGCTTTGGTATTTTAAAACCCAACATTTATCGATCACTAGAAAGTTAAACACCTCCCCCAAAGCCCCAAAGTACAAAAGCACAGATCTCCACAGGCTCACGATAAGAAAGGGACAAAGGGAGGACGGGAGGACGTGCAAAGCCAAGGATGACAGCACGATCCGCACCTCCCTGCAGGCAGCGCGGCCACTCGGGCCTGGGCCCAGCCTCCAAACGCCACTGCGGCGGCTTAGACTGGAAGACCAATACCGCTGCCAAGGTCACTATCTGAAGTGGATGCAAAAGCCATCCAGCAAAATCTCAACAAAAATAAATTAAAAACTCATTCAAGAAAGAACACATTAAATTAGAAAAAGAAAATAATTTTTCCTAGACAAGAGTCTTTTCAAAAGAAGGTCTATTTCCTGGGACAGAAGAAAGGGGGGAAGTAGGAGTGAGTTCAATTTCAAGTATTTGCCATTTAGGTTCATTTTATTGATTCGAAAGCTTACAAAAACTCCACTGGCCCCCCCTGCCCTGGAAGTGACAACTGTTCCTTCCAATGCAAACTCTGGCGTATCCACACACGCTTCTGTGTCACTGGTTTCCCCCAACAAGGCACAAAGGGTGGCTGCTTCCAAAGGATCCCTTGTTCCTGGCAGCAGGACTTGCAGTGCTGGGTGTCTTGTGCAAACGGTGGCTAAAAGCAGGACGGTTAGTTCACTCAGACACTGGGATCTTCCTGTTCAATTCACAAAACAAGTGATTATTATTCACTGCCAACCCCTGTGGCCAGCTACAGAAACACCAAGGGAAGCAGGCTATGGGGACAACCCCGGCGGCACCCCGCCCAGGCTCTGACCCAGCCTTGCAGATAGCTCCAGCCCAGGGTCATGCGAGAGTTACCACGGACTCAGTGGGCCCGTAGCCCTCCTTGGGCTGACGTGGAGTGTTCACTGGGCTCTGCTCTGGCATGGCCCAGCTGGAGCCCGAGTCAAGGAGGGACACGGTTCAGTACCCGTGAAGGTGGTTTGGCTCATGCCCCAACTGTGTGGGGAACGGAGGAGTCACACCAGAGTGAGGGCAGAGAAGCCACCAACCAGCAGGGAAAAGCAGCTGCCTGCCTAAGAGAGACGGTAAAACCCACGCAATGCAAATTTAACACCTGTTCTGGTACAGCTAGTCAAGGGACGGCAACTAGGGAAGGCCTCTGTGCATTTCTTTTTGATCCTACTTTCAATTTGTTCTTCAAGCTTGAGGAGCTCAGACCTGCCTCCCACCCTCCTTCTGCTCCTTTGGTCAAGCTCTGCTTCCCTTTCCAAGTCCTGGTCTCAGGCCAGAAACTAGAAACCAGAAGCCGCAAGCATCTCTGTAGATGTGATGGGGCGTTTCTCCTTAGTGGGATCTGGGCTCTTTTTTTTTTTTTTTTAGCCAGTCAAATAATTCAGCAGTGGGGGATCTGGGCTCTTTGACTCCACGGGAGCACAGAACCAGAGCCTCACGTACCTCTCCACTGTCACTACGGGTTGACAAGAGGAGAGGAGGGTGGAGGGGTCAGGGAGGAAAGGGGAGAGAAGAGGAAGGGAAAAGGCTCAGCTCCTTAGGAAACACCAGTGCCGACCCCCAGGATATACCCCAGATGACCACCCCGCTGCAACTGAGGCCAACATCACGGCTTCCTGGGGGCAAAGATGTTGCAGGAAACCGGAGGGGAATGATACCGTCCTGTTGTCCTTGCTGACAAGAGGACCACCTCAGACTGAGGCCCACAGCGAGGGACTGCCCTCTGAACACAATGAACAGGTGCTCAGCGTGAGGCTGGGGGTCAGTCTAGGGGGTTGTTGCAGTTACTTTTAAATGCTGAGATTTGTGAGGGCGTGGGGGAGGACTGCCCTGGGAAACCAGTGGACTCATCTATTCACACCTGCGCTTCCACAGCTGTCCCTGCCTTGTGGTCTCCTGTTGGAAGCCACTTTCTCATGTCCTCTCAAAACACACTCGCGCCTTCTCTCTGGCGTTTAGGGTTGAGGGCATCGGCTTCGAAGGACACCCATTCCTGCCCAGGCCTCACCCGCCTCGCCGGCCAGCCCCATCCTACACACAGGCCCAAGGCCCTGACCTGGCGTCCTACCTTACTCCTGAAGAGGGGCTTGGCTCCAGGCCCACAGTACTCATTGTAGATGAGCTTGAAGAGGAAGAGGTGGAACAGGGTGATGAGGGAGGCCACGCTGAACCAGAAGAGGAAGGGCAGCCCGGGGTCCTGCTGCGCCATGTGCTCGTCGTGGGCCAAGATGGCCTTGAGGTGCAGCGTGTGCCGCAGGTCCTGTAAGTGCGTGAGGTCGGTGGAGATGTACAGCAGCGGTGTGATGGGCTGTGTCACCATGACTGAGAAGGTGTGGCCCCCCGGTGCTGAGGTCAGCTCCACAGGGTCGTCCAGGCAGCCCGCCTCGCAGGCATAGATCTTGACAGGCTGGCCGCGGGACTCCACAGACACATGCAGGTAGGGTTTGCCATCAGCGTCCGCCAGCACGGCTAGGTCGATGTGGTCATTCTTGTAGCGGATGCCGTGCAACGCATAGCTGTTGTGCAGCACATCGGGGTCGGCCTGGAACTGGAGGTGGTTCTCCGTGAACTGCAGCCCCCCAAAGCTGAGCACCATGCCCTGCAGGATGCCCGGAGCGCCCACCTTCACCAGCCCCTTGCAGCCGCGCTTCTGGAGGGTCAACTTCCACAGGTCAGAGAGCTGCAGGATCTGTTGGACAGAGGACAGACGCCCGGGCCAGAGGTTCTCAGCGTGCATGGTGGCGTGGCCACTGAAACAGTGATCTTCGTAGTTGAGTGTCGATTCCATCTGGTCTCGCTCCCTGTGGCTCAGGGAGGGGCTGAGCAGCGGGGCTGGTGAGCAGGAGAGCATGTAGTAGAGTGTCAGGTTCACAGTCAGGCCAGACGGCGTGTGGGCATCAGTGATCTTCTTCATCTCCACTCCTGTAACACCACAGAGGCTGCCCGTTACTGGGGGGAAGGCACAGCTGGGAAGCAGAGGATACAAAACAAACATCGAAAGTAGCAGAGGAGTGAAACATTAGGCCACAGAGATGGAGACAGCGGTTCCAGTCTCCCTCAAGTAGGGGAGAAAGCCAGTCTCCCTGTCTTGTTTACGTGACCAACTTGAGCCTGTGGGCCTGACACCTAAAATCCTATTAAAAGGCAGCAGGGTCTGCTGCCAGAGCCAAGACCACCACCAGCGTAGCCAGGACTTGATGCCAACCCTATGACCCCGACCCCCTGTGCCAGAACACTGTCGTCAATGCTCCGGCCAGCGTCAGGCCACGTCTCTTCTCCATCACCTCTCTCTCCAGTCCTTTAGCTTTAAATGACACTTCCCCAATTTGTATGAACTTGGGTATCATACATATACACATACATACACACAAAGGGTATCATACCGGTATCTCCCAGATTTATGTGAATCCTAGACTCAAACAGCTAACCACCTGCTTGGTGTCTCCACCTGGACAGACATCTCACAGGCATTTTGAACCTGACATTGTTTGAACTCTTTCAGCCCCAAACCAAGCCCTCCTCAAGGTGTCTCCAAGCAACCACTCAAGCCCCCCAAATTCAGGAGGCATCCTCAGGTCTCACTGCCCACGGTCAGTCCATGGTTAAGTCCCAGCAGCTCCACCTCCAAGACTGTCAGGACCCATCCACATCTCTGTCTCCACAGCCACAACCCTGGTCCTGGCCACCTCCCTCTCAACTGGGCTCCTGCAAAAACCTCTTACCTGGTCTCCATGCATCATCCACTCCTGCCCGGCTAACAGCCTACACTCTGCACACGGCAGCCAGGGGGATCTTTTAAAAATGTACATGAGATCATGTCTCTGCCCTGCTTCCCGTCCCTCCTGGAATAAAATTCACCGTCCTCACCAAGGGCTGCACAGCCACCCTCACTCTCTCCCCTCCTGTCCCACCACTCTCCCCCTGCCAGCCACACCAGCCACTCAACCAAACCTGCTGCTGCCTTAGGGCCTTGGCCCTTGCGGTCTCCAAGCCTAATGCACCCTCTTCCCAGATCACATGCTGGCTTCCTGCCACTCAGGTCTCAGCTTAAGTGTTTCCTCCTCAGAGAGGCCTCCCTAACAAATGGACCTACACCAACGCCCCGCCCACTCTTCCCCCAACTCCGCTCACCCTTGATCCCATATTTTAAATTTTTCTCCATAGCACTTTTTATTCTAAAAAGCTATCTTGTTTAAATTTTCACTTTTCTAATGTCTGTCTTCCTCCCAGCCAGAGTTTAAGCAAGCACCATGAGAACATGAACTCTGCTTTGCTCACTTCTGTGTCCCCCATGTATAGAGCAGCCCCTGGCAGAAGCATTCATTAAATACTTGTTGAATGAACTGAACTGTCTCTGAGCAACCAAACATAAGGCTTCAGAAAATTGGAACCCTGGAAACCAAAATCCCTCTCTCATCCAGAATAGAACTTTCTTTTCTTAAACAGTCAACAAAGGAAAGAAATTTTCATCTGACAGGAACATTCCAACCTGCTGAAAGAAGAGATGCTCCAACCTCCCCATGAACAAGCTGCAGCCACAACAGCCAGGACACACCTCAGCCCAGCAGGGAGCACGTCAAGGAGCCCATGCCTTTCCCCAGGCAGACTATGCAAACTGAGGAAAGAGTTGGGGTATCAGCCTACTGGTTCAACCTTTACAAACTGACCCTAAAAAACTCCACTCTGTTCAAATCAGGCCTCACCTACAAGAACAAATAAGGCCTGACCTTTACACTCAAGTTTTCATTAAAATCTCATAAAAGCCTTCTGAGCTGGGTGTTATTATTATTATTATTACTATTATTGAATACAGGCCCAGACAGATTTGATGACTAATCCAAGGTCACACAGATACTAAGTGGTTAAGCATAGATTCAGCCCCCTGACAAATGCCACGACCAAGTTTTAACCACCCCACTACCACCTTCAGCGTCACCTCTGCAGACCTTGAAGGGACATCTCTACGGTGGACCATATGCACCCGGGGGGCAAGGTGTGGACTGTGGACCAAGCACTCGCCAGGCCTCACCTGGGCTGAAGAGCTGAGCCCAGAGGCGCTGGTGGTCCTGAAGCAGCTCCCCTGCCGGCATCTCCAAGAGCTCCAGCATTTCCTTCCGTGCCAAGTCCTGGAGCACCTTGAGCTCCTTGGCTGCTTTGCTTTTGAGCACCTGGGTGTTAATGGGGCCTGAGACATGCACCACCCACAGTACTGTCTCATCCACCTGTGTCTTGGGAGCCACTTGGAGCCGGTTCACTAGCTTCTTGGCGGCCACCACCACCAGGTGCACCAGCCCTGTGGGAGCAGGCGGGGACCGGCCTGAGTAAAGGAGGAACTGATGATCTCCAACTTTCTCCAGGGTACTGGTGAAGGCCTTGGGGACTGGGCTGGCAGTGGGCCCCACAGTCTGCAGCGCTGCCACGCGCTCCGTGGGGTTGTTGAGTTGGATGCGCTGCAGATAGACGTGGGGTCGGCCCCGGTGCGCCAGAAAGTCCTCTTGCAGCAGCACGCAGTCGCGGCCGGACCCCGAGGCAAGGCCGGAGGCCGAGGCGGGTCCAGGGACTGCGGCCGCAGGGCCAAGACCCGGGTTCCCGAGCTGCAGGCAACGCACTCGGCGGAGCAGCCCCTCCCGCAGCAGCAGCACCGCCTCTCCAGCTTCGGCCAGAGCGCTCAGCGGGCGTAGCTGCACAAAGGGCACGAAGTCTGGCGCCACGGCGGGCTCCCGCTCCCCAGGGGTCACCCACAGCCGGTTGGCGGCCACGTCCAGGGCCAGGAAGCCGTTGGCCACCAGGGCCGGCACTCCAGGCCCCAGCAGCACAGCCTCGCCGCGCTCCCGCAGGCCGCGCCAGGCGCGGGTGGCCGCCTCCAGGCAGGCAGAGGGCTCCCGGTTGCCCGGGCCCAGGGCAGTAGATGCAGGCCACCCGCCGCCCGCCGCGCCCCGGAGCCTCCAAACCACAGAAGCAGCAGCAGGAGGCCGAGCAGGCAGAGGAGGCGGCGGGCCCAGCTGCTCGACAGCAGTCCCGGCAGCCCCTTAAGCCGCTGCTGCAGCCACATCGGGCCGCCAGGCGCGGGCAAGGGCGCGGGAGCGGCCGCCGGGCCCGCCGCCCAACCCACCGGCCCGGTCGCCCGCCCCTCACCCCCGGGCTCCGACCGCGGCGACCACCCCGACCCCCGCCGCAGCCGCCGCAGCAGCCGCCACCGCTGCTTCCTTCTTCTTCTCGATTGCCCCCAGCCGTCAAACGACGCCGGCCGTCAAGCGCCGCTGCGTCTTTTGCGACAGATGGAAAAGGGGCGGGCCCGGAGAGGAGGAGGCGGAGCCGCCGCGAGGGAGGGGCAGGAGCCGCCGGGGGCGGGACCGCCCGTGCCCAGGCCGGAAGAGCGAAGCCAACGGGGTGAGTACTGAGGTCTGGAAACGTCCAATTCACTTGCTAACAAAAACATCGGGCCGGCCAAGCCGAACACGTGTTGGGCCTCGTTTGCCACTGATGGATTCAACAGCCTTAAGATTAAAAATAATCACAAATCAGTTGAAAAAAAAGAAAGATTAAAAACAAAACCATAACTTTATTGTTTCTGTGAAAATGATGATCCTCACTGCAAAAGAACTTGTAACAGTATGGAAAAGTACCAAAAAAAAAAAAAAAGAAAGAAAGAAACGTAGCCCCTGGAAACTAGACTTCCTAGAAAATATTTTGATGACAATTCTTCCAGACCTATGTGGCTGCATGTACACCATACGGGGACACAGATCCAGCCCAGGACTGTCAGTGTCTCTACCACACCATATCATCTTCTTGACGTCAGCCCTGAGTTTTAGCTTATTAAATAACATAAGACTCTAAAGTCTCCTATTTTGAAAATGCCTTTAAATTGTGAATCATCAATGCAAAAGAGAAATTTTGCTCTGTATCTTGGGAAAAAATTCAACATGTGCATGGGGGTGGACAATGGGTGATTGTTTCCTCATTGGTTTCAGGACATTCCAAAGCCAGACAGTGCTTCCCAGTTGTTGAAAATTAAATGGTCATTTGAGGTGGCTTCTGATGGGCTGTGAGCAGACACAGAAGTGTTTGTTAGAGGTGCCTGCCCAGGTGATCCTCCAGTATGCTTACACTTTTTTTTTTCCCTAAAGATCATCGTCAAAACACAAACACAACATTCTAAATTCTCATTGGGAGTTCACACACCCCACAGAATATGTTCATGAACACATGGGAACCCATGACCTCAGTTATATTATAGAAAGTAATCAATCCAGCCCTCTTAGGGAGGCAGAAGTACTTGGGAGGCCCAGTGAGGTGAAGGCAAAGGACCAGACCAGCCTTGATCCCATCTGTGAAATGGAGATGACCAGAGAAACTGCCTCTGGTGGTTTTGAGGATAAATAAGTTCATGCAGGGAAAGCAAGCATGATGCATGACACATAGTAAGTGCTCAGGAAATGTAAACCCATGTAAGTATTTTTGCTACAAACATTGGTGTAATAGACATATATATTGGCCCACTTCTGTGAATGTTTCTAGGGGAGCAATTCCTGGAAGCAGATTCCTGGGTCAAAGAGAAGGCTCTTTACTCATGTTCTTAACTCCCTTGCCACTCTCAAACACCCCAAGGCAGGGTGGGGGATGGACAGAGGTGGTGGGGCTCATAGCCAAGGGTTAGCAAAGCCAGGGGGTCCAGAGTAAGGACCTGGCATCAGGCTGCCTGGGTTTTGCATCTTGGCCCTGCCCCTTGCTAGCAAGTCAGCTAACCTCCCGGGGCCTCGGTTTCTTCATCCATAGAATGGGGATCATAGGACGAAGTGGAATTGCTGAGACTTAAATTGGACAAGCACATGAAGCATTTTGCACACTGGCTTAAATTATTTAATTTATTTGTACTAGGAAACTTGAAACACCAGTACATGATACAAAATTCAAAAAGCACAAAAGGGTGAAGAGTGATGATTACCTGTTCCTTGGATATTCTTCCAGACATTCTATTTGCTAACAGATACATACATACAGGTGTAGATACATATATCTTTATACGTTTCCTTTCACAGAAGTTGTAGCATATGATATATGCTATCTTCTAAAAATATCTGACTTTTTTTGCTTAAGGGAACAGCTTGGAAATTCTATTATTATTATTATTATTAGAGGGGCTAAGTCCCATGGGAAGTGACAACCCATCTGGCAGCACAGAGTATGGCCATCCCACTGAGGCTGTTGCTCTTCCTCAGGCCAATAAAGGAAATGAGTAAAAGAAGAGGACAAAAGTGAGAAAAATCCCTCATGGCACCAGGCAGCTCCCCTCCAGGCCAGCTGTCCTTTCGGCACCTTCCCAGTAAAACAGAGTCCTGTGCCTTTAACAGCCCACAGCATGTGCAGCACGTACCAGGAGTAACATCTGGACAGCAGCCACCACTGGTTAAAGAGACAGGCCTGCCTTCTGGATGAGACTTGGACGGGGTTCAAGTTCCAGCAATTTAGGGAAGGGAACAGGAAATAAATCCAAAGGGATAAAGGGCAGGCTTTGCCAGAGTGAATCCTGGAGAGGCCAGCAGTCTCTAAAATTGATTCCCCCTCCTGACTTCCAATGACTCTGGGGACTTGGGCCATGCATGAGATTCCCACTGCCGAAAGATTTTTTTCTATGTGCAGTACATCATCATGGAGGTTCTCCTTGGACCCCAGCAAACGGGGAGTTAGAGCTGGGTTCCAATGCTGCCCCCCTTACTGTGGTCCCATATTAGCTGTGTGACACTGAGCAGATTGCTTCACTTCTCTGAGCTCCAGTTTCCTCATTTCCCAAACGAGGGCAGTACTGCTTAACTAGCCGGGCTGTTGTGAGCATGGAATGAGCTAGAGCTTTGAAAACTGAACCAGCCAACACATGCTCATTCTCCTCCCTCTGCTCATCCGGCATTTCTTCCTCCAAGGGTCTGGAATCTCAGCCTGCATCCTCCTGAATCCAAAACATCCGGTGGATTCTGGCACCAAGTCCTGTCCCCAGTTGCCGAAACTCCTAGCCCTGGGTCCCAGCTGGGAGGTAGAGGCCCTAGATTCTGCTCACGCCTCTTCCCATTACTTGCCTCGTGACCTTGAGCTTGCTGCTGGGTGCCTCTGGGCCTCACTTCTACCATCTGTACAAGGAGCAAATCTCTGTACAATGTGATGATCTCCAAGTGATTTACCCATCTTCTAAAAATAACATGTGTTGCCAGGTGCAGTAGCGTGCACCTGTAGTCCCAGCTACTCTGGAGGCTGAGGCGGGAGGATTGCTTGAGCCCAGGAGTTCAAGGCTGCAATGAGCTATGATTGCACCACTGCACTCCATCCTAGGTGACAGTGAGACTCTGTCTCTAAAAAATAAATAAGTAAATAAAATTAAAATAACATGTTGATTTTGTTTGAATTGTGCAAATAGCATATGTGTATTCATTGAAAAAACAATAAAAAATATAAATAAGAAAATAAAAACTACCTGCTGAAAAAATACATATAATAAAATCATCCCACAAGCTGGAAATAATCACTGTTAAACATTTGGCTGTAATTTTCTTCCAGCATTGTCTCTATGCACGTCTACATTGATAAGAATATATTTTTACGAGTGGGGTCATACTGTGTGTACCGCTTTTCCACGTAAGTTTCTGTGGGTGGTGTATTTCCCTTGCCACAGCAGTCTGAGTGCTGTTGGTTTCTCTCTTCCCAGCACCAGGGCATGGCCTGCTCTACGGTGTTCACTGACATCCAGGACATTCCTCCCCCTTCACTCCTTTGCCCCCTCTGGGGGAGCCCCTTGCCAGCCCAGGCTTGCACCCACCCCCCACTCCTCTGGAGCCTAATCTGCTGGGAGGAGTCTCCTGGGTCCCTGCCTGAGGTCTCTTCCAAGGAAGGGAGGGTTTTTGTCCAGAGGTAGATGCTCCTAGATGACATCTGCTCCAGGAGCCCTTGCTGTAGAGACCCTTGAGATGTTTGTTGGGCTTTGGGCACCTGTGGAGAGGCCTTTAAAACTTTCATTCATTCATTTATTCATCTAACAGTCAACCTCAGGAGCAAGACTGTCTCTGGCTCAGAGGTTGGCCTCCCAGGGACATAAAGGCCCATTAAATGAATCCTTTTTCGGGGGTAGGGGGAGGTGGAGATGTACTTTCTGTATGTCCAGCGGGCAGGAGGGCCGGCACAGGTGTCAATGCCTCTGAACACATCCCTGCCCACCCTCGCCCACTCCAGGCTCGGACCCGCCCCCCTTGGGAGAACTAATGAAATCGTAAGAGCTGATTTGCTGGGGGCTTGTGACCAGTGCAGTTCTAAGTGCGCTACAGCTAATAACGTCATTAACCCGTGCAAGACCCAATGAACAGATGCTGTTATAAGCCCCACTTTTCAGGTGAGCAGACTGAGCCTTGGTGCAGAATCTGGGGTATAGAAATTGTGGCCCCGCCCTCCTCTCCCCTTCTTCTTCCCGGTGGTAGTGACCCGCCCCCGCCCCCCCTCGCGGGGAGGGAGGAAGGAGGGCCCCGTAGGAGGAACCTGGGAGCCGCGGAGACAGGCCGGAGGGAGCTGCCCCATCTCCTAGAGGCCTGGGTTCAGGCACATCTGCAGGAAAACCCTTCCCCCGGGGGCCGGCGGCAGGGAGGGCGGAGAGGGGCGGTGCGACACCGCCCCCGGGGCGGGCCCAGTGCGTGGCAGAGGGACCGCCGGCCCGTCGCGAAGTTTCCAGCCCTGAGAGCCTGCGGGCCGGCCCCTCGGCCCTAGCTCCCGGCCATGCGTTCCCTGCTGCTCCTGGTACCGCTGGGCTGGCTGCTCCTGGCCGAAGCGAAGGGCGAGGCCAAGCCGGAGGGTGAGGGCGCGGCGGCCGGGGCGGGAGAGGGGCTGGGGCAGGAGGGCTGGGGCTGCCTCGGTAAGGACCGATCTGAATGGGAGGCCCGGGCTGGGGAGGGAGTCTGGGTTCCGGCTCCTTGTCCGCTTACTCGCTCGCTGGTGACTTGGACAAATCACTTCCCTCTCGGGGCTGCGGTTCCCACATTCGTGCATTGGGGAGGAGAAGGTGACAGCTGAAGTCCCATTCAGCACAGAGAGGCTCAAATAATAATGGTACTCACAAAAATAACTAATGGTGGCTGCTGTCTATGGAGTGCTTACTATGGGCCAGGCATCAGTTAAGCATGATTGCTACCCTGGGAAGTGTTCCCTTCCATTATCCCCATTTTCCAGCTGGGCAAACTGAGGCTCCAGAGTTTATCTATTTGCCCGAGGCCACACTGGTTGGACTCACAGCTTGGGCCAGGATTCACCCCCTAGGTGTGTCTGGTTCCCCAGCCCAGCTCAGAGCCACTAGGCCTCAACCTGGGTGTGAAGGGCCTTGGGGTGAGGGGGCAGGGGTGGAGGTAGAAGGTGTGGAGTCGTCTACACTTTCATGAAAGCATGTCCTCTGAGGTCTGCTCAGCCCCCTGCAAAGCTGGTCTTTCTCTCCCCAGCTCACACTTGAGGACTAGGGTTGTTCAGCCATGGGGTGGTTGGTCCAAGGTCAGCTGGACTCCCAGTCTAGTGCTCCTTCTGCTTACTCAAGGCAGATTGGATTTCAAAGTACGCCCCACTGTCCTGAGTGGGTGCTACTCTCCTCCCCAGCCCTCCCTGGCATGGGCCACTCCCAGGGCTGCCCAGAGGAGGGCATGGACTGAGGACAGACCCAGCGAAGCAAAGCCAAACTGGCAGTACCCTCCATGGCACCCTCTTCCCCTCAGCTTGCCCTCCTGGAGAAGCTGGTACCTATACTACCAGAAGGAACCCAGGCTCTGTGACCTTGGGCCAGGGGAAGGGATGGGAACCACCATTTCTTGAGTACCACCTTTGTGCCAGGTTATGCCCAAGGCAACATGTCTCCCAGTGGTAAAGTCCATAGTGCTTAATGTCCATGAGGCTTGGTGTTCTAGCCTGCAGAACAGAGGTGATAATACCTCACTCCTAGCACTCTTACAAGGAGTCTATGGGATGAGGCTAGTTGGTGACATTTCAGCTTAATGCCTGGCCCGTTAAAGACCCTCAGCAAAGGGCATTTTCTCTCCCAGGCCCAGGGCTGCGGGCTCTCCTGGAGTATCCTAGCAGGGCAGTAAGACAGGTCAAAAAACCCAGTGAAGGAGACGCTGAATACAGGGCTGGCCTGGTAGCATGTGCAAAGGGCCCATGGCCTGGGCCCACTCACTGGCCAGTCTAACGGAGGGGACACAGCCCTCTGCTCCCAGGGAGCCCTGTGTCTGAGGGAGGACACATTGCCCCGTCCTGGTGGAGCTTCCAGACCAGCATGGGAAACAGAAAAAGGCCTTCAACAAAGCAACATCCAATGCCCATAGAGCTGGGGGCGGCGAGAGTCCAGATGCTCATGCCTTTTCTGCCTTTTGCAGAGGCTTTTAGCAGATCCCCTGCTCACACCTTTCCCTGTAGGCCTAGGCTGGGCCATGGTGAAAGGACAGCTGCCATGATCAGAGACTCAGCTGGGCTTGGGTGGGGGTCCAGGTAGTGCTGTTCCACTGCGGGGAACGGAAATGCCCTGGGAGCCAGGCAGACCTGGCCAGATGGTGTGGAAGGATGGGTCCAAGGAGGCCTGAGTGGGCGGCCAGCCCCCGGGAGGTCGAGGTTGGCTCCTGGGTGCCAGGCATCCCCATCTCCTGCCGTTCTGCTGACCCTGTTTATGGCTTCAATTCATGCCTGGGGTCGGGATGGAGGATGGAGGGTGGGGGATGGGCTTCATTCAGTCCCACGTCCCCAGAGAGCCGACTGGGTGTATCATGACCGTGCTCGACACTTGAGGCCACACGCTGACCATCCACTCCGTTGCCTGGGCTGGAACTGTTTGGGTAGGAGGTAGGAGGGGTGTCAGTGGGCACAGCCAAATCAGGGCTGATTCAGTGCCTTCTTAGGTCCCAGAGGTCCTGTTCTTCCAGGAGCCTCCTCATCCTCCCCAGGCCTCCTTGCTCAGCCTCTCCACATCATCCTTGCTCTCAGGAAGGTGACCACTCTCCATCCTGCCGCCCAGAGCAGCACCTGTCCAGGCAGCTCCCTCTCTTAGGGGAGGCTCCCTGTGTCCAGAACAAATGCGGCCACCAGGACAGGCACTGTTCTAAGCACTTTACCCCAGACATCAGCTCACTGAATCCTCACGAGAGTCTCTGGAGGGAGGTACTATTATTATCTGTATTATTCTCATTTTCTAGATGAGGAGACCGAGGCACAGAGAGGCTAAGTTCCTTGCCCAGCAATGTGTCTTTACCACCCCCCTCTGCTGTCTGTCATTTAAGCTGACTCTGGATCATGGGTTTGTCTGTCTGGGGAAATCATTGCTGGACTTTGAGCAGCAGGTGGGGAGGGCCGAGAGCCATGGGTGCCAGCCCTGACGCTGGGCCTGGCCTTAGCCCAAGGCAGGATGGTGGGACCAGACAGAAAGCGTATGGGGAGGGCCCTGTGCTGGAAATCAAATCCTCCACGTCCACATCCTACGGGTTGCCCAGGGCTCTGGCCGGGCCTGACGAGGAGCTGGGAAAAGACTTTACCGTGTGACTGGAATTGAGTGCCCACACCGGGGAGGCCTGAGAGAAGGCAGCTGGAAATGCTGGATTCCGTCTGCAGCGGGGAGTCTCTGGCATTCAGGGATGTTGGGTTTTTGGGCAGGGAAATGGTGATGTGCATGGGAGGCCGGGCGCGGTGGCTCACCGCGGGGGGACAAAAATACCACCTACTTCATAGGGTGTTGAGGGTTAAATGTGATAGTGCACGTGACATGCTTCGTGCAGCACATGGCATCTCATCAGGGCTCAGCTGGAGGTAGCTCCTACCTCATTCCCACTCCCACATTGCTGCTTAAGGCCCAAGAGTGCGCACAATGGCTTGGTCACACTCAGCCCCAGCCACAGTGAGGGAGAAGGAGACCAAGGAAATGAAGAGGTGACTCTGGCCCAGCAAAGGGAGAAGAAGCAGGTTAGTACCAATATATCAACTGCTGGGCAAACCAAGACTGCACATGCAAAGGAGTGACCACATAAGGGGAGGAGATTAAGGAGGGCTTCCTGGAGGAGGTGGACTGGGGGGCTCTTTAGGAGAAGGAATGAGTGTTGTGGACAGGTCAAGGGATGGGGTGCAGGCTGGGTTTATTGAAGTTGTTTTTGTGGGGGTGTTGAGAGGTGGTGCCAGGGTCCCCTTGGAGGGGCTTGGAGTTCTCTTGCTGTGAACCACCTCCCAGACCCCTGTGTTGGGGCCCGGAGTCAGAGGACCAGGAGGGTGGCTTGGACCAGTGATTCCCAAGTGTGGCTGGCATCAGAAATCACCTGGGAAAGGTAGGAAAAATCCAGGCTCCTGGGCCCACCTTAGACCCCTGGCCCTGGGGCCCCGGTACCTGCATTTCACAGCCTCCCTTGTGATGCGATGTATAGGCAGATTTGAGACCCTCAGCCAGGGAGGTAGGCTCTGTGTGACCCAAGGGACCCAGGATTTGTGAAGGCCCCAGTGTGGGCACCTGGCAGCAAGCAGGAAAACAGGGAAGAGACAGGCTGAGGGGGAGGAAGGTAGGCATGGGGGGGTTCTGCATGGCCTGGGGCCCTCCCTGCTGGCCCAGCTAGACAGTTTCCTTAGACAGATGGAGAGACAGGGCCCTTTCAGCAGATGGCCTGGCCACCATCCCAGGCCTGGGCAGTGTGCACGGTTAGGGTAAGCAAGGGGACTCCGGGTCTGGGCTTCTTTCATCCAGATCCTGGTGCTGCCACTTCCTGGCTCTCTTGGGCAAGTTGTTCACCATCTCTGAGCCTCTGTTTCCTAACTGGAAAATGGAGTGGGGGTTAGTATATGCAAAGTGCTTAGAACAGTGTCTGGCATGCAGAAAGTGCTTGATAAAAGTTAGCTATTATTGTTACTGTTATTTGGAAGTAGGAACTCAAGAAAGGAGTCTTGACACTGCCCCGTTCCCTTTCCCCTTTGCTGCTGGACTTCTGGAGCCTGTTCCCATCCAGAATCTTGAATCTCTCACACACACACACGCACACATACACATGTGTGCACACACGCGCATGCTGGCTTTTTCCATCCATGAAATGTGACACTCTTCCTGTCCCCAGCAGCCCCCGTTGACAAGAGGGCTTCAGAGCTGGTGGCTCTGGCTCTCCTCACCTAAGGGGGAGACTTAGCCATTCTGGGAGGAGCTGGGGGGAGCCCTTCCCAAGTGTGAGTAGCACCCCTCTTTTCTGGACCCCAGGGTCAGGTGGTGAGGTCTCTCCTCTCCACACCTGCCTGGTGAATCCACTCCCTTCTGCCTCAGGCCCCTGGGCCCACCCCCCGCTCATTCCTGCCAATCCCTGCTGGGCTGCCTGGTGCCAGCCCCTGCTCTGGGGCCAGCAGCCTGTGAGGGCTGCTCCGCCAGCTCTGGCAAGCTGGACCCCTTTGTTCTTCTAGCCCAGACTCCTCCGGACTTCCTGGGGTGGAGGGAGGGGAGGGCCTCAAAGCCTCAAAGTGTGCTCTGGGAGGGCTCCCCCAGGGCTCCCAGAGATGCTGTCTGGGGGGTTGTTTCCAGCAGGTTCTATTGCAGAGGTGAAGCCACACTTCAGAGCCTGGGAGGGGTCCCTTGTTAAGAAGCTAGTAACAGCTGCTCTGGCCAAAGCTCAGGAGTGGACTGACGGAGGGATTTCAAGTCAGTTTTCACACTGGGCCAACTCTTATTGGTCGTATCAGCCTGAGGCATGGTGTTGGGAGACTCCAGAGCCAGCAAAAAAGCCTGCGGGATGGATTAGCAATGTCTGCCCTGGGTGCAGGTGTGGAGAGTGGGGACCTCTGTAGAGAGATCTTCCTGGTGGTCAGCATTCAGAATAGATCCTTCCCTCTGTGCCAGGCCTGAGCTCTCGAAAGCCAGAGACTCAGTCTCACGATGCAGAGTGCAGACACCTTTCCTGTCCACAGGACATGCTTCTTGACACGTGGTCAGTTACCAGGTGGAAGGAGCCCACCTGTGGGATTGGGAGATTCAGTATATGTCCCTGCTGTATTGTTAACCACCTGAGTGAGCTCAAGTGCATCCCATTCTACCTGGGCCCTTGTCCACAATGGGTTGACACGAAGACATGTGCTGCTAGGCTTTGACAGGCCACCGGAAACAGTGACCTCCTCCTCCCTGACACCTCCCCTCCTCCTCCATTCCTATTCTGTACCCCTCCTCTGCTTTCAGACAACCTCTTAGTCCTCACGGTGGCCACTAAGGAGACTGAGGGCTTCCGCCGCTTCAAGCGCTCAGCCCAGTTCTTCAACTACAAGATCCAGGTAAGGGTCTTCCTGGGCTAGGCAGAGGCAGCGAGGGTGGTAGGAGAATCCAGGGGGATTCCTCCTTACCAAACTGCCAAGGCCCCTGAGACAGACTTGGGGCCGCAGGGGAGGCTTCCAAAAGCCTGAAAGATGAAAATGAGTCTGTCACGGAGAGGAAGAGGCGGCAGAGGCCACAGCATAAGCAGAGTCTAGGAGGTGAGCAAGAGGGGGAGGTGAGAACAGAGTGGTGCTCAGACCTTAGCATGCAGAAGACTCACCTGAGAGGCTAGGTTACGGGGCAGGGCCTGGGCATCAGCATTTCCACAGATTCCCCCGAGGGATTTTGGGATGGATGTGGTCTGGAGACCTTCCCTGTATTATAAACACTGTTCTAAAGAAACACGAGCTAATGCCCAGTCCACCACTGGCATGGGTTTGGTGTGCTCTGCGTGCTGTCCATGGGGCTGAGCCCTGCAGGGAGACATTCCTCCATTTGGCTGAGTGTTCTGAGTGCTTCCCTATGTCAGGCACAATGTTGGGCACTGAGGATAGAGTGATGGACAAGACAGACCATGTCATTGCCTGCACAGAGCTTGCAGTCTAATGGCATTAAGCCTCAAAGTGTATTAGCTCACATGAATGAGGAATGAAGCAGAGTGTTGCTTCAGGCATAGTTGGATCTAGGGGTTCAAGCTGCAAAGTGAGGGCCTTGTCTTTCCATCTCTAGGGCCTGTTTGTTTTCATTTGCAGACATGCTCCCTAGACATGGTGGTAAGATGACTACTGGCCACAGACTCACATGCCCCAGTTTCTCAACCTCAGCAGAACGAGACAGCCTTTCCTTAATTTTACAGAATAGTCCCAGGGAAGGTTCTGATAGGCCATGCTTGGGTCATATGCTCAAACCCCTGGCTGTGGGAGGGGCAGGAAAGATGTGACATTCTGATTGGCCAGGCATGGTCACATGACCACCAGGAGCCAGATCAGCCTGACACGTGTGTGGATTGTTTTCCCCACGGGGGAGGGTCAGAGTTGCTGGACAAACAGAAGCAAAGATGTTCACTACCCAGCTGGGGGTAAAAATTTGGCTGGAAAAATATTGCTTTACCAAAAACCAATGTTAAGGGGCCTTTCTTTCCAGGCGGTTGGCCTGGGGGAGGACTGGCATGCGGAGAAGGGGGTGTCGGCAGGTGGAGGGCAGAAGGTCCGGCTACTGAAGAAAGCTCTGGAGAAGCATGCAGACAAGGAGGACCTGGTCATTCTCTTCACAGACAGGTAGGTGGCCCGGGGGCTTCCTGGCCTGGGCATCTCAACAGAGGGATAGAAGAATATTCTAAAGTAAGGCCCTCCCAGAACATCAGTGGTGGTGGTGGTGGGGGTCATGGTCACTCCAGCTAAGGTTGCCTACAGTGTTAGGGGGTCCGTGAACCTCAGGATAAGACCCTCTATTGTAGCCCATTCCCAGTCTTGGTGAAAAGATGGCTTCATGTCTCACCTGCCAGGTGAGACAAACCATGCTTTGAGCGTGAGAAGAATGTCAGTTATGGGGACCAGCTCTGCCCAGGGTGGAAGTGGACACATGGCAGGCGGGGCCAGAGGCAGTAGGTCAGACCCATTTCCCAGATGGGGGCCCAGGGCTGGCATGGGAGGAGGGGGATTTGAGGAGAGCTTGACCCCTGGTCCCTCCTGCCTGTGCCCTCACTGGGACCCTGCTCACCTGTGCCCTGCCCCGTCTTCTCCCTGCTCTGGCCACAGCTACGACGTGGTGTTTGCATCAGGGCCTCGGGAGCTCCTGAAGAAGTTCCGGCAGGCCAGGAGCCAGGTGGTCTTCTCGGCTGAGGAGCTCATCTATCCAGACCGCAGGCTGGAGGTCAAGTATCCGGTGGTCTCTGACGGCAAGAGGTTCCTGGGCTCTGGAGGTGAGAGGCCTGGGTGCATAGTGCACAGCCCAACAGAGGGGCCCATCCACTGCCTTCATGAGGACCCCCTTGCTTGACGGTCACATGGGTGTCTCTCACAGATCTCCAGTGCAGACTGTCCTGAGCACAGCTCCAGAGTTTTCAACCCCAGCCTGCTCCTCCTGCAGTCTTCCTCGTCTCATGAGACAGCCACCCACTGCACGGGCAGAAGCTAGGAGTCACTCCTGGTTCCTCCCTTACCCTCCCCCACCTCCTGTCCATTGCGAGTCACATCCCTACTGCTGCTTCTTTTTTTTTTTTTTTTTTTGAGACAGGGTCTCACTGTGTTGCCCAGGCTGGAGTGCAGTGGCACAATCACAGCTCATTGCAGCCTGGAACTCCTGGGCTCAAGTGATCCTCCTGCCTCAGCCTTCCAAAGTTCTGGGATTACAGGCACATGCCACCATGCCCAGCTAATTTTTTCTATTTTTGTAGAGAAAGGGTCTCACTATACTGCCCAGGCTGGTCTTGAACTCCTGGTCTCAAGTGATCCTCCCACGTCAGCCTCCCGAAGTGTTGGGATTACAGGCGTGAGCCACCGCGCCCGGCCCCTGCTACTTCTAAAAGATCTCTTGAGTCTGTCCTCTCGTGTCCATGATTCGCTGGCACCATCCTCACTGGGCTCCTGGCCACCTGCAGGAGTCTCCTGACTTGTCTGCCAACCTCCACCCTCATCCCCTTACAGCCTGTTCTCCACCTAGCAGCCAGAGGGGTCTTTAAAACATGCAAATCCACGCACATCACTCAATGACTCCCACTGCATGGAGAATGAAACACACAGGCCTCTGTCCAGCCTCAGACGAGGATCTGCCCCTGGCAGCCACTTTTCTCCATTGGCCCAGAGAGTTAGCACAGTCCAGATGGCCTGACCTGGCCCAGGCCCGGGGGTAGGGTGTCCCGTTTCTCTTCTCTTTGCCTCTCACCAGTCTGCATTCTAGCAAGGGACCCCGTGTGGGCTTTCCCCACTATGGCAGGGCTCAGCCCCCAAAGTGCTGTATGACCTTGGCCTAGCCTCTGCCCTTCTCTGGGCCAAGTTTCCCAGATAACTGTGAGAAGGGGCTCTAAGCCTGTACTCTACAGCTCTGTTCTCCAGGGGCTCCTGGTTTAATCCATTTCTTCACCACCTATGTGGTGCCTGGCACTGAGCAGTGCAGTTAGTGGTCGCCATTGGTCTTTCTCCCTGGGGTCAGTGGGAACGTGTCAGTGCATGGCGTTAACTAGAAGGCCTGTTGCCAGCCTGCAGAGCCACTGCCCATCAATCCAGGAGGACTTTTGGGAGGAGGCAGGGTTTGTGGGTAAAGGAATGGGAGGTGGACGAGAGTGGAGGGTGGGAGGAGGGCCCTGGCTTAAAGGTGGGAAGCTAAGTGTCTGTCTTGGTGTCCCTGCCCATCGACCTCCAGGCTTCATTGGTTATGCCCCCAACCTCAGCAAACTGGTGGCCGAGTGGGGGGGCCAGGACAGCGACAGTGACCAGCTCTTTTACACCAAGATCTTCTTGGACCCAGAGAAGAGGGTAAGAGGCAGTGGGCGGGCCAAGGAGAGGGGGTGGGAAATCCTGACTGTGGATCCCACTGGCCAGGCTGCACAGGAGCAGTCCCTCTGGGGCCTGAGCCCTGGCTTGGTGTCTTAGTCCATTCGGGCTGCTCTAACAAACTGCATAGACTGAGTAGCTTATAAACAAGTCATTTATTTCTCACAGTTCTGGAGGCTGGGAGTCCGAGATCAAGGGGCCAACATGGTTGGGTTCTGGTCAGAGCCCTCTTCCTGGTTCAGGGATGGCTGACTTCTCACTGTCCTCAGATGGCGGAAGGGGCCAGGGAGCTTTCTGGGGCCTCTTTTACAAGGACACCAATCCCCTTCATGAAGCCTCCACCCTCATAACCTAATCACCTCCCAAAGGCTGCACCTCCCATAAACAGTCTATGGCAGTTGGACGTCAGTACTCCTATTTATCCGTCAGTTCACTGATACACTCACTATCCAGCAGGTGTTTATTGAGGGCCTACTGTATGTGAGATATGTCTCAGGTATGGTGGGATGTGGCAACAAATAAGCCAGTTGGGGCCTCTGCCTTCATGGACCCCATTCTAGTCGGGGAGATGAGGGATTTACAACCTCACATCAGGCAGTGGCTGACAGGCTGAGCTGTCCCTCCTTCATCCTGCCTGTGGGGGCTGATGAGAATTTGGCTGGACTGGGCCCCAGAAGCCAGGCGGGGTCATCCAGGGAAGTGGAGGTAGTAGAACCAGTGCAGCCCCAGACCAGCCAGTGTCTCCTGGGCAGGCCTGGGGGAGCCCTCAGGGAGCCCTTGGGAGTCAGGATTCCTGGATTCTGCCTTGCTTATGCCCCACCCTTGATGCTGTGCTGTGTGACCTTACGTAAGTTACTTTCCCTCTCTGGGCCTCAGATTTTTATCATCCATATAATGAAGCAGCTGGGCTTGTGCAGTAGAAATTATGAACTTGATCTTTTTGTTAATTCAGTTCTTCCTTCTTCCCCTCTGCCTCCAGTGATGTCATTCACAGAAGCCCAGGATCTAAAACATAAAAGTGGAGTTGCCCTATATGGGATGGGGCTAACCCTAGAGTACCACTTGCCCTGGCGTAGGGCTCTGTGAGCACAGTTGAGTCTTAAAGACACAGCATTGTCCAGTGGCTAAGAATAAGGACTTCAGGGCCAGGCTGCTTGGCTGGCCTTCTCGGGCCTCCCAGCTGAGGTGTCCTGTTATGACAAGGCAGTGCGGGTGTGAGGAGAGGGGCAGAGGTGGGGTGACCGGCTCCCCACACTGGGTGTGATGGAGCCCCATCCTCTGCCAGGGTCTGTCCCTGCTGCAACCTGGTGCTCTCTTTCCTGCAGGAGCAGATCAATATCACCCTGGACCACCGCTGCCGTATCTTCCAGAACTTGGATGGAGCCTTGGGTGAGCAGCCCCCACGGGGAGGGGTGGGAGGCCGACACAAGCGGGTGGATCCTCAGAGGGGTGGCAGGAAGGAGTTAAGCTTTACAGGCAGGGCACGAGCCCAAGGAGAACTGGGCTGGTTCCTATCTAGCTCCTCTAGCACTAGGAGGTCGTCAGCCTCATCTCCAGGTCCGCAGAGACCACCTGGATGTCCTGGGGGCAGAGCTGTGTCTCTCTAGGGGGTGGAAAGATGGGGAGCAGTTCAGCCTGGGAGGAGCTGGGTGGTGCACACAGCAAGTACCAGACCCCTGCCCTGCCCTGCACACTAGGTCCTTCCAGGTAGGCCCCCTTCTTCTCCTTCCCCGGCCCTCCCCACTTCGAGGTGAAGGATTCCTGGGCTGAGGGCAGGGACTGAGCTGGCAGGGAACTCGGGAAGCAGGAAGGCCACTTGGCCCTCAAAGCCACAAGCACCCTTGGGCCCAGCCTCATGTCCATGGCTGGTGATGATGTTGCTTTGCCACAGGTCTTGCTGGGTGACCTCAAGCAAGTCACTCCTGTGCCCCCTGCCCCCAGGGTGGGGCCTCAGTTTTCTTATCTTTAAAAAAGAGAAGTGTACCATATCACTGATTGGTGATTTGGGGGAGTAAATGGACCGCTTCAAGAATCTTATGAAAACTATGACTCTGCTCCCAGAAAAATGCCAAAATGTTGTACCCTTTTGCCTATGGTTTCTGGGGCTTCATGAAGCTGGGTTAAGAAGCTGGTTCATGGGGGGCATGGGAGCTCCCACCTGTAATACCAGCACTTTGGGAGGCCGAGTGGGGAGGATCACTTGAGGCCAGGAGTTTGAGACCAGACTGGGCAACATAGTGAGACCCTGTCTTTACAAAAAAATTTTTTTAATTAGCTGGGTGTGGTGGTGCATGCTACTTGGGAGGCTGAGGCAGGAGGACTGCTTGAGCCTAGGAGTTGGAGGTTGCAGTGAGCTATGATGACACTACTACGCTCTGGCCCAGGCAATAGAGCGAGACCCCTCTCAAAAAAAAAAAAAAAAGCTGGGTTCAGATCCAGGTGGGTCAGGCAGGTGCTTACACGGGGGGGCTCTCCTCACATGATCACCCCCACAAAAGGCCTCTCCCCAGCATTTTCTCAGGCCTCTGAGAAAAAAATGCCCCTGTGCATTTTGTACTGTCAGCAGCTTCCTACCCATTTTCTTATGTGCAGACTAATAGGGTTACAGCATGAGTTTTGGGACCCTGCTGCAGGGGCTCCTCCATGGGGACAGGACCTGCCCTGCCCCGCCCAGGCATCCAGGTGTGACTGGCATGTTCCCAGTGCTCTTCTGCCTGCCTCAGAGAAGGTGCCTCCCAGACCCCTGTCCGTGGACTGTCTGGAGCTGGAATGTTCCAGGTCTTTGTTCTTCCATCCCCTGCTTTCGGCTCTAATAAGAAATCACCCTAAGTGTAGGGTTGCTGTGGATTCTGTGCTTGCCAGGGGCTGGGCACGGTGCCAAGTGCTTGCTGGACACAAATCCTCCCATCCACCCCACAGAGAAGGGATTGTCCCCATTTTATAGACGAGGAAACTGAGGCTCAGAGAGCTGGAGTGACTTACCCAAGGCCGTAGCCTGCTCACTACAGAGCTGGGATTTGAGCCTAGCCGGTCAGCCCCAAGCTCAGCCTTCGGGCCTGACGCTGGACGGGCCTGTGCTTTCTCATCCCCAGATGAGGTTGTGCTCAAGTTTGAAATGGGCCACGTGAGGGCGCGGAACCTGGCCTATGACACCCTCCCCGTCCTGATCCACGGCAACGGGCCCACCAAGGTAGGGAGGGGCCCTAGCCCCTGGGGAGCGTGGGAGGAGGCCCTGCTCTTGCTGTGGCCCCATAGTTTCTCCCTGGGGCCCGGGCCACCTACCTGGGCCCTGCCATGAGCTCAATGCCTCTCCCCTCACATCTAAGTTCAACGTGGTACCTTCTTTCCTTAGTGTGGTGGTCAGTGGTGCTCTGTCTATTCCTATTGGGCTGCAGAACACATAGGAGGCCACTGTCCCCATCTTGGCCTATGCTGGGCTGCTAGAGCCATCCATATTCTGTCACCCCAGGGAAGAGTCATTTATTCACTTAAGAGACATTTATTGGATGTTTGCCCCAGGGAATAAGGCATAGTCAGGCATGAAGAGGACAGATGTCCCTGCATTCATGGTGCTACAAAAGGGGCTGCGGGGCATACCATGGCCAGGGACAAGGCAGACCTATCTGGCCCCTGGGGTACTGGCCCAGGGTGCACAGCTTATTTTGAGTGTGGTCCTCAACCACCTGTCTCAGAATCCCATGGGTGGGGAGAGGAAGAAGGGGGTGCATTAGAAATGCAGATTTCCTGGCTCCACCCAGGATCTGCTCAATTGGAATCCCTGGGGAGGGGCAGGAATCTGCCTGCTGCGAGCTCCCAGGAAGCTTGACAATGAAGAACCACTAGAGCACTGCTCCTCCCTCTACCCTCCAGAGCAGCATGGGGATATCCTGGGGTCTGGAACATTGTCTCTAAGACCCTCTTTGGGGGTAGGAGAGGGCTGGGTTATGGGGCACCCCCCCAGGGGCCCAGGGAGACTTGAGTCCAGGCTGCAGTGGGTGGGGCTGGCCTGCCTCCTCTCTGACCCCACACCTCCCGGCCAGCTGCAGCTGAACTACCTGGGCAACTACATTCCACGCTTCTGGACCTTTGAGACGGGCTGCGCCGTGTGTGACGAGGGCCTGCGCAGCCTCAGGGGACTCGGGGTAAGGCTGCGCCCAGGCCTGAGCCTGAGGGACATTGGGCGCTTGGTCCCCTGATATGGGAGGATGGGTGGTTCTGGAATAGTCTTTGGTGGGAAGTAAAGGGGTCACCTCCCTGTCTGGGGTTCCATCCCCTTGCCACGCAAGTGCCTCCTCCTGGAAGCCCTCTCAGATTGCACGTCTCCAGCTTCCCCCGAGATGCCTAAGTTCCAGGGTCTTTTGCCTGGTCCTTCAGTCTCTCCTACAGCCCTTCCCCCTCCCATGAACCTTACTCCTCATTTGTGGCTTATCTTGAACACCATGCCTGCTGAGATCTCCTGATAGCACGCCCTCAACCAGGTCCTTGCTCCAAGCCTGGGCTCCTGCCACTCCCTCCCTGGGGCACCCTCCTCCTGCCTCCCCGCCAGCCCCTGCCTCTGCACACCTGCACACCCTCCCTGGAGCGCCAAGGCCCAGGCACCTTTCCTGCCACGTCCACATGCTTCTGCTTCTGGCTCTGGCTCCCTCGTGCCACCCAAGGGGCTCAGTAGCAGCGCAGTGGCTGGATACTGTTGGACTCTTGTGCCACCCTCCCCTGTGCAGGATGACGCTCTGCCCACAGTCCTGGTTGGCGTGTTCATCGAGCAGCCCACACCGTTCCTGTCCCTGTTCTTCCAGCGGCTCCTGCGCCTCCACTACCCTCGGAAACGGATGCGGCTTTTCATTCACAACCATGTGAGTAGCAGGTGCTCTGCGGGGTCGTTGTGTGGCTTGGGTCCAGGGCCCAGCCCCATGAAGTAGCCTGAGACTTCTGAGGATCTGACTGAACTGGGCTTATCTGGGCCACATGGAAGTGGGCAGTGAGCTGTGTGCACAAATCACTGGGTTGACTCTGGAGTCAGACCAGCTGGGTTTGAATCCCGACACCACTGTTTTTATTGGCTGTGTGACCTTGGGCACATTACTTAACCTCTCTGTGTTGCAGTTTTCTCATCTATAAAACAGGGATGGTAATAGTGCCATCCACAGAGAATTGCTGTGAGGGTTAAGCAGGTTGATGTGGGAAGTGCATAGAAAGGTGCCTGGCATGCAGGAAGCACATCCCTGTCCGCATTAATCCTTCCTGATTTGATCTGGTGACAGTCAGGTTGGCTTTTATTCCTCGAGGACCTTCTGGGGAATCGGGGAGGGTCCTGAGCCTTCCTGTTGGGGGGAGCAGGCCTGGCCTCGGCATTCCTAGGGCCCTTCCTTTCTTGCCTTTCCTTTCTATCCAGATAAAGTCCCACCTCTCAGCTTCAGCTTGTACCAGTTTCCCTACCTGGGATGCCACATACCCTCTCCAAATCCTACCTGTTCTTCGAGGCTCTTTGTCTTCCTTTAAGTCCTCTGGGCTTCCCTATCTGTGGCCTCCTCCTTTCTGACCTCTCAGCCCTGACAGCCTGCAGCCCACACCCACCCTGTGGTCCCACACTCGGCTCAGCTCTCTGCCTGTGTCGCAGATGTTTGTTTCAACTGTGCAACAGGCCACCTGGAAACAAAAGAAGGGATGTAGGTCCTGCCCTTGGGAGGCTCCCAGCTTCCCTGGAGACATCAGGCCGCGCACCCATGAACTGTGACTTTGTGTAGAAAAAGGGAACTGTCACAGGTGGTCCTTGGGTACCTACCGTGTGCCACGTCTGACTCGCTGGCTGCTTACAGTGGCCCCTGAGGGAGGCATGCTGTCTTTCCGTTTTACAAGGGAGGAAGCTAAAGCGGAGACAGGTGTAGTGGCTTGTTCAAGGTCATGTTGCTCATCTTAGCAGAGCTGGGGTTGGTCTACAAACTGGGCTTGGTTCCGAAGACCCTGCTCTTTCCACTTCCCCATGCAAGGGGCCCCGGGTATGGACTTTGTTCTCAAAGTGCACAAAAGGGTCACCCAGCACATTTGGTGACGGAGCAGATCCCTTGAGCACACCCTAGACCTGCAGAATCAACATCTCTGGATGTGAGATCTGGGGTGGGGGTCTGTCCTGATGACATAGGCTCTTAAGAGGCTTGCAGGGCCTGGCGTGGCCAGGGCAGGATGGTGGAAGGATGGCCAGGGAAGGGCATTCCGGGCAGAGGGCCTGGCCTGGGCAAGGGTCTGGAGACAGGAAAGCAGATGGCCATGGGAACACCAGAGATGAAGGGGAACAGCCTGGCAGTAGCAGAAGGTGCTGTGGTCCCCGGGGCGGAACTTGTGCCTCATCCTTACTCTCCCACCCCCACAGGAGCGACACCACAAGGCTCAGGTGGAGAAGTTCCTGGCAGAGCACGGCGGCGAGTACCAGTCCGTGAAACTGGTGGGCCCCGAGGTGCGGGTGGTGAATGCAGACGCCAGGAACATGGGCGCGTGAGTCGTGGGCCGTGGTTGTCTCCACTGATGGTGGCAGGCAGAGGGGCTGTGGTGTCAGGAGCAGCAGGCTGAGCGAACGGAATTCAGGAGCCTTTGTGTTCTCCAGCAAGTTCCTGCTCCTCTCTGGGCCTCAGATTTCCCATCTGTCAAATGGGGAAACAGTCTCTGTCCTGCCAACCTAGGGGCTCCTGGGCAGGGCTGAGCAGCCTCATTTGGGTTCAGGAAGCAAATCAGGGAAAGACGGCCTGGAAGTAGACGAAGGCTGACAGAACAACCAACTCTGGTGTGTCCTTTATTATTAAAAAAAAACGAAGAAACAAGTAATTTGCATTGATTGTAGAAGAATTAGACAGTCCAGATCAAAGGCTGGCAAACTTCCTACAAAGGACTAGATAGTAAATCTTTGCAAATCGGCTTTGTGGGCTCTGTAGCAACAACTCAGCTCTGGCCTTGTAGCACGAAAGCTGCCACAGATCATACATAAATGGATGAGTTTGGCTGTGTTCCAGCATGATTTTATTTATGGACACTGGAATTTGACTTTCACATAATTTTCATGTGTTCTTTTGATGTTCCCCACCCCCCAACCATTTAAAAACGTAAAACTATTCTTAGCTCATGAGCCATACAAAACCAGACAGGGGGAGGGTTGGGACCACAGACCATAGTTTGAAGAGCCCTGGACCAGATAAACAAAAAGAACATAAAATGTTAAGGCTTTTGGTGCAAGTTACCAAATGGCCCTTCAGAAAGGCAGCAGCAGCTTACCCCCACTCGGGCGGTGCAGGAACCTGTCTGGTGGGCTGTGCTCTCCCCAGTACCAGGGCTTTCAGGGCACTTGATGCCAGTTGCCAAGCTCTGGTCTTCATCTTGAGAGCACAGCAGCCCAGGGCTTGGGTCTTAGAGTGGAGAGGGACCTTTGAGGGTGTTGGTCGAAACCTGCGCCAGGGCTGGCCTCTCTGAGGCCCCTTGGCTGGTATGTGGTGAAGCCCGACTATGGCCACAGATGTGGATGGCCTCCAGGGTAGCCCTGGGATCAGCCCCGCTGACCTGGTGTCCTCCCCCTTGCAGAGACCTGTGCCGGCAGGACCGCAGCTGCACCTACTACTTCAGCGTGGACGCTGACGTGGCCCTGACTGAGCCCAACAGCCTGCGGCTGCTGATCGAGCAGAACAAGTGAGGCACAGGTGGCCCTCAGCCTGGGGCTCCCCGCCCAGCACTGCTCACGATCAGCCTCGGCCCAGGGTGGGAGCCCCCTTTGTCTTCCTCCTCCTCCTCAGCTTTGCCTATTCCCCAGGGCTGTGGGATCCCCAGCCTGGCAACTCCAGGTTCTGATAGAGAATGGCCCCCTCCCCGTCTGTTCCTGGATACCCCATAGGAGGGAGCAGGTTCCAAAAGAGCCACACCTCCCCACAGGCCAAGGCCCTGCCCTGCCCCAGTGAGGTGCTTGGAGACCCGTGCATGCAGGTTGAAGGGCACCCCATCTCCATCCCTTGCTGGGTCTGCCTCCCGCTCCCAGTGGGCAGGGGGATACCCACTGAGGCGCTCCCTTTCTTAGGAACGTCATTGCCCCACTGATGACCCGCCATGGGAGGCTGTGGTCGAACTTCTGGGGGGCACTGAGTGCAGATGGTTACTATGCCCGCTCTGAGGACTATGTGGACATCGTGCAGGGGCGGCGTGTGTGAGTACCTGCAAGGGGCGGGGGTCACCTTCATCTGTCTTCTGCCTGGGCTTGTAGTACGTCCCTCCCCGATATTCCTGTCCTTGTTGCCCTCAAATTCCTGCTGAACCTGAAGAAAGGAAGATTGCAGTCGGACACACAGAAGGACTTCCTGACAAATATCTCAGGCTCGTGTGCCCAGGGTGGGGGAATCAAATCAGCACTGTTGTGCCCTCTCAGCCTGTGACCTCCCCTTCTCCCAACCCAGACCCCAGCCCTTGACCCCTCACCACCAGCCTCTGACCCCTCCATCTTCCTCTCTCCCTCAGCGGTGTCTGGAATGTGCCCTATATCTCAAACATCTACTTGATCAAGGGCAGCGCCCTGCGGGCTGACCTGCAGTCCACCGACCTGTTCCACCACAGCAAACTGGACCCCGACATGGCCTTCTGCGCCAACATCCGGCAGCAGGTCAGCCAGGGGCTGGGTGGTCACAGGATGCCCTGTTGACAGGGACGGTGGGCCTCTAGCTCTGACCCCCTGATGGACTAACTTGTCACCATAGGCCTGGGAGCACCTGAGATTTCAGCGGGACTGCTCAGAGGCCACCAGGGCCTGGTGGGGGCATGCGGGCATTGGGCACAAGGGCTGGTCCTCAAAGATCTGTGGGGACCATTTTAGCAGACCTGGTTTACACACCATTTTATTTACATTTTTGACATAGCCCAAAGAAAACTAAACTTTCCGCCTAAACATATTCTAGGCAATGTGCCCAAGAGACACCTCACCCTGTCTCTGCACCCCACCTATTTTTTTGTAATTTTCTTTTTTTTAACTTGAGAGCATGATGAAGTTTTCCCCTGTGACCAAAACTTCATGATCAGAATACAATCCACAGTCTTTTTCTCTCTTTTTTTTTTTTTGAGACAGAGTCACTCTGTCGCCCCAGGTAGAGTGCAGTGGTGTCATCGCAGCTCACTGCAACCTCCAATGCCTGGACTCAAGCGATCCTCCTGCTTCAGCCTCCCGAGTAGCTGGGACTACAGGCGGTGCCGCCACGCCCCGCTAATTTTTCTATTTTTGGTAGAGACGGTCTCGCTCTTGCTCAGGCTGGTCTTGAACTCCTGACCTCAAGCGATCCTCTGCCTCGGCCTCCCAGAGTGCTGGGATTACAGGCGTGAGCCACTGCACCCGGCCCACAGTCCTTTTCTTTTATGCATTTTTTCTTTCATTCCCTATTTAGTCCTCCGGGAAGCCTTCCCTGATTGCATCCCCAGTGTTGGGCCTGGGCTGGGAGCTGGGGACACGAGGGTGACCTGTGTCCCTGATCCTGGGGGCAGAGGAACCTTCACTCCGCCCCTCTCAGAGCGTGCAGGGGAGGGAGGAGGGAGGGCCTCTTCCATCTGGCCTGCTCTCCCCAGGATGTGTTCATGTTCCTGACCAACCGGCATGCCTTTGGACACCTGCTGTCCCTGGACAGCTACCAGACCACCCACCTCCACAACGATCTCTGGGAGGTGTTCAGCAACCCTGAGGTGAGGCACAGGGTGGGCGGGCGGAGGCTGGGAGCAGAAGGGACCCCATCCTCCCTCCCTCACCCCAGGGGTCTGTAGGGCAGGATTTGGGTGGGGAGAGGAAGGTGTCCTGAGAGGCAGTGCCATCTAGTGGAGGGGACCCAGAGTCACAGGCCTGGGGTGGTGGCCCATATCTGCCATCAGCTGGGACTTAGTTGAACCTCTCAACTTTTGGAACCTCCTTTATCTTAGGTCTAAAATGGGTATACTATCCCAGCCTGTCTCACCCCTGAGGATGTTGTGACGATCAGTTGTGACAGTGTTCCTAGGAGCTTGTAGCTGATGTGTATGCACATGCCTATACACAGACATGTACACCCAGGCACACGCATGTGCATATGTGTGAAAACACCACTTTCTGTGGGCACACCTGTGCACCCAGACAACACACGCACCCAGCAGGCACCGGCAAATACCCACCCCCGCAAGGCATGTACACCTTCGCTCGCATTTCGAGGGCCCTGCAGGGTGGAGCCCCCTCTGAGAGCATCCCGTGGAGTTGAGCCAGTGGTGACTCCCAGCTGGCTCAGGCAGGCCCCAGGACCCCAGCCCACTTCCCACTCCCCACAGGACTGGAAGGAGAAGTACATCCACGAGAACTACACCAAGGCGCTGGCGGGGAAGCTGGTGGAGATGGTGAGGGCTCTGGGCCCCGCTGCGGCAGGGAGTGGGACTGGCTGACCTGGGGGGACAGCGGGACGGCCCCTCCCCCTGCTGGCACTTTCCAGCTGGAACCTGCAGGGGCCTGGGGGAGCCTCAGGCCTCCTCCCTGGCCCAGGTCGGAAAGAGGAAAACATCTGGAATGTGATCTGCACTGTGGCCCGTGGGCCCTGGGCCAGGAGCGAGGAGTGGATGCCTGTCTCCACTCTGGGCTGTCTGCTTCCCCCCTCCAGCCCCCCACACCTGCTCCCGGGGGCTCTGCTCCCTCGCCCATGTCCTCCTTGTGCATGTGCCTTTCCAGATAGCCCTGTGACTGAGAACATCTGTCTCTGGGCTCTGGCTCCTTCTCCCTTCACGAGCTCATTCAGTCTGTCTAGGATGACTGAGCCCCTGTTCCTGGGACTCTCAGAGGGCTCAGGGACCTGGGGGTGGGGCCCTGCAGAGGGGGAGGCCGCAGACCTGCCACTCTGGGCCCCCGTGACTGAGTCCCTGCCCTCCCCAGCCTTGCCCGGATGTCTACTGGTTCCCCATCTTCACGGAGGCGGCCTGTGATGAGCTGGTGGAGGAGATGGAGCACTTTGGCCAGTGGTCTCTGGGCAACAACAAGGTGGGGGCCCCATGCCTGGACTGGGCTGCAGGGAGGCCCCTCTCCACCCATGCCCACCTCGGGGCTCTTTTCCTGGCAATCTGGCCTAGCTAACCTCCCTGGGCCTCTTGGCATGGGGGTGCTGGCAGGGGTGCCTGCAGGCAATTAGGAGTAGAGGGTTTGAGAAACTGGAGATGGAGTGTTGGTCCCCAAGCTGCCATTGCCGCCATGTGACTTTGAGCTGCCTTAAGCATAGGTTGCTAGTTTTTCAGTTCCTGGTTTGTTACTACAGTGGCTGAGTTCCCCTCTCCAGCTCCCCCAGGTGGGATGGGAGGAGCAGGCAAACGTATGATTGGGGGCACTGGAAAGTGATATCAGGTCCATGTTCACCAGACACCAGAAGGAGGTGGCTGGTGGATGTGAGAGGCTTGTGTTCTCTGAAGGAGGAATCCCATACCCTCACCCGTCCTGGAAAGTTCAGGTACCAATTTTAAAGGCACATGAGACCCTGGACGTGTGTGCCTCAGAGATTGGGCTGACCTTTCACCTGGCAACTGGACTAACCTTTGGTTCCGGTTACCTGCCCAATCCCTGGGCTTCGGTGGCTGAACTAATCTCCAGAAGCCGGTCACTGGGCTAGCCCATGCATTCTGGGGTCTGGCCGACAGTGACAGGGCCAGCCCTTGGACCCCAGGGCCTGAGCTGACCTGTGGCCCTCGAGCTAGTTTTCTCTGCTTTGTAACAAATGACCACAAGCTTAGTGGGTTAAAACATCTCCCATGTGTTATCTCCTGGTCTGTGGATGAGGGGTCCAGGCGTGGCTTAGCTGGGTCCTCTGTTCAGGGTCTCCCAAGGCTGCAGTCGAGGTGTCAGCCGGGTTTGGGGTCTCATGTGAGGCTCAGGGTTCTATTCCAAACTCATGTGGTTGTTAGCAGAGTTCATTTCCCTGCAGGAGACAGAGTCTCTCTTCAAGATTCTCCTTTAAACGGCTCACCGCATAGGTCAGGCCCCCGAGGATGGTCTCCCTGTTGGTTAGGGACCTTAATTATATCTGCAAAACCCCTTCACTTTTGCCATAGAATGTAGCCTAGTCCCATGATATTCCAAGGGAAGCGGATTAGATGGAGCCTGTACACTAGGGCACGGGAAGCCAGTGGCTATCTTAGAATTCTGCCTACCACACTGTCCTTGGTCACTTCCAGGACAACCGCATCCAGGGTGGCTATGAAAACGTGCCGACCATCGACATCCACATGAACCAGATCAGCTTTGAGCGGGAGTGGCACAAGTTCCTGGTGGAGTACATCGCTCCCATGACAGAGAAGCTCTACCCCGGCTACTATACCAGGGTGGGCATGCCTGGGTGCAGCCAGGATGCAGCAGGGGCTGGAGGGGCCAGGAGTAGTGGGGGTGGGCTGGATATTTGGACCCCAGGCAGGAGTGAGGTCTACCCCTCATCTGGGGTGCACTGGGTGATGGGGCCCCCAGGAGGTGTGCATCTAGGGTCCTCAGAGACCCTCTGCCTCTACCCTCTGGCCTCATTCCTTTTGAATCCTTCCATGTCGTTAAACCCTGCCTCAATGGCTCCTGCACCAGCCAGTGAGAAGGCCTCTGCCGTGCCCCGTTATCTGGTCCACACGCCCACTCCCTCCCTCAGTTTCTTTCTAGCCGCAGCACCCGTGTGTCTGCCCACTGCCACCTTGGCTTTCTCCCCTCCTCACTCAGTCACTTCCTCGGTCATGTGCATTCTCCGGATACCTGTTCTGGGTGTGCCTGGGTCCTGCCCTCCAGGAATCCAGCCTGGATAGTTGCCAGAAGGGATTGTGAGGAATAGATTCACTGCTGTCTCCCTCTGTTCCTTGTGTTTCATTCCTTCCTTCCCTTCCCTGCCCTTCCTCCCGTCTCCTCCCCTCTGTCCACACACTTTTATTGAGAACCTTTTCTGGGTCAGGCGCTGTTCTAGGCGCTGGAGGACACAGCATCAAACAAACCTGCTGTCTGGGAGCCGACATTCCAGCAGATTGGATGAGGGCCCCGACTGTGCCCCCCTGCCTCTCCTGGTCCATGGTGGCCTCCCTTGGCTAACCTAGCTCCCTTTGTCCCCTGCTTTGGCACAGGCCCAGTTTGACCTGGCCTTTGTTGTCCGCTACAAGCCCGACGAGCAGCCCTCACTGATGCCGCACCACGACGCCTCCACCTTCACCATCAACATCGCCCTGAACCGAGTCGGGGTGGATTACGAGGTGGGCAGGGGCCAGCCGGGCCAGGGACAGGAGGGAGGCAGGAGGGGCTGGCTGGTGAGCAGCTTGCACAGTGGTTGAGGCAGAGGCCCAGGGGAGCCAGCACTGGAGAACCAGAGGGGAAGGGTGAGGGTCGTGGGAGGGCTTCCTGGCAGGGCTGGGTTGGGGCCCAGTCTGGCAGGAGGGAGGGGCTTTAGAGCAAGCGCTAAAGGAGGTCTCTGGATCCTGCCTCCCCCTCACCAGCTCTGTGGCCTCAAGCACATTTCTTAGCCTCTCTCAGAGTCCTTTTATCTTAGATGGGAGAACTTTGAGTGCTCTCCCTAGAATGCTGTGAGAATTAAATGAGGTCATCCAGGTAATTGCTTACGTGGAACCTGGAACCGCAGTAAGTAATCAAGGAATGGTAGCTGCTAGTAATAAGGAGTTTGGTATTTCCCTCATTATGAGACGGAAGAATGCTGCTTTGGGAGTGGCAGGGGCTGGGGTTAGTGTGGGTGTGGGGCACCAGCGTGTGGCTGGAGGGAAGATGTGGGGAAACCAGGAAGACACTGGGTGGGCAGAGAGCAGTGCTGGGGGCCCCTGGGGTGATTGGCAGGGAGCCAGCTATTCATTTATTCACTCCTTAAGCTACTATTTTAAGTTTTTTGGACTTGGCCCTGGGCTAGGTGCTCAGAAGGACATCCATAAAAATAGCTATAATTTTTTGAAAGCTTATAACATATCAGACATTGCCCTACACCAAGATTTCTCAACTAGGAGCAATTTTTGCCCCCCAGGGGACATTGGCAGCACCTGGAGACATATTTGGTTGTCATGACTATGAGGGTGCTACTGGCATCCACTGGGTAGAGGCCAGGGATACCCAGGACAGCCCCCTACAACAGTGTCTATAGTGGTGAGGTGGACATTCTCAGCCCTCGACTCTTACTTGTACCATCTCATTTAATTCTCACAACCCTGTGCAGTTTAACCCCCAATTTACAGAAGGGGAAACTAAGGCTCAGGTTGGTGACAAAGTTAGTAAAGGGTGGAGGTGACATTTGCCCACGGCTGCCTGACTGCAAGGCCGGAGCTCTTGGTCACTTGCTCTTTGCTTAGTGTCTTCCTGAGGCAGCTTATGGCTGTCATTGCATTACTCCACGAGGCATCCCCAGGCCAGCTGTGCTGAGGGCCGCGAGGCTGTGACAGGAGAACAGATGGGGCGGTGGGGGAACTGACCCTTGCTGTCTCCCAGGGTGGAGGCTGTCGGTTCCTGCGCTACAACTGCTCCATCCGAGCCCCAAGAAAGGGCTGGACCCTCATGCACCCCGGGAGACTCACGCATTACCACGAGGGGCTCCCCACCACCAAGGGCACCCGGTACATTGCCGTCTCCTTCGTCGATCCCTAGTTGGCCAGACCCGGCCCCCTCTGACCGTTCCTCTTTGCCGACAACCACTGCCCAGCAGCCTCTGGGGCCTCGGGGTCCCAGGGAACCAGTCCAGCCTCCAGGCTCTTGACTTCCCGTTGCTCTTGGAGCCGCCAGTCGGAGAGATTGGCGTGGAGCACACCTCCAGGCTGGGGCTTTCAGTGGTGCTCTGGACCTGCCCCTGGAGACGCTGTTCACTTTCACTGCTTCATAGTGATTCGTCCTCCCTGACCCGTGTTCCTGAAAAACTGAGTCCTCTTTCCTCCACTTCTATGGGATGAGACTTGAGCAGAACAGGGACTTCCTGAGCTGCCCAGAGAGACTCTAGGGGCGAGGAACCACGTCCCAGAGCTTCTCCCAGGCAGCACTGCAGCCTCAGAGACTCCTGCTTCAAGCTTTGGGGGAAAGAGACCTGGATCAGACTGAAGTTCCCACCCTGAGCCTGGGACCGCTGAAGCTCCCTCTTTCATGGCTCTTGTCATAAGAGCAAACCGTTGTCTCCTGGAGACAATGACCCAGAAAACCTCCTGGGAGACAGAAAAGGCATCTATGCCACAGCTCAATCCTCCACTTGCTGGGGAGGAGGGCAGTGACATGTCTACACACTGCACTGGGTCACCTTGTCCCACATGCTTCCAGAAAGAGGGACAGACAGAAACAGGAGAGTTTCTATTAAAGGTTATTCAAACCATTGAGTGTGTTTGATGCTTAGGGTGGGCGAGTGTGCACGTGTCTGGGTGAGCGTCTGCAGGGAGAGGTTTAAGAGCCCATGATTGGTAAGAAAGGCCATGTCAGCAGACTTAGTGACTTCTGTTTCCCAAAGCCAGGCCCATGTGATCTCTGTGTCATTTGTACATTTCATAAACCCTTACTGTGAGCCAGGCACTGGCTGCCTGGGGCATGCTTCTTCATCTTTGGAGACCTGCATCAGGTGTTACCTCTCTGAAGCCTTTGCTGACCACCCTTCCTGCAAACATGAGCAAGGGAGAACTTCTCGTGTTTCTGGTGGCCCCTGCCACACCTTGGACAGACTTTTCTGGTAACACTGGTTACGTTTAGGGGCATTTATTAATAATAACAGCTAACATCTCTCCATCCCTTGCTGTGGGGTGGGCATTGTGCATCCCAGGCACTCAGCACACAGCCGTCTGGGGTAGGAGCTGTTATTTCCTTTTTACAGTTGAGGAAATGGAGGCTCAGAGAGACCAACTAATTGGCCTAAGGTCACACAGCAAGCAAGTGGTAGGGACAGTGATTTGAATATGATTTCAGCCATCGAAGAAATCTGATCCCTGCCCCCAAGGCACTTGTAGTCAGCAGTGGGGACAGAGAAAACTGAAGGCAGTTCACTGTGGACTCTGATAAATGCCACAATGGCTGCAAGAACAAAGTAGGGTAAGTGCTGGAGGGACCAGCAGCTTCTGCAACATAGTGCTCCTCAAATGAGGGCAATTTTGCTCCCCAGGGAACATTTGGCAATGTCTGAAGGCATTTTTGCTTATCACAACTGGGGAAGGGGGAACAGGGAAAGCCACTGGCATCTAGTGGATAGAGGCCAGGGATGCTCCTCCCGCACCCCTCAAAAAAGACTTATCAAGACCAAAATGTCAGCAGTGCTGAGGCTGAGGAAGCCTGAGAGCAGATGCCATCTATGCTGGGCCTTGGAAGGGTAGGAGGTTTCCAACATGCAGAGCAGAGCGATGCTCCAGGTCCAGAGAATGCAGGTTGGCTGGAGTGGGTGGGGTGGAGGGAGTCTATTTAAAGGCCTATTTGCCCAGGCCAAGGAGAGTTTGTATTTCATCCAGGGGCTGACTGGGTGACTGGTTGTGTTGACTGGTTCAGGGGTTGTGTATGTGCTTTTTAAAAGATTTTTAAAGTTTTTTAATTTTCAAAATTGACTCATTCAAACAGCACAAATTTTTTTTTTAAGACTAGTCAAGTATAGTAGTGAGAAGGAGGAAAGAGTAGAACAAGAACTTCGATCTGTAACTGACTGTGAACAATCGAGATAACTCACTACCTTTGGCCCAGCTGACAAATCTTAACCTCTCTCTCATCCCTCATCTCTGGCCACCCAGTTCCTCTCTCCAGAAGCCAACATGGCTAATCTGTTTCTTGTATGTTCTTCTTGAGCTAGTCTGTGCATACGTGTGTGTGTGTGTGTGTGTGTGTGTGTGTTGGGTTACCTTTTTCTGATTACAAATGGAATTCTTGTCCACCATGAAAAAGTCAATCAAAATAGGAATAGGTAATATAAGAAAAAAAGGTCTCCTGCAATTGCACACCAACCCTGCCCTGTACCCCTTCCCAGTAACATTGTCAGCAGTACCAAGGGAGCCTTGTCATTGAGGGGGTTGATGCAAAGGCCTGACAGTTTGAGGTTGTGTTTCAGAGAGAAAGACTAGCAGCCTGAGAATGGATTATGAATCCCCTGCAGCAGTCCAGGCAAGTGACCAGGGCCAGGGCCAATTCTCGCAGGGAGGTTTAGTGAATAAGGGAGAATGGGCAGGAGAGATGTTTAGTAGAGAGAACATCTAGGCCTCCACCTGGCTTGGGAAAGATTCTGCCAAAGAAGGGAAAGGAAATGGAATTCGTAATTCCTGCCTGCAGAGAACTGATGGTCCCCTTGGGAAGGAAACAATCAGATAGCAATGGTACAAGGCAGCTAGTAATGGGCCCCAGCGCATGCCATATCCAGACAGAGGCCTGTCCACACCCTGAGGCAGGATCTGGGCGCGGCCCCACAGTCCCCGGTCAGACTCTCAGGACACTAGGCTCCTCAGAGGGCAGTGAGGGTGGGACAGCTTCCTCTGACCAACCTCACAGGAGACTGATAAACTGGTCAGTCACCGGAGTACTGATTTGCCTCTTGAGGTTGTTTGTGGCAGGATTCTGCCATGGTTACAGAGCAGTGCTGTCCAGTAGAAATCAAGCCACAAATGTGGGCCACTTATGTAATTTTAAATTTTCTAGTAGCCACATTTTTAAAAGTAAAAAGAAACAGGTGTAATTAATTTTAGTAATATATTTTATTTAACTCAAATTATCTAAAATATGATCACTTCAACATATAATAAATATACAATACTAGTGAGATAGTTTACATCCTTTTTTTGTACTAAGTCTTACAGCAATTTGCACTATCTCAGGGGTTCAATAGCCACATGTGGCTGCTGGCCACATATGGCTACCTCTCCTCGCCAAATGGGAGAGCTCGGGCTTGGAGCCCTCCCCGCCGGGGCTGAGTCCTCCCGGGGCTGAGTCCTTCCGGAGACCTGTTTACTGCTGTGTACCAGTGCCCGGCACACAATGAGGGGCCCAGTGATCTGACAACCTCCCCTCCGAGCCTCCTAGGACTGTTGTGAAGATTAGATAAAACGATGCATGTTAGGCACCCAGTTCAGTGACTGGTACATAGTAGGAGCCTGATTCGTCATTGTTGTTGCTGTCCTTACTTCCTCAAAGGCAACTGAAGGGCAGAGGGCCCAAGCTTGCTTCTATCTCCCTGGGTGAGTCACTTCACCCTAACGGCCTGGTCCTCTTGAGAGCGCTTCTCTAAGATTACAAAATGCAAGTCTGGATTCCGGAGCTGGCAGAGGCTGTGGGGTCAGGCTCTGGGGCAACAAGCGCGAGAGGGAACCTCTAATCCACGCCCTTGTTATTTCGCCCCTTGACAGCTGGAGGCCCCGCCCCGCCCTCCCAGCCGGGCGGGCGCCCGCCGGAACTACAGCCCCCATGATGCAACGGGAGCCCCGGGTACGTCATCGGCTTGCGACGCCCCGGAGGTGGAGTGGCGCGCTGAGGCTTCTCTCGAAGCGCAGAATCGCGGGACCTCCGAGACATAAGGAGTAGTAGGGTGGAGCCGGCTGACCTCGGAGTCTACCGGCTCACCCGGGCCGAGTGGCAAACCTGCGGCGGGTGGTGACGCGCGCATCCCCCGCCCTTCTCCCCGGGGTGGCGCTTGTTGGTGACGTCGTGGGTGTGATGGCCGCCGCGAGGCCGGGAAGGTGAAGGTGAGAGGGCGAGCGTGCCGGGGTGGCGGGGACCGGCCCAGCCCAGTCAGGCGAGCCGTGAGCAGCCCGGCGTGGGCTGGTGGGACGCTGGGGCGCCGGGGGTTCGGGATCCAGTCAGGCAGGTGTCCCCCCCCTTCTCGCCTCGCCGCCGGTCCCTCCGCGGCCCTGAGGGAGGGGGCGGGTCGTGGGACCTGGGACTGGGAGGTGGAGTCCCCTGAAGCTTCTCTTCGCGCCAGCCTTTCCACCCTTCACGATCACGTTCCATCCCTGCCTGTCCCCATTTTTCATCAGTCCTCTTCGTTTTGCCAACATTTACTCAGCACGTGATAGGTGCCCACCTTCATCGCGGGAGCGCCCTGCCCTCCCCCACTTTGGGAGCTTTTTGTGCTAGCGTTCCGCCGCCCCGGATTGTAAGGCCGTTCAGGACAGGGACTGTTACATATGCATCCCTAACCCCGGCGCCTGACACATACATACAGAAGGCACGCAGAAAATGCTGAATAAATGGCTCTTTGGATGCACGAAGGCAAAGCTGCGTGTCCCCCTCTCTTGCCCTGTTTCTTCGAATTCTCAATCATCTCTCTCTCCCTTCTCCCAGAAAAAGGCTCTGATTATCCGCTTCCCGCCCCCAAGGGGGTGTGAGGATTGGAAGGCAGCTCCATATAGTTAAAAATAAGTGAGCTTTGGAGACAGAGGGAGCTGGTGTCTCCATTCCCACTTGACTAGCAGTCTTCCAAGTATCCCAAGGCTCTGTTTGCCCCATAGAATTGAGAATTAAGTGAGATAGTTTACAGCAGCTGGAACACATTGGCTTTCAATCAGTTCCACTTCTCTTCCTTACTCCCACCGCTCCCATGTCTAGTCAGCTTTGTCCTGGTTCTGCTCCCTCCTCTCCTCTCCCCTCTCTTGATGTACCTTTACCAAGGCCCCTGCAGGGACTTCCCTGGTGCCTTGCACCAGCACATGGCTGAACACATGTTTGTCACACCCAGGATTGGCCCCACACTTCTGTGTTGTTTTTCCCCAGGGCACTTCCTCACATGCCAGCCCAGTGAGTAATCTTCCCTCAGGCATGAGTTTGGCTTTAAAAACCTGATTAGACATGTTTTGTACACCAGTGTTTTTTTGCCACCTGATGCCATCTCCCTTTTCTTTTCCAATAAGTCGGGACTGGTGGAATCAGTACAATCCATAGTCAACCTCAACCTGAGACAGGACAGAGAAGAACTCGAAATCATTTCGTCTTTTTGACTCCAGCCATGTCTGTGATGTCCACCCTGTGAAGATCTCTCATCATCCAAAAAGTAAGTGGTAGCTGTGACTTCTGGTGCCCTGGATCTGGGTTGAGTGTAGGGTTGTGTGTTCTTTTGGCCCTCTGGTGGCAAGTCTCTTAGATGGGGTCTTCTTTGTATGGAGCCAGAGCTTTCCAACCTGTGTTGGAAAAAACTACTGTATCTCCTTTCTACTTTCATGGAAGATTTTGCTGGTTGCTGAGAGAGCCTGTTTAAAGGTTGACCGTTCAGAAAGTGGCTGGGATTTTTGCACACTTTTACAGCTAGAGATAAAATTTTAAAAAAAGAAAAGAAAATGACTGGAATCTCCTGGGCTCCCGGAAGAGTTAGTCTCTATCTCCCTTGTTTGGTCCTCTCTGCTGTGCTAGCTCTTTGGCCCCTTTCTGCTCAGCAGAGGTTGGCTCTTTATCACAGTTCTTCTAAGAGTCTACTCTGTCTCCTTTACCCTGTATGCTCTTTTGTTTCGATTTCTCAGCTTCTCCTCTGTTCCAGTTGTGCCAGCAGACGATCCACGGATCCATTTTATTTTCCCTGCTAGGAGTTGCTGTACCTAAAACTGGGTAAGGAGGTGGCGTGGATTCAGGGACTGTGCTTGGGATCCAAACACATCTTGCAGTGAATTTTGCTACTGCTGTCCCTATACCCGAGATACCTAATACTCCTCAACTAATAAGCTAGGTTGAGACAAAGCTTTTGATCACCTTGGAGTGCTAATAGCAGTTTCCATTTGGAATTGGGTTTGTTTCCGGCCTTCTGTTAATATCTGTTAATACTGTGCCCCTGGCACTTTTTTGGGATGGGAGTGAGAGATACCAGGATAAATGGGCCTTTCCTTAAAGTGTGATCCTCGGAATTTTAAAGGCTATTATACAGGAAAAGGGTTTCTGCATTGAACAAATTTGTGAAATGCTGCATTAAATACAGTTAAACTGGCGTCTTTACAACAGGCCTTCCTTCCCAAACCTTTTACTGTGCTCATGTGCTCCACTAGAGGGGGATGATAACATACAGTGTTTTACAAATTGATTCTACTGTGGAACCTTTTTTACTTGAAATGTTGGGTGCAACTAGAGTCCTGTGAACCACACTTTGGGAAATGTTGCCGTAAACTCAGTGAAAACCATGTTTTGAGGCAGTCACAAAAGTTCAAAGTGTGCTACTTAGTGTGTAACTAATATTGGAGTTGGACTTGAGGGCCCAGCTATGCGTGGGGGATGGACCGCACGTGCCTGCGGTGAGCCCTGTGGTGAGCCCTGTGGTGAAGTAGGGATTATCAAGGCTTTGCAGAGGAGGAAAGGGAACCCAGGTGCCTCCCACCACTTTGGAAGCGTAGGGAGCCAGCAGTCAAAGCCCCAAGATAATGGGTGCCCTTTCATGGCTTTTGTGCATGTATTTTGCAACTTTGGTCCTTTTGTGCACATAGGTATGTCCAGTTTGATGTTGGGAAGGATTACATTTCAGAATCTAAAAGGGTTATTCAATTCTGTTGACTCACTGAGCTCCAAATACTAAGAAACAGACACTTAGATGCTTAGCCCAAAGCTGCTTTTCAGCAGGGGTGGGGGGAGGAGCTGGGTAGAAACAGGGTCTCATTATATTGCCCAGGCTGGTCTGAGCAAGAGCGAGACCCCACCTGTACTAAAAATAGAAAAATCAGCCGGGCATGGTGGCACATGCCTGTAGGTGCAGCTCCTCAGGAGGCTGAGGCAGGAGGATTGCTTGAGCCCAGGAGTTTGAGGTTGTGGTGAGCTACGATAATGCCACTACACTCTACCTGGGGCAACAGAGCAAGACTCTGTCTCAAAAAAAACCCAAAAAACAGAAGCCTGGTAAGGTTATATATCCTCTGTGAAGATGTCAGGGAAAGCTTCATGGAGGGGGTGACACCTGAATTGGACCTAGAAGGACAGTAGGAGTATGCCAAGTGGGTGAAAAAAGATAGAGGATTCCAGGGCAGAAAGCAGCACATGCAACACAAATGCATAATCTCAGCTTGCGAGTTAGCAGAGCCGGCGAAATCAGGTGGCGTTTAGAGGGGTTGGTAGTTGGTTTCACAGGAGGGGTCTGAGGCGTGCAGCTGCAGGCTGGGTGATGGTAAGAGCACAGCAGCTCCTGGACTGGCTGAACTCCCAGCAGACTTTGTACCCTAGAACCACTAAGCGTCTACTAGTGTGCATACCTTTGAATCTTGCACTTGCTGAACACTAACGCTTTTGGTTTTATCGACTTTGGGCTTGCAAATGATGACCAGAACTTCAAAGCCTCTGTTTCTAAAAGCACAGCTGATATCAGGGAGCTTGTTTCTTGACAGTAAGTCACTTCTGGGGCTGGGTACTGCTGTCCTCCCCCAGCAGACCTGTTTATTTGATCTCCATGGCAGCAGGTGAGCAGCAGTGAGGTGTGTTGGCGGAGTTGCCTCTGCCCTCCCTGAAGGCGGGGTGTTTGTGGGGAGAGTCTTGTGATCTTGCTGGTAGAGCTTATTAGTATTATTGCTTTATAACATGTAAAGCTACCTTTGAGCTCTTACTATGGGCTAAGCATGTTGCTTACATCATCATCTGTAGTCTTCTCACAGTTCATGTGGTATCTTGTTTGTTGTACACATGAAGAAACCAACATTTTGAGATTGAATAACTTGCTTAAGTTTAAACAGTCCAGAAATAATACAATCACAATTGGAACTCAGCTGTGCATGATTCCAACATCTCTCATGTGCCACCTTTTGGGTGGTTTTCCTTTTCTGCCTGCCCATGTCCCCTATTTCTCCAAGAGTCTTACCTGCTGGGCCACGGCAAGCCTGATTCCAGCGCACTCTCCTTTGCTGCTTTGGAGGACTCAGAGTGTCATTTTCTTCCTGATTTGCTTCTCGGAGCTCTGCTGTCCTTGTTTTTGGCTTCTCCTTGTGAAAGCCCTTGCATTTGGCTTTCACACTAAGAAAACATCTGTCAGAGTCGTGGCATTATGCTGAGGAGGACGTAGAAACAGAAGCAGGGTCACTTCCCTTATCTTTAGAGGAATCATTAACATTGCAACAGAATTTGTAGATTTGGGCAACACATGTGGGTTCCCTTCTCCCTTGGGCCTGTCTGTCGTCCTACCCACTGTTTGGGATGGTTAGTTCCTAAGAGCCAGTTTTGGTGTTTAGTCTTCATGGACTTTTCGCAGCTATTCTTTCTAATTCTTAGGACATTGTTCAACACCCTTTGGCTCCATTTGGGAGTTTCTCGTGTGTGCCCACTCACAAGCAACACCTTCTCCTTTCCCGGCTGGAGAGAGTCAAGTGCTGCTGGGTGGATGGCTGATGGCCCTGTGGTTAGGGTGGCTGGGGAGGGAGTGGCAGACCTGGCACACACAGCTGTGCACGCTGCCTCTCATCCTTGGAGGGACCTTTTCTTTTGACGAATTAGGATGTGAGTGCTCTGCTTGGGAAACAGCTCTCTCCATGGTAGGAACTCTGAGGAGGGACCTGGCAGGGGTCCACTTTTGGGGTCAGGGATTCCCAGCCACACCTGGGTGCCACCTTCTCTGGTGTGTCTGCTTCAAGACCTCTAGGACTTTGGAGTCAAGTTTCACGGCCCCTGAAATGTTATTGCTGTGTGAAAAAATAGGCTACAAAGACATGGGTGATTAAGTGAGAGCAAGAGAGCTAGCCACACAAAAACAGAATGTGGTAATAGACAAAATGTTAACAATGCTTATCACAAAATGGGGTTATGGATTTTTTTCCTTTAGTTTTCTAATTTTCTACAGTGGACATAAAGGGAAGTAAATTGTAGATCTTATTTGACGATCACTTTTCCTTGTCTGTTCTCCCCACCCTCCCTAAAAAAACAAACCCTGTTAGGAATTAGGGCCACTGGGCTCCAGGACAGCAGAGTGACTGGGGAAAGGAGTGGGAGTCACTGACCTTGAGCGTCTCTTTGCTTTCTGTTCAGTGCTTTTTCTTAGGGGATTATGTGTAGGAAATAAGTCTGATTTCTGTCACACTTTTCTAAAATTCGGAGGAGGGCTTCTTTGTGTGTTACCTCCCAATTCCTCCCTGTCTCTCTGAGGTGGGGAAGGCTGAGCCCGTCACTGTTCATCTGGCAAAGAACTGCCAGCACTGGGGCTGAACTCAGAACCCTGGCTCCAGGTGTCTTACTGCCCACACTGTGTGACAGGGAGACTGGCCAAAGTGTCCTGAGAGGTCCCTTCCTACTCTCAAGATGCTGATTCTTCTCTTGCCATCCTTTGATCTAGTCCTGGAGGGCCCCATATTTTTGGTGGAACCCAGAGCTGGTCCCAGTTCTCCCTACCACACCCTGCTGTATCCCTAGCAGAACGTCCCAGGGTGGGTGTCCCTGGGTTCACTCACACTGGCTTCTCTTGCAGCGCGATGTCCCTGCTCTTCTCTCGATGCAACTCCATTGTCACGGTCAAGAAGGACAAGAGACACATGGCTGAGGTGAATGCTTCCCCACTCAAGCATTTTGTCACTGCCAAGAAGAAGATCAATGGCATTTTTGAGCAGCTGGGCGCCTACATCCAGGAGAGCGCCACCTTCCTTGAAGGTGAGATGGGCACCTGCTCAGCCAGGCCCACTCTTAACCATTTAGATATTTAGGTAGCAGGGTTTGGTGAGGCGGGGAGTACAGCTCTGCTCTTGGGGAACTCATGCCCCGATGGCCCCAGTAGTGTCTGCTCTTGAAATCATATGGAATTGGGGTCTGGGGGGATTAGGCCAGGATGACAAGGCAGCTACCATTTAAGAACTTATTTGAGAAGTCCACGTATTTCATTTCATTTAATCATGGGAGCTAGGTGAATCTTACCCCATCTAAAAGGCAAGCAAGTTGAGGTTTGAGAATTATCTGATACCTTGTAAGTGACAGGGCAGAGCTTTACCCAGGTGTCTCTAACTCCAAAGTTCATGTGTTTTCCTTGGCGCAGTTTTGGCTGCCGTTAATACAAGGCACTGCCTGGGTGTTGCTTGTCCCTGACCAGGGTGCCCTCTCTGGTATTTTTAGATTCGCAATAGGACTATGAATAGGAAACTCATGTCACCTGTGCCTTTTCTACTACTTACTAATTTGAGCCCAACCTCTAGTCCCTGCTCTACCAGCAGAGAAGCACTGGTTTCTAGGGCTCCACTAGTCTGAGTGCCAACTCCAGCACTGGATTCCTCAGGCTCCCTGTTTAGAAGGGCATTTTGGCTCCAGGTCCTGAGATTGTCTGCAAAGACCCAGTAGCTGAGTTTTATCTGCCCTTGGTTTCCTCATTTGTGAAAGGGCTGAGAACAGGGGTTTTCAGATTCTAATCTGTAGAACCCTAGAAGTTCAGCCGTGGTGCCCCAGGGGCTGACCCCTGGCTCAGGTGGGCCACCTTCTCTCCATTCAGCTTTTAGCTAGCGCACCTTGGCATCTTGGCTGCCTCCACCTTTTGGCTGTAGTGAATAATGCTTCTATGAACGTGGGAGTACAGATAGCTCTTCAAGTCCCTGCTTTCGGTTCTTTTGCATATATACACAGAAGTGGAATTGCTGGATTGTATGGCAATTCTATTTTTAATTTTTTGAGGAACCACTGTGTTGTTTTCCATAACAGCTGCATCAAATAACAGTTGTGTTATTTGCCAAGCTGCTACATGAGGCTACCTTTAAAGAAAGGGATTATGTCCAGTTTTATTCCTCTATCTGTGCCCTGTCCTTTGCATGGTACTTGATGCAAGGGAAGATGTTCCCTAAATACTTGGTGAACTAAAAAATCTGAATTTTAAAGTTGTATGGTTAGTGGTTGAAATTATCCCAATTTGTTACCTGTTTGTTCAGCAGTAGCTGTGGTGTGCTGGCCCTGTGCCAGGTACTGTGCATGCAGAGATGGGGCAGACCAGGCTGCTGCCCTCTCAGAGCTCAGACTAACCCTCTGTGATGCTCTGAGTCACTCACTCAGATGATGCTGTGGACAGACACGTGCTTAATGAAGGTGTTTATGTGGTGCGTGTTTGATTGCTCTCTGCGTGAAAACACGAAGCCTTTCCTATTGATTAAATGGAAGGGAAAGAGCTGGAGTGATCCTGAGCTGTGTTTGGTATCACTGTGGGTCGGGAGTGGATGGTTCCTGCCTGGGGACTGTTCTCTAAAGGACAGGTAACAAGAGTTGTTGGCCTGTCTGCTGTTGCTTTTAAATGTAGCCACTTGCTTGGGAGCCATCTTCCTCCGAGGGGCATTCCAAAGGCCATACCCAGGTGCCCATGTAAGGGATGAATGTTGATGGGTCTGGATTTATGATGGACTTGGGGGCAGGGGCGGGGGGCTTGTTGGCTTGTTCACTTCCTTTCATGGTACTGGACAGGCTTGGACATGCCAGTTGTCACGCTCCGGATGCTTTGGGAGTGTTCTTAGCACTGGGGCCTGTCGACCTGGTGGTTCTCAAGAGTGTGCTGAGGGACCAAACACCCATCTGCTCCCCAGCCAGCTGAAGTACCTACCTGGTTCAAGTCCTAGATGGGATGGGGACAGGATCTTGCTCAGTTGCTTGCTCAGTAATAATTTGTTAGCCATTTACCTGTCAAGGGCACTGGGAAAAGGCAATGCAGTGATCCAAGTGTCTGTTAACTTAGCAAATATTTGTGCACCTGCTGGGTGCTGAGATCACATAGTTTGGCCCTCATGGGAGAGATGACACAGACAGATAAGTGCTAAAATGGGGGAAGTACAGGGTGCTGTGGGTGCACAGACAAGGGGGACCTAACTCAGGTTAAGGGACGTGGTCAGGGAAGGCTTCCTGGGGGCCATGCTGTCTAAGCTAGATCCAGGGCCAAGCGGGAATGAGCCAGACCACTCCAAGGCAGTGTGTCATTTTTCAGAGGGTGAGGGAGGGAGTTTGGGTAGTAGTGAGCTAAGCCAGAGGAGTGAGGAAGCTGGTGAATTTGGGGGTATGGTGAGGTGACTAGGCAAGAGACTATGGTAAGAGACTAGGCTGGCGAGGCCAGCAGCACCAGGTCAGGAAGGGCCTCGTGAAGGGATGTGGAGTGGTCAAAAGCCCAAACTCCAGAGCCGGGCTCCCTGATTCGAATCCTGGATCTGCCATTTACTAACTCTGCTGCGTAAATAACGAGGATTAGATGAGAGACTGTGTTTGAAAAGTGACTAGAACAGTGCCTGGCATGTAGTGAGAACTTTGTAAGTATTTGTTAAGAAAAAGTACATAAGTGAAGGATGGCAGTTAACATTCTGATATTCATCCTGTACCAGCCACCATTCTTAGCACTTTGTGTTTTAATCCATTCGATCCTCACAGTGGTCACGTGAAGTAGATACTGTTGTTATCTCCATTTTACTGCTAAGGAAACTAAGACCCAGAAAGGTTCATTTGCCTGAGTTCACAGAGCTAGGAAGTGGTAAGAACCAGCATCAGAACCCAGGCGGTCTTGCTCTGAGCCGTGTTCTTAACTGTCGCACTGTGAGACCACAGTAGGGGATCTGGAGCTTCAGCCTGGCAACGGCAGGGAGCCATGGAGGTAGACACGTGTGATTCCAGGGAGCGAGGCTGGTTCTCTGGCCCTTCCAGACTTGTGACCACGGGACTCCTGTGACCACATGGTGACCCATTTTCAATCCCCACTTCCAGACACCTACAGGAATGCAGAACTGGACCCCGTTACGACAGAAGAACAGGTTCTGGACGTCAAAGGTTACCTATCCAAAGTGAGGGGCATCAGCGAGGTGCTGGCCCGGCGGCACATGAAAGTGGCTTTTTTTGGCCGGTGAGTCCTTGAAGCCCTCACACCTTCTTCCTTCCTGGCTGGGCGGGAGGGAGGCACTTTGTTCAGGGTCACAGTCAGAGCCCCCCGGGCAGGGAGCAGCTGACATGCTTCAGAGTCCATTGCTCTCCTTTTTATTTTGTAATTGTGGTAAAATACACATAACGTAAAATTTACCACCTTAACCGTTTTTAAGTGTATAGTTCAGTAGTAACTATATTCGCATTGTTGTGCAACCAGTCTCCAGAGCTTTTTCATCTTGCAAGATTAAAACTCATATTATACCCATTAAACAACAATTCCTCATCCTCCCCTCCCCCCAGCCCCTGGCAACCACCATTCTACTTTCTGTCTCTGTGAATTTGACTGCTCTAGGTACCTCATGAAAGTGGAATCATATACAGTATTTGTCTTTTTGTGACTGGCTTATTTCACTTCGTATAGTGTCCTCAAAGTTCATCCATGTTGTAGCGTGTGTCAGAATTTCCTTCCTTTTTAAGGCTGAGTAGTATTCCATTGTGTGTGTACACACCGCATTTTGTTTATACACTCATCCGTCAGTGGACATTTGGGTTGCCTCCACCTTTTGGCTGTAGTGAGTAATGCTTCTGTGAGCATGGGAGTACGGATATTTCTTCAAGTCCCTGCTTTCAGTTCTTTTGCATATATACACAGAAATGGAATTGCTGGATTATATGGTAATTCTATTTTTAATTTTTTGAGGAACCACTGTGTTGTTTTCTGTAATAGCTGCATCATTTTACATTCCCACCAGCAACGCACAAGGATCCCAATTCCTCCACATCCTTGCCAACGCTTATTGTTTTGACAGTGGCCATGCTGATGGGTTTGAGGTGATATCTCATTGTGGTTAATGATAATGATGTAGAGCATCTTTTCATGTGTTTATTGGCCATTTGTATATCGTCTTTGGAGAAATGTCTATTCAGATCCTTTTCCTATTTTTTAACTGGGTTGTTTGGATTTTTGTTGAGTTGTAGGAGTTTTTAAACATATTCTGTATGTTGATCCCGTATCAGATATATGATTTGTAAGTATTTTCTCCCATTTCATAGGTTGTCTTTTCACTTTGTTGATTGTCTCCTTTGAGGCACAGGAGTTTTTTATTTTGATATAGTCCAGTTTGTCTATTTGTACTTTTTTTGACTATATTTTTGGTGTCATATCCAAGAATTAATTGCCAAATCCAATGTCATGAAGCTTTTCCCCTCTGCTTTCTTCTAAGAGTTTTATAGTTTTAGCCATTCACTCTCCTGTTTGTCACACTTTGAGGTCTATTAGATACCTTTAAAAAAAAAATCAAAATCCAGTGCAAGGAAAAAAGGCACCTAGACAGATTGGATACTAGGCACACAGTGGTAGCCTGGGGAATAGACACTGTGCCCAGAGTCCTATCCGTGAAGACCTGTGACCTCAGGTGTGGCCCTCCGCTCCTCTGGGCTGTCATTTCTTCATCCTCACCTGGGAGGTGTGGCCCTCACTTAGGTGAGCTAGCAGGCTGCCTATCTCACTGGATGCAGGTAAGGCCTTTGTGACTCTGGCTTGAGTGATGTGGCTGGGAAGCTTCAAGTCAGAAGGAGAAAGACTGCATTTAGCACAGATTGAAAGCTCTGAAACCCAGAGCAGACGCATCTGCTGAGCAGAGCTGTTTTCAAGAAGCAGAATAGAGAAAAGGGTTGTAATGGGTAAGAACGCTAGGGTCGTCTTCCCTTCAGCCTGGTGGTGATCAGCTGGACTGACAAGGTGGGAAAAAGAAGCAAAACAGGCTCTATGTGTAAAACGTTGGGTCATTAACTGAGGTCATTTAGACTGAGGAAGACCTCCTTGGGGCGTGGATTATACTTTGGAGACAGGCAGTCTCTATAAGTGATGCTGAGATACGTACGGAGAGGCGTCTGGATTATTCGAGGGGCAGGGTGAGTGTCTGTGCTGGCAGTGCGCTATGTGAGCCCCTTGCACGTTGCTCTGAAGTGATGAACCAGGGACACGTCACAGGCTCGGGCCTAGGGATGTTTGTCTATTTTAATAAACACAGAGCACCTACTCTGTGCCTCTCTCAGCACCATCTGGGCACTGGTGACAATGCAGAGAACAGGACTTTGGCCATTCAGGCTGGTGACTACACTGTGAAAGCCAAAGCTGCCGATATTGGTGGCCTCACTGACCACCATTATTCCCTTCTAGGACAAGCAATGGGAAGAGCACCGTGATCAATGCCATGCTCTGGGACAAAGTTCTGCCCTCTGGGATCGGCCACACTACCAATTGCTTCCTGCGGGTGGAGGGCACAGATGGCCATGAGGCCTTCCTCCTCACCGAGGGCTCAGAGGAGAAGAGGAGTGTTAAGGTGAGTGTGCCGGCCTGGCTCCCAGCCCTGGCCACTCCGGCAGGGTGAGTTGTCTGCTGTGACAGGGCTGACCCTGCCTCTAAGGAGAGGGCAGGGCCTCCCTGCAGTGGAATATGGGAACCCTTATTTTAGACAAGCTTTTTTGAGGCTGTGAGAGAGCTTTTGGGAGGCTCAGAAACACACAGCACCAAGAATGAGGACTTTGCGGTTCCTTGCGTACCTCTGGGCAGGCCATTTGACTCTTTCTTCGCTAATTAAGGAAGAGAGTATGTGCCTTGTTCTTCCTTGGGATATTGCCAGAGAGGGATTCCTGCATTTGCTCTGTGATTCTGACATCAGCCAGGGACTGACACACTTTGATTTTTCTGAGAGGCAGCTGCATTCTTATTTGGGGCCAGATGCTTAGTTTGGTTCATAAAGAATTAATCAGTGCAGAACAGACTTAGCTTTAGGATGACATCTGGGAAAGAAGCTTCAAAGAGGAGTGAAGAAAGTTGGTCCTTATGGACAGCTCCTAGCTCTTAGCTTTTAATATGGGAAATGATAGAAAAGGGGTGGCAGATTGGCCGCAGTCCCAGGCCACTGTGCCGTGGCCGTGCAGCACAGGAACTTTCCTGACTGAGTGGCTCTGCCTTGGCCTAATCTTTTCCCTCCTCCGCCACCAGACCGTGAACCAGCTGGCCCACGCCCTCCATCAGGACGAGCAGCTACATGCCGGCAGCTTGGTGAGTGTGATGTGGCCCAACTCCAAGTGCCCACTTCTGAAGGATGACCTCGTGCTGATGGACAGGTAAGGGGGAAGGTGCCCTCCTGAGAGGTCCAAAACTAGGTGACACCGGGTTTGCATTTCTGGATAATCCAGGCCAGAGCGTCCTGGGTGCCGTCCTTGCTCTGCTTAAGCATTGCAGCCTTTCAGATGGGCCCAACCCAGTCCTGCTGCCTCTTGGGTTTCCTCTAGGGCCTAGTTACTGTACCCGTTGGCGTCAGTGCCCTGCAGACTCCCAGGGGTGGTCTGTAAGAGAGAGGAAGTTCTCAGCCTTAGCCCAAGGCTGGCATGTATATTGGGGTGGGAGCTGTGGTGGGGTCAGTGGTATATTTCCTCTCTCTTGAAGGAACATTTTGCCCCTGCTTTGTGGACAGGTTATTACTATACCAAGAAATATGGTACTGCAGTGTTTACCTGGACTCCCATAAATGCAAAACTTCATCTTAATTGTATATTCCTAAAGTAAAATTACAAGTCATTATGTTTTTATAAAAGTGATAGTTGTATGTGCTTAAAAAACACATTTCCAGGCAATCTGGAAGGATATGAAATGGAAAGTAAAAATCCCCCCATGAGGGCCAGGCCTGCTTTCTCTGCCCTCTCTGGCCTCATCCTCCCTTGCCTGGCTGCCTCATAAATCCTGGATCTGTTCTCAGCAGGAAAAGTAGGGCTCATGCTCTGTACCTGACGATGCTGGTTTACCCCTGTCACCTTTAGCCCTGGTATTGATGTCACCACAGAGCTGGACAGCTGGATTGATAAGTTTTGCCTGGATGCTGATGTGTTTGTGCTGGTGGCCAACTCGGAGTCCACCCTGATGCAGACGGTAACTCCTCCTCTGCCTTCTCGCACGCTCCCAGCACCCGCCCGGGCAGGCGGCAGGTGGCAGGTGGCAGGTGGCAGGTGGGGCCTTGGCTGGCAAGCCTCTCCTCCACTGAGGTCCTACCCTTTGTCTAGGAAAAGCAATTCTTCCACAAAGTGAGCGAGCGTCTCTCCCGCCCAAACATCTTCATCCTGAACAACCGCTGGGACGCGTCGGCCTCAGAGCCCGAGTACATGGAGGAGGTTAGTGCCTCTATTTGGCAGTTGAGGGATGTCACCCTGTGCAAGTGCTGTCTACCCAGGGCTGTTTCATGTGCTCCCAGATCTAGTGACTTCCCTGAATTAATTTCATCACCAAAGATTTCCCAGATATTCTCCTATGGTGTCTTCTGATGGCCTTAAAAACACTCCTTTCCCCTCTCCTGTTCACTTTCCTGGAGGGATCCCCTGCCAAGCAGCTTTCCCCAGGTCTGAAAAGCACCCCTACCACACTCATGCATCTCTGGGGCCAGTGCTTAGTTTGGTTCATAAAGAATTAATACAGAACAGGCTCGGCTTCAGGAAGACATCGGGAAAGAAGCTTGAAAGAGCAGCAAAGAGTAATTGGTTCTCACTGACAACTCACAACTCTTTATATGTGTGAAATGAAAGAAAAAAGGGTAACAAGCCAGGTGTGTTGGCATGCGCCTGTAATCCCAGCCACTCTGGAGACTAAGATGGAAGGATTGCTTGAGCCCAGGAATTTGAGACCAACCTGGACAACATTTAAAAAAAAGGGAGGGAGGGTAACAGATTGGTAATATTGGATGATAAAACATGCAGTCAGGCCGGAGTCCAAATTCTGGCTGGTGCTTGGCAGTGCGACTTTGGTAAATTCCTTGGCCCTCTTGGTAATCCAGTTTCTTTACCAGTGATGGGCGATGGGTATAATAAACAGACTTATTGAGGGGATGAAATCTGTTAAAAGTGCCTGATACATGGTAGGTGTCTACAAGAGGCCATTATCAAGTTCAAGCAATAGAACCCTAGGACATCAGAGCTGGAAGGGATTTTCTACTGACACTTGTTTATTTTATAAACAAGGCCCTAGGAGGGCTTGGCTTGTCAGGGCACAGCACCCAGGTTCCTTTCCTTTCGGGGCACCAAGATGAGGCACTATGTGGACTCTAACAAGAGGCAGTTGGGTCGTGTTTAAGCATTTCTGCTGGTAGGAATAAAATATTTTTGGCAGGCTCTCCCCCAAGAAACCCCAATGACATTGGTTGGGGAACCTTGGTGGCTGGAGAGCAGAGATAGTGGGAGATGTTTTACTGTGTATGTTGGTATCTTTGACTATTGAGCTATGTGAATATATCACCTATTGTTTTATAGGTTTTATATCACCTATTGTTTGATAATGGTGAATATATCACCATTGTTTTAATAAAAGAGGCAGTTTGGGGGCTGTGGGCTCTGTCAGAAGGGGCCCACCTGCACCCACCCTGGTCACATCTGTTTGGGCTCCAGGTACGGCGGCAGCACATGGAGCGTTGTACCAGCTTCCTGGTGGATGAGCTGGGCGTGGTGGATCGAGCCCAGGCCGGGGACCGCATCTTCTTTGTGTCTGCCAAGGAGGTGCTCAACGCCAGGATCCAGAAAGCCCAGGGCATGCCTGAAGGAGGTAATGATGGGAACAGACGTCCCCCTTTTCCCTCATGTTTGAGGTGTGGTCTCCTGCTGAGTCTGTCGGTAGAAAACCATTCTGAGAATGAGAAGGGGAGAGGAGCCTTCAGTGAGAGGCTCTGATCTCCAGCCAGTGGTTTGGTTTGGGGGGATTTCACCATTTTCCTCTGCTGCCGAGTTACTTCCTGACTAACGCAGTGAATCCTCCTAGGGGGCGCTCTTGCAGAAGGCTTTCAAGTGAGGATGTTTGAGTTTCAGAATTTCGAGAGGAGATTTGAGGTAAGTCCTTTGATTCTAGTATCTGACGGTTCTGTGCCTTCCCAGCTCTCACTGGCTGTGTCCCCGGCAGTGAAAGCCAGAGCCTGGCCCTTGGCTGTGAGTCCCCGGTGGCCCATGCCTCCCTCAGTGCCTCTCTGTTCCAGGAGTGCATCTCCCAGTCTGCAGTGAAGACCAAATTTGAACAGCACACGGTCCGGGCCAAGCAGATTGCAGAGGCAGTTCGCCTCATCATGGACTCTCTGCACATTGCAGCTCAGGAGCAGCGGTAAGAGCCCAAAGCCGCAGATGGGCACAAAGGGGTGCTGGGAGGTGAGGGCACCCCCTCCCCCGCCTGAGCAGCTAGGATGGACGTGCCTTGATGGCACAGCTCAGTCTCTGGGCTCCCGTCCAGGACCCCTTCCCCCTGGCCACCAGACCACGTTAGAGCCACGTAGACATCCTGGGGAGGAGGGCAGCGGGGTGCCTGATCGCCCCACCTGGGCCGTGCAGCGTGGTCCCCTGTTTTGGAGGCCTTAGTCCACACCGTGCTGAGCACTGCAGCCATTCTCAGAGCCTGAACACGGTTTTTAAAAAAGACACTTTTTTGGAGAAATTTAAAATACAGAAAAGTACGGAGAATAATATGAAAACACCTTGCTTCTACCACACAGAATTGACAGTGTTTTCTTTATATTAAATGAAAATAAAACAAAGAAATGTTAAGTGCCCTTTGATTCTTTAGCGCCTGTCCCAGTGTCACTCTGCCCTCTCCTCAGAGATGCCATGATCATGAATTTACATAGTCCTATCACTCATTTAAAAGGTACTTTTTAACCTAAGTCCTGAAGAGTGTAGAATGTTGCTTTGTACACGTTTTAAATACGCACATGTGATATCGTGCTGGGTGTGTCACGGCACCTGCTCTTCTTCCCACTCAACCTTGTTTTCCCGTTTATCCTCGTTGGTGCACTTAGTTAACGTTCGTTTGTTTTTGAGGCTGGGTCTCTCTGTCACCCAGGCTGGAGTGCAGTGGCATCATCACAGCTCCTTGCAGCCTTAAACCCCTGGGCTCATGCGATCCTCCTGCCTCAGCCTCCTGAGTAGCTGGGTCCACAGGTGCACACCACCACACCCAGCTAATTTTTCTATTTTTTGTAGAGATGGGGTCTTGCTCTTGCTCTTGCTCAGGCTGGTCTCGAACTCCTGGCCTCAAGTGATCTTCCCATCTCAGCCTCCCAAAGTGCTAGGATTACAGGCGTGAGCCACCATACCCAGCCTCTAGTTTATGAATATTAACTCTGTAGCTTGTTCCACTCATTTTCCTATTGACTGTTTTTTGGATGTTTGCCATTGCAAACCCCACCGCAGCAGACATCTGTTCATGTGTGCCTTATGCAGCTTTCTGAGAGCCTTTCTAGGGTTGATTCCTAGAGATGCAGCTGTTCTATCTTGGGGCGCAGGCATTTTCAGTTCTGCTCAGTTTCACCCTCTTGCTCTCCAGCACAGCTGCACGCATTCAACGCACCACCAGCTTTTCCCTTCAGGCCTGGTCATTGTTGCCAGGCCTCTGGGCAGAAAGTAAGGCCTTTTTAAAATTTCATTTCCCTGATTACCACTGAGGTTGGGCATCTTTTCCCTGTATTAAGTGACAGGACTTGTTTAAACACCCTCATAGCACCCTCCCTGCTCTGTCACCACCATGTCTCCGTCCACGTGAAAGACTGAAGAGTGAGCGGGTGGCCGAGGTGCCTCCTGCCCACCTGGGAAGGGGAAGGTCATGCCCCGGGCGTGTGTGCGAGGAGCCCCGAGGCAGGATGGTGGGGCCCGTGCAGGTTCTGGAGTCTCCTCTTGCGCCTCTGCTCAGTCAGGTAGGACGTGGGTTTCTAACCAGCGCTCGTTCTTTCCTCGCAGGGTTTACTGCCTGGAGATGCGAGAAGAGCGGCAAGACCGGCTGAGATTTATTGACAAGCAGCTGGAGCTTTTGGCTCAAGACTATAAACTCCGAATTAAGCAGATTACAGAAGAAGTGGAAAGGCAGGTGAGAAACAAGGAGGAAGTGCTTCGGGGAGACTTGGACTCAAAGTAGAGTCAGAGTGCTGGAAAAGTGAAAAAACAGGGGCTTTCTAGGGGGCTTCTCAGCCTTCCGGAAGGAAGTTGTGGCCCTGGTTCAAGAATACGGAGTCTCCCCTTGTCCTGTGGCGTGTCATTGTGTGACCCAGGGCACGTCCCCCCTCCTTGGGGCCTCCTCCTCCATGTGTCATGTGGGCGTTTGATTAGCCAGTTTCTCAGGTCCTTGCACCTCCAAGGCCTTGACTCCATAGGTCAGCTGGGGAGACCTCTGGTGTGAGAGGAGGGTTATTCCGTCTGCTGGAATCTCTCCTGGTGCTGCAGGATTGAAGCACAGTCTTCCTTGATGTTTAACATCGCGCTTCCTTTTGCTGTAGGTGTCAACGGCGATGGCTGAGGAGATCAGGCGCCTGTCTGTGCTGGTGGATGAGTACCAGATGGATTTCCACCCTTCTCCAGTAGTCCTCAAGGTTTATAAGAATGTGAGTCGTGGAGCAACAGGTGTTCTTGGCAGGGGCCCCCGAAAGCGATTCAGCCGCTGCTGGTCTGGGCCAGGGCCCCGCAGCAGTGGAAGTGGAAGCCACCTGGCGGGTGTGGGCTGAAGGAACTCCTGCTGGGGGTGCTGCGTCTCCTAACCTCCCTCTTCTGGGTGCAGGAGTTGCATCGCCATATAGAGGAAGGACTGGGCCGAAACATGTCTGACCGCTGCTCCACGGCTATCACCAACTCCCTGCAGACCATGCAGCAGGACATGATAGGTTAGCGCCACAGGAGAACTTGGGACCTGGGGCTCTGGGGCTGCCTGGAGATCAGATTCAGAGACCAAGCTAAAGACATAATGACTTTCCTTATCTGTCACCTTTTATGATGATTCAACCCAGTACCTGCAGGTTCTGGGTATGTGTCGTGATTCATGCTATGCATGGCATTGGGGAACCCATCTTATGTTACCCCATGGGACCATTGTAGGCCAAGAATTTGGCTGGCTTCTCAAATCCCCATGAGGCATAGTGTTAGCAGCTATGGAGCCTCAGTCTGCACACCCCTAGGGACAGTTGGCCTGCCTGCCACAAGCGGGGCATTCTCAGCCACTCATCCAGGGTGCAGTTTCCAGACATCCTTGGCAGTAGCTGGTAGTCCTTGTTCCAAAGGCCGGGCAGCACCAGTGTGGCACAGGGCTGAGCTGACACTCATTTTCCCCATTTCTTTTCCCGATAGACGGCTTGAAGCCCCTACTTCCTGTGTCTGTGCGGAGTCAGATAGACATGCTGGTCCCTCGCCAGTGCTTCTCCCTCAGCTACGACCTGAACTGTGATAAGCTGTGTGCAGACTTTCAGGAGGACATCGAGTTCCATTTTTCACTCGGATGGACCATGCTGGTGAATAGGTTCCTGGGCCCCAAGAACAGCCGTCGGGCCTTGATGGGCTACAATGACCAGGCAAGCAAAGTTCCTCACCACAGGGGCATTCCGGGAGGTCAGTCTGCACCCTGCCTCCAGACTTACGAATCATTGTAAAACTAAGGGTGACAGCTGTGGCAGTGTGTGCCACCGCATGGTATACCACGGTCAGGATTTTTGCCACTGATCAACCTGGCCTTGTCCTCAGCAATAATATTTGTGAAATGACAAACGTTAGCTGTATTTTTTCCTAATACACATTAAAGTAAGTGTGTAACTATTAAAAATAGATGACTTTTAAAATATCCATCTATATACCACCATTTTAAAATTTAGATTCAAAAAACATCCATCTCTAAACCACTTGAGTTGTCGCGTGTACTGCTGTTTGTACACGTCCCACGCTTTGGGAAACTGCTTAAGTGTGCCGAGGTGGCCACTACTCACAGCTTGGTATCCTGCAGCACTCACAGGTCTGTTAGGAAGCTGAAATCCCTGCAGTAAGCTATGATCACGTCACTGCACTCCAGCCTGGGCAAGACCTTGTCCTTTATTAAAAAAAAAAAGCTTAAATCAGTCGTTCTCCGACATTCGAAGCTTTTTGCCTTTGGGAAATTGAAGAACCACTCCTGTGTCTCCGTCCCAGCGCCCTCATCCTTGAGGGTCGTTGAGGGTTGGCATGAATGACATACTTATGACATCCTTCTTGTGGTTTCTCTCTTCAGGTTCAGCGTCCCGTCCCTCTGACACCAGCCAACCCCAGCATGCCCCCCCTGCCACAGGGCTCACTCACCCAGGAGGAACTCATGGTTTCCATGGTCACCGGCCTGGCCTCCCTGACGTCCAGGACCTCCATGGGCATTCTCGTTGTTGGCGGAGTGGTCAGTGACGAGTCCTGCCGGGGAAGGTGGGGGTGGGGGGCGGGCGGGAGGGGACTGAGGGCTCTGGTGGTGGCCCTGCATTGGCCCAGCCCTTCACAGTGAGCTCCGCGTTTCCTCACGTCTCAGAGGCTCTTCACTGTGATCTCGTGGGGAGCACTGACTCCCTAAGTTTCCCTCATTCCCGACTGGAGATGGTCCCTGCCCTTCTGGTCTACGGTGGGATCAAAGGAGACGTTGAAAGAGGGGCTCCGAGTGGAAACACCAAGGCTCCTTGGCTGAGGCTTTTGGGACAGTCCTGGTTGTGACAAGCCCAGGAGGAGGTGGGGTCACAGAGGGGCTCTGCCCCAGACCAACCACGTGCCTTTGCAGGTGTGGAAGGCCGTGGGCTGGCGGCTCATCGCCCTGTCCTTTGGGCTGTATGGCCTCCTCTACGTCTATGAGCGTCTGACCTGGACCACTAAGGCCAAGGAGAGGGCCTTCAAGCGCCAGTTTGTCGAGTATGCCAGCGAGAAGCTGCAGCTCATCATCAGCTACACTGGCTCCAACTGCAGCCACCAAGTCCAGCAGTGAGTGGCCCCGTCACCCTGAGGGCAGGGCTTACCTCTAGGTGGGGTCAGCAGCCCCATCTCCCTTCCAGCCTGGCCTGGAGACCACTGGGTCCTGACATCATGGACCCTGGGCCTTCAGGTGTGCAGTGCCAGCTTTGAGGTCAGGGACAGGGAGAGGGGTCTCTCGGGGACACCTTATGTCCTGGGCTGGGACCAGGTAGGTCTCTGGTCCTTCGGGGGAGGAAGAAGCGGGAAGACAAGGAACATTCCTAGTAGGAGTTTTCAGAAGTTGCCTCGAAGGGCCCGGGCTGGGGGGTAGCTTTGCAATTCTCAATCCCGGCCTGTTCGTCATGCACGTCCTAGGCCAGGTGGGGGTCTAGTGCTCGCTCTGGGCTGGGGGACAGTGCTAGCTTCCCTCTTTTTATTGCCGTGTGGCAGACTCTTTGCCAGGCATTTTGCACCTAAGGTTTTATTTACTACTCTTACCCTTTGAGGTAGATACTGTTTTACTGGCATCTCTTTTCAAAATGAGGAAACTGAGACTTGAAGAACAGTCATGTGTCCCTTTGCCGATGAGCAGCAGAACCAGCGTCCCTTGTGCCCAAGCCAGGATGTGCTGCTCCGTGCCCCCTGCTTCTCACACTCTGGGGATGCTGAGTGTGTTCAGTTGTTGTTATTCACAATCTCAGCAGGAGGTGGGAAAGAGTCTGCCAAACCAGGGCTGGTGCAGGGCAGAGCTGCTGCAAGGGGTGTGGACAGGCCCAGCTGCCACCGCCCTCTAGGTGGATTTGGCCACCAGTGTTGTCCTGCTCAAACATACACATGAGGGTTGATCCCTTCTCTCTCCCCACCAGGGAACTGTCTGGGACCTTTGCTCATCTGTGTCAGCAAGTCGATGTCACCCGGGAAAACCTGGAGCAGGAAATTGCTGCCATGAACAAGAAAATTGAGGTTCTTGATTCACTTCAGAGCAAAGCGAAGCTGCTCAGGTGAGGCTGGGCTGGGGGCGAGGGGGCAGCCCAGGCACAGTGGAGCACAGCTGCTTCTCTTGTGTCTTGGGCGTAGACACAAACCTCTCTGGTGGGGATTTAGCTCACTCGTGTTAGATGGGTGCTCGAAGGGTGCCAGCACTGGAGGCTCAACGAGACGCAGCATAACTGCCCTCAAGGCACTTGCAGGCAGGGGCATGGTGACATCCCAAGAAGCAAGCGTGACAGTACCGAGAGGTTGCAGCTCCCAGTGTTCAATCTTCCACATCCCTTGAGGGGCAGATCATCAGCTGCTTTTTAAAATAGGAAAATTGGTGCCTGTAACACTTGAGGAACTTACCTGGAATCCCACAAGAAACAGTCAGGCCAGGAGTGGAGTCCAGGTGCTTGGCTCCAGGGCCCTGGGCACCTGCGCGCTGACTCTCGTGTTGGGCTAGACCCACCACACACACCTCGTTTAATCTCCCGTGGAGCCCATGAAGGGGGCACAGCGAGGCTGGTTACTTGGCTGGGGACTGGGACTGTAGCCCAGACTTCCGTGGGGTCTGTGCTGAGCCGCAGAGCTTCTGTCAGCAGTTTGCTGGAGACAGCATCGACCTGAGGAGTCGGGAGTCCTGGCTTCTCTCTAGCCCTTCGTGTTTGGCCAAATCTCTTCACTTGCCTGTGTTTCATTGTTTTCATCTGTAAAATGGGATTTCTTGACACAGCCACACAGCTGAATGTAAAAGTGCTCTGCAAAAGCCCTCGGCCCACTCAGCTCATGATAACATCAGCACATGGGAACCCTGTACTTCCTGCCCCTGCCCCTGGCGTCAGAGGCCTGCCTGCAGGGCAGAGCCAGAGGGGAGATGGCGTCAAAGGGTGTCAGCTGCAACCCCCTGGCCAGATCAGTGGACTTTCCCTTCCCTTGACTGTGTGGATGTGCCCCGCCCTACCCACCACCCCGGGACAGGCATTTCCTCCTAGGGACACACTGTTCATCCTGGGGACTCGGCGGGGGGGGGCCCTGTGTGCTCGTCAGCCATGGGGACAGGGTTGAACCTGGAAACGGCCTCGTATCAGCACCCCATCCCCTTGCTTGACAAGCAGAAAAACTGAGTCCCCAAGGGTTCAGGGACTTGCTCGCGTTCCCAGGTGGAGCAGACATGGGCTTGAGAGTCAGAAAAGCCTGACTCGCCGCTTCCTTATAACCGTGTGACCTTGGGAAGTTCTGTAACCTCTCTGGGCCTCCTTGTCCTCATTTGTAAAATGCGAGTAAACAGGGTTATTGGAGGATTAAATGAGGATACTTGTCAAGTGTCCTTAGGATGGCACCTGGCAGATAGTGCCAATATTACCTATGATCAGCTGTCATGGTTATAAAGTAACCATTTCTTTGCAGGAATAAAGCTGGCTGGTTGGACAGCGAGCTCAACATGTTCACGCACCAGTACCTGCAGCCCAGCAGATAGTGGATGGCCTGTGTGGAGCCTGCATGGAGAAGGGCGGTGCTGCCACCGCCCCCCCCCCCCACCCCGCGCCATGCGGGCTCCCCCAGGGGCGCGTGCAGCTCTGCCCCGGCCACCGCCGAGAGAACGAAGCACCCATTGTCTCACGCCATTTTGAGCCCTTCAATGCTAGTTATTTTCCCTCTCCTGCGCCTGCTTTTGCAGGAAGATGTGGCTCATACCCCTAAAGGAGACTTTCTAACAATGACTGGACAGCATGGTACCAAGGAGTTACATTGAGGCTTTTCTCTGCTTTGTCAGGTTCAGTTGATTGAAAATCACTTGACTGCTTGCTACGGTCTCAGGATCTTGGCATTGCAGAATGCTGCCATTGAAGCCCTCAGGGTATCAGGCAAACACCCCCACCTTCTTCTGCCCGTGCACACCTGCCCTCCTTGCACCCCCACACACCTGCAGAGAGAGGCTATCTTAGGGGTGACTGGATTTTCTTCCCAGAAGTATCAGAACAAGTTCCAAGAGTGCCGGGTCTGTCCCAGAAGGACTGGCTTGTGTGCATGTGGTCCTTCAGCTTCAGTGCTCCCCCCCTGCTCAGACACTTCTGGGTGGTGAGGCTCTGGGTGCCTTGGGCTTAGACTGAGGCAGGCTCTGGGCCTGGAGGGGTTGGAAAGATGCTGCAGAGGCAGCTGGAGGAGTGAGAGCAGCTCAGAGGAGGGGGCGTGTCAGATGCGAGGTTCTGTTGGGGTGGCCGTCACTGTGACAAGGAGGGAATTGCCTCTCTTTTTGTCATTGTGTCCCTTGCTCTAGTTTCAGTCCTTGCCTGTGGAGGCCTATTTTATTGTTGGTGGAAGTTGGTTTGGTGCAGGCGGTTAAAGGATGTAGTAGAAGGATGGAGGGTGGGAGGTGGGGACCTCAGTGGCAGGCTGAGGGGAGGGTGCCTCACCCAGGACGGCTGGAGAGCCTAGGCCCTGCACTTGACCTCGCTGTGTGAGGGGCTCATGGGCCTGAGAGCCCCTGCCCCAACAGCTCGATTGCATCCCTGTTATGCCTCTTAGGAGACATGGCTCCACCCCCAACCCTGGCCATGCCCCAAGCTTCCCTTGGCCACCAGTCCCCTGGACTAAGTTTCCTGTGCTAGTGACTGCAGTTGGCCAAGGGACAGTGTGGGAAACCAGTACCTGTCCTCCCAGCCTCCCTGATCCCCAGAGCCTTGACTGACACACTTGTCCTAGTGTTGACTTTGAGAAATGTTTCCTGTCGTTGAGTTTTGGGATTGTTACTGGTCAAAGTGGGGGTAGGCTCCTGTCACCAAGGAGTTAATTGTGTGGGGAAAACGGTGTTTGGGTGACAAGGCTTTGCAGCACAGGAGAGCTTCCTAGAAATAAGCAACACCTCTTCCAGAAAGCAGCTTACAGGGCAGGGGCCCGCACAGAGGTGGAGTCTGGTCCTGCTGGGTTTGAATCCAGCCATCACCCGGCTTTGGGGAAATGAGTTGGTGGCCCCTGTGCACTGCTGGGTGGCCACACAGGTGGTGTCCTCTCCACATACCCGCTTGTGCTTCAAACCCTCAGTCTACCCTGTTGTGTGGGACAAAGTGATGGACTCTGCCAAGGTTGACATGCAGTTAGGAGGATGTTCTGAGTGTTTCCCGGTCCTGGATGTACGGGGCCCACCTCACAGCTGTCAGGGAAAATCCATGTCACACAATTCCAATGGATTTTGTGCTCTTTTTGGAAAAAAAATTTAGAATAAACATAGGAATTTTTTCAGTGTTTCCCCTGGGGAATGAATGAAATTTTGAGCTTCTTACACAATAAGTAAAATTAAATTTATACCACAGAGGGAGAGACCCTTTCTGAAAGAAGTGTGGCAAAAAGCACTTTAATTTAATGCTGCTAACTTTGTTCTCTGTTTTTATGTTCATTTGCTGGACCGCAAGATGTGCTTGACACAGTGAGTTTTCTCTGATGTATTTAAGGTGATGTATTTGCCTGAATTACTCCTGTATCATTGCTGATAATATTGAAAACTAAAATAAAACCTAGTTGGAAACCCTCTGTGAGATCTCTGCCTCGTCATTCTACCGTTCTCGTGCAAACTCTTTGAAGTGACCTTAACTTGGGGGAAAGTTCCCACTGTCATCTGCCAGTGAGTTCCTCCTCATTCTTGGAAGGAATCTCATACTCTCGGAACAAATGGTGTAACTGATCTTTAAGGATCAGGAAATCTAGACTGATTTCTTTACAGATTTCTCTATAATGTCAAGCCATTCATTTTTCACTTAAAAAGTAAATGACTCAGACTGGTCCACCCTGCTTTGCTTTCTGAGAATTTGGTTGCGAACTTTTCTTTCTTTAAAGGGCCCTCGGGAGTAGATTGGGTGTGGCTCATCAGTTTCCCTGCCCCCAGAGCTGGCGCCACCCACTGCCTGCCCTGCTTGCCCACTTCAGAGGCCACAGCCCAGCTAATGGCCACCTCATCCCTCCAGATTGCCAGGCCACACGCTTGGGGTGTCACCCTAGAGTCCACTGTCACACGTGCTGCATCTAATCTGTCAGTTTCTGTCTTGCAAGTCTCTCTCTTAACCCTGAACGGTTTTCCCACCTCTGTCACAACCACCCAGTGCTTCCCCAGACTCCTGCCTCCTGCCTTGTCCCCCGCTCCTGTCCTTGCCATCTTGTGGCTGTTTCAAGGCAGCAGCCAGTGACGTTTTCATATGGAACTCAGCTCATCCTACTTCTCTGCTCCAAACACTGATCCCTGCGCCACTCCCTACCCTTCCACCCCGAGTGGAGGCCCAAGTCCTTGCAGTGGCCCTCGGTACTCAGCCCTCACTCCCATCCTTCCAGACGTGGCCACAGCTGGCTAATTCCTTTACCAAGTGCGCTGAAATGTCACCTCAGCAAGGTCTACCCAGACCACCCTATTTAAAATCCTCCCTCTCCTTCCCCTGTCCCCAGTGCTCCTGAGTTCCCTCACCTTGCAATATATGTAATATATGTGTTTTTCATAACAGTCATCATCTGACATGTGATAGTGTTTTTATTGCCACTGCCTGATAGAACATGCACTCCGCAAGGGCCTAGCTTTTTGTCTGTGTTTATTGGTATCTATGCAGCATCTAGACCAGTGCCAAGCACAGAACTGAAGCTCAGTAAAAACTTGTTGGATGCATGAATCCCATCCTGATAACACAGTCCACATGTTTATCAGCCCGTTTATCAGCCCTCAAGCATTGGGGGACAGAACTAACAAATGGTACTGGAAACCTCCTATGGGTAGGCACAGTACCAGCGACTTTCAAGTGTATTGTGTACTCAGTATTTAGCATTTTCAACTCAGAGAAGTCAGGACTAGCTCAAATCCCAGCAGCTGGGAGTACGGAGAAGGGATGACGGAGCTTGGGTTTGAGCCCAAGTCTTAATTTCCCAAAGCCCAGTGGCTTTCAAAGTTACTTTTTACCCCGACCCACAATTATAAACATATTGTGAGCCAGGAGCTGTGGTGCGAGTCTGTAGTCCTAGTTACTCAAGAGGCTGAAGCAGGAGTTAAAGGCTGTAGTGTGCTACGATCACACCTGTGAGTAGCCACTGCACTCCAGCCTGGGCAACATCGTGAGACCCCATCTCTAGAGTTAAAACAAAAACAAAAATAAATACATTGTGATCCAGTACACACATATGTGTAAATGAAACAAAAAAATTGAAAATTAATCATTACCCTTTTCCTGCAATACACAAGTCGCTTCTGACATTAACAAGATGCTATTTACAACCCACTACATTGTTCACCCGCTACTCTTGGGTGACGACCCATGGTTTGAAAAAGGGTGTTCTGCACCTTGTTGCCTCACTCACACACAGCTTAGTTATTTTTTCCCAGTGACAGCCAGACTCATTCCTGTGGTTTCTCAGACTCCCTCATCTGTCTACTGGACATTCTGGGGAATCTGAGAGGCTGGAATTTTTAGCCCTGTGGTAAATGTCCCCATTTAATCACAAAGAGTATGTAGGCAGGAATGTGCCTCTCTGTCCCAGGCACTGGAGAGACAACCCAGGCAGCCTGAACAGGGAGAGCGTCTGGTTTATAAGGGCTTCTCCTGAAACAGGACTCTCCTCGCAGATGTCAGCCAAGTTCTCTCTGTCCTCAAGGGCGTGATTTTTTGTGTCTGAGTCAGACTCTAGGCTTGAGATAAGAACAGCCAACTTTTATTAAGAGCTTAGCATGTGTCATACATTCATATGCACAAACACTAATCCTCTGAAAAACCCAGTGATCTATTTTTCCCTTTGTACAAATGAGGAAGTTCATTAATTCAGCAAAATATTTGAGTGCTTATTATGTGCTAAGCATAGTTCTAGGCATTGGAGATACAGCAGTGAATCAGGTGGATAAAAATCCCTGCCTCTGTGGAACTTGCATGCTAGTGGGTGAAGGCAGACAATAAGCAAAATTAATCAGGTAAAAGACACAGGTCAGAAGATAGGGGCTGTGCTACATGTGGGAGGGTAGCAATAGTGTGCTCGGGGTGGCCTCACTGAGAAGACAGCATTTAAAGAAAGGCTTAAATGAAGACAGAGGGGAGCAAAGTCATGGGTTATCTGGGTGGGTCTTTCCAGGCAGAGGGCCTTTGCACGTGCAAAGGCCCTGAGGTAGGAGCATGCCCAATTAGACTATTGTGGCCAGAGTAGAGTGAGGGAGGTGGGGAGCGGCAGGAGAAAAGATGTGTAAAGGAACTTGCGGCCGATTTGGGGTCTTGCAGGCCACTCTAAGGACTTTGGCTTTTTCTGTGAGTGAGGTAGGTGTCATTGGACAGTTTTGAGCCAAGGAGTCATAGGAGCCGACTTACATCTTAACAGGGTCCCAGGCTGCTATGTGCAGAGTAGACAACAGAGAGGAAGGATGGAAGCCAGGAGACCAGTCGGGAGGCAGCTGCAACATTCCAGACAGGACCAGATGGTGCCTTGGACTGGGGTGGTGTTGATGCAGGTGGTGAAAGGTGGCTGGTTCTGGATACCTTTTGATATATCACGGCGTGTTTATCCACTCGCCTCTTGATGGACATTGGGATTAACAATAAAGCTGCTATGAACACTTACATACAAGTCTTTGTACACATGATTATTTTTCCCTTGGATAAATGCCTAGGAGAATGACTAGATGTAGTGGGTGTATGTTTAACTTCAAAAAAAAAAAGCTTTAATGAAGTAATTTACATATCATAAGTCACTCATTTTAAGTGTACAACTCAACCATTTTAGTAAATTTACAAAGTTGTGCAGCCATCACCACAATTCAATTTTAGAACATTTCCATCACCTCGAAAAGATCCCTTGGGCCCATCTGCAGTAACTCCTTGTTTCCACCCCAGACCCAGAACCATTAATCTGTCACTATAGTTTTTTGCCTTTTCTGAACATTTTATATAATTGGAATCATACAGTATGTGGTCTTTTGTGTCTGGCTTATTTTACTTCACATTAACGTTCATGAGGTTCATTCACGCTGTAGCACATACCAGCACCTCATTCCTTTTACCACCAAATGGTTTCCAGTGTACGGACAAACCACGTTTTATCTATTTATGAACTGGACATTTGGATTGTTTCCAGTTTTTTGTGGCTGTTATGAATAATGCTGCTAGGAACATTGGTGTATAAGTCTTTGTGTAAACCTGTTTTCTTTTTCTTTTTGAGACAAGAGTCTCACTCGGTTGCCCCAGGTAGAGTGCAGTGGTGTCATTGTAGCTCACTGCAGCCTCCAACTCCTGGGCTCAAGCCATCCTCCTGCCTCAGCCTCCCAAGTAGCTGGAACTGCAGGTGCACGCCCCAACGCCCAGCTAATTTTTCTATTTTTAGTAGAGACAGGGTCTCACTCTTGCTCAGGCTGGTCTTGAACTCCTGAGCTCAAGCGATCCTCCCACCTTGGCCTCCCAGAGTGCTAGGATTACAGGCGTGAGCCACCGCACCTGGCCTGTTTTCATTTCCTTTGGGTATATACCTTGGACTGGAATTGCTGAGTCATATGGCAAATTTACGTCTAACTTTTTAAGATACTGCCAAACTGTTTTCTGGAGTGGTTGTACCATTTTATATTCCCACCAGCACTGAATGTGGGTTCCAGTTTTTCCCCATCCTTGCCAACATTTGTTATAGTAAGTCTTTAATTTTACATACCATAATTTTAGACATATAAATAGGTAAGTAGTGTTATCTCATTGTGGTTTAATTTACATTTGCCTTGTGAATGGGTACCAGAGCAAGAGAAAACTCCATAGAAAGCCAGACTGGGATGGAAGCTCATGCTAGAGGTATTCATGGTGGATAAGGATGCCGTGTGGAATCTCCGGCAATCCTCAATAGGAGAATTTTATTATGTTGAGCATCTTTTATGTGTTTACTTGACGCCTGTATCTCTTCTTTGGTGAGATGTCTGTTCAGTTCTTTTGCCTACTTAAAAAATTGGATTGTTTTCTTATGAGTTTTGAGAGTTCTTTATATAATCTGGACCCAAATTCTTTATGAGATACGTGACTTGCACGTATTTTCTCCAATCTTGTGGTTTGTCTTTTCATTCTCTTAACAATGTCTTTCAAACAGCGGACGCTACTAATTTTGATAAAATCCAATTTATCAATTTTTTCATTTATGGATGGTGCTTTTGGTGTCACATCTAAGAAATCTTTGCTTGATCCAAGGTCATGAAGATTTTCTCTTAGGTTTTCAGGTTTTCTTTTAGAAGTTTTATAGTTTTATATTTTACAACTAGGTCTATGATCCATTTTGGGTTAATTTTTGCATATGGTACAAGGTATAGATGGAGGGTTTTTAAGATGCGTTTTGTTTTGTGGGGGTGGGGGTGGGGTGTGTGTTTGGCATATGGATATCCAATTGTTCCTGCACCATTTGTTGAAGAGACTATCCTTTCTGCACTGAATTGTTTTTTCATTTTTCTCAAAAATTGATCGATCATATATCTGGACTTTCTATTCTGTTCCATTGATCCATTTGTCTACCTTGATGCCAATACTATACTTTCTTGATTACTGTAGCTTTAGAATAAACCTTGAAGCAGGTAGTATAGGTCATCCAATTTTGCTTTTTGTCGTCAAAATTTTTTTGGCTACCAACGTCCTTTTCATTTCCATATGAATTTTAGAAATTGTCCATTTCTACAAGAAAAACTTACTGTGATTTTGATTGGGATTGCATTGTCTATAGGTCAATTTGAAGAAAATTGACATCTTAAAAATATTGAGTCTTTTAACCCATGAACACAGTATATCTCTCCATTTACTTAAGTCTTCTTTAATTTCTCCCAACAATGTTTTACAATTTTTAATGTGCATGTCTTTTAAATCTTTTGTCAGATTTATCCCTGTTTCATTTTCATATTTCTTGATGCTATTGTAAATGGTATTTTTTAAAATTTCAATTTCTGATTATTTATTGCTAATACATAGAATACAACTGATTTTTGGATATTCATCTTGTATCCTGCAATCTTGCAAAACTCATTAACAATTCTAGTAGCTTTTTTGTAGATTCCATGGGATTTTTTATTATCATGTGTGTGAATAAAGACAGTTTTACTCCTTCCTTTCCAATTTAGATGCCTTTTCTTTCTTTTTCTTTCCTTATTGCACTGGCTAGAAGTCTAGTATAATGTTGAATGGAAGTGGCGAGAGCAGACATCCTTGTCTTTTCCTGATCTTAGGGGGAAAGCAGTCTTTTATTACGAAATATGCTGTTAGCTGTATTTCATAGATGCCTTTTACCAGGATTAGGCAGTTCCCTTCCATTCCTAGTTTGTTGGAAGCCTTTTAAAAATCAGAAATGAATGCTGGATTTTGTCAAATGCTAGAACATCTCTCCAAGGCAGACGACATCTCCCATTTCCAACTAAGAAACAGGGACAACGCTTGGTGGATTTTCCTGCATCTATTGAGATGGTTTTCCTTTCTTTTTGTGTGTTAATATGGTGAATTACATTGATTTAAAAATGTTCTGGCAAGTCACTTCATCTCTTACAGCCTCGTGGATTTTTCTATAAAGCGGGGCAATAATACTCATCTGAGATCATACTTATGAGGCTGGAATTCATTGGCATATGAAAAATAGCCTCATATTTTACAGACAGGATCACAGGTGTCTATCTCCATACATATCCCACCCACCGCTTCTTCCCCCTCCCCCAGGCAGGGAGCCCTCGCAATCTTCCCGCCTCCCCGTGGCTAGTACGGCGTCTTCAGATACAAAGTAGGCACCGGATCAAAACGGGCATGCAACGGAAGGAACGGGCTCCCGCGCCCGCCCACGCCCGCCGCCGGCCGCGTCCTTCCCCGGAAGCTCCCGGCGCCATGCCCGGCGGCGCCGCTTACCCACGCCGGCCAATCGAGCGCCCCCGCCCCCTGTAAAGTGCTTCGGCGCGCGGCAGAAACTTGCCGGCGCGGCCCGCCTCCCGCCCCATTGTGAACGCCGCGGCGCCGGCGGGGCGCGCCGGGCGGCCGGCCGCGCCCCGGGGCGCGCGGCGGTGCGGGGGCGCCGGGCGGCGGGGGCGGGGCCGGCGGGGACCCGCGGTCGCCCCGGGCGGGCTGCAGGCGGAAGCGGGAGGAGGCGAGTGCGACCCCCGGGGTCGCGTCCCGGCGTCCCCCTCTCTGCCTGTGACTCTTGCTGCCCCCGTGCCTCTGCTGAACGTCGCCGTCCCGTTGCGGCCTTTGCTTTCGGCCCCGAGCCTGGTGGGGGCGTCCGGCGAGCCTTTATCTCCGGAAACGGAGACCTCGGGCTACACGGTGGGCCAGAGTTACCTAGACGAAAGGTGGGCCGGCACTCGGGTCCTGCGGATCAGGTTGTGGGGGTGCGGGGCCGGTGCAGTGTGTCGCTCTGTCTGCCCAGTCCCTGCAGACACCTGGGGCTCCCTGCAGGGGCCAACCGCTGGGGGGCAAGGTTCGCAGGTCCCCCGACTGCGCAGGCACGCCTTCTGCACATGGACCCTGGAGCCAGATTTTGGTTCAGATCTTGGCTTTGCCACTTACTAGCTGTGTGACTTGGGGCAAGTTGCTTAACCTCTCTGAACTTTGGCTGCTTCATGCGTAAAAAGAAAGGAAGGAGGAAGGGAGGGCAGGAAATAAGGAATAATGCCTTCGGAAGCTTGATTTGTGTCGGATTCACAAGTTATAAAGCTTTGCACTTGCATACTTGGCTAATTGTTTTCTGCAGATTAAACTGGTCTAATTTCATGGCCAAGGTTATTAAGGGGGAATTATTCTCTTTTGGCAGATAAGGAAACACACCCTGGCCATTTTAGAATATTAGACGTTTGCTGAATGCTTGCTGTGTGCCAGGCAGTGTACTAAGAGTTTAACTTGCATTACCTTGTATAATTCTAATAACCTTATGAGGTACATACTGTTATCATCTGTTTGGCAGATGAGGCAATGAGGCATGGGGAGGTTAGATAACTTGCCTGAAGCTACACAGTTAAAGAGTATCGGATACAGTCCTGGTGGGGTGACATCTGTAATTCTAGCACTTTGGGAGGCTGAGGCAGGAGGATTGCTTGAGGCCAGGAGTTCGAGACCAGCCTGAGCAAGAGTGAGACCCCGTCTCTACAAAAAATAGAAAAATTAGCCCAGTATGGTTGTGCTAGTAGCTGTAGTCCCAGCCACTTGGGAGGCTGAGGCAGAAGGATCACTTCAGAGCAGGAGTTTGAGGTTGCAGTGAGCTATGATGGCACTGCTGCACTCCAGTCTGGGTGACAAGAGCAGGACCCTGTCTCAAAAAAAAAAAAAAAGTGTCTGAATGGGGCTTTGAACCCAGGCCTCTGGCACAACAGGGTACCCTCCTCAGTCCTGTGTCTTGACTTCAGGACCTGGAGCCCAGCCCTGAGGGCATCTGGCAGCCCAGGGACCGTGACACCTGCTGTGGGAAGCTGGACCATCTCCAGGATGGTGGAAACTGAGGACCTGCTGCAGCTGCGGCTACTCAACCTGGAGCTCCTGAGGCAGCTGTGGGTTGGGCAGGATGCTGTGCGGCGGTCGGTGGCTAAGGCAGCCTCAGAGGTGGGTGCCCACCTTGGGAACCCCCAGGGGACAAGGAAGGGGCTGCCTAACCCTCAGGTCAGCCTCCAGGGTCATCTTGTCCAACATGCGTATTTTACTGGTGGTGGGAACACTGAGGCCTGGTGAGGAAAGGGTCTGTCCTGGGTCACTGCTGAGGCCAGAGCAGGATGGGGACCTAGGCCTTGGGGCTTGGCACGGGCCGAGTAGGTGGGCTCTGGTGGGCCACTCCCTCAGTGATCTGGCCCCTCTTCTCCAGTCCAGCCTGGATTCTAGCAGCAGCTATGACTCAGAGACGTCATTGTCCCAAGAGACTTCCTCAACCTCCTCAAGAGCCTCCTGCGCACGGAGCAAGTGCCTTGTGTGGGGCCCACTGGATGCCCACCAAAGTGACCCCTGTGATGTGGCCAGCTCAAGGGTGGCCTCTCTCCTGCCTACCAAGTGCCAGCACCAGGAGTCCCTGGGGCAGCCGAGATCCCACTCAGCATCCTGGCTGGCCACCTCACACTCGAAGAACCTAGAGCCTTCTGCAGGACTGGGTGATTTGGGGCCCCAGGAGGAACAGGCCCTGAAGTCCACCTTGGCTCAACAAGGCAGGCTGTCCAAGGTAACATGGGAGAGACGGACATCCACAGATGGCAGCTTCTTTGAGCCTCAGTTTCCCTGTCTGACAAATGTGCTTATGGGCAGCTTCCTTGCAGGGTGAGAGGCTTCCAGGAGATACCGTGAGTTGAATCTGGCACAGCCTTAGTGCTTGTTAAGTGGTGGCCTTTGTTTCTCAGACAGCACTTTGGGGAGAAGGGGATGGGTCCCATTATTCAGATGAGAAGAGTGAGGCTCAGGCACCAGACTTGTTCAAAGTCGTGTATAAAGTGGGGCCAGACTTTTACCCTCTAGCTCTTGAGCCCTTGGCTGAGCCCGGGGCCCGAGGCAGGTGTGAATTCAGACACCATCTCTCTCTTTCCCTCGAGGCGTGGCCTCCTCTGGTCCAGGCCTGTGGCTTAGCACTGACCCCCCCTTCCTCTCCCCCTCAGCCCAGAGTGACCTTCTCCGAGGAGTCTGCAGTGCCTGAGAGGAGCTGGCGCTTCAGGCCATACCTGGGCTACGACTGGATTGCAGGTAAGGCCCGCCGAGTGCACACAGCTTGCCTGAGTGGGGGAGGTGGAGGCCTGGGCTTGTCTATGCACCTGCCTGAGCCTCCACCTGTGCTGTTGCTGTTTCTCTGACCGTGCTACCCTCCTTGGTGAGCACCTTCCAAGCCACGTCTGTTCTCTCTGCTTTGGACATGGGGCCAGGCAGAGAAACGGTGTGTCTGTTGAATGAATGAATTAGTCAGGCCTGCCATATTTTTAAGCATTTGTTAGCTGCCAGGCCCCGGCCAGCTGTGTTCTTGTACCAGCTCTTTTCATTGTCCTGCCCACCCCTCCCCAACCGCAACCTCAGTTGCTCCTGGCTGGTCTCTGTGTGTGTGTGTGTGTGTGTGTATGTGTTAAAACATACATAACAAAATTTACCATTTTAGCCATTTTTAAGTGTACAGTTCAGTGGCATTAAGTACGTTTATATTGTTGTGCAACCATCACCGTCATCCATCTCCAGAACTCTTTCATCTTTCCAAACTGCAGCTCTGTCTCCATTACACAATTACTCCCGTCTCCCCTCCCCGCGGGCCCTGACAACCACATTCTAGTTTCTGTCTCTATGAATTTGACTACTCTAGGTACCACACGTAAGTGGCATCATACAGTACTTATGTTTTTGTGACTGGCTCATTTTGCTTAGCATAACGTCCTCAAGGTTCATCCGTGTTGTGGCGCGTGTCAGAATTCCTTCCTTTTTAAGGCTGAGTAATATTCCATCGAATGGACAGACCACATTTTGTTTATCCATTTATCCTTTCATGGACACGGGTGTTTTCCATCTCTTGGCTGTGTGAATGGTGCTGCTGTGAACGTGGGTGTACACTATGCATTTTTGACACCACAACCTGAATGAATTTTTAAACATGGGAATCAGATCATGTCACTCCCCTGCTCAAGCCTCCCAGGGGTTTTCCCCAGCACTTACTGCAGAATCCAGAATCCTCGTCCAGACTTACGAGTTGTGATCCGGCCTCTGCTGGCCCGGTGACGTGACCTACTGTCATGTCTTTACTCTTGTTTGCTCCCATGGACTCCTTTACTCTCACAGTGATCTCCCTAGGTAGGTGCCCGCCGTCCCCACTCGCAGATGGGAAAGCTGCAGCCCGTTACTTCTCATCCTGACAAAACATTTCTGCCTTTATCCGGTGTTTGCTTCTAGTTACTGCCCATTTTCTCTGCTTTACATATGTACGAAAGTGTGTATGTATGAACATATGTATGTATGAATGATTGAATGTATGTATATGTGAATGTGTGTCTTGCTCTGTCATCCAGCTGAAGTGCAGAGGCGTCATCATAGCTCACTGCAGCCTTGGACTCCTGGGCTCAAGCGATCCTCCTGCCTAAGCCTCCCGAGTAGCTGGGGCTACAGGCGCGCACCACCAGGCCTGGCTGATTTTTTTATTTTGTAGAGATGGGGTCTCGCCGTGTTGCCTGGGCTGGTCTCAAACTCCTGGCCTCAAGTGATCCTTCCACCTCAGCCTCCCAAAGTGTGGTGATTACAGGCGGGGATTACAGGCGTGAGCCACCACGTGCGGCCTCTTTGCTCTTCTTGATAACGAAATTTTTCCTCACAAGGGCTGTCTGAACTCATGCCTTCAGTTTCTCTCTGTCATCTAACTCAGCATTCCCCCAACACCGCCCGGGTCTGGGTCATCATGGCCTTTGTGACTCAGCCCTCAGGACACACCTTCCTTGGCCCTGAGCAGAGAAGGACACAGCGGTCGCTGCCTCCTCCCTGAAACTCTTTCTCCCTTTGGCTTCGGGCCACACATGGCCCTGGTCCTCCCACCTCCTGGACTGCTCCTTCTAGGCTCTTCCTTGTTTCGACCTCTGACTCCCAGGCCCAGGCTCTGTCTTCCCTCCTCCCCCTTTGGTCCCCCCAGTGCCAAGGCTTTCTGTGCTCCCCCCTCCCCATTTTATCTCTAGCTCATGCCTCTCCTCTGAATCCCAGACTCGTATATCCAGCTGCCTTCTCTGAATCACCATTGTCTTACGTTAACCTCAGGTTCAAAATCAGGGTCCTGATTTCTGCCCCACTTGCTTCGCTCCTTCTTCGTGAATGAAAGCTCCGGGGACCGAATATGTCGGGCCTTAACCTTGGGACTGACCTTGATTGATTTCTTCTCTCCTTTTCACATATTCCTCATCCTGTCCATCAGCACATCCTGTTGACCCTGCCTTCTACATATTTCTAGAATTGGGCTACAGATGCTCCTTGACTTATGCTGGGGCTATGTCCTGATAAACCCATCATAAGTTGAAAATATCATGAGTCGAAAATGCATTTAATACACCTGTCGAGCATCGTAGCTTAGCTGAGCCTACCTTAACCGTGCTCAGAACACTTACACTAGCTCACAGTTGGGCAAATCACCTGACACAAAGCCTGTTTTATAATAAAGTGTTGAATGTCTCATGTAATTTATTGATGTTCTATTAAATGTGATTGCTTTCACACCATCGTAAGTTGGGGACCATCAGTACTTCTCTACCTCAGGAAGCCTGTAATAGCCTCCTAACCAGTGCCCCTGCTCCCGTTCACCTTGCAGCAGGCAGAGGAAGAATCCTGTGAAAATGCATGGCCAATCTGATTGTGTCACTCCTCATCCCCAAACCCTCTGCAGGCTTCCTAACCTCATCTCGTCTGCCCTTATGCCTCACTGCCTGCCAGCCACTTTCACCTCCTGCCTGTTCTTAAACGTACCAACTGCACACCTGCCCCAGGGCCTTTGTACTTGCTCTTCCATGTGCCTGTGATGTCCTAACTGGGATGTCTCTGTGGTTCCATCAGGTCTCTGCTTGGTGTCATCTCCTCAAGGAGGCTTCCGCTGGCACGACTGCCCTGCTACACTTGGCTGTGACCCTGCTGTCCTGTTTCCTAGCAAGTGTCACCATTCAGTATTGTATCACAGATTTCTTTGGTGACTGGTTCATCTGTTGCCACATTAGAATGTAAGCCTCACTAGGTATAGTGGCTCACGCCTGTAATCCCAGCACTTTGGGAGGCAGAGGCAGGAGGATCGCTTGAGGCCAGGAGTTTGAGACCAGCCTGGGCAACATAGTGAGACCCCATCTCTACAAAAGATTAAAAATTAGCCAGGTGTGGTGGCGCGCACTTGTAGTCCCAGCTACTTTACCCTGTCTGTGAAAAGAAAAAAAAAAGTACGTAAGCCTCATGAGGGTAGGGCCTTCATCTGGTTCACTATTCCTTCCCCAGCAGATGCTTGGCCTGTTGTGAAGGCCGTATGAATGTTTTTTCTGTGGATGACTGGTTATGCCTCAGGGTACACAAACTCTGAAACAAAACCAGCAGTCACAGTGAGTGGAGGCTGCTCTTCTGGTCTGTGTGAGGCTCAGCAGGTGGTAAAGCAGGTGGCCTAGGGTGCCAGGGCTGAGCGTCCCCTAAGCCTTGGCCAATGGCCACAAAGCAGCCCCCAGCCTACCTCCTGTCAGCTCCCTGGTGCTATGCCCACACCAGGGTCTCTGGACAACAGCTCTCCTGTCACTGGCCATCCTGAGGCCTTCTTCTCGAAGCTGCAGGAGTTCCGGGAAGCCAACAAGGAGGAGTGTATTTGCAGCTACCCTGAGTGAGTGGGAACCAGTGTGAGTGGGAACCAGTAAGAGTGGGTGGGGTGGCTGAGGGACTCCATCGCCCTGGCCACTAATCCCCCTTGCCCTCACAGACCCCAGCTTTTGGGCATGCCTGAGAGCGGTGGCGTGGAGGGAGACCACGAGTGTGAGTATGAGCCCTCGGCCAGGCCGCTGAGTAGCCCAGCCTTGTGCCTCCCTGGCCCAGAGCCCCCGTGCATGTCCTGCCCTGCCCCAGAGCAGTCCTAGTCAAGGTGTGGGCGCCTGGGGAGGCACCCGAGGTGTTGGGGTCTCTGGGAAGGAGGCCTGGGGTCTGGACAGGTTGGCCAGACCCTAGCGGGATTGGGGGTGAGCTGAGGCCCGGCCTCGGGATTGGGGGACTAGGGGCTGCTCTGTGTGATGCCGCCACCACTACCCCCCACTGAGGGTGGACCCCAGGCTCTGGGAGGAGAGAGGCTGGCCGGCCCATGTGGTTGGGGAAGCCAGGGACCCGGGGATCTGGGTTCCTCAGCTCAGGGGGACGTGCTGCTTCTTGAGGGCCTTGCAGGTGTGTACTGTTACCGGGTCAGCCGGCGCCTGTTTCTGGTGCCTTTGGATCCCGGCACCCCCTGCCGCCTGTGCAGGAGACCGCGGGACCAGCGGGGCCCTGAGACCCTGGCAGAGCCGGCGCAGGTCAGGTGAGTGGCTAGAACATCAGGACACCTGGGGGGCAGAGCCTGTGCCCTACTGGTTTTGAGGTGGGGGAAGGTGGGCCTGGGGCTGGGACCCCCAGCAGCAGGGAGGTGCCTCAGTGGTCCCCCTCTGCACCCCTGCGCAGGGTGAGCATCCCGCTGTCGATCCTGGACCCCCCGTACCAGTACCGCATCCACCGGCGTAAGAGCTTTGATACCTCTGACACGCTGGCCCTGCCCCGGGTGAGCAGCCGCCTGGGGCTGGGTGGGGCTGTCCCCACATGGCTCCTGAGGCCCACGGAGGGCAACAGAGTGAGGCTGGGCTTGAGGAGGGTGAACCCCCAAGTCTCTGGAGTGCAGACCGGGCCTCTTCTGTCACTCACAGGGAGCTTGTTCCCTGAGGCAGGAGGGACGCTCCCCCACCCTGTGGCTTCCAGGGTATGTGTGCCCAAGTGCTGCCATGACAGGAATGGGCCCCGTTTATCAAGCTCTCATGTGCTGTGGGCACAGTACTTAGGAGCATCACCTCATGGAGCCCCGCAGCAGTCAGGAGTCAGGTGCTGCTTATCCGCACTCTTCAGATGGGACTGAGGGGGGGAGGGGCACGCCTTGGTGCACGAGCTGGGATTTGAGCCCAGGTCTTCACGCTGCCGTAGTGCCACCCATAGGGACGTCCTTTGCTGTGTGTCCAGGTTAGGATGGGGTGAGTGATGACCTATACCCCAATTGAGGGTGGGGCAGCCGGGGTCAGGGAAGGAGAAGGCACGCTAAGGTCTGTGAAATGGGTGTCACGGTGCCATCCTCGGGGCTATCGGGAGCGAGGTGGGGCAGTTCAGGAAAGTAATCCGTCGTGTGGGTGCTTAGGCAGAAGCCTAAGTCCACGTCACCATCCTGCCCTCCTCCTATCTCAGCCCCCGGGGCCCTGAGTGTGGCTGGGTCTGCAGAGAAGGGGAGGCCCGGGGTGATCTAGTGGGTGGACACAGGCCCTGCCCCGGAGGAGCCCCCGTCTGACTGCTTAGGGGCACCTCCACCCTGATGGGGGACACAGCCCCACAGACTGATGGGGGTGTACCCAGTCAGGGGAGCCTGCCCCAGGCCAGGTGCCTTTAACCCTCGCTCTCCACAGCACTGCCTGCTGGGCTGGGACATTCTCCCTCCGAAGTCTGAGAGAAGCTCAGCCCCCGACAGTCTGGACCTCTGGTCCTCTGTCTCCTCCGAGGCCCAGCACCGGAAGCTGTCAGCCACCACCCCTTCCCGCCTGGTATGCTTTAGGTCACGTCCCAGCCTGGGGCACCCGTAGGAGGGACAGATACTTTGGAGCAGGCCTGGGAACTGCAGGGTCCCCTGGGGGTAGGATTGGGGTGGAGGGTGCAGAGCCTGGGAGCGTCTCTGCAGGGACCTGTCCCCTGGCCCGGACCCGAGGTGTCCCTCAGGACTCCTCTACTCCTCCCTCCTGCCCTGCTCTAGCCAGGAAGGTTACCCTGACTGCAAGATCCAGGAGGGAGTGAGGCTGGAACTGGGGATGACCTGTCCCCCAAGTGGCCCCCTGACACTTCCCCATCCTCCATCCAGGCTTTGCCAGTGCGGGTCCCACCCCCAACCCCGATCTGGTCAGAACCTCAGGTCCCCTGGCCCCACGCCCCACGGCAGAAGCCCTGAGGACTGACCGCTTGGAGGGACAGTACTCCTGCCTCCTCTAGCCTCTGCCCTCTGGCGGGGGCACCCGCCATATAGAAGCCTCCGCCTGGGCTCAGCTGGCCATGGCTTGGGCCCTGCTCCCCTAGGTTGGGCAGGTGGGTGGGCCCAGGCCTACCTCCTGCCTGGAGTCTGCAGAGGGGGTACTTCTGGGTGGAGGGTAAGGGGATTCTGTGACAAGTTTATAAATAAAGCTCAGGTCTGTGCAGCTCCAAGTCCCGAGTGTCTGTCCTGCTGATACCCTCGGTGCCCAGGAGGCCTCTCAGTCTGCCCTCCCCTCCCTGAGGAAGGAAGGGCACCCTGACAGCCTGGGCTGGGTGGTGTACATCCATCACCAAGAGGGCGGCTCTTGCTACAGCTCTTGGCTCTGGGTAGAGGGCCTCCCACCAGAGGACGGATGGGGGTTCCCCGAACAGGCTGGGCCAACATCATCGTTAAAAAGCCATCTCAGCAAGGGTCTCAGCTTACGTGTGGCTCATGTTGAGTAAGTGAGGTCTCCCTTTCTTCTTGGTCCCTGATACCAGGATCCGTTGACAGAAGGGCTCTCTGGACATCCGTGGGCCGGGTGGCTCCTCTACTCCTGTCTCCAGCCCTGGGAGCCATGGGTGGTCCAGATCCCAAGCAGGTACAGATGGGGAAACTGAAGACTGGGCATTGAGTTGTAGGCAAGGTTGGCAGAGAGCCCAGATGTCCCCTCCGGGATTAATAAGCAGCACCCTGTCTTTCCTCCACTTCTTGTATGTGTTAGGCTGAACAATATGAAATTCCTGTTTTTGTGGGACAAAAATGGAATAAATAGGGAAACTGGAGGCATGTGCTTTTTCTAAAGTTTCTCAGCTTAGAGGGGTGGAGCTGGGCTGTGCTGGCCTGGGGCTCCTGCCTAGAGCTTGTGAAGCTGTGAACACCTTTCTCTTCCTGTTGTTCACTCCACGGATTAGTCAGGATGAGCTAGGTTATGCTGCAGTAACAAGTCAGTGCCCTAAATCTCAGTGGTTTCACATAAAGGCTTATTTCTTGCTGACTTGCTCACACTACACATCCTTCATGGGTCACATGGGGCCAAGCCAGTGGTGGTTCCACCATGTGGCACGTCCCCATTAACTTCAGCCCAGAAGCGACAGGGTCACTTCTCACGGTTCATTGGCTAGGATCAGGCATGGGGTCGGGACACGGAGGGAGCCCATGGGATATTTGGTGAGCAGCAGTTTCCTCCATGACCTGCTTACCTGAGTTCTACCAGCTCTGTCCCTGCAAAGGCAGGGGTGCTCCCAGGCCCTGGGCTGCAGGCACCATTAACGAAAGAATAGGCAGTATCAATTCTTGCCTCAAGTGTTCTCTCACTTTTTCTGGGGTTCCAAACCTCAAGTGGCCAAATAGGTAAGGTGATTGGGAGTGACAGGGCCCGGGGCCACCTGGTGAGCTCACATTGCTCCCAAAGGTTTTTTCAAGGTCAGGTGTCTCCATGATCCAAGCCATACACGTCTGAAAGGCGGATTCAGCAGGAAGCCATGAGTTTGCTACTTGATTCCACGACCTGGAGAAACAGAGTCTATTCGAGTCACTGCTTTCAATTCCTTTGGGTATATACTCAGAAGTGGAATTGCAGGATCAGATGGTAAATTAATTTAAAAATTTTTAGGTCACCACTGTACTGTTTTACTTTCTCACCAGCAATGCATAAGGGTTCTAATTTCTCCTCATCCTTGCCAACACTTGTTTTCTGGGTTTCTTTGATAGTAGCCATCCTAACGGGTGTGAATTGTATCTCGTGGTGGTTTTGATTTGCGTTTCCGTAATGGTTAGTGATGTTGAGCACCTTTCCATGTGCTTATTGGTCATTGTATGTCTTCTTTGGAGAAATGTCTGTCCAAGTCCTTTGCCTGTTTTTCAGTTGGGTTTTTTTTTTTTAATTGTTCCACATGTAATTTTCAGTTAAAGACCCTGTGGGAGCCAGTGGTTTTGTTAGAAGTTCTTTGGCAAGAGGGACAAGAGAATCTAGAAGCCTTTCTGTCAAACCAAAGTTACAAATTTTACATATCTGAGATCAGCTTATAGGTTCGGCTGTGTGTAACGGACAGCCAAATTGCAATAGCTTCAGCCACATAGAAATGTTTGTTTACTTCCTTTAACAGTCCAGGTGGGAATGCTTTCATGGATCCATTAAAGTGTCAGGGCTTTAAACAATTCAAATTCTTTTGAAACTTTAGAAGGCTTCCAGCCTGTTTCCTTTCAGTCAATTCCATGTGCAAGAAACCACAGACCAAGGTCTCCAGACACTGTGTTTGATGAAACCTGTGGTGCCATAGGTTGAAAGACTCACCCTCACTTTGTGTAGCACCAGGAAAGGCACTGCTGGTCACACTCTGGTGCTCACTGGCGCTAAGATGGTGCTGATTTCAGAGATTTGCCAATGTGAAATAATTTGTGTCTCAAGTCGATGAGATGTAAAAGGTCTTAAGCCTAAGAACTCCAGTCTTTCCATGTACTGACCTCTGTACTCTGCCCATCCGGAGCTCATTGAATGGTGGCCTCCCTGGCACCGTCTGGAGCAATGAGCTGGGGTGGGAGACAGCCTTGACCTGATCCTTCCTGCTGGTCTGCCTGGCAACGCTTCAGGGAGGTGCCTGAGGAAGCCTCGGGCCACAGGCTTCTGTCTTGCTCACGCTGCCTCTCCAGAGCCACTTCCTAGGACTGCTTCAGTCCGGGGCATGGGCTTTTTCAAAGCTCAGGGGCCCCAAGAATGAAGGTCCCAGGCAGAGAGGCCCCCAGAGCAGAGCTCATGTCTTCCAGCTCGGTCTCGCCCAGCTGCTCCCCCCACCCCCTGTTCCCTGTCCCCTGAATGTCCCCACTGCCCTCCCAGTGCCTGTAAGCCACTCCTAATTCTTCCAGGCCCTTCACTCCCTGTAACTCGGGTGCCAGGATGCTCTTGTCTCCCTCCTTCGCCCCATGCGGATCCCAGCTTGGGCATCTCTTCTTCCCAGAGGCCACTCCTGACCCTCTGGGCTGCTCAGGCCTGCCCACCTCGTGCGCACTGCCTCCCTGCACTCCTCCTTCGAGGCCTTAGATGGTATTGAATAAGAGACGGTGAACTGCGTCGTTTCCTGTCTCTGTCCCCTGCTGGGACTGAAGTTCAGTGGCAGCAGAGATGGCATTGTTTTTCTTAGCTGAAATGTTTTTATTTTGTTTTCTCAAAAGTAGTGGCTAAATTGTATTCCAGGATTTGGCTTTTTCCTCTAGCCTGGTTTCTTACCTGCCTTGTGAAGGTGATCGGTGGATGCCTTCCTCTCTCTGAACACGAGGAGCCTGTGGTCAGGCCTACACCCTAAGACGCCTTACTTGGATCTCCCCTCTCCCAAACTGATAGTATTCCTCTTTCCTTTCCTTTCCTTTTTTTGTTTTTATTTGTCCTTTCCAAGTATGTAGTGCATAAACCCCAAAGGAAAAAAGCAGGATCACCTACTTCTTCCAAAACTGGTGTCTTGTGTTAGTCATTAGAAGTAAGAACAAAGGGTCTGACTCCTACATTGCCTGCACTGTAGCGTACACACCAGGCCCTGCCCGGGTAGCGGCCTGAAGGGATGTCATAGTTCATCCTCTTGGACCCGGCCACACTAGAGACAGTTGGCCGAGGGCGTGAGAAAGGGCAGGGAGGTTGATGCCTCAGTAGATACTCGTGGATCCAGCCAACGCCCTCCAGATAAAGCTCGAGTCCTTGACATGGTTTGTAACGCCTCCAGGGTCCATCCGTTCATTCACTGACCAACCAGCACATGCGTTGAACTCCCACTGTGTGCCAGGCGCCATTCTAGCTCTGCAGACATGGTGGTGACACAGACGTGAGCACCGACAATCACAGGAACCTGCTCTGTGGAGCTTCCGTGCTGGTGCGTGGGGCACAACTGACACAAGCCAGTAAGTAGAAAATGTGTCAGGTAGTGCTGAGTGCTGGGAAGAAACGCAGAGCAGGGCCTGACCCACATCTCGCCCCTCCCACACCCCTCCCAGGCGAGGCTCCAGCCCTGCTGAAGCTTTTTTCTGGTTCTTAAACCACAGGCTCCCCCTGGCCTCTGGTCTTCATCCACCCTGTTAGCTCTGCCCAAAGTTCTCTTCCTCCCACCAAACTCCTACTCAGGCCTCAGCTTCTATGTCCGCTCCTCAGAGCCCTTGCCTGATCCCACAGAACTGGCCAAGTCTCCCGGAGGTGGGTTCTGCAGACCTCCTCTCCCCACTGTAGACTTTGTGACACTGGACTGTAAGATCCTTGAGGACAGGAACCAAGCCTGTCTCATCCTCAGCACTATCCCCAGGGTCTGGCACAGCACATCGCACATGATAGACGTTCAATAGATAAATAATAAATAAATGTTGAAAGAATGGTGGGGAGACAGGCCAGACAGCCCCGGGCCCCAAAGCGCGTGTGTCTGGGGAATTTGGCCCTGGGTGCGGAGGAGTTGCTGTTTTAGTTGTTCCTGGTTTTTAGCATATCATGTTGCCATATGTGTCAGGCAGATGGTGGGGGCCTTGCTCAGCACCAGTCCCCCAGGGGAGTCTGTAGTCCCCTGGGGGGGGGGGGTGGGAAGTGGCTGGGGACAACTGTGACATCTCCACCTTGGAAGCTCTTCCTACATCTGTCAGCAGCTGCACGCCCCAGACCCTTGGTGGGCACATGGGGGTGTGTGGGCACAAACCAACATTCCTTTGCCTCCCTCAGGGCCCTTCCAACTTCCCACCGCATGGGAGCATCTGCTGGCTCCTGTCTGCCCAACATGGAGGGAGGCTGCAGAGGGCTGTTCTCCCTGGAGGGGTGCAGTGGCCCCTCAACTCCTACTTCTCTGTCACGGAGATGAAGTGCGCATGGCCCAGAAACACACAAAACGCTGGATTTTGTGGAATTATTTCCCCATGTGCTTTGAATGTGATGGTCTGACGTTCTGAGAACTTACAACGTTAGTTCAACATGGCCTTGGCTCTAGGCTTGCTCTGAGCTTTTAAGCCTAATCTGGGGGAGGGCACAAAACATGGCTTCAAAGACCCCCAGCGTTGCCACTCCCTGACTGCGTGCCATGGCTCGTCATTTAACTTCTCTGTAGCTCCGTTTCATCATCTGTGCAAGGGTGACAGCCGGTGAGAGGTGGCCAGATCTGACCTGCAGAGACCCAGCGCACAGGCTGACTGGAGAGGGGGTCATGATAAATGACAAGACATCAAGATTGTCATCGGCTGTTGCTGTCATAAGATCCACGGCAGTCATCTGGTCACCCAGAACTGAGCGGGCGGGCTGGGGCCCACTCTCTCTGAAGTCACTCTGGCTCACACCTTCCCCAGGAAGATGAGAGAAACAAATGCGGGGCAGCAGCCTTCCCACTGGTTTTACTGACTCAGAGGCTCCACCGACAGGGAGGGAGGAGGGCGGGGTGGGGGTTGGCCGGCTGAGGCAGGGCAGGAAGGCGGCCCACATGATCATGCTGTGGCTGGTGAGGGTGGCGTGAGGTTGGGTCCTCAATGACTGGGCACCTGATGGTGGCTTGAGTAGCCTTTGGGGACATCCCCATCATGGCACAAAGCTGGGCCCTGACCGCAAGGGATGCTCTCAGTCCCTTCTGTCTGTGGCTAAGAGGTGGCAGAGCTTCTCTTTTCATGCCCCAGAAGCCCCCAACTCAGCCTCTGAAACTTGGCAGAAACCCCTCTATTTCCCCCAGACCCGTCTCCCCAAGACCCCACGGTTATGGCAGGACACCAGAGGGACCCAGGAGCCCTGGGCCTGCAGTGCCCAAGGTGAGGAGTCCTTTCTCTCGGCCAGTCAGGGCTGGGCACCTGTGGGATCTCAGCTGGTGGAGAAGGGGAGAAGAGGGCAGAATTTTCCAGGTCTCAGATCTGGTGGGGGTCCTGCCTGTCCCCTGGGTCCTGCCTGTCCCCAGGATACAGAAAACCCCAGGCCAGAGGGGACCCAGCTGCCCATCCTTCTCATTGCCAGTACATTCTAGCAAACGTGCCCCGGCTCCTCCTGCAGAAGTCTCTGCCAGGAGAGGGTGAAGCAGCCCGAGTGAATGCCCTCCCTGTCCGTGTGGGGCTGGTGCCAGCTGCGTGTGGCAGAGCACTGGACACGGAGCCTCGTTGGTTGATAACGGCCCTGCCCAGAGTCCTTGCTGGAGTAGGGCCCTGCAGGCCTGGAAACCACTCAGGCCCTTCCAGAAATCCTTGGGTGGCAACCCTGGGGACTGTGCATGACACAACGTGGGGACAGAGCGGGATGGGGTGTTGCCCAAACCTCCACCCCTCTCCTCCTTCAGGGGTAGGACCTGCTCACGTCCAGCCTCTGGGCCCTGTTGCCCAGACCTTTTCTCGGTCTCCCCGCCTGGCCATGTGCACACCCCACCCACCACCGGGACCCTGCGTGGCCTGCTTTTCCCAAGCCTGCTGACCAGGGCCGGGTGGGCTTGTGGGTCTTCTTTCTGTTGTGGGCCTTCTTGAAGGGCAGGTCCTGATCCTCCCTGTGGGCCCAGCTGGCGTTGGGGGGAATCTGTGTCTTCTCTGGGTCCATGACGTGGGTTCCATGGTGGCCCCCAAAAGATCTGTCCACCCAGAACCTCAGAATGTGACTTATTTGGAATATGGGCCTCTGCAGAGGTAATTAAGGTGAGGCCGTGGAGGTGAGACCATCCTGGATTAGGGAGGGCCTTAAATCCAATAATGGGTGTCCTTACAAGAGGTGGAGAAGGAGATGGTGATGTGACAGCAGAGGCAGGCAGGTCCCCTGGATCTACAAGCCAAGAAATGCACGGGACTGCCGGCAGCCACCAGAAGCAAGGAGGGCGCATGGGATGGAGCCTCCTGAGAGCCTGCAGGAGGAACTAGCCCTGCCAACAGCTTGATCTTGGACTTCCAGCCTCCAGAACTAGAGGCTACAATAAGTTTCAGTTGCTTTAAGCCACCCTGTTTGTGGTTGTTTACTGTGGCAGTTCTGGGAAACAAACATAGTTCAGGGGTTGATTGTTGATGAAAAAGGCACAGCCCCACACGCTGTCCTGGCCCGAGTGATGGCTATCTAGCTCACGGTCAAGTCCACAGTTTGGTTCTTGGCTTCAGCTGGGAATTAATTTTGGGGGGAAAAGAGAAACCTGTCATGGGCAAAATTCTGTCCCACTATTCAACGTTACACATTGAAGCCCTGACCCCCAGTACCTCAGCGTGGGACTGTATTTAGAGAGAGTCTTTAAAGAGATAGTTACATTAAAATGAGTTATTCGGGGGGGCCCTAATCCATTATGACTAGTGTCGTGGGATTTGTAAAAAGGGGAAATTTGGACACAGATGTGTGTGCATACAGAAGAAAGATCATTTGGGGACACGGGGAGAAGATGCCATCTGCAAGCCAAGGAGAGAGGCCTCAGAAAAAACCCAGCCTTGCTCACACCTTTATCTTGCATGTCTAGCCTCCAGAAGTATGAGAAAATTAATTTCTGTTGTTTACAGCACCCAGTCTGGGCACTTTGCTATGGCAGCCCGAGCAGACTCATACATTCATGGTGCCAGAACGTTTCTTGTTGGGCTTGAGGAGGTGGAAGGGAGGTGGGGAGGGAGCCTGTGCCAGGCCCCACTCCAGGGATCCCTGAACTTCAAAGCTGCCCCGGCCTGGACCTCAGTTTTTCCACCTGTAAGGTGGAATGTTTTCCCAGCCAAACCAACCTCTCGTGATGACACATGGGGGACACCTCTCTCATCACAGGAGATGAGAGAGGTGGCAGCAGGCGGCCCCCTCAACCTCATACCTGCCTCTGTCCCTGGTCCCCAGCAAGCTGGGACTCAGCCTCACAGCTCTCAGTGTCTGGCCACTCCAGTGTCTGGAGTATTTTATAATCCTGGAGATTCATCTGTCCCAAGAGTTTATTAAATCCAGCAGCCCATGACTTGCAGACATCACTTACGATTATAACAAGGAAAATTTAGACAGTGCTTTTTGTGTGCCAGGTTCTATTCTAGAAGAGCTCTAATCTCTTAACTCTTTGAGTCCTCAAAACCACCGTATAAGGGAAGGTTATTATCCCCATTTTACAGATGGGGAAATTGAGGCATAGAGAGATTGTGACCAGCCTGAGGCCACACAGCTAGCAAGCGACCAACCTGGGATTTGAACTCAGACCACTCTGAACTCCAGAGTCCATGCTTCTAAGCTGTACCCTGTGCCCCTCAGTGACATCTATCCTTGTATTTCGTTCTTCCTGGGGCGGGCTTTGGGTGGACTCCTGTTTTCCTTGGGAGGCAGCTCAGCAGGGAGCGATGCCTGGGCTTGGGATGAGCAAGACCCTGTGTGGTCCCTGTACCCTGTAACCCCTGCTCTGAGCCTTGCCTTCCTCCCCTGGCTGCTGTGAAGCTGGGGGGGAGGGGTCTTTAATGCTTTGCTGACCACACACTCTGGCACACTTACACGCATGCACACCCTCTCTCACACATGCCCTCACACATTTGCACACACACAACCTTGAGCACACAGATCCTCACAGAACTAGAGGCTAGAATAAGTTTCTTACACACATACACCCTGTGTGCACACATCCTCACACACACGTGTGTGCACACATAATTTGAAGGGCACAAGCCCTCTCGTGCTCACACACGTGTGTGCTTATACACACCCACATATATACCCTGCACACACTGACGTGCACACAGGCTCACACACTTGTGAGCACACAGCCTGGAGCTCACACACGCATGTGTACACATCCATGCTCTTGCACGCCCTCACACACCCCCTCCCTCACACACACCTCCTCGCATGTGTGCACATGCGTACACACGTACACACACACGTGCAGCAGAAGGCCTCGTCGCTGTCACTGTGGCCCTAGAGCGTAGTCATTTAACTACCTGCGGCTGCGTTTCTTTCATGGAAGCCAACGTTTGGCTTTTCTTTAGCTGAGAACTTCTCACTCAGTTTCTCTCAGTTTTGCTTTTCATTTTGACTGGCACGGATTTTTTTTCAGCCTCCTGTGGTTTTGACAGTGCCAGCGGCTGCAGCTCAAAATCCAAACGTCCCGGGTCACTGCCTGCCTCTCTGATCTGTTCACTCGGGCTGGGCGAGGCCAGATAATAACCACCCTCTAAGGTAAGGGCTCCCCTGCTTGTCAGCCCGGCAGCTGCCCAGCGGCTTGTGAGCTGGAAGGTAGAGGGGAGGGACGTGTAAGTGAACGTGAGTCTGTCACCTGGGAGTTTCTGTGAGCGATTTAAGAAGTGCCGGGGCAGGATTCTGATGTGATCGCTGAGAGCCCCGCAGGGGTGGGGAGTCAACAGCTGGTTCCAAAGCCTCCCTGGGGATACTGACACCTGGGTGCTCCAGGTGTGTTGCCCCTCCCCCAGCCATCGGTTTTGGGGGTCTCCAAGCTGGTGTTTTCACCCCCTTCCTACAGCTGTGTGGGGTCCTTCAGACTAAGTTCAAGTCTAGCTTTGCCATTGCCAGCAGAGTGACTTGGCCGGATGCGCCATCCCCGCCTGAGGAAAGGAGGGCTGGCGCAGGAGATGCGGGTCCTGAGGTGGTTAGGTGTGAAAGTCTTAGAACAGTCCCCAGGATGAAGCAGATTCTGCCTGCTTACAGACCTTCCAGACACAAATCCCACGACACCTGTCTTCCTTTCCAAGATCTCTAGAGTTGGGGCTGGGCACAGAGGAGTGTGTTATTCAATGGAATAGCAGGAAATTGTACTTTTTTCTATGTGACTTTGGACAAGTCACCTCTGAACTCAATTTCATATCTATAAAGTGGCTTTTCTAATACCTATTCGTGGGATATGGGGGGAATAAATGAGTTCACGTGGATAAGAGCTGTTATGGACTGAATTGTATCCCCCCAAAATTCACACATTGTAGCCCTAACCACCAATGTGACTATATTTAGAGATAGGGCCTTTAAAGAGGTAATGAAGGTTAAATGAGGTCATCAGGGTGGGGCCCTAATCCAATAGGATTGTCATCCTTATAAGAAGAAAGAACACCAGGGATACACACACACAGAGAAAAGGCCATGTGAAGACACAGCAAGAAGGTGGCCATGTCCAAGTCAAGGAGAGGGGCCCCAGGAGAAACCAAACCTGCCAATACCTTGATCTTGGACTTCCAGCCTTCAGAACTGTGAGAAAATAAATTTCTGTTGCTTAAGCCCCCTAGTCTGTGGCATTTTGTTACACAGCCCTAGCAGACTAATACAAGGGCTACTATTGCAATAACTGGCATGCACATAGTAACTGCTCAATAAATGGTAGTCACTATTATTGTTTGCATTGCAAACAGCCTTGGAAGCTAGAGGGAGTGTTTCTCACTGACTCAGAGAACAGATTTATTCACCTTCCAGGATAGTAAGGTCTCCCTCCCCTCCTCTACGGAGATTGCCATTCCAGTGTAATAAAGATGATGTCTTCTCAGGACAAAGGTTGAACAGGTTTGCCAGCAGACCCTTATGACATCAGGGGTCTCCTGAAATGTGTGCTCAGCACTCATCTGGGCTGGCTCCACATCACCCTAGCTGAAGGGACTTCAAGGCCAAGGGGGACCAATGGGAAGCAAAGCTCCTGCTGCCTGCTGTGCCGCAGGTAATAAACCAATAAACCGTTTAAATCCATTTGGGTTCATTGTCTTCTTAGCAACTGTATCCCTGGAAGTGTGGCAAGCCTAACAACGTCTTACAATTTGTTATAATTATTAACTCAGGATGGCTATTTTCATTAATCCAATAAACACTCACTGTGCCAAGCCCTGGTACTAAAGCATTGAAGAAATTAGGCACAATTCCCTGCCCTCAGGGAGCTTGCCTTCTCAAGTCCAGAGACTGGAGGGGCTGCGCGAGCCAGGAGCGAATATAGTCAGACTCAGTCTGAGCTCTGGCACCTGAGGCTCAGGAAACCTGGGGGTCTGCAGGGAGAACGGGGGCCTGGGCCCTGACCACATGGCCACATATTTAGAACAGATCCCTGTCTTTGTAGTAGTTGGGTAATGAGCGTTTGAAAGCTTCCTGTGTGCTCAGTACTGGCTCTAGCCTTTAGCATCTCTTTTAATCTTTGCACAACCTTGTGAAGTGGCTGCCCAAATGTTATCCCCATTTGACGGATGAGAAAACCAAGGCCCAGCGAGGTTAACCAGCTGGCTCCAAGTGGTTTAGCTGCGGCGGTGACAGAGGTGGGATTTGAACCCAGCTCCGTCTGACTTTACCAAATGCCTTTTTCCCCCAGCAACACCTGGATACCTCCAATTACGTTTTATCAGTAAAAGGCTTTTTAAAAACCTGAAGCACGGATCACGTGAAAAAGGGTTTCTGCATGCTATTTTAATCTGAGTCCGAGGAAGGCGACGGGAGCAACTGCTGCAAGGCGATGCTGCCCTGCCACCCGGGGCCCTGCAGGGGTGCACTCCCGGCACAGGGCCCCCCAGGCGGGCGGGCGCTGAGTTCTGCCTGACCTGGTCATTCTGAAATCAGGGGCCCCTCCCAGGACGGTGCAGGCCGAGGAGAGCAGCGAGGCAGCCTCAGAACCCGGGCTCGGGATGACTCATTGCGGGTATTTATGACCCTATTACCCGGCTCCGTTTCTCGGTCTGATTGGGCTGCTCGGGGCGAGCCTCCCTGCTCAGTGCTGAGTAAGCGGCCTGGACCGGCCCTGCCACCTCTGGCCTCATCTGGAGCTCTGCCCTCGCCTCAGCAACACTCGGCCCCTGGGGCTGCTGGAAGTTCCCCCCAAGTGCCCTCAGCGATCTCTTCCCAGCAGCCCCGCCGCTGCCTGTTCTTGCCCTTTCTCCCCAGCTGCTCCTTCCTTCGGGCCTCAGCTGAGATGCCACCTCCTCCGGGAAGCCTCCCTGACCACGCGTCCACCCCCACCGCGCCGCTCCTGTGGCTCTGCCCGCCCTCAGCAGTTGCCCCCTCACCCCCAAGGAAGGGGGTGCTGCCCTTCCAGTTTCCCAAGCCAGACCCCCTCCGCGGTGCCAGTCCGTCAGCAAATCCTATCGATTCCTCCTCCGGGTTCATCCCGAATCCCGCCCCCTGCCCCACTGCTCCCTCTGGTCTGTGCCTCCATCCCTCCACCCCCCACTCCGTCCTTGCCCTCTTCCCCTGGGCCATCTCTTTTCCACACGGCAGCCGAGGGACCCCAGGACAACCCAAGTCAGGCCATGCTTCTCCCCCGCTCAGAACTCCCCAGTGGCTCCCATCTCTCTGAGAGCAAAAGCCCAAGTCCTCACAGCAGACAGGCCCTGCATGACCTCCCTGCTCCTCTGACCGCCTGGCCTGGCTCACTCCCACCCACCTCAGGGCCTTTGCACTGGCCGTTCCGGCAGCCAGAATGCTCTCCCCCTCCTGTCTGCCTGGCCCCTCTCTCCTCCATGTCTTTGCTCAAAAGTCACTTTCTTAGTGAGGCCTTTCCCGACATTTTATATCATATTTACGTTTGTGCCCCTCCACCTCGGACACCCCACCCCCTCCCTTCCCTTATTTCTCTCTATAGCACTCCCCCCTCTTAATATGTCATGGAGTCTACTCTTTTACTGTATTCGTTTTCTGTCTTCCCCTCTGTAGGATGGAAACGCTACAAAGGCTCGGAGTTTTGACTGTTTTGTTCACTGATGTATCCCCAGCACCTCTCCGGGGCCTGGGACCCATGTGCCTGTAGTAAGTGTTTGTTGAATGAATGACGGTCCATGGCATTTGCCCCTTAAACAAGCAGGGATGTGTTCCTTTTATCCAAACATTCTTGCTACTGCAGGCATGTTAGATGCTGCAGCAAAAGTAGGTCCCAGAGGAGGCAGGCCTCGCAGGGGTCCAGGTTTTGCTGGGCACCAAGCTCTCCTTGAATGTCATGCAGACCCGGATGGTCCAGCTCTGGCCCCTGGAAGAAGGGGCCCCAGGGGTCAGCACCTGCCTGTATCTGTAGGTGCTACCAACAGGTTCTTTATTTGCTCGGTTCGATGGCTCCTGCAGAGCTGGAAGGCCATGGCTCAGAAGGGTCAGTCCAGGGAGGACTGCAGGGTCCTCCCAGCTGCAGGGTCAGTCCAGCCAGGGCAGTGGCTGCTCTCACCACTGACAAGCACGAGGGTGGGACCCTAGCGAGTGGCCCGACTCAGCCTCAAGGAAACACAAGGTGGGCTGCTTCCTTGGTGACATTGTCTGGAGTCACTCGAAATGTAAGTGTCAGCCCAGAACACACAGGCCCCCAGGAGGTGGGTGTAGGACAGACAACACACCCTGTTTCTTATCTTTGCCAAGGCATTCATTTCTGCAATATCTCCTTGGGCAGACCACAGGACTGTTTTCACGTAGGCAGAAGATAAGGGGCCCAGGCATTTGAGATGACAGGTGCTGAATCTGGGAGGTGATTGTGCACTGGCACAGATGTGTGCACATATGCCTGTGTGCATGCGGCATCGAAACAGGCCGGCTGATGCTCCCCAAGCCCCGACATTCCATCAGCGTCTACAGCCCCACAGCCCCTGCCACCTGCCTCCCTTACCAGAGTCTGAAGCTCTGGGGTCAAGGCTTTGCTCCTCTCCTGGAGAAGGCAGTGGTCCAAAGCAGCAAATAAGCACAATATAGTAGGTGGGGGCAGAGGGGCCGGGTGGCAGATCAGGGGCCTGGGGTCTGGGGGCTGTCCTTGCACTAACTTGCTGCATGACCCTGGCCTCAGAGTCAGTGTAACTCGGGTGGGGGTGGGGTTGTCGGATGGGCCCACCCCACTTCAGCTCTCTCTGGGCCAGCTTCTGATGCGAACTCGGTAAATCAGCATGAGTCGCTGGGGTTATGGCGGAGAACTGTTGGGTTTTTCTCAGCCCAGACCACAGTCCCAGCCTCCGGGGGGCCCCAGGAGTCTCCAGATCTAGCTGAGGTCTCAGGTGGGGCCGTGCCATGGTTTCCCCACATCTCCGGGATTTCAGGCTGGGAGCCCCAGGCCAGACCAGGCCGCAGGGCCGTCTGCCAGGGCCGCCTGCCTCCCATTTGGAGGGAGAGAAGGTCCTGACTGTGGGGCGGACCCTCACCCAGCTGCGCAGAGGGGCTGACCAGGCAAATCCCAGAGGGATTTTCTGAATGAACTCTGAGCAGCGATGGGTGGCTCCTGCCAGGAACAGGGTCCCTCCTGGCCGGGCACACGGCCTATCTTCCGCTTGCGAGGACAGCGTGGATGGTGGCGCGGCCGGAGGACAGCATGGCTCTGTTCTGGGTTTCACTTTCAGAGCAGCGTCTGCCCTTCTCATCTGCGCTCAGCAGCCCTGGAGGGAGCCCGGGAAGGCAAATCTGGCGTCCCCCATGCCCCCTAGGGCCCCTGTCTGTCCAAAAAATACCCATGAAGCCAAGCCCTGCTCACATTATGGACAAGACAGATGCAGTCCCTGCTCCTACAAGCTCCCATCCTGGTGGGGGAAGTTGGGCTATAGGCAAATAAATGATTCCAGGTCATGGTTCGTCCCTTGAAGGGAATGGACAGGGTGATATGGCAGAGAGTGGCACCATCAGATTGGGCAGTCAGGGAAGGCCTCTCTGAGGAGGTTTCATCTGAACCAAGACCTGAAGGGGGGGAATGGGTAGCATTTTTAAAATCTGCTTTTTTATAGCTTTATTGAGGTATAATTAGCATACGATGTTCTTGACCTATTTAAAGTACACAATTTTGTAAGTTTTGGCATGTGTATATATCCATCACTACAACCAAGATGATGAGTATATCTGTCACCCCAAAAGTTTTCTCGAGGGGCAGCATTTTGAAGAGCTGGGGGAACATGGTTTCAGGCAGCGTGACCAGCAAGTGCAAAGGCCCTGTGGCAAGGACAAGCTTGGTGGTGCCAGGAGCAGAAAGAAGGCCAGTGGGGAATGGGACAGGAGCTAAGGACAGGGGTGGCTGGTGCCCCACCTGGGGCCTTGTTGGCCGAGGCGATACACTCAGGTCTGAATGTAAGTACTTCCTCGACACCCTCCGGGCTGGTGAGGGAGCAGATGCACTATCCTTGACCCCCAGAATCCTCTGGGCCTGTTCTCCACCAAGGCTCTTCTGAGAAACTAGTCCATATAGGGAGGGTGGTAACACCTGCCAGTGACTTAGTAAGTGGTTTCCCCAGAAATGATTTACATTTTAACTGGGACCTTCAACACATTGACCCCGAGGCATGACTGATGGTGGAATTTCAAGGCTGAGGAGTCTTGATGGAGCCTTAATCAACTCTTCCTTGGGCCTTTATGTTCTCAGCCTTCATGAAAGCAGGTGTGGTGGCTTCTCGAAAATTCTGAGTAGTAAATTGTGATTTGAGGACAGGGGTGCCTTTGGCCCCCTCATATACTCCAGAGCCAGGTCTCGGGAGCCTCCCCAGAGACCCGGCCCACGCGGGGCAGGAGGGTGGATAATAGGAAATACAAGGCCAATCTCCTTAGAGCACATTCCCTTACAACAGACAGTCCTGGGGAGCAGAGAGTAGGTTTTAGGGAAACCAAGGAATGTGGCTGCTCCTTGGCCTTTGGGATAACAGAATTTGGGGCTGCAAGTTATGGCAAGGGCAACCACCACCCTGGAGAGGGCAGAGGCTGGACTCACAGACCTGGGTTTGAACCTAGAACTTACTAAATGAATGGCTTGGGCGAGTTACTTCTCTGAGCATCCGTTTTCCCTCGAAGTTTTAATCTCAGACCTCCCTGCGTGGTTACGCCTGTGGGTACACTCTCCTCACCTGCACCTGTGATCACGCTTGTGCTGCCATGGGTTCTGTTTCCTTCTTACACTTGGTGCGTCTGATTCCGTGATTAACATTGGACTAGGCTTGGTTTCCTGAGAGTCTAAATGACTTACCTCCATTCACAACGGTCCTGCTGGGCAGGAAGGTCTGGGGGAGACAGGACTCCTTGACAAGGAGCCTCAGCCCCTGGGGTCATCCCCGCCAAGCTGTGGGCCTTGGCCAAGTCTCTTTCCCTCTCTGGCCTTAGCTTCTTCCTTCGTCTCTCTGGGAGGTGGAAGGAAATACTGGAAATTGAAAAACCCACCTCCTGGGCCCAGGAGTGCGTTAGGTTAACAGCCACGAGACCGAGGCTGAGGATTAGGTGAGAGGGGCCTAAACGGAGGCTGGCTGTCGCTGAGGGAGGGGCTTGGGGGACAGATGCCCCCTCTTGGGGCTCAGACTGAGAGAGCATGGCCCCCCATGGTGCTGTTCTAATCAACCTGTTCAATGTTCACTACAACCCTTTGCAGTAGATACTATTGTTCCCATATTATGGATGACAAAATGGAGGCTCAGAGACTAACTTGCCCAAGTCACACAGCTAGTAAGTAGCAGAGACAGGATTTGACCCAGGCTGTCTGGTTCCAGGGTCTATGGCAGCCGATAGGACAGAGCTAGAAGTCCCCTGCAGGAGACCTCAGGCCCAGAGGGACCCAGGTCTCCCATCCTTACTCTCTCTGGAGCACAACAAGGAGACTTTTAAGCAAATCATTGACTCCCAGGCCCCCATTTTACCGATGAAGGCGCTGAGGCCCAGAGAGGGGAAGTCACGTGGTTAAATGCCGACCTGCGCTCAGACCCAGGCCCCTGGCTCTCCAGCTAGTCTTTCCACCCCTAGAGTTCCACCTAGCACGCTGGAGGCAAGACTGAGCCCAAAGCTGGGTGCCAGAGTCCTGGAAAGTGTCTCCACAGGGACTGTGCGACCAGTAGCCTGGCCTGTGCTGAGGTAAGAGGCGGTCACCCACCTGACATCACCTGAGGGGCCGGGAAAGACCCCAGACCCCCAAGCTTCTCTCCTGTGGGCCCACCACAGTTTCTGAAACTCCTGCATGAGTCACCCCCGGGCTGGACAGTGAATGTCATGGCAATGGGTTCCCTGGAAAGGGGAACCCCAGGCCATGAGCATTTTAGCTGTGGTTGAGAATGGTAGGTGCGAGGCCTGGGGACACAGTTGTGGGGTGGGGGTGGAGACAAAGAGGATCGGAGCCTTTTACGTTTCTTGCCTAGAAAGCTTCCCATAGAAAGCTCATTTCAAAGAGCTTATGTCCAGGTTTTATTCAGGGCCCATTGCAACCCTGGGAGACCTGCCTGGTAGTGTTAAAATGCACATCTGGCAGAGCAGGAAATTGACACCTGCGGTGATCCCTGCCCTGGTATCCCTGGTATTCACACATTTGTGCAGTCACCTCCCAAATTAAGGAGAGCCTGTCTGTGTAACCAATAGAATATTGTGGAAATGACAAAGTGTGGCTTCTGAAGCTAGGTCATAAGAGACATTGGGGCTTCTGTCTTGCTCACTCGGGATCACTTGCTCTGGAGGAAGCCAGCTGCCATGTTGTGAGGACCCTCAAGCAGCCCTGTGGGACTGAAGCTGGAGCCCACAGCCATGGGAGTGGCTCATCTTGGAAGCAGATCCCCCTCCAGCCCCAGTCAAGCCTTCAGATGACTGCAGCCCTGGCCAACGTCTTGACTGCAATCTCATGAGGGACCCTGAGCCAGAATCATCCTGTCAAGTCTCTCCTGAGTTGCTGACACACAGAAACAGTGCGATATGATGTTTATTGTAGTTTTAAGCCACTAAGTTTTGAGGCACATGGCAATGGATAATAATACACTCAGAGAGGAGAAATGACTTCCCACAGTCACAGGGCCAGACCAGGACTCCTGCATCAGTGCTCTTTCTCCTGGGGAAAGCAAGGGTGAGAGAGGCCTAGGGAGGGAAGAGAAGGCAGCAGAGGCTTGAAAGTCAGACAGAGCTGGAGCCAAATCCCAGCTCTGCCACTCTCAGGCTGTGTGACCTCAGGCAAGTTACTTAACAACTCTGAGCCTCAGTTTGTTCAACTATAAAGTGGGGATAGCAATACTGACTTGAAATCTTGGTGCTAGGATTAGATGTCTGGCCAAGGGCCTGGTATACAGCAGGTGCTCAACGAATGACACTGTTAATATTACTGTGGAGTGTCTCCAAGAGCAAGCCTGAGGGCCTCACAGCCTTCCCTCCCACCCATGAGAAGGGGCACATCAGTCCCAGTTCTGGGGAGCTGGTGCCCCTGTGCTGAGTTTCCAACCAGGCTCGGCAGTGGGTGCTTGGTCTGCTTGGTCCCTGGGTGCCCTAGTTGTTGGGTGTGCATTGCTGGGGTTCACCCAGGCAGCTGGGAACCCCTCATGTTTGCCCCCAATTCCAAGGCATGAACTGCCCACTCCCTGGCCCTCAGCCACCACTTCTCAGGGGCTTGAGCTGAGTCACCAGGATCCATAGTGCCCTGGGCTTCAAGAGAGCAGCGTGGTCTGGGGCTTGACTTGCAGGCAGCCTGCCATGAGTCCTGCTGACTGGGGCCTGGCTGTGGCCGAGGGTGACCCAGACAAGCCCCCTAGGAGTCCTGCTTCCATTAAGGCTCCCAAGAAAGGGACTCAGAAAAGCACCTGGACCCATCAGAGAAGAAAGATCCAGGCCCCTTTGGATCTTTTTTAGCCTCCTATCTGCCTGCTGCTGCCTATACCAGAAAGAATCCCTTTCTCGGCCGAGGGTATTTTGGGGCCATTTGGGGCTGGAGTTCCCAGTGGTTGGGGAAGTCCCTGAACTTCCTGAATCAAGCTGGGACCTGTATCTTGCTTGGCATCCCTTTGTTGACACAAATTCCCAGTTCCCTTTGGAGGGCTTCCTGCCGAACCCAGGCTTCCTCTCCTGTCCTCTGAGAAGCTGGCCAAGATGAGACCGTGCAGGCAAGGGCTGCCTACCGCCCCATGCAGGCCTTGGGGCTTGGCTTCCACGGCCTGCTCTGGAGATCCCACAACAGGGCCTGCTGCTGTTCTTCTCATGGAGCCTAGGGACTTCCCCTCCCACACTTCAAAGCACTTTCACATGCATTAGGGGTTCATGCACCGCCTGAAACCTGCCCATGGTGCGCAGGGGCTCTGTCCACTGCCTGATCTTAAGAGTCCCACAGGGGTGGCCATTGTCCTCAGCTGCTGCCAGCCCAACTCCCCCTGGCCACAGGATGTGCCCTTCCCTCCAGCTGTCCGATCTGTTCACTCGTAACCTTGTGCCAGCTATTGTCCTAGGCGCCCCAGGGGCAGCCCAGTTCTCCAGGAGCCCACAGTTTCCTGGAGCAGATGGATACACAACCCAGTCATTACAGTTATGACACAATGAGATCAGTTCTAGAATTGCGGTACAAAAAAACGACAGAAACCATCTTTTGACTGGGAAGATGGCTGGGGGGAGGGGCCGGTGCCAGGAAAGCAACAAAGGGGAGGTGGCGTTGGAGCAAGTTAGGAAGATAAATAGGCATCTGTCTGCATGTGTTCCAGGTGGAGGACCAGTGTGAGCCAAGCACGCAGGGTGAGAAAGCCGGCATGTTTGGCTGCAGCATAGGTCAGGGAAGAAGAGAAAAGGTAAGCAGGAGAAGTTGGTCCCAGCCAGGCTATGAACGGTGTTGAGCACCATTGCATTTGAGGGACCCTGGCTGAATGGATTCACTGTTCTGTGCCTCAGTTCCTCCCCTGCAGAATGGGTACAAAAGTAGGATCTTCTTCATGAGGTTTCCCTGAGGATTCAAGGAACCAATGCCTGAAAACTCTTAGCACAAAATAAGCACTCAAGCTATTATTATGCCCATGAAATAAATACTAGAATTTTCTGGGTGATGCAGACCCTCTCCCCAAAGACACTGTACCTCTCTGCAAGGGTTCTATGCAGAGGAGTGGCTTGGTAAGCCCTGGGAGGGGAAGGATGTGAGGGGAAGACAGATTTCCCCAGCATCCCTAGAATTATCATTTTTAATGGGTGTGCAATATTCCATGAAATGGATGTACCACAATTTCCTTAACCATTTCCTGTTGTCACTTTTAGGGTATTTCCAAAATTTATAAATAAGGTTTTAGGAAACATTACTATGTTTATAGTTTTCTTTTTGCAGTTTTCCAGTTGAACTATTTCCTTAGTTTTTCTTCACTGGGGTGAAATTATTGAGCCACCCACAAGCAGTAAACAATTTTTTCTTAAGAGGGTTGTAACATTTACCAGCAGAGTATAAATGAGTATTCCGGTTTCACCACAACTTTGGGGTTAGATTTACCAAAATTGTTTTTATAAAGCAAAAAAAAAAAAACAAAACCCCAAAACAACAAAAAACCAGATGATTTAGTGGTCTAAAAGAGTATCAAAGGTTGCTTTAATTTGCATTTCTTCAATTACTAGAAAGGTTGAACTTATAAAACTTGTAACTGATTTTTATTTGTATTTCTCTGTTGAGGCTGTTCATTTATTTATTTAAAACAGCAGCTCTTCTGCAGTAGAAAGCTCCGGACTGGGAAGCAGATGTCCTGGGTTTCTCCTGCCCTGGTCTGGTTCTGTGACTGTCATGGGCAGATCACTTCCATAATCACTTACTTCATTGTTTAACATAGTCCCAGCCCAAACAGCCCAGGACACTGGGTCTAGCACATCCAGGGGAGAGTCCAGAAGTGGTCTCTTGGGAGGGGGCAGAAGAGGAGCGGTTGTCCCGAGTGGAATCCACCAGCTCAAGGACTGGGGGTGGGGCACTCGGTTGTGGAGACTTTGTTGGGAAGGTCCCGGTGGGAGGTTTCTGCTCCCACCCAATGGGGTCTCCACCAGTTAGGGGCCAGGCACCCTGCAGGACAGACCCAGGTATGGAAGCTGGAGGGTCCTTAGGCCATTCTGGGCTCAGGAAAACAAAGTGCCCATCTTTAATTAGAACACCTAGGACTGCCTGCCTGTTTCTGAGCCTGGGCCTCCATGTCTGAAAAAACAAACAAAAAACAGGCAAAAGAACCCTTGACTTGTGGCCCTCCCAGTGGGTGCTCAATAAATATGTGTGGAATGTACAAAGAAGGGAGCAAAGAGGGAACCCCGGGGATGGGGATGCACTGGAAGGGGAAACCATCCACCTGCAAAGGAGAACCTAATTAGAAGGAGGCGTGCCAGCCCCCTCCTCTAGGCAGAAAACTCTCAGGAGTCAGGAGTCATGGGTCAGGGCAATCAAATGCTCTATACTGTCCATCAGTCCCTCCAATAGTGAGTCTGTCCATCCACCCATCCATCCATCCCTCCATGCATCCATCCATCCACCAATTTATCATCCACCCACTGATTCATTTTACAGCAAATATTTATGAATGGGGTTGGGTGGGTGATGGTTACTTTAGTCTCCTGTCTCCAGCTGTCCCTTCCAAGAATCCTCAGGGCATGGGAAAGGTCCTGTTAATCATAGTTAATCACAGGGGCAGGAAACGGCTCATGTCTCACCCTTTCTTTGGGTGAGTTGGGGTGGGGGCGTTGGGACCTCCTTGGGCCTCCCAGGGGGTCCTGTGAGTCCCCCTCCAGGGCCAGGAGCTGCCTTCCCCTTTCCCTCCCCCACCCAACCCCGCGCCTCCCAGTCGGGCTGGGGCGGGCAGCTAACTCCCTGGGCCGGGACCACTAGTTCCCTCGTCAAATCCGGGGCGGGCCGTTCAAACAACGCAAGGAAGGTGTCTAGTGTGGCTTGTCCTGAGTCGTCTCTGCACGTGCCTGCCCCCTTTTTCTCTTCTCCGCTAGTAGTCGTGTTCCTGGAAACAGTCCTAGTAGTCAGGGAAGAATTAAGGCTGAACGCTTGGGGAAGGAGCAGCCACTTTTGAAGTGACTTGGCAGCGTGCGCTCGGGTGCGGGCGAGGCGGCGGCGGCGGCGGCGGCGGCGGGACTGTGCGGGCGCCCGAGGTCCACCCGCGCGCTCCCCGGGCTGCCCAGGTGCGCGCGGGCCGCCGGCCCAGCCCTCCCCCGGCCCCGGGATGCGCGCCCTGGGCGCCGCGCTGGCCCTGCTGCTCCTGGGGGCGCTGCGAGCCTTCCCACAGGTAAGCGGGCGGCAGGAGCCCGGGCAGGGTGGCGCGCGTGGGGCGCAGGCGAGAACAGGGCCTCTTCTCACCTTACTCCCCGCCCAGCTGGTGTGAGGGGGCGCAGGCGACAAGCAGGGGGCACCGGAACATGCAAGCATCCACAGGTGGGAGGTTGGGGGCGCCTCCTCCGCGCCCTCGCACATCCCTGGGACTGATTCATTCATTCCGCGTTCACTGAACCGAGGGCACTGCGGGGCACCAGAGGCCAGAGACGCGCTGTTTGTCCTCCTGCCTGCGGGCCTGCGGGGGTCCTGGGCAGGTCAGGTGAGGCCCGTGGGGGCTGTGGGCAGGCCAGGTAGGTCCTCCCTTGGCCAGGGGAGGCTGGTCATCTGGGCTCTACGCTGCTGTGTGTGCTAAGCTGGCCACCGGCTGGAGGGTCAGGGAGGGAGGGAGGCAGGGAGAGCTGGGTGTGAGTAAGGAGCAGGGGTAAGGGTGCTGGACCAGCACATCAGCTTCCCCCACCCATGTCCGGTGGTGTGGATTAAGTGCTCTGGAGCTCGAGGTGGGCATTTGGCCCTGGAAAAAGGTCAGCAGTGGGGCTGATGTCTGTGATGGGAAGCCCCAGAACTGAGTTTGGGGACGGCTTTAGGAAAACGGAACACTTACCGGTGGCCAGCACCAAACTAGTCCCTGGGGGGAGAACTCGGATTAATCAGATGTGGTGTATGGCATCAGCGCCAAGCCCAGGGCTGCAGGAGAGGGAGAGGCTCTCGGCTAACTTAATACCCTAGTGGACCTCTGCATAGAACAACATAGATACAGAGGGAAAGGAAGGAACAACAGCTGTCTGCGGGGGAGAAGAAGGGCCCAGCCCCCCTTCAATCCTATGGAAAGAGGGGGGTCCATGCTATGGAGTCCTACTCATCTGAGCCGGAGCAGGGGGAGGAGAGAGGTGGAGTGGGCTTCAGGCAGAAGAGGGATGATGGAGAAGAGGGAAAAGCAGATGCCCCCTCCCGTCCCCAGTGGGGCAGTGGGAGACATCCCCACCCCCAGCAGAGCGAAGAGGGGTGCAAGGCCCTGGCGAGAGACCTTCCCCCAGCTTTATCCTTCATCTGGGGGAAGGCAAGAATTTGGGGTGCCAAGGTCTCGGGGAGATAAAGGGAATGAAGGAACGTGTGAGGGGCTTAGGGGGCTTTGCTGGTGTTTAGTGGCAGAAGCTCATGTGCTTCCTAACTGTGGAGTGAAACCCCTTTTTAAATAAAAAAATACTGTGTATTTAATTACACCAGGAATATTTGAATATATTCTCAAACCAAAAACTGTAAATGCTACAGGTGAAGGCAAGTCTTTTGACACTTCCTCATCCTGATTCTGTGGAAGATGTAGCCACAATCACTGATTTGGTGTGTTTCCTTTGCAGACCTTTATAAATGCATGCCCACATTTATATTGTTTTTATAGAAATATGTAGGGTTTCCCATGTACCTACAGTACATATGGTTCTTCCTTTGGCTTTTACAATGTCTACAATATGTCTTGGAGAGCTTTCCACGCTCATGCTTACAGATACTCTGTGTATCTTTTCAAATGCTATTTGGTATTCTACAAAATGGAGTATTCCACAGTTTATTTATTTATGTCCCTGATGGATGGGTGATAAGGTTTCCCACCATTATTTTTTATTTGTTCGCTATCCCGATGTAACCCTGTATGAATGCTCTGGGGAAATGTGCTCCTCTTCCCTGGAGAAGAGACTGTGGTTACAGGGTGAACACGCATTCAGATTAGATACTGCTAAACTGCCTCCCAGGGTAGCTGGACAATTAACCCACATCCTAACCGACTTTGATCTTATCAGATGTTTTATTTTTGTCAATGTGACTAGTGAAAAAGGGCTATATCCTTCTTTTCATTTGTTTATTGCTTTGTTTTTAACAGGTTCAGAAAGTAGTTGTCTTAATTTGCATTTCCCTATCTGGGAGGCTGAGTGTCTCTCTGGGCTCAGGCACAGGGTCATTTCTTGGCTGGAATCAGGATGTCCGTGGGAGCAGGAGAGCCTCCTGCCCTGCACTTACTCCCTCGGGCCTCTCAAGCCTTCTTCCTTCCACCTCTGTTTTCCTTGTAGAGGTTTAGGAAGCCTATTATTAAAACAACAACAAAAAACCAAGTCAAGGCTTGAATTTCCTTGAATTTTAAATCCTTTTTTCATCTCCCTTGGATTCCCCCCACCAGCCATTTTGCAGCTGGTACCCTGAGGCAAAAATGCTTTCCCGCCAGCTGTCATCTTCTGAGAAAGATTTAGCCTCTGAGGCCTCATATCACTGTCTTCCCCAAGAGTGGTTTTTGTAATATGACCCAGGATGACTCTGGTGCAAATCTGCAGGGAAAGGTTTATTCCGCCGCATCTCCATCCTTGTCATCCGGGCACCCTGGGGTGGGATGGGGGTGGGGGAGGCCCAAGCCTCTGTGTGAACTCTGCGGACTCAGAATTCCTCCAACATCATCTTCCTGGCCAGTACTAAGGCTACACCAAGCCTGCCCGCTACATCCACATCCCCCAATTCCAGCCAGATGTAGACGACTCTACTCTAGGTTCTCATGAATGAATCTTAGCTGGGGTGATAGGTAAACTCTATGTGGCGCTCCTCCCCCTTGGGGCTTCCACTTTAAAAGTTTAGCTACTTACCAGGTAGAGTGGCTTGCTGCTGGTAGAATTTCAGGTACTGGCCAGAGGGCAGGAGAGATTTTCTGGTTTTGTTTTGCAAAGGCAACTTCTCCTGGGCTGCTCAAATCCTGCAGGGAGGCAGAATTCCACCTTCCGCACCAGGATGAGGGGACCCTGCCATGAAGGTGTGCAGGGAGGGGCTGGCTGCCTTAATCAAGGCCTCCCTTTCCTGGGGCAGCTCGAGTGCCCTGGGGTGGGGGGGCCACATTACTCAGCTTGAGAACAGTCGGCCGGAAGGAGGGGCGTTTACCGTAAGTTTCTGCTCCTGCTCCCACTCATATCTGATCTAGACTCGTTTCTCAAGTAGATTGTGATTCATCCTTAGGTTCATGTGCACCCTCAGCACCCCCTTCACCTCAGGACAATCAGAAGAAAAACGGGGCCAAGGGACGTCTGTGTCTGGGCTCGGGGAGCTGGGGTGGGGGTTGCTGCACAGATGGTTAGTCTAGCCCAGCCTGGGCTGGCTTGTCTGGCCGTGCCCTGACCCTGGGGGTGGCCCATCTGGGATCATGGTCCCCATTTTCCAGAGGAGGATGTGGAGGCCCAGAGGCAGGGGTGATGGGTCTTGCCCACAGTCCCAGGACTGGTCAGGCCTAAGCCCCAGACCAGACATGCACAATGTCTGAAAAAGGCAACTCTGGGCCACACCAATTCTTCCCCCATGGCATGTTGGGGTGGAGGTGGGGGGGTAGGGATGTGAGGGGCTGGGGAGGGTAGGAGACATGAGTTCTCCCCCCAGGGCATGTTGGGGTGGGGGAGTGGGGATGTGGGGGGCTGGCAGGGTGGGAGACCTCATTCCGGAATCTACAGTTGAAAACCACTGGGCATTCTCAGTGGCCTGGCTGGTAGGGAGGGACTTTTTGTACACCGCTTAGTCCAGTTACTCACCCAGGGCCCAAGTCTTTTGGTGACATTCATCCAAGAATTCATTCATTCACTCACGCATTCACGCATTCATTCAGTAACTCTTAAATGAGCAGCTTCCCCGGGCCAGGCATGCATGGCTCCAGGGACCTTCATTCCAGGCCGTCCCAGGTAATCATTCAGCCTCTGCTTGTATGCCTCCAGTGACAGGGTGCTCACTCCTTCCTGAGGCAGCTCATGAAATCCTGGGTTAGCTCTGCCATTTAGGTCTTCATAATGCACTGAAATCTGGTTCTGGAAGTGAGTCGTCTCCCTCCTCCTCAGCAATGTGAAGACTGTGACCCTGGGTCCCCAAAGTCTCATGGCCAGTCATACCTCGGTCCTCCAACATTTATTCCTTCTGTGGCATGGGCTCAAAGTCCCTCAGCAGCCTGTTCTTACCAATTCATTCATTCCACAAACATTTATCAGGCACCTACCATGTGCCAGGGAGTGCTCTGGAGGCTGCAGGTACGTCCATGCACGGCACAGCCAGGTCTCTGCCTCATGGAACTGACATTCTGCAGTGGGCAACAGAGGGACAGTCAACAGACTGGTGCTAATTGCAATGAGAAGATTAGAACCCACTAGTGTGAGAGATAGGTAAGGCTACCTTAGATGGGGGAAACAGGACAGCCTCCTGGAGGTGGTGACTCACACACTGAATAGGCCAAGGCAAAGGCCCCAAGGAGCTTGACAACCCAAAATAAGTTGTAGTTCATTATTAGTGTAGAATAGAATAGACTTTAATTTTAGGAGCTAGACTTAGCCTGTAGACCCTACACTTTGCATGTCCTTGTTTATGGGAAGCCAGCAAGGAATCTCCAATGATCTGTGGGACCAGTCCTTCATGGGTGCCTGAGGCCTTTACCTTCCCTTTTACATAAAGAGTTGTGGGGGGGGGGGTGTCCTGAGATTTTTATTTTCCTTTACAAGCTGGAGGAACAGGAAGAAGGCCAGTGTGGTCAGAGCGGAGTGGGTGAGGAAGGGAGCGGAGGAGAGGCTGTAGGAAAGTAGGTGGATGGGGTAGACCTTTGTGGATTGTGGCAAGAAGGCTTTTGGCAAAGGGAATGACATCACTTGATACCTTAAAAGTTCCCTCTGTTTACTGTGGGGGTGGGGGCAACAGGCCAGGCCATTGCCAAGGTCCTGGGGAGTGGTGAGTGGAGGGGGAATATGCTTTGAAGCTGGGATCAACAGGACCCGTGGGCCGGGTGGGTGCGAGTGCAGAGGATCGGGGATCCTGTCCACATTTGGGAGCTCAGCATTTGTCTGGCTGAATGGTGGTGTCATTTTTGAATGTGGAAAAAACCGGGCAAGGGATAGAACAGGTGTTTTGGAGAAACGCACGAGTTCTATTTTTGGAGAAAGGATGAGTTCAAGCACCAAGTCAGTGTCTAGTGCTGAAGTATGGAGCTCCTCACAGGGGCCGGGCCCCTGCTGTGGGTTTCTGGTGCTAGAGTTGGCTGCAGAATTCCTGGTGCCGCCTGGGCCAGGGCTGAGGAGTATCAACACTGCCCCTACGAGTGTCACCCTACTTCTATTAACGTAGCCCAAGACCCTATATTTTTTTGGCCATCATTTTATCCTGTTGATTCAGTCCAGCCCAAGGGTAGGTTCATTCGTTCATTCTAGTTACACTTTATGTTAGTTTTCTCTTGCTGCTGTAACCAATTATCATGAATTTGGTGGCTTAGAACTGCGGTCCCCAACACCTGGGCCGTGGACTGGTACTGGTCCATGGCCTGTTAGTAACCAGCCACATAGCAGGAGGTGAGCGGTGCCGCTGCCCATCGCTCACATCACCACCTGAGCTCTGCCTCCGGTCAGATCAGCGGGGGCATTAGATTCTCATAGGAGCGCGACCCTACTGTAAACTGTGCATGGAGGGATCTAGACTTCGGCTCCTTATGAGAATCTAATGCCTGATGATCTGAGGTGGAGCTGAGGAGGTGATGCTAGCGCTGGGGAGCAGCTGCAAATACAGATTATCATTAGCAGAGAGGTTTGACTGCACAATAAATATAATGCGCTTGAATCATCCTGAAGCCATCCCCACCCCCGGGCTGTGGAAAAATTGTCTTCCATGAAACCAGTCCCTGGTGCCAAAAAGGTTGGAGACAGCTGGCTTAAAACAACACAAATGTGTTATCTTATAGCTCTGGAGGTCAGAAATGTAAAACGAGTCAGCAGGGCTGAGTTCCTCCTGGATACTCCGTGGCAGAATATATTTCCCTGACGTTCCCAGTGTCCAGAGGCTGCCAGTGTTCCTTGGCCGACGGCCGCGCCTCCCTCTGAACACTCTTCCATCCTCATGTCTCTTCTCTCTGACCCTGACCCTACTGTCCCCCGCTCATAAAGACCCTTTTGATGATGTTGGCCCACACGGATAAACCAGGATAATCACCTCTTCTCAAGATCCTAAACTTAATCACATCGGCAAAGTCCCTTTTGCCACATACAGTAATATACTCTCAGGTTTAGGGATTAGGATGTGGCCATTACCCACCACACATTGCATTTTTCTGAATCTGGCCCCATTGCCTTAGTCAGAGTCCTTTTTTGGGAGACAGTAGAGCATCAGGTCAAAGATATGGACCTTTTAGTCAACCTGCCAAGTTTAACCCCTGCTTCTGACATTTACTAGATAGTGACCTCGAACAAGTTAAGTCACCTCTCTGTGCCTTGGTTTCCCCATTCATGAACCAAGCTAATAATGGTAGCTCCCTTGTTGGGCTTTTTAAAGGATAATATGAGTTAATATGTGTAAAGTGCTGAGAATAACTCCAGGCACATAGTGAGTGCTGTGTAAAGGTGAGCCATTATTAAGTGTCTTTTGTATGCTAGGCATTGTGGATGCAGGGATGAAGATGAACCACTTAGTCCTTGCCCTCGAGGGGTGGCATTGTGGGAAGATGAGACAGAGGCTAGTACTGTTGTGGGGGACTGTCCCAGGCCTGCAGAAGACTGGAGGGGCTGTCCTCACCTCAGCCTGGGTCAGTGGGGGAAGACTTCTGCGGGGGGAGACGGTGAGGCTCTGGAGTTTGTGACAAGGCTGTATGCCACAGAGGGTGCTGATGTCCTCACCAGCTTTGCAAAGGGCTCTGGAGAGAGCAGAAGGGGCCAGAGCAGGAGGCCAGATCAAGCAGCATGGCAGCCAGGGGTGGCTCCTGCACTTGGGGGGTGCGTAGTACAGTGCGGCCTCTGCAGGGTCTCCTGAAATGGTTCCAACCCTCCAAGGCCATGACACTCGTAAACCGAACCTTCCCCTTCCTGCCCAGGACATAGGCTTTCTCCGCTGCTGAGTCGGGTGAGAGAATCCAGGGAGTGTCAAAGCCAAGATCTCTCTCTGGGCAGACAGTCCTGGGTATGGGCCCCTGGCCCTTCCCTGCGCTCAGGCTGGGAGAGGGAGATGGTGAAGGAAATGCACCAGCCCCTTCTGGGCAGATGGGCTGAGGCTAGCGCAGGAATCCACGGCACCTCTGGGAGGGTCAGAAAGCCGAAATACTCCTGGGGAGCAGATTAAATTTCCCTTTGCAGCTGCCAGGGTCCTGTTGTGGCTGTTGCTGCTGGGAATGTTATTTTAGAACTGGGGTAGTTTTCACCACATCCAAGGCATAGCCAAAGTTTCTTGCAAACTTCATCTCAAGGTTGCTGGGGTTCCTTCCAGCTGGGGGCTCCAGGCTCCATCCTTTGTGGCACTTTCTGTGTCTGTCTTTGGGTTTTATCCCCAGCCCTGGGGCCAGGTCACTCTCCCTCAGCTGTGGGGGAGCTCAACTTGGCACCTGCTCATAGGTGTGACAACTCCGAAGGGTGCTGCCTGTGGGCAGGGACGGACTGCTTGTACCTGTGGGTGTGCTTAAGGTGGGGAGTGGGGAGGAGGGCTTCGGTTTCAGGTGGTCTCTTGGTCCGGAGCTCAGGTGAGCACTCAGGGTGGAGAGAGGGGTTGCGAGTCCCCCAGAATTAGGAGATGACAAAGTCCAGCACGTTGTGTATTGTCTAGTGGTTACTTAAAAGCGAGGGTGTGGGCAGCAGAGTGTCAGTCCTGTAAAGTGCCCCCACCCTAACCCCTGGAGCCTGGGGCTGTGGGCCTGGGGAGGGTGAGGTTGTTCTGGATTACCAGGGTGATCGATATCTAATCACGTCTAATCCTTAAAAGCAGAGAACCCTTCCCGGCTGTGTTAGAGAGAGACGACACAGAAGAAGAGATGTGATGTGACAAGGACTCAGCCCACCATTGCTGGCTTTGCAGACTGAGGAAGGGGCCATGAGCCAAGGCATTCGGCAGCCTTTAGAAGCTGGGAACAACCCTTAGTTAGTAATCAGCAAAGAAACAGGACCTGAGTCCTACAACCACAAGAAACTGAATTCTGCCAACAAACTTAGTGAGCCAGGAGACGGATTCCCCCCTAGAGCCTCCAGTAAGGACACAGTGCCTGATCTCGATGGGGTGATCAGAGAGGGCTTCCCTGAGGAAGTGGCACTCATGTGTGAGGTCCCAAGGATGCGTTGGGATGCACTGGATGAGGGGAATGAGGTGGGCAGGGGGACAGCGTGTGCAAGGCTGCTGGAGGGAGTGGGGTGCCAGTGGGGACCAAGAAGGAGGCTGGTGGGGGTGGGCACCCGGGGATTCATGGGCAGGCGAGGAGGGCAGGGCCCGCTGGGGCAGGGCCTGTTGGGCCACTGCCGAGATACTGGGCTTTATTCATAGTTGGGTTGGAAGCCATCCGAGTGTCTTCAACAGGGTGGAGGTGAGGAAAGATCTGTGTTTCACAAAGATCCCTCTGGCATCTGCACTTAGTGGGATGGGGGGTGGGGTGGATGTGAAGGAGACCCTCAGGCAGCCACTGTGAAGTCCAGAGGGCAGGGAGTTGAGAAGAACTGGTAGATTTGGGGGTAAAACTGCAGGTTAAACAGAAGCATTGACAGGTTGGGAGCCAGGGAGAAGGAAGCATTTCAAAAAGCAGTCTCATGGCAAGTGGGAGGGGGGTCTCAGAGCCCTGGACTGCAGCTCCCACCACCCCCACCCTCAGCAGCAGAGCCTGGTGGATTAGAATGTGTGCAAGACAGCTGCAGAGACAAATCCTGGCCAACACTGCCCAGCTGTGTGATTTTAGGCAAATTTCTTAACTTCCCTGCGTCTCACTTTCCTCATCTGTAAAATGGGTTGATAGTTGTTGGCTGTTAGAATTCCTTTTCCTGTCAGAAGCAAACATTTACACTTCTTTCTTTCAGCTTGGCTTCTGTTAGACCATACCATTCAAATTGCCTATCTTGTTAAAATGCAGACTCCAGTTAGGTAGGTCTGGGGTTCTGCATTTTGAGCAAGTTCCCAGGTGGTGCCTGAGTGATCAGGTGTCAGAGCACACAGTGGTGGAGAGCTGGGGGGGCGGAGGCGCTGACCTCCCAGCTCTGGGGATTTTGCATTTGATTTGATCCCCCTCAACCCTCCCCCAGACTCTCAGCTCCCACAGGTGTGGCCCTGCTGAGACCAGGTGGGGCTTTTTGAAAGTGAACGTTACCAGATTTTATAGGGAAAACCAAATCAACCTGAAAATAGAAGGCCTAGAAGCGGTAAGACTTCAGGCCACTCTCTCTTTATCTTGATGCCACTAAGGTTGGGCCACGGGCCTCTGGTTGCACAGCTCGTTACCTTGTGGACACCTCGCTTTGCCTTGAACCTGCCGGGGAACCCCACCCAAAAGCCCCCCCTCTAGTGCTTGGGCTTCCCCCTCCCACTCTTCCCTTTCTGACCCCCCCCTTCCCTCCCAGGCAGGGGCCGAGCACGGTCCCAGCGCCCCTCTCCCTCTTCCCCTGGGGCGGCAGGAGCTGATGGGCCCTCGGGGTCTGGGCGCAGCCAGTGGGCAGGGTGGACCTCAAAATTCAAGGGCCCTGACTTCTCTGGGCTGCTGCCTTCTCTGCCAGGAGCTGGGATGGGCTGTGTAAGCTGGCAGTGAGGGGTAAGGGGTGGGGGGGAAGATGGGGGAGACACCAGAGGGAGAGCAATGAGTGGGCTGGGGGTGCGGGGTGCCTGGGTGTGAGACTGGGGGCCACAGACAGTGCTGTGAGGGCGAAGCTCAGGGCCCCACTAGCCCCTCTCTCTGGTTTATGGGCTGGGAATGCCCTGGGGTTGTCTCCTACCAGAGCAAGGGCCCCTGGAGGCAGCCCTGGGTCTCATTCGGTCTCTGGTGCACAGTAGGGGCTGATGCCCTCATATAGTGGCCAAGCATCAGCTGACCTGGACTCAGACCCTGAGCAGGCCACGTGGTATGACCTTGGTCGGGGCTCTTCACCTCTAGAGCCTGGTTGCCATGGTAATAGTGTCTCACAGGGCTGCTGGTTCAATAACTGCTATTTTCATTACTTCCACAACTTAGTTTCATTGACTTGACCCCATTTTCTGGGCTCTTGTAAAGCCATGACATCATAGGCAAAAAAAAAAAAAAAAAAAAAAAAAATTCCCCAGTGTCTCTGCAGGAGAAGGCCAGCCACAGTGGCCTGGAGGTCTGGGGCGGGCCTGGGGGACGGGGCTGAGCTGTGCCCCACCTGTGTCCCCCACCTATGTCTTTGGCAATGCCTGGGGGCCCTGAGGCCAGCCCCTCCATGGGGTTTCAGGGGCCTGGCCCCTTCCTGGATAAGGCCTGCATGGAAAATGGGGTCCCCAAGTCCTCTACTGCCTTCATGGGGCTCTGAGGGGTGTGGGCTGGACATCCCAGCCTAGCGCCCACAGCGCTTCCAGGCAGCAAGAAGATTGTGCCCCTGGTGGCAAGCCGTGGATTTACACAGAATTATTGTTGAAAAGAGGGGCCACCTGTTCAGCATTTGGTGTCCTAGAGGAGCTGCATTTGCATATGTGGTTTGTAGGTTTGCTTTCTCTCTCTCTCTCTCCCTCCCTTTGCTGAGCCGTATGCCAGTTAGTTGCAGACATTTTGATCCTTCACCCCTAAATATTTCAACATGTTTCTTCTACAACAACATCCCTTAAACAAGTTATCCAATTCAGGCATTCAGCATCAATGCAACCTAATCAAATATTAAGTCCATAGGCAAATTTAACCTATTATTCCAATACTGTCCATTATAGCTACCCCCTCCCCTGCCCCAGTTCAGGATCCAATCCAGGCGTCGCATTCAGTAATCTTGTCTCTTTTCGCCTTTATCCTGAGACATTCCTCGGTTCTTCTTTATCGTTCACATATTGACAGTTTTAGAGTTTAGGCCTGTTTTGTAGAAAGTCCCTCAGTTTGGGTTTGTCTGATGTTTCTTCATAATTTGATTTGAATTATGGACTTTTGGTAGGAGGACCACGGGGGTGATAGGGAGTCCTTCTTCGTACATCGGGCTTTTTTATTTTAAAGATGAGCAACTTGTGGCCCAGAGAGGGGGAGAGAACTGGGGGCACAGTGAGGCTCAAATTTCCTCTCCACACTCAGTCGCTGCGTGACCTTGGTCAGGTGGCTATGCCTCTCTGGACTGCAGTTTCTTCGTCTATAACATGGGGTGGTGATCCAGCCCCAAAGAGCTTGGGGTGGCGTCAAGGAGGAGTTGTGTGATAACAGGCACCCAACAGGCTTGGGGGAGTGAGACTCGATACCAGGGGTTCCCTATTCTTCTCTGTACCCCCACCCTCCAGTGGCCTGGGGTGTGGCGGCGGGAGGTAAGGGTAAAGAGCCAGACTCCCCTCATCTGTCCCCCAGGCCCCAGCAGGGTGAGGGGCCTGGGGCCATAGTCCCCTTAGACTCTGTAGCTGCCAGTGAGACAAGCAGGCAGGCCAGGAGGGGAAACCCAGGGCAAGGACCCAGAATTTTCCCCACACTCAGCAGGCCTGGTGGGGCTGAGCCCTCGCATCCCCAGGCAGCCCCGGCTTCCGAGCTCACTCAGTGGGATGCTGGGGGTCAGGGGGAACTTCCAGTGTCCTGGCAGGTCCCTGCCCCCTGGAGGGGCTCCCAGGAGCCCCCCAGGTGACTTGAGAAGAAGGAGATTCTGCTATAGGGAGGAGGCTGGGCATGGGGTAGGGGAGGAGGGTCTCCTCAAGGCCCTGGGCTCTGGATTAAATGAGAAGGAAGACAACACAAGTGCCATGTGACTGTGTTGTGCCAGTTTCAGGCTATATTATTTCAAATTAATATGGTGACATGTCTCAGACGTGAGAAAAAATGATGTAATCAATACCCCATGTATGCACCTTCGAGCCACACTGGCCTCCTTGCTGCTCTCTGACATACCAGAAGTGTTTGTCTGTTGGTTTTCGCTGCTCCCTTGAGTGGGGAAAAGAGTCAGGCAGCCCCTTAGGCCAGCCAGGCCCCTCTCCTGGGGGAAAACGGCTTCTGCTTTCCTTCCCCAGACCAAGAAAGGCCCACATTCCACGAGTAGCCACCTCCTTTCTGCTGGGCACCATCCTGGATGCTGAACACATGGAGGTGGGACACAGCTCCCTCCCTGCCTCCCTCACCCGCCCTCTTCCCTCCCTCCCTTCCAGGAGTTCCCTGGCATGGGTCTCCCCAGAAACCTGCCTTGGTACTCCCTTGTCATTCCTTGCCCAGGATCTTAAGAGAGAATTTACTCTCTTGAGTTCCTTCTAACAGTGGGGCTTAACTTTCAAAGAACCCTAAATACTTGTGGGCAAACTTGTTAATCGTGCATATTCCTGAAAAGAGTGAGCCCTGATCCCTGCCTCATGCCATGCACAAGAATGAAGCCTAAATGTGAAAAGATAATGTAGGAGACCATCTAAATGACATTGGGTTGGCAAATATTTCTTAAACAGGACAAAAAAAGGGCATTAACTGTCAGGTAGAGGGAGCAAAGAAAGAGACAGAAAGGCGGCTTGGCGAGCAAGACAGGTTTTAGTGGTGAGACCTGAGGAGCGCCTTTGTCAGAAAACAGACAAAGACCCCAGCTCTTACAGGTTGGGGGGTTTTAAGGGCTTTCGGGGGTGGGGGGGGCTGACGTCTTGCAGGGTTTTGAGAGGGGCCGGTTGTCCGTGAGCATAGGGAGGGGGTTACACTCTTGACGAAGGGAGGGGGAGTTCCTGCAGCCCATGCCAGTCTCCACTGGTTCCATCTCAGCCTTGTAATTCAAAGTTATCTCTATCGCCTCCAGAGTCCCCGGGGGCCTCATCTGACCTCATTCCACCCCGCCCCGAGTAAGCCCAACATTAACCATAAAAGATAGGTAAATTGTATGTTATTAAAACTAAGAATGCCTGTTCATCAAAAGCCTCCATTAAGAAAGTGAAATGGGCTGTCAGGGTGGCTCATGCTTGTAATCCCAACACTGAGGGAGGCTGAGGCGGGAGAATTGCTTGAGGCCAAGAGTTTGAGATCAGCCTGGGCAGTATAGTGAGACCCCCCCCAATCTCTACAAAAAAAAAAAAATTAGCTGGACATAGTCATGCACGCCTGTAGTCCCAGCACTGGGAGGCTGAGGCAGGAGGATTGCTTGAGCCCAGGAGTTGGAGGTTGCAGTGAGCTGTGATGATGCCACTGCACTCCGGCCTGGGTGACAGAGCAAGACCCTGTCTCTTAAAAAAAAAGAAAGAGAGAAAAGGCAAGCCACAGGATGGGGGAAGATACTTGCAGTCCATATATTCAACAAAGGACCTGTGTCTAGAATATGTAAAGAACTCCCACGCATCAATAAGAAAAGCCAGACAACCAAATTTTTTAAAAATGGGCACAGGACCTAAACAGGCATTTTACAAGAAAGAATATCTAAATGGTTAATAAGTATGGGGAGAAGTGCCCAACAACATTACCCATCAGAGAAATGCAAATAAAAAACACCATGTGATATCACTACAAACCCACCAAAATGGCTAAAATATTAAAAACTGACAACACCAAGTGCTGACAAGGACATGGAGCAACTGGAACTCTCACACACTGCAGCAAAGTGCCAATCGGTACAATTACTTAGAAAACTGGGAGGAGAATCTGTTGGAACTGAGCATACCTGTTCTTTATGGCCCAGCAATTCTGCTCCTGAGTATATATCCAACAGAAGTGTGTACATTTGGGCACCAAAATATATATACTTCATTCATAGCTTGCTTGAAAAAAAAATATGTACAGGAATGTTCCAGAAGCATTATCATAACAATCAAAAGTGGAAACAACCCAATGTCCATCAAGAGTAGAATAGATAAATAAATTGTGCATATTTGTGTGATGCAATACTGCAAAGCAATGGACACGCATGAATGACAGCTATTTGCACCAATGTGAATTATTCTCACAATATAATGTTGAATTAAAGAAGCCAGTTACTGTAGGATTCCGTCTATGTAAAGTTCACAAACAGACAAAACTAATCTATGGAGTAGAAGTCAGTGGGTACCTTTCGGGGGAGTGTGTGGGAAGGGGTGCTGGCAAGGTCCTGTTTGTTGATGTGGGTGCTGGGTGCACAATGTGTTCACCCTGTGAAAATGCAGTGGGCTGTACTCTTGAGATCTGTGCATTTTTCTTTATGGGTGTGTTAGACTTCAACAAGCAAGTTTACCAGAAATTCATATTGCTGGGCCCATCCCAGAGACCAGGTAGGAGGCAACTATGTTAATCCAAGGGAGAGGGGATGGTGACCAGGACCAGGTGGAGGCGCTGGGGATGGTGGTCTGAACAGGGCAGAGAGAATTTGCCAACGGTTGTATGACAGAAGGACAGAGTCAAGGGAGCCTCCAGGGCTTTTGGCCTGAGCTGGAGTTGCCATCATGCCCCATGGGGAAGTCCAAAGGCGGTGGGGGTTGGAGGGGTAGGTGGAATCAGGAGTTCTTTTGTGTTTTTTAATTTTAATTTTAATTTTTCTGAGACAGGATCTCTGTCTGCTGTCTGAGTTGAAGGGCAGTGGCATCATCATAGCTCACTATAGCCTCGAATTCCTGAGCTTGACCAATCCTCCTGCCTCAGCCTCCCAAATAGCTGGGACTACAGGCCCTTACCACCATGCCTGGCTAATTTTTCTATTTTTTGTAGAGATGGGGGTTTCACTCTGTTGCTCAGGCTGGTCTCGAACTCCTGGCCTCAAGGGATCCTCCCGCCTCGGCCTCCCCAAGTGCTAGGATTACAGGCCACCGCGCTCAGCCAGGAGTTCCTGTCCTGATTTCTGTCCTGTCATGTGAGGCTCGGTCTCAAGCCTGGCCTTGACAGTGACTGGACACCAGGCCTTCGGGGATTGGCTGGGCCGGAGGGAGGATGGATGTCTGTGGCCCATCTGGCCTCACCAGCTTGTTTGACCCTCCAGGACCGACCTGTCAAGGACACCTGTGCTGGAGACCCCAGCCGCTACTATGACAAGGCTTCTGGGAAGTGCTGTTACCGCTGCCCCTCAGGTGAGTGGGTACATCAGGGGTGAGGACAGGGGAGATTTTTGTCCTCAAGATATGACCCTCTGCAGGGATTAGCGAGTGGGGAAAATGGGAGCCAACCATCATTGTCATAATTGGCTGCAGGTTTCTGAAGGCCATCTGTAATGTCCTAGAGCCTGGAGACTCTTTCTTGGAGGGAGAGGGCTGGTGGAATCAAGAGACTATGTTTGTTGCTGCCACAAGAAAGTCCATGTCTGTGAACTTTTGTTTTTTACTTAGAGCCACCCCCTATTGAACACTTACCATGTACTAGACTGAGACTTCTGCATGCATTGCATCTTCTCACTAAGTGCTCACAATTGTACCTTATTATGCCCATTTTGCAGATGAGGCTCTTGGGGCTCAGCAAGATTGAGTAACTTGCTTAGGGTCACAGAGCTGGCTGGGGCTAGAGTCCAGGGCTCAGTGACCCTAGAGCCTGGGCTGTCAACATCCCCCAACCCGCCCTTCATTTCTGGGGCCTGGAAGCCCTTGGCAGTTCTTGTCTGCTCCAGCCCAGAACATGCATTTGTCCCAGGGTGGCCTGGACTATAGATTTCTCGCCCAGCCCCAGCGCAATGATTGACTTCTAGTAGGTTATCAGGAAGTCCCTCTGGAACAGGGATGAGCGATGTTCCTCCCATTTTGCAATGCTCAGGCCCACGGAGGGGAGCAACTAGAACAGGGTCATGAGGCATTTCCACCCTCTGTGGTTATTCTCGAAAGTCCCAAGGTACATCCAGTGGCCTTAGATGGGCGGGGCATGAGACAAAGATGCACTGTGGTCTCTGACCTCCAGGAATAAAGATTGTGTTAGGGGAGGACAGACAGTTATGCCAACAAGGGTGGGAGGAAGCCTGTACATGTCTGGTTGATTGTAATTGCCACTTGCTTTGAGGACAGCAAGTCATTGCAGTGGGCGAGCATCATCTGGAGGCCTTCTGAGGCTGGGTGGGGGAGAGGCCAACTGCCCTTCACCTGGTCCTCCCAGCCATGCTGTCTGGAGGGTGGTGACAGGCTATGATGCACAAGGTCAGTCTGTGCTAGACCTGCAGGCTCTTAACTCCCCACAAGATTCAGACCAACCCCATGCTCAGGCCACCAAAGGACAGAGGGAGACATTTGGGGAAAGAAGTTGATATTTTCTATTTCTGAAAGCAATTCAAAGTCGTCATTGTAAGGGGAAAGTAGAACTTTCTTGGACATTCTGGCCTTTATTTTATGGTTTAGTGTTGATTTTGAATGATATATCAGGTGGGTTCCCCTGCTGTTTTTCAGGGTTTGGGACCTCAGTGCTTCACTGGCCAGCCAGGCAGCCGGCCACCCATCCATGTACCTGCCCACCCACCCAGTCACTGACCCACCCGTCCCTCCCCCACGCCTGCCCCATCCCTCTCCCTTCTGGCTGCCATCCATCTGCCCATCTGAATTAGTCTGCTCCGGCTGCCATAACAAAATACTATAGACCAGGTGGCATAAGCAAGAGATATTTTTTTTTTTGACAGTTCTGGCGGCTGGAAGGTCTGAGATCAAGGTTTTGGTAGGGTCTTGTTTGCGGTGAGGTCCCTCTTTCTGGCTTGCAGACAGTGGCCACCTTCTCATGATGGGAAGATCTCTCTCTCTCAACTTTCTCCTCCTTTTCATATAAGGCCGCCAATCCTACAGGATTAGAGCCCCACCCTTATGACCTCATTTAACCTTAATTACCTCCTAAAAGTCCTGTCTCCAAATGCAGTCACATTGGGGATTAGGGTTTTAACACATGGACTTTAGGGGGACACAATTCAGTCCGTAACACCATCCCCCCCTTCCATTATCCTCCCATCCACCCCTCCACCCCTCTCCCATCCTCCTCCTCATCTCCTTTCTATCCACCCACCCACGCACCCGTCCATCCACCCAACAAATGTTTATTGCTCGTTCTTGCAGTGAGGTCACCTTTCCCCTGCCCAGCTCTGCCTCCCTTGGCCTTCCTAGAGGAACCGCTGTGTGCTTTCAAGTCTCCGGGGCCTTGGGCATGCCTGTCCCCACCGGGGATGCCCTCCCCTTCTGCAGCCACAGTCCTGCACCCCTGCCTCCGAGAGGCCTCTCCTCCACAGCCCGCTGCGGGGGGCTGGTTCCCACACAGCTCCTCCCGGGGCGCACTGGTCAGGGCCTTCACCCTCTGGACTGATGCGGCCCCCAGTGCTCTGTGACTGCCCGTGGGACTCACACTCTCAGCTACAGGGAGAAGGACAGACACTTCCTTCTCACCCTCCTCTGGCCTCTTTGGCCCCAGCCCAGAGGGGCCTTCATGGGGAGTGGGTGGAGAGAGTGACGTAAGGGTCTCAGGCTGCCTCCATTTAGAAGCTGTGACTTACGAAGAAGGGGCTTCCTTTCCCCCATGTCCCCTCCAAGGCCCAGTGCTGGGTGGCTGAGCAGCCCATGCTGGTGTGGTGGGTGGGGCATTTTGCTGAAGTTTTATTGACCCTGTGCTTCCGGGCAAGCCAGAGAGGAAAAACGAAAAACCCACAAAAACCCCTCCCTTGATCTCTCGGGGAAATTTCTGACATTTTGCCTGCCCTCTGCAATCAGCGCTCAGCTGTGTGGCAGGGTTTGCATGTGTGTGGGTTGGTGGAGGGAGGAAGCTGAGAGACCTTTGAGATTGAGAACTTTAGATGTCATCGAAGCCCTCCTCCCACCAGGCCTGTGAAGCCCTTTCTAGTATTCCTGACAGCCAGTCCCCAGCCCTCTGCTTACATACTCTCAGTGATGGGGAACTCACTTACTGCTTCATAACAATGACCACGATTCACACTGATGGAGCACACTGTGTGGCAGCCACTGTGTTGAGCCCTTTACTACATTAGCTCCTTGAATCCTGTTAGGAAACCCAGAGAGGAAACTTGGACATGGAGGAGTTCAGGGATTTGCCCAAGGTCACATGCTAGTCAGTGGCTCAGCTGGGGCCAGATCATGGCCATCTAGCACAGGTGATACTGACCCCCAATGCATTGCATTCGGGAGGCAGAAGAGCTTATCAGTGAAGAGCCGCTGTGGGGGCTACAAAGCCCTTCCTTTCTACGCCTTCCTAGACCGCCTGCCCCTTTGTGCCCAGCCTCGCCCCCACAGGAGGGGGTCTCCCCGGCAGATGTTTGAGCCTGCCCAGGTTGGGGGGAAGATGCGAAGCGAGGTCAAATATTGGGCAGAAAGCATGGCTTGTTTGGGGCCAGGTGGGTGTATCCCATCTTGTCGCACACAGGAGCCAGCGGTTTGTCGACGGGCTGTGAGCAGGAAAGAGGAGGAGGAGGAGGAGGGCTCCGTGGCCGCCTGGCTCCCACTGCCCTGGGGAAAAGCCCAGCTCTTCAAGAGGGCCCACGCACCTGCTGGGACAGCTGCTGCCCCGTGACGCCCTCCCACTCCACCATCCCCCTTGCAGCCTGTGCTTGGGCTGACTGTGCTGGGCCCCCCTTTGTCCTCTGATCCTCTGTCCCGGCAGAGCCCCCTCTCACGGAGCCTCCTGGTCCCCGCCTTCTCTCTGGGCTTGACAGCTCCTCTGCGTCTCTCAGGCTGGCCTTAACCGTAGCCTCCCTGACCCCACACCAGCTGGAATGTGTTTGTTTGGGGCTCTTGTGTCTCCCGTGGCCCCGCTTCCCTAACCCCCTTCCCACTTGTCATGACCTACCTGTCATCTGTCTTCCTGCCGGATCTGAGCGCAGGGCTTGGCACGTCATAAATTCTCACTAATATTTTTGAATGAATGAATGTGGCTAAGTTGCCCCAGCATACACTTCTCTGTGACAGCCCAGGCCCTACCTCAGGGGTCCAAGCTCCTGTTGTCCCCCCAGAACCTCCCTCTGCTGAAGTCCCACCAGCCACTCTCTCCTGCCACCGCCCCCCAGGTTCATCTTAGTCTTGTCTTTATTTCAGCCTGAAAAACGCACCAGTGTAGGAGGAAGTGTGTGGGGGTGGGAGGGAGGAGATGGAAGCCAGTAGAAGGAATTAGGACTGGCCCCGTACAGCAAGCATTTATTGAGCCCCTACTGGATACAGGGTTCCATGGGAGTGAGGAGGACAAGGTCTTGGCTCCTGGGAGCTTACCCACTAGTAGAGGAGATGACATATGTATCTCATACTTCAGAGGGAAGATAGAGCTCAGAGGACAAGGGGTGGGAGATCAGAGTGGGGAAAAGCCCTTTGGTGGCTGTTCTGCATCCACCCACCCACCTATCCTCCATCCTCCATCCACCCACCCATCCATCCACCATCCACCCACCCATCCATCCACCATCCACCCACACATCCATCCTCCATCCACCCACCCACCCACCCATCCACCATCCACCCACCCATCCATCCTCCATCCACCCACCCATCCATCCACCATCCACCCATCACCATCCACCCATCCACCTGCCCATTCATCCATTCATTTATTCACCCAATGTGTTCTGATCATATGTTCTCTACCACACTAGAAATTCAATTATAGGAGAATAGATAGCCTCTTGCCCTCACAGGCTCACTCTCAGCAAGACAGATTTTACACCAGGTTTGAGACTTTTCTATCTGCTTGTAAGAAAAGGGGGTGGCAGGTTGGGACGGTGGCTCATGCTTGTAATCCCAGCACTTTGGGAGGCTGAGGCAGGAGGATCCCTTGAGCCCAGGATTGGAGGCTGCAGTGAGCTATGAGGACACCACTGCACTCTACCCCGGCGACAGAGCGAGACCCTGTCTCCAAAAAAAAAAAAAAAAAAGAAAAGAAAAAGGGGTGCTATAGTTTGAGTTTCCCCAGAAGTAGACTGTTATGGGCTCAGTTTTGGCCCCCCCAATTCATATGCTGAAATCTTAACCCCGGTACCTCAGGATGTGACTGTATTTGGAGATAGGGTCTTTAAAAAGGTAATTAAGTTAAAATGAGGTCATTAAGGTGGACCCTAATCCAATAGGACTGGTGCCCTTATAAGAAGAGGAGATTAGGACACAGACACACATAGTGGGATGACCATGGGAGGACACGGGGTGAGAACTGCCATCTGCAAGCCATGGAGAGAGGCCTCGGAAGAAACCAGCCCTGCCCACACCTTGCTCCTGGACTTCTGGCCTCCAGAACTGTGAGACAATCAATTTCTGTTGTTCAAGCTACCAAGTCTGTGGTAATTTTTATGGCAACCCGAGCAAACTAACACACAGACTTTGAGGCAATGATTGGAGTCCAAGTAGTTTATTTAGGCGGTGATCCCTGGAAACACCAACTGGGAAGCAGGGAAGTGGCACAGGGAAGAGAAGGCGGCCACTATGGCTGTGTTATCAGCAGTCACTGCTGTGGCCAACTAGGGCTTAATTCAACCGGGGGCCTCTGGGAGCCAGAGTAGAACATGCCTCACAGTTATCCCGCCCAAGGGCCGAGGGAGCTGGGGTACTCATACACCAACGCCCATCAATCAGTGGTGGAGGCTGCTCCTGGGGGTGCTGCTTCCTCAGTAGGTCTGGCTGCTGTGTGCTGGCAGAGCAGGCGCTGGGGGGTTGGAGAAGCCCTCCAGCGCAGGAAGCTTATGCCCACAGGAAGGAGCTGGGCAGCAGTGGGTTGAAATACTAACGAGAGGGGACATGGGTACGTGGGGGGTTGGCAGTCTCTGTTACAGAAGGACTTTGCAGACACAGGGCTTTTTCAAAGAACCCAAGTCTGCCTCATGAGTGTATGGAAGCAGGACCCAGGAAGTCAGTCTGGACCAAGCGGTTTCTTTCTTCCTCTTCCCACCCCCCGCTTCTCCAGTGGGCTCCTCTGGCCAGAGCACAGGGTGTGGAGGGAGCGGGGAGGGGAGGGGGGCTGGTGCCAAAGCAGCAGGGCTGGGCTGGGCTGCTGACCGCAGGACACTGAGCCAGAGCTGAGAGCAGTGACGGGAATGTTAGGACAACCTTGGAGAACATCTGGAGCGTCAGAAAAGCTCTGATCAGACACTGGGGCTGGGGTGTGGGCTGGAGGCAGATCAGGGCAGAGAGACACTTGGAAACCAATTCTAAGAACCCCTCCACAGCCCCAGAGCTTTTCTTAGCCATTTTGTTTCTGAATATGAAAGTGATACTCAGTGGAGAAGATCTGTATGGGAAATGGGAAAGGAACAGGAAAGAAACGGATGAATACCCATCATTCTTCATCTTTCTCTGCTCCAGCCCCCACAGCCTTTCTGTTCTTTGCACGGGCCTCGCTTGGTTCTTGCCGCAGGGCCTTTGCACTAGCAGTTCCCTCTGCTGGGAATGTTCTCCCCCAGTCCTGTGCGTGGCTGTCACCTTCTGTCCTTTGGATCTCGTGGCCTCTCCCCCACCATACTGTCTAGAGCTGCCAGTCCCTTCCCCCTGCCTTTCTCTCCATGGCGCCTGCTTCATTTTCTTCAGAGTTTGTATCCACCTTGGAAATTCAACTTGCTCATTTATTTCTTCACTTGCGTGTCTCTCTTCTCCAGGCTAGAGTGTAAGCTCCACGGGAGCAGGGACCCTGTCATCTTCAACCCCTAACGGTGCCTGGGACAAATGTGAGGTGTGAAAAACTAATCCCACCACCAAATTCACCACTCAGAGCTCTCAAGTTTATTCCCTGCAGCAGAGGGTTTCTAAAGCTCACGCCAGAACAGCCTCTGGTGCTGAGAGGTGATTTTTAAGGGGACCCAGAGAGAGGATCTGGGTGGGGTCGGGCGATCAGGAAGGTTCCTGGAGGAGATGGTATTTCAGCCTGACCTGGCTAGATGCCTAGGGTTCCCAGTGGGTGGAAATGGACGTGGATGGACATCTCGGCCTGCACAAAGAACATTTGTGTTAGTTTGCTGGGGCTGCCGTAACAAAGTGCCACAGCCTGAGTGGCTTCAACTTCTAGTCTGGAGGCTGGAAGTTCTAGATCAAGATTTTGGCAGGGCTGTGCTCCCTCTGAAGGCTCTAGGGAAGGACCTGGCATCCTTCTCGCTTCTGGTAGTTTCTTGGCTGTGGCAGCATAACTCCAGTCTTCACATGGTGTTCTCTCTGTGTGCCTGTTTGTCTCTATATCCGAATTTCCCCTTTTTATTAGGCCATCAGTCATATTGGATTAAGGCCCACCTTAATGACTTCATTTTAACTTGCTTACCTCTCTAAAGTCCCTATTTCCAAATAAGGTCACACCCTGAGGTACTGGCAGTTAGGACTCCAGCGTATCTTTTTTTGGGGGGCACAGTTCAGCCCTTAACAGCACTCAGGACATATGAGGGGTGTTAGAGAAAAGGCTGAGGTGCCCAGATCGGCCCAGATTGTAGAGAGTGCGTGAGTGAGCAGCGTATAATAACACCAGGCCAGGAGGTGGGGGCACAGAGTGAGGCCGGGAATGCCGAGCGTGGGAGTCCATGTTAATTGGGTTGGCAGAACGTGTGTTAGCCAAGTATGTGCTGGGCTGGATGCTAGGGGTTTCATTGGTGAGTGGGAATGGAAACACCCACCCTCTTGGAGCTGATGTCCGTGTGGGGAATTCACATACTAAGAAGATTAGTTCACGAATAAATATGAGACTAAACAGAATTAGGTGTAGGAGGGCAAGGTACATGGGTCTCTGATGGTTTTTATCAAGGGTCCCAACCAAGTCTCTGAGGCAGTGATGCTTTGACTATGATGTGAAGGCTGATGGGAGTTACTAGGGGAGAGGAGCATTCCTGGCAGAGGACTAGCTTGTGCAAAGGCCCTGGGGCAGGAGGGAGCATGGCTAGAGTGTGGCTAGAGATGAAAGAGCAAAGTGGATATAGGCGGGCGGAGGCTCTTTTGCCATGGTGGAGACCTGGACATCTGTCCTGGGAGCCACAAGAAGCCTTTGAAAGTTTTAGGCAAGGAATGATCAGGTCAGATTTACCTCTTAGAAAGACTACTAGGGATCTACTGAAGTTTTCTGGGCTAGAGAGTGACAGCCATCAAGCTAGCATTTTTTTTTTCAGTCTCACTTGAGAGATCCTTGCATGTTATTCTAGAGAAAGGTCTCTTACCCTAGGCTCCATGGACTCCCAAGGGTAGATTTCAGTGGGGTCATGAACTTGAATGGGTTCACTTATTTTAATTAGCCTCTACTAAAATTCCCATATGAATTCCTCCCATTATGAATTAAGGCAACAAAACAGTGGTAATTGTAGTACAGAAATCACAGGTATTCTCACATTACAATTGCTATAGATGTCATGAAAGACTGTTTAGGCTCATCACTATTTGAACCTATGATAGTTATTATACCTTATTATTTGATGAGTTTACAAAGAATCACATATGTTACAATATCTTAAGTTATTTTGTTTAAAGCTTTTTTTTTTTTTTTTGAGACAAGGTCCCACTCTGACACCCAGACTGCAGTGCAGTGATACAATCATAGCCCACTGCAGCCTCGAACTCCTGGGCTCAAGTGATCTTCCCGCCTCGTCCTCCCAAAGTGCTGGGATTATGGGAAGGGGCCACCGCACCCGGCCTTCTTTAAAGCTTTGATAACTGCATTCCAATATAGTTGGGTTCCTTTGTAATCCTATATATTTTATTTTATGCATTTATGATACTGTCCACAGGCTTCCCCAGAGTGACTAGGGGCACAAGAAGTGTTAGGAACCCTAGGTCTAGATTCTTTTTTTTTTTGAGACAGTGTTTCTCTCTGTCTCCTGGGCTATACTGCAGTGGTGTCATCATAACTCAATGCATCCTCAAATTCCTGGGCTCAAGCGATCCTCCCGCCTCAGCCTCCCAGGGTGCTAGGATCACAGGCGTGAGCCACCACACCTAGCCTAGATTCTTTTGGGTGTAACTAACAGAAACCTAACTGTATTTAGGCCCAAACAAGACAAAATAGAAATAATTGGCTCAATGACAGAGAATTCCACGGTGTGCCCTAAATTCAGGGGTCTGAATGATGTCCTCAGGAGTCCATTTCTCTCCAACTCTGGCCTTGCTGGTCTCTGAGTCGCCTCCTCCTCAGGAAGGTCGTGCCTATACCACGCCTGCACGTAGGCAGTGATGACCTGGGCAGCTCTGGGCTGACTTGGTCCTTTCAACCAGGAATCCAGGAGTAAAGAGAGGGCATCTTTCTGGATGGCATCTGTGACACTCTCAGAGATGGGGCTCATTGGCTGGCATACATGGGTGATATGCCCACGCTGAACCAATCACAGTGGTGAGGAAGATGGAGTACTCTGATTGGCCTGCTTGGGTCATGTGCAATGTGTTATCAGCATCCTGGATAGAGCATCACTCAGGACAGAGTTGGGTGGGGCAGGCAGAGCCCCTGCAGGCACCCAAGGTGCCCACTACGCTTCCGCCCATGCTGTCTCTGTCAACTCATGCATCTCCCATCGCTGTACAATGGGGGGCAGCGATTGCTGGGTGACTTGCGTGCCTTTCAATGGGGCTGGATTAGGCTCTTTGTGGTCTAGACTTTCATGATCTAGACTTATGCCCCCCAATTCCTGCAGTGAGACAGGATTCCTGCCAAGAATGACAACAACCAGTGCTCAAACAGGGCTTGCGGGGCGCCAGGGACTGCTGTAATGCTTTGCACATACTTAGCTTCAACCCTTCAACCCTTTCAACAACACTAGGAGGTGGGTCCTATTATTAACTTAATAGTGCGGATGAGGTTGTTATAACTTGCAGTTGGCACCCGGCAGCCCTGGAATCCCAGGCCCGGCTCTTCCTCACACCTGTGCTGCTTTTCCTGCCTGCCAGGTGACCTTAGGCTAGGGCTGCCCCTCCTGGGTGCCACATGCCTCCATCTATAACACAAGAATTGGACTGACATGTTCAGAGAGTTGGGGGTTTGGGGGCAGAGCTGGGAGGGGCTTCAGGGATGACGGGTAGGGTGGGGTGGGAGGGGCAAGGCCTTTGACAAGGCAGCCTGGCCTGGAGCTTCTCTTTCTTTTCCCAGGGCTGTCCCCGACGCAGCTGTGTCCACAGAAGTCTGCTGACTGCAGGAAGCAGTGTGAGCCCGACTACTACCTGAATAGGGCCGGCCACTGTACAGCCTGCGTGAGCTGTTCACGGGGTAAGGGCCTTGTTCTCTCTCCAGGGGCTCCTTCCGGGGGGCATGAGGGGGTCTCAGAGGAGAGGCAGAAAATCTGGAAGGTGAGCAGCTTAAGAATTTTGGGTCTATACTCTGAATTGTCCTCCTGGTACCTCAGTTTACCTCTCTGGATTTGTGAATTGATATCAGCCATGATCTTTTGCATCCATACTTTTCAGAGAGACTGACCATGTTTCCTGAAGAAAAGGACTCACATTTATTGAGTTTAATCTTCGCCACAGCCCTAGGGAGGATTGCTTTCTTTATTTCTGCTTTACAGTGAGGAATCTGGGGATTAGTAAGGTTAAGGGCCTTTCCAAAGTTACAAAACTCTGGTAAGTGCTAGAACTGGAGTTTGAGTTTATGGCCTGACACCAAGAGTTATGGTCTTTCCCTAAAACCACAGTGCTTCCAGGAAAACTCTTTTGATAAGCTCTTTTATTATTAGTTTCTTATTATGGTTAGGGAATGTGGTCGGTGTGATATCTGGTATTTGTTCTGGTTTTGTGTGGGTTTTGGGAGGGATGGGGTGGGGAAATTTGTTGTGATCTTCTTATGGCCTAGTAAATGATCATTTTTTTTTGAGTGTTCAGTGTGGTTTGTTTTTTTAAAAATGTGTATTCTGTTGGTTGCATACAAAGTTCTCTATATATCTATTAGAACAAGCTTGTTAATTGTGTTATTTGAATAATATGTATCCTTATTTACTTTTATCACTTTTACTTGATTTCTGAGAGAGGTGTATTAAAATATTATCTCCCAGTATGCTTGTTCATCCATTAGATATTCATTGTATTCTTTCTGTTTTTTTCTTCATATATGTCAACGCTATATTAATAGGTACATAAGTGTTCATGAATATTAGGTTTTCTCAGTGAGTTGGACCTTTTATCATCATGAAATATACCTCTCTCCTTTTTAATGCTGCTTCTCTTAATTCCACTTTTGTTTGATATTAATATTGCCATTCCTTCTTTCTTTATATTAGCATTTCTCTGGCATATCTGTGAATTTTTAAAAGTAATGACTGCATTTTATTAAATGAAAATTAGATACACTCATTATAAAAAGTTCAAGCAATACAGAGAAGTATAAGGAAGAAAGCCAAGGCTGCCCTCCCCAGCCCTCCGTCCACAAATAATTGCTATTATCACTGGAGTTTGACGTGTCTCTGTACCTCTTTGTAGAGGGGAAGGATGGGTAGGTTAGTAGCCAGACAGACTATATACACATAGAAAGAAGGAATTTTAAGAGAATGGCAACATATTATTTATGGCATTAAAATTATTACATTTAATTTTCATCAAATGTATCAGAGGAGGAAGAAAATAAAGTGAAACCAAAGGAGTGCAGATTGCAGACAGATTAATATATTTCCATCAAGACAGATAGTAGTTCCTTAAAAAAACCCTCTAAAATTAAGAAAAGAGGTTACGAAAATCAGTAAGTGGTTAAAAATCCTTTAAGGAACTGCTATCTCTTGCGGTAAAGTCACAGTCTGCTCGTTTCCATTTTCGGCTGGCACAGAGAGATTGGCGGCCTGCGATGAAGAGTGGAGTGACCATGTCGCTCACCTTCTTGTCCTCCTCCTGAATTTTATTGCTTGCATTCTTTTTACTTTGTCATCATCTGTGACGTTTATATTCTTTCCTGCAACCAAAGTCCCTTGGCGAGTGAGCCTTACTCTGAGGTTGAAGTCTGTTTATTGCGCGCTGTGAGCCCCTTACCACGGCTTCCCCCCTCCTGCCTTTCCATCTTGGTTCATCGCTCAGTAGACTGGGTTTCACTGTCACCTGGATTTTACAGGAAGGGCTCATCATTGCAACGTTCCCTGAGTCCTTCCATATTTGAGAACGTCGGTCTGTTGCCTTTGTACGTGAATGACGACTTGGGCAGGTATAATATTCCTGGGACACATTTCTCTGGAACTTTGCAGCCACTGGTTCATTGTCTTCTTGTGTTGAACGTTGCTGTGGAGGGACCTGGAATCAGGCTTTTTTCCCCTTTGTAGGACTGCAAGAATGATTCTCTCTTTATCCTTGAGGATCAATAACTTAACCAGAGTATGCCTTGATATTATTTGGAAACAATTCTTCCTGGCATCTGGTACGTCTTTTCTATTTGCAGACCTTCACTTCAGGAAAAGTGCCGTGTATTTTATCTCTGCTCAGTATGTTCTATATATACTGCAATCTCAGCTTCGTGGACCGTAGCTATCCCTACGTTCGATTGTCTTTGTCCGTATTCCTTTCCTTTATTGCCTTAATATACTATCATTTTACTTTGTATCCACTGGTATTTCCTTGATCTTTTCTCCATGCCATCAATGCAACTTCCTGCCACGTCTCTTCTGTTTCTTACATCCAGGTATCGCCAGCCTGGTAATTTATTTATTAGGTTTCTAATGCTGGTACTGCGCATTTCAGGTTTTTTCCTTTAGCTGTTCAGTCTTCCTTCTTATCTCATTGGGTTTTTCTTAAAATCAGCTTTTCTTTGAGCTCTCCCTTTACTGAATTTATATTCTTAAATTCCTTCAGAGTGTGAAGCACTCCTGGGGCTGCTGTTTCTTTTGGACTGGGTTCTTTGTCTTTGCAAACTATATTTCTATCTTTTTTTTTCTCTTTCTCTTTCTTGTTCTCTATTCTCTCCTTCCTGTCACTTCTGCTATAGTCTGTTTGCAGAGTTGTGTCATTTTTTTCCCGCTTGCTCTAGTATAGCAGGGGCAGCAGCCTGTCCCTGAGTTCTCACTGCCCTGTTCCGTGTGAGTGACTTCCCCTTGAAACTTGTCCCACCTCATGGGGCTCTAGTTTGTCTTCTCAGCTCAGAGCTCCAGTTGGGGAATGAGCGTTACTTTTGACGCTCGTTTTAGGAGGCTGAGGGCCTGGGGTGGGAGGTGAAGTTCAGGCAGAGATGTGTTTGGCGCTCGCCGGGGGATGGGGATCTGCTTTCCCCTGTCAGATAGTCTTGATCAGAGTTCCTGCTGTCTAGACAGGGCTGTGCTCCACTTCTGTGGCTTTTTTCTTTCCCAGAACTTGACGTGGCTGCTAGGAAGTTGGCAAGGGCACGTAGTCTTTCCCGCCTCTGATGAGGCTTGTGATATCATGCATGGCTGCTTACTCTAAGATTTTTTCCTTGAATTTTCTAGCGAGGGCTACTCACTGCCCTTGATTGGCTTCTCTCCAGATTTTTGAGAAATCTCAGGATTTTATCCTTTCCTCAGTATAGCTTCCGGGAGTGCAGGTGAGTGTTAGGGGCTACACCAGGTCATTACAGCAAAGAAAAGAGAGACAAGTCCCCTGACATGGTTTTATGGGCCAGGCCTGGGAGAATTTATCATTTCTGCCCATATCCTGTGGGTGCATCCCAACTCAGTTACATGACCCCAAACAAGTGACACGAAGGCTGGGAAATGTAGTCTTCTCTGAGCCCAAGTGAAATGGGAATTGGTGAGCACGTAGCATCACACTCCAGGAGATTCCTTTTTAAAGCTGCAATTTCCTTTTGTGTCTCTGAGGATATTAATTACAGTCACGTGTTGCTTCATGATGGGGATACGTTCTGAGAAATGCATTGTTATATGATTTTGTCACTGTGTGAACATCATGGAAAGAGAAGCCTAGATGGTAGAGTCACTACACTTTTAGACTACATGGGACAGGCTGTGGCTCCCAGGCTGCAACCCTGTACAGCATTGTCACTGTGCTGGATACTGTAGGCAGCTGTAACACGATGGTGAGTATCTGTGTATCTAAACATACCCAAACATAGAAGAGATACAGCAAAAATACAATATAAAAGATAAAAAGTGATGGACACTATAGGAGGATACTTCCTGTGAATGGAGCTTGCAGGACAGGAAGTTGCTCTGGGTGATTTAGTGAGTGAGTAGAGAGTGACTGTGAAGACCCAGGACATTGCTGTGCACTACCGTAAACTTTATAAACACCGTGCACGTAGGCTACACTGAATTTATAAAAAATATTTTTTATTCTTCAATAATAAATTAACCTTAGCTTACTGTAACTTTTTTATTTTATAAACTTTTATATTTTTAAAAACTTTTCTACTCTCTAATAATAACGCTTAGTCTAAAACACATGTTGTATAGCTGTACAAAAATATTTTCTTTCTTTGTATCCTTGTTCTATAAGTTCTTTTTCTGTTTTAAAAATTTTTTACTACTTTTTACTTTTTAAACTTTTTTTTTTTGGTCATTAAAAACTAAGACACAAACACACACATTAGCCTAGGCCTGCACAGGGTCAGGATCATCAGTATCACTGTCTTCCACTTCTACATCTTGTCCCACTGGAAGGTCTTCAGGGACAATAACACGCGTGGAGTTTTCATCTCCTATGATGACAGTGCCTTCTTCTGGAATACCTCCTGAAGGACATGCTTGAGGCTGTTTTACAGTTAACTGTTTTTTGTTTTTTGGTTTTTTTTTGGTAAGTGGAAGGACTATATTCTAAAATAACGATCAAAACTATAGTAAACGCATAAACCAGTAACATAGTGGTTTATTATCATTATCAAGTATTATGTACTACACATAATTGTATTGCTGGACTTTTACATGACTGGCAGCGCAGTTTGTTTACACCAGCATCCCCACAAACACGTGTGTAATGCTGCCCTGTGACGTTACCATGGCTACAAGATCGCTAGGCAATAGGAGTTTTTCAGCTCCATTACAGTCTTATGGGACTACTGTCGGATATGTGGTCCATTGTTGACTGAAACGTCATTATTTGGAGTATGACCATATACTGATTCTAAAGGCTTGTTCTGTTTTCTCTTTTTTCTGCTTCCTTGAGTGTTAGTTCTTTCTGAGTTTAGGGCTCCTCTTCCTTGGCGCTGGCTTTCCTCTGATGTCTGGTGACTTCTAGTTCTGTGCCCATGGTATCTGATGATGCAGGAGTCTGGGAATGGGGCTTCTGAAACCTACCTCTGAGGGCTGTGGGGTCAGCAGTGGGGCTACAGAAGTCTGGGGGGGAAAAGCTGGGCCCCTGGCTTTGTGGCATGAGTGGATGGGGAGCATGGCATGCCAATCCAGAGGTGCTGCCACTGTGTTTCCTGTCCGATTCCCCAGGCACCCACTGCAGACTGGAGTACCCCAGAGCCTCTCCCACCTTCTCTAGCATAACCCTCTTGGCTATGCTCTGGGCCGTGGTCTTCCTCTTCCACCTGATCTCACCTGCCGTCCATATTTCAGGGAGTCATCCTCCTTCTGGTCTGCCAAGGTTGCCCCTTCTTGTTCTCCAGGCATGTTATACGTTAATTAATTATTTTTACCAGTGATATGTTTTTATTAAGCCAAAATTCACATAACATAAATCATTTCACCATTTTAACCATTTTAAAGAGTACAATTCAGTGGTTTTTAGTACATTCACAATGTGCAACCACCAGCACTATCTAATTCAGAACATTTTCGCCTCCACCAGAAGAAACCTCTTACCTTCTAATTCCCTCCTCCTCTCAGCCCCTGGCAACTGTGAGTCTTTTTTCTGTCTCTATGGATTTGCCCTATTTTGGACATTTCATATGAATGAAATCATGCCGATGTGGCCTTTAGTGGCTCCTTTCACGGAGCATAACGTTTCCAGGTTCATCCACATTGTAGCCCATGTCAGAGCTTCGTTTCTTTTCGTGGCTGAATAACACTGCGTTGTGTGGACACACTGCGTTTAGCTTATCCGTTCGTCAGTCAGTGGACGTTCAGGTTGTTTCCACTTATCTTCTGGCTGTTACGAATAGTGCTGCTATGAACATTCATGTACAAGTCTTTTTTTTTTTTCCTTGAGACAGGGTCTCGCTCTGTCACCCAGACTGGAGTGCAGTGGCATCATCATAGCTCACTGCAACCTCACACTCTTGGACTCAGGTGATCCTCCTGCCTCAGCCTGCCGAGTAGCTGGGTAGCTGGGACTACAGGTGTGTGCCACCATGCCTGGCTAATTTTTTTTTTTTTTTTTCCAGAGATGAGGTTCCGCTATGTTGCTCAGGCTGGTCTTGAACTCCTGGGCTCAAGCGATCCTCCCACCTCAGCCTCCCAAAGTGCTGGGATTACAGGCATGAGCCACTGCACCTGGCCATGTACAAGTCTTTGTGTGCACATGAGTTCTCAGTTCTCTTGGGTGTATATCTAGGAGTGGAACTGCTGATCACCAGTAACTCCATGTTTAGGTTTTGAGGAACTGCCCAAACTGATTTGCACAGTGCTATGCTAGTGTATATTCCCACTAGCAATGTATAAGGATCCCAGTGTCTCTCCATCCATACCAAAACTTGTCATTATCTGTCTTTTTGATTCTAGCCGTCCTAGTGGGTGAGAAGTGGTGCCTCATTGTGGTTTTGGTTTGCATCTCCTTGGTGGCTAATGATGTTTAGTATCTTGTCATGCATTTAATAGTCATTCATATGTCTTCCTTGGAGAAATGTCTCTTTAAATCCTTTGTCCATTTAAAAAAATTAATGGATTTTAGTTTTCAAAGCAGTTTTAGGTTTATAGAAAAATTGAGCAGGAAGTACAGGGTTCCCAGGTACCCCCTCTCCACTCCCCAGCCTGGTTTCACTGTTATTAGCATCCTGCATTAGTGTGGTACATTTGTTGCAATTGATGAACCAATGTTGATACATTATTGTTACTACTGAAATCCGTAGTTTACATTAGCATTACTCTTGGTGTTGCACATTCTATGGCTTTTGACAAATTTATAAGGACATGTGTCCTCCATCACAGTATCATTCAGAATATTTTCACTGCCCTAAATATCCCCTGAGCTCCATTGGTTCATTCTTCCCTCCCCCCGAACCTCTGGCAATCACTGATCTTTTTGCTGTCTATACTTTGATCTTTTCCAGAATGTCATATAGTTGGAATCACAGTATGTAGCCTTTTCAGACTGGCCTTTTTCACTTTGCAGTATGCATCTAAAGTCCCTCCATGTCTTCTTTGCCTGCTTTTAAATTGGAGCATTAATTTATTTTTGGGAAGTGGGCTGGGAGGTGGAGGCTGCATCGTGGACCCTGCCTGCCCTCTTGTCCCCATCTCAGGAACACACTGAAGAGAAGGGCCAAGCCACCAGCTGCCTGGCACAACAGAAGCCACAGCAGCATGCTGGACTGTCCCTGGGGGTTCCCTGGACCCCTGCCCTTGCTGTCTCTCTGTTCCCCTCTGTGACCCCTCTCTGTGTCCCTTAGACGACCTTGTGGAGAAGAGGCCATGCTCATGGAACTCCTCCCGTGTCTGTGAATGTCAACCTGGCATGTTCTGTGCCACGTCAGCCACCAACACCTGTGCCCGCTGCCTCCTCCACTCAGTGTGCCCAAGAGGGATGATTGTCAAGTTCCCAGGTAAGTGTCCCCACTTTTAGCCCAGGACCAAGATCTGTGCCGCTGCTGCTGCATCCCTCACCCCAAGGCACTGCTGACTTCTGACCTCCCGCTTCCTGGAGCCTGCCAGACAGCTGGTGTCTCCTTTTGAGATGGCTGTACCTTGTGCTCCAGGCAGAGCAAGACCCTGCTGGCCCAAGGCACAGGCCTGGCTGGAGGAGGCCTTGGGTTGGTTTGAGACTCAGGGCAGAATTCTCTGATGCCCCATAAACAAGACGGAAACCTCATGTCTCTGTCCTGGGAGTTTCCTGAAGGACTGGGGCTGGTTTCAGATTCGAGGCATTGGGAGTTAGAAGTGCCAGGAGATTGGGCTCCAGGCTCTAGGCTGAGAAACTTGGGTTTCCTTCCCAACTTGCTGGGACCTCAGGGAAGCTCCTTACCTCTCTGGGCTTCTAATTTTCTGACAGCACAAGGGAGGGGCTCATGGCCAGAGGAAGGGTAAAGGCCACAGGTCCTGTCTGAGTAGACTCAAGAACCTCTGTCGGAAGGGAGGCATGAGGAGTGGGTGGCCCTTGGACCACAGCCCAGAATGGGTGTCCCAGTTGCAGAGTGGGACGAGATGGGGAGAGATGGAATCAGAGGCAGCCGCATGTCCACTGGGGAGAAAAGTGCCAAAATTGAGCCTGTGACCCCCTCCTCCAACCCGGTCCTTCTCTGGAGTCCTGTGCCCTGCTGCACGAACGGGGACTGCTGGTCTCCCCCCTCCCTCTCCCTCATCCCTCCGCTGCCCTCCCACAGCCAGCCCATCCCAGTCCTGTAGGTTTGGCTCCGGTTATCTCTCCCGTCCCCTCATCCCCTATCCCTCCCCTCGTCCCTCCCCAGCGGCAGAAGCCAGAATGCCCTTGCACAACCAAGGCTGAGCCTCTCTCTCTCTGTCTCTCACACACACACACACACACACACACACGCACACGCACACACACGCACGCGCATGCGCATAAAATCCTTCGGTGTCTTCCCATTACTCTAATGATAAGGACACAATCCTTTGGCAAAACAGTGCAGGCTCTTTGGGGCTTTTAAAAAAATCTGCCCATTGGTGCCCATTTTTAAAAACTGTGCCCACTGGTGTTTCTGGGTTGCCTGCTTCTTCAGCCCCAAGTCTGGGATATGTGAAGCACAGAGAAAACGCCTGAGGCCCCCCACTGTGTCATTCCTCTGGTCCCAAGGTCCCTGGCTGATCTGCCTTCTTCTCTTTTCCTTTCAAAGTCTTATTCCATTTGTTTTGTACATAATGTCCAGGGCTTTTAGCTGTTGTTGGTGGGAGGAGTAGGGAAAAGTGTGTCTCCTCCATCTTCCCAGAATCACAGTCTCAGGACGTGACCCTCGCACAGCCCCCTCCTCCCACCCAGCCTCGGCTCTCAGCACTGGCCACTGGCTTTCGGGGTCCACCTGGTCTGCTCACTGCAGGTCCATGGACGTGCATGTTTCTCCCTCCCACCGGGCCTTTGCACATGCCATTCCCTCCCCATTCACTTAGTCAAGCCCTACTCAGCGTTGAGCTCTCTGCCCAAGGGGCCTTCCCTGCCTGCTCTCCAGGGGAGCTTGTAGCACTGGGTGCAAACATGGATACATACATCTGTCTCTGTCTTGGTTTGGTCAATGCCTGTCTCCCTCCCTAGGCCATGGCTATTGTGCTCACCATCGTGTCCCCACTGGCTAATCAAGTGCCAGGCATGGAATCTGCTTTCCAGAGATACTTATTGGATGATAGGGAGGCCCCTGACAGGGAGATCCAGGCCAGGGGTGGGTGGAGATCAAATCTGGTCAAATTCCCCTTGGGTCACAGAAGAGCACTCTGCTAAGGGAACGCGGAAGCCCTCCACCTGCAAGCAGGGGCAGAGTGGTTGAGTGGAAAGTGCTCTGGACTGGGCATTAGATACCTGGGATTTTGCAAAGCTTTGCATCTCCGGGGCATGTTGCCACCCCTCTCTGGACCTCAGTATCCTCACCTGTAAAATGAGGAGGTGTAACTTGGAGGCGTTGGGGGCCTTTCCAGCTCAGAAACTCTTGCGTCTCTGTGAAAAACAGTCCGAGTTTGGCTGTCACAGCCAGGGCACTTGGAGCAGCTTCCAGCTGTGGGGGTGGGGGTGGAGTCCTGCGACTGCCACATGGTGGCACCAGAGGCCTCCCTTTGATGCCCCTGGACCCCTGCGGCCCAGTGTGGCCACATGAAGTCACTGAGCACTTAAAATGTGGCTAAGTCTGTACTGAGAAGCGCAGTAAGTACATAATACGCACTGGGTTGCAAGGACTTAGGATGAAAAAAGAATGTAAAACATCTCATAAAAAATATTATTTTTTATATTGATTACCTGTTGACATGATAATATTTTAGATATATTGGGTTAAGTAAATATATTAAAATTAATCTCATTTGTTTCTTCTTACCTTTTTTTTTTTTGAGATGGTGTCTCACCCTGTCGCCCGGACTGGAGGGCAGTGGCATCTTCACAGCTCACTGCAGCCTCCGACTCCTGGGCTCCAGGGATCCTCCTGCCTCAGCCTCCCAAGCAGCTGGGAGGACAGGCGCTGCCACGCCCGGCCTCTTTTTACCTTTTATGATGTGGCTCCTAAAAAATTTAAACTGACATATGTGATTCACATCATCTTTCTGTTGGACAGCACTGCTTGGGAAGTGCTCCGACTTTGCTGCCAAACTCTAGTTAACTTCTGGAGTCCCCTGTGGACTCTTCCATGGGGCAACTCTCGGGGCCTCAGTTTTTCCAGCTGTAAAATGGACAGTAGTTTCTGCCTTCCATTCAGCTCGTAGCTAAGCACCATGCTAAGAGCTTTCACAGGCTTTCTTCCTTGAAATTCTCTAATCTCTGTAAGGTAAACTGTATTAGCCCCATTTTCCAAGTGAGGAAATCAAGGTCCAGAGATGGTAGGTAAATTGCCCGAGAACACAGAGCAGGGAATATCTAAGCCTGGGTCTTATCACTCCACCACGCTGCAGGCACACAAGAGAGGTCAGCGCTGCGCATGCCCACCTCCGTGGAGACCTTCAGAGAGTCGTCCCTTCTAAGGCTGGGACAGGAGTCCAGATGGGGAAAAGGACCCAGCATTCACTGTATGTCACACAGCGTGACAGCCACCTCACTTACATTCTTCTGTGTATCCTGACGGCAGCCGTGGGGAGAGTGTATTATTATAATCATTTGACTTCCTGGCACAGCTGGGACGTGGCAGGAAAGCTCAGGGGCACTTGATGGAAAGTGGGTGTGTTTTCCTCTCTACTCTGCTTCCATTCAGTATTATTCAGGACTCTTTGGATTATAAGTAACAAAATCCCAACTTTTTTAGCACATGTAACTAAAAGGTCAGGGGATAGCTCTTGGTAGTTTCAGGCATGGCTGGATCCAGGAGCTCTTGTCTTTCCCCGTCTCTCGTGTCTATTTCCTTCTGTGTTGGTTTGTCTGTAAGATACTTACCAGCAGCTCCAGGCTTGCTTCCTGCCCAGTGGACAGAGAGCTTCTCCTTCCTACATTTTCAATATCCAAAACCAAAACCGTGTGATTGCATCTGGGCATGGCTTACAGCATGTGTCCTCCCCTGGACTGGTCCATCATGGCCAGGGGGATGAATTGGCCCAGTCTGGTCACATGGCTGTTCCTGGAAGGGCGGTTCAGTCAATCCTGGCCGCCAACCACAGACACTGAGATGGGGAGAAAATTGGGCTGCTTTACTCCAAAGGGGAATGGATGCCTGGCAGGCACAAACTCCAGATGACCACTGCCCCATCCCCGACTCTGGCTTGTGGTAGTGCAAGTTGTATTCCTGGGGATTTTGGGCTCCACAATACTAATTCTGAAGGCATTGCCCCACCCTCTGCAGGCACAGCGGAGAAAGACACTGTCTGTGAGCCGCCCTCCCCAGGGACCAGCCCTGACTGCTCCAGCCCAGAGAACTGCAAGGAGCCCACCAGGTGACTCCCTGGCCCTGTCCTCTCCCCCCTCCACCCAAGCTGACCTTCAGATGCGGCTGCCCCACCCCACAGGATGCCCAGGGCCACAGCTGGACTGCAGGTGCAGGTGCAGGTGGGGTTCAGCCCATAGCGTCAGGACTCCAGGGTCTTCTCTGCCACGGCCTAAGTCATTTGAGGCCCTATAGTGTGTCTAGCCCTTGCTCCTGGGAGCTTATATATGGGGGGCCTGCCAGAGGCTGTGGGCAGAGGGCACGGGACCCTGTCTCTATAGAAACTGTCATCCCCTGAGCATGGACCTCTTTCCTCATTGGGAAAATCGTCAATCCCATCTCTGGCTTCTTCCCCAGCAGCGCCATCCTGCAGGCCAAGCCCATCCTGATGTCCCCAGCAACCTCCAATGCCAGGACCACACTTCTTAAAGGGGGCATCTCCCTTGCCCCAGAAGATGCTTCTAAACTGACAAGGGCTCCCAACTCTCACTCCTTTGCAGGGAAGCCTAGTTCAGATCCAGGTAATTTCCCCATGAAGCTGTGGGTTGTCTCCCAGGGCAGGGGTGTCTGATTGGTGGACAATCCATGTATGGTGGTGGCCGGGGCAGGTGGGCACTGAGCTGTGGTCTTTTTCCAGTGGGGAGAGAAGAGGGTCTCAAGGTCTGATCTCCTGGGGCTGAAGGCATCGAGGCCCGGAGGTCGACACCGTAAGGGTTCGTTTGTTTACCAGAAGCGCTAGGACTTCCTGTGTGCCAGGCCCTTCAGTGGGTGCTGGGGCACACTGGTCCCGCCTGCTGTCGTGGCACCCGTGCTGGAGCAGGCCAGCCTCTGCGCGTGTCCACTGGATGCCCTCCCAGTTCCCATGGCAATAGGCCAGGCTCTCAGTTCGTTCCTTTTTATTACTGAGTGGCTTTCCATTGCATAGGTATACCACACTCTGTTTATTCAAACAGTTTTGGATATTGGGGTTGTTTCCACTCTCTGGCTATAATGAATAGTGAAAAACAAGTCTTTGTGTGAATGTATGTTTTCATTTCTCTTGAGTTGGTTTTTTAAAAAATAATTGATTTGTAGAACTTCTTATAATTCTGGGTTCAAGCCCTTGTAGTTGTGTTTGGAATATCTTCTCCTGTCCTGTGGCTTGCCTTCCTATTCTCTTTGTGGTATCTTTGGTTGTTTTTCTCTTTTTTGAGACAGAGTCTCACTCTATTTCTCTGGGTAGAGTGCAATGGCGTCATCATAGCTCACTGCAGCCTCAAACTCCTGGGCTCAATTGATCCTCCTGCCTCAGCCTCCCCAGTAGCTGGAACTACAGGCATGCACCACCACGCCTGGCTAATTTTTTCTATTTTTTAGTAGAGACAAAGTCTCGCTCTTGCTCTGGCTGGTCTCGAACTCCTGACCTCAAGCGATCCTCCTGCCTCAGCCTCTCAGAGTGCTGGGATTACAGGCGTGAGCCACCACGCCCAGCTGAGATGTTCTTACTTTTAATGTGGTCAAACTGATCAGTCTTTTCCTTTATGGCTAGTGCTGTTTGTGTTCTGCTTTGGAAGTCTTTTTCTCCACGAAGCCTCAAAGATATCCTACATTTATGTTTTAGGATCATTATTGCTTTTCCTTTCACATTGAGGTCTGCTGTGCACCTTGGCTTTTATGTGTGGCGTGAGGCAGTGGTCATATTTCGGACTGTGCACGTGGGTATCCAGTTGAACCACACCGTTTATCATATGCTTCCCCCACTGTTTTGTGTGCCACCTGTGCTGTAAACCAAGCGTCCATATATTTGTGGCTGTGATTCCGGACTCTGTGTTCTATCCCGTTGGTCTTTTTATCTATTCTGTGTGAATACCACACTGTCTTAATTACTGTCATTTTTCTTTTTAACAAATCTTGATGGATGGTTGAACAACTCCTCCAACTCTGTTCTTCAACAGTGTATTCAATATTCTTGGTAATTTGCATTTCCATATAAATTTTAGAATCAGCTTGTCCAATTCCACAAAATGTCCTCTTGGGATTTTGATGAGTATCGCGTTGAGTCTATAGCTCAGTTTGGAAGGAATATTTCCGATGATGATGTAAATCACCTTTTTCAACATTTCATGTTATGTTTATTGTTGGTATTATTTTGAACCATGTGAAAAACAGAAATTTCATAGGGTCCAACCTAATATATAGAAATCCAATTGATTTTGGTATAGTGGCCTTATAGCCAACTATCTTGCTAAACTCCCTTATTAATTCCAATAGCGCATCTGCTGATTATTCTGGGTTGTCTCTGCACTCAATTAACCATCTGTGAATACAGCTGCTTGAGATCTGCCTTTGTAAACCTTATCACTTCTATTACTTTTTCTTGCCTTACTGCTTTAGCTAGCATTCCTATACCATACTGAATAGAAGTTATGACAGTGGACGTCCTTGCCTTGTTGGTGAGCTCGCAGGGAAAGCTGCCACCCAAGATTTGAGCAGGAAGTGACAGCCGTGGGACCAGGGAGAGGGCTCTGGTGCGGTGGCCACGGCGACTCAGAGAGGGAAGAGCAGGAGGCAGTTGGTGCCCCGCTCCTGCAGGGAATGTGTCTGACGTTCCTCCCCTCTCTGAGCCTCAGAACCCCCTGAGAGGCAGGACTGGTCTGACCTGTGGGGGTTTGGGAGCTGGCCACTGGGGGGGCTTTAGGGGTTGGGGTGGGTGAGGCCTTTGCCAAGGCAGCCAGGCCCAGAACTTCTCTGCCTCTTTTCCCAGGGCCACCCCCGACGCCGCCGTGCCTGCAGGGGTCTGCCGACTGCAGGAAGCAGTGTGAGCCCGACTACTACCTGGACGGGGCTGGCCGCTGCACGGCCTGCGTGAGCTGTGCGCGAGGTGAGGTCCTCGTCCCCCTCCCGGGGCTCCTTCTGGGGAGTTTGGGGGCTTGGAGGAGAGGCCGAGACTCTGTGGGTGAGGAAACCCGTGTCTGGTTTTGTCTGCTCAGCCCGCGGGGGCCTCACATTACCTCTCTGCCAACTTCCAGTGGCTCCCCTCACATTTATGGGGTTTTAGTGGCAGTCACCTCTTTTCAGAGAGCTTCCATTTGCTTATTGTTTTCTTCACAGAAACATTTATGAATCACCTACCTGTTCCAACCTGTTCCAAACTCGTCTTGTTAACTTTTGTAACTACTCTATGATGCAGGGATTGGGGCTGTCCCCATCTTACAGAACAGGAAACTGAGGCTTTGGAAAGTCGGGGAACTAACAAAGGCCTTAGGCTGGAGTTTGAAGCCAGGCGAGTCTGCCACCAGGTTGCAGGCTCTTGTCACCCCACTGAGCTGCCTCTGTGAGCCTGCTTCCGACCAGTACTTGCTGAGTGACTGCTGCAAGCATGGCGGGATGGGGACACGGGGCTTTCCCTGTGGCCACCCCACCGCAACCAGCGCCCTGTGATGTCCGTGAGGGCCACACAGGGCAGAGGCAGCTGCCCAAGTCCTGGGCTACCATGGCTGGAGAGGCCCCAGCCGCTCACAGAGGCCACTGGGAATGTGTGATTCTGTCTCGTGTCCAGCGTTTCTTCCATGCAGCAATATGGGCCAGAGAGTCAGGGGAGGCCAAACAGAGGAATGAACATGCCGTTTGGTGGCGTTGCGGGCCTCTGGCCCAGTTGCTAAGACTGCATAGCAAATTTTCTGAAAACCTAGTCGTGAAAAACAAACCATGCTTTGTATTCATGGATTCTGTGGGTCAGAATTCAGACAGGGCACCGTGAGGACAGCTTGTCTGTGCTCCGCTGTGTCTGTGTCTCAGCTGGAAAGCCCAAGGGCTGGAGGCTGGAGTCACCTCAGGGCTTATTCATTCACGCGCCTTAGGGCCCATGTGGGCTCCCGGCTGGGGCCTCAGTTCCTCTGTGCGGCTTTCTCTGGGCTTCCTCATGGTCTGGTGGCTGGGCTCTAACAGCAAATGTCTTGAGAGAGAGGGAGAAAGAACAAGAGACAGAAACGGAGACAGACAGAGAGCAACAGAAAGGCAGCAGCCATGTCTCCTTTTACCTAGTCTCAGAAGTCACATGGCGTAATTCCCACCACTTTCTCTCTGTTGAGGCACCATAAATCTCACTTGAGATCCAGGGCACTTCTTGATGGGTAGGTGGCAGGCTCTGGAAGAGCAGACAGGGCCAGAAATACCACTACAGCCATTGGGGAAAATACAACCTGCCACAGCCACCACGTCAGATGGAGAAACAAGAGACAGCCCGAGAATTCCTTCAACCTTCCTAACTGAAGCCCCGTGAGGCAGTGGAGGGGAGTATGGTGGCTAAGGGCCTGGGTTCAGAGCTTGGCTCTCCCACTGGATCGCTTAGAAACTCAGGCAAGTGTCTTAACCTCTCTGTGCCTCAGTTTTCTCACCTCTAAAATGGGCATAATAGTAGTATCTATCTTACAGAGTTGTGCGAATTAAATAGGTTTCTGTAGGTTAATCTGGGTGGAGTGCCAAGAATGCTGTCTTTCCGCACACCCAATTGTCTTAAGAGCTGTAATAATAGTAATAGCTGTCATTGTTTCACATCATCTCTGTCACTGCCACTCACGCCCTCTGCACATATTCCCCAAATCCTGCACACTTTCCTCTCTCCCTGGAGATTGCAAGAAGAGACTGTGTGGTCCTTACTGTTATCATGCGGGGTCTCTAAGTAGCCTGCTGACTCCGAAATGTTCTTGTGGAGCAAGTCACCTTTGCCTGATCTCCTGATGCAATAATTCTATCTTCACCCATAAATGGAAAATATTCCCAAACATATACAAATGCATTATCATACTTTTTCTTTTACAATTCCTGTAACATTCTATTTTTTGCTTTTAGAAAAATAACTTATCATGAAAATTTCAAACATATTCAGATGTATAGAGAGTCAGAAATGGCTGTGTATTGTCACCCAGCTTGAAACAATTGTCGAGTCCTGGCCAGTCTTGGCTCGTCTATACCCGCAGCCACTCACCCCATCCCCTGATGATTTCCTTTCAACAGCTTTATGGAGACACAGCTGATATACAGTAAAATGCACATGTGTGCAATTTGATAAGTTTTGATATATGTGTGTGTCTGCAACCAGCCATCGCCCTAAAAGTTTCCTGGAGCTCCTGTCATCCCTCCCACCGTGCCCGCCCTACCCGCATTCCCAGGCAATCATTCTGCTTAATTTGCATTTGCTAGAATTTTATATAAAGGGAACATACAGAATGTCCTCCTTTTTTTTTTTTTTCTGAGACAGAATCTTGCTCTGTCACCCAGGCTAGAGTGCAGTGGCGTCATCATAGCTCACCGCAGCCTCCAACTCCTGGGCTCAAGTGATCCTCCTGCCTCAGCCTCCTGAGTGGCTGGGACTACAGACGTGTGCCACTATGCCCGGCTAATTTCTTTTTTTCTTAATTATTTTTTGTAGAGACAGGGACTCACTATGTTGCCCTGGCTGGTCTCGAACGCCTGGCCTCAGGCGATTCTCCTGCCTCGGCCTCCCAAAGTGCCCGGATTATAGGCCGTGAGCCACTGCGCCTGGCCTGTCCTCCTTTTCTATCTGACTTCTTTTACTCAGCATGATTATTTTGAGCATGCCAGGAGATCTGCTCAACGGAATAGTCAAATGAGCATTTATTTTCTTGTTGGACGACCCCTGGGCAATGGCTTCTCTGTCCTCCTGGGGGCTCTTGGACCCCCTGCCTTCGCCATCCTGATCATTCCCATGACTCCGCTCTGTGTGTCTTAGATGACCTTGTGGAGAAGACACCGTGCTCGTGGAACTCCCCTCGCGTCTGCGAGTGTCGACCCGGCATGTTCTGTGCCACGTCAGCCACCAACTCCTGTGCTCGCTGCGTCGCACGCCCCGCCTGCGCACCAGGGATGGTTGTGAAGCCCCAGGGTAAGCAGTCCCCAACCAGGGAGCCGAGGTCTGTGCCCCACCTGCGTTACCTCTCCCCACCCCCAACCGGGCAAATGACCGTCAACCCTGGCTGTTAACCAGGTCAGCTTTGGGCTTTGGTTATCCTTTTAGTAGTTAGACCCAGCAAATGGGATACTGAAATCCCGATATGGCATGTTGGTAAGAGGTTCTGATGATATTTTTTAAAAAGTCTTCTTCCTGAAATTATTGGCCTGGTAAAATCATGACTTGTCTGCAAGGCTGTTTCATTGACTCAGCAAGGGGAATATAAAGTTTCTGAAGAGATTTCCAACTCAAGATGGTGGGCTTTGCCAGCATGCAGAAAATATCAACCCCTGACAGTTCTTTTAAAAATGGGCTCATCAGCAGATGAGAGATTTCAACAAATTTCTAGAAAGTTCAAAACAAAGGGAAGGTTGGTGACGAATAAAACCAAGTGGAGGAAAGCTCACCCCGGGTCACTCCATGAGGCTGCAGGAAGTGAGGGGTGACTTGTTTGTCAGACCTTCAGGGAGGCTCTGGGCTCCGAACAGGCAAGTAATACCCAAAGAGTGGAGGGGGAGGGGGAGGGCTGAGAAGTGCAGGGGGCTGTGACCACATCTGGAAAATAAAATTTAAAAATTTATAACAGTGGCGTGGGCATTGACTAGTCTACACAGATGATGCCTGAGTTTTTATCCCCTGGTAAAAACAATCAACCTGTAGACTGACGACACGGAGGGAGTATCCAGGGAAAGATCAGGCCACTAGTGGGGTGCTGCCACTCTGCTCGTAAAGCCCTCTCTATCTGGGTATTTGGAAGTGCACCTGTCAACAGACCAGCCTCGCCCAGTCACCCCAAAACGAATACTGCCAGCTCACACCCCTGCCTGTGGGCACAGAGTCCCCCAGCCGACCTCCTCCTCGGGGAAGAGGCCCACTGGGAACGAGGCATACTAACACCATGGCAGAACCCCCCCTGCAGCTACAGGAATATTCAGCACAGTCGTTTTTTAAATAAATATGAATGAGCAGCAAAGATCTTCAGATTTACAAGGAGAACCAGCCCTACGAAGGAGAAAAACAAGAAACAAGAACATGCAAACAGAACATCTTACTGCAGATGAAGCAATGATAAATCCAGGAACAGAAGAGAAGTTAGCAACATTAAATTCATGTCCGCAGAAAAATTCACCAAGTTGTGACATCCGTGAAGTGAGCACAGAAGCCTATGAAAAGGGAACAAGAGACCAGAGGATGAGATGTGGCTTTTAGAGAGTGTGGAGCCCCGTCCACTGCCCGGGCTCCCAACTCCCCAGCAGAGGGCGCTAGAGGGCCACTGCGGGAGGACACGCCGGCTCTTGGCGGCGTTTGCTTTTCCTTGTTCCCTCTGCAGTCTGTCAGCAGGGCGTGTGGCCAGGACGTCTGGCGGTGCTCCCAGAGCCGGCAGTCCCTCAGCAACCCCACGACCCCGCCTAGGCTGGTGACCGCTTGATGTGGCCCTCCCAGTACAGACACTGGTACGCCCCAGGCCTCACGTCAGAAGTGTCCTGACTCCCTCTGTGCACCCCGCACCAGCCCCAGGTCTGCAGCACCCCGTTTCTCGAGGCCCTCCTGACATTGTCGCTGTGTGCACAAGGCCTCACACTCACAGCGGGAGCCTAACTTTCTCTGCGAGCCTGACCTGAAAATTAGGCTTTAGATCAAAAGACCCTACCAGGAGCAAAGCCAGGATGAATGATTACCCACGTCTAGACGTAGTAGATGCACCACTATTTATTTATCCACCTATCAATTGATGACATTTGGGTCGTTTCCAGTTTAGAGCCATTACGAATAAAAGCAGCTGTGAATATTCTTGTATGAGTCTTTGGGTGGATATATATTTTCATTTCTCATGGGTGAATACCTAGGAGGGGTGGCTGGTCATTGTGCTGTGGCCATACAGTCAGAATGTCTCTGAGGGCCAGTCAAAACTCTGATCTGATCCAGCCACCTCGTTTTGTGGAAAGAACCACAGGGCTGAAGCTGGAGCTGGAATGCAGGATCCCAGCGGTCAGCCCAGAACACTCTCCGCTGGACCACACCACCTCCTTCTTGGTTCTGCACCTAGAATTTACCCAGCTAAATTATAAGCAAGTTTGAAGGCAGTGTAAAAACAGTTTCAGACATAAAAGGTCCAGAAAGCTTTTCTTCATGTATCATCTCTTAGGAAGTTATTTGATGATGTAATCCAGCTAAATGAGGGGACAAAAAACAACAAAGAAGAAACCATGGGATCTAGGAAACAGTGACTGTATCCTGGGAGAACAAGGAAGGGGAGTCCCAGAAGGACAGCTGGGCTACAGACCAGTTGAGCCAGATCAGAGCAGGAAAATGCAGGGCTCCAAGGATGTGTCTCAGGAATAAAAGGGAAAATTGCAATAAATTGCATGATTAGTAGAGTTGAAAAACCTGAGGATATAGTGAAGGCACACTATTCTTTTATTCATAAGAACAATACAGACAATTGAAAACTCCAGGGAAAAGAAAAGCCTGGCAAGAAATTTATAGTCCAATTATAAAGATGAAATTTTCACCTGATTTTAGACAATTGCTGGATGTACAAAAAGAGAATCCGTTTGGTCTTGATGCTAAGATCATTCTTCAAATGGCCCAAGGATCAGGTGTTTGGATTTGAAGAGAAGTATATTAGTCTGTTAAATAATATCTAATTTTAATTCCTAACTTGAGACTAACAGTAGGCAGGTTCCTTTCTTCTCTTCTAGTAGGCCCTTACCAGAGAACATAGGCCAACCAACCAGGGCATGGCAGTGCCTTCTGCTCACCTCCAGACCCAAAGGATGAGGAAGAGGAGGATCACTAACTCAGGGGGAAGGGAGGAAGGTCCTGGGTGGGATATGGCACATACAGAGAAGGGCACGAGGCACCCAGGCAGTGCTGGGCCCACCTTCTGTGCTTGGAGGAGAGACAGCAGATTTGTTGCCAGATTCTGGCAGGTGTTCCAGTGGCAGCTCAGACCGTGGGCCTGTCTAGTTACACCAGGCTGCCTTGGAGAGAGGTCAGAGGGCTCTCTCCTCATGGTGCTAACTGAGTCCAGCTACAATTAGTTGGTTTGTAACCGTGGGACCAGCCCAAACGGGGCCTACTCTGTTGATAACAAAATGTCGAGTTCCCTTGTAGGTATAACAGAGCCTAAATCTGCAAGTCATGTATCCCAGGCATGTACAATAGAAAAAGCTTTGACCTCTAACAACTCTGGAACCAATAATTCCTCCCTTCAGAACCAAGAAGACCAGAATATGACTGGAACCTAAATGTTGGAACTCTCAGAAGTAAGGGGTCCGTTGCCCTGGAAGATCCAGGGCTAAAATCTGCCTTAACATACCTTACTGTAAATGGCCAAATTTAAAGCCCTCTAATCAGACCCTGTGAAGCCAACACTCCTAAATCCTTTCCCTTGCCCTCCGAGCCCATAAACTTGCCCCAGACCCCAAATGGGGGAGAAAGACTTAAGCCCACCTCCTGTCTCCTTGCTGGCTGGCCCTGCAATAAAGCCATTCTTTTCTCAATAGCTGGTGCCATAGTATTGGCTTCTGTGCACATTGGGCAGCAAGCCCATTTGCTTAATAACAGGTTTGAGCATAAGAGCTCCTCCAAACCTTTCAAACTAAACTTTCAGTGAAACCCAATGACATTTCAAATACTAATTCAAATACTGACTTACAAATATATCATAACAAATTGCATCATCTTCCCCACAGCCTCCAGCCTCCAGGCTTCAACTAATTCAGGTAATAGTCTAGTGAGTACCTGGAAAGATAGAGCATCTGTTTGGAGACCCCCAAAAAAGGAGGGTTCCTTAGGACCCTACCGATCTAAGAAGGAAACTAGCCGTAGCCTCACTTTCTTTTCTAAGTGTTTCAGGAAAAATCTGAGCAGCGTCATGAGAACTTTTTAGAAGGGACGTGTCGGGGGGGGGGGTTGCTTTCAACCACATCAAAGAAGGGGTGCTGCTGCCAGGGCTGTGGGGGAGGAGAGGCATAGTGGCTGGGCATGATCTACTTCAAATGTGGGCCAAATTTTTCTGCCCCAGAAAAGCAGTTGCTCATAAGCTGGTAAGAAAATGCGCAGGCAGGAGGTGCTGTGGCCCAGTGGGGAGTGCTCTGGGCTGGGACTCACCATCCTTGCATTCTGGCTCTGGCTCCAGCCCTGTGGTTCTCTTCATCTGCAAAACAAGGTGGCCAGCACAGCGACCAGCCACCCCTCCTAGGTACTCAAGAGAAATGAAATAATATGTCTACACAGGCATGTACAAGAATACTCAGAGCTGCCTTATTCATTGTGGCTTCAAACCAGAAACAGCCCAAATATCCATCAACTGGTGAATGAAAACACAAACCATGGTACATCTATGCAACAGAAGGCCGTTAAGAAATAAAAGGAATGCATTTCTGGTAACTGCTACATGAGTGATTCTCAGAAACATTATGCTGAGTGAAGGAAGCCAGACACCAAAGGGTATGTCCTGGATGATTCCATCTGTAGGAAATTCTGGAGCAGACAAATGAATCTATAGTGAGGTAAAGCAGATCATTTGTTGCCTGGGCTGGAGATGGGGGGAGGACTAATTGAGGAGGAGCACTATGGGACTTTCTGGGGTGACGAGAATGTTCTCTCTCTCCCTCTCTCTCTATTTATATATATATATATTTTTTTTTTTTTTTTGAGACAGGGTCTGGCTCTCTCTCCTGGGCTGGAGTGTGGTGGCATCATCATAACTCACTGCAGCCTGGAACTCCTGGGCTCAAGTGATCCTCCTGCCTCAGCTTCCCCAGTAGCTGGGACTAAAGGCACATGTGCCACCACACCCAACTAATTTTTCTATTTTTTGTAGAGGCAGGGTCTCCTTATGTCATCCAGGCTGGTCTTGAACTCCTGGCCTCAAGCAGTCCTCCCGCCTCAGCCTCCCAAAGTGCTGGGATTACAGGAGTGAGCTACCATGCCTGGCCTATTTTGATTGGACTTATAGTTATATTTGTCAGAACTCATCAAACTGTACACTTAGGGGACACTTTCTTGTATATAAATTATGCCTCAATAAAGTTGATTTTGGAAGAAAAAAATACTTTAAACATTGAGGATACATTTAAACATCAGGAGAGTTCAGGTTTCTTTTAACTAAAATCAGAAGGTTTAGAGTCACGGGGCCACCTTCCTGGGGGGTCACAGTGGTTGGAGACAGAGTAGCAGCTTCTCCACTTTGATCTTCTGAAGCACAAATCTGACTGTCTTAGTGACTGCAGCAGCAGGAGACCTGTGTCACAAACAGCCTGCATTGTGCTGCCTCCTGGAAGTCAGCAGTCTCTGCTGGTTAAGTCCTTCCTGGAGACACCAGGCTCAATGGCACTGACTCTTAGATGTTGCACCCCTTCTTACCCCCCTCCCCCGCAGGTATGGCCATGAGGGACACCACCTTGGAGCCGCCTCCCCCAGGGACCCACCATGACTGCAGCACCACTCCAGAGAACAGCGAGGCGCCTGCCAGGTGACTCCCGACCCCTTCCCTCCGTTTGGCTGCTGCAGGACGGGGCTGCCCCTGCCATGCCCAGGGGATGCCTAGGGGGCAGCTAGGCCAGGGGTGGTGGTGGGGCGTGGTCTGGATCCTTTGCGCCAAGCCCACAAGTCATTTTGGGGAATGTGTGTCCGTCTCTGTGTTGGCACCACTGGAAAGCTGGAAGACCTAGAAACCCAGTCCTTGCCCTCCTTGCCCGGCAGAGGCGTTGGGCAGAGGATCTGGGGACCCAGGCCTAGAGAAAGAATTATTCCTGAGCACACGCTTCCCTTGCCCACCTTGGTCGTCACTCCTGCCTTGGGCTTCTGTCCCTGCAGCTCCACCCCCACCCTGAGCTCCCTGGTGGACTCCCAGACCAGTAAGACACTGCCCCTCCCGACGAGCGTCCCCGTCTCCCTCTCCTCCACGGGAAAGCCCATCCTGGACCCAGGTAATGATGCCCGCACCCCAGCAGGGCTCCCTCCCGGCGCCAGGAGGGAAGCTTCTCCTTCGTGGGTGTGGCCTGGGAGGGGATCAAGGTAGACCCCAGGTGTCTGGCTTCTTGAGTTGTGGCTGTGGCTCTGTCACTTGCTAGTGACTGTTCTTTCATTCTTGCAAGCAGGAATTTTTTCACAGCTTCATCCTCATGGCCCATAATTGCTACTCAGAAAATAGGTATTTGTTGAATGATTTCCTGATCTTGACTAGTTGCTTGATTCCTTTGAGCCCCAGTTTTCTCATCTGTAAAACTCTAACGGTGTAGACCATGCAGGGTTGTAGGCAGTATCACATGTAGCTAGCACATTACCTGGCACGTTGTGGACGGTCGCCGTAGTGTTAGCTCTTAGGGGATGGTGTTGGGCAATTCATTTTAGGACTTGCAGTTCTGGCCACTGACACGAGGTGGCGGTAGTTCCCAGGTCAGTCGTTCTCAAAGCGCACTGCCCTGGCTGCCTTGGCTCCGCACCACCTTGGAGCTTGCTAGAAAAGCAAATTATGGGCCCCTCCCCAGGCCTACAGAATCAGAAGCTGCATTTTAACAAGATCTCCAGGGGATTCATATGCACATTAACGTTTGAGACGCATTTAACTGGAATATACTTTTTTAACATCTAAAAGTGGGTGTGAAAAGTGGTAACTTTCCACAGATATACTGTGTCTGTATGTGACAAAGTTTAGCACTAAGGTGTAAAGAAATGGATCCAGATAGCAGTTAAGAGCATGGGCTCTGGAGTCTACCTGGCCTGAGCTGGGACTCTACCATTTACCCTGGGGGTGAACTCTGACAGGGAACCTGCATGAGTCTCAGTTTCCCTTGTTTGTAAACGGAGATAGTGAGGGTGCCTGAATGCTTGCTGATTGTGTTTCTCTGCAGAGTAGACCCTGTGCCTGCCCTCGTGGAGCTCACGGTCTAGGGGTTGGCTGGGAGTTGTACCTTATTCAAGCACCCCCTTCCCCCTCCTCACTGCTCAGCTCTCCCCGCTGCCTCCGAACTCTGGCAACACCAGAAGTGCTTCCAGGTGCCCGTCACACTGTGCCCTCCTCCATAGTCCTCAGACTTTGGTCCTTTATTATTATTATTATTATTTGTAGAGACAGGGTCTCACTATGTTGCCCAGGCTGGTCTCAAACTCCTGGCCTCAAGCGATCCTCCCACCTCAGCCTCCCAAAGTGCTGGGATTACAGGTGTGAGCCACCGCACCCAGCCCAGCCTTTGGTCTTTTGGACCTCAATTCTTTCTTCATTCTGACTCCTTGATTCCTCAATTTCTCACCTTCTAGAAACTGCTCTTCTCCCATCTGTAAATAGTTGATTGGCTTCCTGGAGCCAGGTGAGGGAGGGCAGGGAGGTAAGGGCTGAGTCAGATACAGTCCTGGCTTGGGAAAGGACTGGGTATTGTTAGTCACCATGGAATCTGTGTCCCAGGGAAAGGAGGAAGTAGTCTGGAGCTAGGGCTGTCCTGTGTGGTTGTAGCAGGGCAAAGAGTGCAGGACGCCTGTGTGTTTCAGGACCAGTACTCTTCTGGGTGACCGTGGTGCTGGCGGTGGTGATTGGCTCCAGCTTCTTCCTCCTGTGCCACTGGAAGGCCTGCAGGAGGCGGATTCAGCAGAGTGAGTGGATGTGTCCCTGGGGCCTGGGGGGGATGGGTCGCTCTCTGCTGGGCTGGCCTGGGTCCCTCCCCTGCCTGCCCCTGCTCTCTGAGGCTGGCACCTCCAGCCCTCCTCCTGGTGTCTTTTCAGAGCTCCACCTGTGCTACCCAGCCCAGACCTTCCGGCCCAAGCTGGAGCCTGCGGGTGAGTGTCCAGCAGTCCGAAGGGGCTGCCTGAGCCAGGTGGCCACACAGGGCTCTGGGCCCAGGATTGGGCTCAGGAGACTTAACTTCTCCTAGCCCAGCCTCGGGGCTCCCTCTGTTTGGCTTCCTACAGGCTGCTTCTCCTCCCCAGCCTCATCTGGAGTGGGGATATAATGTGGGTAAAAACTGCGTGACTTGCCCTGGACAGGGTTTGGGTAGAGCGCTGGCATGAAGATTTAAAAACCCATATTGTCTTGCATTCTTTCCTCCAGAGCACCCCCAGGCGGGCATTCCCCAGCGCTCTCCTTTCCTCTCTCCCTCGTTTTCTCCCTCCCCCGCTTCCCTTTCTCTTCCTCCTCCCTCTTCCCTCCCTCCCTCTCCCTCCCCAGTTCTAGCCCCGGGCAAGACAGGCCAGGGGCACAAGGGGCACCCTGTCGGGGAGGGCAGGCTGACAGGGCTGGAATCCTAGTTCTGCCACTTAACAAGCTACGTGACCCTGGGCAAGTTACCTAATTCCCCGGGTCTCAGTTTCCTCATCTGTAAAATGGGGACAGTGGAACCTACTTCAGAGGCCTGGCCTGTGGATTAATTGAGGTCGGGCTACCTTGTGGAGCGGCTGCCCGAGGTCAGTGGCTGCTGTTTGTTGACAGGCCACCCTGTGTGTGGGGCCTTTTTCCTCACCAGGACTTGCTCTGATCCCTGCCCCACCCCCAGGCCAGCTCTCCCTGGAGCCCTCTGGAGTCTTGACTGCCCTGCCCTCCCCCCCCACACACCTGTCTTGGCAGGGGGCCTCTTCCAGCTCTCCCCTGGGTGGGGGGTGCCTTGTCTGTCCTGTGCAGCCCCTTCAAGGCAGGCCAAGGTCTTCCTCAGCACTCCACAGGCATTGATTGGGCACCCACTGTGTGCTGGGCCCTGATAGGGTTGTTGTCTGGGCTTCCCTTTCTGGTTTGCAAGGCAGGCTCCCTCAGAGGGTCTCACGACTCCTCCGGTGCTGATTTTCATTCCACAGGGAAGAGACAAGGCTCAGAAAGGCAGGTGACCTGCCCAGGGCCACACAGCCTATGAGCAGCACAGCCAGGCTCAGGCGCTGGTCCTGGGGGGATTTGCCCAACTGTGGGTTTCGTCTGTAGCAGGCTCAGTCCTGCCCCTTCATCCTTCCTCCCCAGCTCTGTCCACCACCCCCGTGCCCACCCAGGAGCCCAGTGGCCAGCCTGAGGCCCAGGTGGTTGTTCTTGTCCCCCGATCTCCCCAGGACCCTTGGAGAGCCTCACAGGAGGCTGACTGTTGGCTTGGGCACAAAAACACTGAGGCATGTTTTGAATTTGATGAGTTTCACAAGCAAGCGCTTGTGTTCCCTCTGCAGGGGGGGTTTTGTGTTTTGACAGTTTCAAGCCTGTTTCCATGAGCTGTCAGGCTCCGTGTCTCATTGAAACCGGCATTTGCTTTCTTGACATTTTTCTAGTATTAGAATTTCCGTTGCCGTCAGTTTTTTTTTTCTTCAAACCTTTGTGAAAGCAGTTTTGTTACAAAAAGAAAAGAAAGAAAGAAAAAAGCACCTTTCCTTAAGAAGCCACATGTGCAAGGAACTGAGCCCTGAGACTCAGTGGCGGACATCCTGTCTCAGGCCACTTCGGGCCCTTTGGCTTCTGGCGCGGGTCCCTCGGGGTCTGGGTTTCCAGGCCCAAGAAGGAAGGCAGGAGAAGCTGGGACAAGCAGGCTCGCAGGGCACAGGGCGACAGCAGACTGAGCAGGGTGGATGCCCCGCTCCCTCTGGAGCAGGGGATGGTGAAGGAGTGAAGAAGGAGCATTCATTCCTTTGGTCACTCATTTGTCTATTCAAATCACTGTTGTAGAGCACTTGCTCAGTGCAGGCCCTGGGCTAGGCACAGAAACTGTCCTGACTCCCCCAGCTTTCAGACTAGCATGGACTGCTCAAAGGGGCTAAAGGAAAGCAGGGTGGGAATGTGCGCCCCTCCATTCTGGATCTGGGGCGGGGGAACTCTTGGTTCACTGAGTAGTGAGTGCACCAGGGATCTGTGATCTGTGCAGGAGTGATTAGATGCTCACTAGCCTGCTCTGGAATTGATCTGATTTTTCCTGCGTGTGTCCTTGGTGAGAGGCATTTGCAAAGCACATATATAATCTCAGTTTGCTCTTCCAGCGGCCTGGGAGGTGCCTACTGCTGTTACCCCCCTCACAGATGAGCAGCCTGAGGCTCAGGAAGATGAAGTAACTTGTGTAAGACTTTGTGCTTTGGTAAGCGCTAGGACTAGGACCTTATTGTTGTAGAGATTTTCACCCTCGGTGCTATTGACATTTGGGAACAGATAATTCTTTGCTGTGGGGGGCTGTCCTGTGCATAGGATGTGTAGCAGCCTACCAGATGCCAGTAATACCCCTGGTTGTGGCAAGCAAAAATGTCTCCAGACATAGCCACATGGCCCCTGGGGGAAAACTACTCCTGGTTGAGTACCACTGGTCTAAAATTCTTTTAATCCTTCATTTAGTGGATACTTGAGTCATTACTTTATCTGTTATTTCAGGCAGATTTAGGTTGAAAGAAAAATTTTTTTTGTTTTGAAACAATTTCACATTTACAGGAAAGTTGCAAGTACAGTGCAAAAACTTATTTTGTCCTGACTGATTTGAAGGTAACATATTGACTTGATGCCTTATTAGCCCCGAACACTTTAGTGTGTATTTCAAACAAACAAGGGTGTATTTTTACACGACCCTAGTAAAATCATCAGAATCAGGAAATTCACATCGATACATTACCGCCAATGAATCCTTGGGCCCTGCTCAATTTTCTTCACTTGTCCCTGTAACATCTTATATAGCAGAAGAATCCAGTTCAGGGTGCGAGTTGCATTGGGTTGTCTGGTTTCTTGAGTCTCCTTCAGTCTGGCTTTTCCTTCACTGTCATGGCCCTCACACTTGGGAAGAGTGCAGGCTGGTGGTTTTGGAGATGTCCCTCGCTTTGGGTTTGACTGGTGTTTCTCCCCAGTGGGTTCAGGACATGCATCTTCGGCTGGAAGATCCCAGAAGTGATGCGAGGCTCTGTTCAGGGTGTCCTGCCTTGTTTCGATTTGTCCCCTTCCTGGTGCTGTGCACTTTGAGAACTTGCTGAAGGTGTTGTCTGACAGGTCTCACCACTGTGGGGTCATTCATTTCTCCTTGGTAATTACTAAGTCTTTTGAAGGGAGGTACTTTGAGGGTATGTCAATAACCCGTTCTTCATCAGAACTTTATTTTCTTCATTTATACATTTATACCTGTACAGACTCATGGACTCATATTTTGTTCAATGGGTTATAATCTGTTGCCATCATTATTTATTTTGATGACCAAATGGACCCAGATTAGGTCAGGGAGAGCCCCTTCAAGCTGGTTCCTGTGTCCTTTGGACATGTCCTCATCCTTTCGTGCTTTGAGCACTTCCCTTTTCTAAGACGTTCCTGGCTTATCTTGTGCTCTTCTGCCCCAGTCCTGGAATCTCTTCTCTCCAAGGAGCCCAGGGTTTGAATCTAGGGGTGCTTGTTGCCAAAGCCTGGCTGAACCTCTGTGCCAAACTCTTTCCTTGGGCCTGCTGTGCTTCTCGCAGCATCGGGGAATCACAGGCCAGAGAGAGGATGGGAGTAAAAGGGGAGAACAATGGGGATGGAAGAGACTGAGAGCTTTAACTCGTGCGTCAGAACCTACGCACTCCGCGAGCGAGCGAGTGAGGCCTTCAGAGCAGCCTGGGACACCATGCACTTGTCCCGGGGACCGCCACTGCCCATTGCGTTCCTGGCCTCCTGTCCTGGAGTGCCAGACAGGTTTTCGAGAAGATGGTGGTTATTCCAAAAAGCAAGGAAACCAATAAATCAGGACAGCAGATTGAAGCAACATTTTTAGGGGAAAAGCACTTACGAAATCTGACCTTTGTACTTGGCAAGATTTGTTTTGGGTCGTTATCAAAGTATTCATGAGTTATAACATGGCTGTAGGCAGATGTCAGAATCTTCTGGTTTTTGCCTTTTTACCTTTATGTTATTTTACACTTGTTTCCGAGAGTCAGTATTGAATGCTGATTTTCTTTTCAGTGTGATAAGAGTGCAGAGCCGTGTTAACATCCTATGCTTTTCCAGGACCTGCTATGTGCTAGACAAGCATCCTGGGCACCTTCTCTTTTCAATATTTAAATTTTTAGAAATTCTAAATAGATTTCATTTTTTAGAACAGTTTTAGAACTACAGAAAATTCGAGACAATAGTACAGGGGTTCCCATATATTCCACACCGAGTTTCCTTTATTATTAACACCTCCCATTAGTATGGTACATTTGCCACAATAAATGAACTAATCCTGACACGTTGTTATGAGCTAAAGCCCATACATTATTCGCATTTACTCAGTTTTGCCTAACGTTGCAGGGTCCCATCCAGAATCCCATGTTGCATGTACTCAGCACGCCTCCTCAGGCTCCTCTGGCCTGTGACAGTTTCTCAGACCTTGTTTCTCAGACCAGCTTCCCTGACCTTGATGGTCTTGACAGTTTTGAGGAGTATTGATCAGGTATTTGGCAGAGTGTCCCTCTACTGGGATCTGTCTGATGTTTTCCTCACGATCAGGCCGGGGTTATGGGTTTGGGGGACTACAGAGGTGAGGTGCCATCCTCATCACGTCAGATCAGAGGCACCTGCTGTCAACATGATTTGTCACCGGGCACCTCACTTTCGAGATATCATTTAATCTTCACAACCCCCCTGCCATGTTCCAGACAAGAGGACTAAGGCTCGGAGAAGGGAAGTAATGTCGTGCTGGTTCCACTGCCAAGGAGGCCCCCGCGCCTGGAGAGCTAAGCTGCCTCATTGTTTGGCATTTGGCTTGTTTTCAAGTTTTTGGTTATTATAAATACCACTGTGGTGCACAGCTTTTCTGTTTTCTTTCGGGTTATTTCCTGAGGGTGTCTTCCCCAAAGAGGAACGGCTGTGTCAAAGGGTGTGAGGTTTTCATTGCCAGATGGCTCTTTAGAAAAATGGAAACAACTCACAGGGCATGAGCAGCTCCATGCTCCTGTTCATCCACTTCCTTTCCAAGACCGAATTTTATCATTTTTATTTACTTTGTCTTGTTACTTTGTCATACCCTTTTTTTTTTTTCTTGGCCACCCCAGTGACTTGGCACCCAGTAACAGTTGGCTGTTTGCAAAACTCAAAATCACTCTCGAAGGACGATGATTTGGCTTCACCGACATCATTTAAAAGAATGTGCCTCAGGTCAAAGGGCATTTCTCAAAGTGGTGGCTTAGGCAGTGGACAGTGGCTGCCTTGAGCAAACGAGCCGTGACCTCCCGAGGTGACCACTCTGCTGGGGACAGCAGTTACGGGATAAGTAAGCTTGGCACATATGTCAGCTTGAGAACCAGTTGTGTCATTGTACACACGAGCTTCTTTCGGCCGTCATTCTGGTCCCTTCCCCGCCAGAAACTTTCTATCTGCTGCTGGTCTTTTAAAGGTCCCCCTAACTCAAACTAACCTAGTGTCCACACAGCACGTTCAAACTGCCAGTCTTATTTGCAGTTTATTTTATTTGTTGATTGACCGTCAGTGAGTGTATCAGCCAGGACTCAGGGCTGATGGCCCCAGAGCTGCTGAAATCAGGGAGTGCGTTCAGGAGGTGGTGTAGCTGGCACGCTGGCATCTTGGCAGCAGATTTGTCTAGCCAGGTGTGCACACCTAACAACAGCATGTTCCAGGTCTCTGTGGGTGGTGTCCTTGGGAGTCGTGAAAGGCTGCATCCCTAGAGGATGGTCAACACTGAGAGTTGACTTGCCCTAGGGTGGCCTGGATGCCCGGGTGCCCTTGCCACCTTTCTCAGATGGCCACTGAGTCATGGTTAGATGTCAATATACACTTGGCCATGACGTGGCCCCTGTTTAATATGAGAGAACAATTGGAGTGGAGGGTAGGGGTTTGAGATGAGAAGATAAAGGTTGTACCTTAAAAACCATTGCCTCAGCACCTCCCAAGCCCACGAAAGGATGGGTTGAAGGAAGTGAGGTGACTCGAGAGCAGTTGTCCTCCTGAAACGCTGCTGCCTGGGCACTTTCAGGCACATGGAAGAGAAAACCAAACTCAGGCTGGAGCCAAAAGGGCTCCACAGTAGTCTGGTGTTGGGTACGTCCAAGTCAGGGTTCAGATAATGTCCACAGAATCCGTCATCCTCTCTCCATCACCTGCCTTGAGGTCCTCCATGTGGGGTTTGCGTGGTGCTCCAGGGAGTTCTGGGCTCTCCACAATCCGGAGGCTGCAAGGTGGCGGCAGGAGCCTCGGACCAACCTCTGACCGCAGAAGCCTCCTGGGCTCAGGGCGGGGCATGTTCTTCTCCTGAACCAATCCTCGTGGGAGGTTTGGGGAAGGGCGCAGGGTACTTATTGGCTTAGTCACTCAAAATGAGAGTGGCCTGGGGAGACAGGTGGTCCCAGCTTCTCCAGCTGCTGCTGAAGTGTACATCTGGAAGTGAGCCCCTGTGTCCCGGGCCTAGGGGTGGGTGCTGACTGTGAGCCATCCACGGTTCTCCAGGCTGAGGACCAGACCCCTGGACAAGAGCGCAGTGCCACCTTTGGTCCAGGGGAGCCACTTCCCCACAGGTGGGGCTGGGACTGGGCTGCGTGCTGCCAGACTCTCCTTGGTGAAGTGACTGCTCTTTTGCTTTTTGCAGATTCCAGACCCAGGAGGAACCCAACAGTAAGTCCCCCCTCCCTTGCCTCCACGTCAGCTTCGTACCCCTAAATCTGACTCCTTCCCGAGCAGATCTGTGGTTTTGAGAGATGCCAGGGGCAGTGGAAGGGCCATTCACTTCCCACGGTGCCCAGGCGACAGGCCCCCGCTGCAAGTCCAGGCCACATCTGCCCCACTGCAGGTAGCTCTGACTGCAGGGAACTCTGAGTGCAGGGCCTTGCCCAGGGCCTCAGCCAGGTCTTGGCCAAGAGTGGGGAGCCCCACCCCCATGGCAGCCTCCAGCTCCTGGCTCAGCCTGCCGGGGACTTCCAGGCCTGCCGATGGTGGATTTCGTTTTGGCCACTTTGGGGCACCAGGTCTGGTCTGGAGGGAGGCTGGTTCATTCCCCTCGTTTCGCCTTTGCTTCCCCACGAGTCTCATCCTGGGAGCTGATGACAGACATCGTAACACTGCACCCTGAGTATTTCAATATGCATTTCCTAAGAACAAGAACATGTTTCTATACAATCACAATGTGACTATCATGTCTAAGAAATTTAACAGACACAACCATAAAAAGTCCATATTAAAATTACTTCAATTATTGTCCCAATAATGACCTTTATAGGGTTTTGTTTTTTAAAAAATTTAACTCCAGGATTCAAATAAGGAACATACATTGCATTTAGTTGTCAAGTCTCTTTTAATCTAGAACAGTCCTTCTGTCTCCCTACCCCTATTCCATCTGCCAAATTTTGGTCTTTTTAAGAATCTAGGCCAGTTTTCTTATAAAATGCCTCACAGTCTGGACATGATTGTTTCCTCATGATAAGGTTCAGGTTAAATATTTTGGTTGGAACACAATATAGGTGGTGCTGTGTTTATATAATGAGTTTAATCCTTTATCTGTTACCTTTATCCTTGTCCTTAATCTTTTATCTTGATCTAGGGAGTTGGGGGTGGGGCACTCCAAGAGGCAGTGGACCTGGGGCTGACACTTTCAGACTTCGGTGTTTAGGAGCATAGATTATAGAGGGAGATGCTAGGGTTCAACTTCTGGCTCAGATACTTACTAACTGTATAACCCTGGGCAAGTTACTTGGCTCCTCTGTGCTTTGGTTTCCTCATCTGTAAGATGGGGAGGGTGCTAGTATTACCCACCTCATAGGGTGGTTGTGTGGATAACATGTCACTGTGTTAGGATTGGGGCCGCCCACATGTGAGTTTCTGTTACCCTTATCACTTCATACAGACCGAAAGCAACCAGACTCCACGTGGAATACTACACACAGGTGTCCCATGCTGTCAAGGCCGGAAACCCGGGGGCAGCTGGAGACCGCTTTAAAGTAGGAGGGAGACTCAATGGGGTCTGTAGAGATGAAGATGAAGGGCCTCCCAGTTTAGTGAGTGGGAGGAGGTTGGGGTGCCCTGCATCAGCTCCTGTTCCCTTTCCACAGCAGCCGAGGAGGGGCGCGTCGGTGGCAGAGCTGGGGTTAACAAGCCCCTTGCCCGTGGAACCCTGCCCCGGCGTGGGGGCAACCTGCCTGGACAGCCTGCCACTGCTGGATGCCAGCCCAGCCGGGAGCCCCTCGTCCCCCAGGGACCTTCCTGAGCCCCGGGTGTCCACGGAGCACACCAATAACAGGATTGGTGAGTTGGCCTATTTGGGGGGTCCTGGTGCAGCCGGAAGAAGGCAGATCCTGGGCTTTGACAGGAACCAGAGACTCTGGGGCCGGGAGACTCAGCAAGGGAGAGGCGTAGATTCTCCTGTGCAGCTCGCTCTGCCTAAATGTAAGTTTCTGTAAAATAGGGACAGCCAGGGCATTTACTTCCTGGGGCCACTGTGAGAGTTCATGACACAGTGCCTATGGATGCCGAGTGTGGTGCCTGCCATTATTAAAGTAAAACGTGAACACCACCCTCACCCCCCAACACAGAGGACAGGCACAAGACACGCCAGTGACAATAGGACCTGCCCCTTGTCTGAGGTATCCGGCCACCGTGCAGATGTCACCTCTTCATCTCTCATGGTCACACCACCTTCTTTTTTTTTTTTTTTAAGAGACAGGGTCTCACTCTGTCAGGCTGGAGTGCAGTGGCGCAATCATAGCTCACTGCAGCCTTGAGCTCCCGGTCTCAAGTGACCCTCCTGCCTCAGCCTCCCAAGTAGCTGGGACTACAGGAATGTGCCACCACGCCCGGCTAATTTTTTAATATTTTGCAGAGATGAGGTCTTGCTATGTTGCCCAGGCTGGTCTCGAACTCCTGGCCTCAAACGATCCCACCTCAGCCTCCCAAAGGGCTGGGATTATAAGTATGAGCCCCTGTGCCCAGACGTCACACCACCTTCTGAGGATGGTGTATTTCTCCCTGTTTTACAATTGGGGAAGCTGCGGCTCAGAGGGGTGAAATGACTTTCCCCATCACATGGCTACTGAGTGGCGCAGCTGGGACTTGCCCCCATGTCTGCTGGGCTCTGAAGTCCTTGGTTTGTCCACGCCACCTGGCTCCCACAGAAGCACGGAGGCCACATGGGGCCCAGGGGCCCAGCTGCAGCTGCCCTCCAGCTTGGACAAACGTTCTGCTTTGGCCTCCCACAGGTTTCCCTGCCTCCTTTCCACCATGGTGCCACCAGAGAGTTTTCCCCAAAATATATACCTGTCCACACCCCTGCTTAAAACCCTCCGGCAGTCCCCATTACCTTCGGGATGGATTCCAGTGTTCTCATCCTGGCATTTATGCTGGCTCCCCCCACCAGACTCACCTGCCTCCCAACCCCACATCTGCCCCTCCCTCAGGGGTCCCTCTCGCACTCCTAAGCTTCTCAGTGGGAGCTGCTTCCTCACCTAGAGCAGTCAGCTCCACCCCTTTGAATCTAGCTAATGCCTGATGTCTTGGGGGACCTTGCTTATTTGCCACCTCCTCCTCTAGGAAGTCTCCCATGTCCTCCCCACTCTCCTGATTAGGCCAGATGCCCCTCTGCTGTGCTCCCTGAGACCCTGGGCTCCCCCTCCCCAGTGTCCTCTGCACCAGCAGTGTGACTGTGTGGTCATAGCCTTCCCCCCACCTCCACCTGGCTGTGCGCTCCCTGGGGGCAGGGCCTCAGTGAGCCCCATCTGTTTCTTCTCTGGGAGGTAATTGCCACTCGGATAATACCAAAGAGGCATTTGTAATTGTCCTTCATGTTTCTGTGGCAGACGCTGGTGGTTAGAGCGTTTTAGGGCAGAGTCTTTTGTGACAAATTGAAACTTGGCAATTGTAGCTTTCAGTAAGTTTTATCTGAAAAGTATTTTGGGAAAGACTGCCAAAGCCTTCTTCAAATTTCCTAAGAAGTCCTAATTGGAGCGTTTGAGTCCATGCTGAGTGCAGTGCCTGGAATTCTGGGGTCGGGCTTGAGGAGTGTTTGTGGGGGAGGGCGGAGGAGGTACCAGACTCCCAGGGCCGCTCCACTGGGGCATGGGCAGCCTTCCCTGAGCGGCCCGCAAGCCTTGCTGGTGAGCGGGATGGTGGGGAGGGGAGGCTTTGGAGGTTCTCTAGGACACCCAAGACACGGGTGACCCCCTTGTCTGCCTGATACTACCCAAGACCAGTGTCCTCCCTCCCTCCCGTCCAGTTCCCAAGAGGGACCAAACTTCATCCCTCCCCTTCTGGGCACCAGGCAGGGGGAGTCCCTTCCCCACCTCCCAGCCCCCACCAAGACAAATTCCCTGGATTCTGGAGCTCTGGGTGGGGCAGGAAGTCCAAGCAGCCTCTGGGAGATGCCCCTACAGCTAGAGGATGGGTAGCCCTATGATGGGGGCAGAGCCAGAGGGATTAGGACCTGTGGAATGTGAGGGGGGCCGATAGCCTGGCTCCCAGCTTGGGCTTCTGCTTAGACAAGCCCCCCCACCTCCCTCCCACCTACTCTATCTGCCTCTCATCTCTCCTGTCTGCCCATCTGTCCCCCCTGGGGCCTTCTCTCACCTCCAGGGGTCCCCTCTCTCACCACCCGTGGTCCGCATCTTTGGCCTAGCTCCTCTGGTCGGGGGTCCTAGGGTCAGGGGCCTGCAGGCCTTGACGGAGGCGTGGGCTGAGGCCTGAGGCTCTGCTCTCTGTTTTGGGGTCCAGGGGCACTTAGCCCACAACTCGTCCACTCCTTTGGCCTTCTGTCTAGTTCTTGCTGCTGTTTTGAACATTTCTCTGTTTCCTGGGGGTCTTCAAAACCAATATAGAAGAGCTGGCATTATGCAATGGGGTTGAGGGTACCGGGGCCCTCAGGAATCTTTTTGGGGTTCCTGAATCTGCGGGGTGTAACTGGGTTGCCCAGAGAGTCAAGTGTCCCTGAGCCCCCACCCAACCCCAGCTCTCAAGTTCCCTCCTGAGATTCCCCGTTCGACCTCCAGAGCCCAGAGCAGAGCAGTGGGGAGCTGGCCCTGCTCTGAGTCTGCGGCCAGTCGGCTGGGCTGCTGGGGTGCAGTCAGCTGTCAGGCCAAGCCCAGGCTTCGCCACCACCCCCAGCTTCTCAAGCCCCTGAACTCCCCTAAGTCTCTAGGTCCCCCTCTATCAAAGAGAAACCCCCACATCAGACTGTACTGAGGACCACAAAGGATTGTGCCTCTAATGGGCTGGGCTCAGCCCTCTGTCCCAGTGAGATTTACCACACCTACTATGTGCTCTGAGGCACAGCCATCCAGGCCACAGGTGCAAGGTGGGCTCTGAGCAACGAACCCTGAAATACACGGCCCCAAGCAAGGCTGTTTGAATCACCAGCTGCTGTTGCTCATTGACAGGGCTGAGGCTTCTGTAGGATGTGACCAGCTGGCTGGGTTTGCCTGAACTGAGGGGGACTCCCAGGACTTGGGACTTTCAGTACTAAACCTAGGAACACCCTGGGCAAACTGGGACAAGTTGGTCACCCCAGGTTTCTGCTTTAGGCACATGGATGGGAGCAGGAAGGCAGCCAGGCAGGGTGGGTGTTCCTTTTGGGATTTCTCCTAACTCTGTTGACCTTGGGAAGTCATTTAACCTCTCTGAGCTTCAGGTTGTTGTCTGTAAACTGGGGGTGCCGACAGCCTCTGCCTTGCAGGAGTGCTGAGGATTCGGGAGCCCGTGTGTGGAAGTGCCTGGCACATGCTCAGCTCCACTAGTGTCCACTGGTGCGACGTCCTTGCCTGTTTCCTTTCACAGTTTCTGTCTCTCCCAACTGTGTCCTCCTCTTCCCTGCCTGTCCCTGAAGAAGTACTGAGAGAATCACGAGCATCTGCCTTAAGTACCACGTGAGCTGGTTCTTAACCCTTCCAGACATAGTTCCTAGCTGTCGTGTTTCCTCCGAGCCTCAGGACACCTGTAAGGTTGGTGAGGCTTACTGTCCATCAGAGAGGCTGTGTCGTCTGCCTGAAGTCACCCAGTAGGAGTGGCAGAACTGGGCCTTGGCCCCTTGTCTGCCTTCTTGCTCCCCTCCTGGCTGGGGCTGTGATCTCCCCTCCTCACACATCCTTTTGCCTTGCAGAGAAAATCTACATCATGAAGGCTGACACAGTGATTGTGGGGACCGTGAAGGCTGAGCTGCCTGAGAGCCAGGCCCTGGCAGGGCCGGCAGGGCCCGAGCTCGAGGAAGAACTGGAAGCGGACCATGCCCCCCACTACCCAGAGCAGGAGACAGAACCGCCTCTGGGCAGCTGCGGGGACATCATGTTCTCAGTGGAGGAGGAAGGGAAGGAGGACCCCTTGCCCATAACTGCCTCTGGGAAGTGAGGCCTGGCCTGGGCTGGGGCTAGGAGGCCAGGGCGGCACTGGTAGCACCAAGGTTGGGGGCAGAGGCGTGCCTGAACGGAGGTTCCAGCATCTCATGGTGGACCAGCCATCTGTACAGGGGTTCTGGTGGTCTCTGCTTGCCTCCCCCACTTAGCTGCCCCTTGACCCAGACCTAGGGGATCCAGGGCTTGTACAGAAGAGACACTCCAAGGGGACTGGATCCAAATGGTGATGTTGGTTGGGGCAAGAGACAGATGGCAGGGGCTGGGCACTGCTAAGAATGGCACTGGCCCCAGAGCCCTGGGCATCAGACACTGGCCACCAGGCCCAGATCCCGCCGAGGGAGAGGCTGAGAGGCTGGCTCCAGACCCCTGACTGTACCCCTACGCCCCTCTCTCCCTGAGCCCCACAGGTGATGCCTGCCAGGCCTTGCTGGCATGCCACCAGCCCCCAGTTACTGTAAATGTGGCCCCCAGTGGGCACAGAGCCAGGGACCGTGGTGGTTTCTTCTGAGTCAGAAGGGAAGCTGAGGGATGGGACATCATCGACTGGCACAATCTCAGCTGCAGCTGCCGCACAGCGCTGTGTGCTGGGTGAGGCCCTGCCTGGCTGAGCGGGACCCTCCTGGCGATGCCCCCCTTCCCTGTTCCATAGTCCCCACAGGGGGCAGGACTCAGAACCAATTCACTCATCTCAGAACGTCCCCACCAGTCCCAGGAGGCATCCTGGGACCCAGATGTGTGCAGACCCTCAGCAGCTACAGTGCTCCTGCCCCAGCCAGGGACTTCCTCCCCGCATAGAGATGGGGAACTGTGGGCCCTGCCTGGGGTCCTTGACTGCTCTGTGGCCACCACCTGCTCTGTCTTGGGAAATGAACAAGCATCTTCCTTGGATCTGCTGTGCTTGCAGATCCACCGGCCCCTGCGCTGCATCTGGGTCCTGCTGCTCTGCACCAACTGGGGTGTCACTGTCGAGAAGCCCTACGGTCCCACCCAGACATCCTGCCTTATTCTGGACTGTAGGAGACAAAAGAGTGGGGTTTCACTCTGGATTTCAGCAGTTTTGCATTTCACACTAAGAAGTAAAGCTGCCCTGGCAGTCTACTCTGTTGGCCACCTCCCCAGTGCCTTCAGCTGCATAAACAAACAAGTGGGGGATGACACGTCTGCCACAGCCTGGAGACTCCTGGACTTACCGTCTGGAGGCGGGCCGGGAAAGCTGCTGTTTACTCCCCAGCCTGGCTCTCTGGAGGAAGTTGGGGCTGGGTCAGGAATCACAAGGGTAGTTTCTGAAACTGCTAAGATGTTTTGGGGAAAGTTGGAGAGGCTGGGGCACTGTGAGAGGTGGTTACACCAGAACTTGGACATTGGCCAGAAGAAGTTTAAGTGTGATGGATGCTATTTGCTGAAATGCCTTGTGCAAGGATGGAGTGGGTGTCTCTGCATCCCCCAGAGCTGTGGCTGTGTGGTGCGCCGGACACCACACACCTGCTGGGCAGGCAGTCTGGCACCCTAGAATTGGATATTGGCACATTTTAACAAAATAATGCACTCCCTTGCCCAGTGGGCCTTCACAAGTTTTGACCCTCTAAAAATCTCTAATGTCCCATAAAAAAAAATTGTAAGGCTGAGGGAGCTATCGCTGAAATTGAGAGTCTGTTAGAACATCTGAGCAGAGGTGGGGGGCCAGGAGTCTCTCCCGGGGCAGGCATTCCCTCTGCAGCACCGGCCTGCACCCCCAGACACCGAGGCGGCCAGTCTCTGATGGATTGGACACTTCTGGGGATAGGAGCCCCCTACCTGCTGGGGCAGCCCTTCGTGTTGCTGGAAGGCTTCCTCTATCCTTTAAGGGGAATTCTCCCTCCATGTAATTGCCACTCCTGGTCCAAGGCCTGCCCCTGAGGGTACTCAGAATAAAGCCACTGTCATCATAGGCTCCCTTCGGGTATTTGAGGAAAGGTTTCTGGAGAGCTGTCCTTCTTCCCTTTAGGCTGGGCTGAGCAGCCTGCAGCCCGATAGCTTTGGAAAAGGGAGTCTCCGAGATCCGTGTGAGTGCCCGAGCCTTGGGAGGCAGGGGGAAGACCGAGGGTGTAAGTGAGCCTTCTGTGCCTAAGCTGGGAGGGCCCAGCCTGTCGCTCTGGGCACAGCTCAGGGGCACTTTGGGGCCGGCTTCTACCACAGGCAGCCAGCCTGGACCCCCCAGCCCCCGCTGACTGTGGCTCCCATGTGGGGTAGAGGAAACCAAGGCCATGGACAGACCCTGCCCGCCCCATCCCTAGGACTCCAGCCCATACCCAGACCTCACCGTCAGCCCAGCAATTGAACCAGCCACTGGCTGCCATGCGGTCAGTCCGAGAGCCAGGGGAATTGCCCTGCCCTGCCCAGCTATGGTGGGGGACCCTTTTTACCCTGTGGCTGTTCTCACGTCCAGGCGGGCAGATGGCAGATAGACAAGGCCCCTGCTACTTGGGGTAGCAATTCCCAGGCTGTAAAGAACCCTCCCCCACACACCTCTTCCTGAACATTTGTAATCGGGGAGTGCCAGCAAGTGATGACTGTCAAACGGAAGCTGTTGCCTTCAAAGAAAAACCATTGTTTCCCAAGGCAGGTTTGTAGGTTGTAAACTCTTCTATGGTTCTTAGAATCTTCAATGCCTGCCGCCAGTCCTCAAGAGGACTGAGTCCCCTGAGCGTCTCTCTCTCTCTGTCTGGACCCCACCCCCCAACAGTGAGGTCCTAAAGACCTGGGCCTGGGTCTTTGTCATCTTTGTCCCATGGTCACCAGGCACTGATTTTTTGGGCTAAGTAGAACCGAAAACCTGCACGGGGATGAGAGGCGGCCCTCCAGCTGCAGTTCCTTGGGTGCCCTCTCTCCTGGACCACCCCCTCCCTTGATCCTCTGACAGTGGCAGGGAGTGTGGGGTGGGAGGGGCTTGGACCAGAATGGGTGGGGGGACCAGATTCACAGCCAGGGCCCATGAGGAAAGCTTAAACCTGTGAGCACCTCTTGACAAGAAGCCAAGGTGAGAATATTAAAGCTTCAAGGGCGGCTCCCTGGGCCTAAGGAGAAGCTGGCTGAGCACATCTTGCACCCTTGCACCCTCCTCCTGAGCCAGCACTCCATGCTGGGTGCACTCCCGGGACCCTTGCCCAGGCTCACCCAAGGGAGCAATGGTGGGGCAATGGGTGTGAGGGAGGTGCAGGGCGGAGAAGCCTGCCCACCACTCTCCACGGCCAGGACACAGACGATAGCAGCGTGCAGATGGGGATGGCGCTCTGGGGTCAGACCCAGGTTCAAATCCTAGCTCTGCCATTTACCAGCTGGGTGATCTTTGTTACGGTTCCTTGATCTCTCTAAGGCTCGGTTTCCTCCTCTGTGAGACAGGGGTATCAATCCTACCTGACAGGGTCGTGGGGCTTCCCTAAGATGCCACCTGACACGTAGCTTGCCCTGAGTGGCAGCTTCTGTCCTCATTCCAGCTGGGCAGCCACTTGCCAAGAGTAGGCACTTTGTCAAACTCCTAGCCTCAAGCAATCCTCCTGCCTTGGCCTCCCAAAGTGCTAGGATTGTAGGCGTGAGCCACCCCCCTCGGCCTCAGAGTAGGCCCTTTCTGTGCCTGCAGAATTCAACCCCCTTCAACTTACAAGCAGGTCACCTTCAAGAGGGCTTGGGCTCAAAACACTTTTCTCCAAGAAAAGCATTATCACTGGTGGCTGGTTCTAAGGCTGGCCCACCAAAGCCTGCTTTATTTAGCTCATTAAGGTTAACCAGGGCTTTCAGGCTGGACTGGTGACCTGGCCTCCCTTGGGGACAAGTTGCTGTGGAAACGCCCACAGTGGGCAGGCCTCTTCCTGTTCTGTGGGGTGCCCCAAGAACCCTTCAAATCACAGTCACAGGACTGGCTATTTGTTACGTGTCTGTACCCCTGGGCATGTTTGTAAAGTGCTGTGGGACCCTCTGGAGGGACCTCCCACTCATGGGTCTAGGACCTTCCAGACTGCACCGTACCACATTGCTGCTCAAGATCTTTCCTCAGTTAAAGAGTAGATTCCCTTCCTCCCTTCTTTCCAAAAACACCTACAATGAGCTGGGCCCAGGTCTAGCTGCAGAGGACTGGTGATGAACAGACTTGCTCTCATCGGTCCTGTGTCCAGTGGACGGGACAGATGAGGGCATCTAATCAAGTAAGTGCACAAGGTCATTCCAGAGTTGGATCATGCTATGTGCTGCAAGAAGCCCCAGGTGGGCACTGTGGCAGAGTGTCTGGAGGGACGGGTCACCTCTAGCCAGGTGGTCAAGGAAAGCTTCTCTGGGGAGGTGCCCTTTGAGTTCAACCAGAGTGATGTAACAAGCCAGAAAGGTCTGGAAGGCAGGGAACCGCAAGTGCAAAGGCTCTGAGGTGGGAATGCGCTTGGCCTCGAGACTCAGGAAAAACACCATAGAGGAAGCACAGCGAGCGGCAGAGAGAAGAGGAGGCGGGCAGGGGAGGCCTGGCCGTGCAGGGCCCGGTGGGTCATCGTGAGGCACTTAGACTTTATCGTAAGAACATTAGTTTACAGTTATTTCTATTTGCCTCCTATTAGGACAACAGACATCCTGGTACTATCTCAGCAGTGAGCAAGAAAGGCCAAACCAGGGGTGGCAAAGGTTGTTTTAACCTATTGCAGAGGGAAGCTGGGGAAATAGGCAGTGGTTGCTGGTAGCCAGGAAGCCGCTGGATGTGTTTTCTCAGAAGGGGCAGAGGGCTAAGACGACATTCCTGGTTACTGTTGTAGCTACAGGTCTGTGGCTGATGTCACCGCAGGAGGTTAGGAGTCAGTCAGTCTAGGTTCCCCTTTCTTTGGGTGTCTTCCAGGAGAGTCAAAACCAAACCAAAAAATCCTGGGGAGGCTGGAGGCCTTTGTGTTTTGATGTGGCGTTTGTTTTGTAAGGCACGAGGCACGGGTTATGTCAGCATCACAGTGTCAGCGGTGGCCTGCGCTTTCTTCCTTACCCCTTCAGCCCTCGTGGAGGCATTGCTGTTTCGTTATGGTGGCATGGGAGCTGTGGCTATGGGCAGGTGGGCTGATGAGGGTTTGACCTCCAGCTCAACCAGGTCCCAGCTGCACGGCCTCAAGCAAAGTCCTTACGCGCCTTCAACTTGGGTTTCCTGATCTGCAAAATAGACCTAATGTTTGCCTTGCAAGATGGCTGCAAGGCTGAGAGGCAATGTGGATAGTGCTCAGCCTGGTGCCCGGCACATTCCGTGCTCAGTAAATGACAGTCAGCCTGAGTTGTGTTTTAAGACCTTGAAGAGTGTGCCCAAGCCGAGCATCTGGGCTTCTTGATGTAACCCTGGGCGGTAGATGGGCTGGGTAGCATACTCCCTCTCACAAGCTGGGGCTCAGAGAGGGGAAGCGACCTGCCCACTGTCACACAGCTGGGAAGCGCCAGAGCTGGGGTTCAACCCTCCACCTCTGTGATTCTAAATCCTTCCCTGTGCCCCGGGGCCCAGCTGCCTCTGTGGTCAGGGTTTGTGTTTATACTGTGGTTATTGTCTGACACTGTGGCCCCTGGACAAGTTTCCTTTCACCTCCAAGTCACCATAGCTGGAAGGTAGGAAGGAGGTTGATTTTATTCCTCCTTTTATGGAGAGGCAGGGACAGTTGCAAGAGGCTGGGTAACCTGTCCGAGGTAAAATGGCAGGTTGGGTGTGCCTTTCTGATTCCTCTGAGCAGAAAGGACATGGAGCTAACCTAGCCAGATCCTAACCAGAGCCTCGTTCCTTGAAGCAGCTTTCCTTGAAGGTGTGTGTGGTTCTGAAGTCCAGGGAGACTCGGGGCTGGGGAGGACAGGCAGTCCAGAGAACCTCTGCAGGAGAACTGCCTGACAATCGAGTCGCCGGTTACATTCCCAGCAGCGCCTTATATTCCATTCTCTGCCCCACCTGGGGATCCCGGAAGGAAGACAGGTCAAGAGCAATTTTGACCATTTTACAGATGGCAAAACTGAGCCCCAAAGAGGTAAAGTGGTTTGCCTGAGGTCCCAGCTTGGTGCAATGTGATGGAGACAGCTCTAGCTCCAGCTGGAAGTTGGGGCTGGTTTGGGGGGAATCACTATCTAGTCCAAGGGAGCAGTAAAGATTACTAACTGATTTTCATTCTTCCTTTAAAAAAATAGTGTTAAAAAAATTGGTGGTAAGAGGGTGGGTTCTTATGTATAAGGCAACTTTGCAAGAGTCAAAGCAGCCCCCATAATCAAAGCAGACAAGAATGTCATAGCAACTGGGCTTCTGCAGCTTCACAGACTCGATACCTGTGCAGTCCCAGGGGATCCCACACTCAGAAGGGCCCTGTGTTTGGTTTAATGCTCTGCTGTTGCCATCTTGAAATGATTAATAATTTTTGAAGAAGGGGCCCAGAGTTTTCATTTTCCACTGGGTCCCACAAATGGGGGGCAGGGAAATTGTTTATAAGGCATTTGCTCAGTGCCAAAGCACTTTACATCCATTGCCACGTAACCTCACAGTGACCTTACAGATGAGCATGTGTATCCTCATTTTTCAAAAGTGTTAAATGACTAGTAACTGACTTAACTGTCCTGGTCATCTCTTGCTACGTAATAAATTACCTCAGAACTTAGTGGCTTAGAACAACTGTCATTCATTTTGCTCACAAATCTGCAGTTTGGCCTGGGCTTGGTAGGAAAAGCGCAGCTCTGCTCACCCAGCACCAGCAGGGGCAGCATGATGGGAACTGGAGGATCCACCTCCAGGAGGGCTGGCAAGTTAGTGCTGGCTGCTGGTTTCTATCCATGGAGCTTCTTGGGCTTCCTCACAGCATGGTGGCTGGGTTGAGTTGTTGAGTAGGCAACAACTCCAGAGGTAGGAAGTGGAAACTGCCAGGGTCTTAAAACCTGGGCCTGGAATCTGGCACACCCTTCACTTTTGCCATGTTCTGTTGGTCAAGCAGTAACATTTCTACTGGTCCAGCCCATACTCAAGGGGGAAGGATACAGACCCCACCCCTCGATAGGAGAGGAATCAAAGAATTTTGAGATCTTATGTGACGGGCACTGTGCTGAACACTTCACATATTGCCTCATTTTATCCTATCAATAATTTTGCCATTGTTCCTAGAGTTGGCTCAAATAAACTGATGAAATCCCAAGTTCACCTGGCTGGTATCTGAATCCAAATTTGTTTGTTTCCAGAGTGTGAGCTCTGGACCATGGGACTGACCTGTGCATTCAGGGACCCGTGCAGTCAGAATGTGTGTGGTAGGGCCAGAATTCAAGCCCACGTCTGTCCAATTGGAGAACATGTGAATCTAGTTCCCATAAAGACTAGTTCCTATCTAGTTTTTAGATAGGGAAACCAAGGCTCCAAGAGGTCTTGCCAGGCCTCCCCTGAGGAGGGGGACAGGGTCTGGCACCTTCCAGGGCGGGATGGGGGCTCCCCTTTGGGCTGCACAGAGCCTGGTCAGGAAGTTGCAGAGAGCTGCGGGCAGATTATGCAAGAACAGGCTGTCGAGAGGGATGTTGTTTTTCACTGCAGTTACACTGGATTCAGGAAATACCCATAGCTTCTGCACGTATCAAGGGAGGGTCCCTCACCCAGGGCGGAAGACCTGCTGTGAATACTGGGGCAGTAACAAGGTGGACCAAGTTTCCCTGGGCCAGGTTCATTCATCAAATGTTCCCTGAGAGCCACTGTGTGCCCATCTGGGCTGGGCTCTGACAAAAGAGGGGAAGAGTCTCCATCACCGCCATCCAGGAAGTCACAGGTTAGTATGAAAGATAATAAGAACTACTACTTATTGAGGTTTTTTGTAATCTCTCATTTAAATCTCACAGTGCCCTAGGAAGTGGTTACTATCATTACCCCTGTGTTACAGGTGAGGAAACCAAGGCACAGAGTAGTTAGGTCATTTGCTCAAGGTCACACAGCTGCTAAACGGTGCAGCCAGGATTCAAACCCAGGCTACCCGGCTGGAGTCCAAGTTTCTATCCACTTGACCATGCTGTTCCACTGTGGCTCAGGCCAGGGTCACCACTGTGCTGAGGTCCCAGCCCTGAGTCCCAGGACCTGTAGAACACTGTGCAGGCATCCACAGGGCTCAGTAAGTGCACAGGTAGTGGAATTTGCCTCCTGGATTCCCCTTTCCTTTTCAAAGCCCAGCTCTGGCTAGTGTCATAGAACCTTTGATGGCTCCCCAGTGCTTACAGGCCAAAGTCTGCCAATCTGACCCTCCCTGCTACCTCCCACAGCTCCCATACACAAACCCCTCTGAGGCCCCACCGTGTCCCCTCAGTCACCTAATACAGAGGGCACATCTCACCACGAACTCTCTGCTTAATGCCTCAAACCCCGAATCTCCAGCCTCACGTTTCTCCTCCTTCAGAAAGCCTTCCAGGACACACAGGCCCAGGACGTCTCTGAGGGCCCAGTTCCAGAAGCCTCACAAAAAATATCTCTGTCTGAAAAGATGAATTCATTCATTCATTCAGCTACTCAGTTGCTCAAGTGACAGATCTGTATGAAGCACCTACTACGTGTCAGGCACTGTGCTGGGTGCCGGGGAACATGGTGAGGCTGGAAGCTGGGGGGATATACAGTGCTGCCTTCAGGGAGTCAAAGCCCAATTGGGAGGCCAGCCTGTAGAATCAGGCAATGGCCAAAAGTACGATACCAGTTCTGACCAAGGTAAGCAGGGCTCCAGAGCCCAGTGATGCCATCTTGCCTAAGTGGTGTGCCACGTGGTCCGCCTCTGTAGAATGGGTTTAATAAAAGTACCTTCCCCAAAGAGATACTGTAAGGATTAAGCTCATTCATTAATTTCTTTAAAAAATATTGATCAAGCTCAAACTCTGTGCCCTGCTGGGTGCTGGGGACACACAGCCCTGTCCTCTGGAGATTGACAATGAAGGGTATTTAAGATAACATTAGCTTGTGGTGTGTAGGGCCCTCGGCATGGGTCAGGTGTGTGGCCAGGGCTTGGGGATGCAAGTCTGGGGTGGACACTGCCCCACCCCTACACTTGCGTCTCTAGGTTTCTCAGAAATGGGACAATTTCATGGGCAGAAATTGTTCAGTGGGCTCCAGGAGTGAGGCTGGAAGGGCTGGGCTGCGCAGTTGGTGGGAAGTTGCAACAGCCTCAGGAAGGGAGAGGAACTGCAGGAGAATTGGGGCCCAAGGGGGGTTTCCTTCCAGTGTGAAGGGGAAGAGCAAGGCCGAGCCCTTCGGGAACTTCACAGGGGAACCCTCCCCTGTGCCTGGGCTCCGTTCTGTCCCAGGGCTCCATTCTGGGAAGGCAGACTACATGGCCCCCATCAAGTTCTGAGTCTGAATTTATTGAGCACTTACTAGGTGCCAGACACTGTAGACTCAATCTCTGATCCTTATGGCATCCCTATAAAGCAGAGGTTATTTATCCCCATTCTACAGATGAGGAAATGGAGGCTCAGGGAGATGAAGTGATTTGTCCAAGCTCAAGGTTGTACACTAGTAAATGGCCTGGCCAGGACTTGAACCCAGGTCTAGGTGATGGCAAAATTGATGCCTTTTTTCCTTCTGATATAGCCCAAATGTCCTAAATAGCCTTTTTTGCTAGGCTTCTTGGTGCTTGAAATTCCACCACTTGTTCCCAGGGGCTGCAGGTGCCTGGGGTCCTCCTTTGGGGCACACGGCCAGGAGCAGGGTCTCAATGGACTGTGGGCAAAGGGGCAACAGCTACTGTGCCTGGCATACAGTAGGTGCTCAATAGGTCTCCAGGGCAGGAAGGACAGGCCTGGGCTGGGGGAGATCCAGCTTCCTGGGAGTGAGATCCTGACCACAAACATCACCTGGGGCCCAAACTAGAAGTGGCCAAGTCACTGCCACCTCCTTCAAGAAGCCCCCAGGGCTCCTCAGCGAGGGCAGCTTTGTCCCTCCTCCGAAGGCTGCTGCAGGAAGCGTGCCCCCTGAGCCGTCCACAGCAGCAGTAGACACACATACTCACAAACATCTGAATGAGCGAAGACTGGGAAATTATACCAGAGGGAAAATTACTTATTTCTTCCTCCTTTTGAATTGGGGAGGGGAAAAGTTGCTGGGGAAATGAGGTCAGTGACGTGGGCATTGCACACTCCTTGCTGATGTGTAGAGGGCGGGTCTCACGGGCTGTATTTCCCAAAGGGTGGGCTGTATAGCGTATGTAGTGTGTCAGGGAAACGGGCCCAGAGCCATCCCAGGTCCAGCCTGGCAGGGAACTGCCCCTCTCACTCTGTCACTCCCTCTTTACTCCCTGTCTGCTCTAGCTCTGAGCTGAGGTCTCCCTAAGGAGAAAAAATGTGCTGGTTTATGTCTCCCTGGGCGGGCTGGGCTGGTGGGCCCCGGGGGCGAGGCAGGGTGTTGACACAGCCTGGAGGAAACAGGGTGTGTGGGGTGGGGCAGCGCTGATGTGCACAAGGGACTTGTGACTCTCAGGCCTCATAGCCCCATGCAACCCCACCCTTTCAGAGTACGGATGGGGAAACTGAGGCCTGGGGAGGAGAACAGATGTGCCTAGGGTCACACAGAGAATCAGTGGCCATCCGCACCAGGATCCAGGCTGCTGCTGTCTTAAAAATAAAAATAAAGAAACTTTATAAATAAATAGGTAATGTAATTTGAGGGAAAAAATTAATAAAAACAAAATAGTATAAGGAAAACAATAAAAATTGTGTGCAATCTCATTATCCATGATAACCACTTTAAACATTTCAGTTTCTTCCGTTCCTTCTAAGTAGCTTTTAAAAATTATCCCCAATGATTTATTAACAAAATAATCTCCTGATTTATGGTTCTGATTGTTATAGGTATTTGTTCACAGCTGTCCTCACACTGTTAAAATCCTTTTCCTCCCACCATTACAAATGCTGTTAGAAACCCATGGCTAGGGCCATAGGCACGAATCACTCTTTCCTCCTGGAGCCCCCACTCAGCAGAGTTGCTTCTGGCAGTTCCGGATGGAACTTCTGGATACTCCTGCTCTTAGTTCTTGGTCTTTCATGTTAGACACAAGACCTGCTCCCTCCCAATGCCCATGCTGTATTAGGGCATTGCCTTTGCCTACTTCAGATTTTAAATTGTGCACATCATTCTACAGAGTCTGGGTCAGACCATGGGGTTTTAGGGTTCTGGGGGTGCAACTCAGGGGGAGGTGAGTTGACAAGTTAGTGGGGAGCACGCCCTCCGCAGCACCCTTCATCTGGAGTGGCTCCTCTTGGATTTGTTTACAAACTGAGTTTCCATCCTAGGAGCCATTATTTATTGAGTGCTTACTGTATGCCAGCTGCTTTTCATATGTCATCTCAATAACTCCTCACAACAACCCTGGGGGCGGTACAGTTATGTTGCCCTCCTACAGATCAAGAAACTGAGGGCAAGAGCTCTGAAGCAAGAGACCCCTGCGGGCTGGAAAAATCCCCGACGGCTTCCAGGAGGAGGTGGGCTTGGAGCTGAGCTGTGAAGGATGGCTCATCATCGGGAGTGGGAAGTTGTCTCATTTCAGTTGTGGGGGATTGTTTGTGTCTGAACTGCCTGGGCGTCTCAGTGGGAGGAAGCCTTTGGGGAAGGTGAGGTGAGGACAGGCCCAGGAAAGCTGTTTGCCCTAGAAGGGGCCACAGGGAAGATGTGACTGGTGAGCCCTTTGCCGCCTGGCTGGGGTGTCTGAAGAGCTAGGGCTGGCGATGGGGTGAGATGGGCCTGTTAATTCACACCCCCCACCCCACCCCCCACCCCCCACAAGGGCCAGCGCTAGAGAAAGCCTTGTGTTCAGGGCACATGAAGACGCCCGGGTTCTTCAGCTGTGAAGTGGAGCCTCTTTGTGATGAGCAGTACAACTGGACAAGCAGCCCTTGCTTTGGGGTCTGGCAAATCCTCCAGGAAACAGACTTTTCAGATTATCATGAGATTTGCTGAAGAGAGACTTGTCCTTTATTATGTGTCTGCACTCTGCTGGCTGTGTGGGCTCAGGTGAGTTGCTGAAGTGACCTACAAGATAGAACTGTCAGGCCCTGCCATTCGGCTCACCTGGAGTCAGTGCAAATATCAAAAGGGAGCCCAGGTACAGAGATGGCTAGTTAGGGAGGGGCGCTGACGCCTTTCACCCCCGTCACACCCGGAAGCCCAGAGAAAAATGAAAACTACTAAAAAACATAGAAGAAGCGCTGAATAAATGAAGGGTATGCTACATTTGTGGACGAGATAAGTTAATGCTGCTGGGATGTCAGTTTTCCTCCCAATTCACCTGTCGACTCAATGAAATCTCAAAATCACAGCTGGAGTTTGAGGAACTTGACAAATGGATTTTAAAATGTATATGGAGAAATAAAAAACCATACACAATTAAGTCCATTTTGAAAAAGAAGAGCTGCTTTGACAAAAACACTCCTCAAACCATGCTTTCCCGTAAACTCCACAACAATCAACACAGAAGAAGACTTCTGTGATGAAATGTGGGTTTTTCTTCCCCACACACCAAGCAGCGGACACCAGCTGGGTGTCCTCTAATTCAAGTCTGACACTATATACCTGCGGATAGTGTGAGATGCTACCGGGTGGGGGCTCAGTCCCCAAAACTGCCCCACCCCGGACACCAGTCACGAGTCCCACCTCGGAGCTTCTGATCAACGGGCTCCAAGTTGGGGTTCCCATGCCCCCTCCCTCTTTGGGTTCAGGCTAATTCCATATGGTTTTTATTAGTTGAGCTTCGCAGAATGTTTAGTGTCTGGTAAAGTGCATTTCCCTTGTTTGCTCTTCTGGTGTTACGATACATACATTGGTTCTCGTGCACAGTTCCTGGCTCATAACTCCCATATCCCTTGTTACAGTCTCTTGTTGTTATAATGTTGGGAGCGCCAGGCCTCAGGAACAGGCCTCAGGAAACAGAATCTCTCTGGCTTCTCCCACCTTTCTGATTGTGGGTCATGAGACTCTCATTCCAGAAGGGGTCCGCCCCATATCCTGAAGGCTAATCTCGTTTTGCACAGTTGTCCATAAAAACCCAAGAGGACTGCGTTCGGAGAGCTTCCGGACAGCTGAACGGGAGGAGGTTCCTGCAGGGTGGTGCACTGGGAGGGCATGGAAGCTGCGCCCCTTCCCCCAGACCTCGCCCGACACACCTCTTCGTCTGCATCCTTTGTGATATCCTTTATAATAAACCTGTAAACGTGTTTCCCTGAGTTCTGTAAGCCGCTCCAGCAAATTAATTGAACGGAATAGATTGTTCAGAGATAGAACCCGGTGCTTATGATAAAGGAGGAACGGATGGTGTGGGGAAGGGGGGCTCACTCTATGGAGAGGAACAAAAGTGGATCTCTAGATGTACACCCCATATACAATCCAGATGTCTGAAAGACCCAGATGGGAGATATAAAGTTATAAAGTTAATGAAAGAAAATACAGAAGCTATCTTTATGACCTACAGGCAGGGAAGGACCTTTTAACTATGATCAAAATGGCAAAACATTGATGGGCTTAATTACATTAAAATTAAGGATTTTTTTTAGGCGATAAAGAATACCACAAACAAGGACACCAAACAGGTGATAGAAAGGAGGATGTATTTGTGATATCTCAAAATGACAAGGGATTAATATCTAGAAGATACAAGGAATTGTTGCAAAGCTACAAGAAAAAGACAGGAAATAATAGAAATATGGTCAAAGGCTGTGAACGGGCAGCACACAGAAGGGGAAACCCAGATGACTAACAAGCAGTGAAGAGGTGCTCACACCCACGAATACATACGCAGCAGAGTGATGCAAATGCAGTAACAGTAGCTTGCACTTCCCACCAGTCAGATTGGCCAAAATCAGAACAGTGGCTAGTGGTGAGTTCGGGGGAGAGTTTTACGGGAACCCTGTAGTCGGGGCATGGCCAGTGTGGCCATCCTGGAGAAACTTCTGGTCGTGTAAGTGAAATAGGTACACAAATACTCCAGGATCCAGCAGTCCTACTCCAGAGAAATTCAAACACCACGTTTTACAAGCACACATCGATTCCTGGGGGCAGGGGGAGGGGAGCAGGGATTGGGGGATCCCGGGGAACCCGGTATGGCAAGATCTGAGCAGTGTGAGTCACTCACCCCTCTGTACCTGAGGTCCAAAAAATGAGAGCAAGACAGAGGTTGTACAAAAAAGACTCCATTCAGATTAGCCACAAAATTATGAAACACCTAGGAATTAGTTACAAAAAAGGGGAGGTGGGTGGAGAAGGAGGGGCTCGCTGAGGGGAGTCATGTTCCTGCCCAGGCCAGGGTGGCCCAGTTTGTAAAGAGATGGAGAACTCAGAGGGGCCCAGGGAAGGCAGGGAAACTGAGGCCAGAGTGCATTGTATACATGGTGGGAAGGCAGCCTGGATTGTCTTTGAGTCATAGTCTAGAGAATTATGGTCCAGAGACCGGTGAAATGGGAGGGGTTGGTGGGACGCAGGGCTTAAAGAATGGGGGTGGCTGGGTGGGTGGGCGGCAGTTGTGGGGAGAGTGAGGATGAGGGAGAGGGGGAGGGGACTGGGGTTGGGGGACTTAGGAGTTAAGAGTTGGGTGCAGAGAGACCAGAGTCCTGGAAAGGAGGTGGGAGAATTGAAAGCCCTTTGAAAATATAAAGGGCTGTAAAAGGAAACCCACTGAGAAGATCAAACGCCCTGGCACATGCTGCTGGCCCACTGCCTGAGGGAGTGGAAACGGGTACAGCCCCTTGGGAGAGGAATTTGGCAGGACCTAGTGAAAATGAAAATGTGCAAACCCACCCCCTGGCTGGCAGTTCTACTTTCTAGGTTTGCGACCTAGAGAAACTCTCAGGCTTGTGCCTCAGGAGACAGACGCGCGAACGTGACTGTGCAGCAGTGAGAGGAAGGGAGCCCAAGCACGAACACCCCAGAGGGTCATTCTGGGGAGCAGGTCAGGCACAGGGCGCAGCACCACGCAGCAGGCAGGGAGAGTAAGCCGGCTCTGAACTCATCGAGACGGAAAGTTCTCAGAAACACAGCAGAGGGGAGAAGAGCCAGGGCAGGACGGTGTGCCTGCTGTTCCGCTGTTTGTATAGACGTAGACACACGCACATAAAATCATACTCCACATTGTTCGTTTGTATGTAGAGTCAGAAAATGGACTAGAGAGAAACATGGCAAACTCAGAGTCACAGTTGTCTTTGGGGCAGGAGCAAGGGGACCACAACCGGGGCTGGGAGTCAAGGACTTCCCTTTTAATTATAAAATAAAAGGATTTGAAGCAAAAAATAATTTAACAAATGTTTACTGAGAGTCTACTGTCTTTGTAAAAAAAAATCTAATTGGTATCTGTGCTGCTTTCTAGGTCCTGGGGACCCAGCAGAGAACAAAACAGACAAGGTCCCTGCCATCATGGGAGAAACAGAATAAACAGCCCAATAGGGAAATTATGACAATTGCTATGAAGAAAAGTCAAGCAGCTATTTTAGTGAGGGGGTCGGCGAAGCCTCTCCGAGGAGACGGGACTGAAGTGCGGAAGTGAGTAACACAGGTGTCTAAGGAGGGGCGATCCGGGCAGAGGGAACTACAAGTGCAAAGGCGCCAAGGTGGGAGTGTGCTTCATGTGTTCCAGGAACAGCAGTCCAGAGGGGTCAAGTGTTATGAGGTCAGAGAGGAATGACGGCAGCCCCAGTTGTAGTCCCCTCGCTGCAGTTAACACCGGTCAGTTCTAGGTAGTGGGAATATGTGTTCCTTGTATCATGCTTTAATTTTTTTTAATTTCAAAAAAAAGACAGAAAAATCCAAGCAAAGACAATGCAGAGTTAAAAGGGTTATTGTTGGGTGTAAAATATAGCAGCATGGTTTGCAGTAGGATGAAAAGGAGAATTTCCCATCAGGTGAAGGCCCTGCATGGGACAAGGGCAAACTGTGAACCCCTCTGTTTGGGCAGTCATTCCTGCAGGAAGGGCATGACCCCTTTGTACCATCAAAGGCAGGGGTTTGGAATCCAGCCCAGCCCTGCTGCCTGCCACCTCCTCACATCTCATGGAAGCCGTAAAATCCTAAACTTCAGGACAGGAGGGCACTTGCTCCTAGTCCAGAGATGGCAAAGGCCAGGTGATTGTGCGGTGGCTGACCACTTTCTACCCAGGGCACACCTGGCTACTGGAGCGTGCATCCTTCCTTGCAGAGCCCACATCCAGCCTCAGAATCCTTCTCAACACAGCCCTAGGCAGCCAAGCCGAGTTGGCATTTAGGATGAAACTAGCCTGCCACCCTGATCCAATCCAGTGCTCTCATGTTACAGATGAGGATGCTGAAGCCCAGAGAGGGGTAGACACTGGCCCAAGGTCACACAGGGAGGGGGCTAGGATGGTTTGCAGAATGGGGATTCCCAAGTCTTAGCTGGTCCCACTTGCTGGGTTTAGAAACCGAGGGTCCTCTCCAGAAAGTTTGAGACTGATTTTGGGGTTGGGTCCTGGGAAGAGGCAACCCAGAACAGGGAGGTTTTTGTAGAGTAGCGGGAGGAGGAGGCCTGGGGTCCTCTTTGAGGGTCGCGGGGAAGGGAGAACTGCACCCCCAGGCCCTCCCCTTCTTTGGAAGGAGACAGGGTTGGGAGCTGACGAGCATTTCTTGGTCCAGTGCCCCAGCCCTTAACTTGGTATGGCCAGCCCGGCCCAAGACTGTGGCCTGCAGCAGTTGGGAGGGACACACGAAAGAGGCAGTTTTATAGAGCTGGGGCTAACACAAAATACTGCTTCCTGTTCGTGATTTTAGGACATGAGTCATCAAGGGGCTGGCCCAGCACCTTCAGGACTCTGAGATAACCGCAGCAAGAAGCAGTTGCTTTCCCTGGCTGTGGGCCAGGCTTGGTGGGGAAGGGGCCAGGGTCCAGCCACCCAAGCAGCCCTGCAAGACAAGATCCCACTGGGCCCCCTGGAGGCCAGGTTAGAAGGAGTTGGCTTTGTGGCTGGTTAGGAGAACTCACTCAGATAAGCATATTACATAGAGACCTCCGTAGTGGAAACTGCTCCTCCCAGCACAAGGCAGCCTTCCAAACCACCCTCAGCCACAGCACCTGCTGCACCTACACCTTCCCCTACAGTTTCTCAACAGGTGCCCATAGTCACATGGGGGCTCATTTAAAAGCCAGCTCATTGGGCCCTAAACAGACGTGGGAATGGAGCCCAGGAACAAGCCTTCCAGATGATTCTTAAGCAGGTTGAAGCTGGAGAGCCATTCCTCCAAAGGGTCCACTAGAATGCCTGGCAAGTAGTAGGTGTTCAATAAATATTGGTGGACAGACTGGCTGTTCCTGCACACACTGCTGTGGCTGAGCCTTCTACACCTGCTTGCTTGCAGAAGCACAGTCATCACCTTGCCGGGGTGTGAGAAGGCAGGGGGCTCTCTGAGGGCTGTGGATTGGGCTGGGACATGAGGAAAGGCTCCAGGGAACCCCAGGCCAAGGGTTTAGATACTGTGCATGCAGCCCCTGAGTTGGGGACCTGTCTCTGCTGGAAATATGTGTGTTTCCCAGAGCAAATGGGGCTTTTTCCATGCTGCGGGGCTGGGAGTCTAAGAGATGCATGGCTTGGAAGTCTGGCTGGGGTGGGTGGGGCTTGGGGGTGATTGCGCCGGACGGGGCTCCTGAGCCTCGACCCTGACATCCATGTGCTCATCGTTCGTTCTTTCCATTCACTCACTTAAGTCTTAATCCCTTTATTGCCTCCTGCATATACCTCGTCCTGTATTCAATCCTTATTCACTTCAACTTTACTGAGCCCTCCTTTTGTGTATCTCCTAAACAGAAGGGACCATGACCAAGTTCACCCGGCCTTGAGGACCACACAGACCAGCAACAGGCCAGCAGTGTGAGGGCAGCACAGCTGAGCAGAGCTCCGTGGCTATGGAGGCAGCCCAGCTGGGTTCGACTCCACCGGACCCTTACAAGCTGTGTAAGCGTACTATAAAGCCGGACCCCCCGGTGCAAGAGAACGTATGTAAGTCATGTGGCCCAGAGTAGACTTTCCATAACTGCTAGTATCACAATTACTAAGAGAGGAGAGGGACGGGTAAGCAACGAATGATAATTCCGCGGTGAGTGTTACGCTAACGGTCTGTAGAATCCTGCCCAGGGTTGCTGGGGTGCTGTCAGTTTCACAGAGGAGGAAGAGTGGGGCTCTGACTGGAAGGACAAGTGATGGTCAGCAGGCAAACAAAGGGGGAAGGACATCCCAGGCAGAGGAAGCTGCATGGACAAAGGCAGAGAGGTGAGCACTCAGAGTAACCCCGGGTGCCCAGGGGGTTAGAGTGCGCAGTTGGGGGCCATGGTGTAGATCAGCCCGGCAGGCAGTCCAGGCCGGGACATCAAGGCTGAACTCAATTCTGAAGGCTGTGGGAAGCCACGGGCTGGTGTCTCAAGTGTCTCAGCCTTGGCATTATCTACATTTTGGGCTGGATAATTCTCTGTTATGGAGCATCCTGTGCCTTGTAGGATGTTCAGTGGAATCCCTGGCCTTACCCTCTAGATCCCTGTTGCCTGCAACTGTGACCACTCAAAACGTCTCCAGACACTGCCAAATACCCTCCTGGTTGAGAACTGCTGGACTAGAGGAGTGGCATGGGTGTATTATGCTTAAAAAAAAAAAAAGGATGAGCCATCAGTCTGGAGCATTATGCTTTTGAGGGCTGGCCCTGGCCACAGCGTGGAGAGCAGATGGGAGGTACAGCGCCTGATGGCCAGGGCCCGGTGGGGAGGCCACTGGAGCATCACAGGTGAGAGATAGAGCCAGGGCAGGGCTGCGGGGCAAGAGACGGGGGGCCAGGTGATCCAGGCTGTGGCAGGTGTTAAAAGGACTGCCCCTGCTATCTCTGAGTTCTACCAGATTCCGCAATGGCAGGTACAGTGTGGTGGGTGTCAAGATCGAGCCCCCATCCTGAAGAGAAAGTCCTGGACCACCTGTTCAGGTTATGCTAAGAGACAAACTGGTTCAGCCAGAATTTGCCATTGCCTCCCCTCCCCCAAGAGAAAGGATTTGGGAGGAGTAGCCATTGTGCTAAGCGCCCCCTGCTGCCCTTTGCTGGGGAGGAGGAAGCATGTCCCCTTACCTTGAGCCAAGGGGTGTTTAGGAACCATAACACTGATAGGAGGTTCTTGTCTATTTTGTCCACAGCACGCCAAGGCTGGCACACAGTAGGTGCTCAATAAAGACACCCGCGGCTAGGTGGGCATGAGCCAGGCTGCTACAGGGGCAGAGCAAAGGGCAAGGCAACCGTGGACCCCAGGGAGGTGCCAGCCTTGAGCATCTCTCCCCAAAAGTGCTTCCCGGTGAGGGAGGTGGCCTCAGCAGAAGTCTGGGAGACCACTATTCACGTAGGAGCCAAAGTGGGGTGGGAAACCGTGGCTGGCAGGAGGTTCAGGCTTTCCTGGTCCTGGGGAGCCATGGGCAGAGGAATCAGCAGGAAGGTGTCCAAGCAACTCACACAAGTGCCCCCAGAGAGAATGAGCCAGAAACTGCCTCCCAGAGGCCCCAATGCCAAGTGGGTGAAAACTGTGGCTGCCATGGAACACTGTACCCTTTTCTCCCCAAACCCTCACCCCTGGGCCTGACCCTTGAGGGGTCGAGAACTGCACTTGGCAGAGTGAAGACAGAAGTTGCCTGCTCTCAAGCCTGGGTCATCCAGCAGAAGGGGAGAAGTCCACACTGCATAGGAGATTGAAACTCTAGTTTGTTCCCAGAAAGGGAACTAATCCCAAGAGGATGCTCATGTTTGGGAGGTGATGGTGCCATTCACTGGAGTGGGGAAGCTGGCAGGGGAGTCACTTGGACCCACTGGGTTTGAGGTGTGTGTGGGACAACCAGGGAGAACTATTGGCCCCTGCTTTCACCAGGTGACATCCCACTCCTGGCCTTCGGCTCTCTCTTATGGATCGGGAGTCCTCAAAACTGCTCTCAGGTGAGGCTTATAAGGGCCAGAAGAAATCTTCATGCTTGTTCTGGCAGCTGACCCTCTCCGCAGAGTTAAGGGTGTAGGTCGTGTTGGCTGCACCCTCAGCACGGCGCGTGTTGCAGAAACGTGTGGGAACCAGGTGATTTCCCAGTCTCCTGGTCTGGAGGTGGGGTTTTCCATCCCCAGAGAGTCACTTCCCAGTTTCTCACTCAGCACCTCGTAGCACCATCCTTGTGGTCTCCATCATGGCGTTGGTGGCCCAGAGTGGGGGCCTCTGTACCTCTTTAGGCAGCCTGCAGTGAGGGAATGGGGGACAGAATAGCCTCTTGCCACCCTGGCCACCCCACCTCTCAGAAAAGCCCTGCGTGCTGGGGGCAAAGACTCCCTCGTAAGGATGTTTAAGGATAAATGAACAAATGAATACTGGTAATAGCAGTAATACTTATACAGTGCTTAAGTTACATATATACTTACTTAAATATATATATTAATATAACATAAACTACATAATGTATATTATAATTTTTTTTTTGAGACAGGGTCTTGAGTGCAGTGGCGTCATCACAGCTCACTGCAACCTCAAACTTCTGGGCTCAAGTGATCCTCCTGCCTCAGCCTCCTGAGTAGCTGGGACTACAGACCTGCACCACCACCCGCAGCTGGTTTTTCTATATTGTGTAGAGACAGGGTCTCGCTCTTGCTCAGGCTGTGTATATTATAAATCTTTTAATCTTCAGAATAGCCCTATGAGGTCAGTGCAGAGATCAGACCCAGGTGGTCTGGCTCTAGAGTCTAAATGAATGAATGATTTAGAGCCCCCTTGATTCCCCCCAGAGCGGGTGTCAGCTTTGGGGGAGGTTTTCAAATTAGTGCTCCTCTCCCACGGTAGTGGGAAGCCTGTGGGAGCTGGGAGGGGTAGGTGGAGGCAGGGCAGATGGAGCTAGTGGGAGCCGGTCCCCAGTGAGGGTCTCCTGTCCCCCCACTGGGAATGGTGACTCCAAGGGGATGAGGTCACCCGAGTTCTGGGAGTGACGCTGGAGGTGTCGGCCCAGCATGGCTGGCATAGGTCTGGGTCCGGATGCCCAGCAGCCGGCTGGGGTGGGGCCGTGGAGGAGGCGGGGGTAGGGGTGGTAGAGGGCAGAGGGGAGGAGGCGTGTCCAAGAGGCCGGGGGAGCTGGCCCCGCCCCGCCCCGCCCCGCCGCCGGCCCTCCAGCCTGCTGCCCGCGCCCGCTTTCGCTTTCAGTCGAGGCTCGCGGAGCGTGGAACGAAGGCGCGAGGGCGCGAGGGCGCGAGGGCGCCAGGGCAAGCGACCGCCGGACCACGCCCGCCTCATGGCGCCCGCCGCCCTCTGGGCCGCGCTGGCCGTCGGACTGCAGCTCTGGGCCGCGGGGCGCGCCGTGCCCGCCCAGGTAGGTGACTCGCGTGGCCCCACAGGGGACAGCCGCCCCGCGCTCCCACCCCGGCTGGCGCGCAGCCCCGGGTGCCCGGGCCGCGCTCTCCCGGGGCGCAGTCATGGGCCGGAGGCCCCCGAATCTCCAGCCCTCATCCCCATCAGATACGCGCCACGCGCCTCGGGGGACCCTCTGGCGACCCCGGGCCTGGCACACATGCGCCCGGGGCAGAACTCTGGCTCCGTAGCCCCGCTACACGTAGCCGCGTTCCAGGGAAGCACCCCGGCTCCGCCGCGAGCGCAGACCAGGGCGTTTGGGGCTGATCAGCCGGCCCTTCGCAGATCCCCGCTAGACCCTGGACCCCTTCTCCTCTACTCCTGCGACTGCCGCGACAGTCCTTCCCTCCCGCGCGGGGGGAGGGGTCTGTACTGGGGCGCTGCCCCCACTTCCCACGCCGGGCACCCTCTTCAGATTTCCTCCTCCTCTGGGCTTATGGTTTTCCTCTTTCTTAGAAATACCAGGGCTGTGTGTCTGAAGAACAGGGCCAGGTGTGTAAGGCCTGATAAGGGCGCATTTACACTGTACACTTCCCCTTGCCTGGGGTCCTTCCCCAGCCCCCTCCTGATGTGTCCAGGAGCCATTGCAAAGTCTGCTCTCTGTGGGGTCTGGGGACAGCGGAGGTGAGAGAGGTCTTTTGGGCTGGTTATCAAGCAAGGCAGGCATGGTCTTCAAGGGGCCCGAGGGAAGTGAGAGAGCAGAGACCCTAAGCTGTTATTCAATACCAACATCACCTGCTGCAACAGCAAGGTCCAGTCTCTGTGCGTCCTTTGCCTTTTTTTGACTGTCTCTGTGGTCTGCTAACCCCATTTACAGAGAAGGAAAACTGAGGCTCAGAGAACTTGTATTTCGTGGAAGGGTATGGGGGGAGGTCTTCCTCCAAAGGGGGCATCTTCTTCCTTTGCCCCCAGTGGCTGGGGAGGAGGTGCGCATCCATCCCTTCCTCATGAGCCTACCCTGATGGATACATGGTGTGCTGATCTGTCTGGACGTCTTGACCAGGGAGGAAGGTGGGAGGTGGCGTTGGCTCTTGTGATGTGAGGTGACTCGGGGATCCAAGGCCAAAGAGTCCAGTTCTGAAGGGTGGAAGATGGGGGCTATCACACTAGAATTGACTCACCCACAGTGGGTGCCAGGAGTGGGTCTTGGGGGCCTGCCGCAGTGGAGGTCCTGGGTGGCGTTTGGGTCAGGAGAATCCCAGCTCTGAGGACTGAGTGTGAATGGGGACACCTGTGGTCCCTAGCCTGACTGCAGGGTCCTGCCACAGACTCTGGCCTCGGAGGTGGGGGGGGTCTTCCTGCCACTGAGCTTGGGGCTGCCTGGGTGAACATTAGGGCCTTGTGAGCCCCTGGCAGGATGTGGGGGACAGGCACAGGGCTCTGCAGGACACAGAATAAAGTCCTGGAGTTGCTTGATGGGCTTCCTTCCCATTTCCTTCTCCTCCTGACCAGCTCCCGCGTCAGCTCAGACTCCCTCCTCTCGGCACTGCTGCCTCAGCCACTTAGCTGGTCTCCCGGCCCTGGCCTCTCTCCCACTGTTCCTCCTTGGCAGAGACCCTTCTCAAGCACGGAGCACATCTGCCTGCCTGGGGAGCCTTCTATGGCTCCCAGTGGCCAAGGCAGAGATTCCCCAGGTATCCCAGGCCAGAATGAGCTATCTGGGTTCTTCCTCCCACCTGCCACACACATACTCCTCACCCCTGTGAAACTGATAATGGTGGTCATTGTGCATCGTTGTGCAAAGAGCCTTTGTCCATGCTGTCGCCTCTCTGTGATAAGCCCCTTACCCTGTCCTTCAGGGCCTTTTGCAAATGTCTCTCTCTCCAGGAAAGCCTTTTCTCATTCTCCCAGTTGGATCTGATCTTCTCTTGGAACTCGAAGGACCTTTTGTTCCTTTTGAGGGCAGATTACATTCTGCTTTTTAATCTAGTTGTGTCTTATCCACCTCAGTGGGTGGAAGGTTCCTTGAGGGCCAGAACTGTGAGTTCCTCCTCCTCCCTATTAGCACCCAGTAGCTCCTGTTTTCTGAACACCTACTAAGTGTCAGGCACTGTGCTAGGTACTTTGCCACAGAATGGCACTGAAACCTCCCCTTCAGCAATTCCTAAAAGGTGGGTGGTGCCGTTTCCTTTGAGAGATGTGGAACCTGAGGTCCAGAGAGGTGATGGCATTTCCCAGGATTGCAGAGCTGGGGGTGAGGGGGGGATTTGAGTACGGGTCTGCCTCATTCCAAAGCTCTTTTCACTCCACGCTCCCCAGGCGTGTATCCCCCTCCTGCCCCCAGCCAGTCCCGCACACACAGCGGGTTCTCAGGGACTTCGGATGGAATTTGATTGAGTTGTAGAAAGAGCCCCAAGGAGACCTGAGCTGGCTGCACACACACTTCGCTATCAGGGCTTTTGTCCCCTTTAAAAGCCTTATTTGCCAGCTGGTGTGGAATGCATCATTCATTCACTTAGTCGTTTATTCATTTGACAAATGCCAGTAAAGTTGATAGGGCAGGTGAGTGCTTGGTGCCCTCTGGTGGAGGTGGGCAGGGCCCTGGCTATCTGGGGAGGAGGTGAGGGGTCTCTGCCTGCTGGGTCTGGCCTGCTGATCCCTGGAAGTCTTGGGGCTCAGGGGCTGCTGTTTTCCTCCTCATCACCCAGCGCCTGGGGCCAGCTCGGGTTAGGGGAGAGATTGGGGCTTCCAGGCTGGACATTGGAGAGGATGGGGTGATCTGGGTACCCGCTGGCCCCTGGGCTCTTCCCTCTTTCCACCACACCTCTGTCCCTTTGCCCCTTGCCTGGCGTCCCAATGGGGAACCTGTGCGCCCCCTGAGGATGTAGCCTCATGGTCAGGCACCTCTTCAGAGGGCAGTGGGTAGGTGGCCGGGCACCCTGATGCAGAGCCATTCATTCATTCATTCATTCCGCAAACGTTCACGAACACCTACTCCAGGTCCAGCCCAGTGCCTGGCTCTGGGGACCCCGAGATGACCACTACCTGGCTTTAGCCCACCTGGGCTCTGCCCCGATTGCCCTTGTGACCTGGTCCCAGTGAGTGAGCCTCTGCTTTCTCGTCTGTTGGCCTGGAGAGCGTTCCCCACACTGCCCTCCTCGCAAGGCCCCATGGGTGTAGAAGGCTGAGAACCTGCCTGACATTCTTGTGTTGGAGAGTGGCCCTGACTGTCGTCCTGGGGCCTAGCCAGGGGCTCCCTGTAGCACTGTTCCTCCCCAGGGCTGTGTGACACTTTATGGCCCTTACCATTCCAATGCTTCCTGGAGGAGTAGCCAGGATGGTGTGTGGAGGGAGGGGAGGTGTGTTGCTGCTAGCCATGTTGTGTGTGTTACATTCAACTCACTTTTATGCCACGCTGGCTGCTTTTCTGTTCTTCAAGCATGTTGTACACACACCTGCCACAGGGCCTTTGCCCATGCTTTCCCCTTTGCCTTGAATGCTCTTCCCACTGATATCCCCTGGTCTCATTGCCTCACTTCCTTCTGCTCACATGGACCATCCTGCCTATAAAAGCTCCCTGCCAGGTACTGTCACTCCCTGACCTGCTTTGTTTTTCCAGGTAACACTCTTGACCTGTTATATTTCCTTCACTATTATTGTGTCTTCCCACAAGAATGTAAGCACAGTGAGGGCAGAGACTCGTTCACTGCTACAGACCCATAGCCTCGAATAGGGTTTCTCAGTCTCAGCACCGTTGACATTTGGGCCATATAAGTCTTTGTTGTAGGGTGTTTAGCAGCATCCCTGGTCTCTACGTACTAGATGCCAGCAGCACCCCCCTCAGTTGTGACAATCAAAAATGTTCCCAGATATTGCTAAATGTCAAGGAGAATTGCCTCTGGTTGAGATCCACTGGCCTGGGACAGTACCTGGCACATAGTAGGTGTTCAAAAAATATTGAATGAATGTCAAAAAATATTCTTCTGACCTTTATAATGACCTTGTTTTACAGATGAGGAGACAGGAGAGTTTGAAAAGTCAGTGGTGGCAGAGCTGGGTTCTGGCTTGCCTCTCTCTCTTAGGATATTTCTCTGGGCCCCTCTCCCTGCTGTATGGGGTCTGCTGAGGCGAGGCATCCTCTCCCCAAAATGCTCACACTCTTCATGTCCCCAGCCTGGCTCATGATGGGGCCGCCCACTGGCAGTGACTCAGGGCCCGTGTAAGCATGTGATTTGCCTGGAAGCAGGCAGAGAGGGAAGTTGGGGGTGGGGAGAGGGGTGCCATGGGGTGAACAGGAACAAAGTGGAGGTATTGGGGCTCCCAGTTCTGGACACTCTCTGCCAGGTGCAGGTGAGCAGTCCTGACTCTGGGGAGAGGCCCAGGCCTCCGAGTCAGACAGATCTCAACTCCAGTCTTCCCTCTGCTGTTTACTGGCCGTGTGACCTTGGCAAGTCTTTCCATCCCTGGGAGCCTCTGCGTTGTCATCTCTAAAATGGGAATTAACTCCATCCTACCACCTGGTTGTCAGGATTAAAAGTGCTTTCTGGTACTACCTATGGCCTTGAAGGCCTGACCTGACTCTCTGGGTCATGGGGCAGTGTTTAGGCCAAGATGGGGACCCCCGTGGAGTCAGACTCTCTGACTCTGAGCCAGAGGGCCCCAAAGCTTGGGTGGCAGACCTGCAGTTGACCAGAGTTCTTGTCCAAATGGCTTTACTGCCCAACATCCCTGAGTGCAACTTCCCTCCTACCTGCCTCCCTCTCATACCATCTGCCTGACTAAGGGGCCTTATGACCTCCATACTGGGGCAAAAGCATCGGGGTCAGGAAATCATCTCCCCACCCCTTTCAGTGAGTGACAGGTGCTGTGTGTCATTTGGGGGTGAGCAAGGGATACATTTGGTATAGTACAGAGGGGATGCAGAAGGTTTCAGCTTGGAAGATGTGCACGGGTAGATTCCAGGCGGTCTCCAAAACCTCTTCCATTTCCCACCTCTGTGATGATGAAGGTTGCTTACTTGTGACTCCAGGGAGGGCATGCCCTGTGGGAGCTCTTCTGAAGTCATGCTGTCCATTCCCCTGTCTCCCAGTGACTTCCAAGACAGCATGGCTCCAAGGAAGGAGTACTGGCCTGAGTGTTAGGAGATCAGAGTTCCCATCTGAGCACTGTCACCAGCTCACTGTGTGACCTTGCTCAAGTTGCTTAACCTCTCTGGGCCTAAGCATTCCTATCTATAAAACCCAATAGCACTGGCCTCAACATTCTCCCAGAACATTAGGGAAATGTCACCTTGTGTGCACTTGACAAAGGCCACAGATTTGGGGGTGAGGGGGCCTAAAAGTGTCTCCAGGAAGGAGAGCCTGGCACTCCCCACTGTTAATATCATGGTTCCTCAGCTTCTCTTCTTGCTGACCTCGATCCCACTTGCTTTGGTTGAAGTTATTTCCTTGACTCAGGCCCCAGGGGTATCAAGAATTCATGGCTGCCTGTCAGCTTGTGAGGACATGATGGTGATCCTCAGGCAGAACTGGGGTTCGTGGATTCCTGCCTCTCTGCCCCTTGGTACCTAGTTAGCACCTGTTCAAGTTCACAAGCTAGACCCTTTCCCCAGACTATGGGAAAGTCCTTGCTGTTGGCATCCACTGCAGGGCCCGCTATCTGGGAACCCACAGGTTAAAGAAAGCCCTGAGCAAGGAGGTTGTTTTCCTCGAAGAAGTCCTTTGTCACCGGCAATGGGCACACGCCCCTCTGCCCTGGCTCTGAGCCCTGCCCTCTTTGCAGTCCAGAGTTTGGGCGTCTGTCTCCCTCTGCCAAGCAGTTGACTGGAGGGCTGGGGCTCTGAAGCTCAAGGCCCTCTGCCCTGGGGCCCACAGTCTTTTTCCGCTGTGGCACATTGTGATGTCACAGGTGGTGGTGATGTGATTGTGGTTTGGGGCACTTGACGGTGAGCCCGGGAGGAGGAAGTGTCTGTTCACTGACTGGCATTTGGAAGAGTGAATTTTCTTCTGCCCTAGGCGTGAGCCCCGAGTATGCTGGAAAAGTCCAGTGGGAGTGTAGTTGGCCGTGTGTCCCGGGACTCCAGCTCTGGCCTTGTCTCGGGCCGTGCTTTCCTGTGGACTGTGACAAACCACCCTGCCTCTCAGACTCCATTTCTTCCTTGCAGAGGAGGAAGGGTTGGAGGTTTACGGTCACAGGATGATTGATTGCGTGGCTAGAATCAGAAGAGCTGTTAGTTGGCTAGCTCACACCAGGGGAGGGGAGGCTGCAGAGCCACTCCTCGGGTCCCAGGAGGGCCAGCTCCCCCACCCGCCCCCTGCTTGGTAGCAGACACTAGTGGGCATGCTCTGCAGAGGAACACTGATAGCACGCGTGACTTTGAGGGCAGCAGGGTGAATCCCTTTCAGGAGCGTTGACTCCTTGAGAGGCCTAGTAGGCCTCCGCTCTGTCGGTCCCTTTTGGAGCCAGGGCTCTGGGTTGACCTGGCCACTCTGACCGGAGACAGGGCAGAAATCCCCAGGGGGTTTCATTTGATTTCCGTTGCTGTCTGGACAGTGGCCCACCATCTGTTTCAGTCTGAGCTTCACCCTGCGGTGGGTAAGGCTGATGTGGCCACAGGTTCAGGGAATCGAGTGGGCCTGCGGGTGAGAGCTGAGTGGGAACGGATTCGTGGCCAGGCAGGCTGTGAACGGGAGACACAGTCGGGCTGCCAGTGGGAGGCCTTCTCAGATGCCTTTCAGGAGAGAGGCCAGAGGCTGTGGAAGTGGGCAGAGCCCGAGGCTCAGAGTCGGGGGTCTGAGGCCTGGTCCTGGCTTGGCTTCCACCTCGGGGAGGACTTGGGCAGTGCCCTTCTCCCTTCTGACCCTCAGCTGCCCCTGCTGTGACTTGAGATTAGCAAGGACCTCCCCGACCCCAGCATGTTCTGCAGGGGAACACTGATAGCACGCGTGACTTTGAGGGCAGCAGGGTGAATCCCTTTCAGGAGCGCTGGCTCCTTGAGAGGCCTAGTAGACCTCCGGGGAGGGATCCTGGGCCCCCGTGTTAGACTGCGGTGGTGGCGAGGGGAGTCAGGGGTCGGTGGCTTTGAGCAGGAAGTGGAGTGCAGGTTGGGCCTCTACATGGCCCCTCTCAGAAGGCCCAGTCTGGCCCAGCTCAGGCCTTGACAGTGGTTCTCTGGGGACGGGCTCCAGCACACTGCCTTGGTTAGCAGGAGTCCCACCAGCATCCTGGATGCCCCACCTGCCCTTCCTCCTGCTGGCCTAAGTCCCGGCTCCCACGAGACTCAGAGGCCCCAGGCCACTGTGCCCCTAGATCCCTCGAGCCCCCTCCCACACCCCACAGTGGGCCCCCCCATTCTCCCCAGTCATCACCCCTCCCACCCCCTTGGCTCATTTCCTCCTGTCCTGGTCCTTTGCTCACTGCCCTCATCTATTCTTGTCACCTTCATGATTGGGCCCCTCTCCAGGCCCACATGGGGGGCGGACTTACAAAACACTGAGCCTTGAAGGGTGGAGTGGGTTTGGGATGAGTAGCTCCAGGTGGCAGAATGGTGTGGCGGGAGGCATGGAGGCAGAACAGCAGGGGTCAACGCTAGACCGTCCTAGTTGGAGCTTAAGGTTTACTGGGGGCAGTGATAGCACATGAGGGAATAAGTTCAGGGCCAATTTCTGGAGGTAGTAATGCCAATTACACTAAAAAATTGTACCAGCTATATTTTGGGGGGAGTTTACTAAATACATGTTTTAACTCATTGAATCCTCTCGTTAGCCCCAGGAGGTGTGTGCTATTATCAGTCCCATGCTTCAGATGAAAAGACTGAGGTTTACTAACTTCCTTTACTTATTTAAAAACAAAACAAAATGACTCCTTCAAGGCTGCCCGCTAATAATGCAGGGAATCTGGATTCAAAGCCAGGGGTCCTTATTCCAGAGTCCATGCTTTCAGCCACCACACGGACCTCCCGTCAGGAGTTGAGGCAGTGGGGAGCCATTGATAGTTTTTGAGCAAGGGAGTGACCGGGGCAGAGAGTGTATTAGGAAGATCGCTCAGGCCACAGTGTGAAGGACAGATGGGATGGAGAGACTGGAGGCTGTCACCATGGTTCAGGGCTCTGGGCTGGGGAGAAGTAGCAGGACAGGAAGGAAGGGACGAGAGGCTTGTGGGAGGAGGAGGCCTTTGGACTGGACCGTAGATGTAGGGTGGGGGCAGAAACGCATAGGAGGAGGAGGATGCTCCCTTCACCCCATCTTGCAATAGGAGGCCCCTCTGGCCTTAGCTCTGCCTTGGCCAGAGCCCAGTGGCCTGATTCTTTCTTGTCAGTGTCAACTCCATGTGTCCCTGGAGTTCTCATGGTCAGTGGCAGGGCCAGCCTGGCCTCGGTCAGCCCAGGCTGGTCACCCTGGCTGGGGCTGGGGTGGACACAAGACTGGGCAGGGCTGCTGCTCATCTCAGGTGTGAGATACGACACCCCCCACTGGCACTGGGGGCAGGATTCCCTGGGGCCTTCCTAGCTCTGCTGCCAGTGTACCCGGGGACTCCCTGAGCTGCTCCCTGAGCTTTGGCTTCCTCAGCCGTCAGGTGGGAATAAAAGGGCTTCTTTCTCCTGTCCCATCGGGGCTGGGAGATACTGGGAGGGTGTAATGAACCCTCATCCAGGGGGCGCTTCTTGGATGCCAGGCAAGGGTCTGATGCATTAAATGCATGGAGCACCTTCCATCCTCACAGCCACCTTGGGGCGGGGGGGGGACAGGGCATTACTATCCCCATTTTACAGAAGAGGCAACTGAGGCACGGAAGTTAGGCTACAAGCTCTGGGTCTCGCAGCTCACTAGAGGCAGAGCCAAGATTCCACCCCAGGCGGCCAGGCCCACGTGGGATGGTGGTTGAGGTGATTGTGAGCAGCTGTAACCTGAAAACTGTCCCTCAGTTTGCCCCCCCTCGGATGCTACCCCCTGTCTTTATAAGTCTTGCCCAGTCCTCATGCTGGTCCCAACTCCTTTCAGCTGATTGGAAATTAAAACTTTTGCTTCTGTTGAGCAGTTGAGCATCTATTGGGCACCAGCTGTGGGCCATGCACTGGCTGGGCACAGAGCAATGAGTAATAAAAACACGGGTGACACGGAGCTCGTACTGCCAGCCGGGCATGGCACTGAGCATGTCAGACATATTGACTTGGTCAATCACAAAGTCCTGTGGAGTGGGCACTGTTTTTGTTCCCATTTTATAGGTGACAAAACAGAGGCGGGGGAATGGCAGAACTGGGATTAGAAGCTAGGTGTCTGGCTCAGACCTCACGCTAGGGTGTGGGAGAAGGCACGAGGGGAACAAGTCATTCATCCCAGACTGGTCTGGTCTGGGCGGTGTAGAGATATACCCGGGTTGTCATGGGTACCCCTGGGAGGGACCTCTGACCCCATCTGAAACGATAGCCGGGGGAGTCCCTAGAGAAGCCAAGGAGTTAGTCCTGCAGGATGGGGGTCAGTGTGCTGGGCAGAGGCAGTAGCGGGAGTGGAGGACGGAGGGTTGGGGGCCAGGTGCTGCTCTGTGTCGTGGGTGGTGACAGGTGAGGTGCCCACGGCAGGAGACGCTGGCAGGGGCTGGGCTTGCTGCGCCAGGGCACCTGGCTGAGGGGTTGTGCTCTGGCTGAGGGCAGTGGAGCCAATGGAAGCTTTTAAAGAAGACCAGACTTGATGTAGGAAGGTGGCTCAGGTCCATCTGCAAAGGGACATGAGGCTGGGGACCAAGAGTGAGGAGTCTGCAGCTGGCAAGAGATGCTGAGGGTGGTGAGGAGGGGGCTGTGGGAGATGGAGGAGGTGGTATCAACAGGCCCCACGGAGGGTGACAATGGGAGCTTTGGGGTGCTTTCTGTCACTAGACTGAGCATTCCTTGGGGGCAGGGACCATGCCCGGACATCTTTGTACCCTAGCACTTAGCACAAGGCCTGGCCTCGAAAACCGGATACCAGTCTGGGCTTCCTGTCTGCCCCCAGCTCACTTCTAACGCAACATCACAGGTGGCAGGCCAGGAGTGGGATGTGTCACCCCTGGGCCGCCTGCCTGTGATGTGGTTGGCCCTTCCTGACGCAGATGCTGTTCCTCTCTGTGACGGCACACAGGCCTCTGCTGCCTGGCTCCAGCATCGCTGTGATGGCCTGGCTTGATGTGGCTGCACCCCATAGTCCACGGGCTCCTGTGAACCCCCCAGATCAAGACCCAAATGCCTCTGCTGCCTCCCACCCCACCCCAGGGGCCTGGGGACCTGTCATGCAAATGATGTGGTTTCCCTATTGCTTGAAGATGGTTTCCGCTGTTTGGGGGTCCTTAGGTCCTTGGGTCCTTGGGCAGACACCTCTGCCCCTCCCATAGCTGCAGCGTCTGCCGCTGGGACCCTGGAGACCCTTTTGCCTAGAAGAGAAGAGTCACTGAACCACCCGCTCTTGCTTGTGGTATGTTCTTAGAAGAGTCACACACCTCTGTGGGCCTCTTGTCTCTAAAATGAGGTAGCAGGACAAGATCACAGGGTATAAAATTGTCAGAGGGCACAGAGGCAGCTGTGGCTACAGCTAGCTTTTGGTCTGCCACTTGGTGGCTATGTGGCCTCGGACGATTTGCACTGAATCTCCCAAAGCCTCCATTTCTGCATCTGTAAAATGGGATCGTACTGACCTTATTGCATTGGTGCAAGGATAAAACGAGAGAATGTATATGAACATGCCCCGCACTGTCTGCACACAGTAGGTGCTTTTCCTGGGTCTGAACAGTCTCTGTCCTTCTGGCTGTGTGTAAAGGGTAGGTTTGAGGAGTATTCTCCACCCCCAAATCCTGAAGCTTCTTCCTGTGGCCACCTTCCCACTGTGTCACCTTCCTGCTCTCAGCTGACAGATCCCTGCCCAGGGGTGCTCCCTGGGGAAGGCTGGGGGTGTGACCCAAGGGTACTGGCATCTAAGAGGGATTTCTGGAAAATTAAAAAGCCATGAAGACCCCCAAAGGATGCTGTGCTAATAGTGGCAGGAAGAGCAGAGGGCTCCACAGATGTAGTCCTTTCAGAGGACACTGTCTTGGTGGTGGCCACTTCTTCCTCCTCCCCAAGGCCTGCCCTCTTTCCTTCCTCTCTCACTGTCTATTTATAAATAGGAGAAGGGACTGGGGGCCCCCACCTCGGGGTACTCATAGGGCCTCGGTGTGGGAACAGAACAAGTGGCAAATAGGCTGGTGCAGGGTTGCCTGGCTCCCCGAGAGCTGACACAGACTCCAGAATCAGAGGGACCCGTGCGGCCCCCTGTCCCTGTCCCTTACTAGCTCATGGCTCCAGCAGAGGCCCCATCGAGAACTAATCTAACTCCCCCAGTGCTGTCCACTAGCTGTACTTTGAGTCCTCCAGGGTGAGGGTGGGGATGGGGACAGGAAGAGAGGGTGCAGGGGGCAGGAAAGGTGGTGCCTGACTTACCAGGTCAGCCTTACTGTACCAGGTAGGTCGTATCCTGCTAGAGCTTCGCCCTTGGCAGGCCTCTGGGGCTCACTTTCTTGCAGGGACTCACAGCCACATCATCCTCTGGCTGGCTGCTTATAGACGCCGGCCCCTGGGCTTTGGCTACCCACCCACTCAGACTTTTCATTTTGGGGGTCACATCACCCCTCTACTGTTCCTCTGAGTAAAGTCCCTTTGAGCTACCCCCAGGCCACTCTCTGGGAGGCCCACGTCTTGCCTGCAGGAGTCTCCCCTGTCCTCTGCCCCACCCAAGCCTCTACCCCGCCATCACAGCAGCAGGCCTGCCGTCATCCGTCATCTCGGACTTTAGGCTTCCTGAGGAGTGGGCCTGGTGCCAGCCTATGGGTGACACCTCAACCCCGAGAGTCACAGGCCAGCTTCCCCACACTTGCGCTTGAGGCAGGAGGGAGGCTCCCTCCTTTGCAAGGCCCACAGGGGCCATCTAGCACCCCACTAACACCAGGCAACTCACTGCCCAGGGTCTTGTTCTCACCTTGCCAGTTCTCAGCTGACACCAAGGCAGAAGGAGCCAAGTTCTCATTCTCTGTAACACGTGTCTACGACTCAGGGCCTTTGCACGCCCCTTACAGCTCCCCCATGGGGCCCCTAGGAGTCTGGGAGAAGATGATGCCCCCAACTTAAGACCCTCCTGCCTTTGCTCCTTGCAACAAGCCCTGCAGGAGGCAGGGCGAGGTGTATGACTCCCATTTTACAGGTGACAATGCTGAGGCTCAGAGAAAGTAAGTGACATCCCCCAGTCTCTCAGGACCAGCATGTGCACCTGGACCCTCTAACCTAAGTCATGCTCCTCTTACAATGCCAGGTGTCCAGTATACCTGGGAGGGTGGACATCTCTGGCCCCTTTCCTTGCAGAGGTCGCCTGCTCAGCGTGCCCTCCCAGGGGAGAGGGGATGGGGGCAGAGACTGAAGCGTGGAAGCTCCCCCACATCCACCCTCAGCTCTGCTCTCCAGATGCCCAGGGCCAGCCCAGCGCTGCCCCACGCCCAACCCCCACCTCCTAGCTCCATCCGTCTCTCCACCTCCTAGCTCCATCCGTCTCTCCACCTCCCCCGTGGGTGGGGCACACACCCACCCAGCACCCTGAGGTCTCGTGAGGGGGCTGAGCATTTTGACGCCCATCTTTAAGAACCTGGAGCTGGTCCTTTGGCTTGGAGCATCAACCAGGCCCACACAATCATTTTACAGGCAGGGAAACTGAGGCACAGAGAAGCTGGTTACCACTCACAGCAGAGGGGGCACCCAAGTGGGTGGGGAGGGAGGACCTTTGAGTGGGCCTGGGGGGTTGAAACCCAGTCTTCCTGGGCTAGGAGAGACATACGGGTGTCAGCTGGGTGCCAGGGAGGAGACGTAGGGCTTGAGGTGAGGAGACCACTTTGGGGCTGTTTCCTCATCTGTAACTTGGGACTAACAGTAGTACCAACCGCCCAGTGACCGGATGAGGATTCGCAGAGGCTATAATGTGTGAACACCTCCTTACAAAGCCTGCCGTGGAGCAGACTCGAACGAGCTGCCGCTGCTGCTGTTTTCATCTCCTCTCGCCCTGTCCCACGTGGCCCCCCTGCCCTGACCTCCTGGCTGTGCCCTGAGCGTGCCATGCGCACCTCCTGGCCGCCCCGCCTCGGTGCCTTGCTTTGCCTTTTTCCCCGGCATTTCCTTCTGCCTCAGCCTTTCTGCTGTACGGGCGCGTGTCTGCACCGCTGAGACAGCAGCTTCCTGGGGCAGGGATTTGATCGGTTCAGTGCTGCTGTGTACCCAGCACCTAGAAGAACGGGTGCTCGGTACGTTTGTTGAATGAATGAATGAAGGTCTTTGCCTTTGCTTCGGGCTTTCTCCATCGTTAGAATGGAGGTTGTCTGAGGTAGCAGCCGAGGTTCCTGAGCCTCCCTTCTGTGCCTCCTCCCCCCGTGAATCCTTCTAGCACTTGGGAAGCTGCCAGTCAGTCCTTGCCCACACACCCTGGAGCCTTTGCTACCCTGCTCCTGCCTGCTGCGGCGCCGCCAGCGAGGATGGCGGGAGCCCAGTGTGTAGACGCGAGCAGCGCTGGGAAGAGCCTGGTCTCTGGCGCTGGATGTCCCTGCCTGCTGCACAAGCCCTGCTCATTCTGGGGTCCTGCGTGGTTACCTGGGAAGCCAGGCCAGAGCTGAAGTCAGAGGATGGAGGCCTGGGTCCCCTGCATTGGTGTGTGTGTGTGTGGTGTGTGTGTGTGTGCGCGCGCACGTGTGCGTGTACACGAGAGACAGAGAGAGAGAATGTGCCGCGGCCCCAGCTCAGCGCTGGAGGTGGATGCATGGGGCTGGTGGCGTGGTGGTGACTTAGGGACGAAGGCGGAAGGCAGAGCCAAGGAGCTGCCCCTTTAGCTGTCCTGAGGAGGCGCCCAAGGTTTTCTCCAGGGTTACCAGGGCAAGGGTCACATCCCAGCACCACCCCCTCCTTCCTAGGTGACCGTGGACAGATGACTTGATCTCCCTGAGCTGTGAAATGGGCCCATGCACACCTGCTTTTTGGGGTGGAAGTGGGATTCTATAAAATGCCTGCAACCTGGCCTGGCACACAGGTGCTTAACAGATATCCTGTTTTTTTCCTTCTTCCCCAAAGGGCCAAAGCTGAGACCCTGGAAGAGCAACAGGGTCGGGTTGCTCTAACCCCTGGGTGACGGAGACCGTTCCTCTCTGGGACGGAGGCTGCTGAGGTTGGGCCGTTCAGCTCCGGGGCCCTTGAAGTCCTGGGTCTGCGTTGAGGGGGCAGGAAGCCCGGGCCCTAAGAGAAGGGAGGCAGGATTGGGGGTGGCAAGCATCGCAGCTCTTCTGGTGTAGCCTCGGGCACACCACGTCACCTCTGTGAGCATCTGTAAATGTCAGTGAGAAGAACGGGTCAGACCGTGGACCTAACACGTACAGTCTTCCCTGGGAGACAGTAGGAGCCCATTAGCTCCTGCGGGTGCCTCTGGCCTTAGGAGGAAGGAGCACAATGCTGTGGAGAGGGTGTGAGGCAGCTCTGGGGCCTGTGGGTGGGTCCTGATGGGCTCCTGAGCGCAATCCTCCCTCTGCCGTCCACCATCCAGGCCCTGGAATGGCCCAAAGTCTCTGGGAAACTGGGGGAGGTGGCTTCACCTCTTTCTGTCTCCATTATCTCATCTGTGAAATGGGCACGATCAGACCTGCCTCACCAAATGGGATGTTAGATTCGGGGCAGTTTTTTTTTCTTTCCTTTGGTCTATCATCATCCATCCATCTACCTATCCCCTCCCCCCTTGCTCTCCGGATCTCTCGCTCTCCCCCTCCCCCTCTCCCTCCCCTCTCCAGTTCCTCACCACCAGGTCACACACTCCCCACCTGTTAAATGGGCTGTTAGCCCTTATCAGTGATTTCCAAATTTTCACCCCCCATATTTTGAGAGATCAGATCTGCTGAACACGTTGACTGAAGCAACTAGTATCCAGTTCATTTCCTCATTTTAAAATGTGAAAGGTCCCCTGGGGGAAGGGTGGGAATTGGAGCCTCCCCAACTCAAAGCAAAGGAACTGGAGACTTCCAGAGCACTACACTTCCCAGAGGCTGCTCACCATGTTCTGGGGACCTGTGGGGGGGCCCTGCGGGACCCCAGGTGGCTCCCAGGGCTGTGGTTTGGGCCTGACCCCTGCTCTGGGGAGCATCGCAGAGGAGGGAGTAACTTTTTGTCTTGCTCTGCCAAGGGGCTTTCTGTTCCTCATTGTTTAGCAATGACAGGGCTGTGGTTTTTTTGTTTTTCTTTCTATGTCCAAGAGGATAAACAGGCCTGGAGATTGCTTAAGGGAGCAGTGACCCCTCCACCAGCCACTGGGGGCTGGAGTCACACATTGCTGCAGAAGGAAGTGTAGAGAAGTTTATTCACAGCAAAGAGGCAGAAGGCAGCTGGTCAACCAGCTGGGGGGCCATGGGGGTCTCGCCGCCTGTCCAGGGGCAGCAAGAGAGTCCACAGTTGGCCAAGGCAGGGCCCTTTCCCATCAGGCCCTCTGGGCCCTGACAGGAAACCCTTCCCCAGCCAGGGCAGGATTTGTCTCTGCTGCCTGGAGCCACCCTGGCCCTGTGGTTCTCAGGCCCTGGAGGGGTGAGGCTGGTGGCAGGGGGCAGCAGCAAGGGGAGAGGTGCAGCCCTGCCTGCCCTGGGGGATACTGTCTGAGGCGGTCAGGGTGGCTGCTCAGTCAGAGGGGACAGGTACAGCCCCTTCCCTTGGGGAAGCTACACAGCAGCAGCCTTCAGGGAAGGCCATTTCAGGGGTCTGTGGGGGGACGATTGAATGATGTGTACAGAGAGAACTGTAGGAAGTATGATTTCTCTGGTTTAGGGCTCCCCCCAGCCTTTTGACACCCCCTGCCCCTCTCCGCTGTGTGCCCTTTCCCGCACCTCCCCTAGGTCACCTTGCTCTATCCAGGGAGCTGATAATCAGATCGTGTTTAGCAAGGGAGTGTCGGAGTCACTGGGGAGATTTCCTTTTGCTTTGTCCTTTTTGTTGGTAGCAGTACAGCTTCCTGGGCCCAGCCTGAGAGCCTGCCCCTGTTTGGGGGGTGGGAGTTGGCATTCGTAACAGGCCCCCAGGTCCTTTGCACACAGGCAGTGAGCTCCCCCAACACTGAGAAGCCCTGCTAAGGCTTCTCCTCCTGCCCAGGGTGCCTGGAAGACTCCTCCAGCACCAAACTGGGAAGGGGGGTGGGGTGCCAGGACCGACTGTGCATGCGCACTGACGCTCCAGAAGAGAGTTGAAGTTACTTCTTTAGACTTTGTGATGCGGAATGGTCCCCACCTCCCTTGCCAGGCCACCTGCGTCTCTCCCAGCCTCACCAGAGATGACTGTCTTGGTTTTGACCCTGGGCCTGGGGTGGGGGCAGGGGCCTCAGAGGCAGGCCAGGGTGGTGGGTGCATCCACATTTGAATTTCATGGCTCTGGTGCTGGGGTCGGACCCCTGCAGGAAATGGCGCTGTAACAGAGCTCACTGCTTAGATTAGCCACCACTGGGTACCCACTCCCTGCCAGCTCGTGGGCAACAGCAGAGAGTAACCCCAGCCCACAGTCTCAGAGGGCTTCCCATCTAGCAGGGGCCCAGGCGAGTGACCCACCAGCAGCCCTGTCTGCCAGGAGCCCTGAGGGAGGAAGGTGGGGATTCTGGGTCCAAGTGACTCACTCAAGGTGGGGTGCAGGCCTTGGGGGTGGGGAGGCTGCTGCCAGAGATGGGCTTTTAAGGATTAAATGGAATTTGTCAGAGGAAGTACGAGGCTATTCCAGGCAGGAGACAGCTTGGGCCAAGGCATGGGGGCAAGAAGAGCTGCAGATTGCTCTGCGGCAGGGACCTCCAGCCCCTGTAGGTCATTCCCACTGAGGGTTTCCAGCTCTTGGCGCCAGGCTGTGTGCAGCCAAGGCAGGTCAGCACTTGTCATTTGCTGTGGGGGCCAGCCAAAGGCCCAGGCGGTCACGGCTCCCAGGCAGTGTTGTGGCGGGGGAGGGGGCGGCACGCTGATGAGAGATTTGGCTAAGTCTGCGGTGGCCCAGCAGTGCCCATATCATGGCTGGAGTCTGTTCTGATTGGCTTGTTACAGCTGATGTCCAGGGTGACTGGTCAGTGCCCGTGATGTGCTGGTGGTTAAATATTTTGAATATCTCCTCTGCTCCTATGTGTTAGGTGCTGAAGTCCAGAGAGGTTAAGGCCCTTGCCTAAGGCCACATAGCTGGTAAGTGGTGGAATGAGGATTTGAAACCAGGTCTTTCAGACTCACTCTGTCCTTGTCACTCATTCAGTTTGGGGCTCATACTGACCATGTGATTGTAACTGGCGAGGCAGTGGGGCTTGAGCCAGCCATTGACTCTGACCTCCTGGTCATTTCAAGGTGATGTGTTTACAGGGCCCCCAGGGGACTTTGAGGTGTGTGTGTACACCCTCCTCTTTGCTTGTACAGACATGTACACACCCATGTTTGCCTACACATGAATATATCAACTCAGAGCTTGCCTACAGCCACTGCAAAGGTGGCTAATTAATGCTTGTCCCCGAAGGCTGGGACCACCAACCCAAATCTTTCAGGAGGAAAGAAGGCGTCAGAGGCATGTGGCAGGGGACAGGCACAGTGGTGACTTTTGCTGCTGCCCTGCACTCCCCGAGGGCCACTCAGAGACCCGAGGGAGGGGAGCTGTGTGTCGGTCTGCTTAGTGCTGCGCCTTCTCTGTGCTGCTTTACTTTTCCCTTTTTTGCTCCTTCTGTCTCTTTTATTCACTGCTTGGCTTGTCTCTTCGTGGAGGCCTGTAGCACAGTGGCTGAGATCATGAGCTGTGAAGTCAGACTGGACCTGGGTTCAAATCCTTCTCTGTCACTTACTGCTCTGGGACCTTGGACAGCTGACTCTCTTTAAGCCTCAGTTTCCTGTTCTGTATAATGGCCGCAGTAGGGAGACCTCCTTCACTGGGTTGTTGGGAGGCCTCATGGAGATCACATAACCTGTCTTAGGTCAGGTCTTCTAGATGCAGAGCCCGAGGCAGGGATCCTTGTGAATGTGATTTACTGGGGTGGTCTCCAGGTGAAGGGGAAGAAGGTGGCAGGAGAGGGCAGGGGAATGGGCCAAGCAGGGACATGGTCACAGCTGGGGCCTGCTTCAGCCTGACGCTACAGGGGGCTCTAGACTGTGAATTGTACCAGAGTCGGTCCCACCTTGAGGCCAGGGGATGGCCCTGCAGCTGTGGAGCCATTATCAGCCAGCACCTGCGGTAGGTGCTGGCAGGGGATGCCTGCTGGTGAAGGGGATCTGAGTAGGGTGCAACAGCACCCACAGACTCAAGCAACTGAAGCATTTACAACAGTGCCTGGCACCCAGGAGGTGCTCCAAAAAAAGTGTTAACGATTGTCACTGTCATCAACCAGCATTCATGTACTGAGCCCCAGCTCCACTACAGGTCCCATGTCAGAGGCCAAGGGCCTGAAGATGACGAGGCCACCATCTCTGCCCTCTATGTCATAGGCATGTGCGTGTGTGTGTGTGTGTTCCTATGTGTGTGCCTACACATGTGTATGCATATGCACCCATGTAGGGCGCAAGGACAAGCAAATAGCCATTTCAGAACAGTGAGGTGATTGTTAGAACAGGCCATATCCAGCATTCAGAGAGAGACCAGGAGGAGGAGGAGGAGCCTAAATTAGCCTGGAGGAGTCAGGGAGAGCTTTCCAGAGGAAGCAGCACTCAGCTTGAAGGATAAAGGGACATTTCCCAGGTGCAGGAGGGAAGGAGAGGCATCCCAGGCAGAGAGCAGCTTTGTGCTGAAGACCTTGGCTCTCTGGGACCAAGGCCACTGTCTTCTTCTGGGCAGCTTCAGGACCCCACATCTGCCCTGTGTAGGGTTAGGCGCCACCCAGCACTGGGGAAGGCCTAAAACCAGCCCCAGCCTTTGGCCAGCGGGCTCAGTGCCTCCACCTGCAGACACGAGTGTGCTACACGGAGCGGGGAGGTGGAGGAGGCAAAAGAAGGCAAGGACTCTCCCTTCCCCTCCCTCCTCCAAGGGGAGAAATTCCCATGTCAGTAGAGCCCAGCTGGGAGAGGACCTGGGCGTGAGGTGTGGCAGAACCTGGGGCGGCACTGCTGATGGCTGTCTTCCCTTCCCCCTTCCAGGTTGCATTTACACCCTATGCCTTGGAGCCCAGGAACGTGTGTCAGCCGAAAGAATTCTATGACCAGACGGCCCAGATGTACTGCAGCAAGTGTCCACCTGGTGAGGGGCAGTGCTTTAGCCCCGACCCTCAGGCTGGCTTTGCCCTGGGGGGCACCCGGAGGAGCGTGTGTGCACAAGGGCAGGGAGGGGCAGGGTCATGACCCTTAGTTCCCACTGAGCTCCTGGTTCCATGCATTGGGGGCACTCCCTCTTGCTTCTGGGCTTTTGCACATGCTGTTCCCCCTGCCCGGCACACTTCCCACCTCTGTTCCCCTAATTAACTCCTACTTATCCTTTAGACCTCAGCTTAGACGTCCCCTCCTCCAGGAAGCCCGCCCCTCCTTTTGGCACCCACTGGCCCCTGGGATTCCCACAGCAGCTCTTTCATCCTGTGTGATTGTAGCCTGGTTCCTCTCTTGTTGGCCCCACTGTGTGCTCCTCCATAGCAGGGACTGTGGCCTGTTCTCCACTGAATCCTCATCACATGGCACAATGCCTGGCACATAGTAGGTGCTCAGTGCATGTTTGATTGAATCAGTGAATGCTTATCCATTTCATAGATGGTGGACCTGAGGCCCAGCCCCTGTTGGTAAAGCCAGGTAGCCCGACTGCTGGAGCCACCCATCCTTTTGTTTGTTTATATATTCACTCATATCACATTTATAAAGCATCTATTGTGTGTTCTAAGTGCTGGGAATGTGACAGAGAGCAGGGCAGACAAAATCCTTGCTGTCACGGAGTCTGCATTCTAATGGAGGACACAGGTAGATGAACTAGCAGTAGATGTGGTCCTCACTATCACGAAATGCTGTGGAGAAAACAAGGCAAGCTAAGGCAGAGGGACACAGAGAGAGCAAAGTGTCCTGTTTTAAAGGGGGTGGCCTGGTCTCTCTGAGGAGGTGATGTAGGGGCAGAGCCCTGTAGGAGGTGAGGGAGCAAGTCCTGCAAATATACAGGGAACAGCATGCCAGGCAGAAGCAACAGCAAGTGCAAAGGCCCTGAGGTGGAAGCCTGTTGGGTGAACTTGAGGGAAGGCAGGGCCAGTGTGTGTGGCCCAGAGTGAGTGAGGGGAGTATGGTAGGAGATGAGGATGAAGAGGTTAGCAGGAGCCCTGGTAAGGAGTTTAGATTTTATTCTCTGAGAGTCTGGAAGCCAATGGAGGCTTCGAGCCATTAGCTTGAGATGTGGGCAGGCACATGTTTACCTGTCACCCTCCATAGCCATTTAAGAGGCCCCCAGAGAAAGTGACTCTTTCTTCTATTAACTGGCAGTGTCACTAAGAAATTACTAGCTAAGCATAGCAGTAAACATGGCAGGAAGGGAATGGCAACGGGGCACGGAAGAGTAAACTCCTTAAAGGTTTCCCTTGGTGTCCTCCATCCCCTGGCATGCAGGAGTCCATTGCCCTTGTTCTTGATGGGATAGCAGGGACGACATCGTTACTGCCTTTTTGCCCTGTAGTTCATACCCCCAGGTGGAGAATTTTAGCCAACTATCAAGAAGAAAGGAACCGGCAGACCAGCTCTTACTAACTTGACTTATAATAGGTGGTGGAATTTCAGGCATCTGGAAAGAGCAGAGAGGAAGAGGTTTTTTGAGCAGAAGGGGTTCAAAAATACACTGATAGCTGGTACATGCCAGATGTGAGCTAAGTTGGAGGAATTAGGACTCCATCAAAGGGCCTTCCCAGCTAAGGTTTCAGAACCCTGGGACTCTGGGGAACAGTGGATAAGCCCCAGGGTCCCGGCAGAAGGCCCACCCTGCTGAGGCCTCTGGCCCTTGCTTTCTTAGGCTGCCGTGTAAAAGACTTCTGCACCATGACGTCAGACACCGTGTGTGTTCCCTGTGAGGACAGCACGTACACCCAGCTCTGGAACTGGGTCCCCAGCTGTTTCAGCTGTGACTCCCGCTGCAGCTCTGGTGAGTAGGCCCAGAGACAGGGGTGGTCCCCAGCATCCTGCCCTGGCTGGTGTACACTCCAGCGCTTTGATTGCAACCTGGCTGGGATTACTCTAGGTCTGGTGTTTTCACAACCCAGGGCATGAGATGGCATGGGTACAGTGCTTTACTGCTAATAAATGGCATTTTCCTCCTCTATCTTACCAAATCCTCTCCACCACCCTGTGGGGCAGGCGGTGGGAGAATGGTGCCCATCTTAGCATTGAGGAAGTGGTGCTTGGGAGAGTGGTGTGCGTGCTCACGCCGTCACAGAGCTGGAGCAGGACTGCAGGCCTTGGCCCTCTGTGCCCAGTGCCGTTTGCCCCATGCTAAGGGGTCCACCACTGGAGAGCAGTGCTGTCTGGGTGCTGGGCTGGCTGGGAGGGCAGCGTGGGTGTGGCGGAGGCAGGAATGACTCCGGGCTGCCCTCTTGCTCCTCTAGACCAGGTGGAAACACAGGCCTGCACTCCAAAGCAGAACCGCATCTGTGTCTGCAGACCAGGCTGGTACTGCATGCTGAGCAAGCAGGAAGGGTGCCGGCTGTGTGCACCGCTGCGCAAGTGCCGCCCCGGCTTCGGCGTGGCCAAACCAGGTATGGGGCCAGGACCAGCAGTCCTTGGGGACCCCTCCTTGGGCCTCTTCTTCGTGGGCATCTTTGCGATGTCATGGGCATCAATCCATCAGTCCACTTGGGAACATTGTCAGTGGTGGCCAGGTGCTCACCACCCATCCATCTGTCTACTGATTCGCCATTCATTCTTTCCTCCAGCACTCCTGATTAGACACCTACTGTGTATGTAAGGTGAAGCTGCAGGAAGATGAACCCACATAACCCTGGAGACCGTGTGCATGCGTGTGTGTGTGTGTGTGTGTGTATTTTAAGGGGTGGAGGTACAGAGAGAGGTCCTTGGGCCCCACAGACCTCCCCTAAGGCTCCAGTGCCAGGGCCTACCTGTTCCACACAGTGTTTGAATTGTTGACAGGTTCCAATTTTTTCCTTGAAGGAACTGCAACATCAGATGTGGTGTGTACCCGCTGCGCCCCGGGGACATTCTCCGACACGACTTCATCCACAGATACTTGCAGGCCCCACCGGACGTGAGTGGCTGAGTCCTTTGGTTCTGGAGGATCAGGGAGGGGCTGTCCCTGGGTGACCGTGGGGTCTAGGACACAGAGCAGCTCACCAGCCACCATCGTCCAGACTGGTTTATCTGAGGGTGGGTCCCAGAATAGATGGCACAGCGAGTAGGAGCTTGTCCTGGAAGTCAGGACTGGGTGGGTGCATGGGGAAGCCGGGTAGGACAGGAGGGGGTGGTCCTGAGAGAGGGTATGGCACACCCTCTCACTCTCCCATCCTGGCTGTTGGGACCTGTGTCCACTGCCGTGGCTCCCGTGAATAAGCCCGGCCACCCCAAGCCACTGTCCTCTGCTGCCTCCTGACCAAGCCTCCTCCTCTCCCAGCTGCAGCTTGGTGGCCATCCCTGGCAACGCGAGCACGGATGCAGTCTGCTTGTCTGCGTCCCCCACCCTGAGAGTGGCCCTGGGGCCAGCCTGCATCCCCCAGCCAGCATCCACGAGTTCCCAGCCCGTGGAGCCAACTCCAGGGCCCAGCACAGCTCCAAGCACCTCCTTCCTGCTCCCACCGGGCCCAAGCCCCCCGGCTGAAGGGGTCAGCACTGGCACCGTCTCTCTTCCAGTCAGTAAGCAAGAAGGCTCTTTCATTCACCCGTCTATTCATTCCTCCTTCCCTTGTTTTCCCCTCCCTATTACCTTCCCTCCCTCCCTTCCTACTTCCCGTGGTCTTACTGAGAGCCCACTGTGGGCTGGACCCCGTGCTCTGTCCTGGCATGCAGGTGACAGTGAGACTAGTCTCTTCCTAAGACCTGGTGCTGGCACTAAGGATCTCTGGGTGGGAAGAGACGAGGTCAGCATTTTACCTGAACGTGGAGATGGTCTCCTGGTTTCCGTATCTGGTGGACCCACCAGGCTGAGAAAACGGTGGGCTGGTCTAGGTCACCTCACAGGCTTCCCTTCGGGGGTTAGGCTTGCGTTAGGCCAGAGGTCTCAGACTGGTGGCTCTCAGGTTGGATGTGGCCCACAGACACATTTGATTTGTAATCAAATTTGAGAACCTCCGGCCTGGACTTGCCCCCGACCCGTAACCACCCCAGCACCTTGGGTCACTGACTTACCTGTCTGGCCCCTGGTGCACTGGAGTTTGTTTTTTGCAGATGTTTGAGCTTCTCTTTTCTTTCCAGGTCTGATTGTGGGTGTGACAGTCTTGGGTCTGCTAATAATAGTACTGGTGAACTGTATCATCATGACTCAGAAGAAAAGTAAGATTCCGTCCTTCCTTCCTTCATACACTTGTTCAGGAAGCTTTTCTGGGGCACCTCCTGTGAGCCCAGCACAGGGCACAGCCTTAAGGGTCAGACAGAACTGGATACGGCAGTCCCTATTCTGTAGAAACTTGGAGCCTGGGGCAGAGGACGCTTTCACTAACTTAACTACTAAGAGGCAAGGTGTGAGCAGGGTTATCCAAGGGAATAAAAGTTCAGAACTCTCATCCAGGAAACCTGAGGGATTCAGGCCTCCTGGAGCAGGTGGCCTCTGAGCTGGGCAAGGTCTTTATGGGTGGAGTATGTGCAAGAAAGAAAGGGCACCCCACATGGAGGGCGTGGCAAGGGCAAAGGCAGGGGGGCTGGAGAATGGTAGGTGTGGTGGAAGGTAGAGTTGGATGGGGCCTTCTGTGGACCTTGTCTGGTGGACAGTTTCTGCCCCCAGGGCTGGGCCTACTCTGCTGCTTCTTCTGGGCCCCACGCTGCCCTCCTGGTTAGAACAGATATTCCCCAAGGAAGTCACACTCCCTGACTTGTCCCCTCTTTCCTCTTTACAGAGAAGCCCTCCTGCCTGCAAGGAGAAGGCAAGGTGGTGAGTGTCCCTCTGCCTTCTCTCCCCTCCTCCCCTGGTCTCCTTCCAGATGGGCTGGGTTGTCACACAGGACACAGTGAATTCTTTCTTATTTTTTAGACAGAGTCTTGCTCTGTCGCCCAGGCTGGAGTGCAGTGGCGTCATCATAGCTCACTGCAGCCTCTGACTCCTGGGTTCAAGCGATCCTCCTGCTGCAGCCTCCCGAGTAGCTGGGACTACAGACGCGCGCCTGATTTTTTAATATTTTGTAGAGACAAAGTCTTGCTGTTGCCCAGGCTGGTCTCAAACTCCTGGCCTCAAGTGATCCTGCCACCTCAGCCTCCCAAAGTGCTAGCATTATAGGTGTGAGCCCCTGGGCCCGGCCAGGAACAGTGAATTCTATAGGTTGATCTGTCTAGTGTCAAGGTGTGCGGAGCCCTGGGAGGTGGAGGAGAGGCCCGGGGGCATGGCATGAGCTGAGAGTACAATGCCCCGTCAGGAATCAGGGGACTTAGTGGAGTTAGTGGCAGGCATGTGGTTGTGGACCCACAGTGTAACCTAGGGTGGACATGAAATTGCTCTATGGCTGTTTCCTCATCATTAAATGAGGGTAGTGTCTGCTTGGTTCAGCCTGCAGGACTGTGCCCTTCAGTCAATTGGCAGCACTTTTCATCGTCTCCGTTGTGTTTACAGAGTGCTTTCTCAGGGAGCAGTGAGAAAGTGAGTTCTAGGGTACCCAGGTGTCCCACAGAGGGCCCTGGGGGCGTCATTTCTCAGGTTTGAGATGGTTGCTACAGGGCTGGGCCCTGGGTCCTCCGCCTACTTCACCATTGGTCTGTTTTATAAAGTCGGGTCTGTAAAGGACTTTTGTTAGAAACAGACCAACAACATAGCATCATAGTATTGCACTAGTTCTCCATCAGGAAGGCGTTTGGCTGCAAGGAACAAAACTCATGGGTGACTTCAAACAAGGGGCTTTATTTTTCTTGTATTCCAAGAAGTTGAGGGACTGGTGTCTGCTGGAATGGATTCAGTTGTATCCTCCTGTGGTGCCAGCAGAACCCTAGGCTCTGCCATCTTTAGTATGTTGGCTTTTGTGCCCTTGCTTGTGGCCTCATGTCATAAGATGTTGATCATCACTTTACATGTGATCTCCCGGTTTGAGGCAGAAAGAGCGGGAAATGGCCAGGCTGGCCATGTTGCCTTTATCAGTAAATTAGATGCTCTCCCAGAAGCCCTGGGTAGACTGCTTCTTTCATCGCACTGGCCAGAACTATGTCATGTGACCAGTCCTAGCTGCAAGGGAAGCTGGGGAAGGGGGTGCTTTGCTTTCCCAGCCTCTGTGGAAGGGGAGATGAGGGAGAGGAGTTGGAAATGGCTGTGGGGTGAGCCGATGCACAGGTCTGCTGCAACCTCGAACCTGTAGGCAGGGCAGGTTTTTTACCCAGTTTTACAGAGGAGGAAACAGAGTCCATTGAGCTACCTCACATTCCCTGTCCTGCTAGGGCGATTTCTCAACCCCGTGGATATTTGGGACAAGATAGATCTTAGTTGTGGGGGGCTGTCCCATGCATCGTAGGCTGTTCAGCAACGTCTCTGGCCTCTGTTCACTTAGATGTCAGTAGCACCCCCACCCAGTAGTGACAACCAAAAATCTCTAGACATTGCCAAGTGTCCCCTGGGGGCCAAATCCCCCCCAGTGGAGAACCACCGTGCTGGGAAAAAGCTCAGCCCTGGGTGTCCCAGCACCTGAGGTTGACACAGGGCTTTTGAAATCAGGTAGATGGATTTCATCTCCTGATTTTGCTAACAAGAAAAGAGGTGCAGAGAGGGAAAGTCACTTGCCCAAGGTCACACAGCCATGTCTTCCAGCCCAGCGCTCTACAGTATTTAAGTGGGGATCAGACTGTTTCTCATTCTCCCAGGGTGAGAATCCTACTTCTCCCTTTCTCTGGCTTCAATTGAGTGATGCCAACAGTTGCTGCCTGGTAGCACGTATAGCAAGTGTCCCCTCCAAGCTCTGCCCCAGCAGCCCAGCTGCTGTCTTCTCTTTCCCAACCAAGTGTTTCCCAACCCTCTGTGCAGGGAAGATGTCCTTGGGTGTGTCCCAGTAGCTTCTGCTTTCCTTTTCCCTTCACTGAGTTTCTGTTCACTGAATGTGAGCACCTCCCTGTTTGTTGAGTGCCCGTGTATGTAGAGCCCAGTGATATGCTGGGAAACCAGCTCTCTAGGAGGGAAAAAACCCCAAAACCCTGATTTGTGGTGTTTGCTGATTTCTCTGGTGTAAATATGCCCACTGTGGCCAATTTCAAGCTACCAAGACCTTCCTGAATATGGAGTTGGGAAGAAAAGTACACGGGTCTGAGCTGGGTCTAGCTCACCACTGGCAGGGCTCACACCAGGCTTTTCGCCTGTGCTGTTATCCCTGAATCCTCACACATCCCTCTGAGGCGGAGAGTATCATCGCCCCCATTTTACAGAGGAGGAAACTGAAACTCAGGTTCAGTTTCCCGTGTAAGGTTAGGTCATTAGGTAAGTAGCATAGCCCAGGTTTGAGACTTAGTCTAAATCTGCAGGTTTTGCCAGGGGAGACATTCAAAGCTGTTGTAAGCACTCCCCCGCTCCCTGCCCTCGGAGGTTGGCCACCTTCCCATGTTGCCTTCAACCCCTGGCCCCTTGCTTGGCCTGTGCCCAACATAGCTCCCCAGGCAGCTGGGGTTGGGTGAGTGTCGTCGACTCAGCACAACCTGTTCCTCCTGCTGCCGAAATAACTCCCAGGGCACAGGGACAGTGACTTCCCTCTGTTTAGTAAGACCAGCATATGCATGTGTGTGAGCTCACCCACAGTCACCCCCCTGGACACGCTCATGCACAGGCTCACATTTAATAACAAGCACGAACATTGAGCAGGTGTTGAGTGTATGCCAGGGATTGTACTGAGCGTTATTTATTCTCAGAGCCATGCTGCAATACGCAGGCAGTATACTTAGCGCCCCCATTTTATAGCCCAGGAAACTTGGGCCCAGAGAAATTAAGTAACTTTCCCAAGGTGGCACAGCTGATGAGAGTGGCCTGGGACACCAGCCGAGGAGTGCCTCTCCTCACCACCCCCAGCACACACGCTAACCACGCCACTCATAGACACGTGTGTGTGCACACTTCACACACCCTCATGCCTGTAGATACAGGTGTGTAAGCCTTGTGAACACACACTCGGACACACAGACAGACACAGACCCAGCAGGAACCTTGAGGATCCAGCGGGTGGCTCTGCTAGGGTCTCTGCTTCTGCCTAGCAGGAGAGGCTGGGAGCTGAGGGGCCTGGAGGCTGGCTGGGATCCTGTGTTTTGAATGAACCTCCTCAGTACTCCACCCTGGGGTCCCAGCCCAAGGAACAGAACTCAGGTTCTATCTGTGCCACCTGCAGCCTGTGTGAACTTTGCAGCTTGTGGCTTTGGAGGAGGGAGGTGGGCCATGACCTTTGAGGGTTTCTGTTCTGCCCAGCTCTAGCCACCAGCAGAGAGTGTGAGGCACAGGCCAGAAAAGCCCCTTCCCTGGGGGTTGTGAGGAATGACATTTGGACGCTCCTCCTCCCCTTCCAAGCTCAGAGTGGGGCTGGGGGGGTGGGGATGGGCAGTGGCCAAGGTCAGACCACCTGCATGAAGGTTCAGCATAAACTTGAAATGCCCTCCATTCCTCCAAAACTGGGGAAGTCCAGCCCGGTGTGCAGCCTCCCGGGGAAGCAAGAGGTTGCAGCAGGCAGCACACAGCTCTGGCACACTGGGCTGGGCTAGTCCTGCTCCCGCAACGGACCAGCTGTGTGATACTGGAACTCACCCTCTCTGGGACCCAGGCCTCACGGGACGGCTTGCACAGGATTCTTCCAGCCCCAAGGCAGAGGGAGTTGAGGGCCGGTCTCAGCCATTCCCAGGGGCTAGCATACCTGTGGCGCCCTCTGTCCCTCTCACCTCCCCCTGCTGTGCTGGCAAGTCCCACCAGCCATTCACTTGCCTCCATCCTCATTCTACCTGAACCCCCCCTTCTCTCTCTCTCTCTTTCTCTCTCTCTCTCTCTCTCTCTCTAGTTCTGTGCAGGCCAGGGGCAGGGCAGCTGGTGAGAACATGGCCCCTGCCACCTCCCTTTTTCCTGGGATCTAGTGATCACCGAGAACCCCAAGGCAAGGCCTTGAATTCCTGTGCAGTCAGTGTGGACAGACAGCAGCCTTGGAGTGGAGTTTCCAGATGCTCCCCAGCATGGGTGTCTGGAAATGGGGACCTGGTCTTGAGCCTCCAGTGCTGAAACCCCAGACACCCAGGAAAGGCATTGTGGGTTTTAGCCCAGCTGTGCTATATCCTAACTGTGGTGTTAACCTCTGTAATTCACCCTGTGCGTGCCTCTGTTTCCACGTTTGCAAAGCAAGGATAACACTGTGCTGTTGGAAGACTCAATATAGATAGTTTCTGGAGGAAATTTGGCACAGTGCTTGGTACTAGGTGGCACTCAGGTATCAGCTAATATTTTATTATTACTATTCTAGGGGAAAAAGATATCAGGAGAAGTCACAGAGCATCCTGGGGGTGGACTCGAAAGGGAGCTGAGTGTCCCCAGTGAAAGGGCCCCTGCCGTGGGTGGATCACCACGCTTGTTCTGCAGAGGGCGAGATAGTAAAAATTGTAGGCTTTGTGGACCATATGGTCTCTGTGACAGGTACTCAACCTCCCTCTGTAGCAGGGAAGCAGCCATAGACAGCACGTGGAAAGGTCAAAGTGGTGTGTTCTGACAAAACTTTATTTATGGACCCTAAAGCTTGAACTTCACGTAATTCCACGTCACAAAATATTATTCTTTAAAAAAATATTTTTTCAACCATTTAAAAATGTGAAAACCATTCTTAGCTTGCAGGCTGTACAAAAGCAGGCGGCAGGCTGGATTTGGCCCATGGGCAGGCGGTACTTTGCCTACTTCTGATTTAATAAGCTCTTGTGTAGAGCCTACTATGTAACAGGTATCGTTTTAAGCACTTTAAAAATATTCAGCTATTTAATCTTCACATCAGCCTTGTGAGGTAGGTTATTATTCTCCCTTTATAGGTGAAAAATGGAGGCACAGAGAGGTTAAGCAACTTGTCCCAGGTCACACAGCTAGTGAGTGGTAGAATCATGATCTGCCCTCCTGTAGGCTGGATTTAGAGTCCGTGCTCTTGGCTGCTAGGCTGGGCCACATCTCCCTGTGCGTATGGGGTGACCTTAGGAAAGTGTCTTTCCTTCTGTTTCCTTATGCAAAATGAGGATGAAAATCCTGCCCCACCTCTAAGACTATTTGGTGGTTCCTGCCCTCATAGGGGTCACACTCCAGTACTTGAGCTGGATGCTAATAACCGACACAGAAAAACCACGGAGAGTCACACCTCCCAGAAAGCACTGTGTGTGTAAGAACGTGCAGGTGTGGGCAGAAGTGGCGTGTAAGCTGTGAAGTGCTGATGGCAAGAGGTGCAGATGGTGGTGAGGAGGAGGAGGGGGAGAGAGCTGGCTGGTGGGCTGACCGCTCTCCCTCCTCCTGCCTGTGCAGCCTCACCTGCCTGCTGATAAGGCCCGGGGTGCACCGGGCCCTGAGCAGCAGCACCTGCTGACCGCGGCGCCAAGCTCCAGCAGCAGCTCCCTGGAGAGCTCGGCCAGCACCTCAGATGGGAGGGTGCCCACCGGGAACCAGCCGCAGGCGCCAGGCATGGAGAAGGCCAGTGGGTCTGCGGAGGCCCGGGCCAGCTCCGGGAGCTCAGGTAAGAGCTTGTCTGTCTTGCCTGCTTGTCTTTGCCTTCTCCTCTGGGAGCCTCCCTGCAGGGCAGGGCAGGGCAGGGTGAGGCCCGAACCATGGGGAACTTCCTTCAGTTCCCTGAACCCACCAAGTGCCTTCCCACCTTTGCCCATGCTGATCCTTTCACCTAGAACACCCTTCCTTCTGCTGGACAATCCCAACTTGTCCTTTGAATCCCCAGTATCCAGGCAGGGAGTTTTCCTGAGACCCCTCCCCACCACTACCTCTGGCTGGACTGGCTGCTCCTCTGGGCTCACAAGCCCTTGCGTCCCCGTCACAGGATTGTCAGACTGCATGTCTGTCTCCTCCTGTCCCCTAACCAGGCCGTGGGACTCCTGGTAAGCCTGGATCACCTCATTCATCCCTGTGTCCACAGGCCCAGCACTGCATCTAGCCAATAATAAATGATAACAATGGTAGCTTATACTTACTGGAGGTGTACGGTGCTTCAGGCACTATACTGGACGCTTTATGTGCATAAAATTAACCTGCACATCAATGCTAAGAGATGGTTACTATTGTTATCCCCATTCCACAGATGAGGAAACTGAGGCCCAGAGAGGTTAAACGGCTTGTTCAAGGGCACACAGTTAGTAAATGGAAGAGCCAGGAATCATCCCTGGGCTGTCAGGCTCCAGAGCCCTGGGGTTGGGAGGTGGATGAAGAAATGATGCCTCCAGGGCTCTACTCACTGCAGCTTGTTGCTGGGTCTCTTTGGGATTGAGGAGCCAGAATTGTGGGGACTGTGTCCTGTTTACGCAGTCTGCATTTTATCCTGGACCTGGTCTGTGACAGATGTCACTTCTGGTTGGCATCTCTAGTGCCCACACTGGAGGGGGCCCCCAGAAATACTGGGGTTTCCTTGTGTTTATTTTGTAGTGGGGAGGTCAAGTCTACTGGCCTGTGTCTCTCCGTCTCACCTGGCAGCGCAAGCCAGTGGGACTTTAGAGAATGACCATGAACTTGGGTCATTCCCAGACCCCTGCCCAGCCGCTCTGGTGCCATGAGTATCTGAGCAGGATCCTTAACCCTGCCAAGCCTCAGTTTCCTCATCTAGAGGTGAGCCAGGGCACCTCTCTGGCAGGGCAGGTGAGAGATGAGCTGCATTGTGCCCAGCTCAGCACCTGATCGGGGCCGGGTTCTCTCTGGGCCACCTCCAGGCGGGGACTGATGGCTGCAGTCCCCACCCCACACCCGCCCTGCTCACACTCACTCTGCTGTTCCCTTGGCGGACTGCGCCCCTGCCTCTTGCCTATACTTATGCCACCCTCTGCCTGCAACACCCTTTCCTACCTGTCACCTGACTGCCCACAGGTGCTAACGTGCCCACTTCTGTCTGCCCCATCCTAGCCCACCTCATCAGTGGGATGTTTCATTAGGGCCCCTCACTCAGCCTGAGAACTCCCTGAGGGAGGGCCTGAATCAGTGCCTGGAACAGAACAGGTGGCCCTAAACAAGTGTGGAATGAATGAATGAATGAAACTCTTGGTCTTTGTCCACCTCTTGAATTTATCTTTCTGATTTCTTAGCTACACCTGGTGTGGCTTCCTCCTTGGTGCCAGAGTGGACCCCCTGAGCATGCCTGCCCATCCCCCCACCCTCTGCCCCTTCTGCTCTGTGTTCCTCTCCCCCGACCCTCTCCCTGGCTGCTGCATTGCCTCTGCTCTCTCCCTCTCCCCCAACCCGACACCTCTCTCCACTGTGGGAACCTGTAAACCCCAGGGCTGTGCCCTGTCTGCCCCCATGATGTCTCATTCGCAATATGCAAAGGCTATGGTGACTTTGGGTGACATTTGGGTGCTGCGGAGGCTCAGGGTGGAAATTTCTTTCCGGCCCTCTGATTTTAGCTCTGCCCCTCCCCAGCCTGTTCTGAGAAGAGGAGCTGGCCAGCTCCATCCTCCTCCTGGGCTCCCCCGAGTTCCTGGAGTCAGGGAACCAGGCTGGGGCGCAGACGGGAAATCGAACAGCTGCCCCGGCGTCAGTAATGGCAGCTGCAGCAACTGTAATTTTTTAAGGGGCTGTTGTATGTCAAGCCCGTTACATCCATCTCCTTGGCTAATCCTTCATGGAGTTCCTAACCAACTAGTTAGGAAACTCAGCCGCCCGCAGGGGCTTGGTGGGAAGGCAGGGTACACCTGCACCCTGAAGTCCTTCCTGCCAACTGCTTCAGGTATGTGGGCCCACCGTGGCCAGATCGCCACATCTGGTCCCAAGAGAATCCATAAATCCAGATTCGTAAATGTAAACACCTGAATCTTAAATATTGGCAGCCAATTCACTTAAAAATACTACTACCACCAAAACCAAAATATACTTGTTGTCTGGTCTTTATCCAATTAACGCTTGTCTCTGTTATAGGCACTAAGAACACAGCAGGGAGCAGTCAAAAAGTCCTGCCTTCCTGGGCTCAGGGTCTGGTAGGGGAGTCACAAATAAGCCATCCAGGAGCTAGGGACCCTGGAGATCACAGAAGTGGGTAGGGACCCAGGAGTGATGGATGGAACAGTGTCGGGGGGGTTGTTTGGAGGAAGTAGTCTTTGCGCTGAGGCATGGATGACAGGAGAGAGAGAGCCACATGACTAGGGACGAGCTTTCTAGGCTGAGGAAGCAGCATGTGCAAAGGCCCCGCGGCCTGAAGTGCTCCAATTGCTGCAGGGAGGTGAGCGTGACTGGGAGGAACCCAGGCAATGTCTTGGAGCAGCAGGAGAGGGGCGGGAGAAGGCAGGCTCCAGGTCATGCAAGGCCCGTGGGCTGTACTGAGGACTGTGGGTTTTTGAGCAGCCAAGGAAATGAGCTGCTAAGTTAAAGGGCCAGCTCTGGCTGCTGGTGGAGAGCAGACTTCAGAGGTGTGGGGTCGAAGCCAGGAGGCAGTTGGAGGATGTTCCCACCAGTCCGGCTGGGAGTGGGTGGAGGCTTGCATGGGGCACTAGCAGGGCGGTGGGGACTTCAAGTCATCTGTGAAGGTAGTCGAGGCAGGAATTGCTGATGGGTTGGTTGTGAGGTATTGACAGAAAGATAAGTCCAAGCCTCTGGGCCCAAGCAGCTGGGTGGATGGTGGCAAAGTAAACTGAGGGGCAGGTGGAGGGGAGATGGGCTGGAATCAGGAGTAAAGGTTTGAAATCAGGTGTGGTGGCACGTCTGTAGCCCCCGCTACTCAGGTGGCTGAGGTGGGAGGACTGCTTGAGGCCAGGAGTTCAAGAGCAGCCTAGGCAACATAGTGAGATCCCATCTCTTAAAAAAAAAAAGCTAAGTTTGAGATGTCTGTAAGCATCCAAGCACAGGTGCCAAACAACCCCTGGTTCATTGAAAGTGTCACTCTGTCTCTAGGAGCTGTGTAGGCTCCAGAGATGCAGCAGTGAACAACACAGAGTCGCCTTTGGAAATGTACAGGGTCGTTATACCCATTTTATAGCAGGGCAGACTGAGGCTCTGAGAGGTTAAATGACTTGGCCAAGACTATGGAGGCAGAGCAGGGATTCGAACCCAGGATTGTCAGACTGCAGACACTAGGCATCCTGGCCTCAGTAATGAAGACAAACTACCCTCTGACCCCATTCTGGAATCCCAGATTTAGGAAACCCTAGAGGCGGCTCTACGTGGTGGAAAAAGATTTGCTGAGAATAAAGACAACTTCAGGGTCAATGTTTCATCTCCGTAAAGGAACAATTTCCAGGCCCTTTGATGTTGATCCTGTGGCACACGGATAATATGTCAATGACAGGGTTGTTGCCTTTTATTGTAGTAGTCAGTGTGGCCAGGGCTGCAGATGCCTCACAGCAGTATGGAAAGTAATTCATCTTCAGTGCTTGACCAGTGTCCTGTAATGTGTATTTCCTGTCCCTGCTCACCTCTCTGATTCTTTTTAGGGAGTGTGTTTTGTTCCTGGAGCACTTTCCTGTGCTTTATATAATTGGCTCCTCCCATCTGTGGGGTGGTTTGGGCTGGGTAGGTGGTAATGCTATTCTTATTTGGCAGGTGAGGGAACTGAGGCACACGAAGGTTAAGTAACTTGCTCAAGGTCACACAGCAGAGCTGGACTAGAGTCTGGGTCTCTTGGCTCCTGGCCCAGTGCTCTTTCCCACCTCTTAATTTGCCTCCTGGGCTGTGAAGACATCCCCCAGTCTGAGACCCCCGGACTGACCTTGCCCCCTCCTGTCTTGTGCTTAGCAGAGTCTTCCCCTGGTGGCCATGGAACTCAGGTCAATGTTACCTGCATCGTGAACGTCTGCAGCAGCTCCAACCACGGCTCACGGAGCTCCTCCCAAGCCAGCTCCATGACGGGAGACACAGATGCCAGCCCCTCAGCTTCCCCGAAGGACGAGCAGGTCCCCTTCTCCAAGGAGGAGTGTGCCTTTCAGTCCCAGCTGGAGACTCCAGAGACTCTGCTGCAGAGCCCTGAGGAGAAGCCCCTGCCCCTGGGCGTGCCTGACGCTGGAATGAAGCCCAGTTAACCAGGCCTGACTCCTGGCAGGGTGACCCTGTGAAGGGGTCCCGGTCCTTCTAGGCCCCACCCCCAGTACTCTGTAGCTCTTTCTAGGCCAAGTTTCTTTAGTGGCCCCCCCAGCCCCAGCCTCCCTCTCACCTGCAGGCTGAGGGATGAGACAGTGAGTCATGGAAAGCCTCTGCTGTCTCGGTGTATGTCCCTCTCAAAAGGGTGGCTGGGCTTGAATGTGCAGGACAGCCTGGGGGTAGTCCTTGCCTCTCTGTGGCCTGCCCCCCAGCTGGACCTGCGAGCTTGGCTTCTGGAGCCCTTGGTGTTTTCTTTTTGTTACCCCTGGGCTCTGACCTGGCTCTGGCTTCCAGATGCTCTAGCATCCTTCCCTCCAGAGGGGTTTGCTGGGAAGGAGGGACACTGCATGAGTCATCCATCAAGACAGGACTGTGCTTCAGCCCAAACGCTGAGACTGCAGGACGGTCCCAGCAGGGCAGGAGGAGGCCATCGTTCAGATGGTTCTGGACGGGGAGGTGGTGGCAGCCCAATGGGGGACGGGGGTCCGTTGGGTTAGCTCAGGACTCTTGGAAAGCACCACCTCCAAATTCACTTCTGCTAGCTTATCCTTTTGTATCATGGTGCAAAAATCTGATGCCCAGTGGGTCCAGGTAGGCAACCTTATTCAGCGCTATGGCCTGGGCAAGATGACAAATTTCTTACCAGAAATCTTCCAATTTTAACATGTAGCAAATTAAAGAAAAAGTAAGTACCATGCAGGCAAATAAGCCAACAGCAAATGAAGCCAGACTCTGAGGGCCACATGTAGCCCTTCCCCTGCTGTTGCACCTTCTGCCTTGACTCTGGTACCTTGCCGCGGTCCCCCCCCCCCCCACTGTCTGGGGAGGTCTCCAAGGCCACACCTACGCCTATCAGGGAATTTCAGGAACTGGAGATGACTGAGGCCCCACAGCCATCTCTCTCCTCCTACCTCAGCTTGGACCTTCCTCCTGCTTCCAGAGGGCTGCGCTCCTCTCACCCCGCCCCCCGACTCCCTGGCCCCCGGGGGGCTGCCGAGCCGCTGCGGTACGTGGCCCCTGCACTCCTGAGTGGGTGTGAGAAGCTGAGTGCCAGTCTGTGTCTGTGTCTGTGCTGTGTGTCGTGGCTCTGCGTGGCCGAGGTCCCTAAGTTGAATGACCTGCCTCCAAGCAGCTGAAGCCAACAATTTTGCCAATGGATTCTTCCCCAGCAGAGGGTCAACCCACCCCCTCCAAACATGCGCCCAGGGCCTTGCGGAGGGTGAGCACGGAGGGCCTTGACCGGATTCTGGAAGGAAAGGGAGATGAGGACTCCTTAAGAGGCCGGTTCAGTCTCAGGTGCTTGGATCCCACGTAGAGAAATTCCACTGGACTTGAACTTGGCAGCTGAACTACTGGAGGGTGGGAGAGCCCTGCCGTTACCACGGAGACAAAGAGGGTTTCCCTCCCCAGAATCAGGATGTCCAAGTGCCTGGACTGGCTGGGCCTGCCCACGCTGGACCCTGCGCGGCGATGGAGTGCGCTCGCCCCCTGCTGGGCAGTGCTGGGAGGACCTCAGGCTTCCTCTGCACCCGCAGTAGAGCCGGGCAGCGATGCATTGGAAGGAGACTATTTCTGGGTGTGGCCTCCGTTCCCCCGCTTGTACTGTATGCTGGACAGCATTCCTGCTTCTAAATAAACCTTGTGTTTGTTTTATACGGTGACCCCTGGCTCTGGCTGGGGTCTGGGCTAGGTTTGTCTGTGGTCCTGTTTGCCGGCCACCAAGGTATAGGGGGAGATGGGGTCACGGTCACTGGGGTCTGGCAGGCCCGTGTTGTGACTGGACCACAGAGGCATCCCTATTATAGCTGCCCTTGCCTGGGCACAATATGCCCAAGCTTCCTGCTTAGGACCACCCAGCTGGTCTCCAAATATGCCCTTGTCCCCTCATCTCCTCAGTCTGCTCTCAAAATTGGGGTGGGGTCCCTGCAGACCACAAGCAGCCGGCCTCCTCACCCAGGGCACCGAGGCTTTGCCCTCCCTGGGTCCCCACTCAGATCAGCGCGGGGCTCTCCGGGCACAGAGGGGGCCTTGGGCCTGGGTGGGGGTGTCAGGGAAAGGTTCTGGTGATGACCTCTGACCTGTTCCTGAGTGATGAGCAGGAGTTTTCCACAACAAGGGGTTAGGAGGAGCTTGCAGACAAAAGGAGTTCTGAGTTTACAGGCTGGAGGGGAGAGAGAGCCCTTGGTCACCTGCTGTCATTCTCAGCCGTCACTATTACTCACTGTTGCTTCATACGACTGTCTCTGTTCTCGGCGATTTCAGGATCTGTGGATGGTGGGACACCCCGCCTCCCGGTTCCTGGACCTCCTCTTGTCCATGGCTGTGTCATCCACCCTCGACCAGGGCTCGGCACACTTCTGTAAAGAGCCAGAGAGTAAACATCTCAGACTTGGCGGGTGTTATGGTTTCTGTAATGACTACTCTGCTGTTGTAGCATGAAAAGAGCTGTACACAATACATAAAAGAATGGGCTGGCTGTGTTCCGGTAAAACTCTATACAAACAGACAGCAGGTGGATTTGGCCCGTGGGACGTAGCTGGTGCCAATGCCTGAGACCTGGGCATTGCAGATAACCACTCCAGACTCTCAGTTTCAAGCATCCCACTTTCCCCCACTCCTGCTACCTCCTTTTTCCCTCACTGGCACCTGCAACCCATTGTTGTTTTTTCTCTTGTACACACCCACAGCTCCCTGGTCTGTTGTCTGCCTTGTTGCTGTTTGGTTATATCCAGTGCTCTGTGTGTGCCACACCTGTACCTGTGCACCTGGATGAGGCAGGATGATGACATTCAGCCATGCTGGCTGCTATTGCTTTGATTTCGTGATTGTTAAACTCCAAGGGGTCCTTGGTGCTGTCCAGCAGTGACGGCATGTCCCCCTCCCCCACCCCCACCATATTAGTTCCTATTGCTGCTGTAATAAACCATACAAACTTAGTGGCTTACAACAACACGAGTTCATTCTCTTACAGTTCTGGGGGTCAGAAGTCTAAAATCCAGGTGTAGCCACGGCTGCTAGGCTCTCGTGGGGAATCTTTTTGGAGGGTTTAGGGGAGAATCTGGTTCCTTGCCTTCAGCTTCTGGAGGCACCTGCATTCCTTGGCTTGTGGCCACTCCCTCCATCTTCAAAGAGAACAGTGTAGTATCATCAGTAGTCAAGTCTCCCTCTGCCTCCCAGTTACAGGGACACTTGTGATTCCCTGGGACCCACCCAGATAATCCGGGATACTCTCCTCAGCTCAAGATCTTGCAAGGTTTCCGGGAACTCAGAGTCCCTGTCTTTGCAGGGGCCATTATCCAGCTGAGGACTGAACTCTGACCTTTCCTCTTTTGCCCAGATTCCTTTGTAAGAGGCCTGGTGAGTCACACCTACAAATGATAAAACGTCCCTGAATGGGTTTTATTAACCTGGTATAATGTGGTTTACTTTCCAACCTGATTCTGATATAGCATCACATGACAGATAGAAGACCCCCCCCTTATCTTAACTCAAGCATCCTAGCGGACCCTATCTTAACCCAAGCATTCCTTTCTACTGACTCCAGATCTTTAGACAAAGCTTAACTCTGTCAATCAATTGCCAACTAAAGAATCCCTAAAACCCACCTATGACTTGTAGACCCCCGCTTTGAGATGGCCCGACTTTTTGGGCTGAACCAGTATATACCTTCCATTTATTGATTTATGATTTTACCTGTAATTCCTGTCCCCATGAATGTATAAGACCAAACTGTAATCCGGCCGCCTTAGGTGCATTTTTTCAAGACGTCTTGAGAACTTGTCCCTGGGCCTCAGTCGCACACATTTGGCTCAGAATAAACCTCTAAATTATTTTACAGAGTGTGGGTTTTTCCCTCAACACAGCCTACCATCACCCCCCTACCCCCATCTACTCTCTCTCTCCCCCTCCTAGATAGACTAGACTGCACCCTCTCCTCTCTCCCCAGGCCTCCAACCCCTGCCCCACTGTTGTCTTCAGCTGGTTACCTGGATGCCTGTTTCACTGAGAAAATAAACACAAGACAACGTCTCAGTCTAGAGCTACCACCTCCCCTCCCGCACATCCCTGCCTTGGCTTATGGCTAAGGGCACTTCCTCCTCTGCACGGGATCTTAGCTTCTCTTCAGCAACCCTCCCCCTCTCTCCTTCAGCATCAACTTCCTCTTCTCCTGGATCTTTCCTGTCTGCATACAGACATGCTAACTTTTCTTCCATTTACAAAGCAACACACTGCCTCACCCATTAGGATGGCTACTATCAAAAAACTTGAAAATAACAAGCATTGGTGAAAATGCGGAGAAATTGAAACCATTGTGCATTGCTGGTGGGAATGCAAAATGGTACAGCAGCTATGGGATACAATATGAGGGTTCCTCAAAAAATTAAACATTGAATTACCATATGATCCAGCAATTTCACCTCTGAGTAAATACCCCAAAGAATTGAAAACAGAGTCTCAAACAGATAGATACTTGTACGCCAATGCTCACTGCAGCGTTATTCACAGTAGCCAAAAGGTAGAAGCAACCCAAGTGTCCAACAGATGAGTGGATAAACAAAATGTGTTCTATACACAATGGAATATTACTCAACCTTAAGAAGGAAGAAAATTCTGACACATTTTACAACGTGAATGAACCTTGAGGACACTATACTACGTGAAGTAAGCCAGTCACAAAAGGACAAACTCTGTTTATTCCACTTACATGAGGTCCCTAGAATAGTCAGATTCACAGACAGATAGTGGTTACCAGGGCCTGGGAGAAGAGGGGCTGGGGAGTTAGTGTTTAATGGGGACAGAGTTGCAGTTTTGCAAGATGAAAAGAATTCTAGAGATGGATGCTGGTGATGGTAGCACGACAGTGTGAAATTATTTAATGCTACTTAAAATGGTTAGGATGACACATTTTATGTTGTGTGTATTTCACTGCAATTAGCAACAACAACAAAAACCTTCTAGCACACAATTTTCCCTCCGGGTAATGTCAGATTTCTCAACCACTCTTACAGCAAAAATACCTGGAAAACGTCGTCTGTCTATATTCACTGTCTCCTGTTTATCTTCTCCTGTTTTCTTGTGAGCTCACCACTGTGTCCCCCACTCCACTTAAACTCCTGTTGTCCAGGTGTCCACTGAACCCCATGCTGCTAAATTCAATGGTTGGTTTTGGTCATCGTCTCCCGTCACCTCCCAGCGGCGTTTGACCCGAGTGACCAGTCCCCACTCCTCAGGACTATTTCCTCCCCTGGCTTCCGGGAGCCCGCACTCCCTGGTTCTCCTGCCACCTCAGGGGCTCTTCTACCTCCTGGCTTGGTTCCTCCTCACCTTGTCAGTGGCCCAGGGCTTGGTCCCTGTGCTGCTTCTCCCTCTCCAACTCACTTGCTTGCTGATCTCATCCAGCCTCGTGGCTTTATTTATTTATTTTTTTATTGTTATTTTATTTTTTTGGAGGCAGGTTCTCACTTTGTTGCTCAGGCATGAGGGCAGTGGCGTGATTATAGCTCACTGCAACTGCAAACTCCTGGGCTCCAGTGATCCTCCTGCCTCAGTGTCCCGAGTAGACTACAGGTGCATACCACCACGCCCGGCTAATTTTTCTATTTTTTGTAGAGACAGGGGTCTTGCTATGTTGCCCAGGCTAGTCTCAAATGCCTAGCCTCAAGTGATCCTCCTGTCTCAGCCTCCCAAAGTGGTAGGAGCACAGGCTTGAGCCACCACATCTGGCCCAGCTTCATGGCTTTAAATACCATAAATATATCCTGATGACTCCCGATGCTTGAAGGAACAAGTGTTTATTGTGCTGTTAGTTCCTCTTGTGCTCTAGGTGCTGGGGTACAGCAGTTTACGTAGTGGGTGGGAAGAAAAGAAACCAACAGATAATATCGGAAAATGAAGCTGGACGCAGAGGGCTGAGGGATGGGGGTGCCCTTTTGGATCAGGGAGGGGACCAGGAGAGAGGACCTGGGGGCAGGGGCCTGAGGGAGTGAGGGAGGAGCCAGCCTGCCCTGGCCTGGGGCAGCAGGTGGGGCTCAGTGAGAGGGAAATGAGGCGAGGCGGCCAGGTCCAAAGGGTGGCCACTGTCCTGCTAAGGTGGCACAGTGGGGAAAAAGGACTCATTGAAGAGATTTCACTGAGATACTTATCTCAGTGGGGAGACATGGTCAGATTTGTCTTTTGGAGCAATGTCTCCTACTGCCAGGGAGAGAAGGGGCTGGGGGCTGCTCTGGCTCTGGGGACTGCTTACCAGGAGTTGGGGGCTTCTTCCTAAGCCCCCTTGCTCTCGCTATCTTGGGGGGATGGCTGGGGAGGTCAGGTTGGAAGCAGAGAGACTAGCAATGTGGTGACTATTCTCCGTCCGCCCCTCCAGTTCCTCTCTGCCCGGCTCTGTGCACTGGGAGGCTGCCCTCAGCATGCGCCATCCCGGGACCCCTTGCCCTCGGGCTTCCAGCAGGGTCTGACCACCGAAGGGCACTAGCGGGAGACTGGAGGAAAGCAGGGCTAGGTCTGTGTTCCCTCCTCCCCATCTCCCTCCTGTTGGCTTCTCCATACTGCCACCATCTTGTCCCTGTAGCTTCCCCACAGTGCTCCTCCTGCACGCTCCCCTGGCTCTTGTGGGCTCTCCTAATGCTACCCTCTCCTCTGCAAAAATCCTTTCCTTCCAGTTGCCTGTGCCCTCTGTTTCCTGCATGGAGGCCACTGCAGCCGTGACAGCTGGGCCATTCACTCACTGCGCACTCATGGAACATCCACGCTGCACGGGTTGGAGCTGCAGTAAGTTCGAATCCCTCGTTCGGTTTCCCCATCTATACAATGGGAATAATAACAGCACCAACCCCCTTGGGATGTTCATGTATGAAAAACGAGCTGAGCCAGGGTATGTGTCATGGAAACTGGAAGAAGCTCCCTTCTGGGTCAGGGAATTGACTAGCGGCTGGGGAGGAGAGGCTGCTGTCCTCTGTGTTCTTTGGCTCCTTCCTCTCCTAGACTTTGAGCATCCACTGGTGCCGCTCCCGAGGGACCCCGCTGTGCCCAGATCCAGGGCTTGCTGCTCCCCAGAGCTCCCTGCCTACCCGCAGAGGCACACGAGGCACCAGACAGTCCCGTGTGAGGGGTAAATTTGGAGCAACCGAGGGTGGCCACCTGCCTGACGTGGGAACCAGCCAACATGGGCCAGGTGCAGCCCCTGCTGCCTATTTCTTTCCTTCAGCCAGGACAGAGCAGTGGCTCGGCTGAGGCAGGGCCAGCTTGGGTGGGGAGGGAATGTCCTTTCCAGTCCTCTTCACCTAGTTCTCATTGCCTCACCGTCATTGCGGAGCACTCTGACGCACTAGCACAGGGGCCAAAAGTTGTGGGTCCTCGAAGCCTACCTGCCCAGGTGTGAATCCCGGCTGCACCACTTCCAGTTTGCGTGACCTCAGGCATGGGCATAGACTTCTCTGTGCCCCTCTCTCCTTATCTCGGTTGAGGAAGTCTCTGAGGCACTGGCCTTTGAGCAGACACCTCTGCGAGGGGAGAGTGGGGCAGCCGTGGGACTATGGGGTGGGATGGGATATGAGGTTTGGGAGGGGCCTCTGAAGCTGTGGAATCAATGTTGGGCTTTATTTTCAGTGTGATGGCAGGGGTCCCAGCCGTGGGGTGTGGGAGGTGCCATAGCATTGCCTGGTCTAACTGTTGGGAAACAGGTCGCATAATTTCAACATAATTTCACCTCTGTAACTGCCCTCAGAGATAGGCAAGGTACCCATTATCCCTGCTTTGCAGAGAAGGACCTGAGGCTTGCAGGGCCGGCTGGGCTGGCTTTGATACTTATCTCGGGAGTGGGTAGACAGTCTGTTTACTGTGGGAGGCTTCTGATAACCAGCTCATTAGAATTTCACAAGAAAGTCAAGCCAGCTTGGATTTAAAGGGGAAGAATTCTCGCTGAGCCTGGCATTGAGCTCCCTGTTCAGAAACTAACCAGAGTAGCACCCGGAAAGCTGGGAGGTTGGGCTGAGCCGCTGCTTGGGGCAAACCTAAAGCCTAGGCTATGCCTTAGGTCCAGCAGTATTTTGCCTGTGAACTTTGAGCAGCTGCTGTCCCTCTCTGGAGCTCAGACTCTCTGCCTCCAAGATGAGGGGGCTGGCCTCTGAGCTGCCCTCTGTTCTTTGTCTTTTGTCTTTTCTCCCCACAGGGTGACAGCACCACCCCTGCCCTGGCTGGCTGCGTTTTCACAAAAGACTCCAGGCACACGTGGCTAGTTCAAACTGAAAGATGTGAAATACATCTCAAGGCAAAATACTGAATATGGAAGACTTAGTGCAAAAAACTATATATAACAATATCTCATTAGCAATTTTATATTGACTACATGTTGAAGTGGTCATATTTTGGATATGTTAGGTTAATTAAAATATTAACATGCATTTCACTTGTTTATTTTCACCCTGTGATTTGGCTACTAGAAAATTTAAAGTTATATATTTGGCTGGCATTCTATTTTTTTTTGGAGAGCACTGCTCTGGTAGCTTAAAAGCCTTCAGGATCTAATTAAATTAATTCATAATTAAAATGGCAAGCTCCTCACCCCTGGGATCCCTACCCCTCCCCATGGAGCTCTTATGGTACTTATCACCCTCTCAAATACCGTATAATTTGCATATCTGTTATATCTATTGCTTACTGTCTTTGTCTCCTGCTAGAACATAAACTCCAGTAGGGCAGAGCTTTGTGTATTTTGTTCAGTCTCGTAGCCCCCAAGTGCTGAGAACAGTGCCAGGCACAGAGTAGGTGCTCAGTAGAATGCATGTAGGCACAGGAAGCATGCAGTTTCCACCGTGGCCAAATCTTTCATTTTTCTAGAGAAGCTCCAAATACACATTTTCATGTGTAATCTCCAGCTTTTTCAATGTTGTCACAAATTCCAATGACTTCAAAGCATTTTATGGGCCTGAAGAAACTTTCCGCAGGAGCTGTGGCTACCTGTCTACACTCTTGTGGTCCAGCTGATTCTGGAGGCTGATATAGCAGGCCAGGTGGGGAGGGAGGGACTTGATGGAATCTGCCTGTCCAAGAAGACTTGCCAACATGCATCTAAGTGGGCAGTAATTATGGAACAAACCCCATCTCCTGCAGCCCCTCATTTGGTGTGTCTGCAACCAAAAAGAAAGCAACTGTTTTTCTTATACTCACACAATACTTCTCACTCCAAATTGTGGGTTTTCCACACTCCAAGCAATTCTCCAATTCTCTGGACACCAACTGGGTTTCCCACAATTCAATTCAATTCTGACACGATCTACCTGGAATTAGTGGTAGATCCCACAAGTTAAGGACTCGGCCCCACAAGACTGCCCCCACTTCAGATGCCAGTCACAAGTCCAAGCCACTCATACTTCTGACTGACCAGCTATAAATCGGGGGTTCCCATGACCTCTTTAGGTTTGATAATTTGCTATAATGGCTCATAGAACTCAGAGAAACACTTACTTATGTTTATTGGTTTATTATAAAGGATGCAACTAGGAGAAGAGATGCACAGGCCAAGGTATTGGGGGTGTGGTGGGGCTCAGAGCTTCCATGTCCTCTCCCTGTGAGCCACCTTTCCACACCTCCTGGAAGCTCTCTGAACCTTTAGGGTTTTATGGAGGTTTCATTATGTGGGCATGATGGATAGGTGATTGAGCCTGGAGGTCGGAATAAGTTGTGTGTGTGTGTGTGTGTGTGTGTGTGTGAGAGAGAGAGAGAGAGAGAGAGAGAGAGAGAGAGAGAGACAGTTCCAACCCTCTAATCATGTGGTTGCTTCCTCTGGCAACCAGCCCCCATTCTGAAGCTATCTATGGGCTTTCAGCCACCGGTCATCTCACCAACATACAAAAAGACACTCTTATCACTTTAGAGATTCCAAGAGTCTTAGAAACTCTTGTGTTGGAAAACTGGGGATATTGATCAAAGGGTACAGAGTTTCAGTGAGACAGGAAGAATAAGCTGTAGTGATCTGCACAGAATGGTGACTATAATAAATAATAATGAATTTTTTATTTCAAAATTGCTGAAAGCATAGGTTTTAAATGTTTTCATCACAAAAAAATAAGTATGTGAGGTGATGGATTTGTTAATTAGCCTGAGTTAATCATGACACATTGTAAACCTGTATCAAAACATCACATTGTACCCCATAAGTATCTATAATTATTATTTGTCAATTAAAAAATTTTTGAAAAGGACTAAATGTAACAAAACGTGCAGCCTTCAGCTTCCAGGGCCGCAGCATGGGTGGCGACCAAGGTAGGACCTTCCCTGTGACCAAAACTCCTCCCCTCCCCTTAGCCAGCCTAGTGTTTGAATTTTTCGTCCCCTAAGCTATAAACAGGACCAGATTCCCCCACAACAAGTTTAACTTTTGCTCTAACAGTTGAAGCCACTGCTCAGGGCAGTGGGCTGGTGCAGGAAGCTCCGAGGCCATATTGGAGAGGGCTGCAGGCTTTCCTCGGAGTCCTGGATTGTCTTATGGTCCTTTTGTATGACCTTGGGTAAGTCCCTCCCTTTCTGGTTCTCAGGTTCCCCTTCTGAACAAAGAAGGCTTTGAGCCAGCTCTGCATTTCCAAACCCATCACCTTGGGGGGCTGGGTTCCCCCTGCAGACTCACTGAATTAGAGCCCCTGGGGGCCAAGTCTTCTTACTGAGGCCTTTCCTGGCCACCTATCTGAAATTGTGCATCCCTCCTCCCTACCTTCTCCACGTTCACTATCTGCTTTACTCTGTATTTTACGTTGATTTTGCATATTTTCCATCTCTCCTCCCCTGCTGGTATATAAGCAATAATTTACATAAAACGCAATTTACCAATTTTAAGTGTGTTAGGCAGGGACCAAATCTACAGGTGGCAGATACAGGCCAGGAGGGTGGTTCCTAGGGGCGGAGAAGCCGGGGACCAATCAGGGGAAGGGAACAATCATGTATATCAATCATCTGGTAACATCCCATGCCCCCCATAAGCCCTCCCCCAGACCACGCCAATAAAAGGGAGCAACGTGGGAGTCCTTAGCATCTTTCTCCACTCGTGGAGACTGACCCGTTCCTCTCTGGAATGTACTCTTGCTTTGTATAACTCCCTTCTTTTCTGCAATAAAAGCCGTTTGTATGTCACTCTGTTGCACTGGCCCTGCTTGTGAATTTTCCAAGCAAGGAGCCAAAGAACCAGAACAATAGTCCACCGAGAGGCCGGACCTGATATTTGGCACTGAAACCTGGGAATCTCTCTTTTTGAAGGTAAGGTGACAGAGTGTGTGTTTACTAGAGGTTGCCTTGTCACATCGTCTTTATGTCTCCTTGCCTTCCCGAGTCCGGTGAGACGTGGTGAGTAGTGCGAATGTGGTGCAAACCCCGGAGGTCCTGTCATTTTTGTTAAGACACTAGGACTCAGGAGATGACATTGTGGAAATCCAATCCTGCCACATGCCAGTCCAGGTCACATGGGACTATCCTCACCCCCAGTCAAAAGTGGATAAGACTGAAGTCCTGATGTGGGGGAAAGAAAAGGAGAAAGACTTTCAAGACCTAAAAGAAGCCTTAACCCATGCACCAGCCTTAAGAATACCAAACTTAGACAAACCCTTTATATTATATGTTGATAAAGAAAAGAAAGTGGTTGTGGGAGTTTTGGTACAAGAGTTTGGAGGGGAATTGTGACCGCTAGGATATTTTTCTAAAAATTTAGACCTTTAGCCAGAGGTTGGCCCCATTGTTAGAGAGTGCTGGCTGCCGTGGCTCTCCTGGTAGAGGAAGCTTAAAAGTTGGTCCTTTCCAGGACTCTCAAGGTTTGGGCACCACATAATCTGGCCCCTCTTTTAACCAAACATGGACTGAGTTGGCTCTCCAGTAGCCAGGTGTTATGATATCAACTACTCTTAATGGAATACCCAGACGTCACACTGGAAACCTGTGCCATAAATCCTGCCACACTCATTCCAGCAGAACCAGGAGAGCATGAAACTTTGCTGTGTCAGGAAACTAAGACAGATTGGGTCCAAAATCTTCCCATTGCTTTGATGTGGATCCATGTCCCTCCCAGGGGGACACTAAAACCCAATCCTTTTGAAATCTTATACAGCCGACCATTCCAAGTACAAGTTATCAGGGAATGTATTGAGGCTAGTTATCTTCTAAACACATCATAGATCTGGGGAAAGTACAACAGGCACTGTTGGACTGTGGCAACAAGTCCTGTCTGGTCCACAGGAAGGGAAAATCACTTCCCCCATACAACTGGGGGATGGGGTCCTTCTTAAAGATTGGAAAGAAAGAGGACCTACCCATCAGTTAGAGCCCATATGGAAGGGCCCATATCAGGTCTTGTTTTCTACCCCCACAGGAGTCAAACTGAAGGGAATCCAGAGCTGGGTACACATCTCGAGAGCTAAACCGGTGGATGCTCAGAGCCCAGACACCTACGAGTGCAAACCAACTGAGGGATTAAAGGTTCTCTTCAAAAACGTGAAATAATTAAGCCTCATGTGTTATGCCACCACAGACAGTAAAAATCCCTACATGTATTTCCTGATTTTAGGTTAGGCTTTGCTAGAATCCTCTGCATATTAGATATATTGTGCCACATGGGAATAATCCAGGGGCGTGACTATTTTCAAGCACCTATAATTTTCATATTTTCATTATTATTTCATTTTCCTTCATCTTACTTACTTACTGCAACTTTTTTTTTTTTCTCTATTACCAAGTATGACCTGGTTGTGACAATTCCTGGGACTTTCAGTGGCCATTGTCCTTCTGTTAATATTTGGCCTGTGCATTTTAACCTTCTCATTAAGTTTGTGTGTCTTCAAGGCTTCAACAGTTCCATGTGCAGCTTATGCTAGCTCAGGGATTCCACCCCATACCTGAACAAGATAATACCGCCACCCGTGGAGCCTCTGGATGAGGCCACAAGTGACTTCCACCCATAGCTCTTAAAAGAGATCATGGAGCCTGGAGAACATCATTCCTGTTCAGCTGGAAGCAGCTACAGAAGACGGACCCTTCAGCCCTGTCAGGTCTGGCCTCTTGGCAGACTATTGCCCTGGTTCTTTGGCTCCTTGCTTGGAAAATTCACAAGCAGGGCCGATGCAATGGAGTGACCACAGACAGGAAGCAATTCCATACAAACAGAAAAGAAGGGAGCTATACAAAGCAAAAGTACATTCCAGAGTGAGGAACAGGTCAGTCTCCACAAGTGGAGAAAGATGTTAAGGTGGTTCCCTTTTGTTGGCCTGGTCCAGGGGAGGGCTTATGGGGGGAGGGGAGTGGGGGATGTTACCAGGTGATTGATATACATGATTGTCAGGTGTCCTGCATTTTCCTGCGGTCTCTTTCCCTGATTGGTCCCTCTGGCTTCTCCACCCCTAGGAACTGTCCTCCTGGTCTGTATCTGCCACCTGCAGATTTGGTCCCTGCCTAACAAGTGCATACTTCAATGACTTTTGACAACTGTTTACAGCCTTGTGACCATGACAACAATCAAGATAAAGAACAGTTATATCACTCCAAAAATTCCCTCCAGCCCCTTCCTAGTCAATCCCCTCCCTACACTCCTGTCCCTTGGCAACCTCTGACCTGCTTGCTGCCTTTATAGTTTTGTCTTTTCTGAAATTTCATAGAAATGGAGTCATTACAGTATGTGGTCTTTTGTGGACTGTTTTTTTTCCACATAGCTAATACTTTTGAGGTTCCTCCCAGACAATGCCTGCCTGCGTCAGTAGTTTGTTCCTTTTTATTGGTGAGTAGTATTCCACTGTGTGTGTATATTGCAGTTTGTTTATCCACTCTCCTGCTGGTAGACATTTTGATTATTTTCTCTTTTTGGCTCTTATGAATAAAGCTGCTACAGGGCATTCATATGTAAGTCTTGGTGTGGGCATATGTTTTAATTTCTCTTGGGTAATACCTAGGAGGGGTATTGCTGTATGATAAATGGATGTTTAGATTTATAGGAAACTGAGGTAACACTGGTTGAATAAATGGTGTCCTGGCATCTACGTTTTTAACAAATTCCCCAGGTACAGCCAGGTGTCTGTGCTGGATGATCTGAACTTTGAGATCCTTTAGCTCTGAAGGGCTGCTTTCCATCTGTGGAGTTTGGGGTTTTGTTTTCAAACCTCAGCTCCTGAGGAGACCCAGCATAGAGATTCTGAGGGGTTGATCCCACCTAACAGGAACCCAGGCCTTGCTTAGGATTGAGTCAGCCCACAGCCACCCTCATTAGCTTAGCATTATGAGGGTTGATAATTATTATGATAAATATACTCTTGCAACCTTGCCATCCTGCTTCCTGCATATTCTGAGTTTATATGAACCTGAGGTGTTCTTCTTGCCCTACTTGTGATAATGCAAGAATAAAGTGTCCATTTGTTCATTCACTTATTCATAACACATTTATTGAGTCTTTTTTTGTATAGGCAATGTCTAGTTATTGAAACATTTGTGAAAAAGATAAAAATCTCTGCTTTCATGGTACTTTCAGAGTGCGGAAAGATAGCAACATATGTATAAACAAATAAGATAATCTAGGTAATACGTTCTATGAAAAAAATGCAATAGAATAATGGATAATGGAGCTTTAGATAGGGAAAAGTCCTCTCTAAGGTAGAACATTTGAAGCAAGGAGTCAGGTGTCTGAATATCAAGAGCTATTCTGTAACCATTGGCCACATGAAGCTGTTGAGGACTACAAATGTGGCTAGTTTGTATTGAGATGTGCTGTAAGTGTAAAACATACCGGAATTCCAAGAAGTTGCTATTAAAAAACCCTAATGTATCTCAATTTTTTCTGTTAGCTACATGTTGAGATGATACTATTTTTTTGGACATATTGGACTAAATAAAATTTATTAAAATGAAGTTCATTTTTTCTTCTTTTTTGAGATAGGGTCTCGCTCTGTCACTGGGGCTAGGGTGCTGTGGCATGATCATGTTTGGTTATTAAGTATGAAATGTCCAATTTCCTTAAGTACTAAGTTTGAGAGTTGATATCTCTGACATTTCACTTTGACACTTCTTGTCTTATTTTTATTGTGAAGGTACATCCTCAGTCTTTCAAACAGAGTTTGACTTGTGATTATCTTTCAAAGTTTTAAAACAATTTTTGTAAAACCATGGATAAGTCAACAATTTGTGTTATTTTCAAATGAGTTCTGTCGTAGAACCATTACTGTGCAGACAGCTCAAAATATCAACGAAGTGTTTGAAAAAGATGTGACTAATGAACACACAGTATGTTGATGGTTTGAAAAGTTCTGTTCTGGTGATTTTAATCTTAAAAATGAGCCATGTGGGCGACCTGAGTCCAAGGCAAATAATAATGAGCTAAAATCTATAGCAGAAGCAAATCCATCTCAACCTAAATGTAAACAAACAAGGTTTGACGTTACTATTCCAACAATATTAGACCATTTAAAACAAGTTGACAAGGCAGAAAAGCTGGATAGATGGATACCACCTAAATGAGCATAAAAAAAAAAATCGTCTCAAAACTTGCCTTTCTTTGCTGTCATGACATAAAGAGAAAATAAAGAGAAACCATTTCTACACCTTATTGTTACGTGTAATAAAAAATAGATTCTTTTTGACATTTGCAAGCATTTGACACAGTATTTGGATAAAGTGCCAAAACGAAGTCCAAAACTGAATATTCATCAAAAAAAGCTAATGGTGTCTGTATAGTGGTCCAGCACTGGTATTATCCACTACAGCTTCATGAAACCTGATTACAGCAGATGTCTACTACAACCAATTGGATGAAATGATGAGGATGTTTGCGATTAAACAGCTGAGATTGGTCAATAGAGACAGGCCAATCCTCAAGACAATGCTTGACCACCTGTCGCACAAACAACACTGCTCAAACTACAGAGGCTGGAGTTAGAAACTGACTGTCATCCACCACATTCATCAGACCTTGCACCAACTGACTACCACTTCTTCCAGACTTTGGGCCATTTCTGGAAAAAAATGGAAAAAAGGAAAAATATTCAATTCTCAACAAGCTGTAAATAACATGATTTCATCGCCACTCACTCTCCAGACTTCTTCACTGTTGACATAAACAAGCTACCATTAAGATGACAAAACTGCGTCGATAGTTTAGACACATACTTTGATTAATTGTACTGCTTCTTGTTTAAGATATGATAAATGAAACTTTTGATTTAAAATTGGACATTTCATATTTAGTGACCTAATAGTTCCCTGCAACCTCCAACTTCTGGGCTCAAGCCATCCTCCTGGCTCAGCCTCCCAAGTAGCTGGGACTACAGGCACGCACCACCACGCCCAGCTAATTTTTAAAAACGTTTTGTAGAGCCGGGGGTCTCGCTATTGCCCAGGCTGTTCTCCCGATTCCTGACTTCGATCTATCCTCCCGCCTCGGCCTCCCAGAGTGCTAGGATTAAAGGCTTGATCCTAGCCCCGCCCCCAAGAAGCTGTTTTAAGCGGGGAAGGGCCTGGTCTATCGGTCCCTGCGGCTGCTAAGTGGAGAATGGACTGCGGGTGGGCCAGATGGAAGGTCAGTTGCACCTTCCCGTGGATGGAAGGCAGGGCGTTGTAGGAAGAAGAATCCTAGGTTCCCATACTCTCTGAGCCAGAGTCATAGGTGGCCCTGCCTCCCCTGGGACTCAGTTTCTCCTACTGTAAAATAAGCCACAGCATCTGCTGACCCCGGAGGAGCCCGCAGCCCTGCAGGAGCGGCCGTCGGCGCCAGGGGGCGCCTCCTCGATGACTCGGCGCTCGGCTGTCCAGGCGCTGGCGCGTCGCCCGCTCGATTGGTCGGGTCGGGGCGGGCCTGAGCGCCGCCGGTCTGCGCCATTGGGGAGCCGCGGAGAGGAAGCGCCGCGCAGTGCCGGGCTGAGGCGGGCGGCCCAGGGCACCGACAGGTAGGGGCCGAGCGGGCAGCGCCGGGCGGCGGGCGGCGGGCGGGGCCGGGGACCACAGGGCTGGCGCAGACCCGCGGCCGGCCGCTCGCGCTCCGCCTCAGACCTGGCGGCCCGGGCCCCCCTCGGGGAGCGCAGCGCTGGGAGCCGGGGGACCCCGGCGTCCGGCCCACCATCCGAGCCCCCCGGGGAGCTTGTCGCCCTCACCGGGACCCCAAGGAACGGGGTGGGGGCTGGCTGAGCCACGGGGACCCCGGCGTCCGTGTCCTGGGGAGTCTGCGTCCCCGCCAGACTCCGGCACGCTTTCCAGGGTCCCAGGAGCCTGGCGCCCTGGGATTTGGGGGTCAGTCTGCGTCTGTCCACCTGAGCCTCGGTCTCAATGCGGGACCCCAGTGTGCGAGCCCGCCACCTTACGCCCAAGAATGGGGCGTCAGTTCTCCAGGGTGTCTTAAGTACCCCCTTTAATCAGCTACCCGAGGTCACGCTCTGGGGTGGGGACATCCGGCCTAAAACCTATCTTTATCCCTTGCCCCCCGGGGTCGCGCCCTGGCCGAGACCTTCCTCCCAGGGATGGGACCCTCGGCGCATTCCCTCCAGGGAATTGAGCAAATGGGTGGTGGGGGTCTCGGTCCTTGGAGGTGGAGTTAGGGTTGTGAGAGCTGAGGGAGTGGCAGGAGGGCTGTGGGGGCCTCGCCTTCCGGACTCCCTTTCCTGTGGAACCACCGGCCTGACACCCGGCCCCCTGTCTCGGAGCTCCCTGGCGCCAGGCCGCGCTCGGGCCGGCTGCCTGGAGGAGGGACGCCCGAGTCCGGTGGCCAGTCCTTCCTATTCCTGGGTCTGGCCGCTCCTCCTGGGAGGGGCCTGGCTCAAGGTCATACCCGGCTGTCTGCCCGCTGGTGGGCTGAGCACGATCCCCAGTGTCACTTGCCCCACCGGCTAGGGGAGGCCAGGTGGGGGTTCGTGCCAGGCAGCAGTGTAGAAGCCCTGATGGACCACAGTGTAAACACTTTGGGATTCTGGCCAGTCTGGCAGCCCTTCCTGACACCGGATTCCTTAAGGGAATCCTTAAAGTGGCTTCAAGCCGGGTCCCAATGCTTAGCAGAGCTAATGGATGCTTTCTGGTTTGGGCCTTAATTTACCGACCAGGGCGTTTTACAGTGCTAATCACTCATGTTTTTTTAATCTGTGTTTTGCATTCTTTTACCTTCAGGGAAAGTAGGGTAGAGCCTGAACTTGTTTACAAACTGACGGTTGTTTCTCTTTACTTGGAGAGCATTTGTAGTTGGCACTTCAGAGAGAGTTGGCGTTTAGGGCCAAAATTAGTGGCAGTAACTCCAAAAATAATGAGCACCCTGACTTTGGCACCTTGCCTAAGTGTGTTTGGAGTTCACATAGTAAGACTAGACTAGTGAGTTTCACATTTTATTTTCACAGATTTACTTGTTTAAAGTTACAATAGAGAAATGTTTCTTTTACTCAGACTGTTAAGCATTTTTTATTTTAAAAAATTTGTTCTTGTAACCTCTTCTTTAAACAAATGTACCCAATAAGCCCTAGCAGATTCCTAGTTTTACATAACTGCAGCCTTAAAACATTCTCTGGGCCAGGCGAGGGGGCTCATGCCTGTAATCCTAGCACTCCCTTGCCCCCCAGCATTGGGAGGCTGAGGCGGGAGGATCACTTGAGCCCAGGAGTTTGAGGGTGCAGTGAGCTATGATGATGCCACTGCACTCTATCCCAGGCCACACAGAGAGACCCTGTCTCAAAACAAAATATATCTTTGGAAAGAAATTAGGCAAGTATTTTATTAAATGCTGTATTTTTTCTTTCTATTGTCTCTGTTGACAAATAAAAGTAAATCTTGTCTGGAAGTACAAGATACTGTTGACAAACAAGTCAGTCTTTCTGGGAGATTGTGTTAACTCTTAAGGGGACTTTGTGTTTGGGGTTGTGATTTAGTGGCAGCCTTTCAGTTGGGATAAGTGTATCTTCTGGCACTAAGATGAAGCACTAGAGTAGAGGTGGGGCAAAGTGTTTGGAAAGGATCCTGAAAGTAGGCTGGCTCCCAGTGAGATGCATGCCATAGCAAATCTTCCATGTCCAGCATATTGGCTGATGACCAGCGTGCGTTGATCAGAGCCAGATTTGGGGCTCACAGTTCTCATTGGGCTCTACTAGCTGAGCGATCTGAGAACCCATTTAAACTTTTGTGTCTAAATTTCCCTCTTGTTAACTTTTTATAATATTAAAATTAATTTTTTTTGTAATACTGATAAACATCAGTAATTAGAACAGTCAGTAGTAGGTACTGAATCTAAATACCATAGCTGGAACCAGAGGACTTCTAGAGTTTGTAATTATTGACTAAAATTATTCATTGTTTCAGCATCATCTGGTGCCCAGGTGCCAGAAATGCAGTTCTAGGACATGTAAGAATAGTGATAAAGCACTGCCTTCTCCCTCCACTTATATTATTTTATGAATGATTCTCATGAATAAATTTGCAAAATTTAATTAGGGCAGCCTTAATTAGGATCATCGGAGAGTGTGAATTTCATTCATATAATCTCTTAGGGCATTTTTGCCTTAATCTAGGATAGGGTTTCTTAACATTGGCCCTGTTTACATTTGGATTGGCTAATTCTTTGCTGTGGGGGCTGTCTTGTGCATTGTAGGATGTTTAGTAGCTTCCATGGTCTCTACTCACAGATGTCAGTAGCAGCCCCTAAGTCTTTTTTTTTTTTTTTAAATGTGAGGAGGGTCGTCTAGTTGCATTTTTTTTTTTTTTTTTTGTGGAGACAGAGTCTCGCTCTGTTGCCCTGGGTAGAGTGCAGTGGCATCATTGCAGCTCCAACCGCAACCTCCAACTCCTGGGCTCAAGCTATTCTCTTGCCTGAGTCTCCCGAGTAGCTGGAACTACAGGCGCACACCACTTGACACCTGGCTGATTTTTTTTTTTCTTGAGACGAGGTCTCGCTCTTGCTCAGGCTGGTCCCCTGAGCTGAAGCAATCCACTCGCCTCGGTCTCCCAGAGAAGCTAGGATTACAGGCGTGAGCCCCGCCCCCGGCCCCTAAGTCTTGATAATCAAAGATGTCTCTAGACATTGCCAAATCATGCCTATATGAGAACCTCTGATCAGGGCAAACTAATCCCAAGGTAAATTACTATAAGCAACCAGTTCAATGTGCAGTTAAATCGAAAAGATATACAACTTTGAATTGTAGGTAATTTTTGGTAAATTTATGAGTGACTATTCCTTGCAGCTGCATCAAACTGTAGATGTATTGGTTTGGCCCTCCAGTTACTGATGGGGACATCTTATAGTGCTTCTTACCCCATCTTTTAAAAAATTTGTGCTTTGTATTTGTCCACCTTCAGGCAGGTAGAGTAGGAAATCAGCTTAGAAAATCATCCAGTTTTTCTGTTGATTTCCATTTTTCTTTCATAGATTCTTCTGTTGATTTCCATTTTTTTTCTTTCATAGATTCTTCTGTGACCATGAGAGAGAGAAAAATGATTCATGATTTTTAAACACCTTTTCCTGAGGATATAGTCATGTTGGAAGGTCTTGTAGCTTGGGTTCTCAATACCTATCTAGGGAAATATGTCAATAACCTGAACACTGACCAGCTTTCAGTGGCACTTCTCAAAGGTGAGTACATGTATTTCTTTTTGGTAAAGTATTGCTTTGCAGGTGGCATTTCGGTTTTTATATATTTAATGTTGTATTGAGAATCATAAAACCTAATGCCCAGATGGCTTTTTACTAAATATGTGTAAAAAGGTGATATGTTCTCCCATATGACTCTGATGATTATTACAAGGTAACTTAAGTATGTAGCTATGTTGCTGTAGATTTTAGGGAACTATTAAATATTAAAAACCAAACAAACTATACTACTGGTGACCGTGCTTTGCCCCAGTTAATTTTTTAGCTGTATGAAGCTTTGTGGAGGCAGCCATGATATATCGTGACAGTGGCATTGACTTTGGTTTCAAATATTGTTTTGTCACTTACTAGCTATGTGAACAATAGCTAATATTGAAATTCTGAGCCTCAGTTTCTTTAGAAAAAGGGGTAATGTACTTCCACAGGGTAGCTGTAAGGATGACATGGTCTAACATTTAAAGCTCCTAGCTTGCTGGTATATAATAAACACCCAGTAGATGTTTTAAAATATATTACTGTGAGGTCTTCAAAAATTTCTGAGACCTTGCTTAGTAGTGAAGGACCTAAAACTTAAAACATTTTAGCCTTTACAGTTCTATGCTTGGTAAGTGCAATCCCTGATTTGGCATGGGAATTGGAAAACTGCATTTTCTCCTTTTCTGTGTTTTAATTTAAATTCTCTTTAATGTGTGTAGAGAAAGAAGGTGAAGTTAGTCTGCAAGCATGTAAAATCATAGGAAGTGGAAAGAAGAGCTCAAATACGGGGAAAACCTCACCTTCCTAGGTGTGGGTTTTGGCAAGTAGACCAGGACAGGTTAGTAGAGAAAGCAGTGATACAGACGTTTGCATGGTCTGAGAATAGGCTACCAGTGAGTGGTTCACCTGTTCCTTAAAATGCATTGCTTTCCAAGTTTTTCTGACCAGTCAAACGCTTATGGCAGTAATAGGTCACCTGGTCCTATTGGGTGAGCTATTCTGGTCACCCTTCTCTACTCCCTTCCTTTCATTGGAAACAGAAGTGGGGTCTTTCCTATTCTCCTGCTTTTCCTCCTGTCCTTAGAAGGGAGCAGCTAAGTGGAAAGTGAAAGTAACCAGTCTGTCAGGGAAGAGGAAAAACCAAACCAAACCAAACCATTATTGTCTATGACTTTTTAAAAAAATTAAAACAATTTTTAGAATATGAAGTGGGGGGAGCGAGGAGGGGGATTCGATTTCCTTTTTTTTTTTTTTTTTTTTGAGACAGGGTCTCACTGTGTTGCCCTGGCTAGAGTGCAGTGGCATCATCATAGCTCACTGCAACCTCACACTCTTGGGCTCAAGGGATCCTCCTGCCTCAGCCTCCTGAGTAGCTGGGATTACAGGCACGCACCGCGATGCCCGGCTAATTTTAGTAGAGATGGGGGGGTGGTTCTCACTCTTGCTCAGGCTGGTCTCGAACTCCTGAGCTCAAGCAATCCTCTCGGTCTCCCAGAGCCGGAGTGCTAGGATTACAGGCAGGAGCCACCAGGCCGGCCATTCTCTATGACTTTTAATGAACCTGTGGAATTTGAGGAATGTTTCTCTGCAGAATAGAAAAATGGTTTTTCTTTCATAACTTGTGTTAGTATGGTACCCCATACTTATGAATCCAAAGCACACTACAATGCTTGGTCAGAAAAATCTTGGGAGCATTGCAGTGTACTGAGAGAATGGCTTTGTAAAGAAGCTGACTGTTCATCTTAATGACACAGTTTAACAGTATTTGGGGGGTGAAGGCTACTAGTTAGGAATAAGAATGTTATTTCAGTCCATCTGCAGATATTTACTATTCTAGATGTGTTGGGAGACACAAAGGAGACTGAAATATAGTGGTCAAGAGTATTGATTTTGTAGCCAGACTATAGGTTTACTCCATTTACCAGTAACTTGGGCAAATGACTCAATTTCTTTATGCTTTAGTCTCCCTTTTTGTAAATTGGAGATAATGTTAACTATCTCATAACATTCTAAGGACAAAAATTAATGTGGGTCAAAGAGCTTAGAGCTGTTCTTGGCATACCATCATCATCCATCTTCATGATCATCAACATATGATTGGCTGCTGGGTTGGACTTCAAGGGTAGATTGTGCACATGCTCTATTATGAAAGTAATAACATGCAAAGTAACATACAAGTAGTTGAAGGACAGAGATAGCACGCGTGCTAGGATTTCACTTGTACAGTCATTCAACAAACATTTATTGAGCACCTGCTTTGGTCAAGACTCTGTGTTATGGAATGATAGAAAAAGGGAGGCAGTAAATTATAGGAGCTCAGGTGTAGGGTTTAACCCTGGTTTCCCCAATTACAAGCTGTCTGTGACTGTGGCAGTTTACCAAAGCCTCTTCACTGACCCTCCCTCTCCCACTTGCTGCCTGAGATCCGACAGATCTGGTATGAACTCTAGCGCTACCACTTACCACTCTGATTTTTAAGCAAGTTGCTTGTTCTCTAAGCCTCATTTTTCTCATTTCAAAAATTGAGAAACTAATAGTCTTTCCTGGTTTTCTTGTAAGGATTAAATGAGATAATGTATATGAAGTGCTTGGCACATAGTAAGACCTCACTAAATGATAGCTGCTGTTATTATTATTACTATTCCACCTCCACTGCTGTAGTCCCTGCCCTTAGAGAGCTGTTAACCTGTTGGGGAGACAAAGTATGTAGTAATAATACAAGGCAGTGTACATTCAGTTGTTACACTGGAGATATAGGCATAATGCAGTGGAGCACAGAGGAGGAGAGCCATTCGTTCTCTGTAGGACTCTGGGAAAGCTGTTGCGGAGGTAGCTTTTGAGTGGATCTTAACAGGATTTCGATAGGTGGCACAGGGTGGTTCGCCAGGTAGCAGAGGCTGAAAACTTGCAGGGCATATTTGGAATGGTTTGGGCCAGAAGGTAGAGGCATCCCAGTTCAGGGAGTCTGAACTTGGGTCTGTGGGCATATCTGTATATTTGCAACCCCAAACTGCAATTCCCCCTCCTTTTTCTTTTTATAAGCCCTGAAACTCAGGCTGGCCCTTTAAATAACCTGGAGCAGAGGGAGGAGGATTCAGTAGTCATTAGAGATTACTGAAAAACCATCAACCTCTAAATTCACCCCAGTTTTAGTGAATAGATTGCTTGCTAACCTGAGATGAAGAGTTTTTGGATGAGACATCCATGAATGAGACTTGTAAATTGTCTGTCTGGAAATAAATGAACAACATTATCATTTATAAAGTATTCACCTACTTTGAGTGCTTTACTGACTGGCTCCTTGGAGGGACCTTTCCCAGCAGGGCCAGGTGTGGGTGCATATTGGAGTGGGTAGGGGATTAGGAAACCTTCAGTCCTGAATCATGGCTGTGTTGTTTTGCCTGATTCCTTTGCTTTTGGATTGCTGTAGGCTGTTGTTTCTTCTCATTCTTTCCTCTATTTCCTCATCTTTTGAGACCTTCTCCTTTACTGTCTGTACTTCAGCTTCTTTAACTTTTCATGGTGTGAGTTGCCTACAATTCCTTCTACTTCCCCAAGGTTGTACAGGAGCAAAGGAAACCTAGGGCTCACCTGCCTGTGTGACAGATTTGATTATTGAAAAATAAGGCAGCTCCAAGTGCAGTTGATGCTTTTCAAAATAAGAAGCCATATACTTGCTCCCTTTGAGTCAATTTCAACTAAGGAAAATGTTTCATGATTTTTTTCCCCTTATGATTATTATCTCCCCAAGTGTGGGAATGGGTTGTTTTGCTGCGGTTATCTTTTCCTTTCAGTTAGTTGTATGTGGGGCCTCACTTGGACAAATGTTCCTGCAAAAATAAAAAAAAAAGCTAAATGCATTTGCTCAGAATCTGCCAAGTTACCAGATTTGAATTCTTTAGAAGCCAATAATCCACAAGTCCTGAACAGTCATTTAAAGGAAAAATAATCGAGTTTCTTGTATTATTTTGTCTTTGGAATAAAAGGCTTGCCTGCCTTTCTTAACCAGTTAATGGTTGTTGTCTGTACACCCTGTTCATGAAAATGTATATCTCAGACAGATTTAAATGGCTCAGAAATTGTCTTGTGTTGTGCAAACAATTTTGTAAAATGATGCCTCTCTTCGCAGCAATTTGGGGGTGGGACCCTGCCTTTTCTTTTCATGTTCCCAGTGGCTAGCACAGTCCCTGCTACAGAGTAGGGCTCGGTATATACGTGTGAACGAATGACTTGCATAGCCGGGAGAGTGACAGATTTAGCTGCCCTCTTGTCTATGCACTTTTGGGTTTAAGTCATCATAAAAGCTGGGTCTGAAAAGGACTTTCAGTAGTGGTCCATTTCATTTCTTTGCTTTCTGACAAGTTATTATTACACCTACAAGTGAAGGTGTAAAGTAGAACATGCAGAGGTGGTCTCTCCAGAAGAAAGGGTATAAATCCTTTTGATGACCAGTTTTATTTAACTAAACCATGGACTTTGGAATGTAGTGTGCACTACACTCATTTTTTGGTGTGTTGCGGGGGGTGAGGGTGGGAGGGGGTTGTTAAAAATTGTGGATTCCTGTGTTTCGTTCCCCAAGATTCTGATCTAGTAGGGGTGGAGGTGGGGCTCAGGAGCCTGCATTTCATCCTTGGTAAGTCACATGTTGATGTCCCTCTGGTGAATATTAGCCTAAGCTAGGGGTCTGCAGGCTAAGAATAGCTTTTACATTTTTAAAGGCTTGTAAAAAAAAACAAAACAGGACAATATGCAACAGACATCATATAAGGCCTAAAATATTTACTATCTGGTTTGTTACAAAAAAATTAGTTCCTTGCTTAAACTCTTCATGCTTCAGCTGTCATTTACATGTTAGAGTGGGTGGTTAGGAAATTAGTGTAGATAACACAAATGGGCTGCTGGTAGCACTACTGTGACCTTTCACAGGTCTATTCTAGATATAAAACTTTCCCTTTAACCTTTAATGCTTTACACACAGTAGGCACCCACTGTATTTGTTAGATGGATATTTCATGATGTTGTTTTATTTGTAGGTGCTGTTGAATTAGAAAACTTGCCATTAAAGAAAGATGCCTTGAAAGAACTGGAATTACCATTTGAAGTCAAAGCTGGTATGTAGAACTAAAGGAAAGGGAGAAAGTTTTTGAGTCTTTGAAAACTGAGAGCCCTGGAGTTTTTATTTGACCAGGAAGAGAAAGGATAAGAAGTGTTAGAGTTTTGATTAGTCTTAAAGTGTGGTCTCTGGGCCACTTGTATCAGGATGATCTTGGGGTGGTGGTGGGGAGGTGAGGTGGCCCCCAGACCTACTGAATCAGAATCTCCAAGGGAGTGTTATTGAACCTGAATTTTTAATAAGCACCCCAGGTGATTCTTATGTTTACTAAAGTGTGAGAACCTCTGTTCTAGATATAGGCCATTCTTATTCTAAGAGAATTCATTATAGATATTACCGAGAGACAGCTTACTCTGTTGAATAAGAGGTGGGCTCTGAAACAGTATACTAGGGTTTGTATTTTATTTCTGCCATTTTCTGGCTATGTTACCTTGGGCAAGTTATTATACCTAACTACTCTGTGTGTGCTTCCTTATCTCTAAGATGAGATAGTAATAGTATCTATATCATAGGATTGTTGAGAGGAATACATGAATTAATACATTAAAATTACTCAGAACAGGCCAGGTGAGGTGGCTCACCAGAGTGTAATCCTAGCATTCTAGGAGGCCAAGGCAGGAGGATCGCTTGAGGTCAGGAGTTCGAGACCAGCCTTAGCAAGAGTGAGACCCCCGTCTCTACAAAAATAGAAAATTTAGCTGGGCATGGTGGTGTGTTCCTGTAGTCTCAGCTGCCTGAGAGGCTGAGGCAGGAGGATCGCCTGAGCCCAGGAGTTTGAGGTTGCAGTGAGCTATGATGACGCTACTGTATGCCGCCCGGGGCAACAGAGTGAGACTCTGTCTCAAAAAAAAAAAATTACTCAGCATAGTGCCTGACATATTCAATAGATGTTAGCAGTTATAGGACTTCTGTAGGTACTAGGTTGGGTAAGGAAATAAGAATCGTTGCCAAATAAAAATAGTCACTAATGAATGACCCTTATAAAATTAATCCCTATTCAGACGCCTCTCATCATTCAACAGTAGCTTGTTGATGTCAGTCTTCCCTGTATTTTGGGTGCTTGTGTTACAGTAAAATGCAAGTGCAGCACAAATTGATGCTAGGTGAAATAGAATAGAAATCTTGCAAAAGATTGAGGCTTTCTTAAAGTCAGTTCAGGTGATGGGTGAACTGCCATAATCACAAGCAAAGACACTGACAAATTAGAGTCTGAAAGAAACCCTGAAGAATCATGACATTGGGGATACTTCCAAGAGAGTATTATTTCAGTATCAAAGGATTTAGAGGCTCTTGGGAAAAATTGATGAAGTTTTCTAATATTTTTGCAAAACTTACCCTTTTTATGCTTTTTGCATTTACAAAAATGACTCTATTTTCTGTAAAAAGTAAGTAAAATGTAAGAGAAATAATATTTTGCTTGTCATATAATTATCAGAATGATGTACATCCTCAATTACGTGAGAAGTACAACTGTGCACTAATTATAATTAAAATTGTTATGAAAATTGGCATTTGGTTTCAATTATAAATAAATTTTATTAAATATAAACTTATTTTCATTTTTTTAGATAAAATCCAAATTTTTTCATTATTGTAACATTTCTTAATTTGTTACTATTAATAGATTACATAATTGATCATTTGGTGTTGTCATTAAAAATATCATTGTTAATGATATTCTTTTATCTTAGATATAACAGATTGATCCCGCTTAAATTCTAGATCTTGGAGGGTAATGATTACACCTTGATAACATGTGCTATGTTTCATAGGTAGAATATTAGTTGGGCTGTGTAGATCTTTGAGAGACTCATTAGGACAGTTCATGTGTTCTTATGCTTATGTGTTATTCCTAGAATGGTGACTTGCCTCTTATAAATTGAATTTAAAGAAAACTTTTATTCCAGGAGGCTTGGCTAGAAATGGAAAGACTCAGGAAATGAGTATCACCATTATGTTAGTCCCTTTTGCACTGCTGTCAAGGAATATCTGAGGGTGTATAGTTTATAAAGAAAAGAGGTTTATTTGGCTCATGGTTTTGCAGACTGTACAAGAAGCATGGCACCAGCATCTGGTGAGGGCTTCAGGGAGCTTCCAGTCAAGGTGGAAGGTGAAGAAGGAGCAGGCCTGTCACATTGTGAGAGAAGAGTGGGGAGAGAGAGAGAGAAGGAGGTGCCACGCTGTTTTAAACAGCCAGCTCTCTAATGAACTAAGAGAGCAAGTGAGAACTCATTCATTATCATGTGGAGGGCAGCAAGCCATTCATGAGAGATCTGCCCCCATGATCCAAACACCTCTCACCAGGCCCCACCTCCAACACTGGGGATCAAATATCAACATGAGATTTGGAGGGACCAAACATCCAAACCATATCACCATTTTACCAAGCCGTGCTTTCTCATCAGCCCGGGTTCTGAGGAAGAATCAGAATTCTTTATCAAGAGAGTGCCAATGCAGTGTTTCCTCTGTTTCAATTTGTGATGGGTGTGTTCAAGATTGGATAAATTTTTGGTCTGATGACTCCCAATGAACATTTATCAACCAGCCAATTAATAATTACCAAGAAATGAGTTTGGTGTCCATGGGCTTGTGCAGGTGCTATGGGAAGAAAGACACCTCAAGGAAGTTTAAGATGTAGTCCAGTTGGGAAAGAGATAATTTCCAGAGGAGAGATGTTGCATTTGATATGATAAAGTCTTATTGAACTTTTTCCAGCTTCTAATTAATTATGCTTTGTTCTTAGACGTCTCAGCCTACTAACACTTGTTTCACATTTGCAAGAGCCTGCTGCCTGTTTTTTAATTTATTTTATTTTATTTTACTTTGAGACAGAGTCTTGCTCTGTTGCCCTGGGTAGAGTGCAGTGGCGTCATCGTAGCTCACTGCAACCTCAAACTCCTAGGCTCAAGTGATCCTCCTGCTTCAGCCTCCTGAGTAGCTGGTACTAGAGGTGCGAGCCAGGGTGCCCGGCTAATTTTTCTATTTTTAGTAGAGACAGGGTCTTGCTCTTGCTCAGGCTGGTCTCAAACTCCTGAGCTCAAGCAATCTTCCCGCCTCAGCCTCCCAGAGTGCTGGGATTATAGGCGTGAACCATTGTGCCTGGCCGCCTGTTTTTTTAAATTAAAAAATAAATGGTAAAAGTAATATATGCTCCTTAAACAAAACTAGAAATATACAGAAAAATGGAAAGAATTAAGAATGTGTACAGACTTTTAACAAGACTTTCCTTCTCTTTCCAGGCTTCATTGGGAAAGTAACACTTCAGATTCCTTTTTATCGCCCCCATGTGGACCCTTGGGTGATCTCCATATCTGGCCTTCACTTAATTGGAGCCCCAGAAAAAATACAGGATTTCAATGATGAAAAGGAGAAGCTGTTGGAAAGGGAACGCAAGAAAGTGCTACTGCAAGCCCTGGAGGAGAAATGGAAGGCAAGGCAGAGATCCTTTTGGTCATAAGAGCAGTGTGGTGACGTGACAGTCTACTAACACTGGCTCTTTCCTTTGTAGAATGAACGCCAGCAGAAAGGGGAATCCTATTGGTATTCAGTTACTGCCTCGGTCGTTACGAGAATTGTGGAGAATATTGAAGTAAGTCCTATTGATATTTATAAAGTATTAATGTGAAAGGAATTTGTCAGGCTTAAATGTGTTTCACTTCGTAGTTACTTGTTTCTTGTGGGTTTAACTGATACAGAGGGTATATAGGGCTGGCTCCCCAGGTGTGCCCTTTTGTAGGTTGTGCCAAGGGAAAACCTGAAAAGCAAGTCTTGTGCCGTGTGGCAGACATAGGTGTTTCTTGCTTCAGCTGGTATGAGTAGGGGTTTTTGTTTCTTTTTCATTTCACTTACTGCACCTTCTTTTTGAATGTTGGAATCCCACTTGCTAAAGGATTTATCTCCCGAGAAGCCAGGTTACCTAAGCCTTGATGGTTGTATGGTTTCAGGGCAAGTCACTTACCCTCTCTGGTCTCAATTTCTTTATCCGTAAAATGAGAGAGGTTGGTTACATGGTGTCTAGTTGATTACATAGTGAATTGTGAACAGCCCACTAAGGTGTTTAACCTCTCACTGATGTATCTGGTGGCAATTTGATGAATTACAGTGCTGAGGCTGTGGCCACGTTTTCTACTTTAATTACAATTTTGTTTTGTCCTCAAAAATTAGGTCTGGGTCCGCACTAATTTTTGTGAATGTCAAAAGGTAGTCCATATTTATTACCTCTAGGGTTTTCTTGCAGTGCCAAAATTGACACAGGCCAAATGTGTGCAAGGTGTGCTATGTCCCCAAAAAATACAGTCTGAGGTTGTTGGCTTCGTAACTTTTTATAACTTTGACAAAAAGATTGGTACATTGAGGTGACTGCTTTCAGTTTTTTTGGGGCGTAGAGATGTGTTGCCCAGGCTAATCTCAAACACCTGGCCTCAAGAGATCCTCCTGCCCCAGCCTCCTGAAGTGCTGGGATCACAGGTGTGAGCCACCACACCTGGCCAAGGTGACTGCTTTGAATTCTGTTTCAGGCAGTTACTATTTTTTAGCTCTCATTGATTTTTAAAAAAATTTGTCATTTTTTTAGTTTAGTTTTATTAACAGTTTTTTTGAGATATAGTTTATATATGATAAAGTTCACCCTTTTAAAATGTACAGTTTAGTGGTTTTTAGTATATTTACAGAGTTGTGCATTGATCATTGCTATATAATTCCTGAACATTTTCATCATCCCCAAAAGAAACCCATATCCAGGCTGGGTGCGGTGGCTCATGGGTATGTGAATGTGATTAGGCCAGCTGTGTCTACTAGCTGGCAGTGATCAAAGTTAGGATTCTGTCCTTCCACAGAGACTGGGAGGCAGAGGCCCTACCCATCCTGATGATTACATTTCAAATGAATGGCTTTCAGGTCCTTGAGAAAGGCACTCCTGAGTTGTGCAGTTTCTCCACATCCTCATCAACATTTGTTATTGTCTGTCTTTTGATTATAGCCATACTAGTGGGTGTGAAGTGATAATCCCTTTGTGGTTTTGGTTTGCATTTTCTTTTTTGTTTTTTTGGAAAGGGAGATCTTTATTTCTCATAAAGTTTTCAGACTGCAGTGGCCATTCTGGCAGGCTGGGAAACAGGGCTCCCAGCTACAACCCATGCTTCAAGTGTAACCCTGTTACACTGAGCAGGGTGGCTAAATATACATATTTATGGGAGGAATCATGAATATTTATGAAAAGAGAACTATACTCCTGTGCAGTGGGGCTTTTTGTTCTTTTATGGGGTCCATGTTTAAAAATGGCCACCCTCAATGTCAAAAAGGTGAAACAAGGACAGAAAAACACTCTCTGTGTGTGTTGTGTAGATTGTTAAAACCACTTCATGGTTGGTGGTCTTTTATCAGGAAGGAATGATGGTCTGGCCCTTAGGAAATAAAGCCCAATGGCTGTTAGCAATGGAGGGTTAAAATGATGGGTGTATGACCTTCCATCCTGTCATGGCTGGGAACTCAATTTTCAGGTTTCTCTGGGGTCCCCTTGGCTGAGAGGGGCCAGTTCAGTCAGCGGGAGATTATCATTTTATTTTTAGTTCACAATGTAAATGGTGGTAAATGGTGGGAGCTACATTTCTCACTGTTGGTGTTTACACATAAGCATGAAGAGGAAGCTAGAATGATCCATGTTGTAATGGATTGAACATCAGTATAAATTCATGCTTAGCTTAATATAGATGCAGATAGTTACACAGAAATATAGATACATGTTGCAGGTTAGATATGTGACATGGGTTAGTATAAACACATAGAGTCATGTGTCACTTGATGATAGGGATATATTCTGAGAAATGCATCATTAGGTGATTCATCATTGGGTAGCTTAAACAACAGAAATTTATTTTCTCACAGTTTTGGAGGGTTAAAGTCTGAGATCAGGGTGCCAACATGGTCAGGTTCTAGTGAGGGCACTTGTCCTAGCTTCTCGGTGGCTGCCTTCTTGCTGTATCTGAGGGAAGGTGGGAGGAGACAGAGAGAAGAGAGAGAAAAGTTTGCATTTTCTTAATGGCCAATGATGTTGAGCATCTTTCCATATGTTTATTGGCCATTCGTATATCTTTTTTGGAGAAATGTCTGTTCAAATCCTTTGCCTATTTTAAAAATCAGCTTAGTTGTCTTTTTATTGTTGAGTTATAAGAGCTCTTTATATATTCTGGATACTAGTCCCTTATCAGATATGTGATTTGCAAATACTCTCTCCCATTCTGTAGGTTCTCTTTTCACTTTCTGTAATTATTTTTCAACTCATTGAAGCAGAATTTCTTTTCTGTAGCCCACTTATAGGGGCAAGGGGAAATACATACATACATACATACATATGTATAGAAATACATGCAAAGTTTATGTGCTTTGCTGGTGTTTCTGGGTCCAGATGCTGGGACATAGAGGCAAGATTAAGATATCAGCAGAGCAGGAGGACAGTTATATGGATATGATGGTATTACTCTCTTTAATTACTTCTTTAAGGTATCTTCTGAAATGAAGCTATTGCAGTTCTATTTTTGAGATAAAACTAATCACAAATGTCATTCACGTGTAGTTTGTGATTATAACTCTCTCAAGAACTTAGAGAATACTGGGTATGTGTGTGATGTGTTTGTATAAAATGCCTGCTATGGTTTACTTCAGTGGCTCAAGGTCAGTTTGACTCCTACTCATAGTATTTCACCTACAGCAGTTGTCTAAATGTTTTCTTCTTTTTTCTCTTCTTTGCAGTTAAAAATTCAAGATGTCCATTTACGCTTTGAAGATGGTGTTACCAATCCTTCCCATCCTTTTGCATTTGGCATCTGCATTGAGAATGTGTCCATGCAAAATGCTGTGAATGAGCCTGTGAGTATGAAATACGACCACAAACCAGGAGGAAAGCAGTGTCCTAGGGAACTTGGGGCTCTGCCTTTTGTTATTTTGTGTAACGTAAATGAAATCTCATTCTTTTCCGCTAGTTCTATGGTAGGTGTGCATTTCTCTTGTCTGTATGCAACAGATCTAATTTGCTAAAATAGAGAAACAGTTAATTTTTCCTGACATTTGGTTATATCACTTTTATTTTATACATGAATAAACTGAGGTGCAGAAAGGATTTCATCCTTGATTTTCTTCTCATGCTATGTGCACTCCCTGGGTAAACTCATTTTATTTCACAGTTTCAGCTGTTGCTAGGAAATATTTGCTGATGGCTTTCACATCTTGACCTCCTTTCTCCACGTCTCTTTGACCTTCATATTCATATTTTATTTTAAACTACTTATAGGACACCTATATAGTATTCTAGGCCTGTCCAGTGAGACACTGTGCTTCTCTGCAGTCTTCACACAACACTTTTGACACAAGCAGTTCTCTATCAGACATCAACTGTGTGTCCTATAGTTTAACTCAATTCTGACACTAACTGGAGTTAGAGTAGGCCCTTAGGTGAAGGACTCAATCCCACAAGACTGCCCCCCATTTCAGATGCCAGTGGCAAGTCTCAGGTTGTGACTTGTGCTTCTGACTGACTGGCTATAAGCTGACCTTCCCACAACCCAAGTTAGGATGATTGACAGAACTCGGGGAAACACTTTACTTACATTTACTGGTTTGTTGTAAAGGATATTATGAAAGATACAGGTGAGCATCAACATGAAGAGAAGTGTGCCACCCTCCAGTGTTTAGCAACCTGGAAGCTTGTCAGATCTCATTGTTCAAAAGTTTTTATATAGTTTAATATCCAGGCCACCCTCCAGAGAGTGGTGGGTGGGTTTGCAAGTCCCAGCCTTCTAATTATTTGATCTTTCAGGTGACCAGCCCCATCCTGAGGCTGTCTAGGGGCCTCCTACTAAGTCACTGCATGAGCATAAACTCAGATGTGGTCAAAAGGGGCTCATTATGAATAGCAAAAGGCACTCAGGAACTTTCAAGAGTTTTAGGAGCTCTGTACCAAGAACCAGGAGCAAAGACCAATGTATTTCATATTATACCACAGCTCTTCATAACCAAAATGATCCCATTGTATTGCATATGCCCATTTTGCTGCCCTAATTCAGCTTTTTTCCTTTATTCCCAAACATGTTATTAAATGTTAAACAATAACTAACAGCTTTTGAGCCCTTTTAGGTACTAGGCACTGTTCTTAGCACTTGACATGATTTAATTCATTTAATTCTCCTTAATTTTCACCACCACTGTTACCCTATTATTATAGCTGAGGAGTTGCAAGAGATGAAGTGAGAAGCAGAGCCAGGTCTTGAACCCAGGTGGACCAGCTCTAGATTAGGGGTTGGCTAACTATGGCCAAGTCTGGCTCCCCTGCCCATTGGTGTAAATAAAGGTTTATTGGATCATGTCTTTAGTATTGTCTAAGGCTGCTTTTGTATCACTGTGGCAAAGTTGAGTACTGTAGTTACAAAAGAGACCGCATGGCCTACAATGCCTAAAGTGTCTACTGTCTGGCCTGTAACAGAAAAAAGTGTGGCATCCCTGCTCCACAGCATGTCTTCTTACCCACCACACTAGTGTCTAGAAGCCTTGTGCTCATCCTTGCACTTCTCCTGCTTCAGCCTCCATACCCACTTGGTCACAATGCCCCGCTAATTTCTCCTGAGAAATACCTCAAAGGTGGTTCTTCCTCTCCATCCTTATGCGACTGTCATCCTTCAGGATCCTGTCAGCTTTTGCCTGGGCTAATGAAAATCCTGTTCTGTGACCTCCTGGGTCTTTTGATTCATTCCTACCTATGCTTCCCAATCTTTTTTTTTTTTTTTTGAGACAGGGTCTCACTGTGTTGCCCAGGCTGGAGTGCAGTGGTGCAATCATAGTTCACTGCAGCCCTGAACTCCTGGGCTCAAGTGATCCTCCCACCTTGGCCTCCCAAAGTGCTGGGATTACAGGCGTGACCCCCCCACCTGGCTTGCTTCCCAGTCTTTTCCATGTCATGGCACACATAGAAAAAAGTACTGTATTTGTACAATACACTGAGACGAATGGCCGTGGCTACGTGGGGCTGGAAGTGGCTAACTAAGAGTAACCAAATGTTTCTAAAATGTAACTTGATCCCATAAACTTGCTCATAACACAGTCATAAGTCATTTTTTCTGGCACACTGTGGGGAAAGCTCTGCTTTACATTGTTGCCAACTTTCTGTTTCTAAAACTCGTACCTGATCCTGATACCTGCCTACATTAAAACCTTCAGTGGCTCCATGTCACTTAAAGTATGAAGTCTAAGTGCCTTAGTTTGGCATAAATTTCCTTTCCTAGTGTATTTGTTTTCTAGGGCTGCCAAATCACATTGCCACAAACTGGATGGCTTAAAACAGCAGAAATACATTCTCTAGTCTAGAGGTTAGAAGTCAGAAATCAAAAGGTTGGTAGGATTGGTTCCTTCTGTAGACTCTGAGGGAAAATCTATCCTTTTTCCTGTCTAGTGGTTACTGGCAGTCCTTGGTGTTCCCTGGCTTATAGACACATCACTCTGATCTCTGCCTTTGTCTTCACATGGCCTTCTCCCCTATGTGTTTTTTTTCTTATGAGGACAGCACTCGTTAGATATGGGCCTACACCAATCCAGAATGACCTCATTTTATCTTTACATCTGCAGAGACTCTATTATCAAGTAACGTCACATTCATAGCTTCTGGGTGAACAAGAATTTTTTGGGAGGGGAGGACACTATTCAACCCAGTATACTTAGTAACATTCCAAGCTACTTTTCTCAACTCTTAACTAACTCCTCACTCCAAATATGTATTCGTACACATGAATCAATACTGCCCCCCACCCCACATGTAGTGTTCTAGTTACACAGATGTATTCTCTATCCCCTGAAGATATCAGGCCTTTTATATAGCTGGCCGTCTATATTTGAGGATTCCATATCCATGGATTCAACCAACCATGGATTGAAAAATATTCCCCCAAACCCCCCAAACAATAAAAAAAATAACAATACAACAATAAAAAATAATAGAAATTAAAAAAAATTCAGCATAACAGCTATTTACATAGCATTTACTTTGTATTAGGTATTATAGATAATCTAGAGATGACTTGAAGTGTGTGGGAGAATGTGCATAGGCTATATGCAAATTGTATGCCCTTTTATATCAGGGACTGAGCATCCTTGGATTGTGGTATCTGCAGGGTCCTGGAACCAACCCCTTGTGGATACCGAGGGATGACTGTTTGACCCGGTCCTTTCCTCCTACCTGACTGTTTGCCTGAAACTTTTGACACTTACATGCACAGTGACATTTTCTTTTTTGTTTGCTCATAGCATGTTGTTCCTCTCCTTCCCTCTGTGTAAATAAAATTATTTGTTTGCATGTTCGTATCCCCACTTAGCTAGATTTTGAACTCTATAAGAGCAAAACCATATTTTAATTCAGTTTCGTATCCCTAGCACCTTGCAAAGTGCCTGACGCATGCTTCTTCACAAATTGTTTATTGAATGAATGAGTACATTCATGAGTAAAGATAGTCATCATATTTTCTTCCCTGTCTTTCTTATCTCAGGTACAGAAACTAATGCGGAAAAAGCAATTAGATGTGGCAGAGTTTAGCATCTATTGGGATGTCGATTGCACTTTATTGGGGGATTTGCCTCAGGTGGAGTTACAGGTATGATTCTGGCAGAGAGCGTTATTGCAAGACACCACTGAAGGAAAATGGTATAGGATCACTGCCATGTGGGTTTTTGTCCCCTGCATCTCTGATGAGCATTCCCATCCCCCTCTTCCTCCATGGGCATCTACTCTCAAGTGTGTTTGCTTGAGGTGCTTGCTATGAATGTAACTTTGAACAATATACAGTGTTTTGTGTATGCTTTAAATTTATATTAGAGTATAGGTTTTTTCCGCTTAAATCTCTGTTTTTAAGATGTTGCTATTGCTACTTCAGATTTATTGCTTCTGACTGTTGCATAGTATTCTACTGTATGTATGTAATATAGTATAGTTACTCATTCTCTTAGCCACCATGTACTAGGAATCTAGATTTTAAATGAACAGAGCACCAGATCTGATTCTTAAACAGGAGCTTTCTTACCATGTTTATGTTAAAACTTCACCTTCAGTGGCATTCCTTTAAGAAATAGTTAGAAATTCATAAATCATTGGGTATAAAGTATTACCGTTTGTGAAGGATAAAAAAAAATCTCAGTTTAATCTTTATGTAAGAAATTGTAGGTGGTTTAAGTGAAATGGGGGAAAATGACTCATTTTTCCCCCACCCAAAGTTATCTTTGGCTTGTATGCTATTGTACAGGATGGGTTTTTGTTTTGCTAATTTGATCAAATAAATACTGCATCCACATAGTAGAACAGTATATAGCTATAAAAAATAAAGGTAAGTATCTTTATGATGAATATGTAATAGTCTCTAAGATGTAGTATTAAGCTAAAAGAACTAAGGCAAAACTGCTTATATAGCATTTGTATAAGAAAACAGAAAATTATAGATTTGCCTGAATATGTTCAGAATGCCTCTGGTGGCAGACATAAGAAACTGGTATCATTGGTTGCCTCTGAGGAAGGTAAGTGGGTGGCTAGTGGATGAGAGTAGGAAAGAGATACTTCACCTTTTTTTGCCTTTAAAATTTTATTACCTATTAAGACATTTTAAATAAAAATTTAAAAATACTAGAGAGCTTTAGAACCCAGTTTTATAGTATTTTTGGCTTCTGATGTAATATACTGTGGATTAGATAGTCTGCAAACATGTAACTTGATCCCAGAAACATTTGCTGTTATAACACAGCCTATGGCTTAACTTGACCATTTGTCGTACAACCCCAACGTAATAAAAGAGTGACTACCAGAGGAAAGCCAGTCTGAGCAGAGCAGGTGTTCTTGTGACACGCAGGAGGCCATGGCCAGGAGCATGGAGAGTCGCAGTCATCACTACATCCTGGAGCCTGTGTGTGCGTCTGCTCTTTTGAAGAGAAACTGCTCCAAGGAGCCTCTGCGGTCTCGGCACAGTCCTCGTATTGAATGTGATATCCAGCTAGAGACCATTCCCTTGAAACTCTCTCAGGTACACTCTTTCTTCCCAGCGGCTTATACCCACTGTCAGATGGGTGACTGGGCATGAAGGAAGAATGTTGATGGTAAGGTGTTGATGTTTGATAAGTGTCTTCAGCAGGAAAGAAAGTGCATGTGAGACCACTTCCCTCCAGACCAAAGTTGTGTTAGGTGTAAAACACACTGTCTGTTCTGTAGTTAAATTGGGTTGATCTCGGGTTAGTTTTGATTTGAGTTTTTAAGAGCTGAACAAAGAATGCAAGAGAGACAGTAAATATAAATACTTAATTGTCAGTATTCAGAGAAACATGCTACTTGGTACTGATATTTTGGTCTTGCAGTTGCACTGGGTTTCAACTCAGTGGATTGACTAAAATGAACTGTTCTTGTTAGATACAGGTCTTAACTGAGTAAAAGAAACAAATATATTCTAAACTAGTATCTCTTAACCTCTAATAAAAAGCTGCAGTACCGGCAAATCATGGAATTCCTCAAAGAGCTGGAACGAAAGGAGAGGCAGGTGAAGTTCCGAAAGTGGAAACCCAAAGTGGCAGTATCCAAGAAGTAAGGATTTCTAAGTGTTGTATATGAAATACATCTTACAGCATGTTCTTTTTTTGTACATAGATCAGAAATGTGCCTCACTATCCTGTACCCATGATTGGAGATAAATGTACGATTGATTTTTCTGGACCTTGAAATGCCATTCCTGTCATTTATTGTTGTTGCTATTCTTACCGTGTATTTATTCGATGTCGTAGGTTTACTCATTTTGAGTGTAGTGAAATTCAGGAGATCCTTTCAGTCTCATTTAGCAAGTAGATTGATGTTGCTCTCGTGGGATCTGGTGTGTAGTAAATACTTTGCAATAGTCTTTGAACCTACTTCCCTCTATCTCTTCTCCCAGGTTGATTAGTCAACATTTATATGGTATACTTTCTAACTTCCATAGCAAAACTAAATCCTCTTTTCACGTTGCAGTGATAAACTTGACCAGTTCGATATATTAAAACTTTAAAGATCCTGTGTATTTCTATGTCTTTGGTTCGAAATATTCAGTTAAAAACTTTAGTAGTCAAATCCCACATATTGGGTTTAGCTTAATATTAAAATGAACTTGAGACATAGACTGGTGGCTAACGAGAAAAGATGTCTCAGAAGAGGAGTGGTGTTATGTGGATTATCCTGGATTGATAGCATTTTCATTGCTTTTGTTGTGAGAAGTAATTATGTTATTATGGACTATTTCAGCTGCCGAGAATGGTGGTATTTTGCTTTGAATGCTAACTTGTATGAGATCAGGGAGCAGAGGAAATGTTGTACCTGGGACTTTATGTTGCATCGTGCCCGCGATGCTGTATCTTACACTGACAAGTATTTCAACAAGTTAAAAGGAGGCTTGCTCTCTGCAGAGGACAAGGTGAGTGTACTGTTGTGTTTCTTTTCTTCATTCAGAGGATTAGAGTGTTCTCTCAAAGGCTGAAGAAAATGGGATCTGTGAAGAAATAAAGTTCCTTGCCAAGGGGCATAATTTTACAGGATAGAGTTGGTCTTACCAGAGTGAGAACTTAGCCAGGAGCATCCTCCACCCTCTGCTGACTGAGGAGAGCCAGGCCATGGTGTAGAAGGAAGAAAAGAAGGCCATGGTTCTGCCATGGCTTTGTGCCCACACCTCTACTCCCTGGCTTTCTGTAGAAAGTCTCCAGAGAGACTTTCTCATGTAGTCAGTCACCTACATCTCTTAAAAGCCAGATCCTAGTCCTAATTCTTTTTCTTCGAAGTCTGTAACTAATCTCTGTAAACATTGGCCTACATTTTCTGCAATCCCAATTGACTTGGCTGGGGTTTTTTGGTGATAGAGGCTAGGCAGAAGGGGGTGAAGTAGGTGGTGAAGGCAAGCTCATGTTTTAGTTAACTGTAGGGCTAGAGACCCTTAGAACCACCACTCCTGGAGTGGCATAGGACCTCACCCCCTCCCTTGCAATCTACCTGCTGTCTCCTAGGGAAAGGTAGTGGGGATTGCTTTGTGCCTTGATTTGTTTCGGTTTTATGAGCATGAGTCTTTGCATTAGCTATTTAGACCATTTCCAAGATTTTGGCTCAGGTACTGTCTCTTAACCAACCATTTCTTTAGTAGACTCTTCCAAGCAAAAAGTAATATTACTCTCCCTTCAGCACCCACTGTGTGGTAACAAAGGGCAATCCTGAATCCCTAGGGGTTCTCACCTCTTCTGCCTGCAGCCTGAGGCCATGGCCCACTCACTTTAATTCCTTTTTTCATCAGTGTCAGACGTGGTTACCTACATAGGAACCTTATGAAAAGGAAGGAATAAACCAGACATTTTATTTTGAATGGTTTTCTTAAGGCATAGGCAAAGACATGGAGAGAGAGAAAAATCTAAATTGCAGCTGAGATGAGCAAGCAAACACATGTAAGCTCTTTTTTCTTGACATTGGGGTATAAGAAAGAGTTTAGGATAGCTAATTCTACCTTCTTTTTTATCTTGGCCTGTAGCTACCATTGCTTTTTCCTGACTAGTATGAAACAAGTTAAAATGACTATATCTTTGCTATTATCCCATGTGAAGCATAAAGGAGCTGGTGTCTGCACGCTTACTGTGTAAAGTTGGTCCTCAGTTTCAGGAAGAATGATAACTAGTCTGCCTACTTTGCTCGTCTGAGCTAATGCACGTGAAAGCCCTTTGTAAACTACGTCAGTGCTGTGCAAAGTGTAGGGCATTGCTTCAGTGTGTATGCTTCAGTGACCCATTTAAAACTAAGTACTACTGTACTTTGCTCCCTCGCTATTTACCATTAGTCCCAGATATCATGAAACTTGTAAGTGATATTTTTGAGACCAAGTAAAATCTGTTGGATTATATGGAAAAGCTGTTTAAAACAGAAACAGCAATCACGGAACTATTTGGCCTTCACTGGGAATGCTGGGGGCCAGATAGTTCCTTTGCTGTACTTATAGTGGTTTTTAAGAGTGTCTAGTATCTCTGGACCTACAATATCTGGTTTTTTTGTATGTTTGTTTGTTTGCTTTTGTTTTCACTAAAACAGGAGGAAATGTGTCGGATTGAAGAGGAACAGAGCTTTGAGGAATTGAAGATTTTGCGTGAACTAGTTCATGATCGATTTCACAAACAAGAAGAACTAGCAGAGGTAAGAAGAAATCCTCTATGAGAAGATTTGTTCAGACCCGGCACTCTGAGTGCTATAGTTTTGATATGCTTATGTTTCCGTGGGGGACATACAGCAGTTGGGGGCTTATCACAGCTTGCTTTCATCTTTGGGAACTCATATTTGCTCATTTGTGATTGACACAGAGTGTACGAGAGCCTCAATTTGATTCTCCAAGAGACTCTCCTGGAGACCTGGAACCTGGTGGAGGCAGTGGGATGCTGCAGTATCTTCAGTCCTGGTTTCCCGGCTGGGGTGGCTGGTATGGGCAGCAAACCCCTGAAGGGAAAGTGGTTGAGGGACTGTCAGCAGAGCAGCACGAGCAGTGGATTCCTGAAGAGATCCTGGGTACGGTGGGAGCTGGCTTTCACTTAGTTCATAAAAATTGGTCTGTTATTTATTCAACAGCCCATAGTGTTTGTCAAATTTCACAAAAGTAGATACTTGGAAAACAGTTTATTTCATGTTCATAGAGGCTGAGAGGAGAAATGTTTTGGGAGATATTCCATTTGTAACTCCATTACTAAATATGAATATTAGTGTAGTTTCAGATAGGTGGCAACAATCGTAAGAGAACTAAATTTGAGCAAGTTCAAAAATTTTAAACTGTAGCTTGAGTACCAGTCCAGAGCCATTCTTTAAAGCTGCACTGTCCAATATGGTAGTCATAGCCACAGATGGCTATTTAAATTAGTTAAATTAAATACAAGTAATAACTCAGTTCCTTAATTGTACTAGCCAGAGTAGCCACATGTGGTTAGTGGCCACTGTCCTGGACAGTGCCGATATAGACCATTTCACTGTATTGCGCAGTACTGCTTTATACTGTACTTTATCATGAATCTTATCCTTCCTGGTTTGCTAATAAGTTGGTAAGAGCCCTTATAAATAGTTAGGGTTTTAAATTAGGGAGTAAAATGGTCACCCATGACTTTGGAGTTCTTCCTTAAAAAAGGGAAAAATAGTTAAATAATATCATCATAACTGTGATCAGTGTGCTTGGGCTTTTTTTTATTCTGCTGTGTTATTTCTTCAAGTTTTTTTCTCCCTTACCATTTAGGCACCGAGGAGTTTTTTGACCCTACTTCAGATGCCTCATGTATGAACACGTATACAAAGCGAGATCATGTCTTTGCCAAGCTGAATTTGCAGTTGCAGCGAGGAACAGTGACTCTGTTACACAAGGAGCAAGGAACTCCTCAGATGAATGAAAGTTCTTTCATGCAGCTCGAGTTTTCAGGTGCTGCCGCAAAGAACGGTCTGCGTCTGTGTCTCTCTGGTGCCAGTGTCCAGTTGATTCTCATTATTTGTGGTAGTTACAGTCTGGAAAGTCACTGCAAAAACTGAATTAGCTAATACAGAACTGTTGCTTCTAGGGGAAATGTAGGATTAGGTTCATTCAAGCCTCTGGTCATAACATTTGTTGACCGATCAATACATAACCTTATTTTTTAATGTGTGTCTGTTTAAAAATATTTAATATATAAATGTATGTATGTGTGTTATATATACATATACACACACAAATGATCCTTGACTTATGATAGTTTGACTTATGATTTTTCGGTTTTACGATGGTATGCAAAAGTAATATACATTCAGTAGAAACTGTACTTTGAATTTTGATCTTTTCCTGGGCTAGCAATATTCAGTATAATACTCTTCTTGTGATGCTGAGCAGAGGCAGCAGCAGTGGCAGCAGGGTGCAGTTCACAGTCAGCCACTCGATCACGAGGGTAAACTCTGATATTCTATAGCTGGTGGCTTTAAGGTGAAGCCAATGCTCATTTACCATTTTGAAAATCTTAGGGCCATTAAGAATTATGTTAAATCTACTCTGCCTGTGCTCTATAAATTGAAGAACAAAGCCTGGATGACAGCACATCTGTTTATAAGGTGGTTTACTGAATATTTTAAGTCCACTGTTGAAACATACTGCTCAGAAAAAAGATTCCTTTCAAAATATTACTGATCGTTGACAATGTACCTGATCGCCCAAGAGCTCTGATGATGTACAAGGAGATGAATGTTGTTTTTATGCCTGCTAACACAACATCCATTCTGTAGGCCACGGAGGCAGGAGTAATTTTGACTTTCAAGTCTTATTTAAGAAATACATTTTGTAAGGTATAGGTGCCATAGATGGTGATTCCTCTTATGGATCTTGAAAACCTTCTGTAAAGGGTTCAGTGTTCTAGATGCCATTAAGAATGTTTGTGATTAATGGGAGGAGGTCAAAATTTCAATATTAATGGGAGTTTAGAAGAAGTTGATTCCAACCCTCATGGATGACTTTGAGGGGTTCAAGACTTCAGTGGAGGAAGTCACTGTAGATGCTGTAGAAATACCAAGAGAACTAGAATTAGAAGTGGAACCTGAAGATGTGACAGAATTGTGCAGTCTCATGGTAATAACACTTGAACAGAAGAGAAGTTGATTCTTATGGATGAAGAAAGAAAGTGGTTTCTTGAGATGGAATTTATTCCTGGTGAAGGTGCTGTGAACATTATTGAAATGACAAGAAAGGACTTAGGATATTACATAAACTTAGTTGATAAAGCAGTGGCAGGATTTGAGAGGATTGACTTCAGTTTTGAAAGAAGTTCTACTGTGGGTAAAATGCTATCAAAGAGCATCTCATGCTTCAGAGAAATCTTTTGTGAAAGGATAAGTCAATCAATGTTGCAGGCTTCATCATTGTCTTATTTTAAGAAATTGCCACAGCCGCCATAACCTTCAACAACCACCACCCTGATCAGCCAGCAGCCATTAACATCAAGGCAAGACTGTCCACCGACAAAAAGATTGTGATTCACTGAAGGTTTAGATGATTGTTAGTATTTTTTAGCAATAAAATATTTTTAAATTAAGGTATATACATTATTGTTTTAGATATAATGCTATTGCACATTCAAAAGACTACAGTATAGTTTAAATATAGCTTTTATATGCACCAGGAAACAAAAAAATTCATGTGACTTGTTTTATTGTGATATTTACTTTATTATGGTGGTCTGGAACCAAACCTGCAATATCACCGAGGTATGCCTGTAGATAGATGGGGGTTCTAATTTCAAGGAAGAATAATTTATAATATCTAATATTCCTCTGTAAAGTAGAATATCTAATACTTTTAAAAACACTTTAGGCTCTCATGGCATTGTATCAACTCTTATGTTTATCTTTTATAGATGTAAAACTTCTAGCAGAATCTCTTCCTCGAAGAAATTCCTCCTTGCTTTTAGTCCGGTTGGGTGGACTGTTTCTTCGAGACCTGGCTACAGAAGGAACTATGTTTCCTCTTCTAGTCTTCCCTAATCCAGTATGTACAACAGTGGGTTGGTTAATATATCTAGGGTGTTGGTGAATTGTGGTCTGTTTTAGGCAAACAATAAGTAATATTTACCTGATTCATTCTGACATTTGGTCATCTTGAGACAGACAGGCTGGGGTTAGGTAAGTTTTTTGAATTTGTTAGAAAATGTTGGTGAGATTTATGGCTATGCCTTCTTCCCCTCCTGTGTTGTAGCTCCCATGGTATAGTTTGCTCTGATTTGGAAGAAAATGTCATAATCACCACTGTTTCCTGCATTTAATGGTCGGTGTTTGAATTTCCTGTGTATTTGACAGTCATTTTCATGCATTCTGATCCTTAGTCACTAGTACGAAATCTCATCTTTGGGTTCCAAAAGGGAATCATCTCAAGTTTTCTATATATGTAATTTTTATATATAATATGCTTTATTAATTATAAGATCTTTGATCTTATTAAGTTGGCAACATATCGTCCAAATACTTGAATAGTTGAATATTTAGCCACTTATTTTATCCATAATTTTTTTATGGACAGGGTGAGGGAAAGGTTGTGGGGAGGGCAGACTTAAAGTTTGAAAAATTAGACATGTTTGATATTCATTTAGCAATTATTAATTAAACATGCTGAGTGCAAAGTAGCATACTGTCAATACAAAGAAACAGACATGTCCTTCCTAGATAGGGAAAAAGGCACAAAACTAAACAAGTCTGCAAGTACTCAGTAATCTGATGTGGAGTGAGTTTTGATTCAGTTGTGCTAAGTGAGAGTGATGCTAAAAGGTAAAATGTGTGTATGTATATAGTGAATTGTCCCCTCTCACCCTGACATTTATGCATTTTTATTTGTCTGTGTTTAATAGCAAAAAGAAGTTGGCAGAGTATCACAATCTTTTGGTCTCCAAACCACATCTGCAGACAGAAGTGATCATTACCCAGGTAATTTGTCATATGTTCTTAAAACTAGTCCTTAAAGCTATTTTTATTACAGATTGGTAGTCTTTGATGGATAGTAAAAAAGGGAATGTTTCCTGGTTTATGCATGGCGGTTTGCTGTGTGGATCCGAGTTTGACAGCTTGGTGCTCTCTCCGTGGAATTGTGAACCTGGGGCCAACTGGGGCAGCTTTGCAGGACCTCCAGGTCTTTGGTTTCCACAATGGGAGCCAATACAACAGCCCAGCCATTATGATTCCTGTTGGAAATTAAAGAGTCAGTCCTTATCAGGCTCTCTGTTTTAAAAATGTGCATAAAAATATGCATAAGCTAATTGGAAAATAATTTAGAAAATGTCTTTTTTCCCCAGAATTCCTCATGTCTGTTAAGAGTAGGTGATTGTTTTTGCTATGTTACATTTTCTTTGTTCTATTCTTTCCTTTAGCTGCAGACCCAGATAACCCTGTTTTTGAGATGCTGTATGAAAGAAATCCAGCGCACAGCCATTTTGAGAGACGGCTCAATGTTAGCACGAGGCCCTTGAACATCATATATAATCCCCAGGCTATTAAGAAAGTAGCAGACTTTTTCTACAAGGGAAAGGTTCATACCTCAGGTTAACTTTTTTGTTTGTTTGATCTTATGTTACTTTTTAAAAACATCTTTCTTGTTATTCCTGGTGTTCTGGACAAGGGTTATTATACATTTAAATGACCTGATAATGGTAGAAAAGGCCTGCAGAGTAACTGGTTAGGGTTGTCCTAGCCTGTTATTAAATTATGGTAGATGTCCTTGGACCAGTCTCTTTTTCCAAGAGAAATCCATATCCTTAAATATTTTCTCTTTATTTGCCTGCTTTTGCATGCATTTTTTCGTACTTCCCATTCCATTAGAATGGTGGTTTCCTTGGCTACCCAGGAAATTTTAGACTAGTGAACTGAGGAGGAATGTTCAAGAATTTCCTTCTAGATGACAGGATCAGTGGTCTCTTTTACTTGCTTGATGCAGCATTAAATACTGCAAAGTTGTAAATGTCATCATTGATTTATTTATGCCTCCTGTCATTTCCAAAAAAGATTTGAGACAGTAGGTGCAAAAAAAGCACTTTTATTGACAGGGAAATTTATAAAACAATAGTATTTTCTTATATGTATCCCTTCTCTCCTCCTTTATTACAATGAAGATGTTTTAGGTTTTAATCCAGTTTTTGAGTCTTTTCATGTAAACAGTAGCCATAAATGCCATGGCTTCATTGCTCAGGCACTGATAGAACGTAGGAGTCATTTCCTTCTAAATTCCATTTGTTCTTTCAATATAATGTCCTGCTTTTTAAGGATTTTCAAATATAATGTTTGGCATCTTTCAGAAAATGGTTCAAGAAATTCTAGTAACTTGGGTACCCTTCCCTCATGCATTTCCTTTCCCCTGATGGCTGTCTTTTAGCCATCTTTGCTTCTTCATTCCTGTTAACCCTGGTTTTTCTTTTTGTTTGTTTGTTTTTTTGAGACAGGGTCTTGCTCTGTCAGCCAGGCTGGAGTGCAGTGGCATCATCATAGCTCACTGCAGTCTCGAACTTCTGGGTTCAAGGAATCTTCCTGCCTCAGGCTCCTGAGTAGCTAGGACTATAGGCCCACACCATCACGCCCAGATAATTTTAAAAAATTTTTTATAGAAGCAGGGTCTCGCTGTGTTGCCCAGGCTGGTCTTGAACACCTGGCCTCAGTGATCCACCTGCCTTGGCCTCCCAAAGTGCTGGGATTGTAGGTATGAGCCACCACGCCTGGCCTTAACCCTTATTATGCCAGGTCATGTTGGAGTAAGGAACTGTTACTGTTACTGAATGTTTTTTAGCTTTGGTGGAAATTCTTGGTGAGAATAGACATTGTAGCACTTTTGTTAACCCAGCCATTTGAAAATTCTGACTCTCCTGTGTATTTCTAATCTTGCGCAGGTTTTGGTTATCAGTCTGAACTTGAGTTGAGAGTGGCTGAAGCTGCCCGAAGACAGTATAACAAACTGAAGATGCAGACCAAGGCAGAAATCCGGCAAACTCTTGATCGTCTGTTAGTGGGTGATTTCATTGTAAGTGGCACACGTAAACGGTTTCTAGGGCTTGGGGAGGGGCAGGCCTTCTTTCTCTCAAGTTCTCTATCTGCTGTAGATAGGTCTGCTTGTATCAATTGTACTGATTAAGTCAACTGAAAATATGAAATCCTTATCATCTGGCATAAAATAAAATCTCATGTCTTTTACAGTCAAAGTTTAATTAAAAAATGAATGACTGACTAGATCCTGTTTCTTTCTTGTACCAGTGTGGGATTACTTTCAAGACTCATCTTTGTTCCGTTTTCCAGCCCTGATATTTTGTACCTGTTTCACTTAAAAGTGTCCTTTTTTTACTTACTGTTATAAGAAGAAAAACAACTGGAATGATGCCCCAGCTTCTATTCCAGTGTATGATGATGGTCACTCTGTGATGCCAAGTGGCCAGCTGTCCTGAGGATGCCGTAGACAGGGAGAGCCAAGAGACATCTTAACAGTCCAGTAAAACAGCTTCCCACACTGTGGTGTGGAGGTGCACTGCCAAGACACAGCAGCAGACAGAGCAGTTAGAAAGAGTGTGGCTTCTTTTGGACAGTTAGAGCCAGTTGTAGGTGTCAGGGATGGCAGAAATGTTCAAAGTAAAATACTTAGGAGTATGTAGTATGGGGTGGAGAATTAGTCCTGTTTTTTGTTGTGTGTGCATGTGTGTATGTGTTTCAGCACAAATTATGACAATTAGTATTCTCCTGTTATTTTAAAACAAAAGAGAATTCTTTTTGATAAAATATATGTAAATTAGCTTTTGTCAAATATGTACACTTGAGGCTAATTTTAGTCACAGGGAAGAACAATTAAATTCATTAATTGGTATGTTATTGATATTTCAAATGTCAAAGCTTATGTTTTTCACTAAGATATTTTGGCATGAAAGTTTGTGGTTACCAATGTCCATGAATAAGTAAAGTATTAAGCCCTGTAAATTAGAAACACAATCTTTCTTAAACCATGGATCATCATAATCCGAGTACAAACAACCAGGGTCCAGACGCAGTGGCTCATGCCTGTAATCCTAGCACTCTGGCAGGCTGAGGCGGGAGGATTTGCTTGAGCTCAGGAGTTTGAGACCAGCCTGAGCAAGAGCAAGACCCCCATCTCTACATTTTCTCTACTGGGAAAAATTAGCCGGGCATCATGGTGTGTGCCTGTAGTCCCAGCTACTTGCGAGGCTGAGGCAGGAGGATCACTTGAGCCCAGGAGTTTGAGGTTGCAGTGAGCAATGATGATGCCACTGCAATGTAGCCTGGGAGACAAAGCAAGACCGTGTCTCAAAAAAGAAACAAAAGAAAAAAAAAAGTACAAACAACTGCCCAAATCAGTAATTTGCTAATTTTTCCTCCCCATTTCAGACATATGCCTATGGTAATGTCTCAAACCTTCAAGCGTTTGAATCTACTTTCTTTTTTTTTAAAATTATTCTAAGTGCTTTACAAATCATTTAATTCTTTTTTTTTTTTTTGGCTTCAACAATGGAAATTTCTTTCTTTTTCAGAATATTACAGGGTGAATCTACTTTCATCTTAGACTTTTTACTCTAATGCCATAGACCACTAAGTCACTCAATAATCCTAGCTATGGCTTTCAGAAATGCTTGAGTACCACTGATAAAGCTGTTCAGTTTCAGCAGTTACAGTTAATGATTATTTAGTTAAAGTTTCTTTTGTTTTTACAGGAGGAGAGTAAACGGTGGACTGTGCGACTAGATATTTCTGCCCCTCAGGTGATATTTCCTGATGATTTCAAATTCAAGAATCCTGTGTTAGTTGTTGTGGATCTAGGAAGAATGCTATTGACAAACACCCAAGGTACGGTGTGAATGTGAAGTAATGAAAACGTATCTTGATAGATCTATCTATGCTTAACTAGGTAAAGCTTAACAAAAAGTTTATGTATTTATTTATTTATGTTTTGCAAGCAGGCAAAGTGCCAAAGTTAATTAAAGCATAGTTTGTTTTGGAGAAGGAATGGGTCAACCCCCACCAGTGGAGGAGACCAACAAAAAGTTTATATAATATTTTTAAACTCCAAAGTTCACCTTTCATTTTTTAAATAATAGCTTTATTGAGATATAATTCACATTTTTAAATGTATAGTTTGGTTGTTTTTGGTCTGTTGATGGAATTGTGCAACTTTCACTTTTATTTAATTCCAGAACTTTTTCATCTTCCCCAACTGAAACTCTGTACCGATTAAACACTAACTCCCCTTTCCTCCTTTCCCCCAGCCCCTGGCAACCACTAATCTTTGTGTCTCTGGATTTGTGTACTCTGAACATTTTATATGAACGGAGTAATACAATATGTGGCCTTTTATGTCTGGCTTTTTCATTTAGCATATTTTCAAGATTCATTCACGTTGTAGTATATATCAGTTCTTCTTTCCTTTTTATGGCCAAATACTAGTCCATTATATGGATATACCACATTTTGTTTGTCCGTTCATTTTTTGGTGAACATTTGGGTTATTTCTACTTTTTTTGGCTGTTATGAATAGTGCTGCTATGAACATTTATGTACAGGTTTTTGAGTAGGTGTATATTTTCAATTCTCTTACATATATGCCCAGGAGTGGGGTTGCTGGATCATGAGGTAACTCTGTGTTTGATAATTTTAGGCAGCACCAAGCTGTTTTCCAAAGTGGCCGCACCATTTTCTATTCCATCACCAGTGTATGAGGCTTCCACTTTCCCCACACCCTTGTCATCACTTGTTATTGTCTTTTTGATTATAGCCATTTCTGTGGAGGTGAGATGGTATCTCACTGTGCTTTTTATTTGTATTTGTTATGTAACATTGTGTATTTTAATAAACATTATTTCCCACTACCTAATTTCAGGGGTAGAGATTTAATCTATTTGTGATTACGGGCATATATAAAAAGAAATACCTGGAAGGTAATTTTATTACTGTTCTTAGATCCAAAATGTATTCATTGAGATGAGATGGAAGAATGAGAAGATTCATGGGGTAAAAGAAATTGGGGGAGTTTATCAAATAATTTCAACCTTGTCATCACTAGAAGACCTAAGAGAGAAGAGGGTAGGGGACCTGAGCAAGAGTGGAAAGTTTGGTGCTGGAGGAATGTTAAAAGGGAATTTGCTCTGAATAAAAGAACCACACAGCCATAGAAAGCACCTATGTGAATTTATAAAACATAAATGTGGAACAGACATAGGTGATAGAACCCAGTGGTTTTTTTTTTTTTTGGCAATTCCCCTGGGGCACCCCAGTGGTGTGTTTTTGTAGTTGTCTCAGCACTGCTCAGCTGTAGAGAGAGGGGTTAGGAGGGTGGACTCTGGGGCTAGAAAATCATATATTGAGCAGTTACTGCTCACCAAGCACTGATCTAGGCACTAGGGAGATTGTGTTGAGCAAGACAGATGGGACCTCTCTTCTCATGGAACATTCTAGTGGGGGAAACAAATGAACACACAAAGGAAAAAGTAAATAAATAATGACAGAGCGTGGTGTAAGAAGTGTTGGTGAAGCAGCGCAAGGCAAGGCAGCTGAGAAGGTGGGAAAGCAACTGTGGGCAGCGGGTGGTGGTTTCTGCTCCTTGGCCTGTGACCATACGTCAGTGGGGCTCCAACTTTTCTCATGTCCGTTTTGATTTCCAAATCATCAGATAAGTTCACACTTAAGAAATGGTAAATACAAAATATTATGCTTAGAGTTTTCATCCATTTTTTAAAAAAATTAGGATTGGTTGATTCTGTGCTTTTCATAATTTTCATTAAATGAAAGAGGAAGGAAATAGCAGATGTTAACTTTGAAACTTCTTTTTTTTAACCCGCAGATGACTGCAAGAGGAAAGGTGGGGATGAGTCAGCATCCGAAGAAAATCAGTTTAGTGATGATGAATATAAGACCCCTCTTGCCACACCTCCTAACACCCCACCTCCCGAGACAAGCAGCAGCAATGGAGAGAAAACACCTCCATTTTCTGGAGTTGAATTCAGTGAAGAACAGCTTCAAGCACATTTAATGAGCACAAAGATGTATGAGAGGTACTCCCTGTCATTTATGGACCTCCAGATCATGGTGGGACGAGTGAAAGACAATTGGAAGCATGTCCAAGATATTGACGTGGGACCAACCCACGTGGTAGAGAAATTCAATGTTCATCTACAGTTAGAACGTCGATTGATTTATACTTCAGATCCCAAGTACCCAGGAGCCGTGCTCTCAGGCAACTTACCAGACTTAAAAATCCACATCAATGAAGATAAAATATCTGCTCTGAAGAATTGCTTTGCTCTCCTCACTACCCCAGAAATGAGGACTTCTGACACTCAGATTAAAGAGAAGATTTTTCCCCAAGAGGAACAGCGGGGAAGTTTGCAAGACTCGGTAATGAACTTAACCCAGAGCATTGTGATGTTGGAACAGCATGCCCGAGAGGTTCTGGTGGAGTCGCAGCTCCTCCTGGCAGAATTTAAAGTGAACTGTATGCAGCTTGGTGTTGAGAGCAATGGCCGGTACATTTCTGTGCTCAAGGTGTTTGGTACCAACGCTCACTTTGTGAAGAGGCCATATGATGCTGAAGTCTCCCTAACTGTTCATGGTTTACTCCTGGTGGATACCATGCAGACATACGGTGCTGATTTTGACCTTTTGATGGCTTCACATAAGAACTTGAGTTTTGATATTCCAACAGGAAGCCTCCGAGATAGCAGGGCCCAGTCTCCTGTCTCTGGACCTAACGTGGCCCACTTAACTGATGTAGCTATACTGAATGACCAGTCAGCTACTAGTGTTTCACTTGACAAAACTCTCACCAAAGAACAAGAGTCCCTCATTAAATTGGAATATCAATTTGTGAGTTCTGAGTGCCCATCGATGAATTTAGATAGCACTCTTCAGGTGATTTCATTACAGGTGAATAATTTAGATATTATTCTAAATCCAGAGACAATTGTGGAGCTGATTGGTTTTCTTCAAAAATCCTTTCCCAAGGAAAAAGATGATTTGAGTCCTCCACCTTTAATGACTGATTTTGAAAGAAGCTTTGTAGAACAAGGAACTTATCAATCCACATACGAACAAAACACTGAGGTTGCAGTGGAAATCCATAGACTTAACTTATTACTCCTTCGGACGGTTGGAATGGCAAATGGCGAGAAATATGGCAGAAAAATTGCAACTGCAAGTATAGGTGGCACAAAAGTGAACGTCTCAATGGGTAGCACGTTTGACATGAATGGTTCTCTTGGCTGTTTGCAGCTTATGGATTTGACACAAGATAATGTTAAAAACCAGTATGTTGTCAGCATTGGGAATTCCACAGGCTATGAAAATATCGTCAGTGATATTGGCTACTTTGAATCTGTATTTGTCAGAATGGAAGATGCAGCCCTCACTGAAGCTTTGAGTTTCACGTTTGTTGAAAAATCTAAACAGGAGTGTTTTCTCAACCTGAAGATGGCTTCCCTGCATTATAACCACTCTGCTAAATTTTTGAAGGAGTTGACGTTATCCATGGATGAACTGGAAGAAAATTTTCGAAGTATGTTGAAAAGTGCAGCCACCAAAGTCACCACAGTACTAGCTACCAAGACTGCTGAGTACAGCGAGATGGTGTCACTCTTTGAGACTCCAAGGAAGGGTCGAGAACCCTTTATTTTAGAGGAGAATGAAATATATGGGTTTGGCGTAGGTTCATCTCATGCAGACACTGTCAAGCTAATCTTGAACATAAACATTGAATCACCAGTTGTTTCTATCCCTCGGAAGCCTGGGAGTCCTGAGTTGTTGGTAGGACACTTGGGACAGATATTCATCCAGAATTTTGTAGCAGGAGATGATGAATCCAGAAGTGACCGTCTGCAGGTGGAAATCAAAGACATCAAGCTATATTCTTTGAATTGTACCCACTTGGCAGGCAGAGAAGGTGCTGGGTCTGAAGTAAGCCGGACATTTTGCCCACCTTCTGGGTCTGCCAGTGCCAATAGTCAGGAGGAAGCTCATTTTACCCGACATGATTTCTTTGAATCTTTGCATAGAGGACAAGGTGAGGAGCATAAATCTTTTGTTTCAAGATTCAAAACCCAACTAATGCAGTACTTTGCATAACAGTACTTTGCAGCAACAACAAAAACCTGTTCTTTTAGAATTATTCTTAGTTAATATTTAAGAAATCAAAATAGAATTTTAATAGAATTTTTCACCCTTTATGGTAGATTGGTATATATCCACTCTTCTATTTAACACCATATTTGGCAAAATAATATTTTTTCTAAGTGCTCCTCTTTAAAATTGGGTGCATGCTCATTTACAGAGATGCTTTAGTGGGTAAATTCTGTTAAGAGTATTGTTTAATTTGGTCAAATATATCTGATTTTCTTGTTCCTGAGCTGTAGATCTTTCGTAGTTAAATACTGTAGCTCAAGATGGCTGAAGGGTTTGATATAAATAGAATATGGAATTTAGTTTGTGGATATTATCTTCTACTTTTAGTATTCTTCCATCTTCTTCTATAATGGGTTGGTCCACGGTGCTTGTATATGTATTCTAGATCTGATCAGCTAAAACCAAACAGGTCACTCTATTAGTCTTGGCATCCACAGAAATCAGGTAAGCCCTAGAGAGTGGCTTTATTTATTGGTAAAGAAAATAATACCTTTGGAAACTTGTCCTTCTGTGGTTCTCAGATGTTAATTCAGTGATTCGTTTGTATACTTGCCAAAAGATTGCTTTCTTTGCTTGGGATAAAAGTTGTTTATTGGTTGGGCACGGCAGCTTACGCCTGTAATCCTAGCACTTTGGGAGGCCGAGGCAGGAGGATTGCTTGTGGCCAGGAGTTTGAGACCTGCCTGAGTAAGACTGGGACCCTGTCTCTACAAAAAACAGAAAAATTAGCTGGGTGTGGTGGCATGCACCTGTAGTCTGAGCTGCTTGGGAGGCTGAGGCAGGAGGATTGCTTCAGCCTAGGAGTTTGATGTTGCAGTGAACTATGATGATGCCACTGCACTCCAGCTGGGGTGACAGAGAGAGACCCTGTCTCCAAAAAAAAAAAAGTTTTTATCCTGGCTACTTGGGAGACTGAGGTGGGAGGATTGCTTGAGCCCAGGAGTTTGAGACCAGCCTGGACAAAATAGCAAGACCCCATCTCAAAAAAAAAAGTTGTTTACTTAGTAGCTTGTTTTGTCCTTGATTCTGATTTCGGCCTAATAAGAGGATACATCTGTATTTGAAAGCTAGGTAAGGATGAACAATTTGGTTTGGAAAATGCCAGCTTGGGAGGCTAAGAGAAGGTTAATGTAGTCTCTGGACTGGATTAATGTTCACCACATCGTGTTTTGGAGCCACCAAATGGAGCATGTTATGAAAATATTGTTTCTTTTTTTTTTGGTGTAAATTTATCTTCTACCTTTGTTTGCTGTGAGTTTTGGTCTCGAGATAGTCATCAAAGTTTGCTCTCAATCATAGACCCCAGGTGCCAGGCTAACCTGCCCTCTTGGTCTAAGAGTAACTCATGGGCTCTGCTTTATATTCTACACTTAATCAGCAATAACAAGTAAATATTAAGGTTTACAGTCTGTCATTTCCTCTCTCTTATGCCAGCTTTTCACATCCTGAACAACACCACCATTCAGTTTAAACTGGAGAAGATCCCTATAGAGAGAGAATCTGAATTGACTTTCTCCCTTAGTCCAGATGACCTGGGAACTTCTAGCATCATGAAGATAGAAGGAAAATTTGTCAATCCAGTTCAGGTAAACACCTAATCAATTTTCATGTCAGGGGAGTTGAAGGTCATATATTTATTTTATATTTATATTATATAGGTATATTATAATGTTATATATTTATATATAGTAAATGTTGGAAGAAAACTATATAAATTCAAAGAGATATCAATATACATATAACGATTGTTGATAACTTGGTCCAATAAACATGGAATCCTTTTATTGTGAGGAATCAGTCTTTTTAGCCTTCTTCATGTGGAGGAGAGGTGAGCTGTGTAGAGGAAGAAGGCAGCTCCTTGATTTCATTGCCGTTCCAGAAATGGGGAAATGATTGCTTAAAAAGTCAGAGTCTCCTTTCCCAGGAGGATATAATTCTTGTCACACTTTTGACATACTTGGCCCAGCCTATAAAACAATGTGATTATCTGAGCTGCTGACAGATCCTTTCAAGGGAGAATTAGTCTTGCCCTCTCTGAAATGAAATGGGCCAGGATAGGGATTTCGTGTGTGTGTGTGTGTGTGTGTGTATGTGTGTATACACCTTTTATCCTTTTTCCTTCACAAGTATCATTTTTTCTGATTTCACAGGGAGTAGAGCAAAGGGCATTACAGTATAAAACAATGACAGGAAGGATCTTAGGAGAGTGGATCGTAGTCTTGGGCAGTCATTGGTCACTGTTCTGTGTCTAGCGGCTGCTCTGGAGTAATGTAGAAGTGCTGTTTACAGAACATGTGTGCCTTTGACATCAGTGGTTCCTTGATGCGAGTCTCTGGGTGGGAGAACTTCCCCAGAGCTTTCCCTTTCCAGGCTGAGCTTTTGCCTCATTCGCAGGAGCTACCAGGATGAATTTTTTCCCTTAAATTTAGTACATGATGTGAATTATATCGGATTATGTTGACTTATTCTATGGTTACCACTGACTTACTGTTGTTTTATGAAAATCTTTAAAATGTTGTTTTAGATAATTATTTTAAAACAATTCTTTAAGATAATTATTTAAATTCTTTAATACTTGATATTTAATATTTAATAATTTAATTCTTCAAAAATTTTTATTTTGAAAAAGTTTAAACATATACAAAAGTGAAATAGTCTAATGCTGAGGTCCCCAACCCTCCCCCCGCACCCCCAGTCCATGGAAAAATTGTCTTCCATGAAACTCAGGAACTGGGATGGGAGGTGGTGGGAGGGTGGCGTACGTCTTGCATCACTGCCTGAGCTCCACCTCCTTCCCCCCTTCCGTGGAAAAATTGTCTTCCACGAAACCAGTCCCTGATGCCAGAAAGGCTGGGGACTGCTGGTCTAATGAGCCTTATGTAACCATTACTCAGATTCCACATTTACAAAGATTTTGATACGTTTGTTTCATCCATCTTTTTTTTTTTTTTTTGGTGAAATATTTTAAGGTAAATCCCAGATTTCATGCCATTTTCACCCCTATATATCTGGAATGTATCTCTACAAACTGTGCATCTTTTTACATAACTGTAGTGATATTATCATGCCTTACAAGATTAATGAGAATTCTTTGATATCATCTAAATTTTAATCCATTTTCAGATTTCAGAAACATTTTTGATCATCTCAAAAACGTCTTCGTTTTTGGTTTGTTTGAATCATGATGCAATCAAGGTCTGCACATTGCATTATAAAGGATGTAAAGGATACATCCTTTAGGTCTTTATTATTGCAGTTTCCTTCTCTTTTCCCCCCCATTATTTTGCCATTATTTTGTAGTGGAAAATCGTTCAGTTGCCCTGTAGAATGTTCTGCATTCTGGATTTGGCTGTTTGTGTGCCACTTAACTTGTTCCCCCATATTTCCTGTAAACTGTACAGGTTTAACTCTTCAGGTTTAACTGGATTCAGGGTCTTAGTTTAGTTTTTTTTTTTTTTAACTAGAATGCTTCAAAGGTAGTGCTGTGCACTCTGTTTTGCATTGTATCAAAAGGCATACAATGTCTGTTTTCTGTCTTGGTGATCTAAAATTGCTAACTGTATTTATGTGGTGAGAACCTTGATCTCTCCATTGTAAAATTCCCTGTCATTCACATAATGGTTTATTCCACTGATGAACTTTGATGGGATATATTATTTAATTAGGTGTTACAAGATGGTCACTTTCTGTCATCATTTCTGTATCTATTGGTTGGAATTCCTGTGTTTAAAAATTGCCCTTAATTAAATAAAAAACTTGTTTGAAAACATTTTTAATAAGAAATGGTAATTAAAAACAAAGTGAGGGAGAAAGGAAGCATAACTAATCATGGCTCGCCATCCTTATAATCTAGAAAGTACTAATAGCACTAAAGATAGGTTGTAACACTAATTGGTGATGATCAGCCAGTTTTATAGAACCATGAATCTTGTTTCTTAATCCTGTGGTGTGCCCACATTAGACTTTTGGCACTATTCTCTTCAATTTCTGCAATTATTTTTGTAGAGTTAGGAAGAATGACTTTGCCGATTCAGGCATACACTGCATAGCACTTACTGAACACTTACCGTATGTAGATTATTTTGTGAGGTATTAGGGGAGGGCCTTGTGAGTAGAAGTGGGACAGAAAGAGATAAGGACAGAAAAGAAATGAAAGAGATAGTCCTTGCTGTCAACTAATTTGCAACTTCGTGGGGAAACCCATAAATATATCAACTGGAAATTTATGGGCATTGCATCTAAGTGCAGTTAATAGTAGTGGTGGAGTAACTGAATTTTTCTTTTTGATTACAGGTGGTGTTAGCAAAGCATGTATATGAGCAGGTTTTACAAACGCTGGACAATCTCGTGTACAGTGAAGATCTGAATAAGTTTCCAGCCAGTGCTACCTCCTCTCCTTGCCCTAATTCTCCTCTGCCTTCCCTCAGTTCCTGTGGAGAACCTTCTGTTGAAAAGAAGGAAAATGGATTGTTCAGCCACTCCAGACTTTCCAATGCTTCTCAGAAGTCCTTGTCTGTGAAAGAAGTCAAATCCTTTACTCAGATTCAGGCCAACTTCTGTATATCAGAGCTTCAGGTCCAGCTAAGTGGAGATCTGACTTTGGGGGCCCAAGGTCTTGTGAGCTTAAAATTTCAGGATTTTGAGGTGGAATTCAGTAAAGACCATCCTCAGACTTTATCCATCCAGATTGCCCTGCATTCTCTGCTGATGGAAGACTTGTTGGAGAAAAATCCAGATTCCAAATATAAGAACCTGATGGTGTCTCGAGGAGCTCCTAAGCCGTCTAGTTTAGCACAGAAAGAGTATCTTTCTCAGTCTTGCCCTTCAGTGTCAAATGTGGAATATCCCGATATGCCTCGGTCTCTCCCTTCCCACATGGAAGAAGCTCCTAATGTCTTTCAGTTGTATCAAAGACCCACCTCTGCATCCCGGAAAAAGCAAAAGGAAGTCCAAGACAAGGACTATCCCTTGACCCCACCCCCTTCTCCAACAGCAGATGAGCCCAAGATACTTGTTGGAAAGAGTAAATTTGATGATTCCTTGGTCCACATCAATATATTCTTGGTGGATAAGAAACACCCAGAATTCTCTTCCAGTTATAGTCGAGTTAACCGGAGCATTGATGTTGATTTTAACTGCTTGGATGTACTGATCACACTGCAAACCTGGGTCGTGATACTAGATTTTTTTGGAATTGGCTCTACTGCAGACAACCATGCAATGAAGGCGCCACCTGAGGACATTCTACAAAACGTTAAGTCAGAATCAAATGCTTTGATAGAGTCTGAACTTCAAGATCCAGTTAATACCAAGCTGGATCTCAAGGTATCAGTTCCCTTCCACTCCCTTAAGTTCTAAAAATGAATATGGGTTTGTTTTTTTTTAAATGAGAGCAATTTTCATTTACTCTGGAAAATAGCTCTTGTTGGCAGGGGAGCTATATAGTCTTCTGGGTGTCTGTTACATAAAAGTAGATATTAATATTTTAGAAAAGGCTTTACTGTAAATCCCCTCTGGAGGCAGGGAAAATAATTGGTTTAACTGTCTTGTTTTTCCTTTGTGCTCTATAATTCAGTGGAATTACTTTGCTTCTCTGAGCCTCTGTTTCCTCATCTTCCATAATCTAATTAAGATAACTAAATAAGGTAATGTATGTAAGGCACCTAGCAAAGTGTTTAGTACATAGTAGTAACTTTAAAGTATGGATTTTATCGTTAACTCCCTATTTTCTCAGAACATTATTTGCTTTCATTGAGGGCAACTATATAGCTCTTAAGAATGAAGTCTCTCAGTCCTGTTCCATTGGTCTACATCTCTGTTCTTGTGCCAATACCATGCAGTTTTGGTTACTGTAGTATAGTTTGAAGTCTGGTGGATAGATGCCTCCCAATTTGTTCTTTTTGGTTAAGATTGCTTTGGCTAGACGGGGTCTTCTCTGGTTCCACACGAAGCATAGAATTATTTTTTCTAGATCAGCAAAAAATGATGTTGGTATTTTGATAGGGACTGCATTGATTCTGTAAATCACTTTGGGTAGCAAAGCCATTTTTACTATGTTGACTCTGCCTATCCAAGAGCATGGTAGAACAGAAAAATGTAATTATTATTTTGCTAGATTAATACCCATTTTACTAAAATATCAAGATTGCAAAAGATGGGCTCAAAAAAATTAAAGATATCAGAAGGGCAATATTTTCAAAAAAATTATAAAAATACTAAAATTTGCTTGATAAAGTTTATGAATATAATAAAATATGAATTTATTCCTATTAACCTAGTAAGATAGTAATATAATGTCATAAAGATCATTTTTTTGCATGTGCCTCAAGTTTTCAGACCAATCCTCAACATTGAAACCCTTGTACATATAAAATAAGGACATAGAGATATACACACATATGCAAATTTAGTTATAAATTTCTGCAAGTACATACAAAAACTAAGGGTATTATCTGGAGAGAAAGATTATATACTTAAATCATCTGAACAGAGAGTTTAATGTTTACTTTCACATTTTTCTGTTCATTTTGAATATTTCATAATGATCGTAGATTATTTTATAATAAATATATAGTTAATAAACCTCTACATACTTCAGTATTTATTTCTTAAAAAAACAGGCATTTTCTTATATACCACAATGCATTGTCAAATCTAACTAAAGTAACAAGAATTCCTTGGTATTATGTAACACTCAATAGTCCATAATCAGATTTCCCTGATTGTCTCAAAAATGCCCTTCTAATGGTTTAAGAAACTTCATGCCTTTCCTTTGGTCTCTGTAATTCAAGGGAATACCATCCTTTTCTGAGTCAGTTTCTTCATTCACAAAATGAGGAGAATTAAGTAAAATAATGTATGAATTTTTTGAATTAGGATCCAAATAAGCTTCATATGTTATATTTGCTGTTATGTCTCTTAAATCTCTTTTAATTAAAATAAATCGGCCCTCCACTCCTCTCCCCCAATACACAATTGACTTGTTAGAGAAACTGAATCAGTGCCCTTGTAGAGTGTCCGTATCCTAGGTTTATCTCTTGGCCTGTTTTACCGTTGGACTTCCTCTTTTATCTTCCAGTTTTAGAAATGGAAGTTATTGCTAGAGACTTGGTCAGATTCAGAAATGGTGCTGAGCACTTCCTCTTGCATTGAGGCAGAGGCATATGACGTCTGGTTGTCCTGCTTTAGAGATGCTGAGATTCATGCTAAGAGTGGGTTCAGGTGGTGATGGCCAGATTCCTCCAAAAAAAAAGCATTTTTAGACACAGTATATATGTTCTTTATTTATTTCTCCCCTTCACAGTGATCTTGTTGCCTTGAGATCCTTCTGTGGTCTATGTCAGAAATCACACTGCAAGGGAACTGGAGTGGCCCCAGGGTCATTGCTCCAACTATAATAATCTCCTTTTTTCCCCCCTCCTTCTTCTAGAAATGTTTTTCCTTCTTCCTTTCCTCCTATTATTTTCCTTTTTTCTTTGCCTGTCTGTTTTTTCTCTCATTTATTCAGCAAACATTTACTGAGCACCTGCCTTGTGGTAGGCACTGAAGATAAAGGGGTAAAGCATGGTCTCTGACGTTTGGAAGTAGTGAGTGTGAATCGAAGATTGAATCTGCTCTCAGTCTTTTCTTCTCTCTCCTTCTCTTCAATCAGTGCTTTGTCCCTAGTGATGGTGTTTAGAGCAAAAAAGTTATTGAGACCTGACTTAACAAATCCTAGACATATAAGACCTGTTAGTAGTTATAATTACAGTATATGGTATAGAATTTGTTACAACAAATACTATCTCCAAGACAGGATTTTGTTTTTTATTTATAGTTGTTCCTAGGAAAGAAAAATCTTTGATTGTGGTTGCTAGGCGAAGTCCCAGTTGGCCAACAGGGGGCTTCTATTAAATATTTGTTCAAAGGCATTAGACAGGATTCTAAATCATATTCATCATTTTGCTTTGAAATATTTCTTAATTTGAGCCTTTACTTAATGAATCTGTTTGAGGTATAGAATTGTGCAATATTAATGATGAATGCCAAAATGAGAAAGATCATTTTATAACGTAAAACAACTAACCGAGAATAGACAAGACAAACATAGAGAAGGTATCACAGAACCTGGAATTTAGACTGCCCAGTTGAGTTCTTTTCTTATCAGCTCTATCATCAGATCACGGTTTGTCTGTCTTAAGAAAGTGGAAGTGAAATTGGCATCATTAAAAGCTTTACCTTTGCATTTTTTGAGCCTTTCTGCTCTTCCTTGATTTTGTTCTGCTAGTTCACAGAAAGATACCTTCCCCGCCCCCGCTAATATTTGCCTTGCTTTATCTTCTCCGTTCCTAGGTTCATTCACTCTCTCTTGTGCTGAATAAGACCACCAGTGAGCTTGCTAAAGCAAATGTGTCCAAATTAGTAGCACACCTGGAAATGATTGGTAAGTGGGATGAAATCAAACTTGCCAAATCTGGTCAGCATTTGAACATCCTGATCACAAATCTAATTGTCCTCACATGCTAAGTAGGGTGTGGATTAGGGGCTTGTGGTTATTGGTCTGGCCATAATTTATGGTGGTGATTCCCAAATACTGGCTTATGGATCAGAACTGTTTGGATAGCTTGTTAAAAATGTAGGTATCTGGCACAGTCTCCTCCCTGCTCCCCTCTCCCATCTCCGTCTCAAGAATCTGATTTAGTAGGTTGGGGTGGGGCCCTGGAATCTATCTGTATTTTAAACAAACGCTCACTAGGGTACCTGTATAATTTGTTTGTCCAAATTGGGATATTTTTAAGAGTGAAAGAGGGCAATTTTAATAATTACACCTGGCCAGCCTGGGCAACACGGGGAGACCCCATCCTCTACAAAAAATTAAAAAATTAGCTGGGCATAATGGTAATCCCAGCTGTAATTGCAGGTACTTGGAAGACTGAGGCGGGAGGATCGCTTGAGCCCAGGAATTCCAGCCTGGGCAACAGAGCGAGACCCTGTCTCTATTTAAAAAAAAAAAAAAAAAATTAAATACCTGGAAACCAGGCATATAACAGGGCTGTTTCTGGGAAACCAGGGAATATGTTTATTCTATCTATAGTTATAAATGGGGGGAGCTACCAATAGAGGGCATGATTTTATGCAGGAGGATATTATAGCAAAACTGGCATTCTTTCTAATTTTAACTTTGTAAGTTAAAATTCTTAGAACACAAGTGATCAACTACATCAAGTTCTAAATAGTAGGGACTTATAAAGTGTATATTAAGACACTGTTCCTTCCTTAATTATTAATAAATAGTGAAGATTACAAAGCTCAAATGTTGATGCTGTAGTGAAAACAAGAATGTCTTTTGGGAAAGGAATGAACCGAAACTGAGGTTTCCTGCCTAGTATAAATTATTTTAGAAAAGTTTCCTAGAAGAGATTGGTCTTTTTTTTTTTTTTTGGCTCCCCCCAGAGTGTATCCTTGTTGTTGATGGTCTTTAAGATTGGTAGAAACTTGGGTATTTTTGTTTGAGGACATTAGGTATCAAAAATAAGTGTGTGTCTTTGATTCATTGGGAGCTGAACTAGCATGCCAAATATGTCCACCTTAGTAATTGTTTTGTGATGAAAATTATGATGATAAATTTTGTTTTATGGAAGCAACAGTTCAGAATATTCCTTTTCGGTATTCACACAATATTAAGAATGATTCATAATAGTTCACATTCTAGTCATACGTGTTTCAACATGCCTTCTTTCTTCCTGGCTTCCAGAGGCTTCACTCATGTTGTATCAGAGTAGTTTCAAATCTATGTCTCCAGTGTCTTTCTACCTCATTAATTTTGTTCTTTTAATTAAATTTCACTAAAACCGACTCAATGTTGCTTGAATACCTAATATATTCTGACACTTCCTATTTTATTTTTTTATCCTTAGTACAATTAATAGACCTTATGATGCTTTGCTAATTCTAAATAGTGCTCTCATCTCAGAAAGGATCATGTTTCTATCTGTATTTATAAATGTTTTATCCTTTAAATTGTGTATGCATTTACTTTAATTTTTTTTTTTTTTTGAGACAGTGTCTTGCTCTGTTGCCCAGCTGGAGTGCAGTGGCGTCGTCATAGCTCACTGCAACCTCAAACTCCTGGGCTCAAGCAATCCTTCTGCCTCAGCCTCCCGGGTAGCTGGGACTACAGGTGTGCGCCACCATGCCCAGCTAATTTTTCTATTTTTTGTAGAGACGGGGTTACACCCTTGCTTAGGCCAGTCTCGAATTCCTGACCTCAAGCAATCCTGCTGCCTTGGCCTCCCAGAGTGCTAGGAATATAGGTGTGAGCCACCGCGCCTGGCCTACTTTAATTTTTTTCCTTTGGTGGATGTTAATGTGTGATGTTGCTGTATTATTTCAACCCCCATTGGACTTATACATTGAGAATCTGAAGTATTGCATAAAATATTTTTCTGGGTATATTAGAATGTGAAAATTTGTTTTTGACATTTAGTTTGATTACAAAGTGAAAGCCCGAGGCGTGTATATATGTTTTTGTTCCAGATATATTTAAGGTGTTTGACAAAAAAAATATGTATTAATGTCTTCTAATTTTAACATCCCTAGAGGGAGACTTGGCCTTACAGGGAAGCATTGGGAGCCTGTCTCTAAGTGACCTCACGTCCCATGGAGAGTTCTACAGAGAACGGTTCACTACGAGTGGAGAAGAAGCACTCATCTTCCAGACGTTTAAGTAAAAATATCAGTCTTTTTGTCACTTGATATTTTTTTTATAATCACTTCCTGTTTCAAATTCTTGTTGGCTAAACAATGAAGAAAAGTTTTTAAAAAAAATTTACCTTCTTAGGTAAAATTGAAAAGATGTGTTGTAAGGAGTCCTTCCGGACATATTAAATTTCACTGAAATGGATGTGCATTGAGGTAGTAGGCTACTCAGGCTTCATAAATAGATTGGGGTATGATTGAAATAATTCTGATTATTAAAAGGCCTGGGCTCTCATGCTGGTGTTCTTTTAACTTGCTGTGTGACCTGAGGCAAGTCACTTAATCTCCATGCATCAGTTTTTCTATCTAAATATTAAGGGAACTGAAGTTAGATCATTTCTAAGCTTCCATCTAGCTCTAAAAGTTCTGGAATGACTCCAGCCTCTGAATGTTGTTGGTGATATGAATGTTCATTTACATTAGGCTTTTTTTGGTTTATAAACACGATCTGTATTGAATTATTTCTGTTTTAGGTTTTAGAAGGTATCTTTAGGCCTATCAGGTTATTAAAAAATGATTTTCTCAAAAACTAGAGAGTTTAAGATGGTGGTTTTCAACTTTTTTGAAAGGTGTTAGAAAATATAGATGTCCAGATCTGCCTCTAAATGTTCTGATTTAATTGGTGTAGGGTTTTTTAACATGCTAGTGTTAACCAAAGTTGAGAAAAACTGTTCTAAAAGATGTCTGAGGATCTTTTCTTTCATTTTTAGGGGGATTATATCATACTCTCCTGAGAAGTTAGATTGATTTGGTTATATTAAAATTACCACAGTGGCATGATTCTATAATAAATGAGATAATTGATGTAAAACTCTTAATTTTCTGGCTGGCACAAGATAGGTGCTCAGCGATATGAGTTGACTATGTTCTGTGTAATAATTTGTTATTATGGCACTATGCTCCATTAAATTAAAAAACAATTTGTAAAAGACTTCTAATTTATCTTTGAATGTAGATTCCAACACTCTTCTGCCTACATTTCACTGAAGTAAAAAGAAGACTTCTTTCTGCCTCCAGAAGATAGTTTTTCCCAGAAACATTGGTTCTGATGCCTAATTTTCTTTACTCATTATTTCATGGCCTTATTTTTATTGTTTTTCAAGTCCATATTGTCACAATCTTTGCCAGGAACAGAGTGAGCCTGAATATTCAACCTTTCCTTAAAGGCAGGGAAAAGAGGTCAGACCTGCAGGTGGCCTCTGAGTGAGCTCAGAGCCAGAGCTGCCCACCTGTTTATAGCCCTGACTATCACACCAATCTCTTGTTTAACATCCTCAACACATTGCAGAAGCATACAAAGGGAGTAATTAATTATTGGAGTTTGCTTTGTAAAGCCTAATTGTGGATTTCCATTTAATACTTAAAGCTGTTTTTAGGGAAGCCCCTAAATCAACCCAAGTTTTCTTCAAATACTAAGTTGTGTCTTGTTGCTGAGTCACATTTTCATCCTTATTCCTAGATATGGACAGCCTGACCCTCTGCTCCGGAGAGAACATGACATTCGAGTGAGCCTCCAGATGGCCTCTGTGCAGTATGTGCATACTCAGCGCTTTCAGGCGGAGGTGGTGGCTTTCATTCAGCATTTCACGCAGCTGCAAGATGTCTTAGGGCGCCAGCGAGCTGCCATTGAAGGGCAGACGGTAGGTAGCCTTGTTTTTCCAAGCTGCTTTTCCAGTTCGACTAATCAGTAGAACTTTTAAGCCTCTAGATATAAATCTGGAAACTCACTGAAAAAAAATTAAAGGTAATTTATGCTTACTAATACATCCTCCATGTAGCAGATTATCTATAGAAATCTTACTGTAATTAGCTTTATTCCTTATTTTTTGTATCATACTTGAAGTACATTTAAAATTTAGCTTTAACTCTCTGTAAAAATGAGAAAGGAAATTTACAGATAATACTTAAGACTTCTGGTCCCTTCTGAGACTTTAGTGGTGGGGATGCTTCACTTGGAAAGTGATTGAGTTTTTTCCAAATGCAGTAGATTAAAAGTTCTTAAACTTTTCAATTCATGGCACCCTTGATGTCTTGGTAGTTTTTTCATGGCACATCCTAGGCCAAAAGAAACACCTAATGATATTTCCATTTACAAAGTAGTTAAGTCTAAATAACTTGGTAAGTACATATATTCTAACAACTTAGTAGCTGTTTGAAAAAATAATAACATAAATTGAAAGGATAATGTTTTTGTTTCATTCTTAAATAACCACAGTTACTAGTAGGATGTATGTGCCTCTTGGGCACTGCATAATTCTCAAACTTGGAATCAAATTGGACACTATAACCCTCATTTTCTGTTCCACATTTATTTTCTCGTGGTATTTTTTTTTTTTTTTTTTTGGAGACAGAGTCTTGCTCTGTTGCCCCGGCTAGAGTGCAGTGGCATCATCATAGCTCACTGCAGCCTCAAGTTCTGAGCTCAAGTGATCCTTCTGCCTTAGCCTCTGGAGTAGCTGGGACTACAGGCACGCACCACCACACCCGGCTAATTTTGTCCATTTTTAGTAGAGACGGGGTCTCACTCTTGCTCAGGCTTGTCTTGAACTCCTGAGCTCAAGCAATCCTCCCTCCTCAGCCTCCCAGAGTGCTAGAATTACAGGTGTGAGCCACTGTGCTCTGCTTGGTACTTGCTTTTTATCACGGCAACTGCTGAAGACCAAGCTTTGCAAAGATACGAAAGGAATGTAGTGTGCTCTAATATTGAATGTGAGTTACCTTGAGCTAGTAGTTTGTGCAGTGTCCAGCAGATATTGTTTTTCCCTCAAAAATTTAAAATGTCCTGGCAACACTAGGACTACAGCATCCTGTGCTATCTTGGTGCAGTTTGGGAACCATAGAAAATAATTACAATGTAGTTATTTGTAAAAACTTGTTATTTTTCCTTTAAAAAAATTTATTAGGTAAAAGAATACAATGTAAGACATAGACACTATCTTTATAGAGGCAATATTTTAAAAAATTACACTTTAATTTATATTAAAATTTTTTGACTATGTTAAATATTGATTTGGTACAGTATCAAAGTAAAAAAGGGCATTTGGAGAAATCTCCTCAGTTACTTTTCCTCAACAATCCAGTTTCTCTCCCTGGAAGCAACCAATATTACCGGTTTTGTGTGTATCTTCTGGAGAATGTATTTTTTAAAAATATAAAAGCAGCAAAATCAAATTGTAGAAAATCTGGAAGAAAGGATCATACTGTTTTACCAGTCTTTCTGTACCACAGCTATGTTTTAATTTATTTCCATTGGTTTTTTTTTTTCTATATATTTTTCCATGGTTATAATCATGGAATATATAAATTTCTTTCTCTCTTTAAAAACTTTTAAAGAACATATAAAAGATTATCTGTAGCATATATGTAAGTTACAGAGTATAATAATAAAATGAACATCTGTGAATCCACCACCAAACTGAGAATCAAAACATTACTAAGGCTGCTTCGTGCCTATACCTGTGTTCCTTTCCTATCAATCCCCTGTCAACTCCTCAGGTAACCACTCTTGTGATTTGTGGGTCTACTAAGCCCCTTGAAAATGAAGAACAAAAGTTCCTAAACAGTATCTTTTGTTCTGTTTGTGATCTTTATAAAAATGGTATTAAACTGTATTTAATGTTCGACTTTTTTTCACTTAGTGTGTAAATGGGATTCATTCATATAGTTACATGTGATAGCATTTAATTTATTTTCACTGTTGCATTTCATTGTGTGTATAACACAGATGATTTATTCATTTTCCTGTTGAATATTTGGGTTGTTTACAATGTTTTGCCCTTGTGTACTATCTCTCTTGTGTACTATCTCTCTTGTGTGCTGTCTTTCCTGGTGCACATTTGTCAGAGTTTCTCTGAGCTACCTGAGAGTGGAATTACCGGGCCATAGGCTATGCACATATTTATCTTTACAAGATAATGCCAGATTTTTTTTCAAAAACAACTGTCTTGATTATATTTTCCCGTCAGCAATGTGTAAGAATTTCTTTTAATTCATATCCTTGCCAACACTTGTATTGTCAGACTTTTTATTTTGGGCCAATTATTGGGTATAAAATGGTATTACATTTATGGCCTACATATGCTTTTTAAAAATACTTTAAATTGAGGAATAGCATATAGTATATACAGTAAAGTGTGTAAAGCATGATAATGTTATGCATATACTTTTGGAATCCAGCTTTTTTTCTTAGCCCTTTTTAGAATCTTTTTCCATCTTTGCATTTTTCATAGCTATCGTGCACACTAACCATGTAATCTACGAAGTTAGTTTATTTAGCCATTTTCCATAAAATTTAACCATTTTATTTAACCATTTTTAGCTTTAAAAACAGGAAATTTATTCTTTGGCTCCTTGCTTGGAAAAAAAAGAAAAAAAAAAACCAGGAAATTTAAATTGCTTCCAGTTTTTCATTCTTGGTAGTAATGCTTCCGTGAATATCTTCACAGAAGTGAAGTTTTTTTTTCACTTTTTGATTATGTTTATGTTAATAAGATTGATTCCTATAAATGGTATTGTTTGATCAAAGCTATGAATATTTTTGTGACTGTCAATGCAACTCTGCTAAATGTCTGTTAGAATTGTTATGTACATTTAAAACAATTATTTTTACATATGTGGTTTAAACAGTAGTAAGTTTTATTGTGGTGAATCATTTGGGTTAGGAAATGAGACACTTATGCATTATTGAGTAAGTGTGTTTAACTTCTTGGGTTAAGGAGAATTTAAACATAAATCTAAGTTTTGCTTTATCAAATTATATAAGACAAGTAGGAGGTTAAAGGAATGTCTTTCTGTTTTGAACATTGTTAAATATGTGGGCTTTGAAGAAAAGCTGATCTTCTCAAGCATCTTGAATCCTGGCTGTTTGACTTACTTAGATTTGTAGAGAGAGCTAAAGACCTACTTTTATTTGCCAGTAAGATTAAGAGGCTATTTTGTTTGAAATTCAAATTCCTTTCTCCTAATATTGTATTGATGACAGGTGTATTTGACCTGTAGCTGGATTTTTTTCTTTTAAATTTTTCGCCAAGGGGTACAGGTACCATACCCCTGTAGGATTTTTATTCCTACATTTTCTTACGTCTGTAAATAATGATGCAATGGAACTTTAAACTCCTTTTTAATCTTGATGTTTGAAATTATAAGAATATCAATTGGGTCAGATTTGATTTGGCCAAATATAAATTATTTCCTTTATATTTTACCCCAGAATTATGATGTAGTTTTGTCTTCCACTTTACATGTATTTTGTTATATTTGTTAAACTTCTTTATTCACTAGGCAACTGATATTTATTGCAAAGTAATATTACAATGTAGAAATTTTGTGACAAAAATCTGGAGTCTAGGTTTTGCCACCATAAACTATGTGACCAGTGGCAAGTTATTTTTCTTAGTGTTCTTCTGTTGACTCAGTTATAGTGGGAATATGGGGATAGCAAAAATAAGTATGCTGTACACTTGGTAGTAATTATTTATATTAATGATGCTTTGGAGTTTTCAAAGTGCTTTCACATATTTTATCTTGTTTGATCCTTGCAACAATCTTTTTGCATAATAAATTTTGCATAATAATTTCTTCAGTTATTTATGAATGATGGATGTGTGGTACAATGTGCCAGGTGCCTGGAACATAGTAGAAAACAAGAAAGACAAGGTCATTACCCTCATGGAGTTTATATTTTAGTGGGAGGATATAAACTAGAAGAAAAAAAGATAATTAGTTATGATGATACCTAATGAGGTAGTGGTAGGCAGGTATGTTATTTTCATTTTATAGGTGAGGAAACACTTTTAACTCTGGTTGACTGATTCATTATTCAGTGTCTTTCCTATTAACATATAACTGAAGGCATGTTAAAAATGTAAGAGTTATGCAGGATGCCATTAATAGTTTAGTATTTTTGAATCTGTAAGTTATTAATAATATACTGAACTTTAAAAAATAGAGTTGTGTGTAAAGGAAAAAAAGACTGAAAGGATGTGGTGTTGATGTGATAATAATAATAGCTATTACATATTCATCTCCAAGTGCTTTAGGTGTGTTGTCTCATTTAATCCTTACAACAACTCTTTGAGGTAGCGCTTATTATTATTCCCATTTTACAGATAAGGAAACTGAGTCACAGAGACCTTAACAATTTAACAAAGATCACCAAGCTAATTAAGTGGCTAGAGGGGTGATTCAAACTCAGGTAGTTCAGGCATCAGAGTTCATACTGTTAACTCCTATGCTAAACTGCCAAAATGGTAACATTATTTATCTCTGGAGGTGAGATTATGGATGGTTTCAGTTTTCTTCTATTTGTATGTCTTTCTCCTCTAAATTTTCTACAATGAATATGAATTAATTTGTAATTCTCAAATTTACTTAAAAACAAAACAGACTAGCCATGAGTTGATAATATCAACAAATTATGTACAGTTAGAAAATGGAAACAGTATTTATTATTTTTTAAATTCTCTGACTTATGTACTTAACACCTCAAAGAAATATCTTTTTATATTGCAAAGTTGTATTTTTCTCTTTTTAAAAACCAATATAAATTTATATACAATTTTTATTTGTCAATTAAAAAACAAAAGAGTAATACATGTGTTTTTATAGGAGATAGAAAAATATGAATAAGCAAAAAGGTAGAAAATTTAAAGTATCTGTCTAGTTCTAACTTTTGTAATCTATATTTTTTTATTGATCGATATATGAGAAACATTTTCCAAGTCATTAAGTAATACTTTCAATGATTGTGTAATATTTCATTATACTAGCACATTGTACTAAAGCTGACAAGCTTTATTGTGGTCTAATTCACATACAATAAAATCAACCAATTTTAAGCATACAATTCAGTGAATTTTGACAATTGTGTGCAATCTTGTAAGCATAACCACAATCAAGGTTTAGAACATTTCTGTCATCTCAAAAAGTTTCCTCATGCCCCTGTGCAATTAGTCCCCTTGCCCTAATCCCTGCACCCTAGCAGCCATTGGTCTGCTTTTTATCACTATAGTTTTGTCTTTTTAAAAGAATTCTATATAAATGATATCATAACAGTAGGTAGTCATTTGTGTTTGGCTGCTTTCATGTAACAATGCTTTTGAGATTCATCTATGTTGTTATAAGAATCAGCAGTTTATTTTTATTGCTGTGTAGTATGCCATTGTTTGAATATAACACAATTTGTTTATTCACTTGCCCACTTGGTGGACATTTGGGTAGTTTCCAGTTTTTGACTGTTATAAATAAAACTGCTATGAATATTCACATTTAAGCGTTTGTGTAGATGTTATGCTTTCGTTTCTCTTGAATAAATCCCTAGGAGAGGAATTGGAGTCATATGGTAACTGTATGTTCAACATTGTAAGAAACTATCTTCAAAATTGTTTTAGCTATTCTGGGTTATTTGTTTTTTCATATGGACTTTAGAGTCAGTTTGTTAATTCCTATAACAGACTGTGCTACAGATTTGGTTGGGATTGTATTGGCTCTGTAGACCATTTTGTGGAGAATTGACATCTTAACAATATTGAGTCTTTGGACCCTTGAGTGTGGTATATCTCTCCATTTAAATAGGTCTGTGGCTGAGGGCGGTGGCGTACGCCTGTAATCCCAGCACTTCGGGAGGCTGAGGTGGGAGGATTTCTTGAGGCCAGGAGTTTGCGGTCAGCCTGGGCAACATATTGAGACCCTGTCTGTAAAAAAAATTAGCTGATTGTGGTGGTGCAGGCCTGTAGTCCCAGCTACTTGGGAGGCTTAGGTGGGAGGATCACTTGAGCCCAGGAGTTGGAGGTTGCGATGAGCTATGATGATGCCACTGTGCTCCAGCCTGGGCAACAGAGCAGGATCCTGTCTAAAAGAAAAAAAAAGAAAATAGGTCTTTAATTTCTCTCAGCAATGTTTTGTAGTTTTGGTTGTACCAATCTTATGCCTCTTTTGTTAAATTTGTCTATAGGTCTTTCAGATTTTTGGTGCTATTGTAAATGATACCAATTTTTCAAGAATTTCAACATCCAGTTGGTTGTTGAAAGTATAAGAAATATAATTGAATTTTGTATATTGATTTATTGACCTTGTATCTTGCAGTCTTGCTAAACTTACTTATTCTAGTAAGCTTTAGATTCTTTAGAATTTTCTGCATAGATGATTACATTGTCTGTGAATAAGAGAGTTTTACTTTTTCCTTTCCGACCTATGTTCCTTTTATTTTTTTTCTTGCCTTTTTACATGAACTAGGACTTCCAGTACAATATTGAATAGAAGTGGTAAGACTGGATATCCTTGCCTTGTTCCTGATTGTAAGAGAAAACATTCACTCATTCACCATTGAATATGTTAGCTGTAGGTAGTTGGCTTTTTAAAAATGATTATTGTTCTTAGGTTGCCTTGTCTTTTTCGTATCTATAAGTTCTGTAGTAATGTCCCCATCCCTTCCCAAAACTGGTGATTTTTATTTCTTTCCTTTTTTCTTGATTAATATAGCTAGGGGTTTATCAGTTTTATCAGTCTTTTCAAATAACCAATTTATTGAGGCCTATATTACTGCCCAGCCATTCTCTCAGCAAATATTCCATTTGTACTTGAAAAGAATTTATATTCTGCTGTTGTTGGGTACAGTGTTCTGTAAATGTTTAATTGAATTTTTCTCTATTGTTTATGTTTTCTATATCATTGATTTCTGCTCTTTATTATTTTCTTCTTTCTTACTTTAGGTTTAGTTTGCTTTTCTTTTTATAGATTCTTAAGGTAGAAACTTGAATTATTGATTTTTAAATTCTTTTTTTCTAAAGTAATGGTATACAGTTTTCTCTAAGCATTATTTTAAGTGTAGCCCAAGAATCTTAATATGCTTTCTTTATTATTTATGAAAATATTTATGAAAATATTATTCATGAAAATATTTTTGTTTCCCTTGTGATTTCTTCTTTGACCTATGGGTTATTTAGAAGTGTGTAGTTTAGTTTCCAAATATTTGGGGATTTTCCATTATCTTCTCGTTACTGATTTCTAATTTAACTCAATGGTGGTCATAGAGTATACTCTGTGTGATTTTAATTGCTTTATACGTTCATGAAACTTTTGGGAACCTGAGGCTATTTGATTATAAAATTTGGGAATTAACTGAGCCTCTGAGTCAATTTTCATTCCTCTTTCAGGTGAGAGATCAAGCCCAGCGCTGTTCACGGGTTCTCCTGGATATTGAGGCTGGTGCTCCTGTTCTCCTTATCCCAGAAAGTTCCAGATCAAACAACCTGATTGTAGCAAATTTGGGGAAGTTGAAAGTCAAGAATAAGTTTCTCTTTGCCGGTTTTCCTGGAACCTTTTCCCTGCAAGATAAGGTGAGCAATCCATATCCATCCCCTTTTCAGTTCAACTAGTATTTGGACATTAATTGAAAAATTCATCTGCTGCTGTGAGATGATCCATAACTGCTGTTATTTTTGTAGGATATGTGGCTTGAAGAATATTTTTTGACATCTTACTGACATTTCTTAACTTTATAAATTAGGGCAGCGTAAGTTATGACTCTTACTAACTGTAGGTAGTAACTGGTTTTAGCAAACAAACCAATGGAATCAATCTTCCATCTTTTTATGATGCTTTCCTGACATAAAAACATTCTTTCTATAATATCAGCTTTTTACACAATGTGACTTTTTTCAGAGGATGTTATTTGGCCCATGGTTTTCTTGAAGCCATTTCAAAATGTCTTAATAAAATTTTATACAGTATATTGCTTTACAGTTTTCAGTTACTTTGGCACTTACTTATTTCTTACAACAGTGTGTGGAGGTAATTAAGATGAGGATTGTTGTTATTTGCATTTTACATTTGGGAAAACTAGGACTCCTTGAGAATAAACAATAAAAATGGAAATACCTAGTAAATCATAGACTCCTAAAGCTGAGAGGACCTTGGAGATAGTTTAATTAGCCCCCTTCCACCCATTTTTGCGTTTGAGAGACTGAGTGATGTTTCTGGAACTAGAGATGAGGTCTTGTCGTTCTTGGCTTGTGTTTTCATCATTCCTTGCTGGTTTCCACAGCAGCTTTTCAGTCTATTTGCTTACTCAGTCCAAATTCATTCTAGCATGTCAGGAAAGCATTTACTGAAATTCTCAGCTAGTTATGCCTATATTTAGTCTAATAGCTAATAACATAGGGAAAGAGAGTGCTTTTGAGAAGATGTACGTAAGATTTAAGATGTTAAGACTGACAAAAATAGCAATAATTAGGTGCTATTTGTTGAATGCTATACATCAGCTTGTGCTAAGCTCTTTAAATATAAAAGGAAACTAGTTACCATATGACTGACGTCAAAAGTGTTGGGTTTTTTCTTCACACCAACCATTCTCCAACTCTCTAGATACCAACTGGGTGTCCTACAATTCAATTATGACACTGCCTATAGTTAGCACAGACCCCACAGATTAAGGGCTTAGTCCCACAGGACTGCCCCCCACTTCAGACACCAATCACAAGTCTTGTCTCCTGTACTTCTGACTGACTAGCTATAAATTAGGGTTTCTAACAACCCCTTCCTCAGGTTCAATAATTTGCTATATTGGCTTGTAGAACTCAGGGAAACACATTTACCAGTGTATTATAAAGGATATAATAAAGGATACAGATGAGTAGCCAGATGAAGGGGCACATAGGGTGAGGTCCAGTAGGGTCCTGAGTACAGGAGCTTCCGCTCCTATGGAATTGGGCTGTGCCTCTCACTAGCACATGGAAGTGTTCACCAACCTGATAGATCTCTGGATCCCATTCTTTAGGGTTTTTAATGGAGATCTCTTTTTTTTTTTTTTCCTTTGAGAAAGGTTCTCACTCTGTTGCCCACACTAGAGTGCAGTGGCATCATTATAACTCACTGCAACCTCAAAATCCTGGGCTCAAGCAATCCTCCTGCCTCAGCCTCCCAAGTAGGTGGGACCACAGGTACATGCCACTATGCCAAGCTAATTTTTTTTTTTTTTTTTTTTTTTAAGAGATACGGGTTCTCACTGTGTTGCTCAGGCTGGTCTCAAACTCCTGGCCTCAAGCAATCCTCCCACTCAGCCTCCCAAAGTGGTAGGATTACAGATGTGAGCCACTGTGCTCAGCCTCATGTAGGCATGATTCATTAAATCATTGGCCATTGGTGATTGGACTCAATCTCTAGCCTCTCTCCCCTCCCTGGAGGTCTAGAGAGTGAAGCTGAAAGTTCCAACTAACTTTTTTTTTTTTTTTCAATTGAAACAGTTCGATTTGATTTAATTCAGCTCAACTCAATCAAGCTGAATATAGCTCAATTCATTTCAAGTTCAACTCAACTAGATTTAGTTCCATTCAACTCAGTTCACTTTAGTTTAATTCCAGTAGCCTCAATTCAGCTCAGTTCTATTGTCTTTTATTGAGCACCTACTGCATGTTAGGCACAGCACTAGGCAGTGTGGGGAGGGGGGAAAGGAGCTAATAAGATGCAGCTGTAGCCTTCAAGGAACTGGGTGCAGCCAGCTCAGGGCTTGGCAGAAGCTGGATGCATAAAGAAAGGTGAGGCCACTGGCCTAAGGTAACTGATACAGTTCAGAGTGACAAGGGCTACAGAGGCAGGAGTTCCAACTTTCTAATCACATACTTGGTTTTTTTGGCAACCTCCATCCTGAAGCTATTTAGGGGCTTTCAGCCACCAGTCATCTCATTAACATACAAAAAGACAATCTGTCACACTGAAGATTCCAAAAAGCTGTTGTGTCAGGGACTAAGACCAAATACAGTCATCATCCCTTAACTACAGGAATACTTCTGAGAAATTAGTCTTTAGGCAATTTCATTGTTTGCCCAACGTCATAGAGTGCACTTACACAAACCTAGATGGTATAGCCTATGGCACACCTAGGCTCTATGGTACGGCCTATTGCTCCCAGGATACAAACCTGTAGCACGTTACTGTACTGAATACTGTAGGCAGTGGTAACACAAATGGCAAGTATTTGAGTATCTAAATGTATCTAACCATAGATAAGGCACAGTAAACATATGGTATTATAATCTTATGGGACCACTATAGTATATGTGAATTTCGTTGACTGAAATGGCATTATGCAGTGCATCACTATATTTGTTTGTGATATGTCTTTATTTTGAGGCCAGACTAAAAGTTTTAGGAAGAGATCAGTTATAGCCAGAATGGGCGATCAAATTCAATAATAATATGTTTGTTTCTCTACCCTTCCTAAAAAGGTAACGACTGATTTTCTGTATCAGATACATCTATATATGGGCTCATGAGCTAACTCTGAAGTTAGCCTTGGAAGAATTGCCAAAATATTTTAAGAAATTTTTACAGTAGAAGGGTTTCTGTTTTGTTAAGCCAAATAATAGCATGTAGTTTGTAGTATTTTAATGAAAAAATTTTCCTGTATTTGTTTTTGAGGATTTGATTTTAAGTGGCAATGCATACAAGGATCGTTTTTTCTTCAAGGTATAATGTGCTTTTTTGCCTCCTGGCTATTCTGAAAAACCTTATGGGATTCAGCAGTCAATTCACATTCATATGCTTAAAAAAGATTAAAAACTATATGGAATGTCCCTTGTCCTGGGAAACAGATCATGGCTGGAAAAGTGGCTGTCCCGTCACCCATCGTGCAATGTGTGTTTTGTGTGTAGCAGAGCAGCTTCCTCATTGCCATCTATTGAAAGTCAGCCCTCCACACAGGGGTTTGTAGTAAAAACAAACAAACAAAAGAAATAAAAAAACCCCCCACAAAACTAACCCTTTGAAATATCTTATTCTGGGAAAGCATGCTTGTTAATTTTTTCTTTTTTTTGGTGAATTGTTTCCCTCCTATGTAGAGAAGTCTTTCTTAAGGGCCATTAAAAAGACTTTCTTTTTTTTAAATCCCTGAGTAGTACTTTCTTGGTGATCGTATCCTTAAATCCTAGAAAAACTGTCTTGTTGCATACCTGTGGTTGTTCTGTAGAATTCCATAAGGGCTGCTTGGAGTGTGTCACTTGTTAAAGTATTTGTAATCAGATAAGTGTATCTGTGAAGTTCACCTTTCCATGTATGCAGTTAAACTTAATTGATCAAGGTCTACATGAGGTGAATAATTATCTTCTTCACCAAGCATCACTTTGCATTTACATTTGCCCTTTAATACATTTGCATGTGTGAGGTTTGTCTAATATGCATTCCAGTGGTTAAAGAACAGGAAATAATCCTGAAATCAAAGTTTCCAGAGGAGTTGTTTGTCCTTGAGTTCCATGATTCCTATGTGTTTGGAATTGTTTTACATAAATCCATGTCTTAATGAGTGCAAGTTTGAGTTTTTTGCATATGTTTTCCTTTCATTTTTTTCAACCATAGCTTGTATTTAAACCATAATTTCTAAGTCAGAATCTTTCAAAAGCTTTGGGTTAATCTCTTCAAGCCATTGATTTATTTAAACCAACTACAGAGAGGATGTAGAGATGAATCAAATGAAAGAGCAACAAACACTTTCCAGAGTTAAAATAAACTAAGCAAGAGGGAAGATTTTTAATGTTGAAATACTTAAATAATGGCATTTACCTAGTAATTTGCCTTGCCAAAAAAAAAAAATGCAGAAAGTAAAAACTGGTTTCTTTTACTGTTACTTGTAACTACTACTCAAGATAACTGTGAAAGGGAGCAGTAATTTTGTGTTTTTTTCCCAAGCTGAGAGGAGTAAACATCTAAGGCAGCACCAGAGGGAGAGCCATTCTTGCCTTCCTCCCAACCTGCGTGTGAGAATGGCTAGATGGGGGCAATCTGATGCAGGAGCCATACAGATATGTAGCTCTGAGGCTTTGGTGAAGAAACCATGGGAAGTTTAAAAGTCAATCATTGAATCATTCTAGTGAAATAGATTTTCCTCTGTTAGCAATTAACTGAAGGTACTAAGTACGTAAGAAAATTAGTATTTTCAATAGAATTACAGAATCTATTTTATTCTATATTAGCCCTTAATTTTGATGCCCTTGAGCAGAAACATAATAGGAATGGCTAACTTCCTGTGTTTTCCATTTTGTTTTCATTTCCACAGTTGCTTAGAGAGATGGGAAATGTAAACCAATGAGAGGAGACTTCTACTATGCAAAGTACAGACACATTACCACAGCCTAATTCCACTGGAGCCACATTGCTATTAGATACATTTTCTTAGAACAATAACCGCTCTCCCCCACCCCAGCAAAGCAACAACATATCATATAGCTGAGGGATTTGCTTTTGTTGGATTTGACCTAGATTAAACCACTTTGAAGCAGTTGGCATCTTCAAATTTGCTCTTGAGCCAAAAGATGGTATCTTCCTATAAAATTGCTGTAGTTTTCAACAGGTATTAAATTATATATAAAATCTCTTCAGATAATTATATGTGACAGTAAATGTCATGACTCTGTTAGCCTCTTGTTTATGGGATCTGGGAGGCTGAGGGAAGTGCAAATAATGTCTTTGAAGATCCTAGGGAATGGGATAGGACTTCTAGGATATTAAAGATATAGTCCCACCACTAACATCTCTGTTGCCTCGCCCCCCGATTCCTGCGTTCTGATTTTGTTTTGTTTCTTTCCAGGAATGTGTGCCTTCAGCTTCCCCAACGGGTACTCCCAAACACAGTATGAGGAAAATGACAAGCATGGAGGACTCCAGGGGGACCCATACCCAGGGGCAGTTCGTGATGCCCAGTACCTTCACCAAGCAGCGAGGGTCACAAGCCACACCATCTGTCGGCCGAGTTTCTAGTAGTCCAGGTAAAAGAGGAGAAAAGAGCTGCATAACGAAGGTGGGAAAATTCACATTGTGTACAAGCAGATGCCAGCAAAGAGACGGCATTACTTTAGTGATGATTGGATTTTGATTTTCCTTTAGAAGGCTTAAGAGTCTTAGGTGTAGATTTAGCATTGGGTGACTTGTAGAGTATGGTTAAATTAACAAGACACAGTGTAAATAGATTTTAGATCGTCTATTAGGACTTTTTTCTTGTAACTCAAGATAGTTGCCACCAGATGGTGATAGTATAATTAGAAAGAGTCCCGCATCCTTGCAGGCCACTCTCTAGACACTATTCCTGCAAGTCATTGTTTAATTCTAAAAAATAGAAAAGAACCCATTAACAAATATTAGTGTGAATTAAATAACAACATACTATAAGCAACAATTTTTAAGAGACATGAGCCATCCAGCTATTGGTATTCTTCTCTGCAAGAATTAGTCATTCCAATTGAGAGCCTGATTTTGGCTTTTCTGTTTTTAAGTGTGTTCCTTATGGGTGATGTACTGGATAAATGGGGCACTGCTCTGAGGCACTAGAGAGGAAGGCAGAATATGATTAGCTGCAAAGAGAGGTGCCAGACACTAGCTGAGGGAGGCTGCTGAATGTTTTTTGCTAGATAGATACAAGGAATGGTTAGCTGCCTGCAGTACCTTGTAGTCCTAGAGGTGACAGGAAAGTGGTTTATAGTTAAGTTGATGATTAAAGAAGATACTCTTAATCATCATCGTGATACTAGTTGTTGTGGAACACTACATGCCAGACATTGCGGTGCATTATTTACACTAATTATTTCATCTACATAACACCTCTTTCAGGTTTTATTTTTATCCCCATTTTACAAATGAAGAGACAAGGGCTTAGAGAGATTAAGTAACTTAACTTGCCAAGGTTACATAGATAGTAAATAGAAGAGTTGGACTACAAATTTTGTCAGTCTGACTACAGAACCTAATTTTTAACCTACATGATATTGCCTGTCAGTCTGTGTGCATAACGCATATAGAGCATGAAGGTGGATGCACCGGCGGGCCACTCAACAAATGTTATCTGTTGTTATTCATATTAGGATGACAACGATGGTTAGGAATAAGGCCAGTCTTACATGTAGTTGGATGACTTTAAGAAGTGATTTGGGATGGTTTATAGAAAGAAGTTCTCTTTTCTAACAGTGTTTCTTGTACTGATTTGCTATTTGTTTCTGAAATTCCCCTATTAGTGGTATATTGCCTTGGATTAAGACAGTAGTTTTCACATTATTTCCAGGTAGTGCTAGGATTCCATGACAGTACACTAGGGAATCTCTAAAGCCTATTTCATTCCCAATTCCTTGCCCCTTCTACCAGGTCAGCTCCACTGTTATCTATTTCATATATTTATCAATGTAATCAACCAATGAAGAACTAATTTATTCAGTGCCCACTTAATGCAAGGTGTTATGATATTTGTTCCCTAGTATCGTAACATGCTGTTAGACTTGGCTCCTGCTATGATGGTACTTGCAGACAAATGAGAAAGACAGTAAATGAGTACGTAAATATTGATGGATTTTAATGTTATCAAGGGAAAGACAAAAGAGCAGCGAGAGGACCGAGTTTAGATTGAGATGGGAGGGCCGTGCTACCGCTAAAGCTGTGCAGGCAACAAAGAGCTTGGCACTTTGGGGGAGACCAAGGCCAGTAAGCCTGAGGCTCAGTGAGCAAAGGCGAGAATGGCTTCAGATGAGCTTGGAAAAGTGGGCAGTGGGCACCTGCAGCTCCTTGTAGCGATTTGGGGAGTTTTACAGAAAGAATTTTGGATTAAACATAGCCATTAAAATATATAAAGGAAGGGATTGTTTGATCTATTTATTTTTTAAAGGATTACTCAGGTATTTTGTGGGGAGAATGGATTTATGGAATCATATAGGTATAATGGAGGAGAGTTTATTTTGGTGGTCTAGGCAAGAATGAAGGTAATTTGGGTTTGGTCAGTGGAAATGGAAGTGGTTACAGGTATTATTTGTTTGAAAAAAGAATTTTGCTGCTGGGAAAAGTTTGTAAACCTTTGGGCAGCATTGTCTCTAGGGGGGATTGCATGTGAAGTCAAATTTAGTTATAAACCCTCAGCTGGTATCTCATGAGAGGCATGAGACACTGAAGGACCGTGAAACGGTCTGTGTTTGGAGTGGTGGGCAGGTGGCAGGATGTGTGGAGCACATGGATGGAGCTCTGTGTGGGGAAGTTGTGGTGCCGTAGTGGAGACTTCTACACAGCCAGTTTTCTAAATAGTGGACAGCAGGGGGAAGCAGGCAGTTCTAAACATTTTCTAAAGGCAGGATGAACTTACTTAGAATTTTAGATTTCATCCAAGGCCAGCCCTTTTAGGGTCCCATTTTCTTCATTATCTCTCTTTCCTTGGGTCCTTGTAGAAGACCATGTTTGCCTGCTGGATTGCATTGTTGTAGATCTCCAGGACATGGACATCTTTGCTGCAGAGAGACATCCACGAGAATACTGTACGGTCTCAGAGGACAATAGTGGAGATCTGATCTTCCCCTCTTATTTTGTGCGACAAACAGGAGGAAGCCTCTTAACTGAGCCTTGTAGGCTGAAATTGCAGGTGGAAAGGAACTTGGACAAGTGAGTGTTTTACATTTGAATAACTATCTATTGTAAGTAGAATCTTAACTTGGAAATCAGTGCTATTAAGGTAAGTCTGGAAGAATATAGGTATTCACTTATTTCTTCATCTGTTTAGCAAATGTTTATTGCGTCCCTGTGGTGTGCTAGACATGAGGGCTACTATAACAAAAGAGAAGGCATCTGCCCTTGAAGGAGCTTATGTTTTGTTGCGGGATATAGGAAGGAAAGTAGATGATTGTAATTTAATGTTTCATTCAGTGATATAAAACTATGTTAATAAGATTGCAAGTGCCTTGGAAAGAAGAGGAAGGGACACAAATTTAGCCTGGATTTGGGTGGTGATGGGGGGTAGTGATTGCAGACAAAGTATCCTGGGAAGAGATGGACATTTGAATTATGTGTTCCAAGTATACTAGATTTTGGATCTGCTGTTGCTATTTACCCTGGAACTGCATTTAATCAGTATAAATGTTTAGGTGCAGGTTTGCCCATTTCCATGAAGCAATCTGAAAGTACTCCAAAAAGCCTGATGAATTGACCCCACTTTTACCCTTGTCGTTGGCCTCAAAACACAGGATGCTTATTTCCATAGTTCAGAGCATTGCTTCAGTTGTCATTAGTTCCATATCTGGCTGGGAACTTTCTTGAAAATGAACAGTCCCAGACCTACCTGGAACCAACAGAATCTGACTCTCAGGGCTGATGCTCAGGTATATATTTAGTAAAGTTTTTTCAGGGTACTTCTGCTTGCCTGGCCCATGTACATGGACTGGGAACTGCCAGTTACAGTGTATGATGTCTCTCAGTTTGGGGCACTGATTTTGGAGAAAGCAGCAACGTTTTGCATCTCAACTCCAGGGAAAGATGAGATGTGGCTGTATAGTAAAGGAAGAGATTTCCATTTGTAACAGTTTGAAAAGCAGCCTCATTACTTGTAATAGAGTATGATTTTAATCCCCCTTTGGCCACTCTCTTCACAGTTCTTGGGTTTGGGCAAGTCATTTAATGTCACTTTTTTAGTTTCTCTCTGGATTAATGATACAATTTAGCCGTTCTCACTGGGATGTTTGTGTTTCACTCTTGCTTGTTATTCAGCTGCTCCCTGGCTGGTGTTCAGTTATGGTTGGCATGGGCTATATTTGGTTTTACTGGCAAAGCAGTCTTGAGAGGAGCTTCATTATTTAGAAATCGAACACTTTGTTTTCTTTCGAAGCAGTGCTTTCCAAAAAAAAAAAAAGTGCTTTGCTACTCTGCTTATCTAAACTTTCCCCACTCGCATCAGTGTTTATGTGCAGGTAATGATACTCCGTTAGCCCAGATAGAAGGTGATACTGAACACAAGGTGTTCTGTCAGCTTCTTATACCACAGAAACAGGAACCCAAGATGGCACTTGGTAATCCTTCCCAGGTTTTTTTTTTTTTTTATTGCATCATTGGTTTTTAAAAACTCTATTGTATGTAAGCGTTTCTCTGTAGGCAAAGTACTTTCTGATATTCCTCTGCGACTTCAAATCCTAACCCTCTGCTTTATATGCTCAAAGCATAGTATCTGTAGACTCCATGATGCCCATTTCACCCATGGGAGGGTGGGAAAGTTTTTTAGTGTTGAGATGAGGTATACATTTGTTACCCCGTCGCCCATCTGCAACTTTACCTCTGCCCAACCCAGCTGAGATGAGTAACCTATCTAGTATTTATCCTAATGTCCCCCCTGGGCTCAACATGAAACACTGGTGGTGTCCTTTAGTTACTGCTTTTCTTTATTGCTTTCCCAACTGTAATGTTTAGACTGTTTCTGAGTCTCATGAGGTTTTCCTAATTAATAGATTAATTAGTTAGCTCATATTAGATTGGAGGATTTTCTCAATGTATATTTTGGGGAGAAAAGGGACTTCTTATAGTTGAAGCATGACAGTCATACTAATTTGCTTCATTTGGAGCTACATGAAATTTTTGTCATTGGAAATTAGATATTAACTGATTGCTAATATAGATGGGTATATTTTAGCCCTATATTTGGGTGTGATCTATGTCAATGTTAAGTTAGGACTTGTTTATGTAAATGACCTTTTTTCTGTTTCATAGAGAAATAAGTCATACTGTGCCAGACGTATCTATCCATGGCAATCTCTCCTCAGTGCACTGCTCCCTGGATCTGTATAAATACAAGCTGATCCGTGGCTTATTAGAGAACAACCTTGGAGAGCCCATAGAGGAATTTATGCGGCCTTATGATTTACAAGATCCAAGAATTCATGTGAGTGAGACCTTATGTTCTTCTATAACTTTCATAGTCTCAGCTGATGGTCCCCATGTATATATTCCTCAAATTTACCTGGAGAAAGAATGTGAAACAATAAGCAAATTAGATTTCTTGACATACTAACCCATTTTTTGGTTGGCATCATCAACTATGGACTAATCAGCATTTTCCTTTTGTAGACTGTTCTGAGTGGAGAAGTGTATACTTGCATGTGCTTCCTCATTGATATGGTAAATGTAAGTCTGGAGCTTAAAGATCCAAAAGGAAAAGAAGGTGCTGGGTCCCTAGCCAGGTATGACTTTAATTGTATTATTTTACTATTAGTAATAATAATCCTAATAATACACATATTTTGTGTTAGCATAGAGCAGAGGTTGCAGAGTGGTGGTCCACAGGCAGAATGTGGTCTTCAGAGTGCCTTTTGGTCTACACAGTGCTTTTTAAAAGTTTCAGTCTGTTTCTCCATCAGCCAATACAGGTTAGGTTATGTTCTAGTAACAGACAACCCCACATACCAGTGACTTAAAAGAGTGAAGATGTTTTCCTTCCTCATACTATGTGACCATTGTGGGTCTCAGGATGCTTTGCTCATTGGAGTCATTCAGGGTGACAGAGCAGCCAGTGTTTTAATGTGCTAGAGAGAAAAATAAGAGCTCTGGAATGGTCTTGAATGGCAATTAAATGCTCTGGCAAACCTTGTGGAGCTAGAATGTGGTCCCACACAGTGCGGCAAGTGGGGAAGTACTGTCTTACTGTGTGTCCAGATAGTAATGGGGAGGGAGATCCGGCACTATTTGGTTGCAGCACTGATGACTACCTCACTGGCCAACATTTAAAGTATTGGGAGATTTCACATAAAACGTTTGGATTTCAGCTTTGTTTGAAAAAGTGGAAGCTTTAGCAATTCTAGGTCCATGTTCTCACTTGGAATCACCTGGAAGCTGAGAAGCAACCACTCCCTTTAGATGGGGCATGTATTTACCTAGCGGTCTACTTATTTATATCACTTGCTTGGTCAGTGTAGTTGTATGAATTTGTGATTACTGGTGTAGAATGTTAAAGGGTGTATTGTATTTTCACACGTAATAACCTTTTCATTTTGATCTCTTATCAGCCCTGGGCAGATATACTCTTATTTTCCAGATAGACTTTCTGACTAGCATAAGGTCATATGCCTGGAAAATTGGTTTGGTATTTGAAAATAGGACTTCAAGCCTAGTAATTTCCCTGCTGAAGTACTGTCTTCTAGTATGTCTTTCCCTTGAAAGTCTGCCGTGGTCTGTACCTAATTCAGCTGATGAGAGCATGGTATAGTGAAACTGGAGTCCCAGATTGATGGTTTTGTGAGCCAGCAATTTTTTCTGATGACTGGCTATGCCCTTAGTTTTTCTCAATGTGGAATAATTCTGTGTGTATTATCACAATGGTGTGAGTAATTATGAATTGCTCATTGCAGCTTTCTCTTATTTATTAAATATTTATTTATTTTTTTGAGACAGGGTCTCACTCTGTCACCCAGGTTAGAGAGTAGTGGCATCATCATAGCTCACTGCAACCTCAAACTCCTGGGCTCAAGCAATCCTCCTGCCTCAGCTTCCCGAGTAGCTGGGGCTACAGGCGTGTACCACCACACCAGGCTAATTTTTCTGTTTTGTAGAGATAAGGTCTCAGTCTTGCTCAGGTTGGTCTTGAACTCCTGGCCTCAAACAATCATCCTGTCTCAGCCTCCCAGAGTGCTAGGATTACAGGCATGAGCCACTGCGCCTGGCCCTTTCTCTTATTTTTTAAAAAAAGGTGGTTCCAAAGGCATTTCCTGTTGGTAGATCAGTTGAATTATTTATCTGTATGAAGAATGTTACTTGTTCTGGTTGTTCCCGGTATACTATAATAGTCTTAACATAAAACTTCAGACAGACTGGAGAGAGAAACCTCCAGGGAAGCTAGAAGTTGACAGATGAAGGTCTAAAGGGACCCTTGACATCCGTTGGGGATTGTTACAAATATACAGCCTTCTTAGACTTCTGATGGAAAATGGGAATGATAATGAATCAAGAATATCATAAATATGTGGTATTGTTATTTCTCACGAAGTTCCTATGAACAAGATCATCTTCTTGGAAATGGAAAAGTAAGATATAAGGCACAATGACACTAAATCCATTTTGAGGGATCTATTAACAAAATCAGCGAAAGAGCTCAGAATGAAAGTTGTTCTTCTTTGTAGGACTTAGATATATTTATGATTTGTTCTTGTTATCTTGAACTTAGATACTTTTGTAAAATGGAAGAATTATGTTTCACATTTTGTCTGTTTTCTTTTCTCCCTTTTAGATTTGACTTCAAGAAATGTAAACTGCTCTATGAGAGTTTTTCCAACCAAACCAAATCCATTAACTTGGTTTCCCATTCCATGATGGCTTTTGACACTCGCTATGCTGGGCAGAAGACCAGCCCTGGCATGACAAATGTATTCAACTGTATCTTTCAGCCCTCCAAGAACAGCAGCACTACCCACGGATCCATTCAGATTGAACTACATTTCAGGTAGTAGATCCAGACACTGACTCTACCTTTCTTATGGAAACATTCCCTTTTATGCCAGTGAGCCAAGTTCATGTTGGCTTTAGAACATCAAAGGACCAAGGAATCACTAAAAAGAGAAACAGATAATGGCTTATTAGGGCAGTGTACTGTATATTGACATGTTATTCCTATAACCTTGCAGTTTCATTTATTGGCCCAAAGATGTCTCTGTTGCCTTAAAAAAAAAGTACTTCAGCATTGAGTTGAACCAGGTCCTTAAAATCAACTTCCCTGTAAACTGAAGACTGTTTTAATTTGTAAAGCGACTTGCGGAAGGAAGAAATTATGCTGGCTTAAGGAAAATAGAAAAGACTTTTGGTCTATACAAATAATGGAAGAGAAGGTGGTTTTGACTTGAATTACCTATTTATTCAAGTCTTGATGACATCATGTATAGAGTTTTTACCTTTTTGAATTAGATTATGTTTTTCTTATATTTTGGGAGGCAGTGTTGTATGTGTAAAGAGCATATGTTTTGGAATCAGACAGATCTGAGCTCAAAACTTTGGTCTGCTACTTTTTAGCTATGTGTCCTGGGACAAGTTGTTAGCCTTTTTGAGCCTCAACTTCCTCTTCTATAAAATAGAAAAAAAATAACTATACATACCTCATAAGGTAGAGGTAATAATTAAAATTCTGGCATATTGCTTGATACAGATGGTAGCTGTTATTATTATTACTGATGTACTTTGTGTTATTTTATGATATACTACTGTGAGATTTTGTGACTGAGCCTAGACCTGAACACTGAAAAATTAGGTCTGATCTAAAGAAATCTTTCAATGAAAATCCAAAAGGAGACTTTTGGAACCAAGATCAATTTCATTCTATTAATGCTTAATGTCATTAGATATGTTGTAAGTATAAACCACTAAGTAAAAAGGCTGGGAAAAACTTTGTAGTTAAGCAAAAAAAGAAAAAAATCATTAAGATTATTCTTATGTTTGTATGTTTATATATGTCTGACATTTCAATGTGCTGTTCAGAATTCCTTAGGGTTTAGGGGTTTTTTTTAAAATAGAGAGAGGTCGTGGTCTCTCCATTTGAGTGGACATTTAAACTTTTGTATGAACTTTTAAAAAGTTCAGTAGTAGGAATCCTCGTTGCCTCTTATTGGGCCCTGCCATGTGGTAGGCACTTTATCTGCAGTCAGTTTAATCCTCACAAGTCTGCAAAGTGGGTGACTTTTCCCTCATTTTACAGATGCAGAGATAGAAACCTGGAGAAGGGTTAAGTAACTCCTTTTTTTTTTTTCCAGCTGGGTTTACTGAATAATTGAGTAACTCTTTTTAAGGTCACACAGCTAGTAGGTCAGGTAGTCAGTGCTCAAACCTGGGTTTCTGACTTCAAAGCCTATGTCCCTTCTAATAGTCTTCAGGCCTACCAGGTTTTTCATTATTGGTCTGATTGCATTGAGATAATACGATGGTTGTGTTTTTCATTTCCTTTGTTTGAAGATGTTTATTTGGACAAGAGGCTTGCGGGTGTTTGTTCCATCGGCAGAAACAATTTCTTTTTGAGTTTGCTTTGTTATTATTGATCTGGCTTCCTAAACTATCAGCCAGTTGTCTCACCTATCATATTTTTAATATACAAGGAGCCTCAAAATAGTATTTTATTTATATATTAAAGGTATATAGTTTCTTGGAGTCAAATAATAAAGTCTTACCTTGGCTCTTGCTAACAGAAATATCATTGTTAGTGAGAGGAGTAAAATGTTCTCTTGATTGGAAATTTTGAACGCCTTCCGTGTCTCAAGAAGAATTACTCTTCTGTTGGGATTTTGCATGTCAAATATAAATCACTTCACAGTGTTTAAAGGCTTGAAATATTTTCCAGAAAAGGGATTCAACACACTGTGACTTTCCAGTTAGTGCATAGCTCTGACAATCTATGTTCAAACTGGGGTGGAAAAATTTTACTGAGGGCAACATTTTTTCTCTATTACAAAAGGGTAGAGTGTTTCTGTGAAAAACGCTGTCACTGTAAGAAGGAGACATGCATCATGATGCCCTTTTACTAGAGGCAATGAGCCAGGTTTAGGAGAAACTAGAGCCTAGAGAAAACAGCCTTAGAAATATCTTCAAATCAGCTTTTCCCAAATAAGAGCACCATTTAGGGCAGGGAGCCAGGTACGTGTGTAGTGGCTAGAGCCCCAGAGTCTCTCTTTTGGCCTTCAAAACCCAGTTCAACCCAGAAAACCCTATGTAAGTATGTCCCTAGCCCATGTTTCTTTTGTCCTATCCATCTGGGCAGGGTAGGGGTAACGTCCTACCCATTAGTAATCCTGGCCTACTAATATACTAGTAGGGCCTGGATAAAGCCCCTGAATATACCATGGTTTGAGGCCCGGCCTGAGGGTCCTCCTCAGGTTTTCACTTCAAATATAGAACTTGAAGTAATGGGGGGTATGAAACAAGTGCTGCCCTCCCCCCTCATCTCTACCTTTAGGTTGCTTAGGGGATATACCCATGGTAAATGTCATCTTATTTGTTCTCCTTCTCAGGCTAAAAGATCTGGGCTCTCAGATCAACTTCAGCTAGAGAAACTAGTACTCGTATGTAAACTTTGTGCTTATAAAGAAGTGATCCTAGATGCCAAAGAAAGAGTACCTCATTGATCTTCTTGAAATAGCCTATAGGGAAGGAAAATGACATTTATCAAATACCTGTTTTGTGCCTGGTGCTTTATTTCTTACAATATTAATATTCCTCATTTTATAAGTGAGGAAACAGGCTGAGAGAAGGTAGCTGACTTACACAAGACAACATAACTTGTAAGAGACAGTATTTAAGTCTGGGTCTTTGACTTCAAAGCCTGTGCTCTTTCTATGCCAGAGTTTCTCAGCCTTAGCACTTACTGACATATTGGGTCAGATAATTCCTTGCTGTCTTGTGCGTTGTGGGATGGTTAGCAGCATCTCTGGCCTCTACTTGCTAGATGCCAGTAACGACCCCCAACCCCAGTTGCTATTGCAATCAAAATGTCAATCAAAAATGTCTCCAGACATTGCCAAATGTCTTCTGGGGAACAAAATCATCACAACTGAGAACCACTGGGCTACACTATTCTTTCTTATAGCATATTCCTTCTTGTTTAAAAATATGACTAACTTATTCACTGAATGTGTTATTAAACCAGTGTTCAGAGTTTATTGATACTTGAAACTGACAGTTTAGAAAATATTGGAATACCACCTGCCAAAACCAAGTAATACATTTGCAGGTTATTGAAATACCATGTTTGTGTTTTCCTATTTTATTTTTTCTGTCTTCTTTCTTGTAGATCTACCAAGGATTCCTCCTGTTTCACAGTAGTTCTCAACAATCTCCGTGTGTTTCTCATATTTGACTGGCTACTTTTAGTTCATGATTTTCTCCACACTCCCAGCGATATTAAGAAACAAAATAATGCTACTCCTTCTCACCACCGTAACTCCAGCAGTGAATCTGCTATAGTTCCCAAAACCGTGAAGAGTGGAGTAGTTACCAAGAGGTCTTCCCTTCCTGTGTCCAATGAAAGGCACCTGGAGGTCAAGGTCAATGTAACAGGTGATTCTACATAGATGTGATTCACTGGTGCTTAGTCTGGATGTTAGGCTCTGTATCTGTCTTACAGGATGATTTCTCTGTTGCATCATTTTTTGATATGAGCACTTATAAATTTGCATCTTTTACAAACCAACAAGTGTCAAAGTTCTTGACCTCCATTTTCAGTGTGAGCTGTCTGGCCCACTTCAGTGGCTGTGGGGTCTCTTGTCCTTCTCCTCTGCCTACCTACTGCATGTGCCTGGCCTGAGCACCCACCTGGGCAGTGGTCTTTTTACCCAATGTGAAATCTGACTTCAGTTTTCTGTTTGATCTTTAGGGCCTCAACAGATGTGCTTTACTGAGTTTAGGCAAATTTAGTATGTGAAAAATCTCAGTTTTGAAGATAAATTTAAAAAATAAATAAAAAATAATAAAAGAAGATAAATGAGTGAGAGGATTGTTATTTTCTTTACAAAAAGAATATTTTCCTATACAGATGGATTTACTATTGTTTTTGTTGACTAGTAAACTCTTCTAGCACATCGGTGTATGTATTTGTGTGTTTTTGCTGTTTGTGATACCCCTACCTACTTTTTGATGATTTTGATGAAGCTGGCTAACACAATGCATTTTAAATGGGTACAAGAGCTTCATCTATACCTGGTTTTTGATGAAAACACAGTGTAAAGCAGAGTGAATTTGCCATGTACAAATGAATAGAAAACTGTCTGCACCTACTGATTTCAAAAATCTCGACATTAAATTGGTCTACTGTCTTTGTAAACAACTTTGTAAATAGCTACATAGATGCCAGATAGTGCCTTATGATGCCTGACCAACATTAGTACCTGAATCTACTTCCTGCGATTTTCAATCAGGCCATCACTTGGAGACAGGATGATTTGCTGAGCTTCTGAATCTGTTAGGCCTCGCAGGAGAACTGGGATGCAGTTTTTTCTCTCTAGCTTAAAAATACATACTAAGAAGAGAAACCACATCCCAGTCTTTTCTGCCAGTGCAGTGCTCTGTTGGCTCAGCTGTACCTGGCCAGACACAGAGAATTTATTCAGAATGACAGTGAAGCAGAATGTTGACAGACATCTTGGAGAATAAATCTTACTGGTTAATGTGCTTGCCTGGTGGAAATGGGCTATTTTGTTTGCCACAACCTGGTGTTTTCCAGATTCCTAGCTTTGGCTTGATTGACGATGCTGTCCTTTTCAGGCACCGAGTTTGTGGTCGTTGAAGATGTGTCCTGCTTCGATACCAATGCCATTATCCTAAAAGGCACCACAGTGCTTACCTATAAGCCCCGATTTGTTGATCGGCCCTTTTCAGGAAGTTTGTTTGGCATCGAGGTAAGAAGTCTATGTGTCAATCACAGCACTACATATTGGCTCAAGAGAAAAACATCTGGAAGAGAATTTTACCTCCTAAATTTTATTAGTGGAAATAATTCATGGCATTGGAGGACCCTTGCCCTCTTTTCCTCTTCCTTTTCTTCTCATATCTACTAGGCTATTCTAATATGTGAAGTCAGTGCTGTAATGTTAGGCTTAAATATGCACAGGGAATTTACCTCTTTCTCTTATACCCTCCCTTCCTCACGAAGTACAAGGAGACTCTTCTAGTCCCCATTACCCTGTCAGGCACTTTGTTGCATCCTCTAGTTCTGCAGGTCTAGTTCTTGGCAAATTTGTGAAGGTGAGGCCAGGGTCCTCATTTTCCCTGCATTAGCACAGTTCTGTGAAGAACTAGGGCTTTGGAGTAATGGAAACCCGTTTATAAAAAGTGTTAAGGATTTTTTGTATTATCCTTTCAGGAATAGCTGATCTTTAAAAGGGCAGCTCTAGAGAGTCACGCCTAACCTAAAGGAGCACATCTCTAGTAATGGTGCTTTAGGCTCTGATGTAATCTCATGAAGGAGATAATTTGCGCTGGTGTGGCCTTTGTAGCTTAAAAATTTCATGATGTTCGTAATTCACTGATGTTAGCTGATATTTCTCTTCTTATGATGTTAGAATATTTGGTCAGAGTTCCTTTCACTTTACAATTGAACTTTTCATTCCCTTTTCTTTCCGGTGGTATTGTTAGGAGGTTGAATGAATAAAACTTATTTTCACTGTCAGCCATATATGGTACTTTTTGAGGGGGGATCAAATATAGCTGAATAAAACCTGTAGGGATTTCACTTCTTGACCACTTATTTCTCTCATGTAAAGAAACCTCAGTTTGAGAGGAAGGATTTGTGTGCTGGTGTGATGTGAGTTGATTATGAAATGGCAATTCATCTACTTTCTAAGCTACCACAATACCAGCTTTGAATGGAAAATCTTGGTGATTGACTAATGAACTGTCAGGTACAATTGGGTTTTGTATAGCAGAATCCCCTGAAGGAAAAAGGAAAATGAAACTTTTCTGCTCCAAAGTCTTAGAAAAACTACATGGCAAAATATTTGAGATTGCTAGAAACTCTTTTCATTCTTATTCTTTAGGCAGCACAATTGGATCTGAAATTTAAGACCTGCTTGATACAGCATTGGGGGAGAATTTATAAAGTATATAAAGTTAATTTGGAATATGGCAAAGGACCTTGGTGTCATATGTTTTTCAGTAGCACTAGGAAATGCCCCCAAAAGGTGGGGGGCACCAGGGGGATCAAATTGAATGCTCGTTTCTTTCCTCTGTACTCTTCTTGAGCAAACAAAATAATTTGGTCCTAAAGTGGGAGTCCTCCCTCCCTCTGTCCCTCCCTCCTTCTCTCCTTCCTTCCTTCTTTCCTTCCTTTCTTCTCTTTCCCCACAAATATGTTTATTTTTTAGCGTTTTATTATAGAACATTTCAATCATACACAAAGTAAACAGAGTAATGTAATGAACTCCATATTCTCTGAGCTTCAGTAATTAATGTATTTATTTCTAATTATGAAATTATGAGAGGAGGGAAAATAACCTATCCTGCCATATGTAATTTCTATTGACATTTTGATGTGTTTTTTTTCCTTAAAAGAAAGTCATGGCATAGTATTATATTGGGCTGTGTTTTTGCATGGTCTGTGTTGTAACTATTTTCCTACATTCTATATGATCTTTTTAGCTGTCACTTTTAAATGGGTACAAATATTTCATTGAGTAGATGTGATATAACCTTGGTTGCTCTTAATTTTTTTAAAGTATTAAATAATGGTTCAGTGAAATTTTCTGTATTTTGCATTATTTCCTTAGGCTAGTTCCTATAGAGAAGTAGGATTATTGGCTCAAAGGGTGTGAGATTTTTAAGCCTTTTAGGGAGTGTCGCTGAACTGCCTTTTCCTGTGGGTGAACAACTGCGCATGCTCTTGGCAGTGGGTGAGAATATCAGCCTCGTTCCTCACAATATTTATTTCAGCATTTGTTATGGGTCTTGTGATAATACAGGACTGATTCTTTTGAGATAGTTTCTTTTTGTGCTGATGGTTAGACCCTTCTTAAATCAAACATTAATTCTCGCCATATTGCATTTCATTCTTTAGGTGTTTTCATGTCGACTAGGGAATGAGCATGACACAGCTCTTTCGATTGTTGATCCCGTACAAATTCAAGTGGAGTTGGTGGGAAATTCTTCATATCAGAATAGTTCAGGATTGATGGATGCATTCAATAGTGAAGATTTTCCACCTGTTTTAGAGGTAATGATGCAAAATCTATATAATACATTGACATGCTCAAATGCTTTCTTGTGTAGGCAGTCTTATTTCCTCTGAGCCCAACAACATTTTAGTTACTTCAGCAAATACAAAATAAATATGGCATTGTCTCTGTCCTAGAAGATCCTGCAGTCTCAGGGAGGATAAAAGACCTTTTACTTGGCCTGGTATAATCTTGAAGTTCTATAGAATTTAACTGAAACTCAGAACTCCATATAGATAGGAATATTAATTGTGAGTGAGGCTCAACGTAAGGCAAGTCTGGAAGGAAGGGTAGGATGCATATAGGCAGAGAGGAGGTGGGAGAGCATTTCACATGAAGCCAAGGCAGGCAGAAACAGGTACGTCTGACTAGAGCAAAGGTGCGTAGGGGAGTAAGGACGATTGAGGGTAAAGCAAGGGGAGAAGGGCTTGAGAACTGGGTGCTTGGTTTCCTTGGTAGAAGGGGAAAAATCAATCCATTTGAACCATAAGGGATTGAAAGAGAGAGAGACAAGCCATTCTGACTTTTGGTCTTAGTGGCACCTCACAGAAAAAAAAGTTAATAAATAAAGTACTGTCAAACAGTTATCTGGATTCACCGTTTCTGCAGTGGTCTGGTGTTGGTGTCTGTGCTGCCTTTACCAATGGTAGCTATATTGCTAATCTCTAAGGAAGACTGGACTTCAGGAAATACTAGTGTCAAACTTGACTCATTTAAAGTTAAGTTTTAATAAGGAAGAGGTAAATTTTGTTGGTTTTTCAGTTTGTTTCAGAGATTTAAAAATTAAATAGATCCATGCAAAATGGATTAACAAAATATTGCTAATAGGTGGTCCTTTCTCCCTCAGAGCCATTCTCTGATCCTGTGCTTTAATGATTAATATATGTGTATGAACTCATCCTGCTGAAATACTAATTGCTCTAGTAATTATTCTAGCTTAGTATTTTCTATTTGGTGCAGTTTTGTGACCATTTACTCTCATAGCTGAGACATCTTACCTTATAGTTATTAGTGCTTTATTTCAAGACCTTTGCAATCTTTCAAATGAGAAAATTGCTGTAGTAGCTGTTGAACTATTAGAACTTGAAATAGGAATTACATCTGTAAGAGATGTGGATGCAAAATCAAATGCAACTTTAAACAATTGCTTTTACATTTTGTTAGATTCAGTTACAAGCCCTGGATATCAGACTCTCCTATAATGATGTTCAGCTGTTTCTTGCTATCGCAAAATCCATCCCAGAACAAGCTAATGCCGCAGTGCCGGACTCGGTGGCCTTGGAGGCCAACTCTGTTAGCAGTTACCTTCCAGGTGCATCTCGAGTTGGAGAGGAAATCAGAGAAGGGACAAGACACACCTTAGATCCTGTCTTGGGTAGGTGTTTAACTATAAAACCTACTCAGTCTTCCTAATAACCCTCTTTCTTTTTAACTCTTAAAATTTTCTTTTGCACAATTAAATTGTTCAGAGTCTAATTGTATGTCATTAAATATAATTGTAAGTCATATGTATGACTCTCATTTTTTTAAGTTTAAAACAAACAAAACATCCCAAACCAACTGCTCTAGCTTATACTATTTTTCCTCTTACATTTTATTCCTGAGTTATATGGATAATGCTAAAGTTTACTTTTAAACTTTGAGAATTCTCCTCCAAAGTTATGTGGATAACACTAAGTTTTAGTTCTAAGCTTTTTAAAAACACAGTCAATATAAGGAAAAGAGGCCAGGTGCAGTGGCTCATTCTTGTAATCCTAGCACTTTGGGAGGCTGAGATGGGATGATTGCTTGAGGCCAGAAGTTCAAGACCAGCCTGGGCAGCATAGCTAGACTCTGTCTCTACAAAAAATAATAATAAAAAATAGCTGGGTGTGGTGGCTTGTGCCTATAATTCCAGCTACTCAGGAGGCTGAGGCAGGAGGATTGCTTGAGCCCAGGAATTTGAGGCTGTAGTGAGCTACGATGACACCACTGCACTCCAGCCTGGGTGACAGAGCAAGACCCTGTCTCTCTCTCTCCAAAATTTTCAGGGTACACTTGATAGAAGTCTCCAATAAGGAGCCCATTTTTATCTAGAGAAATGAAATGTTCTACTCATCAGTTTCTGTATTTCTTTTCTTTTTTTCTTAAATTAGTCTATGGATTAATTTACATAAAATTATTTATAAAAATTGTTTACCATTTTTTCCCCAGAGTTACAGCTGGCTAGACTACAGGAGCTGGGATTCAGCATGGATGATTGTCGCAAAGCTCTTTTGGTGTGTCAAGGTAATTTGAATGAGGGTTCCATTGTCTATTGCTTATTTTGATAATAAGCTTCCTTCCCATTTCCTCCCCTACTGCACAAGGTGACTTAGAGAGCTGAGTGTATTTAGAACACCCTTTATGTGTCTTCTGTGGACTGAATGTAATCTTGGGTCAGTAATCATAATGAGCAGTGGTATTTTACAGTGGATACGAATATGAGCTCTGCAGCTGACAGACTGTGTTCACATCCCTTCCCTGCTACTCATTAGTGACTTTGGGCAAGTTGCTTAGCCTCTCTGTACTAGTGTTTTCATATCTGTAAAATCAGGATAAGAGGCCCTCCCTCAGAGGTTTGATATGAATAAGTTATTATATGCTAAGCCTTCAAGAAGGTTCCTGGCACACAGTAAGAGCTCTATAAATGTTAGCCACTGTTACTAGTGGTAGTGCTAATGGTGGTGATACTGATAATCATGACCATTTATCCTGTATGCCTGTCTCTGTGTTTTCTTGTTGAATCCTCATAGCCCTTGGAGGTAGACATTATTTTCACTTCAGGTGAGGAAACTGGCTCAGATAGGTTAAGTAAACTCATTAAATATACTTGTCTGAGGTCACCTCTTCGTCTTCTAAGATGGGTTTAAAGTCAGGTCTGCCTGACTCCAAGGCCTGTGTTCTTTCCTACTGCGTCTCACTTCCTTTCCACCTCCCTCTTCGTTCTCCTTTCTCTTAAAAAAGAGAAGTACAGCACAAGCTGTATTTCCTTCCAGTATTTACCCTGCATGCGCTCTCTTTCTATTTCTCTGTGTGTTATGGACAGTGTATCTATACACATATATGCACATATAATATTTTATTAATATATATTGATAGATTGTGTTGCAAATATAATTTTATAGTCTTTTAACATAATATTTTATTGAATTATAATTTTATGATATTCTTAATATATTAGCAGCATCTTCCCATGTCATTAAAATTATTTGTAGATATTGATATTTTTACATTGATTGTAAGGATATATTATAATTTATTTAACCATTCTTCATTTGTTTTTCAATATTATACACAGTTCTGTAATAATCATTTTTTGGTGTGAACTTTTGTCTATTGTCTTGGTATTCCCTTGGTAGGGAGACCTAGTATTTTAAATACTTGACCAAAGGGTATAGATATATTTTTCAGGCTCTTTACTTGAATTGATAAATCTTTTTCTAAAAAGATTGTATCCAGGTTACATTCCGGCCAATTATGTGTGAGAATGCTTGTCTCACAACATAATTGTTTGCATTAACTATTACCTTTTTCATTCTGAAAAAAATGAAGATGGACCTAGTTATCAAGTGTTCCTTAGTTTTATTTTACCCTAGTCATCATTGCTTTTTGGTTTATTAATTTTATACCCCTTAATGTTTACTTTTCCTATGTTTGTACTCTTTCTTTGACAATTCAAGCACATTTTAAAAAATTTCTTGAGCCTTTTAGATTTCTTTGTTAATTTTTATTTCTTTATTAACTAAAGCTTAGTTCCTTCTGTAATAAAGATGATATGTTTATAGAGCCTTTATTTTATGCCAGGCTCCTGCTCTGAGAACTTTACATGTACTCATCATTTCCTCCTCCTATCAGTCCTCTTAAGTGGGTAATGTAAAGAGATTTAATAACTTGTCCAAGATCTAACAACTAGTAAGTGTAGAACCAGGATCTAAAGTCAGGCCATCTTGCTCCAGAGCCTATGCCCTTGACCACTTTCACTGTTCCATGTATTGGCCTCTGGTGATTTATAAGTATGGGGTTACATTGCTTTGCTTTGCTTTTTTTTTTTGAGGGGGGTTGGTTTAGCAATCTGTTTGTATTCAAGCGGCTGTTATTTAACTGTTGTATATTACACACATGCAATTCTCATATTGCTCTCTGTTCTCAAGGAATTTGTGATTGGTTGAGAAGACACATTATACACAAAGTAAGACATTTAAGAACAATTACAAAGTAGCACATCAATATGCACAGGACTACATAATGAAGATTAAGTACTTAAGTATTAAGTGGCACCTAGAATTTGGATCCTCTCTTGTCCTCCTCTCCTTCAACGGATGTCATAGTAGAGGAGGATGGCTTCTTAGAGGCATTTTCAGCCAGGTCATGCAGGGTGTGGTAAACTTGAGTGGAAGGTGTGCAACAAAGAGGGCCTTATTCTATTTGCCCAAAAGTAGAATTGCTATTATGCTAGGTTTTTTTTTTTTCCCTCCTTTTTTTTTAAAGTCTAAGAATACTTCTGGGATCAAGGCTCTCTTGGGCTGCCCAGTAGGTCCCTATAAAACTTTGTTTCTCTGTTGCCTCTCTGAGTTGCCAGGGTAGCTGTGGAAACTGGTGGAGTTGATCACTTTTTAATTTCTTTGAAGGCCAATTGAAAAAGGCAGCAAGTTGGTTGTTTAAGAATGCGGAACCTCTGAAGTCTCTTTCCCTGGCCTCTGACAGCCGGGATAGCCCGGGGGCTGTGCCAGCACCGTTCATCTCTGGAGTGGAGATCAAAGCTGAGAGCGTGTGCATCTGCTTCATAGACGACTGCATGGACTGTGATGTTCCTCTCGCTGAGCTCACCTTTTCCCGTGAGTATTGTCCTGATCTTCAGATTCATCTTGAATATTTTCTGTGATTGCTGAATTATTTGGAGCCTTTTTTTTTTTTAATGTTATTCGTGCTGTCCTCTACTTAGTTGTATGGGTGAAATTTAGATAATGGTTTCACATATGTTTTTCATTATGTGTATTTTAAAGAAATTTGTATTTATTTGCCATATGTGGCCTTCATCCTGTAGCTTGGAAATAATAGAAATTGTCATTGATAAAATTTCCATTGTATTAACAGCTCTAGGTAAATAATTCCGCATCTCTCCATTTTTTGTATCTTTTTATGTTTCTAAAGATTGTAGTGAATACTGTTACTAAAGGCATTTAAAAGATAAGCTCAGAAAATAATGGCTCTACTGTATTTATCTCTTGAAAATTAAAAAAAAAAAAATAACCCAGAATCTTCTTGGAAAGTTAACCTCTAAGTCTCCTTCCTAGGGCCATGTGAGGGGTAATATACTATTCATTTGCAAGCTGTCCTTTAGTAGAATGAGACCAGGGTAGGAGTACTTTATCCCTAAGTGCATCGTTGCAAGCAGTGTTAGAATGAGGAAGGCAAGTGAAAATCTCATTGCTGTGTTTACTTTTAATTTTCCATTGTTTCGATTTTGCCGGCCTCTTCTCCCTTCAAATAAAGTTTGGTTCTGGGGCTTTAATCTGACCTTTTGTACATTGTAGAGGTAGGTTGTCCTTTTCCCTGTGCTTTTAGCCACCTCCAGGGCCACTTGATGAAAAATAACATGTGGAATTTTGACTGTTTCCATGAATATATTTTCTGCAGAGAAAAATTAGATGATTTCTTATTTTTCTATGGTAATCTTAAAATTTTGAACTAATATTTATCAGGACATGTCTGCTCTTATCACGCTGCCTTCTTTTCATATATTCAGGTAGAAATTTCTTTTTAATGTTCCCATAGGCTTCCCATACATCTGGATGCTAGGGCTTGGACTGGGTCACAACATTTAAGGGGGTGCCAGAAAACTCTGTAACCAAGATAAATAGTATTTTAATGTAATATTTTTAAAAATCAAAATTGATACCAAAATACATGATGAATAAAATATCAAAATTTTGTGTACTGTCCTATGAGACCATCAGTATTAGCTATAAGTAACGTTTCTTAATGTGATTTGTCTGCAAGAGACAGTTTTGGTTGCTCCTCTCCTGCCGCTGCAGTAAGATTTTGCTTTCATTGCAGGTCTGAATTTTCTTCAGCATGTAAGAACTAGCCCTGAAGGCTACGCCCACTTCACCCTTTCTGGAGATTATTATAACCGTGCTCTGTCAGGTCAGTATAAAGCATATATTATTGTGGGATTTAAATAATAAATTTAAATATTTGCCTGGACCCATTGCCACATAAATTTTACATGAGGGAAAGAGCAGGAAGTAGGGGGAGGGCTGGACTGGGAAAGATTAAAAGCAAGTGACCACATAAGCACAGAAGATGAAGATTCTCTATTTTTCTACAAACATATCTGGTGTGTTGCAACTGAATTATTTAAAAAGATGTCTTATAGTTAATTTTTTGTGATCCTGCAGTTTGGCTCATTCTAGAACGTGCCATTGCTCAGCAGTGAAGGATCATTTGTTTGGCCCTATGAGTAGCTAAATTTCAAGAGAGATTTATGCCCTTAAGCATTTTCAGCCTCAAATCTCTCTCCCTACTGGGCTCATTTGTTTCATTAGATGTGTACTGAGTCAGTAGCAATGTATATTCTGCCCTATCTACTCCCTAAAGCAAAACACAGTTGATCAGAGCAAGCTGGTTTTTGGGAGACATAAAACGTGGATAATACTGCAAGCATTTTGGTTTCTTTCCTCCCATTGGAAAGACCGAGTTAAGGCCTTATAGAGGTTAAAATTCAGAAGCCATCATACATTAGAGCCAAATGGTTTGAGCCGTGAACTTCTTTGCCTTAAGAGAGTTTAGAGAAGTTCTCATCAGAATTCCTAGTGGGTGTGGACAGAGGAAGCAAAGTAGTGCTGTGCAATCCAAGGTTTAGGCCTATGAGTGATTGCTCCCTTTGATTTCAATGAGAAATTAAGCCTCAATTTGTTGTGTTGCTGTTGATTGTTCTAGAGTATATATCACATTTAATTTTATGTTAACATTTTCCCTGTGTTCTGGATTCACTTAAAGGTAACACTCTTATTTTCTCATTGTTCAAAATATTTCACTTTAGAATAATGGCCCAAGTCTTTCTGGATGAGAGAAACTCTTGCAGGGCATATGGTAGCTATTTTTCTGAGAATCATTTATTTTCCCAGACCAAATATTGCTTACTTTTAAAGTTGTATGAACACATTCAGGTCACTAAGTGCCAAATGGTATAAGGAGACTAATGTACCTACTCTCTATTAAATGTTGGATTGGATTTGCTCTATGGCTGATTGTGTGAGTATATGTAAAAATCTGTTAAAAATTAACATGCCTTGAAAAGTTGAGACTTTCAAATCATAATGAGATACCATTTTCCACACCCAACAGATTGGCAGAAATTAAATGTGACACTACTAAGTGTTGGTGAAGATATGAGCCATAGTCCCTGCTATTGGGATTGTAAATTGGTGCAACTACTTTGGAAAACAATTTGGTATGACCTAGTAAAAGTTGAGTATAAGCATATTCAACAACCAGCATTACATTGCTTCTAGGTTTGTACCCTAGAGACCATCTTGCCTGTGTTTACTAGGAAACATGTACAAGATTGCTTGTAATAGTATTCTTCCTAATAGCAATAAAACTGGAATCAGGTGAATGTCCTTCAGAAGTAGAATGGGTAAATCAATTGTATACACATCAGTGGGTTACTGTTCAGCAGTGGAAAACAATGTGCCACCGCAACCTGCTTCAGTATGATGTAACAATATGCTCAAAAATATGACCAAAGACGTGTTGTTGAGCAAAAATAGAAACTTGAAAAAGAATATGGACAGAAGTTCCATTTATGTGAAGATCACAAACAGGACAGACTAATCAGTATGTTTTAAGAAATGTATACATGCATGGTAAAATTATAAAGAAGAGCAAGGAAATGATTAACTATAAAAATTCAAGCTAATGGTTACCTGGAGTTGGGTGGGAGCGGGCTGGCAGGAAGGAGGGAAACGAGACGGGGGAGTAGCACTCAGGGGCTTCAGAAGAACTTGTAATTTTCTATTTCTTAAACTGAATAGTGGACACATGAGTGTTTGTGGTATTAGTCTTTAAACTGTACATTTAAGTTGCTTTTATACCTTTTGTACATATGAAAAAGTTAAGGAGCCCCCAAATGTACTTATTTATTCAACCAATGGATTTTTCATGTAACCAGGAGAATCAAATTTAATAATTATTTTAGCCACTGTATGATTTTTCCAACCTGAGTCTGAGACTCCTTTTTCCATCTTCAGGCTCAAGAACAGGTCCTGCCTGCTCTTTAACGGAAGAGGGCATGTATACTCCTTGCCCTCCTTCCTGCCGCCTCTGGAAGACTATGGTGTGGGTACATATATGCTCTTCCGCTGTATCCTCTAGACAACACAGACACCTGTACGGTGAAATGTAGCTGAAGGTGGTGCTTTTGTTGTGAAAGTGAATTGGAAATAAAATACTATTAAGTTCCACTTTGTCCTTATTGAACATTTGTGAACAATGTTCCCCTGTAAACTCTTGATATCTGCTGAACAGATGTCTTATTTCCTGTGTTCTTTTAGGCTGGGAGCCATTTATTGAGCCATGGCCATGCTCTGTATCCTGGCAACAACAGGCAGCTAGTCGTCTCCATCCTCCTCGACTGAAGCTGGAAGTCAAGGCCAAACCCCGATTGGATATCAATATCACTTCTGTACTAATTGGTGAGGGGAAAGTTGTCTTTCATAGATTGGTCCCTTTCTATGCATAAGTTCCGGGTCTGGAAGACTATTAATCCTAGTTTAGCAAATACTTGGGCCCATGCCAGGCATCACTTATTCATTATGGCTGCTTTCCTGTGAAACCTTGACATGGCCTCATGATTCTTCTCAACCCATTTCTCCAGAGTTGGCATCCTATATTAATGGATCTGTGATCAAGTGAGAGCTTAGACTACTTGGGAAACATAAATGGCCACAACGAACTCTTTCTTCATAATGCTTGATCACTGAGGTTTATTAAATGTTCTAGAAGTGAGTTTAGATTCACTTCTCTTAGGCTATTCACAGAATAATTCTTAAAAGGTATGATTTTGAACTTTGTCTTTATAGCAGAGTTAGTTGCTTATACTGTTTGCCATCAAGTATCATGTTGACCTAACTCTGAAAATTACTTGCTTAAAGGGTTGTCAGGCTAATGGTGTGTGTTCTGAAAGTTTCTTTGGCAATACTGAAATGTACATCCCTGGATTTGATATAGTGAATGAGAACCACTCTGTTCTTGTATTTCAGTCATTTAAAAGTGGTAATATTATCATACAGTTAGGTATCACTATGAAAACTCACATCTTGTTTGACTTATTGATATATGTGATCTGATTTTGGAAATGCTGTAGTTATCTTTGAGTGATAACATGTCCTGTTGCAAATTGTGAACTTTCTTCAGTGTGTTGAATTGAGGCTATTAGAATATTCATTGCCTTGCCCATGTCAGAGCAGGATGGAAAGAATGTATAGTGAAATTAAACCATGAGCTTTTTGATCTCCAAAATTTAAAACCACTATTTTATATGATCGGATTTCATTCACTAATTTGCCTGGATCTTAATATCACTTATATAATAGTAAATTGACCTTATGATCCTTCTAAACTGTATTATTTTGACTCCTACGTTGTTTCTCACACATAATCTGTTAATCTGGAAGACTAGACAAAGTTCGTGGTAGTCCTTTGAAAAGCTACAGCAAATAAGAGCTTACCTCAAAAGATTCTTGTTGGTGTTTCTGATGAGCATCTGTCTATTTAAAAATATCTTCCAAAAGGCTTTCTGGTCAGTGGTATAACTGGTTTTTTTCCCCCTTCAATCTCTCATTCCTAATACTGTTCTAAAACCCAGAAACATTGCTATGACCTCTGAGTGTTTAAATAAATCTTATTTCTATAGCCAGCTATTGGAATTGAAAAGCAGGAACCAGTAATTCTTGTCCCAAAAAGTATAATATCTTAATTAGTATAGTAATTCTCCTCTCAAAAAAGTAAAACTACTCATGGAGCATTGTCAGCTGAATTTCAGCCTCCTGAGTCTTAATTGTTTTTTTAGTAGCCTCCTAACGGTTGTCTCCATCTCCAAACCCTCTTCCTTAGCATAGCATACCTTGCTCTTCACAGACTAAGCTCTCTTTTCTGGACTTCTCTCTTGTATCCTATCCTAACATGCTGTGCTAAAGAACTATTCACTGTTCCCTAAATGTGCCGTGTACTTTCATGTCTTGGATTCTTTGCATATGCTATTCCCTCTGCCTAGAATGTCATTCTATCCCTAATCCCGTTGGTAAACTCTACCCATTCTTCAAGACCCAGAACAAAGGTCTCCATTTCCCTGAAGATTTTCCTGGACTTTGGTGTACACTCCCCTGCATCTGTGAAAGCAGAATAAATCTCCCCCTTTTCTTTGTTCCATTAGAATTTTATTTATATCTTTGTTTTAGCATCTTTCACATTATGATATAGTTTTGTGGTGGTGGTTATTTTGTTCACATTAATCTCTTCCAATGGAGTGTGAAGTTCTCCAGGGCACAGACTTCCTCAGAATCTAGCACAGGACTAGCACCAGTGTGTAGTGAGGCATTCAGTGAAAACTTGTTTTGCTGAATTGAAATTATTTGACTTAAACCCTCAATCTTTTCTACTTCTCTTCTTAATATCTTTGGGGGATTCTTTCTAGACCAGTATGTAAGTACCAAGGAATCGTGGATGGCAGATTACTGTAAAGACAACAAGGAAACAGATTCAACCCAATCAGAAGACTGGATGGGCTCTTCGGTGGATCCTCCATGTTTTGGACAAAGTAAGAATTTTCTTTACGCATATCTAACTAAATCAATGTTGACCTACAGAGTAATACTTCACTGAGAAATTCAAATAGAACCGTCATTCTTCATGGGAAAACCTACAGGAAATTCTGACTATCTTCTATAGTTCTGTTTTAGCCTTTGCAAGAGACAGTTTTCTGGCATGAACTATTGAACTTTTAATGTGGGCTCTAATTCTGCCTTTGCGGGGGAGAAAGGATCTGCAACACACAATTCCAGAATTCTGGTAATATTGCATATGAACTGGTGCGCCTGAGAATGCATTAGGATCAGCTGTTGGTTTGTGTTTTACTTGGCAAAACATTGGTTTTCCAATTGATTGGATTTTTTGACCAGATTTTTAAAAATAATCTTTTCAGTCTTCTGGATCTAGAGATAGAGGGTTTGGATATATTCTTGAAAAGAGGGAGAGCAGGATCCCATGTGGAAAAAGATGTTAAAAGGGTGCACTGTATTGTTCATAAAATATAAAAGGATTGAGTGCCCAGCTTCTCAAAGAAAGAGGAGTCAGTTTTTTCTCCATTGATGATGTTTTCTTTCCTTATTTCATGCCTCACCAGTTCTGTTTTCCTCAGAGCTAGAGAGATTGTGATGGACAACTGCATGGTCTTAGTTGTTCCACAAGCCATTGTCATCCAAATTTAGCTCAGCCCCAATTCTTTCATTGTGGTTTCTTTGGGGAGTCTTGGCTGGACTTCACATAGCTCATGAATACTTAAATATTCCATCTGGTCTACAAACATGTCACGGGAAGATGGGTTTTCTTAGAGTATGAAGTGTTTGTACTGGTTCATCTCTCCTCAGGGTGTATAAGTGGACTTTCTCTCTGCGTTGTACTTCTAGAAGGAGAGACAAAAAGTGTCCACTGTGCTTGCTCTCTGTGTTCCCAGGTTGTTGCTTCTGAGTCTCAGGGTCATTACATAGGAGCCAGGGCTTTTCAGATACCATCAGCTTCAATTCTGCCTCCTCCTCTAACCTCCCAATTTGTGTGTCAAGAAAATGTAACCTAGTTTACCCAGAAGACTCTAAATAACCTTTGTAATATTTAATATGTCCGAGAGAGTATGTTTCTGAAAACATTAATCATACAGGGGTCTCTTAAATCCAGAGTCCGTGCAAATGCTAGGAAGGCCTAATCTTCAGGATTCTGATGAAGGATTTTCTTGTCCCTCTCCCCTCCCCCTCCCTTCTTCCTCCCTCTCTCACTTTTCTCTGTAGTTAAGCTGTCTTATTTGTGTTAAATACCAGTGCTACGTTAAAGCTTGATTTTTATTTACTTACGGATTTTTATGATTACTTAGGCCTATAAAGGTATAATGTATCTTTTTAATCAGGCATAACTAAATATACCTAAATTTCCAAACCTCTTTTCTTATTGGAAGTTCCTGGGTGGTAGTATAGCGTATTCCAGGATTGTATTCTTTTAGTAAGCCTGCTAAAATGATCGTTGGGCATTTGTTTTGAAGCTGAATAGGTTTCAACCTTGTTGAACTGATCATGAACTTTCAGGTCTTGTTCAAGAATATTTAGTTATATTCCCCCAAAAGTTGTGCTTTTTATTCAGTCCAGTCCTAAATTGAACTCTTAGAAGAGCCCTTCACATGAAATTCAGCCTGAGGGAACTACTGATTTCTCATTGTTTAGCAGGGGAAAGAAAATATTGGCCTCATTTTAACATAATTGTTGGCTTTGTTCCGAGAGGGCTGAGATTCTGCAGGTAAACCTGGGTGGTGTGGTACTTCATTGAGTTTATTAGTTTTGTATTTCAAGGACATTTTATGGAGATATCAAATATAAATATTCTGAAAACTTCCATGCTTAATTTAGAATTTGAACAATACTATGAAAAAAATAAAAAAATAAAAACAATACTATGAGATAACTCCTTACAGATTGTTTAAATTTGGAACATAGACTGACTCTTCCCCTGAGTTTTCGAGACCCCGAAACTAGCATTCTACTGCTCTGTTTTCCAATTGGAATGGAGCAACCCCTACTAAAATCTGTACTGATTGTTTTCTATAACTTTTCTACACCATTTAAGAACATAACATGCTTTAAAAATCCTTGTAAGCCTTGTCATTCTGTTCAAGAGAATGTTCAATACATGTTCTTCCCCCAATTCAGGAAAAAAAAAAGGAGCAAACTACTTTGACATAGCCTGCACAATTTAGAAGCTAGCATGAAAAAGTTGTTTTCACTTTGTCAAGTACATTCTTAGCTCTTAGTAATCACTGAAAGGAATGACCCTATAATTGCATGATGCTCGCTATTTTTGTAATGCTCTCTATTTGTGCTTATTGTTTGGAGGTGAGTCTCCTTATTCACTGTTTTTATTCTTACCCTCTAACTTTGTCTCTCCTGTCTACCAGGCCTCCCCCTTGTCTACCTTAGAACTAGGAGTACAGCCAGTCTGACTAACCTAGAGCACCAGATCTATGCTAGAGGTACAGTATAGCCAAGCAAGGGCTTGCTTTATTTTACTATTTTAAGAACTGCCTTGTACATCAATTTTTTGTGATTGGGAGCTGAATGGGGGTGTACCCATTTGTGAGTATTTGCTTTAGTAACAGAAAAGCACATTTCCAACTAATGAACAGAGTAACACTTTATGTCAGAAGTAAGGGATGTGCTGATTCTCATATTGTCTCTCTTCCATCTCCTTTAACCTTTGGTGGAAGTGGAATAAAACTCCACAGTGTATGATGCAGAAATATCCACTGTCAATTTGAGGTCATTTCTCATATTGAAAAGCAAGTAGGTGGAAGAACATCATGCCTGCAGTGCTACAGGTCTTCGTTCGCAGAATACTCAGTGAACACTTATTCTCATTGGAATGCAAAGGGCTCTGTGGAATAGAAGCTATGATAATCAGGAATAGAGCTAAGAAAAAATTTCCCAGTAAATAATTGCTTAGATACAAACCTTAATTTCTTTAGATATGAATTTATGTGCTTAGGAGATGGAAAAGAAAATATTCTTTATTTCTATTTCTAACCCTTTAAAATTCTTGAGAATTTGACTGGCAAGTGAATGTGGTAGAAAACACCATAAACATTGAGGAATTGGAATCCCAAGGTGTTCATTTCTTCCTTTGTTTTAAGGAGTGTGATTTAATCTGAATGATTTATGTTTGGACATAATGGGTCATGATATTTTTTATAAAAAAGGCCATTTGAGTTTCTTCTTCCAAGAGTATAGAAGAGGGATATACAAGGGGGCATCACTATTGTATTTTTTCTGGAAGGTTTTGACCAGGATGGATGTTTGAGGGAGAGCTCACCAAGAAAGCCCACGGCTGAATCTTCATTTATTCATGGATTTATACTTCAAAGCTTTTCTTTGTGTTATTTAATCTTTCAGGCTAAGCCAGGCATTATTCATATTTAGCTGATGAGGACTGTGAGGCTCAGAGAAACAATGTAATTTGCCTTCATTCACTTGACTAGCTAGTAGCAGACCTGGGACTTTAATTTATTTCTTATGGTTTACAAACCAGGTCCTTTCTGATGGACTGAGCTGCTTATATAGCATGGAAATGTACCCTGTTTATAGTGGCAAAATTACTCTGTGAAACAAGTCCAAAGGAGTAGAAATTTCCTTAGCTGGAGCTGTTTGGATCTGAACTTGGACGTGAGGGAGATTTAGGTTCTCTCAGCCCATGAAGAAATTGGGTTTGGTCACTGGGGGCAGATTTTCTGAGGCCATCAGGGAATAATGTTCTCTTTGATGGACTTGGAAATTTTTTTCCTCTGGTACTCTGCCAAAGGCAAGTACACAGTTTATTTGGACCCTAGTGCAGGAGATGTCAGATTTGTTGCCTGATGTTGGGTTTGGATTTGTGTGCACTCCTTATATTTTTATCCTTGGAGAAGTGGGTTGCTGAGTCTGTGCTGTTATGTCTAATCAACACAGGAAGCTTGGGGACCTAAGCAGTGTGCCTGCCTGCCCATGCTATTTAATTCCAAAGCAGTATACTTGTGAATATCTTTGTATGGATTCCTAGCACTTTATTCTGTATTACAAAGTGATCAAAGCCATCTGCCACCTGTTCTTTTTAAATCTAATTTGCAAATGGAAACTTACAGTCTGGCTCACAGTGGGATATGTGAAGCACATCTGGCTTCTTTTTTCTCCTGGGTCCTTTATCTACTGTAATAAAAGCAGCTCTCTCATTGCACTCATGGAGAGGGAGGTGCCTTTCAAAGTGCCACAGTAAATACCGTTTACCCTGCAGACAGCTCTTAAATTTTTTACTCCCCCTCTGCTCTTGTCAGCAGCCTTACAGCTACTCCTTAATTTTCTACTTGATGAGTGCTATTTTTTTTAAAAAAGCAAACCTTGGGAACTAAGTGAGGCCATTGGGGTGAGAAATGGGCATATTCCTAGGTGGAGATTATCTTTAGAAGTATTTAGGGTGTTTCTAAGTGACTGACCACAAAATTGTGGGAACACACTGGAGACTGCTCATTTATTTAGCAGATTACTCTATCTTAGATTCCCCTGAGCCATTGTCATTATCAAAATAGAGCTTGCCTTGATCTGAAATTGCTTGTTTTGCAGTATTTATAGTACTAACTTCTGAAAACTAGAAGAACAAGAGAAAAAAGGAGTGATTGCTTTTTAAAAGGCAGTGATAGTTACTGGCTATTATGGTACGGTCCCCTGCCTTAGTTGGGCGGTCATAGAAGGCAGGACATGCTGCAGTTTGCCTTCTCGATTTTGTTGGTAGGAAATGTGTGGTCGTGTAGGATGAATTCAGTTTGGCCAAACTGCTCTCCACAGTCAGCATTTGCCGTCCCCTCTAGATACTGTTTTCTCCACAGCTGCAGGCCATTTGGGTCATGATCTTTCTCAAGCTGTCTTCTGCTTTAAAGCTAGACACATAATAAGATTGGGCCACGGCCTTTTTGTTAGTAGTGCATGTATGTTGTGAGCATGTCAGCCAGGAGGTTTCCCCTGTACTGGATTGCTGCTGCCTTTGTGGGTCCTGCTGCCACCTCCCTCTTTGTTTGTGTGGCCAGTGGAGGAGACACAGGCCTTTGGTCAGAGGAGCGGCTGCCTTTCCTCTCAGTGCTCTCTGTCCCCCGCCAAACCGCATAGTGCAGGCAGCGGTGCCTGCAGAGGGATCTATCTCCCAAGGCAGCCTGGCACCAGAAAGCCTTCTTTGGATTTCTTACTGTGTTTGCAGTCAGATCAACTCACTCTAGAATTTGGTTACTTATAGTTTTGTGTTGATCATTGTTTCATTCCAGTTTTCGTGATTAGAAGCTCTTTTGTTTTATTATTTTTTTTCTTTTTGTAAGAGACAGGGTCTCACTCTTGCTCAGGCTGGTCTCGAACTCCTGAGCTCAAGTGATCCTCCTGCCTCGGCCTCCCAGAGTGCTAGGATTACAGGCGTGAGCCACCGCACCCGGCCCTAGAAGGTCTTTTGTACAAGGAAGCTATAGCTCCTTTTGTAGCCTGCATAGTACCCACCCTTCCAACAGGTGGTGGTGATATCTATGTTAAAAAAAATGAGCTAGAAAAAGCTTTGCGATAATATACCTCTTATTTTCCAGGGAGAAAAAAATCAACTCTTAGTATAAGAGAATGGAAAAGAATGTTTTTATTTTGTTATAAGATGCATAATATGACTGAAGGGTAACTTTTATATAAAGGGAGGCTTCATTATATAAAGCCTTCATTAAAAGCTTATTAAAGCCTTTATAAAGGCATTTTGGACAAAGTTTAAATAAGTACAGGTAATATCTTGCTACAATTTGGATTATCTACTTAGAATATATTTCTTAGGAGTAATGGAGGTCCATTTTTATTTCTTTCTTGATTCTGGCCAAGTTAGGTCCTGATGCCTTCTTCTGAGAGATAAGCCCCATAGGAGCTGTGGGAGAATTGGGGGCTGGGAGTAGTCAGAAGGGAGACCAAATCATCCCACAGCAGCCGGCACATACCTAGAGCTTCCGTTTGTCCTGTTGACAAACCTGATAGTAATTCTTTCTCTCTTGCCTCTACCTTCAGTCCCTTTGCCAAGAGACAGCTTTGAGCACTGTCTCCAGGTAAGGGGAGGGTCTCTCCCATGCAGATAGAAGCATCTGCTAATAGTCTTCTTCTGTTTGTCATAGCAGAGGTGAAAACCCCCAAGCGCCGGCAGCCGTTTGTCCCTTTTGCTCTGAGGAACCACACGGGGTGCACTTTGTGGTTTGCCACCCTGACCACCACGCCCACCAGGTAAGGAGCACTCGGTTTGTTACCCTGAGTCACCTCTGCCACCAAAGCCTCCTTGTACCAGGGCAGCAGAGCAAGGTGGACCCCTTCTTAAGGTTCTTGGGATTATATTTGAATCAATAACTTGCTATCTTGCTGAGATTTGTGATGAAGGGTCTGGTACTATGTAGAATCTGTAAACAGAGAAGTAGGTCCTGGGTCTGAAATAATCAAATTATGATCTTGATCTCGGTGTACATTATGTTTGAAAGTCAGGCAAATCGAGGATGTGAGCAGGAAGTGTGAGAGGAAAGTCATCCCATCTTTTCTCTTTAGTCTCCGTCTCCCTTTACCCTTTTAAAGAAGCTGTGATGGTTATTAAACGAAACGTTGTGCCTTTTTCTTCCAAGAGTGCTTTGAAAACATCCCCCATCCTCCTCCACCCCTAAAGAATTATCGTCCGTACCTAAAACACACTTCAACCCAGATGGAGTTGGGTGGAGTTTGGAGAACAAATGAGAGTTTACCTAAGCCAAGCGAGAACCTTTTCTAACAGCTCTCTGCCTGTTTAAATCTTGGCTCACGGTTCCAATACATGGTGATCTTTCCAGCTTAGATAATAAAGTACATGAAATGAATAGCAGAGTCAATTGATTTGAAACCACATTTCTCCTGCCTCCACTAAGTACGGCAGTGCTCTAGAAGAGAAGTTTTTTTGTTTATTTTAACAGTTTAGGTCTGTTAAATTCTATCTAGTCACCTAAATGCTACTTTAAAAAGTCATGCCTTAGATTACATGTACCAGACTCTACTGCTGGAGGGAAGTGACTATATAATGATAGCTTTCAGTTATTTCTAAAATTCCAAATAATTTGTTAGTGAGCATGAAGATAACTGTAGTTACTGACCTTTTAGTTCATCCTGTGTAACCCAGTTATGTGGCCTTATTGCTGGGAGTCAAGTTCCAGGAGGGTTCTGCTCCTTGGCACAGAGCTCTCATGAGAGGGAGTTGGGGAGAATGAGGGACAAGCTGGTATCATCTGATTTGGTTCCAGGGCTGCACTATCTCACAGTGGGAGTCCAGGGGTAGTTCCGGAAGGGAATGGAACATTTCTTGATGATGCGCACAATGTTAGCGAATGGCGAGAAGTCCTCACGGGTGAAGAGATTCCCTTTGAATTTGAAGCAAGAGGAAAGTTAAGACACAGGTAAAGTATGGCTTATTCTTTTCCTTAAAAAGTAAAAAGTGGATATAGATGATTGTAGTGTTTTGCCTTTTCAGTTTCTTTATTGATGATTTTAATATTTTACTTTTAAAAGATATTTTGAAAATCAGTGTTTCCTTATATAATAAAAAGTGTAGGCAATCTTGTTATGTTGGAAATACATGTCTTTCCGTTAATTATCCATTTATTTGACATGTGAGGTGATAACCTGTGTGTTTCATATAATTTGGTCGAAGCATAGACAGCGTAACACTCAATTTTGTTGTATCTTGACCTACTTTTCATGATGCAGCAGTGCTGTAGTATTCTTTTCTCAAAGCATGTTGATTTCAATTTTAATATACACATGTGCCACATAGCACATTTATTTATTTTTTATTTTTACATAGCCCAAGTCATAGAAGCCTATCACATAGCACTTTTAGCAAGTAGATAGTTTTAGGAAGTAGAGCCAGTAGTGATAAGATAGAAATTCTAAGAAGAATAAGAGTAACTTGTCAAGGGAGACTGCTAGCTGATGCATTCCTGAAGTAGCCAACCAAAAGACTGGAATAAATGTGGAAAAAGGTTATATCTAGTTACTAAGAGATCATAAAGTGTCTAATAAAGTATCCTATTATTTATAAACATTTTTAAATGGAAGGGCTGTCCAGTAGATATCAATAGGTTAAGACTTAGTCTTTGAATTGGTTAAGATTTAGTATTAGAGCCTCATATTTGTTTTTGAACTGAGCTGAAATTGAAGAGATTGGTTTTAGCCTTCTATAGTCCAGTGCTTTTCATGGTGCTCTAAGTCTTTGTGTGCAAACCTGCTCCTAAGTCAAGTACTTCTTCCTTTCACATAGCTTTGTACCCACACAAGTTATTCCCCAGAGGTAAGAGTTGTGAATGCGGGGGTCTCCCGTGGTCTTATAGAAAAAAGAAAAGTTTAAAAAAATCACTATGCTGGGCATATGTACCTGGAAGCCACTTTACAGTTTCCAGGGATGAGTGGTGAGCATTTTCCTGTTTTTCCACATAATTCTTGGAGAAGCTAACTATAGAATTGTTGGCAATATTTCTTAATAAGCATAGCCTCTGTTGTATCAGAAAGGGTTTGACCTCTTTGTCATTTCTGTTTTTGTTTCTGTGTTTTGTAACCCATCTCAAGTCCCACTATACTGCTTGAATTCATCAAAATAAATGCCTTTTCTGGCTTTTCCCCCTTTGGCACACTGTACCCCACTCCATGTCTCCCTTCCTCCTTCCTGTCAGCCTCAAATCCAGTTCCCCATTTCACTTCTGGCTTGAATTAGGCACAGTCTAAAATAGAATTAAATGTGCAGTTTCCTCCCGTTCCTTCTGTTATGCCCACTGCCTTCTGCTCCAATTTCAGCTGAGCACTTCAGCCCTAAAACTCCAAGGGCTCTGTCTTGCATACCCTCTCTGTAGTTATGTAGGGTTAAAGCCAAACAACTGAATGTGGTTCTGAGAGAAGTAGGATATTCAACAAAGGAACCAAGAAGAAGAAATTTTTAATGCAAGAGTATGGTTATTGGATTAAATGGCTAGTACATTTTTACCACTCCATTGACGTCATTGTTTTCTAAAGGTTGCGGTAGTGTTGGTGGGGGAAAGGCCTGGGCTCATGTACAGGATTTGCATGGTTTGTACAATCCAGGGTAAATGTCACTCTTGTTCAAGCTTTATAGATTTTGCAATTTGTGTCATAAGTGTAAAACCCAGTTAAACTGTGCTCTTGATTTCCCTTGTATTAGGTAATCCCCAAAAGATTTAGCCAACTGGGTTTTTACATCATTGTGCAGTAAATCAGATTTGAGTCTTTGCTTCTACTTTTCTTCCCTTAAGATTGTGCTTAATATCTTTTTCTGTCTTTTACCTGACAGACACACCCATGACCTCCGGATTCATCAGCTGCAAGTGAGAGTAAATGGCTGGGAGCAAGTGAGCCCAGTGTCTGTGGACAAAGTTGGGACCTTTTTTCGATATGCAGCACCAGATAAAAATTCGTCTTCCTCTACGGTGTGTGGCTGTAGAATGGGTGTTTGATGGCACAATTGTGCCAGGGCCACACCCCCTTAAAGCCAGGCAGTCAGATGGTTAAGCCTGTAATAATCTTGCTCTGGTGTAATTTTCTTACTCTTTATTTCCCCTAATTCTAGGAAGAAGACTTAAGGTCATATTGGGTCAGTTATAGGCATTGGCAATCAATATGTAGATAAGCCAGGCAATGGTTAATTTCAGTAGAAAAACAAGATTTAAAACTGGCGTGTCACCTGTGCAGATCTGTTTCATGCTTGGCTGGCCTGACTGGCAATTTACTAGTTTGCCAAACATGAGTCTTGGCTTTATTTCATATATTGTTATGCTTTCTTTATACACAGTCTTTTTTACATTTCTTATAATGCTGCTCCTTGATCCTTTTCACTCTGTGTCTCCAAATCCTTCTCTGTGGCACAGAGATGTCTACTGTTGTTTATTTTCTGATCACACATGCTCTCATGCACTCTTGCCCTAATTTTACACCATCCTATAGTCCTAGGGATTGGAGGACCTGCCCAAGGAATGATGCAGGTAGCAGACCTAACTAGTGTGTGCAGGTGGAGGCTGGCATCCTGGCTGATGGAGCTGCTATGGGCGCTCTTGGCCATACTCATTCATACTTCATAGGATAATTGCACTCATTTTTGGGTTGCTGGTGCTGAGGTGGAAAGTGCAAATTTGCAGAGATATTGTAGCTTTCCTCATGCTTGCTTTCGTCATGAAAAATATTCTTGGAGACCATTGTTCCACAAGTGTTCATTTTCACTGTTGTTCTCTGGTGCCCCGTGTTTCTTAGGGAAAAAAAAAGCCCAAAAACTTATTTCTTTTCAAGATTACTTTTTTGCCTAAGTTCATGTCTGGTAATGAAAGGACTAAATTTGACCACAGATACGTTTCTATTGAATGGAGAAGTGTGGTATACATTGAATGGTTGTAAAATAAATATTGTTTTCCCCATATCTTTCAAGAAAAGATGTTTTATCTTCCTAGTAGACCATACTTTACCTGAAAGTATTTATAAACACCACACAGATTATATTGTTATTGAATTGAATGATGCCTATTACCTTAGGTCTGTGCTGACTCTCTGACTTTTGAAATCTTTCTTAGATTGGCAGCCCAAGCAGCAGAACAAATATTATACATCCTCAGGTTTATGTGAGTATGATTTTCCTGTTGTCATTGTGTTTACTGAGTATATGCACTGCACCTGAACCATACATAGATGTATATTTCTTGATGGTCAGGGGACTTAATGGCATATATGTGATTGGAATTTATCTCTATCCTTTTATATTAATGATTGCCTTCCTTTTCCAAAAACTTCCAAGAAAATGTTTTCACCTAAGTTGGTGTGTGAGACTGGGTATTACAAGGAAGGAGAAGAAAAGGCAAATGTTTTGGTCCAAGGTCTCTTTTTCTTTCTAAGTTAAAATAGAAATTAACCCCAGTATGGTCATACGCATTTCATAGGTTTGGGTCTAAACATCATGAAAGTAAATAAGAAGGAAAAATAGTAAGACTTTTTTTTTTTCCTTTTTGGCTTTTGAAACATCATCACAAGATGACATTAAAAAATTTTTCAGGCTTTTGCTTATAAGTTCTTCTCCCTGAGGATCATAAGTTTTGAAATATAAAATTTCAGGTAGATCTGGAGGCAGCAATATCAAAATTTTAAACAATTGTTATTAGCCTTGAATATTGGGCCTTATGGGGGTTAGGTCAGTGGAAGCTTGAGCTTTGATGATGATTTATGCCTAGAATTGTGTCCCTCTAAAAACACTGTAGAAAATTATAGTTTGCCTTTTCATTTAGACTTACTAGAAGCCTTGGTTCCAAACATGGAGCTCTTCAATTTATTGTTTATTAGGTTGATTTTCACATACTGTTTGTCTTAATAAAAAAGTTGGTGGAATGTAAAGCTTGAATGTGATGCCATTTGTTTCTCCAGTAAGAAAAACGGTGTCAATATGTTCTGGACCCTCATTCTGAGAGTGATACTTTCAGAAACTTTCTCTTGGTATACCTAGTGTGGGATTTTATGCTTTCAAGAAAGTTTCCTGTTATATGGTATTAGCACAAAATGTCTGTTGAATGTGTGAATGAACATAAGGAAAAATAACATAATGGCTGTAACCCAAAACCAAAAATAAATAATTTCTCTCTATTATGTTGAGTTTCTGAAACTTGGTGTCCTGTTTATAAAAGAGTGATTATTGAACAGAACCTAGAGGGTTATTTTGAAGAAAGAAAAGTTTGTTTTTAAAGGTCTTTGAAATACAAATGTTTGCTTTTCTATAGGCATGTCAACGAATAGTATATGGGCCTAAAGAGTAAATTTTATGACATTTAGAAAAAACATTACTTGTTCCTGTGAAAGGCACACTGATACAAACAATTCTGCCTTATACAGTCTCTGGATTTTACAAAGACGAGTCTTAATCTCAGAAAGCTTTCTTCTGTTTTTGTGTGTTTATTTGGGCAGTACCCAACCCATTGTTAGTGTTCAAGGAATGCTTTCTCAATTTAATATTATCTGGGAAGAAAATAACATAGAAGGTAAATCATTTAATGTTTTGCAAACTCCTACCTCATTGTTTCTAATTTTAGTTGCTTTGGATGATCTTTATTTTATTCCCATGCAGAGTTGAAAACAAGTCTTCTTCACAGTTTCCATATAAGGGCTGATGTGTAGGAACCCAGGGGAATATGAATGAAGGATAATTTCCAGCAGATTCTTTCTTACCACATTGCAGGAAGTTTAGCAAATTGGATAGGTTATTACAACAGTGTTAGGTGAATGTTCTTTATAATGTGTCTAGAGGGTTAGGACTGATTTTTCCTCGTGACACTGTGTGGTACCACATCTGAGTAGATTATCTATTTTTGTTGAAATTTTTAGAATTGGCTGTTTTTAATAATATATATTTATGGGATATTCATTCCTTTTAAAGCAGAATGGTGTTAGGATTTAATGACTGATTTCACTGAAGAGTTAAAGCAATAACATGCTTTAGATTTAGATGTTCTGGTTGATATTATTGTATCTTGTGTGTTTTTTCAGAAGCACAACTGTTTTATTTCTATCTTTCTTTCACAGTTCTCTTCACTCCCACCTGTCCGGGTGGTCTTTGCAGTGACTATGGAAGGCAGTGCTCGGAAAGTAATCACTGTCCGATCAGCCCTCATTGTGAGGAACAGGCTTGAGACACCAATGGAACTAAGACTGGACAGCCCATCAGCTCCAGACAGTATGTTTTAGTTGTCTAGAATATAGTAAAAGCTTAATAAATATTTGTTGTCAGGTCTCTACTTCCCTAGTAGTATCTTCCCAAGCAGTCAGTATACACAGTCTGTCTTCCTTTTGTCCTGAGAAGGTCAATCTTTGGGGTGGAGGACCATTGCCTGAAAGTGCTGACACTTATTTCTGTGGCAGAACCAGTGGTGCTTCCTGCTGTCATGCCAGGGGATTCGTTTGCTGTGCCTTTACACCTCACTTCTTGGCGGCTACAGGCCCGGCCCAAAGGATTGGGTGTATTTTTCTGTAAGGCTCCTATTCACTGGACCAATGTAATGAAGACTACAGAGGTTAGTAGCAGCAAACGAGAGTGCCACTCTATGGACACGGAGAAAAGCCGATTCTTCAGGTATGTCGTACCACTATGATGGCATGTAACTTTTGCTTTTTTTTTTTCCCTTTCAGAGTGACTCTATTACCATTCTTTCTCTAAGGACCCTTAATGATTTCGTTGTGCTTATTAAAAACCCTACAATTCTTGGCCAGGCGTGGAGACTCATGCCTGTAATCCTAGCACTCTGGGAGGCCCAGGAGGGAGGATTGCTTGAGGTCAGGAATTCAAGACCAGCCTGAGCAAGAGCAAGACCCCATCTCTACTAAAAAATAGAAAAAATTAGCCACCTGTGGTGGCATGCCTGTAGTCCCAGCTACTTGGGAGGCTGAGGCAGGAGGATCTCTTGAGCCTAGGAATTTGAGGTTACAGTGAGCTATGATGATGCCACTGCACTCTGGCTGGGGTGACAAAGCAAGACTCTGTCTAAAAAAAAAAACAAAACCCTACAATTCTTATTCCTGAAGTTCTTGAGTTAGAGTTCATGAGAACTCAAGAGTTAACCTTTGGTGGGAGTCGGAGCGGCTTGTTTATCATTTAATATTTGTGGGAGAAACAACCAACAAACACACTACTCACACACACAAGATTAGAAACTTGTGTGTGTACATCAACGTAAAGGGAGGACATATAGGGAGGAGAAGAAAAAAAACTCATAAATAACCAGTTCCCATTCCTAAATTGGGAAGCAAAATTCTGGGGTTGGAAGTTTTTTGAATGAGATTTCAGAAGGTTCATGCACCTAATGCTGACTTTCTTGAGGACTTTGACAAAATTGCCTAACCATTTAAACTCCTGTTTTCCCCTTCTGAAGAATATAAGGAATATGTTATTGGATTCCATGTTGGAAAAAATAACTGGATTGCTGTTATTAGACCCTGATAAACCCAGACTTTAAACTCGATTAGAGATCATTAGCTTTAGTTTCCTTTATAGTGAAGACAGGCATTCATTTAGTTTAAACTTATGGAAGAGATACAAGAATAGTGTAAAGGATTCCAGTATACCCTTTACTCAGATTTGCCAATGGTCAACAAACTAAAGGAAAAAAATAGATAAGTACATAGCCATAGCTGGTGACTTTAACACTTCCCCTCAGTAATTTATAGGAAAAAAATCAATAAAGATATAAAAGATTTGAACAATGCCATCATTCAGCTTGTTCTGGTTGACATTTATAGAACACTTTACCCAGCAACTCCAGATTTCACATTCTTTTCAAGTATGTGTGGAACATTCATCAAGAGAGACTATCTGTTGGGCCATAAAATAAAGATCAATAAATATTAAAGAATTGAAACCATACAGAATATATTTCCTGATCACAATAGAATTAAACTAGAAATAACAACTATAAGATGTCTAATAAATCCCCAAATATTTAGAAATTAAATAATATATTTCTTAGTAACCCATGGGTCAAGGAAGAAATTGCAAAGGAAATTAGAAAGTATTTTGAATTGAGCAATAATAAAAAACAGACATGTTAAAATATGGGGGATGTAGCAACAGCAGTTCCTAGGGGGGGAAGTTAAAGTTTTTAATCCTTATATTAGAAAATGAGGAAGTTATAAAATAACTGATTCAATCTTCTACCTTAAGCTAGAAAAACAAGAGTGAATTAAACACAAAGAATTAGAAAAAGGAAACAATAAAAATAAGTGTAGAAATTAGTGAACTAGAAAACAAACAAAATCAACAGTGTCAAAATTGGCTTATTAAAAAGGTTCATAAATTTGATAAACCTCTAGCAAGACTGATCAAGGAGAAAAGAGAGAAAATACAAATTACCAATATAGGGAATGAAAAAAGGAGACATTATTATAGATCCTACAGACATTAAAAAGATGAAAAGGGGATAATAATTTTATGCCAGTCAATTCCACACGTAAATGGAACCTTTCTTGAAAAACAGAAATTATGAAAACTGATAAAAAGAAGAAATAGAAAATCCAAATATCTATCAAAGAAATTTAATTTATAGAAAAGCCTTCCCACAAAGAACACTCTAGGCCCATATGACTTTACTAGTGAATTTTACCAGACATTTAAGGAAGAAATAACACCAGATCTTTCAGAAAATAGAGGAGGAGAGAATAGTTCCTAACTCATTTTATGAGGCTAGCATATACCTGATATCAAAACCTGATATTGATACTATAAAAGAAAAAAAACTATGAACCCAGTGTCCCCCATGAAGATATGCAGATATCCAATAAGTGAGTGTATCTCATAAATGTAAGATTAGCTTAATGTTTGAAAATAAATGTGATTCACTATATTAAGAGGCTAAAAGAGAAAATACATCAGATCATCTCAGCCAGTGCAAAAAAATAGCATTTGTTGGACTTAAACACCCATTCATGATAATGCTCAATGTCTTAGTCAGCTCAGGCTGCCGTATAAAAAAATACCATAAACTAAGTGGCTTAAGCAATAGACATTTATTTCTTACAGTTCTGGAGGCTGGGAAGTCCAAGATTAAGGTGACTGTTGATTCAGTTCCTGGTGAGCCCCTTCTTCTTGATGACTTGCAGTTGGCCACCTTCTCATTGTGTCCTCACATGGTGCCGGGGGCGGGGGGCAAGCTCTGGTTTCTCTTCCTCCTCTTATGAGTATACTAATCCCATTATAGGAACCCCACCCTTATCACTTCATCTAAACATAATTACCTCCCAAAGGTCCCACCTCCAAATATCATCACATTGGGGGGTAAGGCTTCAGTGTAGGAATTTTGGAGTGATACAAACATTCAGTCCAAATAGAAAGTAGGAATAGAAGGGAACTTTCAAAATCTGCTAAAGGGCATCTGTGATAAACCTACAGCTAACATCATACTTTATGGTGAAACATTAACCTCTTCCCTTTACACTTGGCAACCAGGCGCTCTACTTAACGTGGCAGTAGTAGTCGTAGCCATTGCAATAAGAAGGATAAAAAAGAAGAAGAAGAATAAAGAAAGAAAGAAAATAAGAAATCAAAAAAGCATAAAAATCTGAAAAGATGTAAAACTGTTGTTGTTTACAAATGACACAATTAGGTATGTAGAAAAGGCCATGGAATATGTAAGAAAATTGCTAGACATAATTTGTCAAGATTTCAGGATTCAAGGCCAATCTATAGAAATCATTTGTATTCTTATGCTCTAGCCATGAACAATGGAAAAATGTGATTTTTGAAAAACACCATTTATAATAGCATCAAAAACATTAAATACCCAGGAACTAATCTAAGGAATTATGTATGAGTCTTCTACCCTAGAAGGTTTCTATAAAACCTTGCTGAGAGAAATTAAAGAAGATCTGTATAAGTAGAAAGATATACCAAGTTCATGGATTGGAAGACTTGGTATTTTTAGGATTTCCATTCTCAATAAATTGATGTGAAGATACAATACAATCCCTATCAAAATCCACTGGGCTGCTTTGAAGAAATAGACAAGCTATTATAAATTTATGTGGAAATGCAAGGGATCTAGAATATTCAATGTCATCGTTAAAAAGAAGAACAGGCTGGGCATGATGGCTCACGCCTCTAACCTAACACTTTGGAGGCCAAGTTGGGAGGATTGCTTGAGCCCAGGAGTTCAAGACCAGCCTGGACAACATAGCAAGACCCCATCTCTTAAAAAAAAGACTGAAAGAAAGAAAAAGAAGAACACAGAGGGCTTATAAAATGTTTTTAAGACTCACCATGTAGTCATAGTTACTGAGACAGCATGTAAATGGCATAAAGATAGAATATAGATCAATGTGACAAAAAGGGGAATCTAGAAATGGACCCATGCATATATGGGGATTTGATTATCAGTCAAGGAGCCAAGTCAATTTAATTAGGGAAAGGAAAGTCTTCTAAACAGATACTGCTGAAGCTAGTGGATATCCATATGAAAATGTGAACTTCAACCCATCTCCCTTCATATGCAAAACTTAATCTAAGATGGATCATGGACCTAAATGTAAAACTCAGAATCATCAAGTTCTAGAAAACATAGAAAAATATCTTCATGACTTTGGGGTAGGCAATGATTACTTACACAAGAAGCCCTAAACACTAAAGAAAAACTTGAGAAATTGGACTTTGTTAAAATTAAAATTTTTGGTTCATCAGTAGACAACAGTAAGAAAAGGAATAGATAAGACACAGAACTGGAAAAATATATACATCTGACAAAAGATTTTTATGTAGAATATGTGAAGAACTTCCTACAGATCTACAGTAAAAAGATAAACTACTTAATAAGATTAGGCAAAAGACTTCAACTGACAGTTTACAGAAGATGATATACAAATGGCCAATAGACAAATGAAAACGTGCACAGCATCATTAATCATTAGGGAAATGTGACCCGAACCACAGTGAATAAAATTTTGCTCGCACTGGAACGGCCGAAACAAAAAAGACTGACAACAGCAAAAGGTGACAAAGATGTGGGGCACCTGGAACTCTCACGAATAGCTGGTGGGAGTGTAAAATGGACAGCCACTCTGGAGAAATTTGTGGTAGTTTTTTATAAAAGTTAAGGACCTAGCAAGCCTACTCCTAGGTATTTACCTAAGAGAATTAAAGATACATGGCCACAAAAATACTTGTACAAGAATGTTCATTAGCCCTAAACTGGAAGCAGCCCAATTGGCTATCAACAAGATAATGAATAAATAAAAAATAATCTATTCATACCATGGCATACTACTAGGCAGTGAATAAGAATCAAATATGATGTATACCACAACGTGGTTGAGTCTTGTTGAGACTTCATGTTAAGAAAAAAAAAGGCTAGGCACAAAGAGTAGTATATACCGCATGATTCCATTTACATGCAGTTCAAGAACAGACACAGCTAATCCATAGTGATCAATATTAGCAAGTGGTTGCGTGAATGACAGGAGAGAATACTGATTGAAAAGGGACATGAGGGAACTTTCTGGGGTGAGAGAAATAGTCTATAATTTGTTTTGGGTGGTGGTTACAGAAGTGTATATAATTGTCAAAACTCATCAAGCTGAACGTTTAAAATCTATACATTTCATTGTGTATTACACCTCTAAATGTATTTGGAATGAAAATTGCAAATATCTTACTGACTTATCAAATCATTTTAATGTTATTCTTTCTCATACTCAGCTAAGGAGAAAAAAAATTCTTCATTCAGGCTGATGGTTTTCACACCATTTTGTCTTCATAGGTTTTGTGTGGCTATAAAGAAAGAGAATTATCCAGATTACATGCCCTCAAACATATTTTCTGACAGTGCAAAACAGATTTTCAGACAGCCCGGGCATACTATATATCTTCTGCCAACTGTGGTAATCTGCAACTTGCTACCCTGTGAACTTGATTTTTATGTTAAAGGAATGCCAATTAATGGGACACTGAAACCTGGCAAGGAGGCAGCTCTCCATACAGCTGATACATCCCAGAACATTGAACTAGGTAAGGATGTAGTCAAATAATCATTTGTCATAATCCTCTGAAAATATCAAGGAGTATTTTGTGATTATTGCATAAATATCTTGGAGAAATTGTGGCACATATATCTCAATAATCCAGCTGTCTTAGTCCGTTTTGCATTGCTATAAAAGAATACCTGAGGTTGGGTAATTTATAAAGAAAAGAGGGTTATTTGGCTCATGGTTCTATAGGCTGTATAAGAAGTATGGTGTCAGCATCTGCTTCTGATGCAGACCTCAGGAAGCTTCCACTCATGGTGGAAGGTAAAGGGGAACTGGCATGTCACATGGGGAGAGGGGGAGTAAGAGAGAGGGGAAGTAGGAATGAGGTGCCAGGCTCTTTTTTTTTGTTTTCAAGAGATGGGGTCTCACTCTGTTACCCAGGCTGGAGTGCAGTGGCAGAATTGTAGCTCACTGCAGCCTCAAACTCCTGAGGTCAGGTAATTCTCCTGCCTTTGCCTCCTGAGTAGCTGAGATTACAGGCACATGCCACCATGTGTGGCTAATTTATTTTTTCATTCTTTAAGAGACAGGGTCTTGCTATGTTGCCCAGACTGGTTTTATACTCCTGGCCTCAAGCGATCCTCCTGCCTCAGCCTCCTGAGTAGCTGGGATTACAGGCATGTGCCACCACACCCAGCAGGCTCTTTTTAACAATCAGTTCTGGTGGGAACTAATGGAGCAAGAACTCACTCATTACCTGGAGGATAGCACCAAGCCATTCATGAGGGATCTGGCCCCATGACCCAAACACCTCTCATCAGGCCACATCTCCAACACTGGGGATCAGTTTCAACATGAGGTTTGGAGGGAGCTGTATCACCAGCTCAAAGGAATTATGCAGTTAAAAATAAAAAAACAACAACACTTGTAGCCAGGCATGGCAGCATGCGCCTGTTGTCCCAGCTACTCAGGAGGCTGAGGGGGGAGGATAGCTTGAGCCCAGGAGTTTGAGGCTATTGTGCACTATGATTGCACCTGTGAATTGCCACTGTACTACAGCCTGGGAAACATAGCAAGACCACATCTCTTAAAAAAAAAAACTTACAGAAAATGATAAAAAGAAAATAACTGAAAAGCCAAAATATTTACAGAGGAGGCACTTAGTGGAGCCTTTTTTCTTACATTGCTCACTTGATGTATGTATTATTTTTAAACCATACTTTTTCCTATCTGTAAAATGAGCAAAATCATACGTCTCTTCTTCTCTTTTCCGGAAAGGGATAAACATTGCTAAGCATGCACTGTACTCCAGGCATAAGCCAGGCTTTTTCACACAGGCGATCTCATGTAATCCTAGTGGCAATAGTTATTTGCCCATTGTACTGATGAAGAAATGGAAGTTTGGAATGTTTAATGCATCAAGTAATTTTCAGTTTTAAGGGTGAATGAAGTCAAGGTAGAGAGTCATTATCGTATTTGCAGCCCTTAAAGAGGAAGGGAGATTATAGTTAACAATACTGTGTGGTGTATTTCATAATACCTAGAAGAGAGGATTTTCAGTGTTCTCACCACAAAGAAACAACAAATGTTTGAGATTAGGGAAATGCTAAATACCTTGATTTGATCATTACACAATGTATATATCTATTGAAACATCTCACTGGACCTCATAAATACATACAATTATTATGTGTCAATTAAAAACTTTTTTTGAGTTTAAAAAAAAGGGAAGAAGTACTCCAGGAGTTTAGGCAGAAAGTGTGTTTCTTTAAGACTGCTGTAGGCATGTTAAAGTAATAATAATTTAGATGTTTATCTTTCTACAGTTGTGAAATTGCTGTCACTATATCATTGCATTTGATCTTTGCGGCAGTGCTTGGTTCAGGCTGAGACACGTGTTATCCCCTTTTTACAGATGAGGAACCTGAAACTCACTGAACTTAAAGCAGCGTGTCCCACAGTGACAAGATTACATTTCAATGACTATATAACCCTTGAGCTTAATTTAGAAAAGAAAAATAGTACAATGCTATTCATTCTAAAGAAAGTAGGTCTTTAGTATTTAAGAAGTTACTTTTTTAATACAGTTCTTTAAATATTTGTTGAGCCCCAGTACAATATAGAAACACCTACCCCCCCATCACAGGACCTCATATATCATAAACTCCTAATAATCATAACTTCTACTGATAGCTTTTCGGCATTCTAATCCTTCTAATTATGCGATTTAGACTCCCTAATGTGACTTCCAGGCCTTCTGGTTTGCTTATATTTATTCTCACCACAGCTGGAGGACAATGGCCAATCTAATGAGATTTTAACCAGTGAGATACTTAGTTATTCCTTTTTCCAAAAGGAATCCAATTTAGTTTTGCTGCAGGCTATTTTGACAAACTAAAGTGAGAACCTAGAAAGTTAATAGTTTTATCTTCTTTAGGGGTATCATTGGAGAATTTTCCCCTCTGTAAAGAATTGCTCATTCCACCTGGAACCCAAAACTATATGGTGAGAATGCGACTCTATGACATCAACCGGCGGCAGCTAAATCTCACCATCCGGATTGTGTGTCGAGCGGAAGGATCCTTGAAGATCTTCATTTCTGCTCCATATTGGCTGATTAACAAAACAGGTATGTACAGAGGCTGCTCAAGTAAGCCTTTGGCGTTAGTCATGGGAATTCAGATTTATTTGCTCAACTAACTAAATGGAGCCAAGGCAAATAGATTACTTCAGCAGTCTAAGCTGCTGAAACTTTCCTGCTTCCATAATAAGTGCTTAGTCCTGGTCAAAACGGTCCTTTTATTCAGTGAACTGAGCCCACTAAATAGAATCAATTTTCACTATTTTCCCCCTTGATGATTTTTTTTTTTTTTTACCATTTGCATCTCTCTTGTGTAGACTGGGTGGGATTGATATAAACTTCTCCCCTCCTTCTTCAAGGGTTACCACTAATCTTCAGACAGGACAATGCAAAGACAGATGCTGCAGGCCAGTTTGAGGAACATGAGCTGGCCCGGAGCCTGAGTCCTCTCTTATTCTGCTATGCTGACAAAGAGCAGCCAAACCTGTGAGTACAGTTATTTATGGGAAGGGGAAATAAGCTCCTAGGGAAGGGAAGAAATTAGCAAAGGCTATATAATATATGCATGTAAGTAGAAATATACCACAGATAACAATTCTGACTTGGCAGGGGAGTAGAACCATGACCTAATGGGATTTTTTGGGATCTAATTTCTGTGTTATTTGATACTGAAAATAAACCATTTTGTTGGTTTATAATGAAAGCTAGTTTTATTTTACGTGTATTGAAGTAGTTCTCCTATTCATAACTCTGCCAATGAAGAGAAACCTACATGTTCCCCTTCTCTTCTCTGTAGTTTCTCTTCCCCTGTAAGTTTTTAGCACGGGCAGAGGAGCTGGCATCAGAGTGGACATAGACTGACCACTATGGTCAGTAAAGCCTTCAGCCCTTTACTTCAGCCCATTAATCCAATTCAGGATTTGCGTAAGGTTTTAAAATTCATCCCGTTTACCCTTGAAATAAAATGTACCATTTTAACATCTCAACCCACTGATTGCATGTTTAAAAGCAGGGAAAAGCAACAATTGTGACGATGAGATGACATGTCCTTTCAGTGTATGGTAGGAGCGTTAATTCGCTTTTGTTCTTGGTTTTGACATTCTGCTTTTTATAGGAGTCTTCTCATTCATAGCCCTAATCCAAAGATACAGGGGTATATCTGATGGTGCTAAATTGCCATGCCCGGTTATCTATACCGTTATGCTGAAAGCTTAACAGGAAGGCTTCTGGAGTACTGCACTTTAGTGGGCACAGACACATTTACCAAGGAGGGCTAGAATCTAGATTGGTGGTGTAGTCAAGGAGAGAGGATTGATTAGAGTTCTGGATATTTTAGGACATACAACCAGCCACTTGACATGTATGGCAAGCCCAGTCTTATTCTTTTCCTGAAAGGATTTGGACCGTTTTAGATCTAAGACTTGACATTTGTCAAACAGTTTGTTTTATCCATGGATTTCATAGTTCCCAAAGCATTTCCACATAGACCATTTCACTGGATTCTCCCCAATATCCCAATAGTTTACGCAGGGCAGGAAATATCATTATATTTTAAGATGAGGAAACTGAGGCTCAGAGAGACAAGACACTGACCAAGGAAACAAGGATTTGCCATTGTAACAGTACCAGTCCTTAGGAGTAACACACCATGAGCTGCATCTTGTGTACATATTCTTCTTGTGCCTTTTTTTTTTTTTAATGAACTCTTGAAATACCTGAGTCAGGAAAGGATCAGTTTGACCTGAATCCACGATTTTCAGGGGAATAATAGTATTTTCCTCATGTGTTATGCGCATAGAATCCTAATGTTTTCTCCTAAAGGGTTTAGTTGTAGATGTTAATACATTTCACATACTATTGTACTGTGGCTACTTCCAAGATAGAGGGTTTTCTTTTTTTTGAGACAAGGTCTCACTCTGTTGCCTGGGCTAGAGCACAGTGGCATCATCGTAACTCACTGCAGCCTCCAACTCCTGGGCCAAAGTGATCCTCCTGCCTCAGCCTCGTGAGTAGCTGGGACTATAGGTGCGCACCACCGCGTTCATTTGGCTAATTTTTTTTTTTTTTTTTTTTGGTAAAGCCGAGGTCTTGCTATCGCCAGGCTGATCTTGAACTCCTGGGCTCAAGCGATCCTCCCGCTTCACCCTTCCAAAGTGCTAGAATTACAGGTATGAGCCACTGTGCTCAGCTTTTAAGATAGAGTTTTGACCACTGATTAATTTCCTTGCTGTGCTTGGGAATCACATAAGAGTGAGGAGGAGAGTCAATATTAGAGATCTAATTGTGGGTAATAGCTACCTTAGTATTTCCTGATTAGAACAGGTGATAAGACTTTCTTGTGGATGAATATATACATCTTTGCTTTTCTGCCCCACAGCTGCACGATGAGAATCGGAAGGGGGATTCATCCGGAAGGCATGCCAGGCTGGTGTCAGGGCTTCTCCCTGGATGGTGGTAGTGGTGTCCGAGCTTTGAAAGTCATCCAGCAAGGAAACCGCCCAGGGCTGATCTATAACATTGGTGGGTTATGTGTGGGGCAGTGGGAGAGTCAGAACCATTGGCCAATGACCTCAGGCTTAGAGGAATAAGCTGGCCCTGCATTTTGGTCTAGCTACAAGTGCTGATTTTCTCATTTGGCATTGAGTCAGGTATCTCCTCTCTGAATGCTAGATTGATATCAACACAGATCTGTTCTCCTAGGGATCTGAGGAGCCACCTAAACACTGCCCTTTTGAGGTCTGTGGCTCTGTTTAATTTCAGACTCACCTGTGTCAGGAAAGTATGGGTTTGGCTTGAATGCTTGTTTTTCAGGGGAATAATAGGAACAATTAGAATGCTTTTCATCCTCCAAGTATTCCCACGCATTCATTAAAATTTGCAAACCCTAAGAGGGTAAGAAGCATTGTTCTCCTTGAAACTGAAGGAGAGAGGTGAAGTGACCTGCCTAGATGCAAAGGGGAAGTCTGGGTCAGAAGTAAGATTAGGATTGGGGTCTATGAATTTGAGGCAGAAAATATAGTAAAATGTACTTGGTGTTTGTAGTAATTAGAAATGCCCCAACTAAATTAGCTTCCAGAGGTGGGAAGTGTGGGAAGGGGAGGGGAGGATATTCTACCCACATGCCTCATAGCCACTTGAGAACAGTCAAAAGATTTTCTGAATGGTTAAGATAAATCTGATTTAAATATGCCTCAGGTTTAAAATGTTAGCAGGGCATCCTTCTTTTAATATATAATTTCCAAGGATCTCAAAGAAATATTTAGTTTTGAGTGTTTCAACACCATCTAGAACTGCATTGCCTTATAGAACTTTCTGTGACGATGGAAGTGTTCTATTTTGCACTGTCCAATACAGTAGCCACTAGCCACATGTGGCTACTGAGCACTTGGGAGCACATAACTGAGAAATGTGCCAGGTATGACTTAGGAATTGAATTTTATTTAATTTTAATGAATTTAAAGTTAAATAGCCACATAGGGCTAGTGGCTACTGTATTGGACAGCAGTTATAGTAATGTTGTAGAAGGAAAAACTGAAGTGGCATCATTTACATATTTCCCGTGAATCCCTTGGAGAATCAGGGATATGTTTAAGTGTTTGAGGATTTGTTAGGAAAAAAATCTTCCAAGTATACTTTCCTTTTCAGGTTTTTAAACACGGATTTGTATTCATTCTCCCTTGACATGCGAGCTGTCACCTTAAAGTTGACATTAAGATTTTTAAAAGAAATAAACTTCATTTGATCTTCTAGCTGAGTATCGTTTTCTTTACTTTTTCTCACATTTGTTTGCTCCACCCCTTGACTAGGCAAAGGCTGCTTCACGCTGAGTTTGGCTTTCTGCTGGGTGCCTTGCCCTTGATATATTTTCCAAAGCAAGCTACCATAGGTTGGCTGGAAGCTAAAGTTGGGACAAATTGGGGGGTGGGGTGGGGAAGCTTATTTCTTTTAAAGCAGCTAGCGCTAAGAAGCATAGAATTCTTGCAGAGAGGCAAATTGAGCAGACCAGTCAGACATATACAGTGATTGCCTGTATATACTTTTATGCTAGAAGCATTCATTAAAGCTCCTAGTACAGGTTTTTAGGGATAAGACTGTGATTTGAGTTTTATTGTTCCAGCAAGGGAAAGGATATAGGGGGGTGGGCTAATATAGGACTTAATAATTTTTAAGGATCATGAGATTTGGCCATGTATTATCACGGGAATTTGTGAAATCTCTTACTTGAATATTTGAAGAATTGGATAGATAACTAGCTCCCTATCAGGAAAGTTGGAAGCACAGTCCCAAACTGAAAAGCCAGGGACAGCCCTGCTTATTAGCCTGGTTTGGACCTCCAAAAAGGAGGATCTTGTGCCTTTTGATTTTATCAGCTATTGATTTATTAGGAGTTTCCCAAGATGAAAAGAGGGGGGGAAAAAAAGCCCACCTTTTCCCCAAAATTGAGTATTTCTACACTGTTCTAGGGTACCCTAAACTCTTTTTGTAATATCAAATTACATACATCTTTTGTAGGCAGACTTTGTATTAGTTAAGATCAGTTAACTATGATAATGTTGATTTCTGACAAGTAAAGCTTTTCTGTATATCACAAAGAGAAGTAGTAGGTGTATCTCTCTATCCCACTATTACATAACATTTCGTAAATACGGAGTTTCGGGGAAATTTGTTTTCGTGATTTTCTTAGTCTTTCAGGTATTTTCAAGGCTTATATTAAAGGAACACCAGAATTTTCAAGCCAGTATAAGTGAATAATTACAGAGTTGCCAGATTGGAATATTTATAATTGGGATTGTGTTGGGAAATCTAGGACACCTGGTTGTCATATCCTATGGTAGAGTCTCTATTTTTATATTCTGTTGTTACTTGTTGACTGATGAGCGGGGTCCTTGTATGTCCCATCACAGCATACGCAGCTGCATGAGGTGCTGGTTCTGGGGGCAGACTGCCTGGGTTTGGATCCCAGCTGTGCCACTTACTAGCTACATGACCTAGAGCAAATTACTTAGGTTTCCATGCCTTGGTTTCCACATCTGTAAAATATAAATAATGAAATATCTAACTCATAAAGCTGTTATGAGGATTCAGTGTAAAGCCTTTGATAGAGGGCCTAGCATGTATTAAGAATTCAGTAAATATTATTGTTGTTAATTTGATTATTTCTACTATAAATATTTTTTATCATTGTGTAACCAAAGCTTAGCCCAGTGCCTTGAATATAGTTACCGTATTTACAGTCTGAATGAATGAATGAATAATTCATCCTGCTGAGTTTTGTATTTTTAAAAATTTTTATCAGAGTTTTTAAGGTAAGTCAGTGTGTTTCACTTCTCTTTCTTTATTTGGAACCTGGTGTTTTGAGATTTCCTTCTGACTGTTTTGTTATTTTTTTCCTAGTTCAGTAGGTGCTGAAAACAAATTTATTTTATAAATAAATAAATTCTATAATATTTAGCATTATGTTTGAGCTGGATTCTTGGGCAATGGGCTAAAAGAAAATATTAGAGAAGAGTCAAGTAAGTTCAGGGCATCATAGAATCCAACTAAGTAATCTGAAATTTCTGCTATATCTTGTAAAAGTGGCAAGTTCTCTAGAAGGAAATTCTGTGCCCCAAGTATAAACAGAAATGTATCATGTGAAACTGTCTTGATAGTCAACTTCATAAATGGAAACCTAAGATATGTGTGACTGAACACCTATGTATTTTAGTTGCTGTTATGTTGATACACAATTTGTGAAGAAACTAGGAATTATGGGGATATTGATATTGTCTCTGAGACTTTTTAAGGTCTGAATGGCAATAAGGAGTAATACTTTGAGTGCAATTGCTATTTCCATTCCATTCCTGGAGGGTTCGATATCTTCTCTCAATGATACAATTGTTTTTTCAGAGAAACTAAGTAATTTTGAAGGCTATTTATTTTTGTCAAACCAAGAATTTTTTCTCTTTAGATTAATTCATGAAAGTGGTTCTTGTTATTTGTAGGTATTGATGTCAAGAAAGGCCGAGGTCGATATATTGACACCTGTATGGTCATCTTTGCCCCCCGTTACCTGCTAGATAATAAATCATCTCACAAGCTTGCATTTGCACAGAGGGAATTTGCCAGGGGACAGGTAAGCAGTTTGCTTTTGAAGAATGACCAGTGCTTATTTACTAGCACAATGAGTTTTAATGTCATAGCTTATCTCCCATCAAGACTGTAAGTTCTGTATGTGAATAATCATTCTGTGCCTTTGGTACCCAAATAGCTCTTGGTAGAGGGTAAGGCTCAGAGCTGGTACTCAGTAAACATTTGCTTGTTGACTAAAGCCAGTGATCCTATGTGTTTTAGGGAACAGCCAATCCTGAAGGTTACATTTCTACCCTTCCTGGTTCCAGTGTGGTGTTTCACTGGCCTCGGAATGACTATGATCAGCTATTATGTGTCAGATTGATGGATGTTCCCAACTGTGTTTGGTCTGGAGGTTTTGAAGTCAACAAGAATAATTCCTTCCATATCAACATGAGGTAAGTTCAAAACTCTAAATATAGATAAAAAAGTAGCCTTGCTTGACATGTAGTAATATAAATAGTAAGCCCACAGCTCTTTGTAAAATAGACACATAGTCTCACTAGTGTAAGTGTATTCACGTTGTTGTGCAGTCTCCAGAAGTCTTTTCATCTTGGAAAACTCTGTACCCATTAAACAACTCCCCATTCTTCTTACCCCCAGCCCTCGGCCGTCACATTCTACTTTGTGTCCTTATGAATTTGGCTACTCTGGGTACCTCATATAAGTTGAATCATACAGCATTTGTCTTTTTTGACTGGCTTATTTCACTTAGCATAATGTCCTCAATGTTCATCCATGTTGTAATGTGTTGGAATTTCGCTCCTTTTTAAGGTGGAATATATTTCATTGTGTATGTATGCCACTTTTTATCCATTCATTTATTGATGGACACGTGGGGGGCTTCCATCTTTTGACTATTGTGAATAATGCTGCTGTGACCATGGGTGTACCAATATCTGTTCAAGGCTCTACTTTCAATTTTTTCTGGTGCAGACCCAGAAGTGGAATTGTTGGATCATATGGTCATTCTATTTTTAATTTTTTGAGGAACTGCCATACTGTTTTCCATAGTAGTTACGTCATTTTACTTTTCTACCAACAGTGCACAAAGGTTCCAATTTCTCCACAACCTCACCAACGCTTGTTATTTTCTGTGTTTTTGATAGTAGCCATGCTAATGGGTGTGAGGTGGTATTTCTTTGTGGTTTTGGTTCACATATCCTTAATGATTAAAGATGTTGAGTATCTTTTCATGTGCTTGTTGGTCATTTGTATCTCTTCATTGGAGAAATATCTATTCAAGTCCTTTGGACATTTTTTAATTAGGTTGTTTGTGTTTTTAGGTTTCCCATTTTTGAATTAGGTTGTTGTTGAGTTATAGGAATTATTATTCTGAGAGTTTTATAGTTTTAGCTCTTTTAGGTTTTTGATCTATTTTGAGTTCATATTCGTATATGGTGTAAGGTGAACATCCAACTTCATTCTTTGGTGTGTAGATACTCGGTTTTCCCAACTCCGTTTGTTAAAAAGACTCTCCTTTCCCCATGAAATGGTTTTGGCACCATTGTTGAAAATCATTTGACCCTGTATTTGAGAGTTTATTTCTGAGCTCTCTAATCTGTGCCATTGGTGTATTGTCTTTATGCCAGCACCACACTGTTTTTGATTATGGTAGGTTTGTAATAAGTTTTGAAATAAGGAAATGTGAGACCTCCAACTCTGTTCTTCTTTTTCAAGATTGTTTTCTCTATTTAGAGTCCCTGGAGATCTATATGAATTTTAGGATGGATTTTTCTATTTCTGCAAAAAATGCCATTGGAATGTTGATAGGGATTGCTTTAAATCTGTAGATTGTGTTTTGTAGTATTGACATATTAACAATATTATGTTTTCCAATCCATGAACATGGAATGTCTTTTCATTTATTTGTGTCATCTTTAATTTCTTTCATCAAATGCTTTTGAAGCTAAAGAATCTGAAATCAGTGCTATTTGAACATGTTTAGAAGCAAAATTTAATCTTTTATACTTTATGGTCAGTTCTCTATTGAAAACACTATTGTAGAGGAACAGAAATATGATAATTTAACAATATATGATGCAAAATAGTATTTATATTTGACTTTTAAATGCATTATTTGATTCGTTGGTGGGCCCTTCTTAATTATACTTTGCCTTGGCCTTTATTAGTTTGAATTGCATCTGGGTACAGTGGTTTTCAAGCTGTCTTCCTGGGAGCTATTGGGTTCTAAGGAGATGACATTAGGGGTCAAGGGAGCCAAATGCATAGGACTCCAGCATCCTCATGCCTACTTCAGCCAGAACTTTTGTCTGTTAGTATGTGTTCTCCATAAGATTTCATTGGGGCGGCAGGGAGAACAAAGAGAGGTGTGGGATTCTGTAGCTAAAACCACCCTTGTTTTATATATTGCCTGAGTGGAGGCAGCTCAGTTCTGTTGTGTGAGAATAGGAAGTCAATTTGGAATAAACAAAAAAGTTACACATGATTACTACTGAAAAAAGTAGAAGAGGAGGAAGATGACTTGTGTACCTTTTGTTAATCCTTTAAAAACAGTTTTAGTGTGCAGTCCTAAACTACTGAGAACAGAACCATGTCATCCATTTCTCTTACTTTCTCTAACTTTTCATTTGGAAACAATTTAAACTTCAGGAAAGTTACAAGAAGAGTACAATGAACATCCCTATATCCTTTACCTGGATTCACCAATTTTTAATATTTTTCTACATTTTCTCTCTCCTCTCTCTTCTCTTACTTCTCTCTCTCTCTCTCTCTCTCTCCTCTCCCACCTCTCCCCCCCAACACTTTTCTGAATTATTTGAAAGTAAATTGAAGTCATCACGATACTTCAGCCATAAAAACTTCAGCACTTATCACCTAAAAATAAGGACATTTTTCTAAATAAATGTAATACCATTATTACATACTGAAGAAATTTAACATTGATGTGTTTTCTAATAAAGTCTTTATAGACTGAGTGAATGACTAAAATGTCCTTCATAGCAACCCCTCTCCCCCTAATCTAGGATCTAGTCAAGGATCACTTATTTTATTTGGCTTGTATATTCTCTTGTCTCCTTTAATCTAGAGTAGCCCCACTTTTCCTTTTTTGGTGACATTGACATTTTAGAAGACTCCAAGCCAGTTACTTTAGAATGTCCTATATTCTATGTTTGGATGATAGTTTGATATATATATAAATTTGGGTCAAACATTTTTGGTAACTGTAGTACCTATGTGATATGTGTTTTCCATTGCTTTATATCAGGAGGCCTGTAATGGCTGTTGGTCCTGTTGTTGATGGTGTTAGTTTGATCATCTGTTGGTTAAGGTGGTGTCCACCAGATCTCTCTGTTGTAAATTTACGCTTCTTCTTTGTGAATAAGAGTAATCCATTGGAGGGATAATTTAGACTGTGAATATTCTGTTTCCCAAAAACCTTTCACTCAATGGTTTGATGATTCATACTTGAAGCAGTCACTACATTGGTGGTTTTAAAATGGTTTTAAACTTTCTAATTCTCTCATTTCTTCTACATTTGTTAACATATTTTTCTATAAAGATGAGCTTTCATGGGACATAGGTAAAAAAAGATGATCTTTCAATTCCTTCTAGTGATATATCTATATATGTGTATATATGTACACACATACTTTATATACATGCTTTTCTTTTTTACAGCTCTTCTTTAGAGAAGAATATCGGTAAATATTGAAGAAATGAAAGAATTTTAAAATCACCATTTTGTGATTATATTATCAATTTCTAGTTTTTTAGTATGATCAAAAAACACACAGTGGGCTGTAGGTTCAGTGGTATTGATTGAGTCCCAAGCAGTGTTGTGATTGTGAGAAGTATAAGAAGAAAGTGAGTTGTAGCTTGTTTCCTCCATTTTATGCGACCTCTTTTGTTTCCTTATTCTGCAGAGATACCTTGGGAAAATGTTTCTTCCTACGAGTGGAAATTACTCTGCGAGGAGCTACATATAGGATCTCATTTAGTGACACAGATCAGTTACCCCCTCCTTTCCGAATTGACAACTTTTCTAAGGTATCAAGTGGAGTTAAGAAGAGCACTTTGGTGGTTTCATGTGTGAAAGGGTGGAGTATATGCTTAAGACAATGGGGCAATGCAGTTTAAACTTGGGTTTAAAAGAAGCTATACAGACAGGCTTTCTGTAGCTGGACAACCCTAGAAATCCTTACCATTAGGAGATGGTTTCCGCTGTTTATTTTGATTGCTGGGCAGCCTTGTCCAGGCAGAAGTAATCTTTTAGCCACCAAAACTTACTCTGACTAGAGTGTTTGGTTAACATGATGCCCTCTGGAGACATTCCATACAAACAGAGCAAGGGATAAGATTGTCCAGTGAGAATGGGAATGAGCAATTCTGTTGATTACTGACAGTGAGCATTTTTATAAATCTTCCAAGTAAAGCCAGTATGGAAATCATTAGGTTCTATTTTAAAATATGCCTTTGAATAACAGTGTTTTATAATGTATAAATGATTTTCTGTAGCCAAATACCAAAATTCTTATTCTTTTCTGTATTCAAAGTTTATCACAGGGGGTTTGGGGTAGAAGAGATGCCACCGGAAAGATAGAATTGCTTCCCCTAGATATTTGACTTGGCAAAGCTTCTTAAAGCCCTTTGTCCAATAGGCCCAGGTCCTTTAATTGGTGAGTTTTTGGAATTTGTAAGATGATTAGAAAAGCATTTGAAGAGGTGAGATGATGAACCTCACTGATGAGTATTCCCTGTATAGGATTCATTTGGGAAGGATCTGGAACTTAAACCTAGGAAGCACTGAGTCACTTTCCAGTAACTCCACTCTGAATGAAAGTCCTCTTTGTCCTCTCTGCCATCACTCTAGGTCCCAGTTGTCTTTACTCAGCATGGTGTAGCCGAACCCAGGCTCCGGACTGAAGTGAAGCCTATGACTTCATTGGATTATGCCTGGGATGAACCCACCCTGCCACCTTTTATCGCTCTCACTGTTAAAGGGGCAGGTTCCTCTGAGATCAACTGCAATATGAATGATTTCCAGGATAACCAACAGCTTTATTATGAAAATTTCATTTACATTGCTGCTACATACACATTCTCTGGGTAATTCTGGATTAAATTACTGTTCTTGTAAAGCAGAAGGTTCTAATTATTACCTGGTTTTAAATTTTAAGCAGTTTCTCAGGAGAACAAAGAACAAAGGAATATTCCTTCATTCTTTACCAAATCCTAGGCTCAGGGTCTATTTTGAGAGGTCATTTCATTTAAACCCTTGTCTTTTGGCTGGATTAAACTTTACCAAAGAGACAAGACTCTTTTCTTTTTAAACTTTCTTTCAGTTATTTATTAGTCTGTTTTGCCTCTTTTGAAACTGACTGATCTTTGTCATAATTATTCAAGTCATCATTCTGACTCCTCTCCCCCATTGAGAATACTGATTAAGCAGACACTTAAGGGTTTACCTTAATATTCACTAAAGCCAAGTGTAGTAGCTTAACTTCACCATAATTCTAATTGCCTTAGAATTATAATTTTCACTGTTGGTTGACTAATTGTATTTAGAAAACTCAGGAGAAGAATATCGAGCTTATTCTATTAATAATTCTGTTATTAGATTGGCACATAAAGATTTTAAACACTGGGTTTTCAAAAAGTAGTTATTCTACTAACATGTACATACAGCTTATTGTTTCTGTGCTGAAGTTGAAGGGCCAATTTTAAAGCGTATCTGTGAAGAAACAGAAATAGCTGAGTCTTTAGCATTACAAGTATAAATCACCTGATAAACAGGACATTTCAAGTTCTGTTCCTTTCCAAAATATTCTGAAAATTTTTGCATATGAATGAGATTTTTACATGTGACTGGGGCCCACAAAATAATCTCTGGATTTTTGCATTATCTTTCTCATCTGCCTACAGTCCAGATTTTACTAGTAATAACTTGAATTTGCAGAGAATAGCCATTCTTTCTCCTGTCTGTTGCAGTTCCGTTTGGTAATGATGGTGCTGGGATGTTTATCGTGTTGTAATTGAGCCAATAATGTTTGTTTGTTTGTTGTTTATTTGTTTTTAAAGATTCTGGCACCATAACAATGTGACAGGCATAAGGTTTAGTGCCTGAAAAAACAATTCTAAATCTGGTTGTTAGTCATGTTTTTCTCTTTATGTTCTATAAATTCCAGTAGTTACTAAGCTCTTCAACTGAAGAATTCTAACGGAGGATTATGAGCTTAATGGGTTGAACTGATATGGAGCAGATATAAAGAGAAGCTTCTGGGAATCTCGGTGTGCAGAATCTAACAGCAGAATTAGAATGATCTTGGTGTACTAAGAGATTGAAGAACTCCATCTTTTGGAGTATACTAGAACTATTTCTTTACATTCTTAGAACTAATGATAGAGAAGAAGACTAGTTTTTTGAATTTTGTATTTTATTGAGGTGAAATTAGGCTTTTTAAAGTGAATAGTTCAGTGGCATTTGGTACATTCATAATGTTGTGTGACCACCACCTCTACCTAGTCCTGAAACATTTCTATCACCACAGAAAGAAACCGCAGGCCTAGCAAGCAGCCACTCCCATCTCTCCATTCCCAGCCTTAGGCTTCCACCAGTCTGCTTGCGGTTGCTGTGGATTTACTTATCCAGGACATTTCACATCAATGGGATCATATAAGTGATCTTTTATGTCTGGTTTCTTTCACTTGACATAATGTTTTTGAGGTTCATCCACACTGTAGCATATACAAGTATTCATTCTTTTTATGGAAAATATTCAATGCTTTTTATGGCTGAGTAATACTCTATTGTATGTGTATACTACACTTTGTTTATCCATTTATCCATTGATGGACATTTGGATTGTTTCTACCTTTTGGCTACTATGAACATGGCTATACATATATTTATTTGAGTACCTATGTTCAATTCTTTTTTGTTTATACCTAGGAGTGGAATTCCTGGGTTCTATGGTAATTCTATGTTTAACTTTTTGAGGAGCTACCGTACTGTTTTCCACAGTGGCTGAACCATTGTGCATTTCCACCAGCAATGTACAAGGGTTCCAGTTTCTTCATCTCTTCACCAACACATTTTTTTATTGTTACTATACCCATCCTACTGGGTGTAAGGTAGTATCTCATTTGGTTTTAACTTGCATTTGCTTAATAACTAATGATATTCTTTTCATGTGCTTATTAACCATTTATGTGTCTTCTTTGGAGAAATGTTTATTCACATCATTTGCTCATTTTAAAATTGAATTATTTGCCTTTTTATTGTTGAATTATATGAGTTCTTTATATTATATCATTCTTTTATCAAATGTATGATTTGGAAATATTTTCTTCCATTTTGTTAGTTTTCTGTCTTTTTGATAGTGTCCTTTGAAGCACAAAAATTTTTCATTTTGATGAAATCCAATTTGTCTTTTTTGGGGGGGTCACTTATGCTTTTATTGTCATAAATACTAGTTTTTAACTCTGAATTTATCTATTAACACCTTTTTTGATAATAGGGATTAATGGAAACAGAATAATTTAAATAAAATCTCCTCCAAATACCCCAAAGTGTAGCCAGGCTGCAATATTCCATAAAGCTTAGGATTCTTAAACTACAGAGAAACACAACATGGTTGAATTGGAGGAAGGTGATTATGAACCCTTTGCTTTCTTTTCATTCTAAAGGGACTTCTGATTTCTTGCCAAGACTTGGGGATACAATGATGCTGACCTTCTGCCTGGCAGAGTAGAGCTAATTCTTGGTCCCTTGATATGTCTGATGTCTGACTTGTTTTTTCCTGTTGTTTTGTTTTTTGCCTTTTTTTAGCCTCTAAAGATGTATGGTTATCCTTTTATGTCTGAATTTTAAGCCACTAAAATTATCAGGAGAGGAAAAATGTCAGAGTATGTCTTTTGACAGATGAATCTTTGAACTATATAGGAAAAAAAAATACAACCCTGATCTTTCTGCTACATCAGACTTTTTCTTCTATGCTTTAAAAATTTTTCTTCTTTAATAGAGGTTTTAGGCATTTGCTTACATATATTTGAATACATGTCTGAGTTTGTGTGTACGCATGTGTATATATTTATGTGTGTGTATATATATATTTTTTAAATTCTAGTTTGCAGGAGCGAACAGGAAGGCCTGTGGCTTCCAACAAGGCCATTACCCGTGCAGAGCTCGTTTTGGATGTCTCACCAAAGACACAAAGAGTCATTTTAAAGAAGAAGGTAAGAGAGCTAGAAATTGGAGTTTAGAATAAAAGATTTTTAGCACTGGAAGGGACTCAGAATCTAGTCCAGAGTCTTTGTTGTAATGAAGAAATGGGGACTTAGGCTGAATGACTTGCTCATGTCCTGGAACCCAGGCATCTTGAAGGCTCCGGGTCACTGTTCCCACTGTGCCCTGACGCCTGCTATAGGAATCCTAAGCCCTTCTCCGAGATGCTCTTTTTGTAGAACTTAATTCTTGAATTTGTGATTTGTCTTTTTCACTACTTTATTTTTCTGTTGTAATACTTCCCTAATCTTTTCCCTAAACTGAAGTGAAAAAAAGAAATCAAACTGACTAAAATTTCCCTTTTTCTTGCTGACTTCAGAGTTGAAAGTCAGCATAAAAAGAGAAAAAATTGTCAGTTTGACATTCTTTTCAAGTCATTTGAGGGAAATGTTTATGCTAGTTGACCTATATTTGGAGAGCAAGGCAGTAAAATTTGGCCAGAAATATGAAAAATGACAGAAAGACTTTTCTAAATAGTTGAAACTGAAAGATGATAGCAGTTTGGGAACACAGAGGTGCAGAAGCCACTTGAAGGGGAGGGAGACCACCAAGAATAATCATTTGAAGCATTGACCTAAGAGGGGATAGTTCCCGAAGACTTCATATACTTTAAACCAAATAATTCAAAAAGAACCCTGGCAGAGGATGCCTGCTTACCACCTACTGTGGTGTAACTCCTGGCAGTAATGCGCCTTGTTTACAGCTCATTTGGCTTGAAGGTTGTGCAGCTCTTGACAGAGTTTTGATTGTGGGGAGATTCAAATTATTTCAAATTTTGCGCAGCAAATGAAACTTTAATATGTGTGTTTTAAGATTTAATTTTATATTTTTAACAGCTTTTTTTGAGATATAATTCATGCACCATATAGATTACCTTTGAAAGTATAAAATTCAGTGGTTTTTAGTATATTCACAGACATGTGCAACCATCACTGCACTCAATTTTAGAACATTTTCATCATCTCAAGAAGAAATCCTGTGTCCTTTAGGTATCACCTCCAGGTTTCCCCCATTTCCCCAGCCCTAAGCAATCTCCAATCTACATTCAGTCTCTATAGATGTCCGTGTTACGGACTTTCATATGAATGGTCTTTTATGACTTGCTCTTTTCACATGACATAATGTTTTCAACGTTCATCCATGTTGCAGCATGTATCAGAACTTCTACATGTATTTTTGTATCATACCAGTTCCAAGTCATATAATTCACATTTGCTTAAAATGTGATCACACTCTTTTATATATGGCTGTTGCTTATGTGTGAGATACATTTTAGAAATGAGATTTGGGAATGGTGATAAGTAGCGAGACCAATAGGCATAGGAATTGAAGGTAAACAGTTTTTGAGACTTTTATTGGGAGTTTTGACAAACAGATTTTGAAAAGCAAAATTTTGGTGTGAAATCTAAAAGAAGTGGCAAGTCTGACAGACGTGAATTTTTAAAAGTGGGAGAGCCTTTGGAAATGATGTCAGGTGACTTTCAAAGAACGTGCAAGGTAGTGAGGCTGTGAGGGTGAATGAGCACCAACTCGGGAGTGAGATGACTTGTCAGGTGGGATGTGAGCACCAGCTGTGACCAGCAAAATCTGAGTGATAAACACATGTGGAATTCCAAGGGCCAGGTGACTGTTAGGCAGGCAAGAGATTTTTAAAATTAAGTAGCAATAATTGTAACATTTTAAATAACATTTTGTAATTATAGAACTTTTTCATACTTATTTCACTTGAGGATAAAAACTGGTAAATAGGAGGGTAAATGATAAATGAGTTACACTGGCATCTAAAATTATATAAAAGTGTATGAATAGCATTAAGAAGTGGACTTATCCCCTTTAGGGTGTGGTGGCTCACCCCTGTAATCCTAGCACTGTGGGAGGCCGAGGTGGGAAGATAGCTTGAGGTCAGGGGTTCAAGACGAGCCTAAGCAAGAGTGAGACACCCCCCGACCTCCGGCTCTACAAAAAATAGAAAAATTAGCCAGGTGTGGTGGTGCATGCCTGTAGTCCCAGCTACTCGGGAGACTGAGGCAGGAGGATCGCTTGAGCCCAGGAGTGTGAGGTTGCAGTGCGCTGTGATGATGTTGGTGCATTCTAGCCGAGGCGACAGAGCGAGACCCTGTCTCAAAAAAATAGAAAGTTGACGTCATAGGTTTTTGTTTGTTTGGTTAATTTTCCTTTTTTTACTTTTTATTTTGACACAAGCTCAAATTTCCAGAGAAGTTGAGAGGAATTTTACAGAAGTAGTGCTGTGATGTTGATTTGTGCCATTACTGGTGATGTTAACTTAGAGCACTTGATGGAGGTGGTGTCTGCCAGCCTTCTCTACTGGGAAGGGGAGTTACTCCTTTTTCCTTTTGTCATTAGAATTTTGTAGAGTGACACTTTGAGACTGTAAATATCCTATTCCTCAGCAAATTTTCTTTTTATGTATATATGTGTATTAGTCAGTCAGTGTGGGCTCCTCTTTATTCAGTGGGTTATCTGTTACTGTCAGTATTTATTTTGATGCTCAGTGTTTCTCATCTTTGGCCAGTGGGAGCTCCTTTAACCTTCAGTGTTATTTTGACATGTGTCCTTACGTCTTTACTTTCTGCCGCAGCAAGTTATCCTGGCCCATCTCTATTTTCCTTGCATCGTTCCTGGAACTTGCCACTTCTCCAGGGAGTCTCAGTTCCTTTCATTGGAGAAGGAATTTAGAAACTTAAGATATGTGCACTAGGTGCACTTGTTGCTGTTGCAGTGCCATGGTCTCCAGGCTGTCTCAGAGGACGGAGCTAGGGGTTTTATGTATTTACGATATCTGTCTCTATATATGTCAAAACCCAGCAGTTCATACCAATATTCACAGTTCCAGCCCAACTTCACAAAGTTCATTCCAATTTTCTCCCCTTCCATATTTGTAAACTTCCTTATCTGGCACTGAAAATATGTTTATTGATTTGATCAGTTTCCCTGATTGTAACTTGTCCTCCATCACCACCATTGTCCCACCTCCTGTGTGGACACCCTTGTTATCTCCCTTGGGCTCCGATCTCCACGTGCTGGGCAGTCCCCCTTCCAACCCCTGCCCTTTGCAGGAATGCCCTCCTCAGCTCCTGTCTGTCTCTGATGCTCCACTTAGGCTCCTCTCTCTAACCCCTTGGCATGGATGTCAGGATGTCATCACCACCACCACCCCGCCTCTGGGCTGCGCCATCGCTCATGTGGATGCCTTTCTTGTCCCACGTGGGATTCAACAGTACCACACTGGACCACCACAAACCCCACCCCGCAACACACAGCCCCCATGGACTTCTACCTTCCATAGCCTTATCTATCAGTTTGACGACTAAATGGTTAGGGAAAAGGGGGAGGGAACTAGAAGGAGAATGGTGCATCTCAGATTTTTAAGTGGAAATTTTGGTAATTTCCAACTTATCGTGAGCCTGTACTAATGACCAGGCAGTAGAGGAATCCCTATATGAAAACTTGATCTCACCTGGTTGTCTGCATTTTGATTCCCAATCTGTAGCATCTACAGGATAATTGAGATGCTTTTTTATGTTGGTTCTGGTGCTATGAATAGATGTATCCTCTTACTGTGTACAGAGAAGCAAGCATGTGGGGATTGGAGATGGAGTAGTACAGCCCAGTTTCATCTCTTTTTGCAGACAGAGGAGGCAGCAGCACACAGTAGAGACAGCATGATTTCTTTTTAGATTTGAGTTCTGGCTTTGCCACTTAAAGATATATGATAGCTGGTATTTCCCATTCTTCTCTGAACTTCATTTTCCTACTGACCTCCCAGGTTTATGAGAAGGATCAACTAAGATAATATACATAAAGTGCTGTGTAAAGGGATATAATGATAATAACACAGCAAACATTTATTGAGACCATACCCTGTGCCAGGCATGTACTAAGTACCTTACATTTATTACACTTGTCACAAGAACCGTAAGAGGTAGCTTAATTTCTCTTTTTGGCAGATCAGAAAGTAGAGGCTCTAAGAGATTAAGTAACTTGTCCAAGGTCACTCAGCTTGTAAAAATCGTACAGCTGGTTCTCAAATCCTGGCATTTTGACTCCAATGTTCATACTATGATGTTAATTTTTACTTTGTAAAATGTAGTGCAAAAGCTGTCTTTCCAACACAGGTATAGCATGTAAATGAGTTTGTGGTACCCAGAAGTGTCTGTTGCTCTGGAGGAGCTCCCACCTGGTGAGAGTGTGTGTCATCCTGACCAGTCTAGCTGGAGTACAGGTATGACTGAAATGGAACTGTGCAGATCATGTAAGAGAGGCAACATGGCAGAGCAGTTGAGCCTGTCAGCTCTGGAATCAGGCTGCAGAGATCCAAATCTGGGCCCCACCACCTACTAGTAATGTGACCATGCAGAAGTTACTTCATCTCACTGAGCCTTAACTTCCTCATCTATAAATAAGGATAATAATAGTATAAATGTCATGGGATTGTCTTTAGGATTAAATGAATTATTATATGTAACTCCCATGGGCCAATGTCTGGCACATAGTAAATTCTCAATAAATATTACTTCTAATATATAATGGATTATATAGACTTTCTTGACTGACCTGGAAGCCCAACTGCTGTTTATAAAATATTTCTGAGGAGAAAATATATTTAGAATTAATAGCAATCAACTTAGTATAACCTTTGAATATAACCAACTTAACATTTGAATATAATCAACTTCTGAAAATTGGAAACCAGCGATATAGTATGCTTCTTTTATAAACATTGGGGAGAGGGAAGAGGACCTCTGCTAAATTCTGTTTGTGAATCAGATATTGAGAATATCGTATATTCTTTATATAATTGGATCCCTTTTTAAGGTAAGGGCACCAGAGTGTCGCCAACTGGAATAGCAGTGATTGTGGCAGTATAGCTAGTGTAGGAGATTGCCCAGCTATTTGTTTCTAATTTCTAAAATAAGGAAAAAACATTCGGTGTATGAAAAGAATAAAATTTTAAAAATTCACGATATTTCTAATTAGCGTATTTCATCCTAAGTGCAGTTAGGGATTGACAACAATGGAAGTTTGAATTAAGCATTATATAATGTGGAAAAACATCTAAGTACAGTTTCTACGTGAGACCTTAGCCCTTAGAGGAAGTACTTGAAGTGAGGAACTGGCTGTGGCCGCCCTGATGGCTCTTTCTATCTGTGTGTGCATTGGCTCCACAGGAACCAGGGAAGCGTTCTCAGCTGTGGAGGATGACGGGGACCGGAATGCTGGCCCATGAGGGCTCTTCAGTTCCTCACAACCCCAATAAGCCCTCAGCTGCCCGCTCTACTGAGGGGTCTGCCATTTTAGATATTGCTGGTCTTGCTGCAGTGACTGACAACAGGTAATTTTCTAGGCAACTTTTGATTCAACCTCATTGCTTTCAAATTCAGACTCAGAGAAAATCTACACCAAAAAATGAGAGTTATGTAAATGGAGTACGGATTTGTATTTTTGTATGTATGTTTTTCTTCACTGACAGAAACCTGTCAGATTCCCAAATATGAGTATTGGGCCTTCCCTTTTATTTTTTTAAGTTGTTATGACAATACTCATGCAGATGTTAAGAAACTTCAAACATTAAAAAGGGTATATTATGAAAAGTGAGTATTGGCCAGACGCAGTGGCTCACGCCTGTAATGCTAGCACTCTGGGAGGCTGAGGAGGGAGGATTGCTTGAGGTCAGGAGTTCGAGACCAGCCTGAGCAAGAGTGAGACCCCATCTCTACAAAAAATGGAAAACTTAGCTGGGCGTCCTGTAGTCTAGCTACCCAGGAGGCTGAGGCAGGAGGATCCCTTGAGCCCAGGAGTTTGAGGTTGCAGTGAGCTATGATGATGCCACTGCATTCTACCTGGGTGACAGAGCGAGACTCTGTCCAGAAAAAAAAAAGTGAGTATTTCTTTCACCCAAACTTCCAGTCTACTCTTACTCAGTAGAAGTGAAGTTTCTTTTTTTAAATCTTTCTAATGATTTTGTTAAATCTTTCAAAAGCAGAAATTAAATTATGGAGAGAATAATTAAATGTTTTTATGAATAGCTCCTTGGATTCAAATCACCTCTTTAAGTTTGAATAAGTTATTTTATTTGCCTGTGCCTTAGTTTCTTCACAAATCAATATATTAATGTTTGTTTTCAGTTGATACTTTATTTGCTTCCAAACAGACTTTAGATGACTTACAAGTTAAAACACAAAATAAAGTATTTAGAAACACAACAGAAGAAAGACCATTGAAAAGATTTTAGATACATTTAGCAGATATTCCTTCCCATACTTCACAGTAACTTGTCATTGTGAAAATGTGAAAACCTTTATTATTGTGTTGTAGTACGTATCTTTAAAGTCTTACCCCTTTGTGTCCCCTCTTTGTTGATTTCCATCTTGTCTTATTCCTCCTTCCTCATTAAGAAATACCTAACTGCTATAGGATTCAAGGTAACTTCCGATTAGATTTTAAGGGTGGAGAATATTAGGAAGAAGCAGAGCCAAGCCATGATCCTCGTGTTCTCTTCAGGCCTGAAGTGTTGACTCAGAGGAATCATTTCACTTTCCTTTTTCCAGATATGAGCCACTGATGCTGAGAAAGCCTGATCGCAGGCGAAGCACAACTCAGACATGGAGTTTCCGAGAAGGAAAACTGACCTGTGGGTTACATGGGTTGGTTGTCCAGGTCAGTAGTTTTTAACAGCGCCAATTGTGGCAAGCAGTGGTGAAGCCTTCTTTGAAACAAAGTCGCAAGTAGGTTATATATGATAAATTGTTAAATGGGGAAAGTTAATAAAAGATATTCCATTTTATGGAAAAACAAGCACCACTGGTACTGACCATCAAATTGTTACTAACTGATCAATACTTATGTCACACATTGCAATAATATTCATCAGGGGGCGGGCAGGCGGGAGGCAGGAGGAGGGGATGGAAAAACTCTCACTGAATGAATGCGGGGCGCACAGTTTGGGGGATGTCCATGAGTGTAGCTCTGACATGAGCAGTGCATGGGCAATATATATAAACAAAGTGTTGTACCCCCATAATATTCTGAAATAAAAGAAAAAAAAAGTATTCCATTTTAGTTAAAAGAAAGTCAAGAAACTTTTGTTGTGCATCTGTGTGTATTTATATGGGCAATGTTTTGAAGGTGATACACAAGTGTGTTAAGAATGGTTTCTGGGTGATAGGATTTTTTTTGTCTTCGCTTATATGGATTTTTTTTCTTTGGCATAAATTATCTATGTAATTTTAAAAGAACGAAAAATGTCAACTAAAAGTCCAACACTGTTTTAGACCTGTGAAGTTAATATAATAGCTATAAGTCTATTGTAAAATATTCTATGAGATGGAGAGCAGTAATCAAGAGTCTACATGCTCTTGATTTGGTTTTCTTCCACATTCTTAGTGGTGCCCAAATAAACATTTAATTGTCATAGCAAATGTCAGAATGAAGATTTTGGACAGTTTCCTCCGTCCTCTTCTTGGCCAGGCTACCCCATGATAAACTCCCAGGTACTTTCTAAGCAAATACGTGTTTGGAAAATTACCAAGAGTTCAGATTTTCTGCCCTTTCTGGCTTCAGGCTGGGAAGGAGACCATGAGTCTGAGAAGTAGGAAGCAATCCTGAAATTATAGGATGGTGGGAAGTGCACCCTGGGGACCTCAGAAAGTGTCTAGGAGGCTTGGGCATATAGCAGAACAACATGTGCGCAGTTCTGCCCCAGCCCGGGGTTTTACCCAAAAGGTAGATACTAGGACATCAGGGCCTTGATGGAGAACTGTTAGTGTGTTTATACCTGGTAGAAACCAGGCTGCCCTTTCATACAGGGAGATTATACTCCAGGGCAGTTTGCAAAACTGTAAGGAGCCTCTGACTGCTTTTGGTGCGATTTATTTTCTTTATCTCTATTGCCCTGAGCCTTTTTCATCAAAGACAAGCTGCTTGCTTATATGAAGCACACATCTGGAATGGATTTGTGATTTTCAATTAGCAATACAATTTAGACTTCTAGAGGCAAAAGAGGGCTTGTTATAATTGGTGGGTTCCGTGTCTGACCCTGACTTTACTTCTAGTTTGTTTCTAAAGCCCATGTAATTCCAATTCTCTTGGAGCATTTTCTTCCTTAAAATCCCTTTCTCGTGTTTGTTGTTTTTGTGAATCTGTTTCATCATTTCTCTGCTTGTGAGTGACCCTATAATAATAGTATTCAGCAGAGCAGAATGTGTTTTGGTTAGGAAATAAGCTTGTTTCAATTTTTATTATGCTGAATAAAGTAATTGAAGGCATTAAAATATTTTCTGACACTGCCCTTATTAGGTTGTGTATGTACTTTCTTTCTAAACTTACAATAGTCATAAAAAGCTTTCTTTGTGTTAAAACCTGTCTTATAAACGCAACTCTCCAAGTTTCCTTTTCATTACTCAGTATTTAAAAATGAACACAGGGGATTTAGACACTTTTTGCTATTGTCTTCTCCAGCCTTGTGTTTGCTTTCCCAGAGCCATCATCCTGTAGACTCCATTTACTTGGGGGTTATAACAAGAAGGTACTTTTTTCCAAAGGCCTTAATAACTGGGCATCAAGTGACGTTCCTAGCTCCATGTTTCATTTTAGAAGAGGCACCATCTTTTGAGTATTTGGGTTGGTTGTCCAGCTCTAGGCCTGTTTGGGGAGGTTTTCAACGCTATAATTCGCTTCTTATTAGAAAGCCAAATGATAGTAATAATTGTTTTATTTTCATAATATTTCAGATTTTTAAGCAAACTCTAATCAGAATACTCTTTGGCTACTTTTTAAAAAGTTTACTTTAATGATTAGAAGTTATTATAAGGTGCAGAGTAAAACTGCTATACTCTATTCATGGAATTATCTCTTACTGATAATTCCCCAAATTCATGTAGTATAATTTTCCATTTTACTCAAATAATTCTAGTTGGTTTTTATCATCTGCAAAACTGAACAGGTAGTAAGTGCTTTGCCATATATTGATCATGACCCTTCAGAAGAGAATTTAAATTTAGTAACTTGTTTGAAATGGCATGTGAAATTTTCAAAGTCATTGCCTTTGCCTTTTCCTATACATCTTTACTCCAATATCTTTTAGGCCAAAGGAGGGCTTTCTGGTTTGTTTGATGGAGCTGAAGTTGTTCTTGGTCCTGACACTTCCATGGAGCTTTTGGGGCCAGTTCCACCTGAACAACAGTTTATTAACCAAAAAATGAGGCCTGGTTCTGGAATCTTATCCATCAGAGTCATCCCAGATGGACCAACTAGAGCACTCCAGGTGATAATTTATCATAAGAACTGACATGGAACTCAGTGTACTTTTCCCTTCCATTGGTTAGTCATTCAGCAAATATTTATTGAACATACTTATGCCAGAACATATTTATAGTATCTTCATCTGTAAAATGGGGATAGGATCTACCTCACAAAGTTGTTATAACAAAGTAGAAGTAAAATACAAGTATTAAAAAAGTGTAAGTAAAATATAAGATAATCCAAAAAAGTATAAGAATTAAAGAAGATAATGCTAAGAACAATACATATTAATATTATCAGTTATTAATCATTATAGTAATATTAATTTAAGCAATTGATATATTAATAACATTAACAACAAGAAGATATGAAGTCCCTAATCAGACAATTAAAATGTTGTGTTATGAGAGTAGGAGTGGATGGTATAGAGAAAGGATTTGTATTCCCGGATTTGGCAGTTGGGGGAGCTTCCTGGGAGAAGTAATACTTAAGCTGAGACCTAAAGGTTAACTGAAAGGAGTTAGCCAAATAGAGAGGGGAAAGGTAGAGGGGTTGTGCCCTCAATAATGAGCATGTTCATCAACAGTTATTTATTGAGCACCAGTTAAAGCCAGGCAATAGTTCTAGGTACTGACTATATACCAGTGAACAAACAGACAAAATTCCCTGCCTTCTTGGAGCTTCCATTCTAGGGAGGTAGATAAACAGTGAGCACCAAACAAAATAAGTAAGTTATATGGTATTTTGGAAGTTGATTAGTGAAGGCCCTCAGGTAGAAAAGTGATCCTTGTCCCAAGTGGCAAATAAAATATGGTAAGAAATAAAGCTAGAGATAGAAGCAGGGGCCAGATCATTAAAAGTTTGAGATATATACTAAAGAGTTTGTGGTTTTTCTGAGGCAACAAGGAGTCGGGGAGTGTTGTGGTCACAAATCTATTTTAGATAGCTCACTCTGGCTGCAGTGTGGAGAGTGGGGCAAAACTGGAGATAGACCAGTTAGGAGGCTCTTGCACTAATGTAGATGGGAGAATATATGATGGCCTGAACTGGAAGAAATGGCAGGAGATGGGCATGAGGGGGATGGAGATAAATGAATAGAAATGAAAGCTTGTTAGGAGTAGAGTCAGTCAGATTTAGTGATTGATTGAATGTGGGGATGAGGGAGAGGAAGGAGTCCAGAATGGCCTCCAAGATTCTGATTTGGGCAACTAGGAGGACAATAGTTCAGATCACCAAGAGATGAATACAGAGCAGACTTGCGGGGGGAATAGGGGTTAGGTTTTGGACTTGTTAAGTTAACTGTATGATATCTATGTGAAGATGTCCAAAAGTCATTGTAAATATGGATCTGAAGCTCAGGGGAGAGATCTGTGAGGGAAATGTAGATTTAAATCACAGTGTAATTAGAGAACTAAGGAAAAAAAGATGTTGAAATTTAACAATGAACACTCTGAGATAGTACGTCATAATCCACAGTACTACTTTAAAAAGCAGTCTTCTTTTAAGACAAAAATGAATGCAGTGATCTTGAGTTTTGCATATTTTGATTTGAGCTATAATTCAAGATCACGTACAGATAACCTAGTCCCACTGCATGAGGCTCTCCAGATCTACAACTTGAGAGTTTGCCATGTAGACTTAAATCCAGGTTTGCTTCATATTACACAAATCTTAACCATAACAGTGCTTTGGAAACCATTAACTTCCATAGGATTCTTGAGCATGTATTGACTTTTGACATACACAGTTGGCATGGGTTAAAAGGGGTTTCACTATGGAAGTGTGAGCCCTCTTAGTATTATTTTATTTGACTTCAGATAATAGATTTCTGCCAACGGAAGAGTGACCGTTCATCATATGAAGGAGATGACCTTCCTATAACTGAACAAGAGCTACAGAAATTAAAGAATCCAGATACAGAGCAGGAATTAGAAGTAAGTTTTAAATGTTGTAAATTTATTTCTTTTATCATCAATTTTTTTAGAATTTTGCTCTATGGTTTTCTCAGTTTGGATCTTCTGTTTTCTTTCTGCCCTATATGATTCTAAATAAGGGTTTTGCTTCTCAGTGTTTACTGTTATCACAACATGAATGTGTGAATGTGTCATGTAAATGACAACTACAGTTTATGTGGGATCAGAATGTAACAAATGTTGTTAAAGTAAAGTTACAATAAAGGAAGCTAAACTATTTGAATTTAAATAAGATTTAAGATAATGAATAAGTAAACTAGGGTTTTTTGTTTGTTTGTTTTGGGCTCTAGTTCTTTCTGATATCTTCCTTATTTTCTCTCTGTTTGGAAGGTGAGATGAACATGAGGAAGCACACTCATTTGATGTTTATTCATTGATTTTTTTAAAAAAATCAAATGCTGGAGGGAGTGGGGGAGCACACTAAAAAAAAAAAGAAAGAAAAAAGAAAAAGATAAAAAAAGGAAAAAAAAATCAAATGCTTACATGTAAAGCACTGTATCAAATGTTATCAAGTGCAGTGAATGATCAGTTAGGAGCTTTCATCCCAGATAGGAAAAAGATCCTCAAACAATTACGTAATGAAATGCAGAATGTCATCAGTGCTCTGACAGAGACGTCATCCCATCGCTCTGGAGTTCTAGTTGGGGTTGGGGGTATCCTAGAAAGGAAGGCTTTCAATGAGATAGTGGCATTTGAGCTACCCAGGTGAATAATGGGACTCTCCTAAATAGTTTCCATCTGCTCAGAGGTAAGGAGTAGAGGGATGTAAAGCTATTTATTCTCTTGTACTTTCCTGGCTACCATGAGCTACGTTTTAAACAATCAGGGTGCCATATTTTGGTTTACTTTCAGGTGCTTGTGAGGTTAGAAGGTGGAATTGGGTTGTCCTTAATTAATAAAGTCCCAGAAGAACTGGTCTTTGCAAGTCTTACAGGAATCAGTGTGCACTATACACAGCTGGCAACCAGTCACATGCTCGAACTTAGCATACAGGATGTACAGGTAAGGGGGAAGTTCCAAAGTTGTTAATTTCTTTGTTTTCATGATGAACACCCAACCAGATCTAATGTTTGGTGTTCTAAAAACTTTAATGTTTTGGAGGAAGTATCTTGTGGCCTTCAAAGAATCATTCTATGAAATAGTTGTTGAAATGTATACCTACATTTGTCTTGCTAATTAATTTTTCCCTATACAGCAGAATTCCAAATATAATAGCTGGTCTATAAATAACTTAGATAATTCAGTCAAGGTGGCATGGAGGAAGGTGATCCATGGTTCTCTATCTTGCCAATAGAAAAAACAACAGGAAATCATTTAGCCATCATTTGGAAGAACTGAGGTTCATCATAGAAAAAGCAAGGGAGTGATGCTTCCTCTTCCAGTCTAGGTGGAGTAACAGGGACTAGATTTACTTTCCTGTCTGAAACAACCCTAAAATTTAAATAAAGTAAGGAGACAACAGTTTCAAGACACTGGACATCAGACAACAAAGGACAGTTCCCTGAGAGGTGGGAAACAAAAGAAGTAAGCCCTGTGATTGCTGTTGCTTACCACTTTGAGAAAGTTTCCAGGCTGTGGCACTGCGGGGGAAGACTGAGAAGGAACCTAGTAGTGTGGATGAGTTGAAAAAATAGAGCTGAGAGTTCAGAGAGACCAAGGCATCCACAGTTTATTGGACAGTTTACCTAGGAGGAGAGAGCTGCGTGTAAAGACAGCTCTGGAGATCCGCAGAGGGCCCTCCTTGAGTATTCAGCAGACTCGTGATCTGTGGTGTATGTGAGGAAACTACCCATCCGAAAGGATCAGAGGGAGCAGTGCCGGCTGCTCACATGGGCTGGGAATGGTGCTTGTTCCCACCCACCGGATTGGAAAAACTAAGATTTATGGGACATTGGAAAGATCTCAGGAAAGTCTTGCCTCCGGTTAGTTAGCCCTAGACCAAGCACTGCTCTGGACCTGCCTGTCAAATCATAAAAGAAAGATCTGAGTAAATTAATCATTTCCCTGTATAAAGCTCAAGAAGACTTATTGGAATACAGAAGTATTCAGCACCCAACAAGGTAAAATTCACAATATCTGACATCCTATCAAAAATTATCTGGTGTGCAAAGGAGCAGGAAAACACTATACAATGAGGAGAATAAGTGATCAAAAAACCCACAGCTAACACAGATGTTAGAAGTTCTGGAGGGCATTAAAACTGTTAATATAATTGTATTCTGTGTGTTCAAAAAGTTTAGAGACATGGAAGACATAAGATACTCAAACTTGTAGGGATTTAAATGAAGTGAAAATCACACTAGGTGGAATATAACACACAACTATGAAGGAAACTACGCCAAGGCACATCATAATCAAATTACTCAAAACCAGTGATAAAGCAGCCAGAGGGAAAACAGATGTGGATATGCCAAGGAACAAAGATAAGGATGACAACAGATTTCTTGCTGGGAACAAGGGAAATGAGAAGGCAGTAAGCAAAATCTTTTTTTTTGGAGACAGGGTCTTGCTGTGTTTTCTGGGTTAGAGTGCAGTGGTATCATCACAGCTCACTGCAACCTCCAACTCCTGGGCTCAAGAGATTCTCCTGCCTCAGCCTCTCAAGTAGCTGGGACTACAGGCACGTACCACCACACCCAGCTAATTTTTCTAATTTTTGTAGGGATGGGGTCTCACTCTTGCTCAGGCTGGTCTCAAACTTCCAGCCTCAAGCAATCCTCCTGCCTTGGCCTTCCCAGGTGCTAGGATTACAGGCGTGAACCACTGTGCCCAGCCAGCAAAATCTTTAAAGAACTAAAAAAGGGGGAATAAAACAAACCCTTTCTATGCCCAGCAAAAATATCTTTCAAAAACAAAGGTGAAATAAACATGTTTTGGGACATACAAAAGCCAAAAGAATTTATTATCATAAGACCTACACTACAAAAAATGTTAAAGGACATCATCAGGCAGAAGGAAAATGGTACCAGATAGAAATCTGGATCTAAACAAAGTCATGGAGAATACCTGAAATGATAACTACATGGGTAAATATATTAGATTATTTTTTCTTATTTAAATCTCTTAAAGAGATAATTGACTATTTAGACAAAAATAACAACATTGTATTTTGGGGTCCATAATATATACGAGTGAAATGCGTATCAACAATAGTCTAAAGGCTGAAGGGGAGAAAGGGAAGTATATTGTCGTAATCTTCTTATATATGAAGCGGTGTGATATAATTTGAATGTAGACTGATAAACATAAATACTATAAACTCTAAAGCAACCACCAAAATAACAACAACAAAGAAAGAGTTACAACTTGCAGTCCAACAAAGGAGATAAAATGGAATCATAAAAAAATACCTGGTTAGTCCAAGAGAAGGCAGAAATTGGGGAAAAGAACAGATGGGACATATAGAAAATAAATGCAAGATGGTAGACCCAAACCTGACTATATCAATTAATTACATTTAAATGCTATGAACACCCTAATCAAAAGGCAGAGATTATCAGATTATATTAAAAAGCTAGACCCAATTACATATGGTGCCCCTAAGAAACACTCACACAAATAGGTTAAAAGGAAAAAAGTGGAGAAAGATCTACCATGCTAACACTAGTCATAAGGAAGTGGGCTGGGCTAGAATAACGTCAGAATAGACTTCAGAGCAAAGAATATTACCAGGGATAAAGAAAGTAATTCCTAATGACAAAAGCTTTAATTAGTCAAGAGGACATGACAGATCTGAAAGTTTATATACCTAATCACAGAGCTTCAAAATACATAAAGCAAAACTGATAGAACTGAAAGAAGAAATAGACATATACACGATTATAGCTGGAGATTTTGATACCACTTTCTGAGTAATTGGTAGAACAAATAAGCAGAAAGTTATCAAAGATATACTAGACTTGAACTCACTATCAACCCACTAGACCTAATTGACCACATTCTGGACCATAAAACAATTCTCAACGAGTTCAAAAGGATTTAAGTCATGCACAATATGTTCTCTGACCACAATGGAATTAAGTAGAAATAACAGAAAGATAGTTGGGAAGATCCCCCAAATATTTGGAAAACGATGCATTTCTGAATACCCATAGATCAAAGAAGAAATCAAAACAGAAGTTAGATGAACTGAGTGAAAATGAAAACACAAGATGTCAAAATTTGTGGAATCACGCTAGAGCAGTACTAAAGGGAAATTTATAGCACTAAATGCTATATAAGAAAAGAAGAAAGTTCTCAAAACAAAGAACTCAGATAAGAAGAGCAAATTAAAACCAAAGTAAGCAGAAGAAAGGAAATGATAAAGATCACAGTGTAAAATCAGTGAACTGGAAGTCAGCAGCCACAGTAGAGAAAATCAACGAAATCAAAACTTGGTTCTTTAAGATCATAAAATCAACAAGCCTCTAACCAATCTGATTAGGAGAAAAAAAGAAGATGCAAATTACCAATATCAGAGAGGTGCCAGACTAGCCAAATATTGATAATTCCGTGGGAATGGGGCTTTTGGGGGAGCTGCAGATTCCTTTTGGCTCCTCCCATGGCTACCAGGCTGCTTCGTTTTCACCATGCTTATGATGACTCAGGCTGTTGGTTTGCTGGGCTACTGTGGAGCTGGGGAGGGGTAATGGGAATAGGACGAGTTAAAATGCCACAGAGTTCACTGAGCTTCAGCTTGTTTTCTTGAATAAATACTCCTTGGATTTTTGCAAGGCTTTGATTAATTTTGAGTTCTGAAAAAGTTGATTTTGACAATTTTGGGCAGAGTTCTGTTATCATGGTGGGTGTCAAAACAATGATATCTCTTTGTAGCGTCATACTTGGAACCTTCTCCTTTCCAACCTCCACCAAAATTGAAATATATTAGGAAACTAGTCCCTGGTAGACATTTCCAAAAGAAGGACCCCAAACCCTAAACTGGTTCTTTTCCCTAGTTGGACAGCCTGCATTCCTACTGGGAGTACACAATGTGTCCTCTGTGATTGGCACTGCTTCTGCCCCCTAACACATCATGCAGTGTCATCCAGATTGTCAATGCCAAAACCTCTTTTCAGAAGAATTTTTAATTTTATCGTATATCACAAATAGCAAAGAATCCAGGCTAATCCCATCCTATTTGTTTGTAGACAGATAGAAAGTTATTATCTTACAGCTTTTTTCCTTTGTCCTACTTTTTTGACCCTACAGAGATCTGAGGAGCCATTTGCTGTTCATTAAAAATTTTTTTTGACTGTAATACCTCTAGATTTGATGTGTGCTGAACATCATAGAAAATAAGCAGATTTTAGGGTTTACTATTGTTAGTTACAGTGCTGTGACAAAGAATTTTTTAAAATGAAAATATAGGTCCTGTCTTTAGGGGAGCATCAAATCTAATTGGGAGAATAAAACTAGAATTAGTAATTCTCAGTTAGTGTACTTTGTTATCAGATGTTTTAGGGAAAGAATAAAAGAGAGGGCAGAGCAGATGAGTTCTTCATTGTCATTTCATATATTGGGTGAGATAGGTAATGATTCATGTATTCAGAAAATTCTTATAGAGCATCACCTATGTGCCAGGCACTGTACTAGGCTCTGGAGATACAGCTGTGACTGAAGAAACGTAGTCTCTGCTCTCTTTGAGCTAACCACCTTAAGAGGAGGTCAGTCAATAAATAAGTAAGCAAATAAATAATGATATCCTGTGATAATTGCTGTAAACAGGGACTACTTTAGATAAAGTGCTACTTTAGGTAAAGTGGCTTGGGAAGATCTTCCTAAGGAAGTGAGAGTTGAACTGAAACTTGCAGGAAGAGAGTGAGTGAACTGGAGAAAAGGATGCTAGGAAACCATTCCAGGAAAATTCAGAGATCCTGAGGAAGAAGGGACTTGCCCACATTTGAGAAACAATAAAGAGGCTCCTGTGTGAATGACAGCGGACCTGGAGGAGAGTGGTATGTGATGAAGTTGGAGCATTTGGTAGTCTCCAGATTATTCAGGCCTTTTAAAAGATCACCTTGGCTGCTGTGTAGAGAGTATGTTGTCAGAGGCAAGAACGGAGGTAGGAAAAAGTTCTCTGAGTCTCTCGCCCATATCCCCACCCTGAGAGCCAACAGAAGGAAAGTCAGCACTGATTATACAAAACGGCCGTGTGGAACTCTGTGTGATGTAGTGGAAAGGTCAAAGGGTTTGGTGCCAGAAATACCTGCATTTCAATCCCAGCTCTTCTACTTATTAGCTATGTGAATGTGGGCTTCTGTTTACTTGTTTGTAAAATGAGAAGGAATAATAGCCTTTAGAGTTTTAGGAAGGGACATGTTAGGGGGTGTGTAGAAAGTACCTACAGGTGGTCTCTCCTCTTCCCTCTTCCTAGTGGAGACCTTGGGTATGAAACAGAAAGTGAGGATGGCTGCTTCCCGCAGTGAGCCTCCCGACATCCATACACATCTGAGTGCAGCAAGTGTGCTCTGTTATGGTGCTGATCAGGGCTGGGTGAATACAGCAGTCCCTACTGCCACTGACCTAATCATTTCATTTCCGAGAAGGGAGTTGACTTTTAGACAGGGAACTCTTCCCATTCAGTAGTCATTTGAGCTCCTGATTCTCTTAATTTTAACTGTCTTTAAGGAATTTGGAGCAAGAGAGAAGCATCAATAGCATAGTGGTTAAGAGTGCTGGCCTTGGGGTCAGACAGACCTGGATTCAAGTTCTGCCATTGACTAGCTGTATGACCTTAAGCAAGGGCTTCTTTCCTGAATATCTTTATCTGTGAAATGAGGACAGGGATCATAAGGTTGTGGTAAGGATTGCAGCAAAACCCTTAGTTTAATAACACCAACGTTTATAGGTATCATGTGACTTGAGATATGCATATGAGGTGGCTAGCATGGTGCTGGGCACATAGTACTTACCTCATTTTTAAAGTGTAAAAAAAATTCTTTATTGTCAATTCACTTATTAATTTTTTAAATCGACAAAAATTATATATATTTATCATATATAGCATGACTTGAAATATGTATATGTTGTGGAATGGCTAAATCTTAATAATTAACATATGCATTATCTCATATACTTATCATTTTGTGTGGCAAGAAAACTTAAAATATCTCTTAATGAAGTATTCACCTAATAATACCTTCTATTGTTTTTATTACTACTACTATTGTAGTAATACTACTACTAGGGTCTTTAGGGGGCCACGGTTGAGATACAGTGAAATGGCAAAGGTACTACTTTCTGAGTAACATGCATGTTATGAGGCACCACTCGGAGGTAAAAATGAAAACGGAGCAGCTTGTCTGATTTAGTTTTGGTTTTGCTGCTGTTTCACGTCCTAGGTGGATAATCAGCTCATTGGTACCACACAGCCCTTCATGCTCTACGTGACTCCCCTGAGCAATGAGAACGAAGTCATTGACACCGGCCCTGCCGTGCAAGTCAATGCGGTGAAGTTCCCCAGTAAGAGTGTGCTGACCAACATCTACAAGGTGGGCTGGTGGTAGGGAGGGCTGGTGGGTCAGGGCCGTGCCAGAAGGTTGATTTGTTCTCTCACAGCCAAGTCTCAGAGCAGCAGTGCAGCATGCAGTAGTTCTATAGGGTTAAGCCTCATGTGACTTCATGAATTGTTAAGGGGAATTTCCAGGAACTCCTTCTCTTGGAGCTTATTTTCTCAATTGTGTTTCCAGTGATCTCACAGGTGATAGTTTGATAGTACTGAACCCATGGGGGCCAAATTCTGTATTCATCAGAATGAAGTCACTGTAGGAAAGTATAGCATCTTCTAGATTGGTCAGGACCAGGCATGATCCCGACCTATTGTTAAAAATAGAGTAATCCTGAATATTGGAAAGGGGCTGTGAGGAGTCTGACCTTGGGACAGACATGCTGCTCTGTAAGTGACCACACTGTTGACTAAAAGCAGATAGTTCAAAAGTGATAAACTCTCTTGGAGAAGTGTCCTTGTACAAGCTAACCGTTACAGCAGCAAACTCTGGAAAAGTGGGAGCCTATTAAGTGGTTGCTTCCCATACTTCTGGTCCTTTATCACCAGTGCCGATGGGACCAAGCCTGCATGTAGCCCTCAGATCCATGAGCCCAGTCATGCTGCTCCTTAAACTGGTTGCACCATAAAGTTCATCCATCACAGTGCATCCAAAGCTGTAATCCTGACTAACGAGGCCCACATGCCCCGGGAACCAAACAATAGGATGGTGAATTGTTTACTAAACATATTCTGGAGTTTTTGGTTAACTGTAACAATTTAAGTAGAGATAAGCCAGAAATAACTTGGCAATATGATCATAAAGTCACATGAGTAAAGAAACCATACCATGTCACTGAGGCCTTCTTAATGGCACAGATGAAAGTTCCTTCTGTTGTTCACATAGTAAATGAGAATTTCTTTATCTCTAGCATCTGATGATCACGGCTCAGAGATTCACAGTGCAAATTGAGGAGAAACTACTCCTCAAGTTGCTGAGTTTCTTTGGCTACGATCAAGCAGAATCAGGTAATGTAGTATGCTTTACGTTTGTATGTGGAAATTGGCCCAAGAATGGTATTTTTTAGTCTGTTTGTAAAAATAGTTAACCCCTGGATGCCTGACAAGCTCCCTTTCCACTTCTCAGCCTGAGCTAGGAAGCTCAAGTTTGTGTTTCAGCTGTTCTCTTTCAGTGTGTTACTTGTTGTCCAAGTTATATCTCTGAACTAAGGCAGCTACTCACAGGGTCTTCTGGTATTCTGAAATATCCAGAGGTAAGCTTTTGGGAAGCAGTATACTGTTCCTCTCTGCTTTGCATTTTTTTGATTCATCTGTTCTAGAATAACATAAATGATGTTAGTTATTTAGCAAACCACTTTGTTTCTTAACCTTTGTTTATTAAACAGACTCAGGGCCAAGAATCAGAAATCCCTGTGGCAGTTCCTTTGGTTTAATTGAGAAAATAAAATTGTCTAGCCTCAATTCATTAACTTTTGACATCCATACCCTTATGCCTTAATGTAATTACAAAGGTTTCTAGTTACTTTACTCTCTTCTTTGTAGAAGGGAGTAAGATAAGCTATTAAAAAACCTAAATTTTCAGCAGTGCTACAGAAATAATTTAGCTCTTGTCTCTTTATTTTAGATTCCTCAGTATGGCATTTCTTCCTGCTTTTAGAGCTTTTAGGTGGACTTTTTAGGGCTGTATGTACAGCTAAGAAAGAAAATGATGCTCAGTCTTTTGAAGCTAAACTAAATATTGAGCCTCAAGAAATGACAAGAAAGAGACTTTTATTTTTACCTGCCCGTATTGGCTAGAGAAAAAAAATCACTGGGAACGTGTGTACATATGTACATACATACACACAATGCAAGAAAAATGTTTTTGTTCTTTTTATCCCAGATTTAGAATTTAAGCTTTAAGAGTATTTGGGATCAAGAGCAACATCCTGTCTGTTTAATGCTGTGTTTTCCACTTTGGGTTGGAACGCCAGTGTTTATTTGTATTCAGACAGCCTACTTGGGAGCCTGCCTGCCAGGTATCCATTCTGTTTTGATACCTTCCTGGGAAGTTTTACTTTAAATTTGATTGGACATGGTTTTCTTGTAAGTTTTCTTATAAGTTGCTCTAATAAATTTATCCCCAAGCATTGTGTAGTTGATTTGACTTTTGTAAAATTTTTGCCTTTTATTGGAGCACCTCCTCTCCTTTCCATAGTTATTTCTGTTTCCTGAGGTACAAATAGGTAGGTCTCTGTTGCAGTACCCTTTTTCCGTAAGTAGACCTGGTAATAGCTTACACCATGAATTTGTTTGATAAGTAGGTACGAGCAAGCTCTTTGGTTTTATTTCTAAGGCACATGAAGCCAAGGGAAAGTATGCTGGCCAAAGGGATGTGGGTGTAGCATGAAGTGCAAAGAGCACATTGCTATGTTTTAGCTCATGTTAATCCTTCATATTGCATGAGATAGTGAAAAATGTGCCTTGATTGTCCTATGTAAATGGATGTCCACTATTTGGGGGAGAGGGTGCTGCCTGGAGTGATGTCAGTTCCTTATAGCCTGCAGCCTGATTCTTTTTCATGTGTTATGTTTCCTTCAGATTCATTACTTAATTGTTGATATTGTTCATTATGATTCAGTTGCACTGCATTGTAAGACCTTATTTGGATATCATCTTATGAAAACAAATTCAGATAATCTGGGTCATTGATAATAAAAATAACAATAACAATAGTTTCTAGAAAGCCATTGCCAGGAGACACACCTGTGACCTTTGGCTTTCCTAGCTGGAGTATTTTTTCTGAAGATGATAACTGCTAGATGGTATAGAGTCACAAGTTAAAAGACTAAGCTAGTCTAATTTTTTGATAAGCAACATAGATCTACTTTTACAAAAAAATGACATCAGAATACTATACACCTTACTGAACCCTCAAAAACTAAATTGAGAGAGAAAGATGTTTACATTTTTTGATGAATTTTTTCAGTATGAATACAAGTGTTTGAATCATGCAACTAAGGAAATTTCTTTTTGTTTTTGTTTTTTTAAATTCTGCCTTTGTACCAGAGGTGGAAAAATATGATGAAAACCTCCATGAAAAGACAGTTGAGCAAGGTGGGACACCAATTCGATACTACTTTGAAAATCTCAAAATCAGCATTCCCCAGATCAAGCTAAGTGTGTTCACCTCCAACAAGCTGCCATTGGATCTTAAGGTGAGCTGATATTTGGATAAATTTTCTAAAATGACTTTTCCTTGGAAAAGAATGAGTATGTTTACTATTTGCTTTTTCTGTTTGTCATCATCATTCATAGCAGATGCTTTTACAGGTTTCCTTTCTTAGGTTTATTGACTCATATATATTTCTATCTTTTTTTTTTTTTGAATGTTTGAGTATGACTTTGCTAAAGAGCAAGGAGTAACTCAAGAGAATAAACACAGAGAATTACCTAAAACCCATCTGCTCTCTGTTTAGCTCTTGGCTTACCTCAACAGATAAGAGCCTCTTTCCTAAGGTGCTCCCAGACTCGAGAAAAACCAAAACCGAGACAATATCTTCCTTTTGTGTTCAAGACCTGCCCTTCCTCCTAGTTCTCACTTCCTCTCTAAGTATCCACCTCTTCTTGAACGATTGTCACTAGGAATGTCTACCACCCTTAAGGAAGACTCAGCCACATACCCGCTGGGATGTGGCCTCGCCCACCACTACATCAGCATGTAATACTCCTGCAGACCATCTTCATACCTACTTGATAGGTCCAGCCTGAACAGTATCTTCATTTTTAGCAATAAAATGTATTTTAAGTTTGGGAGAGGGCTGGGATTCAAATCCAAGCCTAACTGATCTAAAGTCTGTATTTTTTCGCTATACTGTTTTGCCACGGTATAGTGTTCTAACATAAGAAATCAGAGAATTTTAGACCTGTGAGTCCTCAATGATGCCTTTGCTCAGTATACAGAGAAAAATGGAATTCAAAGTGTTTTGTTACTCGTGCCTGTTTAGATAGGTAGTGATAGGAGTGGGAGTGGAACCAGGTGATTGTTTGAAAGTCTTTCCTGGCTGGCTGAGTGGCTCATACCTGTAATCTCAGCACTTTGGGAGGCTGAGGCAGGAGGATCACTTGAGGCCAGGAATTCAAGATCAGCCTGGGCAATGTAGTGAGACCCCATCTCTACAAAAAATTAAAAAATTGGCTGGGCATGGTGGGATACACCTGTAGTCCCAGCTACTGGGGAGGCTGCAGTGGGAGGATCACTCGAGCTCAGGAGTGGGAGGATACAGTGAGCTGTGATTGTACCACTGCATGTTAGCCTGGGTGACAGAGCAAGACCCTGTCTCTTAAAAAAAAAAAAAAAAAAAAAAGTCTTTGTTTGAGTCAAAATCTGCCTTCTTGCGGCTTGTACCCATTGGTTCTGGTTCTTTTCTCTGCTGTACTTGAAGATGGTTATTAAGAGTTCCATCTTCTGCTAACCACCAATCTGAGACTTTTTTTCCCACTGCCCCATGCTGCCTCATCTAAGATGCTACAAGATGGTCTCTCTTTCTGAGCAGGAACAGCTAGAGATATGAGCAGATAAGGAATAAATCTAGACTCCTAACTTCAGATGCCTGCAGGAGCTGTGCTGGCGATGCAAGTGAGTAGCACAGCGGGCCATGGCAGACTGAGAGCGTGTGTTCCATCTGGCTCCGTCTGAAGAGGTAGCCGCAGCTTGGCTCCAGCCGGTTGTTGTCATGGGGGAATGTGAACCCAGTGTTGCCAGATCTTCAGATTTTTAAAGAGAAGCCGGAAATCTGGATTTTTATGTGGAATCTCCTGGTTTTTAAACGTTGGAAACCAATTCAAGTTTCTTGGGTTTTTTTAAACCTTGTGGGCCTAACAAAACCCATGTGTGGGCCTCATGTGGCCCATGGTCTGCCAACTCACAACTTCTGAAATAGACTTATAGGTAATGAGACAGTAGTCTGGTCAACATCAGATCATATTTGGATAAGGGTAGGGCAAGGGTGACTGCTTCATTGGGAAGCTGGGGACGAGCAGCTGGGAGTGCTGCTCAGGTCCAGTGAGCAGTAATTACTCTTGCAACCACCCCACAATAGTGCAATGTGCCCTTCTCCACTCATAGCCCTATCTGCTTAATTTGCTTTAATTTCATGTTTCCCAGGAGATTGAAGATACTTATAGTTAGCATGGGAGTAAGGGGAAAACCATGGGAAAACCACTATCTTGCTAATATCCACAAGTATCCACTTGACTTATGTGACCCTTTGGAATTGGTTTGTTTGATAAAGTATATATTCCCCCAGAACACTTGGCACTCGACCAACAAACCAATGTTAAGCATTTCCTGAGAGTTGAGGACTTCTTGTTTTTAAAATCATCTTACTAAGAAACACAGACACCTACCTATTCCTTTCAAATTACTCCCAGCAGAAAACTCCCCAGACTGACAAAATCTGTATGATTTTCTTCTGTTGAGGTAGCTCCAGTTGCCCAGATATATGGTATTGATGCTGTGTGTGCATTCTGCATACAATAAACTGGAAATCACTTAAGTTGAATGTTTCATGTGGCACTGTATTGAAGGCAGTTCAAGGCATTTTTCAAAGCATTGTTAAACAAATTAAATGGAGCAGCCGCTTTACGAGGTGTTGGGGGGAGGGGGGGCATCCTGAGTGCAGTAAGGTGGTGTTCCCAGCAGGGCGCTTCAGAGTTAAATTCTCAGCTTATGGAAGGCACCATTTTACTGTGTCTTGAGTTCTCCTGGTGGAGTCTGGGACTCATAAAATAGTGTCATTTATTCAAAGAGTTTTCTAACAGAGTAATATGCCTTTATTAGTAGCTCTTAGAAAGGGCAATATGCTCTTTTAGATGAATATATAATGGCTAAAAGTGTGTGCTTAGAAAATGGAGTCCTATCCCTGAACAGGAATCACAAGAGTCTGACTAAAAGGTAACCATGTCTTTGGTATTGAAGGAATAATTATCTTGATTCTCCTGACTCCAGGCCAGAAGTGAGGCTGTCAGAAATCTCAGAGGGAAGTCTCTTCAGGTTTACACTGAGGGTACATTGTTGCCAGATATAGTGTCTGCTCAGAAGGACTCAAAGCAATTTCACATCTGCTACTCAATTGGATTCCTTGCTCTGTGATGGAAGAAGGGGGAGATAATAGTCCCATTTCACGAACTCAGAGACGAAAGCACAGCATTCCTCCCCCGTTCCTCCTGCTCACCATTCTTCTCCCAAGTTTGCATGCTGGAGAGTGGCATAGTAATATTGAAAATGCCAGGTAGTTTATATGTGTTTTTGGTTTTTTTAAAGATCAAAAGCAGCCAGGAGCCTTTAAAAGGTTTCACAAGGTGGCCTACAGCAGCCCTTTTTCCATTTAGAGCATTGGGGTATTACAAAAGAAGGGCTTTAATTGAGCAATCTAGTTTGGAAGAAACCCCACATTTTAATGGTCAGAGTGAGAGGGTGGGGGTAAGGGGGAATTTCAAACAAAGACACTATTTAAAAAGCCTAAAACTGTCTTCTCAAGGCTTGAAATAATTTGTTGGGAAACTTCAGACCCTTTACTTTTTTCCTCCCCTCCCTAAATAAAAACCAGATTTGTTAAAAGGAAAAAAGATCCAGTATTGTTAATTGTATTTCAGAAAGTGCCAGAGAGGGAAATATCCCTGTAGTTTTAAACATTGTCCCAAGAGGGAAATAGGCAAATACCCTGCTTCACATAAACAGTCTCTATGTACCATAAATAAACCTTTAAAGAATGAATTCCAGACAGTTTTGTTTAGTGCAGGATAAACTAAGAAAGGAAAGGACATGGCCGAGGGAATAGCTTGTGATCTGAGACCTTATGGTATACAGACAGGTATTTCTTCTTTCAACTCTATAAAGTTTCTGGAAGACTTGAGCATTTTTTTGGTGGGGAGATAAGAATAGACAGTTTCCTATTTTTGTTAGGAACTTATGAGCACAGGATTGCTTTCTCCAGAATCCATTTTACAACAGGAAACTGCTACTTGAGTAAATAAGCATCAACTTTGTATACTACTGTATTTGATCAGTCATTTAGTTACTACAAGAAACAGCCCTGTTCGGCTCTTTCCCTCTCATCTCATCTACTTTGACGGACCAGACCAACCTGGAGGTGGCAGAATAACTCATACCAATGGGCTGTATCTCAGCTTTTTCAAATGTGGGAGTCCCAAAAGCAGTAAATGACTAGGTAAAGATAATTTTTGCTTAAGGGCCAGAATGTTCCCTTGGTTCAGACAAAGCACCTTAGTCATTCGAAAAGGGAACAGTGTTTATCATGGAGGTTTTGACAAGTTAGTAGAGGTTTCAGAATCTTTGTCACTGTGTGTGGTTCTTCAGTGTTTGGTTGCAGTGAGGAAGTGGGTTAAAAGCTTTTTACCTTAAGTCTTTGTTTTGATCTCGTTTCTTCTTCTCCGAGACGAAATCATGCTCAGAGTGGTACTGGCAAAACAGAGTGCTCAACCGATTGTCAGCACCTGGCTTTCCCGGCATACTTACTGTATGGCTGTAAGCAAAGCAGCTAAGCTTACTGAGCCTCAGTTTCTTTGCCAGTGAAATGAGGAAAATAAGGCATGCTCACTTACTTTGTTGTCACTCATCGTGAGGCTGGGTGAGGCAGGGGTGAATCAGTAGCAGGAAGTTTTTCAGGAAAAATAATACAATCCTCCATTCTGGCTGTCATGCTTTCTACCTCGTAGGTTGTTGCTGTTGTGGAAATGAGATGTTCAAGTCTGAGATCTGCCGGCAGCTAGCTACATGGATTGAGGCCATCCACTTCTCTTGAGTTTTATTTATGCAAAAAGAAAAATGAGAATGTTAGGCTGAATCAACTGGAGGCTGCTCTTAATCTCTAAAATGTTTTGTTCTGAAATTACTTAGTAGTAAGTTATCAGTGACTTCTCATGGCACCAAACACAGTGGCCTTTTTTCTATCCTTATCTTTGTGAGAGTCCTCTGCCATCTGTGGTGTCGCTGACCTCCCTGCTCTTGACGTCGGTCCTTTCTGGTTCTTCTCTTAACTCTATTTCTTGCTTCTCTATCTTTTTCACTGTTTTCTTTTATTCTACTTCTTCTTTTCCTAACCTGTATGTTAAAGGGCCATTTTTTTCTGGCTGAACTGTCTGGTTATATCATTTGTCTATTTTTCTATCAGTTTATTGGTCTTTTATCTTCTCTAATTTTAGAAACTCTGTTAAAGTTTTACCTCAGATGAAAATTGCAAGTATTTTTTTCTTCAGTTTTTCGTTTGTCTTTTTACTTTGCTTTTGGAGATGTGTGTGCTCGTGTATATTTAGTCATACAAGAACTTTTTATTTTTATGTTGTCAAATGTATCAGTCTTTTGCCTTTTTGAATCTGAATTTTGAGTCACAAAAAAAATTTTCCTCTCCTGGTTTTCAAAAATTTCATCCATCTCTTCTTCCATCATATGATTTAATTTCAATTAGGCATACTCTTGTTCTAAAAGAATATAAGGCAGCCTCTGAAAATACATGCAAAAAGATTAAAAAATAAGTGAGAAAACTAAATAGAAATTCCATGAAATTGTACATGAAGTTTTAATATACAATAAAAACACTTTAATTCAGTGGGAAATATGTAGACTTTTTAATAATACTATTAGACTAAATAATAATATGGAAAAATATAAAATTAGATTTATTCTTGACACTCTACATAAGGATAAATTCCAAATGGATCAGAGATTTACTGATATTATTAGCATGAAAAAGTGTTTTTTCACATTCAATAAAGAAGAGTATTTGGTATGCCGTCTAAACACCTTGAAATATCAATCATGTTAAATAAAAATATAACCAGAAAATAGACCCATATCCAGAAATTGTTAACTGGCTTACAGCAGACCCAGGGTAGCTGAGAACTGTAAGAAAACTAGATGGAGGGGAAAAAAAGTCTGTCTGAAGCCATTGGAAAGTTAACAAGACAGCCAGGACTTGAGAGCCCAAAACTTATGAGAGGAGAGAAACTCAGTAAGGTGAACCCAACATTTATTTTGCTTTTATTCTTGAGACTTTTCTGATTTCTAAGTAGTATAGGGAGAAAGGTAAAGAAGCCAAGCAGAAAGCAGCTGCCAAAAGGCAGAGAATCCACATAAAGCTTTTGGCAGTCTCGTGGGGCTGGCAAAGCAGAAGTTAAACTTCATTGCTACTGAGAGAGCTGGTAATTGAAGGGCTAATATCTTACAGAGAAGGGACAGGCAGAAAACAGACCCCAATAGTCTGAGCTGCTTTATTTCTTGAGGAATTTGCCAATTTCTAAGTGACGTAGTCTGAGAGAAGCCAAGCAAAAGGGTCAGCTAAGAGGCTGAAGAACTAAATAGATCTTGTAGCAGTTTTATGATGCTGTGGAGATTAAAAGTGGAGGAATGGCACTGGTTTTTAGTGGAGATGGCTAAAGGACTATAACATCCTTATAAGGACTGAAATAGACCAGGACTTTAAAAGATTGAAACCCAGCCTCAAGAAAACCCAAACCCTGGTTGGATTAAGTCATTATGCCTTTTACTCTAATTACCTGTCAGAAGTTGAAGACTCGTCCAAAGTGTTCATAAGTTTTCATAAAAAATACTGCATTCAGTCACAAATTGTCAGGCCTACTGAGAGATAGGACCAAGAGAAAAAACAAACACTAGAAACAGACCCAGAATTTAAAATAACTATGTGTTCAAGAAGTTTACCAGAAAACTATAATTTATCTTTAAAGAACTATCAAATAATAAAGAAAATTGTAGATTAGTACTTTTTCATGAACATAGAAGCAAGAAAGCTCAACAAAATATTAGCAAATCAAATAGAAATATATAAGAAGGATAGATAATATATCATAACTGAATTGTGTTTATTCCAGGAATACAAGTTTAGTTTAACATTTGCAAATAAGTGTTGTAATTCACATCAACAAAATGAAAGAGAAAAAAATACGATTATTTCAAAAGTATACAAAAGCCATTTGACAAAATTCAGTATCCACTTGTGATAAAAACTCAGCAAGCTAAGAATAGAAGGGAGCTGCCTTAATCTGGTAAAGTGTATCTATAAAAAAGCTACAGCAAACATACTCGTTGGCGATATCCCAAAAGCTTTTCCTTGAGATAAGGGAAGGATGCCCATTATCACCAGTTCTGTTCACTGTTATACTAGAGATCCTAGCCAAGGGAGGAAGGCAAGGAAGTTTTTTTTTGTTTTGTTTTGTTTTTTTAACAAAGAAATAAAAGGTATAAGAACTGGAAGGAAAAATAAAAACTTCATTATTTGTAGAGAACATGATTGTGTACTTGTAAAATCTAGACAAATGTACAGAAAAAGTTATTAGAATGAGTAAGTAAATTTAATAAGGTCACTGGAGACAGTGTAGAAAAATCAATTATATTTCTACGTGTCAACAACAATTACAGAGAAAAGGAAAATTTGGAGAATATAATTTGCAGGAGCATTAAGAAAACATTAAATACTATATCATTATCTATTACTGAGTAACCAGCAACCCCAAAACTTAGTGGTTTAAAACAACAACCATTTTAATTCTTAACAATTCTGAGGGTCAGCAATTAGGGAAGGACTTAGCTGGGTGGTTCTTCTGCTTCTCTTCTTATTTTTTATTTTTTAGAGACAGGGTGTTACTCTGTCACCCATGCTGGAGTGTAGTGGCACAATCATAGCTCACTGCAGCCCTGAACTCTTGGACTCAAGGGATCCTCCTGCCTAAGCCTCCCAAGTAGCTGGGGCTATAGGCATGTGCCACCACATCCAGCTAATTTTTCTTATTTTTTATAGAGATGGAGTCTTGCTATGTTGCCCAGGCTGGTCTCAAACTCCTGGCCTCAAGTGAACCTCCCACCTCAGCCTCCGAAAGTGCTGGGATTACAGGCATGAACCACTGCACCCAGCTGATAATAATTTCTTAACCAGGACACAGAAAGTTCTTATTGTAAAGGAAAAGATTGATAAGGTGGAGTTCCTTAAAATTAAGAACGTCTGATCATAAAAGACACCATTTGAAGAGTAATAAGACAAGTCACAGAATGGGAAAAGATATTTGCAGTACATCTATTCAACAGAGGATTTATATACAGAATACATAAGAAAAACTCCTACAAATCATTAAGAAAAAAACAGGAACTCATTACAAAAATGAGCAAAAGACTTCCATAGGCACTTCACAAAAAAAGATATCCAAATAGCCAATATACATACTGAAAGGTGCTTAATCTCATTTGTCAAGTGGAAAATGGACATTAAAACCACACGGAGGTACCATTGCACACCCATCAGAATATCTGTTTTTTAAAAAGCTACCTATACCAAGTATTGATGAGGATGTAGAATGACATTGAATTCTGTAGACTGCTGGAGGGAGCGTATAGTGGTTCAACCAATTTGGGAAACCGTTTGGCAGTCTATATCAAGGTTGAACATGTACATTCTTTATGACCGAACAGTTCTACTTCCAGGTATATACCCAAGAAATATGCATACATATGTGCCCCAAAAGACATGTCTAAGAATATTCATGGCAGCATTATTCATAATAGCAAAAAATTTCAGACAACCCAACTTTTACCAACAGTAATGGTTAAATAAATTGTGTTTTATTTGTACAGTGGAATATTATATAGCAATGAAAATTAATAAACTGCATCTATATGGAACAACCTAGTGAATCTCACATATTTAATATTATCTATAAGAAGCTACCTACAACAAACTGTATACTAATAATTTTAATTATATATAATTCAAATCAGGAAAAACTAATCTGTGGGGATGTAAGTCATGATAGTGGTTCTCTTTGGGAAAGAAGGAGGTAGGAGTGAGTGGGAGTCTGCAAATGGGGAGGGGCCTGTTTCCAAGGTGGGGATAATAATTTACTTTCTGATCCTGGTGGTGGTTACATCATTGTGTTTACTTTGGTAAAAGTCATTGAACTGTGCATTTGATTAGTATGCTTTTCTGCATGTGTGGTAAACATCAGTGAAAAAGTAAAACATGATAAACACACAAGTACAAAACAGACCAAAAGGAATTATGCCATGAAGCTAACAGTGTTTATTTCTGTGTGATATATGTGACTTTGGGTGGGGGGTGTGTGTGTGTGTGTGTGTGTGTATGTATGTATTTTCCTAATATTTTACTTTTATAATTATAGGGAAAGTTGTTATTTATAAATATCAAAACCTTGAGTCTCATTGAAAACTTACATGACTTGAGGCTTTTATGGAATCTAGAATTATAGTGCCCTGGAAAGCTGTCATATGGCTGAAGTACGTAATTTCTTTTCTTCCCTAATTAGGCCCTAAAAAGCACCTTGGGATTTCCTTTGATTCGGTTTGAAGATGCTGTGATTAATTTGGATCCATTCACTCGGGTACATCCCTATGAGACCAAAGAATTCATCATCAATGATATCCTCAAACATTTTCAGGAGGTGAGCTTTGGAGAAGTACTTATTGGCTGAAGCATAAGCAGAATGTTTGCTTTAGTTGTTTGGGAATTTTGGTTACTAAAACATTACTATTGATAGCCCAGTTAAACATTTCAGCTCTGCTGTATTATGGGTCAGGTCACATCCCTTGAAGCCCATGTACAAGAAAATCCTGAGACAGTACATTTGACTTATGAGCTGTTAGTCTTGTCCTTCAGAGCTAGTCCCAGAGGCTTCCACTAAGTTAGTCACAACTCATAATGGTTAAATTGATGCTTTAATAATAACACAAAATACTGTGAGCTCTTTATTTATCAGTCACGAGCTTACTTTCAACAACCACACTAGTGTTCTTAGAGCCTATGAGATTGAACTGCCCTTGAGTTGAACTTGAAAATTTTTTTAAATCAAGTTGAACATTTTTCCATTTTGCATTTATTATCCAGACTACAAAGACCAAAATGTAAAGCCAGTGCATATCCTTCAATGAATAGATAGGTTAGATCATATCAAATTTATTACCTTTCAAACTTAAAATGTATTCTATTCTTGCTTCCTTTTCTCCCTTGCTCCTTTCCTTTCTTGCTTCCTTCCTTGACTTTTCTAATTGGCACTATTTTTACCTAATTGTAAGGAAAGTGATACAGCAGATATCACTGGAACCTGGAATCAGGCAATTGGAAGTACAGAAAGAGTGGAGGATTGGTTAATAAGTCTTTCCATCTTCCCCATCCCCCTCCACAGCTTAGGGGGTGGGGAACTATAAATCTACCTCCCTCTCTCACTTTCCTTTTAAAATTCTCCCTGCTGATGATTAATTCTCTATTTGTGGGAATGATGGAAAGGAGAGTATGATGCATATAGTAATAAACATACTCATGAAGAATATTGCCTGACATTTTAGGCTGGATGTTTAAAAATAAATAAATAAATAAGTAAAAGAATATTTTCTATTTCATAGCTATTTTTATTCTTCCAACTGGCTTTGAAAAGTATTTCTAAGAGTATTGAAAGCAATCTCAGGGATATATGTATTGGGAGAGGTTTAGGTAGAGCCCATGAAAGGACAGGAAATTATTTTGCAGTTGATGAAGATTAAAAGGTAATTGTTGGTAGTAATGGGAATGGAGGACTAATCTTTTTGCTTAGGACACTGGTATCTGCAAACATAAATAAGTGCTGATGTGATTTTTCTTTTCTTACTCCGTCTGACAGGAACTCCTCAGCCAGGCAGCTCGAATCCTGGGATCAGTGGATTTTCTTGGCAATCCTATGGGACTTTTGAATGATGTTTCTGAAGGGGTTACTGGACTGATAAAGTATGGAAATGTTGGGGGGCTCATCAGAAATGTTACACATGGAGTCTCAAACTCTGCTGCCAAGGTAAGGAAATAGAGGTGAAATTCCATTATAATTAACCTCATGAGTCCTCTACATTACTGTAATTTCCTTTATAGTTAATAGGCTGTGAGAGGTTATACTCATGGCCTTTGCTTCATTGCCCACATGCCTTGCCTTTTTCTCACCTCTGATAACCTGTCATCAGGTCCACTGAGTCCACCTCTAAGACATCTTTTTTTCCTTCTTCATTGCCACTGCCTTAGTCCAGGTTTTGCTTATCTCTTACTGGGGTTACTGCAATACCCCCGACCCCCTGAACTTCACTGCATCTTTCACAATGCCACCAGAATGAACCCACTTTTAAAAAATAAAATTGAATCATGCCATTCTCCTGCCTAAAATCTACCAGTTAATCCCAATAGCTTACTTACAGGGGCAGTCCAAACTGAAATACAACCATCTATAGTGACACCTTTGAGTCATCTATATCCAGCAGCAGCAGGACAGTGAAGTAGTCGTTCTGTGTCTGCAGCCTAGTTGACGTTTTTGTTCACTGGCATCTCATTTGGTGGACATTCTGTTAGTTCACTGTGAATTTTCTGGGAGGAGCTGATTTTTTTCTATGTGAAGGTGGCTGAAGGGTAGTTGCTATTTGACAACATACAGAAAGGCTCCTGAGGCTGGGTGCAGCAGTGCACACCTGTAGTCCCAGCGCTCTGGGAGGCCGAGGTGGGAGGACTGCTTGAGGTCAGGAGTTCCAGACCAGCCTGAGCAAGAGTGAGACCCCGTCTCTACTAAAAATAGAAAAAATTAGCTGGGTGTGGTGGCATGCATCTGTAGTCCCAGCTACTCAGGAGGCTGAGGCAGGAGGGTCACTTGAGCCCAGGAGTTTGAGGTTGCTGTGAGCTAGGCTGAAACCATGGCATTCTAGCCCTGGCAACAGAGCGAGACTGTTTCAAAAGAAAATTAAAAAAAAAAAAAGGCATCTTAAGAGCTCTGCTTTCTTGCCCTTCCTTTCAGCTCAAACATTTCTTGTAGAGATTGGCTTTTTCATGAATGAACTAGGTTTGAGAAAGCACCTGTGCTTTCTGCCTATTTACTGTAAAGAGAGCATTTGTTGTAGTGAGATCATAGCTGCACTTGTACTGTGGGCCAAGAGGATGTAAAAGTAGCTTTATTGAAAGAGACTTCCATGGTGCTGCATAGCAATTTATCTTGACGAGCAGGTAAGAAAGTGGAGTTGAATAGCATTTCTGTATTGTGTGGTATTCTTATTAATGAAGTGTGAAAACTGGGAATTTATTCTTTTTTTCTAAACTATTTTCTAGAGATGGTAGTTGTTTGGTCAGATCAGTTCCTTCAGTACTGTGGTGTTATTGAACCAGACCAAAAAGTGTACTGTTCGGCTTATGGTTCGGAATAGGCAACACTGTCACTTCTAGACGAAGGGTGAAAGGGGGAGGGAAGAGAGGCTGTCTAGCTCGTGGCTTGAGAACAGTGAGACTCGGGTTCGAAGTCTAGGTGAGTGCGCACGTCTCTGCCTTGAATCATTTCTCATGCTGCCCTTGGACCTTTGTCTCTTACAGGACACACACGTCATGGTGGTAGCCCAGATTCCTCGTTGTTCTTGTTTTAGCTGTTGGACTTGATGTAAGCAGATACACTTAAATATTTAGTTGTGAATGCCCAGTTTAAAGATTTTATTAAATTTTATTAACTTTATTAAATTCTAATTAACGTAAGAAATCTCTCTGAGTTTCATAATTTCTTTCTTTGTTTTTGTACCCCTGGGCTTTATCATCTTAAAAATGAATATGCTTATGGTTTATTGAGAGGACGAGAGTACTTCCTCAATCTGGAATAGAAATGCACCTACTTTACAGGCTTATTGTGAGAATAAAATGATATAGGTCATTACAAAAATTTTGGAAAATACAGACTAAAGAAGAGAAATAGGTCATCACTTTGACCATAATATTTGTGGTCAAGACTTCAGCCATCAGGAAACCATTAGTGCCCTGGAAATGAAAACCAATATATTACAGTCTACAGAGAAGGAGGGTGTTGGGTGCTGAGAGTGGGAGAGTCAAACTCTATCTGGTCCACTTTGGCTGTTAGGAACCTCTGTGGTCTACGTTCTGGATAAGAATGAAGAAGCTTATGTTCACAATGTCAGGTTCAAAAAGAAAAAAAAAAAATGAAGAAGCTGCTACGGTAACTCGCCTGTGACTTCTCAGAAGGTCAGACCTCTTATGGGCTTCTCCAGAGTTCTCTGCGATATCCTGTTGAAAAGGATTGGCCCTTTCTTTAATCTCCCTGGTTTTTGAAAGTCTCATTTGTTTCCTGGTTCTTTTTTTCCCCCCTGGAAAACAAGTTTTGAAGCTTGAGAGTCAGCATGAGACTGTAAATTAGGCAGAAAAAAAGGTCAGTGTCCTCCCTGTCCCTACCCTCACCCCTGGGTCTGTATGAAGGCCTGGTGGCAATGATAATGCATTTTATTGGATATCATGCTTTATATTGTCGCTGGATTTGCATAAGGCTGTTGCTTTCCAAGTTCTTTTGAATGGGAACCTTGTTCTCCTCATGTGGCTGGGGTCCTTCTTTATGTATTCATCTTGAATTTTATAAGATAATTGATATTGGAGCCACAGGTTGCTGCTGAGAATTGCTATGTAATTTACAGTCATGCATCACTTGACAATGGGGATACATTCTGAGAATGCTTTTATTAGGTGATTTTGTCATTCTGTGAACATCATGGAGTGCACTCACACAAACCTAGGTGGTATAGCCCACTATACACCTAAGCTATATAGTACAGCCTATTGCTCCCAGGGCACAAATCTGTACAGCATGTTACTGTACTGAATACTATAGGCAGTTGTAACAGTGGTGGTGAGTATTTGTGTATTTAAACATAGCTAAACATAGAAAAGGTACAGTAAAAATATGGAACTGTTATTGTGTAAGCAGCCCCTCATTGACCACAACGTTATGCGGCACATGACTGTAGGTCATTAAACATGAAATGTCCGATTTCGAATCAAAAGTTTAGTTTATTATATCTCAAGCAAGAAGCAGTACAATTAATCAAAGTATGTGCCTAAACTATTGACACAGTTTTGCCATCTTAACAGTAGCTTGCTTATGCCAGGAGCGAAGAAGCCTGGAGAGTGAGTGGTGATGAAATTGCATAAGGCGTTTTCCACAGTTTGTTGAGAATTGAATATTTTTCCTTGCAAGAAGTGGTCCAAAGCCTGGAAGAAGTGGTAGTCAGTCGATGCAAGGTCTGGTGAATACAGTGGATGACAGAGAGTTTTCCAAGTCCAGCTGCTGTAGTTTGAGCAGTGTTGTTTTTTGCAACATGTGGTCTTGCAAGAGGATTGGCCTGTCTCTATGGACCAATCTTGGCTGTGTAATTGCAAGCATCCTCATGATTTTGTCCAGCTGGTTGCAATAGACATCCACTGTAATCTACTGACCAGGTTTCATGAAGCTGCTGTGGATAATACCAGCTCTGGACCACCAAACAGACACCATTAGCTTTTTTTGATGAATATTCAGTTTTGGACTGTGTTTTGGCACTTCATCTTTATCCAGCCATGGTGCTGAATGCTTGCGATTGTCAGAAAGAATCCGTTTTTCATCACATGTAACAATATGGTGTAGAAATGGTTCACCTTTATGTTGTGACAGCAAAGAACTGCAAGCTTCGAGATGATTTCTCTTCTGACGATCGTTTAATTCATGAGGAACCCATTTATCCAGCTTCTGTACCTTGCCTGTTTGTTTCAAATGGTCCAATATCATTGGGATAGTAACGTCAAACCTTGCTGCTAATTCATGCGTAGGTTGAGATGGATTCACTTCCACTACAGCTTTCAGCTCATCATTATCCACCTTGGTCTCAGGTCACCCACATGGCTCCTTTTCAAGATTAAAATCACCAGAATAGAACTTCTCAAATCATCGATGTACTATGCATTCATTAGCCACGTCCTTCCCAAACACTTTGTTGATATTTGAGCTGTCTGCACTGCATTGGTTCCACGATGGAACTCATATTAAAAAATAACACGAAATTTTTGACTTATCCATAGTTTCCCAAAAATTGCTCTAAAAAAAATTTGAAAGATAATCACAAGCCAAAATGTGCATTTGAAAGAATGAGGATGTACCTTCATAATAAAAATAAGACAAGAAGAGTCAGCATGAAATGTCAGAGATACCAACTGTCAAACTTAGTACTTAAGGAAATCGGACATTCCGTATTTAATAACCTAATAAGAACCCTAGATGTATTATGAAAATTAGTTATATCTCTAAGCTGAGAAAGGAAAGATTGTGAAATTATCACTTCACATTGGAAATGGTAGATCCAAAATCTGAGTCTACCATCTAAACACTCATTCAGGTCATCTCTGATTCTGCATATATGTGGTTGGACTACAGATCTCCATTTTCCTATAGTTTTGTGGTTTAAAATCAGACCTTTAATGTTGCTTTGGGGGAATGTTTTGTTTGCTTCTCTGTGTACACAAGAGGAGTTTGAGGAAGTGCAAATGACCACAATAATCAACAGTTGGCCTGTGGGAAGTATTCCTTTAAAGAGTGACTGAGTTCCAGTGATTACAAAAGGGTCAGAGAAGACAGGACTGCACCTCACTGACCCCAGCCAGTCAGCCCCACTTTGCTGCAAAGACCAAACAGCTTTAGCCTGGTTCATTGGGCTTTGAGTGGAGTGGAGAGGCTCCATAAACCTCTTAAATTAATTGTAAATATTGTACAAATGTGTGTTTCTCTGGGGTGAGGGTCTAAAGTGGGGATGGGGAACCTGTGGCCTTCTAGGTCCTTAAGTGCAGTCTTGTGACTGAATCCAAAGTTTACAGAACAAATCCTTTTATTTTTATTAATACATTTTGTTCATCTTTTATATTTTTATTTTATTTTAAAAATGAACGTATTTAGAATACCAAAGAATGAAATAAATTTCAATGAAACAATCCTTCCAGATTAACTGGCACAATTAGAACGTTAATAAGCCAGAAGGGCTAAATTGATGGCTGCTACGCTTATGATTTAGTTCTAACTTCCCCTGCCTGACTGGTGCCACTACCACATTGGTTGTCAAGAGTTTATGGGGTCAAGTATGCCAGTCTGTTATCAGCTTTTGACAGTGGTGCACTGTGTTTCTGTTTGAAGTGGAATTTGTGAATAGTTGCACAGCTTGACAGTATTTTTTAATTCTGTCTGCTTAACAGCCCATCATGTCAAAGGAAACCAAGGAGACACTGAAGGAAGAAAACAGATTTTTTAATGAGGATTGGGAATTGCAATATTATCTTGTTTCTGCTAAAGATAAGATGATTTGCTTGCTTTGTGATACTGCAATATCAACATTAAAGAAATTCAATGCTCACCAGCATTTTAATACTTGTAAGGACCACAAATATTTTAAATTAGAGGAAGAGGTGTGAAAGGTTGTATTGCAGAAATTAAAAGATGAAAAGCAAAAGCAAAGACAATTCTTTCAAGCAGAAATAAGACTTGGAAATAATGCCACTAAAGCAACTTATAAAGTACCTTATATACACGGGAAAAAAGGAAGCTATTCAGGATGTAGAAATTGTAAAAGAATGCATTGTTGAAGTTGTAGGATGCTTAGACCCCAATAATATTTCAAAGTACAAACAACTGCCTCTTTCAAGGAGAACCATAACTGATTGGCAGCATGAATTAGCCTTCAACTTAACAGAACAACTTCATGCAATACTTCAAAAGGAAAACATATATTATTTAATCACTTTGGATGAATCAACTGATATTACTGACTTGGCGCAGGTTTTATACTTCATAACAGATGATTTTCTTTGCTACAAAGAGTTACTTTGGATACTCTTGGGAACAGAACCTGAGGAATAGATACCTTTAACAACTTGGAAGATAAATGTCATAAAGTTGGACTGAATTTGGTAAATTTAGTGAGTGCACGTACAGATAGTGCACCTTCCATGACAGGAAAACGTGAAGGATTTATTGCACGGATTAAAAAAAGTATTAACAGATCCAGATGCTCTCATTTCTTTTCATTGTATCTTGCATCAGCAAAATCTCTGTGCTAAAGCTGCTATTTTAAGTGACACTTTGCAACAAGCTGTAAGTATTGTTAACTATATTCATGCAAACACAACATGGTATCGTCAGTTTTGTGACATGCTAAAGTTGAATGATGAGGTATTCAGTGTGGATTTGCTGTATCATACTAAAGTGCATTGGCTATTGCAGGGACAGGTGTTAGCCAAAATTTTATCTCTGTTAGAACAGATAGTTAAATTTTATGGAGAACAGAGTCAGCATTGTGCATTATTGAAAGAAGATTTCTATAGGAATGCAGCATTTCTGGGTGATGTATCAAATCAAAATGACTTGAATATTTCTTTGCAAGGTAAAACTAAGTCTATATATGATATGTGGCATAAAATCCAAGCATTTTGAAAAAAGCTATCATTTTTCAAAACACTTCTTCTTCAAAAGGAAATTTCAGATGAACATCTTCCCCAGCTAGCAAAGGTCATTGATGAGTAGGGTGATATATGCAAATCATTTGACGAATACACAGCCGTTACAGACCTATTAATGAGAATACAATGAAAGGTTAACTGACTTTGAGAATCATGACATCACACTCAAATTAGCAGTTCAGCCTCACCTAGTTGATATCACCAAGGCACCTAAAGAACTACCGACGGAATTGATTGAGCTCTCAGTAGATGACATTTTAAAGTCATTGTTTGATGCTAAGAAAGATCCAATTGAAATATGGAAAAATGCAGAATACCCACACCTTTGGCATCATGCCTGGAAAGTGCTTTCTTGCTTTTCAGCCACTTATTGCTGCAAATCTACATTCTCCTACCTAACCCAAATCAAGACTCCCTTAAGGTCACAAATGACTGATACCCATCTAGAGCAGCAGTCCCCAACCTTTTTGGCACCAGGGACTGGTTTCATGGAAGACAATTTTTCCAGACCTAGGGCAGGGGAGAGGATGGTTTCAGGATGATTCAAGCGCATTACATTTATTGTGTAGTCAAACCTCTCTGCCAATGATAATCTGTATTTGCAGCCGCTCCCCAGTGCTAGCAAGGTGAGGTGATCAGCTCCACCTCAGATCATCAGGCATTATATTCTCATAAGGAGCATGCAACCTAGATCCCTTGTATGTGCTTTACAGTAGGACTCGAGCTCCTATGAGAATCTAATACCCTGCTGATCTGACAGGAGGCAGAACTTATGTGGTGATGTGAGCGATGGGGAGTGGCTGTAAATACAGATGAAGCTTTGCTCACTAGCCTGCCGCTCACCTCCTGCCATGTGGCCCAATTCCTAACAGGCCACAGACTGGTACTGGTCCGGACTGGTACCGGTCCTCAGCCTGGGTTTTGGGGACCACAGATCTAGAGGATCAGCTGAAACTGCAGACCTCCTTGCTGCAACCAAATATTCAGATGCTTTCCAACAAAAAGCAGACACAATAAAGTCATTAAAAAGTTAGTTAACTTTAAAATTAACAAATAATTTTCATTTTTTAAAATTATTAAGTACATAGTAGTTAGATTTTTACAAAATAATGTACATGTTTAAGTATATCAAATTGAAGTTTCTTGAATTCAGCATTATTTGATTATAGCTAAATTTATGCAACTTCCAACGTGAAAAGGTTCCCCACCCGTGGTGTAAAGTTTTTATTGGGTTCTCAGAGAGATTCATGCCTCCAAAAGGTCATAAACCGTTACACATAGGGTTGTGCTTTGAAGGGGCTGGTAGTCAGGATACTGGGGCTTTAAGCCCATTTCTACCTTTAAATATTCTTTTCCTCTGGTAGTCTTGAGAGTTTTTGTTTTGTTTTTTAAATCTGTGAAAGGAGGTGGTAATGCCCCCTGTCCCCCTGACCTTAAGGAGCAAAAGAGATGAAGTGTGTGAAAGCCCAGTGAGAAGTTAAAAGGGAATTCATTCTATCACATAAAAAGGTAATAGACCCGCAGGTCTTAGTCATCTGTGGATAGATGTTATGAATTATTCACTTCTGATTTTTAATTTCAGGTCTGTAGTGTATCCACTTGTGGAATTTCTCATTTCATCTTTAACTGTTATTCAATTTATTTAATATTAGCCTCAAGGAAATGTAGCTAGGATATAACCTGTGCCCTTTAATCCATTTCTCTTCACCTTTTCTTCTCATCTCCCAACTCCTAGAAATCAGTATATGGATTCCAAATCTAAGGTGTTCTGATTTAGATACTAGCTACCAAATTGTGAGCATCTATCCCATGACTCCCCTGCCTGGATCTTGGCAAGACGACTTTTATCCTCAATGGAACTTCAAAGATCTGATCCCATTCCTGAGGCCATGGCAAGACAATGGTTTCTGGAATTGCTTCTGTGATTTAAGAAAGAAATCACATTCCATGCCCATGTCGTAGGAATAGATTTCTTTCTGCATCATGAGTTGCAAAAAGTATACTTTCTCCTAGTTGAGTGTCACATGAATATCTGTAAGACCTTCTAGCCTCTTTCTAAGCCAGAGAACTGATGAGGCTCCCTGTTGAATAGATTCTCTCTCTTACCTAACTCTAACATTTTGTATCTTAGAATGAACTCTAACTTCAATTCTATCTTGATTATTGTGTTTATATTGTATGTAATATTTTCACATACTTATGGGAAAATTACAACCTTATTCTTGAAAAAAATAAAAGTTTTTTTAAACTAAGACAGTCTCAGATGTTGACAATAGAACAAATGATTCCATTCTCTTTTCTGCCCTTGTGGAAACTTTTTTTTTTTCTTTTTTCTGATATATAAAGAGCTTAGATTCCCCTGTAGAAACTCAGTGTTTGCTCTGCACAGCTGTGATCTGGTCTTCCAAAGGGAAGAAAGCCAATAGCATACTTACTGTCTTTCAGCAAAGGAGTGGAGCATTTTTGGTTGTCACTAATGGAACCTCTGCTCTAATGTACTTTCCATCCTTCTCTCTGTGTTTTTATCAAGTCAATCAATATACAATGCTTTTGATATGGGTACCTTTTTGATCCCAGGTATGTTTTGATTCTATGTTTATGAATACAAATATTTTCATAATTTTCCTTGTTTTTAACTGAAATTATTTTCATCATGATCAGTTGCTATTCGTGGAGATTAGAATTCAATTCATTGTTCATTATTTGCTTCATGTTAATTATACTGATAACTTTTGCAGTTGTATGGTAGGCTTCTTTCTTTCTCTTTTGCTTTGTGGCATTTATTTCTACCAAGCCCAAATTTCCTAACTCAAATTCTGCAGATCTAAATTTTTGTCAAGATGTGATTTTTCTGCCAGTCTTTAGTTAATACATTTTATTCTATGTCATGTTAGCTGTTGTTTCATTGTTTTAAATCAGTTTTGTTTGCTATGAATTGGGTAAAGACCTAATATTTTGTATTATCTCTTGGTGCAAACAGCATTAGTAGGAAAAGGTTTAGGAACAGAGTAGAAACAGCCTGCTTCATTGTGGAATACATACTAATGTATGAACATTAATAGGACATCTTCTGTTAGGCTTTGTGAGAGACCTTTTACTTACGTTGTCTTGTGTATGTTAATCTCTCTGTTCTACAAACCAGGAAACTGAGAGTGAGAGAAGTTAAGTGATGTCTTTCAGGCCCACAGCTAGAAATCCAAGTCCAGCTAATTCTGAAGGCCTTGGTTTTTTCTCCTACACAATGTTTTTCCTTTGTGTAAGGCATTCTTCCAGGCACTGCAGAGAATATCAAAACATTAATTACTAACATCCCACCAGAAATTTATTTATTATTTGACATCACTTTGTAGCTGATAAATTGACCGCTATCATTCATTCTTGTCACAAATCAGGCCTTCAGAAAATGATGGTGCTCATGGTCATTCTTGTATTAGGTTGGTTGTGGCCTGTCACCAGGTCCTTTATGGCCGATAAGAACCTTCGTGATTGCAAATACTGTTTTACTCATGTGATATCATTTGATCATCAAAATAACCTGGTCAGTAGCTAGGATAGGCATTTTGAGCCCCATTATATAAATGAGAAGACTGAGGCTCAGAGAGGTAAAGTGCCTTGCCCAAGGTCAGCCAGGTAACTGCATAGCCAAAACCCGACCCTTCTGTTGTAGCACCTCAATTCTCATTTTTAGTTACACTTTTGAGATGTCACTAACTGCAGGATTTGTTCTAGACATGCCTGTGTATAGTGTAAAAAAAAAAAAAACCAACAGGAAGAACAAAAAGCAAACCAAACAAAAAGCCCTGTCTAGTCTCAGAATGAACTTTGATAACTTTTAGGAAAACTACCTGAAGATAAATATAAGCAAGTAAAGTGAGAAAGAAAGAGAAATTCAGACTGTTTAGTTTTAGCCAAGACTTGAGATAATATTTTGTTCTATTTCTTTGGTCTCTACTTGGGACAGCAGTGTGTGGCTGCACCATCCCTTCCAAGCGAACCTTTCACCAGCCCTTTGTCCCAGGAAAGCAGATCTGGTTCATAGCAGCAATCCAGTGGAAACTGACTTTCCTGTCCCTGCACCCAGAGATTCTCAGCCTGACATCAGCCAACCTCCTGTTCTGTATACTATGACCTGGTTGAGGGCAGAGGGATCCATCTGCCTTTTGTTCAAGAAAGAGCATTTTTTGATGTTTGTTTTGCAGGCACTATATTTGTAAAGCTCAAACAAGACTAAAAGCACTGTTTATTCAAGGTGAAAGTTTTATCTTTGCACAAAAGAATGCACTGAGTGCCTGCATGGATTCTGAAGGGGAAAAGGCAATTTATGACTTGTATCTGTTTTTGTCATTATGTATGACTGCTCCATTTTATAGTTGAGCTGATTATCCCCATAATAGCTTTTCCATGTACCTATAAGCAAGGAATAGGTGAATGCCTTCTCATAAGCTCTGGGGTTTTAGTGTATTTAAGTTGGCACAAAACTTTAGGTTAAATGAAATTCACTTCAGACGGTGATCTTTCCCTTAGAGAATGTAGGGTTTTCTGTTTTCACAAAGACTTTGATCCTAAGTCAGTCACTCAAGGGATTTCTTCTCTAGCCAAGAGGAGGTATCTTGAAGTTGTATATAGAGAAATGACTCAAATTTTTAGCATCAGAGTTTTTGTTTTATTTTCCTCTGATAACCTTGAATACAAAAATGATTACCTTAGTCTGAGCTCTTTTGGGTTAGAGGCAAATTTTAAATGCTGAATGACCCAACCTAACTTGGGCAAATCTCAAGTATTTGGGGGAGTCAGAAGTGTGTTTGGTGGGGAAGGGTGGTGTGGTGTCATGAGAACCACAAGTGACCAAAATTCACAGGCAGTCCGCACCTACCCTGCTCAGCAGCCTTGCTCACAAGGAGTCGGGTGAGTGGAGTGTAGCTTTCCCTTCCTTCAGCCCAAATCAAGCAGCTCTATAGCCAGAAGTGAAGCAGCAGGGAGTGATACCACCATTGAAGCCCTATTTTTGAAACAGGAAGGTTGAAAAAATTCAGACCGTATCTTCGTTTCCTAATAGTAGTTCAGTTAAGAACAGGGTTCTTAGGTTATCTTCTTAGGCATGAACATGTCATATTTCAGCGGAATTTGCTTTATCTTCCAAAACTTCAGTCTGTGTGGTGGAAAAGTATGTTCAGTTGCTAAGATGAAAAGACAGAAAATATTTGTGTCTCCCAAAGAGTAGTGGTTTTATACCCTAGTGTAAACATGGTTAGTAAAAGAATAATATTATATGTTCAAGCTTTCTTACGTTGGCTGGTTACCCCTGGGGTGGGGTAATGCACCCCTTTTCTGCATTTCAATATTCTTCTTATCAGTATTTGGCCTTCCGTGAAAAATTATGACAAACTTAGTGTGAGGTGAATTTTTCAAGACACTCTGTTTGGAAGGTTCTATTTTTTTTTTTCTTTCTCCCTTATAATTATCTCTAAAAGTCACTCTTCATCTGTTTTCTTAGGAGAAATAGGGAATTTCTTGGTCAGTGTCATGCTTGAAAATCAGAAAGGGATGTGAAGAGTATAGCCATCATTTATTAACTATTGCATGTCAAATATGGGCCTAGGAACTGATGCTATCTCATTTAATTTTCACATATACCTATAAGGAAGTATTAACCCTATTTTACAGTTGAGAAAAGTGGGACTCAGAATGGTCAGTAAACTTGACTGAAGTTAAATAATGAGTGACTGTTGGAGCCCGAAGTTTTAGAAAAAAGTGAATTTGGGAGTCAGTCTCTTTATTTTTCCTTCACACAATGCAGCTTCTTTCACCAAACCATCGTAGAAACTAAGACACAAGAAGTGGGCAACAGCATCGTTTAAAAGTAAAGTTCAAACAGTTTTTCATTCATTCCCAGTTTTAACTCCTCTGTGTCGGGCCTTGGAATTTTCCAACTGTAATTTCTGGGCTTTCTGAATTAATCTTTACTATCTGGGAATCCCCACTAGTGTAAAAGGGTTGAAATGAGAGAAAAGGATTGGAAGATTTTTCTTTATCCAAATAGAAAATATGTGACTTGAAAAGCATTCGAGTAAACTGACACACCTGATGTGCCTGCCGGAGATTTATTCAGATTTAAATCATGCGGGATTTGTAGTCCCCAGGCCTTTCCTCCTGTTCTGCCCAGGTTGCAGAACAGAGCTTTGGACCACATCAGTGATCTTCAGACCACTTTCCTGATAGCCATCTTCCTCTAAATGTGTATGTTAAATTATAATTTCTTTAAGCCATTTCCTGAATTTCACTACTTTAAGCATTTCTGAACAATTAGGATGTTATTTTAAAATAATAATAAGTATTTTTCAGTGCAGAGTACCTGAAATTAGGGAGAGTTGTGCATTCCCACTATCAGTTACTGGCAGAAAATAAACTCATTCTCCCCAATAGTCCTTTTTTTCCCTCACTTTCCTCTCCTTAGTTTATCATGCAGCTTTTCAAATTTTGTAGAGATGTTTTTGTCTCTGAGTTCTGCTAGCAGATTGGCTTTTAGATTCTTAGTGATACCATTGTTTGAATTGAGAAGCCAGATAGAGAAAGTTGGGGATAGTGTGTTATTCCTGAGAATTTTTTGTTTAGTTCTGTTGACTTGTTCTACAGTTTGCTTCTTGGAGGAAAGGAGAAATATGATTAACTTATTAGAGTTTAATCATTCCTTATTGGAATAAAATTAATACCACTTTATGTTTGTCTTGATTTTTAGTTGTTGATGAAGCATTTATATATCTTTGGGTCCTTTCTATAAACCTAAAACCAAGCAGATGGTATTATTATCATTATTACTACTACCACCTTTTTATAGATGAAGAAATTGAGGCCCAGTGGAAGTATATAACCTGCTCAAGATGGCCAAACAGAAAGTGGTAGCACTTTGGACTTCTTCCTAAGTCTTCTGACTTCTAGAACATGGCTGAACAGTACAGTCAGCTGTCCATATCCACAGGTTCTGCATTTATGAATTGAAGCAACTGCAGATTGAAAAAAATTTTTTTTAAAAGTAGTTGTGTGAACATGTACAGACTTTTCCCCATCTTTATTCCCTATATAATACAGTGTAACAACTATTTACATAGCATTTACATTGTAAAGCAATGCATTATAAGTAATCTAGACACGATTTAAAGTATACAGGAAGATGTGTGTAGGTTATATTAAAATACACCATTTTATAGCAGAGGCTTGAGCATCCATGCATTTTGGGATCCATTGAGGGTCCTGGAACCAATCTCCCCTCTCCCCCATATACCAAGGGATGACTATACTTCTTGACTCTTACCTGATACTGTAGAAACTGACATCATCTCCGTATTATAGTTGGGTTTTCTATCATCACTGTTGTCTGTGGACCTTGTTAGCATGTCCTTTCCTGCAAAATGGGTTTCAGAGACCAGGTAGTGAAAGATGTATCTTTCCCTTTTAGAGGCTTATCGTATCATTCATTAACCATGCTGCTATTTATGTGAGATATTTGGGAGCTCACAAAGAAACAATGTATGACAAGAATAATTTTTGGAGTAGAATGTGGAGTGGAGAGTGGTAGGGAGAAAATTTGAGCTTATATCAGGACATTGCATCAAGTAATTTATACAATGTTGGGGATGAAGGAGATCCCCCCTAAGAGAGACCATGGGAGGAAAAGGAAGATAATTCCAAAAGGGGGTGAGAGTATGGCTTTTCCTTGGTTTTGCTGCTAGCCAAATGCTGGCGTGTCCAGGCCTAACATGTGAGGGAGGCTTGGCGTGTCCTGCGGTGGCGGCACAGCTGCCAGTGAAGTCAGCAGAGGCGCACCACACTCTCCTCCAGCAGGCAAGTGGGAAATGCAGCTTCTCTCTTCCTTTTCTATTCCACACCAGTGGGGAAGCCTTCTGGTGCCGTGTCTAAGAACAAGGACATTTTCTAGGTAGGCACACAGGGAAAGTGGAGATAAGCTCAAAAACTAGGAGCCACATTGGGAAAGTCAGGTTTAAAGTGTGAAGAGAAAGTGGCAGAAAGCAGACTGTCTGGGTCACTTCCTGGTGGTGCTCATGGTGTCCTCACCTTGCACTTGTGCTCAGAATCTTGCCTGTGTTTGAGGTGCCTTCTCCCATCTATGGCCAGAGCCTCACCTGAGTTTGTAAGGTCCAGTACACATGCCATGTAAGAACGTGGTCTCTTCCTCTGAGTTCTCATGGCACTTTGTGCTTTGGTTATGGCAGCGAGCACATATTGCCTTGAATTATAACCATTTGTGCACATCTCCAACATTCAGCACCAAATATTATTGCCAGTTAGGTGCTGGGTGCTGTGGAAGATACTTAGAAAGGAAAACTTAAAAAAAAATTTTTTTGTGTGTGAGGATATGGAACAGGTGAGGCAGATGAGGAGTCAGTAATCATAATCCAGAGGGAATAAGTATTGCGGTGGGATCTGTGCAAACTCTGCAGCTCCATGAGAGAAGTACTGTGAGTCCAAGGGGCAAGGACACTTGACTCTGTTCCTCAAGGATGAGACTGGAGACAAGTTGTGGAAGGCAATTTTCTGTGTTCATTTGCATCCATAAAGCTCCTGGAGGGCAGAGCTCTTACCTGACAATGTTTTTTTTGCCAGTTTCTCCTGTGACCAGCCATAAATATTTACTGTGAGAAAAATCTTTGAAGTGATCCAGGTTGTATCCATGTAGACTCTCTTATATCTAGCTTAGCATTTTTCACATGGTATACATTCAACAAACAGTTATTAAATAAATGAAATAGCTGCTTGATTTTTTTGTCTAACTCTTTTCTGGTTTTTATGTGAATTAAACAGAAACTTTTAAAAAGTTTATTTACAAATTTCCCCCCAAACGTATCTGTAAGTTGGCAGATAGCCAAAATCAGAAATACAGATAGGAAAAAGACATTAATTTGGGGGATCCTATTTCTTCTCCTCCCCTCCCCATGTCTCTGGTCTAGTACAGCACCGGTGCATAGCAAGTGCTTAGCAGATACTGACCTGGATCTAACAAGGCCAGGTGTACACTATTGGATCAGGCCCTGGCTCGCCTTAAGGTAGCAAGAAGCCTTGGGAAACTATCACAGGGGAAAGAGAGGAAAACTTAGTTCCTCTTAATTGAATGAGTTAAAATAATGTTTATGGGAAATATTTGTTTGCTTTATTAGAAAAAAATGTTTAAGCAAACATTTCCTGCAAGCTATTGAATTTATATAATAAAACATTGGTTTGGAATCATTAACTTTCAATATTTTCACTGAAATGATTAAGAAGAACATGCTTCCAAAACAGCCCATTGTTTCAATTTTGTGCCTTTGTAATGTTCAAAGCAGGATATCGTGGCCATTTGGGTAATTTTCTCTTTATTGGTAACCTGGAAATGAGCAAGGATCATGCCAAAGTTAGTTATAAAAGAAGAGGCATTAATGGCTGGCTCCTTGTAGTTTCATAAAAATTTAACCTTTGTAGCATGCTCCTGTTATTATTTGATCTTTACAAACTTATACATTAAAGAGTTAAAGTATTATCCCCTTTTGACAGATGAAAAAATTGAGTCACAGCGAAGGTAACTGACTTCTAGAGGGTCAAACAGGGAGCTTATGGAAGAGGACCAGGGGCCAGGGCTCTTCACAGCCCTATGCTCTTGCCCATAGACGACACTGCCACTTTAGAAAGCACCCTTTCCTCCTCAGGAAGTAAAGCACTTTAATGTCTGTGAGATCATTTAGCCTTGCAACATCCCTGTGGGGCCAGCAGGGCAGGTGTGGTCATCACTTCCCTTCTAGTGATGGGAAATTAAGGCCTGTAGGTTCAGCGGTTTTGCCAAGATCCTGCAGTCAGTGCTAGAGCCAGGGGTTGGTGCCCAGGCTGCACAACTCTAAGCCCACCCTTTTCCCACCAGACCAGCCCTTCTCAGAGGAGAGCCAGAAGAGCTTCTGGCACGGGCAGTCAGCTGTGAAAAATCTTACTTCCGAGAGGGCCTCGCTTTCCTAGCACCTGTGCTAGGTTGTGTGGATGTTTGCTTCTAAAATCTCAATTGGTCATGCAAATCTCCAGTCACGCAATCACTGAGAAACAAAGGAAAAAGGGGCAAGGCCCGATAGATTTTACCAGCCTATCTCTAGGAATGTTACCTACCTGTTTGGATTTTGTGTCCAATAGCATCAGCAAGTGAAATTTTTAGATTGCTACAAAATAGTTGGTTAGTAATCAATGGACACAACAAATTGAGGTGCCTCGATGCATAAGTTATATAGTGAGATAAAAGTTCTTAGAACTAAACACAGAAAGAATTGCCACTTGTTTCTCTGTAAAAATAAAACTTAACAGTGAACAGTGTCTAACTTATATAAAGAAATTGAGTTCGGTGAGAAGCCTAGCTTCATATGGTAACTTAAACTCTCAAACCGCTGCTTTTCTATTGAAGCCCATCTTGTATCCTTCCTAAGAGATGTCTCAAACCTAAAACATTTCTTTCTTATTCTAGCTGAACATGGCAAAGCTAGCTGTTCCCAGATTTGGACTCTTAACATAATCTCTGATACTTCAGTAGGAACTCTTTGGAGAGCAGATTTGGGAAAGAATCTTGAGGTCAGCTTTTAGCCCTTTCAATTATAGGTAGAAAAACTGAGACCCAGTAAGGTTCTTACAGCTAAGTGGTCACAGGCCAGCTCTTGAACCCAGGCCTTCTGGCTACAGATCTAATATTGTTGCTGAGACTAGGCCAGCAGCTTGTGGGTACCTGCTTCTTGTCCTTTAGGAGCAAGGGACAGAAAAGTAGTAGGGCCTGAACCCTGCATTGTGTATATTTCCTCTGCATTCCTTATGTGGATTTTTATCTGTTTATGCATCTGTCTCCCACACTAGACTGAGTTCCTTGAAGACAAGGGACTAAGTCATACTCATCTTGGTGTCTTTAACCCCAAGCACTGTTCATGATATCTAGAAAGCCCTCAAGGAATTGTTGCAGAACCAATCTGGTTTGTATAAAGGTCAACTTAACTGTAGGGGGTTGGAGGGGAGCATAGCTCCTTCGAAGCACCTTATGTCACTAGTTATTCAACAGGATCTTACCTAACCAATAAACCCATGCAAAATTGCATCTTCCGTGAAAACAGAGCAAGACCTCCCCCAACCAAAAAAAAAAAAAAAATTAGGGAATCCCTCCACAGTTAGATTTAGAGGGCAGTTAGTGAGACGAAGTAGAGATAAAACTTTGATGGACACGTAGTCGTCGGTTGATGCCAAAATTAATGTAACTTTGTTGGTTAAAATAAAATTTGAAAATTTCTCTAAATGTTCATATGTTTATCTGTATGCTGTTAGAATTGTTGTCATTAGTTTCCTTCTAAAGTCTAGAACTTTTCTTTTTCTTTTTCTCTTTCTGAAAAGAGAAAGAAAGAAAGGAGAAAAAGAATCTTTAGTACTGGTTCTAACCCTTGGGAGGAAATGTCTGCATGCCACTCCTGTCTGTGAATACTGCAAATACAGATGTGTTCAGTTGCCCACTGTCTCACAAGCCTGAAAGAACTCGATGGCTTTGTGCTTGCTTATAAGAACACTTTGATCTGAACCTTGTGCCTTTTCTGAATCTTCTTTCAAAAAAGAACTCACTGCGCTGCTTCTGGCTGCTGCAAACAAAATGACTTCCAAGCCGACTCAGTAGGTGACAGGAGTTTGCACAGTTGGTTTCTTCACAGCTTAGTCACCTTTTCTCTCCTGGCTTAGCATGGAAGGCTCACGAAGGCCCACGCGTGTGTGCGTGGGTACACAGGCACCAGGGCAAAGTGAGCCAGGGGAGCCTGGACGCTCCCTCCTACTGGCATTGCCGTGGATCAGCCTGGCTGAGGACTGCCACGGTCAGCCTGTCTCCTGGCCCACACTGTCCTCACTGGATTAGGTGCTCAAAACCTTTGCTTCTTGCCTTTTACTTTAATCTGGAACACTTTAACAAAAACAGCCAACCAAATGGTGACTGAGGCCAGATGAAGTCGTAGTCCCTGGTTGTACCATTTCCCTGTCTCACAGTCCTCATTTGGGTTCAAATCCTAAATCACGCAGGGGAGCCCCTCCATAGCTGAAGTTTTTTGTCAGAGTGAGATTGCAAAGAGTTAACGCTTTTGCTTTTTCGGAAAGTTATCTGTGAAGAGTATTAGTTGTTTAATAAAGCGTGCCTGCCCTCCGGATGAACCCGCCAGTGACTCTGCAGCTGGGGTCATTCCAAGTTCACGCGGTGGACTTTTGACTGCCTTCTGTGTCTGCGAAAACAGTCGGCAGCTCCTGCAGGGATCATTCATTCAGGCCTGTAACACAAAACTATTGCCAGTGGGCACCTGCTGGGGCAGCTTCCCAGGAGGGCTGGGAGGGAAGATACCAAACTCTTCAGGCATCTGTGGAGATAAGAGCAGCAGGGGATCTGCTGGGATCCCGCTAATCAGGCCTGCACTTAGACCCCACTGCCTGGCCAACAGGCTGGTGTCAGAATGCATTAGGGAGCCCTGGTCAGGATAGGATGTGAGCTAATTAAAGGCCTTTTACACAGAAGGGGAGAGAGAGAGAGAGAGTGTGTGTGTGTGGAGGAGGAGGAGGAAAGGTTTGGAGTGTATTCCCCAAATTTCCAGCATATTCTTTATTCCTCTGTTTTATTCTTCAAAACAGAAGAAAACCAATTAAAGAGTCTGAGCATTTGGTTGGGTCTAACCTTAAATTGTCATTCATTCTGCCTGATACTATATTGGTTTTAACTATTTTTATATAATTATGTGTGCCATCAAAGACACATTTTGCCACATTTTCCCTGGAAACATCCTGTTCTTGAAATACTGCAGGTCAACTGCTTGAATTTTGCCCTTTCACCAAGTTTGACACATCTGGGCAATAAGTACATACTTTTCATATGTTCTAGGTTTTCCCCTTTTGCTTGGAAAATCCACTTGCCAACTGTAGAAGGTATTACTGGCAGGATTAGATAAATCTGCACAATGTGTGCTCTTAAAGTTTAGTGGAGGTGGTGGTGGTAATGGCCTGGTGTTATGGTTTGAAATCTTGAAAATACTGGGTGGTACCAGCATAATACTACATCTTACAGTGATACCCACTTAAGAAAAAAAATCATTTGAAAATGTTTGATTTTCCTGCTTTTTTGTTTGTTTATTTAGCCTGTATACACCCCCCCACACACCTCCAGTAAGCAGTAGACTAACTTATTTATAGGTCTTGGGTACTTTTAAGTCTGTGGTATTTTCTTAATCAGCCTGGTAATGATACATTTTTTGAAAGCAGTTTTGTTCACACACAAACCCAAGTCTTTATTATATTATTCTGATACATTTCACATAAGCTTGTCTGTGTACAAAGAAACATTTAGATTAATCTTGTACTACATAGTAACAATCCTCGGAAATTCCAATCAAAAGCCAACAATCTGTTTCCTTCATTCCGGACTGTTGGTATATCTGACTTTGTCTGTGTTCTGATAAGAAGTAACAACAATGTTAATTTTGTATTTCCTTGGCTTTTGTCTCACATAATCTACGGTCCAAGTTGACGAGGAGTCTTGTCCCCTGTCATGCAATTTGTGAAATATGTAGTTACAGTGGAGTAATTAGCTTGACCATGTGGAATGTGCTAGTGAATTTTTACTATAAGCATTTAAAATGTTAATTACATTTATCTTTATTCCTCAGTATTGCTATACAGAAAACATGGGATAGACATGATACTGATTGTGCAGTTGAAGTTTTGAATTTAAACTAGTAGCTGAATGGATATCTTTAAAAATGATACTAGCTAATATTTTTTTACTGCTTCACCACGTGCGAAGTATTCTGAGTCTTCAAACAGATTGACTTGTTTAATCCTCATCAACAACCCTACGAAATGTTAGTTTATAAACGAGGACAATGCAGCTCAGAGAAATTAAGAAACTTGCCCAAGGTTTTGAAGAGAGCCAGGCTAAGAACCTAGATTCTCTGATTTTGAGCCCATACCCTTAGCCCCAATGCAGAAGCTGTACTCTGTCTAGTAGGCTTCATTCTTGAATCTCTCTGCAATATATTTGTGGGAATTAACCATGTAAGGCTGTATTCTCAAGGGGGCACAGAGAATTTGAGTCACAGTTTAAAGTCATTTCCGGTAGTACCCTCTGTTCTATAATTAGCTGTTTTGTAGATGCTGTACCACCAGGCCAAAGCGTGTGGCTAAAACCAAGAAATTGTTCTAATCATGTCTGAGATACTTAGTGAAGGAGTTTTAACTTTGTTCTAGCTCCACATGCCAGAGCTGACTAAATACAGGTTTATGTGCAAAAAGCATAACCTCATGTTAACAGATCTATTTATTGTGTATGTACAACAAGTCTACAACCATATATGGACAGCTAGAAATGCCAGGCTCTGTGCTAAGCACAGGTGAAACAAACATGATTGAAAACAGGTCTTGTCCTCTCGGGGTCACCATCTAGCAGGAGAGAAGGCTGTGCAATCACATGGATGCAGGAAAGTGTTCCAAGTGCAAGGATGAAGTCTGTGGGGGTTCCAGTGGGGGCACTTAAGAAGGGGCAGACTGTTCTACCCAGAGCAAGGAAGGCCTGCACAGAAGAAGGAATGCTGGAGCTGGACATGAAGTCCAAGGAGATGTTTGCCATGTGGACAAGAGATGGGTGGAGACAGGTGGAGGCACACAAGGAGCAGCCCCAGCAGGAAGGAGACTGGGGCTGTACAGTGGCAGGACCTGGGGACGTGGGTCAGTGGTGCTAGAGCTGGGGGGAACAAGGGAGCGTGCCACTGAGACATCCAGTCTAGTCAGGAAAAGACTGACCTACCATTTTACATCCCTTCGTTCTCCCTCCCCTGCCCATACCAATTATAAGTGAGTTTAAAGGGGAAGTGACTTAACTGAATGTTCCCTTTTTGAGCCTAGTATTGTCATGATCCAACCATAAGCTACATATATAAAATGTTAACTATTGTTTTTTTGCAAGTAGAACAGCTACACCTTTCACACAGAAGGCCAAAACAAACAAAAACAACAGCCTCCCACACCCTTGGGGGGAAAAAACCTGACTCACTTTTTGTATAATTAGAGCTAAAACCAAATCAAATCATGGCCTGTTTGCAGTAGGTAGATTGCAAATTCACAAGCTGTTCTTTCTGGCCAGAGTGACTCAGTCTAGCACTAAGTCATGGACTGCCTCTGGCATTTCCCATTAACCTAATATCTCCATCTAGACATAGCAGAAAATCACCCTCCCTGAAGGCCAGAGCAAACAAACTAAGGGTCCTTGTTAAAGGAAAAGAAGGCCTTTAGACCTCACTTAAAACAATTGACTAGAAAGGCAGGAAGAAGGGAGGGAGCAGGTTCACTCTTCAATTGTGCTTTTCTGCATAATTTTGAACTCAGCAGATGAAGTGTTTGCCATTGATCCCCAGACTACATTTTGGGAAATTAATTTCTCTTGACCCTCTTTGACCAGCCATCAAACAGTTTCACCATTTTCTTTACACAAAGCTAAATTAGATGTGACCTAAATTTGAGAGGAAAGAGCATATTATGTATAGGAATGTGCTTCATGGTTTTCTACCCTCAACCCTCCCCTGCCTCATCCATTCCAATCAGTACATTTTTCTAGGGAAATCCATCCTTCCTGTTTCCACTCAAGGCAACTAACAGTGTCCAAATTTTAGTTTGGAATTCTAGTTTTTCATGTACAGATTAAAAGGGGACGTTTATCTTGAAAAAGGAATGACTACTGTTTTTCTGCAAATGTTTAGACTAAAGCTAGGTAGGTTTCCTGTTGACTTCTTGGAACCTTTGAGCCCTAAAGTTTTCCCTACACTCAAAATCACTGTGCTGGATGGCATGTCTCCGGCCCTTGGGATGGGAGACAGGCTGGGTCCTTTGACTTTCAGGATTGAACTTAGGTTGGGCTGTTTGGCAAATGTGGTAAAGAAAGGCTTCCTTGAGTAAAACCTGGGAAAATCTCAGTCAGGATGAAATCTCCTGTCCCTGGCTTTTTCAGCACACCTTGGTGTGTATTCTGTAGTTGTTTCCCACCTACTTACCCACACCTAAAACTTGACCATTTGTAACTTGCCACTTATGTCGGTCGTGAACTGGGCCACTGTTATAGGATGTAGAGAAATTTGCATATGCTATGGACCGAATATTTGTGGTCCCCCCACCACCAAAATTGATATGTTGAAATCCTAACCCCCAAGGTGATGGTGTTAGGAGGTTGGGCCTTTGGGAGGCGATTAAGTCATGAGCCCTCGTGATTGGGTTTAGTGCCCTTGTAGAAGAGACTGCAGAGAGCTAGCTTACCCCTTCCAGCCTGTGAGGTTTCAGGGGAGAGATGGCTGTCTAGGAAGCAGGCCCTCACCAGGCACCAAATCTGCTGTCACCCTGACCTTGGACTTCCCAGCCTCCAGAACTATGAGAAATAAATTTATGCTGTGTAAAAGCCACCCATTTAATGATACGGTGTTATAGTACCTGAATGGACTAAGACAGCATATAACACAGAATGCTGTTTCTTTAAACTTTTCTTGAGTGCTCGCCACATGGTTTATTTCTCTTTTCCATGGGTCCTTTTCTGCTTAGTGGGGAAAGCAGAACTCTGCACACAGCACTTGCTGGCCATGTGAAGGTTGACATTCCACCTCCTCTCTGACAGAGAATTATTATATAGCGAGAGGTGTTCTATTTTTTGGAGAAAGTTAACCGATGTTGGGATGTTTGCACAGTAGAGCTGCCTGTGCTCTGAATCAGAACTGAAATTTTGAAAGGTAAAGAAGAACTATTATTTGACCATTTCCTGTGTGGCAGGCACAGTGCTAGGTACTTCATACCTTTTTAACTAGTCTTCTCCATTCTCCTTTCTGCCAGTTGCTCAAATACCCTGGAGCCATCCCTGACTCCCTTCTGTAATTCTGCATGGCCAGACCATCAGCAAGTCCTGTCAGCCATACCAAAATTTGAACATATCACCCCACCTACGCTGCTACCTTGCTAGTCCACGTGATCATCTTTGGCCTGGTTTATTGTGGTAACCTTCTTCTTCCACGCATGTTTCCCCCCTTCTCACGTCTAATCTCAGTATGGCAACTCGAGTGATCCTGTCAAAACATAACTCAGATTGTGTCATTCCTCGGCTGAGACCCCTCCGATGGCTTTCTGTTTCATTCCGCATAGAAAATTCGGGTGTGTGCAGTGATTCACAAGGCCCACATGGTCGCCTTCCCCAGTCCTTTTTTGGCCTCATCCCTTACCCTCTCCCGGCTCTCCACCCCACTCACCCCGCTCATCCCACACTGTCTTCCCTGCTGATTCCACCAGCTACCTCAAAAGCTTTGCCTTAGAGTCTCTGCACTAGCACTCTCTCTTCCTGGAATGTTCTGTGGCCACATGGTTTTCATCTGCATTTTCTTTATCCAAATGCCACTTTCTCAGGGAGGCCCTTCCCCCATCTAAAATTGCAAACCCCGCCCCCCCACAATACCTCTTATCCTCCTTCCCTGCTTGACTTTTTACTTAACATTTGTTACTGCTTTGATTTTATTTATACTATTTATAGTCTGTGCAACTTTGAATGCAACTAGAATGTAAATCCCATGGGGGCTGACGGTTTTGTCTCTTTTGTTCACTGCTACATCCCCAATCCTTAGAACAATACGTGGCACACATTTAGTGCTAAGTAAATTTTTGTTGATAGGAGGAAAAGAAGGAAAGGAGGAAGGAGCAGACAGCCCCTAGGAGTTAGGCTTGTGGTCCCCACCCCTAGGCCACGGACTGGTGCTAGTCCGTGGCCTGTTAGGAACCGGGCCGCACAGGAGGAGGTGAGCAGCACCCCTCCTCATGGCTCGCCATCTCCCCCACCCACTCATCCCCCCACCCCAGTCTGTGGAATTATTGTCTTCCATGAAACTCGTCCCTGGTGCCAAAAAGGTTGGGGACCACTGATTAGACATTATCTCAGTTTGCACTGAGGCTCCTAGAAGTTGCCTTAAGATCACACAGCTAATGAGTGAAGCCAGAATTTGAACCCAAATGTGTGACCCCCAAAGATTCTCTGATTTCCACTTTACTATGCTGTTTTCCTATGAATGTCTCACTCATTATATCTACAGTGAATATAGACTATGAATTTATATACACATGTATAGTAGTATGAACACTTTAAAATGCCTTAAAGGGAATACTTTGTCAGAATCTTAGTCTCCTCTATATCATCTGGCACTTAATATGTAGAACAGATAAATAATTATCAGCAAAGTCCTAAACCAGGTGCCCCTCAACATAAGAAAAGTTATTAGCACTTATAGCTAAAGAGATAACATTTGAAAAAGGAGCACATTTTTGGAAATATAGAATTTCAAGTTCAAACCATTGAACAGTCTTTTTGGTCATTTATTCCCAAAGCTACTCTGGGTTCATGCTGGGGCTTACTAGTGAGACTCATACCTGTCAGTTCTAGCCTCAGAACAAAACTCTGAATTGGCCCTGTCAGGTGTACACCAAGCCTGTGCTAGGCCTTGTCCTTAGTACTGGGGACACAGTGGTGACAAGACAGGCATGGTACTAAGCATGCCTGCAACAAGCTTCACTCCCCTTTGAACTTAAAGGGTTACTGTCAGTGAATCCTTACAGTGGGTGTAGTTTTTGTTTGTTTTGAGGATCTGAAAAAAGGAACAGTCTTCCAATCTTATTTTCTCATCTTGTTCTTGAAGTTCTGAAGTTCGTTTTAAATCCATTTTGCACTCTTCTTTTGCTAACTTGGAAAGTTTGTGGCACTTATCTGAAGATTCAAAAACATCCAGGGCAATGAATTCCTGTTAAACTGTCTCTCTGACCCTGTGTTAGACTTGACAGCAATCGTTAAGGTTCAAGATTCTCTAAGATTCTTCATTTTTGCCTATCAGCAAGGCCACAGGCACCCCATAAAAAGAAGTGATGGCTGTGCCATCCAGCTCAGGGAATTCTTTGTCTTATCTCCCACCTTTTGCCTTGAACTGTGCATGGTTTTTGTTGTCTTCCTTAGATGCTGCCTCTTGGGTACTCCACTAAGCTCTCTACCTGCAGCCCAAGAACAAGTGGTACCTGGGCTTCTCTAGGAGAAGTGCTAAGAAACCTGTAATCAACTGTCACTAAATATGTTCCCTGTGTTTCCAGTTACATCCAGACTTATGTGTATTGAGGGACTCCATTTTGTGTTTTGATCCCTGGCTTGTTTACTACAGATACGTGCTTTCACGGCCTTCAGTGGATAGAAAAATAGGAGGTGGTGGCAGCAATAAGTGTAGGACACTCTTAAAAGAGGGGAGAAAATGGCCGGAGTGATAGCTTGAACGGGAGGGAAAGCTAAAGGGAGACATTTAAGATTGGGTAGATTGAATTGTTTTTGCGAGTATTAGAGGAAGAGGCCAAAAAGATTGAATATATGAGAGAAAAGACCACTGAGGAAGGGTCTGGACTTAGGAAAGACTCAGCCCATTTATTCAATTTTAAGTGGAGAGAGGAAAGGATTTTTTTTTCCTTAGTTAAAGTAGAATCTATCATTTGTCTGAAGTGGGGATGGGGTTCGGTGCTTAAGAGTTGAAAAGGAATGCAAAGCAAATCTCTGTTGTGCTCTGACAGTGTTTCGGGCTTGTCCTGGGTGGTCAGGTGCAAAGATGCTCAAAGGGTCTCCCTGTCACTAGAGCATGGACCCAAGCTTCTTAGCATTACATGTAGCAGCCTGTCTAGCCTTGCAAGGAAAACTAATATAAACAAATGGTCACACAACAATCGGATACCTGTTCTAAGAAAGCCACACACACAGAAGGAGGAGTAGCTAATGTGAGTAAAAATCACATTTTTTAAATTGTGGAAGAGTTGATCAATAGAGTATTGATGGTAGTAGACATATATAATATTTGGATGGAGGGAGAGCCATCTGTGAGGGCTGAGCTGAAGCTGAGAAGTTGTAGATTTGTAGTATTCCTGCTGGGTGGAGGAATAATAAGAGCAGTAGCTGACATGCGTATGGCTCTGTTATTAACTGGCCACCTTCCTAATAGATAATTCCATTTTGAGTAGGTTTCAATCCAAACCAACACCTTTCATCTCTTGTTCTCTGCTCAAGTGATATCAGTCATTTGCAAGATCTTATTGGTCATCTAGAGATAAAGTCTATGTGGAAGGAATTAACTGAAATTCAAGATGTTGGTACAATTTTAATAAGCTGTGTCCTTGTGTCCTTAAATTTTTTAGAGTCAGACCTCTAAACCTACACTATCTGATAGAAATATGAGTTTCATATGTAATTTAAAATTTTCTCATCACATTTAGAAAGTAAAAACAGTGAAATTATTTTTAATATTTTAATTTAGCTCATTATATTCCAAATATTATTTCAATATGTAATCAATATGTAAAAATAATTGAGATGGTTTACATTCTTTTTTTCACTGCCTTTGAATTCCAGTATGTATTTTATACTTACAGCATATGTTAATTAATCACATGTACTAATCACATTTTAAGTGCTCAGTAACCACCTGTAGTGTATAGTCAACTTAATAGACAGTGTAGCTGTAAACTAAGAGATGAAAGTAAAGTTATATGATACAAACTTGTGTGTTTGAACAGCCAGAGTTTCAAGTCTTTGTGGTTAACTTAATTATTTGAGTGTACGTGCTGTCCTAACTCTCTGTTACTTGTTAGTCAACTTCTCATCCTTTTGCTGAGTGATTTGTTTCCAAGATTTCCCTTGCTTTAATGGAGAAAGAAAGGCAGGCATTAAACAGAGAAAGAACTTTTATACGTTTTAAGTTTGTCTCCATAATTGCATGAGAGGTTTGCTGCAAGATTCCCTGAGACTGTATCTTTATTTTTTGTAACAAAAATTGTTTATAAAAAGTTGCTATTTTTTGTAGTAAATAGCAAGTTATCTTTATTTTCTTTATTAGTTAGCTTCCCTTCTTCTTGCCTCTCTTGCTGCCTGCCTGACAAAATTTGGAAAACATTCTGTTTATAATGTTTTTGTTTATGGTGGTGTTTTAAATACAGGCATAATTTTTTTTTGAGACAGGGTCTCACTCTGTCAGCCAGGTTAGAGTACAGTGGTGCCATCATAGCTCACTGCAACCACCAACTCCTGGGCTCAAGTGATTCTCCTGCTTCAGCCTCCCAAGTATCTGAGACTACAGGTGCATGCTACCATGCCCAGCTAATTTCTCTATTTTTTGTAGGGATGGGGTCTCCCTATGTTGCCCAGGTTGGTCTTGAACTCCTGGGCTCAAGCAGTCCTCCTGCCTCATCCTCCCAAAGTGCTAGGATTACAGTCATGAGCCACCACGCCCAGCCTGAAGTTTATTTTTTTAAATGAATTCTGCCTTTGGTGACATGCTTAGAAAACAAGTTCCACAAACATTTTTTAAATTGTGGAAGAATTGATCAATAGAGTACTGTGTAGTGTATGTGCAGTTTAAAGAACAATGAAATGAACACGAGGACCTAGCACTCAGCTTAAAACAACAGGATATACCAGTACTTTTGAAGCCTCCCTGACTACATCTCCATGCTTCACTTTATACCGTGAGGTAATCACTGTCCTAAATATTTTATTAATCAAGTCTTTCTTTTCTGTGTACAGTTTTACCATATTTGTATGTTTCACCAAACAATATATTTGTAGTATTGCCTGTTTTGAACTTACATATAAAATCATACTGCATATATTCTTTTGTGATCTTTTTTCACTCAACATTACATTTTTTAGATCCATTGATATTAATATATGTAGCTGTAGTTCATTCATTTTCACTGCTATATAGTATTCCATTGCCTGAATTTGTCTCAATTTATCTATTTTACTGTTAGACATTTGGACTATTCCAGTGTTTTGCTAGTATTAACTGATGTTGTTACAGACATTCTTGTTAATGTTTCTTGGAACACATGTACAAGACTCTCTTCATTATATACTAAAGATCAGAGTTACTTCGTCATATTTATTTGTCCCATCTTTATTTTATTTATTTTATTGCTTTCCAAACAATGCAGGGTCCTTATAACACTTTATCTCCATTTTTCCTCTCCTATCTTTTTTGCTATTGTTGTCATGTATTTTAGTTCTATGTATTTTATGTTTAACCCTTCCAAAACACTAATTTTTTTGTGTTAAGTAATGGGTATTCATTTATATCTGTGCACGTATTTATTCTGTCTGTTGTCACTCATTCTTTTCTTTGTCTATCCGTGCTTCCATTGGGGTCATTTTCCTTTTGCCGGAGAACTTCCTTTTGTGGGTCTTCTGGCAATGAATTTTCTCGGATTTGTTTTTCTGAAAACATCTTTATTTCACCTATATTTTTGAAAGATATTTTTACTGAGTTTAGAATTATAGATTGGCAAATTTCTTTCAGCCGTTTGATGATGTCATTCCACTGTTGTTGCATCATTTCTCTTGAAACAGCTGTCAGTATTATCGTTAGTCCTTCAAGGGTAACGTCTTTTCCTTGACGCTTAAGATCTACTCGTGCTTACATTTAATATAACATGCTGTATGATTTCTGCTTGGATTTGTAGAACTTCTTGAATTGTGCAATGTTTTGACAATTTTGGAATTCTGGCAGTGCACTTAAATTGCTGCTGCCCTTCCTCCTCTTCTCTCCTCCCTCCCCCCCTTTTCCTTTATGGCTCCAGTTCACGAAATGGCCTTTACTATTCTTAGCCTCTCTAGTGCTCTTCTGTATTTACCCTGGTTTCTTCATGTTTTGATCTGGATATTTCTGCGACTATTTCAGTACTATCTCTTTGGGCTCGTCTCTCTGCTTTTTCACATTATTATAATAAATTAATTCGTTTCTGGTAAATCTTATCTTTATGCCTTTTTTGAAGATAGTAATCATGCTACACTGGTGATTTTTTTTCTTTTCTTTTTTTCTTAGTTTTCAGTCATTTAGTCCCACTTTCTTATATGTCTGGTAATTTTTATTAAATACTGGACATTGTACAGGAAAAATTTTAGAGGTTCTGGCTAATGTTATTTTTCTCCAGAGTATTTAATTTTCTTCTTTCCTTCTACCTCAGGTGCCCAGTGCTTTGATTTTCCCCCAGGTATATCTCCCTTGCAAAACCTGTTTTCTGAGCTTTCATTTGCAGTAGAGGTAAATAACTTCAAGAATTTCCCAGAGGGACTTGTATTTCAGAAAGGATCAAAGCCTGATGCTTAAAGGGAAGAGTCCTGAGGAAGGATTTTTTTTCCCCCTCAGGATGGACAATGCAAGGATGGGGGTGGGGATGGTGTGTTGGAGGTAGAGAATAGATAAGCTTCAATTCCTGAAATCATAAGAGAGACCTTAAGGAAACTTAGTCCTAAAGGATCAGTTCTGTTTAGGCAGGAAAGTGGGCAAATCTTTTAGACAAAGGAGGGCTAATTAGCTCTCTTTTATGTAAAAAGTATGTTGAACCAGAGCCCCCATTTTCTGTCTTTCTAGTAATTGAAGGCTTTCTCTTAAAAGCAACATAAGGCATCAGAATAGGTCCATTAAGTCACCTGTGGAAAGTGCAGCTGTTGAGTTAAATGGATTGTGTTCTCTTCCTCATTCCAGGGCTTTTCTAGCCTGAAATCTGCTAACCTGAAGTGGCTAATTCAGCAGGCTTTAAAAATCTGCAGGAAGTAGATGAGTGTTAATTCTTAATGTCCTCTCCCAGGTCACCCTTTGCAGGGTGGGGTTAAAAGATAGCAAAGGTAAGAATGCCTGTGGAAAGACTACTGAGGAATCCACGGGACATCCCAGTCAAAACCAGAGGTTCCTGAGGAGCTATTGGGAAATGGCCAAACTGCAAGTTTATTTTTGTATTAGCCTATCTGAAAAGTGGGAACATTTGAGTCCATTTTTGAAAGAACCTTCTTTTGGCCTATACTTTGAGGGTGGAATCAAGCCAGGTCTCAGGAGAAATGAGGCAGGACTTAAGTACCTTAGACCTAAGCTATCTCCTGTTCCCATTCTACTTGCCCCCGCCCCCCCCACACACATTCAAAAGATGGGTCCAACGTCTTTGTTCTCCCAGATGCTAAAGACTAGTTCCCAACCGGTGGTCTTACCTAGATTCATCATACTTTCTTGTAAATAACTTCCCTGGACATTATCTAGAAGTGAAGTGTTGGCTTTGTATACGTAGCTTGCCGAAAATGGAGGCTGTATCCCACCATAAAAAGTTAGTTAGTTGTTAGAAATAGTAGCTTAATTTCCACTGTGAATGGGTATATCACTCTTAGGTGGATGGCTCAGGGGTGTTTTGAGTAGCAGAAGACTGGCAAAGATGGCGAGAAGAAGAATGAGGTCTGAACTGGATGAACTTTCAAGATCTAGTCCATCTTTCCTCCCAGCGTGAAGGGCACATGCCAGTAAGGTAATCTGGTCTGGCGTAATGTGATCCACATAACGGACGTGTACCGAGCCTCCTCTTTCTTTGGGGCCTGTTGCATGTTGTGAGAATATCATTTTGGGGGAAGGAGGAAGTGGGTCTGGGGATTGGAGCCTGACTCCTCTTTCTTGTCTGGGGATTTGCGTGTAATTTTTCAGCAACTTTATCATTTATATACTTTTGTCAGCTGCCTTCCTTTGTCACTTCCACTGCTTGGGAGAGGAAAAATATATGCCTGGTATCTCTTTGATTTTCGCTGGCATTTAGGAAGGAATTTTTCCATGGAGACAATAACAAAAATCATGGTTGGGTTCCGTGTCGAGATTACCTAGTATCACGTGCAGGTAGGTACTTAGCAGACTGTTGCTGGAGATGATCATGGTCTTTCCATTTTCATCTGTGAAAGGGACATCATGATGCGGCCTACCTCATAGGGTTGTTGTGCAGATTAAGCTAATCAAACAACTTCGTAGATGCCAGGGCCTTAGAACAATGCCTGGTGCGTGGTAAATGCTGCTGGCCAATGTTTGTAATTCCAGAAGTTACACTATGATTTTCAGTAATTGGAAGTTTGCCCATACCTGTTCTGTTCCATACTCACTTAAAACTTCATTTAAAGAAACAGTTGGGAACAGATTTCTTTCTGAAAACCTCATCAAGATTATTTCAAACCCTTGAAACCTACCTGACTTTTGCAGCAAGAAGCTCAGTTTATACTGGTGCCCAGCATCTATGATTATTCACTCTGACGTGATCCACTTCCTTTCTTCCTAAGTTTTTGGCGTTAAAGGGGATATATCTATTCATTTGAAATACAAAGTACTTTGCAAGAATGGAGTCCTTGTGACTAGGAAGGAGGAGATAAGCTTGAGCTTCTTTTCTATTGGGGAATGTTCTGTTTCATTTCTAAATTTCTGTATTTTGAGATTTTAGTCTATTGATGATGCATTTGTGCTTTCCTTTGTTCCAGAACAGGCAGGCATGAGGTGATTCCTGTATCTTAGGATGAGACATGCAGGATTCAGTGGGGGAGAAAAGGGAGGGTACAGGGAGAGCACTTATGAGAAGAAAGAGTAGGATTTGTAGTAATAACCCTTCGCTTTGTATTTTTTTTCCAAGTGCTTTCATATCCGAGGTCCCAGTGGGTAACTCTGTGGGCAGTGTTCTCCCTGTTTTATATTAATAGATGAAGACGCTGATCCTCAAGAGGGTGTATCTTTTGCTCATGTTCCCCCAGCTGATACTAGTGACAGAGTTGGCATTGGGACTCTGTTTTTCAAAGCCAGTGTGCTTTCCTAGAGTTGAAATAATTTATCTGCCAAATCAGGCATTATAATATGACCACCACAGGGGGAATTTTTTCCTACGTCGTAATCTAGCTCCTGGTTTAGTACTAAGGCATGAGCTGTTTATGTATATCAGAAAGCCTTGTTAGGGTGGCAAAACCGGAGCTCTGCCAGGGTCAGAAGGCTTGTTCCCCATGGCTAGAACTGACTGTATGGAAGCCCACCTTCAGACTCCCTCTGCGTACTTCGTGGGGTTTTCAGCAATGGACAAGTGGGGGCCTGGCATCCTCAACATGATTGCTTATCCCTTCTGTCAAAACAGCCTACAGTGAGTCCTAGCTGATGAAGAGCTAAAAGGTGGGACACAATTCCATGCACAGCTGGGCTTAAAGATGTATCTTGCCTACATAATTCTTTGTAACTGGTATAGAAAAATCATAGGGAAAATAGGACTTGACTAAGCCCTGACTATTTTTCTGTTGTTGAAAATCAGTCGTCTTGATTCTACCTTTGTGCATCCTGCTTATTTCTGTGCCTTTAGCTTTATAGCAAATTCTACCAATCCTTTTTAAAGAAAAAGCAAAATCCTATTAGGGGAGTGTTTCAAACCACTCTGAGCTTCCAGATTAATCTGAAACAACATCTGAGTTCACAACTGGGTCAGAGTTGCAGACTAGCAATACTCACCAATTCAACAGGCGTGCATCTTGGGCTAGTTAAGACACTGTGGCAGTCCTGAGGTCTGACTTTGTTGCATGTATTTTGACCTTGTGTGCTGAGATAATTCTGGGTGGTTGTGGATAACTTTGTTTCTTAACTGAAAAGGAGTGTCTGTTGCCTGATAGTGTTTTATCCGTGAAATAGCAACATGGTATATGTCTTAGGGTAGGAGAGCTTTTAGATCTGCACAGACCCCCACCTCCACGCCCCCCCCCCCAAAAAAGCAAGGTCATTGGCTTAGGCATGTTACTTAAGTAGAATGTCAGTCCCAGCTTTAAAATGTCTTTATTATTTCTATTTAAGGTCCCCTGTGTAGATTCTTTCCCCCTTTTCTCTTTGCTTTAAGGGCTATACGTATTCCATAACCAAGTAGAACTGAAAACAGACAAACCCGCTCCACTTCTAGTGGATAGAAATCTGGAATCAAAAAATGCCTCTTTCTTGCCAAACCTCAACTTGTTCCATGCCTTTTTTAAAAAAAATTTTTTGAATGTCTCTCCCCAGTCTCCCCATCCCGTCATTATTTGGCTAAGCGAAGACTAGCTGTTTGGTTTGCCTTTTATCAATAATAGATATTCACTGCTTTTTGAATCACATTTTCCCTTAACTCTTCCCTGTCTGTAAGTATCACAAAAGAGTTCTTCAACATCAGGGCAAAATTCACACTCTGAGAATAATTTTTAACTGTGGATATTTTAACAACATCAAAAAGAAGGAAATAGTGAAGACTTTAGTTTTGAAGTTACTTAGGTCTTACATGATTTGAAGGAGGTTTTCCTAGTGGTATACCAACAGAATTGAAAATTATTTTGAAGTTTAAGACCACAAACTACTTCCAAGAAACTTACAAAAATTGATGGCCAGATACTGCACCAAGCATTTTGCATTAATTATCTTCTTAACCCTTCAAAGCATCTCTTTACAGTAGAAAGTATCAGTTTTTTTGCAGATGGATAAACTGATGTTCAGGAAAGTTAAGCAGCTTTTACCAGGATGTATATTTAGTTAAGTGACAGAGTAGGATTTGTCTCCTTTGTTCCTGCCTGTTTGACTACATTATAGCAGCCCCCACAAGTTTCATGTCTGCCTTACTTATAAACATGATATATGGTTGGGTTTTCTGAATTTATGTGTTGAAGCATAGCTTATTGTAGACAGTGCTTAATAGAAATAGAGCTGTGCTAGTAGCTGAGATTTGTAGCTATACGTTGTACAGACAGTCCCTGACATACAATGGTTTGACTTATGATTTTTCAATTTTATGATGGTGCAAGAGCTATATGCATTCAGTAGAAACCGTACTTCAAATTTCGAATTTTGATATTTTCCCAGCTAGTGATGTGATCGGATACTCTCTCGCGATGCTGAGCAGCGGCAGTCAGCCATGCAATCATGAGGGTAAACACCGATATTCTACAGTGCACTGTGTTGCCAGATGATTTTGCCCAATTATAGGCTAATGTAAGTGTTCTGAGCACATTTAAAGTCGGCTAGGCTAAGCTATGATGTTCGGTAGGTTAGGTGTATGAAATGCATTTTCAACTTACAATATTTTCAACTTACTATGGGTTTATCCAGATGTAACCCCATCGTAAGTCAAGGAGCATCTGTGCTTGGAAGAATATAAAACTTCTCCCTCATGTAAAGTCCTATCACTTCTCTCTCTTTTCCTGTTGTATGTGGTCACCATATGCCCTGGTAACAAGGAAGATATTGCTACCAGCAATTACTCAGTGGGGCAAGGATATTAAAGAGGAAATTTCCATTAGGTAAATAACTGAAAGAAGAACCCAAGAGAAGGGGGAGAAATTCAAGCCCAGGCTCCTATTACACTGGCCAAATACCTTTGGCTTCCCATGCTTGCTGAATATCATAAAAGGGTCAGGAAAACTGATAGGATAGAACAGGAGGACACAGTGTGAGTTTTTTCCCTTGCACCATTCCAGCATCTACTTGAATTTCAGTTTTATAAAATCAACTGTTCAGAGCTGGACCCCAAACTCAGGCTAAATTGCAGTGTCTCCATTTGTATAGACAGTGAGATTATTTCTGGAAGGTGGAGTGTTGACACACAGTGTGTGTTAGCCATTCAGTAGAACTGGCATCTTGAAGTACTTCTGAGATTTTTACCCCCTTGCTGAAAATACTGCTTTATAGAAGTTAATGACTTTGGACTGTGGCCAGAATTCACAAGTATGGCATGTGTTGAAGCTACCTTCAGTGAAAGAAAGGGGAAAGTCATTGTTTGTGAGTATAATAGCAGATTTTCTGAAGGACATTCTGTTCCTTGGAACCTTTCATCTTAGCTAAGACAACATTCACTGGAAGCCTTAAGTATTTGTGGACTTGAAATTGCAACAAAATGAGCTAGGTTGACTTAAGTCTCTGCAAATGTTCCTTGTGGTGTCCAGGTATTGTTTATAATGAGCAATTACAAATTATCTACAGATTACCTTCCAGTTGGTAGTTGCTTTCCCAGTTTGAGAGCCAAGCATGCTCTCCCTGCTCTGGTGCTTTTATGCCCCTCTCCAGATAGCTTCCGCTTTACTAGGGGGATGTACCATGCCAGACGCTTACACTGTCTCATTAAATCCTTTTGACAGCCTGCGGAATCTGGTTATTCCCATTTTGCACATAAACAAGTTGACGTTTAGATAACTCAATACTGTTTTTATTGAACGTCTCATATGTGTCAGGCTCTGGGCTATGTGCTTTACATGTATTATCTAATCCTTATGGCATTCTTGTAGGTGATATTTTTAGCCCCATTTTGAAGATGAGGAAAATGGAGGCTCACAGAGGTTAAGTGTCTTGTCTATGACCTCACGGCTATTAAGTATCACAGTCAGAAATTGACCTCAGGTGTGGTTGTGTTTCTGTTATGCCACACACATACCTCCCAACTGAGGTCTTAAAGGAAGGAGGCAGAAACCACTTCTGATTTCTGAGTCTCACTATCTACCCTGGCACACAGGAGGGGTTCCATATATGTTGGATTGCTTGGTTGGTTGATTAGATGCATAGCTGAATTGTATTTGCTCACATCCTGATGGTTTTCAGCCTTTCCCCCAGTGCCTCTGGGATTCATTTCTCCTTTGTTTGAATAATCTGAATATCTGCCTTCAGGATTAATTTGTCACAAGACAGTTGGGAGTGGGGTGTGAAGGATGTCCTGGGCCAACCTATGCATGATGTAGCTCTAGTGGGAATCTCTGCTCCATTTTGATGATCGTCTTCAAAGTTGAGGACATGGGTAAGATAACATTTCCCAGTCTTGGAGAAGACCAGGCCAGAGGGCACCCATGCTGAGTGCTGCTGGAATCCGCTCCCTCTGCAGTCCACGTGTTCTCACACTGTCTTTGTGGGAGAAATAAGGGTGGGTCTGATTTACCTTTCTGCTGAGGTGGGAAATGAGAAGTGGAGTTAAGGATGACTAAGTGCTCCCACAGTCAAGGGCGGCCACGTGCTTTGTGCTGGCCTGGCTTTAATACTCAGAACCCAGTGAACTGGCTGAAGGCCCTGCGTTTGACCACCATACCTATCATCTAGCTGGCTTTGTTTTAATTCCTATAAAATGTCTCTCCCAGTAAAATCTGATTAACCTCCCATCAATACAGGTTTGGTTGGATCACAGATTTCAATATCTACCCCAAGTTTTCTGAGTTCTCAAAGCTGTATTTCTAGGTATGACGACTTTTGTAATGGTTGACTGTTAACAAGTGACAAAGGACAAGTGCACTTGGCTTGCACAAGTAATTTTTTGTGGACAGAAAATTGGGAATTCAGACAGAAGTCCTACAGTAAAGTAAATTGAATTAGGTGTAGGCACCTTTCTATACCAGGTGAGGTACCTGAGAAGCACGTGGAAGAATCTAGCATTTGGAGGGAAGAATGATGCTTAGATCATCTCATCCCATCCTCCTTGGGTCAATACAGTGTCTTGGTACAGAGGACACCCAGGAACCAGTCAGTGCAGGGGGAGCTGAGGCTGCTGCAGCAGACTCAATTGGAAATTAAGCTTTTGTCATAGGCTCACTGATAAACCTTGGATATTAAACGTGTTTAATTGACAGGGGGGTTAGAAGATGAGAGAATGGTATGGGGCAGTTTGTCTAGATTATTCTCCCCTACTCTCAAGGGAAAAAGTATTATGGGATTTTTAACTTCTTTTAGTCAGCTGCCAGAGGTAGGTAAAAAGCACCTTAACATAATCTCTCATCCAAGGAAATCTCTCTTCTCAAGGAAAATAAGAGCTTGAGAGAAATGGAAAAGATCTGAACAAGACCCTGAAAGTAGCTGGGGTGCTGCTGGGCCTCTTCAGGTGGAGCACGTGCCTCTTGGAGACACACAGGACATGGACACACTTCACATTACCATGATCTCACTGCTTCTGAGGCATCGAGGAGAGGTGTTTTTGTCCAGACTCTGAATGAAGAATACTGCCAACCTACATGATTCCAAAGCATAGCAGGGACTCTTTTTGACCCTTTCCAGAGCAAGGGTCACATTTTCCTCCTCTGAATTCCTGAGTTCTTACAGTTTGTGTTCCAGGTTCTTGTTGCTGGCTGTTTCATGCATGTAATTGTTACCTTCCCAGTGAGACTGTCAGCTCCTTGAGACTAGGGTCCAAGGCTGTTATTTGTTTGTATCCTCAGCAGTATCTAAATCTGTGCTGGGCCCAGAGTAAGTGTTTAATAAAGACATTCTACCTTGGGTCCTATGACCACACTTTCAGAGCTGGAAAGGATTTTGGAAATCATGAAGTTCAACACTCTAATTTTATAGGTGATACCACTACAAAAATTTACTTTGGAGGCTAGTGTTTATCTGCTGGAAGGAGAGGGTTTTATTATGTTAAACTGTAGTGCAAATGACCATAATTCTAAACCTTTGAAAGGCTTTCTTCAAACAGTGCAACATGTTCTTCCTTGGACTAGTAGCTGTGTAGTAACAGCAATAAGAATGCTAACTAGATGCCAGACCCTGAGCCATTGTCTCTAATCCTTTTAGCCATATGACAAAGTAGGTACTATCAACCTTTCTCCAGATGCAGAGGGAGGCTGAGGGTCATGTAGCTACCAAATTGGTTGAAAGAGGACTGGAGTCTGGTTCGGTCAGATGCCCAAGCTTGTGGCCCTTCCCTCCACTGTGGTGGCTCTCCACTGGGGTCTCTGACTAAAGCCCCTACTTAAGGGCTGGCTTTGCAACATCCCATGGTGTCTCCAAGTGTCCTAAAGGAAGTTGTAAAATTAATTTTCATTGACTTTAATTCTCTTAATTAGACAGGGAGTAATGGGGAACGTATGACAAAAATCAAACAAATAGTGATAGAGATTGCACCTCCAGAAAAGTCAGTAATCACTGTCCTGGAGCATAAAAGCATTTGGACTGAGTAGAAGGAATGAGTCTTCCCACAGCTTGCTCCAGGAGCCATTGCTTTACATGGAATTGTTGGTCCTTTCACTAGTCCCTCTTCTGTGCCCAGAACTCACTGTCACTAGTGTCAAGAAGCCTAAGAGCCAGGTGTGGTGGCTCAGGCCTATAATCTTAGCACTCTGGGAGGCTGAGGCAGGAGGAAGGCTTGAGCCCAGGAGTTCGAGGCTGCAGTGAGCTATGATGACGCCACTGCACTCTAGTCCGGGCGACAGAGTGAGACCCTGTCTCAAAAAAAAAAAAAAAATTCATATATATATATATAAAAGAAACCTAAGGACTGATGGTTTCCAGGGCAGATCTGATCTGTGTAACACACACCACCACCCTCACTACTACCACCACCCCCACCCCTGGCTTGCCAAACCAGAACGAAACAGGCCTCCAGAAGGCTACTCAAGGTACTAGTCTTCCAGCCGGGCTGTTTGCCTTGAATCTTTCCACTGAGCTTTATATCTAAGTAACATTCCTGTGAGTTTTCTAAAAGGTTAGTGCTGGGTCATTGGCACTTAAACCACTTGTTTTGGTAGATCCTTCCTGAGAAGGTTAATTATATATTTGATATCCTTCTCTTTTTATGCCTGAATGATGAGGATAAGTACCCTGTGGTTTATTAACTGTCACTTTAAACCTTTTCAAATTGTCTTGTGACAAAACAGAGTTTTATATCCTTTTTATCCAGCTTTGATGGATGAGACAGCTTTTCTGGTTGTCATGTATGCCAGGATAAATAAAATCTCCCTGACTTGTGGGGGAGGATGGTTTGCGTTTAAAGTCATGAGTTCAAGTCTGCTGTTTCCTATGAAAGGTGACCTAACCTGTTAATCTATCCATCTACTTAATTTTTTTCTTTTGATAAATGGAGTTTGGCACCTCATGGGTGCATGGTAATTGTTGAATGAACAAAAGAAGGCATCACCTGAGGAATGTTGATCTCTCCGATATTTTGATACCAAATCCTAAAGCAATAATATGACACATTTTCGTTTTGAATCCCACTGATTCTTAGAGCAAAGAGCCTGTGTCCTTGCCATCATAGAATCCCAAAGCTCACCTCTTCGCCCAAGGCCATTTTGTTTACCTCTAATTTTTCAGTAAATTCGCAGTAGTATTGTGGAAAGTAAATGTCATCAGGGATTTTTAGTTGTTTGCTTTGCAAGTCTAGTGTCCCCCATTGTAAGCGTTCCACAGTTTGTATGTGTCCAGTGTTTCCGAGAACCACTCACTTGGGGCAGGCAGTATATGTAATTCAGCAATTAATCTCTCTCTCTAATCACTATTTACTGAATCCTGGCTAGGAGCAAGGGAAAGTATTTATTTAAAATAATTAAAATAGTAAAAATAGTACTGAGGCTTTAAAACTCTTCTGTTTTTAATTCATTCCAGTTTGCAGGGACATTATCAGATGGCTTAGGGAAGACAATGGACAATCGGCATCAGTCAGAGCGGGAGTACATCAGATACCATGCAGCCACCAGTGGTGAGCACCTTGTAGCTGGCATCCATGGCCTTGCTCATGGTAAGTCACATAATGTTGGGCTCTTCTGCCTCAGTCCCTCAAAGTTGCCTTTGCACCCTTCCAATTGCAAATATAAAAAAGAAAGCTGACAACAGAGGAAATCCTGGCTTGGTATCTTGGTGTACCTGTACCTTCCAGGCCCCCTTACTTTATATCCTCCTTGCAATTGAAATGTGACAGCCTATGAGAATTCCTCATTCATTTTCAGAATGTTGTACACATTGCAATTCCTTCCTGCTGTCTGGCTCCTTTTCCCAAAGTGTCATGAAGTGTACTCAACTGAACCTCTTCTTAGAATTGGAAGGAACTGCTGCTTCAAGACTCTATCTTCTACTTAGTGATTGTTCCTTCCAGAGAAATTGAAATGAGAAATTGGTGGCCAGGTTTGTGGCCCAGATGTTTTTTAGTTTTGCATATATGTGCATTCACTGAAATTACAAGTCCATGTATGTGCTCAAGAGATATAGCTGATGGCATGAATGTGTTCAGTCTGTGAATTTGTTTGAATTCCAACTTTTAATACTTTAATTATGATTCATTTGCCTTTTGTTGCATTTTTCTCAACAACTTTAGTGTGGCATTCAAAGTCCTTGGGAATATAAACCCAGCCAATTTTTCCAACCACCGTCCCCCAGCCATGCTGCTCTTCAGCCACACAGAGCTATGTACTACTTCCCAGACATGCCTCCAAGTCTTTCCTCACTCACAGCCCTTCTGCCCTTTCCTGCTCTGCCTCACTTCCTTGCCTGTCAGAATCCTACTCAACCTATAAGTCCCAACTCAAATGACATTTCCTCAGATCTGCTGTCCCAGTTAGAATTAATGACAGGTGGAACACACATGGCATTCTAGGTTGTGTGTGTCACCAGCTGTATATGTCCTGCTCTCTGACAGATGGTGAATGCCAGGAGAACAGAAAGGCCATTTTGTATTCACCTTTATTCTTCTGTACCTCACATGACACCTGGCATGTGGCTCATGTGGCTCATGGTTAGTAAATTGAACTATTTATACCAAATCCTTAGGAATCATCTGAAGTTATCTGAGTCATATCAAGACTGATCAGTCTTGATTATCTGCATTTGGAGGAAGAGGAAGGAATATAGATAATAAAACATCATATTTCCACTTATGCTTAGGACACAATGTTTAATACAGGATTTTTTGTTTACCAGCTTTCCTAGTGGTGAGTTTTGGATCAAAATGCCTTTGCTTTTCCTAAGGCTGCCCAACTGTAAAGGGAGCAGTCCCCAAGGTGACATCAAGCTAGAAGTAAAATTTGGCTGAAAGTAATCTGTTTATGGACTTTAAGGTGACTGTTCGGCAATCATATGGGTTAAAGATTTAATTATCCTTTCTAGTAACTGTAATGATGGTGCATCGGAATATTAGGGGACTTTCTTAATAACTATAAAATACTTTGCTATGTATAATTGCCTTTATCTGGCCAGTATCCTTGGGGTGTGGAGAGAGAGCATGGCTGTCCTCACTTTCTAGATGAACACACAGATGTGCTGAGAAAATCGATGATTTGTTCAAGGTTGCAAAATCACCTCCCACCGAGGATCATTCCAATAACATGTACAGCCTCTCCAGCAGCCAGTAGGCTCATCCAAAGAGAATCCATTGAGCTCTGGGTTATATGAAATCAATAGCCTGGAGTGAGATTATTCCCTTGGGATGAAAAGACCTTTAAAAGATGAGGACCAGAAATCCACTCAATCCCCTTGGCTTAAAAACTGGGAGTTGTGCTTAAAAACTGGTTCTTTCTTTAGGCCCTGCTTGACCTGAACATTCAGTAATGTTCTGTCTCTCAGGTCCCAGTCTGAACTCCTATACCGTGCATGCTCTGCCAAGAACTCAAAGTTTGGGAAAGGGATATTGACTTACTGGAGCAAACGGACCCAGAATCCGAAAGAAATGTTGTGAATTGTTAGTACATTCTCGCCCAAGGAGTTTCCTTTACCAATTTGTCTCACTAGAGCTGAAGAGTCTGGAGAGCTCCCTCACACCCCCACTGTCTGAGGGTAAACATCCTGTGAGTGTCCCTGGCACAAGTCCTGGAAATGCTCCCCGGACAGGGCCTGCCTCTTCCCTGCAATGCCTGTGACCTCTCCAGTCTTTGCCAACTTCTGGCCTCTTCTGAAGCTCTTTCAGCCATTGCTGTCAACTTTCAAAATGTTTGGAATGTCTTTTTGACATTGGTTGGAACTGACTCCTTTGAGGGTCCTCGCTAGTTTTGGCAGCTTTTGGGGGTGCCCTTCATGAAGGCCTCATTATTTACTGTAATTGCCTACACCTGATTTCAGCAAAGCATGTAGTAGCTTTTACCCCATTTCAAACATTTGGTTGTATTGGCCAGTCACACAGTGTTCTTTGAAAACTGAAAACTTATGCAGTCAGCTCTCTATATCCATAGGTTCTGCATCCGTGGATTCAACCAACCATGTATCAAAAATATTTCAGAAAAAAAATTTCACAGAGTTCCAAAAAGCAAAACTTGAATTTGCTATACGGGCCAAGTACACAAATGAAGTAATGTGTGGGCATTGTATTAGGTATTGTAAGTAATCTAGAGATGATTTAGGGTATACAGTAGGATGTGTATTGGTTATATGCAAATACTCCTCCATTTTATGTCAGGGACTTTAGCATTCTTAGATTTTGGTATCTGTGGGGAGTTCTGGAGCCAATCCCTGTGGACACTGAAAGGTGACTATATTTAGTTATCTTTCTGCCTCATGTTTCATAGGACCCCAACTTCTTCAAACTTCTGCCAAGGGCCCCATTTTCTAGTCTTCCAGACTTAGTCCTCTATCCGTATCTTCCCTTGATGGCCCTGTTAACCTCTCAGCTTTTCTTTGATTTTTCTTAACTGGAGGACATTTTACTTCTCACTATGATGTAATATACACCCTCTGACGCTAGACTTAGTGGGCAAATCTGCTGGGTCCCCTGTCTTTGAGTTGGCCTGCCTGTGGCCTGTCTGGCACAGAGATTAACAGAATGCCCTTAAGTTAGCATTCCAGGTGCATGGAATTGAGGGGTTTGGCTTTAAATGCTTTTGCTTTTGTCCTTGGCCAGGTTACAATAGCCCTTGTCTTTTTCACTAGGTATCATTGGTGGATTGACCAGTGTTATAACCTCGACAGTGGAAGGTGTGAAAACAGAAGGGGGTGTCAGCGGTTTTATATCTGGCCTTGGGAAAGGGCTTGTTGGCACTGTAACCAAGCCAGTGGCAGGTGCCCTGGATTTTGCATCAGAAACAGCCCAGGCGGTGAGAGACACAGCCACACTCAGTGGCCCCAGGTCAGTGGTCGTGGTGGGGAGTGGCTTTTGGAATTTCCAGCCCGGGTCAGCTGCTTCTCCTAATCCATAGTGATATGTTTAATCATACACTTTCTGCCTTAGTTATGTGATTCTTAATTTGAATGCCTGTAACTAAAATTTCTGATCTGCCTAATATAAATACATGAAAATGAGGCATAGAAACCTGGCATGAATTTTTTCAGATATTTTAGTATAAGATGTTATTTTTCTTCATGAGAGAGGTCAAAAATAGGATTATGTTGTTATAAGCTCCCCTGTTCACCAAGCTGACTGTATCCCTACATGTCTGTGAAGAAAACTATCAGGTTATAGTCTGGGTTCTTGTTCCTAGGCCCCATGGTATAGTTCTAGAGTCCCTGCAGTTGTAGTTCACCATGTGGACCTGTTCCTTCTTAATTCTCCTTCCACTTGAAAATGCCAGCCAGTCCCCTCAACCTCATGCAGAAAAAAGCCACCTCCACATCCCCCCATGCAAGTTAGTAGTTCTACCATGGGATACTGTCTTGTTTTTTTTTTTTTTCTTTCTTTCTTTCGAGAGACAGTGTCTTGCTATATTGCCCAGGCTGGTCTCAAACTCCTGGCCTCAAGGGATCCTTCCGCCTCAGCGTCCAAAGTGTTGGGATTACAGGCGTGAGCCACCACACCCAGCCTCTGTCTTGTCTTGACATCAGTTGAGACTGGAAATCAGGGACAGCCCATATCACTCCAAATCCCACAGAACCCAACCACTTTAACTTAGCTATTCACTTTAGTGGCCTATTTTAGCCTCTCTTTTCCAGAGTGACTAATTGGGGATTCTTATCAACAAGGGGTATAATGAATGTTACCGTAACCAGCCAAGCTGGATTCGCCTTAAGCCCAAAAGGATTTTGCTGCTGCCTGGATAATAAATGTTCCCTGAGTAAATTAGTGTGCCCTTTTAGAATGCCTAGGGCCTGGGCCACATCCATACCCTGTCGCTCCCTCAAATAGGATTTGAAGTGAAATCATCCCCAATTAAAGTGAATCCATTTTTCTGTCACCAGGAAACCTTACTGAAGACACATTACTACAGTAGGGGAAATGCTTAGATTGTAGACTGGAGCCATGCAATGTGTTTTGCCAGAATATCTTCCATCTGGAAGCACCTACTTTTAAAAAAAGGAACTGTAGAGTTTACTTCAGTTAAGTAACATTCTATTCTCAGATACAAAGCTAAAACAATCCTTGAGTATATTTTGAAGTCTTTATGAAGTTGTGTGGAGGGGGACGCAGTCAGAAGGCTTCAGAAGTTTTTACAGTTAGTTTTTCCATTTCTGCTCAAAACCCAAGAAGTCCACTTCCAATTCGTTGTTAAGATAATAAGACTTAATGAAGTGTGGGTAAAGCAAAAGAACACTAAGAGTTCCTAAAGAACCATCCTTATCCTTAACATCGCAAAATGGCCAAGGGATTGATTGACTTGTTTCAAAAAGGGTTTAAAAATATATGTTTAAAACACGTATTTTAAAAATATATGTGTTAAAATTTTTAAAGATTATTTTGTGCTGTGAAGTTTAATGATGTTGACTAGAAAGAAATCACTTGAATTTTATACACTGTCAGTTTGAAAGTCTTGATGAGGTTTGCATTCTTTTTAAGGGGACACATAACATAGCCAGAACATGCTGCAGAAAGAAAGGTGTTCTTGTCACTTTTACCAGTTTCCCCGTCATTGCCATGGAAGGTTTGATTTAGTGTCCGCCAGTGCGTGTCTGTCATGCGTTCGTTTCCAGTCAGTAAATGTTGATTAAAAATCCCCTATGAACTCAGGGTTGGGAATAGAGCAGAAAGCAAAACTGTGCCTAGTCTCAAAGAGCATATAATCAAGGAGGGCAGCAAACATAAAACAAACATATAAATAATTACTTGCTAAAAGTATGATAAATGGCACAGGTGATTTGCAAGGTGCTACGAGACTGTGTTATTAGAAGAGGAAGATGGCTAACCTAGCGGTCAGTGTAGTCAAGACAGGCTTTTCTAGGGAAGTGGTATGAAGATGAAGCCTGAAGTGTAGGTAGGAGTTGGCCAGGTGAAGAGAAGAGAGAATCACATTCCAGGTAAAAGGCAACTCTGTGTGCAACACCAAAAGGAGGGAACTCATCAGTTAAGTGTCAGGCATTGTCCAGGTGCCTACACACATGCGGTCTCATTCAGTCTTCATACTTCATTTACAAATGAGGACAAGACAATTCAGAGAAGTCACGTGGCTTGTCCACAGCCACACAGCTGGTTGGAGATGGTAAAGCCAGACTCACACCTGGCCCGTCTCCTGACTCTGTGCCCAGCACTGCTGCATTGCACTGCACTGCACTGCCTGGGCCTGGTGGGTCCTCATTGGATTTCTCTTGCACATGTGTCAGAGTCAGTTAGTGTCAAGATATGACATGCTGCATAATTTCTTCCTGCTGACTGAATATTTGCTTTTACTATTAGCTGAATAAACCCTGACATGATTCAGCATCTTGGCCGTCATGTATTTTTTCTCTCTCTGGTTCCTCTGGCCTGCCACCTTAACATTATCAGGATCTCAGCAGCAGAGACCATGCCCACTAGGATGGGTTTCACTGGGAGCCATACCTAATGATGGCACTGTGGAACCATTCACTGGCAGCATTGGTCATTCTTCATCACAGCCATTGAAGTTTTACGTTTCCATGTAGATGAGGCACCCGAGGTACAGAAAAGTTGTGCAGCTTGCCTCAAAGCAAACAGTAATTGGGCAGCCTAATTGAAGTTTAACTGCTGATTTTATGAACAGCTATCTGCCTAACTAGTCACTCCTCCTAGACAGAAAAGGTATACGATAAGTGAGAGGCAACCAGGTAGTCATGGGCCTATGGACATGGACGCTCAAAGGCAGGAGAATTAAGCTTTTATATGCCCTCTCTATTCCTGGAGGTGTCAATAGCGGCAGAGCCAAGGCAGAAGTTACCAGAGGTGAGTGGGATGTATGTTAGACTCACGCTAATTGGGGACCGCAGTGGATCACAGTGTCCTTTGTTGCACTGAAAAAGCATCACAGATTCTTCTGAAGGGATAAGAAGTAGCCCTTCCACCAATTTCCCTCAGTCTATTTGTCCAGGTCCAAAAGTAGGGTTATTAATGAGGAGCCATGTGTTAGAAAAGAGCACTTGACCTGGAAAACAACAGATCAGAGTCCCAACCCCCTTACTTATTAGCTTTAGGCCCTTGGTCAAGTCTTTTAGCCTGTCTCAGCCTCCGTTTTTTCATCTATAAATTGGGGATAAATATACCTATTTATTCTACCTCTCAGGGGTTTGAAGCCCAACCAGAGTTATTTTAATGTAGAAGCTATAAAGAACTATAAAAATGCTGGGCGATATAATTTTTGAATCATATTAAAGGGACATGGAGATCTTTGCAGGTGGAGAAATGTTTCAGTGCCAGTTTGTTCTGATGACACTGTATCTCTTAGGAACATACTGGTTCTACCCAAGGGATAAATCACCCTGGTTTCTTGGAAGTGAGTTATAATCATCTCCAACCATCCCAGTTGATTGAACAGGATCCAGGGGTGTTACTCAGGGTTTTTCCCCACTGTTTAGACAACAGGGACTAACAAATGATTTGAAGGGATTAGAAGTGAGATTCTGACCGAGGGTTGACCTGAGACCAGGGACCAAGCCAGGAATAGAACCCAAGAGTCCAAGAGTTCTGCCTCTGAGCCTACAATTGGAATAAGACTTTCTGCTTCCTTTGTAATATTTCATCCAAGTGAAGGCTTAGATCTTAGCATCTATGTTTTAAAAGACCCAAATTTTAAGCAGATGATAGCAAAGTAAGCCATAAAACTGTGAAAGAATACTCCTTCCAGTAATCCATCTGAAAAGTGGCCTTACAGGAAACATTGGCTCCTTTTTGTGTTTATTTGAACATGATTTTATTTATAGGGAACCCCCCCGCCTTGTGTTCTTTTAGATTAAAATACTTCCAAGTTTCTCTAGTTGGAGTGCGCAGGCATTCCAAAAAGACAGCCACCTAACTTTCCTCTGATATTTCTAGGCAACCTAATAGTTCTTGGGAAGGCAGGTGGGGGTGGGGGAGAGAAGAGGGCGGAGGACAAGCAGAGCCTTTGGCCTCAACACAAATGTTGTGGACCGATATCCCCCACTGCATTTGTTAACTGTACAAGTATGTGTGGTTTGGAACTGAAATAAGAAGCCCTTTCCAAGGCAACGTTCTGCTGGCTCAGGTTGCATCTTCTTGTCTACGTGTATTGGGCCATATTTGTCTGTTCCTAAGAAAAGTTTATGAAAGTGGCACAGATGCAGCCACATTTGTGGTGCCATTGAAAAGCCTGCCACCCTTCAAACAGACCAGGCCAAAGCAAGGCAACAAGCCGTGGTAGAGTGCCCAGTTCTCTGCATAAATGTGGTGGTATCTGATGGTAGTATTTGAACAGATTCTTTGGTAGAAAGCTGCAGAGACCCAGGAGTAGCCATTTCATAAAAGAAGGCAAAAATACCTTTGAAAAGAGAGGAATGTCTGACTCTGTGCTATGTATTTGTTTATTTGTTTCCCCTAATACCATCTGTTGTAGACTTTGGGGTGCGTGACATTTTAGGAAAGTAGCAGATGAAGATTTATGAAGCTGGACAGTGAGGTTTCCTCCAAAATATTTCTTCACCTTTTTAGTCAAGACCCAGGGGCATAAAAGTGGGAGTTGGCAGAGCTTGAAATATTTAAACTAATTTAGCAAAGCTGAGGAGTGTTGGAGCTTATCTCGTTATTTAAGTTAGATAAGGAGGAAGGGGGAATTTGAAGGATAATGATAGATCAATGTTTAAGAATATAGCCATCAGGACTGATAATGTTCTGGAATCTCAGGACCCTTGTATTGTGCACGTAGATGTAAATTCCAGTTGCTCTGAGAGCTTTTGAGTAAGCTTTTGGTTGATTTCACAGAAAAGATTTATGGTGGGCATATTTGACTTTTTCAGTAAAAACTTTCCCAAGACACCACCAAAAATTTGTTAAAGACACTTCCCATTAATAGCTTCTTCGATGTGAAATTGAAATGGATTTTCTTTAGGAAAAGCCCTTTTGTGACAGTGTTTGCACCTTACTCATGACTCTCTAGGATAAAAGGGACCCTCTTGAGTCACGGGAGCCTGAATGCAGTCAGGTTGGACAGGTCAGAAAAAAGTCTTCAAAGAGAACTTAGGAAATGTTTCCCCTAACTCTTTCATTCTAGTTTGGCAATACTGCTTTTAATTGTTGTGCTCTGAAAGCAGCTGTTTGTTATACTTGGTATTATACATAGCGCATCAAGCAGAATTAGTTTGAATTGAGCCTTTAGGGAACTCCCAAAGGTAAAAATCCAGTAAAAATTAAAATGTTTATTAGAATACACCAGTGCTTTCAGTTTTCCCCCCAGTGTTCCATTTAAGGTAGAGGAGACTGATAACTCCCTATATCTGGGGGCAGAGCAATTCCAACATTTCTTTGAAAGTTCCTGTTTTATATTAAAACTGTAAATGGGTATTATATTTTATTCTATGTTTGTTTTAATAAGAAAGTATTTTTAATTGCTGCCTAGTAAAATGAAACCCTTCAGACAGATGTACCATGCCATCCTGTGGCTGCTGCCTCATGCTCGTTTAAGAAGTTCAGGACACTCCTTCCAGATGAGTCCTGTAGACTGGTAGCATCAATATAAAGACATGTATATTGGTAAGGGTAAAAAGCTAGAGCTTAGTACATATTTGAGACTGGGGCTCTGTTTTTTATCTTTGGGCATATCTGTCTGTTGGCTCAGTAACTGTCTGCCACTTGGGGTAGGCAGTGTGTCATCTCTCTCCTGTGTTATCCAAAGGTGGCACTGTGGATATAGTGGCAGCTACTTTATCTTCTGCCCACCCTTGTGTGTGTGTATGAGGTGGGAGCCATGTATTCTCGCTTTCTGATCCTGCCATTCCGGGTCTTTCCAGAGAAAGCTTGAAGGTAGGGGGGTCATTCTCTCATTCCTCACTCTACCTGAGCAACCCAGAAGAAGAAACAGCATTAAGATCTGTGTTAATGGGTCACTTGGGTCTGAAATTAAGCTGATGAAATTATAAGATAAGATATTTTTAAGAAACATCTTAATAGTCCTTCATCCCTTATAAGTTAAAATTCCTCTCACAGGAACATAGGCAGAGAAGTCCTGTTTTCTGAGGAAGACTTGTTCCTTCTTGCTGAACTCTAAACACCATACTCCTCTTTCACTCAAGGGCCTCAGACGATGCCATTCTCATTATAACAGAACTTACGGAAAGCTCAGAACTATTGTTGAAAAAAATGCAAAGTGTGTATTCATGCACACACGTATTTGAGAAAAGCCTTTCCATTTCTGAAATCCCATGACTCATTTTTATGCAAGATTATCTGTTAAGAAAAAAAACCCACTTTTTTGGTCATGGTACATTATAATCATTTCTAGAAAGGAGAGCGTCTAATTTTTGCCATTTTTGGCATACAGAGATAACTGGCTTCATGGAAACTGCACAATCCTGCTTCCAAAAGTAAAAATCAACTGAATTTAGGCTTGTACATCTTTAAAGATGTATCTCAACCAGCAGGTCCTTGTGCCAAGAAAATAAACAGAAAGTGTGATTGCTTTCTGATTTTGGCTTTTTCCATTTAAAGATTAAATAATCTAGCCATTGTAAATTTGTAGTCCCTTCTGTGTTCACTGAATTTGTTTTTAAAACTCTGGGGTGACACCTAATATTATGTACATAAGACGCACATTTGAGATTCTTGGTTTGAACTTCAAGAAATATAGAACTGTGTCTATTTCTTCTTAAGAATTTGTATTTTATGCATTAGAGAAGAATGAAGGGCCATTTATTATTTGTGGAACTCTTCTGCAAAGGCACTGGATTTAGTTATTTTTAGGTTTTGATGACTATACTGTGTCATGGTTTTCCCTTACAGAATCATCCATCTTTGCCCAGTATGAAATTGAAATCTTCCTTAAAGAGAAGATCCAGGTTTAAGTTCAAATCCCCTGCTCCCAGAGAGCTTCAGACTGTAAGATAATTCTGAGATACACAGAGGACATATAGACTAGCAGGGAATTAAAGACTTAGTATTATATTACAAATAATGGCTTGTAAGCTTTGGGAGAAGGAAAGATAGGTTTGGGTGTTAGAATTCACCCTTAGTTTTCTTGTCCTGATAACCTCTTGCCAGATTGCCTCACCAAGTTTCTCACCAATTTTTCAAATGGGAAAAAATAAGATTGAATTAATAGAACATTTTTATCACAATATACTCTAAAAGAAACAATGTTTTACTATATTGGGCTTATATAATTTAAATCAAGTTAACAATGTTACTTACCTATATCCTTAGTGGATTTACTGTAATACATATAGGAAACAAATTTCTAATAAGCACAGAATTTGTACATATGGATTCTTTTAGAACAGAGGGTCTCAAAATATGGTCTAGGGCCCTTGGGGAACCCAAGATCCATAACGTCAAACCTATTTTCATATATTTATATATGAATTTATATATATAATAATTTTTATAATATTCTCTGAGTGTACAGTGGAGTTTTCCAGAAGCTACACAATGTGTGATATTGCAACAGATTGAATGTAAAAGCAGATATGAGAATATAGCTATTTTCTATTAAGCAAGATTTGAAAAGATTTGCAAAAATGTAAAACAACACCACTCTTCTCATTTTTTGTGACTGCTTATATGCTACCAGCCAACGATAGGTGCGGCTGATAAGTAGTACATATCAGCAATGGTGGATTAATTTGAATTAAACTAGAGGAGCCACTGTAATGTGATGCTTCACTTTGGCTTTCTCCCAACAGTTGTCAGCCCTCCTGGTTTGCTCCTGACTTTTACTGAGTTTCTTGAAGTAACAATGGAAAGATTTTATCACATATCAGTAAGACCTCTTACAATAATTTACCTAATTTAGTCCTTCACCTTAACCTACCATCCCAATAAATTTTAATTTCAGCAGCATGGTAAATGCAGAGCGTATTACTTTAAAGTACAAGATCTTGTCAAAAGGCCACTTTGGTTGTGTTAGCACTGCCCTGACTCTTTCAGGTAATTGAGAAGGTGTATCTATTTCAGAATTTACTTGCCAAAACCTCAGCTTTCTGTCCTAGCAAAGTTGGTGAAGCAGGACAAACCCACAATATTTGGATAAGCTCCTTTGAACTCCTTGTGGAAAGCCGTTTTTATGAGGCAGTTGTTCTGTGTTAACACCAGAGACAGCTCCTAGTAGATTTTTCCCAAACATACTTCAAACATCAATAATGGCAGGGGTGACCCAAGCTGTATCATAAAATCCCAGGGACTACAGAAAACTTCAAAGGGGAGCCAGAGCAAAACCTCACCTCTCATTATGAGGAGTATGGGTCATGGGAATCCTGGCTAGAATCCATGGTAACCTCACTGAGTAATGCCAAGGTGGACAGAGGGCAGGGCTCATCAGTTCCCTAGACTTCACTGACTGACCCCAGCAGCACAGTTAGGGTGGTAATAACGGGAACCTGCCCACCTGTAATGTAGTTGGGCATTACAGGCCAAACTCCCACATGTAAAGTGCTTTTATATCCCTTAGTGAAAAGATGCAAACCTCAAAGAGTTTTTAGGTTTTCGGTTGAACTATTGAGGAGTCCCATTAATTTACTTTAGCCAATTCTGAATTTGTGATATTCAGCTCCATTGCTTAGTAAGTATAGATAAATCAACAGTAGAAATTTATTAATTGACTAAATCTTGAACTCCTACCATATTTCAGGCATATAATAGGTTTTAAGTACTAAGAATATTTAAATAATTGAGGACAAACTGCTTTGAAGAATCTTCCAGGTTTTTGAGAATCACCAAGCTATTTGGTTTGTGTTGATATTCTTAAATCAGTCTTAAATGTTCATTAAAGTAAGTTTCCTATAGCTTTCTTGAAGTACCCCTTTATTAGTGATTTGACTTAACTGTTTAATCTTGAAAACAACAAAATTGCGTTTGTATATGATGGTATGTGTTGGGGGGTAGTTACAGGCATTTTTTTCCACCAGGTCCATCACAGCTCTTTCAAAGGAAATCATAGTTTTACTGATTGTTTATAAATATAGCTAATGATCCTTTGATTTTTCAGTTATTCTTTACACCTTATATGTATTTAATAAATATTATTTAGTATCTACTGGGCAATTAATAAGAACAGTGTTTAAAAACCTATGATTTTTGACTTGAACTATTTTGCTATAATAAAATTTTTTCTTTCCAAGTAAGTTTTATCAATGTAAATATGGGTTCACACTTTTAATGACAGTCTTTCTAAATGTCTGAAAACAAAAAACAGTAATCTACTGCCCCACCTTCCCTGTCCCTGATTTCTGACCCCCCAGAGGCAACCACTTTCAATACTTTCAGCTGTTTCTTCAATTTGGAGGTATTTACCTCCAGATTTCTAAAGTAAATAAATAAATAAATAAATGAGTATATTGATATTTCTTGACATCATTTGACTTCTTGTTGCTATGCATACATGTTCCTTCTCCCCATTTTTCCATATAGTCATATCATTCTTTTGGATAAATCAGTATTCAGTTTTTACATTATTATGACTATGTAAATAGTATTCTCAGTGACGCCACATAGGCTACTATAGTTATGTTTTCTTTTTTAACTTTTTGATTTGTTTTTTCTCCCTGGAGTTAGTGAGTGCTTTTAGTATTGTTGTTTGCTTAGTTTTCTATATGCATATTCCTAAATCTCAAATTTTTATTTACCTTTAACTTTTTTTACCCTGGAATTAGTAACTACTTTTTCTTTTTAAGATAATTTTCTATGTTCTTCTTGCTATATCCACAGACTCTCCTCCATATGTTTAACAATGTGTTAGGTAATTTATCGGTTTCATTTATTATTTTGGGGGGGCGGAATTCTCACCCTAGATCTCTCCTGTTCCTCTCTGACTGGTGGCTTTCTAAATCTACTTTAAGCTATTGCTGTAGTACTTTTCTGAGTTTCTTTCTTCCGTTTATTTGTTTTGGCTGTTTTCTTTCATGAATAGAAACAGTCCTCAGATGTTTAGTGATTCTTGACTGTCTGTTCTATTTAAAGATGAAGCACTAAAGAGCCAATTAGGAGCTCTTAGTTTGGAGCTCAGGGGCCTCACCATGGAGTGATCAGGTGAGGACCTGTTGACCCTGGTCTTCCGTTGAGAGGAGCAGGCTGGATGGGTGTGAGAGAGGGGACCTACAGGTCTGACTGCTTCTAATGCAGAGATTTAACCAACCTTCCCGTTCTCACTTCACAAACGTATCTCCTTGTTCCTCCTTTACCTCCTAGGCCTTCAGAGATACTTGGTGCCTCCATCCTTGTGAAATTTAGTGGGCTCTACCATACTAATTAGCTTAGCGCTTTGTGGCTTCCACTCCCTCAGGCTTACATTTCAGCACCATGTGTCCATCTGCTTTTCAGCTTCTAAAATATTGTTGACACCTTCTCTTTACCCTTTTGGATGCATGCCATTTGTATCCCTTTGCTTTCACTTTAGAGGGGTCTCTGGACTAGATCTGTCATATTTAATCAGAAGTCCTATAATTTAGACTTTTCACTAATTCATTTATCCTTTCTTGATGTCTTCTCACCTTCTTCTCCAACTAATAGCTCTGAATTAGTGTGGTTTTACTGAAATCCATATCCATTAATTCTGTAAAACACAATCTTTATAAGTTTGGTGGTGTTAAATAATAATACATTAATGCTAACATTTTTGAGCTTTTACTATGATCTAGCCATGGTTCTACTTACTTTACATGTATTATCTCATTTAGTCATCACAACAACTTTTGGACAGTGTCTGTTCAGGCAGTCTGTGGCCCTTCTATCCCAGAAAGATTTATAATGCATCTGGTGAGAAGCCGTCACCAGTACCAACCCCAGCTTTGAGTCTGGTATTGGTCTTTAATCTCTCATTCTGTGTGTTGTAAAGAAACAGGTTGTGGAAGGCTCTTGTCAGATCCCAGGAACATGAAAGAAATAGCACACCCTACGGTAGTGACATGGCCCTGTCACCGCCCCTCGCTGAACCATGAAAGCTATTCAGAGGGGCCGGCAGCTGGTGAGCGACTGTACTTAGATCCTGGTGCTGATGGGTGTTTTGTAGTTTCCAAGGGAAGTTGCTGAAAGTTTTCTTATCTTGACACTCCAAGGGCAAGAGGTCTTTCTTCAAAGAGAAGCGCTTGCTTCAGAAAGAGATGTGGAAAGAACGTAAAATCACAGGTTCTTCCCCAGTTCTGAAAAAGAAATGGGAAGGAGCAATGTGGCAGTGTAAGAAGAAACCAAACATTTGCAGGAATCAAGAAGAGGCTCCCACAGCACTGTTTGGCTCCCATATCTGTAATACAAAGTGAAATGGGCCTGCTGGGGAGTCAGACAGCCCTGGGTTTGAGTCTTTACACTGCTCTTTCTTAGCTATGGCCTGAAGCAAGGTTTTCCTCCTCTTAATCTCTCTGAGGTGAGATTCATTTGACTCATACGAAATTGGGATCCTAACGCCTACCTCAGTGGGTGATTATATGGATTAAACTATATAATATATATAAAGCACTTAGCCTGGCATGTGGCATGTGGTAAGGGCTCAAGAAATGGTATTTGTGTTGATATTCTCTCCTGAATATAGAGTGTTATGTGAAAGTGAAACAGGGATTATTTCGGTAGCTCTTACTTATACTCTGTCCCTGAATTTTTGCTGACCACTTGCTGTAGTGCTAAGACCAGGAGTTGGTATGTTTTGCTGGGTTTTTGTCCTTTCCATTCTCTTTCTTCACACAAAATGGACAGTTAAATTCAGGCCTACACACCTGGTTGGAATTGCTGGGTGGAGGGACTCACCTGGGCTCTCGGCCTTTGTGTATGAGAACCGCACTGGAAAAGGTGTGCAGAGGCCACGAACTTGCTCTGAACCCATTTGTGAAGAGCAGGTGATCCCAAACTATTGTTAGTGTCTGCTGTAAATGATATGCCTCTGGGTTCGAGCAGAGTTCAGCCAAAAGCCCCACATGACATGGAAATCTGTCCTGGAGCCAGGTTTGTCGGGTAAAAGTTATGTACCAAATGTCTGCAAACATTGGCATCTGTTGTCTGCCGAGAGCAGGACAACCGAGAATGATGGAGAGCTCACGGAAATTAGGATGGGGCATGCGACCCTGTAGCAGCCGACAAACTGTTTCAGGCCACTGTGGCTCATCCAGCTCTTTTGATAAACAGCTTTAAAAGCATTACGTGGTTTGGAAAGCATTCTTCAAAAACGGTTATACTTTCCAGACACATGACAGTCCACTGTTCAGTATTGTTTAAGGGTTTTGAATTGTAAAATCAGATTCCTCTTCAGTGGGGCTGTTGGAACTATCTGAAGCTTATCTGTCTGACTCCTGCCAGGATAATCTCACAACAATATTATCATGTAGGTTGGGGGTCCCCTATCTCTGTTTTCTCTGTTAAAAAAAAAAAAGTGCTCTTGGGTTCAGGGCTAAGTTTAAGAGGATAAACTCTTTCATTTCTAGCTAAGTGTGATGGCCTGTTTAAAACATTGCTTTCATCACACTTCTTTTATTTCACAATTTCTGCATAATGAAAGTACAAGATAGATGATTTTGGATTATTATAATGCTTCGAGCCTTTGAAAATGAACATTTTCTAGATTATAAATTTGCATTTTGTAATTCATTTCAAACTTCAGCTTCCTATTTGTCCTCCTCCCAGAAATTTAAATGTTTCCTTTTGAGCCTCCTGGGAAATTCTGTCTGTCATGGGGCAGTAGAGTTGGCTCTTAGGGGAATGGCATTCAGGTCAGGCAATGCATTTGGGACTTAGACTCCTCTAGACCATATGATAAGTGCAAAGTACTCTAGTGACAGATTTTTTAAAACTTTATTGAAGTCTAATATACCACAGATTTTTTTTTAAGTTGCAGGGTAGGACTCATAGGATTTTATTCTTATTCCCAAAATGCAGTGGTGGAACTGACAAAGCTGCATGGGACATCATTCTCATTTACTGTGTTAAAGTGACAGTAGTTCATGTTCTTTTAATCTGTCAGTGTAGGATCAGTTCCTTCTTGACTCAAATCTCTGTGATCCAAATAACCTATCTGGATGTTCCCTTTGGGTACTGGAGGCAGCTTGGCCTCTTGGCAAGAGAACAGGATTGCAAATCGTGAGACAAGGACCCTGATTCCACCTGACGCTGTTCTGCTTCGTGACCTGTGCAGAAAGTCTTTTATTCCCTCCCCAGGTCATTCTCCCCACTGGCAAAGGGGGAGGCTGAGATGAATATTTGTGTAATTTCCTGGAGTAGTGGCGCAGAGGGGGCTCCCTTCCTAGGGCTGGCTCTGTTGTCAGGGAGGAAGCTGGACATTAGAATGAAGAAAGCCTGTGCAGGACATATGAAGCTTGATGACGTTTTCTAAAAATAAAGAGATACTAGGTTAATCTGAGGCTGTATTGTACCTAAAATATTCCTTAGCAGGTTGTAGCCCTAGTCCTGTCCCCAGCTGGACTTAGCACCATCTAAGTTAGTTACCTCGAATCCCCCCAAGGGGTTGAGTCTGTAGCCAAGTCTGCCTTGTCACTGCTTCAGCCCTCCCTCTGATTTCACCTCTGGGAAAACTACAAAGTGGCCCCAGCCATAGCAGGCTAGATCATCTGGGTGGAGTATGTCAGGACAGCCTACATGAAATACAATGTTCAGGGAACCTGTTGTAAATGGACCGCTTCCCACATGCTCAGTCATTGTGGAGGTACTTGAATGTTCACAATTTCTTTTAGCCGATGGCCAAGAAATCAATGGAAAAACAAAAAACAGACAAAAAACCTTGACAGAGGCATTTTGTCTAAGAATGGATGTGTGTGGTGTGAAAAAGCAAATTCCAAAATGTATTTGCTTTTAATTCCCATACCCATATCAGATTAGTACTTCTTAGCCCTGTCCACAATGCTAGAGTAAACAGCAGTGTCAAGTAGCTCATGGAAAAGGAAATCCACAAAACATAAAGGAGAGAAATGTCCTTTATGTCCAGGCATGAGTCTACTGATGGCAGCTCTGTGTGTATTGGCTGCCACGTCCGATTTGTAAGCAATTTATGTTCTGCGTTTTTGGAGTTTGGCCTCTTTGTTTACTTACAATTGTATGTTCCCAGTATATTGTCATAAAAGTGATCCTGAGATAGAAAAAGTCCATGGGAAGTTGGAGATTGAGTTTATAAGTTCTCAAAGTCTGTCTTGTGCCATAATAGAGTCTCATTCTCAGGGGTAGGTCCAGCTTTTCAAATTTTAAGATATCAGAAACTTTTGATGTATTTGGGTTCGTGATGGGCCTTCAGGAGTCCTTGTGTTACACACTTAACACCTAATGGAGACTGGATTCATTTATGTGTATTAACATAACCCGCGTGATAACGTGAGTGCAAGTGCTTTGTAGGTCGTCCTGGGAGATGTGAGGTATTGTTATCACTAAAGACTTAATTGGACCCTGAACATGTATATGAATAACTAGGGACAGATTGAATGGATTACACATTTTTCTTGAGAATTTCCTAAATTAGCCTTTTTTTTTTTTTTTGAGATAGGGTCTCACTCTGTCGCCCAGGCTGGAGTGCAATGGCGCCATCATAGCTCACTGCAACCTCAAACTCCTGGCCTCAAGCAATCCTCCTGCCTCAGCCTCCTAAGTAGCTGGGACCACAGGCACATACCACCATGCCCAGCTAATTTTTCTATTTTTTGTAGAGATGGGATCTTGCTATGTTGCTCAGTCTGGTCTCAAACTCCTGGCCTCAAGCAATCCTCCCGCCTTGGCCTCCCAAGGTGTTAGGATTACAGGTGTGAGCCACTGTGCCTGGCCCTAAATTAGCCTAACTAATTTTTCCTGCTTCTTATTTCCTGGCTTAAGTGGTTCTCTATAATGTTATATTTTTTAACGAACCAGAACAAATAGTATACAAAAGAATTACCATAGACAAGAGAGATTTTAAATACCAAGAGACAGTTTTCTGTGATCCATTAATTCCATAGCATCTCCCATCTAACCCCAAAAAGGTGCTTTAGGCTTCGGAATGACAAATTCATTAACTCATCTCCAAACATCAGCACAGTGGACAAGGAAACCTTGTGAGGAAAATATAAACATATATTTACAGTTTCTACTCAGAACATGGGTTCCTTTGAATAACTTTTCACCTTCAGATTGGACCAGGGTCTGATTTGAAACAGACCACTGGCTTCACTAGACTCCGTCAAAGAAGTCTGCCTCTACCCAGAACTGGAAAATGCCTATGGACAGATAGTTGCTGGTATGGGATCTCTGTTTTTATTTTTAAGCAAGCTTGGTCCCTAGTCTAGTCTTATGTCAAGATGGGTGAAGATAAAACTGGCAGGAAAGCACTTACCAAGACAGCAGTCAGTCTGCCCTCAAAGACTTTCCCACCTGATCCTCTTGTCATGTCTGTGGTTTGGTTTTGGTTTTGGATTTTTTCTCTTTGTTCCTCTTACCCCTTCTTTATCTATTATGCTTGGACCTTGGTTAGAAGAGTTGTAGTAACCATTCCAGACTTCCAGAATTCAACCCAGTAGCCTCATTTTATAGGTGGACCCACTGAGACACAACAGATATGTGACCAACCACAGACTCACAGTTAATCACTTGGAGAACCTGGATTCACTTCTGGGATGGCCTGCCTTTCCAGCCATCTGACAGCATCCTCTGCAGTGACCCATCGGTGCGCCACTCCAGAACCATTCCAGGAGTGCCCTCCTCTTGGGTTAAACACTAAACCTAAAATGACATCCTGCCTGTGTGAGCTGATTGTTTAACACTCTGGATACCAATCAGAGATATCAAAGATTCTGGATGAGAACAAATGGGTAGATTTGGCAGGTCTGATGTTTGGGACTCTCTCCTGTTTGATTCCATAAGACCAAATCCCCTGTAAACACCTTTCTTCTGTGCATACACACACACACATCCACATACATACTCACGTGTCCCTGCCTTGTACCAAGGACAGAAAAATAGGTTTACTTCTTTCTGTATTAAAAATAAGAACAGCTAGTAGTTAGTGTCTGCATTCCCGTCTCCTGTGAAACCTGGGAGGACTAGAAGGTGGCTATAGAGATATGTCTCCTTTTAGTGTCTTCGTTATATTAAGGACAACCTTGCCTCCCACGGCACCGCAGAAAATCCATGAGTTCAAGAGGAGGTGCACTCCAGGAGGATGAGTGGCTGTTTTATAGAAAGTTTGTCAGGGATCAGACTGAAGATTTTGCTTTTGTGAGAACAAAGTGAGATCTTACATTCAGGAGCAGCCCGGGGCCTATATATAGGGGCCCGGGGCCTGCTGGGATGGGGTTTTACACTTGGGCTGTCCTTTTGCCCTTCCCCTGAACTCTTTTCATTTCAGTCATGAGCAAACAGTCAGTGCCTGAGCTAACAACCCTGCAGTCCTCCAAAGCACGGCTCGCTTACAGTACCGAACAAAGGGAGGGAGGGCCGCGTGGGCCGGCTCAGGCCGAGGAATGTGGCTTCAGGGTTCTGCTCCATAAATTTAACCAGCACGACGAAAAGGAGATAATATGAGCCTTCGTGATGATCTGAAAGGGGGAGGTTCTGTGTCCCATTGATTGCGGTCTGGCCCAGTGCCAGACCCAAGCCTGACCGACAGTTGAACCATATCGTTAAGGCGTGTAATACAGCTCGAGTCTTGTACTGCCGCCAATGAGTACATATCCACAGGGCAAAAGTTTATAAAGAGTTGAGGCTGTCCTGTTTAACCCTCTCACACTGCATGTAATAGACCCAGCTGCCATTCAGAACTTGCCCATCTGAGGTCATAAAGGAAAGCCTGCACGTTTCTTTTCTTCAAACGGAGCTTTTCAGGACGGGGGAGAGGGAAGAAACACTGTCTAGAGAGGGTCAAGGCACGGTGATGTTTCTCTCTGGAGAAGCAAATCAGTCGGCCTCCCTCCCCCGGCCAGAAATGGGACACCATAGTGCTTTCTTCAGAGTAGCTCTCTGTTTGCAGTATAATGTTGCTGGAGGAAACGGGTCTGACACAACAGGAAACCTACCCATCTCCAAGGAGGCTGTGCTGGTGGCAGAAGTGGTTGGATGCCGGCAGTGTAGCGTTCTTGTCGAGCTGCTGAGGCTCAGGATGATTCTGTTTGCCTTCCGTGCCACCTCGAAGGCTGTTAATAGCCTCATTTTCTGGCTGTCTACAGCTAAACCTAGTTGCCAAAACAGAGCAGGTGGAAGGCTGTCCCGTGGAATGGCCTATTAGCCCAGTGTTCTTACTGTCAGAGGCAGGCAGCCCCATGGGAACTCTGTCCCTTCCCAGGGAGGGTATGTAGAAATAGGCACATTGTCACAGTAAGGCCTGGAGCAGCCTGGGAGGTTCTCACAGTGGATACTGCATTGAGTAAGTGGGCAAACAATGATTTACCATAAGTATAGTTGTATAGTCAGAAAGAAAGGGCTGTCTGTGCTCAAAGGACCCTAGAAAAAAAGTGGGTTAAGGTGTAGTTTAGTCCTGTCCATGAGCCAGTTGCCTTCCTTGGCCAAACTGGGAACCTCCCTATGCTTTGTCCATACTGTCCAGCAGGATGTGTATTTCTGTTGTTTCCAGAGTGCTGCTCATCTGCAATGGACAGGGCATCTTAGGTAGACCCGTGTTCTCAATGACAATGTTGCAGTTATTGATCCAAACATTAAATAGCTTACATATGCCAAATGCTACTTTAAGCACTTTGTATGTATTCTTGTCACTAATAGTTAATCCTCACAACCACCCAGTGAAGTGGGTGCTATATTTTCCCATTGTACAGATGGGAAAGTTGAGGCACAGAGGGGTTACATAACTTAACTAAGATCTCAGAGGTAGTGAAAGAGGGAAACAGAATTTGAACCCTGAGTACGGAGCACATACTCCTAACTTCTGTGCTGCTTCTGGATCGTCTCTTGGTCTCCCATCAAAAGCCCTTAGGATTTAAATCCAAGGCATCTGACCAGGTCTTAGATCTACTTCCTTTTGAGGGTAGGAATTGGATATCTGCCTACAACCAAGAAGATTTGGGCAAAGACACTAATGCACTTGGGAGGGAAGATACTATAAACTTTGGATCTCACAGTGTGCAAAGTCACCCCAACTAGCTTAACCCAGAGATAGTGTGGGGGATATACTGTAGCTAGAAAGCTAAGAAGGGCTTTCAAAGGCTTTTTGGGGCCAAACAGCAGTGGGCCTGAGCATGGAGAGACCTGGGCCTTCTGCTGCCAGTGTCTGGAGGACCAGGTCACTGAGCTGTGTGTCCAGGGGCTGTCCTGCCCCTGGTCTTGCCCTCTGTACCCCTCCCTTCTCCCCAAATGATGAACCACTGCAGCCTTCCAAGTTCAAAGTGTGCCAGTTTGTCACAAAATAGTAGTGACATTCCTGGCTCCACCCTTGACTTTGCTCTGCCATCCAGCCAAGACCATCTTCACTAGCTCCAGCTAGTCCTCAGTATGGGAAGCCTCAGCAGCAGAATGTCCAAGTCGTGTGTGTTCAGCATGCTATAATCTCCTCCTTTTGGAGGCCAAGGAAAACTTATTTTGCTTCTGTGGAGCCTGAAAAAAAGGATTCTAGAGGAGTAGGAGAAGAGACTAAATGGCTGGCTGGCCCTGATGTAGTTGGAGTCTATGTTACGCTTCCATGGTTAAGGTGCTTAAAAAGCCTAGAAATGGGCTCTGGTAGTGAGTCCCAGGGTGGAGTTAACTTATGATCTGGACTCCATTAAACGATTGCTAAACCCGACGTGTAGCACATGTTGGTACTGGGTGACTTTTAATGGGGCACCTGTTTGAGGGTTCTCTTCATCATATATTTGAGGCTAAATTATATGAAGAAATTCTATTGTTCTTTTGAAATTTTTTGTTCAGTTTAACAATGACTGAAGATGCCATGAGGTAGCCAGATGATCCACTATCTGGGATTTATGGAAATTCTTACCTGAAAAATCTTAAGCCAGAATACTAACTAGAAAGTTCCCAGTGGTCTCAGCTGCTTGGATCTGATCAGTCTTTTGGAAAGGGAGCAGTGAAGAGCAATAATGAAGAGTCACTTCTTGCCTTCCGTATGACTCACTCTCCTTCGTCTACTTCAGGGTATTCCAAGCTTGCCTGCTTCTCTCCACCCGAAGGAACTTGGTCTTCAGATAGCCACATACTTGCTCTCCCTTTCTGCCTTCTGCCTCCAAATCCAGAAGGAGAAACAGATCCTCAGTTGGAGGAGAGGCTAGAGTAGAGCTTCTTTGTTCCTCCTGAAGGACGATAGGAAGTGTTGCTGGTGCCTCTGCACTGGACAGACCCTTGGCTACACCTGCTGTCCCGAGATGCGCAGTAGATGAGGCACAGGCAGGAGGGCTGGGGCCTGCTGCCGACCACTCTGTCCTGCTCACATGCCTGGATCCCAGTGCCCAAAGAGGCCAGCTAGAAAAAGCACATGGTGGGGCGTGAGCAGTGCTTGTCACCAGATCTGGGGGGGACTTTATTCTACTGTGCCCTGTCTGAAAGGGTCTAACATCTTTCCCCACTGCCTCCCTGGCTCCCAGCAAGTTTTAACACATTTTAAATACACATTTTATTCTAGTCCGGCAGAGGCAAACCCCCAGTCCAGCAGTTCAAACAGATTCAGTCTTCTTGGTTCTTGTTTCCTAGAAGGACAAGTGCTCTGAGGGTTTGGTGTCAGCTCTGACCCAAAGAGTGCATCTGATTTTTATGAAGGCACAGAAATGCATAAATGCACCAGAGGCGACTCAAGTCCTTTTCTTTCATTTTTTTATTTCCCACCACCTGGCCTGGACCGTTAATTCTGCTTTCAAAGGTAGGGAGTGGGGGGAGGAAAACATTTCAAAGCGCAGTTGATTTGGTCTCTGAACCGGCTTGTCTTCTAGGTTGTGTTTCACCCTGATGAGAATCAGAAAGGACAGTCTGTAAGCCCCTTCACCCTAGTGGCTCTGCAGCTGGAGAGCCTCAAAACCAGTTCCAGATGGTCCCTCTCAGTGCCTGGGTCCATTTGGGCCCCGCCAGCACCGCCCACTCCTCAGTCAGGGCATGTTACTCTGAGCCGGCCAGTTCCTGCAAGCGAGAGAAGCCCTCTCTCCTGCTGTTCAGGGTCAAAAAGCAAGATAGTGCTGGAAAAGTAAGTCAGACAGGCTGGGGAGGGATCCTGCAGCTGACCCTCAGGTTAACAAAGCAACATTCATGGCCCTCTGCACTACCATCCAGGACAGAACAGGGCCTGCCTTCCGATCTGGCGAGAGGAGGCAGAGATAGCAAAGGTCAGTCGCGGCCCTTTCCTGTTGAGAAATCTCCGCTTGGACCTCCTCTCATCCAGAAGAAAGCCATTCCTGACTAAGCCTGGCCATCCTGACTCCTTTCCTAGTCTGCATCCAACCCGTGCTGTATGCAGTATACGATGATGGAAATTTGTATTCATTTGTGCTTTAATTTTAAATGCACTATAGACATTTTGGTGTTTGTACCTGACTGCTTCCTGAATCATCTTTTTAAAAACAGTTTGATTGTTTAAAGCATTATTATTATTATTATTATTATAAGCATCCTGTACATATATCTCTTCATACTTATATAAATCTCTCCTTAGGGCAAATTCCTAAAAATACGATTGCTGGATTTTAGGGTAGGTGCATTTTCTGTTTTGAAACACATTGCAAATTGCCTTCTAGGGAGCTGAAACAATTTGTACTCCTACCAATGGTGTTTAAGAGGACCCATTTCTCCAACCCTATACCAGCTCTGGCTGTGCATTCATTCAGAATTCAGTCAAGGAGTAGCTGCTGTGTGCCAGATACTATAGCTACTGTACTCAGAACCAGGCACTGTTACTCATTTAAGTCTTTGCCAGTATGAGAGAGTGAATATCTCAGTGTTACTACTTGCATTTCTTTGACAATTAGGAGCGTGAACTCATCTTTTCGTGTTTTGGTTGGCCATTTGGATTTCTTCTTTTCTGAATTACTTTGCATATTCTTTGCCTCAATCCTTTTTAAACCCCTTGAGGTCAGAGTTTGTCTTCCTTTTTAGTGTGTTTGTTTCTATTTATTCTCATCCTGTCTTGGTCCAAACCGTTCTCACAGTTGTCATTTAATCAGTTTCTCATCCATGCAAGTACATGTCTTTCTTCCAAATATTGATGCAATTTCAATTAGCTGCTTGGTGAATTCTGTTCCTGTGAGTTAGAGTCTGTGTCACTGCTTTATAAAAGGCCATCACTATGCCTGCAGCTCTTCAGTGATTGGTTTAGCATTACAAGTGAGGGTTCAGCCAGATGTTTTTTTATTGTGTGGTGTGGCCTGTTAAGTGGCTTTATCTTATTACTTATTTCCTCCTATTTCTTAGTATTTGTTTACCACCAGTTCCTATTGTAAAACTTAGCAGATTTGTACAGATGCTATACATTGTTGTATTAATACAAATCTTGCTCTGCCTTGAGGTAGGGCCCCACTTGAAGCCATCCTGCCCTCTGTAGCGTGGGTGCCAGACGTCCTTAGTGCTTCTGCTTACCTCTTTTGCTCGTTTGTCATTGTTATATGGTCTAGGTTTCTTCCAGAGTCATTTCAAGGATATAAATCTTATTTTCCCAATTGGATTGTGAGCTTCTTGTTATTGCCTTTTTTGTTATCCCTCCAAGATCTCCAGAACGCCTAATATAGTGATGGACTCAGAGTATGTATTAAAGAGATTTTCATTGACAGTTATACTATTTGGTAAGTTTACTCAGTCCAAGAGAATCAGAAAAACCCAAGATCAAGTTGGGTTTTGCCACTTACCAGCTGAATGGCCTTGGATAAGCTTCATAATCTCTTTAAGGCACAGTGTCCTCATCTATGAAATGAAATACTAGTAAGACACTTCCTTATAAGAATGTTGTGAGGATTAGAGTATCCAGCATATGGTCAATACTCTGTCAGTGTGGTTGTAGAGACATACTGGGGACCTGGTGTCCCAGCAGTCTCAGTCGTGGTGTCTTCTTACCTAAGGCTGATGGGAAAATACAGATGTAAGAGCTGGTTGAAGGTGGTGATGCACTAAATTTTTCCATGGAGTATCCTCAGAGGCTTACATGCTTTTCTTTGTTGAGTCTGAGTCTGAGTCTGTTTTTTCCAGTACGGAGCCTTATAATCATTCAGGGACTCAGCATGATGCCACAAGTTTAAAACTTGTCAATTTCTATTTTATGTTCTGCCAGTTTCTCTTAAATGTGTCCATGCACACACACGTGTGTTTGCGTGTGTGTGTGTGCGTATAAAATGCTTGGGATTTAAAAAAGATGGATCAAATTTTGCTTGGCATGGCATAGCAACTCTCATCTCTAGTAGCTGCTAAGCATTTTACCAAATGGACTTTAATTGGTTTACTTCAATTCTATTTTTATTTTGTAGTCATTTTAATGTATAGGGAGCCAACTTCTTCAAATGAGACATTTTGTCATTTAAACATGTTATTTAGTTTAACCACCATGGGCCCAGCTTCAGCAACATTGAGGACTGTGAGGAGGGTTCTGAGCAGTTGTTCCCTCATTACCTAACCACAGCAATGAACCACCAGTTTACAGTGCACACAAACCAAAACAGAGGCACGCCAGGTAGCCAGGTGTCTTCTGCGTAATGGGTTTGGTGTCTCTATCTCATGATGCTATCTCCTGCCCCTCCCTGCCTGCATATGGTAGCCCTCGGGGCTGCCGTGGCATATGGCACAGGAGTCCTTCTGGCCCACCTCACCATGTGTACTGATTAGACAGGAATCAGCAAATCTGCTGAGTGTGTGTTTAATGTGACACAGATGTGAGACATACTGCAGATCTTTCTGCTTTACAAATTTTCAGCTTTTTACATTTCATCAGTGTTGCTTATTATTTACAAAATGTAACTTGAAACAGCAGAACAGATTGTAATTTTTAAAAAGGTTTGGGGGATGATGGGGCCACAGGGGATCTGGGAGAAAAAATCCAGTAGTGTGGAATGTTGTTTGCTGTCCAGACCAAACAAACCAGTTTGCCAAGGGTTGATGGACTATGACAATCAGTTCAGTTCATGTTAACACTGGTGGCACTTAATTAAAAGGCAGCTTGACCTTCTTATCACCAAATAAAAAATAATCTTTTGTCACCAGGTGAAACGTCACAGCTCCAGGCAGAACAACTTGTAGAGGCACTGGAGGGTATTACTAAGCTCATGTTCTTCTTCCTTCCTGTCCACAGAGAAAGGACACCATTGAACCCAGTCCTCATTCTAACACGTGGATGATCTCCTTGTCTCATTCCTGCTATGGCCTTATACTCACACACTGTGGCAAGACTCAGAACAAAGAAAAGTCTCTTCTTTTGCCTGAAAAACCCAAGATACTCTTGAGGGTATTGGAATGATGGGCCAGAGCCAGTTTGACACAAGTTCAAAGAAAAGGTGCCATCTCTGGTTTCGAGAGAGGCAGATTTGGCTAGAGGTGGCCTTGGCTTCTGAGAAAGCTCAGCCGTAGGTTAAATTTGAGGGCAAACAATAAAAAAGCACCAGCTGGTCAGAAGGAAGATGAGGAAGAGTAGGTGACTGGTTGATTCTTTCATGTTTCTTGGTCAAAAGAACCTAAAGCTTGGGCCTGAAATAATGAAAGCCATATAGTAAAAATCCTTTGAAGAGAGTTCTCCTTGGGATTTGAGCTAGTGCAGAGACTTGATCACTTGGTCAGAAGGTTCTGAGCTGTTAAGTGCTGAGTGTCAACTATCCGTAGGGAGCCAGACCCCTGAGTAGTTGCCAGGGTTCCAAGCCCCACCGTTCTTTTCCTTCCTGGAAAAGCACAGACGGTGCACGTTCCCCCAAGGCCACCGGGCAGCTCTCCAGTTGCCCTCTGGGAGGATGTGACCCACGTCAGTTACTTTCTAGTGTCCCCCCACGATGGAATGATCAGTATTCCTATGCTCCAGGGGTTCCTGGGTTGTTACCAACACTGAGCCTTTCTCTGGCTCAGACTTGGAGGAGTTGTTCTGCTGCATACTGTCCCTTCTTCATTCCCCCTGGCTTCAGAAGCAGCAGCTTTGGCTCTCCTGCTTTAACTCTGATAGTCTTGTGGCCATTGGTCTATTCATTTATCATATATGTATTGAGTACCCACTTGGTGCCAGGCACTGTTCTAAGTGCTGGGGTACAACAATGCTTGGAAGAGACAAAAATCCCTGGCACCACATAGCTTCCATCCAATACTTAGCACGCTTACCCCGCCATGGCTTGGGTTCAGAACATGAGCCCCCTCCCTGGAAGAGATTAGTGGCTGGAAAGAGGGTGTGTCACTGGCTGCCCCATGTCCCTCCCAGGGTCTCTTTCTTCCTCTACCACCTAAAGTCTAACTGCAGGGCCTGAAACAGACCCTGTTTAATGGGTGAGTGTGACGACTGTGCGTATATAAGCTTTCATTTTCGTGAGTTGTTAATCTCGGTGTTCTTAGCACTTTTTGAAGCATCTTCTCCTGTCGCTTCTTTCTTCTTTTCCACCTCACTCCCCACCTCTGTTTGACAGTAGAAGGATGTGTATAACCTCCAGGCTGAGTGAACAGGTGGTCTTGACAAAGCAAAGAAAGCAGAAAGCAGGCCCCCTCTGGGCGCTGTAGCATCCCCATCTGCTTGGCTTTGGTCATCGAAGGAGGCCCTAGGGAAGTGCCTTGGGGCTTCCTGGGGAAGAGCTCATGCTAAGGACAGGTTGTCTTGCCCACGTCAGTCAGGGCAGCTCCATCTTCAGCAGTTGTATGTGTTAAGATTGTCTTACAGACTTCATTTAGAGAAAGTGTTTTACCACTGCTATGGTGGTATGGTGAATTTTGTTAATGGTAATATTCTAAAACTTTATTAATTCCAATTCTAAGAATTTGATAGCTAGTATAATTAATTGAGCTACTAGGTTGATTAGCTGTAGCTCTTTTTAGAAAGTTCTGTAAGGCAATGGGATGTGGATGGAGTAGGTTGGGTGAGTGAGCACTTTAGGCACTTGTTCCTTTAGAAAACACCTGTGTACCCAGCACTTGATGTGCTCCTCATGAGTCAGTCTAACATACTCAGTAATTCTTTCCCCCATAGTGCTCTGTCAAGATAAAATTTTAAATACTGCAATGTTGCATTTTGGTATTTTAAATTGACACGGCACCCAATCATTCTGAATAAGGGTAGGAGGGAAGGAGACAGTTAACTTTTATGAGCAGCTACTATGTGCCAGGCCCTGTGCTGTACACTTTTCATATTTTATCTCAACATTATCACTAAGTAGGTATTATATTCTCACTTATTAATAGGGAAAGAGGCTGGGAGCCATCTAGTAACTTCTCTGTCACCCAGCTAATAGGTGACTGGACTGGGATTTCAGTCTGTGTTTGTCTTTTTTCCAAAGCCCTTTGTTCATCTCTATACTGCCTTGCTTCTAAATTTCATCTCTTCTCTTAAAAGAGATCAACTTTTGGGAAAAGGTAGATAACTTAAACATTAAAAGAAAGAAATTATGTAATTATTTGCCAGAAATGGATCTAAAAATACCTGATTTACTTAGTTTAACCAGCTTGTTATTATTAGCATTTGTATTTAATAGCCACAAAATCAAGTTTATCAGAAATTGTGTATTTTGGCCCATGTGAAGTATCTTGGGATTGGCATTAGAGGCGACAGGTTAGCAAGGAATTTGGCCATGACTTGAGAGATTCCAATAAGCACCACATTCTCTGATTCAGAATGTTGTGCGTAGAACACAAATAAACCTTGCATTTGTAAAGTGCCTTGTTCTTATAATGATGTTGAAAGTTGCAAACCTCTTCATAAATTGTCTACTATTATTTTGTAAAAGCGAAGCAATCCCAGAAAGCATGCAAAAGTTACGGCACTTTAGGAAATCTGAGGCTGTTAGGCTCTACACTCACTGTAACATTCTCCATTTGATTGGAATTCTTTATAAAGTGAGTCTGCCTTGCCCCTTCCCACCCAGCCTAATCAACAGGTAGTCTCACCCCTGAGGCAATTGACTAAGAAAAAAAAATCTGAAGTGTTTTTGTCTTAGAGTTTAAATCCCAATAGGCATATCTGTTGGCATTAGTCCTACCAGCTGTCACAGTTGCAATGTCATGGGGTCCCCAAAACATGTGTTAGATTATGGGAAGCCTTGACCCCTATAAACAAGTCAGGTGTGAATCCCACTGATGGGGGAAAGCCCAGCCCAGGAAATGTCGTCCCTGCTGCTGGTTGTCAAATTACTAAAAACCTAACAATATTAATACAATTTCTAATGATTTCTTGAATCAGCCTCTTTCCCACATTTTCAGTGGCAACAGTACAATGTGGAATTTTGTGTGTTGTTACACATATGACTTCAGAACTCTAGGGAGAGGTGAGTAGAATGTTAATGAGAAAGCAAGAGGAAAAGGAAAATATTTCAGTTAGAAGCAGTGAGCCTCCCCAGTAGAAAAACAGTGTGAGAGGTTGCATGTTGTACCCTGGCCCATCTTAGGCCCCAGCCACCTAAGCTAGGTTAGGGCCCGCTGTGTGTACCCATGGCACCCTCTTATTAGAATGAACTAACAAAAATAATAGGTAGCATTTTGAGTGCCTATTATGTACCTGGCATTGTTCTAAGCGCTATACATGTATAATGCTTGTTTATTTACTTGTTTAAATATTGACTTATTTACTCCTCACAACAACCCCTTATGACCTCCATTTTACAGATAAGGAAACCAGAGCTCCAAGAGAGCACATAACTTGCCAAAGGTTACAGTTTGTAAATGGTGGAACTGGGATTCAAACCCAGGCAGCCTGGGTCCAGAGCCAGTCCTCAGCCGCTGTATTACACTGCCTCTGTCCTCGTGCTCCCTGGCTATGTTATAATTGCACGTTTTTGTTTATCTCCTCCATTAAACCCCAGTAAGTTCCCTGGGAACTCCATTCATCCTTGTCTTCCTCAAAGGCCTAGCGCTGGCCTATGCATATGATAGCTCAGGAAAGGGTCATTAAATGGGATGGGGGTGGAGTGCAGAGGAGGCAGCAGCCATTCCCAGGACTCTGAGCAGCATCATGTTTCTGGCTACCTTAGTTTGTATCCTCAGTCAGTAATTTCATCTAAGAACCAGTCTCTACTGACATAGGGTTTCCTCCTGCCCAGCCTATTTTCCATGTGTCCAAAATCCAAATTGTCCTAGTAGATTCTTAGTACAATTTTCTTGATTCAAGATTTAATGCAGCCAGAGCTTTGTAGTTATTATTAAACCTATGGATTGAATACTGTCTTTGAGTAGTCTCTAGAAGGTGGATTTCAGTTTGTCTTGGAATATGGGAAAGAATTTCTCATGTAAATTGAGCCAAACTTCAGAGGTTTTCTTCCTTTAGTAGAATCTTCTCTGATTATAGTTTGCACTGAAAGGAGTAAAATCTGGGTAGAAGAAATGCTTTTCCACTTAGTTCTTGAAAGTAGATGCGTGTAGCAGAGAGGAGAGGTCTACAGGTAAGAGATTAGGTGTAGCCCATGGCAAGTAGGGCTTCTTAGACTTCCAGACACTGTACTGCTGTGGCTGTCAGAGGGAATTTTAACCACTTCGTCTGCTCCAGTGCAGAGAGTACTGTTTAGATAGACTGTTGGGTTCCTTTTAGAGAAGTGACAAATATTCGATTGAGCCATTCAGTCAGGAACCCTTGGTATCTTGTAGCTGTTATCAGTTAACAGTATTTGAAGAGGTAGTCAGGGTTGATCTTCTGTTTTCAGTCTAATTGTGCTCAGTTGAGCACAGTATATATCAATAAGATACTTAATTAAAACAAAAGTCTTGGACACATGCATAAAGCAAATGCAAGCACAATCTATTACTTTGTTGAGGTCAGTACACACAACTCTTGAGGAAGATGGCAGTTCTCAGTTGAATAAACATTCTGTTATGCTAGGAAGTCATATGTTTGACACATACACTTTTTACTCATTTACTGATTATTTTTGAACATCACTTAGTTGATAGACATTGGCCATGACAGGCTTTTCAACCAACTAGCATCTTAAGCTGTAGAGGGGTATGTGTATGTGTGCACAGCATCTGTCTTCAACTAATAGAACTATGACATAGTTACTCATCATATAAGCTAAGAACAAATAATGACTGGGCATCTCTTGACCCTCAGGCTGAAAGGCAAGAGCTAACCAAGTGGAATTGGTTAGATCTCCTATGTCACCTTGTTTGGACTTATTGTCACTTAAAGAAAATGACATGAATTGTTTTTATTACTCTGATCTTTGGTGTTGGGCCTCTAGTGTATGTCAGATAGCAATGGCCAGATACAGACTTACTCTGTATTGATTGCTCTCACTAGGTGGGTATCTGCAGTGTATCAGCCATTGCATCAGCAGCCCTTTCCCTGGGGGAAGAGTCCTCCGTGCCATACAGCCGACTACCTGACGTTTTCATGGAGTTCAAAGCTCAAGTTCGTTTGGTGCTGACATTCTGGATTAGCTGGTTGACTGGAAGGACTGTTTCTTTCTATACACTGTGAAATTTATAAACCGCAGCAGCTGAGGGCTTAACATGGCCGACAAGCCCCAGCTGGCAGCAATTAAATACACCACAGACCTTTGGCCAAAGGTTTGTGGAGGCAGTGTTGCTGCCTGTGCACTGAACAGGCCTTTCCCCTTCTGTTGAGTGTTGGTTCCTAAGAGATGCTGTTGACTAATGAGAGGTGAGTGGATGGGGTTTTGCCACCTCTTGTTTAGTGATCCATTGTCCCCAGGATTGTAGTACCAAACCCTGCCCAAGTAGCAGCACATCTTGACAGCAAAGGTGGTCACGGGGAAAGGAGCACAGCCACTGGGGGAGGCCACAGGTTGGTACGACAGTGGTGAGCCAGGGTAGTTTAGACATTGATCTTTCTGCTCCAGCGCCAATGGCAAGATCTAGAGCTACTCTGCTTTTTTTTTTAATGGACACCATTATGCTTTAGGTTGAAAGGAGAAGATGGGGATGAAAAACCAATCAGATGCCATTTTATACCCATTTGAGCAGCAGAGATTTAAGAGTCTAGACCATTGCTGTCCAAGACACAATTTAAATTTAAATTAGTGTAAATGAAATTTAAAATTCAGTTTTTTAGTTACACTGGCCACATTTCAAGTGCTCAGTAGCCACACGTGGCTAGTGGCCATGTATTGGATAGTGCTGTCCTAGACAACACCAGGTGTTGGAAAGGCTATCGATTGCTAGGGCCTCTTAAATGCATTGTGGGTAGGGGTATAAAAGTGCTTCAGCCACTTAGAAAACAGTTTGAATTATCTTGTTAGGTGAACATTTCTACCCTATGATCCTACAAACACCTCCTAGATATATTCCCAGTGATCATCAGGAGACACACATAGGAATGTTCATAGCAGCGTCATTTGTAATAGCAAAGCCTGGAAATAACGTACATGCCATCAACAGGAAAATGGATAAATCGTGGAATGATCAGATGATGAAATATTAATAAAGCAGGCACAGTGAATTAGAGCTGCACACAAAAGAACAGCTGAATCTTAGCAATATGACAGTGACACTCTTCATTCAAAACCCAAAACAACTAAACCCAAAGAATATAACAAGAACGTATCCAAGCATACTTTGAAGTGTGATAAGACTACATAAAAAAAGATAAGCACAGGATGGTAAACACAAGGTTCAGACCAGTGGCTGTGTTAGGTGGACGAGGAACAGGGCTTTGGGGAGGCAGAAGACCACACAGATGGAGTCTCGTGGTCACTGATGGAGCTTTTGTGGTGGGGATGGTGGTTTCACAGATGTTTATCTGTTTCACATACATAAAGAGAGCCTAATGCTGACAGCAGGCCCTGAACTAAGGATAATGATGAGTTCAGTTAAAAAAGAATAGGACTAGAGTCCTTTCCCTGCAGGTGCTCAAATAGGTTCACTGGAAAATCCATGAAAGGCATTTGAAAGTGCACAGTCTGTATTACTGAGTCACAGAGCACGAACAAATTTAGGATTGCTGTTGCATACAGTTATACTAGTTCCAAAGGGTTATTTGAATTTATAGTGCCACGTCAATACATGGAGAAAACAGTTCCATCACACGGTGGCCTGCACTAAAAGAATATCACTTTAGACTTTTTGCTGGCTTATGAGGTTTGCTACCTTGTTTGTTTAAATAATCCTTTCGATTAAGTTTGAGACTAAATTTGTTCAAGCACAGTCACTTTAAACACCACCCTCTCTCCCCCTACCCATAGCCTACCAATTTGGACCTGAGAAGTTAAAATTTTAGTTGAGCTTCAGAGAAAAAAGAATAGTTTTTCAGGCACTGACAATGATAAGGTAATAGGGAATGTGGGAAGAATTCCTTTAATCCAGCCTTTTGTTTTTGGTAAGAGTATGTCTCAGTCACCCCTTTTGGAAGTAATCCTTATATGTATAAGACTGTAACAGAAGATGTTGCCTTTCAGGGTAAAATTTAACTCCCTTTTCTTCTGTGTTGATGTGAAGAATGAGGCCTTGAATGCCACAGTGAGCTCCTCTAGTCAGCAGTGTTGAACACCGTGTCCAGCCTTGCCCTTGATATTTGTTTGATCAAAAAGTGAGGACCTTGGAAATGGGCAGATAGTTTGCAGCCTATTAAGAAGACAGATAAGAAAAGAAACATAACAAATAGGCAGTGTATACCCACAAGGGAGCTATTCTGCTTTCACATTCTCTGATGTTTCAGTGAGTTTGTAATTTGCAAGTTAGGTGATAATGTATTGGGAATAGAGGGAGGTGAGGTTGGATCACTGAAATTTGGGGAAGGCTCTGAGGGAAGCCACTGAGTCAAGAAATAACTGTTTACACGAGAAAGCTATTTGATAATGGACAAGATGGGGCACATTTACCTACATTCTTAGCTATCCCGTAGTTGTTATGAGATACAATTTCCAAGAGCTCAGGCCCAGAAACAAGCCACCTTTCCTTGGCTTCTCTGGCTTCCCTGGATCTCACCAGAGGAACTTAGGACATTCAGTAAGTTTTCTCCTACTTGGTAGCATGTTTTGGGTACTACTGAAAAGATTGTTCCTTGTAAGGAAAAAGACATATGTCAAGAGAGATCTCAGTTTCATGTCATTGCCTTCATGCCCCTTTCTTTGTTTCTGTCAGTGGACCTGACACCCTTGACCTTTCTGTCAGGAAAGGGGGATTCTAGCTGGCTCTCACTGTGCCTTAACATTGATTGTTGGCTTTCAAAGCTCAAAATCTCTAGTCTTCAAACGCTACACCAAAGTCTGCATATCATCTTTCTTTTTCAAGTAATGGCCTTTATACCATCCCCCACCCACAAATGTATTCATTCATTCATTCAACTAATTGTTATTGTTCTTGTACCCTATACCAACACTCTTCTAGATCCCAGGATAGCAGTGAATGAAACAAAATCCCTCTTCCTATGGAGCTAACATTCCAGATGGGGAGCTGAGCAATAAGTAAATGTATTTATCCAAATGAGATGTGGAGCACATGTGTTTTGAGCAGATGACTGGCTTGATCTAATTTTTCATTCATATATATATATATATATGTATATATATATATTTTTTTTTTTTTTGGAAACAGAGTCTTACTTTGTCAACCTGGGTGGAGTGCAGTGGTGTCATCATAGCTCACTGCAAGCTCCAACTCCTGGGCTCAAGCGATCCTCCTGACGCAGCCTCCCGAGTAACTGGGACTACAAGGCATGTGCCACCATGCCCGGCTAATTTTTCTATTTTTAGTAGAGGCAGGGTCTCACTCTTGCTCAGGCTGGTCTCAAACTCCTGAGCTCAAGTGATCCTCCCGCCTCGGCCTCCCAATGTGCTAGGATTACAGGCGTGAGCACCGCACCTGGCCCTAATTTATATTTTGAAAGGACAGTTCTCACTGCCGTGAGGAGATTGGACAAGGGTGGAAGTAGAGAGAATAAGTTATGAGGCTATCACATAATACAGTATAGATCCAGAGATCATTTGTTAGTTATGATAGAGATGGAGAAATAGTTGGATTTGGGATATATATTGAAGTTGAGCCTACCAGCCTCCTAATAGATTGGGGAAGATGTAGTGAGAGGAGACAGAATCAAATCTTATATTGAAAGGTGATGAGCAAGCAGACCCCGCCATATTGCTCTTGGAGGGGCCTTTGGGCTTCTGCCATGATAGCCCAAACCTCTTCCAGAAGCTTCATGGGTGAAGGAATAGTAGGATAGTCTTGGGGAAAGGATGCTTATTAGCTTGTTTGGGCTGTGTTTGGAATGACAGCAGGTGTTTCACAAGACAAGGAAATGTGAACAGGGCTCTGCTACCTGGAGAATACACCAAGCTCCTTACCTGCAGTGTTGCCAGCATCCTTAAAACAGCAGTTGTTGAGCTTCTCCACTGATGGGTTAGCAGTGGCTCCCTATACTGCACTTCCTACTTTCAATCAATAGCTGACCTCTAAATAGCCAACAGTAGGCCTACATCTGGAGGGAGGAATTGAGACTAGGCACAGTGGGAATATGTGAGTATATGATATAAATAAAATTGGGTTTTTTACCCTTTCCCTTAGTACAAAGCATTGAAACTTCCTTATAGTATCTTTACAAACCCTTGAAGAGCACAATTAATAGTACTTAAGGCACCCTTGTAACTGAACTTCTGAAAAATTATCAGTGGATTTCTGGCTTTCCAGCACATTCCAAACCTCACCTGGGTATGGGGCTGTCCTTCAGACACGAAGGCCTGATGAGCAGAATGTTGACCTGGGTTCAGGAGCACTTCACAATTATCCCAGCTTTGCAGCTCAGCTATTGCATGGCCTGTGGCAAGTGTCTGATTGTTTCTGTTAATATTACTGATGTGATTTGCTCACCAGGGCACTTTTTGCCCTTCTAAGTAAGTCTCTACATTACTGTTAGTTCATGGCTCTGAAGTGCTGATTCAGTGTGTGAGCCTATTCCTCTCTTTGAGATATGTCTAGAGAGGGGTGTTTTGCTTCATTGGGCTCCAGGAACAAATAATAAAAAGTACAGCAAGTACAAGGCCGAGGACAGACCAGTACACTCTTATCAGTCATCTGAAATGTGCACAGCCTTTCCAAGACAAATATGGACTCCTGTTTCTAGGAAAACACCAAAAAGTACTTATCAATTATCCTGTATATGGTTTGTGGAAAAAGACAACATCAGCCTACCCTGAAAGCCATAGCAAAGCAGATTCCTTTGAGCAACCGACAGCTAAGCGGCATGAGTTAGAGCCGCTGCAGAGTCCCAGACTGTGGCCTGGGACTGGTCCAGGGAGCATTTCTTCCCCTCACATGATTACTGTGTCCCTCACCCTTTACCCAAACAACTGAACTCATCTTAGAAGTTTAGAAGCTTGGTGTGTTCTTACTAAACACCCAAGATCCCTCAGTCTTCTTCTGGACCCACTGCAAATCCAAGGATGGCTCTCCTGAAGAGATTCTTAGAAAAGCAGGATGTGACCAAGTGGAATCTAGTAATAATAATGAGAGCCACCATGGGTGGAGAGCCCACATTCTGTCCAGAACAGGCTGGACAGGCATTATTTTATTTGATCTTCATGGCAGTCCTGTAAGGTAGGCATTGTCATCCTGTTTCACAGAGAAAACTGAAACTGAGGGCTAAGGAAGTTAACTGACTTATCCATGATCACATAGCTAGAAAATGGATCACATAGCAGCAGGATTCAAAGTCAAATGGGAGTCTCTAACCACAATCTTACAGTGCATTCACAGGCAGTACTGTAGTTTAATTCTGTTCACTGAATTTAGAGCATGTCTTGTATTAAGTAGTACTTTCATCTTAGGTGAGGAAGGGAAATAATTTTAACCTTAACATTTAACCTCTTTGCTTTTTGTCCACTTACTCATCTAGGACTCAAGCACAGAGGGTTCGGAAGCCGCGTTGCTGCACAGGGCCCCAGGGGCTGCTTCCCCGCTATTCTGAGAGCCAGGCAGAAGGGCAGGAGCAGCTCTTCAAACTCACGGACAACATACAAGATGAATTGTAAGTTAGAGCCCTGGAGAACTGGCCCTATTGGTCCACTGAGTTGTCATTTCTGTCTTTGAGTCTGAGAAGTTTCCATCTGATCCAAGTTATTGTCATGGCTCTTGGACCTTGGAACTGGTCCAAGGATTCCTTGCCCCAGTTGTTTCATAGATTTAGATATAACTACTTGTAAACAGCCTTTTACTCAAAGGAGTAGTTCTCAAACTATATTCTATAGACAGACCCTGGTGTTTAGTTCCTAGAAAATGGTAGTCTCTTTCTGGTTACTTTAGAGAGAGAAGATAATGGATGAAATGTTCTCAATTTTAAGGGCTTTTTTTGCCTTTGAAATTATCTTAAACTTTGAGATCCTATTGTTTGTTGCAGAATGCTAACAAAACAAAACAGATAAATAGCAAACAACTAGTAGTTGAACATTTTGGAAATGTGATTTTCTTAAGACCATTTTGTTACTCTTTAAATATGGAGCCTTATATACCTGGGTTCTTGTCATATCGTCAGTTAGTGAAATTGTATCTAGTTGATATGGTAGAATTCAATATATTGCTATGTTAGGACAGTTTGTGGAGACCCTCATAACATAAAAGTGCTCCATAACCTGAATAGGTGTTAGAACCACCAGCCCAAAGAAAGCAGTTAGTTATCTCTAGTGAGTAGCAAAATGATAGTTTATTTCTCTTAATGCTTATTTGTCTCCATTAAAGTAAAGCAGGCTGGTGGGGAGGGGAGCAGTTCTGAGCACTGTGAGTGTTTTTTGGTTGGTGGAGCAGCATCTGAAGTACAGGTCAATTTAGGATAGTCTTCAGTGTCACTATTAGAGACATTATTAGGTAGACCTCATCTCATATTTTTGTAGCAGTATTTGAATGGAGATATCAGAAATCAAATCCAGCATTCATTTGTTCATTTGTTGCTTGCTGGATAGAATGGCATCTTCTGAGATGTATCGTGTATAACCCAAAAGCCCTGTGGTGTTATTGGAAGGTCTCTTGATAATGGAGTTGTATTTCATTGTCTTAGTCTGCTCAGGTTGCCACAACAAAACAAAGACTTTGTTTTTGCCAAAACAAAGACTGTGTAGCTTAAACAACAGAAATTTGTTTTCTCACAATTCTGGAGGGTGGAAAGTCCAAGATGAAGGTACTAGCCAATTCTGTTTCTGATGAGGGTTCTCTTCCTAGCTTGCAGACGGCTACCTTCTCACTGTGTCCTCACATGGCACAGGGAGAGAGGGTGCTTTTTGGTGTCTTATAAGGACACTAATCCTGTTGGCTCAGGGCCCTAACCTTTTGACGTTATTCAACCATAATTCCTTACTCCATATGGTCACACTGGGGATAGGGCTTTCCCATATGGGGGTGGGGGCATGACTCAGTCCATAGCAGGTGTCATTAGTAGGTTCTGCTGTTTCAGTCTAGCCTCAGCTTGTGTCATCACTCCAATGCCCAGAGTCCCCATGCAGTTCACTCCAGGGAGGACTTCATATTCCTGTCTTCCTTGGAGTGGGAATTTGGTGCCCCGGCTGCATTTGATACCACTCTGCAGATGGAACTTTTGGCCTTTGGGTTGGAGGTCCAGAGGGTTATTTCTCAGGTCTAACAGAACTGGTGCAGAGTCTACTAGAATGGCAGTCCCATGAGGGCTGGGATTTTTGTCTATTCCATTCACTGAAGCATCCTCAGCACCTAGAACAGTGCCTGGCATATAATAGGCACTCAATAAATATAGCTGGATAGATGCAATTTACCATTTGTATTAATGCTTGTCCACTTTGAATCATTTGGGGATTTTGGGGGGTCAAAGTTTGAGATTATAGATTATTGTATGTTGTACTTTTAACTTCCTCTCCAGCTCACCTCTATTCAAATCAAACCATCTCTGGTCCTCTTGAAATTCATCTGCAATAGAAGACATACCAAAAAACACAAAGGAGCAATTGTATAGTACAGCCCACATAGGATCGCTGCCACTGATACATATACATAGAAAATAACCAGGGAGAACTTAAAACTGGAATAAAATAAAATGAGTAAAATAGATTTCATAAAACTCTTGAAATTCATATGAAGTAGGAAAAGATATTGGCATGAATAAATTTTGACTTTAAAGATAAAAACCATGTGTCTCCACCCAAGATGGGGGTTAAATCTTAGGAAGGAAGGCATCAGGGAATCCGGCAAATGTCTCTCTGAAGTGTCCTTGGTTGTCAGCCTGGGTCTTCACGGTGATGTGAACATTACACTCATCACTTCGCAAGAAAGGGGTGTCCAGGAAAAGCACATGAGCACCAAATTATACCTCTGACTTTTATTCTAGATTTGTAATTAAAAACATGTTTAAAGACCTAATTATTTGCATATTTCCCATCAGAGTTAACCCCTTAAAAGGGTCTTTAATACCTTAGTCTACTGTTCTAACTAAATGTTTCCACATTTTTTTCCACTTAGACTCACTGTTTCACTTCTGGGAAATATTGTATAATTACTTCCTGATGGAGTGAAAACCCCACAAAGTCCCCAGTGCCGTGGTGACTTCAGCTTTGTTCTCCCAGATCAAGTTGCATTTAATGTTTTCATTTTATTTAATTAATTAGTATTAAAAAGATAGTTAATGACTTATGATTTCAGGTCTGGCCAGCTTCAGTTTCACATTAATCAAATATTTCTCTGGTATGTTGCAGAATTGTCCTTGCTTCCCATTTTTCTCAGTTTTGGTTTTGAAACAGAATCCTGGGTTAAGATAATGTTAAAGTAAAATTTATCCTATGGTTAAATTAATTTTTCTTTCTAACTAATGTCTAACTTGTAGCTAAAAACTCGTTTTCATTTTTTAAAATACTTATTTTATCTCTAATATGTCATCACAGATAAAGGCACATTATCTAAGTTTGTAAGCACCAGGGTGGCTCTTACCTTTTCAGAAAAGATGCTCATAAGCAATCCACATGACCTAGGAAGCTACTCTCACATGCTATGTTCTGGAATTTGACTATCTGATTGTATTGTTTAAATGTTTTATTTATTTATTTTTGAAACAGGGTCTTGCTATGTTGCCCAGGCTGGAGTGCAGTGGTGTCATTTTAGCTCACTGCAACCTCAAACTCCTGGGCTCAAGCAATACTCCTTCCTCAGCTTCCTAAGTAGTTGGGACTACAGGTATGCACCACCACGGCTAGTTAATTTTTCTATTTTTTGTAGAAATGGGGTCTCTCTATGTTGCCCAGGCTGGTCTCAAACTCCTGGCCTCAAGCAGCTCTCCAGCCTTAGCCTTCCAAAGTGCTAGGATTACAGGCATGAGCCACCGTGCCCAGTCTAACTGTAGTTTTAGAAAGTAACATTTATGAGATTTTTTTTTAATACGGAAAAGTATAAAAAAGAACACAAAAATAGCCTATGCACCCACCAGCCAGATAAGTCCTTCCTCTTTTTAATGAAATAAACTCATGCATATAGTTAGCAAATTCATGAGTACCAAAGAAAATAAAAGTCTCTTTTCTTGTCTCCTTTGTGAACATGCTGTTCATGGTATTGTGTATCTTGTCTATTCTTCTTGAGAAATTGCGTAAAGAGGGAGAGAGAAATCAGGAAAATTTTTTTGGAGCATGGGCTGTGATGTTGATTCTAATATACCTTATAGTAACATAGTCTCAAAACAAAAACAAAAACAAAAGGCCAATCCTTTGAGGAATGGAATAGAATTTATTAGCTTCCATTTTCTAAACCAGGAAATAATCTATCGATAACTATTGACACTTAGGGAATTGAGCATTCTTTGATATGCCACTGAATTAAACTTTCATTTGACAAATTACTTAGCTACTCTGATAAAAGTTAATAGCTTGCTAAATCTTTAATAAGTTAAATCAAGAGTTCTGAGAGAATTTTTCAACTTTACTACTGGGTAAAATATGTCCAGCATCCAAAGTTGTATGTGTACTGTCAAATGCCATTGGAATTGACAATATAATTTCACCATTATTTTCTGAGACTCCCTAACAAATAGATTTATTGAATCCTACTATGTGCCAGGATGAGTAAGAAATTTGCTCTGTCCTCAACAAGTTCACAGTCTAGCAGTCCAACTACCTGTAACATATGATTGCTGTTAAAATGGAAGTATGAGCAACATGTTATGGGACCTCAGATAGGAAATGATCATTTTGTGCCTGGAAGGCTGGGGAAGGCTTTGCAGAGAAGGCTGTAGATAGTTGGCCTGACCTTGTGGGAGGAGGGATGTGCCAAGGAGAGAAAGAAGAAAGGCCGTGTGCACAGAGGTCAGTGCTGGGCAGAGGCCTGGGGCACAAGAGCTCACAGCATGCCCAGAGAATTCAGACTGGCCAAGCATGGCAGCAGCACACATGTGAGAGGGAAGGAGCAGGACTTGGAGGGCTGGAAAGGGGGTTCCAAGGCCAGACTCTGAAGGCCTGACTTAATGGTCATGCTAAGGAGCTTACCTCTCCTATGGGCAAAGGTGAGATCTTGAAGAAGAGGATCCCACTCAGAATTACACGTTAAAAATGAAGCCTTAACAGCAACAGAGAAATGGATCAGTTTGGAGAGACTGGAGGCAGGAATCCAGTTAGGAGGCCCTTGGAGTAATCCAGGGACGGGTGGAGAGGCCTGAACACGCAGTGGCCATAACGATGAATAGAAGGGGACGGATTGGAGAGGTCTTTATAGGAGGTCACATCAGTGGGATCTGAGTGAGGTGGAGGGTTGCCTGGCTGGATGAGGGGACATCACCAGCTGGGATGGGGGTGCTGCTGAGAGGATTGGGGAAGAGAGTAGCTTAGCTGTGGACATGCTGGGTGTACAGCACTCGAGGGACATGCACGTGGACATGCTCTGCAGAGGGTCTGGCACTCAGAGTGACACCAGGCTCAGACACAGAGTCAGGGGTCACAGACGGACCTGGCGGGGGTGACACCTGGTGGTAGAGCCTGCTCCAGGAGCACTGCTCCTGCAGTGAGACGACTCAGAACATTTCTGATTTTGAAATGGCTCCAAAAGGAGTAGAATAAGATATATAAATAAAGATAATAAAGCAAAAAATAAAAGAGCAGGAGAAAGAGAAAGAAATCAAACAGGGAAGTTGAAAAAAGAAACCAAATAGAGTAGTTGAAACAGTTACTTGGCAGATTTCTCTCCCTCTGCGAGAACTTGGTCCTGAACCTATTTTCCACGTGGCCTATTCGAGGGACATCCATTTCTCTGACCTGTGGGTGAAAGGATATGTAGATTTGCGGAGGGAAGAGGGTCTTCCCCACAGGGTCAGGGTCACTTGGCATCTATTCTCAACAGAAAAAAGAAATAATCAGAGCCACCATCAACTGAGGGTCTCTTCTGTGTTGGGCTCATAGATTGGCTCTTATCATCACATAGATTAGCCCTGCAGAGCAGACATGTTGATCCTTGTTCTACACGTCAGGCAGAGAAGCTCTGAGAAAAGCCATATGACTAGCGAGAAATGGCCTATGGCTTTAGGAAAAGGGACAGAAAAGCCATATGGCAGAGCCAACTGGCACCAGAGCAGCTGGCTCCCATGGCGAGTGTGCCGTGTGACTTGGGGAGAACATCATTACCTGCCACAGAGGGAGAGGCCTGAAGCTATTGTTGATAATGGTGCTGGTGTTTTTTAGAACACCCCCATGGTTTGTGGTTTGTAGATATTGTTAGTGGATTCTACTTCTGTGGCATTGAATCTTGCCACATTCACCCACTTTTAGCACCTGTCATCTTGGAGAAGGGTATAAGCTGTGTGTCGCAGCCGCCCCTTCTCTCAGAATAAACTCTCTGATGCTGACTGCCTAGGCTGGAGTGTCCTCTTTCTCTCTTTAACACAGAGTTAACACATTGTATAAAAATCTTTTTTTTTTTGAGACAGGGTCTTACTCTGTCACTTGGGCTAGAGTGCAGTGGCATCATCATAGCTCACTGCAGCCTCACATTCCTGGGCTCAACCAATGCTCCTGCCTCAGCCTCCCGAGTAGCTGGGACTATAGGTATGCTTCATCACGCCCAGCTAATTTTTCTATTTTTTTGTAGAGACGGGTCTCACTCTTACTCAGGCTGGTCTTGAACTCCTGACCTCAAGCAATCCCCCCACCTTGGCCTCCCAGAGTGCTGGGATTACAGGTGTGAGCCACCGCGCCTGGCCAAAATCCTATTTTTTAATAGAATCAATTATAGTGTCTACAGCAACCTAAAATGTGTCAACAGAACACAGGGGTGACTTCTCTAGTCCTCACATTTGAAGGATAAAGCTTGTTCAGATGCTTTGTGTTCCTGGCCACGTTTTTTCATTTTCTCCCTCCCTCTGAGTTAATAATAGATTAAAGAACAGAAGCCATGTACTCAGGATCCACCTGAGACCACAGTGGCTCTCTTCCTCTGTGTCATCCCATGAGGTTTTCCTGTAGTCACTCATTCATGGACCAAAGCGGTCCTCACACGAGGCTGGGTTAGACAGGGATGAAGAGTGGAGGGCCCCATGCTGAGGCCTCAGAGCAGAGTGCCAGTGGCGTAACCAGGACCTATCAAGTGAAGCAGATGAAAGCCTATGGAGAACCAGGCCAGCAAGGGTGAGAAATGGCCTATGGCTTTAGGAAAAGGGACAGAGGAGGGAGCCATGGACAGAAGGGAAGAGCTGGGGGTGTTCTGCTTTTGCTGAGCTCTCTTGTCACCCTACGTTTTGGGTCTTCTCCCACAGAGTAACAAGTCTGGGACCAGCCTCCATTAGATGAGGGGACTAGTCTGGAGCTGTTTTAATTATTTTTTGATGTGGTTTCCAGATTTTGTAAAAGAGTAAAAATTAATAATGATGATGATGAAACACAAAGCCCTGGCCGTTGGTGGTGGGAGTGCCAAAGAAGCAGCAGGAGGGGGATGGAGACACAGCTGTTGGCCAACTGAGTCTCTGGGGTCACTGCTCAGCTCCAGCAGTGGCCTCACTGTCCCCCTGTCTCCTTCCTTCAGTCATACCCTTGGCTCTGATCTGCTTTTAATTTGAAAAGACTTTAGGACATGTCATGCAAATGTCCCCCAAAAATGTTATTATCAGTAGCAGCTTCAGAATGTGACTAGGGTCCCCTGGACTTACAGAACAGAGATCTACAGATTCACAGAGCTGGTCTCCCCTGCTGATGTTTCTGAATGGCAGCGAATTCCTTTGACCTTTGTACTGACTGTGCAGAGAGCTGGCGGGTATTACCGTCTCCATTAGAGGGATGAAGAAACTGAGGCACACAGAAAGCAACTGACTTGGCTGGAGCCGCCCAGGTGAGCAGCTTTCCCTGCCTGCTCGGCCTGCGTTTGCTTCACTGAAGTCCTCTACCTTTCAGGAGAGCATCCCAGCCACAGCCACCTCCTCCAGGAGTTGTTCTGACCTGATGGAGGACTTGCACCATCTGTGGCATCTTGGAAAGGAGTCTTTTTTAAAGCCTATAGAAGTGTTCCAGTATGGAAAGTGCACTAGTATTGTCAGTGCTCTGGCTCAGGTGTGAGAGCAGCTGCCTTTCTACTGGCTGTGTGTAAATGTCAGCCCCAATGGGTGCCATGTGGGGTGGGGCTGAGGGGCAAGGGCAATGGACTGGAAGCGTCCTGTCCTGTGCTGGCTTAGGGGAAAGAACCCTAAATCTCAGTTGGATTTTTCATGCACATTCCTGCTGTCACCCCAATCACAGTGGCCACCTTAGGAGTCTCCTTGGAGAGCCCGTCACAGCCTCAGTGGCTGTGTACCTGCACACACACCCCTCACCCCCCACCCAGGAGCATAGGCTGCTTCAGGGTTTCAGCTGGTGTCCTAGCACGTTCTGGCTGGCGCCGTGGTGCTCTCTCTCTCTGTCAGGGTGCATTTTATCTCTGTCTGTCTGTCTTTCTGTCTCTCCATGCCCTCCTTCCTTCTGCTGGACCAGCTCTTTCAGATTCCATTCAACTTGATTCTGTGATGCTGCCCTTGATACTGGTCAGTGTGGGATGTGAGAAAGTCTTGTTAAGTGGCCTGAACGCTAAAAGCTGCTGGGGCTTTCTAATTTTGGCATTGAGAGTTTACAAGTCTACATTCTTGGCATTGCCAACCAGTTAGAATAGAACAATAAACTCCAATTTTTGTCATGGGAGGCTGTAATTAAAATGGCAGCTGCAATAAGGCAGACGCTTACTGAATACTTTGGGGGTGGCCAACTCAGTGGGGTGCTCAGGGAGACATGGGATGTAAGTGTGCTTCCCCACTCTTATGGGACTTACAGCTTAAGAGCTGAGAGACTTATCCAGGACACACAGAAAGAACAAATCAGTGTTTGGCAGTGCTTTGGGAGGCCACCACAATTAAGCACTCAAAAGTGGGGGAAGGGTTGGAGTATTTGGGGGACTCTTCTTGAAGAAGTTGGAACCTGTGAATCCTCAGGCTGGAGGGCATTTAGAGAGGTTGAGAGCAAGGTGTGTGTCCCGCATGGACACAGCAGTGAGCCAGGGCCTAGCAGCTGCTCAGGCCTGAAAGGAAAGCAGCCTGTCCCCCAGTGGACAGGCCGCCTCTGGCCCCACAGGTTTCTGCCTCTATTAGAGGATTTTGCAACTGCTGACCTGGGAACAAGGCCACCCTGGACCCACGTTCCAGAACAGTCCAGGTGGAGCCTTGGCTCTGAGCAACTACGGTTTGGCAACTGGAGCTCAGCAGCCAGTCTAGCGTCAGCTCTTATTATTCCTGCCGCCATCCGTCCTCTGCTGCTGTCCCTGGACGCTGCAGCCCATTGTGAAAGGCTGTCACAAGATGCAGGGGAGGCAGCCAGGCTTGGGGGAGCTGTCACAGCCGTTTCCAAGGTTCACTACTCTTCGTTCAATAGCTGAACAGAGAGGTTTGACATGCATAAATTTCCACTTTAAATCTGTGAGCTCCATGGAAGAGGTTTTTTTCTGAGTGGCCCTAAAGCTCCTAGAAGTAATGACTTAAAGTTTTGAAAATGAAAATTATAGCTTTACCTATGAAAGCATTTTCTGACTATTAGAGTTTTCTGAACATAGAGTGGTCTCCTGAGTTCCCTGTTACTGGAGGTGTTGAGCAGAGACTGGGTGACCTCTCATTAGCACTTTGAGAGGGTGGAAGTGGACACAGGCATGTAAGCACTTTAACGTCCTGCCATGCAATTTGGTAAACCTGTTTAATTCTGCATTTCCCCTTCAGTACTCATCACCCCCCACCATGTCTTCTGCCTCCTGGTGTCTGCCTTGCTCTGCTAGGCAGTGAACCTTCTCAGCTGCTACTTAATTTGTTTAAAAACAGTATTGTTTTCTTTCTGTTTTGTCCAAGAAAGCATTGTTACAATTTTCTCTACACCTTAAGCTATCTAAAAACACTCACCAAAAAAAACTACCCCACAAGATACAATTTCAGGATATAAAATTATTTCTGTTATTGAAACTGTTGGACATCATCACTGGCTAACATTGATTGAGCACCCCATGGAAGGGTGCTCTGTGCTGTGTACATGGGCCTCACAGTAGCTCTTGAGGCCAGGGTCACTTTTACTCCTAATTTACAAATGAGGCAACTGAGGCTCAGAGTGATTAAGCCACCGGGATGTAGGTGTAGCGAGTAAGGAAGCCTGGATTCATGCTCAGCCCATAGTGGGCCTCCACCTGACATTAGGAGAAGCCCTAGGTGCCACTCCTATGTTCCTCTCTTCCTTTGCAGCTTCATAGCCGTGGAGAACATTGATAGCTACTGTGTGCTCATCTCCTCCAAAGCTGTTTACTTCCTGAAGAGTGGAGACTACGTGGATCGAGAGGCCATTTTCCTAGAAGTCAAATACGATGATCTCTACCACTGCCTTGTCTCCAAAGACCATGGGAAGGTGTATGTGCAGGTGACCAAGAAAGCTGTGAGCACAAGCAGTGGAGTGTCCATCCCAGGTCCTTCCCACCAGAAGCCAATGGTGAGTCTATTCAGCCTTTTGTCAGCACTGCCAAGTTTTTGGGTGTGTCCAGAGTTCAGAGGTGGAAGATCTCTGAAGGCCTCCACCCCGCTTCCCTCTTTTCAACGGGAACTAATTTTGGAGGTTCAGGCTGGGCTGTTATTCATCCAGGAGCACTGCTTCTTAGTCCTGGACACAGGAGGGGCCCAGGGCATTTTAACAGGGGTGGTGCTGGCCTCCCAGCCAGCCCGCTCATGACCCCAGGCAAGTTATTCAACATTTGTGCCTCTCTCACCCACCAATACAGTGGGAGTAGCAATACTTAACTCTAGTTAGTGGTAAGGAACAACTAACACGACACACAGGGGGTTTTTATTCCCGAAATGTGATTCTTTAGGGCATTGAATCCAAGAAGGTGCTAGAGCACACACTGGCTTCTCTATTGTTTCTCCTGTAACAGTGGAAACCATAACTTTTTGTTCTGCATGAAGAAGCAGTATCTAGTATGCTCAGTAAATATTTGTAAATAAAAATTATACTGTGCCTCCAAAGGGGACAAGGTATTATGAGGACTTTTAAGTAATAAAACTCCTATTAATAACTAACATTCCCAAAGGGCTTGCTATGTGCAGGCTGTACACTGAGTGCTTCTTGTGGGTCATTTGATGTTGTACTGCCATCATCCCCACTTCCTTGTTGGTGAGGGCAGACGACTCATTCCAGGCTACACAGCGGACCCTGGAAGGAGCTGGGATTCAAATCCAAGTGGTCCAACTCCAGAGCTGGCCATCTAGACCACAGAGCCCCTTGCTGTGCTGCCTCTGGTCAGAGGTGCTGTCATACAGCAGAAGCACATTTGAGGAAACCCACCCATCTCTAGCCACAGTCTGACTTGGTGGCTTGTCATGACACTCAGGTGTTAGTCCTACTCGTTCTCACCTGGTATGCCAGGATTTTCAAGCCTGAATTCAAGAATGATTTGTCATTCAAAAGGGCCTGCCTATCTCTGGTCTTTCTGCAAATAGGAAATAGCAGCCCTATTGGGCCTCTCTCCTCAGGAGTCCTTTGACCTTTCCCCTGCTCAGGAATGCACTTGGGTTTCTTTTGGCTTATGCAAGCTCCCCTGGGGTCATTGGCTTAAGTTAGGGCTGGTTGATTGAGAGAGTTAACACCCCGAAGTGTGAGTATTTCCACAAGTTCCTTTGCATGGTGGGCAGCCTCACCCTGCTACACTCTGCCCCTCTCAGGGCATGTGGGCAGTGAAGCCTTCTTGGTAAGACAGGCCTAGAAGCATTTGTTTGCTGATTCTTCTTTCTTTGACCACAGCCAGACTTTAGATTTGAATCCCACAGGTGCAGTCCTTTATTCTTGCTCTTAGTCTTAACCTCCGCAGATCCTCACCTCCTCAGAACTGAAACTGCTTCTCACTTATGGGGGTCCCAACTGTCAAGCGATTATGGGTTGGCTACACAGTCATCTGGGAAATATGTTTAAAAAAACAGATTCCGGGATCCACCCCAGACTTTTCCCTTGGGAATCTATATTTATTTAAAGTATACCTCTACTATTCTGATACGCAGCCAGACTGAGCTGCTGCCTGGGTGCCATATACTCAGGTTCCATTGCATTTCCCCACCTCAAGGGCAGATTACTCATTCTGTTCTCTTCCTTAGGTCCATGTGAAATCTGAGGTCCTCGCTGTCAAGTTATCACAAGAAATAAACTATGCAAAGAGCCTTTACTATGAACAGCAGCTTATGTTAAGACTCAATGAAAATCAAGAGCAGTTGGAGCTGGACTCCTGAAAAATCCCAACTGCTGGAGAGAGACACTCCCGGACACAACCCAAGCCAATCAGGGGGAAGGAGAGAGGCCCGTTCTCTGGTATTAAATTAGAGGCAAAACCAGAATATGGTGTGGGGGAAGACGTCAGGGAATGAGGGAGAGTAAATCCTCATGGGGAAAAATACAAATAGAAACCGTATTAATTTGTGGGGAAGGGAGTTACTTTAGATTATGGGGAAGTAATTTTTAAAAGGTATTGGTTGAATAACGTTAAAAAAAATGTACTGAGATGAATCTAATTTTTAGATCGCCCTGTATTTTGTTAACGTGTATATATGTACAACTATGTGTTTGTAAATACATAGGAGTGTTTCTGAACAGGGCCTGTGATGTGTGTAAAGGTTTGTTAACTGTAAAGTAATATAAAATTATATTGGATCTTCTATTGCACTAATTCTATACGTCTAATTCAGGGTACTCTCTATAGAAAGGCATTCTTAAAAGTTAAAGAGTGTTAAGTCTTAGTGTTGGAAACTAAAGTATTCAAAGTAAAGTAAAGTGGATGGAGTATTCAAAGTGATGCCTTTGAAACCTTTGGTTATCTAGGCTGGAGCTGTGAGGCCAAGTGTTCTGAACCAGAGCTGGCCTAGGAGAGGACCGAGGAGAGTAGCTTGGTGGCCCACCTTTAATTTCTCACTCCCATTTTACAGATAGTTCTTATATCATCACAGATTATTTTTTAAGTTATCTATCTATTTGACTTTCTCCTGACTAGTCTTGCCAAACGTAGAGGAAAAATTGTGTTCCATTACCACACACGTGCAAATTGGCATTGTAAGTTTTTCTTGGGTTATTATTAGAGGTTTGAAACACTGGTACGCTCTGTTGATTGAGGAGGAAAAAACCCCATTGAACTATTGTAACAAACCAAAACCCACAACAACCAAGGACGAGGGCCTGGGACTGTCTTCTTTTTAATAAAGCCACATGCTGGCATCACAGCTCCACAGCCCTAGGGGACACAGAGATGGTAACCCCAGGACAAAAAGGAAGAGGGAGAGAATTCCAGAAAAGGGAATGAAATAGGAATATTAAAAAGCTGTGTTTGTAAGCTTTTCATGGAACCAAGATTTGGCCAAAGCATCTCTTGTCCTTAGTTTTAAATTCCAGCCAGTAGCAAGGCCTAGTGTGAGCGCCCTCTCTTCCTGGGCCTGGGTTTTTTTTTGTGGTTTTGCTTTTCTGTAAGGAATATGCAAATAGGAAAAGAAAAGGGGGGGCTTTACTTTAGAATGAATGACTCACCTTGTGATTTTTGCATTTTTATTTTAATAAAGCTAATCAATTTCTACAACCTTATAACATGTAGCCAAGTCTGGGATGACTCAGAGGATCAGTGGATGTGTAGAAGATTTTGGTGTTTATAACTCACCCAAATCTTTCCAAGACACAAATGAAGCTAATCTCTCTCCCTCTCTCCACCCCCCTTCCCCCTTCCCTCTCCCTCCTCCACTTCCTACCCCCCCCACCGTGTGTGTGTGTGTGTGTGTGTGTGTGTGTGTGTGTGTGTGTGTGTGTGTGTGTTCAGAGAGGAAAGAAGAGAGCTTTAGCACAAGTGCTTTAGCTAAATAGTGTTTTCAAGGATTAGTTGTCTTGAACTCCAAGGTTTGGATAGTCTTCACTGAACTCCAAGTTAGTGGATTGCAAAATTAAAACTTGGCTTTTGCAGGGTTGGGTGGGTTTAGGTTTGTTTGTTTGTTTCTTGCTGGGTGGTAGTCATGACTGTATGTGGAGCTCATGTGCTCCACAAGATCCATGGCAGGAGAGCCAAGTGTTAACTCCTCCCCATCTTCCTCACCAGCCTCTCTCCTTGCACCCCCACAAGTCTGGCTTGTGGTTTTTGTCATCAGTAACCCACTGCCTGAGATTATGATCTCTAAAGTTGGGACTCTCAGAAGGGTTGATTATGTGCATCAGTGAGCCTTATCTCTTTCTGGAATGAAGTCACTTGAAATTTCCTTACTGAATTAAGAAGTATTGCTAAAGAGATCTGCTTTGGACCCCAACAGCACCTGGAATTCTCAGATCTGACTGCAAGAAGCTAGTTGAGGGCTGCCCTGTGGGCTGGTGCTTCAGGAGGACTCCAGGGAGGTGTTCAGATGCCCTCCTCCCGACTCCTTGCTAATTTTAATCAGCTCTTTAAATAGTTGCCCATCTCCTGTGATTGCACAACTGTTCACTTTGACATTTGTGCCTTAGAAGAGGCAGGTGTTATAATGGATCCAAAGACCTAGTGGGGTGGAGCTGGTTGGGAGGTGAGAGGGCCAACTGCCAGCCTCTCAGTTTCTCAGCTCTCCGATGCCCTGTGGTCCTCGGGCCAGGTGTGGTGAGGCGGTTTCACAGGCTCTTGACATAGTTTCCTGGTTCTCACCAGGAAAAAAATCCAAAGCTTTGGAGGAAGCAGGCTCTGCCCCTAGCTCCTTGAATGCCCCATTTCTTTTTAAATTGGTATTTAGCCAATGACGTCTAAGACTTTGTTATAATTTCTACTGATTTTCTTGCTCCTCTCTGAGGAAAGTAAAATAAGTGGGATAAGGAGACATCTAAGACCATCCCAATCCCCTGACCCGACCAGCTGGCCGGCTCATGTCACTGCCCAGCCATAGCCACTTCTCTCTGCCTGCTGGAAGGACTGGCTAGCCAGGCCAGTGTCCATCCTACCCTGTCCCTTACCCGCTGGGCCTGGTCACTACACCGTGGAAAACAGACCAGCAGACTCTTCCCCAGCCCACTCACCACAACGTTCAGAAGGCTCCAGGGCCACTTTCTTTTTAAGTATCATCTGTGCCTCAAGATATCATAGTAACTGCTTGATAAAATTCTGAAAATATGTGGTTCTCTACCGTGTAAACACTTACAATCACCAGTGTGTTAAGACTCTTGAACCCGGTTCTCATATCAGAGTCATCCTTTTTCTTCCTGTGGAATAAAATGCTTTGTTGACTTCCCAGATTTGTTCTTTGTCTTCTTCTGGTTTCTTGGTAATCCATAGATCCTAGAACCATCTCCAGTGACAAATACTTAGTACAATGTTCACAATAAAATGTAGCCTCTCCCTGCAGCCAAAGGAAGCGCATTACCAGAGCAGACCCCACATGTTGAGCAGGTCTCGACTTCCTAAGAGTAAGTGACACTCAGCTCTGCAGGGCCTGGAGGCTCTGGACTGGCTGCTGCTCACTCCGCCGCACTGAGGTGACTGGTCCAGGCCGCAGCAGGATGGAAGTCATCGCTTGGCGTTTAGGCCGATGAAGAGCAAACAACAAAGGGGACTCAGCAGGCCCATCCAGGGATGGAGTGACACCCAGAGGGTATGGATCCCTAAAGTGAAGTCCAGGAAGGTCTCAAAGATGAACTATCAGGTGCTGCTGATAAATCAGGGGGAATTGAGAACCAACAATTAATAATGCATTTAGCAGCAGTTTTAGAGGAGGGGTGGGGCCAGGCTGGGGGAGAAAAATGGACAAGGAAAAGCTGGGGAGGACAAGCATAGCCCTCTGGAGGAGCCTGGCCCCGAGTGGAAGGCGAGCAGCGAGTGGCACTTCCCAGGGGAAGGGGGAGTGATAACGGGCAGAAGGGAGGCCCGCTGGCCAGGACGATGGCGCTGGAGGTGCAGTTGACCGCTCCGGGAGACTGGCCAGGAATGAGTATAGGGCAGGGCATGATGGAGATTTGGAAAGAGGAAGGTGTAAATAGTAATCTAGCACAATGGAGTGCTGACCAGGCCAGAGAAGCGGGGTGTGTTTGCGGGCAACATTAGGGCCCGTTTGCAGTTGGTGACCATGAATTCAAAGCCAGACTGGCAGCCTGGTTGTGTTGTGTTTTTCTCCAGCCGCATTTAGCTGCAGGGGTTCAGTGTGGAATAAGCAAAGAACTGGATTTAATCAAGAGTTGTTCCCCTCGCCTATTGAAATACCTCAGCCACCATTGCCCACTTAAACTGGACAAGAGCCAGTCTGAACAAAATGTCGAACAGAAATCCAAGAGCTTAGAGAAGAAAGGGCTACACTTTTCAAACCAAAGCATAGTATCTAAAGAATACGCTCCTTGTAGGAGGGGAAGAATGGGAAGTGTGGTTAACACCCCCAAATGAGAGCACAGCTAGACTATTTCAGGGGCTCACGGGTACAGTGGGGTGATACTTGACTACGAACCAACCAGGCAGTCCAGCGTATGGGGACGCCATTGGCATAGAAAGGGTGTGCATGTGACATCTTCAGTTTCTTCCGACAAGTTCAACATGCTGCCTTGCAGGCACTGATTGACTGCAAAGACAGCATTCACCTTAGCTCTTGAGACCAAGAATGTGATTTCTAATACTGCAAAAGAACTTGAGGTTTGCTGCTCACTGGGACACTGCATCTTAGGACCTGAAGAACAGGTGTCTAAAAGATACTGAAGTGCTTTCTGAACACAGACGCAAGCATGTTCATTATTATTTAGAAGTTTTGACTAACTCCAAGAGCACTTGTTCAGGAGATTTGGGAGTGAGCTTTCACTGGCACCTGCAGGGGACCTGAAGATAATTGCTCACCTGAGCTGTGGCCCTCTGGCATGATGGAATCAATCGTAAGGACCAAAGAAATAAGAAAGACATTTGCTGCTGAGTAATCCTGTTGGCATTTTTTAAATTAATTTTTAGATTTTTATACATTTACAAAACGCAAATATACTTTCACATCTGTGTCATATACTCCAGGGCAGTTTTTACAGAATCTTTGCCTCTGCCCCCCTGCAAGATCACCCCCACTTCCTCCACTCCACCTCAAGATTCATAAACTCACGTAGTGCACAAGTTCTCACCACGCTTGTATAATTGTCTACAGACATACATGCATAGATATACATGTTCATGGTTTCCCAACATTTGTCTTTACAAAAATGGAATCATGCTCTCTCTCTATATATACTATTTTGCAACTTGCTCTTCTCAGTGTTACCTTCGGGGTGGCAAGTTTATTCTCAAGTGCTGCATAATAATTAATGACATAAATCTTCTATAATTTACTCAACTATTCCTGCATTGATAGGCATTCAGTTTTCAGACCAACTCCACCCTGCCCCCCCAAGAGCAACACTGCAATAAATATCATCCTATTTATGTGCACATGCACCAGTTTTATTTCTGTACAGCAGATTCCTAGGAGCCGATTGGTTAGGAGGTGTATTCAAGGTCATTTTCCCAAAATCCTGGTGGGAATATGAAGGGCTGCAGCCAACTATGAGCACCCTTTCCCTGCGCCTGTCATCAGTCTGATGGGTACAAAGTGGTATCTCTTTGTTACTTTATCTTGCATTTCCCAACCAGCAAATTTGACAAAACAAACCATCATGTTTGTTTATTGGCATTTGGATTAACTATTAGGAATGGCTGCTGAATTACAGCAAATGCCTTTTCAGCATCTATTACTATGACCATATTATTTTTTCTCCTTTAATTTTGTGTGTGTGTGTGTGTGTGTAATACATTATGTTGATAAATTTTCTGATACTGAACCACCCTTAATCCCTGGAATAAGGGATTCCACTTGGGTATAATGTGTTAGTTATTCTTTTGATACATTTCCTGGTCTTTTTTGCTAATATTTTGAATCTTTGCATCTTTAAAGTGAAAGGGGTCTATAATTTTCTTTTTTTCATAGTATCTTCATCAGATTTTAGAATTAAAATTATGTTGCCTTCATAAAATGGATTGGGGAGCTTTCTACCATATTCTATGGCTTGCAATACTTAAATTACATTAGAATTTCCTCTTCTGGTGGTTTTTTTTTTTCTGTTTTTGTTTTTTGAGACAGGGTCTTGCTTCATCTCCTGGGCTGGAGTGCAGTGGCATCATAGCTCACTGCAACCTTAAACTCCTGGCCTCAAGTGATCCTCCCGCCTTAGCCTCCCAGAGTGCTGGGATTACAGGCGTGAGCCACCGCGCCAGGCCTGTTCTGGTCAAAGGTTAAATAAAAGTGGGCTGTAAACCCTTGGGTTCTACAACTCTTTTCAGTGGTTCCCTTTCGTTACCATCCTGCTGTCCACTCTATTCATGGGAATATTCAGGTTCTCCATTTCTTCATAGGTCGATTTGGTAGCTTTTGATTTTTTTAAAAAAATCATTCCGTTCTCTCAAGTTTTTTAATTTGTTGCCATACAGTTGCAGGTATTGTCTTAAAATTATTTTCATGCCTCCTGTGTCTAGTTATTTCTCCTTTCTCATTCCTAATCTTGCATATTTTTCCTTTTTTTTCCCCATAACTAACTTTTTGAGGAGGTTATTGTTCTTTTCAAAGAACCAGTTTGAAATTTATTTCTCTTTGCTGCTTCGTTTTTATTACTCTATTGATTATATCCTTGATCTTTTACTCCTTCTACCTGTCCTGTTTGGATTTATTTTACTGTTCTTTTCTTGCTTTCTAAGGTAAGTATTTACTTTTGTTATGTTATGGTTTGTTTTTACCTTTCTTCTTGAATGATGATGGCATTTTAAAGTTTAAAATTGTCCTTTGACTACAGCTTGGTTTATCTCAGAGATTTTGGTATTAAGTGCTCTCCTTTCATTGCTTCCTGTGTAGTTTTAAATTTTACTTCTAATTTCTTCTTTGATCTAAGGATTACCTAGGAATATGTTTCTTAATTTCCAAATATTAAAAAATTTATCTCTTTTAAATTAGTGTTTTGAATTTTATTGGATTATGATCAATAAGTGTAACCTAAAGATTTCTACATTTCAAAAAGAGTCTTGTGATTTTCTTTTTGATCAATTTATATAAATGTTCCACTAACACATGAAACAAATGTATACTCTGTCTTTGAGGCATGGGGGGAGAGAGAGACAAGTTTATAGACTGTGTTAATCAAATCCCATATGATCTTACTTCTTTTTTTGTGTAAGAGAGCTCTGACCTACATCTTCAAGTGGCCTGAGGGGCAGTTTCTAACCGAAGCTCTATCCTCTGGAACGGCAGTAAGTGCTTAAAGTAAACAAAGTTAGAAGAAAGGATGAAGAAGAAAAGAACACAGCAGCCTTAATTAAGCTTCCTCCAAATAATCCAGTTGGAACTTTAGAAGGATTTGATGCTGGAACAATTGCGCTACAGAGCTGCCTTCTCTGCGCCCAGGAGCTGGGCCAAGCCATTTGTCGCTCTGAGAGGAGCCAGACCATGCTCTCTCACAGTCGTTACCCAAGCAGCACACCCAGTATAAATAGTTCCCAGGGGCTAATAAAACTTCACACCTCATGCTTATTCTGGTCTGACTCAAAATCACAAAAAGGTCACGGATACATTCTGACTTGGAGGAAATGTACAGATCGAGACCAACTTGACTCTTGGAAACCCTGGGCAAGTCTGCCCGGAGGGAGGTGGTGTGTGGGAGTGGGGAAGGGGCAGGAGCTGAGATGACTCCCAGGGCCACTTTAGGGGGCAAATTCCTGCCTTTTGGGCATGTTTTCCTAAGACACTTAACTTCAGGGGTATATGGAGACTTCTGGGAAGTTTGGCCAAGCCTACAGAAAGGCAACTCTCAATTTGTTTGATGATTTGTCCATAGAGATATCATCCCCAGGTGTTCCCAAAAACACAGGTGACTCTGATTCTAGAGTAACCAAGCCTCTGCCCCTTCAACAACAGGGACGCACTGCCAGCCCTTGCTGTTGAGCATGCTCTGTGTGTCAGCCTCAGTATTGGGTGCCAGGGATATGCAATGATTAGGGTGACACTCCTTCTGCTCTACCTGAGCTAAACTAGTGGACGTTGGGGCAGGGCAGGGAAGGCTTCACTGAGGAAGAGGCAGGTAATCTGAGTCCAGCAGGGCTGAGAGGGATTCGTGAGGCAAAGAGGAAAGGACGGTGCCCGCGTGCAGCAGGCACTGCCCAGCACCACGTGAGGACTGGTATCTCCAGACTGGCTGCAGTACGAGACAGGAGGTGGGAGAGGTGGCCGGGCCAGGTCATGTTGGACTTCAGAAGCCATGTTGGGAAAGGTTTTAAGTCAAGGATTGCACGGTAAGACTGGCCTCTCAAAAAATACCTCTCTGGCTGCAGAATGGAGCCTGCGTAGCATGAGTCAAGAGTGGAGGGCTGTTGCAGTAGCCCAGGCAAGAAACAAGGGGGGGCTCAGGAGAGACAGAGAGAAGCATATAGGGTTGGGATATGTTTTTGAGCAAGAACAGACAAACCAGAGGAATTGATTTAATGCAGAGATTAGGGGAAAAGATATCAAGGGTAGCTCCCAGGTTTCCAGCTTCAGTAACCAGTGACGTGTTTAAAATCAGGGGGACAGATTGGATAGCAGTGGGGGTAGAACGTGACAAGAGAAGAGGGGCTGGAGCAAGGCCTAGGGAACTCCAGCACTGAATGGACGCGTGGAGGAGTCTGAGTGAAGGAGGCTGAGAAGCAGTGACCGGAGAGGCGGGTGGGGAAGGAGAAGAGAATGTCCCAAGGAAGAGGACGTGGTGAACGGCATTGCACGGTGCTGCCACGTCGCATGCGATGCAGTTGTATTCAACAGCGTGGAAGGGCATCACCTGGAAGAATGTTTTGTTGGGATTGTGGGAGCAGAAGCGACATTAGAGGGGGTGAAGTGCGAACGGCAGGGCGAGTGGGGATCGTGAGTGGGACAAGGTGGCCACGGAACGGTGGCCCATGGCAGTCAGTGGCAGTGGGACCCTGCGTGCCGGCAGGGAACGAGTGCACAGCCTGCCTGCAAACAATTAAAAACCATAAGAGAACCAGGGCTAAAAGCCAGTCTGCTTTTTATTATCACCATGCTCTTGGCAATCCTAAACAAAATCTGGAGATTTTGTGTGGAGATAAAATTCTCCTCCCTTTGAGGGGAGGAGAATTCCATTGAGTTTATATATTATATATATGTGTGTATGTAAGCTTCAAATTAGCACGTTTGTATTTTCCTTTAATAAGCCTTGTACTCCACATGGACATTAATTCCGAGAACGGCCCGTTCTGCGGTGGACGTCCAACGCCCACGGACTCAGCCACACACCTTCAGTGGAGAGAACGTTCTAACGGTTTGGAATTGTTCAAGGCTCCAAGCCCTCTGTCCCTACATATTCCTGCATTTAGACAGACTTGAAGTAACAATGACACACAGTGATTGTAAAGAAGCAGCAGCAGAACTTAAGTCGCTTCAATTCTGTCCTTCTACGTGACCACCTGCAGTTTGTGTTTAAAAATTTAAACAGTGAAACAGGGTGCGTGCGGACTATGAAGTGTAATCTTTTTGTTTGGTAAGTGCAAATTTTTGTTCATATATGAAATATAAAGAAAGTAGTTACATGAGTGGTATGATTTAGTAATTATCAAAATACATTGTAGATGTACCTTTTGCAGAGGTAATGATTTTACCAAAATCCACCTTGCGGATTCCTAGAAAATTATTTAAGTAAGCATTTGCTATATAGGGCTATAACCAAAAAATCAAAATTCAAACCATGAAGTAAATATAAAAATATAAAAATATGAAATAATTAAGTAGTTCTGCCCTGTTTATATTATAATACTTACTTAATTTTTACTGGTATGATTATGTACTTTTTAAATTCAATGAAAAATTTTTACCCTGCGTTTCTTTCCTTGTTGCTATTATTTGTTCCATTCAGGACTATTACTGAAGATAATTTTGTCATATTGAGGAGGGGAATGTTACCAAAAAAAACCCAAAAGGATTCTGTCTGGGTTTCCAGCACACGAGGTGCACTGCTGGCCCGAGGTGAGGGTCCCTGGGATGTTGAGCATCTGTCACCCTGGACATGGGAGGGGAGTTGGGTCTGGGGACCAGGGAAACCAGACTGAGTGGATGAGGCGAGTTCACGAAAGCACTGAAACATCTTCAGTGCAGCCCGAATTGGGAAAGGAAAGACAGATGAAAGAGGCAAGCTCTAGAATAAAAGAGCCCTGAACTTGTGTTTTGTACTAGTTTAGAAGGAGCTATTTTCCAATCCTGTGCCCCAGCCCACACTAATCCTGTCCCCAGAGGCAACTACTTTGAACCTTTCCAACTTCTTGTATTTAACTTCATTTTTCCAAATATCATGTGTCTACCACCTATTGTTGATTTTTTTTTTGTTAGAGGTATTATCTCCTGATTTCCTACCCTGCAGGATTAGGATTTGGCTCTCTCCACCCCCAAAATATTCCACATTGGGAAAAAAAGGGACATCATTATAGATCCTACAGACATTTAAAAGATAACAAGAGAATATTATGAGTAACTTTTTGCCTTTAAAGCTGACAACTCAGATAAAATGGACACATTTCTTGAAAGGCACAAATTACCAAAATTAATAGAAGGAGGAATAGGAAATTTGTATGACACTATAGATATTAAAGAAGTTAAATTTGTAATTAAAAGTCTTCCTCCAAAGAAAAGTACAGGTTTGAATGGCTTCACTTGTGAATTTCATCAAACGTTTAAGGAAAAATGAATATAAATCCTACACAAATCCTTTCAGAAAATAGAGGAGAAAGCACTTTCCAACTCATTTTATGAGGCCAGTATTACCCTGATACCAAAACCAGACCAAGGCTTTACAAGAAAAGAAAACTAAAGACCAATATCCCTTATAGACACAGATGCAAATTTTCTTAACAAATCTTTAGCATATCAACTCAATAAGTCATGCAACCCAATTAAAAATAAGCAAACATTTGAACAGACACTTCACAAAAGACTTAAACAAATGGTCAAGAAGTGCATGAAAAACATACAATATCACTCTCAGGAAAATGCAAATTGAAACCACAATGAAATAGCACCACACACTTCTAAAGTGATTAAAGTTAAAACATTTGACAGTAGCAAGTGTTGGCAAGGACACGGAGCACCTGGAATTCTCATACATTGCTGGTGGGAATGTAAAATAGAACAACTACTTTGGAAAACAGCTTGGTAGTTTCTCAAAGAGTTAAACATACACTCACCATATGACCTATCAGTTCCTCTCCTTGGTATCTAGTCAAGAGAAATGGAAACATGTCCACACAAAGACTTGTGCTCAAAATGTTTGTTCATAATAGCCAAAAATTGGAAACAACTCAAACCTCCATCAACAGGTGAATGGGTAAACAAACTGTGTATAACATAAGGTTGGAATACTACGCGGCAATAAAAACAAACAGCTGACACGCAAAGCCACGTGGATGAATTTGAAAATCGGGTGGAGTGAAAGAAGGGTGACAGCCAGTCTCAGCTTCGGGAGGATGACCGGGCTGGTGGCACGAAGAGATGTGGATGGGAGTGGCTGGGGGGAGACACCTCTCTTAGGGAACTACTGCAACAGTCCAGGCCAGAGACCACGGCGGGGGCTTCACCAAAGAAATGGAGAGAAAGACAAGCTTGAAAAAGGATCAACCTGGTGCTTTGAGTGGGGCTATGCGACTGGAAGGGAAAGCCACAAGGACAGGGAAAGGCTTCACAGGGTGGAGGGGTAACCTTCGCCCTTGTCGTCTGACCAGAATGGATTCTCCCCCAAATTCCCTCTGAGGAACCGCCTCTCACCCTCTTTCTGCCCTTGTGGTTTAAGAGGGCTCCATTCCATCCCCCGCCTAAGGGGAGAAGCCTGTAGCTCAGTCCCGGCCAATCGACAACCCAGTCTCCCTACTAACCGTTTGTACAATGGGGACACGTTCCGAGAAACACGTCATTAGGCAATTTTGTCGTGCGAACGCCCATAGAGTGCACCCGCACAAACCCGGATGGTGCAGCCCACTACACACCTAGGCTCTGTGCTGCAGCCTATTGCTCCCAGGCTACACACCTGTACAGCATGTTACTGTACTGAACACTGTAGGCAATTATAACACAATGGTAAGTGTTTGTGTATCTAAACATAGCTAAACATAGAAAGGGTGCCATAAAAATAAGGTATTGTAATCTTTTTGGGAACACCATCATATGTGTGGTTTGTCATTGACCAAAACAGTCACACGCATCGTCGCACGCGTATGACTGCACATGTGACTGTTTCAGGGATAGTCATACGATCTGGGCTCGGTCAGTTGGTACAATTCCAACCCTGGATGCAGGGATTGGTTCCGGAATGAACAATTGGTCCAATCATAGTGAATCCCAGGGACTTGGGCAGAAGTTTTCAGGAAGAGATGCCTTCTTTCCCCTGGGCTTGGACCTGGAAGATATGAGCCTGGAGCTGCCAGGAGCCAGCGTGGCAGTGGGCGGGGGGATGGTCCCAGGGTGAGGCAAACCACGGGCAGGCCAGCCTGAGCCACGAGGAGAGGCCAGGTCCTGAGGACATCGTTTGAGCCCCCGGACTTTCGCAGGCACGTTCAAAGGTTCGTTCACTCTTTGAGGTCGCTTGCAACAGGAGGGGCCTTGACTACTAGATCAGATCAAGAACTGGGAGAAGGCGGGAAGGTGACGAGTTCCCTTTGGACACAGTGAACGTGGGGCCCCAGGGAACATCCAGTTGGCAGCGCTGGATATGGGAGTAGAGACGGGGAGTCATTCTTTCAGAGATAGTAATTTAAACTGTTCAAATGACAGTGCCCAGAGAGGGCGTAAAGGCAGCTGTGGGTCGAGGCCAGGGCCCCGGGGATGTCTCCAGGTAAGGAGCGCAAGAGGGAGAGGAGCCAGGGACAGTCAGTGGGTGGTGACCAAGCGGGGGTCGTTGGGGAGAGGGCTGACAAAGAGGGACTAGTGCCCGACTCTGCTCTGACGCCAGGCGGAACGAGGCAGAAAAGAAGCCAGTGGATCTGGAAACCAGGCCACGGGTGACTTCTCCCAGCGGCCCTGGGAGGTGGGCCGGGAGCCAGCCCCTGCGTTGAAATAGGATCCAAAGGTGAAGAGGGAGTGTAGAAGAGCCTTTAAAATTTGGCTGTGGGAGGGAGGAAGGCAGGGGGATTTTGTCTCTTGCCTTTTAGGTGTTTTAAAAGCAGCAGGGAGTTGAGCCTGCGTGTACCCTGGAAGGAAGAAGCCAGCTGGGGTGGGTGGGTAGTGAAGGGGGCGGAGAGAGAAAGGGAGAGAGAGAGAATGGTTGGGAGTGGAGGGTGGGAGGAGAGAAGATGGGCTCTCAGAGGCCCAGGCAGGAGGCCTGCCCGCTGAGCGTGTGTTTCATGTTCTCAGTTGTGTTAGGTGAGACTCCAGTGCCTTGAAGGGGTGGGTACCAGTCAGGGTTCAATAAGGAAGCAGAACCGTGAGGTCTGTTATGGAATAAAGAATGTATTCTAGGAGTCAGGCCTTACAGAGCTGTGGGAGGGGCCTGAAGGCCATGAGCCTCTCCCCTGGTGGAGGGACGTGACAGCAGAGGGGCCAGGTGGACCTCTTTGGAAGGTCTCTGGCTCTTTGGAGCCTCTGTGAGTTTGCAGCAAAGGGTCTGAAGTGGGCCTGGGGTCAGTGTTGGGCAGTGAGGCTGGCCTCACCTTTGCCTCCGAAGTCTTGTGCACCTTCCCTTTCGGCAACCCTGCCCCAAGCCGTACAGGACAGGGATTCTGAGAAACATAGCTCCTGCCGTCCCTGAGGACACCAGCACTGCCCCATAGAAATAATGCAAGTCACATATGTAATTTAAAATTTTCTGGGAGTTGCATTTTTTAAAAAGGAAAAACAAGTGGGAAATTAATTTTAATAATAGATTTAACTCAGTGTGTCCAAAATATTATCATTTAATGTGTAATCAATATAAAAATTAATAAAAAGATATTTTACGTTCCTATTTTGTACTAAATCTTCAAAATGTGGTGTGTGTTTTACATTTACAGAACATTTCAGTTCACAATAGGCACATTTCAATAGCCACTGTAGCTGGTGGCTGCCAAATCGGACAGCCCAGGAGATGCTGGGACAATCCAGCGTTGGCTGTTACACAGAAACGCAAAGAAAATGCTTTCAGTGGTGTCCGGATTCTGGATCCTGGGCCCTTGGGTGACGTGAAGAGCCTGTCCCTGGAACACATCACCTCCTATGTGTCCAGTCCAGAGAAGCAGCTGTGGTCCAAGGCTGTGGCCCCACCTGACTTCCCCACGTGGACATTACCCACCCTTAAGGTGGGGAGGGGGCTGGACTTGGCCGGGGTGGCTGGACGTGGTATTGAAGGGCATGGACGCTCTTCCCTGTGCTGGACGGAGCTGCACCGGCCACAGCAGTGGAGACAGGCTTGGTCGGAGCCCTGTGGGAAGGCTCCTGTGCCCCAGGCCCTCCCGGATCCCCAACCTTGGTCCTAAAGGCCACCATGAAGAGTCCTTCCTTTGAGTCAAGGCTCTGACACTTGGGGAGTTTCTTGGTGGGCAAAGGGCAGGTCATTAGCAGATGAATCTGTTCAATGTTGGCGCTCCACAGGGACACGCAGCTGGGAGAGAGGAGGTTGGGGAGAGACTGTTGCAGGGAGCATGCAAGGCCTGTGGGCTCCACGCCACCGAGAGGCAGTGGACACCCAAGGAGGAGCTTGCAGGGAGCCGTGGGCAGCCCTCTCCACCCCACAGCCTGCCCCATCAGGAGTGGCACGTTTTCTCATAGCTGGATACCCCCGTGGGGTGGCCTGACCCTGCAATTTCCCCTCTGAAGACCCCCTGTCCCCCATAGGGGAGGTTAACTCAAGTCTCTTTGGCCATGAGATTTGGGGGCGTCTTGGGTCCACTGGAGAACCCTTGGGGATAAGAGAGGCAAGAGGGCCACCTGCTTGTCCCTCCCTGGGGCTCCAGGAGCCTGGCTCTGTCTGCTCAACACCAACAATAGATTAGGCAACTCTGCAAACAAAGCCAAGGCCTGGCCCGCTGCCCAGAGTGTTTAAAGTCCGAGCACCCGGGCGGGAGACGAGCATGTGGCCATGCACACGCGTGAAGCGGGCCGGGGCAGAGCAGCCCAGTGTAGACCTCGGCGGCCCGGTCTGACCAAAAGTCTCCCCCCGCGCGTCTGTCCCAGTGCGTCTCAGCATGGCAGTTGGTGGTTACAAACTTCCACCAATTTATTTCAGAAGATAACATTAATTGTGTTAATAAAAGCTGAGGTATTAGAAGAAAGGAGGCATCCTATCAACTTACCAGCTCGCATTTTGACTCCAAGCTTTGTTCTCTTAATCTAGTTATGACATCAACCAAGTTCTCGCCAATGACAGAAGAGAATGTCCGTGGCTCTTAGTGTTCTGATTTTAAAGTTTATAATATTTTTAAAATGTCAACAGACTGAAAACAGGAATGGCGAGTCATTGGTCGTAGACTGTCTCCCGAGAGTGGTAGTTTCATCTTAAGCACAAGAGAGGTTATTAGCCAAGGAGGCCAGCAGACTTACCCGACTCAGCTCTTGCACCCTTAGCCTAGTTTATGGTCAAATTGTTGACTTCAAATGCCCTTCAGATTTTCTAGATGGAATTCCTGAAACATCTAGAAGGCTAGTCTACCTAGAAGATGGAAATGTAGTGTTTAGCAAGGGAACAGGAAGTAGACTCATTGAGCGTTGTTTGTTAAATGCTGTCTCCTGCCTTCTGGGTTTGTTTTTATTTATGGTTACTTTTCCTCCCTCCGCTGTATCATCCCGCTATCCAGTTCCCCTCCCTGGTTCCTTGTGTATTTTTCCAGGGAGACACACACATATATCTCACATATACATGTAGGCAAGTGAGTATATATCTGTACACTCTCCCGCCTTTCTATTCTTATTTTTTTCCAGAGGTTTTAGTACACTACTTCCTTGCTTTTTGCACTCACCGATATGTCTTGGAGATCATTCCACATCAGCACACAAAGCGCTTTCTAACTGTCTGGTATCGTGGTGTGATTTCCACTGCACAGATGTACCATATTTATTTCACCAGCCCCCTACTGAGTGTCACCTAGGTTGCTTCCAGTCTTCTTGCTGTCACAAACCAAGCTGCAAGGAATCACCTCGTGTGTACCTGATTTTGTGACGTGTAAGTTAAAGTCTTAGAAGAGGAATTACTTGACCCTTTGTGCATTTGCAATTTTGATAAATATCGCCCAATTGTCTTCCGCAGAGTTTGCACCAACTCACCCTGCCACCAGAAATGAACGGGAGCACGTTTCCCCGCACCCTTACCACGATGTGTTACCGAATTTTTTGAACTTTGCCAGTTTAGGGGAAATGAATATCTCAGTGTAGTTTGAATGTGTACTTCTCTTATGGGAAATTATGTTTAAGAGCTTTTTCCTTTCCTGCGAACCAATTACTTAAAACATTTTTAAAAAGTCCTTGTCTGACAGTGCCTTCTTAGCACAGCACGCAGCTTGTCAGTCTCATAAAATCCTTATCTGTTATTTTAAAAGGCTGAAACAACTGTCTAAATCTCAAAAAATATATAGGAGAGTTATAAAGCAGCAATCTTGTTCCAGCCTCTTGTGGTGGGGTAGCTTCCCTGACCAACTTGAGTCATGTTGGGACAAAGACCTGGACAAGAACAGGGCACATCGAGTCACAGAGACTGGCGAGGATCCCGCACGCGCTGCCCTTGCCAGTGCTCAGGAGGCCTGGCCACACGGCAGGGTCCAGAGGCTCAGGCCAACACCGCCTCGGGCCCCTTCTCCAGCTCCATTGCCCCGACACACGCACACACCTACCCTTCAGGCCAACTCTTCTGCTTGGTATGCCATCCCCTCTTGGCTACTCAAGGACATTGGGCCTGAAGTTGTCCACTCACTGTCCTGAATCCCCAGATCCCGCCCCTCCTGGATTATCAAACAAACATGCCCCCATTTCTTCCATCCTAATCCACTCTTTTTTTTTTTTTTGAGACAGGGTCTCGCTCTCTTGCCCAGGCTAGAGTGCCGGGGCGTCATCATAGCTCACTGCAACCTCCAACTCCTGGGCTCAAGCGATCCTCCTGCCTCGCTGGGCCTCCCAAACTGCTGGGATTACAGTCGTGAGCCACCACGCCCCGCCCCAATCCATTTTTGGTAAGTGCCCCAATCCAGCCACTGATCAATCCTCTGCTCTCTTTAAAATAAAATTCCTCGAAAGATTGAAGTTTCTCCACCTCTTCTTCGTCTCACATTCTCTTTTTTAAGTCCTGTATGTCTGTATTTATTTGTTCTGTCTGCTTGTTCTATCAGTGTCTCAGAGAGGAGTGTTAAAATCTCCAGCTATGATTTGTGGAGGTCTTTATTTCTTCTTTGAGTTCTCTCAGTTTTTGCTTCATGCATCGCGACTGTGTTGTTGGGTTCGTACGCATTTAGGATTATCGTGTCTTCGTGATGAATTGACTTTTTCATTATGAAAATCCCTCCTTACCTCTGGTAATAGTCTTTGTCCTGAAATATTCTTCGTGTGGTGCTGATCAGCCCCCGCAGCGTCCCTCTGGCTGGTGGCTGTGAGGTGTCCCTCTGTTCCCCGTTCCTCACTCTCGTCCTTCCGTGTCCACGCACTTAGCGAACAGCATGCAGCTGGGTCTTGTTCTTGTGCCCAACCCGACGCCCTCCGTTTGCACTTGGCTGCTGCTCCCTTTACACTGATGTAATCGCCTACGTGCTTGGGTTTAAGTCCAGCATCTTTCTGTGTCTTCTGTTTCTCCCACCTATTCTTTGTTCCCTTGTTTTTTCCTTTTCTTTCTTATTTTGGATTGAGTATACTTTAGAATTGCCCCTTATCTCCTTTCTTGGCTTTTTTTTTTTTTAATAGACTCTTTTTGAGAGGAGTTTTAGGTCCACAGCAAGATTAAGTGGCAAGTACAGAGAATTCTCACATACCCTCTGCCCCTCCCTGCACACAAGTTCCCCAGTGTAGACCTCCCACCACAGTGGCACGTTGGTTACAATCAGCAAACCTGCAATGACCCATTTTTATCTCTCTTGACTTCTAAACTTCCTTGTTGCTGTTGTCTGCCTGTTTAGCGTGCTCTAGAGATTACAATATTTATTCTTAACTTAACTACCTTGAGTTAACGGTATGTCACTTCTCCTGTGATGTAAGAACTTTGAACAGCATGATTCATTTCTACCTTTCCTCCCTTTCTGCTGCTGTTCTCATATATTTCATTTCTACATTTGCTATAAACACCACCTTTCATTATTGTTACGTATTTTTCGGTAGTCTTTTAAATACATGTTTGTAAACACCCACATACTTACCATTTCTGGTGGTCTTTATTCCTTCCTGCAGATCTAGGATTCCATTGCGGTCATTTCTCTTCATCCTGAAAAATGTCCTTGTGGGAAAGTTCTGCTGGCAACAAATTATATCAGTTTTTGCTTTCCTGAAACTGTCTCTATTTTATCTTGAGTTTTAAAGGATATTTTCACTGGATAAAAAATTCTAGGTTGGCAGTTTTTTCCTTTAGCACTTTAAAGATATCATTCTATTATCTTTTGGTTCCCAGTGTTCCTGATAAGTCAGCCATAATTCTTATTTTTGTTCTCTAGAATGTAATGTGTCCTTTTTTTTCCCCCTCTGGCTGATTTTTAAGAATGTTCTCTTTATTTTTAGTTTTTAGCAGTTTGAGTATGATGGTCTAGTATGGTATTTTTGTGTTGAACCTCCTTGGGATGTGCTGAGTTTCTTGAATCTGTGGGTTGATGTCTTTCACCCATTTTGGAAATGGCTATTGTCTCTTCCAATATTTTTTCTGGTCTCATTCTCTCTCCCCTTCCATTCTGTAACTCCAAATAAAAGTATATTAGCCCATTTGATGTTGTCCCGCAGTTCTCAAAAGCTTCCTTCTGTCTTATTTTATTATTCTTTCTTTCTCTGTGTGCTTCAGTTTGGATAATTTCTGCTGACCTGCCTTTGAGTTCACAGTTTCTTCTGCCATGTCTGGTATGCTATTAAGCACTTCCAAGGAATTCTTCATTTTAGATACTGTATTTTTCAGTTCTAGGATTTCTATTTAAAAGTCTCCATCTCTATGCTGAATTTCCCCATCTGTTCATATGTGTTGTCACCCTTTCCACTAAATCCTTTAACATATTTGTATATTCTAAAATCTTTGCTAATTCCAACATCAGGATTATATTGAACTTGCTTCTGTTGATGGTTTTTTTCTCTTGTCTGTGGGTCATATTTCCTCCTTCTTTACATGTCTAATGTTTTTTATACACCTAGACATTTTAAATGTTATGTTGTAGGGACTCTGGGTTAGGATAGCATCCTCTGAAGAGTATTAAATGTTTTTTCCCCTCCCCCCAATCTGGCAGATAGTTAAATACCTGGTGAGTTGATTTTAGACTTTGTTAGGGCGGGTCCATTTCAGTTTTACTCACAGTCCTAGGATGAAGCCCTTACTCCTAAGGGATGGTCCTTACTTCTGAATGGTAGCCTTTCTGGGTTTCTCTGTGGTTCCCTCTTTTTTTGTAAGCTGCCCCACAAATTCTAGCTGTTTTAGCAGGTAGAACTCTTTGAACTCTCTTCTCTCTACCCAGCTAGACTGCAGCTCTCTACTTGGAATCCTCTTCCCTGGGCTGTAGTTTGAAAATTATCTCCAGGCAGAAAGTTAAGGTGAATGTGGAGTTCCCCCTTGTGTGCTTCCCTTCTCTTAGGGATTGTCGCCTGGACTTGCCTGTGGTCCAATGCCTGATAATGGTTGTTTCACATGTTTTGTCCAATTTTATAGTAATTTATGACAGGAAGATATGTCCAGTACCAACTACTCTTCCATGGATAGAACCAGAAATTTCTCTTCTTCTCTGGGCCCTTTCCAATTACGCCTTCAACCCCCATGACCCCACCCTTTTCAAGATCATCAATGATCTCCACTCTGTCAACTCTAATCTTCATTCTAAGGCCTCATCTAACCTGAATGATAAGCTGTATTTGCCATGTTTGATCATTCTCTGTCCTTCTTGAAACACTTTCTTTTTTTTCCACTTTGCTTCCAGGAAACCTTGTTCCTTGGTTTTCCTCCTGTTTCACTGACTGCTTCTCTTTACGCTTCATTGCTGGCTCCTCCTCATCTTCTTGGCCTCTGAATGTTGAAGAGATTCGGTGTTCATTGTCAGACCTCCTTCCTCCAACCAAACTCTCCTTTGTTATTTCACGGAGTCCTACGGCTTTAAATACCATCTATGTATTCACAGATCTCAAAGTTATGCCTCCAGCCTGGATCTCTGCCCTGAAATCCAGACTTGGGACTCCACCTGCCTTCTCAATGTATCCACTTGGAAGTCTAAAAAGCATCCCAAACTTAGCAGTCCAAAAGTGACCTTCTGACTTTCTCCTTCCCAAGCCTGCTTCTCCCTTGGTCTTACCCATCTTGACTCCATTTTCCCAATTGTTCAGGCTGACAACTTTAGAGTCATCCTTGAAACTACTCTTTTACTCAGACCACACATCTGACCCATCAGAAGATCTCATTGGCTCTACCTTGGGAAACAACCCCACCATCATCTCTCTCCTGGATTTTTGCAGTAGCTTCTTCAACCACTTCCTTACTTCTGCCCTTGCCCCGTGTCAGCCAGAGCCACAGCAGGATACAGATGAGCTGCACCCTTTGACGAAGGGCGTGACTGCAGAGAGGTGAGCAAAGGGGCTGGTTACAAGTTGTGGGTGGGGTCAAGGATACCGACACAAGATGGTGAAGAATCCTGTTACTGTCCCCAGGATGGGTGAGAGTTAAAGCTGCCGGCTGCCTCATAGGAGCATGGCATTTGGTAGAAAAAGTCATCTACTTCCAAACTATAGTCCAGCAGAGAGAGTGAACCAGGGAAATCCACGCCCTCACCAGTGCACCTGCCCTCTGATCTCCTGCCACCTTCTCCCATGGGCACAGCCTAACTGGAAACTGGAGGGTTGGGGAGCCATTGACACAGTTCACAGAGGGCATCCTCCCAGGACAGAGAGCAGGGTGGAGAAAGGGAGAGTGAACATAGGAGGCAAATGGGGAATATCCCCAACACCACTGCTTCCCCACAGATGCACACACCGTGGCCCATTCTACATGTAGCTGCCAGAATGATCTCTGCATATCCTGGGCCACAGTGGGGAGCAGAGCCCAGGACGGATGGAGCCTGGGTCTGCGGGACACTAAATGGAGGAAGGTCACCCGTCCACTGGGAATTCTCCTCCTGGTTATGTGAGAGAGAAATAAACCCCTACTGTGTTTGAGTTACTAAACATTTGGGAGTCTGTTTCAGGTTAGCCCACTTGCCTTACCTTAGACACATGTAACACAAGGGTAACAATTGTATCATCGCCATAGGGTTGTTGGGGGAATTAAATAAGATACAATTGCTTAGGATGATGCTTGGCATGTTGTAAGTTCTTAGGCAATGCTATCAATTACTGTTATTATTTAACATTTAAAATGAATACATAATTGTGCTATTCATTTTTTTCAAATGCCTTGTTACAGGCTTTGAGGGGATTCTCCTAGAGAGTAGATGAATGTGGGGGATATATACGCACATGGGAGGGGAGAATTAGAGCCTCCCACCCCACACCCCACCCCACACCGCACACGGCTATTGACCCTCTTGCCTTCAGGCAGAGAGCCCGGGAGAAAAGAGAGCTGGCTCCACCCCTGTCCTGAGCGAGCCTCACCCTTGGGATCACACTGTGCTGTCCATCCTCCAAAGATGGCCCAGAGGGACCATGGCCTCCAGCATCCACACTGAATCTGGGTGCACCCCTGACTCACTTCAGGACAGGGCAGACATTACTCTGTGCCAGTTCCAGGTGCGGAGTCCTAAGAAGGCCCAGCACCTTCTCTCTTGTGCTTTTGGGAGTCCCACATCAATGAGTAAGTAGTGGGGCTACACTGTGGGAGAGACCACGTGGACAGGCCACATAGACAGGCAGAGGCCCTGAGACTCCAGGGAGATGGAGAGATGGGCCCAGCCACCCCAGAGAGCCAGGTGAGCCCAGCCTTCTGGGTGTCCCCACAAAAGCACTGGACGTGTGCCTGGGCCTTGCCGAGCCTCCTCTCCAGCCCAGGGGAGCCCAGCTGACGCCACTCTAGTCACCATCCCATGGAGCGGATGATCCACCTCACTGAGCCCAGCCCACACTCAGATTCAAAAGAGATAATAAAATGGCTGTCGTTTTAAGCCACGAAGTTTGGGGTGGTTTGTGACGTAGCAGCAGGTAGCCAAACAGTAAGCCAAGCCTGCCTGTGCGAGCAGGCGCTGGGCGTGGGGGTGGGTGTTTGCTGCTTTGGACTTCCAGCTCCCTCATGGCAGGGCAGACCAGGGCCAGCTGCTCTGGCGATGTTGCAACCAGATGCCCGTGGGCCCTGGGTGGAATTCACCAGGCGTCCTTGGTGGGGGGAGACTGATTCCTGCCCCCTTGGCCAAGAAGACTGAGTGCACTCGACTTGTCTCCATTCCTCTTCTTGATTGGCACTTTAATGAGGGCAGAAGGGGCTGACCCCCTGCCAGGGGGCCAGTTCATGCCCCGTTTATCTCACAGCCCGAGTCAGACTAAAACAACACTGCAGGCTGAGCGGCCAGGAGCCAGGGGCCGGGAGCCCCCGCCCTCGGTGATGGATTGAGTGACCACAGCGAGTTGGCAGCTGAAGTGTGTGGTGGCTGCACCATCCTGTCAGCGTGCAACAAAGGAGCCTGGCCTGGCCCGGCCCTCACACCACACTGATCCCCTCCCCGGGGCGGCTCCGAGGGGCCTGATTTCCCTCTGTCGCCCTCTCCCAACTCCAACGCCAAGTTTCAAGAGACAGGCCTGGGGACTGAAGTCCGATATGCCGGGGCACCATTCTGGGGTGCTGGGGGTGCAGTGCATGGGCTTTGGGGAATTCTGGGCTTGCAGACAGAGCTGGCGCTGAAAACTCCTTTCTCTCGGGCTCCTAGCTTCAGGGTCCAAGACTGGACCCAGTTCTCAGCAAACGTCCCTCCTGACTGTGCAGTGGTCAGGCTCCCGGGCCTAGCAATCTGTGGAGGATCCCAGCTGGGCCTTTTACCTGCTGTGCAACCTTGAGTGAGTTTGTCAACCTTTCTGAACATTTGGGTCCTCATCTGTAAGAGGCTAATCCTACTTATGTCTCCATCACTGGGTTCTTGTGAGGATGAAATGAGACCTACTGGCAGAGCCTCCCCTACTGGCATGCAGACTCCTGCAGGTGAGGCCTCAGTTTCCCTCGATGGCACTGACCATCTCCCCAGCACCCACGCCTGTGTTGACTGACTCTCTAAGAGGAGCCACTGGTAGCAAACCCCCCTCCCCACCCAACATCTCTGTCAGGAATTGTCACCAGCTGCCACCATCAGTATCATAGCTCTGCAGCTTAGGGGTGAACCCCATTTTACACATGGAGAAACTGAGGCTCAAGGAGGTTAATCTGCCCGGTGTCCTGCAGAGAGTGGAGACAGATCAGGATTCCAACCCAGAGTTGTCTGGCTCCAAAGTCTATGCAGCTGTTCCCAAGGCCCTGAGTTATGGGCTGGAATTTCCCTGTAAGGACTGGGTCGGAAGCCAATGACAGCCCCCAGGCGTGCACGGAGGCAAAGAGCCAGAGCCTGGTTTATAGCGTGCAGTTTGCAAGCCGTGAAGTGCTAAAGGTGGCACCGTTCTCATTGCCCTTGCGGTGCCACAGAGTGACCTTGAGCTCTGAGCCATTCCTTGCACCTGCAGGGAAGCTGGGGCCCCTCCACGTCTGCAGCCTGGAGGAGTTTCAGGGGTCTGGCCTCAGTCCCTGGGTCCCCAGGTCTGGGGTCCTATACCAAGGACAGGACAGTCCTGGGAGCCCCAGTTGCTTGGTCCCAGAGCAAGGAGGGGAGAGGACAGAACTGGAAAAATGGCTCTTTGGATCCCAAAGGGCCTCGGGAAGAGAAAAAAGTGGCCTTCCCAGGCCTTGTCTGGACAGCTCAGGCCTCCCTGGAGGGAAAGGAACCAGCCTCCGCTTGGAGGAGACTTCACCTCCCGGTGAACTCCTGAAGGGCAGGAGGCCAAGACCCAGCTGAGGTCAGAGAAAGTAGCAGGGTGACAGTGCGGCTGCATGGGGCCTTCCCTTGCTCTCTGCCTGGGGCTCTCCCAAAACGGGCATTTGCCCCTCGGCTCCCCTGACATCCCTGCCCGTCAGACAAAAGACAAGCTGTCCAGGTGGCAGACTGGGACCCTGAGGGTGAGCTGAACCAGGGGAGGGGTCCCTCAAACTCTGACCCACCAGACTAGAAGACACCCAGGCTTTTGGCCCCAAGAGTCCCACTGCCTGGCCCTGAACCCAGCCCTGAGTGGGCCTTAACACTGTCTCTTCCCACCTCAAGTGCTGTTCCCTTTGTCTCAGAAAGTCTTCTCTCCCCTTGCCTGGATAACTCCAAGTCAGCCTTCAGAGCTCATGGCAAATGTCACTTCTTCCAGGAAGCCTGCCCTGACTGACACCCCTCCTGGTGAACCCCTGGTCAGAATAAGTCACATCCCTGTGTTACAGCCCACAGCTCCACCAGCCCTTTCCTCACGGTTCACACACATTAAGTGGCTTGTTCCACTTATTTGTGTTAATGACGAGCCCCTGAGGACAGGGGTCATCTCTGTTCACCTGTGTGTCCCCAGCCCTAGCAGACAGCCTGGTGCACTGCAGATGCCTGACGAACACTCCTCGACTAGATACCGTTGGCCAGCGTGCATCTCCCAGGAAGCTGTGAACTCTGCTGGTGCAGGGACATGTGTGTTTTGTTCACCATTGTGTCCCCAGAATTCAGAGTCTTGCACCCAGAAAGCTCTTGCTGGATATTTGATGAATGAATCACTGCAAAAGGGGGGGGGGGAAGCAAGACCAATAACAGCTGCTACCACAAAATCAAGAAAACTGACCCAAAATCAAATTTGAGGTAAGAGCCCCTCCAAATGAGAAGATTCTGAGCCTTTGCCTTTCAAAAGAATTATTCCATGTGCTTCAATGAGCCAAGTCCCCAGGGAACCAGGACATCAGGGAAAGCTGACTGAACCTGGGACAAATTCAACTAAATTACTCCAACTGGTAAACCTCCAGACTCTCATTTTGGCTCACTGGGTCTTAGACAGTTGGGGGTGGGGCAGAGGGGGTGACTCTAATGCAACCCAGGACATCTCTGGGGGAGGGACAGACATCAAAAGCCACAAACTTTCCAAAATTCTAAATTTTGTGAACAAAGTGAAATGTCAGGAACATGAGGCAAAAGAAGAGTGGCTACAATATATAAAGAGCTCATTAAAATAAACAAGAAAACATCAAGAGTCCAATATATGTGAACAAAGGGCATGAAAGAATCACTTACATGTGAATAAACTAGAATTGGGCAGTCAGCATTCACTGAATGTTTATCTTGTCTTAGACCCTGCGTTAAGAGTTTACATCTCATTTAATGTTTTGGTGACTGTGACATGTTCCTAATTTTTCTGTATAATCTATGACATTCTGTAATCCTTTTGTTTGTTCCAAGAAAACTCTTGCATTCCTGCCTTAATTAAATCTCTCAAACCAAATTGGTTTCTGCAGTATATAATCCATTCAGTCAGATGTGAAATGCTAAAAACTATTTACATAGTCACAAGCCTGATAGCTGTGTCTGGGATAAAATGAATTTACTTCTGAGTTGTCTGGTTCTGCAGATAATGCAATTACTACTGTATGGTCAAGCTACTCCTAAAAGACTCTGTTAGGGTATTATGAGAGCTACTGGAAATAGGAAAGAGATTGTAAGTTCTTGGGGTAAAGACCATGGTTTGATTTTGGTACTTTGGAAGTACTGCATGTGTCTAAACCTCCTAGAAGTATGCAAATAAAAACCAAGATGATTGCTTGAATTGGGAAAAAAACGTTATCACAATAACCCCATGGGGAGATGGTATTATCCCCAGCTTATATCTGACGGTAGGGGCTCAGAGGTTAATTAACTCGCCAAGCTCATGTGCCCTGAACCACTACATTGAGAAATGTTTATCCTCACTAATAATCAAAGAAGGGTAGATTAAGGCAGCATTGAGAGACTATTTTATATTTACTAAGTTAGCAAAAACAAGAATGTTTTTAAGACCACACCCAGCATTGGCAAGCATGCAGAGAAATTGAGACATTCACTCTGCGGCTCATGACATTGCAAATTGTTATCGCCCTTTGAAGACGAATAACATCCAGAGAAAGAACGTCATAAAACTATTTACGTTGTTGTCCCAGGAATTCATCCCAAGGAAAAGGTTTAAAAGATGCAAAAAGCCAGAGCCATTCAAATACGCATGGTTGCATTATTGTCAGTGGCAAAAAAACCTGGAAACAACCTAAACATCCACTAGGAAAAAAATTTCCAAAAATAATGATAAAACCGTATGAAGGTATAGTATAAAGCCATTACAATTATATTTAAAGTGAGAACTTTGAATGTTATGTGGAAAAGCAGAAAACATCTATGAAAGTGTTAAGTAAAAATCATAAATAGTAAAAATTAGTAAAAAAAATTGCACAAATTGTGCAAATTTGTCTGCACTACGCGGAGGCACGAAGACCGTCAACAGACAGAAAAAGATGGAAAAATGTTCCGGGCACAGGGAGTTGGTGAATGCCCAATTTTTTTTTTCTTTCTTGTCACGATACCGTCTTTTTAATAATACTGAATAAATATTTTAAGACAATGAGCCCATGGACAGACCATCTGCTCTGGGAAGCCCCTGGCCCAGGAGCTGTGGGAAAGACAGCAAGCGGAAAGGTCACGGTCCCCGGGGGAAACCCCGCTGTGTGCCCGGCCCAGCTTCAGGGGACCCTGTTTCTCCGGGGAGCAGGACGCTGATGACCACAGTGACCATTGTAAAAGTCATCAGCTCTCGTCGAAGTTTAACTTGGAGCTGGATTATCCCCCCTTCACCTGCTTGTTCATTCATTCACTCCACGCGTCTGAATGGGCGCTTCCTCTGCGACAGACGCAGCTGCCGTGGGGTGGCCAGGGGAGGCGGCCTTGATGTCGTGAGATGTCTACCCCTTTCTGAATGGGTTTTAACATTATTTCAATTTTTTAAAATAATGGGTACAGTTATACATATTATTTTTTATCATCGGAAAACATAGAGCTAATTTCATGTTAGGAAACAAAGGGATGGTGACGGTTTACGGAATCCCAGCAAGATCCCCTGAAATCAGGGACGGCTTGGTAGGGCAGCCAAACTCTCCTCTTTTCCACCCTGGCCCAAGGTCTCTGTCTCCCTGGCCACAGCCTATGATTATGGGGTGAAGCCCACAGGGTCCATCCCAATAGGTCCCTGTCCACGGGCTGGCAGCCTCCTGACCCCAGGAGGACCAGGCAGGAGGGAATGGCTAGTCTGGGCAGCAGAGCCCCACTCTTAGGAACCCAACTCTAGAGGCCGGGCTCTCGCCATCATCGTCCCCAAACTAGATACATTTGTTTAATGGGCAAGGTGGCTCTGGGTCCAGTGGAGGAGCAGGCAGCTTGCCAGACTCCACCGTCACGCAAATACAGACCCCGGAGGTGCCAGGGTGCGAGGGATGGTCCAATCCTCGCTTCCTACACAGACCACGGGCCTGTGGGCACTGCAGGCAGCCCCAGGGAGGGAAGAAAGTTACAGATGGCAGGGACCAAAGTGGTCGTCAGGTTTTCATTTCTTCCACGGGGTGTTGCCACACTCAGAAGTCCGTGCTGGTGAGGAGGGGGCCGGACGCTCCCGCCTGCTCGCCAGCTGCGGGCCCAGCTCCTCTTCCTCCGCCCTCTGTCCGGGGGACGCTCACTTCCCCAGCAGCTGCATTTTTACTCTTCCACAGTCCTTGAGAAGGTCGGTACTGAGTTCCCATTTTACAGAAACCCAAACTGAGGCTCCAGGGCCTGCAGCCGCGGATGGCAAGAGCCGGAGCCTCCCCGAGGGCCCGTCTTTCCTTGGTCCTCTCTGTGGTTTGTTGGACCAGAGGGTGCCCCTGCCAGGGAGGTGGGGGTGCTGGAGCCAACAACAAGAGGACAATTTGCCAAGAGGGCCAAGGGTAAATCTCAGCTTGTGGCCTTGGCCTGGCCCCTGCCCACTTCCCGGCCTCTGACGCTGTGGATCTGCCCCCCAAAGCTCTCGCCCTCGCCCCACACCACCCTCCTTATCATGTGGACCTCAGCCCAAAGGCCGTCTCCTCCCAGAGGCCTCTGCTGACCACCCCAGCCAAAGCCACACTCCAAGGATTCCATTAACTCCCTGTGGGGCTCCTGCCACCGTCTGGCATTTGCACTGTGGGTGCTCTGTGCCCTCGACTGTCCACCCACCTCTTGCCAGCTCTCTGCATCTCTCATGTCCGAGAGAACAGGCAGCTGGTGTAGTGCTCAGTGTGCCGCAGGCGCTCAGCCCGTACTTGCGTGTGGGGTGCAGGAATACCAGCTACTTCCAGTGCCCCGTGCCTCCTGCTGTGCCCCCCGTGCATTACCATTCGCCCACAGCCTGGCTCCCCTGTGCATTCCAGTCAAGCCTCTACTCAGCACCACCTGTGGATCCAGGCTGTGCAGCCACCGGCAGATGAGATGGGGGAGGAGGGTGGCCTGGTGGCCGAGCCTCGGGACCTCCTCCAACAATCCTGAGACCCTCCTTCCTGTGGAGGCCTGACCCCCACACCCCCACTCCTCTGGCACACACTCTATGGCTTGGTGGCCTGGGCTCGGTCCATGAGGGACAGGCCCCTTTGGGGCAGGAGCCTGGGGCAGTGGCCATTACCTGGGGGCCCCTGGAGCCCACTTTGCCATAGGGAGGGCCTCTTCCCTTGCTCCCTGAAGGTGGAGCTGGCCCCCAAGGGGCGGCTCAGGCCAGAAACAAGCAAAGAGAAGAGGGGGTGGGCTAGAGGGCCATGCTTGGGAGACGCCCCAAAGTGCCAGGGCCAACTTCAGGCCCACCCTGGCCCACTTGCAAGGGTCCCCTGTCCATGTCAAGGGCAGATACTGGGATTTGCCAGGATTGTGTGACTCACTCAGGTGAGGGCATTGGCGATGGGGCTGGGGGTGGGTTTGGCCATCCTGCCCAGTGGGGGCTTCAGGCTGGGTCAGAACCCTGAGTTCCTGGGTGAGGTAACAGTGGCCCCTTGCTGGGCCTTTGGCTCAGGAGCCGGTCCCCAGCCCTCCACCCTCACACTCTCACCTGGGCTGGCAGTGGGGGAAGAAGCAGGTAACAACACCCCCAGAGGTGACAGCCCCGGGGCGGGTGCCACCGCCACCTGAGAGTGGGTGAGGAGCAGGTTAGCTGGGTGAAAAGTTCACTGCCAGGGGAGCTGTCTGTTCCCTCGCTTAATTTATCCACTATTTGGCTAACCTTGCTCTGAACCCAGGCCCCGAGACCCCTCTCCCCTCTCCCCCGCCTCCCCACTGGGCTTCCGAGCCACCAGACCTCCCGCCCCGCCCGCTCCAAGAGCGGGGACACGCTGGCCTTGAAGGGGCCTGGGGCCAGGGCCCCAGGGAGAGGCTGGCTGCTCGGCCGGGCAGTTATTTATGACCTAGGCCTTCCCATCTTCCGTAACCAAAATAAAGTCCGGTTGCCGGTGAGGTCCAGGCCCCTGAACGCCAGACACCCGCCCAGCCTCGGAAGGCGCCCCACCCTCCGCCTTCGCCAAACACACAATTGCTCGGGAGACAGTGACCTTTCCTATGGGGGCCATCTGTCATCCTGGTCTCTGCAGGAGCTGGACACATGGGCCAGCTGGCCTTAGAGGGGAGGACAGCCTCCTTCCCTGGCCTGGGGGTGGCCTCTGGGCCTCCCCTATGCCCTTGACCGCTCAGGGGCTAGTCCCTGAAGACCCTTCCTCATCCCCAGCTCCCTTTCTGTGTGACATATGCAGGGGTGGGTGGGGGAATGCGGAGGGAGGGAAGAGGACAGTCGTGGCAATAGTGACAACCACTGACTGGGTGGGTCCCAGGCCGTGCAGAGCACCTGGCACATGTGACTTCCAGAATCCATGCAGCCGCTCCGTCTTCCAGCGGAGGGGACGGGGCTGGGGAATGGGGCGAGTCACCCTCCTTAGGCCCCCAAGCCGGTGGTGATGGAACAACCCAGGTCGCTCTGACCCTGAAGCCAGCGCGCTCAGCCTCCGGACTCACTTTCTAATTCTCGCTTTTCATACTTCCCTTAAAATCCCTTTTTGGCAACTACAAAGTCTCACATGTTCGCATCAGCCCGTGGAGACACAAAGACACATGAAGAATGAATCACCCCGTCCCCAGCCCCCACCCCCGTGTATCTCAGGTGCCCTTTCCCCACTGTCTCTTTACTCACAAACGTACACAGCGTGTGGACGCCTGGGGGTGTGTGTGTGTGTGTGTGGGGACAGGGAGTGGCTTGTTTTGGCAATAATTGGGATCCCGATGTCCACATGGCTCTGGCGCTGTTTACTAAGGAGACAGCCCAGGGGCAGCCGCAGGTCGAGCGCGTCTGAGTCATTCTTTTTAACAGCTGCACGATATTCCCAGTCTGGATGAACCACGATTATTCTCACGCGCTGACTTTTGAAATGAGGTGGGACTTACACGCAACGCAGTGTGCAGGTCTGAGGTGCGCAGCTCAGTCAATGCCAAAGGCGCGTGCGGCTGCGTAACCGCCACTCACGTCACGACACCGAGCATTCGTAGCCTCGGAAGTTCCCCCACAACCGTACCAGCCCCGAAGGTGATCACTGGGGACCGTAGATGAGGTATGCTGTTTTTGAACTTCCGGTGACTGGTGTCATTCAGAATGAAGTCTTTTGGATCTGGCTCCTTTTGCTTAGTGTTATGTTTGTGAGAGTCACCCATGTTGTTGCATGGAGCAGGAATCCGTTCCCTGTCATTGCTATAGAGTGTTCCGTTGTGTGAAGAATATACCCCATAATTTACCCATGCTACCATTGATGGAAATTTGCATAGTTTCCCATTTTCTTCCAGTACAAATGATGTTTATGCATACCCCTTTGTGTGCTAGCGCTTTTACTTGTAAAGGGGGGACTCCATCTTTCCGTCTTGTCCAGGGAGATGATATTGCTTCCACTCTAGAAAATCGTTCAGTGAAATTTATGGAGCCCTCATTGGCTGGACCAGGTCAGAAAAAGCCTTTTAGGCCTTGCTGAGGAGTAATAAAAACTTTATCCTTTGGGCAATGGGGAGCCATTGAAGGTTCTAAGCAGGGAGTGGCATGGTCAGATCTGTCCTCTGGAAAGGGCTCCCTGGCTGCGTGGTGGGGGTGCCCATGGAGTGAAGAGACCACTTAGGAGACTGTCCAAAAGTGCAGGTGAGGCAGGGGCCTTTGTGGAGGGTATGACGATAGGGAGGGGAGCGTCCAGGAAGATGGAGGGGAAGAACTGACAGGACTTGGGAGGAGATTGGCCAATGGTGCAGTCCAGGAAGAACCGGGGAATAGAAGGATGGTGGTGTCCTGGGGCTTTGTTCCTGCCTCACCCGGGGCCCCAGGCCCTGCGGGGCAGCCTCATCTCAGGAACCTAGGTCTGGAGGCCCAAGTCCAAGGGGCAAGTGCCATTCTACTCTTCCGCGCTGGCTCTGTGCAATGCACTCCCTGAGTCCCGATGTCTTCATCCAGCAGACAGGAGCCACGAGCCCCGCCTCGCCTCGCAGGAGCGGTGAAAGATGAGCCGCGTGATGCGCACTGAGCAGCGCTCTATGAATGCCACGGCACGACAGAGCACGACAGAGCACATCGAGTTTCCACGGTGACATTCTGCTCTGCCAGGAGAGAGGCCTGCAGCTCCTCCTCCTGGCCGGGTCCTCCCCGATACACACGGACCCTCAGCCTTCTGCCGAAGCCTGGGGATGACCTGCAGCTCCCCCTGGTCCTACCCTGGCCCTGGGCGAACACTCCACCCTCAGCTGCCCAGCCAGGACTGTTATTTCTTCCCCACCTCTGGTCAGCCCCTCCCAGCCTGGCACAAGGACCCTTTTCCTTTCCTAAGGAGCTTCCCCGGCCTGGGGGGCTGGCACATGCACAAAGCACCCCCGAAGCTCTGTGGCGTCTGCACAGAGGGGCCGTGCTCCCATCCCCGAGGCCTGTGTGTCCCCTCGCAGCCCCGCCCAGACCTACAGCTGTACCCCTCCAGCCCTGGCCACATGAATCTCTCGTCTGGATTATGAACGGGCCCCCTGCTTCTGCCCGTGTCCCCCCAGTCAGACTCCCTGAGTCTGGAGCAACCATTCTCAAATGCAGGTCTTGTTGTGGCCCTGCCTACTCTAGTGCCTCTTGCCTTAGTAGAAGGTCCGAAATCCCTACCAGGCCCGTACGTCCTGTCGGGTTTGGCCTGGCTGCCTCTCCAGAGCCTGGGCCCCTTGCCCACATGCTCTTGCTTGGCGTCTGTCTAACAGGCCTCCCATCCTAACAGGCGGAAAGCTCAGTGGAGACGAGCCCCTGCCCAAGCTCACCATCACACAGCGGGCCTTTGAGAACTATTTGCCGGAAGCTGAGTGACACTTAATGAGCAGGGACAAGCTGGGTACCCATTCCAACATTTCCTGAATTCCTCCACCCCAGGGCCACTGGCCACTGGCTCCCGGAGGGCACTGCTGGCACCAAATGGCCTCTTGCTCCTGCTGGACAGGGCTTCCTGCTACCACTTGGGGACAAAAGTCTTTCAGAACTGGCTGCCATTTTCTCTCCTTGGCTGGGAAGTGGGGGTGAAGGGCTAATTCCATTTCTGCAAGGAAGGGCAGAGGCAGAGCCAGAAGGTGTCCACCCCAGAGCGTCTCCCCTCCCTGACTCAGGGCATCCCTGAGGGACTGCCAGGTAGGACTGGTCAACTGCCCACACTGTGCTGCCAACTGCCCACCAGGACACCCACTGACTGCCAGTCAGGAGGGGGGCTGCCAACCGCTTGTCTCTGCACTGGCCAACTATCAGTCAGGAGAGGACAAAGTCCCAGGAGCTCAAGACTGCCCATCAGGGCATGGGCCAACTGTCACCCAGAAAGGCCCAGTGGCAAGTCGGGGAGTCCACCAGTGGTCATTCTGGTGACAGCTCTTGGTTTTGCTACCCAGTGTCCTTTTACCCTTCCCCTGGCAAGGACACTCCAGGGGACTTCCAGGGAGCCTCCCCTCCCCAGCTTGCAGCTCCACGTGTTCCAATGGGCTAATTCCCTGCATGGCTGCGGGGACAGACCACGAGATCAGGGCTGGCCAATCAGAGCACTGCATTCCTCTGGCTGCTGTGATTGCCTCACACATGGGCGTGTAACTCAACCCAAGCCAACTAGAACCAATCAGAACTAATGCTGTGTGACTAGAGTCTCTCTTTTCCTGCTGCCCTTGAACTCGGGAGGGTCGGTGTGAGGCTGGAGCTGACGCAGCCAGCGTGCCATCACGAGAGCAAGGTGTTGGAGAAAGAAGCCCGCCCAGAGGATGTGGAAATGAAGGACAGAGAAACAGAAAGTGGGTCCCAGAAACAGTGCTTGTACCCTGGATCCAGCCATACCTGAAACTGGTTATCATCCAGTTACACGAATCAATAAATTTTTCCCTTTTGCCCAAGCAAGAATCGCTGTGAGTGGAACCTGTAATCACTCAGGGAGATACAGGAGACCCAGTATCTCGTGGGGGGCCATCTGCAGGTCAGGGCACTAGCCCCTGTCTGAGGCGTGGGATGTTTCCAGGTGAACTTCTGACTATTAGACAAACAGGCTCCATATTTGCCTTCCCGGGCCCTGGCTGCTGAGGCGTGGGCATGGCCATGACTTGACCAATCAGATGCTCCCCAGCCTTTGACTCAGCAAGAAGTGAAGCAGAGAAGCAGGGCTTGGGGGGTGGGAGTGGCAGCAGGGAATATCCAGGGCCAGCAGGGTCTCCCAGGGCCCAGTGGTGATGGCGAAGCCATGGCAGCTGTGCCTCACCAGACCAGCCTGTGGCAGGATTCGGAGGCTGTGGTCCAGCTGCATCTCTTGGTGTCTGCCCAGGTTTCGAGCTCCCTATGCCTATTCCAGAAACTCTGCAGGTAGAGTCAGTGCCAGCTGCTGGGGACTGGGACAAAGAAACTGACCAACCCCGTGTTTCCTCAGGGAGAGGCTGCTGTACCTGCTCCAGGCTGGGAACTAGAGGCAGCCTGGGGTAAGCCCAGGAAGGGAGTCCCTGGCTTGGGGCTGGCAGACTCCTGCCTGGTTTACCACTGTTCACACAGCAGACACTCCATGAATGCCGCTTCCTCATTCCTGTTAAGTGTCCCTCAAAACATGAGGCAGAGCACTGGGCACATTTTAGGGGCTCTAGGAATTGGCCAGGGGGAACAATCTGCCCATGGGTACTGGTTTTGTACCCAGCCCTGGGGGCTGGAGAGAGAGAGAGGGAGAGAGACTGTGCACAAGTGTGTGTCTGAGGAAGGGTTGGGGCACTGAAGATGTGGACACTCTGTTCCCTCCCAGGCCAGCTGTTAAGAGGACAGGGCTGACCCCAGCGAGCTCTGGAAGGAGACCCATGCTTAATCCCAGATGGGTCTCAGAAGACCACCTGAGGTCAGCCCACTTTGGCCCACCTGTACCCAGGGAGTGAGCAGTTGGGTGGGGTGTGTTGGAATCTGGTGGCAACATTGACATGGCTTGGCCAGGAAGACGCCAGGTCTTGGGCCAGATAAAGATATTGAAGAACAATGGCGAGTATTATATTGCACTCTTTACATACTAGGCTTCTTCTTGAAGAAGTCACAAAACCCAGGGATTAAGAACCACAGGGTTTTGCAACTAGTCTCTGGGGTTCAAATCTCAGCTCTACCAGTTACTAGCTGTGAATAAGCACCAGGAAGATTACTTCATCTCTCTTTACCTCCATTTCCTATAAAATAGTGGGAAATTTTAATTATTAAATGCATACATCTTAGGATCTGTTACATACCGAGCACACAACGGTTTATTACTTTTATTATAATATAATATCATATATTTATTGATTTGTTATTTCGTATTAATACCAAGCACACGTGCATTAATTTAATATGTGTATTATTCCCTTGATTTTCTGAAGCAACTCTATAGGGGACCGCATTGTCTGTCCCATTCCATAGATGGGGAACTGAGGCTCAGGGAGGTTAAGTTAAAGTTAAGGTTAAACTCAAGGTCCCACGGAGCCGGGATTCAGACTCTCAGCCAGATATGGCTGCTCCAAACTCCATCTCTGTTCTTCCCCGCGTGCTCACAGGGCTGCGGCACTGGGGGATGTTTAGCCTCGTCTCGCACTCAACAAGCCAGAGCTGTAGAGGTTAGCGTGTCCGTGGCCAGCCCCAGGCTGGGGCTCTGCCCGAGGTCCCCATGTGACCTTCCCAAGCAGGATCCAGTTACATCACAGCAGCAGTTCAAAGGAACAAACACAGCTTGTGTCTTCCTCCAAGGGCTTATTTATTTCCTTTGTCTTGGGAACATTGAAAAATGAAAGGAATGATAAGGATTTGGGGGGAAGGCAGCCCGGAAAATTCCGCAGTGCTGGCGTAACTCACCAAGAGGGCGGCACGAGGGAGTTTTCAAACCAAGTCCAAAGAAAGGGAAAGTCAAGTGGTCACATGGAAGGCCCAGGAAGTTTCCTGGCTCCCATGGGGGGCTCAGGGCCAGGCCAGGGGCAGCGGTTCACCTCCCGGTTCTGCGGCCGGCCTCTCTCTGGTCAGGCCAGGACAGCTGTCCGGGGCCCAGTCTGGCCGCTACTCAGTGCCAGTGATGCCGCTCCCTCTGCTCGGGGCAGTTAGGCAGAAGCGAGAAAATGCTGTAGACCAGGGGTTCTCCACAGGGGGTGAGTTAGCTCCTTAGGGGACATTTGACAATGTCTGGAGACATTTCTGGTTGTCACAACTTGGAGGAGAAGGTGCCCCTGGCAACTACTGAGTAGAGAAACCTCCAGCGCACAGGACAGCCCCAGCACAGAGGATGACCCCGTCCCAGAGCGGCAGCAGTGCCGCAGTTGAGGAAACCCTGGTGTGGCACATCGAACACTTGATAAGACATGCGGGGCTGTGCTGTGCAGGGGCCCATCCGACGTACAGGGGAAGTGGACGAGGGAGCGGGGTGTATTGGGAAGCAGGCAGAGCACTTGCGTTGGCCGCCTGGGACAAAGGTTCTGTTCCTCTTCATTCGGGCAACAAATACCGACCGAGTGTTTATTCTGTGTCAGGCCCTTTTCCAGGTGTGGAGCAAAAGTGGCCACCCCTGCCCTCGTGAAGTGTCTGGCCCAGAGCGGGAGACAGACTGAGACAGCCTGAGACAGACCAAGTCAACAAGTAAATAGCCCAGAATATCCATCAAGAATGACCAATGGATAAACAAATTAACGAATTTTTGTAGGTCCATACAGTGAAGATTATTTGGCAGTAAAAAGGAACGTAGCACTGACAGTCTGCAAGACGGGTGAGCCTTGAAGACGCCAGGCTCAGGGACAGAGCCAGTCCCCAAAGGCCACACACTGTGTGATTCCACTTATGTGAAATGTCCGGAACAGGCAAATCCGTAGAGACGGAGAGTAGAGCGGTTGCAGGGGCTGGGCGAGCTGGGGCAGATGGAGAGAGGCTGCTGACAGGTACAGGGTTTCTTTTCGAGGTGATGGAAATGTTCTAGGATTGATTGTGGTGATGGTTGCATAACTCTGTGACTATACTAAACACCATTGAATTACACATTTCAATGGGTGAATTGTGTGGTATGTGAATTATTAATGCATCTCAATAAAGCTGTTATATAAAAAATAATTATAATGGTAGGTGGTGAAATGGTTGACGGATAAAATAAGCAAAAGGCTGAGATGGAGCAACCCCGCCACCACGGGCAGCCGGGACACCTCCCGGAGGCGAGGTCTGAGGCGGGGCTCGCAGGCTGGGATGGGGGAGATGGACGCAGAGTTCCAGACGGAGGGGACGGGACGGTGTGTGCAAAGAGCCCCGGGGGCTCTCGGCGAGAGCTCAGTGTCTTCTCAGAAGGGAGAGACAGCCTGTGCCGTGCAGTGTGAGCCGCCGAGACAGGCTGGAGAGGCGGCTGGGGGCCTGATCACGCAGATGTGACCCGCTGACCTTAGTGACGTGGCCACTGTGCTCGGGACCCTGAAGAAATATTCCCTCCCAGCTGCTCGACACCTGGATGGATAACTTAGCTTCGATGAAAAGAGCAGACTTATTTGCAGAATGCTCTTTTCCTTATTCCTCTCACAAGTGTCCTCAAGATCCCCAGCAGAACGATGGGTAGGGGGTAGGGTGCCAAGGGGCTCCTAGTAATCCAACCCAGAGAAGGCGCGACACCCTCGGGTCACATAGCTGGGCACTGGCCAGCCAGCCTCCTGGGTCAGGCCAGGCCCCCTGCACTGGACTTCCCTGCCAGCTAGTTTGAGACGGTGCCTCTTTGACGGCCCTGCCTCCAAGGACTGCCGCCCAGCTGAGGGGATCTGGGTTCGAGAGCAGCTTCCCAGCAGGGCAGTACCTTCTGGGGATCCTCTGTGTTTATTCCCATCCTGGGCCATGGAAAGATTTGGGTGCCAAGGGGCTGCCCAGAGCCAGCGATGGTAGGAGGTGTCAGAGAAATGTCCTGCGAATGTCCCATCTGCCTGCACTGGAGGACAGCAGCCCTATTCCCTGTAGCACCTCCTGACCTCCTGGGGCCCCTTTGCTCTGCCTTAACCAGGGGCCTCCCCTACCCCTACCCCCGCACCACATTGGGGTCTTCTGAGCTGCAGCATCATCCCACCCCAACCACAAGGGAGCCAGCCAGGTCTTGCAGGACGCTGCTGCCGCAGGCCAGGCCAAGGCAGTGACCCCAGGTGTTCTGAGGGGCAGTCGGGTCCTGGCTGGGAACTGTGGGAGCCACTAGTGTCACGCCCAGCCCTCGAAAGTTCACAGAGCCTTCTTAGGTCCCATTCCCACTGGATACTCACCCCAGCCCCAGGAGGCAGAAGGGCACAAACATCACCTCTGCTCTGCAGGAGCAGAAAGTTGATGTCACACAAGGAGGTGGCAGAACCAGGATTTGAACCCAGGCCAGTGGGACCCCAGAGTCTGGATCTCCCTTCAAATACTGGGGCCTCCTAACTCCTGGAGAGACCCCCTGGCCTCATGATGGATCTGGGAGCACCTGGGCACTCCAGGGTGGGCACCTAAGCACGGGGCTGCTGGGGGCCTGGGGGGGGGCAGGGGGCCGGGCCCTTTGCAGCTGAGGGGCAGTGGCCTCCAGGCCCAGGCTGGACCAACTCTGGTCTGTGGTGGGCACTCCTCAGTTTATGAAGAGCTGTGTGTGGACGAATGTCTGTAGACCGAGTCACAGTGTGACAGCCCCACTCCAAGGAAGATTGGCATGACCAAGGGGCCCAAGAGCCACTCCAGACCTTCCTTCTGGGTCCAGGGATATGTGTCACCTCCTGGCTTTGCCTAAAGTTAGAGGTGCCTGTGTATAGAAGCCCTCTCCACAGACATGGACCTCTGGGCTCAATGACCCGTGTCCTTTGGAAAGACCTTCTTGAATACGGGAGAAGATCCTGCAGAGAGAAGTCCCAGATGTGCTGTGGTGGGAAGGGCGTCTCTCCTCTCCTGACATGGCCCCTTGTCCACCCCTGACACCTGTCCTATTCCCTCTGTGCTTGTCAGCACATGGGCAGCTGGATGCCTTTGTGAACTGGCTTCTTTTTTGGCCCCCATCACACTGGGACATCCCCCATCACACAGGACTCGTGGGCCAAGCTGTGTGGTCACCCCAGGAGCTCTCTGTCACCGTGGTCCTTCTTAAACATCAGTTTGGCCCGAGAAGAAGAGAATTTATTTCTCAAAGCATTCTGGCCCCTGGGAGCAGAGTGGTGGCCACAGGACTCACTTCCTGACCACTCACCAGGCCACAGAGCCTGGGCCCCTGGAATAGTGCCAGGATGGGGCTTGGGTCTGGTGCTTCCCTGGGCTTGGTGCCCACCCCCAATCTGGTTCTCTTTGGGGATGGGGAGGAACACTAAGCATGGCAACTGGGTCATTTCCCAGGACCCAAGTCTTCCTCACAGGGTTGGCACACCTTGTCCAGCCCCTCAGGGGCTTGGCACTTGCCACTGTCCTTCGCAAGGCCAAGCTAAGGGACAGAATTAGCTCTCCACTGCCATTCTGCAGGCTCTCCAAGCGCCAAACCATCTGGGACAGGGACAAGAATGGGGCCTCCTGGGAATTTGCCCAAGGCTTTTTCTTCTGGTTCCTCTGGGAAAAGATCCAGAAAAAGACTGAAAGCTTCCTGGCTGGCAGGAGGGGGTGGGGCGGGACCAGGCCCGGCCCAGCCATCAGAAGCCGCTGGGGCTCTGGGAAGCTCGCGCTCCCGCTCAGCCAGGACAGTGATCGCCTTTCACCGGGCCTCGCTCACTCCCAGCATCCACTCAGACCTCAGGGATCCGCACTGCATTCCTGGCCTGCAGGCCAAGTGCAATTTCATGGAAACCTCAGGAGTCAAATCTTCTCCAAAAGGTCGGCCTGGAGCCAGGCCATGAGAACTGAGATCTGTCTGCTGCTCAAGCGTGAGCAGGAAAATTGGGGCTCGGTGGGCAGGAACCACATGTCATCCTCTTCCACAATCCCTGCCCACTGAGATGTGCCCACCCCTAACCTAGCTCCTGGGACAGCCAGTGACAGGCACCTGCCCTGTGGACCCACCCACGCTCTCCAGGCATGCCAAGGCAGGGTGACATGTGGGTGCAGACATTTCAGGAGGTCCCCTTTAGCAAACAACCAAAACACTTTGGCAATGCATGTTCTCAAGGACCAAAAGGAAGGTGAAGGATGGATCGTGGCTTGGTGCCACGTCACTTGCTGTTTGGTGCTGCAGTGAGCAAGGGGACTTGCAGGCCAGGGAGAGCTGGGTTCAAATTCTGGCTCTAGTGCTCACAAGCCCTCCAAACCTAGGCAAGGGTTGCCCTACTCTGAGCCTGTTTTCTCACCTACGAAATGGGTTTCATAACACTGCCTCCCAAAAGGCTAGTGAGCGATGAGCGCTGACAGGTGCCTCTGTAGGGCTGTGCTCGGCACCTGCTGTGTACGTCCTTGGGCTTGTGGCTGGAAGCTACCGGCTTCCCTCCGTCCTCTGCCTAAATTTCAATTTCCCTCATGACATCTTCCATGGAGTGGCATATGGTATTAAAGTTCAAAACTACTGACTGCTTCTCCATGGGGGGTTATAGTTCCTACTGCATCAGTGGCAGGTTTGACCACATGACCTGCTCTGGCCAATGAAGTGTGAGCAGAAGTGACACGTGTTGTTTCTGGGCAGAAAGTCTGAGAGCCAGCGTGGTTCACCAGGTGTGTCTGCCTCTGCCACGAGAGATCCTCCCAGATGGAGGCTGTCCGGTCAGCCTGAGTTTCAGAGCAAGATGACACAGAGCTGTAGCCACCCTCGAAGGACAGGTAGCAATAGTAAGACAGAAACCTTCATGGTTGGAAGCCATTGAGATTTGGGGGTGACATCCTGGTTGATACATGTCATGGCTGTTGGAAGTCTTTAAAGCAGTCTCTGAGAGCTGTATTTTTCGGTCTTCAACTGCTTCGAGGTGGCATGGATAATTAACAGAGCTAAAATGTGATGTCTTGAGACTGGTGACCATTCTGTAGGTACTCAATCAAGAGTGAATATATAATTATGACTTGGCATTCCTGCTGCAGCCTGGACTATTGCCTGAGCTGCGTGTCTAATCTTCCTCTAACGCAAGCTGGGAGGGGTCAGCCTGAGGTTCGTCTGTAGGTGCAGGCTTTACGAGACTCTCGGGGAAGCTCCTCCATTGAGTCAGAGGCCTGTGACCTTCTCCTTCACCTCCTGGGAACCCCACCTGCTCCCCTCTCCCCACCTGCAAGAGCTGTGTGGATGGCAGCTAGTTAATATGAGATTGCATTATCCACCTCCTCCCCTGCTGCCCAAGGTCAGGTTTTAAGCTCGCAGCAGCAGGGAGAGCGCACACCAGAGGAACCATGGGGCGTCTCTACCCAGGTTTTTTTGGCTGTAAATTTCCCCCATTGAGGAAGCCCATGCCAATCCTTCTGCCACTCCAGACCTGCCCCTTCCCCTGCAATCAAATGGGACACAGGGGTCTGTAGCACCCCTTAGCACTGGCCTCATTGTGATGAGTTGTCGCTAAGTGTTTCTGGTGTCTCATGATCCTTTCTCACCCGGATAATTGGCCTTTTGTCTTGGTGGTCTTCAGTGTTTCACCTTCTCAGCAATGTGCCCCTCTCAGCACCAAGCGCATGCAAGGTAGACAGTGGGTGCTCAGTAAAGATTGGTTCTGATCTCCTGAGTGGGTGGCCTGGTGGCTGGTGGTGCTGCGGCAGGACAAAGGGCAGCTCTACCTGTGGCCAGCTCTCTGCAGACTAGTTCGTGAAGGTCACACCAGGGAAGCAAAGAGGCCCCCGGCCCAGGGCTGTTGGGAAGGGCCTGGCGGAGCCGGCAAGGAACCAGGCACCTCCCTCTGCCCCCAGCCCGGGTTCTACTTTCTTTCCTGGTCTCTGCCCCCTTCTCTACTCCCAGCGGCTGGGGACCCTGAGACCAATTCTCTCTCAAAGGACGGAGTTCTGTGGTTGGGACTGGCCCCCTCCCAACTGCCCACCGAGGATTTGAACAAAGTAACTCATGAAAGCCACCTCTCTTTATTTTCCATTCCTGCCGTTCAGCCAGTTTGCGCAAGCTGAGGATGAGTGGGTTTTGGAGGGGGAGGCGGAGCATCTGGGGCCAGACCCTCCTGGAAATAGTCTATACACATTGCTGAGGCTGGTTAGACTCGAGAAGCAATTGAACAATAAACTCTACAGAATTAGAAATGTACAAAAGTGTCAAGGTGGCTGCTGGCTGGTTTCTCACCTCCCCATGGGGGTCAGAGTTATACCCATCAGTCCTGTGCAAAGGTCCTGGGGCTGGCCTGGGGGGCAGCCAGATTCTTCCCTGGGGACAGAAGCCGTCCTGCTCACCCAGCACAAGTGTGCGGACAGATAGGTGTGTGGGTGTGTGCCCAGGTGCCGTGGCCCCGTCTGGCTCTGTGGTTCCTCGAGCGTGTCTCTGTGTCTTGCCTCTATGTCCGCCCTTTGAAAGTGTTCATGCAAGTGTAGGTTCCTGAGAATTTGTGGATCTCCTCGAGGGCAGCCTGTGGGAGTATGCTGAGGGAGTGGAGAGGAAGAAAAGAAGATGGTCAGTAGGGGTGGGGGGCCAGGGGCTGGTCACTGGGGTCATGCAAGCGGCATGGTGGAGTCATGGTTCCCAAAAGCACTCCCCACCCATCGCCAAGCCACACGCCCCCACCCACCTTCCACGGGGAAGGGCTTTCAAATAAGTGGATAAGCAGCTGTTGACCAGGCAGAGGGGGTGGTAGGAGAAACTTTAAAAGCCACACTCAGCGTCTTAGCGCCCGTAGGTGTCTCGGAGATCAATCAACTCCAACTTCCGCTTATTCAACAAAGATTTACTGCGTGAGTCTGAGGAGTCAGGTACAATTTGGGTGGCACATCCTCCACGGGACTGTCCCAGCCTCACCCTCAGGCCCCTCCTCGGTGCAACCCAGAGCCCCTGTGGTTCCCCCAAGGACCCTGGTGGTGTCCTTGCCTGGTTACTTGGCAAGCCCGTGGCTGCCTTTGTGGCAGACATTTCACCCCTGGTCCCTGGCCCCTAGCACAGGCCCGGCACAGAGGGGGCCCTTGCTCTGTTTGTTGAATCAGATTGAAGGACCCCGGCCCACCCTAGCACGAGACGGGAAAGGTTCACTTTCAGCTGGAGCAATCTGGAAGGCTTCCTGGGGGTGGTGGCACTAGAGTTGAGTGAGCCTTTAAATATTTCTCTCGGGAAAGGTGAGGCAGGATGCAACGCAGGGAATGCTTCCTTTTTGAAATAGTGGGGGAAGGGCAGGAAATGTAGGCTGGGGGGGTGCTGTGGAGAGCACTGAGATGTTCTAGACAAACTGACTTTTCCCTAGAACGTTCCAGAAGGCTTCTAAGAGGCTCCCCTGAGGTGGGGGAGGGCAGCTGGGCCTCAGTGAGGACTTGAGCCCTGTTCTCCCAGGGGCTCACTGAGGTGGCCAAGGAGCATCTCAGATGGACAGTCAGGGTGACTGAGGGAGGCCAACGTGTGGCCTGAACGCCCCTGGGTGCCCCATCCCTGCGCCTCTGAAAGGGCTCTGTGTCTGGAGGGGAAAGAACCGACTGACACTGTTCTGTGCCCACCGTGTGTTGGAGCAGCCCCTCAGCTGGTGCCCACCGGGTTCACGGCAGCCAGGGGGAAAGCTGGTTTCCTGGGAGTTGGTGTCAGATTAAAGCAGAGGCCCGCCTGGCACCTGGGTGCTCCCTTCCCTGAAAAGGCCTCCCAGGTTGGAGGGCATCAGTCAGGCAGGGGCTGGGGCCAGAGACGGCTGGAGCCCCAAGGAGCCAACGGTCCCCTGTGCCTCCAGGGATGAAGATCTCCCTGTTGTCCTGATAGGCCTGAGAAAACTGTGCTGAGGCGGCCACCTGCAAGAGCCCCTCGGGATGGGAAGGGTTCGCTGCACAAAGTCTGGAAAGTTCTAGGGGAATATGATGCTGGGTGAATTCTGGAGGAGGATTATCTCTTTATAAAGTATTTTGCCTGGTAAACCCCACCTGACTAGTACTATGACATTTCTGTGAATTCTGAGCTTTTAGCATCAAGACCCCCATGTTGCCCATTAGAGTAAACTTCCTGAGGGCTGGGGCTATGTCTTGTAGGTGCTAGAACAGTGGTTCTCAAAGTGTGGTCCAGGAACCCTTTGGGGTACCTGAGATCTCTACAGGGGTCTGTGCAGTCAAACTATTTTTATAATACTAAGATGTTATTTGCATTTTTCACTTGCTTTCTCTCAGTGTACAGCAGAGTTTTCCAGAAGCTATATGACATGGGATATATCACAACAAATTAAAATCAGAAGCGGATATAAGAATCCAGTTGTTTTCAATTAAACCAGGCAAACAACAAAGAGATTTGCAAAAATGTAAAACAATGCCACTCCTTACTACATTTATTTTTTGTTTTAGAAAATATAATTACAGAAAGTTTTTCTAGTGGTCACTAAAAGAAAAAAAAATATATAAAATTACTTGCCATAAAAATATATTTATGTTAAGGCAATGGGTTTGTAATTGCTATTTATGAATGGATAAATAAATATTATAAATATAAATAAATATATAAATCTTATAAAACTTTTCTGTTTTAATCTCTAAAACAGTAAATAGAGATAAGATACAACTCAAATCAACAAAAACTCTTTGGGTTCCTGAATACTTTTTAAGGCATAAAGGGGTCCTGAGACCAACAAGTTTGAGAACCGCTGCCCAACGTGAGGACAGTACATCCACGGTGGACGTGTCTCCACTCCCCATTCTCGTGCCCACAGACATAACCATCGACCCCATGTATACTCTCTGCTGCCTGCACCTCTTCCCCACCAGGGTCCCCTGGAGAAGGGGAAGTGGTCAGCGTGAGCCTGGCCCAGGGCGCTGTCCCCCCGCCGTACCTCTTCAAGATGATGAGGGCGTGCATGGTCCACGGGAGCAGCAGGAGGGCCTGATTGAGCTGCACGGCTTCCACCGTCCTGCGGGCCACCGTCTCCGGCTTCAGTGGGGGGAAGAGGTTGGGAAACCTGAATGCAGGAAGAGACACAGTGGGTTTCTCCTGGAGAGGCACATGCTTGTGCTAGAAGCCTCTATGTGGCTGACAGGTCTGGGTCGCCCTTTGGCCTTTCCTGTTTGAGAGACTCGAGGCCTGTTGGGAACACTCCCCCCAGCCCCAGACGCGTTGTCGTCGGGAGTTCCACATTCCCCCACCCTCCCAGTGCACAGGGCTCTCCCCGAGAGTCAAGGACTCCCAGGCCACCCACCTGGGTCCCATTCTCCAAGCTCCCCAGGGGCTCCCAGCACACTTGGACTCTGTCCCAAGCTCTCCACAGCCCCGCACAATCTGGTCCCTGCAAGTCGCTCCGACCCCTCCTTCCTACTCGTTCTGCGCCAGCAGGACTGGCCAGCCTCTCTGTTCTTGTCACATTATGCTCTGTCCTGCCAGGGTCTTGTGCCAGCTGTCCCAATGGCTTGGCTCTCTTCTACCAGCTCCTGGGAGACGTCTCAGCCCAATCTACCCAGAGTGGCCTCTGATCTTGTTCCCTGCTAATTTCCCTGGTTGCATTTACCCTATCTAGAATGGCCTTGCTTGTTGGGTTGTTTCCTTGTTAGTGGCCTGTCTCCCCCATCAGACTATGAGTTCCACAAGGGCAGAGGCCTGGTCGGTCTGGCTCCCTGTGGTGTCCCCAGCACCTAGCACAGAACTGGCACGTAGTAAGTGCTCAATAAACACTTGCTGAATGGGTGAACACTGTACCACTTGCTGTTCCCTACATGTGTCCTGCTCATCCTGTCTGGAGGCGGGGGCTCTGCTGGAGATGCCTTCTGCCCCGCTTGCTTGCTCACTAACTCATTGATTGATTCATTCAAATATTTACAGAGTGCTTTCCATGGGATTTCAAAGGGAATGAATGACTGAATAAGCAAACATCAGGGGCTTCTCATGCCTATTTAGAGGCATTTGACCTCAGACTCATACGATGGTGACGTTCCCTAAGTGCCAGGCCCGAGTTATTCTCTCAATTTCCAGATAAGGAAGCTGAGGGTTCAGTGAGTCAGAGGGACACTAAGGATTCAAATCAGGCCAATGCTCTATCACCTTCACTCACTACTCTTCCTGCCCCTCCTGGGCCTGTAGGTACAGGGCTGTTGCTGCTGGCTGTGACCCCGATCCCACAAAGGGCTTGTGATCTGCTCTGGCACCAGGAAGATTAAGGGTGATGAGTCACCCAGCTCCGATGTCACTCCTGAGCAACGGGCAGCCCTTGGGCTCCCAGCGTGGACTTGGCCTCAGAGGGCACACGGATCTCACCCCCAGCCTCGTACTTGCTTTGCCATCACGATGGCGATTCTAAGAGGCCCACAGCCCTGCAGTCCAGAGGGGCCAGCCTCTGGGGCTCTGCAGAGATGGGCACGTAGAGGCAGCTGACACTGGGATCCTATAGACGTGGCGGACAGTCTACATCCTCCGGCCTCCGCCTGTGGCCTGTCCTGTTCCTTGGGGAAGGGAGGACAGGACAGACAGACCAAGCTCCATGGTCCTAGGGGGCCCTTCCTGGTAAGACCCCTGCAGGAGAACCTGACAGAGGAGGCCTCAAGCATGTCTGCAGGAGGGATATTACTCCTTCTTCTCCATGGTGGGTGGGATGGGAACCGTTAATGAACCGTTAACGCCCATGGAGGCAGCACAGATCTGTGGAAAGAGCATGGTCAGCTAGCCAATTTCAAGCTGTGCCTTGGGCAAGTAACTTTGCTTCTTGGAGCCTCAGTTCCCTCATCTGTAAAATGGGGATAAGAGCTCTCTTGCAGGCTTGCTGTGAGGGCCAAATGCGGCAGTGTGTGTAAAGTGTCTGGTGGTATGGCTGGAACATAGATGAGGCTCAGTAACAGTGATTTATAAACAGCAGCACCCACTGACATGGCCAACCTTGCTGGGAAACCCATCAATTTTGTCCTAAACATGCCCCCGACATTTAACCCTAGGAAGCTGCTAAGCATGGTTGTAGGAAGAAACCAATGATTTCATTCATTTTTTTATCCTTTCAGGAAATGGGAGTTGGTTAAGAAGCGATCTTTTTGTTCTACGCCTCTGGCCAAGCCCTCGGGGCTCACCTGCATGGCCACAGGTAACTAACATTCACCTAGCGCTCACTACTTGCCAGGCTTGGCTAGTTGATTCACACACAGGAATGCATTTAACCCATGGAGTAGGGGGTACTATTATTAATCCCTCTTTATAGATGAGGAAACTGAGGCAAAGAAAAGTTAAGTAACTTGCCTGAAGTCACACACAGCTGGGATTTGACCCCAGGCAGTTTGGTCTCCACTCTGAACCACTGTGGAAAAATGTCTTGGGAAAACCTTGAATTTCTCTCTTAAGTGGTGGAGAAGAAACTTAAACTAGAAGGTGAAATAGACACACAGACTTGATGTCTGTGAATGTCCTGCCCACTTCTGTGCTCAGGGCACCCAATTAAAACTACGGATTGCCACTGATGCACATCCATCCAATATGTATTTATTGAGCACCTCCTGTATACTCAGAAGAAAAGAAACCAAACCAAGTCATCATGGGGGAAAAAGCCAACATGGAACATTAATAGACATTAGTCCAGCCTCCTCTAAATTTAGAATTTATGATAATTTGCACACAAGCCAGGTGGAAATGTATACTTCTATGACAAACTCTGAAGATATGGTCTACTAAAAAATTAATAACATATGCATTTATGAAGATGTTTATTGTCAGTAAAAATAATGAGAGCAGTAGCTCTTTCTTAACCATCTAGTATGTTCTGGGCTTGCACTAGATGTGTTACATGTATTATTTCTAATTCTCCTGATAATCCTATAAGGTAAATATTATTTCTACTGTTTTACAGATGACCAAAATAAAGCTCAGAGAGGTAACAAAACTAGCCCAAAATTTCACAGCTGAAGAGTAGCTGATTCAAACCAAGTATTTCTGATTCTTGATGACCAAAACCACCCTGTCCCTACTAACAACAACTAAGGCGTGCTGAGTGACCCCGCTGGCATGCACTATGCTGAACTGTCTCATTTAATCCGCACGAAGACCCTTCCCATCACCTTTACTTTTGGAAGCGGCTGAAGCATATAATTCAGAAGGCGGATTATCATATGCTGGATTGCAAAAAAGCCCAGGGAAATAGTTTTTCGGTAATTCTCATTTATCATTTATGTATAACCACGTGCCCCTACACGACTGCACATCACTAGAGCGCAGTTTATTGAGTACTTACTAGGTAGCACACGTGGTGTTCCAAGCCCGATCCCATTTTGTCCTCACCACAGAACCTAGACATCCTCATGACCCCATTTTACAGATCAGCCATGAAGGCAGTGACTAATCGGACCCAACGTCACACAGTACATCACCGCTACGGGGGGGTCACTACCCTAGTGCCTGGCTCCCAAGTGTGAGCTCTAAACCAGTGGGCCCCATCCCCCTTGATTTAATTGGTCCGGAAGAGGAGTGGCTAGGCCTCATGTTTCTTTAAATTGAGCTATAATGTGCATACAATAAAAGGTATAAATCTTAAGCATACAGCTTGATTAACTTTCACCCATTTAACCACCGCCCATCTAGATCAAGAAGAGAGAACATTTCTAAAAGCCTGGAAGGTTCCCTCGGGCTCCCTGGGGTAGCCACTGGTCTGATTTCCATCACCATAACCCAGTTTTGCCTGTTTTAGAACTTCAGACGAATGGAATCACGCAGAACGTGCTCTTTGGTCTCTGGCTACCTTTGCTCACGCTGCTCGCGTGTCAGTGCCCTGTTCTCTTTCTCCTATTGGGTAGAGTCCCACTGCATGCCTTCAGCCCTGGCATCCTGTACAAGCTCCCTGAACTGAGAAGTGGCACCCTCACCTGCTGTGGGATCCCACTGCCTTGCAGATGGAAAATCGGGTAGGGGAGCGTCGAACTCAAGCCAAAGGCAAAGGGCTTCTAGATTATTCAATATCAGGACTCTCTCTGTGCAGGCGGCTACCAGACTTGCAAGGGTTGGGGCAGGCAGGGCAGGAGGCTGGTCCCCAAGGCTGGTCCCCTGCTCACTGACCTGACCCTCATGCCCTGGAACATCTCAGTGCTGGTGTGGAAGGGCAGCACCGTGGTGGCACTCACGCCCGGACAGTCCAGCAGCCCCAGGGTCAGACTCTCCATGAAGGCGAAGGTCGATGCTTTGGATGTGCAGTAGTCGATGGCGCCGGGGATGGCGGACAGCGCCAGCACAGAGTTGAGGCACACAATGTGGCCGTTCTGCAGCTCCAGCATGCGCGGCAAGAAGGCCTTGGTGGTCTGAGGGTGGACGGGGTGTCAGTGTGGAGTGGCCACAGCTTCCAACAACCCCTCCTCTACCCCTCTCTCGGGGAGAACATCCCACCCTGGACACACATGCTGCTCCAGTGCCTGAGCCTTCCAGAGAGGGAGGGGGCTGAGGGCTCCCCGCTGCAGGACAGAGCTCACGCTCAAGAAAGTCTGATGCCTTCTGGGCTGGTCATTCCTCTTATCCAGCCACCTTGTCCTTGGACATCCCTGCTGGCCTGAGTGCAAGCCCTGATGAGCCTCTTCTTCCAGCCCCACCCCACCTGGGCTCCCTGGCACGCCCCGGGTTGGCTCTGGCCCAGGACAGCCCTTACCCAGAACTGGCCCAGGGTGTTGATGTGCTGGGACTTGAGGAGGGCATCATCGTCACTGTCCATCAGGCTCTTCCCGTGGACCACAGCGGCATTGTTCACCAGGATGGTGATGTCACCCACCTGTGGGGGAGAGGGGGCTGTGGGGGGCCACGAGGGCAGCCAGCCCCAGGGGCCTGCATGTGTAGGGGTGTGGACCTGGCCCCACCACCACCAGCCATGGGGCCTTGGGAAGCCACATCACCTCTCTGAGCACCAGTCTGGATTTGTGAGACGGGGATAGTGCCATACCAGGGCTGTTCTGAGGAGTGGAAATAATTTATGGCATATAGTATACCTGGCACACAGCATATTTATAATAAATGACATTATTGTTACATAAAAATAGTTAACATTACCACGTGCCAGACACTTAATAGGGTGGTTTTTGCTCTCTTGGAGTTCACTGATATATATACTCAGTCCAAACAGACGCCTGGAGTCAGGAGAAGGATTTTCCTAGAGGGCAATGGGACATTTGCCTCCCCAACCCCCAGGGTCTTGGAGAGAAAACCACAAGGTCTACATTTCCAAGGGGACAACAGGTGACTACTCCTGTTATGTAATCAACGCTAATCCCTGTCCATGTAACTTGGTCCAGCTTCACAGGAGAGTCCCCAAAGGTGCCCTGCACCAAGCCATTCTGCCATAAGCAAGGCTCTCTCCCGAGCCACGTGAGGATGTTCTCCCCACCTGGCATCAGCCTGTGGTCGGCTGCACTGGGGACAGACCCTTCCAGGCTGCTCACCTTCTCCCGGACAGCTTTGGCCGTCTGGTACACCTCCTCCCGGTTGCCCACGTCACAGATGAAGTAGTGGCACTCGGTGCCCATCTGCCGAATCTCCTCCGTCGTCTCCTTCAGGCATTTCTCAGTCCGGCCCCAGAGAACAATCTGGAAGGAGAGAATAACAGTGCTGAACGAGTGGTCACTAAGCAAGCCATAGTGATTCCACAGCTGCCGTCAGAAAGTCAGTATTGAAGATAATTTGTCTGTAAACTACTGGCCCCCCTGATTTCCCCCAAAGATAAAAAGTCCACAAAGCAAAATAACAATATAATTTTTTAAAGGGACACAGCCTACTCTTTAGTAAACCAGTAGTTTCTGAGCCAATTTATGATCAATTGATATGCTATTTATAAGTCTTTCTTGCATATTCCTTCCAGCACGCTGCCTCCTGACAGCCCCGTTCCTGTTACCCTCCATACGTAGGAGCAACAACAGAGCAATCTGTGTACGACAGTCCAGCACGCCCGCGGGTAGGAACCAGCCGGCCTTCTCACCAGCTAGCTCCAGAGCCAGGATTATTAACAGCAGCTGTTAGAATGGACTGGGTAGTTCCAGCGTCGAGGTTCACAGAGGCGAGGAGAATGACCACCTAGCTGCAGTCACTCCCTGAAGGAAGTTCCAGAAGAGCAGCCGCAAGTCTCCTGCAGAGCAGAACCCCATGCCTCGCCCAGCAGGTAATAAATGCGGGCTCATTACGCCAGGAGGTGACCTTAGCAGGACCAATAAGGGTTTGGACAAATTTATGAATGGCTGGCCCATAAAAGGCTCAGAAAAGAAGCCTGGCTAACTCCCAACCTTGACCTAAAGGAGCACAGCACACTTCCCCACGACATGCCAGCTGGGGCAGAAGGGCCCAGGGTTGGGTGACAGGGGAGACTGAGAGCCCTAACCAGGGGTCAGCTCGACCAGCACAGGGGGAACAGGCTGGTGCTGACACTGCCCAGGACAAAAACAGAGAAAGGAGGCCCTGAGAGGCTTCCTGGGGATTAGTCCTGTGGGTTTCTACTTTTATTTCTTTTCTTTTCCTTCTTTCTAAAATTAGCAATAAAATTCCCCCTTAAAAAAAAAGCAAAAACCCAGTATGGAAACCCCAATGTGTGAAACCAATACAAGGAATAAACGATATATCCAACTCCATATTTTCTTACTCTAAAAGCTGCTAATGAGAACAAAAAGGCTGCTTTGGGAACTGGGGGTTACAGATGGTGGCTCCTGACCAGAATCCAGTTGACTTCTCTATTTCGCTTCGTCACATGGTACGTAGAAAAGTCATATGGACAAGGAGTTGCTAAGGGTAATATTTATCAACTGCTACCCTTGAAATCTCAGAACTATCACTTAAGCAGAAAGGGCACAAGATGGGCTTAGCTGGGGGGACACACAAATACTCTGGCGGTCTCCAGTGGATCCAATTTTTTAAATTAGAGTTTTAAAAACTTTAAAAATATTTTGTTAAAAAAAAAGTGTTCTCTCAAACCCTAAAACAGCTCTGGGAAAGCCCAGTTTAAAAACCCCACTTAGTCCAACCACTTTATTTATTTTAATTGAAGTCTTGAAAGGCAGGAAGGGTTTTACGAGGGAGGAGTCTCCCAGCTGCTCTCCTCGATCACAAAAGTCCATCAAGGACAAACGGACTGCAATTAAGCAGGCTCCAAGGGACACTTTCTTGTCTGTTGAACTAAAAACAGTCTGAGAATTTGTTCCTCCAGGAGAGGCTGGGAGGGTAAGTTCATGGAGAAGGAAGGCAGCATATGTTCTCTGTGTGTGTGTTGCTCCAGAAGGCAATTTGGTGACGGCATCCCCCACTCCACTGGACCCCACCTCTGCCTTGCAGCCATTGTCATCCAGATTCCCTTCTGTCCTCCCTTGTCACCCCAGCCATCCATCCATCTGTCCATCTGGCTACCTGCCCACCCACCTGTCTACCTGTTCATCTACCCACCATCCACCCATCCATCTACCCATCCACCACCCATCCATCCATCCATCCATCTACCCATTCATCCATCCATGCGGTTTCTGAGGATGTCAGACTGAGGGGATGGTAATCCTTACTCTTCTTTCTCCTGCTCTGGTCCCTGGCTCACCCCCATCCCATCCCCGGCTCACATGGGTAACAGGACCATGGGGCTTGCACAGTTCCCTGGGGTCTGGCTGAGCCAGGGACAGGGGCTTCTGGGGACTCTAAGAATTTCTGGGCAAGTTGACAGAGAGGGAAAGCTTATAGCTGACTTGGGAGGTACTGGGTTCAGATGCCTGGGGGGACAAGCTATCACCCCAGAGGGGTCTGTAGCAGTGGTCCAGATGAGGTGCCTTCTGCTCTGGGAACCCTGGGGTTGCTTCTCAGCACAGACAGGTGTGCATGGGGCTCCCTGGCCCCAGGTGAATGAACTCTCTCTGGCCCCCTGATTCCTGGGTAGGGTGAGAAGCGGAGGGGTCTGAAGCTCCCTGTGGTCTGAGCAGGAAACTTACAGTCAGGGAACTAGGGAGACCAGCACTGTCTGCTGGGCGGGAAGACCACCCTGGAGAGGAAGCAGGGCAGGGATAAGGGAGCCTGGATGAAGGCTTGTGCCCCACTGTCTTCCACAGGCAGGGCAGGCCACCTAGGCAGGGTCCTGGGGCTTGAGGATGCACCAGTGGGCTGGGGGCACTATGATAGTTTTGTCTTTCTCCCTCCTCATCAGCCCCCACCCGCTGGGCTGGGAGCCCCCTGACGCTCCTAATTCTGTCTTATTCATTTTCACACCCCAGCCCCGGGCAAGGCACTGCTCTTTGCCAAATGGTGGCACAGGTGGGAAGAGAGTCCGTGAGACCTGGGTTTCCCTAAAGCATGAAAACCATCCCAGACACACACCGCTCCTGTCCACCTGCCAGGACCACACTGGGACCCTGCTGGGCTGACAGGCAAGGAGCTGGCGCTCCAGATGCAGGGGTTTAGTCTCAAACGAAAATGAGACTCAGGCTGCTGTGTGGGTGCCCTGCCAAATGCGTCTCTCTGTGCAACTCTGTGTGTTTGTAAGTGTATTTCTGTAGTGTGTCTCTCAGTGTGGGTCTCTGTGTTTGTATATCTCTGTGTGTCTGTGACTGTGTATCTCTGTGCGTGTCTGTGCCTATGTGTGTCTCTGTGTGTCTCTCTATGTGCCTGTGTGTATGTATCTGTGTGTCTGTGTCTCTGTGTCTGTGAGTATGTATGTATCTGTGTGTGTCTGTTTGTGAGTGTGTATGTATCTCTGTGTGTCTGTGAGTGTGTATGTCTCTGTGTGTGTGTGTGTGTGTGTGTGTGTAGCCTTGTGTGCTGCTGTGTCTCCCTGGGTCCTTTGGTGGATGCTCATGGTCTGCTCAGGGTCGCCAGGGAGCTGGGCTGGGCAACTTCTATCTTAGGAACCAGCTGTGTCTCCCAGGTGACAGGGTGGCCAGGGGGCTGCCAGGGATGGGACAGAACTGAGTGGAGGACACGGCTCCTTCCTGGTAGGTGCTGTTGGTGGAGCTGCTCCAGCTACTGTCCCTTCCTGGCCCCTCCTCCCCCTCAGTCCCTTGCCCCAACCCTTCTGGGGAATCTGAGTCACTGACCAGGAAACTGGCAGGTGTAGCTCAGCAGGCCTGCCCAGGTGGCTCCTGCCAGAGTCACCTGAGGGTGACCGGGACGGCTGGCAGGATGAGAGTCCTGCCCAGTGCCAGAAGGAGGGTGAGGACCGGCAGGGGGGTGTCTGAGGGTGCGTGGGGTAGGAAGCCTGCAGGGGGTGCAGATTTATGAGCCCTGGGAATCTGACCTGGCATCCTGTTTGTGAACTCCCAGGACAGGGAGCCACTGGGGAAGGTCAGAGGCCTGGAATTTACTCTTAAGCTGGTTTACAAAATAAGGCTGGGGCAGCTCAACACTCCTGGCTGCCCCTCCCCCCTGGAGCACACAGCGGGCATCTGTCCCCCCTCCCCATCCCTGTAACTGGCCAGGGGGAGTGGTGTAAGGGTGACCCCTGGCCTCCAGGGCCTTCTGTTAGAGGTGCAGACCCACCCTGCCTCACCTAGAGCTGGCCTGAACCCCTCGGTAGCCCCAAAAGGCGATTATGATCCACTTTTCGAAGCTCAGGAAACTGGCTCAGAGGAGTTCAGTCTTAATAACCTGCCCGACGTTACCCTCAGAGTGTGTGGTGGAGGCAGGATTTGAACCCAGGGCACAGTGGGACAGTCTGAGCTTTGAGAATGCCACCCCAGTCCCACGAGACCAGGTGCCCAGCGCCCACCCATGCCTGGCGGGCCTTTCTGCTTCCCCTTGCTCATGCCCACAACAGTCCCTCCCGTCCACCTGCCAGGACTGCACAGGGACCCTGCTATGGGCTGGGTGCTGTGCCCAGTGCTGGGGATCCCACAGAGACCGAAACAAATGTGGCCCTGCCTCAGGGAGCCCACATCCAGCAGGAGAAGACAGAAAACAGCCAGTCACAAGTTAGGGCAAGTGGGATAAAGAATCAACAGGGGGCTGGGCACGTGGCTCACACCTGCAGTCCCAGCACTCTGGGAGGCTGAGGTGGGAGGATTGTTTGAGGCCAGGAGTTTGAGACCAGCCTGAGCAAGAACCCGAGACCCCATCTCTACAAAAAATAGAAAAATTAGCCGGGCATGGTGGTGCGTGCCTGTTGTCCCAGCTACTCGGGAGGCTGAGGCAGGAGGATCCCTGGAGCCCGGGAGTTTGAGGTTGCAGTGAGCTAGGCTGATGCCACTGCACTCTAGCCGGGGCGACAGAGCAAGACCCTGTCTCCAAAAAGAAAAAGAAAAAAAGAAAGAATCAACGAGGAAACCGTGCTTAAATTGGGGGACTTAGGAGGTAGCCATATTATGCCCATTTTACAGATAAGGAAACTATAGCTCAGAGAGGCTAAGCACCTTGTCTGAGGTCACATGGCAACTGAATGATGGAGCTGGAATTTGAACCGAAGTCTTGTCTGGCTCTACGGGCTGCCGGGCATGGCAGCACCATTCACTCTCCTGTAGCAGAAAATGTGTCTCCTCTCTTCAAGGGGTCCCGTGGGGATTAAGCCTGCAGAAGCTGACACCCACTAAGTGTTCAGCACCTGCTCTCTATCGATGTTTCCCGTGGGGAGGAAGAGCTGAGAAAATCACAGCCCTGCCCCCAGATACACCCTCTTCTGCAGCCATTAAAATGAGCATCATGACAGGGAAATATGCTCAGGGATCTAATGCTCAGACAACAGCGGCGCAGTGTTATGCATGTAAGATAATCTCAGCTCTAAAAACTTAACAGAGTAATGGGAGTCAACAGGCTACACAGGAAGAGGAGCATCTTAGGGCAGGATCATAGCTGACTTTCACTTGCTCCTTTATGCTTGTCTGCATAAGCGAAAAATGTCTCCAAAGAACCAGTACTGCTGTCTGTGACTTTTAAAATAGAAAGCGGAACAGAAGCTTCCCCACAGATCATTCCCCAAATAGAGTCTTTACTTGCAGGTAACTCAGCACTGCAGGCCCCACCCCTGCTTGTCCCTTAGGGGCTCCCATAACTGTCGAGGGAGGGAGAGAGCCTGCGGGGCGTCCAGAGTTCCCAGTCTACACTCACTCATTACATAGTGCACTTGGCCGTGTGCATGCTGTCATCACCATTTGGAGTCTACCTCCTGTCTCTTGGTGGGCAGGAACTAAATCTCACCTGTTCTGGGTTCCCTGTGTCCTTGCCTAGCATCTAGCACAGACTGTATTTTGCTCTTTTAAATTCCAAGGCTACTTGTGGACTCCTATTCATTCTGCAAAACCCTGCTTGAATACCCCCTTAGTTCTGAAGCCTCCGTGACCGCTCCTTCTGTCCTCCCCACAACAGCAGCAGCAGCACTACACAATGGCTGGCATCTACCGAGCACTGGCCCTGGGCCAGGCACTGTGCTGAATACATTGACGTGTTTTTTCTTTTAATCCTCACACCCCATGCTTACCCTCCCCATTTTATAGGTGAGACTCAGACAAAGTGACTTGTCCAGGCTCACACAGCTCATAACGGCAGAGCCGTGTGACTCAGAACTCCTGTTCTTCGCTGCTAACACTAGCCCTTGTTCGTTCCTCCACTAGCACACAGACGTGAGCGTGCTGACCTATTTGTGAACAGCCCTGCCTCCCCCATGACCTTTCAAGGTCCTCCAGGGAATCGTATTCATCTCGTAACCCAGCACCCGGCACCAGCCACGCACAGAGTAGGAGCTCAACTAAAGTTATCACACAGCACTGGCTCCAGGAGGCCTCTAGAAAAATCTGCTCACTAGGGAACGCTGTGTGCCTCTTCTCCACCCAGCCTTGCCTTCCTAGCCCAGAGGGGGTTGCGCTAATGCCTGGACTTGGCTTTCACTCCTGGAGTTCAGCTGCGGAGCACTGTCCCACCAGTGCCATGAGCTGGGTGGTCTCCGGGTGGGTCCCAGGAGAAGCATCTGTTTATAATTGGCAGCCCCTGGGCAGGTCTTTGGCAGGCCAGCCCATGTCCCACGGGCCCCCATTTTGGAGCTAGATTGGTGCTGAGTTGGCTTCTCAGAGAGAAAGAAAATACCCATCAGGGACCCCAAACCACAGCAGGCTGGGTGGTGGGGTGGGAAGGTCACAGTTTGGAGGGTGCACAGCTCTCTGCTCCCAGCTCCTCCAGCAGGAGGATGTTAACAAAAATCTGTCCTCGTGGCCAGATGAAAATGAGCAAACAAAATTTAGTCTATAATACATCCAGAGTTAAAGTGGGGTGCTAGAAGAAGGGGGGGAGTGTGTGCACAGCATAGGTTAAAATTTGAATCTCCCCCCTTTCACATCCCTGTCTATTTGCAAAGAGAGAGACCCTAACTCTTGAGTAGAGTGGTCCAGAACACAGGCTCTGGAGCCAGACTGCCAGGGTTCAATTCTTTGATCTACCACTTAGGAATTACATGAACTTAACCCCTATGAGTTAAGGTTTAAAACATCCACTTTGAAGGGTAGTTGGGAGGATTAAGAAAGGGCACAATAAATGCCAGCTGCTATTATTTTTATCATTAGTAGTAGTGGTGCAGCAACAGAAATAGATTCCCCCTTGCTCGTGGAAGATCCCTTTACCCCACAAAACTGGAGTCACTGGGGTGACGGTTGCCTGGAAGACCTTATATGGGGATCTACGTCTTGCTTCCCTTAGACACAGCCTTGACTGGAGCAGAGCCACAGAATCTATTGTCTCTTAGTCCCCACCCTTAGAGACCAGCCGTCAAAACCGCCCACCTGCAGAGTGAGCTGTGGTTCATCTGTGGGGAGGATTTCCTGGGGAAGAGAAGTTCTCAGGCTGAGCCCTGGGGAACCCTGGGGGTCCTAGTGAGGACCTCTGGGGCTACTGAGAGGTGAGGGGCTTGGTGGACATTGTCCCTCTCCCCATGCCCCCCTCCCCAGTCATCCAGAGCAGTTGCACTTTAATTAGGCTTCTATAACAGTCATTTCTATTATAATACAATGACTCTGTTGCTAAAAAAATAATAAAGTTTGAATGCTACTGTTCTGGGCCTGCAGCCCGCCCCCTCCAGCACAGCTCTGTCAGGAAGCTTTCTTTCTAGGAATGAGCCCCAGTAGAATCCCTCTAGCTGTCACCCACTGGGAGTGCTGGCCTGTCACCAGGGCACACCCAACAAGCCTACTTGCCCTTCTCCTTCCAAAGACAACCCTTCAGTATGGACCCACAGTGACTGGGTACCACCTCGAGACATCACCTTGCTGGACTTTCACGAGAAAGTCCTTCCGCCTGTTCTCCCGGGAGGCCTGTTCCAGACCCTACCCGCTCCAGTCCGCACCCTCTCGGGTGGAAGGAGGAGGACAGCACAGATCGCTAGATTCTGTGATTCCCCGGTCAAGGCTGTGTCTAGGGAGGCAAGATGTGGATCCCCAAATGGGTCTTCCAGGCAACCATCACCCCAGTGGGATACAGGGATCTTCACCAGCAAGGGGGGATCTATTTCTGTTGCTGTGTTAACAATAATAACACCAGCTGGCATTTATTTGTGCAGCTCCCGGTTCTTTACGGGTATCCCGCTGCTGATCCCAGGAGGTCAGAGGGGACAAAAGCCACTGGGCTTCTCTGTTAGGGACTTAGGCTAGCTCCTCAGGCGTCCTTCCTGTTCCTGCCCTGCTGAGCTGCTGGAGCGCCAGGCAGGCCTCTCCCATGTAGCCCCGTGGAACAGGCGCTCACTGGCTCCGGGCCCCTGTTTTGGCCTGCCGAGAATGTTTTGGCTACCGCTGGCTCAGCTGTTGGGGAGGATTGTTATGAAGCTCCTCAAATTAGATCAACCAGTGGTGTCGCCCTCCCACAAGTCCCTGACCGCAACCTGGAGCAGGGCAGAGGCCTCCTCCAGGCGGACATCCAGCCTGGAACCGGGCCCCTCGGGAGGCACAGGAATGACAACGAGCTCTAACACGTGTGCAGGGCTCACTACCTGGCCACGCCGGGCTCAGCAGCAGCGCAGCCTGGCATCAAGGCCTCTGACAGCTCTGGGAGGGCGTACCATGCCCATTTCACTGGCAAGAAAACACAGATGCAAAGGGGCTACACCACTGACTCCAAGTTGCTCAGCTGGTAAACGGTAGAGTCAGACCCCCAGCCTACACAGTCTGATCCCCAAACCTGTGCCCTTGGACACTGATTTCACCTGCAGGAGCGAAGGGACCCCATGAAACAACATATCTGTGCATTGCACAGATGCCACTGAGCACACGCCGTGTGCCAAGGACTGGATGGAGAGGCACCCTCCTCCCAGGGAGGGAGGGAATGATGCCACCCTGCCCAGGTGTGGCACACGGTCCTGATGACCAAGTGGTTATGACATGGGTGACAGGGATGCTCCTCGCTCCTGTGCGAGGATACCAGGAGCCTTATATGGCTCAGGTGGGAAGGCAGGTAAGGACAGGTGCTGCTCTCCTGTGGATGGGTCAGCACGGTGCCCGGGACTGGTGGCTGTGGCAAAGGGTGTGGGATATGCCAGGAGTGTCCTTGGTCTCCAAGTGGGCAGGGAGGACAGTGTCCAGTACGCACCACCACCACGGCTAACAATTCTTGGGCTCTCACTGTGTGCTGGGCTCTGCTCTAGGCACTTAGGTTTAGTCCTCACAACTACTCAGGGGGTGGACAGTGGGCTGATTTGTGTCCAAGTCCTAACCCCCAGTACCTATGAATGTGACCTTATTTGGGAAAAGGGTCTTTGCAGATGTAATTAAGGATCTTGAGGTGAGATCACCTTGGGTTAGGGGTGGGCCCTAAATCCAACCACTGCTGTCCCATTTATGACGGACAGAAGAGAGACACACAGAGAAGAGAGTGAGGCCATGTGAAGACAGGCAGAGCATGGAGTGACACAGTCACAAAGCCAAGCAATGCCAGAGCCGGAAGAGGCCTGAAGCATCCTCCCCTTGAGCCTTCAGCGGGAGCGGGCCCTGCCAACACCTTGATTTTGGACTTTGGGCAAAAATCCAGCACTGTGAGAGAATAAAGCTCTGTTGTTTTAAGCCACCCAGCTTGTGGTCATTTGTTGTGGCAGCCCAGGAAACAAAAACAGGTGGGTCCCCTTATCCTGTTGTCCTCATTCACAGATGCCGCCAGGCCAGGAGCCCGGCCCCCCTCTTTTTAACCCCTGAAGACTCTTCACTGTCCCACAATAAGTGTTTTCTGTCACCCTACACTCAATCCACAAAGAACTTTGTCAGGCTGACCCCTGAAATCTAGAAGCTTCTCCCCAGTTCTCATCTCCCCCACAGCTGCCGCTCTGGGCCCTACCCCATCACCCCTCACCTGGCCCTGCTCCTACCCTTGCCCAGTCTATTCTCAAAGCAGCAGAGGTCCTTCTACAACGTGTCAGACCTTGTTACTCTGCTCACAACTCCCAGTGGCTCCCAGTCTTACTGAGTGGAATCTAGTGTTTACTGTGACCACAGGCCCTTCCTGATCTGCCCCCATCTCTCTGTCCTCCCCCCTCTTCCCCTCCTAGGGCTCACTGGTCTTTGCTCACACAACCACTGGCCCGTTTCTGCCCTAGGGCCCTTGCACTAGCTGTTCTTGGTTCTCTTCCCCCCAGTAGCCCTCTTCTCACAGGGCACCTCTCTTCTTACAGGTTCTGCTCAGGTGTCTCTTTACCCGAGAGATCTTCATACAAAATGTCCCCAACCCCACAAACACTCTCTCTCCAGCCCCTGCCCTGCCTTTTATTTCCTAGATCTTTTCTTTTCCAGTTGCTGAGACGTGCATGTCACCCCTGTGACGGACACCTCATGTTCTTGAGGACAGACAGCACCCCCTCAAACCCTAAAAACACTCCCTGCCAAGAGCCAGTGTTCAACAGCTGCTCAAAAACCAGATGTGACAACTAGGCCCAGTCTCTACCTCATCCCTGGGTGTGATTCTTGTGAACCTTTTGGTTCTGGAGCCACTCGGAAAACCCTCCAGGGAAACAATCACAAAGGCTGACTCCCTGGGAGGGCAGAACAACTGTTCATTTCCAGCCAGAGACCCAAGGACTGATGTTTCTTTTGACAAACATTCACAGTCTCCAAGACCGGCCCAAGGGCTGCACCTCCCTCTGCCTGCCATGGCCACACTTGGCAAAACACGGGGGTGGAGAAACTCAGGCTAGAGTCACTGGCTGAAGCCCCACAACCTCTGCCCCAGTTCCCCAAAATGGACCTCTTGGTGGAGGACGCCAGGTGACCTTGGGGTGGGGGTGCCAAGGAGGGGAGGGAGGAGTCAGTGTTTACAGCACAGTGCACATCTCCTGTATCACCATCCTGCAAGATGTGATCAAACCGGCCAGTCTAAGTCACTCATGCAGGCTGCACTCCCAGAAGCTTCAAAGCAACACTTGAACTTGGATCCAAAGCCAAGCCAAGCCAACCCCTGTCCTGCCTCATTCATTCATTCAGGGAGTATTTATTGGGTCGTGGCTGTATGCCAGGCACTATTGGAGGCCCTGAGATACAGCAGGAAATACATTTATCCCATTTTTGTGGAGTTTGGGGTGTGTGTGTAAATTGGGGGACACTAAACACATGAACACACGACTAGATGATGTATAGAGGCGGCCAAAGGTGCACAGTAGGAGCACACAGCTCTGCAGGGGGTTGGTGTGGCAATGAGTGGGAGCGGTATTTAGACAGGGGCAGGGAAGGCCTCTTGGATAAGGCAACATTTCGGCAGGGACCTGCGGGAAGCCCGGGAGGAGTGGCGCAGAGGCTGGGGAAGAGCATTCCAGGTGCAGGGAACAGCAAGCACAGAAGACCCAGCCTGGGAATGAGCTTCCACAGCAAGGAGTGGCTGAGCTGAGTGGGTGACACCAGCGGCCACAATGGGACTTGGAGTTCTATTCCGGGTGAGATGGGAGTAGCTTGGGAGGGTCGTGAGAAGACAAATGACAGCCTCTGACTTGGAGTTTGGAACAAGTTCTGGCTGCTGGAATGGGAATTTGGAACGGGGGTGGGAACCAGGGCGGTGGGCGGGGACCACTTAGGAGCCGCTGCACACGGAGGCCACAGATGTGCCAGCTGGAGGGGGCTGGGTGCTGGCTGCAGAGGAAGTGGGGAATCCAAAGGGACCCCACGGAGCCCCAGCGCCTCCCTCTCCAGGGAAGGTTGGCTTTGGTAAGTCCCAGGTGTGAAGGCAGAGAACCCCAGGTCCCTTCAGCTTCCAGAACCCTCGGCTGACGCCGAGGGCGGGGGAGGGGAGGCGCGAGGGAGGAAACGGTTCCAGGTGGCAAGGGCAGCTCCGCGCCCAGGCCAAGCAGGCCAGCGACCCACCTAGCCGGCGAACACAGTTTCCAACGACAAAGCGGCCGGGCGTCCCAGCCCTGCCCCGACAGCTAACGAGCTGCAGCCGGCGGGCGCGCGGCGCGGGCTCACGTGACGGCGGGGGGGTGGCAGGAGGCTCGGGAAGTCTTCCCGAACGTGGGCGGGGGTCCCGGGGGTGGGGCGGGGCGGGGCTGCAGTCGTGGGTGGGGAGTGGGGCGGGAAGGGGGCGGGGCTGCACCCTGCGGGGGATTGGGGCGGGAAGGGGGATGGACTGGGGGGCGGGGCTGCAGTCCTGGGTGGGGAGTGGGGCGGGAAGGGGGGTGGACTGGGAGGGAGCGGGGCTGGGGGCAGGCGCAGCTGGGGAGGGGCCCCTGGTGTCCTGGCAGCAGCTGGGGAGGGGTTGGGGTAAGAAAGGGGTGCCCGCTCAGGGTCGGGGTGGGGCTGCGGAGGAGGGCGGGGCAGGGGTGGGGCGCAGATGGGGAGGCGAGGGGGGTGCGGAGGGGGGCTGGGTGAGGGTCCTGGGTGCAGACGGGGAAGGGACTAGGTGGAGGGGGCGAGGCGGGGTGCTGGGTTGGGGGCTGGGCGTGGCCGGGGAGGGGCTGGGGTCCCCCTCCCGCCCCGGGATCGCCCGCCCTTGCCGGACCGGGTGGTAAACAGACGCCGTGATGTCACGGCGCCGCTGACCTGTGGCTGAACCCGGAGCTGTAAATGAGATGCAAGGTGCCAGCAGCCTCCGGCCGCGAGCCTGAGAGCCACACACGCTCCTCCGCGCCGGCCCGAGGTTACCCCAGCTGCACACGCGGACAGGATGCTGCAAACGCCACCAGACATTGCAACACGCAGCCAGTCTGCTGGCCGCCGCGTGAACCGTCCCGACAGCCCTCCGCCGCCCCCCTGCAGGCACCGGCCCAGCTGGACCGCCTCCCTCCTCCGGAGCACCCCTGGGGGCTGGCAGCTTCTACCCATCTGGGGACAGTCTCTCCACTAGGGACCCTGTCTACGCCTCCCCAAGGGGCCTCCAAACCCAAGGGCTGGGCCTCTGGGGTCAACTTTGGGTTTTCCTGGGAACAGATTAGGGAAGCGCCTGCCTTTGCTCTAGGCTTTCTGGGAAGCTCACGCCTTCTCCCTGGGAAGCCCAGGGGAGGGGGATAGCCTCCAGGTATAAAGGGGTGTAAAATGTCCTGATGGCCGCCCATCACCTGACTTGGGAAGCAGGGGCGGTTTATTCCCCAGAGCTCCCAGAGCAGCCCTGGACTGCATAGCCTTGGCAGTGCTCAGTGCCCAGTGCCTGAAGTATCCTTTGGAATGGAAAGCAGGCTGGCTGGGGCCTCAAGGAATCCGCTCTGGAGTTGATTTGCTGTGTGACTTTTAGATGAGTCACTTGGCATCTCTGGGCTTCACCATCTCCATCTGGGGAAGTGGGGAAAATTGAAACTGGCCTCCCTGTGCTAGTGTGGGGAAGGTCAAAAGTGCAAGAAAATGCTCACCAGCGACAAGGGTTGGTCAGAAGCCTCAGGTGCTGGGGCCTGGCACAGTGAGAACTTGAGGATGCTCAGAGAAACCAAGGCAGCCTTCTCCTAACCGTCGCCCAACTTGCCTGTAGGTTACTACGGCGCTGGGCCATGGGCTTGGGTGATAGCCCTGGCCAGGAGCCCTACTGTTCCCCTACTGGACCCACTCAGACCCCCTGCCTGTGGGGGGGAACCTGACAGCCCCAGATAAAAGCACCTGGAACAACAAGGCACAGCTAGAGCAATCCAGTTTCCTTCACTGAGCTATTTTAAATTCTTCTCCTCACATCACCATTTTTATCTTACAGCACGTGTCACTATCTGAAATTATAATAGTTATTTGTTGGCTTATTTTTTGTCTGTCTCCTCCATTCCCAAACACACACACCTTTGAGGGGACCTTGGGAGGGATGATGTTGACAACCCGTGTGGTACGGCTAATCACTAGGACCAGCCACATAATTTTGCGGGGCCCCTTGTTCAAAAAGTATGACGAATTTCAAGATGGTGACAGCAGAGCCTTAAACCAAGTGCAGGGCCCTTCTGAGCGCAGGGCCCAGTGGGAAAGCCAGCTGTTACGCAGAGGCGCTCAAAAGCAACACCCAGTGGGACCTGATGCCAAGTCACGAGCCTTCCACCCTTCCCTGGGCAGCAGGAAGCACAGCTCTGGCACAGCCACTCCATGATGCAAAATGTGCCACACATCCTGGGCAGACAGCTGACACCCAGTCTCTACATACGCAGGACAGCGGAGGCAATCAGTGTGGAAGCATATTAGGTACAGGGGCACAGGTAATGATGACAACAGAACTCCTAATAGTTAGCATTCACTCGGGAGCTTCTCTGAGTTCAATGGTGAGGTTCATAACCCCTTATCCTCGGTTCTAGAATCCAAAAAGCTCTAAAATTCCACATTTTTCTTAATTTGGACCCATACTTTTGGGGCAAGCCCTAATTAGAACAATCATGAAGCTACTTCTGGTCTCTTTATCCCACTGCTGTGACTCTCATTGTGTTTGATTGTGGGGGGTGGTCTGTGGGCATCACTAAGCATATGGTCTGTGTGTTGTAATGAATTTCTAAAGTCCAAAACATCTGAACTGTGAAACACAACTGGCCCCAAGGGTTTCAGATAAGGGGCTATGGACCTGAACTATTGGCCCAGTTTAGAGATGAGGTATTGAGGCCCTGGAAGTGCAAGTAATCGGTGAAGAGCACAGCCAGGAAGTAGCTGAGCGGGGACCCCAACCCTGGCAGGCAGCACCTCTGAGAGCTGCTAGCAGAGGTCAAAATTCAGCTGTTGTTTTAGAAAAGGAAAGATAAACTTTTTACAACTCTTTCAGCATCTCCTTTATACCCCAATGTGAAATTCAGAGGTCACTGAGCTGGTATGCCCAATAACACACCAGGGCTGGTGTGTCCAGGGAGACCTTCAGCTAATTAAACATAATTTATGGACCAGCCTCCAAGGACAAGCCTTAAATTACTTGCAAGCTGTGCCAAGGTAACTATCCTATAGGCTATTAATTAGGAATCAGTTTAATCTCTACTAGGACAAAGGTCAACCACCTTGGAGTTGACCTTCTGGCTGACTGGCCTTGTGCTTTCAGGCTGGGGGATTCAGGGGAAGTGGGACGTTGCAATGGGAAATGGCTGGGTCAGCAACATCCTGCAAAGGCCGGCCAAGGCAGGGTTTTTCCTACAGAAAGTGATTTTCAGTGGTCCTCAGAGGGCATCCCATCCCTCCAACATCAGAGAATTCTGGTGGAAAATCAGGCCCCCCTCACCTTCCATTAACCTGGTTTGGTCATGTGTCCTGTAGAAACCCTTCAGTGGCTCCCTACTCCTCTCCCAATCAAGTCCAAACTCTGCCCCAGAATCACCAAGCCTGTGATGTATGGCCCTGCCCATGTCTCGCCACTCTCCACTCACATTTTTGTACTGGCCCGGCCAAGGTCTCATGGGTTCCCCCTGCCTGGGATATTTTCCTTCAGCTGCCTCTGCCTCATCCTTGATGTGTCACCTCAGACCCTAACCTGAGGCATAGCCAGGCTTCCTCTCCTAGAAGGCGGACTGCCTGGATTCGAGTCCTATGGCTGCCTGTGCTGTGTTACCTAAGGCAAGTGTTTAACCTCTCTGAGCCCTAGTTTTTTAAATCTTTAAAATGGGAACAGCAATAGTTCCTACTTCATAGGGTTGCTCTGAGGAGCAAGTTAGATTGTCCATGTAAATTACTTAGTGCATGGGAAGTACTTTACTAACAACAATGGTGTCAAAGACTGATTGGAAGCCCCTATCTGTGCTAATAGCTGCCTCCCACCATCGTCTGCCCCATCAAAGTACCCATCCCGTCATAGCTTGGAGCTACTGGTCCATCTCCCCAGCTAAACTGAGGAAGGGCCCTGGAACCCTGTGTGTCTTTTTCCCTTGAAATACCTGTGCAGCGCCTACCATGTCCCTGTGACCTAGGAGAGAGTCCCAAATGCCCTTCACTCCTGTCAAATCCAGCCCTGGAGGGAGCCCTCCAGGATGATCCTGCATTTTCTCTGCTGTGGATAACCTACCTGCCCAGCGCGGGGCACAACGTTCCTCATTTCTGTTTTGTTCTCCAGGGGCAAACCCCTCTTCGATGACCAGGTATATTCCAGCCACTCTACAGCAGGAACTGTGACATCTTCCATTCCTGGTGACTCCATGTGGCACCTGGGACACCACTTTGTATTCAGCAGGTGCTCAGGGCAGACCCAACCAACATTTTCTGATCCCCTGCCCAGTGTGCTCAACAATCTCCTGGAATCCCCCCAAGGTCCCTGGGGGGTGAGGACAAACACTGCCACTTTATAGGTGAGAAAACTGAGAAGTGTGGCCAGCAGAATAACAGACACCCCCAAGATGCCCGTGTCCTAATGCCCAGAACCTGTGACTATGTTGCCTTCCCTGGGAAAGGGGGCTGGAGGTGGCAGATGGAAGTAAATTTGCTAATCAACTGACTTTCAGACAGATAGATCATCCTGGTTTGTCCAAGTAGGCCCAAGGTGATCCCAGGGGCCTTTTAAAGTGGACAAGGGAGGCAGAAGAGTCAGGTGGGGAGGTGACTATGGAAGAAGGGTCAGAGTGATGGAACTTTGCTGACTCTGAGAATGGAGGAAGGCGCCACGCGCCAAGGAAGGCGGCAGGCCTCTAGAAGCCGGAAATGGGTTCTCCCCGGGAGCCTCGTGAGGAAGCGCAGCTCTAACGCCTTGTCCAGGGAGACCAGGTCAGACTTCTGACCTCCAGAACCGAAAGAGAGTAAATGTGTGCTGTTTTAAGCCGCCGAGTTTATGGTGATTTGTAATTTGTTACAGCAGCCATAGGAAGCTCATATAGAGAGGTGAAGGGCCTGGTTCCAGACCTCCAGCCAGAAGAGCTGGGATGGAATCCCGAGTCTGTCTACCTTAAAGTCTATGGTCTCTCAAAGATACAGCATCCCTTCCCCACACTAACCTATCAGCACCACTTGTAACAAAGAAAACAAACCATTTCTATCTTAAAGAAATGCCCTGGAGACTTTCGTAGAGGGTGCAGTCAAATATGATCCGTAGCCTTGCAATCATGGCCAACACTTACTGAGCACTCATTTTGCACTCAGGACTTTAGATAGATTATTGCATTTAATCCTCACTTGACTGATGAGGAACTGAGGCTCAGAGAGGCCTAGTAACTTGTCCAGGGTCACACAGCAAGTGAATAGAAGAGCCAGCATATGAACTTCGGTGTGCTTGACTCCTGAGCTCAAAACCTGAATTGCTGTGCTATACTGGCTTCTTGAGAAAGAAAAAACCACACATGTGTGTGCACACACACACACACTCACACACTAACACACACGCTTCTGCTGATTCCAAGGCTCCAGAGACATCCCCAACACCGAGGCAATGGATTTGCCAGCTAAGGTGGTGTGAACCCTCACAGGGTGCACTGTGTCCCCAGCCTACACTGACCCCGGCCCCTCTGCTGTATGTTTACAGGGAAGTGGCCGGGAGAAGCCAGGTCAGACTTCCCCTATTTTGCCAGCGGAGAAGTGAGGACGCCGGATGTGCAGCCAACGGTGGACGGGCTCCATGTGGGTGTGTCTGGCAGGACAGTCTGCCTGCATGAAGGTCACGCTGCCCTTTGCGGTCATGCTGGCCCCCGCTCCCCATACTGACCTGCTACTGCGCCTGTGAGAAAGGCCACAGCATTCTGAGATGTGGGAGCCCTAAAAGGACCCCAGAGGACCTCTCCCCACCTTGGAAGGATGCAGTATCAGCTCTGTTCTGCCCACCTGCCTGCAGCTGGAGGGAAGGAGAGCTGGCCTCTCATCCCCGTGGAAACATCGCTGGGAACTGCGCCCTAGCAAAGGGGCTTCTTTTACTTTCATATCAAGTGGCCTTAAACCTTCTAGAAAAGCTTCCAAAGACAGTCTGTTGACAACCTGCTGCACATGGTGGCTGCACATTTTTGCCTCTTTGAACTACAAACTCCCAGATGGCAGAGAGGTTTCAGCTTAACACTGAGAATTCCATTGCATCCTTTTTTCCCAGGGGTGTCGGCAAATGATCTGATAAGGTCTGTAGGATTAGACCTAGAGGGCTGGCAGTTTCCACTTAGGATGACTAAAACTGAGCTGTTGTCCTTCCACAAGGAGGTGTACTGGATGTCTGCACCTGACCCCCTTGCTCCTGGTCAGAGCACCCCAATTTCCCTTGCAGAAACTCACCTCCCCACTCTCAAGCCTGTGGCCTGGCTGGGGCTGGTATACCCCTGGCTCAGAGGCTGGCCTTGACCCACAGCTGGCCAATTAGAACACTATTTCCAGTGACTGGTTCAGACTCACCCCAATCACTGCCAGGAAGACTCAATTCCTGGACCCTTCCAGAACTGCTGGGCAAAGGACACCTGTCTGTCCACTTGACTGGGGGCTGGGAGGGTTTGAGCTAGGAGCAGCCAGGAGCAGGTGAGACCAGCTCCGGGGCAGAGAGGTCTGCCTAAAGGTGAGAGGAAGAGGATGAAGCAGAGAGACTGAGTCCTGACAACATGAGCCCCTGTGGACATGCCTGAAGTTAGCCCTACCCAAGGACCTTCCGGTCCCACGAGTCAATAAACCAACCTGAAGGACCCCTCCAGACCCCCCATCAGGAGAGCTGGAGTTGACGTTTGACCCATTCAGATGCCCTGGCTGCTGACAGCATACGCTGCACAGACTCTGCCTGGGGCTGTCGACATGGACTCTTCCATGGAATGACTGAGAGGCAATAGGCTTGCTGGTTATAAGCACATACCCTGGGTTCAAATCCTTCTTGGTTGCTTACCAGCTGTGTGATTTTAGGTTACTGAACCTCAGAGTCTTGTCAGTAAGAAGATGATGACAGTACCCACGTTGGAAGGTTACTGTGGAGAGTAATGACCTTGTTACACGTAAAGTGCTTAGATCAGTCCCTGGCACATAGTAGGTGCTGGGGTCTAACTAGCTATGGTGAGTTGGTCATGCATTCATTCAGGCAACAAACACTTAAGTGCCTACTGTGTGCCAGATACCGTGGCAGGTACCAAAGATATGAGTGAGAGGGACATGCCCTCTGCCCTTGCAGATATCGATAAGCAGCCACACAGCACAGTCAGTTGCTATGGTAATCCCTGACTTTGGCCTCACCACAGCCCAGCCCTGACCACTTGGATGCAGAGATGAAAATGACCCATGCCCTGTGTAGGGGAATTGGGGGGGCCGTGGGAGGTTGGGCGGCTGAGACCAGAGTGGTGGCTGGGCCCCCCAACCAGCCTCGCCAGCCTCTGCTCCTGGGCAGTAGGACGACGGCCTGCCCTAGATCAGCCCCTGCCGAGGAAGAAAGTATCACTGGTCATCTCACCAAGGGTCACACTCTCTCAGGGCTGCTCTGAGGCAGAGAAGGATGGGTGGAAGCCTTCCGAGTCCTTTCTGGCAGATGAATTTGGGCTGGGTCCCCTTGGAGAGGCTGTCTTAGCCTGGGGTTGAGTATTCAGGGCTTCCAGCTTGTGGACTCCCCGGGGGTGAAGAAGGGCCCTGGCTGAGGGCTGCGCACGCCAGGGGTGGGAGTGGGGGGCCCTTTCCTGGGGGGCAGAGGCACAAGCTAAGTGGAGGGCATTTGAGCCCACAAGCTATTAATACATTACCTTGGAGTAAAGAGCCAAAGGTGAGGACCAAAGAGATGACACTCAGCAAATCCAAATAAGGGTCACTTGGGGAGAGGGAGTGTACTGAGCAATTTCCTAGAACAGTTATTTTCAAGCCTTATTTTTTCTTCACTTCAAAGCAATGGTATCCTTCCAGAATGCACACAAAAACCTTGCATGGAACTTTAAACTACAAGACAAAAGTGACGCTGATCTAGTCAAATGGAGGTCAGTGTCCCTCACAACCCCACCTGCTCCACCTCCCACCTGGCCCCACCTTCTTGGAGCCTCTGAGGTGCTCTGGAGTCCAGTTTGAAAACTTGGACTTAGAACCTCCACTGGTGCCAAAGTCTGCATTGGGGCCTGCCGGGGCTCCGATGTTGGTAAAAGTGGTGGCTGGAAGTGGGACACACAGACAGGGAACAGTTATCCATAAACACCTCCCCAGGAGTATGTTTTAAAGTGGACAAAATGATCATATGCTTTGTTGATTAAAATTTTTCTAGCCCCTTCCATGAAAGGCCACTGAAAAGGGAATTTGGGGTCACATTCCTCTAAGCAGGGGATGACCAGTGCGGTAAGAAAGGCTGGGGCCTGGTGGCCTTTGCCAGGCTGATCATTGTTGGCATTGCATTAAGCACCAAGCCACTGAGCTTGGCCCCGGCTTCTGAGTCACAGGACACCAGACTGTCCCCTGCGTCTGACATGAGCTCTGGTCCTGGACCTGCATCTGAGCCTGTAGGACTTGGATGGGTTTTGATTGGATCTAATCCAAGCCTTCTTCACTGGGTGTGGAGGACAGGCATCGGGGTATAGGCCCCCTCAAAAGTATAAAAATGTGTATTGTTGCACATTCTTCTTGGGACAGGGTTTATACTTTCTTCGGATGCTTGATGGGCTCTATAACCAGCAAAAGACTGACTGACTGCAAACCTCTTGGATGCCACCTCCATCAAGAAGTCCTCTAAGTTTCCCTGAATTTACAGCAATCTCTCCCTTCTCTGAACTGGCAAAGCGCCCAGGTGACCCCAGCTTGGGCTGGAGGGAGCTGTCACTCACTCATTCCTCAACAGCCAGGTCCCTGCCCAGGCAAGGTGCTGCATTGGTTGTCAAATGCAAGAAATTCAACTGCACTACTCTCCTGCTTGTCACTTAACTCTTTAAAGTAAACCCTGATGACTGATGACTACTTTAATCCTTTGGCAAGTATACCATTCATTGTATGCAAATACTGCCACTCAGTGCTCTAAAAAATGTTTCCGTAGATGTGGATTTAACTACATCCCTGCCTGCATCCTGGTGACTCACTGCTTATCAAACTTCTCTCCAGAACCCTCTGTGTATGAGACCCCATTATTTAACAGCTTGTCTCTTCACCTCTCCGTAACCCCAAATGAGGTATGCCAGGCCAGGCTGAGATTATCTGTCCCAGTGGGAAAAGCTCCAGTTCTGAAGCTAGGAGTCCTGGCTATGAAGTCTGCCTCTGGCTACGCATCCCAGGGCACCTTACTTCGCCCACCCCTCAGAAATGGGACGATCACGCCTGCGTCTGAGCGTGCTTGTGGTCAGGCAAGACAATTTGAAAAAGGATTGTACTATCACGTAGAGGACTAAGTCATGTATATGACCAGTCATGTATATGGCCACAGCCACGTACGGTGCCACATTATATACAGTAACACAGTCATGTAGAGTACCATGTCATGCACAGCACCACAGGTGTGTATATTACCACAATAATGTACACGGGGTCCTTAAAAATGTCATGGAAAATGAGTCTTATGAAAAAACTATGCATGGATTTATAATTTTTTTTGCACCAAAATAAATTCATACTAACTTGTTATAACACATCTGAACAGGATCTAGTTTGAGGCACTAAGAAGAATGACATGAGTTTGAAAAGAGCCCCTATCAGAGCAACGTGAATCTGCTAAAATTGAAGCAAGAACCTAAAACATAAAATTTGTGGTGAAGCTTGGGGGGGAAGAATGATGAAATCATTGATGGGGACAATGCCCCAAAGAAATCAGCAGTTTGCAAGCAGATAACTCGTTTTAAGAAGGGACGAGATGATGTTGAAGATGTAGCCTGTAGCAGCAGACCATCTACAACGATTTGCAAGGAAAAAAATTAATCTCGTTTGTGCCCCAACTGAACACAATTGAGATTAACAGCAAAACAACAGCCAATACCACAGACATCTTAATGGGTTCAGCTCACACAATTCTGACTGAAAAATTAAAGTTGTGCCAACTTTCCACTTGATGGGCACCAAAACTGTGTGCCCCGATCAGCTGCAGACAAGAGCAGAGCTTTCAACTGGAATTTCAAACAAGTGGAGTGAAGATCCTGAAGCATTTCTTCAAAAAACTGTAGCGGGAGATGGAGCATGGCTTCACCAGTATGATCCTGAAGACGAAGCAAATCAAAGCAATGGCCACCAAGAGGTGGACGTGGTCCAGTCAAAGTAAAGTGGATGGGTTGAGAGCAAAGGTCATGGCAACAGTTTTGTGGGATGCTCAAGGCATTTTGCTTATTAACTTTCTGGAAGACCAAACACATCTGCTTATTACGAGAGTGTTTTGAGAAAGTTAGCCAAAACTTTAGCAGAAAAATGCCCAGAAAAGCTTCACCAGAGAGTCCTTCTCCACCATGACAATGCTCCTGCTCATTCCTGTCATCAATCAAGGGCAATTTTGCAAGAGTTTCGATGGGAAATCATTAGGCATCACCTTATAGTCCTGATTTGGTTCCTTCTGACTTATTTTTGTTTCCTAATCTTAAAAAATCTTTAAACGGCATCCATTTTCCTGCAGTTAACAATGTAAAAAAGACTGCATTGACATAGTTAAATTCCCAGGACGCCCAGTTCTTTAGGGAGGGACTACATGGCTGGTATCATCGCTTACAAAATTGTCTTGAACTTGATGGAGCTTATGTTGAGAAATGAACCTTATATTTTTAATTTTTATCTTTTAATTCCATTTTTCCATGAACTTTTTGAAGTCCCTTTATATATTACCATAGTCATATATAATACCACAAACACATATATTACTAGGAGCCCAAAGAAGCCATCAGTGTCCGGTTCAGGAGCCGCAGGGGTCTGGATCTGAGTTAGGGCTGAAGTTCAGGGTGAAGGATGTGAATTGAACATCTGTCTGCCCCTCCAAGCTCCCCCCACCACCCCTAGCACCCTGAAAAACCTGGACAAAGGAACGTCGTAACTGCCCAAGGATCCTGGGGAGGTTACACCGAGAAAGGTTGTCTTCTTTTAAGTGTTGGTTGATTGATGCTGGTGCCCCCTCCTCCTCCTGCCCGCTGACCCTGCCTGGGTCACTGTCCTCACAGACGTCACTCTGGTGATGATGACTAATAAAATCTAAGGGGTGGAAGGGACCCAGGAGGTTGTCCAGAACCTAACCTCCCTGGATGCAGGAATCTCTATACCACGTTTGCTTAAAGTGCAGCCTGTTCATTTGCAGAAAGCTCCAAAGGGCAGGAAGGTGTCCCTGTTGCAGGGCCCAGGTCTCCTTCCCGAGCCCTCTCCACAGGCCTGGTGCAGCCCTCCAGAACTGTCTGGAAGGGGTCCCATGCCCCTGTGGTATTGGAAGGCAGCTGGTACAATCTCCCACCTCTTAGGTGGTCAACTAAACTCCCAAACTTGCCAGCCAGCCCAAGTCATGGCTTCTGGTCCTGTCATCCTGAGCCCATTCCCTGGACACCCTCCAGTTACTCTAAGACCCTCTCCAAGTGTCAACCAACCCATCCTGACCACAGTGCTCCCAACGTCCTGCGACAAAGCAGAACAGAAAAGCAACTCCTTCATTCTGGGCATCAGCACAGGCGATTTTATTGTTAGGGGAGTTAAGCATTATTACCATCACAAGCCAGCTTGCTGGAGTCCACGCATCCTTCCAAAGCATAAGGGGCTTTTCAATCTGGAGATGGTTGTTGCTCCAGGAACACTAAGTGCCACAAGGAGAGAATCTTGTGTATGTGGCCCCTGCGTCATCTCCAAGGCCTAGCTTGCTGAGTCAATGAACGAAGCCAACACTGTCACAATTCTTAAGAGCTGTGTCAGCCTCGAGAGGGTCCTCACTCCTAACCTGAGTTACCAACAAGAACAGCTCAGGACCCAGCCGCAACCAGGGCTTCCCAGCAGACCCCCAAGGCCCTGGTGCCGGTTGACACCCATCTGTTCCAACAGCGGCACACAAGCCTGCCTGGATGCTAGATGCCCCTCAGCGCACACACTTCCATTCTGACTGTAATGCTACTGGAGGAGCCCTCAGCACCTTCTAGATGCTGACAGCACATCCTGAGCTTTGGGAAGCTCTCAAAGAAGGTGGTGAAGCAAGTCTGGGGTACGATGTTCTTAGGCGAGCCATGGAAACCCAGTGGCCTCCTAACTGGTCCCTCCCCCTGTCCCCTGGCCGTGCTCCCCAGCATAGCAGCCGGGAGATCCTGCTAAGACTTAGCTTAGAACATGACACTTGAACAGCTCCCAGCTTCACTCAGAGTCAAAGCCAAAGCCCGCCCACCCTGTGCTGGAACCCACCTGCCTCACTTCCTCCTCTTCCCCCTTGCTCTGCTCCAGCCACACAGGTCACCTCTCATCCCCCAAACACCCAGGCATGTTCTGTCCTCACAGCCTTGCTCTTCCCTCTGCCTGGAAGGCTACTGCTCCCTTTCCACCAGGCCCAGGCTTCCTTCAGATCTTTCCTCATCCCCTATTCGGTGCGGCCTTCCTGGATGCCCTGTCTAGGATTTCAGCCCCTCCCATTCCTGTCCTCCATGCTTCATTTGTGTTTTCCTTAGCACTTACTATGATCTGACACACTGCCTATTTTATTCATCTGCTTAGTATCTGTCTCCCTCCCTCCCTAAAATGTCAGCTCTACATGGGTGGGGATGGTCATCTGCTTTGCTCCCTGCTGTCTCCCCAGTGCCTAGAACAGTACCTGGCACATAGTAGGTGCTCAAGAAATGTCTTGAATGTATGAATAAGTGAATGAATGAATGAGTTCCCACCAACCATTTGACTGTGCTAGTGTCTAAATAGATTGATTTCTCTCCTTTCCATTTGGCCTCAACTGTTTTCTGATCACCACGGTTCATGTGAATAGTATGTTTGAAATGTTTCCTTAAGTATCTTCTAGGCTGGTGTCCCCTGAAGGCAGCAACGAAGACCATCTCCTAACACTGTAGGTGTGGTCACGCTTCTGTCCAAGGACAAGGGAGAACGTGTTGGGTCTGCTACCCTTCCCACATTGATATCCAAAATGATGTAGGATTTTGGTGGTGGTGGCAGGTTGGGACAAGGCTTTCCAGGATGAGTTACAGTGATTGTGACAAGCAGATACATTTCCTGGGTAGAAGGGACACCTTCTCATTAACACAGCTGAGATCATCTTCTCAAAGTAGATTAGCCTCTGTAAATGCCGAGACAGAAATGAACCAGATAAGGAGGCCAGGAGGGTTCTGTGCAGTCAAAAACAAATGTGCGTGGTCTGGAGAGAGAAAAACTCAGAAGAGCTGGAAGTCTAAGCAAGAATTAGCACAAAGGCTAGGTAGACCAAAAATGGACTTGTTGACTCAGGTTCAGGATTACTAGATGTAGGGAGCATTCTCTAAAGCCCAAACAGTTTGGTGATTTGAGGGTAAAAAACAGGAAATTTTGCTTTACACATTAGTGAGGGAGCTTGGACCCCTTATTCCTTTGAAAGCAACAGGTTGAAAACATCAACATCTTCTACAAGAGTTGAAATAAATCCACTGTGGCTGTTGAGGGAGTTTAGAATGGGTGTGGGGCCTCCTATGAAGCGAGGGCACAGCACATTCTCCAACTCTGATTTGCTTGTTTTTCATTCAGTGGGATCTGATGATGAGCAAGAAAGGCTGAGTTAATCAGTGAGGAGGACCGATGCTTTTCCCCTGAAGGTCTCCTCCCGTAACTCAGGGAGCTTGGCAGTCTGCTGCTTTCCTGGGGTTATGGATCCATAATATGGGAATTTCTGAGCATGCCAGGACCTTAGGGATCACTGCGTCCATTCTCATTTTACAGATGTGTTTCTTAGCTGTAACCTGGAGAAGGCAGTGACTTTTCCAGGATCAAGACCCCAGTGTCTGGTCTCTGCCCAGGTGAGTGAGGCACCGGGAGGCGTGGTCCCAGAGGTAGATACCTTTGTTCCCCAAGGGAAGTGGGGGGAGTAAGAGGGAACTGTTTGCTTACTCTTGAGACAGCTCAGATTGTAAGGTGCATTGTTTGAAACTCAAGGACCGGATGCTCCAAGCTGAAAGGCTTCTCCTGGATGGCACAGGCAGGACAGGTGGCTCACCTTCCTGCTTCCAGGCTGCATGCAGGGTGAGGATGGAGGAACTGGGCCACTGCTCTCTCCCATGGCAGTTGTTTATGCAGCTATTTTGGCCTGATGACTCTAGATCCCACAAGATGACCTGTCTGGACCCCTCTCCTCTGTTTCCCCCTTTTCCTATTCTCATCAGGACTGACCTGACTCAGAGTCCAAGATCTGAACTCCCCGCTTACCGCCCCCTCCCATTAGACAACACTTTCTTGCTTCCCTCTTGGCCTCCCTCCATGATTCCAGCCATGTTTAGTCTTTGATCAGGTGGTTCCTGGGTCGTCCTTCTTATACCCCTTCTGGTTGAAACCTTCACCTTCTGCAAGACTCACTCAAATGCCACTTCCTTCATGAAGCCTTCCATGAGACCTTGTTATAACTTAATTGCTCCTCTGTGCCTCCACTGTGTAATGTCCCCTCCAAATTCATGTCTATCTGGAACTTCAGAATGTCCTTATAAGAAGAGGAGAGGACACAGAGAGGAAGGCCATGTGAAGGCAGGCAGAGATCGGAGTGATGCTGCCACAAGCCAAGCAATGCCAGGAGCCATCAGGAGCTGGGAGACATGAGGAAGGAGTCTTCCCTAAGACGGAGAATGACCCTGCCAACTCCTCAATTTCAGACTTCTAGACTCTAGAACTGTGACAGGATACATTTCTGTTATTGTAAGCCACCAAGTTTGTGGTACTTTGTTACAGCAACCAAGGAAGCTAATACACACGGTAATTTGTACCTTCACAGTAAGCACCTGGCCATGTCTCTGGATCTTTGTTCAAATTTGCTACATTCTCCCATGGACCCAGAGCCAAACATTTAACAGACACCACAGGTGGGCTTGCTGAACTAGGTTTCTCAGAGATGGCTGGTAGGGCCACGAACGATGGGCCTGGGCCGGCCCCAGTGTGAGGGATGGGAAGGATACGGGACTTGCTGGATGGACGTGATGGAAAATAGGATTCACAAACCTACTTACAGGGTGAGTTCCTGGCTAGTTGCTTTAGGAACAGGGTTATATACCCACATACTGTAAATTCAGTAATAGCAAGGCAGATCCAACTCTGCGCCAGCTCACATTCTACCTCCCTGAAATCGGCCCTTGAGTCCTCAGTGAGGGGATGGGGCCAATGTATGTTGGCCCTGCCTCCCCTGGCCTGCAGTCATGGCTCAGGGCTCTAGTCCCACCACATGCCTGATACTGAACCAAAGGCTGGAACAGCCACTGCAATTCCAAACAAACAGTCCATTTCTCCCAGGTGCTCCTGCTAAAACCACATCAAACTCAAAGACTCTGGAGACTGCGCTCACCACTAGTCAAGTTAGTTTCCTTGTGGGGAAGAGGAATGGGCCTGAGCTTTGTGAGTGCTTTCATGGGAGGAATTCCAGGACGGCACAGGAAATAAAAAAGGCGCGTAGAGGGGGAAAACTCAGCAGGAGCCTTACCCCTGGAGATCCTCACCATGATAGGCCCTGCCTCTGTTAATCTCAGTGCATTGCGGTTAAGGTGAGATGTCTCCTGATTAGGAAATTCTGAATTCCTGGTCTGTGTGTCCCTTTAAGAAAAACCTTTATTTGAGCCACCTGTGCAGTCTAAGGCTCACTACCACCCACAAATATTGCCAAATCTTATTTAACTCAAGGTCATTACAGGAAACAACTGGGTTGTCAACTCCCCCCAAAAATAAACAGCTATCTCCTAGACATGTCAGCTGTTTGTAGAGACTCTGGTATTCTTTTTTCCCCCCTTTTGGGAATCTTCCCCCCCAGATCCAATCCCACCAGAATCCAGGCTTGAAGCCTCTCAGATGCAGCCTCTACTTCCACCAAGGGGAGATGGGAGTCATCTGTGGTTCCACACTGCCGCCAGTCTAATGGCACTGCAGGCTCGGGTGGCGCCAGCACTCTCCAGCTCTCTCTGATGCTCCTGGACCACCTCCAAGCCCACCATCCACACCTACCCCCAACCCACTCAGCCATGTCCCAGTAGTAAATTCCCCACCCCCATAGCACCTGGCTCTTTGTCCCCAAGCCCACTGGACCCCAAAACATTCTTGGCTTTGGGGGAGTATCCCAAAGTCCACTCACTGGCCCCAGATGGACTCAGACAAGAAGCCACGATTCCAAATTCCCCACCGTGACAGCAAGGAGAAGTCTCATTAAAAAGTAGCTCCAGTAATTGGACAGGTAATGATGAGTGACAGGAGCACTTCTGTTCATCCTGACTTGGTCTGATGACTGGACCAAGTTTCACAGACCCCCATGGATCCTGTTTTCGGTGACCCTGACACCAATTTAAGACATTTCTAATTGGCCCTGTGTTTATTCCCTGGAAGAATTGTCCATTCCAAGTTAGGTGGGGCGGTGATTCCTAGTGCATGAACTTGCAGGTTCCACCAGGGCACTATCATACCCACCCCCCAATGCCATATACTTCTTCCAATTTAGGGTTGTTTATAGTCAGTCAAGTTTTTCCAGATTGACTAAGAGTTCCTCATCTGCCTACTGCTGTCAGCTACAAGAGCAGTGAAAGAGACCCAGGACTTGAGCCAGCTGGAAGATGCAGAAGAAAGTCTCTGTGGGATGCAGACAGCTAAGGAATAACAATCACACACAATTGTCCCAAACCCACATTCTCTCCCCCAGGACACCTTCATCTGCCTTCCTGATGCCCCTCCACAGAGGGCTTTGGGAGCCCATCACCTCAAGAAAACGAAACTGCTGAGAACAACTCTTACTTCCCCTTATTTGGTGTGTCCAAGGGTTAAAAGCACTTCCGAACTCCCCTTCCAACTGCAAGGTCAAGCAGCTGTCCAAACCACCCAAGGAGAAGAGGGAGTCCTGGACAGCCAGACCCCCACCAGCTTGGCCACAACAGGCTCCTGCCAGTCCGGCTAGGGAAGAGTTAATCGGATCAGCTTTGGCTGATAGTTCAGGCTCCAAAGTTCAGTCCCAGTCAGAGCCACCCCGGAGGAATTGTAAATCTCCGGGCAGTATTTAACAAAACAAAAGCAACCTGGAATTACATGCAGGTTTGGTTTTCTACAGTACATATTTACTTAATCCCCAAGGTATGTGGCTCCATGTCAGATCAGCTGGCTTTGCCGGCCCTTTCACCCCCCTGGTTCACAACAGTTTAAGTTTCAAACTAATTCCCTGTTTTTGCTCTTCCTTTTCACTGGGCTGACTGGAGACAGCCCTGCCTGCCTCCCTCTCCCAAGCACTCTGGTCACTGGGTGACTCAGCCCGGCCTGAGTTGGGAGTTGGGTGACAGCCGGCTCACCCTCCCCACTCTCCAGCACCAGGTCTCCAAAATCTGGGGCAAGGGGTGCTGGGACCACCAAAAAGTTAAAAGCAGTGTGGGTTTGGGAGGACGCTCCCCACAGCGCCACCTCCCAACTTAATGGGGGAGGGATCCCCGCCGGGGCTGTATTGGGGGGAGGGGATAGGGTTGAAGGTGAGAACAAGGGCTCTTTATCTGTTGCTGGTTAGCCTGTCCTCCTCTTTACTGATTTCCAAACACCTGGGCCTCTTAGTGCCTGTCCGGCCAGGCTACACCATCCGAGACTGCTCCCCCCACTTTCAAACCCAAACCAAGTACCCCCTTTCAACGTGTCTTCAGAGCTGCAGCCGCCCAGGTTGGGGCTGGGAAGCGGGTTGCCAAGGAAAATACGAAGCGCCAGCTAGCAGGCGGCTCCCAGCTCCAGCAAGGAGCGCACACACCCTGCACTCCAGGGTGGCGGCAAAATGGGGAAGGCGACGGCGGGTCGGGTCGTGGGGGGACACAACTCCTTCCTTTGGGATGTGGGAAATGGGTGGGTCTCCTAAGTTTCGGGGTGGGGGTGAATAGCCAGCCTGCCAGCCACCGATCCCAAAGGAGCGAATCAGCTCTGGACCTGCCAAAAAAGACAGTCGGGTGCCCGGGAAATTTACAAGGTGAAACCGACCGGCTCAGCACTCACGGGTGGCGCAGGGGAGTGGGGTGGCTGGCGACTCGCGGCTCCCAGGCGCGCGAGACCGCAGCGGCAGCAGGTGGGCGCACCCCCGCCCCCGAGGCCCCCACCTCCGGGAGTCGCGGTGCCCGGTACCTTTCTGGCGCCGCGCTCCGCGAACTCGCGAGCGAGCTGCCGGCCGATTCCTCTCCCGCCGCCGGTGATGAGGACGTTCTCCCGCGACAGGTCCCGCAGCTTGGCGGGCAGCACCAGTCCGACAGCTGCTTTCGCCACCAGATAGATCATCTGCAGAGGGAACACCACCAAGGCGCCCAGCCATTTCCACACCATCCTCCGCGCCGCGGAGCCGGGCAGGGGGCAAAAGTCCCCGGACCGAACAAAACAGGAATTAAAAAAGAAAACACCACAAACAATAATAAATAAACCGAATAAGGAGGAGAGAGGCGTCCCACCTGGCCACTCTTGAAATCACCTCTTCCCAAATGCAAAGCACAGGGTGAGAAGAAAAAAAAAAAAAAAAAAAAGATAAACCCTCCTCTGGGGGAGCGAAAGCGTCGCAGAAGGTTGGGACGGCACGGGAGGTGGAGGCGAAGCCGGAGGTGGAAAGTTCTAACAAGAAGTTTCTTGCCCCAGCAGCCGTTTCGGCTGGGGAATTCTCAGGTAATGTTTACAGACTGACAGAGGACTTTAGGCAGGGGAAGAAAAAAAAAGGCACCAACCGCACGCGCGCACCCTGCTACAGTCCCGCGGTTTCAAAGTGCAAGATTAAAAAAAAAAAAAAGCCGTTTCCAAATTGTAGCGCGCCCCCACCCCTTCTCCAGGAAAAAAAAAAAGTGGGGGGGGGAAGTGCTTGGAGCTCCCAATTTCAGCCCGCGAAAGTCTCCCGACTCATTGCTATTCTTGGGCTCAGGAAATTGCTTAAACGCGATCTGATTGCCAGCAACGTGCAGGAGAAGTGGGGGGTCCGGGTGTCAGTTTCTTTACGTGCAGGGCTCGCCCTCGCGCGCGCTCGCTCTCTCCGGCTCCCTCCCTCCCCGTCTCCTCCAGCAGACGCTGGGAGTTGCCGCTCGATCCGGCTCCCTCTCTCTCCCTTTTTAGCATTTATCGCCTTCTTTTTGTCCTTTCCAACTTGCAGAGGGCCCGGGTGCGGCGCGCGCGGGGAGCGGACGCCCCGGTCTGCGCGGCCTTATTCATTCGCTCCCCGGGCAGCCGCGGCGTTGGGCGAGAGGGCGGCCCTTTCTCCCCCATTTTTTTTTAATACCCTATTAAGTCTGATTGACAGTTAAAGTTGTTGGGAGGCTTCTCTACGGTTCCTCTGAGTGGCTGCCGCGGCCTCCCCTCCCCCTGCGCCGTCGCGGGGCGCGCGCACAAGCGCGCACACGGGCTCGCCGCGACTTGCGCTCTCCCGGGACTGGCTCCCCTCTCGGCAAGCCGGGACTTGCCGCCGGTGTCCCTGAGGGCTCGCAGCTGGAACTCGAACACGCTGGAACCGACTCCTGCGAGCCGGCTGCCTCCCCGAGACTTTTCTCCTTGCCCCGGCCGCCCGCGGGCCAGGTGACCACCCCTGCGTGCGGGGCAGGCCCCGGGAAGCTCGCGCATGCCTTGATCCAACCAGGTCCCCCAGGGTTTTATTTCAGGTCATTTGCTCATCCCCTGCCTCCAGGTAGGACCACGAAGCTGCTCTGCACCTTTGCCCGGACGTCTTCTATCTCAGTTAGAGTGCACTTCCTAGGTCTGACCCAAGTCCCCCACATTGCTGGGGAGAACCGCTGGGGAGCAGGGTTTCGTTTTGAGGGGAGGGGGTGGGCAGGATAAAGGAACCTCTGCCTTAGGTGCCAATAAAATCCCCATAAGATTAGCTGGGAGCATATTTATTGCTCATCTGGGCTAGAATTACCTTGACTGACAGCAATTTCCTTAATAACAAAAGCCTGTAAACAAAACGTCCTATACCTGTGCTCCTGTGCTGTGCAGGTAGCATCTTCTCTCTTTGGGTCTCCCTGACCTGCCCTGGTGGGACACCCACCTTGTAAACTCCTGCCCTCCCCAGCAGGAATGTCTCCCCTGCTGGAGGGTGGGACCAAGCTATTTAGAGTTGTCTGTTGCAGGAAGTCTGGGAGGTGAGTCACTAAAAAGCAGCCCCAGTTCAAAGTGCTGATGGGACTTGCCTCCGCCCCTGAACATCCCCAGGCCAGAGGATCCAGAGTGAGCCAGGGAGCTGCCCTGTAATCTGGGGCAGTTGTTTCCAGCGGGCGACTTGTTCAGACGGGGATTCCAGGGCCTCACCCCCAGAAATTCTGATTCAGCAGGGCTGGGTGTGCTGGGATCGGTATTTTTAATGCTCTGCCTGGGTGAGAAAGTCACTTCGGGCAATGCTGATTTGGTGAGGTGTGGCTGGGGATCACCTCTTCACCTGCAAAGACCCTCTAGTTCTGGGGAGAAGTTGTGCAGGGGAGGGTCTTCCTTCCAGGTGAATTGGGGAAGCCGCTGGGAGAGCAAAAGGCAGGAAAGGGTTATGAAGAGGAACTGTCCTACATCCAGGGCCTATGTGCGGACACTGAGTCCTCTCACTGACCTTGCAGTGGGGGTATTATCATCCCATTTTCCAGGTCACCCAGCCAGGAAGTGCAGGAGGGAGGAATCCAAATCCAGACTTCTTCCCACCCCACCCCACTCTGGCAAGAGGGGAGGAGAGGTGGAGGAGGCTGCTGGGCCAAGGACTGCAGAGCAGAGACTCCCTAAAGCCTCTTCCCACCCTTCAAAATTATGGCTGAAGGGCAGACCATTCCCTTCATGCAACTCCCAGGCAGGACTCCATCATGGTGACCGCCTCTTCCCATCTTCGATGTCTGTTAAAGTGGGAAAGAAATCCCAGCCTGGGGGCGAGAGGCGCTTCCCACCCAGCAGCGTCTGGTATTGGTGTCAGCCAGGCCTGTGAATAAGACTGGAAGAGTCAGAAGACAGAACCACGGTGCAAACGCGGTCTGTGCTCATCTATTATCCTCGAAGCCGCCTAGTGGCCCAGGCGGGACACTGCGCCTCCACGCTGCCCCAGCCTCCAGCCTCCAGCCTCCCACGTTCCTAACTAGCTAGCTATGCTTTTCTTCCAGGCCTTTCTCCCCATGTAAGGTTAACACCCAAAGTCTAAAAGGGTTTGTAAAGATCTCCCCCCAACACTGTTTTATGGCTGGGGAAACAAAGATACTGAGCAATTCATACACAGAGACGCATGTTTACCCCAACCAGCTCTCTCACCCTGGTCAGACTCCAGACCAGCTGGGTGACCACTAGGTCCCACTTACTACTCCCTTGGGTGTGTGTTTGGGATGGTGGGCCGAGGGTGGGTGGGAAGGAGGTTGAGAACCCAAATTGACCTCTAGTGTGTCAGGCCCTTGACACATATTCCCACTTAATTTCCTTAACAGCCCGGGGAGGTGGGTGTCATTGTGCCCATTTTATGCAGGCGGAAACAGGCCACACAGTATGCTCTTCAACAAGTTAGGGGGGAAATCAGAGGGGAAAAAAAACCCACATCAGGCAATTCCAAAAGGGGTTGGCAGCTCCAGAAGCTGGCCTGGGGAGGACTGTGGCCTTTTTCTACCTGGCCCACCTACAGGATGTGGGTTTTGTGGGCCTGGCATTCCTGTGAGCCACAGGCTTCTCCCAGCATCCGCTGCCCAGAGGGGAGCTGTCACCTCCTCTATCGCCCTCCCCCCAGGTCCCTGGAAGATAGGGGTGGGCAGGCACTGTGCCCTGGGCTGGGGTGCACAGTTCAGCAGGCCAGCCCTAAGGGTCCCTGTGGCCTGGCATCAGTGAGAACAGCATGGGACACATCCTCCCCTGCCTTCCCTCCCTCCCCCATCCTTTATGCTTTGCTCTTGGTACCCCCTCCTGGAATTTAACTCCAGGGCGGAGTTTGGAATTTCACATCCCAGGCCTGCCCCTGAAAACCCTCAACCCTTTATGGGCTTGAGGGAAGAGGTGAGCTGGAGCCTGAAGAGCTAACGTTTCCCATGACTTGGCTCCCCTGGCGGGCACGGCTGCCACACTCACAGTGTGGTCCCTGCACCAGAAGCGTCAGTGTCACCTGGGAGCATGTTAGGAGTGCAGACTCCCAAGCCCCACCTGGCTCTCCTTAATCAGACTCTGCATTTTACTGAACAAGATCCCCAGGTGCTCCTTTGCTCAGTGAGGTTTGAGAAGTGCTGAGGTCAGTCCTGCAGGCCCGCCCAGGCTGCTGGGTCCAGGACAGAGTCTTGGAACCCAGATGGATGTGGGGAGAAGAGAGAGAGAAGGCCGTGTGGGTGCTCAGGCCAGGGATGGAATGGTAGGGATGCTACTAGTTAATGATGGGTGGACAGTGACACCTGGAGGCCCTGCTGCCATGAGCACCAAGCTCAGGGACCTCCCAAGGGGTCCCTTCCCTCCCAAGGGACTACAGTCACAAGAGCCAAATCCTGGCAGGTCAGTGCCCACCACCTGCTGCCCCTCCCCCTTCTTGCAGCTGTGGTGCAGGATCTTAATACTAATAACTTGGTGCAATGGACACACACGCATGAACACACAGACACACGGGAACACATGTACATGGCTCTGTTTGACAATTGGCTACTTGCCCCCGAGCAGAACAAGCGGCCAGTGTTGAGCTGAGGGGGTTGGATTTAGAAAACCTCCTGGTCTAGTGGAAAAAAGTGTTCCACGAAGTTTAAGATCAGCTGCCCTGGAGGGTCTTCGTGGAGACAGACTCCTGGGGGAATGTGAGCTGATGCGGTGGCCAACCCGGGCGTCTTGCCCAGCCAGAGGAAGCAGAGGGAGGGAAATAGGCTTCAGGCGGGTGGAAAAATCCCTGTGGGGAGGGGACGCTTGGGCACCAAGGGGTCCAGGAGAGCAAGTCTGCAGAGGCCAGAGACGGTGTTAAACCTTCATAAAACACCTCCCCTTCCTAATACAGAACATTTGCCAAGAGGGCCCCTTTTCTCCTTGGCAAGGCCTGGCTAATAGGACTGGACACATAAAAGCAGGTAGAATGGCCCTTTCAGTCCAACAGAATGCCCCCTCCCTCTCCCACAGGTGAGTATTTTCCATGGAATTATGTCTCCCGGTCCTCTCCCAGGCACCGGCTTAGGTTTCTTTCCATTATTGTTTGGAATCACAGGCTGCAGCAGCAGGGAGGTGGGTTCTGTTGGCTCCATGTGAGCAGATGCTGGACAGGCCGTGTTTATTCTGGCTGCCAGGGTCGGGTGAAAACGCAGACCACAGCCAAGGCTGGGAACGTGGCAGGAACATGGGGTGGGGGGTGCTGAGCAAGGGAACAGGCCCCAGGGTGTAATGTGTCACCTGAGAAAGCTTGGGCCGAGGCCAGACGACACCCAGTGGTCCTCACCTGCCTTCTGCCTCTGGGTCGGTCAAATAATTCTAAACCAGGTATTCAGTATTGGTTTGAGGTTGGCAAAGCTGCATTCAAATCCAAGCTCTGCCACTTATTGGCTCGGGCAGGTTATTTGCCTCTCTGAACCTCAGTTTTCTCATCCCTAAAGTGGGAATTCTGCCAATACTGAGATGATATCTCTGAAAGGCCTGGTGCAGTGTCTGTCAGGGAGAAGATGCTCACTGGGTGTCTGTCTTATTCCCTTGTTCCTCAAGGAACATGCTCTCTGGGGTGGGGTTGGGGGTGACGGGGGAGTCTGGGTGGCAGGGGGACAGAGCTGGGGCCATGAGAATACTAAATCCTTACCCTAAACCAGGAGTCAGTGAACCTTTTCCATAAAGGGCTTTGTGGGTCACATGGTCTCTGTTGAAGCAACTCACCTTTGCTGTTCTAGTATGAGCAGCAACAAACAATACACACATGAATGAGTGTGGTTGTGTTCCAATAAAACTTTATGGACACTGACATTTGAATTTTATACAACTTTCGCTGGTCGTGAAATGTCATTCTTGTTTTGATTCTTTTCCAACCACTTAAAAATGTAAAGACCACTTTTAGACTTGCAGACTGTACAAAAAAAGGCAGTGGGCCAGATTTGGCTTGTGGACTGCAGTTTGCCAACGTCTCCCCTAGACCACCATCAAGCTAGCAAACAAACTTGAGTCTCTCAAGTCCTAAGAAATCAATGAAGCAGTCTCAGAAAAGCAGAATCTGCTTTCCTGTGTTCTTTCCAGAAATATATTTACAAAGACTAACCCAAGTTTTAATATCCACTGTATGAAGTAAAGGGATCACTTAGAGACTGGATTTCACCGAGAGGTTAAAAAAAAAAACAAAGACATGACAGTCTAGTGATGGATTTAAGTCATCCCAACTAGCTAACATTTATTGAGTGCTTGTCACATCCTGGGTACTTTTTCTAGCTCCTTAAAGATGGTATCTTATTTAGTCCTAACAGATGAGGACAGAGACCCCTAAATGTTCAGTAACTCACCTGAGGCTCCTGCTTGTAACCTGGCCTCACTGCCTATCGACAATGGCTCCCACCCAGGATCTATGAGTCTCTGTCATTTTTTATGAAGGCTCTGGAAGACGACAAGCAAAGCCCAGTCCCTGCCTTCAGGAGGGAAGACAGGCGTGAGTCTCCCTGGCTTTGCGTCCTGGTACTCAGCCGTCTGTTTCCCTTGCTACGTGAGGCCTGCCTCTCTCGGTGGGCAGAGAGCACGGAGGTGCTGCCTGCCAGCTGTGGCAGCAGCTCAGTCGCTGAAAAGCTGTACTCGGTCAATTATTTTAATGTCTTATTGCATGTTGCCCTAGTCAGTTTATAAAAACAAGTAGAAAACAGACAAATGGAAGTGCATATGTTTGTAATATGAAGATTGTGTCTCAGACTTGAGAAATTAATAATTATTATTATTTTACATTTTACTGAGCACTTACCAGGTTACCAGGTCCAGTGCGTCACACGGATTAGCTCACTTAGCTGTAACAGCCTCCTGCTGAGGGGGCTCTGTTGCTGTCCCCCCTTAACAGACGAGGAAACTGAGCCCCAGAGAGGAGGGGTAATTTGTCCAAATCATGCAGTTGCTGGGACACAGATGGAACAATCAGATCCCCTGGATCTTGTGAATCTGCAGCCTCAGTCAGGTGCTTGTTGGGCTTATGCTGGGGTGGTCAGTTGTGAAGGAAAAGGACAAAACCCAAAAGACATGTGCACACTATTGACAACACATAATATTAAAATTTTTGTCTAGAAATCAGGGTGTAATTGGGAATTTTGTACTTTTTTTTTTATAGTTTCCTGGGAATAGAAGTCCATTTTATAATGTTTATAGCAGTGAAATCCTTAAAGCATTAGGATACAAAATTGAGTCACCAATATGATCCTGTTTTTGGAAAGGAAAAGCCTCAAATATATGTCCATATTTATTTAGTTACTATTTGGTTGGGATTTGCTGTGTGTCAGGCAGTACACTAAATGCTTTATATCCATTTAATTTAATCTCATTTAATCAAAACAACTCCCTGGAGGTAAGATCGATAGCCCTGTTTTACATCTGGGGAAATGGAGATTAAGTGACTTGGCCAAGGTCATGAGACCATGGGTGGCAGATGTGGAATTAGAATTTAGCTCAGTTTTACGTCAAAGCCCATGCTCTCTGCCTCTGTCTCTGCTCCCTGCTCTGAAGCTTTATCTATCTCTGTCTCTCTCTATGTGAGTGCACGCAAACCCGCACACGGGAAAGACAGGAAGGAAACACAGAACATGAACAGTGGCTGTCTGTGGATGATATCGGTACCCATGATTTTTATCTTCTTTGAGTATCATTTTACATATTCCCAATGTTTTACGATGAGTTTCTGTTAAGAAAAACCCACTACATGATCTTTTTGTAAAAGTAAGCTTGTTTCAGAGTCAGCAGGATGCAAAAGTCCTGGTATGAGGCCACAGAGCCCCTGACCACAGGCCTCTAAAAAACTCTGCTAAAAAATAAGACAGAGAGGGGAGCCAGGACCTTTGCTTCTTGGAACTGCCTAATCCATCCTATAATACCTTGCTTTGTAGGAAAGTTCTGTGCATAAATCCCATAAAATCCCATAATGTGGAGCTGACACTGAGCCTACCCAGAACAAAATCTGCTAATGATCACTGCTTGCCAAGAGCCTGCAGAAAATGATCGGACGTGTTGCAACCCCCATGCCTGCCTCCTGCCTAAACCCTCTCTAATAAGGACTCTTTTCATGAGTTTATAAAAACACTTTGTTCAGATCATGTTGGGTCTTTATTTCATCTTAGTTGAACACTGAACGTCTGTGGGGCTGGAAGGGGCTGAGGAGCTCTCAACTTTTGGGACTCAGAGAAAACAACAGGTTTGTAGAACCAGGAACGATTCCCTGCCTCCTCCCAGCCTGTGGCCTCACTTTGGAGCAGGACCTTTTCTGAGGCTGCTTTGGGTGATGAAGGTGGCATCACCCTCAAAAAGCGGGACAGAGGCCGGGCTCAGTGGCTCACGCCTGTCATCCTAGCACTCTGGGAGGCTGAGGCGGGAGGATCACTTGAGGTCAGGAGTTTGAGGTTGCTGTGAGCTAGGCTGACGCCACAGCACTCTAGCCTGGGTGACAGAGCGAGACTCTGTCTCAAAAAAAAAAAAAAAGCGGGACAGAGTGAGTGTGTGTGTTGGCTGCCCCACCTGGCAGCGGTATCTGGAAGCGGGTGCTGCCCTCAACAAAACCTGAAATGACTTTGAGTAAGAGAGCTAGACTCTCATCTTAATTACCTTGCAGGGCTGTGGTAAGACCACGGAGGCCGCCTGATGCTTAGGTGTTTAACAGCTGTCCTTCCCTCCTCCCCTGCCCCTACCATACTGCGCCCTATATCTCACAGTTCAGCATTTAAAAGTTTTTAAACTGTAAATCTGAAAAGGCGGAAATTTGGAAAAATAGAACCAAGAATTCCTGTATACCCTTCCCTCTTACGTTAGTTAACATTTTACATTTGCTTTATTTACCCATCCATCCATCCATCATCTATATACAACCTTTTTTTTCTGAGAGTACATAGCAGACATGATTGTCTAATAGTCCTAAATATTTCAGTATGTATTTCTTAAAAACAAGAACTTCCTATGACACAACCCCAGTACTTTTATCAAAATCAGGAAATGGACATTGATGCAATACTATTATATAATTTACTGACCTTATTCAGAGTTTGCCAATTGTGTCACTAACATCCTTTATAACATGAGAAAAACAATTTTTTTCTGGTGTGGGATCCAATCCAGAGGTACACGTGGCACTTAGTAGTCATGCCTCTTTTGATTCCTTCAATCTGGTCTTTTATCTTTCTTTATCTTTCGTGACCTTGACATTTTTGAAAAGCACTAGTTGTTATGGGCTGAATTGTGTTCCCCAGAACTCATATGTTGAAGCCCTAACCTCAGAATGTGACTGCATTTGGAGATAGGGCCTTTAAAGAAGTGATTAAGTTAAAATGAGGCTATTTCGGTGGATCCTAATCCAACCTGACTAGTGTCCTTATAAGAAGAGGAAATTTGGACACACAAAGAGACATGAGGGATGTGCGTGCTCAAAGGAAAAACCAGGTGAGGACGCAGCGAGAAGGTGGCCTCCTCGAGCCAAGCAGAGAGGCCTCAGGGGAAGCCAAGCCTGCCGACACCTTGATTTAGGATTTCCAGACTCCAGAACTGTGAGAAAGTAAATTTCTGTTGTTTAAGCCATCCGGTCTGTGGCAGTCTGTGATGGCAGCCCTAGCAGAGTAATACACAGTTCAGTTATTTTGTTGTCTGCCCCTCAACTTGGCCCTGGCTCATTTTTAGTTGTCTCTTCTTGCTACCTAGATGTTTCCTCCAACTAAAATAATCAGCTGTCCCTATGTGCCAGCCCATGCTAAGGGCTTTACATACATGATCCTCCCAACAACCCATCCAGGTGAATACTGTTATTATGTCCATTTTACAGTTGAGGAAAACTGAGCATGGATGGGTTAAGGTCACATAGCCAGGAGATGGAGGAGCCTATGGGCCAGAGGCTGTGGATCCAGGAAAGGTAAACTAATTTGAACAATTACATAAACAAAGGACAACAAGAAAGATGAATCTGCTGCCATCACAGTCCTATAAGTCAAGTGTGAATGCTGTGTAGTTTGTCTCTGTGTGGGGCACTCAGTTCATTCAGTGCCACTTCCAAAAGCTGTTCTTGGAACTGCTCCCTCCCTCACCCCCACTATGGGCCCTTTCCCCCTTTTTTGAACCTATTAGAATAATAATAGCTATTACTTATTGGGAGTATGCTAGTATGCTAGTTTCTGTCCTAGTGGATTTACAAATACAGTTGTCCCTCCATGTCCATGGGGGATTGGTTCCAGGACCTCCCTCAGATACCAGAATCCAAAGATGCTCAGGTTCTGATAAAAAATGGTGTAACTAAGTACCGGCAGGGGCCGCCCTCGGGCCCCCCTGGCTCCAAGCTCCTCCTTGGGTGGAACTGAGTCAAGACAAATATTAAGCAAATAGCAAAGTTTACCTGACATCTCCAGAATTTAAAAACTATTCAGTCCCGCTGGGCCCAACCTGTTCTCCATTGCTAACACCCTGCTGCTAAAACTATACTAACAATCCTCTCTCTAGGCCCAGGGACAATTGCAGAAGAGGTTTCTGATAGCTTTGGACATGATACCATTGGATGAGGTAAAAACTTCCAGGACTCTAATTAAACTGATGCATTCATGAGGATTGCTAAGCCAGCATCAAGTGGAAGAAGAATTAATTACATGGGACTGAGGTGATAGACGACTGAAATAGTTTTTTAATTATATTTTCTTTTAAACATTATTGATTCTTTTTCTGCTTTGTTTTCCAGAGTCAAGAAAACTGTTTTTTCTCTTTTGAGATATTTATAGCTTATAACAATTGAGTAAAGTATACTGTTGTGAGCAAAATTAAAAATAAATGGTGTAGTATTTGCACATAACCTAAGCACATCCTCTGTATACTTTAAATCACCTCTAGATTACTTATAATACCTAATACAATTAAATCCTACATAAATAGTTGTTATATTTTACTGTTTACAGAATAATAACAAGGAAAAAGAGTCCATACATGTTCAGTACAGATGCTGGTTTTTTCCCCACAGTATTTTTGATCCAAGGTTTGTTGAATCCACAGATGCAGAGGCCACGGTGCAGAGATCCAACTGTATAAATCATTTAATGCTCGCCACAACCCAATGTAAGTGGCAGGTACAACTCAATTTTCTAGATCAAGAAGCTGAAGGCAGAGAGGTGAAATAACCTGTCCAAATCTTGCAACTGACTGGGAACTTCTTGAGAGGTGGGGGCCAGATTGGCTTTGTGGGCATGTGACGTGGGACATCACACAGGCCCCACACTTAAGAGGGCCCCATGCTTGTTTTAATGGTCTGCTGTTGCCATCTTGAAATTCTTAATAATTTTTGAATGAGAAGCTTGCATTTTCATTTTGCACCTTCAAATTATGTAGCTGGTTCTGCATCAAGCCCCCTCCCTTGACCTTGATCTAGTAGGGCTCTGCACCCAGTGAAGAGGGCCCTCAGAACACCAGAAACATTTTATTGCATGCGTTTATTTACACGTTGGTCTCCACGCCAGCCTGGGGACTACTTGAGGGCAGCACAGAGGGGATGTGCAGGAAATGTTTGTTGAACGAATTGACTGATGAATGAGTGGACTTTTGATTCACCCAAGACAAATGAGGGCCAGGTGCCCACAGATGGAGATTTTCCCCAAGGCTGGCCTGGGAGCAAAGACATATGACACTTTCTGCCTCTCTCCTGCTCCCAAATTTACTGTTTCCAGTTAGGTTCTTGTTGGTGGCCCTGGCAGGTTAGGGAGGAGGGCGAGGGGAAGGTGCTGGAAGGGAAGGGTCATCCCTGAAGGAAATATAGGCTTCTGTTATGGAGGGGGTGGGTATGGAGCAGGGAAGCACCTGCCTGCTGCTTTGCTGAGCTGCCCCCTCTCACCTGAACCTCAGGTGCTCCTCAAGGGCTCCCCAAAGACAGGTTGGACTAACGCTGCTCCATTGACTGTCGGAGCTGCCCCTTTGGTTTCTTTTGGAAGGTTGCAGAGGCCACCCAGAGAGCTCCTGAGTGAAGCGGGTGGGGCTGGGGAGTTAACCAATCCCACCTCATTTCTACTCACCTTTCAATCCCAGGTCAAATGCCACCTCCTCCCAAAGCCCTCCTTGAGTTCCCCAAAGCAGAGTGGTTCGCTCTACCCTGAGACATTCACCACTCTGGGCTTCTAATGAATTCAAAATGATGCTTTTGGGTTACCTTCACAAGAATTGTTTCCCAAGGTGGTGAGGACACAAATAATCAATGTGGTTACATTCAATTCTGGCAAAAAGATCTGGCTGGTAGGGACACTTGTAATCCACCCAACCCCTACATGTCTACAAGGCTCACTCCTTCACCTCCTCCAGGTCTCTGCTCCATGTCACCCCTTGGTAAGGCCTCCATTAACACCATCACACCACCGCCCCCACGTCTTCTCTGCCTTTTCTCAGTAGTACTTTTCATCAATTTACTGTATTTAAATTGTGGTCTGTTTGTTGTCTAGATCTCTCCATTGGAAGCTAGCTCCCCAGGGGTGGGAATTTGTCCCAGCACCTAGAACAGGATGTTCAATAAATATTTGTTGGGTGAATCCGCTTCCATTATACAGGGGAGAAAACTAAGGCTTGGGAAGGTCAAGTCTCCAGGCCAAGGTCATGCAGCTGGTGAGGGGCATTCAGTCTTTCTTTAAAAACCCACAGAGCCTCAAAAGTTCAACATGGTGTTTCCATATGACCCAGCAATTCCACGCCTAGGTATACACCTGAAAGAGATGAAAACATGTGTTCCTACAAAAACTTGCACACGAATCCTGCTTTAAGAGCAGCGTTATTCATAATAGCCAAAAAGTAGAAACAACCCAAATGTCTATAGACTAATGAATGGGTAAGTAAATGTGGTACATCCTTACACATTATTTGGCAGCAAAAGGAATAAAATGCTACACATGCTGCGACATGGATGAGCCTTGAAAATATTATAAGCAAAAGAAGCCAGTCACAAAAGACCACACATTGTATGATTCCATTCATATGAAATACCCAGAATAGGCAAATCCATAGAGACAAAAAGTAGCTTAGTGGCTGCCAGGGGCTGGGGGAGGGGAAATGGGGAGTGACTGCTAATAGTGATGAAAATGTTCTAAAACTGATTTTGGTGATGGTTGCACAACTCTATGAAATACTAAAAACCATTGAATTGTACACTTTAGGTGAATTGTATGATGTGTGAATTACATCACAATAAAGCTGTTTATAAAGGGAAAAACCCCCTGGGGGCCCCACACTAGATGTAGTGCTAAGATGTCCACATGCAAGTAGCTATAGACACATAGTGGAGGAATAGAAATCACTGATCACAAAAGTGAATTCATACTCTTGGGGTGTCCCAGAGGAGAGGGCAGAGTGTGAGTGGCAGGTAAGTGGGGGGTTGCCTAGGGCCGGGTAGGGGTGTTGAAGAAGTTTTAGTGGAGGAAAGGGTGGAGGTAAGAAGACCACCGAGGTCTCTCTGCACCAAACACTTGAACTTCCAGGCTATACTGTATACTGTCCCACGGGACCAGGCACTCGAGGAAATGGGCTTTCTGTGCTGTAAGCTCTACTTCGGGTAAGCAGGAGTCCCTCCCGAGGGGCTGGCACTCTGGACACTTGCTGGGATGTGTCATGCAGTTTTATTTTATTTTATTTTGTAGAGACAGGGTCTCTCTATGTTGCCTACGCTGGTCTTGAACTCCTGTGCTCAAGCAGTCCTCCCGCCTTGGCTTCCCAAAGTGTTGGGATTACAGGTGTGAGCCACCATGCCCAGCCTCTCATGCAGTTTTAAAAGGTTAGGTGGCAGCAGACCTGGTTCAAATCCTACTGTGGAGAGTTGAAAGGTGGTCCCCCAAAAGATATATCCACAGCCCAATCTCCGGAATGTGTGAATGTGACCTACTTTGGAAAAAGAGTCTTTGCGGATGTGATTAAGTTAAGAATCTCAAGATGAGCTCATTTTGGAATACCAAGAGGAATTCCAAATCCAAAGACAAGTGTCCTTAGAAGAGAAGAGAGACACACAGAGGGGAGGCCACGTGAAGACCGAGGCAGAGACTGGACTGATGTAGCCACAAACCGAGGAGCGCCCGGAGCCACCAGAAGCTGGGAGAGGTGAGGAAGGATGCTCCCCTGGACCCTCTGTAGGGAGTGTGGCCCTGCTCACACCTTGATTTTGGACTTCTGGCCTCCAGAATTGTGAGAGACTATATTTCTCTTGTTTTAAGCCACCAAGTTTGGTAATTTGCTACACAGCAATGAGACACAAACATACCTGCTTCTTCACTTACCAGATGCCTTACCTGGAACATGTTTCTTAGGGCCCCTGGGCCTTGGCTTCCACATCTGTGAAATGGGGACACCTGGAATGCCTGCAGCAGGGGGTGTGTGAAGTCTTGATGAGGGTGTAAAGCTGTCAGAGAAAGGCCTGGTACTCTCTAAGTAGTGCCCCTTGCTTGGAAGTGAGCTTTTCCATTTTTTTTTTTTTTTGAGGCAGGGTCTTGCTCTGTTGCCCGGGCTAGAGTGTAGTGGCATCATCATAGCTCGCTGCAGCCTCCAAGTCCTGGGCTCAAGCAATCCTCCTGCCTCAGCCTCCTGACTAGCTGGGACTACAGGTGCACACCACCATGCCCGGCTAATTTTTTGTAGAGATGGGGGTCACACTATGTTGCCCAGGCTGGTCTCGAACTCCTGCCGTCAAGCAATCCTCCCACCTCGACTTCCCAAAGTGCTGGGATTACAGGCGTGAGCCACCAAGCCTGGCCAGTAGTAAGCTTTTAAAGTGGTCTCCCCACACAGTTCTGGCCCTGACTAGTTTGTTCCCCCTGCAGGGGCACAACGGGACATTAGAAGCCCCAGCCTCAAGGTATTGTTTGTCACGCCTAAGATTGGGCCCTGGCTTGTCAGGACTACCCAGGCCGTGTTGTGGGAAATGGCGCTGAGGACTTCTGCTCCCATGATGTCATATTTAACCCCGTTAGTTAAAGGGAAGGCAAACTCACACAGCGGTCAGACACACAGACCCTGGGGCAGGCTCTCTGGGCTTAAATTCTAGCTCTGGATTTACCTGCTGTGTGTCCTTGGGAAAGTTACTTAACTTCTTTGTATTTTGGTTTCCTGGCCTGTAAAATGGGCACAACGTCCACTATGCTGCTACTCCTTACTGTTTGTAAATGCTTAGACCAGTGCTAGAAAATGCTGCATGGTTGTGAAATAAATGTCAGACTCCTGACAGAGGACATTCCTTTGAATTTGAAACCCCAAGTTTCTGCATGAGACAAAAAAATTAAAAAGTTCACTGCCTGCTCCCACCCTTCCTCCAAAGGGAGGCTCACACCCACCCCAGGAAGGTTCTCTGGCTGCACATTGCTCAGGTTTTTCCAGCCAACACTTTGGTAGGCTGGGGGAAAATGGATGAATATCTTGGCCTTTGCCCCTGCATGCCTGGGTTTCTCCCTCAGGAGGAAAGACCCAGCCTCAGGGTGTGAATCCTCCCAGGTCAGGGGTGGAAATGCTGCCTTAGCCCAAATATCAAGTCCTGTGGCCTGTTTCCTCCAGGGCTGCCTTCCTGAATTCTTGGAATTCTTGGCTAGTGGGAGTGTCCCCAAAGGATCTGCTCCCAGGTCTGGGTCAGCTGGGCTGAATTTATAGCATGGAGGGTACTTCCTGTGGCCCAGAGAGTGGGATGGGGTGGGGAGAGGGCACGGGGACAAGGATTTTCACTGTCTGGTGAGGCCAGGGTGTGCTGGTGGGGCTTGGGCCTCACCCCATCTTCCCTAGATACCTTGGGCCTCCCAGGGATGACAAACACAGCAAGTTGCTGGGAAAGGTGGGCTCTCTGGCTCTCTCTCCTTTCTCCCTCCTGCTCCTTCTGAGGTCATGGACATTGCAAGATGGATTTGTGCTGTGCATGACAGGTGTGTAAGATGTGGTGGCTGAGGCTGGAGCTGGCCCCCCAGAACACCTCGTATTGTTTTTCCCCTCTAGACTTGGTGTTTTGGAACATTGGTTCAAAACTCCACGGTGATCAGCGATGCTCACTGTGTCCCCAGTTTTTAATTCCAGAAAGGCACTGCCCCCATAAGTTCAGATGTGTTCAGCCAGCTTCAGAGAACACCTCTGTGTGGAGGTCTGGCCTCAGGAGGTGGGGGAGTCCCAGAGGGTGAGCCTTCATCTGTCTGTCCATCCATCCATATGTCCAACCAGAGAACGGACAGGGCAGATACTTAGGCTCTGGGCTGAGCCCTTCCACTTCCTGGCTCTGCAAACGTGGTCAAGTGAGTTCAGCAACCTGGGGCTTGGTGTCCTCATCTGTAGAGCGGCGATAATGCTAGTACTTACCTCTTAGGGGTATTTTGGACACTGAACAAATTCATACAGGTAAGACACTTCACAGCTGGGCCCAGGTCATTAACATTGGTCACTTAACCAGTGTTGGACCTTGTTTATTGTTGTTGCTGTCGTTACTGCTGCTGTTATTATTGCATTGCTATGGGAACTTGCAGGAAATTAACACACAGCCCCACACAGTTGGTGGGAACTCCTTCACCTCTGGTAGTGAGCTTGGGAAAGATGCAGACTTGCAGAGTGTCACGGTCACCCCCACGTGCTCCCCTCAAATGACTGCTGGTAGGACACGTGCTTGGCACACAGGCGGTACTCAGTAAATGGCAACTATTTATTAGACGATTTACTGCCTTGAGCACCTGGAGTCCAAGCCACAAGCAACCCCACCTGCTGTGCCAAATAGCTCGTGCATCCTGCCTTGTCTGGCTTTTGGAAACATCAGGACGATGCCACATACCCCCAATGCTGTCTCACAGATCGCTGAGGTCCGAAGCCCCCCACCCAAGCCGTACGGGGTGGAGGCCATGAGAAGTGAAGGGTCTGAAAGTTAAAACCCTAAAGCTCCGAGCTCCCTGTGTCCTGTTTGCTGAGACCCTAGGTTGGGAGGAAGGAGGAATACTGGTTAAGACTGTGGACTCAGGAGGCAAACTGCTCCCCTGCTTATCAGCTGTTGAGTCTTTAGTCCAGAGCTTCCTCTCTTTGAGCCTCAGTTTCCTCATCTGTCAAATGGGCATAATGATAATACCTGCCCTATGGGCTTCTACCGGAGAGTAAATGAGATAATATTCCTAAAGCACTTAGCACAGTACCTGGCACACAATAGGTGCTCAGTAAATGTTATTGTTCTCTAGTAGGTTCACCTTCTTCCCTTTCCTCTCCAAAATCCAACACAGCAGAGGGTTCACCCTCTGTCTGCTGGCCTTCCTGGATCCAGCTCCTTCCCTGCCCCATCACCTGACAGGTCTGCCCTGCTGTGTGCTAGATGGGAACCACAACACGTGCTCGTGTGTCCAAGACCAGACTGCACTTCCATGCCTCACCCACAACATGCTAGACTGCTGTACTTACAGACTGCAGGTTATTCACTCATTTGACTAATTATTTACAGTCAAACTCACATGATAGAGGTACTTAGAAAAGCAGGATATAAGCCGGGCGTGGTGGCTCACGCCTGTAATCCTAGCACTTTGGGAGGCTGAGGCAGGAGGATTGCTTGAGGCCAGGAGTTTGAGACCAGCCTGGGCAACATAGCAAGACCCCCATCCCTACAAAAAATACAAAAACATTAGGTGGGTGTGGTGGCGCACACCTGTAGTCCCAGCTAGTCAGGAGGCTGAGGCAGGAGGATTGCTTGAGCCCAGGAGTTTGAGGTTGCAGTGAGCTATGATGCCACTGCCCTCTACCCTGGGCAATAGAATGAGATCCTGTCTCAAAAAAAAAAAAGTAAAGCAGGATATATAAGCACAATGTCTACCATTGTGTGTTGCCTTATTTAATATAACAGAGGCACAGAGGGGTTAAGCTCAATCGAGGTCTCAAATTCAGTCAGTGGAAGAGGCAGACACAACCCCCAGTGGTCTCTCCCCAGAGCTCAAATTCTTAAACAACAGGTTATCCTAAGTGGTTCTATTCTCTAATAGTAGCACTGTGGGTTATTGTGAGGATTAAATGAAAAAATATGTGCACAGTGCTTAGCACAGTTCTTGTCACAATAAGAAGTGCTCAATAAAATTTAACTCTAAAATGGTGACAACAATAGCTACTATTATTATTACTATTGCGAATTTCCAGATCCACCAGCTTCCATCACAGAACCTGCGTATAGCAGATGCTCTTGAGATGTATTAGCTTCCTCCTTCTCCCCTGTCTCTGTCTGGACCCGGCTGAACTGATAGTAAAACCCCAGGGAAATGGGCAGCCTCAGCATGACTGCCTGATTGTAATGCAGAAATGCAGGTTCCCCTTGATTTTAGGAGAATCATAAAATTCTTTCTTGATTGTAAAGATATTATAAGGACCATGTGGTTGTGGGAGAACAGTGAAAAACCCCCATGCAATGAGATGAGACAGTTTATGCACTAGGATCCCAGGGGCAGGGTGGACGGTCAGACCCTCCTTGCTGTTCAGGTCTGTGCAGGAGAAGCCACTCGAGTGGGGGGCTGAGGTTGGGCTTGGAGTAGGGGTGTCTTTGGGAGGTGGGGGGACATACGGGGTGTGGAAGACAACAGGGTGGAGTGTATTCCCAGAAGTGGGACCACTGTGACCCCTCCCTCTCATTCTTCCGTGCCCTACGGAGGTTTCTGAACTCACAAGCTGAACGCGACTGGTTTCTTATGGCAGAAGACAACAGAATAGAGGCAGAGTTCAATCTAGACAACGTGATCAAATGCAGGTGGGAGGACAGAGAGACGTAGAAGAGGAAGTGTCAAGGCCTCCCCGCCGGAGACCTCCGGGAGCAAGTTGAGAGGGATTTATTTCCCCTTGCAGCTGAGGGAGAACACACACACCCTGGGGAACCGTGGGGCGCCTCAGTGTGGGGGTGTTAGGAAGCGGGGCTGTGCTCTGGGTAGGATGCTGTCGGGAAGCAGGGACACTTCTTAATAAATCTCATCGAGAGGAGGGGGGACTAGACTGAGGCTAAAGCTATGACTGGCAAAGAAGCAACGATCATTCATATTAACCATTTTTGGGCATTATTATGGCTTGGACAACGTTCTTGTTTTGTCTGTGTTCAGACATGATGATAGAGGGGCCTTGTTTTTATATGGATCCGTCACAGTCGCAGACTGGCCCTGTCTGATGTCGATATTCTATCAGATTTTTTATGTTCATCAGGAAAATATCAAGGCCCAGCTCTTTGTACCAGGACCGGCTCCTGCAGGTCAGGGGCTGCTTTTCCCTTTATCCGAGGTGAGGTGCAGAAATGTGTGGCAGTTGGGAGGAGCTTTTGGCTTTCCCATGGGCTGGAAGGCAGAGGGGGAACAGTTGAACCAGCTGTCCAAGGGGTGGGCCCAATCTATACACTTGGGTGACAAACAGAAATCTGTAAGGAATGAACTAGAAATAAGCCCACCCTGCAGTGACATTTTGTGCATTTTCTGGGGTCAGCCTGCCTGGACTCCATTCCTAGCTCTCATTAGCTGTGTAACACATTGATCAAGTTACTTAACCCACTTGGTGGCTCAGTTTCTTCATCTATGAGATGAAGATGATCATAGTGGCCTCTTTGTGGGGTGGGGTGAGGATTATGTGAAATAAAGTATATGAAGGGTATAGGACACTGTCTGGCATATAGTGAGCACTCAAGCCAGTGCTCCATATAGCTGGCGTCCTGGTTTTTGACTAAGCAACGAACCAAAAGGATCTTGTTTGCTTGTGTAGTCCCATGTCCAAGAACAATGCTTGGCACGGAGTAGGCACTCCAATATTTGTTGATTGAACAAATGAGGGCATTTATGTAACCATTTCTCTACCATTAGATATTTAGATGATATATTTTTGTTGTCAAAAATGACACAGTGCAATGCACATCCTTTAAGCAGAACATACACTGTCTTAGGTGCCCTAGTTCACGTCATTCACTCTCTCCCGATGCTAAAGTCACGGGCAGTTGCTATTTTTCATCATATCTGCACTCCAGTTTTTCTTAAAGTAGAGAAATATTGCTTTCTACCCATGTCTCTATCAAAAATGGACGAATAAAACTAGGACTAAGAGAGTTGCCTGTTTCCAGAGCAAGTTCCTCTGTGAAGCTGAGGAGCATCTTGTGCGTTTAACACGCGGAGTGTCCTTGTCTCGGACTCAACCTCCCGTGCTCATTGGCATATTGCCCTGCCCTATCTGCAGGGTCATCTAGTCTGTGTGGGCTCCCTGCTCGCCATATTGTGTTCAATTTAATCCCCATGACAACCGGGTCAGCTGGGCATTATTACTCCCATTTGATTCAAGGAAATAGGACGAGAGAGAGGTTAGGCCATGCTAGAGAACTGGTCCCCTTGGGCGAACGTCTTATCTCTATTTACTTCCTTCTGGACCACTTGTAACAGCCTCCTAACTGGTCTCCGCACCTTTAGCCTCTTCCTCTTCCAACTTCTATCTGTATTTCCAGCTTTCGTCTCTTACTACTTATTGTCAGAAACCCCTGCTGCTGCCGGACTGGTTTTCTGGCACTTTCACGGCACCTTCCGGATTCTTCCCTCCACTCATGCAGCTCCCTCCAGCTTGGCCTCTCCTTCCCTCCCAAGCCTCCCCCATCTTCTGAAATCTTGCCTTCCTCCAGGATTCACTCTCCCCTGGAAGTCTCCTGCCCAGGGACCTTCCAGCCCCTTGCTGTCCATCGTTAGGCACATGGAAATCATCCTACGCTGGCTGCCTTTGGACCCTTGTCATTTCCCAGGAAGGGCACATGTCCTATCTATTTTATTTCTATCACAGCATCTGTATAGCACCTGGTACACAATACTGAATGTTGTTGGATAAATAACTTATACATCGTGCAGTTTCAGTTTGAAGCTGAAGGCAAGAACAGACTGATGTCCCAGCTCAAGGAAGTCAGGCAGGAGGACTTCTCTCCTAGTCCGACTTTCCATTCTATCAGGTCTTCGATTAACCGTACGAGTCTCACCCACATTAAGAAGGGCAATCTTCTTTACTTAGCCTACCAGTTCCAATGTTAATCTCATCCAGGAACACCCTTAGCCACACCGGAATTATGTTTGACCGAATGTCTGTACACCTTGTGGCCCAGTCAAGTTGACACATAAAATTAACTGTCACAAGAGCCATGGAGAGGGAATATGAGTGGCCTTTAGAAGCTGAAAAAGTTAAGGAAACAGATTCTGCCCTAGAATATCCAAAAAGAATGCAGCGCTTCTGGCACCTTGAGTTTAGCCAAATGAGACACGTTTTGGACTTCTAACGTCTAGAACTATGAGATAGTAAGTTTGTATTGTTTAAGCCACTAAGTTTGTGGTAATTTGGTACAACAACGATAGGAAACTGATATACACCAGCAAGTTTGATGTTAGACTTTTTTTTTTTAATAGATGCCCTTTATCAGGACGTTCCTTTCTATTTGAGTTTGTTGAGTGTTTTTATCATGAAAGACATTTGGATTTTGTGCTTTTTGGGCATCTAATGAGATGATCATGTAGTTTTTGTCCTGTATTCTATTGATATGGTATATTATATTAATTGAATTTTGCAGTTAAACCAACTTTACATTCCTGGAATAAATCTCACTTGGTAATAGTTTATAATCCTTTTTATATGTTGCTGGATTTGGTTTGCTAGTATTTTGTTGAGGATTTTTGTCTCTATATTCATAAGGGGTATTGGTCTACAGTTTTCTTTTGATGTCTTTGTCTTTGGTATTAGGGTAATACTGAACTCACAGGATGAGTTGAGAAGTATTCCCTCTTCTTTTTTTTTTTAAAAAGAGTTTGTGAAGAATTGGAATTAATTCTTCTTTCTTTCTTTTTTAAATTTTCTTTTCAGAGACCCTGTTCTTGCATAATTCTTCTTTAAATGTTTGGTAGAATTTACCGGTGAAGTCATCTTTTTGCGTTTGTCATACTTGAAGTTCATTGAGCTTCTTGAATGTGTAGAACAATATTTTTCATCAAATTTAAGAAGCTTTCAGTCATTATTTCTTTGAGTATTTTTCTGTTCCTTTTTTTCACTACTGTCCTTCCGGTACTCCCATTATATGAACGTGCTGCACCCAGTGGTGTCCCACTTTTCTCTGAGACTCTGTTCATTTTTCTTCAATAATTTTCTCTTTGCTTTTCTATCAATACCTTGAAGTTAGTTTGCTGATTCTCTCTTCCAGCTCAAATCTACTGTGGGTCTCTGTAGTGAATATTTCATTTTGGTTATCGTACTTTCCAATTCCACAATTTCAGTTTGGTCTTTTGTTGATATTTTCTATTTGATGAAGCATCACAATTATACTTTCTTTTAGTTATTTAAGCATGATTTTCATTAGTTCTTTGAACACATTTATGATAATTTCTTCAAAGTCTCTGTTAAGGCTGACAAAGGTGCCTTATCAAAGGCAGCTTCTGTTGCTTATGTTATTTCCTTTGTATGGATTATTCTTTCCTGTTGTTTCTTTGCATGTCTCACAGTTATTTTTGATGAAAGTTAGAGATTTTAGATATTATATTGTAAAACTCTGGATACTAATTCCTTCCCCCACTCCTCCCTGGGCTTATTGTTTATGTTGTTTGCGTGTTTATTTGTTTAGAGACCTGGATGGACTATTTCAGTAAAATCTATCTCTCTTGCAGCGTGCAGCTTCTGATGTTACCTCTCCAGTGGGACAGCCTCGGGCTTGTGTACAGTCCCCCGGTACACAGCAGGGCTCTTTCTGGCTTTCTCCCTCCCTGTTAAGCTGTCTGCCTCTGCTGGTATCATACCCAGCTGTTAGCGCCACCAACGGCAGGTGAATTGATCTACTATTTTCAACAAAGCTCTGGGGCAGTAATTGCTCTATCTGCTTCCCCGGGCCCTCCTCCTGCAGTATGTGGCTTTGCTAGTTCCAAGCTCCTGCAGGGCAGGGAGGTCAATAACTTTCCCTTCCAGTTCCCCTGGGTGGTGGCATTTCCGGGTGCCTTCAGCAAAACACCTCCCTGTGAATGAATGGCTTCCTGTAGCACACAAGAAGGCAGATTTTCAGCAAGCCCCACTGGCAGCAGCAGAGCAGCTTCTTTGCCAATTCAGTGAGTCACACTGTGCCTTTCCAACCATCTGGATCTCAGCCCTATGGGGTGGGGAGTGGGGTCTTCTTGGGTACTTATGTCAGTCCTAGGGGTGGTGGTTTTTTCTTATATGTGTAATTCCTATATTCTTTTGAGCTCCCTTTACTTCTTGCTAGCCAAGCCCTTGTTACTCCAATACCCTAGTATAGTTCATAATTCCTTATATCAAACTTTTCCTCATGCACTACAGAAGTTGGGCGTTGATGAAGCTTCACCCAAAACCAAGAACCAGAAGCCTTCTCTTCTGCGATGTCACTCCAGTACCCTTTACTGACAAAGCGGAGGCGCCAACAGGCAAAGGCAAAATATTTAGAGGTTCCAGCTCCGTTTTCGCAGAGCAGACACAAATTGTGAATTTGGAACTGAGACGCAATAAACAGATAACTGGCAAAAACTCAGATGTCTGTCAACAACAGAAAGGGAAAAAAGTTGTGGTATATTCATACAATGGAATGGTATGTACAAATGACAACGAACCCACCGATACACACGACAGGGAAGAATCTCGCAAACGTGGTGTTGAGTGAAAGAAGCCAGACATAAAAGAATACTCTATGCGTGATTCCCTTTATGTAAAATTCAGAAATCAGCCAGATGAGTCTTGCCGTTAGCAGGAGGAGAACTGCTGCCTTTGGCGGGTGGTGATGGCGAGAAGGGAACATCTGGGTGCCAGAGACGTTCTATATTCTGATATGGGTGTTGGTTACTCATGTGTATTTATTTTGTGAAAATTGCTCAAGCTTTTCACTTATGATCTATGCACTTTTACATATGCATATATATGTACATAAATTTATTATAGCTAAGTAAAAATTTACTTTAAAAATGAGAGGATATTTGCACACTCATGTTTATTGCAGCGTTATTCACAATAGCCAAGAGGTGGAAGCAACCTAAATGTCCATCGATGCATAAATGGATAAAGAAGATGTGGTATATAAATATAATGGAATATTATTCAGCCTTTAAAAAGAAGGAAATCTTGTCATAGGCTACAGCATGGATGAAGCTGGAGGACAATTTGCTAAGTGAAATAAGTTAGTCACAAAAAGACAAATACTGCATAATTCCATTTATATGAAGTATGTAAAGTAGTCAAACTCTTAAAGAGTAGAATGGTGGTTGCCAGGGGTTGGGGGGAAGGGGGCGCTGTTGTTCAGTAGCTATAGAGTTTCAATTTTGCAAGATGAAACATTTTAGAGATCTGTTGCACAAGAAAGTGCATACAGTTAACACTACTGTGCTGTACACTTAAAAGTGGTTAAGATGGTCAATTTTATGTTATGTACTTTTTAACAACAATTGAACAAACGGACAAATAAACAAACAAGAGGAACAGTCTGTACTTTCTTCCTATCAAACTTTACCTTGACTCTGAATACGTAGCCTACATAAAACTCCATCTGCTGGAACCTGGCCTACTCCTCACCGCCCCTGCACACTCTGGGCCTCTGGCCAGACCATGCTTGGCCAGACAGCTCAAAAGCCCCCTGGAGAAGATTTGCATGTTTTCCGCTAGAAATGACCCTCTGGGGTGCTATGACCAGGAGGGAGAGATGCCATCGCAGGCAGAACTGGACTTTATCCAGGCTCATATTCCTTCTCCAAAAATGGTGCCAAGGCCTGGTTTGGGGACAATTTTTGTCGGCAGTGCTTTCTTCCAAGAGAGAAAGAAATGATCAGAAAGATTCTGGAAAATAGGCTTTAAGCCTGAGAATTTTATGTATTTTAATTTAACAAACCCTTGTGTTGTGCTTACTATGTGCCAGTTCTTCATAAGTATTTGCTTATAAGTGAGTAAGTATTGTAAGTATTTACTCCTCAGTTAGATACTATAATTGTCTCCACCTTACAGATGAGGAAACTGAGGGGCATTGAACTTATCTAAGGCCACAGAGCCAACACTCAGGAAAGGCAGGACTTAAACCCAGGCAGGCTAGGGGCTGAGTTGATCCTCTTAACCACTCGGCTACTCTGCCTCTCCCCTGTGGCCTGGATCGGAGCATTAAACCGGGGTTGGGGTAGCTAACTAAGGAGCTGGGAACGAGATGCACCTCGCCTACCCTAACCAGACTTTGGCGAGGAAGGCTGGCTGCGTCTCCTATTTGACAGTTGAAGGATCAGGCCACGGAGGCCTGTGCGACCCCGGGAGACCTCTCCCTTGGATCCCGGGGAGCCGAGATGCCATTCAAGCTTGGTTCCTTCTGATCTTCAATCTTTGGGAAGCCCACCTCCCAGGACTCCCCCTGATGGGCAGGATCGGTTTTCCTGGTCCCTGCATTCCTTGGGGAAACAGGTTCCTCCAGCTACCATTGGCCCACTGGCACTCTCATCTAAGAAGCCAGGTCAGGCCACTGCGTCAGCTTAGCCCCACAGAGTGGGGCGGAGGAGGCGCTTGTATAACCGGCGAGATCCTCTTCACACAAGCTCCCAGCTGGTCCCTCGGGCAGCTGCTCCTCGCGGCCCCGGGAACATGGCCGTCCTGGGGCTGGGGCTGCTACTGGTGCTGCCCACCTTCTTCCTGGGAGTCTTTGTCTGGGCTGTCGCCGAGCACTTCCTCACCGCAGATGTCCCCTCTGCCGTGCAACAAACAGCCAAGTTGAGACTTCTGCACTGTATATTCCTGTACATGGTCACTTTGGTGAGTTTACTCTCAGGCCACACCGTAAATTGGGGGTGTTCTCTCTCTCTCTCTCTGTCATTCTCAGTGCCTTACCCTCCTTTTCCTTGTTCACTTTCTTTCTCTCTCTCTTTTTTTTTTTTTTTTTGAGACAGGGTCTCGCTCTGTCACCCCAGCTAGAGTGCCGTGGCGTCATCATAGCTCACTGTAGCCTCAAAGTCCTGGGCTCAAGGGATCCTCCTGCCTCAGCCTCCCGAGTAGCTGGGCCTACAGCACACACCACCACACCTGGCTACTTTTTCTATTTTTAGTGAAGACAGGGTCTTGCTGGTGCTCAGGCTGGTCTCGATCTCCTGAGCTCAAGCGATCCTCCCGCCTCGGCCTCCCAGAGTGCCAGGATTACAGGCGCGAGCCACCGGGCCTGGCCCCCTCTCTCTCTTCAAACTCTCCCAAGACAGACTTTGCTACGCTCTTCTCCCCCTCTGCTATTCTGTTCCCTTCCCTTCCCCTCCCCTGACCTCCCCTTCCTTCCTTCCTCTCTCCCACCCTCCCTGACTCCCTCCCTTTCTTCCTTCAGCATCAAACACTTGCTAGTGCCAAACCATGGGCTCTTTTCTGAGGATTCAGAAACAATTTCACACCCAGCCCTTGCCTTCCAAGCGCTTATGGTCTGACCTGCTTCAGCTCGGGGGAATCTTTCACCCTGGTTTGCCTACAGGTTTTTTCCTGTATGGATTACAAGCACTTTGAAGGCAAGGATTACTTTATTCACCTCTGTATACCTAGCCCTTAGCACAGGGCCTGGCACCTAGGAGGCACTTACTGCTTGTTAAGGGCGGGTGGGGGTGGACTAGCACATGCCCACAGTTGCAGCACATTTGGAAACAATAGTTTGGCACCTTGTAGGAGGCAGGCACCTTGAGTTAATCCCAATGTCCCAATCCTGGGCGGAGACCTCATAGAGACCAAACTGCTCAGGCTGATTACCTCTGTAGGCAACTGTAGGATGAGGCCAAGCTTACCTTGGACAGCAGGGCATAGGGATAAGGGGCATGGACTGCAGCCAGACTGCCTGAGTGTGCATCACAGCTCTGCCACTCACTGGCTGTGTGATCTTGCACCATTTACTTAACCTCTCTGTATCTCAGTTTCCTCATCTGTGAAATCGGGATGATAGTATCGATCTCATCAGGTTGGTAAGGGGATTAGACGACATGTGACAAAGGTTAACGTGTTTAGAAATGTTTGGCAGGTAAATAAAATAAGTCTTCGTGCTACTGGAATTGCTCCCCAGGGGCATGGATCACTTTTAGAGAAAGGAGTGAGTCCAGGTTCCAATCGCATAAATGCTGCTGACCCAAGGAGACAGGCTGAGGGTACAGTGGGCACTTGTCTCTCTCACTTACCCTGGTCACATGCTTCCCGGGAGTCAGGCTGTTTCAAGCCAGTGGCTGCAATCCATGTGGAGTTACAAGCAAGTGTGGGGCTCCAGGATTAAAAATGAGGGTCTCCAATATGCAGGTGGCTCAGAAAAAATCTAGGTCTTTCCAACTTTAGTATTTCTCCTCAAGAGTAGCCCACAAGCTAAGCATCTAATGACAGCTGCTCACAGGAGACTCTGAGATGGGTCCACAGCTGGCTCTGAACGGGGAGTTCTGTTTGTGGGGTCCCCTCTGGGTTCCTCCTGCCCTGGGTCCCCCAAGGGCACACTGCCCGTCAGTGTGACGATGATGAGGATAATGTTCATTTAGTTCCAGGAGACAGACAAGGGAAGAGCGAAAAGGTTAGGGAGGACAAGGGAAAAGCTAAAAAAGATTCTATGGCCCAGAAATCAAGAGCCTAGTTTTGGTCTCAGACAGACAATCCCGGGTCTGCGACCCAAACCCTCACTTACTACCCTCGTGGCCTCGTGTTTTTGCGCCTTGTTTTCTTCTCCGAAAAGCGAGGAGAGCAGGGGAGGCTTTTTCGGGGGGATGTGGGGACCGAATGGGAAAAGCATTGTAGTTGTGCACACGCTGCGGGGCGCCTGCAAAGGCTCAGGGAGAGCAGACGGCTGGTAGGTAGTGTGTTTATCAAATCCCTGAAGGCAGAGATGCAGCGTTTCCTGAAATTATTACAGATTCGAAAGTTGCTATGGATGATTCCAGCCTGACTAAAAGATAGAAAGAGTAATATAACAACCCTATTGCCTTTATTTTTAAGGGAAAAGGATGCTAGAATATTCTGTAAAGGTGTTTCAATAGCTGTCTAAAGTTCTAGACCTCAGGTGTTCCTAAAATATTGATGCCCCCATTTATAATCATAATAACCAATCTTTCTCCAGTCTACCTCCGTCCTAAGTTACCAGCTGCAGAAAATGTGGACTCATAATTGGAAAACCCAAACCAAACCAAAACAAAACAATTGTAACTTCATGGCGTAGCTAGTGGCCTTTCAGAATGTGACGCTTAGAGAGGTTTACGTCGTTACGCTGCATGGTTCAAAATTCCCTAAACAAACATTTACTGTTCTAGATGCTGCACACAGAGAGGAACGAGCTGAGATCTTTGCTTGAGAGAAGCATTTGGTTTGGTGGTAGGCAAAAACATGCATGATCGTATCCATGCAATAAAGCCTTACAGGAGGCTTTATCTGGGCGGGACACTGAGGGCCTCTAAGAAGGCAGCAGCCGTCACTGTGAGGCGGAGGATGAGCCCCATGAGAACATGACCCTTGTGCCTGGGTATGAAAGCCAGCTTGGTGTCCATCCACCTGATGGACAGGTACGAAAGGCTCCCAGGGAGACGCGGGAGGCGTGCACGAACCCAGACCGTGTGGGCAAACACAGTTGAAGAGATGAGAGCTGGAGCCAAACTGTCCCGAAGGTCCAAGTTGCTCGGCATGAAGGCCTGGGGTTCTCAGATGTGGGTCAGGTGGTGGGAAAGCAGGTCACCTCGCCCTCCTCCAACTCAAGCAGGAAAACAATTGTTTTGTTTGGAGTTCCTTTCAGGGGGATCTCTCCATGGAGGGAACACATCGGGCATCCCATCTGACCTGGGACAAGACGCAGTGGGTGCAAGCAAGAGAAGGGTGGTGCTTACACTCGCCAGGACCCTCCGGGGAGACACTCCGCATGGGTGGTCACATGCAACCCTCATGCCTCATCCCCAGACCCTGCACATCATTTTTCTCATTTTGTAAACGGGTGAAATGGGAGCTCAGAGAGAGTAATGCCTACGGCTTTTCAGTTAGTTGGTGATAGGGCTTACACTGGAGCTCAGATCTGCTTGACCCCAAACCCAAGCTCTTTCTAGTTCAGTGGTTCAGAACACAAGTTTCGTGTCTTACTTCTTGAACAAGGCACTTGACCTTGGCGTGCCCCCGTTCCCCATCCGTAAAATGGAGTTGATAATTGTGCTTGACTTAGAAGGGTTGTTGAGAAGTTTTAGCATGTTAATAACCCAAACCACTTGGGCTGGTGCTGGAACATTGTAGGTGCCTAATAAGTATCAGCTGTCCTTATTATGTTCATTATCGTCATCCCCGGCTGTTTTCCTTATGACAAAGACACGCCTAATGTGAGGTCTATGGGAGACACGACCCGAAATGGCTGAAATGTACCCAGTATGTGAAACACGACTTCGCGTAACTGTCTTTCGTGAGATATTCAGATGTTTGCTTGTTTATGATTAGAGTGAGCACATTAGTGTAAAAACACATGTGGCAAATATGTGGCCCTGGAGCTGTCACTCCCACTGCCTGAGCCCACGGCAGACGTCCCTAATTGATCACGTCACTGCTTTCTGTTGGACAGGAACACAGCTCAGGAGCCTTCCTAACCCAGAGCAATGATGTGTTGACACAGGTGCGGAGCCATATCTGTCATCTCAGGCTGGGGGAGTCCAGCACGGAGCCAAAGAGAGAGGGCTCGCCAGCCAGCTGCCTTGGAAAATGGGCTTTGCTCAAGTCAATGCCTTCCTCCTACTCAGCCCCAAAACTGGGCTACCCTTTGGCAAATTAACACCATTATCCAACCACGAGCTTTGGGAGGAAAAGTCTGAAAACCCAACCCCCTACGTGGACACAGCCCGGAGCCCATTGCTTGTAGATGGGCCCCCTGCACATACGGGAGGCAGGCAAGAGACTGGGGACCCCTCCCAGCAGTGATGAGTGTTGGGAACATCTGCCATCCTGGTTCTCACCTCTTCTGACATCTGGTTTCCTTTCTCTTACCTCCAACAGGGGAATATATTTGAGAAGCTGGGAATTTGCTCCATGCCCAAATTTGTCCGTTTTTTACATGACAGAGTGAGAATAAAGAAGGACCCTAAGCTTGTGGTGACCGACCTGCGTTTTGGGACCGTACCCGTGAGGCTGTTCCAGCCCAAGGCAGTGTCCTCCAGTCCCCGGCGGGGCATCATCTTCTACCATGGAGGGGGTGGGATGTTCGGGAGCCTGGGTAAGGGGCTTCCCTGCGGCTTCTGGCTTCGTAAAGGATGGGCCTCATCCTTGCACATAGCGTTGCTCACGCCTCCCCCCAGGACCTTTCTGGAGGAACTCAAAGGAGTCAGCAGTTGGGGGTTTTTATAGGGACCCCAGGCAAAGGGCACTGGGCATGGGTCGGTAGGTGGTGTGGCAGCCTATGTGCGGAATCCTTTCTTTTCCATCATGTGATCATCTTGGCCAAGGTAGGGGCAGCGGAGTCCCAGCAGGGCTGGTTGTCAGGGTGCTGAGTGTTGACTCCTGTCTTCCCTTTCTGCTCACAGCCTTCACCGTCCTGCCTGTTCTTCAGAGATCCCAAACCCACGTTCTTCCCTCCAGCTCTGCTGTACCCCTGTGGCCCGAGACCCCATCCTTTCTTGCCGGCCCCCTGCACCCCAGCAATGGGTCTCCTGGATTCACCTCTTGCCCTTCAGCCAAAGCAGCCAAAGTCCCCTCCCAGCAGCCAAAGGGATCTTTTAAGAATATAAGTCTTGGCTTGTCAGTCCTGCACTTAAACTTCTCCTGTGCTCTTTGACGAAACCCAAAGTCTCTCCTACCCGGCCTGGGAGGCACTGACAGAGCCGGCCCTGCCGTCCTGCCCCGTCACCTGTTCCCTGCGTCTCCCTCCTCCGTTCACTCTGCCGCAGACACACTGGCTCCTTTCCATCTTGGGTCTTCTGCACTTGCCGTTTGCTGGGCCTCAAAAGATGTCCCTTGTCCCCGACTGCACAGCTGACCACCCCTGTTCTTCCAGTCTTAATCTCAGAGTCCCTGCCTAGAGAGGCCTCCCTGGACACCTTATCTAAGGACTCTCCCCACACCCACTGCTGTCCTTCCCTGTGTCCTCTCTCCATCCCTGGCGTCATCCCAGATCATGTTCTTCGAGGCACTTGTCACAATCTGAACTCATCTTGTTCCTTCCTGTGTTTCCTCATTTACTGCTTGTCTCCCCCTATGCAAATGGGAACTCCAAGAGTGCAGGGAAGTGATCTGGTTTTCTTGTTGCTGGATCCCCAGTGCCTGGCCTATTGTTTTTATTTTTTAAATTATTAAAAAATTTTTTTTGTAGAGACAGGGTCTTGCTATGTTGCCCAGGCTGGTCTGGAACTCCTGGCTTGATAGGGAGGCATGTAAGGCGCGTGAGCTACCGCTCCCAGCCCTGTTTTTGTTTTTTGAATGAATGAATGCATGCATGCGTGAATAAACAGATGGATGGATAGGGGAATAATTGGATGAAAGGATAGGTTTGTGAATGAACAAGTGCATGGATGGATGGACAGACGCACGGACACACGTGAGAAAATTTGCCCGTGTAAAAAGGTCGGCTTCTCGGGCATAACTCCCCTGACATTAGGGTGTACTGCCACCTGGTGATAGGCATGACAAAGGCCATTCTGTATCTGAATTTTGTCTTCCTGCTCTCCCTCTACTGTGATATCTCCCAAACTCTGGCCCCGCCCTTGTCTAAGATCACTCTTCCCTTTCAGAAGCCCCCGGGGGTCCCCTGTGAGTTGGCCGGGATTTTTAGCCTTCCTCTGTTGAGGGATAATGTCATTTCCAAAGGTAAAACCAGGGATCATTCAGCAAGTATTTATGGAGCACCAACGTGGTATTAGACCTTTTCCAGGCACAGGGGACACAGTGGGGAACAAGAAGGCCCCAGCCCCTGTCCTTGTGGACCTGACAGTCAAGGGAGGGAGCTGGACATTGAAGGAGAAAACAAACGAGTAGGAAAATTTCAGATCATGATAGCACGGGGTGATGGAGTGGAGAATGACCCAGAGCGTCATTCTGATTTAGTTCTTCTAATGAGAGAAGAAGGTCAAGTCTGAGCTCAGGTGCAATGGATGAGGAGGAGCAGCTCTGCAGAAGGCGGGAAGAGCATTCTAAACATGGGCCGGGACCTGGGGGAGGCTAGTGAGGCACTTGCTTCAGGCTCCAAATATAAGGGATGCCAAAAACTCATTGATCAAGACAAATAATGTTTTAATGCAATATTTTTTTTAAATCCAATATTAATGCAAAAAATCTATGATGAACAAAATATCAGCATTTATATAAAGGCAGGATCCAACAGGGCTGAGTGAATTGTGCAAATGCAAAGTAGAAGCCTGTCTATTTAAAATTGTGTGGCTGAAGATGAGAACTCCTGAGTTAGACAGAAGTGTATTTGGCACCAATTCTGTGCCTGGCGCTGTACTTCAAATGTACTACTCTACTAGTAGAAACATCCCATCCAACCATTGTTTATTTCTTAATTAATATAAACATATAAAATTATTATTAATATTCCCAGGCAGGCATGTCTAAATTCCCTAGTCTTGGCTTTGTCCATTTCAAATCACCAAGCCTTCCTGGTCCTCAGTTACCCCCACTGTAAAAGAAATGTTGCAGAAGGTGAGTCTCCAGGTGCATTTGAGCCCTAACATTCGGATGTCTGACTTGGCCATCCAGAGTCACTTCAGAGGAGGCAAGAATAGGAACAAAGAGAGGAGGTCACACCTCTTGCCAGCACTGTCAGCTGGCTCTTCCTGGGGGCTGTGGTGAGAAGTCCTGGGCCCTACTTATGGGCTGTTGCTGTAACTGGTTTGTCTTTCAGATTGTTACCACAGCCTGTGCAGTTTTCTGGCCCGGGAGACCGACTCTGTGCTGCTGCTGGTTGGGTGAGTTGCTGGAGACAGTCGGTGGGTTTTGTGTGGATGGGAGAAGGCAGAGTGAGTTCATGGATGATTTGCAGATCAGAGAGAGAGGCCCTCACCACCAGGAGGCACTCTCGTGCACACGCCCACAGAGACAGGTGCGGGCGGCACTGTTCAAATCGCAAAAACCTGGGAACAACCCACATGCCCGTCAACAGTGAAGTGCATGAATAAACAGTGATAGAGTGGTAGATCATGCAGCCGTGAAGATATTATACAATGTTATGTAGCCATTTAAATAAACGAACTGAAAATGTGCACCATACTGTGAATAAATCTTAGTAGTATAAAATTAAGTGAATAATTTTCAAAAAATTACATAAAGCCTCTTTATGTAAAGTTAAAAACAGCTAGAATCAAAAGACTACTTTTGAGGAATACACATAGACACAATAAAACAATGTAAAAAGGAAGGAAAAGGAATAGAAACAAGTCAGGGTAACTGTTCTTTAAGTTGGGGGAGTAGAGAGATAGGACGATGGTGGGGTCGCCATAGGGTTGGCTGAGGGTTGTGGTCCAGGGCCTGGCTGTTTGGGGTAATGGTTCTGCAGGTGTTTATTGCATTGTTAAACTAACTAGCCAACTGTCTGGCGGGCAGTTTGTGCTCTAACAGACTGCTGGCTGGACGGGGACCAATTTTGACAGTGTCTTGAGATACAACTCTGGTCCTTTGAAAACAAAAAGGAGATGGAGGTGCCTTTTCAGTGGATGCACGAGGTAGTGGGGGCTACTCACTAGGATTCTGGCTTTTGGTCCAAGATGTCACAAATCACTTGGAAACAGTTTAGAGAAGGCAAGTAAAAGAAATTACAAACTGCCCTTTTACATTCTACCTCTACAATGAAACCTCTCAAACCTTGGCTGCCTCTGGGCTTGGGTAGACAGTATAGCTATGTGACTTAAAGAAGGTCACGGAGCATCTCTGGTCCTCAATAATGAGCTTGAGGAAGGCAGCATCTTTCTAGTGTTCATTGACATACTTCCCAAGTGGCTTACCACTGTGTATGACATTCCACCATCAGAATCTAAGTCTCCAAAGGCCTTTGTGATAATAAAAAGATCCCTTGAACAGGTAGCACATAAAGGTATTAACAAGCACCTGCATTAACCCCTTGTAGGAAATTGCTCAGTATATCATTATTCCAGATACTTGGAAAGACTTGGTGCGTGTGCCAGACCAGTTTTGATAGAGCAGCTGGTGGAGCTATACACACATATAAGGGGCTTCAGGCTGCCAGGGGGCTGCAGCAGGACAGTCCCTGGGAGGGGACTCCTGAGAGACATTGAAAAAAGGGGTGATGTCTAAGGCCTGGATGTTCCCTGATTTCTCATCTGGACATAAATGGGACTCTGTACCCAAGTTCTTGGAGAAGATGGGTCTTTTGACCTTGGGGTTCTACAGAACCTTCACTTCTGAGTGGGTATCTTAGTTTGGGCTGCTACAGCAAATTACCATAGATGGGGACATTTATTTCTCGTACTACTGGAGGCTGGAAGTCCAGGATCAGGGTGTCAGTATGGTTGGGTTCTGGGGAAGACTGTCTTCCAAGATGCAGAGTGCCACCTTCTCCTTGTATCGTAGTGTGGTGGAAGAAGAGGCCAGAGAGCTCTCTGGAATCCTTTTTATAAGGGCACTAATCCTATTCATGAGGCTCCACCCTCATGACCTAATCACCACCCAAAGACTCCACCTCCTAACACCCTCAACATTGTGTTATAGGATTTCAATATATGAATTTTGGGGGGACACAAACATTCAGTCCATTGCAGTGGGCAAGAGAGGAGAGCGTGAAGGCACGGGGGCATTTCTGCTTCTTTCTCGCAGGTTGGGGATTTTGCCAGTAGAAAGCACGTGATGTTTGTTATTTCTTTCATCATGTTGGATTCATATATTCAACATTTAGTGAGGAGATTCACTTCTAGGACTGGGTGGGAAATGGAAGCTGAAGTGTGTGCTGGCTGCTACCAGGTGCCTGAAAGAAACTTCCCCTCCCTGCAGGGACCCTCCTAAGTAGCATGTGTTCTGCCTGAGTTTCTGTGGAACCCATGTTGATACCATTAATTGTTTTATTGGTATATTGCTCATCCAGGAAATATTGCAAGGTTAGGCTGCAATCAGTCAAACCTATTTTTAAAGGTGAGGCTTTAGAGTCACTTTTAAAGGAAACAAAATTCAAGGTCTAATAGAAGGCAGTGGTTTTCAAACTGGTTCCCCGGAACTCTAGGGTTCCCCGTGATGCCTTAAAGGTGGCTCTGGAGACCAAGGAGGAAGAAGAAAGAGAGAGGGCTTAGGTCCCTTACTCTTGAGCAAAACCAGAACAGTACACTTATTTGTTTTGTACAGTGGGGCTCCTTATATCATTTTAATCATAAAAAAAATTTTATTGCACTCACAAAGTTTGAAAGCCTCCAGTCTAAGGTGTCATTTTTCCTTGAGCTTCTCCTAAATTTAATCTTACAATTAGAATATACCTTTTTGATCTTTTGAATGATAGACTGTAATAACAGAAAAGATGATTAGCAGCAACCCTCGACTAAAAATTTAAGACAAAAATAATTGTTTACATAAGCTCTCTAATCCAAGCAGTTTAGCCAAACTGTTTCTATTTTTTAAATTCGTTCCTTTCTATTATCCCAAACTTGATTCATGCAGCAGGAAGCTTGTGCTTTACTGTTTTTAGAGGTTCTTTTTAAAGTTCCTTTTCCTTCCTCTTGAATGCCTTGGAGGAGATGTACGTACCATGGGTACCAAACCCCAAGAGGCTTTTCACCAGCCACTGGTACCTGGGTCTTCCACAGCTCGAGCTGTGTCTGTTTCCTGCGTGGCTTCTTCACTTTTCTACACCTTCACCCTCAGAACACCTCCCAGCCCCTTCCCGCCTCCCCCTGACCCTGGAAGAGAAGGCAACTCTTTGAGTCACTGGGAAAGAACAAGCCTTGGTCATTAGATTTTTTATTTAACAAAAAAATTCTGCCTGAAAGAAATTTCCCCTTGGCTTTAATTTCAGTTTCCCCTGTCCCTTTCTCTACTGACAGGCAGTGGGACCAGTAGTAGCTTCATTTGCTTCTTTTTCTGTCATTGTTGGTTGTTTTGCTTCCAGAGCAAATGGCTTTAAAGTTGCATAATCTTGTACAGAGGTTAAACTCTTGTATAGGGTTTATACATCTGTGGGAAGGAGACAGAGCCTAGGTTTGGAGTCGAGAATCCTGGCCTGTATGACTCTGGGCAGGTTCTTCACAGCTTCATAGAAAAAAAACAGGGGGATAAGAACCCTTACTTCATAGGATTATTGTGGGGATTTAATCAGAGACAGTGCTGGCAGCGTGGTTGAGGATACTGCTGAAAAGTCACCCTGCACACGGGCGGGCTGCTGTTCTCTGTTTTTCCCTTAGGTACCGCAAGCTCCCTGACCACCGCTCCCCTGCTGTTTCCCAAGACTGCCTGAACGCCTCCGTTCACTTTCTGAAGAGCCTGGAAACCTACGGGGTGGACCCCTCCCGGGTCATGGTCTGTGGAGAAAGCATCGGAGGAGGGGTTGTGGCCTTCATCACCCAGACCTTGGTGGGCAGATCAGATCTTCCCGGCATCCGGGCTCAGGTCCTGATTTATCCAATCGTCCAGGTCATCAATTTGCAGTTGCCATCCTTTCAGCAGAACCAGTACACCCCGCTCCTCACCCGGAAGTTCATGGTGACGGCTGTGTGTACATACCTGTCCATTGACTTCTCCTGGCGGGATGCCATCTTGGATGGCACATTTATACCCCCGGATACCTGGAGGAAGTACAGGAAGTGGCTCAGCCCCGACAACATCCCCAAGAGATTCAAGAGCAGAGGCTACCAACCCAGGTTTCCTGGCCCTTTTAATGAGGCTGCCTATCTAGAGACCAAACATATGTTGGATGTCGAAAATTCACCCCTCGTCGCAGATGACAAGACCATCACTCAGCTTCCTGAGGCCTTCCTGGTGAGCTGTGAGAGTGACATCCTCCGTGATGACACCTTGCTCTATAAGAAGCGCTTGGAGGACCAGGGGGTCCGTGTGACATGGTACCACGTGGAGGATGGCTTTCATGGATCCCTTATTTTATTTGATAAGAAGGTTTTCTCTTTCCCATGCTCCCAGAAAATTGTGAATGCTGTAGTCAGTTATATAAAGGGCATATGATAGTAATCCTGGGGCCCGAGTAGGGCATGGCAAGTATGGACTTTGCCATAGGCTGGGTGCTTTGGTGAGGTCTATTTTACTGATTAAAGAGATGCTAAATCAATGCTTGGCTTGGCCGGGGAGGACGAGATGCAAGCTAAGAACAATCTTGCTTAATATTCAAGAAAATCCAAACTATGTCTGTTTTCTTCCAGTACTAACAATGTCCAATTACAGATCTAGCAACATTCTCTAACATGCTAACTTGAGTGAAATAAATATCAAAGGGAGGTCAGGCCCAGCAGCTCATGCCTGTAATCCTAGCACTCTGGGAGGCTGAGGTGGGAGGACTGCTTGAGGTCAGGAGTTCGAGACCGGCCGGAGCAAGAGTGAGACCCCATCTCTACCAAAAATAGAAAAAATTAGCCAGGTGTGGTGACATGCACCCGTAGTCCCAGGTACTCAGAAGGCTGAGGCAGGAGAATCTCTTGAGCCCAGGAGTTTGAGGCTGCAGTGAGCTATGATAATGCCACTGCACTCTAGCCCGGGCAACAGCAAGGCCCTGTCTCTCAAAAAAATAAAAAAAAATCAAAGGGAGAAAAAAATGCCTTTAAAAATTTCCTGAAGCCCTAACATATAATGTCTGTGCAGAATAAATGCCAACAACTGGTCACACTGTCAATGGTGAGTCTATACCCATGATATCAAAGCAGTGCTGGGGGCCACGGCCCCTGCTGGGGGAGGAGGCACCTAATTGTTCCTGGGGTCAGAGGTCACTGGTCAAATCCCAGCTTTGATTGGCTCCGGCTGGCCTGTAAAATGCTGTTGCAGTGAAGCTCTACCGTCAACATGGCCACCCTTGGGCTGGACTAAAGGAAGATCTCAGAGGAGATTGTGGGAGAGAGGGACCGGGGAACAGGCAAGAGGAAAGGAATGGAAGGCAAGGGTGGGCTCTGGGGAGCCATGAGCTTTGCCGGGGTTCAAGTCTTTAATCTGAATTCCCAAAGTAGATCACTGGCTTCCAAGAGGCAGGTTGTCCAAGTCAGGGGCGTCTTGGGAACCTCCAGATATCATCTGGGATGTGGAAACTGCATTCCCTGAGGGAGCGAGGTGCCTGCCTCCTTCCTTTGATGAGCTTTTATATTGTTCGCACTTTTACAAAGAACCTGGCCCTTGCTTAGCCAGTGCCACTGCCTCTGCTCACAGGGAAAGGGAATGAAATCTTTGTGTTGCACGTTGGGGATGGCCCACATTAGTTTTTGCATTGGGCCCATGTTTGCTAGATACATTTATGATAGCTCTGGGCCTCAGTGCTCTCTAGTCCCACCCAAGGGCAGAAGCTAGAGGTTTTCCTTTCTAGGCAACTGTAGCCTCTCTGGGTACTAGCCACCTCACCTATGACTGATGGAGGAGGGGGTCCTGTGGATGTCTTAGGTCCTTGCAAAGAGGGCAGGTATCCACACAGGCAATTCAGATTGGGCTCCTGGGGGCATGAGCAGACATTGTAAATCACGGATTATAAGTAAGCAGCTTTGATGGAACGGTGTGTTAATTATCTATTGATGTGTAGTAACATTACCACAAACATAGTAGGTTGAAACTATACGTTTATTATGTCATGGTTTCTGTGGGTCAGGAATCTGGGCACAGCTTAGCTGGGTCCTCAGCTTATGGTCCCCTGGGCTACGATCAAGGCGTTGGGGCTGTGGTCTCATCTGAGGCTCAAGTGGGGAAAGATTTACTCCCAAGCTTAGTCAGGTTGTTGGCAGAATTCAGTTCCTTGTGGTTATAGACTGAGGACTTCAATTTCTTGCAAGCTGTTGGTCAGAGTCTAACCTCAGCTTCTAGAGGCCACCCATAGCATCTTGACACGTGAAGTTCCCCAAATATTTTCTTGCTTCCTTGAAGCCAGTAGGGGAGAGATGGATTCTAGCAAGGGGGCCACTAGAATCTAATGTCACATAATCACAAGCTCATAATCACATACACGCCATCACCTTTGCCATATGCTATTGGCTAGAAGCAAGTCACAGGCCTTGTCCACACAAGGGGATCACACAAGGGTGTGGACACTAGGGGGTGGAGATCATGGGGCTACCTCAGAGTCTGTCCTCCACAGAAGGCCTCACCAGAGGTGCTGTGAAGAACAGTCTACACAGCTCTGTGTAAAAACAGTCTGGCAGCTCTGTGTAAAATCCTCATCTGAGACAGGCAGTGAGTCTGGGCAGTACCAGCTGGGTGAAAAGAATCACTTAGTCCTGAAACCAATCAAATGATTGCTCTCTCTCCTTCCACCTTTCAAACAGGGTCATATTTTTGAGAAGCAGGGAATTTGCTCCTTGCCCAGGTTTGTCTGTTTTTTATGTGACAGAGTAAGAATAAAGAAGGACCCTAAACTTGTGATGACCTAGCTGCAACCTGCGTTTTGGGACAGCACTTGTGAGGTTTTTCCAGCCCAAGGCAGCATCCTGCAGCCCCCCCATGGGTAAATTATGCCAAATCCTACACACATGCACAAAATGTGCCAGAGGCTATAAGGAAATTCACTCATTATGGCTTTTGACCTAAATGCCATTGCTGTCTTGATGATTTTTCACAGAGGAGAAAATAAATATAATAGGGTCTGTTCTGCTAAAATGTGAGTATTGTATAATATTAAAAAAACCCACCTGCTCCTTGTTACAATGTAATAGTTACATTCCTAAGAACCCTGGCGTTATTGAAAACGTAGCAATGTGAGCTCTCCACTAGGGCATCATCTCCCCATGGGTAGGGCCCTCACCTGTTTGGGTCTCTGCTGGATCCCCAGTGCCCAGAACAGTGCCTGGCACATAGTAGGAGCTTAAAAATTTTTGTTGAACAAATCATTTTATAAAAGCAATTATTTTAATGGGGAAAAAGTGGCATATGTGTTAGAGAAGATCAGACTGGCAAAAACAAATTCAAGTTTCTCCCAGGAAACCAAACAATAGAGATATTCAAATATATATAGCCTTAAACACAGAGCTGGCCTTACTGAAGAAAATCAGCACTTGATGAATTTGAATTTTGGACCCTCTTTTCCCCTGTCCCTCCATCAGCAATTAGCACAGATTCTTTTCAATCCTTATCAGCTTATTACCCTTTATCTCTGCGGTCCCCAAACCCTGGCTGCAGACCAGTACTGTCTGGTCAGTGGCCTGTTAGGAACCAGGCCACACAGCAGGAGGTGAGTGGCGGGCGACTGAGTGAAGCTTCATCTGTATTTAAGCCGCTCCCCATTGCTCACATCACTGCCCGAGCTCTGCCTCCTGTCAGATCAGCGGCGACATTAGATTCTCATAGGAGCGTGAACCCTACTGTAAACTGCACATGCGAGGGATCTAGGTTGTGCACTGCTTATAAGAATCTAATGCCTGATGATCTGAGGTGGAGCTGAGGTGGTGATGCTAGCGCTGGGGAGTGGCTGCAAATATAGATTATCGTTAGCAGAGAGGTTTGACTGCACAATAAATGTAATGCACTTGAATCATCCCGAAACCATCCCCCCCGGTCCGTGGAAAAAGTGTCTTCCATGAAACTGGTCCCTGGTGCCAAAAAGGTTGGGGACCACTGCTTTATTTAATAACCAAGCCCAGGCCACCCCAGCAAAGGCCTGTGTCTAATGGGTAGCCCCTTTTCCTTTTGCAGGTGCTGGTTTCCCATCAGTCCTTATTATAACCATTGTAGATCTAATGTAAATTCTATTTCCTCATTAATGGTTGCAAGAATCTGTTACATCCCAACCAGATTCATTGCCCACTGCTCAAATACACTGAGACAGTAGGGGTTACAGCAGAGAAAGAGTTTAATATCGCAGGCACCTTGCAAGGAGATGGGAAGAATTTCTCAAATCCATCTCCCTGAAAATTTGGGGAGAAAGGGTTTTTAAAGATAGTTTCTTGGGAAAAAGCCTAGGCAATTGGGTCTGCTAATTGGCTGGGTTCTGGGCGGAACCATACGGGTGTAGAAATTGTCTTCTTCACTGAGTCAGTTCCTGGTTGGGGGTCACAATACCAGTTGAGTCAGTTCCTCGGTATGGGCCACTGGTGTGGGTGGGTGAGCTGTTCCACCGGAATGCAGGGTCTGGAAGATATCTCAAAAACTAGCCTTAGGTTTCACAAGGGTGATGTTGTCCATGGGAGCAATGAAGAAAGCTAAGAATCTTTATGACCATCAGCTCTGTGACTCGTGAGTAGTAAGCAATTAGAGGAACAAGCCAGGAACAATGGCTGGTTACATGTATATTTCCCCTACCACAGTTCCCACCTTGTGTCTCTTTATTAATTTTATAAAGGGTGGTTTCAAATTCACTCAGGTTGTGAAATGCCCCCTGTAAGAGAAAGCCTAGATGAGGTTCTGTTCAGATTGTCGACCCAAGTAAATGACTGAGGCAAATCAATGGGGGTTTATTAAGCCAAGATTTTCAGGACGTGCCTGGGCAAGACCAGAGCCGCAGACAAGCTGTGGCTGTTTTTCCCAAGGGGAAGTTGGAAGCGTCAGCATTTTAAAGGAATCCAGAGAGAAGGAAAAAGGGGGGCGGGGGGACTGATGAGGCAAAGTGGTTACATTCTTGTGAGGCCTAAGAAATCTATAAAATTTTATATATATAAAATTTATATATATATAAAATAATATAAATTATTTATATAAAATTTATATAAAATAAGGGGAATGTTAGAAGGGAAAAAGGGAGTTCAGAAAACAGCAATTATGTAGATGTCCCAGGGTAGGTGGAAGAATGTCTGATTCTGTCTTGTCTCCAGTTCTGTCACCTGTAAGATATATGTGTAATTCATTATTAGTGTGGAATTGGATAGGCTTTAGTTTTAGGCACTAGACACAGGTATAATTTGCATGTCCTTGCTTATGGGAGGTTAGCAAGGAATTTCCTTGCTGAATGATCTGTGGGGCCTGTTCTTCACAGGTGCCCGAGGCTTTGACCTTCTCTTTTGCATGAGGAGTTGGGAGTGGCGTGGAGACTTTGATTTTCTTTTTACAAGATGCTTATGCAAGAAGCTCCTAGGTAGAAAATAGATAGAGGGTTTGGCAAGAGAATAAAACCATTTATTTTCACTCCCTTTTCAACTATTCAACAAATATTTATGGAATGCCTGTGGGTGTCAGGCACTGTCGTGGCTCTGGGGTACAGGATTGAGAAAAACCAGACTGCGCCTATTGATTATCTTTTGTTTTGCACACAGCTTTACCATGAGCCATGCGGCTATTTGTGCAAGAATTGCAACTCCGTACTTCTTTTGACCGGGAGAGAAAGAGGGGCAGTGGGAGCAGGGGGGGAGGAGGAGGGCGCAGTGTGTTGAGTGGGAAGGAGGGGCGATGGTTTCTTGGAGGGGAGGAGGGGGCTCAGGTCTTCTCATGTGAGGCCTGTGTTGAGATGAACTGGCCTTGTGTACCCTGAAGACAACAACAGCAGACCAAATCATAAAAAAAGAGGAAATTAGGAAAGCATGGCGAAGTCAATTTAGAAAAGAGAGAATACAGAGGAGGGCTTTTTCCCTACCAGATATTAACAATATGCTACAATACGAAGCCACAGGCAACGTGCTAGCAGTGTGGGAGCCGACAGACAGACACACGAGACAGAATAAAGGGCTCAGAAATCGACCAGATAGGTGATAGGTGGTACCACGAGACAACAAGGAAAAGGTGGGTTGTTCAGGAGATGGTGTTGTGAAATCTCGCTCAAGATATGCCGAGAAACAAAGGTGGACTCTGCCTTACGCTATACACGCTTCTGCTCAAAAGAGACACCACAGAGAAAGTTATCAGAAACATGACAGTCTTGGAGAAAAAACATGCAATGTCTGAAATCAACAAGGGAAACCTAGAATACATAAGGAACTCCCGAAAGTCAACAGAAAAGACAAAAAAAATCTAACAAAGGATGTCGGTAGGCAATTCACAGAGTAGGAAATGTCAACGCGACATGTATATGAAAAAAATCTTCAAACCCACTGTGAATGAAAAATGTAAATTAAAACAACAGTGAGTGTGCGTTTACGGTCTGTCAGATTGGCAAGGATCGGAAACAAGGGCAATCGGGGAGGATGTGAGCGAGTGAATTGCCGGCTACTGGCAGGAGGCTAGAGCATGCCGGGCGGTTGTTCAATTAGGCCTCTGTCTGCCCTAGCTTCCAACCACGCCTCCTCTGGTTATGAATCCCAGATAAATTGTTACCCAGGACCATGGCAGGACACATACAAGGACATTCATCAGAGGATCGGAGTGTTTATGGAGGCAACTTGCTTTCATTCCTAAGAAAATGGATAAGTAAAATGTCTTACATTGAAATTATGGAATACTACTCAATAATTTTATAGAACACACCAGATGTCCACACAGCAACATAGATCTTAAAAACTCAGTGTTGAGTTAAAAATATATACAACAAACAGAATGAAAACAATGACACAAAATTTATGTCAATTAAAAATACACACACACACAAAGACAATACAGCATGTTTTGCTAGGATACACATATATTCATGGATGTATATCAAACATCTGTGGGTAGATGCCTAGGGGAGAGGGAACAGGAGTGGAGAAAAGGGTAAAAGGGAATAAATAAATAAAACAGGAGCAGGACCATGTAAAAACCCAGTATGGTTTGCCGTGAATGTGAACTCCGATTGAAAACATTCACTAGCTGTAGTGAGCAGGAGACTGAAGTCGGTCAAGGGCACGGGCTCCAAGCAGGACCACCAGACTTGGACAAGAGCCTGGACGGAGATTAATCTGGCGTTTGCAGAAACCACTTGGTCCAAACCTTCTCTCCCAGGAAGGCTTCCAGGAGCAGGTGAGCTAAGGGATTTGAGCCGTTAGTGGCAAGGGCAGGACCAGAAGCCACGTTTTCTGATGCTCACTCAGAGGGATTTTCCTTCTGCACTTTATCCCTTTGGCACAGGGAGGCTCTTTCACAAGGGCGGAGGCAACAGGTCATCCATGTTTTTAAGGATGGTGGATGGATTAGCCACAGAGATAATCATATGGATAAGTCCATCTGTGTCTGCTCGAAAGGATAGCAGGCAATGGGGAGATGGGCTAATTCTCTATGGAATATGAGCAAAGCAACCAATAGCATCCATTGAAAAGACATATACACAGAGCATCTTTTCTGAATAATCCTTAATGAGATGTGGCACAGTGACAAGCATCCCAGCTGTCAGCCGTACTACTCATGAGGGCAGTGTTCAAATCTTCGTCCTGCTGTAAGACACAGTGGTCTTGGGCAATGCCCTACTTGGCTCAACAAATGTGTATTGAATACTTACCATGTGCCAGGTGTTATCCTACCCAGTGGGATACATCTGTGAACAAAAAAGACAAAAATCCCAGGCCCTCTGGGGGCTCGCATCCTAACAGGTTCCTGGACAGTGGTTGCAAGCGAAGCCATCATAAGTTGGAGATAGTTTCTCAAGCTTTGAGACTGGACATTGAGTACTTGGAGGTGTTTCTTAACTAAATGCTTTGGTACCGTGGGATATGTAGCAATGGTTTCGATTGCTGGCACCTGTTGGACATCAGCTCCCTGCTGCTTATCTCCGCAGAGTCAAGAAACCAGGCAAGGACCATGGATAGAGAATCGGGGGGTCAGAAGCTAGGGCTGCTGAAAGAAATTAAAAAACGTAGCTCTTGGAAAGCAGGACAGATTCTCAGGGCCCGGGTAAACTACAGACATGGAAAGATTCCTAGGGCTTTAAAGTGTGAACCAGGAGAACCGGATGATGGGGGGCAGGATGGGACCTCCACACTATGCTGGCCTTTCTCAGTGGCCATTGTGCCCTGCTGGCCCCTCTCAGAGACCATTCCACATGGCCCAGTCCCGAGGCCGGTGGCTGGGGGACCGGTGAGAACTGATTGGGTAGGAGCAAGGATGCGCAGGGTAGTTTATTCACACATGGTGCTCTTGGGCAAGCCCCCTTTGGTTCAGGAGGCCACCTAGAACTCTGCAGAGACTACCATCATTATTCTCTCTGTGACCTGGAACAAGTCACTTAACCTCTCTGGGCCTCAATTTTCTCAACTTCAGAATGGAGAGGTAATAACAGTATCTACCACATCCGATGGTTGTGGGAGTTAAATGGCACTGTGTATGCAAAGGACCAAGAGCAATGCCTAGCATATTGTAAGCACTCAATTAAGTGTCAGAGGCATCAACAGTACCATCATCATCATCAATATCACCATTACACTTGGACCTGCCCTTGAATTCACTGGGATCTGCACTGTGATTATGCTAGCAAAACTAAACAAGTGCCAGGGAAGTCTGAGGTGTACCAGAATCTATACAAAAAAATAGAAAAATTAGCAGGACATGGTGGTGTGCGCCTGTAGTTCCAGCTACTTGGAAGGCTGAGGCAGGAGGATCGCCTGAGCCCAGGAGTTGGAGGCTGCAGTGAGCTATGATGACGCCACTGCACTCCAGCCTGGGTGACAGAGCAAGACCCTGTCTCTAAAAAAATAATAATAATTATAATAATAATTTATATATGGAGCAATAACTTCTGAGAGGGATTTGAAACACAATTAACAGGCTCTTTCTAAGCCGTAAAACCTTTTAAATCAAGTGGAAATGTATTTGGCACCCTGAGGTATGAAACAGAGAAAGGCGGAACTGTCTGGTTGAAGTGTTGGTGGGAGTTCTGTCTACTTGGCTTCTCCCTCGAGCCCAGACCAGCTCCAGCGCCCCCCTGAAGCAGGATCCAGAACCACTAAAATTACCCACCCCTGGGACAAGACAGAGCTAGTGGCCACTAATCTCCATTTTGGTTTGTGAAAGATCAAAGTTCTTTTCTGTTTAAGTTTTAGGTCCTTGCCATGGACTTTTCCTTGCAACTGTTTTCTCCACAACCATCTTAATCACCAGCTGGCCAAGGGACCCTGTGCTGTGCCCTTAGGAACCCAGTCATCTCCTTTTCACTCCTCGTTGACATAGGATAGACAGACATGAATAGATAGACATGGCTGTGCCTGAGGCACCACCACCACTCGGTGGCAGTGTACTCCAAACTGCAGGTATAAATTTCTAAGGAGCACACGTTTTGAAGGTTGACTCTGCAGTCTCAAATTAGAGGTAACAGCAGCAAAATGGCAGATGGAATGAGACACAAAACAGATATGTTTTGGCAAATAAGATGGTGTATGGAGAAAGGAAAGTTCCATCTCCCGAGGAAGGAGCAGACTTTGCTGGAGAGGATCCAGGTGACTGAGGGGTAACATACAAGGACAACAAGGGAGGCAGAAGGTCATAGGCAAGTATCTAGGTCACAGTTTTGTTTAATATCAGCCATGTGTGCTGTGGGAAATTACCCTGAGGAATAGTAGCCCCAAGTACTACCAGGCAAGAAATTCTGGAGGTCACTGAAGAGAAGAGCTCACAGACCAAATGAAGATGGTCCAGTCACAAGGTTTAAATCTGTTTAAAGCTTAGCAAGAAGCAAGGGGAAAGAGATGAGGGAGTTAACTACTGCAGGATAAGGTGCCAGGGGGTGGAAGGTTCGTACCTGCTCCACGGTGGGTTACCCAATATTCACATGCCCTCTATCTGTGCCTCATCTGCCTTCCTCTGTGCTGGTGTGGTTAAGAAGACCAGACTTGAGACTGAATAAGGGGGGCCGACAGGGTGGAGGGTATCTGAAGCCAACACACACAGTTACTCTATTGGAGAGACACAGGGGCAGGTACGTGCCAAGGCAGTCACTCACTCATTAGCCTGCTGCATGGCTATGAATTTTATCTGTATTCCTTGGGAGAGGACGTGTAGGGCCAGAATGGGGCCATGCTGAGTGTTACCAATGGGTGACCAATTTAGGATCACGTAGCAGTCCATCCAGACATGGCATGCTCGTGACCATGACTTAGTTCTTCTGTTCCTTTCTTTCCATAAGTGGCACTCTTTGTTTGTTCCATCACATGTTCCATTTGTCGATGGAAAAGAAGCCAAACTCTGTAAAATAATTTTAAAGAGGTTTATTTTGAGCCAAATTTGAGGACCATGACCCGGAGCCACACCCAAGAAGCCTTGAGCAAGTGGACTCGCTGTGGTTGGGCTACAGTTTGGTTTTATACATTTTAGGGAGATAGGGGTTACACGTAAAGTCATATATCAATACATGGAAGGCACACATTGGTTTAGTCTGAAAAGGCAAAAAGGTGGGCCATCTCAAAGCAGGGGGCTTACAGGTTATAGGTGGGTTTAAAGACTCCTTGACTTGCAATTGGTTCTAAAGGCTTGGAATGTTGTAGATAAGAGACAAGTCACCGGACATATTTGTTGTGTAAATTGGGGACCTGCAGGTTTGTCTTGCATAGCCTTAGGCCTGTTGATGAGTTACAAAGGATGTCTCCAAGAAGGGAGGGGGGCATGGTGAGGCATGTCTGACCTCCTCCTCGTGGCGGACGATTTAGTTTTAGGATATCCTCTTGGCCAGGAGGGGGTCTGTTCAGTCAGCCGGTGTGGGGGAGCCTTTCATTTAATTTTAGTTCACACATTTATCCACTCTATCTCTAATATGGTCACCATCTCACTGTCTATTTTGAACACATCACATGATTTATTCCTGTGTCTCCAAGCTACTTGTCTACTCACTACCTGTACATAACACTCCTACATGTTTTGTCTATGTCTCAAGCTCCCAGCTTACTTCCTAGCTATGCTTAACACTTCTTATGAGCCCCATCTATTCTATTTTTCTTTTTTTTTAAGAGTAGAATTGGGTATTCTTAAATAATAAGGCAAACACCCACTATGCCAGGCTTCTGCTTTCTCCTCTCTACAATGAGTAAGAATTTTTGCCTCATCTGTCTCACAGGAAGGCACTTCTAGGTCTTGTGAACTAAAATTAAATAAAAGGCTTCCCCCCGACTGGCTGACTGAATGGACTGCCTCCTGGCTAAGAGGATATCCTAAAACTAAATTGTCTGCCACGAGGAGGAGGTCAGACCTGCCTCACCATGCCCCCCTTCCTTCTTGGAGATGTCCTTTGTAACTCATCAACAGACCTAAGGCAGTGCAAGACAAACCTGCAGGTCCCCAATTTACACAATAAATATAAGTCAGGTGACTTGTCTCTTCCTTATCTAAAACATTCCAAGCCTTTAGACAAAGCTTCATTTTTTAAGCAATTACAAGTCAAGGAGTCTTTAAATCCACCTATAACCTGTGTGTGTGGCGGGGGGCCTGCTTCCAGATGGCCCGCCTTTTTGGGCCAAACCAATGTATGCCTTCCATGTATTGATTTATGACTTTATCTGTAACCCCTATCTCCCTAAAATGTATAAAACCAAACTGTGGCCCAGCCACAGCAAGTCCACTTGCTCAAGGGTTCTTGGGTGTGGCTCCGGGTCATGGTCCTCAAATGTGGCTCAGAATAAACCTCTTTCAAATTATTTTACAGAGTTTGGATTCTTTTCCATCAATAGTCTTTTCCAGAACTGTAGGGTAGGACGTCACTAAAATGTGAGTGAGTCTGAGAAACAAAGGGGGAGGTTTTGGTGGTTGCTGCAAGCTTTGTGATATGTGGACTGGGGAGGATGAAAAGCAATGAACTTGGCCTTGGAGTCAGGTTTGAATTGACTGGATTTAAATCACATTGGCTTTGAATTGAGTTGGATTTGAATCCCAGCTCTGTTGGCCTCTTGCCAGCTGCCTGAACGTGGACAAATTGCTTCATTAAACGAAGCTTCTGCTCTTTTATCCATAAACATGGAACTAGGAGTGGTCCTGGAACCCTCCCTCTCCAGCAGTCATGAGCCCTTTGGGTCCTGGGGTAACACAGGGAGACAGAGGCTGCAGAAACCGAGGGGATTTGAGCCAAAGAAGGTTTCAAAGAAATAAACTTTGAACACAAATGGTAGGTGTGATGTCTCCAGGTTTTTCTCAGTCCCACCGCTGCCCATATCCCACAGCAAAATGATCAGAAGGGCAGGAGGACACATGTTCACATGGCCCTGCCCCTGGTCAACGTGTCATCATTTGTTCATCTGTTCCATGGTTATTGATTGAGCAGCTACAGTGAGTGCTAGACCCTGGGGATACCCTAGTGAGTGAAATATCTGTTCCTGCCCTTACTGGAATTGTGATTTCATTGGAAAGACAGAAAATAAGCAGAAACACAAATAAATGTAATTCCAAATTTTCAAGTGATCAGAAGACGAGGAGCAGGGAGCCATGATCAAGAATAATAAGCAGGGATTGGTACTGATGTGTTTGGGATACAGATCTAATGGCCCGGGATAACCTGGGCGTGAGCGCTGAGGGAACAGGAAGATAGTGGATAACTGCAGAGGCTCTGGCAGAAGCCACGGCAGTGTGGTTTGCTGAGGTGTGGAAGCCTGGGGAAGAAACGGACAGAAAAGGGCACGCCAATGTAACCGGTTCCATGAACAAATCTCAGTGACCCCTATATGTTTTTTTATAGTCCTCTCGCTTAACTAACTACTTGACCTTTTGAGTTATTTCCCAGAAATGGTGTATTTTCTGCAAAATGAAGGAGTTGAAATTCTGAAGACCCCTGGGCAGACTTCCTGATGCCAAGACTCACCTGCTCCCAATGCACATAGCCCCTTCTTAATTGCACCACAACCTGTCCCAAGTCACATGGCCCCTCCTTGACAAGCCCATGATCTCTGTTAGATGGGGAGAAGGATTTGAGGCAGCTTCTTTCAAGGTCCCGTCTTCCTTGGCAATCCTTGTTGTCTCAATAATTGGATCTTTGTGCGATGAGCAACTGGACATAGGCTGAAACCCCCTTTTGGTTTTGAAAGCAGTTATGGGGGCTTGTCTGGGGTGGTGATGCTCCTGGTTTGGTGGCTGCAGAGCAGGGAGAGATCAAAAGCCTCCCTTAGCAGCTGCCTGGCCATATTTCCCGGAGGGTGGCTTTGGACTCTCCCGCCAGCTCTGCTGTCACTGTCTTCCAACACATTCACGACTGCCTCCTGATTGCCTCGGGAGAAAGGACCTCTGGATTTTGACATTCGTGTCCAGATGGGTAAGTGCTATTTGAAGGTACTTCGTAGTGGGGGACACCCATCTCAATTTGGAGAATTCTGAGGGAATTCACGTTTGTTTTGGGTTGGATAAGCCCCCAACCATTTGTGAGAGTGGGAAATAAGGTAACTTTTGATTTGGCACTCCCAGGGCTTATTAGGTGAAACTGCAGTTCATTTGGAACCTCTTGAATTTCTCTTTATGTTGAGTGTTTATCTGTATTGGTGTGTGGCTTATAAATGTGGAATTTGTTAAGCTTTTTGTCTTTATTTTGTTTTTGCCTACTTTAACTTTGCTGTTGATGGTATCATAAGTGCAGTCCAAGGTCTGGGAGGTTAAAAGTCACCTCAGTCCTAAGGTCTAGGAGACTGAAGGACATTGCCATCCATGGAGGCAGCAAAAGCTAGGCCAAGATGCAGGGACACCTGCTGTTGGACAGGAAAAGAAGAACAGAAACAAAATGTATACAGACTTACGTGGCACTTCAGAGGATCTCATGGCTGGAGTTCTGAGATAAAAGCTATTGAAACTTTGTGTGCGTGTGTATGTGTTTAGATGTATTTTGTGTATGTACCTGTATTATATGTCTACATGGTACCAAAATTGGCTTATAAATAAAAAGAGCTCTCATAAATTAAATAAATAAGCCCAAATGCTTTTCAAGTTCATGCAAATTTAGTAATCTTTGATAAATAAGCTGGTTTTTAAAAAGTTATTGATAAAATAGCAACAAAAATATCTTCAAAATGGTCAGTATACATTTTTGCCTGGGTTTACTGATCATTTTTATGTTTGAAGGTATCAGGGTTTGACACAAAGTTTCTAAAACTAAACTTTCCAGCAAAAATAAAATTATCTGTGTTTGTGTGAATTTTGATAATTAAGATTAATTTAATATTGTTGTAATGAAACAGCTAAATCTCCTGAATTAATGGCAAAGTTACCCACATGTTTAACTTTAAGTTCTTGCTTAGGTAAAAAGTAGGCATGCCTAAACAAAAATAAGTTGCCAGAATTAAAATAAATAAAACTCTACATAAATGATAACACAAAACAGAAACTTATGGTGAAAGACTTATGAAGATATTTTGGTTTTGGTCTCTTAATCCTAGTTGCAGATTCAGTTTCTTCCAGTGACTTTATTGTCTGTGGAAACGTACACAAAAAATCTGTTTCTGACTCACTTAATCATCTGATATTAATAGTACTGTTAGGGATTTAAAGCTGTCCTAGGAGCTGTAGTTACAAGAGCATAAATCAAATTGGAGGCTTCAGATGTCCCTTTGGTCTGGCTCACTCTTGATTTGTTCTGAGTACTGGTTGCAAGCCAGCCTGTTATGTGCACATTGTGTTGCCATAGCAAAGACCTTTGCCTAGAAAATTTGAGAAAGAATCCCCGAACTGTTAATTTTTATATAGTAATTATTCTTAGAATCTAAACACAATCTCAAAACAATCTTACTCTTTGGAAGTATTAAATGTGCTCGAATTTGCACTTAAGTAGGAAATTCTGTGTTAATTGTGATTAATACACAATTGGTTGGTTGGAGACCATTTAGATTGTTTTAAAAATAGCTTGATCTTGATTCTTATGTAAAAATATCATGAGTTTGTGTCATTATTTAAGATGCTAAGGATTGATATTAGAGATTTATTCAGTCTATAGTCAGATGATGTCATGTCAATACATTGTATTTTGGGATGTTGGTATTTTAGAAAGATCTTATTAGTTAGCATCTTTAAGCAGGTTGTGTTCTAAAACTTCTACTATATTTAGAGAACCTAAAGATTTTACATTATTCAAATAGCAAGTCTTACTGGAATATTAACGTTTGTTATCTTGGTAGATTTTTTTTTAAGTTTAAAAGTAATAATTAAAACTATATTTTATGACTGTTTCTTGGTCTATATTTTAAAATTCTTTTCATTCTCTTTTCCCCAATTTTGTTTATGAAAATATGTTCAGATATTAAATTTGTTGAGACATTGAATGAGTTACTGAGGGCACAATTAATCACATTGGTTGTATATCTGATACTCACAGGCTATAGAAATGGTTAACAGGAAAATAACTTGAAACAATAACTAGAATCTAAGTAAACTGCTAAAATAAATTAGGTAAATGTAAATAAGATAAATGCTTGTGCAGACAATTCAAGATTTCTTGCTTCCTAGGTTTTTACTAAATTTTGGGTTATTAGGAGTTAAAACTTCTTTTAATATATGTGATACTATATATAAAGTGAGGCAAAAATAAATATATTTGACATATTTTTATAGAAAAAATTATAAAATGGGCATAAAATGCCACTCTTTATTAAAAAGAATAATTTTGTTTACTTTGGAGATTATTCAAAGGTTTTTGTAAAACAAGATAAAAAAACAGTAAGTAGGAGAGAAAGATGTGAAGAAAGTCATAAATATAAAAATACATTTTGATAAATAAGGTTAAATAGAAAAGAAAATAATTTTATATGAAAGAGATCTTATATGGTAAATTTTTTGGTCCTAAAGTAAAATAATTGGTTATTTAAGAAAAATGTAGGACAAAACAAAAAGTCCAAGCATATCATAGATGGTTTATGTAAGTTATAAAGATTTATAAAGGAATTTTGTGTGTAATCAAGTTGGCTGTAATTAAAAGGAAACATTTTAGGTTAAAACAACAAGGTTCTTTTAAAATATTAGTTTGTTCTTAATAAAATTATAAGAGGTTTTACTTCTAATTCTATAATCTACTTCTTTTGAAATTTCTCAGATCTATGTCTCAGAAGCCCAACTTTTGCTGTGTCTTGATGCTTTCAGCTTTTCCTCCCCTTGAGAAGGCCCGAGATGACAGCCCTCTCCTGCAACATTTTCCTTGGTTCCTGTAACTTTTCCCCCTCTGGATCCAAGTCTGCTGTTAAGGTCTGACGCTGAAATGTTTACCTTAAAGGTCTGAAAAGCAATGTTTTTTCTTAACTTCTTGATATGCCTGAATTGTCCAATATGGTCAAAAAATCTTCCCATGCTGCTACTAAGAGTTGCATATTCCCCTTCTCAAGGTGTTAGTCTTCTAGTTTCTTGTTTCCTCTATAATATAAAGTTCACTCATGACCCCGGACATACTCTTCTTAAGTATACTAAATGCTGGTACCTTTTCATGAGGTTTATCTTCCAAGGTGTCTAAATGGGTTTCTCATAAGAAAATACAATTGCACTAAAGAAGGTTTTTCTTTACCTTTTGGTAACTGGCCTAAGAAACAAATTTTTATCAAGATGATTCCTATGTTGTCCTTATTAGGTTTTTGATTACTTGGGAAAACTGAGCTTTAAAAAGTTAAGGTTTTTCTGCATTGCCTTTAAAGTGTTCTGATTATCACTCTTGGTTAAGTGAATTGCTGTTATTTTACAATAACCTGTGATTCTGTTTTGATCCAATGTTTTGAGCCTTTTAACATCTTTGATAAATGTCTGCAAAATCTAGGTCATTTGAATGTTTAGCTACCTGTAAGCTTCCGCTTTCCCATCATTGTTAGAACTAGGCAGGACTTACAACCTTTTTGTTTAGAAAGTTGTTTGTTCATTCTAATTCAAAAGTCCCTAAATCCTTAGCTCAAATGGTTTTAACAAATGCTTATGTTTTGTACAGCAAATTCCTACAAGTCTGACAGTAGCTTGATGCTTATAAATAAGTTAATTTTATAACCTTGCTTTTGGTGTTTGGTTTTTTCCCCTCTTATTTTGCTTAAAAGGTTTTAAAGGTTGATAAATGCCTGTCCACCTCCATTCCCATCTGGCCTAGAACATGTAATTGGCTATAAGTCTTTTGGCTTTAAGTCCCTTGGCCACATGGTCCTAGATGGAAGTGGGGCAGGTGGCCACACACCCCAGCAACGATGGAACAAAGTAAAAGTTTGGCCCTCAATGCTGCCTCTGACGAATCTTGGCCAAAAGGGTGGAAATGTAAACACTAGGCACCTCCCCTCTGCTGACTAAATGGACCCCCTCTTGGCCAAGGTAACCCCCCCAAAACCCTTAAAACTGAGTTCCTGGCCATCAGGGGAAGGGAGGTCAGACATGCCTCATTATACCCCATTCTGCCAGTCCCAAACAAACAAACAAAAAACCTGAAACCCAGGAATACTGATTTGTTCAAGATCTAAGGGCAATAAACCAAATAGTAGAGGATATTCACCCTGTGGTACCCAATCCTTACACCCTCCTTACCACTGCATCTGGAAATGTTGCCTGGTTGTCAGTAATAGATTTAAAAAACGCTTTCTTTCGTATTTCTCTTGCTCCCAAATCCCAAGTACTATTTGCTTTTGAATGGGAAGATTTAAAGTCCAAAGCTAAATGCCAGTACTGCTGGACTGACCTTCAGGGGTTTACAAAACAATTCCCCAACAATCTTCAGAAAATTCTGGCCAGAGATTTGAGGGAAATAGTTTTAGGCAAGGAAATGATTTCACAGTATGTAGACAATATCCTGACAGCCAGTGAGACTGAAGCTGAGTCAAGGCAACGTGCCACAACTGTATTAAACTTACTGGCTAACAAAGGATATAAAGCGTCTCTGAAAAAGTTCAGATCTTACTTCCCACTGTCAAGTACTTGGGGTTTGAATTGTCTCTTGAAACTCAGAACCCCCTTCCAGATTGGAGAGAGCTGTAAATCGAATACCAGTCCATACCACCCACAAGCAGTTGTGAGGATTCTTGGGTATGGCTGGGTTTCGCCAGATTTAGATTCCTAACTTCAGGCTAACAGCAAAACCTCTCTACAAAGCCTTAAAAGAGGAAGAAAAAACCCACTTACTTGGACCAGGGAATGCCACAAGGCTTTCTTGACTATTAAAAACATTAATGACTGCCCCTGCATTGGGCCCCCTGGACTTATATAAGACTTTTGATTGGTTCATTCAGGAAAGGCAAGAAATTGGACTCAGGGTATTGACTCAAACTTTGGGGGATCATAAACAGCCTTTATCTTATTTCTCTGAGCAATTGGATATGGTAACAAAAGGATGGCCCGCTTGTCTGAGAGTGGTGGCTGCTACTTACGATATTTTACAGGAAGTTGAAAGATTTAACCTTGGGCAACTGGTGACTGTTCACACCACACATTATATGTAATACCCCTACTAGAACACAGGGAGGCTTCTGGTTAATGGCCAGTGGCCAGATGCGTAAACTAAATATGAGGCTACTTTGTTAGAGAATCCTAATGTAACTCTGAAGGTGGTGTCCACCTTAAATCCAGCCACCTTGCTGCCTACAGACTCTTGTTCCCCATTCTATGATCACATTCAGATTATTGACCAAGTACATTCTAGTCTCCCAGATTTGACTGATCAGCCCCTGTCAGGCCCACATGAGGAGTTCTTTGTGGATGGAAGCAGCGTTATGAAACAGAGACAATGCACAGCTGGGTATGCTGTGGTTACTGGCCAACAGGTAATTGAGCCACAAGTCCTACTTCCTGGGACATCTGCCCAGAAGAATAAATTAATTACACTAAGTAGACTGATTCTTAGTATGCCTTTATGGTAGTAATGTGCATAAAGCTATTTGGAAGAAACAAGGATACCTTACCTCTGAAAACAAGAAAATTAAATATGTACCACAAATTCTTGAGTTATTAAAAACCATTTTACTGCACTGGGAAGTAGCCATCATGCACTGCCAGGGACATCAGAGAACTATCTATGGTAGACTTGAGGGCCAAAAGAGCAGCTGGACAATTGTCCAACCAATTGGCCTTAGTCCCCTGCCTCCAATTGGATAGCCAGAGGACCCCTATTTGTACAATAGTATATCAACAAATGATGTTTCCTCAAGGCCTAGGGAAACTGACAACACGCCAGCTCCCAGAGGGACAGGCAAACAAGAGCAGGTACTCTTGGTGCACCCTCTAAGCATATTTTTGTCTGTGGGAACAACAGAAATAAAACCCTTTGGGCCTATGATTTTCTAAACAGCTGGACAATGGGGGACACTTGCTTGTTGGAAATCCTCCCAAAAACTGTTTTCAGTAACTAGAGGAATTTTGGATAGAAATTCCATCTGGGGGACATGGCCAACATTTCCTGAGAGGGATCCCAGAGGGGGATGGGTACATCTTTTGATACATTTTACTACCTTGGTAGGGAGAGGGTGGCAACTTGACAGCATGTACTAAAAAGTTTTGGCTACAAGTCTGAAGGATATCAGAGAATTTCACCCCAAAATATGACTCCTTGGTATAAAGAGTATTTTGAATTAAAGGCCCTGAGAGATCAACAGGTTTAGAGGGGCTGTCCCTCCATCTGCATGAATCAGACAGACCCATCAAAAAGAACAATCAACTTCCCTTCCCTTCCCTGTTATTTCACTATATTGCAGGAAAGAAGATCAAGAATACAACCAGTCCTGGCCCAAATCATTTAAAATATGATACCTGTCTCTCAAGATTAATTTAATTTGCAAAGAGAGTCATTTATAAGTCAATCTGTGTCCCCCATCCATTCATCCTCCCTAGCAACCATTTATTGCTCCTAAACAGAATTACCTATTCCTTATCTTCCCCCTCCTATAAAAGGAAGGTATAAAAATATCAGGACCCCATTGGGATATCAGGTAATCACTCTGTGATTCTCTCTGTGTGCACAGTAAATAAACATCTTTCTCTTATTAATCTGCCTTAATTGTGAGTTGATCTTCCATTGAACTTTTTGGGGAAAGGGACAGTTTCCCTCTCACCCCTATGGGCCCCAAATTTTCATTCCTCCTCATACCCCAACTACGTCCCATTTCAGCAGGAAGCAGCCAGATTGATTGATGTCCTGATTCCCCATGATTGAGAATGAACTAAAAAGAAGGAGGGAATTGTACCCAGCTCTATGAACAAATTTCAATGACTCCTATGTGTTTTTTTATAATCCTCTCCCTTAATTAACTACTTGAATTTTGCGTTGTTTTCCAGAAACGGTGGATTTCTGCAAGACAAAGGAGTTGAGATTCTGAAGGCCCCTGGGCAGACTTCCTGATGCCAAGACTCACCATCCCCCACAACCTGCCCCAAGGCACATAGCCCCTTGTTAATTGCACCACGACCTGCTCCAAGGCAGGTGGCTCCTCCTTAAAAAGCTCATGATCTCCACAGGTTGGGAGATGGACTTGTGTCTGTTCTCTCCTCCCAACAAGACATCTTTCATATTAAAAAATTCCTTTCTTTCTCGCCAACCCTCGTCATCTCAATAATTGGATTTTTGTGTGACAAGCAGCTGGACCCAGTCTGAAACCCCCTTGTGGCTTGGATAACACCAAGAGGGCAGTTGGAATTTTGAGTCTGAAACTCTGGAAAGAGCTCAGAGCTGAAGACGTACATGTCTGTGGGTGGTACTTGCAGCCGTGGGAGTGGAGAGCGGCGGGAGAGAAGAGAAGGTGTTCTGGGACTGATGCCAAAGCCCAGCATTTGGAAGGAAGGTGGGATGGGGGAGGAGGAGGATGGAGGAGGAGAAATAGTCTTATACTCTGACAGTCCATGGTTTACATGACCAACAAATAGGACTTGGCTAGAATCTTCTGTACCCAGGCCATATATAAAAATTAATGTTTAGATTTGACACATCATGTGAAAATAACCTGATTTTCTCTCAAGAAAGCCATAAAGTGCAAAATGTGCACAAAGTGTAATTAAAAACAGATGGTTTAGAGTGAAAAGCAAACTCAGCCTCCTGTAATTTGGGCTGGAAAAAGGTAGCCCCTAGTTCTAGCACAGGTGAGTGGGGGAGGAAATGGATTCAGAATCTCTCCGCAAATCCCCGTCTTCAAGCTGAGCGACCAGCATGAGGCATTTCAATTCTAACTGACAGATGAGGCCTCTTCATGCTTTGCAACAAGTAATGCCCACAACAGATGACACTGTAGAGGATGGAACAAATCATTTCAATGCCTGGTTCTGTGCCTGGCCCATAAACGGAGGTCAACAGTTGTGTGAGTTTTCCCTCTTCCAGCATGGGATAAAATGATTCCAAGGGGTTGAGAGTATTAGTCAGGAGATGATTATGTTTATAATTGGGCTTTGATTTGTAAAAAGAAAATTAAAGTCTCAGGGCCCCCCTCCAAACACCTTATGCAAAAGAGAAGGTCAAACCTCGTGTATCTGTGAAGAGCTGGCTCCATTCATTAAGGAAATTCCTTGATAACCTCCCATAAGCAAGGACGTGCAAATTGTACTATGTCTAGCACGTAAAACTATAGTCTATCCAGTTCCACACTAATAAAGAATTATAAGTTTATCTTTATAGGTACCTGAACTGGAGACAAGACAGACATTCTTCCACCTACCCAGAGACATCTACATAATTGATGCTTCCTTCACTCCCTTTTTCCCTTCTAACATTCCCCTTATTTTATGTAAAATGTAGATTTCCTGGGCCTCACAAGAATGTAACCACTTTGCCTCATCAGTGCCCCCTTTCCTTCTCTCTGTATGCCTTTAAAATGCTGAAGGTTCCAAATTCTCCTTGGGAAGAACAACCACAGCTTGTCTGTGGTTTTCCCAGATGTAGCCTCAAAATTGTGTCTTAATAAACCTCAATTGAGTGTGACTCTCATTTTCTGTTACTTATTATTTAAGTTAACAGACTCCTCCCCAGATATTGGAGAGTCCCTGAGCACAGGTTCCCAGCCATGTTTAATGGTTGCCTGAATGCTTCTGTCAATGGAAAAGAAGCTGAACTCTGTAAAATAATTTTAAAGAGGTTTATTCTGAGCCAAATTTAAGGATCATGACCTGGAGCCACACCCAAGAAGCCTTGAGCAAGTGGAATCACTGTGGTTGGGTTACAGTTTGGTTTTATACATTTCAGGGAGAGAGGGGTTACAGGTAAAATCATAAATCAATACATGGAAGGCATACATTGGTTTGGCTGGAAAAAGTGGGCCATCTTGAAGCAGAGCTTACAGGTCATAGGTGGGTTTAGGGATTCTTTAGTTGACAATTGGCTGAAAGGGTTAGGCTTTATCGAAAAGACCAGAAAGGAAATGCTTGAGTTAAGATGAAATGTCTGAGCACTCTGGGAAGTCCAGACAGGAGGATCTTTCTTAAGACAAGGGTCTGCTAGGATGCTTGAGTGAAGACAAGGGGGGTCTTTTATCTTTTGGATGATGCTAATGCTATACCAGAATCAGGTTGGGAAGTAAACCTGTACTATATTTGGTTAACAAAACCTGTTTAGTGAGATTTTATCATTTGTAGGTGTGACTCACTAGGCCCCTTTAGAAAGGAATTTGGGCAAAAGGAAAAGATCAGAGTTCAGTCCTTACCAGGTAATCTGCAGAGACAACATTGGAGGAGGCCTAGGGGGTGCAGTTTGCCAAATGCTTCTGAGCATGCAGTGTCTGCCCAAGATCCAAGCCCAGGTCCTCATCTGTCCATATCTTCAGTCAATTAACTTTCGGCTGCCTTCCTACCAGCAGATCCATAATGTGCCATTCCTCACCCAACACTCTGTTCTTTATCGTTTGTGTTCTTACTTCAATATTCCCCTCTTTTGGAGAGATGATATTTTGAATGGCACCCATTTATCTGTGGACATGAGGGCAAGATTAGGGCAGTGGATGAACATCAGCAACAGCTGAGAGGTTCAAGAAAAGAAGCTACACCTTCAAGGAGGCTGGAAGCTTTAGAAAGGATGCCCACCTAGTGAGCAGAGAGATCCTTAGGTTAAAATACTCACATCTTCTTGCTGATGATGACATCATCTGCCATCTCCCCAAGACCTTCCTGTGAGTTCTGAGCATGATATCCTTGGGGAGTAACAGTGAGGAGATGCTGGAAGAGGCTGGAAGACCAGAGCGTACCAGTGGCCTGGCACCACATTGAAGAAGGCTTTCATGGAGCCATCAGCACCTTTGGCATCAAGTGGGCTTCCTTCCCTTGTGTGAGAAGATTGTGAATTGTGGGGGTGAGGGGAAACTTCCCCTTTTCCCTGAAAGTTTGCTGAAAGATCAACTTATAAGCAAGGCAGATTAATAAGAGAAAAAGTTTATTTACTGTGCACACAGGGAGAATCTCAGAGTGATTACCCAGTATCCGAGTGGGGCCCAGACATTTTTATACTCTCCTTTTAGAGGGAGTAGGAGAGATGAAGAATATAGTAATTCTGTTTAGGGGCAATAAATGGTTGCTAGGGGGGATGAATGGATGGGGGAAACAGATTGACTTAAAAATGATTCACTTTGCAAATTGAATTCACCTTGAGAGACAGGCCAGGTCTGGTTGTATCCTTCATCTTCTTTCCTGCAATACAGTGAGAAAACCAGAAGGGGAAGGGAAGTTGACTGTTCATTTGATGGGTCCTGGTTACGCAGATAGAGGGACGGTGGGTTCCAAGGGCCTGTTGATCTCTCAGGGCCTTTAATTCAAAATCCTCTTTATACCAAGGAGTCATATTTTGGGGTGAAATTTCCTGAGCTCCTTCAGAATATTGCTGCCAGTTTCATAAAGAATCTATGAACTAGTAGCTCCCCATCTATGATGGCAGGCACTTTTCTCTCACTGTGGTTGAAGGATGTGCAGCCAGAAACATGCTGGTGGTGGAAGGTGAAGTCAATGGGTCTCCACCCCCTCTAAGTCTCTAGTTGACAACAATCCTGAAGATAAAGGAGACATTGTCACAGTAAGCAGCCTGTGCTAATTGCTTCTCAAACTTCTCAAACTGTGGTCCTTGGACCAGCAGCATCAGCCTTGCCTGTGAGCTTGTCAGAAATGCAGAATCTCAGGCCTCTTGCAGACCTGCTGAACAAGAGTCTGCATTTTAGCTGCATCCTTAGGTGATGCATGTGCTCCTGATGGTTTGAGCAGCATTACCCTAAGTGGAAGAGAATGACACTATAGTCAGATAGGCCTGGGTGAATTCTGACTCTGTGGATTCAATTGTTAGACTCTGAGCAAATTATTTACCTGCTAACAGCCTTGGCAGCACTCGCTAGCACTGAGGCTCTCTCGTAGCAGGTAAATAACAACCTTTTTCCAGATTACTTAGTCTTTTATTGTGGTAAAATATACATAATATAAAATTCACCATTTAAGCCATTAAAAATTGTACAATTCAGTGACATTAAGTACATTCACAATGCTGTGCAATAATCACGACTATTCAGTTCCAGAATATTTTCATTACCACAAAAGGAAACCCTACACCCATTAAGCAGTCCTTTCCCATTCTGTCCTCCGCACCCCCAGGCAACCATTAATTTTCTCTCTGTCTCTATGGATTTGTTCATTCTGGATATTGCATATGAATGGAATCACATAAGGTGTAGGTTTTCATGGCTGGCTTCTTTCAGCTTAGTCTTTTTTTTTTTTTTTTAACTTGTTACTGAAATAGAACATCCTTAGGGAAAAGTGCACAAATAAATCCTAAATGTATAGCTTGATGAATTTTCCCAAATAAAGCTCATCCAGGTAACCACCACCCAGATAAAAAACCAAAGCATTTTCCAGTCCCTTGTTAGTCTGTTTGTGCTGCTATAACAGAATACCTGGGACTGGGTACAGTAGTCCCCCCTTATCTGCAGGTTTACTTCAGTGTTTTTTCACGGGTTTTGATCACCCACAGTCAACTGCAGTCTGAAAATATTAAATGGAAAATTCTAGATATAAGCACTTTTCACAAGTTTTAAATTGCATCCCATTCTGAGTAGTGTAATGAAATCTTGTGCCACCCGGGATGTTAACCTTTCCTTTGTCCAGCATATCCACGCTGTCTACACTACCCACCTATTAGTCACTTAGTAACCTTCTCAATAATCAGATCTACTGTCATGGTATCGTAGTGCTTGTGTTCAAGTAACCCTTATTTTACTTTATGTTGGTGTAAGGATCAAAGGCCCCTGGCACCATAAAGGTTTGTTGAAATATCACTGGAATGAGGCAGATTGATTAATAGGAGGAAAAAGATACAAATTTATTTAAGGTGTATACACAGGAACCCTCAGAATGAAGATTCAACTTTTCAATGAGGTACAGAGGTTTTTAAACAATGGGGCTTGGAAGCAGTAAAACAGGTTTTTGGGAAGGAGAAAGGAAGAGGCTTGACTAGCTAGCAAAGGTGATCTTGTTATGTAAATGAAAACTTACTGGTAGCAGGCCTCAGAGAGAATAGATGGTAAATGTTTCTTTTCAGACCTTTAAATATGTCAGACTCTCAGTTAATCTTTCCCAGAACAGGTAAAGTTAGACCTGGCTATATTAATGCAGATTCTCTACAGATTGAAATTTCCCCACAAAAGACAGCTTTGCAATCTTACTTCTATCTGTGAGGCTCATGGCAACCATTTCAAAATATGTCAAAGAAATATATCTTGGGGTAAAATATTTCTAGTTTCTTTCAATGGCCCCAAAGTGCAAAAGTAGTGATGCTGGCAATTCAGATATGCCAAAGAGAAGCTATAAAGCGCTTCCTTTCAGTGAAAAGGTGGAAGTTCTTGACTTAATAGGACAGCAAAAAAAAAATCGTGTGCTGAGGTTGCTAAGATCTATGGTAAGAATGAATCTTCTGTTTGTGAAATTGTGAAGAAGGAAAAAGAAATTTATTCTAGTTTTGCAGTTGTTGGGTCTGCCCCGGAATGCATGCAGTAGATAAGTCAGATAAGGACTCCGCAGGCTGCAGGCTCCAGAGGAATCTCCGGAGGTTACAAAGGCTGGGATGGAGCCGGCAGAAACTGGCAGAACTCCCCTTCCCCAAACTTTCTATAAAACTCACCACCTTCCCCTCCTCCGGGTGGACGCCCTTTTTGGCCTCCACCCACCTGCACGCAGGTGCTCAAAATAAATGGCATTACCATGCCCCCAGGCCTGCGTGTCTACCTCTCGGCTCTGACCTAACAGCTGTCACATCTCAAACTGCAAAAGTTACACAGTGCGTGATAAGTTCTTAGTTAAGATGGAAAAGGCATTACATGTGTGGGTGGAAGACGTGGAAAGAAATGTGTTTCAGTTGGTGGTAATCGGGTTTGGTACTATCCTTAGTTCCCGGCATCCACTGGGGGTCTTGGAACATGTTCCCTGCAGATAAGAGGGGACTACTGTAATTTATAGTAAACAGAAATTTATTGGCTCATGTTTCTGGAGGCGTAAAGTCCAAGATAGAAGGCTTCTGGCTTCATATGGTGGAAGGTGGAAGGGAAGGGCAAGGGAAGGGGAGAGAGAGACAAAAGGGGGCTAAACTCACTCTTTGATAAGGAACCCACTCCCACAACAACAAACCCACTCCCACGATAATGGCTTTAATCCATTCATGAGGGCAGAACTCTCGTGGCCTATTCACTCAAGGTCCCACCTCTTAATATTGTTACAATGACAATTAAATTTCAACATGGCTTTGGGGACAAACACTCACATCATAGCAGTACCCCAGAAGCCCCCCTCATTCCTTCTTCCCTCCACCATGCTGTACATTTGGATCCATTTTGCCTGCTTCTGAACTTCATACCATGGGATCATAAACATGCTTTTTTGTGTCTGGCCCCTTTGCTCAAGGTTACGTTGGTGAGATTCATCTATGTAAGTCGTATGCAGTTGTGGTTTGTTTATTCTCATTGCTGTTTAGTATTCCACTGTGTGAGTAAATGAACATTTATACATCCCTCGATGGACACCTGAATAGTTTCAGTTTTTGGCTATCATGAATAGTGCTGCCATGACCATTTTTGCACGTCTCCTTTAGCACATATGTTCATGCATTTCTGTTGGCTACATCCTTGCTGGATCAGAGGGTATGCACGAGTCCAGACTCAGCAGATACTTCCAAAGAGTTTTCTAAAGCACTTGTGCCAATTACCAGCAGTGTGTGAGAGTTTGGGATGCTCCACGTCATTTCCAACAGTTGCTTTTATAATATTTTTCCTTCTGATGGGTGTGTAGTAACATCACATTGTGGTTTTACTTTTCGTTCCCCTGATGACTAATGAAATTGGGCACCTTGTCATGTGTGCATTGGCCACATTTGACATATGTATTGGACATTCTTTTTTGTAAAGGGGCTCTTCAAGTCTCTGCTCATCTTCCCATTACATTTTCAGTCTTTTTGATTTTTAGAAGTTCTTGATATGTTCTGAATGTGATTTAGTTGCTGAAAATATGTATTGCAAATGTCTTCCCCCCCTGCAGGTTGCCTTTTGCCTCTCTTCATGGTATCTTTTAAGGAATAGAAGTTCTCAATCTTAATATGGTCTAGTTTATCATTTTCCCCCCATTTATGGTTAGTGCTTTTAGTTTCCTCTAATAAATCATCATCATTGTTTCATCTGTCGTATTTTGATCTGCAATCCATCTGAAATTTATTTTTGTGTATAGTGCAGTAGTTGAAAAATTCTTGCTTTCTTCACAGTCCTGCAGTGCCATCTTTGTCATAAATCAGGTGGCCAGGTGTGTGTGAATCAGTCTCTGGACTCTCTATCTACCATACTGGTCTATCTTTGCACCAAAGCCATGCTGTTTAATTACAGTAGCTTTCTAATAATTTTAATATCTGATAGTGAAAGTCTTCTTGTTTCTTTGCGTTTCCATGTACACTTTAAAGTCAACTGACAACTTGTCAATTTCTGCAAAAAAAAAACAGCTAAGGTTTTGATTGGGAATGAGTCAAATTAAAAGATCAATTTGGAGAGAGCTGACATTTTTCATTATTGAGTCTTCCAATCTAGGAAAATGATATTCTCCATGTATTTTAGTGTTCTCAATATTTTAATATTTTATAGTTTTCAGTATAGAGAGCTCACATATTCCTAGCTATTTGAGTTTTCAAATGATATTATAAATGGTGTCTTTTTCAATTCTTTTAATTCACTTTTTACATTTACATGCAGTAAAATCCACTCATTTTGGTGTGCAACTCTACACGTTTTGACAAAATGCATACAGTTGTATAACCACTACCATGACCAAGATATAGAATAGCTTTGTTGTCCTCAAAAATTCCCTCATGCTGCCCTTTTGTAGTCAACCACTTCCTCCATTACCAGCACCTGGTATTTACTGATCTCTGGTGTTTTTTTAAAAATTTCAGTATTTATTTGAGGTTGGAATATAGAAATACAACTGATTTTATATATTAATCTTATATTCAGTAGCTTTCCTATATTCACTTATTAACTCTACTAGTTTGTCTGTAGGTTCTTTTGGATTTTCTACATACACAGTCATGTCCACACTGAATAATAATTTTATTTCTTTATTTCCAGTTCTTACGCCTTCTCTTTCTCTTTCTTATCGTATTGGAGTAGCTAGGACCTCTAGTACAGTGTTGAATAGATATGATAGTGAGCCTTCTTATCTTATTCCAGATTTTAGGAGAAAGCTTCCAATATTTCAACATTAACTATGATGTTTCCTGTAAGCACTCCTTATCAGATTAAGGAGGATTCCTTCTATTCCCAGTTATAAATTTTTATCATAAAGAGATGTTAGATTTCAGCATATTTTTGAGGATAAAGTGAAACAGTCTACACAAAGAGCATTGTATATTGCAGATGCTCTTTAAATATTAGTTTCCTTTTCCCTCACTCCCATGCGCTCTGATTATCTTGAGTATTTGATGCTGAATTTATAGTTTTTCTTGATCCAGTTCTATCTCAGAATATTGGGAGAAGTCCACTGGAGATACTTAATCCATTCTGGATTTATATAGCTACTCTGCAATGTGAAATAGCAAAAGGGGGCCCAGTAATTATGTTTTCCAATATGTTTTTGTTTTATTGCCTTTCAAATCCTGAGTTGATTATCTTAGGGCCCAAACACATCAAGCTACTAAACCGCTTGTGGATGCAGAAGGAAGTAGAATGTTTTTCACTGGGGAGCAGAGGGTACATGTCATTCCTCTAGGTCCTAGTGGGAAAACTTCCATTTGCCAAGTGCGTGAAGCTAACATGATCTCTCATCTTTCAGAAACACTAAGAGTTTATTTTGTGGTTCAAATATTTTCAAGAAAACTATTATGTCTTCAAACTTGGGCTCCATGTATAGCAGTTGAGTTCAACTTGGATGGGAGAAGAAATCACATTGTTATTTTCATCAACCTCAAATTGAAATTTAGAATTTCTTTCTGGTATAAATGTGGACCACACGTCACAGCAATATTGCCTGTATGTGGACTTTAGCACCAATAGAAATCCCAGATATTTTCATACCATATTTGATACATCACAAAGCATCTTTTATGCTCACCACTACTTCAATATACGGTAGTTACTAGGGTCACCACTAGATCTCATTTAATGCTTTTTTTTTTTTTAAAGCACTTATATTACTGCATCAGCTGAAAATGTGCAGGCATATCTCATTTTATTATACTTCTCTTTATTACACCTCACAGATATTGCAATTTTTTACAAATGGAAGGTTTGTGGCAATCGAGCAAATCTATTGGTGCCATTTTTCCAAAAGCATGTGTTCACTTCATCTCTCTGTCACATTTGGATAATTCATGCAATATTTCAAACTTTTTCATTATTATATCTGTTATGGTGATCTGTGATAGTGATCTTTGATGTTACTGTTGTAATGTTTTGGGATGCCATGGGCTGGGCCCATATAAGACAGCAAACTTAATAAATACTGGGTGTGTTCTGATTACTCTACCAACTGGTTGTTCCCCCATCTTTCTCTCTCTCCTTGGGCCTCTCTATTGCCCGAGACACAACAATGTTGCAATTAGACCAATTGACAACCCTACGAGTCATGCCTCTCTCACTTGAATAAATAAATGATTTATTCAACCATAAATGATTAAGCTTAGTGAGGAAGGCATGTCGAAAGTGAGGCCTCTTGTGCCAAACAGTCAAGTCGTGAATGCAAAGGAAAAGTGCTTGAAGGAAATTAAAGTGCCACTCCAGTGAACACATGAATGATCAGAAAGTGAAACAACCTTGTTGTTGTTATGCAGAAAGTTTTAGTGGTCTGAATAGAAAATCAAATCAGCCATAACATTCCCTTAAGCCAAAGCTTAATCCAGAGCAAGGCCCGAACTCTCTTCAATTCTGTGAAGGCTGAGAGAGGTGAGGAAGCTTCAGGAGAAAAGCCGGAAGCTAGCAGAGGTGGTTTCACGAGGTTTAAGGAAATAAGTCATCTCTATAACATAAAAATCCAAGATAGAGTAGCAAGCGCTGATGTACGAGCTGCAGCAAGTTATTTAGAAGATCTAGCCACGACCATTGATGAAGGTGGCTACAGTAACAACAGATTTTCCACATAGACAAAACAGTCTTCCATTATCCTAGACGAAGATGCCATCTAGGACTGTCCTATCTAGGGAAGAGAAGTCAGTGCCTGGCTTCAAAACTTCAAAGAATAGGTTGACTCTCTTGTTGGGGCCTAATGCAGCTGGTGACTTTAAGTTGAAGCCAATGCTCATTTGCCATTTTGAAAATCCTAGGGCTCTTAAGGTTTATGTTAGTTAAATCTACTCTGTGCTCTTGACAACACATCTATTTACAGCATGGTTTGGTGAATATATTAAGCTGCTCTTGGGACCTACTGTTCAGAAAAAAAGATTCCAGTCAAAATATTACTGCTCATTGCCAATGCACTTAATCACCCAAGAGCTCTGATGGAGATGTATGAGGAGATTAATGTTGTTTTCGTGCCTGATAACACAACATCCATTCTGCAGCCTATGGATGGCAGGAGTAATTTCAACTATCAAGTCTTATTATTTAAGAAATACATTTTATGAGGCTATAGCTGTCAGAGACAGTAATTTCTCTGATGGACCTGGGAAAAGTAAATTGAAAACCTTCTGGAAAGGATTCACCATTCTAGATGCATGAAGAACATTCATGATTCATGGGAGGAGGTCAAAATCACCATTAACAGGAATTTGAAAGAAGTTTATTCCAACCCTCATGGATGACTTTGAGGGGGGTTCAAGACTCCAGTGGAGGAGGTAACTGCAGTCGTGGTGGAAATAGCAAGAGAACTAGAATTAGAAGTGGAGCCTGAAGATGTGACTGAATTGTTGCAATCACATGATCAGATTTGAATGGATCAGGAGTTGCTTCTTATGGATGAGCAAAGAAAGTGGCTTCATCATTGAAGCAAGATTCTCCACCAGCAAAAAGATTATAGCTCACTGAATACTGAAATGATCATTAGCATTTTTAGCAATAAAGTATTTTTAAAGTAAGATATGTGCATTTTTCAGACATAATGTTATTACACACTTAATAGACTACAGTTTAGTGTATACAGTACGTGCACTGGGAAACCACATTTGTGTGATTTGCTTTATTGTGATATTCACTTTATTGCAGTGATCTGGAACTAAACCTGCAATATCTCTGATGTGTGCCTGTAGTTTATAATCACTGAAAGTTGTGTTATAGGATTAAATTTATTGACATGGAAAAGTGACAAGAGCAGGTTACAAAGAATACGTCGCATATGCTCCCATTTAAACACATGCATGCGCGCGTGCATGCACACACGCTGTGTTAATCCAGGTTTCATGGGATTGAAACTCATACAATTGTGAGGGCTTTCTTCAAGGAAAGGAATGTAAAATTATGAATACAATTTAGGTTCAAAAGGGAGTGTGTATCCAGAACAAGAAATCATAGCAAATTATAAATTTTTAAAAGCTAAATATACTACAAGCATCACAAAACTCCAGAAAGTATGATTGAAATGCCTGACAGAGCTTTATACTACGGTGAGGGACCCTGCAGCTTAAGCTTCATTAGCTTGGGGAAAAAAAAGTCAGGACAGTGATACATAAAAATAAACACGCAGTACTTGGGTAACTAAAAAGAAAAGTTTTAAAAATCAGTAAGTCTGAATAGCTGATGGACCATTCTTTTCTATTGTCATAAAACAAAGCTTGAACACAGATTTGTAACTCAGGTGTCCATTGTGCAACGAGCTGGATTTCCTGCTTAGATTTGTTCCTCCTTAGTCAAGCTTTCCATAGGGGCTGGATGGCAGACAGGTCAATGGCATCGTACACTTTGAGAGTTGAGAGTTTTCTTTGTTAATTGAAATTTTGGCACTGTGCAAAGCAAGGGGCCCAAGAAGAGCCTTTCTTGGATATGAGGTCTCTCCACAACATCCACTTATGAGTTTTCTGAGCTTGGGAAAGCAATTTAACCTCAGTGTGGCTCAGTCTCCTTATCCATAAAATGGGCACAAGAATAGGACCTCCCTAAGGGTCGATGGGGAACTAAGCATGTTAACACAAGCAAAGAGTTTGGCACAGCACCGGGCTCAGAGTGCGGACCTCGGCTTCGTTTTGCAGATGAAGAAACTGAAAGCAGAGAGAAAGGGTGAGCGAACTGCCCACATCATAGTGCTGGTTTGGGGGCAGAAGTTGGAAAGGCGCCCGAGTGTCTGACTTCTGGTCTATGTTCTTTTCACTGTTTTCCCGCCTCTCAGACAGTGGTGAGGACCCACAGCTCAAGTATCTGAATCAGTAGCTTTATTGGGAGAGAGTCCTGTGTCGTGCGCACAAAGGGTAACAGCAAAAAGAAGTAAGCCGCACCTTTGATGCATCCGACAACCCCATGGGGCAGTATTGTCATTATCATCCTTATATTACAGATTTGGAAACAGAAGCTCAGAGAGTGTGAATAACTTGCTCGTGACCAGGATGCCGGCATCTGCCAGAGCCCAGATTCGAATCCAAGCGTTGCTAACGCAGGGCTTCTCCACCTTGTCACTAGTGACACGTTGGCCTGGGTAACTCTTTGCTGTGGAGCCGGCCTGTGCATTGTAGAATATTTAGCAAGGTCCCTGGCCTCTACCTCTGAGATGCCAGGACTACTCCCTGCCCCTCCCTGAGTCGTGACAACCAAAGATGTTTCCAGGCATTGCCAGATCTCTCCTGGGAGGTAAAATCTCCCCTGTTTGAGAACCACTGCTCTAACAGCTGGGCGGGGAGGCAGGAGACAAAGGCAGATATTGTCGTGGTTACTGTCGATGTGGGAATTTGTTGTTACGGAAGATTTTGAACAGTGACATCAGCTTCTGACCTAACCTGGAAAGGCAGGGGAGCTCCATGTGTCCTGCTTTACTATCGACAGGACCAACCCTGTTTGTTTATTCCTTCATTTAGTAGACATTTTCTGCTGTGCACCTACAAGGTAGCAAATCTTGACCTAGCCTCTGGGGATAAAACAGTAGCAAACAGAAATTCCTGCCCTCCCAGAGGTTGCTTTCTACAGACAATAAATGAACACGTAAAGTATGCGGTAATAATCAAGGCCATAAAGGAAGAGTAAGCAGCTGAATGGGGCCTGCCGAGGAGTGCTGGTGAGGATTTAAATTTTAAAGAAGGGGGCCAGGGACCAGCCTCACAGAGAAGGTGACATTTGAGCTGAGACCTGTAGGGGAGGAGGGATGGAACCTGGCGCAGTCACCATCTGGGGGAAGAATGTTGCACAGGAAACAGCAAATGCAAAGGCTCTAGGGCCCCCATAGTGGCTGAGGAATAGCAAGTGTAGCTGGAGTGGAATTAAGAGATGGGTGATGAGGTCCGAGGGCAGGTGGGGGGAGTTGTGTTTGTGATGTCCACTGTGGCGTGGTGTCCTACCCAAGGCCATTTCTAGTAGCAGTGTCAGCATTTAAACTGGAACTCTGGAGCTTTCTTTTGCAGCTGGATCAGGCCAGATGAGCCACTTTCTCTTCTGCAAGGGCATTGTCCTAGAACTACATTCTCATCTGAGGCTTGACTTACCGGGGCTGGGCCAATGTTTGTGAGAGATGGGGAGGTGGGGAGGGCAGGGGGTGACACATAAGTGGAGGAAATCTACTGGCCCCAAACCATGTCCCAAATGGCCTACGCTGAGCACAGCTTCCTATTGGCCTCCTCTGAGCTAAAAACAGCATGGTGGTCCCGGTCCTGCTCCTTGGGGCAGCCTGTGTGTTCTCACTGGGGGTCAGGCTGTGGGTAATTTGCAGCCACTTTCTCACTGCGGACATCCCTGCAGCTATCAGCCATCCTGTAAAAGTGAGGGTCCTCCTCTGCTTTTTCCAGCTTTTGGTGACATGGGTGAGTTTTGTGCTTGGGTTAGGGAAAATCACATACCAGAAGCTTTTGTCGAATTAGCACTGGTGTCATGGAGCACATTCTCAAACCTGAATAGTTCCTAGTAGACGGTTCTCAGCGTCTTACTGTGTTTCTGAAGCTGGACTGGGCTAATATCCACAGAGGGCAAAGAATGATTCACTTTCTCAGTTAACAGAAGGAAAAAAAAAAAAAGCCCAGTTCTATCCCCCGCCTGTCTCCTGTTTGAATTTCTTTTTGCTTTATTCATTTATTTGTTTGTTTATTCCTGCCCAGGTTCTGATCTAATGTTTTTTTTTTAATTGAGGTAAAATATACATATGAAATTTACCGTCTTTACCATGTTTAAGTGTACGGTTCAGTGGTGACAAATACACTTATATTCTTCACAACACTTGCCACGCTGTGAAACTGTGAAGACAAGAATGAATTTTTCTGAATCTCTGGGCCCCAATTTCTACCTACCTGCTAGCTAAAGCCAGCAACCTGCAAAATAAAGAAACAAGTAGCAAATTAGTGCAGGTGAGCAAAACAACAGAATATGACTTAAAAAAAAATTTGGTTGCTTTTGAGAGATGGGAAACTGCTTATGTCATACAGTTTGATTCTGCTCCTTGTTCCTGGTGTGTGTGATTTGTTAAAATACATGTAAATAAATCATGGTAAGGACTGTGTAGGTGTTGCCAGTATGGATTTGTTGTACTTTTCCCGAGGGTTGTCAGAAATTGAATATATTTTCCTTAAGTTTCTTACATAATGAAAGGGGATGACAGGCACCTCTTCTCATGAGAAACCCTAGATGGGGAAGAACTCGGGGGCCTGAAGCTTCTTACCTCCAGGGTCTGCTTTTATGAGACACTAGGATTGGGTCCCACGGTTTTCTTGGCCTTGACTGTCATAGTCTATAGTCTGGATTCCCAAATACAGTGACTTGTCTGCAAAGAGGGGAAAACAATAGCCCCTACTTGATGGCATTTTGTGGGGATTCCACAAATCAAGCTATCCGGAGGGTGTATTACAATGCCCGGCTTCTACTTGAACTAACCCTGGAGTATTTATGGAGACCTCCGTAAATATTAGCCACTGTTACTATTTGTTGATTCATTTATTTTCTATGCAAAGATGTGTTATGCAACTGCTATGTGTCATGTGCCAGTACTGGACTCTAGGGTCAATGATGGGTGGATGAGAGAAATAAAGTCCCAGACAGGGTTTCCGCCTTCCGGGAGCTTGTAGTCTCAAGGCAGTGGGGGTGGGGAGGGGGCCAGGAAACCCCCAAGTAAACAGCTTCACAGAGTGGCCAATGCAACGAGGAAAGCAGAACCAGGCAGTGGGGCAGAGCAGGGTTTCCCACCTGGGGTTCCCTGAGCCCCAGGGGTGACAGAATACAAGGGGCCCATGAATTTGTATGGGGTCAAAATTACTCTGTTGTTCACAACTAACCTCAAATTGAAAAGTAGCATTTCCTTCCATTAGGAATGAAGGCAACAAACCACAATTGTGACGGCAGGACTGTGACTTTGTCATCAAGGGGTGTCAGGGATATTTGCCCAGCATGTTATGTCTGTTGTAGATATTGTGGAAAATCACATATTCTTCTGGGAATCTTTGAAACTAGGGTGGTGTCAGACTGGCAGCTAGATTTTGTTACTCAATGTGCTAATAAGGAAGCACATCTATTATTACATCATACACTTAGTTCAATATTTTGATAACTGTATTTAAAGAAAATTGCCTTCCCTTATAATTCCACGTACTTTATTTTGTGTATTCAAAAATGTTCTGAGATGAGGTCCACAGGCTTCAACCACTGGCCAGAATGGTTATGGCACAGAAAAGGGTTAAAAAACGATGGCAAGAGAGTACCCGGAGGGAGAGCCCGCTTTATTCGTTTGTTTATTTTTTATTGTGCAAACTTTAGACATATACCAAAGGAGACCCATGCGTGTAAGGAAACCCCATGTGCCTACGTCCCCGCATCAATGTCACTGGCTCCTGGCCAGGCTCCTTTCCGCTGTGCCACCACCTTTTCCCTCATTTGCATTTTTTTAAGAAGCAAATCTTGGACATTGTATTATTTTATCCAAAAATATTTCAGTAGGTATCTTCAAAAGACATGAACTCCCTTCCTCTTTTTAAAAAACCACCACCATACAGTTAGCTACACAAGCTTGGGGATAGCCAGCTTGGCTGGGGCGGCCCAGGAAGGCCTCTCCAGAAAGAGACGTGTCCAGGCCGAGGTGGAGCAGGGAGGGGCACGGGTTCCAGGTAGAGGGACCGTGGAGGGTGGCCAGGAGCCTGGCTTGTAGCAGCTGGGGTGTAAGGCATCAGGGAGAGTGGTTGAGAGGGGCCTGGGGCGTGGGGGCCACGTGGGTGGGGGTGGATTTCACTGCAGGTGTCGTGGGGGCTCTGAAGGGTTGAGCAGGGCTGTGGTCCAACCTGACTGCAATTTCCCAAGACTCCTCTCGCCACCTGCGGAGGGCAGGTGTGGCAGCCGGACCCCGGCCCAGGCGGAAATCCTTCTCAACAACAGGGGATGATTTTTGAGAAACTGAGAATCTGTTCTATGCCCCAATTTGTCGGCTTTGGGCAAGATCTGCAGCCGCTAAAGAAGGACCCCGATGTTGTGGTCACGGATCTCTGCTTTGGGACAATCCCTGTGAAGCTGTACCAGCCCAAGGCATCCACCTGCACCCCCAGGCCTGGCGTCGTGTACTACCATGGTGGCGGCAGCACCGTGGGGAGCTTGAGTAAGAGCTCTTTCCTCAGACCTTCTGAAGGGTGTGCCGCTCCACTTAAAATAACCTAAAAGAATGGTCATCTTCCTGGGGCTTAATGTCTGCTGTTATGACCAGGGATACCAGTACAGCTAATGGTTTCCAGGTCATTCAAGCGGCAAAAATATGAAATGTAATTAACATAAGTGTAATCTTTACTTAAATGTAAGGAAGGATACTGTAATGTAAGGATACTGTAAGTGTATCCTTACATTTATACATATACATATGTATATGCATATAAGTATATACATATATATATGTTATGAAATATACATAACATAAAATTCACCATTTTAAAATAGCATCAGTGGCATTTAGTGCATGTTGTACAACCACCACCTCTATTTAGTGGGAAATAAGACATTTTATTTTATTTTTACTTTTTAATTCTTTGATATGAGGTCTTGCTCTGTTGCCCATGCTGGAGTGCAGTGGCATCATCATAGCTCACTGCAATCTTAAACTCCTGGGCTCACATGAGCCTCTTGCCTCAGTCTCCTGAGTAACTGGGACTACAGGCACATGGGCCACTATGCCTGGATAATTAAAAACAGTTTTTTTTTTTTTAGAGGTGGTGTCTCGATATATTGCCCAGGCTGGTCTCCAACTCCTGGCCTCAAGCAATCCTCCTGCCTCGCCCTCCCAAAGTGCTGGCATTACAGGTGTGAGCCACCCAGCCTAGGATATTTTAAATGAAAATAATTAAAACATATCATTTTGTTCCATATCAGGTATTGCCTGAGACAAATTCCGGTACAGACAAATAGGAATATTTGAGAAAAATTAATGAGAGGAAAGCCTCAAAATCGAGACAATTTTATTATCTTAATATTCCCCCCTACAAATTAAGGGGAAGAAAAAAACACCTTTATTTGGCTTCAGCAGTGCCTTCTAATCTGTGGAATGCCAGGGTCCCCGTGTAGCAGCCTTTGAGAATGAGGGATTTAATGCAATTTTGCTTTGGGTTTGGTCCATATGAGATTGCCAGTAACAGCCAATATGTATTAATTGATATTTATCAATATTAATACTTACATGGCAGGCACTGTGGGAGCCCTGTATGTGGATTATCTCATTTAAGCCCCCAACACCCCTACGAGGTAGATATATTCATTATCCCCACTTTACAGATGAGGAAATCAAGTCTCAGAGAGGTTAAGCGACTTGCTGGGCATTATTTTAGCTCCAGCTAAAGGGAGGCAAAGTTGGGATTTGAACTCCGGTCTGTCTGAATCCAGAATTCACACCCTAAACCACTGCTCTGCGACCAAACAGCTTCTCAGACATTTTTGGTGAATTGCAGAATGGATTGTGGGGGGCTGGGGCGGGCATGTTAGAGAAAGTTGTTCAGTCAGCGCCACGGGGAGAATCAGGAGAAGGTTGCGGGGAGTCGACCCACGTGCCCTGTCGTAGGAAGAGCACAGTGACAATGGCTGGCAAAGGAAGCCTTCCTAGTGAATGCTAAAAACCTTCTGTTTTCTAAAAGGCTTATGTGCTCGTTTGTCCAAGGGGAGTGACTGTGTGGTTCCGGCACTTGGGTGGGGAAAGGGGAGAACAGGGGAGGTGCCAGGGGACCAGGCTCTGGTTCTGAGAATGGGGCAGACAGGAGTAAGAACGGGGGCAGGTGGGAGTTGGAGGGGGACCAGGAGCAGGGCACGGCTGTGAGAAGGACCAGAGAAAGGGAGGGGTAGCGGGAGAGAGGGAGAGACGGAGAACGGGCAGCTGCTCCTCCCATGCTGTGGCCCTTGGGCATGTTGTGCGCCCGACCACCTGGAAGCTGGGTGGGAAACGGTCTTTTCAAAGCAGATCAGGTGCAGAGCCTCACCGTGGGGGCACTTTTGGGTGGAATAGCTCTTCTTTGGGTGAAACAGTCCTGTACATTCTGGGCATTTAGCACCTCCCTCTGCTAAATGCCAGCGGTGCCCGGGTCCATCATCAAGACAACCCCAAACCCTGCCACATCTATTTCTACGTGCCTGGAACCTCAGAGAGGGGGTGGTGGGCATTGAACAGGGAGACGTGGGCCGGGCCCTCCCTGGGCCCCCTTCCTGCTGCCTCATCACAGGTGGGTCCTCCTGGTTAAGCTTTTCCTGCAGTTTCTTTTAAATACACATGCTGGAAAGTAGTATCAGTTGCCAATGTCTTGGTGGGGCTACATTTCCCAGCTTTCTTGTGGCACAGCTAGTTGAGGAAAGTAAAAAATAAAGATGTAAGTAAAGACGGGGGATGGGAGGGAGAGAGAGGAAAGATCTAGACAAACCCCTCACTTTACAGTTCTTGGCTCCAGAAGGATTTCTACAGTGGAATGGAAATCTTGATCCAATTGCTGGCACTGCACACCTTACTCTTCTGGTTTTGCCAAACAAAGAGATCATCAGTAGAATATGCCAGCAAATCTCTGCCAGAAAGTCATTTTCTGAATCCAAGATAGACAGGATTTTGGAGTTAAAAGCATTTGCTGTCCCAGCACTGACTACCCCAGGGTGGCCTGGAAGATGCCAGAATGGAAATGGCTGGCAGAAGGTTTGTTTGTCGGTCTCATAGATGTTTCCTTTAAAAACAAATTTTGTAGCCAGCATTCAAAAATGATGAAATTTCTCACAAAATCTGAATTTCTGAAACCTCTTGAAAAAATGGGAAGGTCTAGCAATGCCAAGCTGGCATAGCAGCAGTGGTCTCGAGTGGGCACGGCTGATCTGGAGGAGTGCCGCGCGTCACCTGCTGTCCTCGGTGGTACGGTTAGTCCTCGCTTAATGTCATCGACAGGTTCTTGGAATTTAAGTGAAACCAATTTTACCATAGGTGAAGTGACATAAACAAGAGTTAAATTCCTACAGCATATTTCTGGTCACAAAAACATTACCAAACTTCTAAATAAAGACTGAACACTTCTAATATTAAACATTGAAATAAATGTAAGCTATATATACATTTAAGGAAGATTAATAAAAACAAGATAATTAGTTACCCAATTTTTGGTGAATCAGTGGGTGATGGTGGTTGTAGTGGTGATGGGTTAAATCAAGGAATAAATGTTTGCGAAGTGAAAATTGTCAGGAGCACCTCCTGTCACCACGTGGTTCCAAAACCATCATACATGTGGTGGGCTCTCTGAGTGCTTTCATATTGCATTGTTTATAGTCAATGCATTTGTTCGATTATGTAGATTTTATGCATTTCTATTTTATAATAATTTATATTCCTTCATTTATTCATCTTCCAACCCACTTATTCCAGTTCAGGGTCACAGGTGGCTGGAGCCATCCTGGCAGCTCAGAGCACAAGGCAGGATGTCATCTCATCGCAGGGCACACTCACACCCACACTCACTCAGATGGGGACAGTTTAGAACACCAATGAACCTAATGTGCATGTCTTTTGGGTATGGGAGGAAACCGGAGTACCCGGAGAAAACCCACACAGACACAGGAAGACCATGCAAACTCTGCACACGCAGTGGCCCTGGCCGGGAATCAATTTTATTTTTTTCTCTTACAATGAAACCATGTTGAATGAAATGACATTATTTGAGGACCTGCTGTATTTAAGTCTACAAAATCCCCCCCAAACCTGTGGGCATGGCAGGATTAATTAGAATCAAAACCCAAGCAAGTCTTGAAATTGCTCATAAAAGCATCATAAAACAGGAAGCAGGAACAGGTGTGAGTCAGGGAAGAAACATCAGGTAGGTTCAGAAAGATGGGGCTAGTGTTGGTGATGTTTAAGTTGTTGGCAAATAGGTGGATGTCTTGTGTCACAGCTGGTCCCCCAATAGGGCACGGAGACAGTGGGAATGGCAGCTGCCACTTGCTGAGCCTATGTGCCAGGTATGAGGGCTTTAGTCTACCATCTCGTTTAAGCCTCACACCTAACTTCACCTGCTCAGGTTTCAGAAAGGGAAGTTAATGGAAGAAATTTGGGCTAAAAGATGCTAGATGCAGATATTTTTGGCTTTGCTGGCCTATTGAATGTAAACTGAGTTCCTTGGTTCCTTTTTAGATACCGCAAGTTACCCAAGCATAAGTTTGCAGTGCTGGTAAGAGACTGCATAGTGGCCACCATCCACTTCCTGAAGTCCCTGAATGCATACAGGGTGGATCCAGCCCGTTTTGTGATCTATGGTGACAGTGTGGGTGGGGGAGTGGCAACAATGATTTGTCAACAACCTGTGGACTGTCCAGATCTCCCCTGGATTCGTGCTCAGATTCTGATCTATGCTGCCCTGCCAGCCATGGACTTCCAGCCCCCTTCCTACCAGCAGAACAAGAACATCCCACTGCTCAGTTGGTATTTTGCCTTCTACTGTTTGTCTTGTTACCGGATTTCAGCCCTTCCTGGGAAGATACCATCAGGAAAAATGCCCATTTGCCTGCTGAAGTCCAGGAAAATTATCGAAAGTGGTTGGGCTCAGAAGATATCCTAGAGAGGTTTAAGAAGAGAGGCTACAGATCGATGCCTCCTGAGCCCCTGAATGAAGGTGCTACCTGGAGACAAATGTTATTTTGGATTTGACGTGCATGCCCCTGATTGTAGAAGACGATGTAGTATCTCGGCTCCCAGAAGCTTGCATCGTGAGCTGTGAGTATGACCTTCTCTGGGACCATTTGCTGTTGTACAAGAAGAGGCTGGAAGACCTGGGAGTACCAGTGACCTGGCACCACATGGAGGATGGTTTTCACGGAGTGCTCAGCACCCTTGACATGGGCTGCTTGCATTTCATCTGCTCCACGAGGATTATGAATGCACTTGTCCATTTTATAAAGGGGTTGTGACTGTCTGTCTTTCCTGCTGGCTCTCTGAGTGTGCATTCCACTGTCACCCAGACTCCCACGGGGCTCTCTTGTTGCCAATTTAGGTGGTGCTGAGTAGGGCTAGGGAGGGGGCAGAGGTTGTTCTCTCCTTCCTGTTCTAGGTTCTACAACCACACACTGCATGCTCCTAATGTCTGGAGGAAGGCGGTAGAAGAGACAGGTTGTGGGGATGGGGCTCTCTGTCCATGTCCACTGCTGGGAATATTTGAGCTGACAATCTTCAGTGGCCATTTGTGAGAGTGAATCGGCATGTAAGGGTTGCTCGCAGCCTCCCTGAGGGAGAATTCAGACTGTCCAGGTTGATAGAGACTGTGTGAACCAGGTGTCTGGTGGCTGGACTTTAGGTGCCAGAATGGAGGTACATCACGTGCAATCTCATGAGGCTTTTCCAGTGTGGCTCAGAGGCAGGGGTGCTGATGTTCTAGGCTGCTGAGTGGTAGAGAAACTGGTCTCACCCCCTCCTCTTGGGTGTACCGTGACACTTTTCCTGCTGTTTCCCAGCTTCGGGGCTCAGAGTCTTGACTGCCTGGGCTGGAAGAGTTAAGACAGAATGGACAGATTTTCCATAGTGGTCAGCACCTAGAAGCAGATGAAGACAGCCAGGAGCTGTCCGACTGGGGGAGCTCTGGAGCTCCTGGGGTTAAAGTCTGGCTTCCAATCAAGGGCTGGAAAGCAATGTTATGAGTTCAAGGAGAGGAATAGGGAGGGAGTCTGAGTCCTGAGCCAGAGACCCACGGAGGCCGAGTCTAACCAAACTCAACCCTGTCCACAGTGGGAAATCAAGAGACAGCAAAGGGACAGAAGATGTATTAGTGAGAACTGCTTCTGTTTCAAGACACTGAACCAACTCAAGTTGGCCTCCATCGGAGAGAGAATGTATTGGCTTACGTAGCGATGAATTCCAGGCATAAATCAGGCAAGGTTTGGTCTAGGAACCCACACGGTGCCATCAGCTGTCTTCTCTTCTTTTCTCTGCTGCCCTCTCCTCTGCGTTGACTTCACCTTCACTCTCCACGTGGTGGCCCTGAGCAGGTTCCTGCTTACATTCTCCCAGAGTCAAGTTCATTATTAGGGTCTTGCCTTATTCTCAGCAGTCCCAGCAAAAACCTTGTTGTAACTTGATGGCTCTGTTCGCTTTCTGAGCAGTGTGTCTGGTTGCTACAACCAAGGGAATGGAATATTCTGACCGACCAGGCCCAATTGTCCTGTGCCATCCAACTCCCCCTGGCGCTTGGACTGAGCATGGGGGAGTGAGTTCTTCCTTCCGGATGTTGGGCGGACATCAACCTTTACCCTACTGTGGAAACTAAATCGAACTCTGAGTCAAGGTACTTGGAAATGGCAAGAGATGTCGAGGACCACTGGGCAAGTTGACCAACGGCCCCTTAGGAATAAAAATTTCTTTGAGGGCTGGGCATGGTGGCTCACGCTTGTAGTCCCAGCGCTCTGGGAGGCTGAGGCAGGAGGATCGCTTGAGCTCAGGAGTTCAAGACCAGCCTGAGCAAGAACGAGACCCTGTCTCTACTAAAAATAGAAAAAAATTAGATGGGCATGGTGGCGTGAACCTATAGTCCCAGCTACTCAGGAGGCTGTGGCAGGAGGATTGCTTGAGCCCAGGAGTTTGAAGTTGCTGTGAGCTAGGCTGACGCCACTGCACTCTAGCCTGGGTGACTGAGTGAGACTCTATCTCCAAAAAAAATTCCTTTGAGGGGGTGGTCAGGCCCCCATGCTGGCCCACCTGGCCTTCAGGAGGCCCTGCTCCTGGTTGATGAGAGAGCTTTGTAGGCCAAGGTCTAAGTCAATTGCACAAAGGACCCTGCGCATGCCCTTAAGTTGCTTTCAGTTGAATGTTTGTGCTGAAATGTGGGAAAGAGAGAAATCTCATTGGGTGGTTTCTTTTGTTCTATATTTTTTTAATTTTGTGGGGTTTTTTTGGTGTGTGTGTGGGGGAGGAGTGGCTTCTTGATCCACTCACAGCTGACCAGCAGGTGGGTTTGTTGGAGAAACAGGAACCACCTCCCGAAGACACATACTGTGGTGGCCATTCAGCTGCTGGAGGGCCTTGGAATCCAAGGAGCATGGGCGCTTCTGAGAGAGGCCGCTGGATCGAGGCTGGCAGGCTCCCCTCCCTGGGGTATGGCTTTTCTTGTTTCATCCCTGGCTCTGGAGGCGAGTGGAGGAACATGAGCTGCCCTTTGGAGAGGTGGGGTGGTGAGGAGCTGGCGAGCCACTGGAGGCCGTGCCCGGTGGTGATGAATGGATTACACTTTAAGAGGCCGGGTGTGCCCCTGGGTGGGCTCATTTCCACGGTGGCTTCTGTCTGTAGATCACGGGAGAGACAAAGCACTTTCACCCCATGGCTGGACGATGGATCTTGGGACCGATGCTCTACTCCTCCCCTTTGCTGCTCCATTGCTATCCTTCTTGCAATCCACTCATGAGGCTCAGAGAATGGAAAAGGGACAGGAGTGAACGCTCATTGAGGGCCTACTATGTGCTAGGCTCTGTGCTGGGCTGTTTAAATTTGCCAGCTCATGTGTTCCTCACATGAATCCTACAAAGTAAGTACAAGCATACCTAGGAGACATTGCAGGTTCAGTCCCAGACCACCAAAATAGAGCAAGTCACATAAATGTTTTGGTTTCTCAGTGCCTATAATTTTTTTACACTATACTGTAGTCTATTAAGTGTGCAATAGAATTGTGTCTAAAACAACAATGTACATACCTTAATTTAAAAATACTTTATTGCTAAAAATGCTAATGATCATCTGAGCCTTCAGGGAGTTGTAATCTTTTTGCTGGTGGAGGGTCTTGTCTCCATCTCAACAGCTGCTGTCTGATCAGGGTGGTGGTTGCTGAAGGTTCGAGGGGCTGTGGCAATTTCTTAAAATAAGACAGCAATGAAGTTTACCACGTCAATTGACTCTTCCCTCCATGGAAGATTTCTCTGTACCATGTGATGCTGTTTGATAGCATTTTACCCACAATAGAACTTCTTTCAAAATTGGAGTCAGTCCTCTCAAACCCTGCCACTGCTTTAGCAGCTAAGTTTATGTAACATCCTAAATCCTTTGTTGTCATTTCAACGATGTTCATGCATCTTCCCCAGGAGTAGATTCCATCTCAAGAAACCACTTTCTTTGCTCATCCATAAGAAGCAACTCCACAACCATTCAAGTTTGATCATGAGATTGCAGCAATTCTGTCACATCTTCAGGCTCCACTTCTAATTCTAGTTCTCTTGCTATTTCCACCACATCTGCAGTTACCTCCTCCACTGGTGTCTTTAATCCCTCAAAGTCATCCATGAGGGTTGGAATCAACTTCTTCCAAACTCCTGTTAATGGTAATATTTTAACCTCTTCCCATGAATCATGAATGTTCTTCATGGCATCTAGAATGGTAAATCCTTTCCAGAAGGTTGTCAGTTTACTTTTCCCAGGTCCATCAGAGAAATCACTATCTATGACAGGTATAGCCTTATGAAATGTATTTCTTAAAAAGTAAGACTTGAAAGTCAAAATTACTCCTTGACCCATGGGCTACAGAATGGATGTTGTGTTATCAGGCATGAAAACAACATTAATCTCTGTGTACATCTCCATCAGAGCTCTTGGGTGACCAGGTGCATTGTCAATGAGCAGTAATATTTTGAAAGGAATCTTTTTTTCTGACCAGTAGGTCTCAACAGTGGGCTTAAAATATTCAGTAAACCATGCTGTAAACAGATGTGCTGTCATCTAGGCTTTGCTGTTTCATTCATAAAGCACAGACAGAGTATATTTAGCATAATTCTTAAGGGCCCTAGGTCTTTCAGAATAGTAAATGAGCATTGGCTTCAACTTAAAAGTCACCAGCTGCATTAGTCCCTAACAAGAGAGTCACCCTGGTCTTTGAAGCTTTGAAGTCAGGCATTGACTTCTCCTCTCTAGCTAGGAAAGTCCTAGATGGCATCTTATTCCAATGGAAGGCTGTTTCATCTACATGGAAAAGCTGTTGTTTCGTGTAACCACCTTCATCAATGATCTTAACTAGATCATCTGGATAACTTGCTGCAGCTTCTGCATAACTTGTTGCTTCATCTTGTACTTTTGTGTTATGGAGACGCCTTCTTTCCCTAAACCTCTTGAACCTACCTCTGCTAGCTTCTAACTTTTCTTCTGCATCTTCCTCACCTCGCTCAGCTTTCATAGACTTGAAAAGAGTTAGAGTCCTGCTCTGGATTAGGCTTTGGCTTAAGAGAAGGGTGTGGCTGGTTTGATCTTCTATCTAGACCACTAAAAACTTCCCCAAATCAGCAATAAGGCTGTTTTACTTTCTGATCATTCATGTGTTCACTGGAGTGGCACTTTAAATTTCCTTCAAGAACTTTTCCTGTGCATTCACGACTTGACTGTTTGGCACAAGAGGCCTAGATTTCAGCCGATCTTGGCTTTTGATGTGCCTTTCTCACTTAGCTTAATAATTTCTGGCTTTTGATTTCAAGGGAGAGAGGTGTGACCGTTCCTTTCACTTTAACACTTAGAGGCCATTGTAGGGTTATTAATTGGCCTAATATCAATAATTTTGTGTCTTAAGGAATAGGGAGGCTGAGGAGATGGGGAGAGACTGGGGAATGGCTGGTTGGTGAAACAATCAGAACACACAATACTTAAGTTTGCTGCCTTATATGGGCACAGTTCTTGCTGCCTCACAGTAATTACAATAGTAACATCAAAGATCACAGATCACAGATCACCATAATAGATATAATAATAATGAAAAAGTTTGAAATATTGCATGAATTACCAAAATGTGACAGAGATACACGAAGCGAGCACATGCTGTTAGGAACATGGTGACTATAGACTTGCTCGACATGGGGCTGCTGCAAATCTTTAATTTGTAAAAAACATAAATTGTGAAGCACAATAAAGCCAAGTACAATCAACTGATGTATGTCTGTGTTCTTAAACTCACTTTACAGATGAAAAAACTGAGGCTCGGAGAGATGAATAACTTCATCCTTTCCTTTCTCTTTCCAGTTGAGCTGAAGGCTGGCTGATTAAGTAGATTGCCCCCGGCCATGTGGTTGGCCTCACTCTGTGCATTGCAACCCTGATCTGCCTGACAAAGACCTTCTCTGCTGTGCCCCATGGCCCATTAGCCCAGGATTGCAGCTTTTTTATTTCCCATCATTTGGGATTAAAATGAAAAACACTATTGAGCCACATGCTGTTATTGGAGTCATTTCCTATCCAGCTAGTTGTCAGCTACTGTCTGATCTGAGTCAGGTTGATAAACTCAAGTATTTTTGCTATCTGGTTTCCTTTCCTATCTGAATGACTTTGAAATTGGTAACTGTAGGCCCCTCTGCGAATGCACAGCTGAGGTGCCCAGCTGACACCGAGCACGGGAGGTAGGCAGCCACCCATCTCTAAGCCCAGACACTGGGAAGTATTTTCTTAGTAAATCCCCAGGGCTTCCCTAGAAAAATTTGCCAGTTGACTCAGGGCAAGCACCATTTAAGAAAGGACAATGAGTAGCATGCCAAATTGCTTTCTTTAGTTAGTAGGCAATTAAGGACAAGGTCCTGGGGCAAAGTTGAAAAATTAGCAAAACTTATCTCTGCCTCTTTTCTCCCCACTTCCCTCAGATATTCCTCACCCACCCAGGATCTCCCTGTGCCCCTGACCTCAGACCTCTGTTCCTGTCCCCTGCACTCTCTGCTCCAGAGTGACTGCTTGCTCCCTCCTCTTGCCCCTGGGGCTAGGATGGGCTAGTATAGGTCAGGTGCAATGACATGCTGCAATGACAAATGGTCCCACAATCTCAGTGGCTTATGACAGCAGAGGTCTATTTCTTGCTTGCATTACACATTACACAGCCCTCAGAGGTCAGCTGCAGCTCTGCCCCACGTCTGTCTGCTCCGGGACCAGGATGGTGGAGCAATCTTTCTTTGAAATATCCCCAGTCTCGTGGCAGAGGGAAAAAGAACATGGCAAACCACACACTGTCTCTCCGAGCTTCTGCTCCGAAGTGATGGTCCTCGTTTCTGCTCACCTTTCCTTGGCCAGAGCAGTCGTGTGTGTTGGGCTTGCTCTGGGTGGGAACTCAAAAAATGTATGCAATGGAATGGGGTAGATAAAGAATTCAGATAAGGGCCACCTTGGAGGATGAGACAATAGCCACAGGGTCTGGAGAGTCCAAAGGTGGTAAAGATAAGCGGCTGTTCCCCAAACTTTCATTCAAACCTTCTATAAAACCCGCAACTCTCCCCTCCTTGGTATGGGCGCCCTTGTCGGCCTCCACCCACCTGCACCCAGGTGCCCAAATAAACGGCGTTTGCTATGTCTCAGGCTTGAGTGTCTTCCTCTCGGCTCTGACCTAACAGCGTGCTCAAGCGTGACATCAACTGGACAGAAAAACCTAATCCTCCCCAGAGGGAGGCAGCAGATGTTTTTGGACAGTTTTACATAAAACTGTAAAACTCTCCATCATAAAATTTCTCCTTCATTTCTATCTTTTTAAAAATTAATCTTAAATTGTGTGTGATACACAAATATACTCTCCTTTTAAATAAAACCTTAAAATATTAGAGATAAGGCTGAAGTCCCTTTGACCACCCTCCCCTCAACTCTTCCCCCTTTTCTCTACATATACCCACTTTTACCTTTTTGGGGGGAGGGGTGTGATTTTCTAACCCTTCAAAGCCCCTTTCTATGCATTTACATACACAGATGTGTGCTCCTGTAGAAAATATGGAGTGTAATTTTGTGGTATGACTTTGCCATGTATTGTTACATAAAAGATATTACTCTGTACATGTTGTTGTGAAACTTGAGCTTTTTTTACCCAACAATGTATCTTAGGCATCTAGCCTAGTAAAAATAAATTTATTGTACTCTTTTTAGCTACTGCATATAATCCCACGGTGTGGTTATAGTACTGTTTTTAGCCATTCCCTACTGATGGACATATTTGGTCTATTAACCTTCCAGTTTCTCAATGTGACAAACAAATCTGTAGTCAGCATTTGTGCACACACCTGCTCCTGCAAGTGAGATTCTTTGTGATAGATTCACAACGAACTATTGGCTGGGCGAGTTTTAAATGTTGGTAATTGTTAGGGTGGAGTGCTGGTGCACACGGGTTTGAGAAAAATTTCTCCAGACAAAGACTAGGATAGAAAGAAGAAATTTATTTTACTTTCCCAAGCAGGAAAGGGTTGAACACGAGAGAGGAAGAGGAAGAGTGTGTTGGCAGAGAGAATTGGGTGTTTGGGCTTTTTATTTAGGAATTGTAAAAAGGGGGTGCAGATGATTTATGGCTGTACCCGAATTAACAGGGTGCTGTGAACACTGCATCTACTACTCTCTTTCCTCTCAGCAGACAGATAACAACAGAAGTGGCTGCCGGAGGTCAAAGATCTTGTCCCCATCTAGCCCTTAAGATACGGTTTGGGGCAGGATCCATCCCAGGCCTGGCGTTTGCTCCCCTGCTGCCCATCGGGGCTCCTCAGGAACTTCTAGAGGCTGTAAAACAGATTCTAAAGGCTGTGAGCAGGTGAAAGTAAAGAGAAAGATTTACATTTCCTTTCTGTCTTTAGGCTCTTTTCAGATGTTGTGAAAAGGGGAACCCTGCCGGGTGCCTGCCAGCCAGCGAGAGAAAGAGCAGAGAGCAGAAAGCGCTCATGACTGACAGATACATCTTTAGCTGTTACTAGGAAATTGCGGGGTTAGGTATTTTCCTGTTATTTCAGCAAGGCTGCCCCTTTCAATAACACTACCAAAATGCACCGAAATGCCTGTCTCATTTCCTTATTATTATTATTTTTTTTAGCAGATCTCAGTTGGGAAGGAAGGGGTCAGACTGGAACAACCAATGCCAAAAGCAAAAAGAAAATTGATTGGTTTGACAATTGGTAGGGTGGGACAGAGTTGGAATGGCATATCTGTATTTTAAAAGGAAAGTTCCTTAACTCAAATGAACCATTATTGGTTTTTTGCCTTTAATATCCTTGCCTCCATATAACAAGGCAAAGGTTGCCACGGTCAGCCCTGGTTCCTGTTTTTGTGCATTGCTATGGCTTGCTTTGTCCCCTGGCCAGGACACCTGTCCCCGCATTGCAGCTGGCTGTCTTGCAAATTGCTGCACAAGGGTGAATCAGATAAGACAGTGCCTCAGGTTCAGCTTCAAAACATTTCTAGTCTTAAAAAAAGCCCTCAAGGGTCTATCTCCACGACTCTGAAACAACTCCCTGCCTATGTCATCACTGAAGGACACCGTTTTAATTTTAAATTGAAGACACACGTTCTGGGCTTGTTGCTGCGGCATCCCCCAGGTCCCTCAAGGAGGCAGAGTGATGAAGAGCATGTGGTCTGGAGCCAATCAGAGACCAAACATTTATGTCACCTCCCAGACCCTCAGTTTCCTTGCCTTGAAATGGGGACAATCATATCTGGAGCATGAGGTTGTTCGTGTAAATCACACTGACAGTCATGTAAGCTGTGATTAGGTATATGCTATAGGTCAGACACAACTTGGGAGGTGCTACAGAGAAGCCTCTGCTGGGGTTAACACATTACTCTTGTATGCAGGAATTCTCTACTCAAAGAGAGTCTGGAATTACTCCTCTTGGGATTTTTCTGCCCCAAGTTTCCAAACATACTCCTCTAATGTAGGGAAAGGAAACAATTTTGTTATTAGACTAAACTTGGTTTAGGCACAAAGAGAAGAAAGGATCAGACATTTATGGACTCTTTATATGGGACAGACATTTTTACTAGGTGCTTTATGGGTGATATCTCATTGAATTTTCATCATGTTATAAAGTACCTAATATTTACCCCCAGTTTATAGATTATGAAACCAAGGTTGACTAGACCAGGGAACTTGACCAAAGTTCCTTGGTAAGTGGTAGAACTGGAATTTGAAGACAAGTAGGTCTGAGTTCCAAATCCACCACCCTACAACCATTTGGTTCCCTCTGCAACCCTATACTGATTTGCCATCTGTGAGAAGTGTTTCTAGGTCATGCTGGACCAGGAGGGGAAAAGTCAATTTGTTATTCCCCTCCACCCCCAGTTCTCATCGTAGATTTTGCCTTCCTTGGAGGGCCTTCCTACCCCAAATAGGGTTAGATTCTTCTCCTATGGGCTTGCAAAGCATACTATAGCGCCTCCATCATAGTTTTGAGCACATTGTATTGTGACTGAAAATGTGAAGTCCTAAACTGGATTAAAATGGTCCCTAGTTTCTAATGTTCACAGGTGCTTGGAAAAGCAAAATGGCAGTCATCTCTGGAGGAAGACAATTATCATTCTAAAATTATTTTTGCAAATAATTTTTTACATACCAGGCACATGAAAGGAAAAGAGCCAGCAATAAGAACCCACAGAAACATCAGTAAAGAAAGAAGAAAAGATGCACAGACTGTAAAATTAGGTCTTCTTACTACGCTCAAGGAGACGAAACCTAAATTTGAAATTTGGGGAGATAGCAAGTGGTAACTGGAAAATTTGAGAGGTAAAACAAAATTTAAAAATTGGAACTTGAAAAAATGATATAGCATTTTATATATATACATATATGAATCAAACAGAAATTCTAGGACAAAAAATTCAATAAATGAAATAAAAAAATTCAACAGATGGGTTTGATTTCACATTAGACACACCTGAAGAGAAGTTATGTAAAGTGGAATCTAGGTCAGAAGAAACTGTTTGAAATCAGGCATGGAAAGACAAAAGGATAGAAAATACAGAAGGGTCCCAGAGGCATTGGGCATTCAGTGATACGGTAAAACAAATAAGTAATTGGTGTCCCGGAAGGAGAGGAGAGAGAAAGGAGGCAGAAGCAATATTTGAACAGACAATAGCTGAGAATTTTCCAAAATGATTGAAACACATTTGTCCATAGATCCGAGAAGCATACCATACCCCAAGCAGCATAAAGCAATTCACTCCCAGACGTATCAGAATAAAGCTGCAGAAAACCAAAGACAAAAAGAACACCTTAAAAACGAAACAAAACAAAACAAATACCTAGCTACCTTAAAAGAATTAGTAGTTAGATTGACAGTTCTTTTCTCAGAAGCAACCAAGACAGCCAGGAAACGGTGGAATGGTCTCTTCCACGCATGAAGGAAGGTGACTGCCAAACTAGAGCACGACACTCACTGAAAACATCCTTCAGAATGAAAGTAAAGACTTTTTTAGAGAAATAGAAACTGAGGAAGTTTGCTACCAGCAGAACCACATTCAAGGAAACTCTAAAGGGGATTTGTTTTTCAGAAAAAGGAAAAGGATTCCAGATGGGAGGTCAGAGATGCAGGATGGAATAAAAGTAATAAAAATGGTAAATATGTGGGCAAATCTAAGTAAATGCTTACTATAAAGCAGTAATAACAACACCTCATGTCGTGTGAAATATATAGGAGAGAGAATTAAAGTACATAATGACATACAGGTCTGGAAGGGACCAAATGGAGTTTAATTGTTTTAAGGTCTTTGAATTGTCTGGGAGAAGCGTAAAAGTATCAACCAACGTCAGGCTTTGCTAAGTCATGAATGCGTGATAATTTCTTGGTTAAACAATAAAGTAATGGAAAATAGTTTAGTCCACTATAGGAGGCAGCACAATAATGGTTAAGGGTATTCATAGCCTCAAACAATAATGAAAGGAACTTATAGCCTCAAAAGCATATATAAGAAAGGAATAAAGGCCAAATATTAATGAACTAAATATGCATCTCAAAAACTAGAAAACTGACAATAAAATAAGTCCAAGGAAAGTACAAGGAAGGTAATGAAAAAAATAAAGTTTTATAAAAGTATTTTTATACTTTTAAATATATGTTAAATATAGTTTAATTTTTTAAATTCTTTTTTACATCTTTAAGGCAAAATCCCTAAAATTAAAATAAGCACACTACAGAGATGATCAACCATGCCACATTTGACTCTTTGGAAAGACAGATAAAATTAATAAGCATCTGGTGAGATCAATAAAGACAAAAGAGAACAGGCATAAATAGTAAATACTAGGAATAAAAGGAGACTTCAGTACAGGCCCTAGAGATCTTAAAAAGATAATAAGAGGACATTATGAGGAACACATGTCAAAAATTTTGAAAATTTAGATGCAATGTATCAATTCCTAGAAAACTACAACTTACCAAAACTGGAAAAGAAAAAAGAAAACCTAATTCGTTTTGTACTTAATAAAGATAGTGAATCAAAAATGGAAAGCTTCCAACAAAAAAAAAATTTAAAAAAACCAAAACAGAAACCACCTGACCCAGACTTACTATTCAAGGAAGAAATAACACTCAACCACAAAAAAACAAACAAACAACCTGCTTAAAAAATGAACACAGGCCTGGCACAGTGGCTCACGCCTGTAATCCCAGCACTTTGGGAGGCAGAGCTGGGAGGATCACTTGAGTCCAGGAGTTTCAGACCAGCCTGGGCAAAATAGCGAGACCTCATCTCTACAAAAAATTTTTTAAAATTAGCTGGGCATGGAGTGCACCTGTAGTCCTAGCTGCTCGGGAGGCTGAGGCAGGAGGATCACTTGAGCCCAGCAGTTCGAGGTTACAGTGAGCTATGATGATGCTACTGCACCCCAGCCTGGGTGACAGAGTGAGACCTTGTCTAAATTAATTAATTAAATAAAAAAACAGCAAAGGACTTGAATAGACATTTCTCCAAAGTAGATATGTATACGGCCAATAAGCACATGAAAAGATGCTCAACGTCGTTAGTCATTAGGAGAGTGCCAATCAAAATCACCATGAGATACCACTTCACACCCCTCAGGATGGTTATTATAAAAAAATGGAAAATAACAAGTGTTGGTGGAGAAATAGGAACCCTTGTGCTTTGCTGGTGGGAATGGAAAACGGTGCAGAAGCTGTGGGAAACAAGTTTGTGGTGCCAGTTTCACTCCCAGATATAAACCCAAAGAATTGAAAGTCAGGACTCAAAGAGACGCTTGTACACCAACGATCACAGGTGCGTTAGTCACAGAAGCCCAAAGGTGAAAACAAAGAAAGTGGCCATCAGCAGATGACTGGGTAAACAAAATATGGTAAATACACACAATGGAAACACCATTCAGCCATAAAACAGAATGAAGTTCTGATACCTGCCATGACTTAGACAAACCTTGATGACATTATGCTCAGTGAAAAAGAAGAGTCCCAAAAAGACAAGTATATGATTCCACTTATATGAGGTACCTAGAATAGGCAAATTCATAGAGACAGAAAGTAGAATAGAGATTACCAGGAGTTTAGGGGGGAATAGGGAGTTATCGCTTAACGGGTACAGAGATTTTTGGGGATGCTGAAAAGGTCTGGAAATTGTGGAGCAATGGAAACACTTGTACACTGATAGTGAGCATATGAATTGATACAATGCTTTGGGAAATAATTGTCATCACCTAGTCAAGCTGGAGACACATACATCCTCTGATTCAGCACCTACACTCCTGGTATATATCCTAGAGCAGCGGTTTTCCAAGTTCGATCCACACAGCCCTGGAGGTCCCAAGACCCTTTCAGGGGGCCTGTAAGGTCAAAAGTATTTTCATAATAATACTAAGATGTTGTTTGCCCTTCCTCACAGTGGTGACATTTGCACCGATGGTACAAAAGCAACATAAGGTGAAACTGCTGGCACCTGTGCTAAATCAAGGCAGTGCTATTAGTTGCATTAGTACTCATTTACTCTTCACCACCACACAGTCACTATAAAAAAAAAACAAACGCTCGTTTCACTTAAGAATGCGCTTTGATGGAAAAGTAAAAATTATTAATGTGATTAAATCTTGACCCTCGAGTAAATGTCTTTTACATTCTGTGCGATGAAATGGGAGGGAGACATGAATGAAGCACTTTGTTGCACACCCGAGTATGATGGTTCTTGTGTGGGGGGTTGCTTGAGTTGTGAGCTGAAGTAGCTGGCTTTTCTTTTTTTTTAAATGAAACACAAAAGAACAACTGGAAGGCAAACCCCGATTATTTAAATTTGCATATTTGGCAGACATTTTCTTGAAAATGAATGAAGTCACTTCAAGGAAAATAACTGAAGGTAGTTGTTGCCAATGACAAAATTTTGAGCTTGAAAGCTTAAACTAGAATTTTGGAAAATTTGTACCCACCACTGTGAGCTTGACAACTTCCTAATACTTAAATGCTCTTCTGTTGATAACAGACATTAGCAAATGTGACTTTTTAAAATATCGTGTAATGAAACACATCCACATTTGGAAGATCTTCACAGCTCAGTAAACCAGTATTTCCCACATGACCACTACAAAGCCACCAATATCATCAATGTGTAAAAAAACGTATTCAAAGCGCAAAATCAACTGGTGGATTTTAGTGTAACAGAGCTCAAAGAGTTTGCTGAGTAGTTTCAGATTCCACATTACGACCTTAAAAGACTACCGCTTGCTGAGATTTCATAAAGTATCAAAGATAATACTGCTATGATCTGTTTCTCCTCATAGCACAATTGACACCAAATGTGGGTTTTCCACACCAAGTAATTCTCCAGTTATCAGCAAGACACCAACTAGGTGTCCTAAAATCTATTAATAATTCAGTGCTGCCACTAACTACTGGGAGTTAGCGCAGACCCATACAGGTTAAAGACTCAGTCCCACAAGACTACCCCCACTTCAGATGCCAGCCACAAGCAGTGGGCCCCCAAGTTACCCACACTTCTGTCTGACGACTACAAATCAGGGGTTCCCATGACCCCAACTCATGTTCAATAATATGTTATAACAGTCACTGAACTCAAGGAAACACTTTACCTACTATTACTGGTTTATTATAAAGGATATTTTAAAAGATACAAATGAACAGCCTAATGAAAAGGTACATGGGGTGAGGTCCGGAAGGGTCCCAAGCACAGGAACTTCTCTCCTTGTGGCGTTTGGGGTGTGCCACCCTCCTGGCACGTGGCTGTGTTTGCCAACTTGGAAGCTCTCCAAACCCCTTTGATTAGGGCTTTTGTGGAGGTTTATTATGCAGACACGATTGATTAAATCATTGGCCGTTGGTGATTGACTGAATCTCCAGCCCTTCTCCTCTCCGAGAAGTCAGAGGCTGGGGCTGAAAGTTTCAACCCTCTAATTGCGTGGTTGGTTCCGCTGGCAACCAGCCACCACCTTGGTTAGCTAGAGACTCACCAAGAGTCACCTGATTAGCATGAACTCAGGTATGGTTGAAAGAAGTTTGTTATGAATAACAAAAGATGCTCTTCTCACCCCATCACTCAGGAAACTCCAGGGGTTTTATGAGCTCTGTGCCAGGAACTGAGGACAAAGACCAATTATATATTTCTTACTGTATCACAATATCACAAAAGAATATCCACAATTATTTGAAGCAAGAATTGTCTGAGAAAAAAAGAAAAAGAAAAGAATATCCACAGTTAGCTGCAAAGGCTATTTAAATAGTTCTCTTTCTTCTAACTATTAATACATATCTATGTGAGGCCAGACTTTCTCCTATAAACAAAACAACGTATTACAACAGGTTGCACGCAGAAGGAGAAAGGAGAATCAAGTTGTCTTTTATCAGTCTGGACATCAAACATATTTGCAAAAATGTAAAATAATGCTGCTCTTCTAACTACATTTTTGGTTTTGGAAAATGGAATTAATTTTCATTTAAAAATTAACTATGTTAACATGTAATTTTTTGTGTTGTTTTGAAATTAATAAATTTATTTTAAATTTCTGTTTTCAGTTCTAATATGGTAAATATTGAAGGATATAACTGGTGGTGTGCTGGTAAACTAGTTCTCTGGGAAAAACACAACACCCTGATATGTAGTGTTTGCCAATTCTGTGGTGTAAATATTCCCACTGCAACCAATTTCAAGCTACCAATGGGACTTCACAGAACATGGCGTTGCAAAGAGGTCACAATTGGCTCTCATGAGCTAGTACAACCTGGCTCCGGTACCACAGAATATAATCCCCCTAAGAAAACCCTCTGAGTTGGCCAGGCGCGGTGGCTCAAACCTGTAGTCCTAGCACTCTGGGAGGCCAAGGCGGGAGGATGGCTTGAACTCAGGAGTTTGAGACCAGCCAGAGTAAGAGCGAGACCCCATCCCTACTAAAAATAGAAAAATTATCTGGGGGGGTGGTGGGCACCTGTAGCCCCATCTACTCAGGAGGCTGAGGCAGGAGGATCGCTTGCCCCCAGGAGTTTGAGGTTGCAGCGAGCTATGATCACGCAACTATGATCTACCCAGGGCCAAGGAACAAGCCTCTGTCTCAAAAAACAAACAAACAAACCAAAAAACCCAACCCCCCCCCCGAGTCCTCAATACTTTTCATGAGACTAAAAAGGTCCTGAGATAAAAATGTTTAAGAACCACCACCCTAGAGAAACAGCTGTACATGTACATGTACCATGTACAAAACAGTCATGGCAACCACAGCGACATGCAACATGGGTGAATCTTAACAACATTAACTATACTGGGGAGAAGAAACCAGACTCAAGTGAATACACACTGTAGGATTCCATTTATACAAAGTCCACAAACAGGCAAAACTCTAAGCAAGATTCTTGCTTAGAGATGCATAATTTGGTGCTAAACGTATAAAGAAAAGCAAGGAAGTGGCTGCTATAAGAGCCAGGATGTGGTTCCTCCGGCGGAGGACAGGGTTGTGAGTGAGAACTGTATGCAGAGCACTTCTGGGGTGCTGGCGGTGTTTTATTTCTCGACCAACCTGGTGCTTTTGTAGGGTTTTGCTTTACCATAGTTCATCTATCTGTACATTCATTTTTAATGTACTTTTTCATGTTTGTGTTCTATTTGACAATAACTGGTTTTAAAAATGGAATTATACAGAACACATGGCTGCCCTGCATGTTGGTTGGAAGGACATCTCCTCTTCTGGGCTTCAGCCACGTCCAGACTGTGGTTGCTCTCCCTTGACGGACATCTGACACGCTCTTCCCCGTCCAATGCTTAGTTTCAAGATGGAACAAGTAAGGCCGGGTGCGGTGGCTCATGCCTGTAATCCTAGCACTCTGGGAGGCGGAGGTGGGAGGATCGCTTGAGGTCAGGAGTTTGAGAGCAGCCTGAGCAAGAGGGAGATCCCATCTCTACTAAATAGAAAAAATTAGCTGAGCTCAGTGGTGGGCCCCTGTAGTCCCAGCTACTCGGGAGGCTGAGGCAGGAGGATCACTTGAGCCCAGGAGTTGGAGGTTGCAGTGAGCTATGACAAAGCCACTACACTCCAGCCCAGGCAACAGAGCAAGCCCCTGTCTCAAAAAAATAACAATAAAAACAAAACAGTTGCAGAATGTTTCATATATAAATTTATTGTACCAGCCCTCTGTTGATGGCTATCTAGGTGGCTTTTTATTTTTTTGCCTAATGAGTAGGCAAGATAGCGGCCTTCGTCTCACCGGACTGAGCTCCGTGGGGCTGGGGGCCAGGTCCAGTCACTAATGGACTGTAGCCATGGCTCAGCACCCACGACACAGATTGTGAAGATGACCCCAAAACTGGGGTCCAGCCTGAAGGCCAAGTGGGTTCTTGGCTTTGTGCAAGAAAGAATTCAAGAGTGAGCTGACAGAATAAGGCAAGAGCAAGTTTATTGAGGTAAGAAAATAAAAAAGAAAGGTGGCTGCCCCACAGACAGAGCAGCGGCCACGTCTCAGAGCAACAGGGAGTAGCACTCTGTGAGCTTCTAGGGTCTTATTTTATACTTTCTGTTTAATTTTATGTTAAGCAGAGGGAGAGTTATTCATAAGATTTCTGGGAAAGGGGTGGGGAGTTCCTGGACCTGAGGGTTTCCCCCCTTTTTAAAGCATAGAAGGTGACTTCCAGGAGTTGCTATGGCATTTGTAAACTGTCATGGCGCTGGTGGGAGTTTCTTTTAGTGGCTAATGCCTTATAAGCACCGTATAATGAGCAGTGAAGGTAACCTGGTCTTATGGGTCTTAAGGGTTTTATGACTCCTTATCGAATAGGGCCTGCCGGTTCCCTATCTCAAAATGATCTTGGAATGAATGGAGACTGATTGAATGAACCATATTGTATCAGTGTGAGCACAAAGACAGGATTCTTTTTTTTTTTTTTTTAATTTATTTTTTTAATTTCAGAATATCATGGGGGTACAACACTTTGGCCATACACATTGCCCCTGTTCTGCCCGTGTCAGAGCCACAATCATGGTCGTCTCCCAAACTGTGCTCCCCACATCCATTCAGTGAGAGTTTTTCCCATCCCTTCCACCCCCCTCTCGCCCGCCCGCCCTCAGATGAATGTTATTGCCCTGTGTGATGTAAGTGTTCATCAGTTAGTACCAGTTTGATGGTGAGTACCAGTGGTGCTTGTTTTTCCAATCCTGTGACACTTCGCTTCGAAGAATGGGTTCTAGCTCCAACCAGGATAATACCAGATGTGTTAATTCACTCTTGTTCCTTATTGCTGAGTAATACTCCATGGTATACATATACCACATTTTATTGATCCACTCGTGTATTGATGGGCACCTGGGTTGTTTCCACAACTTTGCAATTGTGAATTGTGCTGCTATGAACATTCGAGAGCAGATGTCTTTATTATAAAATGTCTTTTTTTCTTTTGGATAAATACCCAGTAGTGGGATTGCTGGGTCAAATGATAATTCTACTTTTAATTCTTTGAGGTATCTCCATATTCTTTTCCATAGAGGTTGTACTAATTTGCAGTCCCACCAGCAGTGTATGAGTGTTCCTATCTGTCCACATCCCGCCAACATTTGTTATTTGGGGATTTTTTGATATGAGCCAATCTCACTGGAGTTAAGTGATATCTCATTGTGGTTTTGATTTGCATTTCCCTGATGATTAGAGAAGTTGAGCACTTTTTTATATGTTTGCTGGCCATCATTCTGTCTTCTTTGGAAAAGTTTTTGTTCATGTCCTTTGCCCATTTTTTAATAGGGTTGTTTGATTTTTTCTTGTTGATTTTCCTAAGTTCTGTATAGATTCTGGTTATCAGCCCTTTATCAGAGGTGTAGCATGCAAATATTTTCTCCCATTCTGTAGGTTGTCTGTTCACTCTAGTGATAGTTTCCTTGGCTGTGCAGAAGCTTTTCAATTTGATCAGGTCCCATGTATTTATTTTGTTGCTGCTGTGATTGCTTTGGGGGTCTTCTTCATAAATTCTTTGCCTAGGCCAATGTCCATAAGAGTTTTTCCAACGTTATCTTCGAGAATTCTTATGGTTTCATGTCTTAGGTTTAGATCTGTTATCCATTGTGAATTGATTTTTGTGAGAGGTGAGAGGTGTGGGTCCACTTTCAGTCTTCTACATATGGCCATCCAATTTTCCCAGCACCATTTGTTGAATAGGGATTCTTTTCCCCAGTGTACGTTTTTCTGGAATTTGTCAAAGATCAGGTGACTGTATGAGGTTGGTTTTATATTTGGGTTCTCAGTCCTGTTCCATTGGTCTACGTGACAAAGACAGGATTCTTTATGGAAGCCCCTTAGTCAAAGTAGCAGACAGGTAGTGAATGAAGCCCAGTGGTTTAGGCCTGAGTCAGAGAAGATTTAAACCCCTGCACTTCCACATCATAGCTACATGACTTTAGGTAGCTACTTAATCTGTCTTTGCTTCAGTGTCCTTATCTGTAAAATGGGTACAATAATGGCATCTGCCTCAGAGGGCTGCTGTGAGGATTAAACAGGTTGAATACACGTATATAAATTTCTTAGCATGGGATAAGCACATCGGCATTCATTAAATAGCAGTGGAATTCTACCCACCCCAATTGTAAAAATGCAGCAGGGATGATGCTTGTCTTGGGGTGACAACACAGAAATCAGGTCCTTCTGGCTACCGTTTTTATGGTTGTGGTTGTTGGTTGGGTTTGTTTTTGTAGGGTCAATTTTGCTCCTGTAGAATCAGCTGCTCCCTTAAGGAGAGTATTTATACCCAGAGTCTGTCACCGTGGAGACTGTCAACAGTAGAGAGTCCAAGATCACGTCATCTCTCCCTGGCGGCTGAAAGTGGACTCTCTGCCGTTTCATTCCCTGAAATCATCAGGGTGTCATCTAATACCCAATCAGGGGAGCAGCTGGGAAGAAAAAAAGGCACCCCAAACTCAGCAACTTCCTAACACCTCCCCCTCCCCCTGAACCTTAACCTGTGTCGAGTCAAAGAAACCTGGGGGCAAATCCTTATCATGCTTTTGACTGCAATAAATCCCCAGTCATTCTCTACTCCAAGCTGGAGGATTGAGCCCAAGTATTCTACCAAAGTGCTCACTGGAAATTGGGTGGAAGAGAGGAGGAAGGTAAGGAGGGGAAGGGGGTGGGCAGAGGGCTCAGCGGAGGACTGGCGGGAGACGTAGGAGTGAAGTTCATCTATTCAGGGCAGCAGATGGTTGCATCTTAAGAATATGGCATTAGGGTCTTTGTGCATAGCGGAGTTACATTCAAGCAAACATCACGGTCCCCATTATATCTTGAAAACACCATAGCAGGGGTGTCAATATAATTGTGCCTCTAGAACTATTCTCAGTGGAGTGTTTCTAGGCATCTGGATGTTTCCTGTCTCTAATTCCTTTGCACCTTGATTTGAATTCTTGGCCTGGCCCTTCCCAGAATGTGGTACCTGCTGAGGCAGGTGTGGCACTTCTTGTATTGATGTCTAAGGATGTGCTGCTGCTCTCTGGCACTGGTTCCACAATCTCTGCATTTCAGTTTTTATTTTCAAACACAACAAAGAGGCTCTTGGTTTTCCACTATGCTTTAAAGCCTTTTGGAGAATACTGTGCCTGAATGGGCCTACTTGAAATTAAATATGTTTATTTGTGGCCAGCAATACTGAGCCACTTAAACTTTTGCAGAGGCATCTAGACATCCTCATGTCTTCTTGGGAAATGGGCAAGGAAAAGAGGGTGAGGTAGGATTGGCAGGTTTGGCGTGGGGAAGAGAGAGGAAGGTGGATGGTGACTTCTGAGAACCAGATAAGGCTGTTTGAATGGAAAACATTAGCAATCACCACCCCTCTGGCCAGACATGACCAGTGGTCATCATTAGCTCCAAGTGTGCTTGGCCTTGTTTGGGGAACAAGTGTGTGTAAGGGAAGAAGTTCCAAGGGCAAGATGAACCGGTTGAGCAATACCTTCAGGTGCCTCTGGGTGATGCAGGGATATTATGGGCTGGTCTCACACCTAGAGGAGATTGCATAAAGAAAGAGGAGTTGGCGTGATGCCAGCAAGACGGTGGACTACAAAGCTCCAGGTCCTCATTCTCCATAACATTAAAAAAAAAAAAAAAAAAAACTGGCTGAAACATTATAGGAGCTCTGGAAAACAGTCGAAGGTCTATAGCAACCAATCAAATGCCCAATCAAGAAAAAGACACATTTAAAATAATAGAAAATCTCATGGTGTTTTCATTGGCCCTTTCCACACCCCTCCCAGCACAGCACAGGACAGGCTGCAGTCCCTGGGAAGTGGCAGTCCAGCTCTAAGTTCTCGCCCTCAAATCCAGAGGGGAATGGAGCAACATTCAAATCTGGCTGGGGCTGCCTGAGGATTGGTCTCTGTTTCATTTAACTTGGAGCTCAGATGGGTAAAAGTGGTGTAGTTCAGGTCCCAGGCTAGGAAAAGCTATGGAAAGCAGTGGCAGGCACAGCTAGTGAAAGCTGCCAGGGGTCTACAGACCTGTAAATGTCTGGGGCAAGAGATTATGAGCAGGGGAATACAATAGAACATCTAGAGCCCCAAGAATAAGCCGGGTCTTCCCTCTTATTCTCTCTTTGGGAAATTAAGACATTTAAAACACCTGTGTATATGGGGGAATTGAAAAAAGTACATACAGGTCCAGGCAAGATGCACGCCCAGAAAAGGCCCAAGAATGCTTTAAATGGTCATGTTGGGCTGATTCCAACACTCAGAACATGACCTCCTAGTTAGAAATAAGTCTTCTCTTACACAGAGCCAATCTACAAAGACTGGAAGAGTTGGCTTTTTTCAGATGCCTAATTTTCAACAAAAAAATCACCAGACATACAAAGAAACAGGAAAACGTGGCTCATCCAAAGAAAAAAAATAAAGTGGTGGAAACTCTCCCTGAAGAAACATAAGCATTGAAGTACTAGTCAAAGACTTTAAAACAACTGTTTAAATATGCTCCAAGAGCTGAAGGAAAATGCAGACAAAAGAACTAAAATAAATCAGGAAAACTATATATGAACAAAATGAGAATACAAAAAAAAAGATTAAAATTATAAAAAGGAAGCAAAGTTAGAGCTGAAAAATGTAATAACTGAATTGGAAAATTCAATAGAGGGGTTCAACAGGAGATCTGAACAGGCAGAAGAAAGAATCAGCAAACTTGAAGGCAGTGAACAGAGCCTAAGGGACTTATGGGACACGATCAAGCAGATCAGTACGTGCATTGAGGGAATTCCATAAGGAGAAGAGAGAGAGAGAAGAAGGCAGAGAGAATATTTGAAAAAAATAAGGGCAGACAATTTCCCAAATTTGAGTAAATATACGGGTCTACAAGTTCAAGAAGCTTAATGAACTCCAAGTAGGACAAATCTAGAGACCCACATTGAAATACTTTATAATTAAACCATCAAAAACCAAAGGGAAAGAGAGAATCTTGAAAGCACCAGGAGAAAAGTAACTCATCAGGTATAAGTGATCCTCAGTAAGATTATTAGGGGATTTCTCAGCAGAAACCTTGGAGCCTGGAAGGCAGTGGGATGATACATTTAAAATGCTGATAGAAAAAAATACTGTCAATTTGAGAATTCTATATCCCACAAAACTGCCCTTCAAAAATAAGGAAGAAATTAAGACATTCCCAGATAAACAAAGGCTGAAGGTGTTCATTATCAGCAGACCTGCCTTAGAAGGAACGCTAAAGGGAATCATTCAGGTTGAAATGAAAGGACATTAGACTATAACTTGAAACCATACAAAAATATTAATATAAAGTTGTCCAGTGAAGGTAAATATATGGACAAATACAAAAACCAATATTATTATAATTTTGGGTTGTAACTCCACTTTTAATTTTCTACAGAATTTAGAAGGTAAATGCATAAAGTTATAAATCTATGAAAATGGGTACATAATATATAAAGATGTAATTTGTGACTTTAATAACAAAGTGGGGGGGAGGCAGAGCTACAAAGGAATGGAGTTTTGGTATGCAATTTAAGTTAAGTTGGCATCAATTTAAAATAGATTGTTATAACTTTAGGATGTTATATGTAATCCCCATGGTAACCACAAAGAAAATATCTATAGAATATTCACAAAAGGAAATAAAAAGTAAATCAAAACGTGCCACTACAAAAACCAACTAAACACAAAAGAAGGCAGTAAGAGAGGAAATAAAAGACAAAAGACTACAAGACATACAGAAAACAAATAACAAAATGGCAAGAGTAAGTCCTTCCCTATCAGTAATTACTTTAAATGTAGATGGGTTAAACTCCCTAATCAAAAGGCATAGATTGGCAGAAAGGTTTTAGAAAACAAGATCCAACTATGTGCTGTCTATAGGAGACTGACTTTAGATCTAAATGCACACATAAGTTGAAAAAGAAAGGAAGGAAAAATATATTTTATGCAAATAGTAGGTGAAAGGGAGCAGAGATGCCTAATATCAGACAAAATGGACTTTAAGTTAAAAACTGTTATGAGACAAAGAAAGACATTATATGTTGATAAAAGGGCCAATTCACTCTTTAGCACTCCAAAATATATGAAGCAAAAATTCATAGAATTGAAGGGAGAAATAGATGGCTCTACAATAATAGTAGGATATTTAAATACCCCACTTTTATTACTGGATAAAACAACCAGACAGAAAATCAATAAGGAAATAGAACAATACTATAGGCCAATTGGACCTAACAGACATATAGGGAACACTCCACCCAACGACAGAATACACATGTTCCTCACATGCTCATCAGATATTCTCCAGGATAGACCATATGTTAGGCTACAAAACAAGCTTCAATACATTTAAAAAGATTGAAATATACAAAATACCTTTTCTGATCACAAATGGAATGAACTGAAAAATCAATAGCAGAAAAACTGGAAAACTGGCAATTGAACAATACACTTAAAATATTAAGGGGTCAAAAAAGAAATCACAGAAAAATCAGAAAATATCTTGAGACAAGTGATAATGAAAATACAACATACCAAAACTTGTAGGATGCAGTAAAAGTAGTGCTAAGAGGGAAATTTATAGCTGTAAACTCATTAAAAAAGTAGAAATATCTCAAATTAACTTTATACTTTAAGGAACTAGAAAAAAAAAAAGAACAAACTAAATCCAAAGCTAATAGAAGGAAGGAAGTAGTAAAGATGAGAGAAAAGTAAAATAGTGAATAGAAAAACAATAGAGAAAATTAGCAAAACCAAGGGTTGGTTCTTTGAAAATATGAACAAAATGACAAATTTTTAGCTAGATTGACTAAGAAAAAAGAGAAGAGACTCAAATAATTAAATCAGAAATAAAAACAAGGAATTGTTTCAAATTTTTTCCAAAATAAAAGGATTATAAGAGAGTACTGTGAGCAATTGTACACTAAAAAATTAGATAACCTAGATGAAATGGACAAATTTTTGGAAATACACAATCCACCAAGACTGAATCATGAAGAAACAGAAAATTTGAATAGACTTATAACTAGTGAGGAGATTGAATTAGTAATCAAAAACCTTCCAACAAAGACAAGCCTAAGACCGGATGGCTTCACTGGTGGATTCTAACAAATATTTAAAAAAGAATTAACACCAGCCTTTCTCAAAGTCTTCCACAAAGTTGAAGAGGAGGAAACACTTCCTGACTCATTTTATGAGGCCAACATTACCTTGATAACAAAGACAAAGACATCACAAGAAAACTACAAAACTAATATCCTTTATGAATACTGGTATAAAAATCCTCAAGAAATTAGTGGAAAACTGAATTCAACAGCATATTAAAAGGATTATATACCATGACCAAGTGGGATTTATTCCTCAAATAGTTCCTCAAATGCAAGAATAGTTCAACATATGAAAATCAGTTAACATATTACAATGGAGAGGGGAGAAACCCACATGATCATCTTAATTGATGCAGAAAAAACTTTTGACAAAATTCAACTCCCTTTCATAATAAAAGTACTCAACAAACTAAGAATGGAAGGAAATTACCTAACATAATAAAGACCGTATATGAAAATTCCACAGCTATCATGGTACTCAATGGTGAAAGACCGAAACTTTTCCTTTAAGATTAGGAAGAGGACAAAGATGCCTGCTTTTGCTACTTCTATTCAACGTAGTACTGAAGTTCTAGCCAGAGCACTTAGGAAAGAGACAGAAAACATCCAAATTGGAAAGGAATAGGTAAAATTTTCACTTTTTGTAGATGGCATGATTTTATATGTAGAAAACCCTAAAGATCACACACATACATACCCACAAACTATTAGAATACATGAATTCAGCAAAGTTGCAGGATACAAAATCAACACACAAAAATAAGTTGTGTTTCTAAACACTAACAATGAATTCTGGAAAGGAAATTAAGAAAACAATTCCATTTACAATAACATCAAAAATAGTAAAATACTTAGGCATAGACTTAACTAAAGAGATGAAAGACATATACACTGAAAATTTTTGCTGAAAGTTTTCAGCAAAAAAAGTTTTCAGTGTTTGAAAACAAAACACTGTTGAAAAAAGTTAAAGAGGACATAAATAAATGAATGATATCCTGTGTTCATGGATGGAAGGCTTAATATTAAGATATCAATACTATGCAAAGCTATCTACAGATTCAATGCAATCCCTATCAAAATATGAGTGATTTTTTTTCAGAAATAGAAAGAATCCATCCTAAAATTCATATGGCATCTCAAGATACTCCAGATAGCCAAAACAATCTGGAAAAAGAATAGAGTTGGAAGACTCATACTTCCTGGTTTTAAGACTTACTGCAAAGCTATAATAATCAAGACTGTGATTCTGGCATAAAGACAGATACATAGACCACTGGAACAAATGACAGAGCCTATAAATAAATGTGTATATATGGCCAAATGACTTTTGACAAAGGTACCAACATCATTCAATGGGCAAAGGACAGTCTCTTCAACAAATGGTGTTGGGAAAACTGGATATTCACGTGCCAAAGAATGAAGCTGGATCTTTACCTACTATCATATACAAAAAATGACTCAAAGTGGGTCAAAGACCTAGATATAAGACCTAAAACTATAAAACTCCTAAAAGGAAAAATAGGAGAAAATTTTCATGACATTGGATTTGGCAATGATTTCTTGGTATGACACCAAAAGCACAGGCAACAACAACAAAAAAATAGATAAATTGGACTTCATCAAAATAAAAAAAACTTTTGTGCATCAAAAGATGCTATCAACAGGGTAAAATGGCAACCAATGAGATGGCACAAAATATTTGCAAATCATATATCTGATAAGGGATTAATATCCAGACTATATAAAGAACTCCTACAACTCAACAACAAAAAAACAAACAACCTGATTAAAAAATGGACAAAGGACTTGAATAGACATTTCTCCAAAGAAGATATACAAATGGCCAATAAACACATGAAAAAATATTCAACATCACTGATCTTTAGGGAAATGCAAATCAAAACCATAACAAGATACCATTTCACACCCATTAGGATGGCTATTATCAAAAAACAAAAAATAACAAAAATTGGCGAGGCTGTGAAGAAATTGAAACTCTTGTGCGTTGTTGGTGGGAATGGAAAATGGTGCAGGCACTGTGGAAAACAGTATGTCAGTTCCTTAAAAAATTAAGCATAGAATTACCGTATGATCCAGCAATTCCACCTCTGAGTGTATACCCAAAATAATTGAAGGCAGGGACTCAAAAAGATACTAATATTTGTATACCCACATTCATAGTAACATTATTCACAGTAGCCAAAAGGTGGATGCAACCCAAGCGCCCACTGATGGATAAATGGATAAACAAAATGTGGTTATGCATACAGTGGAGTATAACCCAGCCTTAGAAAGGAAGAAAATCCCAACACATGCTACAACATGGATGAATCTTGAACACATTATGCTAAGTGAAATAAGCCAGACATAAAAGGACAAATTTTGTGTGATTCCACTTATATGCGGTACCTATGGTAGGCAAATTATAGAGACAGAAAGCGGAATGGTGGTTGCCAGCGGCTGGGAGAAGAGAATGGGGTAAGGGTGAGTGTTTAACAAGTGCGGAGCTGCAGTTTTGCAAGATGAAGATAGTTTTGGAGGTGGATGGTGGTGACGGTTGAATAATAGTGTGGGTGTACTTAATGTACACTTAAAATGGCTACAATGGTAAATTTCATGTTGGATAGATTTTGGCATAATAAATTTTAAGAAAACCAATTAGAAAACAAAATATAATGAAAAACATGAGCGAGTGGAGTTGGAAAGTGTAGAACAAAGGAGAAAAAGGAAGGGAGCCTGCGGGTGGGAAAGAGGAGGGGAGGGAGGCGCTGAGGAAGGAAGCAGGTGCGGGCGTGAGAAGGGGGCCCGCAGCCAACCCCAGCTTCCCAGGGTTGCCGGCTGCCCGGCCACCGCCCCGAGTACTCCCTTCTTGTGTCACGCAGGGCGTCCTGGGGTTTGTAGCAGCCCTTTCTCTGCCAATCTTCCGGTGGCCCCGGGGTAAGGGGACCCAGGGGAAGTCTGAGAAGCAGCATCTCAGAGGTTCTCCTGGGTATTTGGTCTTTTTCAGTTCACCAGAGCCACTGAGAAGACACCCCAGTCCATTCACAGAAAAGAGTACGTCCCCTTCCCAGGCCACAGACCGGACCAGATCTCCAGGTGGTACGGGCAGAGGAAAACTGAGGTGAGGGGAGCAGCGGACGACGCTCAGGCCTGGGCCCCTCCCAAAGCTCAGGGGACACCAGCCGGCTGGGAAAACAGACGTAGTCTCGCTAACACCGCCCCAGCCCAGGGGCTGCCGGAGCATTGACCCATAATTGCTCGTGAGAGCTGATGGTCTGTTTAATCTCTAGCTGGGAGCATTCCCCCCACCCTGTACCCACACCTGGGTCACACTCTTCCAACAGGATATAGGCAAAGAACGAGGGCACAAACAAGAAGAAGGTAAATATCGCACTGAAGGGAATGTTCTGAGGAATCACACGAGGTCCTCCAACAGCAGGCAGAGGTGACGTCTGGGCGGACAGTGTTTGGTGTTGCCTGTGCTCCAGCTTCCTGCTCTTTTGTATGGAGAGTCAAGGGTCACTCATTGCCTGGGCACCTGTTTGTGCACATCACTGTGTTCCAGGTGCCTGGAGCAGGGAGTGGGGCACTGCAGCTTCAGGACATACCACCCCCCACACCAAGGAGGGCATTCGGGACATGTATTAATTTAGTGCACCAGAGGCTCTGAGGTCCTGGCCCTTCCAGGAGCAGCAGGGAGGGCCCCCTCCTCCATCAACCCCTGTGGGTGCCTCCCACCAGGTGCCCCCCAGAGGGAGCAAGCACCTGCTCACCGACTGGGTGCACAGCTGTGCTCTGTCCCCACCACACTCTGGGAGTTCCCTTGAGTTGCTTCTTTCGCCAGCCTGCTGCTCTCGGAAGCAATTTCTGTCTCCCCACCCCCACCCCGCCTGGCCCTATCCCAGCTTAAACTCAGGGCGGGAGCAGGTGGGCACGGAACAGGGTGGTGGACGTCACTCGGAATTAGAGCATTTCAGAGCTTGAGGGGACCCAAGAGATCATTCAGCTCGGTGCCCAGGGGTGGCGAGTGCCTTTTCCAGGACACTTGGCTTGTGGTAAGGGACCGAAAAGGTCGTTGCTCTGCAGATCAGACAAGGACCGAAAGTTGGGTGTTCATTTCTAAGGATTCTGTTCAAACTGCCTGTCGTGCGCCGGGCCGGACACAGCGCTGCCTCCACGCGACTGCTCCAGCTCTGTCCACAGCTGCGTTTGTTTCACTTTCCTCCTGCGGCAGCTTCCTTCTCTGTCTCCCGCTCCCCCCTCACTCTTCCTTCTTGGGCGAAAACTCTCCAAAACCCGTATCCCAAGTACCTGCTTTCCCTGACTCTCACACGCCAAGCCAGTATTTCCCCTGCCTTAAATCACCCCAGGGCCAAGTACTGCACAATGAGAGACCCCCTTCCCCTGTACCCCAGAACCCACTGGAATTACTCCAGCTGTCCAATCCTAAGCCCACTCCAGCTTGCCTGCCCTGCCTCACCCATCTGCGCCCATGGAAACCACAACGAAGGTTCTGGGCCCTTCTCCCCCCCTCGCTCCTCTGCCCCCTCACATGTCCCTGCATGACATAGTGTGCCCCCTCCTCCTGGGAGCTGTAAGTAACAAGCCCTTCTTTCAAAGGCAATGTCTCCATGTCTGACCTTACCATGCCTGATTAGAGAAAAATCCCAGGCACACCATCAGGATAGCAGGGCCGCACCCAAACCAAGAGAAACAGCAAGAAATTCCCTCTTGGCCTCTCTCCTTTTCCTGACCCGGTGCCTCCTCAGCTCTTTCGTCTGTCGATGGGAAACCCTCCAACTCACTTTCCTCGGCCCTGGACATACCCTCCGCGGTACCTGGTGATGCAGATCTTGGGAACCCTGCTTAACATCTGTGCCCACCCCGCCCCCGTCTCCCCCTGGCATTGTGATCTGACTTATTTATGGAACCACCACTTGAAATATTGGGTGCAGCCAGCATTTCCAGACACAGCAGACACAGACCTCCCTGTCTGCGCCAGACAAGAGGACAAGCGTGGAAATCAACATTATCCTCCCTTGTAAATCAGCGCAGTTCCCTGGGATTCCCTTCCAGGCCCAAGAGGATTTTCTTAGGAAAAGCACCAATTCAGGCAAACATCCCAGAGTAAGAACATGGTTTTCTTCTCCTTGTAAATAACTCCCCACCAAAGAAATCACTAGTTTCCAGCTGAGGGAGCTGTAAATCCTTTGCAAGAGAAGGCGATTTATGGAGCATCTCTGATTCTTCCCACCGTAACTGATTGAAATATAAGGCACACACGTCAGGCTGGTATGCGCATCCTTCACTTGCCTTGGAAATAGGCACTTGGGTGGACGAGACTTGAGACAAATCAGGGTGTGATTTCCGATCACGAGAGCACGCAGTGAGGTGGCTCTGACTCTTCCCATTCAGCAGGGTGTCCTGACTTTCATTTTAATGTTCCACCATAGCTCATTCTAGGATGAACTGACTTGGCATAGTCTGGGGGCTGGTCATACAGAGAATTGATTGCAGCTAGCTCAAAAGTGGGCTGCACCAGGGTGGGACAAACTGCCAGCCTGTGGAGGCTGTGTCTCCGTCAGCACCCCATGCCCCATGGCGGGCAGCTCCTATCTCTTTCCACGGCCAGGCGGATGCTGTGCTCCCGTTGGTAACGTGCCCACTGTGTCTGTCCTCCCAGGGCCTTCCGTACAAACACCTGATCACCCACCACCAGGAGCCCTCGCACCGCTATCTGATCAGCACTTATGATGACCATTACAACCGGCATAATTACAACCCGGGCCTGCCTCCCCTTCGCACCTGGAATGGGAACAAATTGCTGTGGCTACCAGAGAAGGCTGACTTCCCCCTTGTTGGTACTTTTATAATTCAGGATTTTCCTCTGCGTTAGTCTGTAAAGGGTCCACAAATGCACAGGGCTGAGGTGTGCCTGCCTCATGCAGAAGGAGCCACATGTACTACCCTGGCTCCAGGAGAGCAGCAGGATGAAATTATAGGGGAATGAGTCCTACTTTCCCCTCGGGACTGCCGCCTGCCCTCTCCCTTTGACACAGGATAATCTTGGCTGTGTAATGACGTCCTCACCTTGTGCACTGTGGTGGCATGTTTATCTGGAGCACAGGTGGCAGGGAGCAACATTGCTGCACAGTCCCTATCAGTTCTATTCACTCCATAATAGTGACTGAATCTTTCCCAGGTGGCATTCCCTATTGTATCACCTGGGGACACAACAGAATTTCTGCCCTTGGGAAGTTGATGTTCCAGTGGGGAGACAGATAAGACACCATTAACGAACTAGAGAACTTATGAATAAGTAAATAACATAATTTCAGACACGGGTATGTGCTAAGGAAAGAAATGGGTAACGGATAGAAATTGAGGGTGGGTATTTGTGAACCTCCTTTGGTTCACAAATTCCTCCTAGGGTTGATGTGTGATGGTCTTTCTTGAGGGGATAGTTGAGCTGAGAAGGAGGGAGCCATGCAGGGATTGGGGGGAAGAGCATTCCAGGGGAAGAAGCAGGAAGTGAAAAGGTTCTAAGACAGGAGTGGAGGAGAACCACATGGGGCCTGTAGGGCACAACAAGGGGAGTGGATTTTGTCCAGCCCACAATTCCAAGACCTGGAAGGGATTTTTGTAGGAGAGCGCCCTGATCTGATTTGCATTTCAAGCCACCCTGACCCTAATGAGGACACAGAGCAATGCCATTTCTTTGCAGTCCTACTTTTGAAGCATTGGGAAATAGGTCAGAGAATGAGCTGCTTGTCACTGTGTTACTTTTGCATCGACTGCACTCGACATCACTCTCACAACCCACATTGCTCCTTTCCCTACTGGGGTGGGAAATGACCCAGGACCTGGCGGGGCCACACTCAACCACGCCATGGGGCTGACTTCTCCAGGGCTTCTGTAGCAGCGCCTGGTCTCTCTTGAGTACTCAGGGAGCAGGCCCCACCGCTCAGGCCCCTGAGACTCCCAGGGGCTGCCCAAGCCATTGCTGTCCTGCGAGGCCGTCTCTTCCCGGGGTCGGTCCCTGACAGAGCAGCCTGGGAAACTCTCCAGGGCCCCTGCCAGCCATTCTCGTGGCCAGTGGGCAAGACTCCTTCTCTAAGCCCTGCTCACCCAGACCCTGGTTTCTCTTGCAGCGCCCCCCACAAATTATGGACTCTATGAGCAGCTGAAGCAGAGATGGCTCACATCCAAGCTTGGCCTGAGGGAGAGCATTTATACTTCGTCCTACCCCAGACCACCATTGTGGGCTATGTCCCGGCGGGAGCATGCGATCCCGGTCCCTCCCCGTCGCCTGCACCCTGTCCCACGCTTCTGAGAGCTGCCACCCAATCGGCAGCTCAGGCAGAACCAACTGGAGACCCAGAGCATCATTGGACAGACAACAGGCGGCTGCAGATAAACTCAGAGTACGGAATCCCGCCCATCAGAGCGGCCCTTAGAATCATGGTCTGTGTTTTACGGTACCCTCCCTCCTCCAAACCCACACATCCCTTTCTTTTCCATCCCACAATTAAAGCTCTCTGATGCTATTGCGGTGCCATGTACGTGCAGAAGACAGATTCTTACTGTCAGAGAAAACCGTGAGGGTCCTTAAGTTCTACTCTCTCATTTCACAGGAGGGGAAACTGAGGCCCAGAGAGGTAATGTGACTCCTTCAAGTTATCACTACTTGGTACATACCTCAATGAGAGTCTGGTGCAATGGGAAAAGTGGATCTATGAAACCCATCTTGAAAATTCCACGGAATAGCCACAGAAACAGCCTGGGAGAAGGCTCTGATTTGGGAAGGCACTTGGCAGGTCAGTTAGAAGCCCAGAAAGATGGTGTCTTAGTTTCCTATTGCGGCTGTAACAGAATACAACAGCAACAGGACACCAGGGGAACCCGATGGAGCCCACGGACTATGGCTGCCCACGCCTGGTCAGCACTCCTTGGTTTCCCACCACACACCTTACAAAGTGACTATGAGCACTACAGCAGCTAGAAGTACCAGAGCCGGAGTATTATGTGTCCAGAAGTCAAACTAAACCATTGCAACCAGATCAACAAATCAGGGTGCATGAACGATAGCTGTGGCTCCGGTTGCCCAGGGTGGAGGATTTCCCTACTTTTCCCCAAAGGAAAATCAAACCAGTGAGGGTCTATTTCCTTAAAGCAACACACGTTTACTCTCTTACAGCTCTGGAGGTCAGAGTTGACAGTGGGTCCACAGGGCTGCGTTCCTTCTGGAGGGTCTGGGGGTGAATTGTTTCCTTGCCTATTCCGGCTTCTAGAGGACACCATCATTCCTCATCCCACGGCCTGGTCCTCCCTCTTGAGAGCCTCAGTGTAGCACTTTCTACTCTGTCTGCCTCCCCTCATGAGGACCCCGGTGACTACAGTGGGCCCCTGGATAACCCAGGGTAACCCCCAGCTCAAGACACTTCACTTAATCACATCTGCAAAATTCTTGTTGAATATAAACTAACATATTCACGGGTTCCAGGATGAGGATGTGGACATTTTAGGAGGTGTCACCTCCCAAACAGAGGGGTTTGTATGGGTTGGCAGGTATCAGGCCAAGTTGGTTATAGGAAGGGGGGTTTACACGTCACAGGTAAGGATCACACAGGGATAATTCCCAAAGCAGGGTGTCCTCCAACCATGGGGTTGGACTGGTTTTATAGTCAGAGGGTAATGGGGTGTGATCTGATTGGATCTTGCAATGAGATGATGCCACGAGGCATGATCTGAATGGATCCAGCCTTTGGGTGACACTAGGGCTTGATCTGATTGGATCCTGGATCCTGCCATGCTGTGTCTACTTCTTAATTCAGTTCCTGCTCCTTGGTCCAAGCACTTAGGTTCCACCCATGGTCACACGCTTGGTTCATCTGGGCATGCTCAGGTTATGTGATCTGCAACCTGGGGGGTCCCTTGCAACTGAAAAACAACTCACAACTTTGTTACATAAAAGTTGAGCCAGTGGTGGCACATGCCTATAATCCCAGCAATTTGGGAGGCTGAGGTGGGAGGATTACTTGAGGCCTAGAGTTCAAGACCACCATGGGCAACATAGTGAGAATCTGTCTGATTGCGGCAGTGGCAGGGGATCCAATAGAGCCCATACACTTCGGCTGCCCAAGCCTGGTCAGCACCTCCCGGCCTCCCACCACACGTGTTAAAAAGTGACCGTGAACACTGCAGTGACCAGAAGTACTGGAGTCCAAGTATGATGTATTTAGACACCAAACTAAACCATTGCAACCAGATCAACAAATTGGGGTGCACAACCAATAGCAGTGGCTCCAGTTGCCCGGGGTGGAGGATTTTCCTAACTTTTCCCGAAGGAAAATCAAGCCAGTGAGGGTCTATTTCCTACCTCCCTGCTTCAACTCAGCCAGCGGTTCTCAAACTTGAGCCACAGCAGCTTCACCTGGGGGGCTTGCTGGAACACAGATGCTGGGCCCCCCAACCCCTGAGTTTCTGGATCAGTAGGTCTGGGGTGGGGCCGAGAAGTTGCTTTTCTGACATGTTCCCAAGGGGATGCAGCTGCTGCTGGTGTGGGGCCCACACTTTGAAACCACTTCACTAGGCTGAGCTGGTCTATTTTTATTTTGTTTGTACAACTTCTTTGGAATAACAGATTCTGCAGTAAAAATAAAGATCATAAACATTTGGCCTGATGCTCCGGAGGGCTTCCTCCAGCTATAGCTGGAGCCTATGACTCTAGAATTTTATTACAAAGCAGGAAGATGAGCAGTGAATTGCCAGGGACCGGGACTGTGATGTCACTGTTGAGAGCTCTGACAAACATTCTGTAACTCCCGTCCCACCACTTATGGGCTGTGCGGCCTTGAAGAAGTTACTGCCCCTCTCTGAATCTGTCTTTAACAAATGGATACAAGGATAATTTCTATCCTCAGATAAAAATACTGAGCCCTAAGCTTGGTGCATGATTAATCCCCCATAAACGGTGGCTGCAATTGTTTGAAATTCATAGACAACAGGCACAATCAAGAAAACAGTCCAGGCCACAGGGGACGACCCAGAGGTGAGGCAGAGGCCATCCACATTGCTGGCCACTCCCTTTGCCAGGAGCTCAGGCCTTGGCTGTAGAATTCAGCACCAGAAAATTCCTTAGGTGCCAAACCCGGGCTGCACCTGGGACAAGCCTGCCCCCTGGTGGCCAATGACACCTTTTGCAGAGGGCAGTGGCTTCAGATTCAGGCTTCTCTGTGATGGGCACTAATTCTGGGAAGCAGGTGTGAAAATAATTCAAAACCAAATTTCCCCCCAGCGATTTTCTATTTCTTCTTGGAAAGCACCTGAGCACTGGTGGTGAACGTGGGCGTACCTACCTGTGCTCGGAGAACTCATGCCTGAATTTGAAGGCTAAGCATTGTCGGCCCTTGAGCCCTGTGGGGCTCACATCTGGAGCTCAATCCTGACCTGATATGAACGTGGGCATGTCCCTTCATGCCCCGGGCCTGGTTTCTTCATCTGAGAAGTGGGACATCTCTGAGGATCCCAGGGAGACTAGGGTGGAAGGCTGGACCCGGGTTGCTCCAGAGTCCAGCTTTTCTGCTTTGTGTTATTTGCTCATGGCCTATAATTCCCACAGCCCTGGTGCAGGAGGGGTGGCTGCCCGACGTTTCTGTGTTCCCAACTCCCACCACTGGGGTCTTCCCACCCCCTGCCCACGGCAGGAGTTTCCCCCACCCCAGGGAGAAAGGTCTCCTCTGTCTGGTGCAAAACCCCAGCCTCAGTCAAGCTGCTCAGTATCTTCGTCCAAGAGACACAGACCCCAAAGCCCCCAGGGCCAGGCAGGGAATGAGTGAAGGGGCCCAGCTGGGGACTAGGGAGACCTGGAGGAGGGCACAGGACTGAGGAAGAGACAGCCCAGTCCGTCATGCCCGTCTCACCTCATGCCCAGTGATGCCCTTTGGGATTTGGGGCCAATGTTGCTAGATTTTTTTTCTCCCCAAGGAAAACTGGAGAGTGAATTGTGACTTAAATCTGATTTTTACTCTGGCCACAAATTTTATTTTTTTTCTTTCTCTTTAAAAAAATTTTTAATTGACAAATAATAACTGTATCTACTCATAGGGCACAGTAGGATATTTTGATATGTGTACACCAAACATTGTGGAATGATTAAATTAAGGGAATTGTCATACCCATCACCTCACATACTTACTTTTTTGTGCTAAGAACATTTCAAATCTACTCTCTTGGCAATTTCAACTATACAATAGGTTACAATTGGCGTGTGTTTGTTGTTTTATATATCCTGAAAGGTTTAGGGCCAGCAAGGGATTTTTTTTGTAAGCAATCTGTCAGGGTGGCCAGCCAGAAAGGCATAAGGCTTTTTATCAGTATCATTTTGTCATTGGCTTATGTATAATGTTGTGACACAGGGTAGTGAAATCACAGCTACATCTCTGCAGAAAAGGATGGCAGTTTTGCATGACCTGGTCCCAGGCTTAACTCTCTCCTTAACATTATGAGTTTGGGGGTCCTGAGATTTTATTTTCCTTTACACATCCAATCAGAAAATGATATCTGATTAGATTCCTGAGGCTCCGCATTTACTCCTGACTGGGTTTTGCTTTCTCTGGATTAATCGACTGAATCAGGTATCCCATCATGAAAGTGAAGGAATTAGGGATAGGGTAAAAGTCCAGGATTCCTTCATGGATGTACTCCACAAACACTGACGGAGTTTTACTAATATGTGAGTATCGTAGTCCTGACTGTGACTATGATTTAATTTGTTCCTGACAGTAGAGAGAAAAAATAAAACCAGAAAGTATCCTTCTTGAGGGATTTTTGGCCACATGAAAATTATCAGAAGGTTTAAGAGTTACAACAGATGCCTCACCTGAAGGCCTTACAAGGTGCTCTGGATGGGCTTGATGCACTGCTTCACCAGAAGGGTTTCCCCAGGGGAGGTTAACCCAGGTAGTCTGAAAAGGAGGGTGCAGGAGTTCAGGGAAGGCACAGCTGGGTGGGGAGCTAGGGAGCATGGCAGGCCGAAGGGTGGACCACAGGCTTCTGAAGGTGTCAGTGAGGAAGCTTAGAGAGTTTTTGGCAAAAGCTGAGCTTCCTCAGGGCGAGGGCTCCTGGAGGTGTAGGACTGCTTCCCATGCATGCACCACTGAAGGAACATGAACCTGCTTCCTCCCAGGGGCTCTTAAAGGTATTAGAAGTGGGGACCCAGAAGGATGCAATGGGAAAAGGGGATGGAGAAATTCAGGCAGAGAAGATGAAGCTGGGCGGAACAGCTGATGTCTGGAGTATGGAGGAAAAACTCAGGTCAGAGGTGGGTCCTTCCCTAAATTCTGAGACTCTCCCCTGTTTTCCCCACGGGAGGTGGAACCTGCATGTGCTGGATTTACAGAATGTTGATCAGAACTTCTGCAGGGAATGGTATGGAGCTAAAGCCCTTTCCTGCTCCCCAAAGGCCATGAGAAAGAGAAAAACTTTGGAGGATTGTCCAGGCATGGGAAGGCAGCAGCCCTTGGATGTGTTCATACACCTCTGCCTCAAGGAAAGAGTCCTGGATGAATTTCTTACCTTTCTCTTTATGTGCGTTGAGCAGATTTACTACACCTGGGCTTTAAGAAGCTGGTGATTCTTGTAATGCCTGTCCAAAATACCAGGGGGTCCTGAGAATGGTAGATCTGGACTGTATCCAGGAGGTGGAAATGTACTGGCCCTGGGAACTGTCTGCCCTAGCAGGGCTTGCTCCTTACCTGGGCCCAGATGAGTTATCTCTGCAAACTCCTGCTTCCCCACGTCTGTGTCTGCCTACATTTCCCCAGAGGAGAAGGAGCAGTTTGTCACCAATTCACCTCTCCATTCCTCGAGCTGGTTTTCCGTCTCCTCCCTCAAAGGCTACCTGGACCAGGTGCTCAGGTGAGGGAGGATGGTGAGCTTTCTCTGCACATCAGAGCAAAGCCTTTCCTTGTTACAGTAAACGCTAATGGGCGTCCATTGTGTGCCAGCTGCTGGCGATGCAACAGTGAAGGAGACACTAGAGTGCTAGGCATTGTGTTCACTGCTCTGTCCTGAAGCGGGTGTCACATCGTCACCCAAACAAAGGCAAGAGGGATAAACTGGGGTAGATGCTGTAGAGAAGGACAACATGCTATTGGGTGGCTCTGATCTAGCGAGGGTGCGTTTGTGAATATTTCCTGAGGAAGCGTGTCCAAGGTAAGATGATGGGAAACAGGTAAGCGAGGAGGGCACTGAAGGAGGGAGAGCATGTCAAACCTGCACTTTTCAAAATATAAGCTCTGTCCTCACCAGCCCTGTGGACACAAATGAGCCTGTCTCCAGCTCCCTGTCTGTAAAAATTGTTTTGAGCTCCTGGAAAGGTAAGTAACACATGGGAAACACGTGGTTCTGGCATAGAGGGTGAGGGGGCAGGGGTGAAGAACCATAAACAGGGTTTGCTGATGACACAGGCGTGTCCATGGGAACCTCAGCTGATGTTGCTGGATCTTGCCTGGGTGTGTCCTTTATGCCTGTCTCCCACAGGGCTCGTGTGGCCCCGTGAAGTGACTTTCTGCCTGACATATGAGGAAAGGGAGCTTGAGAGATTCTGTGGGCTGGAACCAGTCACATGTGTTGGTGAAAGGACTCAGCCTCACATGGGTGCGACCTGAGCGACCAGACTCTTCCACATGCAGCACCTGGGTGTGGACCACCGTCAGGTGATCTGAATGACCTTGGGCTTGGGCAGAATGGTCCTCTCCCACCTGGGGTTACACCCCTGTATCCTCCACTCACCACTGCCTGTCCCCACAACTAACTGCTCCCTCTCCCCCCAGGTGCCTCAAGACCCCCCTGGAGACCCTCTTAATGCCTGACCGCCTGTTTTCAGAGTCAGATGTGAAGCTTATGTCTCAGTGCTCTGGAATCAGTCACCTAAAGGACCTGGACCTCAGTGGCATTAACCCGACCAGTTTATGTCCTGAGACCCTCCCGCTTCTGCTGGAGAAGGTTGCTGCCATGCCACCCTTCTGACCCTGCTTTTATAGAACTGTGGGATCGTGGACCCCCCAACTCTGTGCCCTCCTGTCTGCCCTGAGCTGCTTCTCCCAGCTCACAACCTTCAGCTTCTGTAGGAGCCACATTTCTGTGGCCACCCTGGAGAACCTGCTGCACCACTAAGCCTAAAGCTGGACCCTGCCCCTCGGGAGAGTTACGCCAACTAGGGTGTCCTTCATCGGGAGAAATTGGCCCAGCTTGGGCTCAGCTGAGGGGGACACTGAAGGACATGAGGCAACCCAACAAGATCTTGCTCACCACCTTCCCCTGCCCTCACTGTGGCAAGCTGGACTTCATTATCATGGGCCCCAGACTATCCTATTTTATGCCTGCCTGGTTGGGTGGATATATAAAACACTTTCTTCTGGGAACTTGGAAACAGAAACCTAGGACATAGGTGTATCTCTTGAACAGGAGCACAGAACCCATGGTTTGAGACACCTGCTCAGTGTGAGCAGGAAAAGGAAGGTGATGCAGCAGGGACAGGACCTGGGGGGAAATGTTGACTTGGGGAGTTGATGGAACCTTCGGGGACATGCCTCCTCCAGAGTCAGGAATGGGAATCTGAATTTCTAAAGCAAGATTCAGACTTGAGAGGTACATGAAGGAGTTACCCTTGCAGGGATGGTTGTAAAAAAACAGAAATAAAGGGAACGTCAATGTAAACTGTCTAGTGTCTTCTATGATCAGTTAATATGTTTGAACAGTTAAAATCTCGGGAATGTCCAGTTACTGATGGGAAAAGACACCGTGTTTTCTGTGGTTGGTGAGGTCAGGCCCGGCACTCACGGCACCAGGATGAAATGGTGCCGCCTTAACCAACTCTTTCCTACTCTTTACTTTTTACTTTTCTGGTCAACTCTCCTCCCTTCTCTACTTCCATCTGGGCCACTGTTACCTCCCTGCTTATTTCTGTGGCTGTTCAGTGGGTTAAAACACAGAAGTTGCACCCACAGGGCCCGGAACATTCTACATGGGCACGAGCGTGAGCCACTGGAGGAAAGCCCCTTCCTCTCAGGGGCCCTCCCTGCTAACAGGACTCTGAGACCCTTTCCACTCCTAACGGGGGGATCCGATTCCCTCTGTTCCTGGCCACTGCTGATCGCAAGAGCTTCAGCACAGCGTGCCCCTCCTGAGGGGCTCCATGCGTGATTACTGAGCCTAGCATCACCAGCCCGTGCCTGTCCTTACTGTGGGTAGTGGCTGTTTCTGAATTAAAGTAGTTGTGGCCAATAAAGACATCCAAATTCCCTTTTAGCAAAATGCTAAAATCCTATAGACATATAATATTTTCTATCCCTCATAAAAAATATTACACCCTTTAGACGGGCTAGGTCACATCAATGAGAGACCTTCCCATAAAACCTCCAATTGCTCCCTATCAAGGACGACTAACACAGCACGTTTTGAAATCACATATCATCAGAGACTGAATAACCATTAATGCCTGTGGGAAATGAGTGACCTTCCCGGTGGTGGGGGTTTCTAAACAAAGGGCCCCCAAGGGAAGGCCCCTGAGGAGAAGTCAGGGGCTGGTGTTGCTGGGCAGAGACCTTGGGCACAAGCCTCAGTTTCCCTGTAACATGAGGAGGAGGATGCCCATCTGCTTATGGGACCCTTGTAGGATCCAATGAGATGGTGCACGTTTAGGGCTTGGCATGGTGCCTGGCATACAGTAAGAGCTCAATAAATGCATCTTTTTCTTTCTCTTTCAGCTGACGCCCCCAGCATTCTTCACTGTTCAATTTTACACTCTTTTCCTGGTAACAGCAAAAAGAACAGGAACACACGGCACACAACGGGACTCGGCATTTACATGTGGCCACCATTTAATCATGGTTCTCCCGCACATCAGAGCTTCAGCAGCCAGCAGGGAGTGGGGTGGGAGTGCAAGCCTGGATTTTTCTCTCCTGATCACAAGATAACGATATCATAGAGCTCACTCATCCAAGCCCAGATGGTATGGCCTACTACACACCTAGGCTATATGGTGTCGCTATAGCCTGTTTTCCCAAGGCCACAAACCCGTACAGCAAGTAACTGTACTGAATACTAAAGGTTTGTAACACAATGGTAAGTATTTGTGTACCTAAACATACGTAAACAAAGAAAAGGTACAATAAAAGTATGATATGAAACATAAAAATGGTACACTTATATAGGGTACTTACCATGAACGCAGCTTGCAGGACAGGAAGTTGTTCTGGCTCAGTCAGAGTCAGTGGTGAGTGAATGGGAAGGCCTAGGACATACTGTACATTTTATAAATGTAGATTTTATAAATCTATAAAATCTATATATTTATATTTATATAAATATATTAAAAAACTGTAGATTTTATAAATACTGTACACTTGAGCTACACATAATTTATAAAAAATATTTTTCTTTCTTCACTAAGTTAATCTTAGTTAACTTTAACTTTTTACTTCATAAACGTTTTAATTCTTTTAAACTCTTGACTCATAATAACACTTAAATCAAAAACATTGTACAGCTGTACAATATTTTCTTTCTTTGTATTACTCTATAACCTATTTTTTATTTTTAAGATGCTTTATTCTTTTTACTTTTTAAACTGTTTTTTAAAAATTTAGAAAAATTTAGACACATACACACATTACCCTAGGCTTACACATAGTTAGGATTATTAATATCACTGACTTTCACCTTCACATCCTGTCTTTTGGGAATGTCTTCAGGGGCAATACAAGCATGGAGCCGTCACCTCCAGTAGTAACAGTGCCTTCTTCTGGAATACCTCCAGGGGGACCTGCCTGAGGCTGTTTTACAGTTAACTGTTTCTTTTTTCATAAGGAGAAGAATTATAATCTACAATAAGGATAAACATATAGTATAGTAAATATACGAACCAGTAACATAGTAGTTTATCATTATCAAGTATGACATAGTGTACATAATTGTATTGCTTTATAGTCCTTTTATACAAGCAGTGGTTTTGTTCACAGCAGCATCAGAAGCCCGTGAGTAATGCTTTGTGATACAATATTAGGACAGCTATAAGGTCACTAGGCTATAGAAAATTTTCAGCTCCATTATAATCTTATGGGGGCACAGTCTTATATGGAGTCCATTGTTGTTTAAAACGTCATTATGAAGAGCATGACTCTATTAAATATATAAATTACATCTTTTAATTATAAAGAAAATTTAAACCTTTTACAGAATGCATGCAAATATTGAGAAAGTTTAACTCGGTTGGGAATCTCAAAAGAAATAAGACTTTAAACTGATTCTAAAGATCAATAAACAAAAATTGTTTCTTTACAAAATATTTAGAATAATGCAATTTTAGAGTTGGAAAGAAGCATTACAATGTTTTTTAATAATAAACTTTTTTTTTAATAGCAGTTTTTGGTGCATGCAAAATTGAGCAGAAAGTATAGACTTCCCACATACTCCTTACCCCAACACCTACACAGCTCCCCCCGGGATCAACATCCCACACCAATGTGGCATATATGTTACAACCAATAACCACATTGCCTCATCAGCATCACTCAAGTCCACAGTTTACATTAGTGTTCATCCTAGGAGTTGCACGTTCCACAGGCTTTGACAAATGTACAATGACATGTATCCATCATTGTAGCATCATACAGAGTAGTTTCACTGCCCTAAAAATCCTCTGTGCTCTGCCCATTCATCCCTCCCTCCCCTCAACCCCTGGCAACCACTGAGCATTTTATAGTCTCTTCACTTCTGCCTTTTCCACAATGTCCTACAGTTGGAATCATTCAGCATGTAGCCTTTTCAGATTGGCCTATTTCACTTAGTAATATGCATTCAAGTTTCCTCTGTGTCTTTTCATGGCTTGATAATATTCTATTGATTGGATGAAAAATAGTTTATCGATTTCTCTATTGAAGGATGTCTTAGTTGCTTTTAGGTTTTGGAAATTATGAAGAAAGCGTCTATAAACATCTGGGTGCAGGTTTACTCATTTGGATAAATATCAAATGGCATCATTCCTGAATAGTGTGGTGAGGATATGTCTTACAATGATTTTTTTTCTTGATAATCTCACCTGGTAAACAGAGCTTGCCCCTTATAGGGCAGGGACTGTGTGTGTGTCACCCTGTGGCCCCACTGCTGAGCATGGAACCTGGCACATGGTAGTAAATGCTATTGGCTGCATGGTGCATGGAAATCTTTATCATTAGTTTACAGACACTAAAATGCAAATTTGGGGAAGTTAACATTGCCTGGCTACCAATAATATAAATAAGCAAGACATGGAAGAAATAACACTTGTGATTTGTGGTCACTACATGTGGATCATGAAAGTCAAGCAATCATAAGTGGTATATGTGGCCAAACATCACTAATTTTTCATGATTTTTTTCCTCAAGTAATACAGGATAGCATTTGCAAGGTAAAATATCCAGTAACATAGATGCAGCAAACATCTCTCTGATCTTTGTCTTTGTCCCAGGCCCCTCTCCACAGGGTACGGTTTAGTTTTCCAGATTTTCTCTGACTTTTTCTACATTTGTATGTGCATGTAGAGACATGTGCTTTCAGCTTGCCTTGTAGGAACAGGGCATTAATGTGGTACTGGCCATATCACTTTTTTCCACTTAAGTGTAGATCTTAAAGATTTGTCCTAATTCTTGTTAGGCGGTGTGCGATATTCCATAATATAAGAGTTCTGCAATTTAACCCTTTCCTTGTTTGTGTAAATGTAGATTCTCCTGATATTTTGTTATTGCCAATCACACGGTAATAAAAATCCCTCTACATACTCAAGTTTCTTTTTGACTTCTCAAATTTTCCCCCTGTTTTTAGCCCATGTCTTAGGATTCATCCATTTCATCCTCTCTGATAGACCATTTTCGTCAATTTAGGAACAAGCTTTCCACAATCTTCCACTTAAAAAAGAAGTAAAAGGAAAGAAAAGAAAAAAATGTGCTTGCCTCTATATTATTCCCTGTCATTCACTTCTGCTCCTTCACAGCTAAGCTGCTCCAAAGAGTTCCCAACATTCCCTGTCACTGCATGTCTCATATCTTCTCATTGTGATTTTTATTACAAAATATTTTCAATACATAGAAAAGTATACTGAATAATATAAAAACACACAGGCACTCACATCCAGCATTACACTTACAATATTAACATCTTCCTATCTTAGCTTCAGATTTTTTAAACCTTTTACACCATTATGGATACGGATGAATCTCTCTGGGGAAACCTCCCCTGTTGTTGCAACACTGTCTCTTTCCTCCTGCTCAGAGATCAGTAGTTTCTTGGCTTTGTCATAAATCTTTAAGATGTATGTTTTAAGTATATTTTTCATTCTTGTGTCTATAAATAGCACATATTATTTTGAATGTTGGTAAAATTTACATAAATGCCATACTTTACATATCTTTCTTCAGTTGCTTTCTTTGGGCCAAGATTTTAATTTTGAGATTCATCTATATTGATTCATGTAGACTTGAAAATGAATTACACTATGCTATAATTTATTAGTGGGAAACTATACATATTTAACGTATGCACTTTGAAGAGGTTTGACACATGTATCATCCATGAAAGTAGGAATACCACAATAAAGCACATTTCCATCAATCCCAAAAGATCCCTTGTGTTCCTTTGTGGTCTGTCACCCTAGCCCCAACCCCCAGTAGCAAGTGATCTTAGTAGACCGTTTTCTAGATTGTTATACACATGGAATCATGTAGTATGTAGTCTCTTGTGTGTGATTTCTTCGACTGAGCATAATACCTTTGAGAATCATCTAATTGTTATGCATATAGGAAGTTCCTTCCTTTTCATTATTGTGTAGTATTCCATTGTGTGGACAGGTCACACTTTGTCTATTCACCCTTTGGTGGACCTTGGGTTGTTTCTATTGTGGCTATGATGAAAAAAGCTGCTGTGAGCATCGTGCGGCTATCGTGTGTGGACACAGAGTTTCATTTCTCTTGACTAAGTACCTAGGAGTGGTATTGCTGGGTCAAACAACAACCTTATGTTTATCTTTATAAGATTCTATATTTTTCCTGATAACTAAAGATGTTGAGCATCTTTTCTTGTGCTTTTTTGACATTTTTATATCTTCTTTTGTGAAATGTCTATTCAAGTCTTTTTGCTCAATTCTTCTGGTAAGCAAAACAACATGGTATTGGTACAAAAATAGAGCTGTAGACCAATGGAACAGAATAGAGAACCCAGATATAAAACCACCTCCTACAGCCAACTGACCTTTGACAAAGCAGACAACAATGTACACCGAGTAAAAGAAGCCCTATTTAATAAATGGTGCTGGGAAAATTGGAAAGCCACATGAAGAAGAATGAAACAGAACCCCTGTCTCTCATCACTCATAAAAATTAATTCAAGATGAATAAAGATTTAAATGTAAGGCATGAAACCATAACAGCTCTAGAAGGAAATGTAGGAGAAACACTTGTAGACATTTTGGCCTAGGCAAAGAATTTATGACTAAGACCTCAATTAGTGGCAAAAATAGCAACAAGAAAAATCAATAAATGGGATTTGATTAAACTAAAAAGCTTCTGCACAGCTAAGAAAATAATCAACAGAGCAAATAGACAACCTACAGAATGGGAGAAAATATTTACAAACTGTACATCAGATAAAGGGCTAATATCCAGAATCTACAAAGAACTCAAGCAAATCAGCAAGAAAAAAAAAAACAACCCCATTAAAAAGTGGACAAAAGACATGAGCAGAAGCTTTTCAAAAGAAGATAGACAAATGGCCAATAAACATATGAAAAAGTGCTCAGGTTCACTAATCATCAGGGAAATGCAAATTAAAACCACAATGAGATATCACCTTACCCCAGTTAGAATGGCTTTTATTAAAAACTTTAAAAACAATAGATGCTGGCATGGATGCAGAGAGAAAGGAATGCTTATACACTGTTGTTGGGACTGAAGATTAGTACAACCTCTATGGAAAACAGTATGGAGATTCCTCAAAGAACTAAAAGTAGACCTACCATTTGATCCAGCAATCCCACTACTGGGTATCTACCCAAAGGAAAAGAAGTGTTTTAATCAAAAAGACACCTGCACTGGAATGTTTATTGCAGCACAATTCACAACTGCAAAGATGTGGCATCAACCCAAGTACCCATCAGTTCATGAGTGGATTAATAAAATGTGGTATATGTATGCCACGTAGTACTACCCAGTCATAGAAAAGGATGAATTAATGTCTTTTGCAACAATTTGGATAGAACTGGAGACTATTATCCTAAACTCAGTATCTACAGAATGGCAAAACAAACACTACATATACTCACTATTAAATTGGAGCTAACCTATGGTCTTACTATTATTGAGTTGCAAGAATTGTTTGAATATATATTCTGGATACAAGCACTTGTTAGATATATGTACTGTGAATATTTGAATACTTTCTCCCAGTCTGTCCTTGTCTTTTTCTTTTCTTCTTTGAGACGGGGTCTGACTCTGTTGCCCAGGCTGGAATGCAGTGGCAGCATCATAGTTCACAGCATCCTCAAACTCCTGGGCTCAAGCGATCCTCCTGCCTCAGCCTCCCAAGGAGCTGGGACTACTGGCATGTGCCACCATACATGGCTAATTTTAAAATTTTATGTACAGACAGGGTCCCACTATGTTGATAGGTGTGAGCCACCGCTCCTGGCCCTTTTGATTTTCTTAATGGTGTCTTCAGAGGATTATAACGTTTAAATTTTGATGATGTCTAATTGATCAACTTTCTTTTATATTATTTTGCTTTTGTGTACTAGTTACAAAATTTTGTCTACTAAAGGGTGCAAAGATTTAATCCAATTTTTTAGAAATTTTATAATTTTACCTTTTACATGTAGCTCTCTGATCCATTTCAAGTTAATTTTCATGTATGGTGTGAGGTAAGTTTTGATATTTATTTTATATTCATGTGGATGCCCAACTGTTCCAGCAATATTTGTTGAAAGAGTTTTCTTTCTGCGTTGAATCACCTTGACACTTTGCCCAACCTTACCATATATTTGTGGATCTATTATGCATTCTCTATTCTGTTCCATTAATATGCATGCAAATACCATTCTATCTTGATTACTGTAGCTTTATATTAAATCTTGAAATCATGAAGAAGGAGTCCACCAAAATATTCTCTTTTTGTAAAATTGCTTTGGCTACACCAGTTCCTTTGTATTTCCCCTTAAAAGGTAGAAGAAACCTGTGTATTTTGACAAAACAGATAGCTGTGATTTTGATTTGGATTACATCAAATCTATAGGTTAATTTTAAGGAGAATTATCATCTTAACAACATTGAGTCTTCTACTGCAGGAATTTAATGAATCTATCCAATAATTTAGATATTCTTTATTTCCTTTCAGTACTGTTTCATATTTTTCAGTGTACAGGTCTTGAATATATTTTATTAAATTTAACTCTAATACTTCATGCTTTTGAATGCTATTGCAAATGAATTTTATTTTATTTTATTTTTGAGATAGGGTCTTGCTGTGTCACCCAGGCCGGAGTGCAGTGGCACGATCATAGCTCACTGCTCACTGCAGCCTTGAACTCCTGGGTTCAAGCGATCCTTCCCCCTCAGCTTTCCAAAGTGCTGGGATTACAGGCGTGAGCCACTGTGCCTGGCTGGAATTTTAATTTCAATTTCCAATTGTTTGTTGCCAATAGTTAATATATAAATGCAATTGATTTTTATATATTGACCATGTACCCTGTAACTTTGCCAAATTCACTTAGTTCTAGTAGTTTTGGTGCATAGTCCTTCGGCTTTTCTATATGAACATTCATGTTTGCAAATAATGACAGTTTAATTTTTTCTTTTCCAGTCTATATGGCTTTAGTTTTTTGTTGTCTTATTGCAATAACTAGCATCGCCTGTATCATGTTTAATAGAAGATGTGACAGGGCACAGCCTTGTCATGTTTCTGATCTAAGAAGAAAGCCTTCAGTTTTTCATCATTAAGTATGAAGTTGGCTGTAGCTTTCTTTGACAGTGTCCTTTGTGATATTGAGAAATTATTGTTTTTTCACACTTTGTTGAGAGTTTTTACAAATATCATGAATAGTTCATTGAATTTTGTCAAATGCTTTTTCTGCACCGAAATTTTTTGGTTTTGCTTTTATTCCATTGATATGTTTAATTACATTGATTGAGTTTCAAATATCAAACCAATCTTGCATTCCTGATCAATTTCCAAATGTTAAAACCAATATTGCTTTCTTCTTGGACTTTTATATAAATTGTGGTAAATGATGTAGGGAGATGAATAGAGAAAGAGGGGGACACAGGATGACCCTACGGTAGGTGGTGGGGATATGAGCCTTCATTCTACTATTATGTTTTTTAAGAGTACTGTATATGTGCGTACATAACATATGGTCTTTTGTATGTATATTTCATAGTAAAAATATGTTATAATGACAATATAAACAACCATATGCTAGTACATTTGAAAATCAAAAACAAAAGGATAAGATTTGGGGAAAAATATGAACTAACAAAATTGGCAGAAGAAACAGAAACTGGAATAGACAAATTAAAGAAACGGAATGTTAATCAAAGAGACTCCCTCTCCCAAGTCTCCAGGCTCAAACACTTTTCCTGTGGTTTTTCCACGTTTAGGCAATTCCTGTTTTATGAATAAATAGAGAAAATAGATAAACAAGGAAAGTTGTCCAGTTCATTTTATGAGACTCGATGTAATGTAGATTTCAAAACTGGATAAGCATATGAGAGGGAAGGTGAATTAAAGGCTTATTAGGGAGAAATTCTTAAGAACATATTAGCTAGCTAAATCCAACCGTGTCCTAAGAAGTAATATATCGTGATCAAGGGGAGTTCATTTCACAAATGTGAGACAACCTCAGGAAAATCTATCCGTGTCATTCACCACATTGACAGACTAAGGAAGGAAAAGCAAGGCCCTCTCAAAAACTCAGAAAAGAACTGGATAGAAATCAAATTTCATTTATCTTAAAAAACTTTGTGGAAATGAAATGTAGTGTTCTAAAAATTTTTATTAAACATCAGATGTAATTAGAAATATTTTAGGTACCTTTCTACTAAGATATGAAACAAGTTAGGACTTTCAGCGCCTTTGGATTTAGAGGCAGTTGTGGTATTTTGGTTAGTGGCAGAGACTCCAGAGCCAGACTGACTAATTTAGGTTCAAAACTGGCTCAGCCATCATGGGCTGGGAGACCTTGTTCAACTTGCTTAATCTCTTTGTGCCTCAGTTCCCTCACACAAAAAATGAGGACTGACCTCACATATGGCTGAGAGTTAATTTATTAAAGTATTTCAAACTGTGTTTGACATATGGCAGGCAATATTTTATTATTGTCGATATAAATATATCTTAAAACATATTAGTAAGTGAAAAGCTTGAGGAAGAGAACACAGTCTGTAGTTAGTTGATTATAATCCTTTGCATAGCCCCGTTCTGAAGATACAAATTCTAGAGCAAATCCATTCACTCGTCAAAGTGCCCTGGATTGGGCAACTGATTTTCGGGTCCCTTTGTCTGTAGCACCGTACATTATAACACATACATAGAATAAAATAAATACACACACCAATGGAAGTATATGTTCTATAAGGTCACCTGCAAATGCAAAGGTAGGTCAAATAACAGAGTGGTTATCTATGAGGAAGGAAATGGACAGGAACAATGACAATAAAAGGACATACATAGAGACATGTACACATACACCTGCAAGAAAGGGGCATGTCATGGACTAAGGATGATAGTGGGCCATGAGGAAAATCTAGAATTCTCGTGATGTGCATCTGTACTCAGAATAGGTTGAGGCTTTCCCCTGTAGAAAGGCTGTTGCAACGACAGTAGCAAATAAATCATTACAAAATGTGTTTCCTTTCTGGGGCATTCCTGGAGAAATCTCCAGCCATAGGAGAACTCACTTTACTGGACAAGTTATCAAACAGTTAAATAAGATTTTACAAATCCAGTAGCAAAACCATTGCCCTTATCATCCTCAGTCCTCTGTAAAGTTTGAAGGAATAAATAGTATCTCGAAACTAAAATTGGCTAAACTCAGAGTTGACCGAATTACTTTAATCTGGAGTTTTACCACTGGCCTTAGTGACAATTAGATCAACCCCTGTGGGAAAACACAAACTGAGGCAATTGCGGGAAGACCTGTGCCTTTGATGACAGAACGCCACGTGTCCCCTGCTCCTTAGCTCTGCTGTCACTAAATACCATAAAGCCTCGATGCATTCTGCCAAAGTACATTCCCACCGGGTAAGGGTGGTTTTCTGTTCACTGCTTTGTGATAATGATCTGACTTCATGACCAAGAACTTGGACACTGGGTCTTTTGGAAATGACACCAGGGAAAACTGCCCTCGATAGCATTGGAAGGGACCATGCCAGGTCATTGTAACTTAAGGATTTCCAAGGGAGAGCTTTCCATAGAAGCAGAGGTCATCTCAAAGCAGACAGCTTTCTCTGGACGATGGAATAAGATTCCATTTGCCCTCCTTCCATTGACTAAGACTTGTGTTTGTTTTGCACCAGCACAAAACGTTCAAACTGATATTTCATTTTGTTACAAACTTTCACTTCTCAAACTGAACATTTTCTAAGGGCTACTGCTCAAAGTATAGCCACTCTCCCTAACCAAAGCAATTGCTGACTAGTCATTGAGATGGATGGGAAGGATCACAACTAGTGGCAGAACCTGTTTCCATGCACACATAGGTGAGCAATGGAGGAAGCTGACTTTAGGATGCAGATACGACTGAGAATAACCACGACATTCACATCACCCCCAACAGGTGGGTAATGGGATCCATTTTGACTTCTGTCAGTAAAAGTGGATTTTTCCTCCTGTGTGTCAACAAAATATACTGTATACACACAAAGAGACTCTCTAAAAAATAATACTTATCATGAATGAGCAAAGTGATGAGAGTAAGTATGGCCATATTCAGGGATGTAAATGAAGACAAGGGTTTTGAAAGAAAAATGAAGAGGATTATGAGTCATTTTGAAAGAATCTTCCTTGGCTACGAAGATCGCTAGCAAGGGCACCTCGATCCAATGGTGGACAGATCACTGTCCACCACCCAGAAACCCCAATATATTAATATTTGCCATGTCTTGGTTCATTCTCAGGGTCACTAGGAACACCCAGCCCCACCCTGCCCAGCCCCACCCTTACACCACATTGTCATTTTCACCTGATTTCTCCAGAGAAGCCCTGACCCAAGACTTGGGTTAATCACACCCTCAGTGGTCTCTCTCTTCCACCTGAATGCAGAAACCACCTGCTGTTACACCCACGTGAGCACTGGATACACAGAGACGCCTGTTCTTTTTTCTTGGGGGATGACACCACTGTTTTCGTAAAGCTGTTTTAACTCTGAAACATTTTGATAATTTTGATGTGGCAAAAATCTCACAACAACAATACTTCCAGGTTTTGTTTTTTTCTGTCTAATGTCACGAATAGATCAGACCTTCTTCTCTCTCACCATCTGGACTATGGAGGTCACGTATTAGTCAAATTCCATCAATGTTTGTGGAGCGTGTTTATGAAAGAATTCTTGACTTTCAGCCCATCCCTAATTCTTTCAGTTGTGGGATCGGATGTCTGATTTAATCAATCAATCTGGGGAGAGCGAAAGATTCAATTAGGATTAATTGGGTGGAGCTTCGGGAATCTCATCAAATGTTACATTCTGATTGGAAGCTGGTAGTTGAAAAGGAAGGTGTGATTAGAAGGGTCAATATAAGCTCCTGAAGATCCCCAGGACAGTCCCAAAGCCCTGAAGCCTGGAGTTACTGCTTGCTCCTGCCCGAGGTCCCAGCACCCTGCAAACTGCAGATCTGGTAAGTCACCAACCTCTGTAAGGACAGTCCAATCTGAGCTACAGGAAGCCAGTCTCAGCTGGAGACATGTGGCTCAAGATGGCACAGAGAATTAACTTACGTATTTCAGATGAACAGTTTTAGGCTTTGGGTTTTCCTCTAAATGCAGTTTGTCTTTATTCCAAAAATTTTGAATTGTCCTTTGATTCATATCATTTCAAAATGCTTGACCAAGCAGTTTTTTTAAAAAATAAACATCCGATTGAATGAAATTTCAATTCTCCAAATTTTGAATTTAATTTGTGTGACCTTATATTATACTTCATACACTTTGTGGTACTGTGATTTTACAAGTTAGGCTTTCTTTTATACTAAAAGCTGAAAAATATTTTATATACTATTTTTAAGAATGGATTCTTTGTTCTGAACATGCGATCCATGTCTGCCCCTAGACTCCATCCCAAAGTGGTTACTTTTTAATATGTGTAAGAGATGTGCTTTGGAATCAACATCTCAGAGAAACAGTTTTCCAACTCTATCTTGCAAAGTTCTATAATACTGCCACACTTTATAAAAAAATTTTTTCATTAATATTTTTAAAAACAAAAATGAATGGCCCTATTATAGGGAGTTTCTTTGGTCTTTTAACCAGGTTAACTGTGGGAACTGAGAACATGGGCTGTGCTGGGCTACAGGATACTCCTATTCCCATTGTTTTAGGGCCTTGAATGATGGTGAGAAATTGTTCCTCAAAAAGGGTGGAGGCAGCGCTCAGTCTCCTGGTAACACTTCCCAGAGGGACTGGGATTTAATGGAGCAATGGGTGAAAACCAATGGGCTAGTGGTCATCTTGCCCCCTCCTTGGTGGTTGGAAGACACTCATCCTGGTGCCAGCAGGTGCAGAGCTGTGGCTTTATGGCCACTGAGTGCAGAGTGGAACTGGGGTAAACTGAGGACTCATCCACCTCTGCAGGGACATTGGGCCTAGGAGAGGATGGGGTGATCAGGATTGGCCTGAGGAGGATGCATTTTCTATGGATTTGTACTCAGGAACTTTTCCTTGCAGATTTTCATCAGGATGAGCCTCCAGACCCCACCCAGACTCCTGGAACTGGCAGGGCAGAGCCTGCTGAGGGACGAGGCCTTGGCCATCCCCACTCTGGAGGAGCTGCCTACGGAGCTCTTCCCACCACTGTTCAAGGAGGCCGTCACCAGGAGACACAGCAAAACCCTGACGGCGATGGTGCAGGCCTGGCCCTTCACCCGCCTCCCTCTGGGGTCCCTGATGCCGACGTGTGAACTGGACACCTTAAGAGCTGTGCTGGATGGGCTCGATGTGCTGCTTGCCGGGAAGGTTCGGCCCAGGTGAGGGTGACCCAGGGAGCCTCGTAGGGAGTGCCCAGGAGTCCGGGGAAAGACAGTTGGGTCAGGGAGGGTGGAGGGCCCAAGGGTGGGCCAGAGGCTTCTGAAGGTGCCAGTGAGGGAGCTCAGAGACCTGGCCATTGCTGAGCACACTCTGGGAAAGGGCTCCCGGAAGTGTACCACTGCTTCCCATGCAGGGACACTAAAAGAATGTGAACCTGCCTCCTCCCAGTGGCATTTAAAGATACTAGAAGTGTGGACAGACAGGATCCAAGGGCAATAGAGGATGAGGAAAGTCATGCAGAACAGAAGTAAGAGTGGGAGCAGCTGATGCCAGGGGTGTGGAATAAAAGAGCAGGTCAGAGGTGGGTCCTTCCCTAAATTCTGAGACTCTCCCCTGTTTTCCCCACAGGAGGTGGAACCTGCAAGTGCTGGATTTGCAGAATGTGGATGAGAACTTCTGGACCGTATGGTCTGGTGACACTGTGTGCTCCTCAAAAGCCATGAATAAGAGGCAAACAGCAAAGGACTGTGCAAAGATGGGAAGGCAGCAGCCCATGAAGGTGGTTGTAGACTTTTACCTAACAGGAAAGAAACTGGATGAGTTCCTCACCTACCTCATTCTGTGGGTCAAAAAGAGAAAAGATTTCCTACACCTGTGCTGTAAGAAGCTGGTGATATTTTCAATGCCTGTCCAAAATATCAGCAAAGTCCTGGAACTGGTGGACCTGGACTGTATCCAGGAGGTGGAAATGAATTGCCCCTGGGAACTGTCCACCCTGGCAAAGTTTGCTCCTTACCTGGGCCAGATGAGTCATCTTGGCAAACTGGTTCTCTTCAACATCTACGTGTCTGCCCACATTTCCCCAGAGGAGAAAGAGCAGTTTGTTACCCAGTTCACCTCTCAGTTCCTTAAACTGGACAACCTCCAGAAGCTTTATATGTATTCTGTCTCCTTCCTTGAAGACCGTCTTCACCAGGTGCTCAGGTGAGGAAGGATAGTGAACTTTCCCTGCACACCAGACCAGAGCCTTTCTTTGTCACAGTAAACGGTGAAGGACTCCTACTGTGTGCCAGTTGCTGGCGATGGAACAGTGAAGGAGCCTCTAGAATGGCAACCCATGGTCACGTTCCCTGCTGCTCGTGCCTGATGTGGGTATTACATAACTGCCCGAACAAAGGCAGAGGGATAAACTGGGGTCGATGCTGCAGAGAGGGACACCATGCCAGGAGCTAACTATTGGGGGTTCAGAGCCAGTGAGGGTCCCTTTGTGAGTTCTCCCTGAGGAAGTGTTTAGAAACAAGATGATGTTTCTAAGTAAGATGATGGGAGACAGGTGAGTGAGGAGGGCACTGAGGAAGGGAGAGCACAGCCAACCCGGGTGTTTCAAGATATGAGCTCTGTCCTCATCAGCTTAGTGCACATGAATGAGCCTTTCTCTATCTCCCTGTCTGTAGAAGGTTGTCGTAGCTCCAGGTAAAGTAACTAATATGGAAAATGCATGCTCCTGGAATAGCAGCGAGGGAGCAGGGGTGAAGAATTATAAAAAGTGATAGGTGGTTGCTGATGAGACCATCACACCAGTGATGCTGCAGGTGGCAACCCCACCTGATGTTGCTGGGTCTTGCCCAGGTGTGTCCTTTATGCATGTCTCCCACTGGGCCCGTGTGGTTTTTCTGCTTAACAGAGGAGCCAATGGAGCTCTGGAGATTGAGGACTGGACCCAGCAACATGAGTGATGGTGAAAGGACTTTGCATCAAATGGCACTGACCTGAATGATTAGACTTTTCAACAGGCAGCATTCTGGGTGTTGAGCAACCTCAGATGATCAGAACAAACTTGGGTTTGGGCGAACAGTTCATCTCCCACTTTGACATTATTCCCCACCACCCTCCTCTTACTAGTACCATTCCCCTTAACTAACTGCTTATTATATCCCCAGGTGCCTTAAGACCCCCTTGGACACCCTCGTAATGATTGACTGCCTGCTATCAGCATCAGACTGGGAGAACCTGTCCTGTTGGCCGAGCATGAGTCAGCTAAAGGAGCTAGACCTGAGTGGCATCATACTGACCGATTTCAGTCCCGGGCCCCTCCAACTTATGCTAGAGAGAGCTGCAGCCACGGTTCAGTCCCTGCTCCTAGAGGACTGTGGGATCGTGGACTCCCAACTCAATGTCATCGTGCCTGCCCTGAGCCGCTGCTGCCAGCTCACGACCTTCAGTTTCTGTGGGAATCCCACCTCCGTGGCTGCCCTGGAGAACCTGCTGCGCCACACTGCACGGCTGAGCAAGTTAAGCCTGGAGATCTATCCTGCCCCTCTAGAGAGTTATGATGTGGAGGGTGCTCTCAACTTCAGTAAATTCGTCCAGTTTCGGGCTGAGCTGATGGAGATACTGAGGGACTTAAGGCAGCCCAAGAGGATCATGTTCACTGCTGTCCCCTGCCCTCACTGTGGTGACAAGGCATCCTATGACCTGGAGCCCAGTCCATGCTGCTGTTGAACCTGTGCCTTGTTGAGTGCATATATCAAAAATTTTCTTCTGTGCACTTGGAAACAGAAACCTAGGACATAGGTGCATTGTAAAGGGAGCATAAACCCATCGTTTCAGACGCCTGCTCTGTGAATGGGCAAATGAAGGTGATACAGCAGAGGGTAGGACTGGAGGGGAAATGTTGACTTGGGGAGGTGATGGGACCTTCTGGGACATGACTTCTATATTTGCAGAAATAGAACACTGAGTTTTTAAACTGTGATACATGTTTCAGAAGTGAATGGGTTAACTCTGCATGGACAGTTGTAAAGAAATTGTCAGGGATAAACAGGGAACTCAAGGTAAACTGTCTGGTGTCCTCCATGATTGGTTTACCTGTTTTAACAGTTTAAACATCAGGAATGTCCAGATAATTGTGAACTAAAATAAAATCCTAAGCCCCCTCAGCTGACTGAATGGATTCTCTCTGGGCTAAGGGGACCCCTCAATTACCCTAAAGCTTACTTGCTGGCCATGTGAAGCCTTGTCATGCTGCCCTTCCTTTGTAACTCATTAACAGGCTTAAGCCTATAGAAGACAGCTTAAACCACACCTGCAGGCCATCAATTAGCAGATCACTTGAGTCTGGGCATATGTCCGGTATATGTCCAATGGCTTCTCTCTAACAGACTTACTTGTCTTAACTTAAAACATTCTAAACCTTTAGACAAAACTTCATTTCTTTAACCAATTACGAATCAAAGAATCTTTAAACCCACCCATAACCTGTAACGCCCCACTTTTAAAGATGTCCTGCCTTTCCAGGCCCAACCAATGTGCACCTTTCATGTATTGATTTATGACGTTATGTGTAATTCCTGTCTCCCTGAAATGTATAAAACCAAACTGGAAGCCAACCATGGTGAAACTACTTGCTCAAAGCTTCTTGGGTGTGGCGCTCCGGGACATGTTTACACGGATTTGGCTCAGAATAAGCCTCTTTAAATGATCTTACATGGTTGGGGTTCTTTTCCCCTGACATAACGATGAGGGGAAAAAAGGAACTGAGTTGTCTGTGATTAGTGAGGTTCTCCCCCTGTAAATCAAGGCATCAAAATGAAATTTGATCATTTTGGTCAGTTTCCTTTTGTTCTCTTTTTCCTTAGGCATTTATTACCCTCCTTGCTTTTTTCTGAGGCTGTTCAGTGAATTAATGCACACAAGGTGGATGCACAGGGCCAGAAACATTCCAAGTGGGCAATGAGCATGAGCCACTGGAGCAGAACCCCTTCTCCTCAGGGGCCCTCACTGCTAACCAGATGCTGTAAAACTGGCCACTCCTGGTGGGTGGGTCCAGAATCCTCAGTTCCTGACCATTGGCTGTGCCAGAAAGGGGCTTCACTTCACAGGTGGTGGCAGCTGCCCAGGAAGGGGATGTCCACACTGTGTGTTAGCAGAAGCCTCTGGGTATCACCAGCACATGTCTGTCCTCACAGTGGGTAGTGGCCATTTCTGAATTAAAGTAGTCATGGCCAATAGGAACATCAAAATTCTCCTTTTCAAAATATTAAAATCATAAAGGCATATAGTGTTTTTGTTTTAAAACATTTTTAAATGTAATTAATATGGGTAAATAATAGTTGTACATATGTATAGGGTTCATGTGGTGTTTTGATATAGGCATACAATGTATATTCATAAAATCAGGGTAATTAATACAGTTTTAATATTTTGATCCCAAAGTTGAAAACAATTGCAACCTTTCTGGGGGTTAGGTCATATTGATGAGAGGTCTTCCCATAATACTTCCCTTCTCTCTCTACCAAGGAAGACTAGTATGGCATGTTTTGAAATCAGCATATCATCAGAGGATGGATGATAACAAAGTGCCTGTGGGTAATGAGTGACTTTCCCTGTGGTGGGGTTTTCTAAGAAGGGTCACCCCAGAAAAGGCCCCAGCTTAGGATTCAGGGGCTAGTGTTGCTGGGGGGGACCTTGGGCACGACCCTCAGTTTTCTTGTAACATGAGGAGGATGATGCCCACCTGCTTATGGGACCCTTGTAGGATCCAGTGAAATGCTGCACATTTAGGTCTGGGCACAGGGCCTGGTATACAGTAAGTGCTCAGTTAATGCATTTGTTCTTCTTTTCCCTCCTAGCAGAAGCCCCTAGAGTTCATCTTTCAATTTTACCTTCTTTTCCTGAGAAAAGGGAGGAATGCAGGAACACAGGGCAGGCATTAGAACTTAGATTTTACATGTGGCTCCCACATCTAATCATGACTCAAACTTTAACTTGGTTTGGACTCTCAAAAGAAATGAATGGTTAAAAACTGATTTTAAAGATCAATGAATAAGAATTGTGTTCTCTTTAAAAAATATATAATTTGATAAAGTTTTAGAAAGCTACCTCCATTGCCTCCACACAAATAATTGACTGGCCCATTATTCAATTACATAAACTGAAAACAGATGAATCAGTTTTTGATTCTAGATTGGAAATTTTATTTGTAAAATATACAGTAGGGAGTATTTTCTGCTGGCCTTATTCATGAATGGGTTCCGAATAGAGCTTGGAGACCTGATTAAAAACCTAAGATTGGATGGGAAGTTACTGATGTAGCTGAATTGGTCACCATAGCTAAAATTTTGAGAGACCATTAGAACGTGAAATAAATCCTATGCCGAAAGAAAACAATGAAAAGGATAAAAAACTCATGTGTTCACAACTAAAATAGCTACACGGCAAGACCAAGAGGACCTCCTCGTGCATGTTAGAACTCCAAATAAGTAGCTGTAAACAAAGAAGGCTTGTACCTCTAGACGTCTGTCACCACTGTAAACAGTCAGGCCAGTGGAAAGAAGACTGTCCACTCTTGCACCAGTTTTCTGTTGGAACCACACCTTTTGGCCCAGACATTTCCCCATTAAAGGAAGTTATTGAGAGCTCAACACTGATGGACACCCCAAGGAATTCTCTGGTGAGTTACTTCCCGTTACACCCTCAAATAAACATGAAGAAGCTGAGATCAAGATCAACAGGGAGTTATGTATTAACACAATGTTAGTGGATACCGGATTGTCCACCTGGATGTGATGGATATGTCCATCATACCCACCCTACAACCCACCCTAATAAATCAGCCAATCCCTTTTAGTAAGGGAAATATTTCTGTGGTGGTAGTTTCAAATCAAGTTGAGAATATCCCCAGGTAAAGATGCTGACTAGTTGCAGGTGGTATGTGCCTCATCCACGAAGAAGAACCAGAATAGTAAGTAGATACTCACCTATTGAACAGATAGTCTAGGAGAGAACACTAGGATTCACCAGAGAAGTGATGGGAAGCACCAAAGTAAGTAAGGAGAGGGTTCAAGGTGGCTTGCAGGGTTGGGGACTGGGTGAGAGCCAGGAGAAGCTCCTGGACATGAGCAACCATAAGAGAGAAATCCCCATGGCTTTACACTCTGAACTGGGCTTTTACAATCTTGGCTACAGGAGAAACCCTCGATTCACATGGGCATTGGGCCTAACATAGGGAGCTACCTAAAGTTTGCACAGAAATGATGCTCCAAAACGGGAACCCACATGGAATTCCACAGTAATCTGAGCCTAGACAACCTCCAGCTGGGTGGCATTCTGATAGCCTAGATACCAGGGATCTACAGACATGCTGCTACAGCACTGCTCTGAGGAGGCAGAGGGAAGACTGGGGGCTCCCATGTAACCCTGGGAATGTCTGTGCCACCCTGCTGTGGGCTCCTGTTGTGACTGAGATATGAGTGGATCACTCTGTCCCCTTGCCCATGCTGCCTACCAGGAAGGGGCCCCACCCACTCAGGTCACAGACCAAAGATGTCATTTTGTGAGCATAAAGCTAGGCTGCATCCCACTTTCAGGCTGAGTTCAGGTCACCATAGCAGCAGCCACCACCTGGCTGAAGACGGGAAGGGAAACTAGACTCTCCTAAGCACACGTAAGATAGTACTTACTGCCCTGCAACTAGTAGCTGAAAGACTGAGACATGAGTGGACCGTATTCCCTACAGCTTCTTTCCCATGTTGCTTACCTGAGTGAGGGACTGCCCCTCTGGTCACAGGCCCATAGCTGGTGCCATTTTGAGATTTTAATGCTGTGCTTCTCTCTGCCCTCGGGCCAAACTTGAGGTAAAGTGGCTGTAGCCTCCACATGGCCAAGGAGGGACAGGGAAGACCAACCTCTCCTAAGCACACCTAAGACCATGTCCACCACCCTGCCACAGGTGGCATGGGACTGAAGACTAGCCTACCCAACCCACTACAGCTACCAGCCATACCAGCATGGACACTTTTGGTCCCAGTAAGCTGCTCCACCACCATTACTGCCATCATCCGCATAACCCCAGCTGCCCAGGGGCCTGAGAACCCACCCACACATCTGGCCCACTCTGCCCACTACTAATATCTGGGCAAGCAACATGGAGGCCTAAGAATTGGCTCTCCAGGACCCACTCACACAGGTGCCAGTGTAAGCTGCTCTAGGCCTAAAGTCAGGCACACTTGGCACACTGCTGCCACCACTAGGGCCTGAAGAGTGGCTCAGTTGGCATCCAAGTCCCCAGCAAAACTTTACCACTGCCTCAACTAATAACTATACCTTAAGCCACTGAGGAAATCACAGATAGCACTGACCCTGTGTACTGCTAAAGAAATCATATAAAGATGACACTACCACAGGCACTTAAAACCAAAGCCAAAGAGTCCTACTCAACCACCAACATATATACATCTTCAGGAAAAAATTCTCCCCTATGAAAGCAATTTCAAAAGTTGGAAGAAGTGACTGCTACACCAGATGTGCAGATATCAATGGAAAGACACAGGAAACATGAAACACCAAGGAAATATCACTCCACCAAAGGACCACAACAATTGTCCAGCAACAGATCCCAATCACAAAGAACTCCTTGAAATGCCAAAGAATTCAAAATATTGATTTTAAAAAAGCTTAATGAGATGCAAGAGAAATCTGAAAAGCAATACAAGTAAATCATTAAATGAATTCAGGATATGAATGAGAAATTTACCAAGGAGAAAGCTACCTTTAAAAAAAAAAAACTGAAATTTTGGAACTGAAAAACTCACTAAAGGGAAGTAAAAAATACATTTGACAATTTCAATGATTAGACCAAGTAGAAAATGACTCTCAGAACTTGAAGACAGATCATTTGAAATGATCTAGTCCATTCATCCAGAATGAACAAAGCCTTCAAGACATCTGGGACTACATAAAGTGATCAAACTTACAAATTACTAGTATTCAGAAAGGAGGAGAGAGATCAAAATGTTTAGGAAACCTATTTAAGGAAGTAATTGAAGAAAACTTACCAAGTCTAGAAAGAGGGTTAAAACCAAGATCCAGGAGGCCCAGGAATCCTCAGGTACGTACATTGCAAAAAGGACTTCAACAAAACAAATGATATTCAGTATGTCTAAAGCCATAGCAAGAGAAATAATTTTAAAATTAGCAAGAGAAAAACATCTTGCCATTTATAAAGGCAACCCCACCAAAATAATAGCAGACTTCTCATCAGAAAACATACAAGCCAGAAAAAAATGGGATGACATTTTCAAAGTGAGAGAGAGAAAAATTTTAAAATATATCCTGCCAGAGTAAGCTTCATAAATGAAAAAAAAAAATAAAGTCTTTCCCAGACAAGCAAATGCTGACAGGAATCCATCACCACTAGAAAAGCCCTATAGGAAATGCTCAAAGGTGTCTTAAACACAGAAACAAAAGGTCAATACTCTTCATCACAAAAACACAAAAAATAATTCACAGATCATATAAAGCAATTTACACAAAAGAGGAAGAGAAAGGAATCAAATAGCAACATCAAAGAATTTCATCAAACCACAGAGAAAAAGAGTGAGAAACAGAAAGAAAAAAAGAATGTATCAAATAACTAGAAAACAGTCAACAATATGACAAGAGTACAGCCTCACATATCAGTATTAACCTTGAACATAAATGGGTTAAATGCTCCACTCAAAAGATGTAGATTGGTAGAATGGATAAAAAACCATGATCCAAATATATGCTACTTACAAAAACCTAACATATGGACTGAAAGTAGACAGGTGGAGAAAGATATTCTACACAAATGGAAACCTAAAGTGAGCAGGAGTACTTGTGTTTATATCAGATAAAAGAGTCTTTAAATCAAAAACAGTAAAAAAAAAAAATGACAAAGAACATCACATGTAATGATAAAGGGATCAATTCAGCAACCAGATATAACAAACTGAAATATATGCACATCCCACATCAGAGCTCCCAGATTATTATTAGCTCCAATTATCATTATGCTAGACCTAAAGAAAGAAATAGACAGCAAAACAATAATAGTGGGGGACTTCAACACCCCACTCAATGAATAGACAGATCATTGAGACAGAAAATCAATTGGATTTAAATTGGACTTTAGACTAAATGGACTTAACAGATATTTACAGAACATTCTATCCAACAAATACAGAATATACATTCTTTTCACCAGCACATGGAACATTCTCCAAGATAGACCACATGTTAGGCCACAAAAGAAGTCTTAACAAATTTTATAAAATTGAAATCATATCAAGTATCTTCTCAGACCACAGTGAAATAAAGCTAGACATCAGTATGAAGAGGAGCTTCAGAAATTATGCAAATACATGGAAATTAAACTTGCTCCTGAATGATCACTGGGTCAATGAAGCAATTAAGACAGAGATTGATATATTGTTGTGAAATGTATGAAAATGAAAACATAAAATATCAAAACCTGTGGGATCCAAAGAAAGCAGTTCTAAAAGGGAAATTTATAGCGTTAAATGCCTACATCAAAAAAATAGAAAGATCCCAAATTAACAACCTAATGTCACACCTCAAGGAAGTAGAAAAGCCAGAACAAAACAAACCCAAAGTTAGCAGAAGAAAAGAAATAAGAAAATCAGAGCAGATTTAAATGAAATAGAGACGAAAAAAGAAAAAAAAACCAAAAAACAAAAAACCAAAGGATCAACAAAATGAAAAGCTGGTTCTTAGAAAAGACAAACAAAATGAATAAGACAGTAGTTAGACTAACCAAACAAAGAAGAGAGGACATCTGAATAAACACAATCAGAAATGAGAAAGGAGACATTACAACTGATACAAAAGAAGTACAAAAGATCACCAGAAACACTTATAAACAGCTATACACTCACACATTAAAAAGCCTAGAGGAAATGTGTAAATTCCTGGAAACATAAACCTCTGGAGATTGAATCATGAAGAAAGAGAGCCCATGAGTAGACTTATAATGAGTAGCCAGATTGAATCCATAATAAAAAATCTCCCCCTAATAAAGCACAGGACCAGATGGATTCACAGCCAAATTCTACCAAACATACAAAGAAGAACTAATACCAATCCTCCTGAGACTGTTCCAAAACATCAAGGAGCAGGGAATTCTCTGCAACTCATTCTACAAGGCCAGTATCACCCTGATACTAAAACCAGACAAGGACACAACAACAAAAAAAGAAAACTACAGATCAATATCCCTCATGAACATAGATAAAAAAATTCTCAAGAAAATACTAGCAAATTGAATCCAGCAGCACATCAAAAAGATAATACACTATGATCAAGCGGGTTTTATACCAGGGATGCAAGGATGGTTCAACATACAAAAATCAATAAATATAATACATCACATAAACAGAATTAAGGACAAAAAACATATGATCATCTCAATGGATGCAGAAAAACATTCGATAAAATTTAGTATGCTTTCATGATGAAAAACCTCAATAAACTAGACATTGAAGGAACAGACCTCAAAACAATAAAGGCCACATGTGACAAACCCACAGCAAACACCATACTTAACGGGGAAATGTTGAAAGCATGCCCCTAAGAACTGGAACAAGACGAGGATTCACATCTCACTGTTCTTATTCAACATAGTACTGAAAGCCCTCACCAGAGCAATCAGGCAAGAGAAAAAAGTAAAAGCCATCCAAATTGGAAAAGAGGAAGTCAAAATGTCCCTATTCACTGATGATAAGATTTTATAACTAGAAAACCGTAAAGACTCCACCAAAAAATGCTTAGGTTCGGTAAATCAATTCAGTAAAGTTTTAGGATACAGAATCAATGTACAGGAACCAGCAGCATTTCTATACACCAACAATAATCTAGCCAAGAACCAAATCAAGAGGGCAGTCCCATTTATAGTAGCTGCAAACAACAACAACAACCTAGGAATAAATTTAACCAAGGAGGTGAAAGATCTCTAGAAGGAAAAGTACAAAACACTGATGAAAGAAATAGTGGATGACACAAATAAATGGAAAAACATCCCATGCTCATGGATCAGAAGAATTAATATGGTTAAAATGACCATAATACCTAAAGCAATTTGTAGGTTCAATGTAATCCCTACCAAAATACCAATATTTTCTAATTCTGTGAAATCATTTTTCACAGAATTAGAAAAATACAATTCTTAACTTCATATGGAACTAAAAAAGAGCCTGAATAGCCAAAGCAATGTTGAGCAAAAAGACCAAAGTGGGAGGCATCACATTGCCTGACTTCAAATTATACTTCAAGACTATAGTAGTAACCAAACAGCATGGCACTGGTATAAAAATAGATACATAGATCAATGGAACAGAACAGAAAACCCAGAAATAAATCCTCATACTTACAGCCAACTGATCTTTGACAAAGTCAATGGGAACATACCCTGGGGAAAGGATATTCTTTTCAGTAAGTGGTGCTGGGAAAATTGGATTGCCATTTACAAAAGAATGAAACTGGAAAACTATCTCTCACCATATACAAAAATCAACTCAAGATGGATTAAAGACTTGAATGTAAAACCCAAAACTCTAAAAATACTAGATGAAAACCTAGGCAAAACTCTTCTGGACATTGATCTAGGCAAAATTCATGACTAAGACCTCAAAAGCACAGGCAACAAAACCAAAAATAAACAAATGGGACTTCATTAAACTAGAAAGCCTGTGAACAGCAAAAGAAATAATCAATAGAGTAAACAGACAACCGACAGAATGGGAGTAAACATTTGCAAACTGTACATCTGACAGGGAACAAATAGCCAGAATTTACAAGGAACTCAAACAACTCAACAACAACAAAGAACAATTAACTCCATTAAAAAGTGGACTAAAGACACGAATACACATTTTCAAAAGCAGACAAACAATTGGCCAACAAACATATGAATATGAAAAAATGTTCAACATCACTAATCATCAGGGAGATGCAAATGAAGACCACAATCAGATATCATCTTCCACCAATCAAAATGGCTATTATTAAAAAGACAAAAAAATGACAGATGGTGGCGAGGATGTGGACAAAAGGGAACTCTTATACACCGTTAGTGGAATGTAAGTCAGTGCAACCCCTGTGGAAACACAGTATGGGGATTTCTCATAGAACTAAAAGGAGAACTACCATATGATCTGGCAATTCCACTTTTGGGTATCTACCCAAAGGCAAGGAAATCAACATAAAAAAAGACAGCTGCACTTGTACATTTATCAGAGCACTTTTCAGAACAGCAAAGATATGAAATCAATTTATGTGTCCATCAACAGAGGATTGGATAAAGAAAACATGGTATATACACACAACGGAATATTATTCTGACATAAAAAAGAGTGAAATCATGTCTTTTGCAGCAACACGGGTGGACTGGAGGCCATTACCTTATGTGAAACAACACAGACAAAGACAGACGAATACCGCATGTTCTCACTTAAAAGTGGGAGGTGAATAATGTGCACACATGGAAGCAGAAAGTGGATCAATGCACAGTGGAGAGTCAGAGGGATGGAGGTAGGAGGGGTGGATGACGAGGGTTGCTCGGTGGGTACAATGTATGTTGCTTCAGGGATGTATACACTGAAGACCCTGACTTCACCACAGTGCAATATACCAATGTAACAAAAGTTCACTTACACCCCACAAATATACACAAATAAAAAGTCAACGGCAAAAAAAAAAAAAAAAATCACCATGTCTGAACCAGTCCAAATGATGCTTGCACGATTTTCAGAATAATGTGCCTTCTTACTAAGTGACAATGGTCCAGTAAATTTACTGGGATGAGATTTGCTTCCTAAATTGAGTTGACACAAAATTTCTTTGGAGAGAAAAAGACTCCTAGAGTTTCCCTGACCTTCCTTAACCTGAACTGCTTGGTTTCCTACAGGTGGGAACTGATAATTTTGGAACTCAAATTTATGCCAACCCTGACCTTTATGAAGAATCAAAATGGATGTGGTCTTCTTCTTCCTCAACTGACATAGGAAATATTAGAAGTGATGAAACTATAAATATCCAAACAGACTCTTCTAAACAATTGCCTAGGTTGCCCCAATACTCCCAAAGTCAGAGGCAATCCAAAGCCTTGCACCAATTGTAAAGGATCTAATAGAACAAGGACTTATTATTACTTGCACTAGTCCCTGTAACACTTTAATCTAATTCATTAAGAAACCTAACAGATGAGGTTAGAGATTTGTTCGAGTTATGTACTATAAATAAAATTGCAATACCAAGACTTCCTGTGGCTTCAAATCCTAAGCTAAGGTGCATACACGCTCTAACTGGTTCACAATGATAGATTTCTGCTCTGCCTTCTTTAGTATTCCAGTCAATGAGGAGAAGAAATACTTTTTTGTCCATACCTGGAAAAATCAGCAATACACTTGGACTGAAATGCTACAGGAGATCACTGAAGCCCCATCTTATTTCTCTCAGGAATAACACCAAAATCAGTCACCCTTACGATTCTCTAGAAATTTCACTCTCATGCAATTTGTAGATGGTGTGCTGTTATGTTCTCCTACCAAGGAAGACAAGAGAGATTGAATAGATTCAATTTATCTCGTACAGCAGATGGCTTACAAGAACCGTAAGGCCTCCATGGAAAACTGTCAGTTTTTTGGAGAAATGGTCCATTACACAGGACATGATCTGCCTGCAGAGGGAATTTCCCTCTCAGCTCAAAGAATAAAGAGAATCCAAAGTCTCCCTACCCCTATAACTAGGCTACAATGAAGAGGTGTCCTTGGACATCAGTGACATTGTAGATATTGGCTCTCAAATGATCTCTGCTGACATTGTCCTTATAGGAACTTACCAAAAACTCTGTTCCAGAGCCTTTGTCATGGGAAGGTAATCATGAGCATTCAGTCAGATTAAATTGGTTTTACAACAACCTCTAGCTTTAGGGCTCCTGAATTATACAAAACATTTTACTTCTTTATTCACAAACGAGACAATCAGGTCTTTGGAATCCTTGCTCAGGAACATGGGAGAAGACATGGACCCATCGCTTATCGTGGTCTGCAATTAGATGCAGTGGCCAGAGCATTTTGTGGCAGCAGCAGATAAATTGGTAGAAACTGTATCTGACCTAGTATTAAGGAAGGAACTTTACCTGCAAGTTTCTTACGTAGTTGAACACTTATTAATTTCTGATCAGATTCAAAATTTTATAAGCAAGGAATGAACTTTAGCTGTAAGTTCCATATATAGTTGAACACTTATTAAGTTCTGATCAGACCCAACATGTTTCAAAATGTAGAGTAACATCTCATGAAATCTTCCTCTGGGCACCTTCTAATCTCCAGCTCAAATGCTGTCATTTGTGTAACCCCACCACTTTGCTGCCCCTGTCTGACCAGGGAGAAGACCACAACTGTGTGAGTGTGCTATCATTAACTATCAACTCTTTATATTGATTTTTAAGATACTCCATTAGATAATCCTGAATTAATACTTTTTGTTAATGGATCTCATGCCAAGAATGTAGGAGGGAAATACCAGGCAGGATTTGCTGTCCCTACTCAAGAGGAACTAATAGAAGAGGGAACTCTTCCAGAATTTCAATCAGCACAACTTGCAGTATTATGCACCCTTACCAATGCTTGCCACAGAGGCAAAGACAAATCGGTTAATATTTTTCCAGGTGGTAGATAGGCCTTTGGAGTTGACCATAATATTAAAATATTATGGAAACAATGATGGTTTCTCACTTCTAGTGGAAGCACAACAAAAAGGGACCCCAGGAGGGCGAGCTGCTTTCAGCTATTCTGCTGCCCTCAAAGTTTGCTATTAAAATTGAGGCTCATACCCATAAAACTGAACGTGAATATCAAGAAAATGCATTAGCAAACTTTCATGCCAAGGCAGCTAGGGCTGAAATTGTTATAATTTGCAATTTTAATGAACTGAATTAAGTTGGTCCAAATAAGTTATGATAATTTGTTCAATAAACAATGCTGTGCACCTAAATTGGAACAAGAAAAATGGCATCTAAAAGGATTCAAATTTAGTGCTGAATGAGGACTCACTGATGGACTCCATGGGCACCTGCTCCTTCCTGAGCTCCTAATGTTGCCACGATTAAAGGCTATGCACTCTGCAACCCATCACGGTGTAGAGAAATGGTTCAAATTATGAAAATGTAATGGTGGGAGGATTGTTGTAAAGCTGTAAACTTGGTTTGTAACCACTATCTGGCATATCAAACTCATAACCCTGGAAAGACTCATAATGTTTCAAGTGGTATATTGATTTCCACCATTGCTGGACCATTTGGACGTCTGTGGATAAATTTCCTCTAATTGCCACACTCAATGGGATATCAATAGATTCTTCTGATAGACAGGGTGCCTGTTTTCAGGATTGGTCGAGGATTTGCTTTGTAGAAAGGCTGATGCCACAATAGCAGCAATAAATTAGAAAATGTGTTTCCCTTGGGGAGGGGATCCCAAGAGAAATCTCTAGGCATGTGGGAACTTATTTCACTGAATAGTTTGTTAAACAGTTAATTAAGATTTTATAAACCCAGTGGCACTACCATTGCCCTTATCATCCTCAAGCTTCTGAAGAGATTGAAAGGACAAAAGGTATTTTGAAACTAAAATTAGCTAAACTAACAAAGTCGACTGGAATACATTCACCAAAAATGTCCCCACTGTTCTTAATGGCAATTTTATCAACATCTACCAGAAAACACACACAGACCTCTCATGAAGTAATTTCTGAAAGACCTATGTCATTTAGATGAATGGGAACAATCACAACTAATATTAGAACGTGTTTCCAGGCCGGGCACGGTGGCTCACGCCTGTAATCCCAGCACTTTGGGAGACTGAGGCGGGAGGATTGTTTGAGGCCAAGAGTTCAAGACCAGCCTGAGCAAGAGCGAGACCCCATGTATACAAAAAATAGAAAAATTAGCAGGGTGCAGTGGTGTGTGCCTGTAGTCCCAGCTACTGGGGAGACTGAGTCAAGAGGATCGCTTGAGCCCAGGAGTGTGAGGCTACAGTGAGCTATGATGATGCCACTGCACTACAGCCTGGGTGACAGAGTGAAACCCTGTCTCAAACAAACAAACAAACAAACCTGCTTTCATACACACTTGGGTGAGCAATTGTAGAACCTGACTTTATGAGAAACCTGGGCAACTCAGTTGGTGTTTATGTTCACCAAATGGCCTGGAAAGAAGCTATAATAATAAAAGGACAGCCTATAACTACTATTGACTGCATTACTTGTAATTTCTCTATATACATAGAAAACCTTAATGCAACTGTGTCTGATTTGGGCAGTGTTCCAGACTCCCTCTGTAATCAATTTCTTCGGTTTGACACAGATTAAGAAGACTGGAATCCTATATATACTGACATCAATATAGAATCAGAACACAAACATGTTACCCTCTCTCATATAATCAGAGAACTTGCTGAAACCAGACATTGGTTCAATGGAAACACTAGGGGAAATGGAATGCCTCTGTTATTCCACCATATAAAACAAACAATAGCTTTGTTCATTGGATATGTCAATGCTGTGGGCATGTTTGAAGAGAAATCTGATCATCCTGAATTGGAGATGGCACGTATGGGTCACCTTACCAGACTCGTAGAAATGTTTTTTGTTCCTACCCCAATTATAACCATCACAATGCAACCTGGTAATGCACAGATGCAGATATGACAAAGAATAACCATGACATTCACATCACCTCCAACTGGTGGGTAATGGCATCCACTTTGACCCTTTCTCTTAATAATATGGGATTATTCATCTAGTTGTTGATTCATCTAGTTTTGTTGATTATTCATCAACAAAATATCAACCTAAATAACAGACAGAGACTTTCTAAAAAAAAAGGATATTCTTCGGGAATGATCATTACCACTGGCATATGTATGTGTGTATGTAGGGAGGTTAGAGAAGACAAGTCTTATTAAAGAAAAAATGAGGTAGATTACTAAGTTGTTTTGAAACAATCTTCCTAGACTACAAGGAATAAGAAGGCAATAAGAAGGCTGGTTGGACAGGGAGTTGCTTGGCAGATGTCCTGGAATAAATACTTTTGTGTATGACTGTGGTGGCCTTTGTGCCAGGTGGTGGTTTTTGCAGAGTCTTTTGAGATAGTTCTTATAATTAGGCATATGTGTGAGAAACCTCCCTTTCTGGTCTTCCCCGGCTCCCTTGGGCCCCAGGAACAGCATGTGCAAAGGCTCTGAGTTGGGAAGGAGCTGGGCAGGTTTGTTAGAAGCCCAGGAAGATGGTGTTTTAGATTCCTATTGCTGCTGTGACAAAATACCACAAACTCAGTGCCTTAAAGCAACACACGTTTACTCTCTTACAGCTCTGGAGTCAAAATGGGTACGTGGGGCTGTGTTCTTTCTAGAGGGTAGGGGTGAATAGTTTCCCTGCGTTTTCCACCTTCTGGGGGACACCACCATTCCTTGTCCCGTGGCCCTGTCCTCCCTCTCTAGAGCCACAGTGTGGGACCTTCTCCTCTCTCTGCCTCCCCCCATGAGGACCCTTGTGACTACACTGGGCCCCTGGATGACCCAGGATAACCCCCAGCTCAAGATCCTTCTTTTTATCACATCTGCAAAATTCCTGGGAATATAAACTAACATAATCACAGGTTCTGGGATGAGGATGTGGATATTTAGAAGGCATGAGGAGGGACAAGTCCTCTGCACGTGACACCTGCTCGCTCACTCCCCCCCAGCACATTCTGTCCAGGCAGCTGGGATGGTCAGGGCAGTGGCAGGGGATCCAATGGAGCCCACAGACTTCCTGCTTACCATGCAGGGACCACTGAAGGCACAAGAAACCGCCTCCTCCCTGTGGCACTTAAAGGTACTAGAAGTGGGGACTGGGCAGGATCAATGGGGAAAAGGAATGGCGAAGAGTCAGGCAGAGGAGAAGAAGCAGGGATAGAAGCAGCTGCTGTACAGGGTGTACAGTAAAACTTACACCGAAGTTGGGTCCTTGCCTAAATTCTGAGACTGTCCCCTTTTTTACCTGTAGGGGGTGGAACCGGCAAATGCTGGATTTAAGGAATGTTGATCAAAACTTTTGGAGCGAGTCCTCTGAAGCCAGGGACCTTTCCAGCTGGCCAAGGGCCACGAGTAAGAGGCAAACAGCAGAGGACTGTCCAAGGACAGCCCTTGAAGGTGTTCATAAACCTCTGCCTCAAGGAAAAAACCTTGGATGAATTCCTTACCTACCTCTTCATGTGAGTCGAGCAGACAAAAGATTTACTACCCCTGTGCGGTAAGAGGCTGATGATTTTTGCAATGTCCATCCAATACATCAGCAGAGTTCTGGAAATTTCAACCTGGACTGTATACAGGAGGTGGAAGTGAACTGCAGCAAGGAACTGTCCACCCTGGCAAGGTTTGCTCTTACCTGGGCCAGATGAATCTTCTTGGCAAACTTGTTCTCTTCAACATTTATGTGTCTGCCTGCATTTCCCCAATGGAGAAGGCACTGGTTGTCACCCAGTTGACCTTTCAGGTCCTCAAGCTAAACTGCATCCAGAAGCATTGTATGTCCTCTGTCTCCTTTCTCAGCGGCCACCTGGACCTGATGCTCAGGAGGGGTGGGGCGTGGAGTGCAAGATAGGATTCATCTCTAGGTATCATGAGATAAAAATTTCCCAGCTGTAGGGTTTATATGCCATCTACGGATGAGTCAGACCATATGGTAACCTTTATTGTTACAAGCAAGACTATTTCATAGTTTTGATAAATCTATGCTATGTAATTGCTACTTAAGTATAAATAGTTGTGTTGTAATTTCTATACATATTAAAGATATACATTGCATTTTTAAATTATAAAGGAAAGTTAGTACTTTTAAGGGAATGCCTGTGGACTTGAAAAATGTTTAACTTGGTTTAGAGTCTCAAAAGGAATGAGACCTTAAAACTGATTTTAAAGATCAAAAGGCATTATTTGTTTCTTCCTTACAAATATTTAGAATAATACTATTTTAGAGTATCAAAAAAGATTAAAATTTTATAAATAGACTAATTTTTTAGAGCAGTTTTACAATCGCAGCAAAATTGAGCAGAAAGTACGAGTTCCCACATACTCCACGCCTCACATATGAACAGCTTCCCCCAGCATCTACATCCGACAGCAGAGTGATGCGTACGTTGCAGTCCATGGGCCACATGGCCATATCAATGCCCCTGTAAGTTCATAGTTTACATTATGGTTCACTGTTGGTCCTGCACATTCCATGGGTTTTGACAAATGGGTAATGACACGTATCCACCATGAAAGCAGCATACAGAGTAGTTTCACTGCCCTAAAAATCCTCTGTGCTCTGCCCATTCACCCCTCCCTCCCCACTAATCTTTGTCATCCACTAGGCTTTTTTATACTCTCCACACTTTGCCTTTTCCAGAAGCTTATATGGTAGGAATCATACAGCACGTAGCCTTTTCAGGTTGGCTCCTTTCACTTAGTAATAGACATTTAAATTTCCTCCATGTCTATTCATAGACTGATAATATTCAATTGATTGCGTGATCACAGTTTATTTACCCATTCACCTAATGAAGGACATCTTGGTAGCTTCCAAGTGTGAGCAGTTATGAATAGAGCTGCTGTAAACATCAGGGTGCAGGTTTACTCATTTGAGTAAATACCAAAAAGCAAGATGGCCAGGCCATGTAGGAAGAGTATGTTGTAAAATGATTTTCTCCGTTAACACTCTTACCTGCTAGACAGAGATTGCTCCTTAGAGGGCAAACACTGCGTCTCTGCCACCCTGTGATTCCACAGCATGGAGCATGGCACATGGTAGAAAATGTTTGATGACTTTACTGTGCACGGAAATCTTTATCATCAGTTTATAGCCACTAAAATGCAAATTTGGGGACGTCAATATTAGCTGGCTACCAATAATATAAATAAGTTGGATATAGACAAATTAGCACTTGTGATACTGTGGTCAGCACGTGTGGTTCTACCAATCATAAGAGGTACATGTGGAAGAAATTCTCTTGTTTATCATACCTCTCTCCCCCTAGTAACACAGGACAGCATTCTCGATGCAAGACAACCCCCTAACAAAGACAGAGCACACGCCTCCCCCTCTTTCCCTTCTTTCCAGCCTTTTTAGATGGTTCAGTTTAGTTTACCTTCTTCAAGACTTTTCTCGACTTCCTGTGCCTTTCTGTGAGCACATAGAGATGTCCAACTTTCTCTTCCCTTGTAGAAATAGTGTCATACTGTGGTGCTGATCATCACGCTTTTGTCCACGCAAGGGTAGGTCTTAAAAGTTTGTCCTCATTCTTTATAGCTGGCATATATTTACAGTAGTTTATGAAATGAACAGTCCATGCCTTAACCTTTTGCCTGTTTATGTAAATGTACACTCTTCTGGTTCTTTGCTATTACCAATCACATGGTGTTAATAATAAAAATCATTGTGCACACCCGAGTTTCTCTTCAGCTTCTCAAAATTTTCTTCTGTATTTATCCCATCTCTTTCAAATCATCAGTTTAATCCTGTCTCATAGGTCATTTTCATCACCTCATAAACATGCCCTTCACACTCTTCAATTAAAAGAAAAAAAGTGATAGGAAAGAAAAGAAAAATTGCTCTTGTTGCCATGTGATTCTCCATCATTTCACTCTTTCTCTTTATAGCGAAACTTCTCTAAAGCATTCTCAACATCTTGTTGCTACGTCCTAATCTTTCATCTCACTACAATTTTACTACAAACAATTCCAAATACCTAGAATGGTATACTGAGTGTTATAAAAAACACATCGATACTGACACCCAGGTTGACACTTACAATGTTAACATTTTGCCATATTGGCTTCAGATACCCCCTCATGAATTATCTTGCAGGTGAGTCTTCCTGGGTAACCCTCCCTCATTGCTGAAACCCCTTCTCTTCCTTCCTGCCCAGAGGTAACCACTTAATTGAATTTTTTTTATATATCATTACTGTCCATGTTTTAATTATATTCTTCATACATGTGTTTATAAATAACATAAGTTATTTTGAATGTTGGTAAAATTCACATAAATGTCATACTTTATATATCCTTCTCAATGTGCTTTATGGGGAAAAGATCTTATTTTTGAGATTTATCTGTATCGATTCACGCAGATTTAAAAATGCATCATATTTTGCTATAATTTGTTGATACAAAACTACATACATTTAAAGTAAAGGAGACCCTTAAACAACATGAGAGTCAGAGGAGGCGACCCTTGGGGGTATAGCTCACAGGTAGAGCATTCAACTGCAGAGGAGCCGTCCGCCCACATATTCAGAAATCCACAGGTAACTTCTGACTCCTCCAAAATTCTACTACTAATATCCTACTGTTGAGCAGCAGCCTTATCGACAATATAAACTGTTGACTGACACATATTTTGGATGTTATATATATTATATACTGTTTTTCTTTTTCTTTTTTTTTTTGAGATAGGGTCTCCCTCTGGCAGCCCAGGTAGAGTACAGTGGCGTCATCACAGATCACTGCAGCCTCAAACTCCTGGGCTCAAGCGATCCTCCTGCCTCAGCCTTCAGAGTAGCTGGGACTAAGGCGGTGCCACCATGCCTGGCTAATTTTTTCTATTTTTGGTAGAGACAAGGTCTCGCTATTGCTCAGGCTGGTCTCAAACTCCCGAGCTCAAGCGATCCTCCCGCCTCGGCCTCCCAGAGTCCTAGGATTACAGGCGTGAGCCACCACATCCAGCCCGTATTATATACTATTTTATTAAAACAAATTAAGGTACAGAAAAGAAAATGTCATTGAGAAAGTCATAAAGAAGAGAAAATATATTTGCTACTTATCCACCGGAAGTGCATGATGACATAGGTCTGCATCCTCATTGTCTTCACGGTGAGTAGCCTGACAAGAAGGAGAGAGAGGAGGGGTTTGTCTTGGTGTCTCAAGGGTGGCAGAGGCAGAAGAAAACTGATGGATAAGTGGACAAGCACAGTTCAAGGGTAAACTGTACATAGTTTGATGAGTGGGATTCTTGGATTCATCTATAATATAAGTTTATGTTTCTCTTTACAAGACACTCTATTTCCCTGATAACTAAAGGTGTTGAGCATATTAGTGGATGCGTTGTCCATGTTTGTATGTATTCTTCTGAGAAGTGTCTTTTCAAGCATTTTTCCCAACTCTTTTTGTCTTATTATTATTGAGTTGTAAGAATTTTTAAAATATATATTCTGGATATAATTACGTGTTAGATATATGTACCGTGGATATTTTCTCCCAGTGTGTCCTCGTCTCCTTTTTTAATGTTACCTTCAGAAAATTCAAATTTTAAATTTTCATGAAGTCTCTTATCAATTTTCTCATTTATCATTTTTGCTGTTGGGTGCTAGTTGAAGAATTTTGTCTACTTTAAGTTATAAAGATTTTATCCTAAGTTTTCTACTAGTGGTTTTCTAGTTTTATTTTTTGCATGTAGATTCTATGATCTATTTCAAGTTAATTTTCGTGTATGATGTGAGGTAAGTTTTGGTCTTTATTTTGTTACCCTGTTGCCACCCAGTTGTTCCATCAGTATTTGTTGCAAAGACTTTTCTTTCCCAATCGAATCACCTTGGCATGTCATCCAAACTGACACATAGTTGTGGATCTATTTATGAATTCTCTATTGTTCTCTTGATCACTGTAGCTTTATAGTAGGTCTTGCAATCAGGAATGAGACAGGGAGCTGGCAGGTCCTGCTTTAGGTATGGCATTGCTGCAGGCCTTGCCTTGGCGTTGCTTTGGGCATTGCTGCAGCATTACCTAACTGAGTCAGCTCAGAACAAAGTTTCAAATTGCCCTGATCAAAACAGGATGGAGGGAGGACAAGTTCCAATCGGTTAGAACGAAGATGGTGGAGGAACAGAGGGTGTCACCTCCATTCCAGGAAAACACTGCCCCTGTCATGAATATTCCTCCCCTTGTTAACTGAGCCATTGCTTCAGTAGAAAGGCAATAGGAACCAGGGGGCTGGTTCTGTTGTGCTGGGAGAACTTGCCTCTGCTCTATCTGTGGAGTACACTGTCCATAGTTTCTGAATAAATCTCGCTTTCACTTTATACTGTCAGCTCGCTCATGAATTCTTTCTTGCAGGAAGCCAAGGACACACTTGGACCTCAAGTGGCTGCCAGCATTGGGAGTGACTTTCCTGTGTCAGTACCAGTGCTCCAAAATGTTGTCCTTTTGTAAAATTGCTTTGGTTATACAAGTTAACTTAAATTTCCCTATAAATTAAGAAGAGGCCAGTCAATTCCTACATAAAAGCCTGCTGGGATTTTGATTTGGATTCTATCATATGGATTAATTTGGGGGAGAACTGACATCTTCACAATATTGAGTCTTCTACTACTTGACTATATTTTATCTCTCCATTTACTGAGATATTCTTTAGTATATTTCAGCACTGTTTTGTACTTTGTGGTATACAGATCTTAGACACAATTTATTGTATTTATGCCTAATATTTCATGCTTTTAGGTGCTCCTGTAAATGGAATTTTTATTACCATTTTCAATTATTTTTTGCTAGTAGCTAATATGGAAATACAATTGATTTTTATATGTTGACATTGTATCCTGTGACTTTGCTAAATTCACTTAGTTCTAGGAATTTTGGTGCCTATAGTACTAGCTGCTCAGGAGGATCTCTTGAGCCTAGGAGTACAAGGTCACAGTGAGCTGTGATCTCATCACTCAAGCCTGGGCAACAGAGCAAGAGACCCTGTCTCTAAAAACAAAACAGACAAAAAACAATCTTACATTCCTGATTGATTTTCAAAAGTTAAAACCATATATGTATTCCTCTTGGGCATTTTTATAAAATGTTGGAAGGGATACAGGGGCATGGAATTGGGGGAAGGAGTGGGTAGGGAGACAGGGTGGACCTAAGGTGGCTGGTGGGTATATGTGCCCTCATTTTACTGTTACTTTTTTTCAACTATATACAGATTACATATGTGTATATACCAGAAATACTCTTTTGTTGGTATGTACCCTTTGTAATAAAAACGTATTATAATAAAAATGTGAGCTACCATATTCTAATATATTTGTAAAGCAAGACCAAGAGAATAGATATTTGAAAAAATATGAAATGGGCCAGGCACGGTAGTTCACCCCTGTAATCCTAGCACTTTGGGAGGCCGAAGTGGGAGGATCACTTGAGGTCAGGAGTTGGAGACCAGCCTGAGCAAGAGCACGACCCAGTCTCTACTAAAAAAAGATAGAAAAAATTATCTGGGCGTGGTGGTACCCACCTGTAGTTCCAGCTACAAGGGAGGCTAAGGCAGGAAGATCCCCTAAGCCCAGGGGTTTGAGGTTGCAGTGGGCCATGATCATGTCAATCTGCTGTCATGCTCACTTTTGTGAGCAGTTGAGGACACTGGCTTCCTAACAGTGCAAGAGAGGATTAACATCACTAGCTCCATTTTGTTTCTGACCCTCTACTATAACATCCTTTATGTTAAATTCTTCTCTTTAGCTCTGCACATAGGCTAGAAGAAAGATGACAACTGTCCCTTTCCTAAAACTAACTCCCGGGAAAATAAGAAAAGCATACACACAAGTAACAACACTAGGTGAAAGATTCATAGGAACATCATGACCTGGACCATCCAAGGTTAACTGACCATGAAGAAAGAAGTTTTACAACCTCCTTAGAGCCTCACTCATGTCCAGGTGTTTGAGTCCTCAGTTACCCCTAACAAGCCTCCTCTCCCCTTATTATAACATAAAAAGGACCCTAAAGTTCATTCTAACTTAAGATGGTTCTTAACGACATTTTTCTGCCATCATCTCGGTTTGCTGGCTCTCAAAAGTCGCTTTCCTTGCCCCAACACCTTGTTTCTCAAATTATTGGCTGTCCTGTGGTGAATGGTATGAGCTTGGACTCAGTTATAGCTTCATGAAAATGTTTGGTAATGTTGGGGCTTAGAAACCAATACCCACAAATTTGGCATTTTGTTATGCTGGAGTGAAGGATCCTCAAGGTCTCTTTCACCTTCCTCTGCCCTAAAGCAATGTAAATTTTTTTATCTGCCTAAGATCCAGACTGGCTCCTCCCCCTCCCGCCCTAGGTACAGTCACCAGCGGCAGGAGGGAGGATGGCCAGTTGGCCCCCCAGTGAAAGCCAGCCAGGGAACTATAGACTTGGAGGTTACCCAGCATACCCCTTCCTGTAGGTCTTGTTGACCTTGGTGGCATCGTGGACCTCGGAGGTCGCAGGTCGTGTGTTCATGGAGACGAACAGTTCTTGAACAGCTTCCTCCAGGCTGCTTTGGGTTTTCCAGAAGGATCTCACTTTGCATTTGGCGATGGAGTGCCCTCCCTTTTCAACTCTGTTCTGATTCTATGCCATTTCACTCAATGTTTAGTTCACATCTCAATTCTGCAAAAGGGAAAGCTGCTTATTCATTTGCTGAGTCATGATGGAGAAATAATGATGATTAAAGAATTAAATAAAAAGCCATTTGCCTGCAGATGGCAGGGCCCACTTCATTGGGTTTTTGTGAAGATTAATTGAAGCAACACAAATAAAATACTTCAAATGGTGTCTTGGCAGGAAGACCATGTGCTACTGAGACTGTACTGGATCAAACGGGGTGCCCTCAAGATTCCGGTCCACCTGGAACTTCAGAATGTGACCTTATTTAGAAATAAGGTCTTTGCAGACGTGATTGCTATAGCTAAGTTTAGATGAATATCCTGAATTAGAGTGGGCCCTAAATCCAATAAGTGGTGTCCTCAGAAGAAGAGGAGAGGATGCAGAGGGAGCACGGAGTCACAGCCATGTGACTACAGAAGCAGAGATTGGAGTGATGCAGCCACAAGCCAAGGAATGCCAAGGTTTGCCAGCAACTGCCAGATGCTAGAAGACAGGCGTGGAACAGGTTCTTCCTTAGAGCCTTGAGAGGGAACATGGGCCTGCTGATACCTTGATGTTGGATTGCTGGCCTCCAGAAAAGTGAGGGAATACATTTCAGTTGTTTTAAGCCACCTACTTTTTGAGACTTTGTCACAGAAGCCTTCAAAACTAATGTTGTCTCTGCAAAATGTCTTGTCTGAATCGCAGGCATCTCTGGCATCCCTGAGAGGGATGACATTTTAAACTTTTATTATGCGTTATACCTTACTGGGAGTCATATATAATATAATTCTTGAAAGCATACAAGGGGGATAGAAAAAAAAACTATAAAGATACTGGCGCTAAGAGTGGAAAGGAAAAGTTAGCTAAGAGGTGATAGGGTAACTAAAATAGCTTCTCTTTACTTCCCAAATTTGCCAGCATTTAATGGAGAAAGTGAGTATTGTTAGCCACACAACTGCTTTAAGTTTAGGACTAGGGCGCGCTTTTTATTTTAAGAAATCACTTATTAATAGTGTTTAAAATAGAAGCATTGAGATTGTAGGAGGTTTATCAGTCAGGGCTCTGCTACTCACTTACTGTGTGATCTAGAGAAGTCACTTACCTTCTCTGAACTTGGGCTTTATTCACTGATAAAATGGGCACAATTCTCACTGACAAAATGCCTCCCTCACAGGGTGGTTGTGAAAACCCACTGAGATTGCTGGACATAAAATTCTTTATAAATGAGACAACCGAATTTACTGTTTACAGCTGACGCTAGTTTCGAAAGGATGGTGGCTACGGAGCCTTGCACTCAGTGTCAATGCAGTTTGTTGTTGGTGGTGCACACAAAAGGGTAAATGTTGTAGCTTTCAAAAACAAAAACGATCCGGACTCACAGAGGAGAACAATTGTTTTTCCTTCACCTTCCTTTTATCTGATTATGCATTACTGGAAAAAGGAAAGCAGGCGTGAACAGACACTGTCCCGCACAATATTCCGTCTCTCAGACTCATTCAGATTCCAGAGACAACTTGTTCAGTACTTAACGTCTGCTCATTCTCCTCAGTGGTCATCTGTTACCTCTCAGCAGAATTCCTCTTCCGCCCTCTTCCATAACCCGTTTTTCCAGGCTCCAAGGCTCCATTCTTTCTGCATCCCCAACGTGTATATATAACCTCAAGATGTGAGATATATAAGCTTCTCTGCCCCGTTGGGGGGTTGGATCTTCATTCTGAAGACACCCGTGTATATACCTTAAATAAACATGCATACCTTTCCTCCTTCTAATCAGTCTGCTTCATGTCAGTGATTTTTCCATGAACCTCTAAGGGGCCAAGGGTCTTTGTCCCTACAGTATCCCGTCCTTGGCAGATTGGGCAATATTTATATAATTAAATGACTTGGCACTGAGAAGAAGCTATGGAAGCAAAGAAATGGCCTATAACCACTATTGACTTCATTATTGGTAATTCTTCCCCATGCATAGAAAACATTAGTGTAACTGGGCAGTGTTCCAGAGTCCCTCTGTAATCAAATTCTGGTTTGACAGACATTATGGAGACTGGAATCCTATTTATAATGACAGAGATATAAAATCAAAACATGATCATGTTACCCTCTACCATATGATCAGAGAACTTATTGAAGTTAGACATTGGTTCGATGGAAATTCTAGAGGCAACTGGAGTGCCTCTACAGTTCTACTACATGAAATAAATAATAGTTTTGTTTATTGGATACTTCAATACTCAAGGCATGTTTGGCAAGGAACCCAATCACCCTTATCCTTAAATGGAGATGGCATACAAGGCTTACTTTATCATGGAAATATATTTTCTTCCTACCCCAATTTAAATCATCTCCATGTGGCAGGCATGGTGGCTGATATGTCTAGTCCCAGCAATTTGGGAGACCAAGACAGGAGGATGACTTGAGGCCAGGAGTTTGAGACCAGCCTGGGCAACATGGCAAGAATCCATCTCTACAAAAATAAAAAACAAAATCAGCCAGGTGTGGTGGCTCATGCCTGGAGTTCCAGCTACTCTGGAGGCTGAGGCAGGAGGATGGCTTGAGGCCAGGATTTCCGGATTTCAGTGACCAATGATCATATGATCATGCCATTGCAATCCAGCCTGTGTGACAGAGTGAGGCCCTGTCTCAAAAAAAAAAAAAAAAAAAAATTACCATGTAACCTGGTGCCCAGAGAAATTAAGGCTGTTGAGGCAGAAATAATTTGATAAAGGTTTATTGGAAGTCAAATGTGAGATGTACTGGAGGAGACACACCAACAAAGTGGATGTGTTCCAAAAAGTCTGTTACAAGCTGGAATGCTCTCATAAGAAAGTTTAGGAGAAGCGGGCAGACTCCTCATATTGGAGTTGTCCTTTTTCATTAGAAGGTACAATATGTAGGTTATGGATATTGGCTATGGATCGCAACATACAGGCTAAAATGTTTTACGTGCAAGACAATCAGTAGCCCTTCATGACTGAGAAAAAAATCAGTGTTCTTTTCAATATCAGCAGGTTACATCATTACTTCAACAGTTTGAGGAACTCACGATAAGATTCTTTACCCAGGGACAGGATGTAGGCCATGAATCATAAGACCTTCCCCAGGCGGTTAGTTTGGAAGCCGGCCGAATGCGACCTGCAGGGTATCACTGGCGATCTGCCGACGCAGACGGGGACAAAGAGCAAATGTTCCCCAGGACATTCGCATCACCCTCATCTGGGATAATGGGGTCCTTTTGACCCTTTCTCTCAATAAAAGTGGGTTAATCATCTTGTGCGGCAAAAAAATATATTGTCTACTTAACAGACAGAGAAAGAGACTCTCTTAAAAAATAATATTTGTTATGCAATGGGAATAGGTGTGGGCATTTTCAAGGAGGTAAAGGAAGACAAGGGTTTTGAAAGGAAAAATGAGGAGAGTTACATGAGTTGTGGGGAAACAATCATCGTTGGCGATGAGGATCAGTACCAGGGTGGCCTCAGTCTAATGTTTATTATGCTCTCCCTCCACCCCCCAAAACTCCCAAAATTTTTACTGTGTCTTGGTTCTTTCCCAGGTTCCCACTCAGAACACCCAACCCTACCCTTACTTCTCTTTGTAATTTTGACCTGATTTCCTCCAGAGAAGCCCTGGCCTGAGCCTTAGACCAATCACATCCTCAGTGGTCCCTGTCTTCCACATGAAGGAGACACCAACTGTATGTTAGGTAACATAAAACCCAGGTGACCATTGGGTACAGAGATTTCTATTCTGATTTCCCAGGGATGACACCACTGTTTTTATAAAGCTGTTTTAACTATGAAACAATTTCATAATTTCGATATGGCCAAAATCTCCCAACAACAATACTTTTAGGTTTTGTTTTTTCTGTCTAATGTCAGCAACAGATTAAATGCTCTTCTGTCTCACAATCAGGACTATGAAGGTCACATATCAATAAAACTCCATCAGTGTTTATGGAGTGCATGAAGGAATGAATTCTTGACTTTCACCCTTTCCCTAATTCTTTCAGTTTCATGATTGGATATCTGAGTCAATCAATTAATCTGGAGAAAGCCAAAAGCTCAATCAGGGTTAACTGGGTGGAGCTTCAGGGATCTCAGCAGATAATCACGTTCTGATTGGAAGCTGGTAGTTGAAAAGGGAGGTGTGATTAGAAAGGTCAATATAAGCTCCTGAAGACCTCCAGGACAGTCCCAAAGCCCTGAAGCCTGGAGTTACTGCTCGCTCCTGCCTGAGGTCCCAGCACCCTGCAAACTGCAGATCTGGTAAGTCACCAACCTCTGTAAGGACAGTCCCATCTGATCTACAGGAAGCCAGTCTCAGATGGGGACATGTGGTTCAAAATGGGACAGAGAAGTATCCAGTCATTTGTCCTTTAAATGTAGTTTTGTCTTCCTTGCAAAAATTTTGATTCATGCTTTGCCTTGTATCATTTCAAAATTCTTAACAAAGAAGTATTTTTTTAAAGTAACAAACATCCAATTGGTTGAAATCTTATTTTTTGACACATTAAATATTTAGTTTGTCTTCCCTGGAATTACAGTTCATAGGCTTTGTGGGGCTGTCTTTTTACAACTTAGGCTTTCTTTTTTACTAAAATCTTAAGAATATTCTATACACCACTTTTAAGAGTGGGTTTTTGTTCTGAACATGTGATGCATTTCTTCCCCTAGACTCCATCACAAAGTGGTTAGTTTTTAACACGTGTAGAGATGTGCACTGCAACATAGATCTCAAAATTAGCATTTTGTATCTCTAGTTTGCAAATGTTTACAATATTGTCACACGCTTTTTACAACTTCTCATTTATATATATATATATATATTTTTTTTTTTTTTTAAGACAGGGTCTCGCTGTGTGGCCCAGGCTAGAGTGTGGTGGCATCATCATAGCTCACTGCAACCTCAAACTCCTGGGCTCAAGTGACCCTCCTGCCTCAGCCTCCCAAGTAGCTGGGACTACAGGCGTGCGCCACTACACCCAGCTAATTTTTCTATTTTTTGTAGAGATGGGGTCTTCCTCTTGCTCAGGTTGGTCTCAAACTCCTGGCCTTAAGTGATCTTCCCGCCTCCTTCTCCCAAAGTGCTAGGATTAAGGCATGAGCCACGGTGCCTGGCCAGGATGTCCTTTTAATGTTCTCCAGCTAGATTGTGTGAACTGAGAATGTGGGCCGTGTTGGGCCACATGACACTGCCACTCCCACGGTTTTAGGGATCAGAAATTTCTCTTCAAAAAGGGTGGAGGGAGCTCTCAGCATGCTCAGTAACACTTCCCAGTGGTACTGGGATTTAGTGGAGCACTGGGTGAAAATCAGTGTGGTAGTGGTCAACTTGTCCCCTGCTTGGTGTTTGGGAGACAGTCCTCATGGTGCCAGCAGGTGCAGAGCTGTGGCTTTATGGCCACTGAGTGCAGAGTAGAATTGGGGTAAACTGAGGACTGGTCCGCCTCTGCCCGAGCAGGGACATTGGGCCTAGGAGAGGATGGGGTGATCAGGATTGGCCTGAGGAGGATGCATTTTCTATGGATTTGTACTCAGGAACTTTTCCTCGCAGATTTTCATCAGGATGAGCCTCCAGACCCCACCCAGACTCCTGGAACTGGCAGGGCAGAGCCTGCTGAGGGACGAGGACTTGGCCATCCCCACTCTGGAGGAGCTGCCTACGGAGCTCTTCCCACCACTGTTCAAGGAGGCCTTCACCAGGAGACACAGCAAAACCCTGACGGCGATGGTGCAGGCCTGGCCCTTCACCCGCCTTCCCCTAGGGTCCCTGATGCAGACGCCTGACCTGGACACCTTAAGAGCTGTGCTGGATGGGCTCGATGTGCTGCTTGCCAGGAAGGTTCGGCCCAGGTGAGGGTGGCCCAGGGAGCCTGGTAGGGAGAGCCCAAGAGTCCAGGGACAGACAGCTATGTCAGGGAGAGTGAGGGGCCCGAGGGTGGACCAGAGGCTTCTGAAGGTGCCAGTGAGGGAGCTCAGAGACCTGGCCATTGCTGAGCACACTGTGGGAAAGAGCCCCTGGAAGGGTAGGACTGCTCACCATGGAGGGACCACCAAGGGAAATGAACCTGCCTCCTCCCAGTGCCTCTAAACGGTATGAGAAGTGGAGACTGGAAGAGATCCAGTCGGGCAAAAAGCACGAACAATTCAGAGGGCAAAGAAGCAGGGATGGGAGTAGCTGATGTCTGGGGTGTGGAATAGAAGCTCAGGTCACAGGGGGTCTTTGCCTAAATCCGAGACTCTCCTGTGTTTTACCCACAGTGGGTGGAAGCTGCAAGTGCTGGATTTACGGGATGTTGATGAGAACTTCTGGAGCATATGGTCTGGAGTCCCTTTGAGGTCCCCAGAAGCCATGAGGAAGAGGCAAATAGCGCAGGACTGTCCAAGGATGGGAAGGCAGCAGCCACTGAAGGTAGCCATAGACTGCCTTTGCATCCAGGAAAGGAACCTAAATGAATTTCTCACCTATGTCTTTAAATGGGCCCAGCAGAGGAAAGATTTACTCCACCTGTGTTGTAAAAAGGTGGAGATTTGTGGAATGCCCAACTACTTTCTCAGAAAGTTCCTAGAAATGGTGGACCTGAACTGTATCCAGGATGTGAAAGTGGGTAACTACTGGGAACTGTACCAACTAGGAGACTTTGTCCCTTACCTGGCCCAGATGAAGAGTCTTCGTAAACTTCATTTCACCTACATCTTTGAGCGTAACTATAGTTGGCCAGCGAGGGAGGAACAGACTGTCACCAAATTCACCTCTATGTTCCTCAAACTGGACATCCTTCAGAAGCTTCATATGTACATTGTCCCCTTCCTCGAGGGCCACCTGGACCAGTTACTCAGGTGAGCAAGGATGGTGAGCTTGCTCTGCACACCAGGCCAAAGCTTTTCTTTGTTATAGTAAACCTAAAGGGCATCTACTGTGTGCCAGCAACTGGGGATGACACTAGGAGATACTAGAATGTCAAAGCCTTGTCACGTTCATTGCTCTGTCCTGAAGCAGATGTCACATATAACCTCCCCAATAAAGGCAGAGGGATAAACTGGGGTAGATGCTGTTCAGAGGGACACTGTGCTAGACAGCTAACTATTGGGGGGCTCAGTCAGTGAGGGTGAGTTTGTGAATTATTTTTTAGGAAATGTGTCTAAATTAGTATGATGAAAAGTAAGTTACAGGGGAGGTTATTGAAAAAGGGAAAGCACACCAACCACATCTGCACAGTTCAGAATACAAGCTATATTCCCACCAGCTTAGTGAACATGACCCTGTCTCTAACTCCTTATCCATAATAAGATGTTCTGAGTACCAGGCAAGGTAATTAACATGGGAAACACATGCTTCTGGACTAGAATGTGAGGGAGCAGGACTGAAGAACTGTAAAGGGGTTTGCTGATGACACAGGTGTGTCAGTGAGTCCTGTGTGTCAGGGAGCCCCAGCTGATGTTGCTGGATCTTGACCTGGTGTACCCTTTATGCATGTCTGTCTCCCAGTGGGCTCATGCAGCGCAGAGATGTGGTTTGCTGCCAACATGAGGGAACAGCTTTAGAGATTTTGTGGGCTTGACCAACAGAGTGGTGGGAGGAGTCAGCCTCAAATGGGACAGACCAGAATGGCCAGAGTCTTCCACACACAACACCCTGGGTGTTGGCCATCATGAGGTGATCAGGACAAGCTTGTATTTGGGTGAAACATTCTCCCGCCTTGAGGTCCTTCCGCTCCACTCTCCACTTACCACTGCCGTTCCCCAGGACTAAGTGCTCGCTCTCTCCCCAGGTGCCTGAAGACCCCCTTGGAGTCCCTTGCCATAACTAACTGCTGGTTTTCAGAATCAGAGATGGAGCGTCTGTTCCTGTGCCCAAGCATGAGTCAGCTAAAGGAGCTGGACCTGACTGGCATTGAACTGAGTGATTTCAATCCTGAACCCCTCCAAATTCTGCTAGAGAACATTGCAGCCACCCTGCAGATCCTGCTCTTAGAGGACTGTTGGATCACAGACTCCCAACTCGGTGTCATCCTGCCTGCCTTGAGCCGCTGCCACCAGCTCAAGACCTTCAACTTCTGTGGGAACCAGATCTCCAAGGCCGTCCTGGAGAACCTGCTGCGCCACACTGTCGGGCTGAGCAAGTTAAGCCTAGAGATCTATCCTGCCTCTCGGGAGTGTTATGATGATGATTTTAAAGATATCTACTGGGAGAGATTCCTCCAGCTTCGGGCTGAGCTGATGGAGATACTGAGGGACTTAAGGCAGCCCAAGAGGATCGTGTTCTGTACCATCCCCTGCTTTCACTGTGGCGAGAGGGCATCCTGTGACCTGGAGCCCCATCCATGCAACTGTGGGGAGCTTGAAAGGAATATAAGGGAATGGGCGTAAAGGAAGAGTCAGAAACAAAGGGACATCAGTGTAAACTGTCTTGTGGATATACATATACAGAAGAATGAAACTAGACATTGATCTCTCACCATACACAGCCATCATGCAAATATTCTCTCATTCTGTAGGTTGTCTGTTCGCTCTAGTGACAGTTTCCTTGGCTGTGCAGAAGCTTTTAAATTTGATCAGGTCCCATTTATTTTTTTTGTTGTTGTTGCTGTGATTGCTTTTGGGGTCTTCTTCATAATGCATCTGATGAAGGGCTAATAACTAGAATCTATATAGAACTCAGGAAAGTTAACAATAAAAAATCGAACAACCCCATTAAAAAGTGGGGAAAGGACATGAACAAAAACTTCAAAAGAAGACAGACTAATCGCCAACAAACATATGAAAAATTGCTCAACATCTCTAATCATCAAGGAAACGCAAATCAAGTCCACAAAGAGATATCACTTAACTCCAGTGAGAATGGCTTTTATCAAAAAGTCCCAAAACAACAAAGGTTGGCATGGATGTGGAGAGATAGGAACACTCATACACTGCTGGTGGGACTGCAAATTAGTACAACTTCTATGTAGAGTAATATGGAGATACCTCAAAGAACTAAATGTAGAACTACCATTTGATCCAGCAATTCCGCTACTGGGTACTTACCCAAAGGAAAAAAGACATTGTATAATAAAGACATCTACACTTGAATGTTTATAGCAGCACAATTTACAATTGCAAAGTTGTGGAAACAACCCAAGTGCCCATCAACACATGAGTGGATTAATAAAATGTGGTATATGTATACCATGGAGTACTACTCAGGCATAAAAAACAATGGTGAACTAATACCTCTTTTATTAACCTGGATGGAGCTGGAGCCCATTCTTTGAAGTGAAGTATCACAAGAATGGAAAAACAAGCACCACATGTACTCACCATCAAATTGGTACTAATTGGTCAACACTTATGTGCACATATGGAAGTAACATTCATCAGGGGTCAGGCAGGTGGGGGGCGAGGAGGGGATGGGTAAATTCACACCTAATGGGTGTGGTGCACACTTTCTGGGGGACGGGCACGCTTGTAGGCACTCTCTGACTTGGGCAGTGCAAAGACAATAAATGTAACCAAAGTGTTTGTACCCTTGTAATATTCTGAAATGAAATAAAAAATTCAAATCAAAATGGATTAATGACTTAAATCCAAGACATCAGACTATGAAATTACTAAAAAAAATTGGGGAAATCGTTCAGTACATTGGTCAGGGCAATGATTTCTTGAGTAATACCCCCAAAGCATGGGCAACCAAAGCAAAAGTAGGCAAATGGGGTCACATCAAGCTAAAGAGCTTCTGCACAGGAAAGGAAACAATCAACAGAGTGAATAGACAACCCACAGAATGGAAGAAAATATTTACCAAGTATCCATCTGACGAGGGATTGGTAACTATAATAGAATATATAAGGAGCTTTAACAACTCAATAGGGAAAAAACGAAATAATCTCATTTAAGAACGAGCAAAAGATCTGAATAGACATTTCTCTAAAGAAGGCATACAAATGGCCAAGTGTAATAGGAAAAAATGCTCAATATCATTAGTCATCAGATAAATGCAAAGCAAAACTTCAATGAGCTATCTCACCCCAGTTAAAATGGCTTTTATCAAAATGACTAGCAATAACAAATGCTGACAAGGATATGGAGAAAGGGGAGCCCTTGTAAACTGTTGGTGGGAATGTAAGTTAGTGCAAACACTGTGGAGAATAGTATGGAGGTTCCTCAAGAAACTAAAAATAGAACTACAATATGACCCAGCAATCCCACTGCTGGGTATACATCCAAAAGGAAGGAAATAAATATATCAAAAAGATATCTGCACTCTCATGTTTACTGCAGAACTATTCACAATAGCCAAGATTTAGAATCAACCTAAGTGTCCACCAGTGGAAGAATGGCTAAAGAAACTGTGGTACATATGCACAATAGAATATTATGTAGCCATGAGAAAGAATGAAATTCTGTTATTTGCAACAACATGGGTGGATTTAGAGAACATTATGTTAAGTGAAATAAGCCAAGCACAGAAAGACAAATCTCGCATGTTCTCACTTGTATGTGGGGGCTAAATATTAAAACAATTGATCTCACGGAGACAGAGAGTAGAATGATGGTTACCAGGGGCTGGGAAGGGTAGCAGGGAGGTGGTGATAAAGTGGGGATGGTTAATGGGTGCAAAAATATACTTAGATAGTTAGATAGAATGCACAATATTTGATAGCACAACAAAGTGACTATAGTCAACAATAAGATATGGTATACTTTAAAATAACTAAAACAGTGGAATTGGAATGTTCCTAATGTAAAGAAATGATAAATGCTTGAGGTGATGGATACACCAATTACCCTGATTTGATTAATATACATCGTATGCCTGTATCAAAACATCACATAAACCCTATAAATATATGCAACTATTATGTAGGCATAATAATTAAACATTTTTAAAAAATAAAATGAATTATATTGCCCTATAATTTAGTGATGGGAAACTATACACATATTAAATATACATTTTGATGAGTTTTTACACATGTATACACCCATGAGACCATCACCACCATCAAGACACAGCATATTTCCATCAGCCTTAAAAGATCCCTGTATCTTTTGTGGTCCATCATCCTAACCCCAGCTCCCAGTAACAACTGATTTTTTCAGACCATTTTCTAGAATGCCATGTTAATAGACGTACATAATAAGTCTACACAGAAGCATGCAGTAAATTGTCTCTTGTGTCTGGTTTCTTTGACTCAGCATGATACCTTTAAGAATCATCTGCATTGTTTTATGTATAAAAAGTTTCTTCTTTTTTATTGCTATATAGTTTTCCATTGTATGAACAGACCACACTTTGATTATCTATTCATCTCTTGTTGGAAATTTGCATTGTTTCTATTTTGTGGCTGTTTTGAAAAAAGCTGCTGTAACTATTATGTACAAATCTTTTTGTGGACATATCCATTCATTTCTCTTGCTTAAGTCCCTAGGAGTAAGATTGCTGGGTCAAACAATAAGCTTATGTTTATGGTTATGAGAAACTACATTTTTCTGATAATTAATGATGTTGAACATCTTTCATATACTTTTTTGAGATTCATATGTCTCCCCTTCTGAAGTGTTTGTTCAAGTCTTATGTTCAATTTCTTTGGTCTTATTATTACTGAGTTGTAAGAAATTTAAAAATATATATTCTAGACTGGGCATGGTGGCTCATGCCTGTAATCCCAGTGCTTTGGGAGGACAAGGCAGGAGGATTTCTTGAGGCCAGGAGTTCTAGACTAGCCTGGCAACACAGTGAGACCATGTCTTTATAAAAAATTTAAAAATTAGCCTAGTGTGGTGGTGTGTACCTGTAGACCCAGCTATGTGGGAGGCTAAGGCAGGAGGATTGCTTGAGCCTAGGAGTTTGAAGTTGCAGTGAGCTATGATGATGCCACTGCACTCTAGCCTGGGTGACAAAATGAGATCTTGTCTCAAAAAAATGAATATATATATATATATACACACACACACACTCACACACACATATACTCTGTAGAAGCACTTGTTAAACATACGTATTGTGAATATTTTCTCCCAGTCCATCCTTGTCTTTTTATATTCTTAATAGTACCTTCAGAAGACCATAAAGTTTAAATTTTAGTGATGTCTATTTATCAATTTTATCTTATGTTATTTTGCTTTTGTGTCCTAGTCAAAAATTTTGTCTACTCCAGGTTTACAAAGATTTTACCTTAATTTTTTAAGAAGTTTTATAGTTTTAGGTTGTATGTGCAGACCTTTGATCCATTCAAGTTTATTTTCCTATATGGCATGTGGTAAGTTTTGATATTTATATTGTTCCCATATTGATATTCAGTTGTTCCAGCAATATTTATTAGAAAAAATTTTCTTTTTCTATCGAATCCCCTTGGCACTTCATACTAACTGACCATATACTTGTGGATCTATTATGGATTCTCTATTCTTTTCCATTAATCTGCATACCAACACCAAGCTGTACTGATCACTGCAGCTCTAAGTATTGAAATCAGGTGGTACAATTCTTCCAAAATGGTCATCTTTTGCAAAATTGCATTAGCTCTACAAAGTCATTTGCACTTCCCTATAAATTTTAGAAGAAGCTTGCCAATTTCTACAAAATAAGCCAGCTGGGCTTGTGATTTGGATTGAAACCAATCTATACATTAATTTGGGGCAGAATTGGCATCGACAATATTGAGTTTTCTACTGTATGAATTTGATATCTCTCTCCATTACTTAGACATTCTTTAATTTCTTTCAATATTCTTTTATAACCTTCAGTGCACAGGTCTTGAACATATTTTATTAAATTTAACCATACCATTTCATGCTTTTGAATGCTATTGTAAATGAAATTTTTGTTTCAATTTCCAATTGTTTGTTGCTAGTAGCTAGTATAGAAATACAATTCATGTTCATATGTTGACCACATATCCTGTGAATTTGCTATATTCATGTGTTCTAATTTTGGTCTAGAGTCCTTAGACTTCTAAGCAAATATTCATGTGGTGTGCAAATAACGACAGTTTACTTCTTCCATTCTAGTCTGTATGGCTTTTATTTTATTTTTTTAATCTTCTTTTTTTTATGCTCTTACTCTTGCAGGATTTTTTTTTATCTTGCTGCAATAGCTAGCACTGCCCACATCATGTTGAATAGAAGTTGTGAGAGGGCACATTCTTGCCTTGTTTCAGATTTCCTCAGTTTTCCATTATTAAGTGTGACGTTAGCTGTATGTTTCCTTGACTGTGGCCTTTGTGATATTGAGGGATTATTGTTTCTCCCCATTCTGTTGAGAGTTTAAAAAAAATCATGAATGGCTCATTGAATTTTGTCAAATGCTTTTTCTGCATCAATGCGAGGAGCATATTTATTTTTCCTTTATTCCATTGAAATGTTTAATTATATAGATTGATTTTCAAATTTAAACCAATCTTACATTCCTGATTGATTCTCAAATGTTAAAACTTGAAGTTCTCTTTGACATTTTTATATATTGCTGTAAATGATGTAGGTGGATGGAACTGTCCAAATGAGAATGGTGGGGACACAGGGTGAGACCAAATGTAACCTGTATTTCAAAATGGAATAAGGATATTAGAAGAAATGTAAATTAAAAACTTACTTGAGAAAAATTCTTAATAGCGGATAGCTGACTAAATCTATCAGTGTATTAAAAAGTAAGATATCGTGATCAAGTACAATTTATTATAGGAATATAAGATAAGCTTCAAATATCAGTCAGTGTATTTTACCACATTGTCAGGCTAAAGAATGAAAAGCACAGTTCCTTCATTAACTCAGAGAAGAATTGCATAGGAATCAAACTTCATTTACCAAAAAAAAACCTCAGAGAAAATAAAATGTCATGTTCTAAAAATTTATATTGAACATCATCTATAATAGAGAAATTTTATCTACCATCCTACAGAGATATGAAGCAAGACCCTCAGCACCTTTGGATTTAGAGGGAGTTATGGCATCTTGTTTAGTAGTGGAGAATTCAGAGCCAGACTAATGAATTTAGGCTCAAAACTGGTGTGGCCGTAGGCAGCGTGACTTTGTAAAGACTGTTTAATCTCCCTGTTCCTCAGTTCACTCACCCATAAAGTAGAAATGATAATATCGACCTCACAGATTGCTGTGAATTAATCTAATGAAGTACTTTGAACTGTATTTGACATTTGGTAAGCAATATTATTATTGTTATTATTATTATATCTTGAAACATGTTACTAAGTGAAAAATTTAAGTAATAGAACGAGGTCTGTAGTTAAGGTGATTATAACCCTTATAGGTCCCTGTTCTGGAAATATTAATAATTATAACAGCAAATTCTTTCACTCTGCACAGTGTCCAAATAGGGCAATTAATTGTCATATCCCTCTGTCTGTAGCACCATACACTATACCATGTATGGGAATTGAAACAAATACACACAAAATGACGATATGTACTTTATTAGGAAATGCGTGGATTCAAGGCTAGGTCAAACAGTAGAGTGGTTATGTATGAGGAGGCAATGGAAGTGTATAATGGGAATAAAAGGAAATATATAGAAACGTACAGGCGTGTATTTGCAAGAAAGGGACATGTCATGGACTAATGATGACAGTGGCCCATGAAGAAAATCCAGAATTCTTGTGAAGTGATCCGTTTTCAGGATGGGTTGGGGCTTTCCCTTGTAGAAATGCCGATGTCACAACAATAGCAAAAAATTATTAGAAAATATGTTTCCCTTGTGGGACATCCCTGGAGAAATCTCCAGCATTAGGGGAACTCAGTTTACTTAATGGTTTATCAAACAGTTAAATTAGGTTTTACAAATCCAATGGCACGACCATTGCCTTAACCATCATCAATCTCTGGTAAAATTGAATGGACAAATAGTGTTTTGAAACTACAATCAGCTAAACTGATAGAGTTGACTGTATCACTTTCACCAAGAGTTTTACCATTGGGTTTAATGGCAATTAGATCCACACCTACAGGAAAACACAAACTGACCTGTTACGATACAATGAACGGAAGACGTATACCTTTGATAATAGAACTCAGTGTATCACCTGAACTTGTTAGCTCTGATATGACAGAACCTTGGTGCATCATTCCAAGCTATATCTCTACCAGGTGAAGGAGGCTTTCTGTGAAATGTATACCAATGATGATCAGACCTTTATGACCTAGAATCTGTATATGGAGGCTTTTGGAAATAAACACAGAAGAAAATTGCCCTGGAGTATCATTGGAAGGGACCATACCAGGTGTCTTAAAATTCAGGATGTCCAAGAAAAAGCCTGCCCTGGAAGCATACATCATCACAAAGTAGACAGCTTTCCCAAGATGATGGAAGAAAACTTCATTTGACTTCCTTCCCTTGACTAAGATTTGTTTCTGTTTTCATTGTCAACAAAGATTCCCAACGTTCACAAATTGGGAGAGGAGAACTTTATTTTTTAATAAAGTGTTGCAGCCTGCAGGCTGGCTATACCATAGGCTAGAAAGTGTAACCCTGGCAGAAATCAAAAGCAGGCACTCTGAACGAGGAAGCGTGAGACAGCCGAACGAGTCAGCTAAATATACATATTTAACAGGTAATAGGAGGAGCTACGAATATTCACAAAGGGAGGCGTGTACATGTGTAGTAAGCAAACGTGCGTGTTACATATGTCTCATATTCACTTTGGGGTGGAGACTTACAACAGGCACTACACATCCAAAGTCGAAAGGGAATACACAGAGGATCTGTGTAGCCTCTGTAAACTGTCCAGAACCATTCCGTGGTTGGTGGTCTCTTATCAGGAAGGAAGCCTGATCAGTTGTGTCAAAACTGCCAAAAGGGAAGGGAGTCTGGCTGCAGTGTCAGGTGGTGGATTGAAATGAATAGTGGAGCAAGTATTTAGAAAGGGCTGGTTTCCGTTTAAACCTCAGGAAAGAAAGTCTTGGGCATGGTGGCTCATGCCTATAATCCCAGCACTTTGGGAGGCCGTGGAGGGAAGATCGCATGAGCCAGGAGTTCAAGACCAGTGTCGACAACATGGTGAGACCCCTGTCTCTACAAAAAATGAAAAAATCAGCCAGGGTTGGTGGTGCGTTTTTGTAGTCCTAGCTATTTGGAAGGCTGAAGCAGGAGGATCGCTTGAGCCTAAGATTTTGAGGCTGCAGTGAGCTATGATGATGCCACTGCACTGCAGCCTGGGTGACAGAGTGAGACCCTGTCTCTAAAAAAAAAAAGAAAGACCCATTTCATTATATATATAAATATATATATATATATAAAGAAAGACTAATGGCAGCTACCAAGGTAGGGGGTATAACAAAGTATGCCCAACCCCCATCCCATCATGAGCAGCAACTCAGTTTTTAAGGTTTCTCTGACGTACCTTTGGCCAAGAGGGTGTTTGTTCAGTCAGCTGGGGCGGGGGGCTTAGGATTTTATTTTTATTTCTAATTTCCCTCTTTTGGCCAAGATTTGCCACAGGCAGCATCTATGGCCAAATATTTATTTTGTCCCATGTTGTTGCTGGGGTGATGTGGCTACCTGCCCTAGGTCCATCCAGTCCCTTGATAGAATCCCTATGGCCAAGGGACTTAGAGCCACTTGAACATTCTAGGCCAGATGGGAGTGGAGGTGGTCAGGCACTCATCAATTCTCACAACCTTTTAAGCAACATAAGAGACAAAAACTGACAGACAAAAACCAAGATTACAAAATTGACTTATCTATAAGTTGTATGCCTTGAGTTGCTGTAATCTTGGTCTTAGTTATACACTTGTAGCAATTTGGTAAAAAAAAAAAAAAAAAAAAATTAGCATTTTGCTAAAACCATTTGACCTAAGGAATTTAGAGACTTTTTTGTGCCACAACGCTTTTTGTGGTCTCTTTCATAATTTGTCTTAAAGTGACTGATAAATTCCTTATCATATCTCCATTTACCTAAACCCCATTACTGGGAACAACTATACTCAGGAGGCTCCATCACCAGGTGTCTCGATATCTGCCCAGTAATTCTCCTTTAAGTCTATGGGGAGCAGGAAATTCTTTGTGGTTGGGATGATGGAAAGGGGCCACATAATGGCCCAGGAGGCAAAGTCCCTCAATTTTCCAGCCCTTTAGTCATCTGTGTGCTCATCCTTGATATGAAGGGTCTTAACTAATTCTGCCCCATGAAACTGGCCCTTGCACTCTTACTTGCCCACCTCTTCCACAATGGTCCCTGGGCCTAGAGGGATGGGTCTTGATATTGTATAGCATTAGCAGCAATACACTGGCAATGGAAAACAGAAATATAATGTACAATCAAAAGAGAATTTGTGTACCAGAATGGGAAAAAGGAACCTATTCTATGAAGGAGCCTATTAAAAACATCATGAAGAAAATTACAACCTAGTTAGTCTTTAGAGACTTATAGCCAAGAAATAATTCAGGATTCAGTCTGAGTTGTAGGCAAATAATAAGACCTTAAAAACAATTATCCAGGGTGGAATCTAGTAACAGATGAGGTATAGTTTTCTTTTGAAACATATTTTTCCTCTCTCCAGTCCCCTGTTTTTACCAAAGAGAAATCACAGGAAGACCAATTAGAGTTCAAAGGAAGTTTTAGTCTTATTTGGCCTGATTACTTGCACAAAGTGTAGCAAGAATAATGATTAGCCATATACATTCTTTTAAAGTTGACGTTGCTGAAACTCTGTCTGTAAATGTGTTATTCCAGTCAAAGTTTCGGTAAAATAATCAGTGTCCCCAGTGTGTCCTTTTATAAAAGAAAACATACTCTTATTCAACTTATGAGAATAACTATATTGCCATACAATAAGAATACCCATGAGTAGTTTTTAAATTCTGGGGATATTAGGTAGAGAGAGAAAGGTAAATTTTGTTATTTTACCCAATTGTTGTAAACAAAAAAAAAGGGTTTTCTTGACTCTGGAAAATGAAATATAAAGAATCAGGAACATTTTAAATAAAAAGGTCATAAAAGTTATTTAAGTCCTCTATTACTTCAGTCACATGTAATTAATCCTTGTTTATAAGAGAAAACCAAATTCCACCTTTGTATCAGTGAATTATTACTGTTAAAGCTAATTTTAATAAAACATTTTAAACAAATCTATCCAATCAAGATCAGCTTTGACCCCAGATAGATTTCCATAAATTTTTTATAACTTTCACAATTTTTTCCATTCTCTTTCTTTTCCAACTTTCTGCATCCATTAGGTTGTATCTATTATAATTTTTATTTCTTTAATTTAAGACCAACCTTAAAACCTCTAAACTAGGCAAAACTACTTTCCGTTTGAGAAAAACTACATTCCTATGCCTTCTTATAACTTCTTTTTAATCAAAACACATCCTACATTCTTTACAGTATTTCCATATAGGATTGCTTCTCTTGTATCCAGTAATTTTAATTACATATATTAATTACAACATAAACTCTTAGTAACACTTATTTTTATTTTTTATTTATTTATTTATTTATTTTTTCCTGTGTTGCTTTTTTATATCCACATCCACCTCTCTCCAGCTTATTCTGCCTCTATTGAGATGATCATGTGCTTTTTAATGTGATTTCTTCTATTATGTGGTATATTTCATAATAAATCCTGCTTTTTAATATTTTGCTGAGGGTTTGTAGATCTTTATTCATCAGTGATATTGGTCTTTAACTTTATTTTCTTATGATTTATTTCTCCAGATTTGATATCACAGATTCATAGGATGAGTTCTGAAAGTGTTTCCTCCTACTACTTTGATATTATGGAAGATTTTGTGAAGAATCGTTGTTACTTCTTTTTTAGATGTTTGGTAGAATTCAACGGTGGAGTTATCTTGGCCTTGGCTTGGGGAGCATTTTTAATTACTAATTCAATTCATTTAATTGTTATAGGTCAATTAAAATTTTCTTTCTTTTTGAGTCAGTTTTGATCATTTATATCTTCCTAGAATATGCCACTTTTTTCTAGATTATCTATTTAGTTGTCAAAAGGTTATTTATAATATTCACTTACAATCTTTTTCATTTCTTCAGATTGTTAATGATAGTCTCTGTTTTATTCTTGATTTTGGTAATTTGTGTCTTCTTTCTATTTTACTTAGACTTTGGTGTGTTAAGCAAAGAATCTAAATTTGTTGGCCCTTTCAATGAACCAAATTTTGATTTTATTGATTTTTTTCTATTGATTTTCTCTTATCTATTTCTTCTCTAATCTCTATTATCTTCTAGTCTCTTAGATAGAAGGTTAGGTCATTGATTTGAAATCTTCTTCAAATACAGATATTTAAAACTATAAATTTGTGTTTAAACATTGCTTTAAATGTATCCTATAACTTTTGATATAGTGTGTTTCATGCAATCTAAATTATTCTCTATTTTTCCTTGTCATTCCTTGCTGACCCTTGGTTTATTAAGAAATACTTTGTCTAATGTCCACATTTTTGTGACTATCTCCAATTTCTTTCTACTGTTGATTTCTAATTTAAATCTGCTCTTAGTAACACTTATTTTTAGTGAAAAATCTAGGAAGTAAGTAATTTTAAGCATTAATATGTGCCAGATGTGGTGTCTAGGACAAAGGGAAGAGCTGTGAAGGGGTGAGAGGGATTCAGTCCCTCCCAGGATGGCCAAGAGGGACAGGTGGGCCACGGAGGACAGGCCTGGGTGTTGTTCCAAGACCTCACTATGGTCACTTGTCTAGACCTCAGAATCTAAAGGCTCAGAATTAAAGACAAGCTCACAGGAAGATGAGTGTAAGACTTTGGAGGACCCCATTGGTCGACCCTTACAGCTTTAACTCATACAACTTAAGCAAGTATCAAAAGTACTAAAGAAGCAACAGTTTTATGACCTTAAAACATCTAGCAGAAACAGCCTAAACCTGTCCAATCAATAGATTCAGGCAAAAATGTCTAAAATGAATTTTGAAGATGTTTTTATTTTATTTGACCAACATTTTTAAAATTATCTTTATTTACCAAACATTACTAAAGTCATGTGAACATGAAACACATTTGAGATTATTTACTTAATTTATGAGTACTCATTTATTTATAAGCCAATTTGGTACCACAGATAATATATAAATAGACATACACACATGTATACATAAAAGATACAGACAGACACAAACAACAACCCTACAGCCTTGATTTTAAAACTCTAGCCCTAAGACTGGCAAAACTCACCAGTCCAAAAGGGCAGCTAGCTTCAAACTGTGCCCCTGAAAACAGAACAACTCAAAGACCACTTATCTCTCATACTGCCCAAGCCCTCACCGAGACTCAGAAACAACAGCGTAGCAATCCACAAGGAGTTTGAGTGTGCTAGAGGAAGAACAAAATGGATGCCATGACCACATAAAGTCACAGGAATTCACCATAGGATTTTACCAGGAGACCAACTTAATCTGATAGGTAGCTTTTAATGTAGTTTGTTTCTCCAACTTTACCACTGAGCTCAGAGTGCAACTCATCAGGGAACAGGGTCAACAAAGTACTTGCAGCTTGTAGGGCCCCAAAATCCAAATATGTGAAAAGTAAGCACACTTGGAAAGAAGAACATCCAGACATTTAAAATCAAAGATTTTGCTCCCACACTGAATCTTGAGTCCCTGAAAGACAGAAACACCACGGAACCGGCCACACAATGCCTCCGCAGCTAACCCTGCTATAAACACATCCCCCTAAGTGTTCAGATCATGCCTTTCCTATCCAGGCATGCAAAGAAACAAGCATCCCCCTGCAGCAACAATCATTCACTATAAACAACTGTTTTTAGCCACCTCCAAAACCACATGGTCTCATTGGCAACAGCAACCTCTAGCTCTTCCAGAGGGCCAACCACAAATACAAGAAATATCCTCAAATTCTCCTGGAGCAGCCCCATGGCCACTCCAAAGGTCCAGGTGGATGAATCTTGCCAGGGTTTAATTGTAGCCACCACTGATATCCATGGGAGCCCCTTTCAATATGCCCAGGCACACACAAAAGGCACACACATGCTGGTCCCCTCTGGACCAAATAACCAGATGGCATCAGAGGAGTCTACAGGCCCACCCAAAGCTGTTGCAACAGTAATGACATCAGGCAGGCAGCCCCACCCCCTAGGCTCCTGCCAAGTCGCTGGCCAAACCAGCAACCTCAAACTCCTGGGCTCTAGCAATCCTCCTGCCTCAGCCTCCCAGAGTGCTAGGATTACAGGTGTGAGTCACTGCGCCTGGCCAGTTTGACTCTTTCTTTCGATAAAACTGGGTTACACATCTTGTGTGACAACAAAATATATTGTCAACCTAAACAGCAGAGAGAGAGAGAAAGAGAGAGAGAGAGATTTCTTACAGGAAAAGATAATTATTTGAAAGTGAGCATTTCAATGGGATTATGTGTGGTGTATTCAGTGAAGTAAAAGAAAACAAGGGTTTTAATGGAAAGAAGAGGAGGATTACATAAATTGTTTTGAAACAATTACCTTTAGCTACGAGGATCAGGAAGAATGGTGGCATCAAGCCAAGGTAGAACAGGCAGTCGCTAAGCAGACGTCCTTGCAAAAGTATATTTTATGTAAGATGGTGGTGGCCTTTTTGAAAGATTATTGTTTTTCCAGAGTCTTTTGTGACAACTCTTGTTATCAGACATGTGTGCATGAAAACTCCCCTCATGGCTTTCCATGGCTCTATTGTGTTGGGGTCTGACACAAGCGACGACTCCATTCCGACTCTGCCAACGTTCACATTTCTGTCTTTTGACCAAGACCTGTCCTAAAATCATTGCTGATCAACTCTCCTATCCTGAGGTTTTTTTTTTTTAAGTCAGGGTCTCATTCTGTCGCCCTGGGCCAGAGCACAGTGGCATGATCATAGCTCACTGCAACCTCACACTCCTGGGCTCAAGGGATCAAACTCCTGAGTAGCTGGGACTACAGGTCCATGCCATCACGCTCAGCTAATTTTTTTCTATATTTGGTAGAGATGGGGTCTTACTCTTGCTCAGGCTGGTCTTGAGCTCCTGACCTCAAATGATCCTCCCACTTTGGCCTCCCAGAGTGCTAGGATTATAGGCCTGAGCCACCACACCATGCCTGTCCTGAGGTCTTGATTTTCCTTTAGTGCCAGGAGGGATCTATCCTGGATATTGGTACAGTCCCTCATTGGAGGGAAGTGATTGGTGATTACGAGGCAGTTTCAAAACTCTTTTAGCCACATTTGAGCAATAAGCAATGTTCAGAAAAAGTAGCTCTCATGTTTAATTTATCTGGAGTCCATTCATAAGTTCAGATTTGTCTATTTTGTTTGCATTGACTACCAACTCAAAGTGCTCGGCCAGCATTATTTTGTTAGGAGTTGTGCAGAAATTGACAGGTAACAGGTATAAAGTTTAAAAAAGAAAATACAGTGTAAAATTAGTAGTACCATGGTAATCTCGGTTTGTATAATAGTTTTGAGACATGAACCTGGGCTTAAACGGGATAAACCGAATAGATCAAATGATCACGGGGAGATAGGTGAGACCTATTTTAGTTATGTGGCCTGTTTTGTATATTTGGGCCTCTACTTCCCCAGAGAAATTTATCCATGTTCATCATATAGTATTAGTAACAGCACACACAACAGCTTATTCAGCTAATAGATAATCAAGAGCAAGTCTATCATCTAGTATCTCATGATTTGGTTAAATTAAAGCAGAAAATGAACAACAGTTGCATTAATATTAGGGATGTTGTTAAAGTTTCCCACTGGATGGACTAAATATTTTCTTTTTTTGGTTATGCAAAGATGTATGTCTTCTAAATAAATGGACTTCTGAGGTATAATTGGACCTTGCAGGCCACCCAAGCTATGTGGCTGTCATCTTTGAGCTCTATGAGATTTGCCTTTTCATGCCGGGAATACTCAGCTGCTTCATTGTGAAGAGAATGGGAGAGTTTTCACTGGCTCTCACTCCTGAATCTGTTGAATCCTTTTTGTCAAGGACAGAATCTGATAAATACTCATTTGATTTAATGAAGGTTCTAATTGGCTCCGCACTGTGTTCTGCAGACGTTGACACTCTTGCTACATTTGCTCCATTTTTTTTTAAATCTTTATCATCTTTGAGAAGTGAAGTTTTATCTGATTCTTCTGTACCAGATTCATCCTCATCACTTGGGAGTTTTTGATAGCTCAGTGCACCTCCCTTAAGCTTCAAATCTGTCTTGAAGGGACTTGACCTTTCTGAGGATCTCTCGCCTGGGGGAATCTTACTATCTGACTGATCAGATTTTTCCTCTTCTTCAGGGATAGGATCCAGGGGTGGGGCAACATTAGTGGAAACCCCTGGTGAGGAATAATCTGTAATATCTCCCCTCTTCATTAAGCATGACTCCTTTCTATGGTCTTGCTTTGGTCCACTCTCCTTGCCTTTCTTGTTCTCGACTCGAATGAACAGAGCCACTGATGAACTCTGACCCACGTAAAATGTGCTATGTGGAGAAGATGGGCCACTGGTTGTTGTAGGCCCTGTACTTCCTTCTAACTGAGACATCTGAGCAATATATTCTCTACAGCCTTCTCTATGCTTGGCCTGCACCTTATCAGTTAGCTTTGACATTTTAATACTGGAATCCTGAGAATTGGGACTCAAAAGATTGGGGTTCTGCAAGTCTGTGACTGCCAACTCAGGTGTTTGTGACGTGGGACACTTTCATCTAGGCCAAGTGCATCCAGTGGTTCAACGCTGAAGCCTAATGTGTAAGTAGTTTGACTGGAAAGCTTGTCGTGAGGCAATTTGTTGTGGAAGAATGACGAGGTTCACCATGAGGAGCTGGCACTGGTGTTTTCATTTTAAAAAGTGTGTCTTCAGGAACCACCTGGTTTTCTGCATTTCTCATTTCTAGTACTGTGCTTCTAAAAAGGTGCCAGTCTCCAAAATTTATATCCATCTCTTTTATTAGTTCATCAATGTTACACTGAGCTAACATGTGACCATTTGTGGCTTTTTAAAAAATTGTTGTACAATGAAACAATCACGTTGTAGGCGCCCAGGAAGCACACTCTTGTCCTGTCCTTCTATTTGTTTTAGTTTCTCACATACTGCATCCACATTTGAATTCAGTGATATCACTGGTCCCAGGGCTGGGCCTGATTCAGGGCCATTGTTCTGATCTCTGGGCAAACTTGCTTTGTGGATGGACATGACATGAGACACTGGGAACCACCAGGGTGATACCTTGGCATGTAAACATGGGAACAATGGCTTGTTGTAGAACTGCTGCTAAGGGCCCATCATGCTACTATAATAGCTACTGTGAGGCTTGGTGACACAACCTTACCTGAAAAGGGCCCGTGGAAGGAAATAGAAGAAGAACACACAGATGGGGGACGAGTGCACCATTAGGCCACTCTGGGACGGGCTCTTGTCTGGGGTGGGCACACCAGCCCTCCTATACTGATCCTGCCTCACAGTATGACATCTGCAGTGATTCCCTGTAGTTTGGAATTCAGGTGTACAGTGGAGAGCGAAAAGATTTTTGCATCTCAAGCCACAAGATCTGGTCCTTGAAGATCAAAACACTTCAAAATTTCTTATATTTTCATTAATTTCAAGCAGGGGCTCAACATCTTTCATTGCTGGAATATTCTTTGATAGTCTTTCATGAATGATATTTAATGTTGTCTCCTCCGGCATGCCTTCAGTCTCTTCCAAATATAATATGAGGCATGAAGTCCACTGTGGCCACTGCTCAGTGTCAAGGACTAGAGCTCCTCATAGATGGTGGTGACCATCCTAGTGGCTCTTAGCTTTCCATCCTCCCCATAGTTTAGAATGCTTATTCGTGCTCTGGAAACATGTTCAGAAACAAGCAGGAGAATAAAAATAAAGGAGCTGATTCATTTACAGACATGTGCTGCAAAACCAAATGAAACTATTCAAAATAAGAGTTCTCATGAAAAGTTTAAACCAGGCATGCAGACCAAACAAACTATTAAACTATGCGTGCATAAAAAACCCAAAGTGAATTCATCAGAAAAGACACGCCTCACAGACAGAACATAAGTTCTGCAGAAACCAAAATATTCACCAGAAGAATGCTGTTTTTATACCAATGTGGGTTTGCCAGAAAAGAAAAAAGGCTTTTACAGTCCCAAGAGGCATGCAAGGTCCTTTATCCGAGGCAACCTTATAAGCACGCCAGATTCCAAGTAAGCCAAAGGAGTCATCAAAAGGAGGCGTGTCTGAGAATCCGAGAGATTCACCAGGGCAGAAAGGGTGACTCATGGAATCAGAAAAAGCAGAGGGCTCCTTGCAAACCACACTTGATACCAGGGGCCTTGATGCATCCGAGGGGAGCTCCCTTTGTTCTAATTCTTTGACACCAGATAATGTTAACCTAAATAACAGACAGAGAGAGAGAAAGACACTCTGAGGGAAACTGATACTCATTCAGGAATGAGCACTGCAGTGGGAACAGCATGGGCATACTCAGGAAGGTAAAGGAACACAAGGGTTTTTAAGGAAAAAATGAGTTGGATGGCACAAGTCCATTTGAAAGCATTGTCTTTGGCTACAAGGATCAAAAACAAGTGTGGCATCAGTCCACGGTTGGACAGGCAGTTGCTGGGCAGATGTCCTCAAAGAAGCATTTTTTGTAAGAATGCGGTGGCCTTTGGGCAGAGTTGTGGTTTTTGCAGAGTTTTATGGGATAATTCTTGTTATCAGACACTTGTACCTGAGATGTCTCCCTTCTTGGACTTCCCTGGCTCGGTTTTGTCAGGGTCTGACACAGTGACTCCATATTGCTACTGATAACATTCACAAGAGAAATATTTTCCAGCTAAATGATCTCAATGTTTGGCCTATCCTCTACCTAAAATAACCAGACATGACTGTTTAAATGCTAGTAAAATTTTTAATTTAAGGTCACTTGGATATAAAGGAACCCCTCTTGTGAGCTCTGAAATTCAATCATACTAAGGGGTTCTGGAATTCATTTTTTTGGCAACAGCTTTTTATCCTCAGATGGGAGTCTCTGAATTGGTAAAATCACTTATTAGTATTTCAGCAACTCTTGACAAAAATTGTAATAATACCTTGAATTTTCTTCACACCAGTGTAATCTAGGATGATTAGCCTCAACAGTACTCCAAAATAGCAGAGTTCTTGATGCTTTAGCTTCTGAACAGGAAGTAGCTTGTGCCCTAATTGGTGTGAAGAGTTGTTTTTATATTACTTATCGGGCATTGTTGTCCAAAATTTAAAAGACCTTAGAGAACAAATAGGAGATTTTAATCAGATAAGTACTGGATCTACCACTGATTTGTTCTGTTGGTCATATCTTGGCTCCTGGGGATCTTTGGTCAGAGGAATTTTTCAATCCTTGGATAAGATTCTCCTTATAGGAATTATGTTTGTCCCCTAGCTGCCTTTTATTATCTCCCAGAAGCCACCTCCATGCCAAATGATGGCCATCAGAGTCAGACAACTCAAGGAAACCCACATTCACTGTGTAATTGCTGGCAGCAGCTTCGTGGCTTTGAATGTCAGTGTACCCACTGATGACAGTAACATCTACCTGTCTGTTCTTCCTGATGACTAGGTCAGTAGTGGTAACTGAGAGTAATGCTATGCTATTTGGTCACATTGTCAGCTTTCAGAGAGGATGACCAAAATGGCAAAGCAGTTAAAGCAAAATGAAAATGGAGACCACCTTGAAAAGTTCCTGGCAAACAAAACCAATTAGAGCAAAAAAATACCCTGAATCCTGCTTCAACTGCAAACACAAGAGAGACGTAACTTGAGTTATTTCTGGTAAAAGCTTGTTAGGCACAAGCAAAACTTAACCTCAGCCAATCATAAGCAGCCAGCTAACATATGATTATGTGACTAGGGACTTTCTAGCAAGGTAAACTAAACAAAAAAAGAGCAATTTTGTAACTGTAACCTATGAAATAATTTCTTTATTTTGCTTTTGCATTTTCTTCATAAATACTTGCCTCTGATCATCTGTCATCCAAACACTAAACCTCTTTTGGTCTGGTGTTCTCAAGTTCATGAATTGCTTTTTACTCAAACTCCTTAAACTTTTATTGTGCCTAAGACTTTTCTCTTACAGGCAGAGGACCCTGGAAAATACCTGGGCCAGATTATTGCCTGGAATATGTCCCACTGTGGGAAGAACCCTTAGTCTAAAAGAAAAGGTCTCCAGGTGGTATTCACCACAATGACAGGAATACATGTGGCATTTGAGCCATATTCTTTTCTCTCCAACATCCCAAGGAGCCCACAGCTTCCACCCTTAGTAGCTTTCATTCTTGGAAAAGTCTCAGTTTCCAGGTCTGGTTCCCCTCTGGCCTATTCCCCAGCTCACACTCTTGGATTTAATCTTTTCAAGCTGGATTGTTGAGCTGATCCCATCTCTTTGGGATGAAACACCCTTTAACTTCTGAGGGAAACCAAGAAGATTCTCCCTCCCTCCCTTCCCTGAAGGATAACGTTGGGTTTTAAGAGTCTACGTTGTCTCTTTTGTGGCCACTCCCCTTTAAAATTTCTAAACTCCATCCAGACAAAAGTCCTTCAATCCTTCCCCCTCTACCCCCACAAAAAAAAAATCCCACATATTTTATTTTGTCTTGGGTCACTCCCAGTGTCCCATTAAGAACATCCAGCCCAACTGTTCCCAGCCCCCACCTGAGTTCCTCATTTTAATTTTGGCCTGATTTCCTTTGTAGAAGCCTTAGTCTTAGCCTTGAGGACAAATTACACCCTCATGGTACCTCTCTGCTTCCCTGAATGGGCACATGATCTTCCATGTTAGCTAACATAAAACCTAAGCAACCATTGGATAAAACAAGATTTCTATTCTGTTTTTGTAGGGAATGACATCACTATCTTCTTGAAGTTTTTTTTATTACCGAAAACTCAGCACTTGAGCTCTAAAAACTTTCAATAGTTTTCATGTGGCCAAAGATCCCCTAATAATATAACTTTCAGGTTTTGTTTTTGCTGTCTAGTATCAGGAAAACATTAAACCCTTCTCTGTCTCACACTCCGGGCTGTGAAGCTCATATATTAGTAAAATTCCATCAATGTTTGTGGAGTGCATCAGTGAATTAATTCTTGATTTTTAGCCTATTCCCAATTCTTTCCTTTTTATGATTGCATATCTGATTTAATCAATTAATCTACAGAGAGCCAAAAACCCATCAGGATTGACTGGATGGAGCTTTAGGAAACTAATCATATATCACATTCTGATTGGTAGTTAGTAGTTTAAAAGAGATGGTATGATTAGAAGGTCAGAAAAAGTATCTGAGGAGCCACTGGAGAGACCCAGAAATTTGGAGCCTAGAGTCGCTGTCTGGTCCTCTGTGGGGTCTGAGTACCCCACCAACCAAATCCTGATCTGGTAATTTCTTGACCTCTGTGAGGACATGCCCATCTGACCTATCATCAGCCAGTCTTGAATTGTGACAGGCAGCCCCAGTGGCATGGAGAATTTTACCTTTTCTATGTTTTCATCTGAATAGATTTAAAGCTTTGATTTTGCCTCTAAATCCAGTGTTGGCTTCATCTCAAATATTTCAGTTTGTTTATGGTTTATGTCATTTTAAAATTTCTTAACCAAGTTGATTTTTTTTACAAAAAACTAAAAACATATAACTGATTGCAATTTTATTTCTTGATATTTTAGATATTTAGTTTATGTGCCCTTAAGACATAATTCATTGGCTTATGGATTTGGAATTTAGACTTTCTTTTTTATGAAAAACTTAAAAAATATTCTATAAAATCTTTTTTAGGAGTGGAGTCTTCGTTATGAACATGGGCTCTATTTCCTCCCATAGACTCATCCCAAAGTAGTATAAAAAAATGTGTAAGAGGCTGGGCGTGGTGGCTCACGCCTGTAATCCTAGCACTCTGGGAGGCTGAGGTGGGAGGATCGCCTGAGGTCAGGAGTTCGAGACCAGCCTGAGCAAGAGCAAGACCCCCCCCCAATAGAAAAAAAAATAGCCAGGCATGGTGGCATGTGCCTGTAGTCCCAGCTGCTCAGGAGGCTGAGGCAGGATTGCTTGAGCCCAGGAGTTTGAGGTTGCAGTGAGCTATGATGACACCACTGCACTCTACCCAGGGTGACAGGAAGACCCTGTCTCAAAAAAAGAAAGAAAGAAAGAAAGAAAGAAAGAAAGAAAGAAAGAAAGAAAGAAATGTGTAGGAATGTGCGAATGTGCATTGGATCTAAATCTGATTTAGAATTTTACATCTCTAACTTCCCAATTCTTCATAGTACTGTAATAAGGCTTTTATAATTTCTCATTAAAAATTTTTTAATGAAAACAAATGGCACCTATGTCAGGTATGACCCCTTGATTTATCCCTGCCAGGTTAACTTTAGGAACTAAGAATGTAGGTTGTGTTGGGCCACATGAAATTCCCATTCCCACTGTGCTAGGGCCTTGAGTTATAATCACCTAAATCCCCATTAAGGGTGGGGGTTAACCCGTAGGCTCCTCAGTACCCACTTCGCAGTGAGAGCAGAATTCAGTGGAGCACTGGATGGAAATGAATGGGCTAGTTACCACCTTACCCTTTTTAGTGTTTGCGGAAAGTTCTTCCTGGTGACAGTAGGTGCAGAGTTATGAATTTATGGCCTCTGCGTGAGTGTGGAGTAGAACTGGGATAAACAAAGATATTCCACCTTTGCCAGCACAGTGACTTTGGCCCTGGCAGAAGATGGGGCTGCTCAAGTTTGGCCTGAAAAGGATGACTTTTCCCTGGATGTTTCCACAGGATTCCTTTCATTGCAGATTTATCAGGATGAGCATGCAGGCCCCACCCAGACTTCTGGAACTGGCAGGGCAGAGCTTGGTGAAGAACAAGGCCTTGGCCATCCCCGCTCTGGAGGAGTTGCCCACCGAGCTCTACCATGCCTGTTCATGGAGGCTTTTGCCAGGAAATGCAGCAGGACCCTGAAGGTGATGGTACAGACCTGGCCCTTCACCCACCTCCTTCTGGGGGCCCTCATGAAGACGCCTCACCTGGAGACCTTAAGAGCTGTGTTGGATGGGCTTGATGCACTGCTTGACCAGAAGGTTTGCCCCAGGTGAGGTTAACCCAGGTAGTCTGGTGAGGAGGGCTCAAGAGTCCAGGGAAAGGACAACTGGGCGGGAGAGTAGGGGGCTGAAGGCTGAACCTCAGGCATCTGAAGGTGCCAGTGAGGGAGCATAGAGAGGTCTTGATCATTGCTGAGCTCCCATGCGAAAAGGGTTCCTGGAAGTATAGGACTGCTCACCATGCAGGGAGTCACTGAAGGAGCATGAACCTACCTCTTCCCAGGGACATCTAAAGGTACAAGAAGTAGAGAACAAGGTAGGATCCCAGGGGAAAAGGGGAAGGAGAAAAGTCAGCGTGAGAGAGAAAAAGTAGGCACAGAAGCAGCTAATGTCATGATATGGAGTAAAACTCAGGTTAGAGATAGGTCCTTGACTAAATTCTGAGACTCTCCCCTGTTTTATTCACAGAAGGTGGAACATCCAAGTGCTGGATTTACGGAATGTTGATGACGACTTCTGGATTGTACGGTCTGGTGCTTCTGTGAGCTCCCCAAAGGCCATGAATAAGAGGCAAACAGAGGAGGACCATCCAAGGATGAGAAGGAAGCAGTCCTTCAAGGTGTTGGTAGACCTTTGCCTCAAGGAAAAAACCCTTGATGAATTCCTCACCTACCTCTTTCTGTGGTTCATGCAGAGGAAAGATTTAATACACTTGTGCTGTAGAAAGCTGAAAATTTATTTAATGCCCGCCCAAAATATCAGACAAGTCCTAAAAATGGTGGACCTGGACTGTATCCAGGAGGTGGAAGTTAATGGCACCTGGAAATTGTCCACCCTGGCAAGGTTTGCTCCTTACCTGGGCCAGATGAGTAATCTTTACAAACTCCTTCTCTCCCACATCTACGTGTCTGACAACATTTCCCAAGAGAAGGAGGAGTTTGTCTCCCGGTTCACCTCTCAGTTCCTCAAGCTGGACCACCTCCAGCAGCTTTATATGGACTCTGTCCCCTTTCTTGAAGGCCACCTGGACCAGGTGCTCAGTTGAGGAAGGATGTGAGCTTTCTCTGCAGACCGGAGCAAAGCCTTTCTTTGTTACAGTAAACACTAATGACGTCTCCTGTGTGCCAGCCTCTGGCCACGTAACAGTGAGGGGGACACTAGGATGTTATGTTCTCTGCTCTGTCCTGAAGTGGGTGTCACATAGCTGCTCCAATAAAAGCAGAAGGACAAACTGGGGTAGATGCTATAGAGAGGGACACTGTGCTAGGAAGCTAGCTATTGGGGGTGTCAGATCCAGGGAGGATGTGTTTGCAAATTCTCCCTGAGGAAGTATGTGTAAGTTAGTATGATGAACAATAGGTAATGGAGGAGGGTATTGAGGAAGGGAAAGCACATCAAACCTGCACATTTCAAAATATAAGCTCTGTCCTCACCAGCTTTGTGAACACAAATGACCCTTTGTCTAACTTCCTGTCAGTAAAAGGTTGTTCTGAGCTCCAGGTCAGGTAATCAACACATGGGAAATGCAAGATTCTGCACTGGAGGGTGGGGGAGCCGGAGTGAAGAACTGGAAGAAGAGATGGGTGGTTTGCTGGTGACACAGGCATGTCAGTGAGCCCTGCAGGCGGGAACCCCAGCTGGATTTGTCCTTCATGCATGTTTCCCACTAGGCTGCTGTGGCCTGGAGATGTGGCATTCTCCTTAACAGGCGAGGGAAGGGAGCGTTAGAGATTCTGTGGACTTGACCCAGTCTCTTGAGTGATGGAGAAATGACTCAACCTCAAATGAGTCTGAGCTGAGTGACCAGACTCTTCATTATGCGGCCTCCTGGGTGTTGACCATCATCAGATGGTGAGAACAACCTTGAGGTTGGGGAAAGTTGTCATCTTCCACTTGAGGTCATTCCCCTGCACTCGCCACTTCCATTCCCCAGAACTAACTTCTTCCTCTGTCCCCAGGTACCTCAAGACCCCCTTGGAGACCCTCTCAATAACCGACTGCCTGCTTTCGGAATTGGATTTGAGGCATCTGTCCCAGTGCCCGAGCATCAGTCAGCTAAAGGACCTGGACCTGACTGGCATCAGACTGACCAATTTCAGCCCTGAGCCCCTTCAACTTCTGCTAGAGAAAGTCGCTGGCACCCTCCAGACCCTGGACTTGGATGAATGTGGGATCACAGACGCCCAACTCAGAGCCATCCTGCCTGCCCTGAGCCACTGTTCCCAGCTCCTGACCTTCAGCTTTCGTGGCAACCCCATCTCCATGGCCACCCTGGAGAACCTGCTTCGACACACTGTCAGGCTGAGCAAGTTACACCTGGAGTTGTATGACACCCCTCTGGAAAGTTACGGTGCTCAGGGTGCGCTCCACCAGAGGAGATTCGCCAAGCTCCAGGCTGAGCTGATGGAGATACTGAGGCACTTAGGGAATCCCAAGACAGTCTTGTTCAGTATGGTGCCCTGTCCTCACTGTGGCAACAGTGCATTCTATGACCTGGAGCCCTGCCAGTACTGCTGTTGGATGCCTGCTTACTTGGGTGAAAATTTTAAAAGCTTTCTTCTAGGCACTTGGAACTGAAACACAGGACTTAGGTGCATCTTCAAGAGAGCACAGAACCCATCATTTCAGACACCTGCTCAGGGGGAACGGGAAAAGGAAGGTGATGCACAGGGGGCCGGACTAGGGAGGAAATGTTGATTTGGGGAGGTGAGGGGACCTGCGGGGACACGAGTCCTAAAGTCAGAAATGAGAATCTAAATTTCTAGAGTGGGATTCAGCCTTGAGAAATACTTGAGGTGTTACCCCTCCTTGGATGGTTATGATGAAATACTCAGAAATAAAGGGAACCTCAGTAGAAACTGTCTTGTGTCCTCCATGATCGATGAACCTATTTTAGCAGTTTAACCCTCAGGAATCTCCAGTTACTGATACAGAAATAAAAAGCACTGAGCAGTTTGGATTAATAAGGTTCTGCCCTAGGAAATCAAAGCATCAAAACAAAATTTGATCAATTTCCTCTTGTTCTTTACTTTTCTTTAGGCATCTGTTACTTCTTTGTTTTGTTTTCCTGTGGCTGTTCAGTGGTTTAATACACACAAGGGGGTTGCACAGGGCCTGGAACATTCTAGGTGAGCAATGAGGGTGAGACACTGGAGTAAAGGTCCCTCTTCTCAGGTGCCCTCACTGCTAACCAGACATTGAAACCCTGCCCATTCTAGTGGGTGTATCCAGAGTCCTCAGCTCCTGGCTATTGGCTGTGCCAGCAAAGGGCTTCATGGCACAAGGGGTGGAGTCCTCCTGGAAGGGGACGTCCACATGGTATATTAGCAGGAGCCTCAGGGCATCACCAACCCCTGCCTGTCCTCATGGTGGGTAGCAGCCCTTTCTGAATTAAACTGGTGGTGGCCAGTAAAGCCATCCAAATTCCCCTCTAGCAAAATACTAAAATCAAATAGGCATACCATGTGTCTTAAATATTTCTATCCCACATTTGAAAACTTATATTTTGGGGGGGAATTAAGTCATATCTATAATAGATCGTCCAAAAACACCTCTCTTCTTTCCCTATCAAGGACGACTAATACAGCATGTTTTGAAATCACGTATCATCAGAGGATGACTAACAATAAAGTACCCGTGCGTGTTTTTTCTACATGGTAAACTGTGCAATGCTGAAGTCAGGGCTTTTAGTGTACCCGTCACCAGAGTAGTGTTCATTGTACGTGACAGGCAACTTTTTTATCCCTCACTCACCACCCACCCGCCCCCGCTTCTTTGTTTCCAATGTCTGTTACTCCACTCTGCTCGTGCATACCCATTGTTTAGGTCCCACTCACAAGTGAGAACACGTGGTGTTTGTTTTTCCATTCTGGAGATACTCCACTTAGGATTATGGTCTTCAGTTCCGTTCATGGTTTATGTACATCACGCTTTCTTTATCCGCTCATCAGGTGACAGGCACTTAGGTTGATTCCATATCTTGGCAATTGCGAATTTGCTGCAATAAACATTCAGGTCAAGTGTCTTTTTGATATAATGACTTCTCCTTTTGGTAGATACCCAGTAGTGGTATTGCTGGATCAAATGGTAGGTCTACTTTCAGTTCTTTACGTTCTCACTCATAAGTGGGAGCTAAACAATGGGTATTCATGACCATACAGAGTGGAGTAATAGGCATCGGAGACTCCAAAAGGTGAACGGGTGGGGGAAGTGAGGGATGAAAAATTACCTATTGAGTACAATTTACATGATTCAGGCGATGGGTACACTAAAAGCCAGACTTTACCACTCAACAATATATCCATGTAACAAAACTACACTTGTATCCCCTAAGTCTATAAACATTAAAAAAATTTTAGTTACATAAATGCATACATATGCATAAAAATAATAATAACAATAAAATAAAAATGGACCTGAGAGCGGCCATGAATTTTGAATGTATAGCGAGCTGGAGTCTCGGAGGGCTTGGCATGCTTTAGAATTTTGAGAAGCCCATTCCGTTTCGTATTAATATCTCCAGAGCAAAGAAAATCCTGTAAATTCTGTCAGAGAATTTTAAGGTCTTGGGCAAAGTACTTTGCTTTAACAAGTGTATCTCACCCAGAATTCTGTTTTTATACTTGAGGGATGGTCTTTGCCCTAGTTGTGACCAAGTTTTCTGTGATTTCATGGAAATTGTCTTGAGATTTGCTTATGCCCTGTCGGTAATCTTGCCCATCCACGTCCAGATTATCCTAACACTAGAGACTTTTTCTTCAGGGATAAGAGTCCTTCATACTTGGCAGTGACCACTTAGTGGCTTTTACCTGGCCATCCTGTGCAGCCTTTTAGAATGTTTATTTTTGCTCTGAAAACATGTTCAGAAACACACAGAGAGAATAAAAAGTAAAAAGGTCAAACCATGTACAGATACATTAACCAAACTAAACGAAATCAAAATAAGAGTGCTCACAAAAATGTTAGACCAGGTTTGGAAACCAAACAAAACATTAAACTAGGTAAGAAAAAACAAAACCACCAAAAGTGAATTCACCAAAAAAAAAAAAAAAAGCTTCACAGACAGAGCATAAGTGATGTGGGAACCAGAATTCTCACCAGGAATACACTGTTTTCATATTACAATGGGCTTGCCAGAATAGAAAAAAGTCTTCTGTAGTCCAAGAAGGACGCAAAGTGTTTTATTTAAGGCAGTCTTATAACCAAACTATATTCCAAATGAAGTCAAAAAGGTCACCAAAAAAAAGGAGTCCAAGAGCTACAGAAGGGATTCAGTGGGGCAGAAAAGATGACACATGGAAGCACAGTACGAACGACTCACTTGGAACTACACTAGATTCCAGGGCCGCCAATCATCTGAGGTGACCTTGCTTTGGTCTCACTTCTGGACACCAGATTATGTAACTTCAATATTAGACACAGAAAGAGACTCTTCCAAAAAAAATGATGTTTACTTGGGAATGAGCACTGTAATGGGAGTACAGGGGAGCATATTCAGGGAGGTAGAAGAAGACAAGGGTTTTTAAAGGAAAAATAAGGAGGATTCCATAAGTTGCTTTAAAAAAATTATCCTTGAATACAAGGATAGCAACAAGGGTGGCATCAGTCCAACAACGGACCAGGACTTGTAGGGCATATGTCCTCATGGAAGTATTTTTTGTGTAAAGTTGCGGTGGTTTGTGAGGAAATTTGTGTTTTTCACAGTCTTTTGTGATAGTTCTTGTTATCGGACATTTGCGGTAGAGAATCCTCCCTTCAGGGTCTTCCATTGCTCCGTTTCGTCAGGGTCTGACACAAGTGACTCCATTTTGATTTTGACACTTTCACAATATAAAGGTTTCCCACCTAAATACTCTGGATGCTGTGGTTTGGGCTATTCCTGCCTAAAATAACCAGATGTAACTCTTTAAATGCTCATATAATCCTTAACTTAGAATCACTTGTACGTAAAGTGATTCCTCACAAGAGAGCCTCGCATGATTTCCCAAACCCAATCATACCAAGAGGTTTTGAATTTCATCCTTTTGAAAGAGCCCATTTTCCTCAGTGGAGAGTCTCCGAGTTGGAAAACATTGCTTACTATTTCTGCAACCCTCCAAAAATTTTTAATGATACTTTGAATTCTCTTCAAATAGTGCAATCTGAGATGAATAATTTGGCCTCAGTAGTACTCCAAAATAGAAGAGTTCTTTATATTTTAGCTGCTCAACAGGGAGGAACTTGTGCCCTAATTGGTGACAAGTGATGTTTTTATGTTAACCAATGAGGTATTGTTGCCCCAAATTTACAAGACCTTAAAGAACAAATAGGGGTTTTTCGGCAGATAATCACTGGCTCCACCATTGATTTTTTCAGTTGGTTAAATCTTGAATCCTAGGAATCTTCGCTCAGAGCAATTTTTCAATTCTTGGTTATTATTCTCCTTACATATAATGTGTCCCTCCCACCCCCCACCATGTGCATTGTCTTCTCTGAAGGGTTTTAAGTGCTTCCAACAGCCATTCCCATGCCAAATGATTGCCAGCAAGGTCAGGAAACTTGAAGAAACCAACACTGACTATGTAATTGCTGATTATGGCTGCATGACTCTGAGCTCCAGCCTATTTATCGAGTATGATAATATCAACCTACCTCCTGACAACAGCGACTTGCCTCCTCATCCCCATGACTATGTCTATGGGGGTAACCGAGAGTAACATTATGCAATTTGGTCACGTGCTCAGCTTGCCGAGAGGATGACCAAAAGGGCAGAATAGTTAAAGCAAAATTAAAATGGAGACCGGCTTGAAACATTCCTGGGCAAACAAAACCAACTAAGGCTGCAAAAATAGCCTTAACCCTGCTGAAATGGCAAATATAAGCAAAACTTAACTTGGGTCATTTCTGGTAAATTCTCAAGTGAGACAAAAACAAAACTTAACCTCAGCCAATCATAAGCAGCCAACTACCATTTGATTATGTGACTAGGGACCTCCCAACAAGATAATTTTAAAAAAGCCATTTTGAAACTATCATCAATCAAATAATTTCTTTATTTTGCTTCCCTATTTTTCACATAAATCCTTGCCTCTGACAATTTTTCACTGGAACACTGAACTCTTTTTAGTCTTGTGTTCCTCAATTCCTGATTTGGTTTTTACTCAAATAAACTCTTCAAACTTTTATTGTGCCTCAGATTTTTCTCTTACATGGCAAAGGGCTCTGGAAAATGATGGGCTAACAGTTGATTGGAAAATGTCCCACTGTGGGAAGAACACTGAGTCTAAAAGAAAAGGTCTCCAGGGGTAGCACCACGATGACAAGGACACGTGTCTGACATATGTTCATTTCTCTCCAACAACACAGACAGCCACAGCTTCCACCCTCAGTGGCTTTCAGGCTTGGAAAAGTCTCACTGCCCAGCTCTGGCCACAGTACCACTCTCTGGCCTCTGCTCCAGCTCACATTCTTAGATTTAAATTCCTCTCAAGATGGTTTGCTGAGCTGATCCCATCATTTTGGGAGGAAACACCCTTTGTCTTCTGTGTAGGGTGGGACTGAACACTGAACCTGTCTTCAATGACAGATTGAATTTTTAAACTCAATCTAGACAAAAGTCTTTTAATTCTTCCTCCACCACTCCCCAGAAAACACCAACATATTTACTGTGTGTTGGTTCATTCAGAGGGTCCCATTGATAACAGCCCCACACAGCCCAGCCCACACCCTTATTTACTATTGTAATTTTGGTCTGATTCACTTCAGAAAAGCCTTGGCCTTACTCATGAGACCAATGACACTGTTAGTGGTTCCTCTCTTCCACCTAAATGGAGACACAATCTGCTGTCAGGTGACATAAATCCCAAGTGTCCAGTGGATACATGCAGATCTCTATTCTGTTTTCTTTGGGAATGACACTGCTGCCTCCAAAAACCTGTTTTAATTCTGGAACATTCTGATAATTTTAATGTGGCCAAAGACTCCCCAACAACCATACTTTCAGCTTTTGTTTTTTCTGTCTAATGTCAGCAACAGATTAAAGACTTCCCTATGTCACACTCAGGACTATGAGGGTCACATACTAGTAAAACTCCATCAATGTTTGTGGAGTGCACGAAGAAATGAATTATTGACTTTCAGCCCATCCCTAATGCTTTCAATTTCATGACTGGGTATCTGATTCAATCAATCAACCTGGGGACAGCCAAAACTTCAATCAGGATTAACTGGGTGGAGCATCAGGAATCTCATCAGATACCATCTTCTGATTGGAAAGCTGGTAGTTGAAAAGGAAGGTGTGACTAGAAAGGTCAGTATAAGCTCCTGAAGACCCACAGGACAGTCCCAAAGCCCTGAAGCCTGGAGTTACTGCTCGCTCCTGCCTGAGGTCCCAGCACCCTGCAAACCAAGTACAGATCTGGTAAGTCACCGGCCTCTATAAGGACAGTCCCATCTGATCTACAGTCAGCCAGTCTTGATGGGGACATGAAGCTCAAGATGGCACAGAGAAGTATCCTGTGTGTTTTTCAGATTAACAGTTTAGGATTTGATTTTTCCTCTAAATGCAGTTTTGTCTGCATTCCAAAAATATCTATTTGTGCTTTGGTTTATATCATTTCAAAAATGCTCAACCAAGCAGATTTTTAAAAAAATCCAATTGATTAAAATTTTATTCCTTGACTTTTTAAATATTTAGTTTGTGTGCTCTTATAGTTCATAGACTTTGTAGTATTGTGATTTTATGAGTTAGGCTTTCTACTTTACTAAAAGCTTTAAAATATTTTACATAACATTCTATATAATATTACTAAGAGTGGAGTCTTTGTTCTGAACATGTGATGTATTTCTTCCCCTAGACTCCAACCTAAAGTGGTTAATTTTAATATGTGTAATAAGAGATGTGCTTTGGAATCTCCACCCCTCAGAAATTGTTTTCTGTTCCTAACTTGCAAATGCTCTATGACATTGTAACATGGCTTCTACAATTTCTCATTAAAATTTTAAAAAATGAACAAATGGCCCTCATTTAGGGATGTCCCTTGAATGTTCCAACCAAATTATTTGTAGGAACTAAGAATGTAGGCCTGTAGGGCTCATAACACTCCACTCCCAAGGTCTGAGGGCCTTGAGTGATACTCAGAAACTTCCCCCAAAAGGGCAGACGTTAGCTGTCAGGCTCCTCCCTACCTACTTCCTAGTGAGACCAGAATTCAGTGGAGCAATGGATGAAAATCAATGGGTAGTGGTCACCTTGTCCTCTCCTCAGTGGTTGGGAGACACTGGTCATGGTGGCGGCAGGAGGAGGGGTATGGCTTTGTGGCCACTGAGTGCAGAGAGGGATTGGGGTAAACTGAGGACTCTTCCACCTCTGCCAGAGCAGGGACATTGGCCCTAGGAGAAGATGGGGGTGATCAGGATTGGCCTAAGAAGGATGCTTTTCCCCTGGATGTGTCTTCAGGATTTTTTTCCTTGCAGATTCATCAAGATGAGCCTCCAGGGTCCACCCAGACTCTTGGAACTGGCTGGGTGGAGCCTGGTGAGAAACGAGGCCTTGACCATCCCCACTCTGGAGGAGATGCCCACGGAGCTCTTCCCAACACTGTTCATGGAGGCCTTTGCCGGGAGACACAGCAAGACCCTAAAGGCGATGGTGCAGACCTGGCCCTTTACCTGCCTCCCTCTGGGGTCCCTGATGAAGACACCTCACTTGGAGACCTTAAGAGCTGTACTGGATGGGCTCGATGTGCTGCTTGCCCAAAAGGTTTGCCCCAGGTCAGGATGACCCTCATGCCCTGGTAGGGAGTGCCCAGGAGTACAGAGAAGCGAGAGCTGGATCAGGGAGAGTGGGGGGCCTGAGGGTGGACCAGAGACTTCTGATGGTGCCAGTGAGGAAGCTCAGAGAGGCCTTGGCCCTTGCTGAACTCCCTCTGGGAAAGGGCTCCTGGAAGTGTAGGGCTGCTTCCCATGCGGGAACCATTGAAGGAACATGTAGCTGCCTTATTTTAGTGGCACTTAAAGGTACTAGAAGTGGGCACAAGGCATGACAAAAGGAAAAAAGAGGATGGAGAAGTCCAGAGAACAGGAGAAGCAGGGATGGGAGCAGCTAATGCTCAGGATGTGGAGTAAGAAGTCAGGTCAGAGGTGGTTCCTTGCCTAAATTCTGAGACTCTCCCCTGTTTTACCCAAAGGAGGTGGACCCTGCAAGTGCTGGATTTGCGGAATGTTGATGAGAACTTCTGGATCGTGTGGTCTGAAGCAGTGGCCCATGCATGCTTACCAAATGCTACGAATAAGAGGAACACAGTGAAGGACTGTCCGAGGTTGGGAAGGCAGCAGCCCTTGAAGGTGTTCATAGACCTTTGCCTCAAGGAAAGACCACTGGATGAATTCCTCACCTACCTCTTACTGTGGGTCAAGCAGAGGAAAGGTTTAATACACCTGTGCTGTACAAAGCTGAACATTCTTACAAAACGCATCCAAAGTATCAGAACTGTCCTAAGACTGGTGGACCTGGACTGTATCCAGGAAGTGGAGGTGAATTGCAACTGGAAACTGTCCACGCTGGCAAGGTTTGCTCCTTCCCTGGGCCAGATGAGTCATCTTCAGAAACTACTTCTCTTCCATATCAACGTGTCTGCCTACATTTCCCTAGAAAAGAATGAGGAATTTATTGCCCAGTTCACCACTCAGTTTCTCAAGCTGGACCACCTCCAGAAGCTTTGTATGAACTCTGTTTCCTTCCTTGAAGGCCATCTGGACCAGGTGCTCAGGTGAGGAAGGATGGCCAGCTTTCTCTGCAGACCAGAGCAAAGCTTTCCTTTGTTACAGTAAACACATGTACCAGTGAGGGGGACGCTAGAATGTCAACCCATAGTTGTGTTCACTGCTCTGTCCTGAAGTGGGTGTCATACAACTACCCCAATACAGGCAGTAGAGAGAAACTCCATGCTATGGAACTAGCTATTGGGGGTCTCAGATCTAGTGAGGGTGCGTTTGTGAATTTGTCCTGAGAAAGCGTGTCTAAAATGATGGCAAATAGGTGTAAGTGAGGAGGGCACTGACGAAGGAAAAGCACATCCAACCTGGGCGTTTCAAGATATAAGCTCTGTCCTCAACAGCTTAGTGAACACTAATGATCCTGTTTCTAACTCTGTAATAGGTTGTTTTGAGCTCCAAGTAAATTAACTAATATGGAAAATGCAACATTCCGCACTAGAGGGTAAGGGAGCAGAAGCGAAGAACTATGAAAAGGGATAGGTGGCTGCTGATGACACAGGCATGTCAGTGATCCTGCAGGTGGCAACCCCAGCTCATGTTGCTAGATCTTGCCCAGGTGTGTCCTTTATACATGTCTCCCACTGGGCTTGTGTGGCCCAGATATCTGGTTTTTTGCCAACATATGAGGAAAGGGAGCTTTAGAGATTCTGTGGACTTGTGCCAGTTGCATGAGTGATGGAGGACTCAGCCTAAAATGGATGAACCTGAATGACCAGAGCCTTCAACAAACATGTTGTTGGGTGTTGACCATCATCAGATGATCAGAATAACTTTTAGCTTGGGCAAAATTGTCATCTCCCACCTTGAGGTCCTTCCCCACCACCCTCCATTCACTGCTACAATTCCCCAGAACTAACTTCTTCTTCTGTTCCCAGGTGCCTCAAGACCCCCTTGGACACCCTCTCAATAACCAACTGCCTGCTTTCAGAATCAGACTTGAGGCATCTGTCTTGGTGCACAAGTGTTAGTCAGCTAAAGAACCTGGTCTTGAGTGGCATCAGACTGACCAATTTCAGTCCTGAGCCCCTTCAACTTCTGCTAGAGAAAGTCGCTGGCACCCTCCAGACCCTGGACTTGGATGAATGTGGGATCATGGACACCCAACTCAGAGTCATCCTGCCTGCGCTGAGCCACTGCTCCCAGCTCACAACCTTCAGCTTCTGTGGGAACCACATATCCATGGCCGCCCTGGAGAACCTGCTGCACCACACCCTTAGGCTGAGCAAGTTAAGCCTAGAGCTGTATGATGCTCCTCTGGAAAGTTATGACGCCCAGGGTGCTCTTTGCTGGGGGAAACTTGCCCAATTTGGGGCTGAGCTGAGGCAGACACTGAGGGATTTACAGCAGCCCAAGAGGATCTTATTTAGCACTGTCCTCTGCCCTCACTGTGGCAACAGAGCATTCTATGACCTGGACCTTGGTCAATGTTGCTGTTCAATGACTGTCTAGTTTGGGTAAAAATATCGAATACATTCTTCTGGGCACTTGGAAGCTGAAGCCTAGGATGTAGGTGCATCTTAAAGAGAGCACAGAACCCATCATTTCAGATACCTGCTCAGTGGGAATGGGCAAAGGAAGGTGATGCAGAGGGGGAAGAATTGGAGGGAAATGTTGACTTGGGGAGCCATTGGGACCGTTGGGGATATGTGTCCTATAAGTCAGAAATAGGAATCAGAATTTCTAGAGCAGGATTCAGGCTTGAGAGGTATTCAAGAGGGAGTTACTCTTGCATGGATGGATGTAAAGAAACAGGGCAGAGCGCAGTGGCTCAGACCTCTAAATCCCAGCACTTTGGGAAGCAGAGGCAGGAGGATCACACAAACCCAGGAGTTGAAGGCTACAGTGAGCTATGATTGTGCCATTGCACTCCGCAGCATGGGTGACAGAGTGAGACTCTGTCTCAAAAAAAAATACAAATAGTCTGAAATAAAGGGAACCTCAATGGAAAGCACTGTCTGGTGTCCTTCATGAACATTTAACTTGTTTTTCAATTTAAACTTCAGGAATCTTCAGCTACTGATGTCAAAGAAGAGGCACTGAGCTGTCTGTGATCAGTGAGGTTCAGCCCCAGGACCTCAAGGCATAAAAAGAAATTTGATCATTTAGATCAATTCCTTTTCCTTCTCTGGGTATGTTACCTCCTGGCTTTTTTTCTATTGATGTTTAGTGGGTTAATACACAGAAGATGGACATCCAGGGCCTGGAACTTTGGAATTGGGCAATGACTGTGAGCCACTGGAGCAAAGTCCCTTCTCAGGGGCCCTCCCTGCTAACCAGATGCCAAGACCTGGACACTCCTCCTGGGTCTCTACATGGATTAGGAAGCCTTAGTTCCTGGACGTTGGCTTCACTGTGCAATGAGCCACCTCCATTCCGCCCACCCCACCCCCTGCTGCACTGGAAGGGGACGTCCACACCGTAAATTAGCAGGAGCAAATATTTCTATCCACATTTTTAAAATTACATCCTTTTGGGGGTCTATGTCATTAATGAAAGATTTTCCCATAAACACCCCTCCTCTCCCTATCAAGGACGACTAATAGAGCATGTTTTCAAATCACATACTGTTAACAAACCCACAAGAGGGGTTCTCTCTGTTGCTTGCCACATGGAAAGCCAATTACTGAGACAATGAAGATTTGTCAAGGAAAAAATGAGATTTACTACAGAGGACATGTCAACCAGGAGGTGGGAGGAATGACTGCCTCAAATCCTACTCCCCGACCAGCAGAGTCAGGGGTTTTTCTGGAGGGGAAATGAACAATGCATGAAAGTAGTAAGGATCATTACGTGTTTGGGGCAGAGTGCAGGGCACGCAAGCACAGTGAGAAATTATACTAGTACATATACCACATGATCATATAAGTCAATGGAAGTACAAAGAGCTAGGGGCTAATATTGGTCATTCTTGTGTGCAGGCGGGATGCAGGAAGGAGGCTCCTCAGCAGGTCCTTGACACAATCTATGATGGGGTGTCACTTGTCCTGTCTTCTCCAGACAAACAAGTGGTATAAGGCTTTGTAGTTACCTCTTGGCTGCAAGGAAGTTCTGCCATTTCTGGGGGGAAAAACCTCAAAAGGGAATGCATCAGTGCAACAGAAAGTTACAAAGTTCTGGTCAGCAAATCTTACTGGCCTGGGAACTTGAAACATAAGATAACTATTAAAGAAAGTATTAAAAAAGTGTTTTCTTGCTTATGCAGCCAGTTATAATATCATCAGAGGATGAATAATCATTAAGTACCTGTGGCTACGGAGTGACCCTTCCTGTAGTGAGGGATCCAAAACAAAGGACCCCCAAGTGAAGGACCCTGCTGAGAAATCAGAGGCTGGTCTTGCTGGGCAGGGAGCCTCAGTTTCCCTGTAACATGAGGATGATGATGGCCACTAGCTTATGGGACCCTTGTAGGATCCAGTGAGATGGTGCATGTTTAGGGCTTGGCACAGGGCCATGCATACAGTAAGAGCTCAATAAGTGCATCTTTTCCTTCTTTTTCCTTTTAGCGAAGCACCTAAGATTCTTCATTTATTCTTACCCTCTATTTGACAAAAGAGAGAAGGGCAGGAACACAGGGCACACAACAGGATTCAGCTTTCACACGTGGCCACCACTTAATCATGATTTACACAAACAGCAGAGCCTTAGCACCCAGCAGGGGTTGGGGTGAGGAATACAAGACAGAATTCATCTGTCCTGATCATAAGATAAAAATTTCCAAGCCACAGGAATCGTGTGCCATCTGCTGGTAAGTCAGACCAGATTGTATAAGTTAGTGTTACAAGAAGGACCATATTGTATAGTATTTTTAAATATCTGCTATTATGTAAATGTTATTTGGGTATAACAAATGACATTTACATTGTTGTGATCTATGTAAATGTTAAAGATATAAATTACCTTTTTACATTAAAAAGATTTAGTACTTTTTTTTTTAAGATGGGGTCTCACTATTGTCCAGGCTGGTCTCGAACTCCTGGCCTCAAGTGATCCTCCCACCTCAGCCTCCCAAAGTGCTAGGATTACAGGCGTGAGGCCCCACTTTAGATGGTTCAGTTTAGGGAGCCTTTTCCAGATTTTTCTCTAAATTCCTATACATTTCTATGTGCCCATAGAGACGTCTGGCTTTATTTTCCCTTATAGAAATAATGCCTTACTCACGGCTCTGTGGCTGTCTAAAAGAAAATATAAATTAAAAAATTGTTTAAATTAAAAAAAAAAGAAATAGTGTCTCACTATGATATTGATCATCTCACTTTTCCCCTCTTACGTGTAGGCCTTAAAGTTTTGTCCTCACTCTCATTAGCTGGCATGCAGTAGTTCATAAAATGAATGGTTCACAGTTTGCCTATTATGTAAATTTAGGTTCTTCTGATTTTTTTGTTATTATCAACCGTATGGTAATAGAAATCCTTGTACACACCAAAGCTTCTCTTTCTTTGCCTTCTCAAAGTTTTCTCCTTGTATTTATCTTCATCTCTTCTAAATCACCAATTTCATCCTCTCTGATAATTAATTTCATCAATTTACGATCAGGCTGTCCACAATCTTCCACTTAAAAAAACAAAAGAAGTTAAAGGAAAGGAAAGAAAAAAATGCACTTTCCTCTGCATCATTCTTTAACTATCATTCATTTCTTCTCATTCACAGCAAAACTTCTCTAAAGAGCTCTCAACACTCCCTACGGCTATATGCTAATCCCCCATATTTTCTCACTATAAATTTTACTACAAACTATTTCAAACACACAGAAAAGTATACAGAGTAATATAAAAAACAAATAGTTCCTCACACCAAGTTTTACACTTATAATATCAACGTTTTTCCATATTTGTTTCAGATTGTTTTAACCTATTACACTATTATAAATATAGATGAATCTACCTGGGTAACCCTCCCCTATTGCTGAAGTCCTGTCCATTCCTGGCCAGAGATAACCACTTTCTTGAATTTGTTATATATTATTACCATGCATGTTTAAATTATATTCTTCATAGATATGTCCCATGTGTGTATCATGTGTCCATTATGTAATAATAAATAGCATATATTATTTTGGATGTTTGTAAAATTTACATAATTTCATACTTATATATCCTTCTTCACTGTCTTTTTTTGGGTCAAGATTTTATTTCTGAGATTTATCTATATTGATTCATGTAGATTTTAAAATACTAATGTTGTGCTATAATTTATTGATAGGAAACTACACACATTTTAAATATATAGTTTGATGACTTCTGACACATGTATCCACCCATGAAACCATCACCACCAACAAGGTAAAGCACAGTTCCATCAAGCCCAAAAGATCTCTTGTGTTCCTTGCAGTCCATCACCCTAGCTCTAGCTCCAGCTCCTGTTAACAAATGATCTTGTTAGACCATTTTTTAGACTGTCATAAAAATGGGATCATACAATATGCTGTCTGTTGAGTCTATTTTCTTTAACTCAACATAATACAGTCATACCCTGCACAAGACTTTTTAGTCAACAACCGACCACATATATGACAGTGGTAATCCTAGTAAGCCAAGATTAATTTATTATTGAAGAAAAAAATTATAAATTTAGTGTAGCCTAAGAGCACAGTGATTATAAAGTCTACGGTAGTGTATAGTAATGTCATAGTCCTTCACATTCACTCACCACTGACTCACTGACTCACCCAGAGCAACTTCCTGCCCTGCAAGCTCCATTTATGAATTTATGGTAAGTGCCTTATACAGGTATTCCTTTTTTTTAAAATCTTTTACAGAGTATTTTTACTGTAGCTCTTCTATACACAAATACTTATCATTGTATTGCAATTGCCTATAGTATTTGGTACAGTAACATGCTCTACAAAATTGACACCTAGGAGCAATGGGCTACACCATATAGCCTAGGCGTGTCATAGGCTATGCCATCTAGGTTTGTGTAAGTGCACTCTATAATGTTCACACAATGACAAAATTGCCTGATGAAACATTTCTCAGAACATATCTTCATCAATGAGTGATGCGTGGCTGAACTTTAAGAATCATCTTGTGTGTATAGGTAGTTCCTTCCTCTTTATTACCATGTAGTATTCCATTGTACAGACAGACAACACTATGTTTACCCATTCACCTCTTGGTGAATATGTGGGTTGTTTCTAGTTTGTGGCTTCATGAAAAAGCTGCTGTGAGCATTATGCACAAATCTCTGTTTGGACATATCCTTTCCTTTCTCTTGGCTAAATACCTAAGAGTGAAATTGCTGGGTTGAACAATAAATTCATGTTCATCTTTACAAGAAACTACATTTCCCTGATAACTAATAATGTTGAACATCTTTTGACGTACATTTTTGACATTTGTGTATCTTCTATTTGTGAAGTGTCTGTTCAAGTCTTCTGCCCATTTCTTTTGGTCTTATTACTACTGAGTTGTGAAAATTTTTAAAATATATATTCTGGAAGCAAGTATTTGTTAGAGGTATGTATTGTGAATATTTTCTCCCAGTCTGTCTTTGTCTTTTTATTTTCTTAATGGTATCTTCAGATCATAAAGTTTAAATTGTAATGAAATACAATTTATCAGCTTTATCTTTTATCATTTGTGCTTTCATGTCCTAGTTTAAAAGCTGCTAGGGGAGATTAAACTGGGTGTGTCATTATCTAAACAAAAGAAAATCCAAATGTAAGATGCAACAGCTGCTCCAGATGAGACAGAATCAGTGAAAGAACTCTGGAAGTATGAAGAATCAGAGTGAAAGGACACCCCCAAAAGGGAACACCAGCTCTCTAGCAATGGATACCAACCAAAAACAGAATATCGAAATGACAGACGAAGAATTTCAAACACGGATTATAAGGAAGATCAATGAAATGCAAGATAAAACAGAAACCCAACACAAAGAAACCCGGAAAACAATGCAGGAAATGAATGAAAAATTCACTAAAGAAATTGAGTTATTAAAGAAAAATCAAACAGAACTTCTGGAAATGAAAAATTAATTCAAGGAATTAAAAAAAGACAGTGGAAAGCCTTAAGAATAGGATAGATCAGGCAGAAGAAAGAATATCAGAGCTTGAAGACAACACCTTTCAATTAAACAAGTCAGTCACAGAGATAGAGCAGAGAAATAAGTGGAATGAGCAAAGCCTACAAGAAACATGGGATTATGTAAAGAGGCCTAACAGATCCTTTCCTTCATAGGCATCCCTGAGGGTAAGAAGAAAATACACAAGGGTTGGGAAGCCTACTTGAGGGAATAATTGAGGAAAATTTCTCTGGCCTTGCTAGAAATCTAGATATCCAGGTACAAGAAACTCAAAGGACTCCTGGGAGATCCATTGGAAAGAGGCAAACACCATGACACATAGTCATCAGACTGGCCAAAATAAACATGAAAGAGGTGTTCCTATGAGCTGTAAGGCAAAAGTAGCAGGTAACTTACAAAGGAAAAGCCATCAGACTAACTGAGACTTCTCAACTGAGACCTTACAAGCCAGAAGGGATTGGGGCCCCATTCTCAGTCTTCTTCAAGAGAATAATGGCCAGCCTAGAATTTTGTGTCCTGCAAAACTAAGTTTCATATATGAGGGGGAAATAAAGACTTTCTCAGATAAGCAAACACTGAGGGAATTTGTCAAGACAAGACCTGCCCTGAAGGAAGTACTCAGAACTTCATCATACATGGATCAGCATAGTAGACACCTACCAGTGTAAAATCACCCAAAAGCTAAAGGTCAAAGGCCAGGTATCACAATGGCTCAAGAGATAAAACAAAGCAATAGGGTTCTTCTCAACAGGATGAACAGAAATCCACCCCACCTATCAATTCTTTCAATAAATGTGAATGGCTTAAACTCCCCACTGAAGAGACATAGGCTGGCTGAATGGATAAAAATATACAAGCCAAGTATCTGCTGTCTCCAGGAAACACATCTAGCCCACAAAGACTCATTCAGACTCAAGGTGAAGGGATGGAAAACAATATTCCATGCAAATGAAACCAAAAGAAAGCTGGTGTAGCACTTCTCATATCAGATAACACAGTCTTCAAATCAACAAAAGTAATGAAAGACAAAGATGGTCATTATATAATGGTAAAGGAAACAATTCAACAAGAAGACATAACAATTCTAAATATTTATGCACTTAACACAGGTGCTCCCAGATTCATAAAGCAAATCCTACTTGATCTAAACAAAATGATAAACAGCAGCACTGTAATAGTTGGGGACTTCAACACTCCTCTGATAGAACTGGACAGATCCTCCAAACAGAAAATAAAGAAACAATGGACTTGAACAGAACTCTAGAACAAATGGGCCTAACAGACATTTACAGAACATTCTACCCAAAAACCACTGAATATATGTTCTTCTCATCAGCTCATGGGACATTCTCTAAGATTGAGCACATCATAGGCCACAAAACATGTCTCAACAAATTTTAAAAAATTGAAATTATACCATGCATCCTCTCAGACCACAGTGGAATAAAATCAGAAATCAGTTCCAACAGAAACACTCATCTCTACACAAAAGGCATGGAAACTAAACAACCTGCTGCTAAATGATAGTCAGGTCAAGGAGGAAATTAAGATGGAAATCAAAAGATTCTTTGAACTAAATGATAATGGAGACACAAGTTATCAAAATCTGTGGGATACAGCTAAAGCAGTCCTGAGAGGAAAGTTCATAGTCATAAATGTCTACATCCAAAAAACAGAAAGATCACAAATCAACAATCTAATGAATCATCTCAAAGAACTTGAAAATGAAGAGCAAACCAATCCCAAACACAGCAGAAGAGAAATAACCAAGGTCAGAGCAGAACTAAATAAAATCAATAACAAAAGAACTGTACAGAAGATTAATGAAACAAAAAGTTGGTTCTTTGAAAAGATAAACAAAATTGACATGCCTCTCGCTAGATTAACCAGAAGCAGAAAAGAAAGCTCTGATAAGTTCAATCAGGAATGAATAAGGAGAAATTACAACTGATATCATGGAAATACAAAATATCATCTCTGAATACTATAAAAATCTCTATGCACATAAACTTGAAAACATGGAGGAAATGGACTAATTCTTAGAAACACACAGCCTCCTTAGGCTCAATGAGGAAGAAATAGAACTCCTGAACAGACCAATATCAAGTACAAAAATTGAAGCAACAATAAAAAACCTTCCTAAAAAAAAGTCCTGGACCAGATCATTTCACACCCAAATTCTACCAGGACCTACAAAGAAGAACTGGTGCCTATCCTGCAGAAATTATTCCACAACATCAAGAAGGAAGGAATCCTCCCCAACATGTTTTATAAACCCAACATCACTTTTATACCAAAGCCAGGAAAGGACTCAACAAAAAAAGAAAACTACAGTCAAATATCCCTTATGAATATAGATGCAAAAATTCTCAATAAAATCCTAGCAAATCGAATTCAGCTGCTCATCAAAAAAATAATCCATCACAACCAAGTGGGCTTCATCCCAGAGATACAGGGATGGTTCAACACACTCAAATCTGTAAATGTAATTCACTACATAAACAGAAGTAAAAACAAAGACCATATGATCCTCTCAATAGATGCAGAAAAAGCATTCAACAAAATTCAGCACCCTTTTATGACAAGAACACTTAACAAAATAGGCATAGACGGGACTTACCTCAAAATGATAAAAGCCATATACGACAAACCCACAGCCAACTCATACTGAACAGGAAAAAATTGAAAGCATTCCCACTTAGATCTGGAACCAGACAAGGTTGCCCTCTATCACCACTTCTATTCAACATAGTGCTGGAAGTCCTAGCCAGAGCAATCAGACAAGAGAAGGAAATCAAGGGCACCCAAATGGGGGCAGAAGTGGTCAAACTATCACTCTTTGCTGACAATATAATCTTGTATCTAGAAAACCCCAAAGATTCTGCCAAGGTCTCTGGAATTGATAAATAAGTTCAGCAAAGTCTCAGGTTACAAAATCAATGTACATAAATCAGTAGCATTCATATATGCCAACAACAGTCAAACTGAGAACCAAATCAAAGACTCAATACCTTCACAATAGCAACAAAGAAAATAAAATACCTGGGAATATATTTAACTAAGGAGGTGAAAGACCTCTACAGGGATAACTATGAAACATTAAAGAAAGGAAATAGCAGAGGACATAAACAGATGGAAAACCATACCATGCTCATGGATCAGCAGAATCAACATTGTTAAAATGTCTATACTACCCAAAGTGATCTACAGATTCAATGCAATCATTATTAAAATACCAACATCATTTTTTGCAGATCTAGAAAAAATAATTCTATGCTTCATATGGAACCAGAGAAGAACTTGTATAGCTAAAGCAACCTTAAGCAAAAACAACAAGTTGGGAGGCATCAATTTACCAGACTTCAAGCTTTACTACAAGACTACAGTAACCAAAACAGCATGGTACTGGCACAAGAACAGAGACATAGACCAATGGAACAGGACTGAGAACTCAGATATAAAACTATCCTCACATAGGCATCTGATCTTTGACAAAGTAGACAAAAACATACACTGGGGTAAAGAATCCCTATTCAATAATGGTGCTGGGAAAATTGGATAGCCACACGTAGAAGACTGAAACAGGATCTGCACCTCTCACCTCTCACAAAAATCAACTCACGATGGATAATAGACTTAAACCTAAGGCATGAAACCATACTAATTCTAGAAGAAAACATTGGAAAATCTCTTATAGACATGGGCCTAGGCAAAGAATTTATGAAGAAGACCCCAAAAGCAATCACAGCATCAACAAAAATAAATAAATGGGACCTGATCAAATTGAAAAGCTTCTACATAGCCAAAGAAACTATCACTACAGCGAATGGAAAACCTAAATGGGAGAAAGTATTTGCATTCTATACATCTGATAAAGGGCTGATAACTAGAATCTATATGGAACTCAGGAAAATCAGCAAGAAAAAAATTAAACAACCCCATTAAAAAGTGGGGAAAGGACATGAACAGAAAGTTTTCAAGAGAAGACAGATGGCCAAAAAACATATAAAAAATGCTCAACATCTCTAATCATCAGGGAAATGCAAATCAAAGCCACAATGATATATCACCTAACTCCAGTGAGAATGGCTTTTATCAAAAAGTCCCAAAACAACAAATGTTGGTGTGGATACAGAGAGATAAGAACACTCATACACTGCTGGTGGGACTATACACTAGTACAACCTCTATGGAAAGGAGTATGGCAATACCTGAAAGAACTAAAAGTAGAACTACCATTTGATCCAGCAATCCCACTACTGGGTATCTACCCAAAGGAAAAAAAGACATTCTATAATAAAGATACCTGCACTCAAATGTTTATAGCAGCACAATTCACAATTGTCAAGATGTGGAAACAACCCAAGTGCCCATCAATACATGAGAGGATTAACAAAATGTGGTATATGTATACCATGGAGTACTACTCAGCCATAAAAAAAATTGACGAACTACCTATTGTATTATCCTGGATGGAGCTGGAGCCCATTCTTCTAAGTGAATTATCACAAGAATGGAAAAAGAAACACCACATGTACTCACCATTAAATTGGTACTAATTGATCAACACTAACGTGCACATATGGGAAGTAACATTCATAGGGTGTCGGGCAGGTGGGAGGGGGGAGAAGGGGATGGGTAAATCCACACTTAATGGATGCAGTGAGCACTGTCTGGGGGATGGGCACGCTTGTTGGGAAGTGCAAAACTAATTTATGTAACCAAAGCATTTGTACCCCTGTAATACTCTGAAATAAAAAAAAAACTTTTAAAAAGAGAGACCGGACTAGGAGAAGGTCGAAGAGACAGAAGCAATGTCACAGAATTGTAGTTCGAGGAATTCATTGACCAATTAGATAACAAGAGCTAACATTTATTGAGCAATTACTATGTGCCAGTGCTATGGTCTAAATGTGTCCCCCCAAATTCATATGTTGAAACTTAATCATCAATATGATAGTATTAAGGGGTGGGGCTTTTAGGAGGCGATTTAGGCATGAGGGTTCCACCCTCATGAATGGGATTAGTGCCCTTATAAGGGGCTACAGAGACCAGAATTCTTCCCCTCCACCATGTAAGGAAACAGTGAGAAGGAGCCAGGAAAAAAAAAAGTCCAAGTTTGATTCCTCCCAACATTTAGCTTCCATTGCAAGCCTAAAGTGTTAAAAGTTTGAGCTGGAGATTAGAGCCACTATGAAATAAAAGTAACCAACAACCTCTAAAAAAAATTACAAGTTCAGTTTAAAGACCTCAATTGACTTTATTTGCAATTCTAGAATAGGGCAACACTTTATTCCATAAAAACAGAATAAGCACTCCTGGAATTAGCTTTCTTATCTTGGGGTTTCCTAGACCACACAGTGAATTAAAATAGGCCCAACCCCACCCCAGGAACAGACTGGAGGATTGAATTTATGAAGGGAGATATTTTATCCCACTTAGAACTGTCCTTGCACTGGCAGGTGGACTTGCAGGAGCCATCCTTTCACACAGGGGAGATCGTGATGGCCCAGCTTTCTGTAGTGGTATTAATTCCAGTTGCCTGTCTTTTGCAGGATCTGGCCTCATTTCCTGCCCATCCCCCATGTGGGCCTTCAAACCAGGCCCCTGGATTCCTGGGCTCATGACTCCTTACATGGCATTGTTTTCGTCCCTGGCAGCCATTACCTTAGTTCACTTACTCACCACTCTGGTTTCAAGCTCCATTTTGTTATAGCACATACATGCTTCTTTTTCCCTCGTACGCTCAGCCATGCATTAAGAGCAGTTTGTGTTATAGTTTATCCAACATTCCTAAATCGGTAGTTAGGTATTTGTGCAAGAATTGGAAGTCTGAGAACTCCCAATTTTTTTACATTGGTATTGTACCTGCCTATCTTGCTGAACTGACATATTAGTTCCAGCAAGTTTACCAGTTGATGCTCTTGGATTTTCTAGGTAGACAATCATACCTTCTACATTATTTCTTCATTTCAAATATTTATACCTAGTATTTCTTTTTTTCCTTTGACTAGGACCCTTAGTGCAATGTTGGATAATAGCAAAGTGAACAGACATATTGCAGCACCAAGCCTAGGGCCCTTCTGTTGTTTCACTATTAAGTGTGGTATTTGCTGTAGGTTTCTGGAAGATAATGAAACTTCTCTGACCTTGTGTGATTTAACATTAGCCAAACACCTCTACTGATGTTAAGCAATTCCACTAATGCTATTGTAAGCCAGAAATTTCACCTTGGGTGTAACAAATATGGCATATGAATATAAGCAGTGACACGGAGATTTCTGTAGAGATATCAGGGCTCTGGGTACATTATGAAGGTCTCAGATTACGGCTGAATCTACTCCCCAAAATGGTGCAAGCACACTCAGGGCTGCCCTTTGTTCACCTCCCAAGGCCGTTAGCCATACTTGCCTCGGCCCCCTAGGAGTATCCCATCCTGACCCACTCAGTCTTATATATCTATATGGCCATGACTGGTACAAAAGTTTATGTAAAGTCTCTTGATCCAATTTAGGAGAAAGTTCACTTGTTCCTCCAGTGAAAAGCATCGCAGCTAGGTCTCTGCCATCCCTGCCACGTGATGAGAAAATGTCCCTAGATGTTCATTTCTTAAAATTATTGATTTATTTATTTAGAGACAGGATCTTGCTCTGTTGCCCAGGCTAGAGTGCAGTGGCGCCATCATAGCTCACTGCAGCCTCCAACTCCTGGGCTCAAGTGATCCTCCTCCTCAGCTTCCTGCTATAGGTGCGCACCATCATGCCCAGCTGCTTTTTCTATTTTTTGTAGAGATGGGGTCTCGCTCTTGCTCAGGCTGGTCTTGAACTTCTGGTCTCAAGCAATCCTTCCACCTCAGCCTCCCAAAGTGCTGGGATTATAGGCATGAGCCACCTCGCCAGCCTGCCCCTAAATGTTCATTATCAGGCTGTGTGCTCTCAAATGGAAAAGTCTTTCTGGTTTTCAAACTATTGGAAGCCTGGGAAGAAAATGATGAGTTGTCTCTGGGCAAGTCAGTGTGACTGCCTTTCCTGGGCACCTGCATATCTGGATATCTTAGGTTGGGTTCTCTGAAGCAGAGCCTGACGCAGGGATTCAGGTACACAGGATTTCCTGGGGGAGGGCTCTTAGGAGAAGAGAGCTGGGGGTGGAGGGCAGGGCAGGGCAGGGTGGGATCACAGCTGGAACCAGCCTCAGCCTGACCCTCACCCCCACCAGGAGCTCTGAAGCATGAATCCTAGCACAGAGTTGGTCCCACCTGCCAGGGGGCTGCCTTTTGCCCTCCCTTGTCGGTGAGTTAGCCCAGCTGTGGGATGCCTGGGATGGGGCTGCATAAGCTCCCTGACAAGGTGGTTCCACTTCTGCTAAGGGTGAGTCTCTAGAGGAAGGGGGAGCTGGGACAGATTAGCAATCCACACCCACAGCACTTGGATGTGCCCAATACCGAGGTTCTGGACAGGACACACACAATCCACGACACCTAACCAAGCCTGTTTCTGGCCGAGGGGAAAGTTCAAGGTTCTGCGGGCACTATTGTGTGACCGAGGGATGGACAGCAGGTTCTCAGGACAAAGGACTATACCAGTAATGCCAATAGTCAGTGTTGCTCCAGGATTTAGGGCCTGGGCACCCAGACCATTGGATAAAGCTGTGAAGTGCAAAAGGGAAACAGGGTTTCAAGAAGACACTTTAAGAAAGAAAAATGAGCAATGTGCAGCAGGTAATCACTTGTCACTCAATCACTCTTTAAACATATACATATTCATGAGAGGGCACTAGGAGAGGTTGTCTGAAAGTTAACTCATCGTCAAAACATAGTATTTTTTCCTTCCACTTAACATAGTGGTCTGACGCCAGGTCCCCAACACCTCCATGCAATCCAAAGGCTCCTGGGTGAGAAATATTCTATTAACTTTCCATCATGGGCTGGGCCTGGTGTCAGCTTCCTATTTGACAGTGAAATCTGTTAGAGCAGATACGGTGACCTACTTTGATGTGGTTACAGACAGAGGGCTCAACCTCCTTGAAAATGCAAAGCCCTCTTTGGTCCCTGGAGGGAGAAAGGCGACTTTAACGAGTGACTCCCACCTACTGTATTGCTCTGAAAAGTTTTCAGCCTTGTAAAAACCTTTTATTCCTCAGGAGAAAGAAACGCAACAGAAGAAGAGGACATTTCGAAGATTTACTACTTTTTCTCCCTTGTTCCCTCCTTCAGCAAGGGAGATGTGCATTATTTTTCATCTTTTGGTTAGCGTGGAGCATAACCTACATATGTATGTCACCTGATTTGAATCCTTGATTTTTTTGTGACTCTGTTCAGGACAAAGAAGCAAACGTGAGATACTGAGCGAAGCAAAGAAGCCAGGAGAAGTAACGAGGTTTTATCTGCCACATTTGTGCAGGGATGTAAAAGGGAAAAGTTAGCTCCGAAGGATCAATACCATTTCCAAGGTCAGAGAGAAAGATGTGAATTGTTGACACTTTGGAATTCTAGCCTAGTGCTCTGTATAACCCGCTATTTTTTTTAACGTCCTTTTGCCTAATTCAGATACCACTGGAGGTCAAGTCTCTATTGTGACATCATCCAGGAACATTATAAAAGACTAGTTAATGGTGTGTTTTCGTCTTTGTTTTGTTTTGTTTTGTTTTGCAGGAGCTGAAAATTGATTTTCCATGTTGTTATTTACTGGAGCTGTCTTGAAGAGGATCTGGTCAGTGCGATACATAAGTTAATTAGGCAGGCAGCTGTCCTCCAGCCCGCTCCTTTGTATGTGGATTTAGCCAAACTCTTTCAGTTTCTCAGCAAGTCTTTGTGCTACCAAAGAGTTCCTTCCTGGTTTCTGCTTCCTGAATAAATACATATGCAGGTTGGCTCGTCCAAATGCACTTCAGGTCTATTTAAGTTGCTGCCTAGTCATCGGGAGGAGTGTCAGAGAGAGATAAATCAAAGACCTGTCACCTTCCACAGCAGCACATTGCAGGGGACATTAACTCGCCTTCAAACAAGACAGAGGTGGCCTTTCTCTCTCTGGGGTGAAATCTCCCACTGCTGGAGGCGGGGTGGGAGTTGGTGCAGGGAGCCGCAGTGGGCTGCGTCAACCTTGGCTCTGGACGGGTGGGAGGAGACGGGCAGAGACCTCTCCTCTCTGTCTGGAATGCACTCCCTGTGCCCACCCCCACATCTCCTTTTACTAGATAGGCTCCTTCTGGTCCTCCAGGTCCCAGCCTCAGTGTCTCCTCCTCAGAGAAGCCCTCCCTGACCCCCTCCACCGTTGCCACCACTCACCCTGTTGGTTTCTTCCACGGAACAAACGTATCTCATTTGGCCATGACACGCACTCTTGTTTGTTCCAGATGGCCAGCTCCAGGAGGGCAGGGGCTCACCCGTCTTGTTCATCCATGCTGACCACCCATGCTCATGTTTCAGTGGGAATAGCGTCTCTGCTTCTCAACCTCTGGGGCCTCACCTGGGGTGCCTGGAACGGCTCTACCGAGGCCACGTGCCTGGGTCCTGGTCTTCTCCATGAGGTGTCCACAGTGCTGGAGTGTCCAGGTGGCTCCTTTGCTCCTGTGTCTGGCTCCTTGATGCTCCTGGCTTCTCCCTCTCTCTCTCTCCATGTGGTCTGTCACTCACCAGGCCTCCTCCCGTGTCTGGGCTTTTCACAGTCTGGTGGTCTCAGGGTAGTTGAGCTCCTGTGTGACACTGGCTTTGATGGGGCGGGAAGCAGATCCTGCCGGGCCAGGCGGGCTCCTCCCCAGGAGCCGGTCCAGCCTGACTTCTCCACATCCTACTGGTCAGAGCAGTCCTAGGGCCACCCCACAGTCACGACCGACCTGCCTCTTACTGGGGGCATGGCAGAGTCAGTTGCAGAAGGGTGGGAGATAGCACTGCAGACATTTTTGAAAACTCCAATCTGCCACATAGAAATCAGAGAGAAGTGGACAAATCTGAGCTACTGTTAGGAGGTGGACTCGATAAAACAATAGTGCAGTGAAGGGGAGAAGTAGCAGAGATATGAACACCCGTGTGTGGACAACTATTCATCTAGGCAGAAATAATGCTTGATAAAATAATTATTTTTAAAGTTTAAAGGAGGGAGAGAGTACTCGTATCTAGGGGCAGGGCCAGCCACCACATATGGTTGTACAGGTTGTGCACTGCACAACTCTGTGGGATGACATTCACAATCACACGTGATAAGCCCTGTTGGAGGGGAATCCAGAAAGCTTCATGGAGGAGATGGCATCTGCGATGTAGGAGTTCAAGAGGTGGAAGAGATTGGTAGGTGGCATTCTAGGAAGAAGGAAAATTACAGGGAGCACTATGGAGGTGGGAGCACTATGGAGGTGGGAGCCCTTGGATGGTCATGCTTGTGTGAGCCCTCTAGTTTGGCAGAAGGGTAGTGTGGGAATGGACAATAATATGGGATAAGGCTCAAAAAAGGGTTTGAGGGATGACCACAGGAGGCCTTGAATGCCAGGCTCAACCCGAGCTTTATTCTGTAAGGCAGGGGTCAGAGAACTGCAGCCCGTGGGCCAAATCTAGCCCGTAGGGTACTTGGGTATGGCCTGTGGACTAAAGCCAGATACAGAAAGACAAATACTGCATGATCTCATTTATACGTGGGATCTAAAATAGTCCAACTCACAGAAGCAGAGAGTAAAACCGTGGTTGCCGTGTGCTTGGGAGAGGGGGCAATGGGGAGGTAATGGCCAAAGGTCACGAAGTTTCAACTCTGCAGGATCTGTAGGTTCTGGAGCTCCGCCCTGCGGCACAGAGCTAAGCACACCGCACTGTGCACTGAACATTTGCTAAGGGGGTAGGTCTTGTGTGAAGTGTTCTTACCACACACATTACTATTTATCAAATAATAAATATTACCAATATATTATTTATCAAATAATGACAATTAAGGGAATGGCAGGAGACTTGGGAGGTGATGGGTATGTCCGTGCCCTTGATGGTGGGATGGTTTCACAGGCACAACTCATCCCCAAACTTGAGTTGTATACATCAAAAATGTACAGCTTTTTACGAGTCAATCATACCTCGATAAAGGGATTTTTTAAAAATAAAGAGTTGTAAAAACAAAATAAGAAAATTACACAACAGAGATAGTATGTGGCTGGCAAAGCCTATAATATTGACTATCTGGACCTTTACGGAGAGTCTCAGGCGGTTCTTGCATACCATGGCTGCGCTTGACAGAGTGATCTGGTGACAGGAGATGCGCTGACCAGAGGCAGGAGGAGAGAGGAGGCCGGGAGGCCAGGTGAGATGCTGCTCTAGTCACCCTGCTGCCAGGGAGGGACAGCTTGTGCTGGGGAGGGTGGTGGTGGTGCCGCCAGACAAATGAGCCCCCAGGGCCAGGCACCTGTCGCCTCATCAGGGCTGATGCTGATTTCTTCAAGGTCACACCCTGTGGGGAGATGTGGGCTATGCCAGGCAGGAGGCTCCCCACAATGCTGGGTCCCTCCATCTCCCACTTGCATCAGAAGTTCTTTGTCAGGTTCTATTCGAAGATTTAAGTGATTTTTTTTTTTTTTTTTTTTGCTAAAAGTAGATATAATTGGAAATCACTGGCAGAAATGGCATGGTCCCCTTTTCATTCCAAGGAGGTGACAGAACTGTTTCTAACAAAGAACTACCGAGGAATTATATCTTTCTGCCCACCCCATCCAGAGCTGTTGGCTTCCGGCTGGTTGTGAGTGTTGATGGTGGCACCACGTGGCATAGCGGGAAAGACACAGCCTCGGGCGGCCTGTGTCTCACGGGACACGTGGACTCCCGTCTGAGCACCAGTGTTCCCCAAGGGAAAAACAGGGTCAGTTGGAGCTGCCAGGCATGGAGGTTGGGAAACTGCGTGGAGGCCCCTGGCACGTGGGAGAGCTCGCCCGGGGAATTGTTCTCATCCTGTCCATACTGGCATCCCCCGGGACATATGTCTGCAGGCACTTTGCTTGAGTATCCCGGGGCTCGAAGGGATCCCAGCGACGTGAGTCCCCAGTCTGTGACTCCCCCCGCATCTTCCTAGTGGTTTCTAGCAAGGAGATGGGGCCCAAACGGAACGGGCCGCCTGGGCAAACGCTGCGGGTGCTCCCGCAGGAACCCTCTCACATCGCCAGCATCGACGGCCGGCCCCGGGAAACCCAGCAGGCAAGGCAGCCCGTTCCATTAGGGAGGACACAATTCTGATGACCAGAAAAACTTAGGTCCGGCTAGAGCCATCATCTTCCACTGGCTGGCTCTGGGCTTCCCATAGCCGTTCTAGTTTTGCTTCCATCTCGGTTTTTCCTCCTAAGTCTTTTCCAAACTAAACAACAGGAACTTCTGCATTCGCTGTCTACTGTTTTCACATTTTTCCAATGGTGAATACTTTTCTGTTCTTTCTGTTGGGACCTGCTTGTGAAGGGACCTGCTGGCCAGATCCTGGGGCGCAGGGCAGGCTGCCGGCTGCCGGCTTTGCGTAAAGATGCAGGGCTGCAGGACTTTTGAGAGGCAGAAGGCGGGAGGAGAGACCGCAGCGATCAATCTCGGTTATATACACCCGTCCACGCGCGGCGGAGCCAGCCCCTGCTCCACTGCCGGCTCTGCAGCCCAGCCCTGGCAGCGCCCGGGCAGCTTTGTTCGCTCCCCCTAAGGCCCCCCAGCAGACAGGGGGGCCAGAGAGAGCGGGAGAGCCGAGCTGGACACTTAATCTCTCCGACCAAAATTCTTGACCTTGCTGCCTCCATCCTATTCTTTGAATTTACCCCACCCCCCTTATTTATTTATTTTTTATTATCATTATTATTACATTTACCCCTCTCTCTCTAGCCTGGAGAGGGGCAAGAGGGAGAACTTAGGCTGAACGGAACTGACTTCCAGCTCACTCATTGGCTGTGTGACTTTGGGGAAGCCACTTAACCTCTCTGAGCTGATTTTCCCATCTGTTATATGAACTTAATGGTTTCTCCTGCATGGGAATATTGTAAGAACTAAATGATATTATACATATGTATATGAGTGTGTGTACACAGTTGTTTCTCCTTATTTGAGGCAGTTCTATAAAGTCACCTTGAACACTGAATTATCAAACACTAAATCTTTCCCCCTGGGGAAATACAAGGCTAGATTCTTTGAGCCTCTGGTCACATTTTCATCAAATAATCAATACATAACTTTGTTTTATATATGTTTCTGTTTACAGACACCTTATTTAATATATATGGTTGATTCATTATCATTGAACTTGCCTACATCACTATAACTCACGCCTGGATGAAGCTTTCCTAATACATGCATTTTCTCTGTAAGGCACATCAGACTTCTTGCACTTAGGAACACTAGACAGCACTTCAACACTACGCATGGAGGCCATTTAAGACAGTGAAATCACCAACAAAAAGTGCAAAAATGTGAAACATGTGGCACTAAATAGACCAGGCAAAAGACACTTGCTTACAGTATGACAGCTGAAACAGGAAGGCAGAGTGTGGCCTTGTTCAAACAACTCAGCTAGGAACATGCCGCGTGGGAGAACTCAGATGTTTTTGTCTCCCTGCACATATGCATTCCACAACTGATTGCAAATGTGCCACAAGTTATTAATTTGGGGATTACAAATAAATTTTATTAATAGCTAGTAGACAAATTCACAAATACAGAAGATCAAAAGAAAATAAACGTGTGTGTGTATACATTCCCTGACGGAAGGAAAATTTCAGGTTCTTATGCACATATGTGGTGTGACCTCAGGGCCTGACATCCAGCAACTGATAGCTGCTCCTCAATTTTCTACTCCCTTTTCCCCACCATTTTTTTTTTTTTTTTTTTTTTGAGATAGAATCTCACTCTGTCGCCAGGGCTAGAGTGCCATGGTGTCAGCATAGCTCACTGCAACCTCAAACTCCTGGGCTCAAGCGATCCTCCTGCCCCAGCCTCCCGAGTAGCTGGGACTACAGGCGCATGCCACCACGCCCAGCTAACTTTTTTTTCTATTTTCAGTAGAGACAGGGTCTTGCTCTTGCTCAGGCTGGTCTCGAACTCCTGACTTCAAGCAATTCTCCTGCCTCGGCCTCCCAGAGCGCTGGGATTACAGGCGTGAGCCACCGTGCCCGGCCTCCCCACCATTTTTTATCACACTGTATTTGATTCCTCTTGTGGCTTGCAGCCCAACTGCCCTAGACTACACCAATTTCGCCTGCAACAGTTGTGAGTTTATGTGTCTTTGTGTCATAATTTATTGGACAACTGTCTCCCAGCAATAGTCTGGTGGAGGTTCCAATTCATTCATTCGACAACTATTCCTTGAGCATCTACATGTGTCTTCTGACCATGTTCCTCCGTATTATGCACAATGGATGAGGGGCTGTTGCTTCACTAATACAAATGCTCTGACCTCGTCCCGTTGGGTGACCTTGGGCAAGTTATTTAGCCTCTGTGTGCCTCAGTTTCCTCCTTGACAAAGTGGGAGTGATCTCGGAAGGTTGATGGAGGGATTATATGAGATCATAATTCATGAAAATCTTCTAACACAGTTCCTGGCACATAATACCCACTCAATAAAAGTTCATTATTTGCTCTATTTAAGTGCCAAGGATTTGATGCTTACCGGTACTGGTCAACATCCTGTTCTCTTCCAAGAAGGCACATGGAATTAAATGTGAAATTTGATTCTGCATCTTCTGCTTTAAATGTCTCAATGGGAAAGTCACAAGAAAGCACAGAGGCATCAAATACTGGTTTGACTGGGCAACAGGCTGATGGGATCACCATGAGCCCCAGGGAGCTGCCAGCCCTGCCGAATGGGTCGAGTTAACTGCAGATGAGCACAGTTACTTTTGGATGGTGGGGATGAGGTTCTGTAAATATTACTCAGAGTATCATTCTTTTTTCCTTGATGAATTTGTCAGCAAACTTACTCTGGGGTTCTGATGCTTTCATTTAGCAAGTATTTACTGAGTGCCTACTATGTGCCAGGGCTGTGCTGACCATAGCAAATAGTGCAGTGGACAAGACAGACCAAGTGCAGTCTGCAGTAATCTCCAGTCCCGCAGGGAAGAGGAATGTTCAGCAAATGATATGGCGTTGATTAATCACAGTGGTGAGAAGGGACACAGATGTCCCAGAAGTCTCTCTACTTCCTCATTTTCAGAAATAGTGTAGGGAATCAGTACACAGGCTCTGGAGCCAGAAGTCTTAAGTTAAAATCTTGGCTCTGCCCCTCACTTACTACATGACTGCAGGTGGGTTCTTTAACATGAAAAGATTTATTGGATTTTTGTGTGGCTTCTTTGAAAATGCTGTTGGGGACAATTGAGATTCTGCATTGTGTTTCAAAGCCAATCTCCTGGAGTTACTGTTTTATATGAAAAGTAAAGGAACTTTTGAAAATATGTGCACCAAGGTGTGTTTCTACTTCTGTAGGGTCTACGTAGTCTTTTTTCCTGGTGAATTGCAACTAAACCAGGGAAGTACCATTTAGTGGCTTCATCATCACAAGCCTGGTAAGGTCAACCTTCTACAACCTTGTAGCGCAAATACGTCTTACACCCCTAACACACAGGTTTAGTTTTTGTTTGTTTGTTTGTTTGTTTTTTGATTTACAACACACATTTTAATACATATAGTTTCCTATAACAAACAGTCATAGCTTCAAGTTTGTAAGTCACTGTCCTTACATCTATTAGAACAAATTTTCAGTATCACAAGAAAGAGGTTTTCTCCTCTTGGCAAATAGGTTTGACAGCCTAGATTTAATGTAAATATTAAATGGTAACTGGAATGCATAAACTTGCTGATCTTTCCAACAAAAGCAAATTGTTTACAGAGTGCTTTGCATTCTCAAAATCAAAAAGTGTTGTGTTCTCTCAAGTGTCCTGCTACGGTAACGTGTGGCTTCTAATCATAATTTAAGGATACACGGGGCTTGCCATTTTTAAACTATAATTCTATAGTGCAAAGCATAAGCTTTCTTTTTTTATCAGCTTAGGCAAATGACTATTTCAAGGCAGTTTGCATGATGGGCATTTGACAAATATTTTTGAGTGACTCAAGTGGTGACTGAATGAACAAATGGGAAGTCTAGGGGTAGGTTAGATCAAAGCTTGCAGAAGGGAATTTGAAAGGGTTGAGCAAAGAGGAGAGAGAAGAACTTTTGAGTTTAAGGGCTAGCCTGGTCCTCTGAACACTCCTCTAATCCAGCATCTGGATTCTCAGGGCAGGGATCTCCTCTGTACAAAGCATGTGAAGAGCACCTATGGCCATTCTCATGACTGCATTAGGTGAACGTACACCATCGAGACCCTGACATTCGCCTCAGAGCAAGATGCAGGGGTCACCCAAGGGTCTGGGCTGGCTTCTGGCCCTGTATCTTCTTCCAGATGTCATTAATCAGAGCTGTTGTCACCCTCTGAACAGAGGGTAAAGAAGCCACGAACATCATACGTGGCACCCCAGGGCCAGGAGCTGTCACAGTCGCCGGCCAGCATGACTCAGGCATGACCAAATTCCCAGGTATAACAAATGCCAACAGGATGAGGCATGGCTTTCAGCAAGAGCCAAAGAAGAGGCAGTGCAGAAGGGGTTACACACAGGGGTCGAAGCCAGAGCAACAGAACTCAGTGGTCAATAAACGTCCTCTGCCCTTTGTCTGAGAGAGTGCAAGGCTTGGGGATTTGTAGACTCTTCTGAAGATCCCTAACCCCAAGTGGGGGTTTATAGATCTGATGGTAACAAAAATATTTTATATCTGTACAGTTATTTTTAGCTGTATTGCCTTGGGCAAGTTGTTCAATCTCTCCATGCCTCAGTTTCCTCATCTGCAAAATATGGAAAATAACTAGAGTAACACACCCTGTAGAGTTGTTGCAAAGATTAAATGAATGAATGCGCACAAAGCATTTAGAGCAATGTATGGTCAGTGCACAGTGTTAGCTGTTATTAATATTATTATTTCTGTTTTGAAGCTCAGAAAAGAGCCTTGTGGTTTCTTATCATTTCATAGCCACCTTTCTGAGTTAGGCAGAGTGGGAAGAATGCATGATCTTTTCTTTACAACTGAGGAAACTGGCTGCACTGGTGTCATCTGTATCTCTTGTTTCTCTCCCCTCGCCCCCGCACCGTGCTGTCTCTCAAGGGCTTTGTCTGGAGCCATAATAATGTCTGCAAAATTCTCTCGGCTTTCTCCCTGCTGCTGACTCCTGGGAGTCAGCGATCTCATGAAGAAGAGAAAAGAACCCCAACGTCCCCAAAGAAATCTGCAAGTTGTCTACCAAAGAATCAAGCAATGAAACTCAAATGCAAACGCTTCAAGACCAGATGGTGGCGGTAGTTTTCCAATCGGAGATTATCAAAAAGAGTAAACCCTCGGGCCACTCCAGCAACTAAAACAGCGAGTTGGCTCTGGGCAGTTTCCACTATTGGCAGTGTTCCTAAGGAACCAGTGTTCAAGGACACCATGACCTTGAACACCATGACCTTGCCCTTACTCCACCGAATTAATGGGTGGTGATTCTGTGAATTTCCTAAGTGAGCATTAGCGCCCATCATTCAGATGGCCAAACTGAGCCCCAGTGGAATGAAAGCAGGACAACTCTGCTTTCCAATCAGTTCAGGGATAACAAATCCAAATTCGAAATACCAAGTTCAAATTTGATTCAAATCATATCCAATAAATATTGCACGGGATATACTTATATGTAATAATATATAAGTAATATATATCTATTTTAATAATAATTAAAAAATTATTCATTGCTTAACTGAAATTTAAACTTCACTGGGAGTTCTGGTATTTTATGCGGGAACCCTACCTCTGCTATACTTCCATTAAGCCAGTTGTTTTAGGCAGTAGAACAAAAAGAGAGACGCTAGATTGTGCTAGTTCAGTGTGTGAGCTCTGAGGTTAAGCTACCCAGGTTTGAATTCTAGATCTACCTGTGTGACACTGAGTGAGTCGTTTACCCTCTCTGTGTCTCATGTGTAAAGCGGAAAGAATAATTATACTCTCCACATAGGGCTTTGTGGTAGATTAAAGGATATAATGCCTAAAGCATGTCGTAGGCACGTGGCAAGTGATACTATTTTTCACGGTACTGGGTAAGCTAGGAATATCATGTAACTGATGCCTGAGAGTTTAGTTTCACTTCCAATCATCCCTTAGTTTTCCGCTGTCATTTGCTAACAATCCCTGACCCTTCACAACACACAGGCACGGATGGCAACGCCCTCAGTAGAACTATGCTCAATAATGTTCTAAATGCTAAGCCCTATCCCCGGTCCTGGAGTAATACAAAGAGCTCAGGGCAGGTAGATTCTAGTTGTTTCTCAATACCCATCCTCCCCTTCTTCCCTAGTGAAAAACAACATTCTAGCTGGTCACATGACCCCCACCCCCACCCCCACCCCCTGCCGCCCCAGCTAAATGACTTCATTTCCCAGCCTCCCTTAAAGTAGTTACGGCCCAGTGACCAAGTTCAAACCAGTAAGAAACAAGCAGAAGAGTGTGGAACTCCTGGAAAGTGCCCCGCTCCTGCCCTCTGTTCTTCCTTGCTGCTGGGTAGGATGGTGAAGTGATGGCTGGAGTGCAAGCAGACATCTCAGACCATGAGGTTCCTGGGAGCCAGAGCCACAGTGGAGCTGGGTTCCTGGGACTGTGGAGCAGTTAAGAAATCCTCTACTGACCACCAAGTCTGAGAGAGAAATAAGCTTTTATCTTGTTCAAGCCACTGTTATATGTTCTGTGGCCGTTGCTTGCCTGTTGTACGTGCAGTCAAGCGCGGTCCTAGGTGGCGCGGTGGCACGCGGGGGTGCTGGTCCCGCACCGCAGTTAACCAGCTTTGTAACTTTACCGCAGTTGCTTCCTCTCCTCGCGCCTCAGTTTTCACATCAGCAAAATGGTGGGGGAATAAATTCATCAAAAGGAAGCAACTTTCTCTTTCTGAAATTCTCTGATTGCAATCAGTCTGACGTGTAAGCCTCCCACAGCACGTGATGGGGGTCATTCTCCTAAGGGGCTGGAAGGTGAGATGTGTTTGTCACGGAGGTGCCCCGGCGGTGCTGCCCGGTGCCACTTTGCTGCGGAGAAGAAGATGCTCAACGCCTGTTTGCTGAACAGAGGACGGGAGGAACCCGTGCCAGGAGGTAGTGCCCGCGCTGGTCAGAAAGCCGCTAGTGGGCTTTACAGTCATCCAGAAGGATGGCAGCCGTGGTCCTGGCCGGAGGACCAGCCTTGTCCTTGCCCAACCTCAGGGACCGTGGGACGAGCAAGGTATGTGTTGGAAATGGGGGGTCCTGATGCAAGAAAAGCAGAGACGACTCAAACTAGACCACAGGCAGAGATGCCCAGAGGAGGGCATTCTGGGGCCTGCAGCCATGGATCCTGCACGAGCAGCCCAGCTGCTCCCAGCAGCGGGCGAGGCCTCCCTGGCAGGGGGAGGTGGAGCTGCGCAGAGGGCTGGGGCTCCAGGTCAAGGGAAGGGTCTCACCCAGGAGCTGACTCTGCAATGGATGTCTCCTCTGTTTGGAAGTTCCAGCTCTATCTTTTTAAGAATAATGTTTATTGAAGACTTTGCAAACTCTTTTCAGAGAGGTACGCTGCCTGGTGGCTTCCCCTCCCACACAGGAGTTGCGTGGAACCATCCGAAAGAGAATTTGGGGTGGGGTTGGGTCTGTCATGGCGATACAGGCATATTTCTTGCTTCTGCGTGTTTCTCTCTTTTTCTTTTCTTTTTTTAAAAAACATTTTTCATTTCTTTTCTAGGGCAGGGGCTGTTCCCCCTGTCCTCAGCCCTAATCACCCGTCGCAGTATTTATACCCTTGTCCAGGATCCCAGCAGAAGGGAGGGCAGGGCTGGCAGCAGACCCGCCCTGGGATTTCCACTGATCCTCTGTGTCAGCGACACTGGAGCCGTGTTCTCCTCCCAGAGCCCGGCGACTTCTCAGGGCTGCCATCTGTGAGGTCCCCGACCGACACGCAGGGCCCCAGAACCTCGGGGTCTCAAATGTTCTCTCTCTCCACAAATCAAAGAAATTTTTCTCAGACTCCGAGGCAGTCGCTGCACAGGGAGAAATCCTCAGGCATCTGGGACTCAGGCAGGAGAGCAGGGCAAGACGTGCGCTGTGTCCTGAGTCCCAGGAAGAAAGACAGAGTTAGCCAGGCGGTAGTTCCTTGGGAATCTGGCGCCTGCTTACCCACTGGAGAAACTGAGGCCCAGAGAGACTGTCTTAAGGTCAAAGAGCATTCCAGACGACTCAGCAGTAAAAAGGAGTGAGCTATTGATACAGCGACTGCATGGATGAATCTCAAAATAACCATGCAGGAAGCCAGACCAAAAGGGCACGTACTCTGTGGTCCCGTTTATAAAAATTCTAGAAGAGGCAAATTAGTCCATGGTGACAGAAAGCATGTCAGTGCTTGCCTGGGATAGGAAGAGGAAGAGGGAAGAACCGCAGAGGGGTTAAGGAAACGCTTTTGGATGAGGGCTCTGTTCATGGTCTTGATTACGGGGATGATTTCGTGGGGATAGAAACATGTGCAGTGTATTGTATGTCAAATATTCCTCAATAGAGCTGTTAAAAACAAAACTCTTCCACGATTTACTCCAGCCCTTTGCCCCCAAGTAGCATTCAGAGAACAGATACAGGCTCTGACTCTGGTCTCTTGATACTTACTAGCTTCTGACTGGGAAGGTTTTCCTCTCCCAAGCCACTATCTATTAATGTGCTGTGAAGAATAACAAAATACTATAAATTTAGCAGCTTAAAATCACCCATGTATTCTCTCCCAATTTTGGAGGGTCGAAATTCTGCCTTTGCAGAATTTAACCATGCCCTCTGCTCAGGGTCTCCCAAGTCTGCAACTGAGGTGTCAGCCAGGGTTGGGGTCTCATGGCTGGGGGTGGCAGAATTCACTTCCCTGCAGCTGTAGGACTTAAGGCAGTTTGCTTCTTCAAGACCAGCAGGAGACACCGTCTCTCTTCAAGATGGTCCTTTAAAGGGCTCACCCACCCAGGATAACCTCTCCTTGATTAACCCAAAGTCAACAGCTACAAAATGCCTTCACCTTTGATTTTATAATATAATGTAACCTAATCACACGAGTGAAAATCCATCATATTCTTGGCCCGCCCACACTCAAGGGGAGGGGATTATGCAGGTTCTACACTCCAGGGGGCTGGAACCTTGAGGGCCGGTCTTAGAATTCTGCCTATGTGCTATTCTAGCTACATCTATCCAACAATCCACAAGTGAACAAGTAAATAAGACCTTACAGACGCCACGTTAGGGAGAATGGCAAAGCAGCTTCGAGTCACAATCCGGTGGCACCCTCACCTCCCTGCTGCTCACCTTCACTTTCCTGTTGGTTCAGAGTCATAACAAGCTACGTGGTGCCTGTATCTGCCGTTTCACTTTCCAAGATTTCAGTTATTCACGGTCAACCTCTGTCTGAAAATATTAAGATAGTTTGAGGAGAGAGAGACCACATTAATGTAAATTTGATTGCAGTGATTGTTATAATTGCTCTATTTGATTATTAGTTCTTGTTGCTAATCTCCTACTGTGCCTAACTTATAAATTAAACTTAACCATAGATATGTATATATAGGAAAAAACATAGTATACATTGGGTTGGGCAATATCCATGGTTTCAGGCATCCATGGGTCTTGGCACATATCCCCTGGGTTATTCCCAGGGGGGGACCACTGTATTGTGTTAAAGAATACCCCCACCTTTTGAGGGATCCCAGGCCCCTCAGCTGGCTTGGAGTAGACCCTGGAGCTCCCACCTAGACAGCAGGAGATGGCAAGACCTGGGAGCAGATCAAAGCTGGAAGAGCCTTGGGGAACACAGTCACATTTCTGGAGACCAGTGAATACAAATGTCCAATTTTGAGGGGCCAGAATTGTGGCCGGAGTTTGCAAATAAGGAGTCTTAAGTTTGCAGCCCAGCAGATGGGGTCAAGGAGCTCAGTTGGGAGCAAACAGGTGGCAAGTCAGTGGTGGGCAGAGGCAGTGTCATGACCTCAGTAAAACATAGCTTAGCCTGCTTTTTTTTCCAATTGAGGGGAAATTCACAGAAGGTAAAATTCACTATTCAGTGGCATTTAGTATACACATGATGTGGTGCAACTATCACCTCTGTCTAATTTCAAAACATTTTCATTATCCCCAAAGGAGACCCCACATCCATTTCCAGGCAGCTCTTATGTGCTGGGAGGGGGTTGATGCCAGTTAAAAATCGGCCCCATTTGAGCCAGGCCCTGGGGGCTCAGGGATGTGCGTCTACCCGCGACATAGATAAGGTGTGGCCCATATTCTGCCTTCGAGGCGGATGCCAGACAGGGGTTGGCAATGGCAGTTCCAACTATTTTTTTGAGTAGCTAAATAAAAAAAAAAAAAAGAAATCCACTGGCCAAGGCCTGTGGACCTGTATAAACCCTTCCTGTGGGGCCCTAGATTGTGCTTGACCATGTTTATTCCAACTTAGACATGCAGGTTATGGGGGAAGACAAGGGGAGATTGAGGAGGGTGGGCAGGACTTGGAACTGCACAGAGTTATGCTTTTGCTCAGCTTCGCCCCCAGTCTCTCACCCCAACATGGTTTTGTTGCCGCCCAACCAGGTTCATGTTCCTGCTGCCCAAGAGGAAGCCAATTCGCCGAGACAGCAGGGTTTACGGCAGAGAAAGAGTTTATTCCGCATAGTGCTAAGCGGGGAGATGGGAGAAATTTCTCAAATCCACCTCCCCGAGAATTTGGGAGACAGGATTTTTAAAGACAGTTTGGCGTAGGCAATTGAGTCTGCTAATTGGCTGGGTTCGGGGCGGAACCATAGGGTTGTAGAAATTGTCTTCTTTGCTGACCAGGTTCTTGGGTGGGGATCACAAGACCAGTTGAGTCAGCCGTTCCACTGGAATGCGGGACCTGGAAGCTATCTCAGGAACCACCCTTAGGTTTCAAAAAGGTAATGTTATCTATGGAGAAAGCTAAGAATCTTTATGACCACCACCTATGTGGCTCCAGAGTGGCAATTATAGAGAAGCAAACGGGGGCACAGTGGCTAATTATTATCATTATTTTTAGCTAGGCCCTTACCACAGTTCTCACCTTGAGCCCCTTTTTATTAATTTGTAAGGGCAGTTTCAGTTTGAAGAAATGTCCCTGTCACTCATGAGGATTCAGGAGAACTGAAACTATGCCCAGCAAAGGCAGAGATTTCCTTCTGAAAGCTCCATCCAGAGCACCACTAGGCCTGTCTTTTTCTGGATAATCTAAGAAAATCCTCCCCTTACACAAGAGAAAGATCCCTGGACCACATGGGACACTGGGAAGGTGCTGGTGGAGATGTCAGGGTCCGGGTCACAAAGCGTGTGCTGTTCACAGTGGAGGTGGGGAGACGATGTGCCGATAGTCCAGACACTGAGCAAGAGCGTCCACCCATGGGCCTCCGCCTGCAGCAAGCTACCGTGTTCCCTTAGCATCCCCATTTCTCACTTTATCTCTGCCTGCCATGGATGGGGAAGGACTTCACAATGAACATAACATGCAGGGAATTCCCAGAGACTGTCTAATTGATGGGTAGTCCTGTGAAGCTGAGATAACTTCTTCCTCATCCAATGACCCTCCCTTTTTGTCCAGGCAGCTTGCTGGAGAAGCATCAGAAAGCCTGGAGGTTCTCCACAAATGTTAGGATCCATTCTGCTTTATAGATGTTACCCCAGTCACCATGCCCTTGCTCAAGAACTTTCAGTGGCTCCCTACTGCCTAACATAGTGAGCCCAAACTCCTCTGTCTGGCTTTTAAGGACTTTGTTGGGATGGAAAGTGATTGCTTATACTGGGCCATCTTTTGAGAGTTGCTGGGCACTCCCTGGCTCTGGGCTTCAACCCACTCTCCCAGTTTGTAGGACCCTTTGGACCCAGCCATTCAGCTGTCATCTGATGAAAGTGCTGTGCCCCTGATTCGATTTGGCTCTGAGCCCCTCCTTCAGGGGCTGTGGCTGCTTCCTCCTCCTTCCCACACTCCTGTTACATTGGCTTGTTTCCTCTATCCCTGGGTCTCTCTTGGGTCCCAGAATCTCCCCAGATCTTGCAGGAGCTTCTGCTTATAGCAGTGAGGATGGACAAAACAGAGGGGACTCTGCCTCCATCTCAGGACAGTGGCTGAAGGGGGACACAGTTATAAAGGGGGGGAAGGAGGTGGAACAAATCTAATGTGAATTGGACATAGTTCTTCTTTTCCCCACTTAAAATAATAGCAATAAATTTAAGGGAAAAAAAGAGGAAGTATATTTTGCACACTTCTTTGTAAATGCTATATAATTGAATAATATCATGTAAATAGGTTTTTAATAGTATAAAGAAGTTTGTGGGGGGTCCAATCCATGATAGGTCTTCTTACCATAGTTTGATGTATGGCCATGACATTTCAAGATTGAGTGACAGAATCTGGAGCTGGGGAGCAGCGAGGGGGATGGTTTTGCCTCCCAGGGATATTTAGCAAAGTGTAAAGACACTTTTGGTGGTCGTAACTGAGGGATGGGGTGCTATGGCATTTGGTGGGTAAAGGCCAGAAACGCTGCTACCATCTATAGTGCACAGGACAGCCCCAAACGTCAGTGGTGCTAAGGTTGAGAAACCTGCCCTAGGACCACGGTGTCCACACTCCCCTGATCAACAAGCTCCTGAGGCATTTGCTAAATAACAGCCCCCAACCTGAGCATAATGAACCCAAGTTTCCAGGGAATGGGGCCTCACCAAGACTTTCAAACTTCTAGAGATGATGGAACCCACACTCATCCTTCCCCCCGTGAGACTGGAAAGGTCACGGCTCAGGGGGCGGAAGGGCTGAGTCCCGAGTCGGTGATGGAGTCAGGACCAGAGCTCAGACTTGCTGCTTTCTAGCAGAGAGCGCTTCCCACCACCCCACAAATGCCACGGGGCGTGGTCATGCCCTCCCTCCCCGCCACTGTCAGACAACCCACGTGCTGGGGGGTGGGGAGACCTGTCAGCTGACCTCGGGACAGCACTGCTGGGGCCAACACTTGGCGAAGTTTTAGGTGGGTCCCCTAGCAGCTGGGCCTGAGACTGGGAGCTGTGGGCCTGTGATGCCTTGAGCGAGAGCCCTGGGAAGAAACCGGAAAGGGAGTGAGAGAAACAGAAGACAGAAAGAGCCCACAGGGCGCCCTGCAGCATGAACTGCCCCCCAGGGATTGTCCCACCTCGAGCAGAGCAGTGGGACTTCAGTAGCGCTGACTAGCCCACGCCATCAGCCAGCGGCAACAGCCCAGGGGAGCGCGGGCAGGAGGGCTGTGGCGAGCTGGGCCGGCCCCTACCCGTGGGGAAGGCCAGTTGTGCACATCTCCTTCCCGACTCTGTGGGCAGTGACTTCATGTTGGTAGCTTGAAATTGACCAAGGGATGGATATTTACACCCCAGAAATTGGCAAATGCCGCAGATCAGAGGCTTTTGCGGGTGGGCCATTTTCCCAGCACACCACTGCGGGAGGGGTGTATAGCTCCCGGGCAGCGGCTTGCATCGATCAAGGGCAAATGCCAGAGAAGACTACAGTTGTGGCTGTTAGGCAAAGCGAGAGGGATGGGCAAAGCCTAACCAGAAACCGCATCCCAGCTACTCGGATGTGTGGTCCATCTGCATATCTGCCCCTTCCCCAGCCTTTTCAACAAAGGAGAATCTGCTTTTGCCACGTGATGAGGCTGCGCTTCTGGAGGGCAAGCGTGCACCTTACTAGCAGGGATTGTGGATTAGAGCGACCGTTTGCTCCAGTGCCTGCAGCTGGAAATACTTTCTAGCGAGAGGCTGTGCCATCTGGTGAGAGCAGCAGAGAACGGAGGGGAGGGCACTGAACCCCTTCCACAGGGCTCCCGACTGAGGCCAGGTTGCTCCTCGCCCCGAGCCCTGCCTCCTAGAAACAGCCGTCTGCACGCGAGCTGGGCCAAAGCGTGCATTCTGAGGGCTTTTCTCCCTCTGCCAGGCACTGACCTCCCTTTTTGCAGTGTGGTTCAGGACCAGACTCTGCATCTAAAGAGAGGCTGTGACGATGAGGACTGGAAACACTGCAGCTGGAAGGTTCTTTAGCTGAGCCACACGGACTCACAGCCTCACAGGTGGGAAGCCAGGCCCTCTCAGTCACCTGCCCCGCTGAAGGGTTTCTCCGCGGCGCTTCAGAAAAGAACAGGACTTACAATCAGGGGCATTCTCACCACCTTGTGAGAAAACACAAAACCCCCAAGAAGAGCCAGGAGGGGTCTGGTACCACTCTGTAGGCAAAGCCAGAGCCGGGAGGGGTGAGTGGAATGAAGGGACAAGAGGCCAACTGCCACTTCACACCCACGAGGATGGCTGGAGTCAAAAGGTGGACAATGACAACGGGTGTCAAAGACGTGGAGAAATTGGAAACGTTGCTGGTGAGAATGGAAAACGGTGCAGTCACTCTGGAGAAGAGTTAGGCAGCTCCTCAAAAAGTCAAACAGTTACTGTGTGACCTAGCAGTTCTGCTCCCACATATGCACCCAAGAGAATTGAAAACATAGGCTCATAAAAACACATATGAACACCTATGTCCACAGCAGCATCATTCACAATAGCCAAAGGATGGAAACTGTCCAAATGTCCATCAGCTAATGAGTGCATAATCAACATGTGGTACATCCATCCGCACGATGGAATATTATTCATCCATAAAAAGGAAGTGCTGACACACGCTACAACATGGATGAACCTTGAAAACATTATGTTCAGTGAGAGAAGCCAGACACCAAAGACCAGGCATTGTACGATTCCATTCATAGGAAATGTCCAGAATAGTCAAACCCACAGACACAGAATATAGATTAGTGGTTGCCAGGGGCTAGAGCATGGAGGAAATGGGGAGTGACTGCTAATGGGTAGGGGGTTCTTTTTGTGGTGATGAAATGTTCTGGAATCAGATAGTGGTGATGGTTGCACAACCTTGTGAATATATTAAAAACCATTGATTGTACACTTTTAAAGGACAAACTTTATGGTATGTGAATTATATCTCTATTTTTTAATGGGTACAGGGGAGCCATGTGGCAGCAGCACCCTCATGGTCTCCAGAGAGGGCTGGACAGCAGAGAGGGGGCAAAGCAGGCTGAGCGCCGTCTGGGTGGAGCTGATCAGGAGGAGGGCAGGAGGCTGGGTGGGTCAGGAGAAGCCCTGGGTGGGCAGGGGGCTCTCGGCACCTCCACGACAGACGGTCACTGGGGATAAACAGGCAGGCTGTGCTTAAAGAGGGCAAGGAACGCCCTAGAACTCCTGCACTGTCCCCCTCCAGCCCCTCCAAGCCTCTTTTGGTCTCTCATTAGCTGCCTAGAACATTCTCCCCCTACTCCCGCCCCCTTGCCCCACACCCACCGGCAAAGCCCGGCTGACTCCTGCTGGCTCTCCAACTTCAGACAACGCCCCTCCCACAGCGTCAAAGACAAACAAAGCCAGACACTAGTCAAAGCAGTGACAACAGATTTTATTCAAACAGTAGGGCCAAGGGCTGAGCCCCGTTCTGATTGGGGCAGAGGTGACTGGGATTCTAAAGGGAGAGCCAAGGAGGGGAAGAGCCAGAGAAGAGAAAAACTACAAAGGGCTGGTCAGTGTGATCGAGTTGAAGCTAGCTGCATCCCCTCCCTGGAAATCCTTGAATTCACAGAGCCTGGGGGACACAGGCTTTACCCTCCCTAAGGATTACATGTCAAAGGAATGGCTTTCGGTCCTGGAGAAAGACACCCCTGAGCTGTAGGAGACACGTACACATCTCAAAGGGCCAGAGGAAGGATGCACAATCGAGAGCCTCCCTTAGTAAATGCCCTAAGAAAGGGAGGTCAGGGGCCTCTGTCAGGTGTTCCCTGTGACAGTGGATTCTCCCGCAGCCTTGAGCCTTGTCAGGCCAGCGTTTCAACGGGGGCTGGGGTCACCCTAGGGATGTGGCCTTCTGCTGCCAGAAGCCAGGCTAGAGTTTGGCTGTCTCTTAGCACAGATGTTTCGATGGAGTGATTACATGTGGAGAGTTCTGCGGTTCTCACCAGGGACCGTTTTCCTGACCCCTGACCCTGAGATGGTCCCAGCTCTGGGCTTCCCACACTTCTTGTCATAACTCATCATATTTGTTGTGATCATTTGTTGATAGAAAACTGCATGGGGCGTGTGGCCAGAGGCTGTGTTTGTCCTGTTTGCTGCCGTATGACCAGTAGCATGGGGTCAATACTTAATAAACCCTGAATGAATGAGTCCCAGGTTAGAAGCATCTAGGATATGGAGGATTTAGGCAGGACAAATGGGGGAAATGAGGGAAAACTGCAAACCCAAATAACATGGGCGCGTGTCCCAGCCTCCCCGGAGCCGTGGGAAAGGCAGGTCGGTACCCATGAGTGTCAGGCGATGGTCTGAGGGGCGGCGGGAGCTGTCGGCCTTTGTACCCCGCTTGGACTTCCACCCCGTAGGCTGGGCTGCCCCTCGCAGGCCTTTCCTCGGACGCGGGAGTCAGAGGGGACTCGAAAACCGCAGAAGTGGTTAATTCCACATTGCACAGACGACCAGGAGCTTTCTCCCGCCCTCCCTCCCTTTCCTGCTGTCACACACGTTTCCTCCAACAAGCAATCAGTCACTTCAGTCACTTGACAAGATTCAGGATTAGTGAGAGAATAAGCTTTTTGAGAGAACCCATCAAATTGACAGGTGGACACCAGTCAAGGCTCAGAATCTGAGAGAACAAACCTTGGAGAAACTGAATAGCCCGAACAGTGTGCCTTCTCCTTCCTCTAGAGGCAGGTGGTGGACAAGGAGCAATGAAGGACACCCCCTTCCCGCTGTCCCTGGGTTTTAAGCCCTTTTTGCAGGGAAAGCCTGTCCAAGTAATTAACAGAAGTAATTAGGGGTCAGATGGTCGCGAATGGAAATCACTCAGCGGCCAGCACTGAGGCCAAGGCTGGCAGTGCCAAGGAGGGGAATGGCTCAGAGAGGGGAGGAAGCCACCACCGCCTGGCCAGACATGGTGACCTGACTGAGGGCCTTGCTGTCCCAGGCTCTCAGAGCAAAGGCAAGGCATGGGGCCTGGGGGTTTGCAACCAAAATCAGCAGCCTGAGCTATGACAGGGATGGACAACTGCCAAAGAAGGAAATGCCAGAAGTGGTTCCTGACATCGCTGCAGCCCTGGGCTCAGAACTGTGCCCTCTGCAAAGCAAAGAGGGATTTTTCTTTAACGCATTAAGTATGAGTCTTGTAAATCCTTCCTCAGCCATATTTCTCACACGTTACGTATGGCTTTCAAATCCTCAGAAAGAATAGGAAATTCATCACCCATTCATCTATCCATCTACAATCCACCCATCCACCCACCTATCCATCCATCCATTCATCCATGTACTCATCCATCCACATCACAAGTATCTACCAGGCTCCTGCCAAACTCAAGGCAGGTCTAGGCTCTGGGCATACAGGGTAAGCAAGACAAGCAAGGCCTTTGCTCTTGCAGTGTATAATCTAGCAACGGGAAACCACATGCAAACAGACAAACAAAACCCAAGAAGCCCACACAGTCATGAATGCTGTGAAGAGAACCGAAGAGGATGACAGTGCATCAGAGGGAGTATTAGTCAGGGTTCTCCAGGGAGACAGAACCAATCGGATAGATACATAGATAGACAGATCGATCAATCAGAGGGATTTATTAGGGGAATTATCTTATGGAATTATAGAGGCTGAGAAGTCCCACAATAGGCTGTCTGCAATCTGGAGAACCGGGCAAGCTGGTAGCATGGCTGAGTCCGAGTTTGAAGGCCAGAGAACCTGGGAGCTTCTGGTACGAATCCTGGAGCCCAAAGGCCAGAGAACCTGGAGTTCTGATGTCCAAGGGCAGGAGAAATTGTCCCAGCTCCAAAAGACAGAGGGAGTGGATTCACCTTTCCTCTGCCTGTTTGTTTTATGCCAACCCTCAAATGATTGGACAGTGTCTTCCCACATTGGGTGAAGGCTGATATTTCTCACTCAGACCATGGATCAAATGCCAATCTCTTCTGGAAACACCCTCATAGACATGCCCAGAAATAATGCTTTACCTGGGGATCCCTTAATCGAGTTAAGTTGACACCTAAAATGAACCATCACTGAGGGTGACAGGTGAGTTTCTTTGGCTAATGGGCAGGGAAGGTCTCTTTGAGATGGTGACCTTTTAGCTGAGACCTGGGTGCCAAGAAGGAGCAAACGTCTGGGGGAAGAGCCTCCCGGACTAGGGGACAGCAGGGGCCTCTGGCTGGAGCAGGCTGGACCTCTGTAAGGAACCAAAAGTGGGCCAAGGCGCTGAAGGGCATGAGTGATAGGGAGAGGTACGAAGCAGGCTGGCAAAGCGGGGACCCCCAGGGCAGCACCCCAGAGCCTAAAGGGCAGCTGGGTGAGCAGCAGGCCCAGCTCGGCTGCCCCCTAAATACTCGGGTGGAATGTGAATACTCTGTTACTCCACTTGGATATTCTGTTACTCTACTATTCTAATACTTGGGTGATACAACTGCCACATACTCTGTTAGAATCACTCAGCAGTTGTGGGCTTTTGAAAAGGTCAAAGGCAACCAACTCCAGCTTGGACCCCAGCTTGGACTCTACCATGCCTCCTCACTCCTGTGGGCTTACTTCATCAAGGGAGGCCATGTGGCGTGGTCCTCTGCAGATTGGGAACTGCAGGTGTTCCTCTGTTCATGCCACCTGGGTCTAGGCTTGGTATTTAATGATGAGTGACCCCCAGTAACCCTGACCTCATGGAGTTTACAGTCTAGAGGGCACCTCTGGGGACAGAGGATTCATGGGGACGAGGGGAGATGTGCCGTGGTGCGGGCACAGAGCCCTGGTGGGGCCCTGGGCTTGTAAGAGTGTGTGTGGAATCCATGGCTTCCCCGGTCACCAGCAGGAGACTACAGCCTCCCCAGCAATCAGGAAGGAGCGAAGTGCTGAGTGGCTTCAATGTCCTGTCCCACCTGAGTCTGATCTGGGGTTCACCAGGGGATGGAACCTGATTGCTCACGTTGATGACCCTGAGCGGAGGAGGCTGATGAAAGGGAGGTCATGGTGTTCAGGGAAGAGACCGGAGAGACAGGGAAACTGAGGAGATATTGGGGGGTCTGGTCCTAAGCCTGGCCTACGGCCTAGGTCTGATCTTAAAGAGGGTCATTGTCGCCATTTCCGTGAAAAAGAGTGGCCCTGGGGGGTGAGTAAGGGCTGAAAGGACACTCACCCCATGAGGGCACCTCCAGGGATTGACAGTTTAGGATTAAATACCTGGGCAGGCAGGGATGGCCTGAGGGGCTCCCCAAGGAGTCACAGAAGGCCCTTTTGGAGCCACAATTTAAAGTTTGGTTGTGCCACACTGCCTAGGGTAAGGGTGAGTCCCCAGCAGACACCCTGGACGCACAGTGGATGCCAGTCAGGCTGGGCTTCAAGCCTGAGAAAAAGGCTCCCCAGCCCCAGAAATACTTAGTGTGGGAGGGGGCACTTTTACAGGGGTGAAATCTTGCATTCAGGTGGTGGGACGACCAGGACAACATCACCTGGTACTCATGTGGACTCAGTTGTATTCCTAGGTGAGCAGATTCTGGGGATGTGTGGGTCACACGTGCAAAAGCAGCCCCGGACATTTACATACATTCACAAGCACTGCAGTATAGCTGGGTCATTAGGCCAATCACAGGGGCGCTGGGGACTAATTATCAACAGTGAACATGAGAACTGAGGTCTTCAGACTGCTGGCTATCGGTTCTGTTATCTCATGCTGGGGGGATTTGGGCTCTGATGCTACGGTCCTCTTGCAACTGTACCCTCCTCCGTGCACCTGCGAATGCTCAAGGAGGCACCGCCAGGATTCTGGAGAAGGAGAGCAGGGAGCCCACGTTTGCTGGGTGACCCCTCTCATTGTCTCGTGTGCTTGTCAGCTCTGCCAAGAAGTCAGTGTTACTTTGTTCCACAGAGGGGACCTGTGGCTCCAAGAGGGCCCATCGCATGGCCAGGGCCACTCAGCTATGAGGACAGAGTGGAAGCTCCATTGGAGGGCTGGCCCTCCACTGCCCGATGGCTTCTCGGAAGACAGGTTAACACATGATTGCTTCGCTCTGTGATTATCCACAATCAGAGGCTCAGATGGGGATGAGGGCTGTACTGAATGTCAAACTCAGAGAATGATTCTTGGAAGACACAACACCCAGCTTGGGTTCCAGGGGAGCTCTGGAGAGCAAATGAGTTCATGACCAACAGTCCTGAATCTGGGTGTGAAGTTTACCAGAAAAGTGCATCGTATTTTTTCCAAGGCCAAAATATAACAAGTCGCAGCCTGGAAAGGTAAGTTTTACAAAAAAATAGATTGCATTTGCAAACAGCAGAGAACAGTGCTCTTTTTCATTTAAGAAAAATCTTTTTCCATGGAAAAACAATTTAAAGTTTGGATGTGTGTTTATTGGCCTGGGGACCTCAAGAACAAAGCTGCCTTGTTGGTTGCAGACAAATGAAACCCACAGGGGTTTGCTTTGGGGAGGTTTCACTGTACAGGGTTCGAATAGACCACTTTGCAAATAATAAATTACTTACCCTCAAGGCCACTAAAAAGTTTAGACTAGAGTCAAGGCACAGGGCTGGTGGCTGGCTCAGCTAGCGGTGGCAGGATGTTAATGAAACTCAGAGTCTGGATGTGCTCTGGGTCCAGTTAAATTTAATAGAGTTGGAAAAACCACCTGCCCCCAGCCACTGACTGCGTCTAGAATTCATGCCTGTAACTTTGGCCATCTGAGCCTGTGGGGACATTGGGGCGGGAGGAGGAAGGGAGGAAAGAGAAGGGGGAGGGAGAGGGGCGATCAGCAGCAACAGCAGCATGGAAATTCTGTGCACACCCTTCTCTGTCACTGGGGAAGGCAATCATGCCTTGCATTTCTCAGCCTTCCTTCCATAGAAAGGCCGGGGTGGACCAGCACCACAGGGCGGAAGTGGTCTCGGGTCCTGAGGCCAGAGCCGGGGCATGGGGCCGCCCTTTGGTCCCTGCTGTGGTACCCAGGCCCACCTGCGAAGCCAGGACAGGAGTGCAAATACCCTCCACACATCTCTGTCTAAACATTTCCAAGTCATGAGTGAAGATAAACTGTTAAAGAAAATGTTCAATCCAGCTACTTTGACAAAAGTACTTTCTTAATGACTTAAAGACCGGGTCCTGTGGTAAATTCTCGAATTCTGGAAATCTACACCAGAATATGGCAGTGTGGGGACAGCTGAGCTGTCTGGGACCTGCCTCCCTTCCCTTGCCCCTCCCCCCAGCTCCATCCTACACCTCTAGGGGTCTGTGAACACCTGTGTGGACAACCGAGCCTGCGCACCTGACCTCTGTCCACACTCCCTGCCAACATCCTGTGTGGCCACTCAGTCCACCCTGGAGGAGGGATATTGGCAAGAGGCCCACACCGGAGCTCAGGGTCGTCTGTGCAGGAAATTCTGGGGCCCAGAGTACCCAGAGAATGTTCTAGAAGGGCACACTGGTTCTGAGTGGGCATGTGCCCTTGGGGAAGCACAGTTGGAGAAAGGCTGGAGTAGGGCCCTCCAAAGCACTGGACCTAAGATAGGGCCTCCCCTGCCCAGGTCCAAGGGTGGTGCTGGTGGTACCCACTGTCACCACAGTAAGAGGAATTCGACCGTGACAGTGCTGGGATCCTCTGGTCATCAGGTCGTAAAGAGCAAGGCAGTGAGACAAGATATTCTGGTGGTCTGACTCTCCCAGAAGGATCTGAGATGTTTGATTTGAGGCTGGAAATAAAGCCATCTTGGGTGTTTGCAGCAACTGCTGGCTGCTTTTCCAGGAGCTCAGCACACGGCCCCTAAAAATGTGCCACTCCATGCTGTCCTTGAAAGGCTGCGCCTGCTGGCGTAAAGAAAAAACACAGGTGGGTGAAGAGAGACCACGTCGCACAGCGTCAGAGCACCTGTGGCCAAATCCTGCTCCATCACTGATGGGCTGCGTCCCGCCCAGCAAGTTTCTCCCAGGCCCAAACCAGTTATTTCAACAGTAAAATAGAGGTGATGGAGTCATAAAGGGGAGGTAATAGTGGTACCTGCCTTACAAGGTTTGTGAGCGGCTTAAAGGAGGCAATCTGCACAAAGGGCCCAGCATCCAGCACAGAGAGCGCCCTCCATTCGCATGAGCTGTCATAACCAAGAGCACAGACTTTGGAGTCCAACAGCTGAGTCTGCTCTAGCTCAGTTACATCCTGTAACCTGCCTACCTTCTCTGAGCCTCAGTTTCCTCATCTACAAAACCGGGACGAGAGTGGCTCTTACCTGGAGTTGTGAGGATGCTTATATAGAGCTGAGGTTTGCGGGGCAGCTCGTGTGCTACCTGGACCTCATTTGTTTGCTCTTTCAACTAATAGGTATATTGGTTGTGCCATTGCTAAGTGCCAGGAACAGTTCTAAACACTGGGGACACGAGTGGCCCAAGGTCCTGCCCTGGGGGAGCTCAAGTTATAGCCCAGGGAGGTAGACAATAAACACGTAAACAAATAGGTCAGATCATGGTACCTCCTGTGCAGAAAATAATATGGGGTGGTGTGCTGAGGTTGACCCTGAGGAGGTGACATTTGAACTAAGACCCCAGTGACACCTGTGGAGATGCAGGAGAGCCCCTCCACAAGTATGCAGGCAGCACTGTCATGGTTGTTAATAATGACAATAACTCCAGACCCGAAGGCAAGTTAGGGAGTTCTAAATCCTTGCCTATTGTTTGTGCAATGTCATGTCTCAAAAGGCATCTCCCCACCTGAGTTGTGGCCCCTGGTCAGTATATTTTATTTTCTTGTGCCTGCTGATGGATGCCGCTGCCTTCCCTCCAACCCCCGCCCCCCGTCTCCAACGTCCCCAGTGTCCCCAGTGTTTTACAGGAATTTTATATCCAGGCAGTAAGTGACCATTTTAACTGGCAATATTTTAAAACTCTTCTTCCCAAGAATCACATTCATTCCAAAACCTTGGGGTGCAGCCAGCAGACATCAGTGCCCTTCCCTTGCTCACTCATTCATTCACCAAATGACCCCCCGGCCCCTGCGCCATGTAGGGCTTGTGCCCCTTTAAGGAAAGAGCAGAGCCTGGGGACCACCATGAATTACTTGAGGCAGACCAAAAGAATAAAACAGACTCATTAGGGGAAATTCACCCACCGGGGCCTATTAGAACAAGGGTCTGGCGCTATGTCCCCAGCTTGGGGCACTATCTCCCCAGGACTCTGGGAGAGACACCTTATGACTTTGGCAGAGCCCTGTCGGATTCAGGCCTTTAATTGCACCCCCAGTAGCGGCACTCCTGGGGCTGGGAGCAGGCAGAGGCGGCAATCAAAACCCCACACGAGACTCAGCTGAACCCGTGGCCAGGCTGGGGAGGTGCTGACGTCGGATCATTTTGTCGTAAGCTCTCAGCAGTCGTGCTGCCTGCACCGGGGGTCAGAGCCCACAGAGGGGCTCGCAGGGGCTGAGGCTGCCACGGAGTCACTGCCCAGGGACTCCGAGAAGACAGTCCTTCTGCGCCAGGGTCTCCTCCACCAGAGTCCACGCTGCTGGGGAGCAGAGGGCGGACCGAGAGTCTCCCCAAGGTTGAAGCAGAGAGAGACAGTGAAAGAGTAGGAAAGGAGGGAGAGAGAGGCCGGGAGGTGACGGTTCATCGTGTGTGTTGGCTTGACTGGGCCCTGGGGTGCCCAGATATTTGGGTAAACATGACTTCTGGGCGTGTCTGGGGCCTGGGCGAGATGAGCACTTGGATCGGTAGCCTGAGTAAGTCAGATGGGCTCCCCAGGGTGTTTGCCGGGCACCAGCCAGTCCCCCGAGGGCCCGAACAGAACAAAACGGTGGAGGAGGGAGAATCTACTGCGCAGCTGGGTCTTCTGCTGCCCTTGGACTGGAAGGAGATGACACCATCGGCTCTCCTGTCTCCGCCCTGCCAGCTGCAGATCCAGGGACTTCTCAGCCTCCCTAAGCTCACGAACCAATTCCTTATAATAAACATCTGTGTCTGTCTGTCTGTCTGTCTCCTGTTGGTTCTGTTTCTCCAGAGAACCGTAACCAACACATCTGACTATCTACTCCGGAGTAGGTCCCACCAGTCACTCTCTGTCCTAAGACCTCCTTTATTTTCCTCATGATGCTTATCTCTACCTGCAATGAAGGTTTTGTTTCCTCGTTTGTTTCACGTTCTACCCATAAGAACGTGAAGCCCAAGAGAACAGGGAACGTGTCTTTCTTATTCAATGCATAACCACAACGCTTGGACTAGTACCTGGCACTTAGTAAGCACTCAGTAATTATATAAGGAGGCAAGGATGGAAAGAAGCAATAAAGGAAAGAAATATAAGTAATATATTATAGGGAACAACGGAAAAGTGATTCTCAAGAGCTTCTCATGAGCCCCTGTTCTAAGTCTCAGCCCCCAGCTCTGTCCAATGAGGCTAACACAAGTCATCTTGTATTAACCCACTGGGGCGCAAGACTTGTTTGTTTCATATTGTCTCTGAACCAAAGTTCTGCATTCCACATCCTGGAAAACACTGCCTGTCACAGCCTATGCGCCAAACAAATGTCACATATACCCCAAGGCCACTGATAGAGGTTTTTCAGAGGCCAAGTCGCAGCATGTTTTTTTAGCATTTTGTTGATCCAATGCAACCTGCTGATTGGAATGCTGACCTCCAGGAAAGTTTATCAAAAGTTCTGGAGACGACCAGTCCGGAATTGTGGCATGGAGAATGGTGAAGCGTTATTTAGCTGAGGAGGGACTCAGGAAGGGGGTGGGGGAGGGGAACAACCTGATTGCACTTCAGAGGGAAGAAATGACTCTGAGCAGAGAGACCATCACAATTGCACAAAGCAACTATCCTTCCTCTACAAGTTGCTGCTACCTCTTAGGATAAGGATCAGGGTTTGAGTTATGTCAACAAAATTTTTCCAATTTTTGGTAAGCCCAAAAGCTTACCGAAATATAACAACAAACACCCTTTGGCCAGTTCTTAGCTTTTTCCTTGGTGCCATTTTAGCCAAACATGGTGCCCTGGTCCATCTCAATGGCTGTAACACAATACCATAGTTTGAGTGGCTTATAAACAACAGCTATTTATTTCGCACAGTTCTGGAGGCTGTAAGTCTGAGATCGGGGTGCTGGCATGACTGGATTCTGGTGAGGGCCCACTTCTTGGTTCATGGACAGCTGACTTCTCACTGAGTCCGGGAGCACTCTAGGGCCACTTTTATGAGGGCACCATCCCCATCATTCAGGCCCACACCGATGACCTCATCTAAACCTAATCACCTCCCAAAGGCACCACCTCCAAATACCATCACATTGGGGATTAGGTTTCAACACACGAATTTTAGGGGGGGATACAAATATTCAGTCTATTGCATGTGTTTTTTGTTTTTTGGTTTTTTTTTAGAGACAGGGTCTCACTCTGTTGCCCTGGCTAGAGCACAGTGGCGTGATCATAGCTCAGCACAGACTTGAACTCCTGGCCTAAAGCGATCCACCAGCCTCAGCCTGCCACAGTGCCCGGATTACAGGCATCAGCCGCCACACCTGCCCCTTGCACAAAGGTTTATGAATTCTCAGTGTAACATCCCAAGGTTGCTGGGGCCTATTATATAAAGGGCGGAATTCCTGCTCCTGTGGAGAATGATCTGAATTTTAATCCCCACTGTTTGAGCTGCTGTTTCATGGGAGGAAGGGGATGCGTCATGATCTCCCAGTCCAGGTCAGAGAAAGAACAGTATAAAATCATCTTTGCGGTCAAAGGCTGCACGTCTTCACATCTCCTGGGGAGGTTTTTAGCCGTCAGCTAGAAAGCCTGACTCGGTCCTCTTCTTCCCCAACACACACCTCAACCCGAGAGGCAGGCTCTGCTCCGGGAATGATGCCCTGGATCCTTCCTGGGCTTCTCTGCTTTACTGATTCTAAACCCCGTGATCAGGGGTCCCAGTGGGGCACCCTGGGGCCGAGACGTGGGGCAGGCTCTGTTCTGTTCACTGACGGTGGCCAGTGCCTTCCCCTGTCTCCTTAGAGAGGAGCTGCTGGCTCAGAGTTGGAGAGTGAGGAACAGGAAGGGGTGGCTCAGTCATCCTCATCCTCGTCTTCGTCCTCCGTGTCTTTGTTGGGGGCGCACCTCTGGAAGCACTGCACCACGGTGGCCAGGAAGAAGCTGGAGATGATGGCAGCAATAGACACAGCCACGCCGGAGAAGATGATGATGAACAGGTCTGTGAGCGACAGGCTGAACTTGCACTCACTGAAGCTGGCCTCCGACAGCTCACGCAAAGATATCCTTCTGTTCTCCAGCGGCAGGGAGCACTGGATTTTGTCAAGGCCTGAGAAAAGGCGGTAGAAGGAGAGAGAGGTTTAGGCTGCAGCACAGATTGCCTACAGGTTGACAAGGTGAGCACTTACAGACCCAGCAAAGCAGGAGCATTCCCCAAAAATACAAGGGGGAAAGAAGCTGGTCTGAATGGAATATAAACTTTTTTTTAAAGCCTCAGAGTGATCACCAAAGAAAATCTCAGAACATGCTGGCCTAAGGTTTAGTACTTTTTTTTTTAAGAGACGGGGTCTCGTTCTGTTGCCCAGGCTGGAGTACAGTGGCACGATCACAGCTCACTGCAACCTCCAACTCCTGGGCTCAAGCGATCCTCCTGCTTCAACCTATTGAATAGCCGGGACTACAGGTGCATGCCACCATGCCCGGCTAATTTTTTTAACTTTTGTAGAGATGGGGTCTCACTATGTTGCCCAGGCTGATCTTGAACTCCTAGGCTCAAGTGATCCTCCTGCCTTGGCCTCCCAATGTGCTGTGATTATAGGCATGAGCCACTATGCCTGGACCAGAAAAGCCCTTTTAAACTCTGTTTCATATGTTGGGGTTGTCTTTAAGATTTCACTTGAAGAATGTTTGACTCTCTTAAGAAGAAGTTTCAAACCCTCCAGTCTAGAAAAATACCACAACTCTGTGTGCGCTGAGCAAGTGCTTTATAACAACAATAAAGCCTACCTGGAACTTACCATGGGCCAACCACTATTCTAAGCACTTGGCCTATATTAATTAATTTAATCCTTACAGCCACTCCATAGGTAGGTCCCAATATTATCTCCATTTTACAAATGGGGAGACAGGCTCAGAGAGGTGAAGTAACTTGCCCAAAGTTGCACAGCTAGTAAGTGACTGGGCCTGGATTCCAACTCAAGCGATCTGCCTCCGGAGACCTGGCCTGTAGCCACTCTGCCTCTGTCAGAAACAGAAAGGGGCAGGAAAGCCAAGAAGAGAAGAGCCAGGGGTGCCGGAGACGGGACACAGGCAGCTGATGCTTCCTTCCCGGGGCTGCCATTGCATGGTAGCCACGTAAGTTGCCAGTCAGCTGGTATTGAGAGATGGGCTCCTAGAATAATGGGTTTATAACATTTAAAATTAATTAATTTATTTTTAGAGACAGGGCCTTGCTCTGTCACCCAGGCTGGAGCGCAGTGGCCCAATCATCGCTCACTGCAGCCTTGGACTCCTGGCCTCAAGCGATCCTCCCACCTCAGCCTCCCAAAGTGCTGGGATTACAGGCGTGAGCCACTGCGCCCGGCCGTTTCATAACATTTCAGAGACACCTCCCGCTGACTGTTCCCTTATCACTAAGCCATCTCTCTTGGGGAACCGCATCTGCCATCGGGTGAAGTAGGGGCAGCAAAGAGAACTGCAGGTGGGAAAACTCTACAGTCCCATCTACTTACATGAGCCTCCAGGGAGACCCGCCTGAGGCGTGAGAATCTGGGCACCACAAGAGGTGGCTCTCCAGACACTCGTTTTTTCATTCAACAAATACGCATCGAGCACTTTGCCTGGGCCAAGAGACGGGGGATAAACAAAGCAAATAAGACCCCTACTCAGAGAGTGAAAATTCTAGTGGGAGAAGATAGACACTCATTCATTTATACCACAAATATTTTTTTGAGTATTTGCTATGTCCTAGGCCCTCAGGACACAGCAGTGAACAAAACAGAACCCTCGCCCTTGTGCAGCTTACGTTTCAGGCAATAAATGAGTATATCCAGTTGTGTAATACATAAAATGTTTAGGATGGAACATCAGGGTGAAATGATAAAGAACAGCTGGGACAAAGGACTGTCTTTGGATGGGGTAGTCAGGAGGCATTATTTTAGCTAAGGTCTAAAGGATGAGATGGAACCAGCCACGGGAAGAACCTTCTAGGCAGAGACCATAAGCTAGGAAAGAGCTTGGCATTCTGGAAATACAGAGTAGCCAGGGCCAGCAGAGTGGGCAAAGGAGAATTTAGCATGAGCTGAGGTTAGAAAGACAGATGCGTTGAGACAAAGCCCCTGATGGCCAAGGCCTCTGCATGAGTATTATGAACAGACCCCCCCAGCCCCAGCCCCAGCCCTCACTGGACATGAACCAAAGATATAGGCTTGTGTAATGCTGAGCCACTGAAGACTGTTACCTAGCGTCATCTACCCATCCTGCCTGGTACACAACACAAACTATGCACAAACTCAAATGCCTGACACGACTTTACAAACCTCAGTTACAAGAGAATGCATGATACTAGAATGCATAAAGAGCTCAGATCTTCTGTTTCTAATATGGAAAAGGAGAGAAAAACATAGTAGTAACTAATAGTCACACTGCACTTACTTTGTGCAGACACTGCTTTAAGGGCTACATATGTATTTACTCTTAGTTCTCTCACAACAACCTTAGGAGTAGGTACTGTGATTATGCCCATTTTATGGATGAGAAAACCGAAGCACAGAGAATTTACATAGCTTGCCTTTGGCAACACAGCTTCAAGGTGATGAAGCTAAGATTCAAACCCAGGCATTTGGCTCTGGAGGCTTCCTCTTATCCTTTGATTAATAAGGTCCCCTTTTTCCAGTGGGAGTAGCAAGAGAGACGTGAGGACACCCATTTGATATGAAGCTCAACCACCTTCACTCTCTGCTTACTTTTGGCTTCCTTTCAACTCTCAGGAAAATTAACTCTCAGGTTTCAATTAGCTGACCCTCAACCCACTTCCAGCATTATCTGAAAGTTGGGATGATTTCCTCTCACCTCGATAATTAGCTGGCTGCTGTCCGCCAACAGTACCCCTGCTAATTGCACAGGAACCCTGCAACCACTCTTGGAGTCTGTGTGTCTTTTCTTCTCCAGCTCAGAAATAGAACATGGAGGAAAAGTATCTCAGCTTCCTCCTTCCTTCTGGCCTGGTCCATCTTTTATGTAGTCTACAACCAACCCCCATGCTTCCCTCCCCATGGGAACCATTGCCTAGCAACCCTCCTCCCCCGGCATCAGTGCCTGCTTTACAGAGCCAAGGAATTGGCTGGACCAGAGCTCTGTAAGCTTCTCCAGTTTATACTTGATTACAGTTTCTGACTCTTGCTTTTTCTTAAAGAAGCCAAACTTCTGTCTAGTTCTTCTGAGCATTTTAAATGCATTTGAATAAAAGAGGAGAGCTTTAAGACAGGGTTATATTGGAGTTCCCTTGCAGACACTGATTTCTTCAATGGAAAAATGGTAAATGCAATCAACCTGCCTCCTCTTAGCAGCCCACACCCAGCCAAAGACGTGCAAATAAATAAGATGGACACCAAGAGATTGCATGAAGCACAGGCAGTGCTAAAGCCAGCAGATTATTTGCAACCTTCAAACTAGTAATAGGCCATTATTTAGCTACAGAAACTTTCTAAAAATCCTTCTCTTCAGGAAGCAGCATTAAATGGAAAACAACCACAACACAATAACACAAGCCCACAGCGCTTGCCGTTTAAATCCAGCCTTTGCTGGCCACAACTTCTCGAATCAATTTTGATTTCCACGATGTTCTTTGTGCCTTGAGATTAGTCTTGGCATTTTTACAAAGCGACAATTTTAGAAAACGTCATGTCACATTTCTCTGTGGCTAGAGGAAATGGGCTTGTTTGAAAAACACTGCACACAAGCCCACCACGGGTGGGGGACTTTGAAACGATGATGCTCAGTGGAGCTATCATGATAAGATACACTGATTTGATGGGTTTTCGTAGCTCACAAAGCGCAGAGAAATAGGAAGAGTTGGACAAAGAGAGTCAGCGAGGTAGACAGGGCCCAGCAGAAGGCGGGAGAATATTGCTACCAAAGCCATCTAAAAAGGCTGTGAGACCAACTGCAGAACTCGGGAGTTGGCATAGTCTGATTTTGAGGTCCCCTCTTCTCCTCTACATGACCTTAGTTTAGACCATGGTTTCTCAACTTGGGCAGGATACTTTTTTCACGTGGGGGGCTTTCCTATGCACTGTAGGATGTTTATCAACATCCCTGCCTCTACCCACTAGATTCCAGCAGCAGCCCCCACCCAGTGGGACAATCAAAAATGACTCCAGACATTGCCATATGTCCCCTGGGTGGGGAGGACAAAGTCCCCTTTGTTGAGAACCACTGCTTTAGACTGAAATGCTCTGCTAAGTAGGTAGTTATTATAGACTGAATGATCACGTGCCCCCAAAATTCATATGTTGAAGCCCTAGCCTCCAATGTGATGGTATTTGGAGATGGGAACTTTGGGAGGTAATTAGGGTTAGATGAGGTCACGAGGGTGGGGCCTTCCTGATGGGATTAGTGCCCTTATAAGTAGAGACACCAGAAAGCTGCCCCAACCTGTCTCCGTATCTATCTCCCTTTCTGTTTCTCTCTCTCTGTCACTCTATCTCTGCCATGTGAGGACACAGCAAGAAAGCGGCCGTCTGCAAGCCAAAAAGAGGGCCCTCTCCAGAACCCAGTTGTGCTGGCACCCTGATCACAGACTCCCAGCCTCTAGAACTGTGAGGAAACAGATGTCTACAGACGTCTGCTGTTTAAGCCACCCCGTCAGTCGATGGTCTTTTGTTATGGCAACTGGAACGGAATAAACAGTAACCTTTGAAGGCAGGCCTGCTCTGAGTTATTCGGCAGACATTTGGTTATTAAATGGCTTCCTTTAACTCATGCACTAAGAAAAAGAGGTGAGGCTTTTGCTAAGTGCCATGATGGATATGAAAGAAAGGGAAAAAGGAAGGAAGAAAGAGACAAAGAGAGGAATGCAGGAAGGGAGAGAGAGACAGAGACAGAGAGACAGAGACTGAGAGAAAGAGAGACAGAGACAGAGATAGGCGGCCTTGGCCTCAGGAGCTTCGGTCTAAGGGGAGAGGCGTCAGGACACACGTGCCAATAACAACACTCCAAGTAGAAAGTGCAAAGTTGCAGAGGAGAGGTCCAGGGAAAGCCCAGGGGGGGTTCTGGGGGGAGCAGAAGGATGGGCTGGCACGGGGCACGAGCAGGTGAGAAGGGAGGCCCTGCAACCTCCCCCCTTGACTCTGGAATGTTCTCTCTCTCCTTTGCCTGACCCATGTCTTCAGCTGTCTGAGTTAAGAATAGCAAAGGAAAAAAATCAATACTGACACGGCACCTGGTGTGTGCTGGGCACTGCTCTCAGGGCCTCACACGTATTAGCCCATTTATTACCCCCCCCAGAAGGAGGCTACTATAATTATCCCCATTTTACAGATGACCAAACTGAGGCACAGAAAGGGTAAGTGAGTTGCCCAAAGCCACACAGCAAGGAAATGCCAGACCTGGGACTGACCCCAGCCAGTCTGGCTCCAGAGTTTGACCACTACCCTGTACTATCCACTCCCTCAGGCAGGGAGACCCAGGGATGCCCCAGCCCAGCCCGGCGCCCCAGAACAAGCTCCCCACTGGCAGAGTGTCTTTTAAGGAGATGTCCTAGAAGTCTCCAGCAACCTGGTCCTCAGGCTGTGAGCTGGACGGACTGGGAAGGTCAAGCCACAGGCATAGCCTCTGGACAGCCCTGTCAGGAGAGCTCCCCGGATGCTCTGAAATACAGACACGGGGAGACGCCGCCAGCGAGGGCAGGAATAGACCCCCGGCTGGGGCTGGTCCACCACCTGATGTCTGTGTGACCCTGCGCCAGGCCCAGCCGCCCTGAGCACCTCCTCGAGATGATGCTGTGAGCACGAAATGAGAGAACATTTGAAAAGCTCTCACCATGGCATCTGGCCACCGCACACGCTTGGGAAACCTGTAGTTAGCATTATTCAGATTTTCACGGTTTCAGATGGTGCCTGTGTCTGACTTTAGGTATCTGAGAAGGGTACCTGTATTAGTCAGGGCTCCCCAGAGAAACAGCACAGAACGTGTGTGTGTGTGTGTGTGTGTGTGGAGAGAGAGACTTACCCAAAGTACATCTGCTCAACACCCCTCCCAAGGGCCCCCCATGTCTCTCAAAATGAAATCCACAATCCTTATCACCACCCCCAAACCCCTCCACCCCGCCTTGCTTGTTCTTCAAAAACCCGAGCACAGGCCTACCCCAGGGCCTTTGCACCTGTCCCCTCTGCCCGGCTCACTCCTTCCTTACTTCGGGTCTGCTCAGAGGTCACCTGTCCCCACCTAGAGTGGCCGCTCCATCCTCCACCCCCACTTTATTTTTCTCTATGCACTGACTTATTTGTTTATTTTCTGCTTCCCCACCCCTCCCTGCTCACATGTCAGCTCTGTGACGTCTGGCTTTTTGTTTTGTTCCCTGCTGTATTCCTAGTAGTAGAACTTGCAAACAATACTTTTGAATGAATATATGAATAAAGACAGGATCAGAGACTGTGTGGCCACAGAGAGCTTCTGAAACCATCTCCCCTGGCAGACAGATGAGCACAGCCCCTGCCTTCACCCCCAATTCCCCAGCAGATAACTTGCAGTTGTCTGGGAGGAGAGAGGAGGAGAGAGAAGCTGTGCATGTTTCTCCCACGCTCTTCTCTCTTGGGAGGTGGAAATTCTCCTTGCTCTCTGGAAACAGGGGGAGTGGGGACAAATAGTCCCCACAAACAGTGGGGAAAAATCAGCTAACCCCTCTTGCACCCGCACGTGCCAGATATTTTTCTAAGCACTCCACGTTGCCTACACGCCTTTAGCCCACAAAACAAACTCTGCGGCCGGCACTATGATGATCCCAGTTCTCAATAAGGAAACTGAATAGTTATGTTACTTGCTTAAGGTTATATCCAGCTAAGGATGGGAGATCTGGAATCAAGCAGTCTGGTCCTGGAGCCCGTGCAGGTAGCCAGTACACTTCCCTGTTGCCTTAAGTGCTTGCACAAGTTATTGATAGGATACTAAGACCCAGAGGGTCATATAATCACACCAGAGCTGCACAGTGAACTTGTAAACCTGGTTTGGAGCACATGCTACCTCCAGCAGTGGCCCAAGCCCAGAGTACTCAGTGGAAAGAAGATGAAAAGGGCATTCTAAGGGTTAGTTTCTCAGGGCTGCTGTTACAAATTACTACAAATATGGTGGCTTAAAACAAATTTATTCTCTCCTAGGTCTGGAGGCTAGAATTCTGAAAGAAAGGTGTCAGCAGGGCTGGGCTCCCTCTGAAGGTTGTAGGAGAATCTGTCCTTGCCTCTTCTAGCTTCTGGTGGTTCTCGGCCTTCCTTGGCTTGTGGCCGCATCACTCCAGTTCCAGCTTCAGTCCCACATGGTCTCTGCTCTATGCCTCTGTCTTTCAAACCTCCCCCTGCCTTTCTCGTACAAGAACACCTGTCAGGAGATTTAGGGTAGTGCCAGCCTCAGTCCAGGATGACTTCATGTGCAGATCCTTAATGACATCTGCAAAGACTCCTTTTCCAAATAAGGTCACATTCACCGGTTCCAGGGGTTAGGACTTACCTTTTTGGGGGACACAATTCAGCCCACTACAGGTGTCATGTATTTAATAATCATCTGCTGTCCCCTGGCTTCTCACCCACTGTCTCTCCTCACCGGGAGGCTGCTCCCAGGTTTCTTTCTGGGCAATCACCCCTCACCCACTGAGCGTGTCTTGGTGCAACTTTCTTAAAATGTGAGACCCCCTCCTGGCCAAGGGGTCAGCACCCAACCCACACTGGGCCAGAGCCTCTCTGCGCCGGGACACTGAATCTTGAGTGGACTGGCCAGAGATGGCTGGAGTCCATTCAGTCCAGCCAGCAGCCCCACCGTGGAGAAACTTCCATCCTGTGTCTACACCTCCAGAGTGGCCTCATTCTCTTCTGTGCCTGCTTCTCCAGTCTTCTCTTCAATTCTGTGAATTTCCTGACATCCCTGCAACAAATTCCTTCCCTGCCTCCATAAGCCAGAGTTGGCTTCTGTTGTGTACACTCAAGGGGTCCAAACAATGGATTTTTTCTGAGACAGAATCTCACTCTGTCACCCAGGCTGGAGTGCAGTGGCACACTTATACCTCACTGCAGCCTTGAACTCCTGGGCTCGAGCAATCCTCCCGCCTCAGCCTCCTGAGTAGCTGGGACTACAGGTGCACGCCACAACACCCAGCTAATTTTTAAAATTTTTTTGTAGAGATGGGGTCTCGCTATGTTACCCAGGCTGGTCTCCAACTCCTGGCTTCAAAGTGATCCTCCTGCCTCAGCCTCCCAAAGTGCTGGGATTACAGGCATGAGCTACCGCACCTGGCTCAACCAATGGATTATAGGAAAACAGAGTTCAAGGATGAGCTGGAACCTGTCCTGTCAGCCTTTGTCCCACAGCCACAAATCATTGACTCTATCCAGCTGTCCCTACAAAACCATGTGCTTGCTGGCACAAGGGTCTTGGGAGGCCATGGGAATGATGCAGCCCACGCCCTCCTAGGGAGACAACCCAATGGGCAGGCTCAACTGGCAGGAAGCTGACTTCCCACTTTTTGTCTCGTTATGGGTCTTCCTCCAGCCCATATCTACCTTCCACCAAAACCAAAGCGGGCTCCATCTCATTCTGGGCAGAATGGGGTCCACAGTGCCCTCCCTTTATAGCCACGTCTTCCTTCTCTTCCAGGGCACACTCAGATGAGACGGGCATCTCCCCTGTGCAGGGTAGCTGGGTGTCCTGCCTGCCACCACCCCTCTGGACTCTCTCCCCTTGACTGATGACTTCTCCCCAGCAGCTGACACCTGAGCTGGAGAGGGTGAGGAGCTGCCACCCTCCAGAAATAGATGGTGACACAGCGGACGGTAGACTGAGATTAATCTCTTGCACCAGCCTGGCCCCGTGCCAGCAGACAGGCCTGCAGCCAGAGGATCTCTTGGGGCCTTTCCCCTGATCTGGCCTTGCAGGAACTGTGTAACTCAGATCAACAACAGACACTGGTAAGTGCTTTTTGTGGTTAAAAATATATTTTTGTTTTCTTAATTCCACTCATTAGGCAAAGTCTGCAAACACACTGAGATAATAGAAATAAACAAAAAGATGGGGAATAAAAAACCACGTAAATATATGGTCAATACTTTGGCTTTTACCTTTCTAGAATTTTTCCTGTGTGTACGTGTATGTAAACCCACCACGTAGACATACTCCGCCACTCTGGTGGGTAACCACATTGGGAACATCTTTCCATTTAACAAATATAATTATAAAGCATCACATTTAATGGCTGCAGGGTATTTTGGGGGTAGAGGAACCATGACATGCTTACCCAATCCCAGGGTGTTTCCAGTTTTTTTCATACTAGAAGCCATGCTGCAACGAACAGCCTGGTGCACATTCTTAGTTATTTCTCTAAGATACGTTCCCACAAGCTGAAGGCTGTGTGTGAGTCCTTGAACTTGCACCACCAATGGCTTTTGTCATTCCTTCATCTCTGTCAATCTGCTAATCCATAAGGGAGTATACTGTTGATTTAATTTTCATTTCTCTGGTTAGCAGGAGAGCTGAACACCTTTCCCTGTCCACCCTGCCACCATTCCAGAATACCAATCCCAAAGGCCCAGGAAATAGAAGTAGCCTTTTGGCCTTTCTCACACACAGCCAGACTCTGAGCCAGCACACCCTAGTTTCACAGCATCTTAGAAGGTTAGATCTGAAGGCACATTTGACATCTCTGTCTGTCTCCCCCCCGCTTCTCCTGTATTTCACAGATGAGAGGCCCAGAGAAGTCAGGCAATTTGTCTAAGGTCACTTGGAGCCTGGACTGAAACCCAGGTCTCCTGATTCCCTGTTTTGTGCTCTTCCCAGACGGCAGATTCTTATTCCAGCCGTGAGCACCCGGAGAAGCTGCATGTGTCACGGCCGCTGCTGTGGCGCTTCATGCCGCGGAGGACACTACCACGTCCGGAGGCATCCGAGGGCACTGCAGGGCTCGCTGCTGCTCCTGGGCGCAGGGGTGTCAGGGAACACCAGCTCTAATTTCTGATAGTGCTAACCTTTGTTCTGTATCATCACTTTCATTAAATATCGACCATCACATAGGGGAAAACTCCCAATTAAAATCCCATCTCAGGCAGCAGACACTTCGCCTGATTAAGTAACAAGCTGATTTTGCTAAGAGGAAGATGCATCTGCAGCGATGGGTCAAAGGCTCACCCTGGCTTGTCCTGGCTCCACAGACAGCGTCCTGGAGAAGGGACAGTGGCAGGAAGGATGCTGCACCAGCGGCGTGACTTTGTCTGTGCCCTGCACCCCAGCCCGACTCCCACCCCTCACCTCAGGACAGACGTCAGTCACACACACAAGCAGGGAAGATCAACTGACCCGCCCACCACCCCAAGACACAAGTAGAGAATGATCACAAAGGGCTGAAAATTGGGAAGGAAGGCGTGAGTTTGCACTACCCCCACCAATGTCACCACCGCGCTGTCATCTTGGCCATCACCACTGTTTTGCCTCCACCTTCCCTTGCCCACCACCCCAGCTCCACCATCAGTAACAAGCACCTCCCCGTGTTGGGCCCTGGGCTGAGGACTAGGGATACTAACCTGTGTGTGGTTATTGTTGATGATCTGGTTACAAAGAACCTTCTGGTAAGGCCAGTGTGAGGACATCTAAGAATGGCCCGTGAGTCTGGTACCTACTGTCACCAAGGCCAGAGTTGTGGAGTTGTTAGGAAGTGATCTCACCTGTCAGAGGGAAGGGCTAGGTCAGAGGAGGGAGGGAAAGTGGCACCGCTGAGCAGAGATGCGTCGCATCTTTTATAATAAAATTGTGAACTCTACTTTGTGTGGATGTGTCTGCATTTTGAGATCCCCTGGGTCTAGAATATCACGATCATTGAGACAGCCAAACAACATCATGGCTCGTGATGGTGATCAGAGCTCCACACGGCCTCTGGATGCTCAGACCCCACTATGGCTCCCTCCCTGGACCTGCCCTTGCAAGCACCCACGTCCAGAGACAATCTCCCATCTGGGCTCGCTGGCCGGCCGGAGGAAGGGACGTGCTGCATGCCTCGGAAGGGAGAGGGGTGTGTAAGTGGGCCCCTCCTACGGCACTGTCAAGATGACATTCTATTGGGAAGTCACATCCATTGAAACTCCTACTATGTCAGGAACTGTATATCATCTCATTTGATCCTATTTCTCAACCCCCTTTGGAGCAGTGCTTCTCAACTGGGGGTGATTTTGCCCCTCAGCAGGCATTTGTCGATGTCTGGAGACATTTTTGGTTGTCACACTGGGAGGGGGGTGCTACCAGCATCCAGTGGGTAGAAGACAGGGATGCTGCTACACATCCTGCACTGCATGTGACAGCCCCCTGGATACAGGAGCCAGCCCAAAATGGCAACGGTGCTCAGGATGAGACACTCTGCTTTGGGGTATTTTTTTAACCTAGTTTTTAAAAAATATTTTAATAGTGGTAAAATACGTATAACATGAAATTTATAATCTTAATCATTTTCAAGTGTACAGTTCACTAGTGTTAAGTTACATGCACATTGCTGTGCAACTGTCAGAACTCTCTCCATCTTCCCAAACCGAAACTCTGTCCCCACTAAACCCCAACTCATCCCCCCTCCTCCCACCCCCTGCAAAACCCCATTCTCCTCTCTGCTTCTATCAATTCAACTACTCTAGGTTCTTCACACAAGTGGAATCTTATTCATGTAGCATAATAACATCCTCAAGGTTCATCCGGGTTGTAGCATGTGTCAGAATTCCCTTGCTTTTTAAGGCTGAGTAATATTCTATTGCACATACAGGCCACATTTTTTGGTTACATTTTGGGGGGGGAAAATGTAATATAAAAAAGAAAAAAATGGAGAAAAATTTCATTCTTAAAAAAAAGAATTTTTAAAAAAACATAACAATCACCCAGCCCTGAAACTCACCCAGGACATGTTTGGCTGTGTTAATGCTCATGATATTCTAGACCCAGGGGATCTCAAAATGCAGACACGTCCACACGAAGTAGAGTTTACAATTTTATTATAAAAGATGTGACGCATCTCTGCTCAGCGGTACCACTTTCCCTCCCTCCTCTCAGTCCTTCCCTCTGACAGGTGAGGCCTGCCTATCTCTGAAGTTCCCTGGGGGCCACTCCATCCCAGGGGGTGGGGACTCCCCATCTGTGCTGCCTGTGACAATCGTTCCAGGGACATCTTCTTGTGAGTGCCAGAATCTCCCCCACAGCCCATAAAGTGTTCTCTATGCCCCAAACAGCTCCAAAACAACTTACCAACAAAAGCAATTCTGATTTTCCTGGCAAGTCAGGAACCAAGTTGGTTTTTGGGTTATATTTATGATTTGTTTCCAGCAGTGGGGGCCAAGGAGATACCCAGGATCCTGGCAGCAGACACCCATACCTGGTGGTTTTCAGCAGTTCCCAGCGCTGTGGCAGCTGCTGTCACCAGGGCCAGAGTCGTGGAGTTGTTAGGAAGTGATGTCAGGGTGAGGTGCTGGGGACAGGGGCAAGGAGAGCTCATGAGAAACAAGCCTGTGCATATCTGACTCTCCATGTTCACAGGTGGGGAAAGTGAAGTTATGTCTGTAGGAGACAGAATAAAGACCCCCAAAGTTACCCACATCCTAATCCTCAGAATCTGTGACTATGTTACCTTACATGGCAAAAGAGGCTTTGCAGATGTAATTACGGTTCTTGAGACGGGGAGACTAGCTTGGTTCATGCAGGTGGGTCTGCTATAATCCCAGGGTCTTTATGGGAGGGAGGGAAGGAGGCAGGCAGGTCAGAGTCAGAGAAGAAAATGTGACGATGGGAACAGCAGTCAGGGTGAAGCAGGCGAGAGCTGAGGCACGTGCGCAGCCTCCGGAGCTGGGAAAGGCGAAGGAACAGACATCTTGACTTTGGCTGTAAGATCCGGTTTGGACGTCTGGCCTCCAGAACCGCGAAACAACAGATCTGTGTGGTCATCAGTTCCAGCAGCAACAGGAAACTCACACATCCCCCAAGTGTCGGTGGCAGAGCCAAACCTGGGAGCCAGGTGTCCCCACTCTTAGTCCCACCCACCTTTAGTAAGACCTCACTGAGACACCTCTGTGGCCCCTGAGTGGCAATGCTGACTCACTGCAGTGATAATAACAGTGGCATTTATTATATGCCCTGTGTGCCAGGTACCGTGCTAAGCGCTTCACAGGGATCATCTCTTTGACCTTCACAATAGACTTACAAATGTTTCTGTCCACGTTTTCCACATGAGAAAACCAAAGCACAGAGAGGTTGAACAATTTTCCCAGGCTCGCACAGTCAGTAAACAAAGGCATTGGATTTGAACTACGGCAGATCTAAATCCAAAGCCTGTGCTCTCACCACAGTGCTATACCCTCCCCTGACAACCGTCGTGCAATATGAGGGGAACCGGGGGACTTGGCTCTTGCTTCGGCTTTTCACTAGTTCCCTGTGTGACTTTGCGCAAGTCACTTGGCCTCTCTGAGCCATGGTTTGCTATCTGAAAATGAAGAAGGGTACATTAGATGACCCTGCAGTCTAAGCTTTTCTGAGTCTTCCAGAGTGTTGGCTCCAAGAGGACAGAGCCTTTGTCAGACTCGCTACCTCCTAAGCACCCAGAGTTGAATTTGCTTTCGGCAGGTGTTTAGTCTGCTCTGGTGTCTGCTAAAATGTTCAAGTCACCTTTGGTTTAACCCCTACCAGGCCAGGTTCTGAAGCAGGGAAGCTCACTAAGTGTGGCTCTGAGCCTAAAGCAGTAGTTACAGACACAAGAGGGTGGGGACACAAGTTTTTGATATGCGAATAGTTAGTGACAAAGATCCCGGAGCCACGGAGCAGAAGCTCAACAGATATTCAGGAGGGAATGAATGAGCCCAGTGGCAAACGCAGTGTCCAGTCTGGGAGCCCAGTTTACACGGGCTCCCGGGGAGAGCTGCAGAAGGTCAGCGTCCTGGCTCGAGGGCAGCTGACATGAACTGGACGCACACAATCCATATTTAGAAACCGATTCTGGTTATTGGCAGGTGATCTGGTTTCCGAGGAGGATCCGGTGTGAGCAGAATGTGACCTGAGAGGTGCGAGAAGCCGGGAGCTTTGCATGTCTCTCTCAGCTGCGTGGCTTAAGGGCTTTGTCTGTTTAGGTTCAGAAAGCAGCACGAGGGAGGGGAGGGGAGCGGGGACTGCACTGGACATCAAGGCAGGTGCAGTCCCTGGAGTGTGAGCACCCTGGACCCTCCTCTAGGACCTGCTCCTCCAGCCGGCAGAACCAGGACAGGAACCCCGGAAAGTCAGAGTCAGAGCACTAAAGCACTCTGGGCAGAAACCTCACCCAATACCTGATGCTCCCTGTAGCACCCATGAAAAGTGGTCATTTGGCCTCTGCTTGAATGCCTCCAGTGATGGCAACCTCACTACCTCCTAAGGCAGCCTACTTGCAGAGCCCTAACGGCTAGATGTTCCTCCTTATGGTGCATCAGACTCAGTTTCCTTGTAGTTTCCAATCACAGGCCCACCTTCCGAGGCCAGAACAAGTCTCCTTTATTCAGTGACAGCCTCTCAGGTATCTGGGTTTAGAGACTGTGTTCTTCCACGTCTCTAATTCTGAGAGTTGAACATCAATTTTCCTGTATCAGCACATCCTTACTCTCCAAATACAAAGCGTTATGTGACATTTTCTAATAGACAGGAAGCCCAGGTAACTGCTTACGAGTTGTGATTTGCAGGGCTACAGGGGCCCCAACCTTCCCTGCTTCCAACCTCCCCATCCAAGTGTCACCAAGTCTGGAATTCTATGCAGGTTCACGCCTCAGTGACCAGCGGCGCTCCCTTCCTTCTGCCTTTACTGCATTTGCTCCTGGTTGGCCCTCAAATCGCTAACACTTGGAGGAGAACAAGTTTACCACACTGGTTTCTCCAGGCGAAGGTGATGGTTCTGGAGGCACCTCCTCCCCACTCGTCTTCCCTTTGTCTTGGCCCAGAGTCCACCCACTGAGGCATCCATTCCTTCAACACACACCTATCAAGCACCTGTCACCTGCCGGCAGTTCTAGCACTGTGGTTAAAACGATGAACAGAACACACAAGTCCCTGCTCTGTGGCTACAATTCAGTGAGACAAACAGACGATGAGTGAATCAGTAAAATGTACAGTACAACAGGTGCAATAGGGAAAAAGGTGCAGAGGGGACAGGGAAGGAGAGCCGGACGCAGCAGGGACAGGGTTCAATGGGGCTGGGGGGAGGCTCAGGAAGTAGGTGGCATCTGAGCAAGGGGCTGAGAGGAGTGAGGGGCAAGTCATACTGACATAAGGATGCTCAGGCAGAGGGAGCAGCATGTGCAAAGGCCCTGAGGCAGGAATGTGCCTGGTGTGCATGAGGAACAGCAAGGAGTTTGGGGCACCTGGACCAGAGTGAGTGAAGGAGAAGACAGTAGGAAATAGTAGGTCAGAAAGAAACTAGGAAGAAGTCATCGTGGGGGCCATGTAAACCTCCGAAGGACAGTGGCTTCTACTTTTCATGACATGGGAGTTACCTCAGAGTTCTGTTCCAGGAGGGATGTGATTTGACATCTGTTTGACAAGCAGGGAGGGGTCATTGTTCCAGACAAAGCTCTCACAGGGGCAGAAGGTGGGAGTTGAATTTGCTTTCAAAAGGTGTTTAAATCTACTCTGGTTTCCTCTACGAGGCTCGAGTCCCCCTTCATTTACAACCCTCCAAGGCAAGGTTCTGAGTCAGGAAGTCTCAGGGACTAAGTTTGGTTCTGAGCCCAAAGCAAGAACTACAGACCCAAGGAGGGGAGCTGGCAGCTAAGGGACTCTGGCTTCTGCTGTGAGCGTGGAGAGCCTGGGGAATTGCTAGTGACAAAGATCCTGCAGAGAGTTTCTCCAAGTCATCCCTCAGCTCTGCCACTTCGTGGCTGGTGACCCTGGCCAAGTGACATTAACGTGTCTGCGCCTTGGCTCCCTCCACCTGTAAAACAGGTGATTTTGAAGACTTAGTATGAAAAAAAAGAAAGGAAAAATATCTCATGATTAATTTTTCTATTGGTTACAAGTTGAAATAACATTCTGGATATGCTGGACTAAATAAAATATTCAAATTAGTTTTTTAAATGTAGCTACTAGAAAACCTGAAATTATCTCTATGACTTGCACTCTATTTCTATTAGAGGGCATTGCCCCAGGACCTGGAATTGAATAGATTCGTGACAAAATGAAGCCAGGGGAGCAGCTTGCTCTGGGGCAGGAAGCAGGAACAACCCCCAACCAAAAAGAGCCCAATTTGTGCCTTTAGTGCTTATTTCCCCACATGCAAACCAAAGGAAGCAATTTGTTTTGTTGTTGTTGTTGTTTTGAGACAGGGTCTCACTCTGTCACCCTGGGGTAGGGGTGGCATCATCATGGCTCACTGCAACCTCAAACTCCTGGCCTCAAGCAATCCTCCCACCTCGGCCTCCTAAAGTGCTAGGATTATAGGTGTGAGCCACCACACCTGGCCCAGAAGCAATTTGTTTTGGTATCATAAAATCCCAGGGCTGGGCCCATTCTGGAGAACATGTAACTCATCTCCTGCTGCTGACAAAGTGAGATATCATCCCCTGCAGGTGTTTCCTGGGCTGCTGTAACAAAGTACCACAAACTGAGGAGTTTATAAAACAAAAATGTATATCTCACAATTCTGGAGGCTGGAAGTCAGAGATCAAGTGCCCACAGGGTTGGTTCCTTCTGAGGGCTGTGAGGAAGAATCTGTTCCTTCCCTCTCCCCTGGCTTCCAGTGGTTTACTGGCGGTCTTTGGTTTTCCTCAGTTTGCAGAAGCATCACCTCGGTCTCTGCCTTCATCTTTACATAGTGGTCTCCCGCTGTGCTTGTCTGTATCTGTGTCCAAAATTCCCTTTTTTATAAGGACACCAGTCACACTGGGTTAGGACCCACCCTAGTGACCTCATCTTAACTAATTACATCTGCCATGACCCTATATCCAAATAAGGTCACATTCTGAGTGAGGACTGAACTCTGATCTTTTTCTTTTGCCCAAATTCCTTTCCAAAGGGGCCTAGTGAGTCACACCTACAAATGATAAGCTCTCAGTAAACAGGTTTTTACGATGAGATTTACTTCCCCACCGGGTATAGCATCACATGAAAGAAGACCCTTATCTTAACTCAAACATTCCTTCCACTGGTTCCTGGTCTTTGGAGAAAGCCAAACATGTCAGCCAATTGTCAACTAAAAAATCTTTAAACCCACCTAAAACCTGTAAGCCCCCGCTTCGAGATGGCCCACCTTTTCGGGCCAAGCCAATGTATGCCTCCCATGTATTGATTTATGACTTTACCTATAACCCCTATCTCCCTAAAATGTATAAAACCAAACCGTAACCCAGCCACAGCGAGTCCACTTGCTCAAGGCTTCTTGGGTGTGACTCCGGGTCATGGTCTTCAAATTTGGCTCAAAATAAACCTCTTTAAAATTATTTTACAGAGTTCGGCTTCTTTTTCGTTGACATGAGGTACTTAGGGTTAGGACCCCCACGTAAGAATTTGAAGGGGAGGACACAATCTAACCCGTAACACGCCTGTTCTGTCATTCCTCACTCAGGAATCTGTTGCAAGGGCTCCTTCAGGCAGGATCCCAGCATGGCCCACTCAGACAGGGCTACTTCCTCGTCCCCCCACTACCGCCTCCCTCTGACTCCTGCGCACAAAAGTGCACCTGACAGCCGGGATCTCCCCTCAGCAAGCAGCTCTGTGGCCTGGACCGCACACCCTCTCCCCATGCCTGCTTACCCTGTCGCTGCTCTGTGATCCTTGCCGTGGCAAGGGGAAGAGATGGTCCAGGAAACACTGGCATTCCGCTGGGTTAACACCGGCCCTCCCCTCGCAAGCAGCCCTTCCTCCGTTTCCTTCTAAAGCCCTCCCACACCGGTGCTTCCTTGCTTCTCCACAAACCTCAGGGTGAAAGACGAGGAAACCAAAGCCCAGAGAAGCTATGTGGCCTGCCCAAGTCACAGGTGCCCTTGACCCTCAGCACCCCTCAACGTGACCATATGCAGCTGTCACTTCTGACGTGGATAACCATTTGCTATGGTTACATTTAAAAGCACACACCATGTCATTCGTGTCTTATGAAAAAGCAATGCTACTCTTTCCAGTAATTTGGGAAGGCGGGTATTTTCTTGATATAGAGAATAACACACTCTTGCACCTCCTGATTTGAAAGGGAGCACCTATGTGGTGGGACCTTTGCCATGGGAACCCACCCAGGGGACCTTTGCTGGGAGCTGTGGGCGAGGGCCCTCCGGACGCTCTCCCCTAAAGGACGGTGGCACAAGAGGTCACGCATCAGCTAAGATCAGAACTAGAAGGGGCCTTCGTGGTCATCTAGAGCAAGGTCTACAACTGGCGGCCGGTGGCAGGAACATGTTTTGGGGGAGTTCGGGCAGCACACTGCTCTAAATTGTTCTCCACCTGCCCACACTCTCGGCTGACCCCCAACCGCTGCTTCTCCTGCTGACCTCACTCAGAGGCATCACTCAGGAGTGGGACTTGGATTCTTGTCTCTTTGGTTTGGGCTGGGTGCTGAGAAGCTGCCCCTTAGTCCCGAGTGGCCTGTAGCTCCCTCGGGGTCCTGACTCCCTGCCCTTGACATTTATCACATAACCAAATGGGAGCATGAAGAAGATGAAACGCCAGGAGGCTCCTCGACTGGCAGCCTCTAAAGTGGAAGGGCCAACCCACGCTTTCACAGTGACATTTGGGATTTGACAGCCAAGTCCTAAATTCAGTTAGCTTTTGTAAGCCTGTGTACCTATCTGGTCTGTTTGTCTGCATTTCCACGATTTGAACAACAAAAAACATAATAATAGCGTCTATGTGCGGTGATGGAAGAAAGTGCACTATGAGCTTCTGCATATGATATCCCGAGGTGAAAGGCAGATGCCATCACCTGCATTTGACAGAGGGGATGTGGGGGCCCAGGAACATCAGGGAGTTTATCTGCCATCAGACAGTTCACTGGACGCACAGCCACGGTCAGGGGCGCCTGGTGGGTGGCCTGCCCAGCCCCCACTCTCCGTGCTGCTCCCTAAACTCTGCCCCACACCCACAGAACCACAGTGCCCCGCGTCACCCCAGCCATCCCCCAACCTGGCTGTACCAAGACAGGGACACCTCCCAAACGGGGCCAGAGAGAGCCTCCTCCTGAGAGGCTCACTGGAAATTGGGATCACAGCCTGGCCCAGCCTTAGCTGGGCTCCACGCGGGGATGGGGGCGAGTTTTTCTGCCACATGGATGGGCAAGCAGAGGAAGCCCAGCAGTACATGGAGAGAAGAATAAGAAAGTGTGAGAGGCAGAGACAAGAGAGTGAGATGGAGGGGTGCTGTGTCCCTCGTACCCCCAGCTCTCTCCCAGGACTCCCTGGGGCTTGACTGCTCAGGACAAGGGTTCCTGGTGACACCACGCCCCTACATCCTCACCAGAACCCTCTATTTGCGCATGCCAGATGAAGCTGGTTTCTGTTTCTGTGAATTGACAGGCAAAGGTGCCCGATTCAGCTGGGGTTAAACAGGATCTGCAGCCTCAGGTCCTGCGCTCCCCCGTCAGCCACTCCCACCACGCTCTGCAGAGGGACTTGACCAGAATCACACAGACCCGGGAAGGAAACCCAGAGAACCTGCACTCGGGCCCGGCCCTTGCTGAAGGTGACCTGGATACGCTCTGCTGACCAAGTCAGGGAGGGGGCATTTGCTGAGGACAAAAGCAAAGGCCAAGGGCCTCGGCCCGGGCCCCAGTGGCCCTCAGGAGAGTGCGCTCAGCCCACTCACTCCCACAGCCCCATGAGACCCGCCTGCGTCGGGCACGGCTGGCGGCAGGGAACGGGCTGATCTCTTAGAGCCTGCGTGTCTGGTGGGACAGTATTTGGGGACTAGATAATGTCGACCTCAGTGAGTGTCATAACGTAAGTGTGATAAGCAGATACAATCGAGAGAGATGGAGTCAGGGTGGGATGGTCAGGGAAGGCCTCTCGGAGGAGGTGACACTAGATTGGAGACCTAGTGATGAGGAAGACACAGCCATTTGAAGATGTAGGGAGGCAGAAGGAGCAACAAGTTCAGAGGCCCTGGCTGGACGCTGGTGCTTCGTTTGTTCCGAGGACAGACCAAGGCTGGTGCGGCTGGGGTGGGGGAGGGCAGGGAGGGAGGAGAAATGGTGGGGAGGGGGACCCTTGGGCCATGAGAGGGAGCTGGGTTGACTCTAAGTACAATGGAAGCCATCGGAAGGTTTCCAAACATGCCCTATATTGTCCCAGCCACCAGGGATCCGAGGAGGAACAAGACACATGTCGGTCGTGTCCTCAAAAAGGGTCAGACATGTGACCTGCAACGTCAAACAGTGATGACAGAGTTACTGCAGGATCCCAGGAGCTCACACAGGACAGGCTCCCATCCCAGCCTCAGGAGCCTGGAGAGGTGCAGCGAGGAAGGCAGAGTACGAAGCAGAAACGTAAAGAGGTCAAGGCAGGCAGTGGGAGCGGAAGAATCCGGGATGGGGCAACAGCACAGAGACCTGGGCATCAGAGATAATGCACCCGGCTGTTTCTTATCTGGCTGTGGTCAGGACACGATTTGATTCATGGACCACAAATACACCTGATCCAGGTACTCACCACAACCCCCACGACGTGGAGGTCCCGATGCCTCTAACCCCTGCCAGCCCAAAGGCCTGCCGAGCACCTCATCACTCCAAACTATGTTTGAGGCCACAAGATTCTGGGTCAGCAGGCACTGAATGGCCACTTGCCTGAAAGGGCTTAACCCTCTGGGTATCTGAATTGGCCAGAAGTGGTCCACTGCACCTAAAGGCGGCACTGTCCTCCCCAAACCAAATCCTCAGCTGTGTTCTCCCTGGGGCTGTCCATCCCAGGTCATTCAGCAAAGAGGTCTCCCTTTGAGTTCACTGACAGAGTGACATGATGAACACACTGCTTCCAGAAAGCCTGGCGTTTGGGGACTCTGTGGGGGCTCTCCAGGGAGCAGCCAAGACAGAGCACACTGTGAAACTGCCTGAGGTCAAGTTTGCACTTGGCTCTCCACCAGAACTGCAGACCACAGTGCCCGTAAAAGCTGGCACTCAGCTCCTGGACACTGGGAATGGTGAGAAAGGTGACACCCCAGTGACTCAACACTAATTAAGAGACTAGTTAAAAGTGGCACACAGGCATGTACAGACCCGTCAACAGCAGGAGAGAGGCCACTTGCAAGAAAACTGAGACCTCAGAATCAACCTCTGCACAGGAACATGATGCTCTCAGGTATAAACACATGCAAAATGTTCCCTCGACGGGCGAGCAAATGACACAAACTAAAGCAATAAGGAACAAGAAGTCATTGTTTTGCCTATCAAATTAAACATTTTTTAAAATGAGAATACATAAAGCTGGGAAAGGTGTGGCTATACCTGTACTCTCCACTAATGGTCCCAGCTCTCCAGGCAAAAATGTATTTGGGGGTCTAACATAAGCATAAACTTTTACCCTGTGTTTCCACCCCAAAGAAATAACCAGAGGTTTCCACAAACTTTACACGTTGTGAGGATGTTCAGCTCAACATTGTTTACATATAAAAAACAAAAGGAAACAACCCACATGTCTAACAACAGCAGACAGATTACATTAATTAACATAAAATGACCTGTTCACGTGGCCATTAAAAGTTAAATCTTCAAAGAGCTGTAAGGACAGGAAACTCACAACTCAATAAGAAAAAAAAATCATTTAGAAAATGTATAGTGTAATATCAAGTTGTTTAAATATGTATATAAACATAAGAATAAAACTAGAATAAAATATAGCAAAACTTGAATAGTGACGGGATTCTGGGTAGTTTTTATTTTTTTCATGATACTTGTCTACATTTCCCCAGTCTAATAATGTGAGCCTATTGTTTTTATAATCAATAAAATAAAATTGCTTTTATTTATTTATCTATCTATCTATCTGTTTATTTTTAGAGATAGGGTCTCACTGTGTTGTCCAGGCTGGACACCGGACCTTGAACTCCTGGGCTAAGGTGATCCTCCTGCCTCAGACTCCCCAGTAGCTGGGACTAGAGCCATGCATCACCACACCTGGCTGATTTTTAAATTTTTTGTAGAGACGGGGTCTCGCTGTCTTGCCCAGGCTGGTCTCAAACTCCTGGGCTCAAGCAATCCTCCAGCCTCAGCCTCTCAAAATGCTGGGATTACAGGCGTGAGCCACCACACCCGGCCTGCTTTTATTTTTTATTTTTTAAAAGAAGAAAAAGAAATAGAATCACCCTGGAGGCATCTGGGAGAAAGGACCGGTATGACCTTCACGTAAGCATCGGGTTTTGTCCCTCTGGCTGAAATACAGTTTATTTTGTCAGCGTGACAGGAAGTCCCCACTCTCTGACCAAACCAGGCCCTCATAGTGTGCGACATCAGAAAAGGGAAGTAGAGTTACCAGGAGATGGGGGTGGGCTCCCCCAGCGAGCCTTGAGTCAGGCCTGGTAAGCAGGTGGGGTTGGTGATGTGACTTGGGGAGCACCTGCCTGCCATGACGCCCCTTCCTAGAGAGGACACTTCCCACAGAGTCCACCCCACCAGGGATCCGAGCCCCTGAATGCTCGGACACTCCAGGCACAATTTAGTGGATCTTCTCTGGGAAGCTGTCCCCACCCAGGGACCAGGGTTCACAGACCCAAGGCCTGACATGTGGTCCTGTTTAATTCCACCTCAGTCCATCCCAGCCCTCCCCATACCTCCATGTGTCAAGGTCACAGGGCGAGAGAATCAGCTCCCATCTCTTCCCTAGTACCGTGGGCAGTGACTCGCAGGCCACACGTGGCTGTGGCAAGAGAGGGAGGTGCAGGAGGGTGCCTGGCAAATGCAGCCTCCCCGCCCCCCATGCCTGCATGTGTCTCTTCTGTGATGTACTCTCAGGCATGGCGTGCGCTATGTCACCTGCCCTGTGTCCCCCCAGAGCCAAGCACAGAGACAGCCCTGTGCCCGCTGCCTCGGTTTCTCAAGCCTAGTGGCCTTTTCTCCCTTTGGCCCCAGAAGCAAGGCTGGGGACAGCATGTGGACAGTCCTTCCATACTGCCACAGTATCTCAGGACCATGAGCCCAGAGTGCCAGTTTGCCAGGGGCTCTACCCCTCCCTACTGCACAGAGACTATGGCCCTGAATTCCGCAGAGGGGTCTTTGGAGGGCACCTGGCCTCCCCAGGCCTCAACTTCCCAATTTTCTAAACCAAGTCAATATTCCCCTCCCTTGAAACCACAGAATTTTAGACTTGGAAGGAGCCTTACAATCCTCCTACCTACGCTCTTTGTTTACAAGAGAAAAATCTGAGGCACAGAGATGACAAGCAATTTATACACGGTCACACAGCAAGTGAGTTACTGAGCCACAGCCCTTCCCACTCCAGCAGCTGTTCTCAAGCTTTCATGAGCACAATAATCCCCTGGAGGTACGGGGCTTGTTAAAATGCAGATCCCCAGGCCTTGTCAGTAGTAGGTCTGGGGGCCCAGGAATCTGCACTTCAACCAAGCTCCCCCAGAAAGTCTCACACAGGTGGCTCTCGGGTGGCACTTTGAGAAACACCATCATGCTCCCCATTTTTGTGTTTTGATTCCCTGCCTACTTTGCTGGGCTGCTGTAAAGAGAAGACGATGTGACAATGTGACGATGTGAAAGGCTTGAAAGATCTCCGGTCTGTGAAAAGGGTGTCCTTGCTGCTGCCTCCTGGTCTCCCCTGGGCCCTCCCCACTCTCTCCATCTCTGCCCCACCAGGTCACCTGAGTGATTTCAGAGGTCCCTGGCTACCAGGTCTGGTGCCCTGCCTACTTACAGAGAGATCATCATGGTCCCCTTGGTGACCCACTGTCCCAAACTGCCTGGAACCCCACTGCCTCACGGGAAAACCACCAGACCAGGCGCAGGACCTGGGGCTGGAAGGAGGAAGCAGGCTGCTGCCACCCAGGAGAATCAGAGACTGGGGAGGGGAGGTGTCAGGGATGGTCTCACGCTCCTTTCTACGCCATCAGAACCGGGTGTGCGGCTGGACACTCCTGAGTTCAAGCTTCTGTCAGCCGCTAACTATGGGACCTTGTGCAAACCACTTCACTTCTTTGCACTTCCTTTGTTTCTTGTTGGGTAAATTGTGGGTAAAGGTGTCTGCCAGGCATGATTGTTGCATTAAAAAAGCACTTGTAAACTACAATGTGAGCTGCCAGATAAAACACAGGATGCCCAAAGAATGTTGAATTTCAGATAAATGACGAATAATATTTTTAAATTATTTTTTTGTTTGTTTGTTGTATTGTTGTGTTTTGTTTTTTGCTAATTGGCAGCTAGGGATTCTGACATCCCTGGCCCTCCTCCCTCCAGCAGGGCAGCTCCTGCTGAGTCCTCAGACCCAGACCTTCCCACCCCTGGACCCTGGAAGAGCCTGGACCAAGGGCACCAATGGGACTAACGGAGTCTGGTCCTCCCTTCGGCCGTGAGCTCTGTGGCTGAGCGCTCCCCACCGGTGCCGTGGCCACAAGGGGAGGCTCAACCGGCAGACACCACATTTTTGCAACTGTCACAGCCAGTCAAGGTCACAGGGAGAAAGCTCTGTGTCTGTGGGGGAGGAGGCGGCAGGGGAGGCAAGGGAAAGGCTGCGAGGACAGGATCCTCTTTGCTCCTTTGAATGCCCGCCCTGGAAGGGGCACAGCGCCTGCCTAGAAAGCCCTGGCGCTTGTTCCCTGATGGAGGCGACTTTCTTTCACAGGAAGTGGGTGGTTGGCGTGGTGGGGGACCGGGAGCCAGGAGGTCCTGGTGCATCACCCCCCTCTGTTTCTAACTCTCTGTGTGATCTTGGGCAAGTTACACATCACCACTCAGAGCCTTCTAGTTAGAATAGGATAATAACACCAGCACTAGCACTTAGACGGTACTTCCTGTGTGCCAGGCACTGCTCTAAGTACTCTGAAATTATGCCCTTTTAATCCCCCCAACGAGCCTATGAGGTGGATACTGTATCACCCCCATTTTACAGATGAGGAACTGGGATACAGAAAGGTCACACAACTAGTAAGAAGTAGAGACAGGATGTGAAGGCAAGTGGCTTTGGGCCGGAGTGCAGGCTCTTAGCCACTCGGCCCTGCTGCCTCTGTGAAAAGTGTAAGCAGCAGCTCGAATGCAGGAGGAGGAGGGAAGGGGTTGGTTAACATCTATCTATTGAGCACCTATTGCTTCGCTAAGCATGACTGCGCCCTTTATAGAGTTGGTCTCATTTAAAACTCACCGCGAACACAGTAGAGGATGCCGCTACTACATGCCGCGTGTAGAGGCAGGGAAACTGAGGCTCAGAGAGATCAGAGACTTGCCCAGGATCAGAAATCTGAATCTAGGTCTGAACTCGGGTCTCTCATTTCAAGGTCTGTGCTAGCTCCTCCACTGCCCACCCTGCCTCTAGTTCACAGTCTGGGGGACACTGCTCTGGCCACACAGCACGGGCAGCTGCAGTGAGACCAGAGCTGCTCTTGGCACCGCACCCTGTGAGTGCAGAAGCCTGCAGGCTGCCCTCGACCTGCCTCCATCCTCCTTGCTGGGTGAGACCAACCTCCTCCTGCACCCGCCTTGTCCCCAGGGCCCTGGACACTGCTCCTGGCTCAGAACCTATCCATTTTCCCCCCAGCTGGTGTCTGTTTTCTTCCCGATATTATGCATAGGAGGAGGAGAAACATGTTACATTCATACAGCTTATTACTTTCACCCACATCACCTTGTTTTGATCCTGACAACCACCCAGTCAGATGGATGATCCAGCATCACCCGTGTCCCGATTTCACACATGGGGAAGGTAAAACTCCAAAAAGTAAAGTGACCTACCCAGAATCCCCCAGGACTAAAACACACGTCTTCAGACTCCAAATCCAGGGCTCTGTGGAGATCTCAAAGGCCAACTCAAATCTAGAGTCAAAGCTAGGGATGAAGAAACTGAGGCCCAGACAGGATAAGTGGCCTGTTCAAGGTCACAGCCACCCATAACAAAACTGAGACTGAAACCCGCAGCTCCTGTTCATAACACCCTGCCCTCATCCGGAAAGCAGTGGAAGCCAGTGATACCAACCCAACCAACTAAGGGGGTGAGTGACGCCAACCTCACCAAAAAGCAAAGGCAGGAGCAATCAGAACCAAGGCGTGTGCCCATCCCTCGGTGAGGTTGTCATCCAGGTACTCCCATCTCCAGGACCGATTCTGGTAGAGAGGTCTGGGGGGCCAGGCAAGGGAATGAGGACAAAGTTTAAAGCTGGGGGACTCTGCACCTTGCAGGCTGGGTCTCTTTAGGGACCACTCACGTGGTAGAGCCAGCCTGGGCTGAAAGTGCCAGCTCAGGGGCCCGCATCTGCTGAGAAGTGACCACCCCACGCACGGGGTATGTACTTACAACAGCATGGAATGAAGAAGGGAACACAGGCATTCAGCACATAGATGAGCAGCATCCTAGACGTCTCAGTAAATGGAGAAAAAGATACACTAAAGCTAAATCTGCACGTACATAACCTTCTATAATGTGTGCCTTACAGCTCTGGTTCGAACTCTGCAGAAACCTTGGTAGCAAGGTGGGAGGTGGGGTCTATCTCTGAGAGGTCACTGCAGGCACTGGTGCTCACAGGCTCACAATGGAAGGCTGCACTCCACTGAGGGGAGGGACACCCACTGGCCCTGTCCAGGTGCTCCTCCCTACGGATGCTGGGGTCCCCTCCTCAGCTCGGCCTTTGCTTCCTCTCTGCTGGCCTCCACTGGGCTCTCTAACTCCCTGTGCCCCGTGTTCTTGTCCACCAAGCGGGTATGTATGTCCATGCCAACACTGGAAGGGTACACCAGGGAAGTAAAGGGGGTACCAGCCACAACATTTTTGTTCAGCTTTTTCACACGTGAGCTGAAAGCCACAGAACTATGAATCATTACTGCATCACTGGATCTTAGCGGGCTGCCGTTATTCCTACCAGGAATACTCCTCACCCCTTTTAGACAGAAGAGCAAACTGGATCTGAGAAGCTGAGAGACCAGCTGAGCCCCAGACACTGCCTGAGAGCCCTCAGAACCGGCTGGCTGGCTCTCTGTGTTCACATCACTGAGAATGGGGCTGTTTCTCATACAGTAGGGTGCCCTCCACTTAGGAGGGACCCATAAATAACCCGCACCCACCTGTCCTAGGACTCAAAGCCCAGTGAGATGATCCTAGTCACTCCCCCAAACTGAAAGGTCTCTAACTTGGAAAAGTGAGTTGGAAAAGTACAGCCTTAGGACCCAGAAACTCCAGAGAATTCCAGATGTGTCCTTCCCACGACCCTCTCCAGCAGAGACCCAGGAAAAGTTAAGGCTGGTTCCAGGGTTAGGGTTAGCTGGAGCAACTCTCACCCAGGGTACTTGATCGCAGCCCCCAAGTCTCCTCTTCCAGGTTCAACCTAAGGGCCCCGCCCAGGGGCTGGTCAGGACTCCTCACGCCCAGACGCAGGACGGTGGTGGCCTGTCCCTGCTCCCTCCCCCCAGCCCAGCCGGCCTGGCTCACCTTTGGGCAGTTTGGACGCGTTCTCCTGGATCCAGGAGAAGAGGTGGGCGAAGTCGCAGTCACAGAGCCAGGGGTTCCCGTCCAGACGCAGGGTGCGCAGCGCGGGCAGCGCGGCCAGGGCGGCCACGCTGAGGCTGCGCAGGTTGTTGTCGTTGAGCTCCAGCACCTGCAGCGACTCCAGGGTCTCGAAGGCGGCCTCGTGCACGCCCGCCAGGTTGTTGTTGGCCAGGCTCAGCTTGACCAGCCTCCCCGCCGAGCGGAAGGCGCCGGCGCCCAGCTGGGTCAGGTTGTTGTAGCTGAGGTCTAGGAACGCGAGCTTGGCCGAGCCGCTGAACGTGCCCTGCTCCAGCGAGCGCAGCGAGTTGTTCCTGAAGTCCAGGTACACCAGGTCGCCGTAGAAGATGAAGAAGTCCTCGGGGATCTGCTGGATGCGGTTGCCGGCCACCAGCAGCTTGCGCACGTCCAGGGGGAAGGGGTCGGGCACGCTGGGCAGCCCGCGGTCGCGGCAGTCCACGGTGTGCGGGTCGGTGCAGGCGCAGCCCGCGGGGCACGCGTGCCCGGGCGCGAGCAGCAGCAGCAGCAGGAGGAGGCTGCAGGGTCCGAGCGCGGCGGGGCCCGGCTGCCGGGCGCGGGGAGCCGGGGGGCGCCCGGGCGAGGAGGGCGTACGCCCGGGCGCACGGGGGCGACGGAGCGCGGCGCGGACGGCCGGACTGGGGGAGCGCGGGCGGCGGGGACCGACGGGGGAGAGGCGGGGAGGGAGGGGCGAGGGATCTCGCGGAGGATTTAGCCGGACAGGAAATTAACCCGCTGGAAAATCCCGGGAAGAGGCGGGAGCGGTAGGGGTGGCCGAGTTGCCGTCGCCAAACGCAGCCCCACCCGGGCAGCTTATTTCCGGGTCCAGGAGGTAAGACCCGCCGCGCAGACTTGGCCGGCCGCGCTTGGCGTCTAAGTTCAGTTGCCGAGCCCCGGAGCGGCTTCCACAGGGCGCGTCCGGGACGTGCGCCCCGCGCCCCCGCGCCCGCCAAGTGCAAAGCGCACTCCCCGCGCGCCTCCCCCTGTTGCCAAAAGGAGTGGGACCTGGGTCACTCTGATTCTGCTCCGGGAGCAGTCCCCGCAGGCTCTCGGGGGCGACCCAGGGGCTGCTGACCCCTGTTTGGGCGGGGCTCCAAGGAGGGAGAGTGGCTGGTCTTCCCTCTCCCTTCCCCCACCTGCACTTGACCCATCTTAGTGAGCTGGGAGGGTGAGCAAGACAGGCGGCTGCCAGGGTCCCGCTGTGGCCCGAAGGAAGGCCAGGGCCTGTCAGCACTTTCCATGCTGGCCCCATCCTCTCTACGGAACTGGCATCCACCCGGGCAGAGATCAGCTGCTGGCATGACAGAGGCCCAGCTGGTAGGCACTGCGGCCTGGGGTCACTGGGCCTGGTTTCTGAGCTGTGTGGCCTCAGAGCAGTGCCTCTGCCTCTCTGGACCGGGTTAGCCCCATCTGTGAAATGGGAAATGGTAATATGTATCTCACCAGCTTTGGAGGAGGACCAAAGTTCAAAATTATCTCTTCCTTCCCTCCCCCACCAAACCCCCAGCTTTTATGGCCCAGGTAGGTGGTCAGGGAGGTGCCAAGGCTGAAATGAAGGGACAGAACACAGTTGGTGAGGTTAGCCTCAGACACTGGCAGGAGAATTCCCTCTTCACCAACCCCCAAGCCAAACTCCTTTCCCTCTGCACCACCCCATTTTAGAAACTTCTCTATGGGCAGGTCCCCCCAGAGCCACCAAGAGATTGTCCTGCTGTTGGCTATTTTGGTCCAAATACCCTGGAATTGATAAGCTTCCACTGGACCAAAATAACCCAGGGAACAGCTGTTGGGCAACAGGCTCCGAGAGACCCTGCCCTGGGGGATTGGTGGAGCCTGGGATTCTGAAGCCACAAAGCTAAGCCCCCAGCCTTCTCCAAAGGTACACGAAGTCTTGATGCCTCTGAGCCATGGGATCAAAACACTGAGCCTCTGGGACAGAGCCAAGGGCTCAACAGAGAAGAGTATTTGCAGGAGCCCCGGGAAGGGCGGGGGATACGCAGGGGGAAGTTGTGAGACACTGCAGCTCTTTCCCTACTTATACCCTAGGCCACCAAGCCGGAGCTCCCAAGTTCCCTGTTTCTGTCCCCACTCACCCAGGGCCCCTGCTTGCTGTTGCCATCCCAGCTTCAAGGCTCAGCCCCCGACTCTGGTTTCATGCTCTTGAAGAGGCAGGTGCTGGGGGGAACAGTCTGAATGCTCCCAGAGTGGGTGAAAATGCCTCAGCCTACATAAAGGATGTATAAATTATTGAAGTCACACAAAGTGCAGGCAGGTGGCAGAATAAACACATCCTCCACCCTTGCAACTCTGCAAAATCACTCTGAAACAATCCGTTGCACTTTCCAATCTCAGGCATAGTTCTGGCTGCTCATTCCAGTACTTGCCCCTTAGCATCACTGCTTCATAACACCTGTGTTTGGTTGGGCTGCCATCTTGCATGTGTGCGCCCGTGTGTCTGCGTGTCAGAGTTTGCACACAGCCCTCCCTGCCAAGTGGTCTGGTTGGCTGGTACACTGGTCTATAAGTCAAGACCCTGGATTTGGTGCTGGCCCCAGCACTAGCCACAGAATCTTTCACAGCTTATTTGATCTTCCTGGGGACTTCCCAGCCTAGGTCCCTGGGTCCCTTGAAGATGAAGTCTTTTCAAAATTTCAAAAAGTCTGGTGCAAATTGGGCCTTTACGTTTGAGGAGGTCACCCAGAGTAAATGCTGCAATTCTTGACAGTGAGCTCGGTGGTAGCACTAGTTCTTTTGTGCCGAGCAGAGACTTGAACTGGTGACTTTAATTAATGAAAACAGAGATAAATTTCTACTTAATAAATGCAGAGTATGTAGCTGACAAGGGCTTGCAAAACAGGGGGATGCATGGTAGTTAAATAGCAAAAGAGGCTCCTGGTAATGAACCTGTTGAGAAATACCACTCCTAGCCTTGATTTCCTCATCCTGAAACTAAGAGAAAATACCTTCCCTCTCCCCCTCCACAGACATGTGAGGGCCACATGGGGAATATTTATATGGGAACATGATTTGAAAAGTGTTTGGAGAAACACAGCATATATTATAAAAGTAGCCATAAGTCTTGCCATGGCAGGAACTACTTGCTTCTTTGAGTGTCCCCCAAAGTTCCTTGGATCCAAATCTAAGCATTTTTTTTTCCATTTATAGCAGCAGGACCAGACATGGTTGGGGGTTGTGGGGAGTAGGGCTGCTCCCCGTATTCCAGGATTCCCCTCCCTTGAGGAAAATGCAAGCTTTGCCACCTCTGATTTTCCCCCAGCAAATAAAACAGAGCCGTGACCTTAGCAAGGTCACACTATGAGTCAATGATAGGAGCTGGAAATAGAACACAGGCGTTCTGAGTCCCACCTGCGCCACTCACCCACTCACCCTGCTCCCCCTGCCCCCAGGAAAGGAGCCCTTACCACTCCAGGACAAACACTGCAGGTAACAGGGAGAAACTTTCAGCGATTCCGTTTGTCAGCTCTGTTTCTGTGTTTATTCTCAGAGTCAACAAACTTTGTAATTCATATTCAAGAGGCTTAAAACAGAGGTGTGGCAAATGCCCAAGGTATCCCTGTGTTTTAAAACCTGATGTCATACCTCCCCAGCTCTCCCAGCAGAATCCTCACCGCCCCCCACCCCCCGCCCTGTGCTCCCCCAGCTACAGAGCACTTCCTGTCTTGTCTTACTTTCAGTCCTCCTGGGATCCCGTGAGGTTGGGCCCTGGGAGCTATGTGAATGGTGGTCCCCAGGGCATCCCCCATATGAGGCCGGGTCCCTCTTATCAAAAAAAAAAAAATCCAGTATCCAGTAATGAGAGTTCCCCCCTTTGGTTACCAGATTTACATCTATATTAGCCCAAGTCCTAGGCTTCAAATTCTAAACAAGATGATGCCACTATGTTATGTGCAGGGGTCTGGATTTAGGCACAAATGCTAGGTTTGCGTGATAAGAGTGTGGCTGGTGTTTGGTGATGTCATTTGGATTACTGGCGTGTATCACCTCAGATCTGCGCCTGGCTGGCGTGGGCAGAAGGCATGAGGACATCTCATGGGCCCCAGGAAAGGAGACAGGCTCTAGCCCTTTGCTTGGGGCAGCCTGGCTTGACGGAACCTGCTCTCTTCTTCAGGGACACTGCTGTGTCTCTGTCCCCCACTCACTGGCCAAACCCAAGCAACTCAGTGTTCCCATCTCACTGCCTTTACTCACCATCACCACCAGGGGGCATCGCGTGCTGCCGGCGCTGGTCTGAGCTGAGCACCTGCTCTCAACGCAGTGGTTTAGTTCACTCCTCTCTGGCCAGCCTGGACCTACTTCTTAGAACAAAAACTCCTGCCAACCGCTTGAGCCCAGGAGTTCGAGGTTGCAGTGAGCCACGACTGTGCCACTGCACTCCAGCCTGGGTGACAGAGCGAGACCCTGTCTCTAAGTAAATAAATAAATAAACTCCTGCCTCTGGAGTTTCCCCTCTGGAAGCAGAAAATGAATCTTCTACCAGCCTAAGTAGGAGGCACGGTCATAGTAGTGATTGGGAACGTGGGTTTGGAGTCAGACAGACCTGGATCCAATCCTGACTGTGTCACCTTGGGCATGTTGCTTAACTTCTCTAAGCCTCAGTTTTCCCACCTAGGAAATGGGATAATACTAGTGTCTACATCACTGGGTTATTAAGGAGGATGAAATGAGGTATCTATCAAGGGCTTAGCAGTGAGACTGACACGTAGTAATAACACAATAAATGGTAACCACATACTGATCTATTTCTCTCTTTACATGTATATCAAATAAAGGTTTCATGTAGGCGGATATTCTTCAGGTAAAGAACTTAAGTGTTCGTCTCTCTGGAATTTATTAGTTAGTGATGCCCTAGCATTCTAGGGTCAGTTTTAGTAACTCTCCCTGCCCTGAACCATTCCCCACTCCAAGTGTAGCCCACCTGAGACAGACTGACACGCACCTATACACACACACACCTGAGCCCTCTCTGGTGCTGGCTGACTTTGTGCACACAGTTATAGGTGAGCAGCTTCCCTCCCCGTGGCTCACTGGCTTCCTTAGTCTGAGTGTGGGCAGACTGATGAGACCGAGAACGTGGGGTCAGTCCCTCAGCCCGGCACAAGCAGACATCTGTTCTCTGCTCACGGTCGGAGCTCCTAGAGCTGGCCAGCCATCAAGCAAATGCGTGACCTTGGGTAGGGCTGGGGGAGGGTGGGGATTGTGCCACCCTGTCTGTCCCAGGAGGAGGAAAACAAGAGCCCAAGGCACCATCAGCCCACAGGCAGGAGGCACACATCATGGCAAGCCTGGGAGTCACCCCAGTTCCTCTTCACCTGCCCCCATCCCGTCTCTGTCCATTGGCGAGGTCCCTTGGCTCCACCACTCTGCATATCCACCGCTACCTCCTTGGTCCAAACCAGCACCGTCCTTTACAGTAGCCCCCACTGGCCATCTTGCTCATCCCCTGCTCACACTCCCAATACTCAAGGAAGCCAAAGTGACCCTTTGAAAGTATATGTCAACCCCTGGTTAGATACCTCCAAGGGCTTCCTGTGAAGATGGACCCTAAGGATCCCCAGCGGGACCTGCAACTTGCTTCTAACAAATAGAATATGGCAGAGGCGATGGGTGCCATTTTTGCGATCAGGTTACAAAAGATGGTGGCTTCCATCTCGCTCGCAGACTCTCTTGCCTCCTGGGCTTGCACAGTTTGATGCGTCAATCTGCCGTGTTGGCCTGGCCCTCATGGCAAGGAACAGAGAGGGGCCTCAGAGGGACATCCTGTGAGGAACTGAATCCTGCCAACAACCACACAAGCTCAAAGCGGGGCCTTCCCCAGATGAACCTGGAGATGACTCCAGCCCAGCCAACACCTTGACTGCAACCTGTGAGACACCCAGAAGGAGAGGACCCGGAAGAGGCCTGCCCAGACTCCTGATGCACAGAAACTATGGGATTAAAAATGTGCTAAATGTGGGGGAGGGTAATTTGTTACACAGCAAGAGCTAACTAATACACCACGGCACTTGGAATAAAAGCCTACCAGACCCTGCGTGGCCTGGCTCCACGTGCCTCTCCCACCCACTTTGTACCCCTCATGTCTTGGCTTACCTCTCTCCAACCACTCTGGTCTTTTCGTACGTCTAATTCCTCATGCTCGTTCCCACTGCAACTTTGTCCTTGCTGTGCCCTTCACCTGGGTTACTCCCTCCCCAGCTCTTGGCGTCGTCGGTGCCACTTGGTCATTTGGGTTGTCCCAATCCAAATATCACCTCCCAAAACTGGCCTTGACTGACCTTCCCCCAGTCACTCCGCCTTATCTCCCCAAGTCACTGCCCTTGTTCTATTTTCTTCAAAGCACTTATTGCAACCTGGCATCACCTGGCTTGCGGGTTTGCTTACGTATGCTCTGTACATTCCCCCACTAAAATGAAACCTCTATGAGGGCCAGTGCTTTATCCCAGTTCCTAGAATCAGCTCCAGAACATGATAGGAACTCAAGAAATATTTGATTAATTAACTAATTGCCACTTACAGATGATGATTCTCAACGAGGCTACCAGTTTCTCAACATCTTCAGGGGTGTCTTGCCTGGAGATGCTCAGTTACCTTTTCTGTTGGAGCCAGGGCCTTCATCCCTGCAAAGATGGCCTCAGCTCTGGTCCTGTGGAAGGAAAGGGGTATAGGGGGAAAGCACAAAGCACTCCAGCTGCACCCCTGCAGTAGCCTGGGAGTTTGGGACCTAGTTCCTTTTCATTCCATCAGAAGCATGCAGCGCCCCATAAATAACGTCATCACATCTACCTTCGAGCCTTCATACAGACCCTCTTCCTGGCTTGCCTCTCACTGTGTTCCAAGTTCATTTAGGAAACTTGGCCTCCTCCAGGGAGTCCTTCCAGAATTACCTTGAACAGTTTGAATAAGTGCTACTCTAGGTATGGGGGTACAAAGATGGAGTGGGCATAGCCTCACACTCTAGGGGCCCACGGCAGCCATAAGACAAAATAATCACTATTTGGTTAGAGCTCAGGCCTTCCATGTTGGTCTGTAATACTCAGATTCATACAGTTTTATTAAGTATACTGAAATAAGAGCAATAAATTTGGGTGGAGTCAAAGATAAAAACATCAGCTCTTGGACCAGTCACCTGCATTCAAATCCTGTTTCTGTCACTTCTAGGCTGCTCCTCTTCTGCAAGTGAAGTAATCTCTCTAAGCCTTCAGTTGCTTCGTCTTTAAAGTGGGGACTCATACTGTCTACCTCGTAGTGTTATTTTAAGGATTAAATGTGATAATGTACAAATCAGCATTCGGCACAACATCTGAGGGGCTGCTCAATAAATAGTAGCATCCTGAAGGTGGGAACATTTTCATCTCTTTGGACACCTCCGGCAAAAAAAAGTCTCTTGCCTGCTTAATATTCCAAAGGAAAGCATTGAGCTGGGTCCTGGGAAGACAAAGATAGAGTAGACAGCCTCAGCTCTCAGGTGACTCACAGTCTCCTTGAAGAGCCAGGACACACACAGCAAGGACTAGCTCTACACAATAACTGCCAAACAAGTTCCATGGGTTAATAAATGCCAACAGCATTTGGAGGAGTCAGGGATGTCTGGGCTGGGATGATTGGAGAAAGGTACATCTTGATGCCGTTTACTACATTTTCCAAGTCACATCTTGGAGCACATGGCCATGTGGCTTCATGCTTCCATACCCTGGCACACAGCATTCCCTCTGTTGGTCCACCTGGCAGGCTCCTCCCCACCCTTGGAGATGCCATGCATTCCTATTCCTCTGTGAGGCCTCGACCTTCCCCAGTACAGCCAAGTATTTCCTCCTTTGTGTCTATTGCTATCCAGGCTTCTGTTACTGTCCCTTGCATGTGGTGTGGTATGTATTGATTGCATGTTTGTCTCTCTTACTGGACCATGCCTGAGCTGTGATGTGAGAAGAAGTCCTTGTGAACAAGGACAGCAGGAAAAGGTCCTCCTGGGCAAAGATCATGCCTTTTTCATCTTTCTATCCTGGAATTTGGCATAGGGCCCTGCCCAGAGCAGATGCTCGATGTATCTCTGCCGAATGAACAAATGGGCGCGTGCACGTGTGAGCAAATGATTCTGCCATGTGGAACGACATGGTCGTTAGACAGGTCTCTATAATTATGCTGCGGAACTGTCTTCAGCCACACAAGGACTGCAGACTGCTTGGTGGTCTCATGATTTCTCCTTGTTCACAGCCTCCCTCATCCTGACACTCTTATTGGCTATTTACAAAACTGCAAAGCCCTTTACACCCATCATCTCAAGTGATCCTCAGAGCCATTGGCAGGGGCAGGGGGCATGCATCATTGTGCCCATTTCACAGACACCGAGCCTCCAGCGGGTTGCTCATCACTCACCTTTACACAGCTGAGGAGCCCCAAGGATATTTGATGTTTTAAACCCAAGCACAAGTTTCCTGTGCTCCTTTTGCAGCTCTGTGGCCTAAAGTGCAGAGTTAGTAACGATGGGAGGTTAATGGGTGGATGTTGGTGGGATGGACTGACTGGAGTAGGGCCTCAGAGCCTGGAATTTTAAAATTTACTTTGGATCAGCCACACATATCTGACTGCTGAACAATATTTAAGCTGCCACAACTAGCCTCCTCTGCCCTCCCCCAGACCCGTACTGGCGACGTGCTCACCCACCCACATGCACACACCTCCCTCCTTCCAGGTGAATCTTTCTGAGAGAGCAGATTAGAAGCCTGACACAACCCGAAGGTGGACTGGTATAAGGCCACCAGGATTCTTTCTAGTAAATGCAGAAGCATATATGGTTTGCATGAATTTGCATGTGTTCCCAAAGCCATCTCATTGAGTTCTTAAAACAATTAACAGGTAAAGCCACTTCTTCTATGCCTGCCAATAGAGAAGCAGACACATTTACAATCCAAGCAACTATGACGACTTCTAAATTAGCATGAAATCACTGTAAGTATTACTGAAGACCCCAAAGGCTGCAGAAAACATGACATTTACGCAACAATAATAATAGTATTAATAATAATATCTAACACTGAGCACTTATGTGTCAGGCACTTCTCTATAAGCTCTGAATATATTAGCGTAATCTTTTCAATAATCCAATAAGGTAGGTCCAATTATTATCCCCATTTTACAGGTGAGGAAACTGAGGTCCATGGAGTTAATGCCCCATGGCTTATCAGTGATTCGCACACAGGCATTCTGGCCTCATTTATTTATGTAACAGATGTTAGTTTAAGCACCTACTATGAGCCAGATATTCTAAGCACTAGGAACACTGCAGTGAATGAAAAAGACAAAGTCTCAGTTGTCACAAAGCATTAATGTGCATTAGTTAGGGTAAGATTGGGTTGCTGGAACAAAGAGACCCCAAAATATATTAAACAAGGAAATGAATTTCTCTCTTGAGTGGTAATTCAAGGCTTGTGTCCCAGGCTGGTGGGCAGCCCCGCTCTAGCCACATGGTCATGCAGAAAACCCAGGTTCCTTCCACATCATTGCTCTAAGCACCCAGGACACTTGTCTTCACCTGCTCACGTGAGGCTGGGCTGCTGCCACGTCCCGGTGTAGCAGTAGGAAAGTGGAAGGGAGTCTGGAGAGACCGCACCCAGCGTACTAAAGCCCAGGTCTGGGAGGAGCAGCTGTCATTTCTGTTTCCTTTCTGTGTGTGCAAACGTAGGCCTGTGGCCGTATCCGACTTCAAGAGGGACTAGGGAATAGGGACTGGCCAAGGGCTGAGGAGGAAGTGGGGATGGATTTGGGTGGGCAAGAAGCAGCTTTGTCATGGAATGACATTCACAAAGCAAATAAATATGTTGGATGATGTCAGAAAGCAATAAATGCAAAGAAGGAAAACAAAGCAGCAAGGGGCCAGAGAGTGATGGGGTCGAGTTTTTAGACAGAGCCATCGGCTCTTAATCACTGTCCTTAACTGACCCCATTACACCCATGCTCTCAGCAACAATGATGAGGGCTTGGGAGAGCCTCAAGCACTTCCTGAACCAAATAAGGTCAACTTATGTCCAGCTGAGTAGCCAGGTGCTCTGGCCAAGCAAGAGTTTACTGGACTTGACCTTCATGGAGCTTCTTGTACCTTTTATAAAGGTATTTTTATTTATGAGTCATTGTATTCTCATTAAAAAAAACCTTTAAGGTAGCTAGGGCAGGTATTGTCATCCCCCTTTGATAGGAGGGGAACTTGAGGCTTAGAAATGTTCAGTTCAGTTAAAAAATAAACTGTATTTTGAGCTCCTATATGCCAAGAAACTGGGACAAAAGGGCAAATGGAATGTGGTTCCCTCGGATACCTTGACAAGTAGCTCAGTGTGGTATGCAGACATATAAGCAAATAATTTTCTAAAACATAGAATGATAAAAGTATGTATACAATATAGCAGTACAGAGGAGGAAGGAAATAATAACTCTACCTGGGTAGAAGGGATCAGAGACGGTGTCATAGAAGAGGTGATGGCTGACCAGAGTTTTGAAGGATTAATAGTTCTCCTCCAAGCAGACAGGGAATCTGTTCCAGGTGGGAAAATATGTTCCAGAGTAATCTGTATACATTAAGGCATAGAGGTTTAACAATACAAAATGCTTCATAAATGTGACTATGAACATTTGAGAAAGGCTCACTAAACTTTTAAAAATCAATGCCAGAAAATAACACAGGTTTCCTGATTCCTAGTCCACACTAGTGTTTGATCTTTTTTTGCAGCTGTCCCAGGGTCTGGCAGGCTAATGCCTGGGTGTTGGCTCTGTTTAAAATCAGAGCATTTTAAAAGCTCCAATTTCTACTCCTTCATCCAACAATGCCTACAGAGTGCCTTCTGAATGGATTCCAGGCTGGGCATGGTGGCTCACACCTGTAATTCCAGTACTCTGGGAAGCGGAGGCCGGAGGATGGCTTGAGGCCAGGAGTTTGAGACCAGCCTGGGCACCATGGTGAGACCCCATTTCTAAAAAAACTTTTTAAATTAAAAAAAAAATTAGCCAGACGTGGTGGTGGGTGCCTGTATTCCCAATTACTAGAGAGCCTGAGGGAGGAGGGTCGCTTGAGCCCAGGAGTTCCAGGCTACAGTGAGCTACGACCCCACCACTGCATTCCAGCCTGGGCAACAGAGCGAGACCCCACCTCTAAAAAATATAAATAAATAAAAATAAATGGATTCCAAACATATGAACTAGAACATCGAGGATACAATGACACCCCTGGGCCAGCCTGATCCCCCAGATAACCAATGGGGCTGAAGAGAGGCTACACCAGGAAGGCCACTGTATTTTGCCTGGTCAGGAATGTGCACTTTATTCTGAGCCCTTGGAAGATTTTACTCTGATATAATTGGGTGTGCATTTTAGTGAGCTGACTCGGGAGGCAGCTTAGGGATTGAATTGGAGGGAGAGCCAGTTCTAGAAGATGCTCCCAGCAATTCGAGGTAGGGATGGCATCCCCCAGCACTCCTGGGAGTCTTCCAGGAGAAAAGGAAGCATTAGACACCCAAAGACATGCAGCCTGATGCTCCCAGCAGCGCGGCTTATAATAGCCAGGAAGTGGAAACAGCCAGGTGTCCTTTAGCTGGTGGATGGATAAGGCGAAATGCAGGGTATCCACACAGTGGGGTGCTGCGCAGCGACAAGAAAGAACAAACCACTGATCCATGCTGCAACATGGTGGGCCTCGAGGACACGGTGCAAGCCGGGCAGGCTGGCGCCCACCTCTAGTCCCAGCTATTGGGGAGGCTGAGGCAGGATGATCGCCGGAGCCCAGGAGTCTGAGGCTGCAAGGAGCTATGATCACAGCACTGCACTCCAGCCTGGGCAATGGAGCCAGACCCCATCTCTTAAAAAAATTTTTTTAAAAAACCCCAAAAAACCCATGGTGCTAAGTGAAAGAAGCCAGTCACGAAAGACCACATATTGTATGATTCCATTTATGTGAAATGTTTGGAAAAGGCAAATCTACAGCAACAGAAAGCATACCCGCTTGAGGCAGGGAGTAGGAGTGGGGATTAACCGCACCGGGGCATGAGGGAACTTTCTGGGGTGATTAATGTTCTAAAACTGGATTGCAGTGATGGTTACACAACTCTATACATTTATTAAACATCACTGAAGTGACCAATAGGTGGGAGCTAATAGATGGGCACACACTGGCACAAAATGATATAAATGACATGAGAAACCAAGAAGGGGGGAGGCTGGGATTAATACTTACCTATTGGGTACAATGAGCACTATTCTGGTGACGGGCACACCAAAAGCCCTGACTTAAGCATTATACAAGGTATCCATGTAACAAAAACCCTTGTACTCCCTTAATTAATATTTTGAAATAAAAAAGATCATTGAAGTGTACATTTACAAGTGAACTCAATGGTGTGTAAAGTATACTTCAATAAAGTTATATTTTTAAAGAGTAATAATGGGTCCTGAACTAGGGTCTTGGCAGCAAGGGGCCTGGAAATTTCCTTAGAGGCAGATGAGGAAGAGGATGGAACCAAGGACCTGCTCGCCACGGGTCCCACTGACCTGCTTCAGCACCTGAAACACCTGCAGCCCTGCTTTTTCTTATCCTCACTGCTCATACCTTGTCTCCAAGCTGGAGTCTTGGGTCAAATGGGCAAGAACGGTGCTGGGGGAATGATTCAAGTCAGGGGTGAGCCTTGGGGTGCTGGAGTCATCTGGCTGCCATTTACTAGCTGAGGGGACCTGGCACATTACTTTTGCTTCTGAGCCTCAGTCTCCTCATCTGTAAAATGGGTCAACATCTCTCCCTTTTATGACTGCTGTGAGGGTTAAACAGAGGCCGGGCACATGGAAGCCCTCAGTAGGTGCTAGATTTTTACTCCCCAACCCCTGCCTACTCAGCAACACCACACCGACCCACCCAACCGTGTGTCTTCATGGGACACTGGAGACTTCACCAGCCACTCAGATTCTAAGGATTGTGGTGGCCACAGAAATTCTGGGAGTGCCTCACGTTCCTCTCCTCCTCCAACTCCACCACCCCACACCCCCACCCCAAGCAACAGACAGACCTGCAGCCCAGCCGTGGGAGCCTGCTGTCCCTGGGGAGGATCCACTCGCATTTGAATCCTACTATTGGATAAAATTGGGTTAATCATCTCCCCTCACCAGGAAATATATTTGCATCAGATAAAGTCCTTCTGGAGACACTGGCCAACTCAGCATCTCCCCAGCATCACCTGGCACCCTCCAGAACTGACCTCCCCTGGGACCTGAAGGACCATCGTTTATGTTAATAGTGGGGTATTGTACAGGTCTCACTGCTTACCACAAAGCAGACGTCAGGAATCAGGTTTAAGCAGGTGAGTTTATTTAAAGAAAACAGTTACGTGCATACAAGGATATGGCACATATAGACAGTGGCAAAGGGACTGCATGTTTGGGGTGCAGCACCTTAGTGATGTGCTGGGGGTTTAATGCAACTGGGCAGGGTTCAAACTGGTGGAAAACCAAAAGGGGACTGGCCAGGAGGGCAGCAGGAAGTGATTGAGGGCTGGATGTTCCTGGGTGCCCCTCGAGGTCACCACATTTTTGATGGTGCCTACCCCACCTATATGAGGCTGACCCCCATCCCCAGCAGGGAAGGGTTTAGGAAGGAAGGAGGATGGGAAACACATAGGGAGACACTGGAAGTTAGTTTTCAATGGCTGGATGATGGCATTTTCCCTCCGTGGCATCTAACCCAGGCCACCATCACTGTGAGAGTGACAGCCTGGGGGAAGCTGGGTACAGCAGCTTCCCACTGCTGCATCCTGAGTTTTCTGGTCCAGTGGTGCTGAATGGATACACGTGGACCCCTGCTGACCCTGCAGGAGGCAGCCTCGCTGGACCCAGTCACCTGTCATATTCCTCCAGCAACACCTGGCCTCTGGGCAGAGTCCCTCATGGGTCCATGGGGTATCCACTCGTTGGACAAATATTTACCTAATACCTGCTCTGCAAGCACCCTACCCAGCCAAGCACTTCTCTGGGAGGACAAAGAGTTATCCCATGGGGTAGTTCAGGGCCACCAAGAGTTTCTGCTCCATTTGGGGATAAAATGGCCACAGACCTGCTCTTCCCTTGGGCTCCCCTCTCATACTAGCAGGACCACCAGCTGTCATCCTGGGGTCCAGGTGAGGAGGGCCAGGCAGGGACTGTGAACACAGCACAGAACCTGAAGGTGACACGGCCACCCTGCTGGGTTCAAATCCCAGCTTTGTCACTTACCAACTACAGAATCTTGGCTCAAGTTATTTAAATGTTCTTCGTCTATTTTCTGTTGCTTATAGCAGCATAACTTACACTGGGTATTTTATAAAGAAAAGAAATTTATTTCTTACCGTTATGGAGGTTGGGAAGCCCATGGTTGAGGGGCCGAATCTGGTGAGGGCCTTCTTGCTGGTGGGGGCTCTGCAAACTCACATGGTGGGGGTGCTGAGCACATTCACGTTCTAGCTCAGGTCTGTGTTCCTTTTCTTATAAAGCCACCAGTTCTTCTCCCACGATTGCCCATCAATCCATTCGCCAATGAATGGATGACTCCATTCATGAGGACACAGCCCTCACGACCCAATCGCCTCCTAAAGGACTCACCTCCCAATACTGCCACATTGGGGATTAAATGTCAACGTGAGTTTTGGAGGGGACAAATATTCAAACCATAGCATGTTCTGTGCCTCATTCTTTTCATCTCTAAAATAGGAATTACAGTCCCTCCTTCAGAGGGTGGTGTGAGGATTGGAAGTAATAATGCAAGCTTAGAACAGCACTTGATAAAAGTTAGTTGTCATCATCTTCACCATTGTCATTGCTATATCCCTAGAAGCTACTGCTTCTCCCTCTTTCCCACCCCCCTAGACACCAAATCCTGAGATTTCCTCCTATTTCTCCTCCTCCCCAGCTCACTACAGCTGAGGTCTGGGAGAGGCAGCCTCGCATTCCCTCTGGTTGTAAAACGTTAATTCTCCTGATCAGGTTCCTGTCTCCAGGCTCTGCCACGACCTAAATCACACTCAGCATTCCTGCCATTGTGTCTTTCAAAGAGAGAAACGAGAGACAGGTCTTTGCCTAAAACCTTCTAGTGACCGCAAATGTGCACAAAGATGTTCATCGCGTTGTTATTTATGGCAGCGAAAAAATTTTAGAAACAGCCTAAAATATCCAGCAATAGAAGACTGCTTAAATAAATTATGGAGTGCCCACACAGGGAAATTGTATACAGCTTTAAGAAATCTCATTTTAGGAAACTGTTTAGTGGCATAAAGAGTCATGTCATTAAGTGAAAATAAACTGTTTATAAAACTTTATTAGTATAGTTCCAGTTTCATTTCATAGACACACACGCAGAGGAAAAAAAGAATAAATTCACGTATCTCTAAGTGGAATTTGATAATCCAGAAAGATATTAAAATCAAAGTAAAAACTGCTGATGACTCACCTCTGCCGTTAGAGTAAGTCCAAACACTGATCAAGGATTTCAGTGTGCAGATGTGACCTCAGCCTGGGTCCTTCCACCGTAAGCTCCAGCGACTCTCTCTCCTGCTCACCAACATGCTGGTCATTCCCCCTCTGTCCTTTTACCCTGCTGTGATCATAACAGAGAAGCTCTTCCCTGCTCTATATCTCCCCCCTTCCTAGGACCCCCTCCAGCCTGCCCTGCTCCTGGGATAGCATGAATTGCTCCTAGCTGTGTTCTCCTAGCGCTTGGTCCTTAACCTCTAACGCACCTCTGGCCTTGCTGAGCTGCAGAGATTTGCTCATGTGTCTGTCTCCTGCACGAAACTGTGAGCCCTGTAAGACACTGTGACTCCCTCTTACCCTCAGATCCTAGCATACCTCCTGGCACATTATAGGTGCTCAAGAAAGGCCTGTTGTTTTAGTATCTCGGGTAACCCAATTATAAGCCAGGTATACACACAAAGAGTATGGTGTCAAATTCAAAGAAATGCCATCTTGTAACCTAAAGTATTAGTATTAAGTATTAGTATAAAGTGTTAGCATTAATAATGGTTAAAATATAAATTCAATCTTTGCTGGCACTTCTTGAATAACATTAAAGAGGATCTGAGTAACAAGCCACAGCAGCTTTTCAAAAATCCCTCCGTCCCTCTCTCTCTCCCTCTCTGTGTCTCTCTTGTTCTCTTCTCTCTGAATCTCTTAGATCTGCACAGCTGGTCCAGGCTCCGATTCCCTCACTCTTGATGCTCTCTGAAGTCACAGCCCACTCACCTTTTCTGTCCTTTCCTGTCCTGTTTCCTGATTTTCTCAACTCATTGTCCCAATTTGGTATCTCAAAAGCCCAGAAACCAGGCTAGAAAAGACAGACCTCTCCTAAGAAGGTGAAGGAGACAGCACAGCTGGGCCGGCACAGACACAATTGCTCTCCAGGCCTGGTGCTGGAGGTAAAAGGGGACATGTTCCTTCCTAGTCCCGCATCACTGGAATGCATGTCGTGGTGTGCTGAGTTAGATGCAAGTGCAATGCTGGTTTAGAAACGAGCTGCACAACACGCAGACCGGCCAAGGCCACGGCCAGCCACGACCCTCAAGGAGCTGATGGTCCTCTTGAGGGGCAACGTTTCCTGCCACATGGAGGGAGCTGCTCTTGGTCTTGGCACCCATTCCTCCCAGGGGAAGAGGAGCAACTCAGAGAGACTGAGCCACCTCACCCAGCCCCTCCTCTGTCTTCCTTTTGGGGCTGCTCTTCTTCCAGCTGGGGGTTTCCAGAGGCAGCTCCACCTTAGGAGTGGCCCTGCCCTGCCTATACCTGGGCAGGTACACCTGTCCATTTTCGTTGTGGGATGTCCATTTGCTCTCCGATTTAAGCCTCCTTCTCCAATGTCAGCTTTCTTAGTAATAAAGGGAATGTTCCCGTCCTCTGTCCACTAACAGTTCTCTTATTTCTCAGCTGATTCAATCCCAGGTAGGGATGAGGGATGGTATTCATCAGGTCTCCTCAAACCCCAGCACCTCCCTGCTCGGGGCCAGCCTGATGCATGCGGTGTACACTTTCTTACTTTCTTTTCTAAGCTATACAGATGTTAGTTGTACCCATCCTCCCTGAAGCGACCCTCTTCATCTCTGGGCATCACACCCATCAGAAAATGCGAAATGCTATTTCCTCCCCCTTTATCAGTTGGCTGTTGCTTGTCTTCTGGCTGGAGTTCAAGTCTGACTCTTCCTAAAGTTGTCCGAGGTGAGACAAACGAGTCTGTCCCTCTGAGCTCTGGTTTCTTCACCTCACATAGAATATTTCAATAGCACGCTCTTCTCAAATCTGCTGCAAGGATTAGACTGGATAATCTACGAAGCTCCTGGGAAATTCCAAAATGCTTTGCCAATGTCAGGGCCCCTTTCCCCCAGTGCCGCTGAAGACTATGACGCATCCATCCTTTGCTCAAGTACGTAAGAGCGGAATAGTTAGATACACCTGTTTTCTACCTCAAATGTTCTCTTCCTGGGATGGCACAATAAATCGGACGTGCTCTTTGGAGGTTGGAGAGGGGGCAGTTTATACTGGTGCTTTTGAGGAAACTGTTTCAAATTGCCTACCCAGAACATATGTTCTTCTCTTAACGAGCATGCAAGGAGCCTATAAGTTATTTGGGTGCCAAGTTGATTTTCTCTGAGTTTGCTGTGACATAATGTAACCAAGATGCAAGGGTCTTTTTGTTTATTCATTTAAACATCAAACAACTTGGTTTCCTTGACTGATCTCTGGGCAGCAAGGAGATTTGAAGAATATACTGCAGACTGGTCCTGTGGGGAGAGAAGATGAATTCATTTCCACTGGCTGCCGGAAATAAATTAAACCTACTTTTCCCATAAAATGTCAGTTCCCCTGATTCTCAATGCTGCCAACATTCTGGTCCTGTGTCTTAAAAATAATCTACGATAGTTCTAGAGGGATTGTCACATTTGGGGGAATCTTTGACAGACATTACCCATTCAAGTTGGACCCTATCATGCCTAGAAATGTGTTTTAACAAGCAGGGTGCTGTTAAGTGTTTTCTGGCTCTCCAGAAAAAAATGTTTGTTTATATATATGTACATAAATAAGTATTGGTTTTGCTGATATGGAGGATTTATAGCATACAATTTACAAATAATAATAAGTTACATTAATACAATATCCTTTATTGTAAATTCCATATATCCAACTGATTCTCACAGAATAATTTTGCTTATTTTTTGCTGAACTCTTGATCTGTAGCCAGCCTATTATTGCTATTCAACCAGGTCTTGGCAAAATTGCATTATAAATAACTGCTTGATCACTGTCTAATTCAGCAAAGAAGTTGCTTATGTGATTAATTACTGAGTACAGCTCCAACACAAATGTTGATTGATCGCTTCATCTGCATTAGAGAGTATAATAAAAGTAAAACAACGAAGATATAAGTCAGAACTTTATTAATGATTCGAGCAACTTCTTTACTAAATTAGACGATGGTTTTCAAACACTAGAATATTTCCTCAATTTTTTGTGCTAATCACAATGTAACAGCTACAGGCACATTTTTTCAGTTTAACCGGCACTATTAACATTTTCTCTGTCCCTTTCTTAACTCCATATAATTTTTATTTATTTTTTTTGAGACAGGATCTTGCTCTGTTGCCCAGGCTGGAATGCAGTGGCAGGATCATAGCTCACTGCAACCTTGAACTCCTGGCTCAAGCGATCCTCCCACCTCAGCCTCCCCAGTAGCTGGGACTACAGCCATATGCCACCACACCTGGTTAATTTTTAAATTTTTTGTAGAGATGGTTTCTTGCTATGTTGCCCAGGCTGGTCTGGAACTCTCGCCTCAGCCTCCCAAACTGCTGGGACTTCAGGCGTGAGCCACCACACCCAGCCTCATATAATCTTTAAAAGAACAGTATTTTAGGCCCTAATTTGTAGTGTTTTCCAATTTCTGTAGTGTAAATACTGCCATCACGACTGATTTCAAACTGCCAATGTGACATCACTGAGCATGGACTTGGGAAGAGAGTTGGGGTGGCTCCCCATTTAATAGAATTTCTACCATACAGATAAACAGGCTCAAATACCTCAAGAGTATACGCAATAGTGAAAGCAGTAAAATAATTAGGAAATGATGAGTTTTGAGTAATTATTACCTTTTCTGATTTTTCCATTTTTACGATTTTAATGTGCACAATTCAGTATCATTAAGTGTTAATACGTTCACAGTGTTGTGCAACCATCACCACTATTTAGCTCCAGAACTTTTTCATCACTCCCAATGGAAACCTCCTACCCATTAAGCATTCATTCCCCACCCCCATTTCCTCTGGCAACCACTAATGCACTTTCTGTCTCTCTGGATTTGCTCATTCTAGATGTGTTGTATACATGGAATCACACAATGGTGGCCTTTTGTGTCTGGCTTCTATCACGGAGTTTAATGTTTTCAGAGTTCATGCGTGTTGTTGCGTGGCTCAGACCTTCCCTTCTTTTCATGGCTGAGCAATATTCCATGATGTGGATGCACCACCTCTTATTCATCCATCTGCTGATGGACATTTGGGTGGTTTCCACCTTTTGGCTATTGTAAATAGTGCTGCTGTGGACATTCACGATTACCTTCATTTTTAATATAATTCAGTTAATTGTAACTTTATTTAACTTTTAATAATGACTGTGTGTACCAACTGACTTTCAGAATTCCTGAACATCTAAGGACTGGCTCATAGGAGGGGCAGGAGTCGGCCCCAGCGCACCCCTGGTTGTCACCATCTGTACAGCTCCACAGCAGATGACAAAGCCATGAACTATGAGTCAGCAGATCCTTGCTCTAGGGCCAGTGCAGCCTCTAACTCACTTTGTCATTTTGAGCAAATCACTAACCTCTCTTGTCTTCGGTCTCATTTCTAAAATAAGGCTGCTGGGCTGATGATGCGTCAGGTCCCTTTCTGGGGAAACTTCTCTCTGATAAGTGGTCACGCTGGGTCAACAGACGAAGCAAGCCACGTTAACTCACCACCCAGCAGTCAGAGAGCAGCGCACTCACCATTCTTCTGCAGCGTGGGGCCATTTGTTCTACCCCCCACAGGGACAGGTTTTGATTGCCTCCTGCGACCCCTTCCCCTCTTCTCTTCCCAACAGTTTTCCTGTTGGGCCCCCCACAACCTCCCCTGCTTTTTGGCTATAAATTCCCACTTTTCCTTGCATTGGCAATTAAGCCAATCTCTCTCCACTTCTGCAAACCCCCATCACGGTAGTCCCTACAGCTATCCTGATAGTTCTGAATAAAGTCTGCCTTACCGCTTTAACAAGTGTCATGAATAATTATTTTTTCTTTAACAAACCCCACCTATCTCCAGATGACTGGTTCAGGCCTGAGCACGTGACCCAGTTGGCTCCAAAAAGATGCAAGCAGCTGTTTTGAGGGGCTTCAGAGAAAGAGAAGCATCCTTTCCCTCTGCTGAGATGCTGTGGTGCGGTGGTACAATGCTCACAGCTTCTGAGGCTACTTTGTGACCACAGTAAGCATTTATTAAGCACCACCTGTGCGCATGCAGGGCCCTGAACCAGTGTGGAGCCTGTGGACAAATCAGTGAGGAGCAGAGTGAAGCCCATAGTGGGAAGCTATGCAATTTCTCTGGACTTCCCAGTTACATGAGCCAGTGAAGTTCTGATTTTTAGTTAAGCCAATTTGAAGTTCAAATTTGCTGTCTCTTATCGCTGGAAAAACAACAACGGTAAACAATAGATGCTGCCTCCATGAGAATCAGCAGCTTCACGATCATTTCAATCGTGGACCCGTTATATTCGGTGCTCACACAGCTGAGTGGCTTTGATTAGAAAAGGTCCCAGGGAACAGTGGGAACTCTTGGATAAACCCTCCAAAGTGCATACTGCAAGATGGAGAGCTGAGGTGTCACCTTTGGATCCTGCAATATAATAAAAAATATATTTGGTCTTTGTCCCTGGTTCCTAGCATAGAGCTCCTAAAACCTTTGAAATTTCCTGAGTGATAGGAGTGACTTTTCTCATTCATAAGAACCCCCTTTGGATCACACCTGAGTTTGTGCTGATGAGGTGACTGGAGGGGGGAGGTTGGTAGTCTCAATTTGGGGCTGGTCTATAAAAACTCCCAAATAATGAGATTCAGACAGCTTCCAGATTAGTGAACACCTGGACTTGCTGGGAGGGTGGCATGCCCAGAGTGGGCATGGAAGCATGTGACACCCCCACCCCCCAACACCTTACCCAGTGCATCTCTTCCATTTGGCTGGTCCTGAGTAGTATCTGTCATCCAAAAGATCACCAGGAAGGCTAAATAGTAGAAATGAGAGCTTTATTGGCGATATCAGTTTGCAAACCAGGAAGAGACAGTCCCTATTGTGGACCAGAGGGGCTCTCTCTCTTTGAAGAGGGGAAGGACAGATCAGGTTTTAGACTCAAAGGGGAGGTATCATACATGTGCAGCAGGTTTGGGGGGAAAGTTAGACATATTTATGAGGGGAACAGGGTGCATGTTTAGTGGGTAAACATGTATGTAACATACATCCCATGTTCACTTTGAGGCAGGGTTTTAGCATTAAAATGGGGTGGAATTTGGGTCTTTACATCAAAAGGTGAACTACAGGACACAAGCAGCTGCATTTAGCTGGCTGGAACTGCCTTAAGGTCTGCAATTGTTTGTCAGGAAAGAATGTTTGTGTGGCCTCTGTCCAATCAGAGCTGTAGGGGTCTGGGTGTAAATCAGCTTGTGGCTCCTATTGTTGGAGAGCTCAGCAAGGGTGTGCTTTTTCTTATAGTCATAGGAATTTAGAAATTTGCCATGCCCACCAGGCCCTGCACCCTCCATCTGTAGGTAAGTTTGTTTCCTTAACCTTAGGGTCTTAGTTAACATAGGGGTGTCTGTTTTGATCTCTCAGATCGCATATTCGTTATAATAAACGGGTAAACATCAGTAAAGTGTTTTTCTAGGTTCCGTGAGCCATTCTAGCAAATCATCGACCCGGAGCAGGGGGTCATGGGAACCCCAGACTTATAGCCGTTGGCCAGAAGTGTGGATGGTCTGAGACTACAACAGGCATCTACAGTGGGGCTGCTTTGGGACAGAGCTCTTAACTTGTGGGATCTGATGCTAACTCCGGGTAGACAGTGTCAAAATGCAATTGAATTCTTGGACATGCAGCTGGATGTCGGAGAATTGGTTGGTGTCCGAGACAACACTCTAAGAGATACAATAGAGGGCTTATTACCACCATTCCCCTCACAGATTTCTAATTTATAGTAAAATTAAACAAGTAAAGAAGACACAAAATCAATAACTAGGAGTTTACAAGAGGCTCACAATATCAGAAATTTAATTCAAGGATGTTCCAGGAAGCACATCCACCTTTGGGTTTTCTTCCCCAGAGGTCACCCATGTGATCATCCCCAGAATTCCTAAGGTGGCTGATTCCGCAGGCTTGGGGACTCGGGCAGACCCAGTTCTCATTCCTGCCTCTGTCACTTGCTTGATGTATGACTTGGGCAACCCAACCTCCCTGTGTTTCCAATCCCTCCTTTGTTCAGTGGGGACAACACATTCCTCAAAGAAGCATTGTTGAGAGCATTTAAATAAACCAGGCTTCGTTTTTGTGTCAGCGGCGCTTTCTTCTCTCCCCAAAACCCGATCATCTGCTTCATTCCCGGCTCGTGAACTTTCCTGGCCCTTCTTTGAAGTGGATAAGTTTATCAGAGCTTGGAAGGGAAATTCCACGAAAGACTCGTGGCTTCTCCTGTGGCCATAAGACTAGCTCGCTCCCTAGCAGTGGGGTACATACATTTGGGCCCCTGACAAAGCAGGTAGAGCAGACCCCGGAAGTGGCAGGTGGCAGAAGGGAAAGGTGAGTGGGTCATGGGCAAGCCTAAAACCACTCAAGGAAAGGAAGAGATTCAGCAAAATGAGCTAATTATGTGTGTGAAGAACCATGTCAGTCAGCAAACATTTACTGAGCACCTTCTGTGTGCATACAGGGCCGTGAATCATCTCCAGACCAAATATTTAGAAGGTAATAGAAGGCACAATTCTGAGACACACACGTGAGTCCTCGGTTCCTAATAGTCCTTAGGCTAATCTTGATGTGGTTGGCTCAGCCTGGAAATGCTCTTAATCATCACTGGGTTTAAGGGCGAAGCACTTCGGCAGAGCCACTCAAATCAGATTGGAGACACTGAATGTGGAAACTCTCTGGTGTCTGATGGGAGCCAGCCGTCTGATTCTTTAGGGAGCAAATGACCTCAGCAGAGAGTGGATTTTATGGGACTAGAAGAGGTAAGGGGGATTGCTTCATTGGAAGTGACATCTAATTACCAATTTCCCATCCTGTTTCCAGGCCCTACAAAGCACAGTCCTTCTGGGCATCTAGTCTACCCCACACCTCCAACTGCAAGGGGCACACACACAGGGTGAATTGGGGCCTTTTCTCGGCTCAATCATGAGCTCCTGTAAGGACAGAAAATGAGTTCTGCATCGTGATGCTCCATTTCCACTCCTGATTAGTTATTCGGAAGCTGTTGATGGGTGACACTTGCCTCGGAGTTGTGGTGACTTTTAATATCCCAAAGTGTAGAACTTAAGGAGGGAGTCCTCTGTACAGAATGACAATATATATCGGAGGAAGAAAATAAAATTGCTGCCTTGAAAACAGGAATACATCTTAGATAAGAAAACACCTTGTATATGAGATTCTCAGAAAAGAAATTTTGAGATGATTGTTTCCGAGAAATCGTAACAGTAGACAGGCATCTATTTTGCCAAATGATACCTGTTGCCTGATTATAAAGGAATAAATGAACAAAAAGCAGGTGAGGGGACTTTTCATCTCATCAGGGATGTAGATGCCCCTCACTTTAGAGATGAGATGTGTTCCTGAAAAGTTAACAGCAAATTGGAATTTTTATAGCCTAAAAATCATTTTTCTATTACTTTCCTTGCAAAAATGGGTCCTCAGAATATTCTTATCTTCTAGGATATAATAAAACCACAGCTAAGACTGTAGCAAATGGTCTTTTAACATTATCACTTTTATAGCTGGAACTGACCGTTTTCTTAAATTAAAAAAATCATATCCTGAAAAAACTGAAAAACATGAAATAAAATAGCTGGGGTTATTTCTCTATGTGGTACAATGGTTTCAATGTCAACAACCAGTTACCAGGTAGCTTCTAAGTTTGGGGCACCTGGCTAAGCATTTTCACATGGTGTCTAATGTATCTCCCACTACAATTCTGTGAGCTAGATATTATCCCCCCCCCCCTTTTTTGGATGCAATAATAAAGTTTAGGAAGATTAAGTAACTTATCCATATTCATGAACTGGAGGTGGCATAGCTGGAATTTGAACCCAAGTCTGAGTAACTCTAGGTCTGGTGTACTTCCCCCTCTGCCACAGGCTACCTGGTTTAAAGGTTTAATGTAAGAAACCAAACAAATAATAACCCCAACAACACCAACCTCAGCCACTAAATGAAATAGAACGCAGGCCCCGTTCCTAACAGGTTCCTATCTCAAAAGTCCTTTAGCGGGGTGAGAAATTATTCACACCTTTTGCTAGTCAGACCTCAGGTCCAAATCATTTATGAAACTTGTTGGCTTTCTGCCAGGCACAGTGGCTCGTGCCTAGAGTCCCAGCTACCCAGGAGGCTGAGGCAGGAGGATCGCTTGAGCCCAGGAGTTCAAGGCTGCAGTGAGCTCCGCTGCACTCCAGCCTGGGCGAGAGAGCAAGACCCCGTCTCTGAAAAAAAAAAAATTTTTTTTTAATCTGTTGGCTTTTATAACAGCTTGGGCTAGGCTGAATGGGTGATAAGACAAAGACCCAACCACGCGAAGCCAAATTGGAAAGGACCAAGAGGGGAGAACATCTGTAGAATCCAAATGAGGAGTCAACTGCTAAAATCCTGAACACCCTAAGAGTCTAGGGAGCCCAGCCTGGTGGATACAGTCGTTGGCTTTGAAATTTGCTTTCCTCAGGATGGCAGTATTCTTGTTTGGCAGTTGTGTGGTGCTCAGTCTCCCAGATGGCCCCCCAGTGGTCCCTTCTGCCCCTGGCGTTCACACCCTTGTGTAGCCCCCCACTATATTAGCTTATAAAAAGACCACAACTTCTGTCTCTCTCTATGAAGAAGCCCACATAGCAAAGAGCTGAGCCTCCTCCAACAACCACACAAGTGAGCTTTGGAAGCGAATTCTCTAGCCCCAGAGGACTGCAGCACCTTCCGACACCTTGATCGTGGCCTCCTGAGAGGTCCTAAGCCAGAACCACCCAGTGGAGCTGCTCCCAGATTCCCGGCCCACGGAACCTGTGAGATAATAAATGTTTGTGGCTTTAAGCTGCTGACTTTTGGGGTCATTTGCTATGCAGCCATATCTAACTAGTACAAGTTATTTTCTTTCCTGTTCTTGGCAGTGAACCTTATCTGGCCAGGTTGTACCCATCCTTGATAATTTCTCTCCTCCTTCCTCCAGCTCATTTTGCTCTCTCACCACCTTTGTGTTGAATAACCTCACGAAGGCTATGAATTTCAACTGAGAGCCACTGGATACAGGAGCGCAATTAGCCATTGCACAACTAAGTGAGTAGTGCCCCCTGGAGGTGTGTCGTATACCACCTGCACGTCTCTGTGTGGCAGCCCAGCCAGCGCTATATCAGAAAAAATGCCTGATGCCAGGTTTTTCTGCTGGATGGAGCAAATGGGGCAATTCCTCCAAAGATAACAGACAAGAGAGTTAGTGCTAAGGGGATTAACTTTCACTGGGGCTGGACAACCCATCTTGAGGTTGACACCCAAGAATTTAGGTCATTATCTTTCTTCCTGTCTCAGGAAAGACCTGCAGGGCCTAACAGTTGGGTGGTTATGAGTTGAACACTGGATTTGGACAGATGGGTGCAGTCCCCGCTGTCCATGCATTCGCTGGGAGACTCTGCGTGTGGCTTCACCTGCCTCTAGCACTCAGGTTCCTCAGCTGTCAAATGGAGATAATATTAACACCCTCAACCCATGGAGTGGCAAAACAGCAGCAATATTTATTCCCCTTCGGCTCCCCGCTAAGTGAGCCTCACACTCTGCTTGTTCCAGAGTGGATGATCAATAAGGATTTCTTAAATTAATTGAATAAGAGGCTCCATCCATTTCTCCAAGACGGAGACAGTCCTGCCCTCTAGTTCTGGGTAAATCAACCACCAGCACCAACACCAATGATAATAATGCAGTCACATTTTTAACTGAACGATGCAAAGCATACAGCACCATTTGAACCATTTGTCTCACAAGCCACGGCCTTAATTCAGTTATTTTTTTTCACCTTGGAGAAATTTCAGAAGAAACTTCTTCCGTGAGCAAAACACAGACTCAGAGGCAGCAGCTGTGTGGTTCCAGATGTCCTTCAAGGGCTCTGCTGCAAGATAATTCTAACCTGGAGATGCATATGCAAACATTTAGTCAATAACTTAAGCCTGACTTAACTCACATCAAGCTGCTGAGTGCCCAGAAGCTATAAACAGCCCTGCCTGGATGCACGGCCCTTCCCTTGTCTCCAGATTGGGTCTGAGAGGCTCCAAGTAGGAGAGAAAATGCCAGTCGTTTCTTCTCCGGCGTCAGGACCCAGGTCGGATCCACCACGGACGTCAGAGAGGAATTCGTTCCCCTCCCCGATTCCGGTCTAGAATTTCACAGCTTGCCCGTGTTGGGAAGGTCGTGCCACGTAATGGGACACACAGAGCCCTGCTGGCCTGGCAAGGGGAGCTGCCTCGCCTGCGCCTGCACACTGGTGTTGAGTAAAGATTTTAAAAGAGAAGAAAACTGCGTGGCGCTATTGTCCATTAGAGGAGAAAGAAGCTGGGGTAATCAAAACCAAACAAAACCCACCAACCAAACAGCAAACTAAAAAATCACGCTCCCTTCCTCCTCCTGTGTTACTGACACTGGTGCTCACTGGTCTCCAGGGGGGACGGTGGGCCATTGTTCTGGGACGGCTGTCAGCAGCCCGGGACAAAAAGCTCCCGAGTGACCCACACGTAGGCAACACTAGGAATGCCACCGCGAGTGAACGGGGCCCTACTCGAGAGGGACGAAGGGGCTGTTGATCGCACTCGGAGAGGAAGACTGTTCCACGGATGGCTCTCCGGTCTCTCCTTAGCTGAGTGTGCAGACCCACCCCGTCAGCCTCGCCACCCCCTCCTCCCGAGTCCTGCCTCCTTCACTCCACTCACCGGCACCAGGCGCCAACAGGGCGGCCGGCTCTGGGCTTTGAGCGGGGACACAGCCGCAGGCAGGTGGACAACAACAAGAAGGGCCAGACAGAGAACTAAAGGAGGACGTCATTTCAGGCAGGGGTGGCGTTGTGAGGAGGGTAAAATGGTTCCGTGACCGAGGGAGACCTGTGCGGCTCCTTTGGACAGGTGGCCAGGGACAACCTTTCTGAGGAGGGTGACATTTGAGCCAAGAAGACCTGGCTGATTGAAGGGGCCAGACCCACAAAGAATAGAGTGTTCTGGGTACAAGTGGGACCAACAGCACGTTCGCAAGGCCCAGCGCAAAATTAAAATGATTAAAATGCGGAACCTCGTTCAAAAATCGTTAAGAATTTCCAGATGGCTTAGCCAGGCGTGGTGGCGTGCAGCTGTAGTCCCAGCTACTCGGGAGGCTGAGGCAGGAGGATTGCTTGTGCCCAGGAGTTGAGGTTGCAGTGAGCTATGATGATGCCACTGTACTCTATCCAGGGCAACAGAGCGAGACCCTGTCTCAAAAACAAAACAAAACAAAACAAAAAAATAATTTCCAGATGGCAACTGCAGAGTATTAAAGTGAGCACAGGGCCCTTCTAAGCTCGGGGTTGCATGCGTAAGAAGAGGGCCCTGGTAGAAGAAATAGTAAGTCCAAGAGCCGTGGATTGGCTTGGAAAGGTCCAGAATTAGAAAGAAGGCCAGTGTGCCTGGAGAGCAGAGGGCATGAGAGGCAGTCAGAAGGGTGTGTAGGACAGACAGATGAGGGAAAGCGTGGTAGCCATGAAAGGGTGAGATGGGACCTGGGGGTTGGGGGGAGGTCACACAAAAATTCTGGACTTGATCTGATTCATATTTTTGTTTGTTTTTTTTTTGTTTTTCTGTAGAGAGGGTGTCTCACTATATTGCCCAGGCTGATCTCAAACTCCTGGCTGGACTTAATCTGATTCATATTTATTTTTTTACAGATGGGGTCTTGCTATATTGCCCAGGCTGGTCTTGAACTCCTGGCCTCAAGAGATTCTCCTGCCTCAGCCTCCCAAAGTGCTGGGATTACACGTGTGAGCCTCCGTGCCGGGACTCTGATCTGATTACTATTTTTAAAGCTCCGACTAGCTGCTGGGGGAGGCTGCAGCGTGGGGTCTGAGCAGAAGCGGGGAGCCAGGTTAGAAGGCTGAGGGGACGGTGACTCCGGCCCAGAGGTGGTGGTGAAGGTGCACAGGCGCGACCTGCCTGCGGCTCCCGACAGCTGCCTCTGTCTGAAATTTCCACTTGCCTGGCATCTTCGGGAGCTTTACCTGCACACTCAGACTCATCCTGCAACCCCACCGCAAAAGCCACCCCCTCAGGGAAGCCCTGCCTGGCTCCTCCCTGTGCCCCCGCAGGCGCCCCCCTCCCAGCCAACTCGGAGTCCTCTGCACTCCGGTGTCCCGCAGAGGGCCCGGCACATGGTGGTACGTGCCGATTACTAGCTGCCGAGTGAGCGAAGCAATTTATTAATTCATGTTAGAAGAAACAGGGCCCTGTTCCAAGCAGACAAATCCAAGCCTAGACCTTGACCTGAAAAAGGAGGATTCTATTTCCACCCAGCGTGTTCCCTCGTTAGATGTTTAAAAAAAAGTCAATAAAAAGAAACAGAAGAAGCTGGCATTCGGGGCCGTGGCACTCAAATTGCAGCCTCCAACTATTGTTTACGCTATATTTGTCCTGTCTCCAGGCGTCATCCTGTGGGACAGGAAGGAAAATGCCAAACGGTTCTTCCCGGGCCTGGCACCCATGGCAGAATGTCACCCTGCTGCTTTCTGGTGGCCAGGATGGGCATTGCATATGCCCAAGCCGATTATTGCCAGAGACTGAAGGAAGGACAGGCTGGTTTTGATGGTGAATGATTTAGCCAGGAGACGTCCATGCTGAGGACCTCTTGGGCTGGTGGCCTCCAGTAACCTGGGTTGTTATTCATCCTGGGTTGTCTCCTAATCCCAGGATTGCCAAACTGTACAGTAGCTGGATGACAGCTCCCCTAGACAGGCGACTTGCAGCCCTGGCCAAGGACGACAGAAACACTGAGCCTTTACAAATCTCTTTATGGGCCCTTCACAGGGCTGTTTTATTTACCTGCTTGCTGCATGGATGAGGCCTAAGAAAAACCCAGACCCAACATATAATTTGGAGCTAAGTACATGATGGATGCCCAGAGATTTAAAATTAGCCAAGTAAACTCAATACTGGGGCATTATGCTTGCTTTCAAGCGCCTGAATGTCTGTGAGGGAGGCATCACTTGGGAAGGACCCTTGATAAAATAATCAGGCTCTATCCTCCCTGGAAATAAAAAAAAAAAAAAAGGACCTCTCTGAAGGGGGCTAGTTGCCCTAAATGTCCCCCAACCAAATCAGTGAGGAGAGCTGGTTGTCTGTGTATATTCATGTCCCATATGTGGGATTATTTTGTGGTTTGCACAAATTAAAGTGAGATTTGGGATGATTTCCAGAAGGCAAATTGTATTTGCTATTTTATAAGCATATCCCACTTAGCTCTCAAAACCAAGGGCCTCCCCTCTCCCCCACCCAATGGGAGGGTGACTGGTGTGTAGGGTGGGGCAATGAGGAGGCGTATCCTGCAGCCCCTTTTATGAGCTCGTGATAGGAGATGGCCTAAATTCATGTTAATAACTCACATGTGAGAGAACTCTTACCCTTACGTTCTTTGCATGCATTATTTCATTTAATCCTTATGACAACTTTATGCGGTAGATATTATTAATACTATCTCCATTTACTAAATGAAGAGGCTGAGGCTTAGAGTGGTTAAATGACTTGCCCATAACCACACAGGAGGAAGTAATTGGCCAAGCAAGACCTCAAACTCAGGTTTGCCTCATGACAAACACCCTGCACTATTCCTCTCCAGGTAAAGTGGAGTCTACCAGGTGTTACACCTCTGATCTTGTCATCTGTTGAAATTGTAGGAAGCCGATCACTCCCCTTTAGCGTGCAGAGACAATTAAGCAACACGCTGTATTAGTTACCTGTTGCTGAGTAACTAATGATCCCCAAATTTAGCAGCTTCAAATAATAAATATTATTGCCTCACAGTTCTGAGGGTCAGGAATCTGGGAGTGGATTAGCTAGTTGATTGTAGGGCAGGATCTCTTATGAGGTTGCAGTTAAGAGATCAGCCAGGGCTGCAGCCAGCTCAAAGCTCAACTGAGGCTGGAGGATTTGCTTCCAGGCTCGCTCACTTGGCTGTTGGTAGAAGGCCTCATTCCTTGCCATGTGGGCTTTTCCCTAAAGCTGCCCATGTTATGGATGCTGGCTTCCCCAGAGCAAGTGACCAGAGAGGGAGAGGGAGGGAGGGAGAGAGAGAGAGAGAGAGAGAGAGAAAGAGCCCAGAAGTGACATACTATTATTTTAGCCACAGGCTAATGATCACATACAAGGTGGCTCTACATAAGAGCATGAATACCAGGAGACCAGGATCACTGGGCACCATCTTGGAGGCTGCCTACCATATAGGTAGAGAAGCTGGAAAGATGGAGAACAAAACGATGGCTTTAAAACTGCAAGAGCTGCATCAAGGGAAGTGGCATAAGATGGTGTGGCCACAGGGGCTTCTTAATATTTCATCCCTGAAATAGACACACTTAGCCACCCGGTCACAGGTGGAGGTGGGGAACCACAGCCTCCCCTGCAGAAGCACAGCAAGCCACGTGGGTTTAGTGACTGGAGCATTGGAGAATGCACACTGAGGACAAGACATTATGCAAAGAGAATGGGCTGAGCTGGGCTGGCTCAGCAATGTCTCCCACTGCCCAACCTGAGTTATTCCTCCTCTCCCAAGAGCCTGGGAATGCTCCTCTCTCGGACTTGCCCCCATATGAACATACGGCCAGGGAATGGATTTTTCTCTACACCATCCCTGGTCCAAGCTACTCTCCATTCCACCACTGCCTGCTACATCTGATGGATGTTTTATGGACCCCTGTGTGCAAGAGCTGTTTCTCATTGATGTTGGTGTCCCCAGAACCTACCATGGTGCATGATATGTGCCATCGTCATCATCATCATCATCATCCTCTTCCATCCAGTGCCTAGCATGTGCCAAGCAGGGTATAATTCCTTCACAGGAATGATCTCACTCAACCCTGTAACCCCCTGAGGCAGGTACTATTACTATCCCCACTTAATGGATTTAACAATGCCTTAGAGAAGTCAACGTGCCCATGGTCACACTGTTCGCAAGTGGCAGAGTTGGGATTTGAAGCCAGTCAGTCTAACTCCACAGTCTTGCTCTTAAACTCCATGCCAGAGAGGCTGTTTGGTAAATATTTGTTGAAATAGACTAATTCAAAAACAACTATTGACTTAAAAAAGGAAAGAAAATCTAAATAAGTAAAATTTCTGGACCATAACAAGTTCTGGAGAGAACCTAATCCCCACAAGTGCTTTTTCCCAGTCTTGGGAATAAACTTAAAGTTGAAAAAAGGAACAACATCTTGCAAATAAGTAATTAGTTTCCCAAAGGCGGAAGCAGGGTCCAGATGCCCACTTTCTTTCTGAGCTCAGAGCTTCTCCTCGCCCCCAGGCACTTTTGTAGATGCTGCCCCCACGGTGAAAACAACAGCTGTTCGAGAGACCTTAGCAAGCAGGAGCAGTAAGGTCCTTGCTCCCCTAAGTGCCCACTAGAGGCTCAGCGCCGTGGTCAACACTGATGACCTGTTGGCTCTGAGCACCAGGAGATGGGGATGGATTTATACTGCACTTTCCAAGACACAGTATTCCAGAGTTTGTTTCTTTATGAGACAAACAAATGAAGGGCCAAGAGGCGAGCTGCTGTGGGTACTAATGCCTCCACTCTAAGGAAGCAACAACCAATTCACTGTTGCCTGCTGGTGCCTAGACAACCTCTTATGACACTCCCTCCAACCCCAGCAGTGTCCATCTGGTTATGCCAATTCATTTTAATGTCCCACCACAATTGGAGTTGACCAACTGCCATGTGTCAACTGGCAGGGCAAACGTTCATAAAGAGATAAAGTCTCATGGGAAGACAAAGTTGTGTGGGGACACCTGGGTGACAAGGTTTCATGACGGGACATGGAGAGCCAAGGTTTCATGGAGAAACAGGGAGAGAATGAGGACACATAGAAGACAAAGGCATGAGGGGCAAAATGGTGTCCTAGTCTGTTTTGTGCTGCTATAGCAGAATACCTGAGACTCATAATTTATCAACAACAGAAACTTATTTTCTCACAGTTCTGCATTCTGGGAAGTCCAAGATCAAGGTGCCAGCATCTGGCCAGGGCCCCTTTGCTGGGTCTCCCAGAGCAGAGGAATGCAGTGTCCTCACATGGTGGAAAATGGAAGGGCAAGAGAGCAAACGCCCTCCTTTGAGCCCTTTGTAACAGCATTAACACCCCCCATTGGGCCCCATCTTCCAAAATTGTTGCATTGGGGATGAAGTTTCCAACATGTGAATTTGGGGGGACACATTTAAACCATAGCACATAGGGAGACAGGGTCTGAGAAAGAGACATGAGGGGACACAATGGTGTAGGGAGACCTGGGGCAACAAGGAGTCAGGGGGAGACATAGGTGCAAGGGCACACTCACCCTCTGGGGATTGGATTTAAGTTTTTATTTGTCCTTAAGGAGCTTGCTTCAGACCTGGGGTGAGTTGCGGTGCAGGGTACATGGTAAAGGATGACTAGCAGAGAGGCTGAAAGGCACAGGCCACAGTTCTTAGTCCCTCAGAGAAGAGAGGAAGCTCTGGGGCTGGCTGAGAAGGGACACTTTGACCGAGGACATGGGGTCTGAAGAACTGAGAAGGTGCAGACCAGTGTTTCCCAGTCTTCATTCTCATATGATTTTGCAATATTTAATGACAACCTGAACTATTGTATTTTTTAACAATTTATTTAAGTTGAATCATTTCTCTATATAAATTAATTCCTCTTTAATGGAAACTTCATATCACTACAGTAAATGGAAAAACCATTATCACTTGCCATAATAGAACGTGACCATATGATAAAGATGAAAACAAAACAATGGTAGCCAGCCATGGTGGCTCACACCTGTAATCCCAGTGCTTTGGGAGGCCAAGGAGGGAGGATCACTTGAGACCAGGAGTTTGAGACCAGCTTGGGCAACATAGCGAGACCCCTGTCTCTACAAAAAAATAATTTAAAAATTAACTAGGCACAGTGGCTCACACCTGTAATCGCAGTGCTTTGGCAGGCTGAGGCAAGAGGATCACTTGAGCCCAGGTGTTCAAGGCTGCAGTGAGCTAAGACTGAGCCTTTGCACTCCAGCCTGGACAACAGAGTGAGACCTTGGCTCCAAAGAAGAAAACAAACAAACAAAAACAATAGTATTAAATTCTAGCTAGATATTATTGCTGGTGAGGTCCCTGACTCTTCGCAGGTGTTGAAGAAGTGTTAAAGACACAAGAACACTTCATTCAAACTTTCTCCATGATATAATCCAAAGGTTAAAAATGAACTGAACTCTTCCTCCAGGAGTATGGTAAATCAGTTCTGCTGAAGGCTCCTTCTGCTATAATATAACTGGATCTTAGGAAAATTACAATAACATACTTCTATGCATTGCTAGGCTTTTAGGAAAATAAGGACAACCTCCAAGATTGGTGGGAGGATGGGAGGAGAATACCAAACTGACAGTAGTTTGGGAACAGTCTGCAAATGTGAAGCAGGAGATGGTGCAAGAACCAGCCCTGGGATCCAGACACTAAGCCTTGAGCTCTCTGTAAGGTGAGGAAGCTAAATCTGGGACTCCTGCCTTAAGTCCTGATACTTCGAAGGGAGCTCAAGTGTGTCTGGTGTGGTAACAGCCTGTGGCTCTTGAGAAGAGCCAACATAAATCCTCCCTGGAAGAAAGCATCAGCAATACAGGCTCCCAGGATCCTTATGTTCAACCAATATAAGCTCACAATAAAAAATTACCAAATACTCCAGGAAACAAGCTTCACTGAGTGAAATAAACAGAATTAACCAAATACAGATTTAGAATCATAAGAATTTCTGATATTGGAATTATAAAATACAAAATATGAAGTATGAAATGTTTACAGAAAAAAAGGTAATTAAAAAAATGAACAAAAGACCATAAAAATTGACCAGGCAAATTGGAAAAATAACCAAATAGAACTTCTAGAAATGAAAAATATGGTCACTGAAACTCCATGGATATGTTAAGCATCAGGCAAGATGGAGATAGATCTGAAGAAAGTATCCAGAATGCAAAACAGAGACAAGGAGATGGAAAATATGAAAGAAAAGGAAGTTATCATGAGAAGACATTATATACATCACATTAAATTTGTTAATATATGTAAAGCACTCAGAATAGTGCCTGGCAATTGGTATCAACAAAGCCAAATGGTTCTTTGAAAAAAAACAAATGTTGGCTCTTCTGATAAAAATTTTAAAACCTCTGACAAGATGAATCAAGAAAAGGAGACTGCCTAACTAAACAAGATCTGGCATAAGAAAAGAAACTGCAGATGTAGCTGTGATTAAAAGATAATAAAAATATACTATAAGCATTATGCCAATAAACTGGAATATAGATTAATAGATGAAATAGACAAGTTATTAGAAAATATAATTTGCCAAAACTGGCTAAAGGAGAAATAGAAAATTTGAACCATAATATAACCATAAAGGAAACTGAAGGTTGAATTAATAGTCAAAAATTGACTAAAAGTGCATACACCAGTCCCAAAGACATTTACAGGTGAGTCCTAACAAACTTTTGAAGAACATATTATTGGAGGAAACACTCCCCAATTTATTCTATAAGGCTAAGAAAACTTTGACATTAAAGCCAGGCATGAATAATGCTAGAAAGGAAAATTATAATATAAGCCAATTTCACTCAGAAACATTGATGCAAAAATTGTAAACGAACATTACCAAACTCAATCTAACAATCTACAAGAAAGGTAAGACAGAGGAAGATTTATAAATACAATTTGTTCAACCTTAACAAATTAAAGGAGAGAATCATATGATCATCCTAATAGGTACCAAAAAATCATTTGAAAAAGTTAATACCTATTCATTATTTAAAACTCTCAACAGATTAGGAATAGAAGAGAATTGCCTACAACAAGTATCATCCTAAATAGAGAAACATTAGAAGCATTTCCTTTGAAACCAAAAACTAGATGAGGAGGTCCACCATCCCTGTTTCTGTTTCACATTGTACTGGAGATAGTAGCCAGGGCATTAAGATAAGAAAAAGAAACAAGAGGTTAAGGGTTAGAGAAGAAAAAACAAAAATGTCAGTATTCCTAGATAACGTGATTGTCTGCAAAGAAATAGCCCAAAAGATTTTCAGTCCAAATTGTTAGAATTAATAAAAAGAGTTTGGCAAAGTGGCTGGAAATGAGATTAATATATGAAAATCAATTATATTTTTATACACATGCAACAAATGGAAATATTAATTTTTAAAAGACGTTATTTATAATAGCAACAAAATAGAAGCTTCATAGGAATAAATACAGCAAAAGATGAGCAATAAATTGATAGAGAAAAATTTTAACTTTTTCAAAAGACATTTTTTGCTGGTCTGAGTGCAGTGTGTTTACAACTAACTGATCACGACCAGTTACAGTTTCCTGTGTTCCTTCTCCTCTCCCGCTGCTTCACTTGACCAGCCTAAAAAAGAAAAAAAAAAAGGAAGATGTTTTTGAAACCCTAAATAAATACTGTATTATGGTTAGAAATATGCAATATGCAGGATTGGTTCTCTTCAAATTGATCTATAGAGGCAATGTGATTTCAATCACAATCACACAATGGTTGTTTTTGAGAAATTCGAGAAGTGATTCCAAAATGTATATGAAAAAAGGTCAATGGGCCCCCCAAAATCTAGAGCCTTTCTCAACTGAGTTACCCTTCTGAACCATAGAACACAGAAAATTATTTTAGTGACTATTTCCTCAATCCTCCCAAGGATGGTAGTAACTGTTACCATCCTAGATGTCTACGAGGGAAGTTAATTCTTTACATATGTTCTTTACATACAAGTTAATTCTTTACAATACTTTAGGACATTTGATAGAGAAAAGACTAGCTGGAAAGTGAGGGTGGAGGAATTTACCTAATCCCATATCAAGACTTATTATGAAGTTACAGTAGTTAAGACAGTAGGATACTGATGTTGTTACAGACATAATAATCAATGAAACAGAGTAGACCTCCAATTATTTGCAAACCTGATACATAAAGAGAAGATATGGCAGTTCTGGGTAAGTAAAGGATGGACTATGCAACTAATTCTGAGGTAACTGGTTATCATGCTGGGTGCAGTGGCTCATGCCTATAATCCCAGCACTTTGGGAGGCTGAGACAGGAGGATTGCTTGAGGTCAGGAGTTCAAGACTAGCCTGAGCAACATAGCAAGACCCTGTCTCTACAAAAAATAGAAAAATTAGCTGGGCATGGTGGTGCACTCCTATAGTCCCAGCTACTCAGGAGGCTGAGGTTGGAGGATGGCTTGAGCCCAGCAGTTTGAGGTTACAGTGAGCTATGATCATACCACTGCCCTCATGTCCAGGCAAAAAAGTGAGAACCTGGCTCAAAAAAAAAAAAAAGATAACTGGTTATCCACCTGGGGTGTGGATGGATGTGGTTGAATCCTTACCTCACACCATATAGAAAATCAATTTCAAGCGGACTTACGACTTAAATGTGAAACACACAAGTTTAAAACTTCAGAAGAAAATATGAAAGAATATTTTTATGACCTTGGGATAAGGTAAGATTTTTTTATATGACTTAAAAGAAAAACTTTACACATCGAGCTACATTAAAATGAATAATTTCTGTTCATCAAGACACTATAAAGAAAATGATAAACGAGCCACAAGTTGAGGGTATACGTGCACACATATAACCCCAAAGGACTGGCGGCATAGAAAGAATATATACATATATTAAGTTTTCACAAACCAATAATAAAAACACAAACAACTTAATAAAATGGACAAAAGATATAAGCAGACCTTTCACACAAAAGAAAATGTATATGGTAGATAAACATATGGAACAGTAATTAACCTTGTTAGTATTCATACTAATTTGCATATAGAACCCGAATGAACTGTACTGTTTCACACCCTCTAGTTCCATGTTGTGCAGGAGTTAAGAGCACAGACTCCAGACCCAGACTGCACAGGTTCCATTTTGGCTCCTCCAAGTCCTTGAGAAGGTAGCAACATCTCCACGCACGCCTCCGTTTCCTCTTTGTAAAGTGGGACACTAGCCCGGTAAAACCACATTGGAAGTTGGCTTCTATTATCCACCCAACCCCTATTTTCATTCCATCAACTCTAAATAATACCACCTAATATCTTAAACAATTGGATTTTTTTTGAACTTTATTTACAGGATCATGGCAGGGTTTTACTACAGTACCTAATTCATAAGGTTATTGTAAGTATTACATGAAAATAATGTAGGTAAAATATAGAACACTGCCTGATACATAGTAAGTATTACATAAGAACTAATTATAGTGTTATTGAAAAGTCTGACATTAACAAGTGATGCCAGAATGTGGTGTAGTGGAAACTCTCGTCTGCTGCTAGAGGAGGGGGGTGGGGTGTCAATTAAAACAGTCATTCACTTTGAAAACAATTCATTGTTACCTTGCAAAATTAGACATGCACATGTACATTCCCTATAATCTAGCAATTCCTCTCTTAAATTTATACCAGTGGTTTTCAAACTTTAGTGTGTATCAGAATTGCCTGGAGGCCTTGTTAGAACACAGATCACTGGGACCCAATCCCAGAGTTTCTGATGCAGTAGGTGTAGGGTGGGGCCTGAGAAGTTGCATTTCTGACAGGTTCCCAGGGGATGCTGGTACTGGTCTAGGGACCACACTTTGAGAATAATTGGTTCAGAGAAATTCTTGAAAGTGGGCACCAAGAGACATGCTCACAAATGTTCATAAGAGTGGAAAACTAAATCCTCAACTCAAATGTCCATCAACAGAAGATGGAAAATAAACTTGTATTTCCACAGAGTGGAATATTACATAGCAGTGAAAAATGAATGGCCTATGCCATGTGCAACAACAGGGATGACTATTAGCAACCTAATTTTGAATGGAAAAAAGAAAGAACTTCCTGAAAACTACACACTTTAGGAAATTTTTTTAAGTTCAAAAACAAGCAAATTAATCATTGTTTAGTTATACATAGGCGGTAAACTTTTTTTAAGAAAATCAAGGGAAGGATAGACATAAAGTTTGTGACAGTGTTAGCTCTGGCGTTGGCAGAGAGGCCTGGGGGAATACCCTATAGCAGCAGTCCCCAGCCTTTCTGGCACCAGGGACCAGGGACCGGTTTCATGGATGACACTTTTTCTGTGCACCGTGGGGGAGGGTGCAGGGGCCGCAGCCCTATGGTACTGGTGGGATATTTTCATTCTTAAGTGATATGGTGAATTCGTAGATGTTCATTTCATTATGGTGCTTTTTAATTTACACTTATATATTTTGGGGTGTATCAACTAGTAAATAATTTTTTATAGAAGAGAATTGAAAAGAAAATAACTTTCTCAGCACAAGATTTATTATTTAATATGGTGAAAACCACTACAGCAGGGGTCAAAAACCAAACATCTGTGTTGGGGCTGCGTGGGGAATGGAGTTTTCTTTACTTTCTGTAGATGTTCTTACTTTGGTCCAGATACTGAGGGTATTAGAAGGATGTAAACACTCTGGTTATTCCTAACTCAGCCTCCTTTGGTTTAGAACAGTCCCCTGACATCTACCCACTCCCTTTTCGGGAAATGCTGTCTCTCAGGGTTTCTCTCCCTAGATGGTATCTGGGTGCAGGGAAAATTGTCGTGTCTCATGGAGACAGTGGTGAAAGAGGCTGTGGTTCTTCAATATGGTGTGGCTGGTCTGGCTTTGTCCTCGGGTATCCCGCCTGCCTCTGGGCATTGGCCTCTGTTCTTGCCCAACCGACTGGCGATGTCATTGGTCCTGCCTGCTCCTAACCATGTGCTGGTGTCTCCTGTTGCTGCTGTTCCTCAGCTCTGCCATTTGCTCTGCTCACAAAGAGACCTGTCTTGAGGTCTCCCTGCCCTGAACCCAAGCTTCTGTCAGGACCACTTGTCCCCTTAGCACCTGTTGGCCCCAGGGGGCATAAGGGACTTCTTGCTATGGGGAGACAGTTGTGCCATTTCAGGGTCACTAGTCCGGCCACCTCCCTCCACTGTGCCACCCTACTCCCTCCTTACATGTTGGATGTTCCTGGAAGCAGATCCCAGCCTCTATATTCTTGGGATGTGCGCTCACCTGTCTAGGGTTTCTGTTTTCTTCACATGCCCCTCAAGGGACACAGGTAGCATCTGCTCTTCCCATCTTCTCCCTCTGAACATCTTCTCAACTATTCCCTCTCCAGAAACATCTCACTTCCTCCCTGGGAGAGAGCAGCTATATCCCGTATGTCACATCCTGAGTTCTCTCCAACCACAGCAAGACAAAAACTCTATGATCCAAGTTGGCCAGGCTTGGCTGTTGTTATTGTGAAGGGGTTGCTTACAGCATTTAGATATTCTCAACAAAGCTTGATTTTCAAGGTATTTTATTGCTAAGGGTTTCAGGAGCCTATTTTGAACAACAAAAGCTGACTATCAACTCCTTTCTCTGTGCAATCTCACATCATCCAAACCAATCGTCACCATGGCAAATAGATGCTTTAGGCTTAGTGGTTCTTAAGGTTGGGGTGGGGTGGTGGTATTTTGCCCTCCAGGGGACATTTGGCAAATTTTAAATTTCTGTTTTATTGTCACAACGAGGGTAGGTGGGTTTGTGCTGCCGACATCTAGTGGCTTGAGGCCAGGAATGCTTTTAAACATTCTATAATGCACAGGACAGGGCCCCATAAAAAAGAATTATTCAGCCCAAAATATCAATAGTGCCAAGGTTGAGAAACCCTGCTGTGGTGGACAAGGGGAAGGATCACATAGTAAGTCAGGTGCACATATGTCCCAGTCTACGGCTGCCCACTTCTCTGTCCATCTGCTACAGCCCTCTCTGCATTTTCTCCACTAGTAAACTGTTTATTTCACTAACTGTCTTTTCCACCTCGGGGCCTTTGCACTTGCTCTTCCCTCTGCCTAGAATGCTCTTCTCTCTCATCTTTTAAATCACCATTCAGCTGTTAGCTGCAAGTCACCCCCCTCACCTCTTCAAAGAAGCACCCTATTTCAAAGAGTCCCCCTCTGCCAGTCACTCTCCACCCCAGGGGGCTTCAAATTTTTATTTTGCTTAGATACATTTTAAAATAATTTTTAAAAACTATATGCCCCCTTTGTACACTTTAAAGCTTATATTTAGGGCCGGGTGCGGTGGCTCATGCCTGCAATCCTAGCACCTTTGGGAGGCTGAGGCAGGAGTATCACTAGAGGCCAGGAGTTTGAGACCAGCCTGAGCAAGAGTGAGACCCCATCTCTACAAAAAATAGAAAAATTAGCCAGGTGTGGTTGCGTGCCTGTAGTCCCAGCTACTTGGGAGGCTGAGGCAGGAGGATCGCTTGAGCCTGGGACTTTGAGGTTGCAGTGAGCTGTGATGACGCCACTGCACTCTAGACCCTATCTCAAAAAAAAAGAAAAAACCTTATATTTAAAATTCTTCATCATAATTTTAAATAGTTACAAAAGATATAACTCCCAGCAGAGTGTAAATGTTGACATTTAAAAATAAATGGTTGCATCACTTTTTAAAATGTATCCAATAGAATCTGAAATCAGCAATTTGTTGCCCTCCCTCACCCATTTCAAAAATTACATATTTTTATGATGAAAAATCTTATGTTGATCATGCTATTATATGTCCCTGCAACAAAAATATGTATAAAAATTGAACAGTTTTTAATTGTCTCTGTAAGTTAAATTTTACTTGAACTATTTATAGTTCAAATAAATGAACTATTATAATCATTACTATTACTACACAATTGATACACACTGATACAAATATTAATACTATTAATTTTAATAAACAATTAAAATATACTAATAATATTTATATTACTAATAAATAATAAAAAGCAAAAATAATGAAAGTAAGCTTTTATTGGAAATGTAATACTTCATGAGATGAATATCTCTCCCAGTTAGTTCATATACCCATGGATGAGTATGGCCCATTGCTAGAATAAGACAGGCGTTAACATTAATTTATTCTAATCTGTAAATTTGTACAGCTATAAGTGTGAGGAACTATTCACATAAATAAGAATATTGAACTAGGCATGGCGGCTCATGCTTGTAATCCCAGCTACTCAGAGGGCTGAGGCGGGAGGATTGCTTGAGCCCAGGAGTTCGAGACCAGCCTGGACAACATCATGAGACCTCGACTTGAAAAAAAAAGAAGAAGAATATTGGAAACTGGTATATTGGAATGGAAGGAATTATCTCTCTTCTTTGAACTCTTGAAGTTATCAAAGGTAAGTTATTTATCAAAGATAAATTATTATCAAAGATAACATGGTGATAAATCATTAAATGACAATTTAATGATGACAATTGGATTAGATACTCCTTCAATTTTGGGGAGTTAAAAAAAATTGGAAACCATTTAGTTTGCAAAAATATACGTCACTGCGTGATTTGAGCCATTTTCGGTTGCTGGAAAACACACCAAAAAGGTACAGTAGTCCTCTCTTATCCCAGGGGGATATATTCTGAGAACCCCTAGTGGATGCCTGAAACACAGAGTAGTACCAAACCCTATACAGTCAGCCCTCCGTGTTTGTGAGCTCTGCATCCATGGATTTAACCAATTGCGGATTGAAAGTATTTTTTAAAAATATATTAAAAATAACAATACAACAATAATGCAAATAAAAAACAACACAGCATAACAAGTATTTACATAGCATTTATGTTGTGTTAGGTATTATGAGTAAGCTAGAGATGATTTAAAGTATACAAGAAGATGTGCATAGATTAAATACAAGTATTACACCATTTTATACCAGGAACTTGAGCATTCTTGGATTTCAGCATCTGTGAGGGTTGCTGGAACAAGTTCCCATGGATACAGAGGGACAACTGTATATACTGTTTTTTCCTATACATACATACCCATGATAAAGTTAATTTATAAATTAGGCACAATAAGAGATGAACAACAATAAATAGTAATAAAATAGCATCATTATAGCAATACGCCAGCATCACTGTTCTTGCACCTTGGCGCCATTATGAAGTAAAATAAGGGTGACTTGAATACAAGCACTGTGATACCAGGACAGTCAATCTGATCACCAAGACAGCTACTAAAGTGACTAATAAGCAGGGAGCATAGACAGGGGATACACTGGACATGGGGATGGTTCATGTCCCAGTGGGACAGATTGGGATATCAGGAGATTTCATCTCACTACTCAGAATGGCACACAATTTAAAACTCAGGAATTATTTCTGGGATTTTCCATTTAATATTTTTGGACCATGGTTGACTGCAAGTAACTGAAAACTCAGAAAGCAAAACCATGGATGGGGGGGCTACTGTATTACTAAAACTTGTTAGGTGACTACTAATTTACCTGTTATTTTTTCACTTAGAAGTACTTTGTTTAATTGGATGTACTAAAAAAATGGTTGGGAAAATAAAAACATTTCTCAGTTCAAGAGACCTTTGCTAATTCATTTAAATAAATTGATTTTATATTATCACATGCTTTATGTTTATTTTCACAGAACCCCATAGAGCTGCAAATTTTGCTCATAAAATTAATGGCAAATTGCTCCCATGACACTTAATTGTCAAAGCCAGTCCTCTTTATCAAATCAATTTTTCTTTCTGTCAAGAGTCTAACTTTATTTTCAATTCAAAATAACATGTTATTATACCCCTTCTTGAGAATTCTAATTCTGTTTCTGAATTCTAATTCCAACATGTATCAATGGATTAGGCAGGGAGCTTTGTCTCCTGTTTGAAGCAAGGTGCTACAGCCTCCACAGTTTCTTGTCATCCTGTCCTTGTGTTGGTCTTTGAGGACTCTTCCTCAGTAGTAATGCATCTAAGTCAGGAGCCAGGGAATGGAAGAGGCCAAGTCATAAAACTGAAATTGTCATTTCTGTCACCATCTGAATTCAGAATAACCCAACCTGAGTCAAAATACCCCAATTCTAAAGCTAGATTTCACACTTAACAGAAATACACCAAGACAAGACATAAAGCTCTCCTGCTGCCTTATGGTACTTTGCTTAAGGAAGGCTGCACATACACTAATATTTCAAATTGTCCCTTGTGTGTCCTTAGAGGGTTTTCATATCCCTTAGGCCAGTGATCCCCAATCTTTTTGGCACTAGGGACCAGTTTCATGGAAGACAATTTTTCCACAGACCAGGGCAGGGGGAGGGGACGGATTTGGGATGATTCAAGTGCATCACATTTATTCTATTTGCAGCCGATCCCCAGCACGAGCATCCCCGCCTCAGCTCTACCTCAGATCATCAGGCATTAGATTCTCATAAGGAGCTCGCAACCTAGATCCCTCGCATGCACAGTTTACAGTATGATTCGAGCTCCTGTGAGACAGGAGCCCCTGATCTGACAGGAGGCAGAGCTCAGGCGGTGATGCGAGCGATGGGGAGCAGCTGTAAATACAGATGAAGCTTCACTGGCTCACCTGCTGATCACCCCCTGCTGTGTGGCCCGGTTCCTAACAGGCCACAGGCTGGTACTGGTCCGAGGCCCAGCGGTTGGGGACCGCAGCCTTAGGCAATGCACCACTGTAGGGTTAGAATGGTTGAGAAGCTTGTCTTTCTACAGCAAAATGGAAGAAGAACAATTAGGAAAGGGAAGTAGATCCCTGTTATTAATAGAACAGAGAACACGTGCTAGTTGAGAATCTGAAAATTGATGCCCTTTGTAATTTCCTGCCTCTGCGTGTCCCCTTGGAGGGCAGACACCCCTTGGAAGACTGCGTGCGACCCCCCTTGGAAGACTGCTGCTCTACTCCATTGACTTATTTTTTCCCCCAGAACATTCAGCACAGCCTCTACTCACCTTTTTTATTTCTGCACTGATGACCCAAAATAAGGGATTGAGGCAAAGATCTCAATCAATGGAGGTTTATTAAGCCAAAGTTTGAGGACACACCCAGGAAAAACACAAGCCACAGATGCATCTGTGATTATTTTTCAGAAGTGGGATTTGGCAAATCAGTATTTGAAGGGGACAGGGCATCCAGAAATAAAAAGGAACAGGGATGGGGGTAGTGAAGCAGATGGTCACACTCTTGTGAGGCCCGGGAAATCTACATTTTACATAAGATAAGGTGAATTTTTTAAGAGAAAAAGGGAGTAAAGGAAGAATCAATTATGCAGAAGTCCCAGGTAGGTGGAAGGATGATTGATCTTGTCTTGTTTCTGTTCTGCACCTGGGAAGATAACTTGTAATCAACGTTAGTAGTGTGGAATCAAACAGACTTTAGTTTTAGGAGCTAGACTTAGCCTGTAGACCCAACAATTTGCATGTCCTTGATTATGGGAGGCCAACAAGGAGTTTCCTTATGAATGACCTGTGGGAGCAGTCCTTGTAGATGCCTGAGGTCTTTTACCTTTCCGTGGGGATCTGGCTAATGCATAAGGTTAGTAACAGCTATTCATTTGGAAGGGGGTGTTGCATGACTCAGCCTCCAGGCTTGCCCTGCCCTTACGCATAAGGAGTGGGGTGGGGGGCGTGGTTTTGAGATTTTCATTTTCCTTTATAGCATCTATCATCTGTCTCCCCCACAGAATGTAAGAGGCTCAGAAACTGGGATCTGGATGCCTTGTTCCCTGTGGTGTCCATGAAGCCTAGGACACTGCCTGGCACACAGCTGATGTTAAAGAGATAGTTGCTGAATAAAAGAATAAATAATCTGCATGGTAGCTCCCTGCTGTTAGTGCCAATATGTAACGGGGTTACCTGGCTCTGCTGGAGAAAACAGTTAAGTCCCTCCAGTAACTTCTCCAGAAACTCCCTTCCGCTTCTCACCCACCTCCAGAAACCTAAACACATTGACTGCCACACTAGAAAAAAAAATGTTTCCCTGGGGCCACAGTGTTTTATTATGAAAATAGAATAAAAACTTCAAAAACAAAACAATCCTTTCTAATTTAACGAAAAATTTGTTATTTTTTTATTGTTTTCTGTGCGTGAGTTATAAGCAACTCACACGGCACTAGAATCAATTTTTATGCTGCACGCCAATGGAGTTGTATGTGACTCACGACATACTTATTGGATTTGTTTTGGAGAATTGAGTCTTCATATGCTTCACGAGGCCCCGGGCTCAAAACTAGTGTGAGTTAAATACAACTCACATGGCAGTTAATATGTTAATCAGGCTGCTCCAATGCAAGCAGAGCCCTTACCATCCCCAACACCACATTCCCCCATCTGAAGGCAGCTTCGAGGTGGGGGCTCCGGAACTTGGACTGCTAATATAAAAGCTGTTTTCTTCCAGCCTTATTAACTTTTGAGCCTTTTCCTGTTTTCCTGTCATGGCCAAACCCACCTCTTGGCAGACACCGAAGTCTGAATATTTGAATTAGATTCCTGAATGGTGATTAAAACAGATTTGGGACCTCAACAGAAGAGATCCCCAAATACCAACCAGATCCAGACTATTCCAAAGGGATCTCGCCCACTGAAGGGAGGGGGCAGGCTCGCTGAGGGCCTCACGGCCTTGTCTCTGGGGAGGGAATTCCAGAGTGGGAGTGTGCGAGGTTTGTGGCATGGTGGTTTGCTGTCATTACCCTCAGTACATGAGCAGGAGCTGGCAGGACAAGGGGTGAAGTCGCTTTGCTCGAGTCTGCAGCACAGCCACGCCTCCCGGGTAGCTGTTCTCTGGGACAGCGGACAACTTACCCCCATCATCTCCACAAGCCCAGTTTCTGCCCAGGGAAACTGATGGAGAGACATGCTGGGACTGAGGTCCTCAAAGCCACCTCCCTTCCAGAGAAGCAGCAAGGTAAACAGCAGCCTCCCTCCTGCCGTCCCAGACTGTCCCTACTTGACTTCCCAGCCTCCCACACTAAACACATTCATTCAGATGGTTTTGCAAGCAGAGTGCTGAGTCTTCATAACCAGGGGCTCTCTGAACACACCAATGAAAGGAGCTTTCTGTGTGTATTGGTCTGAATTGTAAAAAAACGTCAACCTCCCCATGCTTGTCTGTCCGTTAAAACTCAGTATTCGTCTAAAACAAAAAACAAAAAACAAAAAAACCCCAACCTGATTCTCTGCTTCCAATCCATTTAAGTAACCAGTGACCCTTTTTACCCAAACCATCAGAGATTGCTGAATTCAAATCCATGGGTGTATTCAGCCAACTTGGAAGGGTAGTATGTAAAAAAGCCATGCGTTTTTGTTTTTGTTTTAATTACCAGTGGCTGGAGTTCTTTTCGTATTTCTTTGGTGCAGCGTTGACCCAGCATCAGCTGTGGAGTAAGTAAAGTGGGGTGTCTCACCTTCCCTGTGAAGATCACATTCACCCCCTTGGCCAGGTTGCTGTCCATTCTCCTGGAGCCCACGGAGCTCACTGTGTGCACATGACCACACCCAGCAGCGAGGCCCAGGGGTTCCCCAGGATGACAAAGAGCACAGAAGCCTGTTGATTCAGGGCTGAATGTTTTCCTTATTGCTTCAAGCAAAAGCCTAATGCTTTTAATAGACCAGTGAAAAACCAAACATCACACCTTGTTCCTTGTCCTAAGACAGCCACAGGGCCCCACCTTGGCCACCGAAGATACAGTTGGTGAAGAAGACTCAACCTTTCCCTACCAAGCGGGTGGGTAAAACCGGAGCTGTCCACCAAGGGGTTGACCACATGCTGTGTCTGTCAGGTAGGACAGGGAGAGGGTAACCGGCTCAAGCCAAACTCAGGCGATGTGGCAGCCAACGGGTCCTGCTTGACCAAACTAAAGTATGAAATGGGTAAAATCTGTCTTTAGCAACCCAGGACTTTCTGTTTGGTGCGCTTATTCCTTCTTGGCAGTATCCAAGAAGAGTAGCTTTGATACCTTATCAAAACATTCTCCTGGGGAAGGGAGAGAAACCCATTCATATCAAGGTCTGGAAGATTGATTGTGCTAAATGTGCCGTCCTTCTCAGGTGTACAGGCGGACTAAAAGGATCAAGTCTAAACTAAAGAGTGAATCTGTATGGAATGTTGGCCATCAGCCTGTTTGCAGGGGGAAGGGAAGTACACCGAGATTTGGAGAGGTGCCAGCAGGGCTTTCATAGCATCCCAGAGACCTCAGAAGTCACCTGTTTGTTTTGCCTTTGCCTAGTCAGGCTGTCTGATTGCACATCCTGTGCCACTATCTTCACCTCCGAGTCTCAAGCTGGGCTGGGGTTCCTCTGTGGTGAGGACCTTCCAGTGGGCCGGAGAAAATCACAAGCTTTTCTTTCACATATATTTATGGAGTGGTGCCAGAGGCTGAGGCTACAAATATATACATTTGAACATGAATATGGACCTATATGAATGTATCAATAAGCTGAGCTCCTGGGTTTGGGGAGTGAAGGAGCTCAGGAAACTTCACCCCAAAATACGACTCCTTGGTATAAAGAGTATTTTGAATTAAAGGCCCTTAGAGATCAACAGGCCCTGGGAAGGAGCTTTCCCTCTATCTGCATAACCAGACAGACTCATCAAAAGAGCAGCTGGCTTCCCTTCCCCTCTCTGTTGTCTCAATGTATTGCAAGACAGATGATCAAAAATACAACCAGACCTGGCCCAAATCATTTTAAACATAATATCTGTCTCTCAGGTTAATTTACAAGTCAATCTGTTCCCCCACCCATTCATCTTCCCTAGCAACCATTTATTGCCCCTAAACAGAATTACTATATTCCTCATCTCCCCCTCCCTTCTAAAAGGAGCGTATATAAATTCCTGGGCCCCGTTGGGATATTGGGTAATCACTCTGTGATTCTCCCCATGCACATGGTAAATAAACCTCTTTTTCTTATTAATCTGCCTTAATTGTGAGTTGAACTTTCAGCAAACTTTCAGGGGAAAGGGGAGGTTTCCTCTCACCCCCACAGGAGCTCATGATATTGTCAACCTGAAATAATCAAAAGGGTCCGAATCCAACTTTAAAGAGTCTACTCAAGGCCACCCACGGTGGCTCACGCCTATAACGCTAGCCCTTCGGGAGGCTGAGGCAGGAGGCTCTCTTGAGGCCAGGAGTTTGAGGTTGCAGTGAGCTACTGTCACTGCACTCCAGCCTGGGCGACAGAAGCAGAACAAGATTCTGTCTCTTAAGAAAAAAGAAAAAGAATTTACTCAAGTCGAAAGCTGGGAGTGGCCGTTCCAGGACACAATCTCCAGAGAAATAGGGTCAGGGCTGTGAAGTTAAAAGTTAAGTCCTTGCTTGTATAGGAAGAGGACAAAGAAATTTAACAGGATTACAACATTTTCTATACAAGGCTGGTTTAAGAGTTAGAACACATTATTCCAGTTTGTGTTCTTTTCCTTATAGCTGGTTTTCATTTCCTTTCCAACTTAAAAGAATATATTTAACATTCCATCTTAAGACAATGTGACAACTGCAGAGTACTTGTGTGAGAAAGGTAAGAAGGAGGTTAGTCTATAATGAAGTCCAACAGTGCAGAGGGAAGAGGGCTTTCCTGGCTGGGTTCAGCCATTTACAACATTTTACAAAACAATGCAGGTGAGAAAGAAGGTTGATCCAATAATCAGAGGAACAAAGGTCACAGCTGCCTAGGCCTGTCACTGTGACTTGGGTCGTGTAATCAGATTCCTTCAAGGCTCAAAATAATTTAGACTTCCAACAGCTTAGACTTTTAATTACTTATTTTCACAATACCATCAGAGGGGTCAGGGAGCCACCATAGCTGAGAACACATTGGGCTCCATCCTTTAACTACAGGGGTGGGGTCAGGCAGGCCTACAGCTGGGAGGAGATGCAGCCAGGACACAGGGCAGGGGTCTTCAAATAGCAGGTGCACACAGATTCCCCAGGAGGATTCAAGGGAATCAATTTCCAAAGCCTCAACATTCCTAAGTTTTCTTCTGAAATTGCAGGAAAACACCACACCTTCCCAATAACCCACTAACCATTTACAAAAGAAAGGCAGATGTTTATCCATCCCAAACACTATTATGGAGCATTTCCTGGGGTAAAAAGAAAAAACAAAAAAAAAAAACCTCTTTAGTCCCAGGTTGCCAATGTGAAACAGTGTCTTTCCCCGTTTGCATACATACTGTGAAGGGTGGAGCTCGGCCCTTGAGGGGGGGTGGTTGTCTGAACTCAAACACCCAACCAAAAGATCAAAGATCATACTTGCCGGTATTGGGAACTGACATCACCTGCCTCCTCAGGTAGTTCATGGAGAAGGACACAAGTCACTTCTGTGGTCATCCAGCCAAAAATACAGACCTGAATCTGATCATGAGGAGACATCAGACAAACCCCAACTGGAGAACGTTCTACAGAATAACTAGCCTGTAGTCTTCAAAAAGCATCAAGCTCAAGAAAGACAAAGAAAGGTTGAAGCAGTTTCTGACATCTCCTGGAGACATGACAACCAAATGCAATGTATAGTTCTGGATTAGATCCTGAAAAAAAAATCTATAAGGGAAATTATTGGGATGATTGTCAAAATGTAAATACGGACTGTGGACTAGACGATAGTATTGTTTTAATATTAAATGTCCTGACTTTGACAATCTTGCAGGAAAGGAATCGAGCAGGACTCTCAGAAATAAAGCCTAAGGTTTGGACTAGCAGAGGGGACGAGCTGATGCCTAGTTCCTGTATACTGGTCCAGCTGGGCTTTCTAAGGTCAAAAGAAAACAGTTCTATTAAAACCATGTTAAGAACTGCTGCCCCAGAGGCTGGGGCTGGCTGAGTGCTCAGGTGGGCACCGGAAGCCAAGATTCACCATCCCCCACAACCTGCCCCAAGGCACGTGGCCCCTCCTTTAAAAGCCCATGATCTCCCTTAGTCAGAGAGACAGATTTGAGTCACCTTCTCCTGACAAGAAGTCTGTCGAATTAAAAACTCCTTTCTTCCTTGCCAGTGCTCATTGTCTCAATAACTGCATCTTTGTCTCAATGATTGGATCTTTGCGGGAGCAACTAGACCTAGGCCAAAACCCCCTTGGGGTTTCGACAACATGACACAACCATCATAGCAATCATCGTAGTGTCCCTACTATGGGATTGGTTCCAGGACCCCCCTTGGATACCAAAATTTGAGGATGTTCAAGTTCCTGATATAAAAATAGTGTAGTATTTGGATATAACCTATGTACATCCTTCCATATACTTTAAATCATCTCTAGATTATTTAAAATACCTAACATAAATAATATGTAAATAGTTGTTCTACTATTTTGTAAAATTTGTATTATTTCTTATTGTTGTATTATCATTTTTTATTGTTTTTTTCCGAATATTTTTGATCCTCGGTTGAATCCACAGATCTGAAACCCATGGATACAGAGAGGAGACTGTACCCCTTACTATGCATAAAACCCTCCAAAGTAGGCATAACATTAGAATTTTACTTTTTTTTATTTTAAAGTTTTAACATAGAGACAGGGTCTCACTATGTTGCCCAGGCTGGAGTGCAGTGGTGTCATTATTTATAGCTCACTGCAGCCTCGAACTCCTGGGCTCAAGCGATCCTCCTGCCTCAGCCTGCCAAGTACTAAATATCAATAGCTAGGACTACAGGCACGTGCCACCATGCCTGGCTAACACTTCCATTTTAAAGAAGCAGAAACTGAGGCTTGTGTTGCCCAAGACCACCATGGAGCTGGAGTTGGATTCCTAACTGGCTCTTTCCAACAAACCAAGTTGCTGTGAGTTCCTTCAGTTCCAGCGCCGCCCCCCCGCTCAGAGCCTCACCTCATTCCTGCCAAATATTTTGGCTCCAGCTCAAACCTGTAAGTGCATGACTTATTCCTGGGTCACAGAGCTGCCTTTGCTTTCAGAGATTCAGCTGGGGCATCTCAGCTCTGGAACACTGTGCTGAGAAGCATCTTTCCAAAGGTGCCTTCCCAGGCAGCCCGGAGAAGCTCAGCTGCTGCTCTCTGGACTATGCAAAGGTCTCAAAGAACACAGGGAGCACGTGAAGATCCTGACCTTCCATCTCCAGCATCCCTCAGAGTGAAGGGTCCCAAACTGGCTGCTCTGGCTCTGCTCCTTCTCATTCCACACCCTGGTCCCCCACTCTTTGGGGGCCTCCTGCTCCCTAAAAGCAATTTACAGACCTCTCCTACCAAATCCTTAGGCAATGCACTAGCAACAGGCTCAAGTCCTGCTCCACCGTTCATTCACTGTAGGACCCTGGACAATTTTTGTGGTAGCCTCTAAACCCAAGGTTCTCAAAGCTGGGCTCCAGGACCATTAGCCAGGACCATTAGCACCACCTGGAAATCGTTAGAAATGCATATTCTTGGGCCCCACCCCTTACCCCTTGAATCAGAATTTGGGGAGTGGAGCCTAGCACTGTCTTAACCAGCTCTCCAGGTGAATCTACGTTAACCCTATCTTGTTTGTGAAATGGGTATTATCAACGTTCCTAGATCGAAGGTTGTGTGGAGGATTAAAGGAGACAGTTTACATTCCTGGCAGGAAGGTAAAGGCAGTAGGCGGCGGCTGCTGTGACTGTTATCTCACCAGTAACGCCTCATCATTATTCTCAGTCGCGGCTTTAGGAGCACAAGCTGTTTCACAAGAATGGAGGCACCTTACCCTCCTTCTTTGCTTTTTCCCCTTGGCTGAGCTGGGGCTCAGGCTTCCAAATCCCTGGTGCTTCACTGCAGCTTCTTCAGCCAGCCCAGGGTCACTGCCCAAGGCCAGCATTCTCTCTCAACCTGCTGGCTATATCCATTGTCTGGGAAGGGGAGTTCTTCCCTCTTTAGATCCCCCCTCCTAGGCCCAGCCCCTCTCCCCAGTTTTTCAGACCAACAGCACCCAGAACCTGTCAATAGACTTCTCCCCTCCCCCGCAGGGCGCCCAGCAGACTCCAACTCGCTACCACCTCCCCTCCTCCATCCTCTACCAGAAGGTCAGGTGAGCAGCCTTCTAGACTCTAGACACTCTTGGGGGGCAAGGAGATGGGGGTAGAGGGCGAGTCTCCTTGAATCACAACCTAGCCTCAGCATCTCTCTAAATTAGCTGCAGATAACCTGACCCCCCCACCTAGGCTTCATTTTATCTCAATTTCTAAATGAAAATGGTCCACCCCCTTTTTTTTTTTTGTCAACTTGGAGTGGATTTGCCTTTATTCTTCATCTAACAGGCTGGAAAGACAGTGTATGTACAATTCAGTCTGTCAATAAACATTGATATTGGAGTAATAATAAAAAAAATGTATCTGCAAGATGGGGAAGTCAGTTCAAGAAAGAATATTTTTATCACCAGTTTTCTCTTTACATTTCCAACCCCTTCCTTGGCTCTCCCAGCCTCTGCCTCTTTTTAGCTTGAGCACTCAGCTCTCAACTTGCAGCTCCAGGACAATACCAGGGAGATCTTTAGAAATGCAGAATCTCCACCAGCCCTACAGAAGCTGCACCTGCACAATACCCAGCCCCCAAGTGATTCATGCTGAGAACCTATAGGGAAGGGCAAAGTTTACCAAATGTCTCTCTAGACAAGTTCTGCTGGGATGCTGGTTTAAAATAGGAATCCCCAAAGGGTCTGATTTAATAAGTTTGGGGTGGAACCCAGGAATCGGAGCTTTTAAAACAATCTCCCCATTCTTATGATAAAGTAAATTTGTAATCAGGGTCGTTGACAAGGATCTGAAAACAATCTATTTTCACCCCGGTGTGGGGGTTTGGGGCAGCTTTAGCTTGAAGATCTGAAGGCTCTTTTGTTGAATGGAATTTGTGGCATCTGGGAGTGGAGCAGAGACCATCTCCCAAACTCCTGTCCAAAAAAAATTTTTTTTACATTCCGACAATTCAGGAGGCAATAAAGTAAAAAGCGTAAGTTCTCTTGTTGTTGCTGATACCTGGTACCCGAGATCAAGGCAAGACTGCTTAAACTAGTAAAGTGGGGATTAGCCAAATTCCAGGATTAAAGGGGATGAGCCGGAGCTGGAAGTGGACACAGGGTGGTGACCAGGTGGGTCACCACCTGTGCGGGGCCTGATCCGCGCACGTCGGTGGGCCCTAGCATCGCCGCGCTGTATCCTAGGGGGTCGGGAGAGGCGGATGGAGCTTAGCGGTTTTTTTTTTTTCCCCAAAACTGCCAAAGCCACCGAGTCTGCCAAGCTCCCCACCAGCCAGCTCTCGGGCAGCCCCCCGGAGCCCGCCCCCTCCGGTCCCCTGCACAAGGGCGCAATTGACCAGCGCGAGCCGCCTCCGGCCCACCCAGATGACCGCCAACTTTTTTTTTTTTAAGCCATCAAATTCAATATTTACAGGAACAATCCCATGCTTGGTTCTAAAACTCCTGGCCACACAAGGAACAGTTTACTTCTGACTTCAGCCCATGACAAGAAAAACGTAGGCTTGTGCCTTACTCTTTAAAAAACAGAATAATAAATGTAGTTTAAAAAGGAAAAAAACAAAACCGCTTATTGCAGGTGGCCCCCTTCCCTCCCGCGGTTGAACGGAATAAAAGCCCATTTTGCGGGGGCCCGGGCCCGCGGTCCCCGCCGCCCCGCAGCTGCGGCCCTGTAACTTTAAACCTGGGCTGAGATCATCGTTTTGGCGCCGGCCAAACGGAGCCCGAGGGCGGTCCCAGCGCGCCGGGACTGGGACCACCTTACTCCGACCCCGCTCCCCGCCCCCGTCGGGAGGGATAAATGCTGACTCGGCCGGGAAGTTCTGCGCTGCCAAGTGTGTCCCGCCGGCTGCCCGCGCCCAGGAAGGCTGGGTCCCCTCCCGCGCCCGGGCTCCGCTGCGTGCTCGGGTCCCCGCCGCCGCGCGCCCCGGGCCCGGCCTGTGGCCGCGGAGCTTCTCCAGCTTCCCCCGCTCAGCAACCAGCTGCTCGGCCCCCCAGAGAGCAAGTGGGCCGGGAAGATGTGGAAGGTGCCGGTTCTGCTCTTGGTTTTGGGAAGCGCATCGCTCTGGGCCCCGGCAGGAGGAGGTGAGACCCGGCGCAAGTGGCTTCCTGCAGTTGCCGGTGGGGACGAGCGAGCGGGGACTTGTGGAATGCCCGGGCCTGGCATTCGAGGTTGTGCGGGAGAGTGCGGGGAGCGGGCACCGTGCGCGAGCGAGGCGGCTCAGCGCCGGCAGGAGGAGAGGCAGCGGCTTAGCTGGTGCCGGGTCCCAAAGACGCGCGTGAGCCGGGAGGAGCCCCGGAGTCCACGGGCGGCGAGGGTGGGCAGCTCAGGGCCTCCCTCGGGGTCCGCTCACAAGAGATCGAATGCTCACGCCTCAGGGGAAACTGTCCCGGTAGAATCTGGAGGGACGTTCCGGACGGCAGGGCCCGGGAGGAGGTTTCCCCCTGCCCCAGCGGCCCTGGTTTCTGCTGGGACTGCTCGTCTTACGCACTGCGCGCCAGCATGTTGGACACGCTCAGGACCCCATCCCAGGGCTGGAAGAGGCTTCCCTTACCCTCTTTAGAGAGGATAGTGTGAAGATTGTTCTGAACGTTGAGGTTTAAGTGGGTTTGGGGCCGTGTCTTGAACTTGGGCAACGATATCAGTGACTGAATTTATGTTGGTGACTCCTTGGACTTTAAATGTACTTGATCCGATGACGGAGGTGGGGAGACACTGCCTGCCCCACGTCCACATCTTCCCTTCCCCTTTGTCCTCTTATTTATTCCCTGTCTCCTGCCTTGCTCCTTTCTGCCTAGTTGCTGTGTTGATGGCCTCCGTTAATATCTCTCAATATTTTGTTTGGGTCTTTATTTTTGTGTTTCCCCAATAGAATATAAGCTCCATATGGTTGAGCATGTGGATTGGGAGAAAAAAATAGAATATAAGCTCCAGAGGACACAGCTACATCTAGCCTTGATCCCTAGGGCCAGAACAATGTCTGGCACATAGAAGTTGCTCACTAAATGTTGGTTGAAGGAATTATAAGCTAACTAATGATCTTTGGTGCTGGTGGTTGCTGAGCTGTGCTCTGAAAGGTAAACTCTTACGTTTTCCAAATTGAGGATCAAGATAGGCCTAGGCCCAGGGGAAACCTTGGAGAGGGAGTAGTTTGCAGGAGGGGTGGGCCTAACCTAGGCTTCTACAGTTCCTTGCATACAAAAATACCCAGCCTTAGGGAAGTTATATGGAGTGTACTGCTCTGTGCTGGGCTGTCTGCTCTGGAGAGACTGACCAATTCTCTTTACAGGGACCATGGGCTATTCGTGGCAGTCCTATCTTTGGAACTTCTCTTTCCACAGGAATATATACAGTTCTGTGTTTCGGTTACATTTCCTTTTTGGCGAGACAGTGTGCAAATCACACCATTTTGTGCTCACCAGTACAAAGTGAGGGAGGCCCCTGACCTGAGCCTCGTCCCGGCCCTGCTAAGGAAAGGCAGTGGCTGGACACGTCACCCAGGGAAGGCTTAGCTGTAATTATCTTAAACCAGCTCCTGAATGTCACAGGTTCTCCTAAAAGGTGGCGTTAAACCTTGTCTGATAATGCCACCATTGGTACTAGCTGCTAAAGAAAGGAGCCCTGCTTGGGCTGTGTGGGGGGTGGCTGAGTGTGGACACTGAGCTGCCTGGCTACTGGCAAGGAGCAGAGGCCCAGCAGGGTCTTTGTCTGAGAATAATGTGCCAGGGGACTTGAATATGGATGAATAACTTCATTGAGCTGAGCTATTGTTGGCTCTTGTTGGGGAGCTGGGCTGGGGGTAATTATGGTGAATGTTATTGTGCTCCTCTTAGGATCCTATGCCCTGCTGGGTTTCCCTCCTTTGGGGTTATAATCTGGTTCAGTTTTATAATCTGGTCTCATGTGTCACTTCCTTGGATGTTAGTAGATTCAAAGGAGGTCTGTTGTCCACACATCTGGCATTTTCCTCAATTGTCAGGCCGCAGCCTCACTCTGAACTTTCATCTAAAATGAGGCCTCTCCGTCAGACAGTTTATTTTGTGAAATTCTGCAAGCTGCTGCTTGCTGCTAACGCACATGTACTTTTCCGGGACCAGTCCACCCAGGATTAATCATGCGGCAAACAGATTTCCCTGTGATTTCCCTGAAACTCTTGCCAGTTTTGGAGGCCTTGAAATCTTCACGAATTGCTAGGAGTTTTTGTTGCATTTGAGGCATTTAATGAAATGGGGTCTGTTAGAGGCTTCGTGAGGGAGGCGTCTCTGTACATTACACTGGTGTGTAAGTTCCAAGATAGCATTCGGTATAGGGAAGCACATTTTAAAAAATGTGTCTGGGCATGAGAAGGCTGAGTCTGGATACGGCCAACAGGACTAAACAACTCCCTTTCTCTGGCTTCTGTAAAATGAGCACCGACTCTATACCATAGAATTATAAAGACCCCAAACTTTGGCATGACAGTGAATAGTCCAGCCAAGAAGGAAGAACACCACCTCCCTCCCTTCCCGTTCCCATCCCCCACCACGTGCTAGGAATGTCCCCAGCCATCTCTTTTAATCCTCACAACTCTTGTAAATTATACACTATTATCTCAGAATATGCCAGAACTGGGATTCAAAAATGGGTCTAACATCAAACCTCAAGCTCTTTTTACTACATTACTCTGCTATAAGAAAAAAAACCCAGAAATTGAACTTGAAATTAAAGGTTAACTTCACTTTAAGCCCCTTACAGCTGAAAACAAAAATTTTCTAAAGATATAAAAAGTCCTTTAAATACTCCCCATAATATTTCCATAAGAATGAAATTGTCACAGTACATTAAAATAGGATTCATTGGCTGGGTGGCTCGTGCCTGTAATCCTAGCACTTTGGGAGGCCGAGGTAGGAGGATCATTTGAGGCCAGGAGTTTGAGACAAGCCTGAGCAACATGGGAAGACCTAGTCTCTTTAAAAAATAAATAAATAAAAATTAGCCAGGTGTGGTGGTGCTCACCCATAGTCCCAGCTACTGGCGAGGCTGAGGCAGGAGGGTTGCTTGAGCCCAGGAGTTTGAGGTTGCAGTGAGCTGTGATGATGCCACTGCACTCTAGCCCAGGAAACAGAGTGAGACCCTGTCTCTAAAAAATAATAATAATAATAAAAGGATTAATTAATTCATTCTATGAATAGTTATTAAGCATCTCCTGAGTGTTTGGCATGTTGCTGGATGCAGGACTTGAAATACATGCACTTTTCAGAGAGGCATACCTCACATTATGAAGCATGCTCTGCAGGCCTCCCCAGCAAAGCAGTGAACCTGCACTTCAAATTCCACTGGCTTATCTGAATGTTTGTCATATTTCTGGCTTCTGAGAGGAGGCATGCCAGGTTATAACTTGTAGAAATATGGGGGAGGACAAGGAGGGACAAAGAACTCAAATACCCAGCATTATTACCCTCGTGAAACTCACTTGATGAATCTGGTGAGATCCCGTAGGGCTCTCCAGGGAAGCCTTGCCATTCCTGCCACCCTGCAACCTCTCAAGGAAATACTCAGTGTGAGTGTTTTGTTGGAAGAGAATCAAATAATTGAGAGTCCTGGGGTGGGGGGTGCTTCTAAAGCCAAGTCCGCTGTCCCTGAGACGTGTCTTGAGATTCTCATGTGGTGGGCAAGAGATAAAGCTCCTTTTGATTGGGGTTTTGAATCCTTTCCTATTGGTTTCTTAAAAATTTTGGGGAAAGGAAAGTGATTAGGCATTTTATCCAAGGGATAAGGGATAAAGCCAGGTTAGGGAACAACTGGAATTCTGCCAGTTTCATCCAAGGCAGGAAAACAAGGTAGCTGTTTCCTTCCCACATGTCTAGACCAGCCTGTTGGCGGCCGGCCAGGTGATGGCAAGTTCCCTGGAGCATCAGAGGTAGATGGACTCGCCCTCCTTTCTGTCTGGCCAAGTGTCTTTGCTTCGAGAATTGCTCAGAGATGGATTTGTCCTTTGAGGTGAATCAAGCTAAGCCCAGGGGGAGACCTGCAAACTTGGCCAACTCTTTCACGTAGTTTTTTGAGAAGCTGAAAACTAACATTGTTAGGGCAACGCTCAATTTAATGCAGAAAAAAAAAAAACCTACCAAAGGGATAATCACCTTTACAGAGGAAGGTGTGCTCTTGACCTCTGCCCAGAGGGGCAGAGCTGCAGAGTGCTCCAAGCAGTAGAGAGTGACCAACACTGAGCCACTGGGGTAATAATCACGGTTGTTAATGTTGGTAGTGTGCAGGGGAATGCCAATTACGTAAAGCGTAATGGGAAGCAGGGCAGGGGCATGCTACCAGATTTGTAAACATGTTATTGATGAGAACAGAGTGTTTCCCACAGTTCATCAAGGTGTCTCCATCCAGGAGAATAAAACACAGCTAATATAAGAGAAGCTCTGATCTAATGAATAGTGTCCTGCCCAAAGAAGGGAGTCTGTTTGCCTAGAATCTAGAAAGGGTGAGGAAAGGAACAAGAATTTGTTGACATTAAACCTGCCCTGCCCAAGGAATTAATTGATTTAACAAGTATTTATGGAGTAGCTGCTGTGTGAGTCAGGCCGTGGGGAATAAGGCGTGCGTTATCCCTGCTTATAGCTGGGAGGAAAGATGTCACGTCTGGTGGCCGTGGGTATTCTCATGTCAATCAAGGGGGTTCTGTGATGAATTAGAGACCTTTTTTCTGTCACAGTCTGGAAATGTATTTCACCCAATAGCCCCAGCCTTTGCTTTTGTTTTAAGTAGACCAAACGGCATCTTGGGTATGTAGCTCCTTAGAGGAGCACATCTCAGATGGCAAATATGTGTACAGGTACTGGTAAACTATTTTCCATTTTAAATTATTTGATTTTCTGTCCTCTTGTGAGTTTGGCTAGTGTGGAATAGTTTTATCTGAGTCGGGTGGCTCCATAAGATTAAATGTGAATCTGTAAAGCTAAGGGGTCTAGATTCTGAATGGGTGGTGTTAACAGCAGTAACGAGGCCAGGCGTGGTGGCTCATGCCTGCAATCCCAGCACTTTGGGAGGTCGAGGTGGGAGGATGGCTTGAGGCCAGGAGTTCAAGACCAGCCTGGGAGACATAGCAAGACCCTGCCCCTACAAAAAATAGAAGAATTAGCTGGGTGTGGTGACACATGCCTGTAGTCCCAGCTACTTGGGAGGCTGAGGCAGGAGGATTGCTTGAGCCCAGGAGTTCGAGGCTGCAATGCACTACGATGGTACCACTGCACCCCAGCCTGGGTGACAGAGAGAGACCCTATCTCTAAAAATAATTTTTTAAAAAAGTAGTAACAGTATAATAACAGCTCACATTTCCAGAGTGCTGATCAACCCCTACAAGGCCTGTTTCATTCAATCCTCACAACAAGCCTACAAGGTAGGAACTACTCCTAGGTTATAGATGAAGTAAGAGGCTGGGTGAGGTTCAGTAATTTACACACAGACTGAGCTAGTAAGTGGCAATGGTGGGACTTGAACCCAGGCATCTCACCCCCAGCCCATGCCCCTAGCCACTCAGATGATTATGTGTGCACCGAGTGCTGGAATACGGGATTGAAGGACGCTGTCTTTGCCCCCTGAAGCATTTACAGAGCACACATGTTATTAAGTTAGAGAGGAAGCATACGGTGTGATCACAGATCACAAAGAGAGGTAAGACAGACAGGTGTGTGTTGTGTATGTAGAAAGAACATACAGGACAGCATAAAATGGCATGTCCTGAGCAGCACACGCCACTGTCTCTTGCTAGGAGTTTGGGGTTGAGAGATTCTTATGGCTGAGAGGAGCTGGAAAAAGCAGATGGGACTTGATCTTGGCTGTGAAAAATGGTGGGGTTGGTTGGGCAAGGTGGCAGAGAAGGGCAATCCAGGCAGTAGAAGCCCCTTGAGCAAACGCAGGGAAATCAGACCTGCCGGGGCTTTGCGTGGGAACAGGCGTGGCCCCCAGGGCTGGGAAGAGCAGTGAGGGCTGCTGCAGCTGGGGGCTGGGGGCAGTTGGGCAGTGGCAAGAAACTGGGGGGACAGATGAGTCCATGTTGAGGGAGAGGTGGGCCTTTTTCCGTAGGCAGTAGGGGATCAGAATGGGAGTGGGGGCCGTGAATGGTGGTTGTCAGAAAAAAATGATGAGGGAGCCATGTGCGATTGTGGGACCTGGCTAGGGGAAGGTGGGGAGTCAGGAGGTAAAGACACAAAGTGTGGTGGCAACAGCAGGGGGAATGAGACCCGGCGAGACTTGCGGCTCAGTATTTCCTGACTTTTTATTATTCACCTCTTATAACACTCATTACTATACTAAATTTTTTTATTGATACATAATTCACATATCATAAAATTAACCCTCCCCCCCATTTTTGGAAACAGGGTCTTACCGTGTTGTCTGGGCTGGCCTCATCATAGCGCACTGCGACCTTCAACTCCTGGGCTCAGGCGATCCTGCCACCTCAGCCTCCCGGTAGCTGGGACTACAGGTGTGCGTCACCACGCCCTGCTAATGTTTAAAGTTTTTGTACAGATGGGGTCTTGCTATTGCTCAGGCTGGTCTCCAATTCCTGGCCTCAAGCAGTCCTCCTGCCTCTGCCTCCCAATGTCCTTGGATTACAGGTGTGAGCCACCACGCCCGGCCTGTTTTTTGTTGTTTTTCCTGTCACTCAGGCTGGAGTGCAGTGGCACGATCATAGCTCACTGGACCCTCCAGTTCCTAGGCTCAAGTGGTTCGCCTGCCTCAGCTGGGACAATAGGCTCATGCTACCTCGCCTAGCCAAAATGAACCTTTCTAAAGTGAAAAATTCAGTAGTTTTTAGTATAGTCACAGAGTTGTACAACTGTCACCACTGTCAATTTCAGAACATTTTCATTGCCCACACCTCCCCAAAAGCCCCACACCGTTAGCAGTCACCCCATTTCCTCCTCCACCCAGCCCTTAGCAACTATTGATCTACTTTCTGTCTTTATGGATTGGCCTATTCTGGGTATTTCGTATCAGTGGTATCATACAACATGTGCGCCTTTTGTGTCTGGCTTCTTTCACTTAGCATGTTGCTTTCCAAGTTCATTCACGTGGTAGCATTATCAGAACTTCATTCTTTTTTATGGCTGGTGAATATTCCATTGTATGGATTTACCACATTTTGTTTATCCATTCACCAATTGATGGACATCTGGATTGTTTCCACTTTGGGGCTATTATGAATACTTCTGCTGTGAAAATTCATGTACAAGTTTTTTGGACATATGTTTTCGCTTCTTATATACCTAGGAGAAGAATTGCTGGGTCATGTGGTAACTGTGTTTAACTTTTTGAGGAACTGCCGTGTTGTTTTCCAAAGTGGCTGTGCCATTTTGCATTCACACCAGCAATGCACAGAGCTCCAATTTCTCCACATGTTCACCAACACTTGTATTCTCTGTGTGTGTGTTTTTAAATAGTAGCCATCCTAATGAGTATGATGTGGCATCTTATTGCAGTTTTGATTTGCATTTCCCTAATGACAAACGATGTTGAATATCTTTTTTTTATGATTTTTGTTGTTGTTGTTGTTTTGTGTGTGTGAGTTTTTAGAGACAAGGTCTCACTCTGTCACCCAGGCTGGAGTGCAGTAGATGACAGTATCTCACTGCAGCCTCAAACTCCTGGGCTCAAGTGATGTTCCCACCTCAGCCTCCCGAGTAGCTGGAATCATGGGCATGCACCACCACGACTGGCTTGAACATCTTTTCATGTGCTTGTTGGCCATTTGTGTATCTTTGGAGAAATGTCTGTTCAAATACTTCGCCCATTTTATTGATTGATTGAGACAGGGTCTCACTCTACTGCCTGGGCTAGAGTGCAGTGGTGTCATCATGGCTCACTGCAACCTCAAGCACTCAAGTGATCCTCCTGCCTCAGCTTCCCGAGTAGCTGAGATTACAGGTGCGTGCCACCATGCCTGGCTCATTTTTCTTGTTTTTTGTAGAGACAGGGTCTTGTTATGTTGCTGAGGCTGGTCTCAAACTCCTGGACTCAAGCAATCCTCCTGCCTCAGCCTCCCAAAGGGCTAGGATTACAGGTGTGAGCTACCAAGCCTGGCCACTTTGCCCATTTTTAAACTGGGTTGTCTTTTTTATTATTGATTGAAAGAATTCCTTATATATTCTAGATATTAGACCTCTATCAAATATATGATTTGCAGACATTTCTCCCATTCTGTGGTTTGGGTTGTCTTTTAAATTTCTTGATAGTGTCCATTGAAGCACAAACTTCCAAAATTTTGAAGTTCAGTTTATCTATCTTTTTTTCTTTTGTTGCTCTTATGGTTTTAGCTGTGACATTCAGGTCTTTGATTCATTTAGAGTTAATTTCTCTATGTGCTGTGAATTAGAGGTCCAATTCCGTTCTTTTGCATGTGGATATCCAGTTGTCCCAGCACCTGTTGAAAAGATGATTCTTTCCCCACTGAATTATCTTGGCACCTTTGTCAAAAATCAATTGCCCGTAAATGTATAGATTCATTTCTAGATTCTCAATTGTATTCCAATGATCTATATGTCTATCCTTATGCCAGTATCACACAGTCTTGATTACTGTAGCTTTGTAGTAAGTTTTGAAATCAGAAAGTATGAGTCCTTCTATTTTATTCTTAATCAAGATTGCTTTGGCTATTCTCACCACTGTATTTTAATTGTTTGTGTACACATTTTGCCCCTGAGAGAAGAAAGCACTTTGAAGAGCACATGGTAGTACATAGTAAATGTTTGGCAGGAAAAGAGGGGGTAAACAGGATGACCCAAGCCTTTTGGTGAGAACGACAAGAAATCAGACAATAGAAATAAAAATCAGGTAGGAGGGATGAGAGGTTAGGAACCAACCTGGCAAGCAGGAGTGGGCGGTTATGCACTGTTTTAGATACAGTGAGTTTGAGGTAATAGAGAGACATCCACTTTGATGTATCTGATGAATACCTGGAGAGATGGCCAACTAAAGTGGCATCAGAGATAAGCCCTGGAGATGAAGTTTGCTGCCTGAATTTCCCACACATCAGAGCAAAGGGTGAAAGATGTCAAGGGAAGGTCAGAAAAGATCTTCCTATCCAATAACAACTATTTTAAAAAACCTACCAAGGCATGCTAAAAGCTCCCAAACCAGGCATAGGATCAAGGCCAAGGGAAGCTGGTGAGAACAGCCACACTCTGCACATTCCTGCAGGCCTCGTCCTCCTGGCCTCACAGCTGGGCTGTCTGAACTGCATGGATGGACGCTGAGGTCAGATCCAAAGGGGCTTCTCTCTTCACTCTTGCAAAATCAAGGCCAGCTCAGCTGACAACTCTGAGTGAATCAGAAGCTCAGGTTTCCATTCAGTTTCCGAGCAGATGGCAAGTGCTTCCCAAACACTCCACTACCCTGGCAGAGCCTCTGCTCTAGGGCAGCACTTCCAGAGCAGGTTTTCGTCCATTTGGTGAGTCAAGTACTAAGCGGTCCTCCTTAAAAGGCGACCTTGCATATGTAACTCCAGCCCCAGCTGAGTTCCAGAAAAGTTATTAGAGAGGTGTGATTCCAGTCTACAAAACTGTGAACTCATTTCCTCTTTGACTGAGAACATTCCACTCTTAGTCAAGAGAGAAACGTCTCCCCAGGTTGGGTAATCTTGGTTGAGATTGTAATCAACAGCCTCCGGTTTGAAGACTAAGGAGTTCTGAGCCCTGTTTGTGCTTGGGAGTGAGCGGGTAAGTTGATTCACTCCCATGAACCCTGAAAATATGAATATTGCTCCTCCATTCACCCAGCAGAGACCATGCTGGTGGCTGGGCCAGAAAGCTACAGCAGGATGGGATGTTGCCCTCAAGGAACTTACAGATGCTGGCAGGGAGAAAGGAGTAAATGCCAAAGTGTTATCAAATCCTACACTAGTTTAGAGATTACTTTCTCCTGGCACCTTGGGAGAGCTCTGAAGGAAGAGGTTTTACCCGAGCAGTGAAGGGTGGAGTTTAAATGGGCAGTGATGGAGTTGAAAGATGAACCTGCAGGTGCCCTTGGCTGCCCAGCCTCCGTCTCCTGCAGAAGCCACCATCAGACAGAGCAGCTCCATCAACTCCAGCCTTTTCTTTGAGGAGAAGAGAAGAATATGAGGGGGGGAGGGCAAGAGTGACCGGTACCCACTCTCCCAGTGAAGGCTGCGAGACGCAGTGAGTGGTTAGGGGTGTCGGTTGGGAGTCTGATAGGTCCTGACATCTAGTTTCTGTGTTGCAGTTGACTTAGCCGCTCAGCTTCCCCATCCTCAGCTAAAAAGTGAGGATGATTAGTTTGCAAGACTTTTGTAAAGGTCGGGAGAATGTGTATGACACCACATTTTGCACATTCTCCCATAAATTCAATAAACAGTAGCACTATTAAAATACCTCTTGGGCAGTCGGGGAGATTAAATGCAAAGATCTGTGAAAGGTACACAGGAGGTCCCATTTTCTTTCCTCCTTCAAAGGGGAGAGAGGATGGATCTGCAGGGGTGGCCTGGTGTTGTGTCTTCGGGGTCTTATGTCCTGCCCCTTCTTCCTGCCCAGTGACTTAATGTGACTCCTTGCTATTGAAATGAAAATCGAGGCCCTAACTGTCATTGGCCCCTCTTCTTTCTTTATTGCCCAGTTCAGTTGCAGAAACCTTCAAAATGCTGCCTTCACCTTTGGGAGATGACCCAGGGGGGCTGCCTTACCTAAAGCCCACAGAAAACTTTGGGGCATTTTGCAAACTACCTCCCCCTGTGAAGTCAGGGGATGCTGCTCCAAATCTGAACATGTAGGATTTCTCCTGATCTCTTCAGAGGAACCCGTGATGCTTGTTTGATTTCCTCAGCTTTGACATGTTTCTCTTAAATTTTATGGAAGAGGCGCATGTTCCAAAGGCTGACAGCACGTAGTCAAGTCTCATCTCATTGCTGGCTTCGGCCTGCAGGGGTTGACAGGACCTGCCACAGTGGGCAGACCTGCCACCACTCATGAAAAATCAAATGGCAGGGCGGGCAGCAAAGTTCATCCTCACAGGTGACGTGCTCTATCTTTAGCCATGCTGTCTCTTTCATTAGAGGAAGGTAATTAACAACTCCGGGGGGAAGCCCAGTGGATGGTGGCAGGAATATTATAATCCAGGGGATTATAATTTAAAATAAATGTCCTACCTGGCTGTAAATGTACTTACACAGTCACTCAACAAACATCTGCTAAATAACCCACCGTGGTGCCAGTGTCTGGGAATATGGGGCAGTGTAGGTTTAGGTAGCACTATGTATACCTGGAGGAAAATTCAGTGAGTCTGTATTTCTGTGGGGTACAGAGTGACAGGCAGGCCAAAGCCTTCTAGGAGTTGCCTGGATTCATTAAGAGTTGTCTAGATTTTCCAGGGCCGAACTTTTGATCCAGTAAGCACGATACTAGGGTCCACAGAAGGGGTGTGGTGGGGAACCCACTGGCCACATCAGTGACTGTGTCGACCACACCCAGTGTCTGCCAGGAGTTGAGGGCACACAGCTCTGGGTTAGGGAATAGCTTTCTTTGTGCAGAGGAGCTTTGGAACTTCAAAGGTTAGTGGCTGCATCAATATTCCAAAGAAAGCCTTCAACACTAGGTCAGGAGATGGGTCAGCCCATGGGACTCAAGGGGTAACTCAAAAGATGTGGTCAATAGAGGTTCTAACACCTTTCTCCTGGTTGCCAAAATCCACTTCATGGTAACTAAGGGAAGCACCAAACAGCTACATTTGGGACATTTTTTAACTGAACTGAAGGACTGTGTAGAGATTTGAGAGCCTCGGTGACCACAGTGGGTGGTCGGCAGAGTGCTAAGGAATGTTGGAGGTTGGCACCTTTCTACAGTTTTGGGTATGTTTATTTTCAGGCTTCTGGGCACAGTTCTGAGACATGATAGAAAAACAATATGCAAAAGCCTGTGTCTGGGCAAAGGAGCAGAAGTGGGTGTTTTTGTCTTCCAAGTAGACATTTTGACATTCCTTCAGAAGCATTACTTTATCTCAAAGGTAATTGGGAGGGAGGGTGCTAGAATTAATTGTTTATTAGTTATCCTACAGTTTGTCCTGTAGGGGAGAACCAGAAATCCCTAGTATGTCATTTTAAAAGAAGAAAAAGAACATTCTACATCTCGACGATCCTAAGAGTCATTCCAAGGCCTTTTAATCATCCATCTACAAAGGCATATTTGTGCATGTAGACACTGAAGCAGTCCAAGATACTGGAAAATACCAGGCAACATGAAAGACTGCCTTAATCTGTTGAGTAACACCACAGGTTTTCTTTGAAAATCCTGAAGGTAACTCAGCTTGTATCTTGTTTATTTTCAAAATCAAGTTTACCATTTCAAGATAAAATGCTGTTGAAACTGCCTCCAGCTGTCGGATTGGGAAGCTGCAGGTCAGCAGAAATAGGAGTGGAGGAACTTCTCCCTCACATCGAGATGGAAACCAGGCAGAAGCTCTTTATCTAAACTTTACATAGAGGACTTTTGTGAGTGTCCTAATAAAACAAGATGAAATCCTCATCAGTAAAGGACTCAGCATCACATAGGGGCATCCTGTGTTATTTGCTAGATCCACTTGTATCCTAAATGTTTGTCAACAGAGCTATGAAAGATGGTAAAATGAATTCTCTGGGGTTTCACATTTATTTCTGACTGTCAATGGGTAATAATGACTTCATATACTTCCCAGCCTTCACCAGTTGCTGTTCTTCCCTCTCTGCTGCCACTGTTCTGGTGCAAGCACCACCTACTTTCACCCGGACAGCAAAGAGTTGAAGCATCTGCTTGCTGGCACCTGCCCCGATACACTCCCCCGAGTCCAAAGAGGCTTCTTGGACTCAAGTGAGGTCACTCCCCTACTCAGCATCTCTTGGCTTCCTTCCACAGTCCAGATGGAGTCAAGTTCTACCGGACTGGCCCTCCACACCTTCCTAGTCTCATCTCTTACTGTTGTCACCCACTACCCTCCAGCCACACTGACTACCCTTTTGAGTGTGCAGTGCCCCGTGGTCATTCTGGGCTCCAGGGTTAGTTAGCATCAGCTCTTCCCCTACCTGGAGTTCACCCGTTCATTCAACAACGACTTACCAGCAATGTGCCAGGTATTTTAGGCCATGGGGGCATTGAGATAAAACAGCCTTTATTGAGCTTATGTTCTAGTGGGACAGACTGTTAGTGAATAGATGCCACGGGGTTGAGGAGTAAGTACTCAGGTGTGTGTGTGAGTGAGTGGAAGGGGGAGGGGTACTCATTTAAATGGCTGGTCCAAGAAAGTGCCCTTGGAGCAGGGGTGTGCAGGGGGCGAGGGGACACTGACTTGTGTCTTCCTTGTTGGCTTGTTGTGAGTCCACCTCACCCCGACAGCACTCAAGTCCGTGAGAGTAGAGATCTTGCCCTGTTCATGCCTCTGTCTCCAGTGCCCAGAATGGGACCCAGCACATAGTAGGTGCTCAGGAAATGTTTGTGGAAGGAATGCAAGTTCTAGCAGCTGGGGGATATAGAGATTAACTCACAAAGGCTCCAGTTTTGATTGTTGCTGCCTTAACTTGTACAGTCAAGAGGAGAGATGTACTTCTACTCAAAGAAGTACATCCTTTTAAAGCAAATCACACCTTCCTTCTAATCTAATCTGTTACTTCTTTTTTTTTTTTTAATTTGTGACAGGGTCTCACTCTGTTGCCCAGGCGAGTGCAGTGGCATCATCACAGCTCACTGCAACCTCAAACTCCTGGGCTCAAGCGATCCTTCTGCCTCAGCCTTCTGAGTAGCTGGGACTACAGGTGCATGACACCACACCCAGCTAATTCTTAAATTTTTTGTAGAAATGGAGTCTAGCTATGTTGCTCAGGCTGGTCTCAAACTCCTGGCCTCAAGTGATCCTCCTGCCTTGGCCTCCCAAAGTGCTAGGATTCTAGGTGTGAGCACCCAGCTCTAATCTACTACTTCCGAAAGCTTAGATTCTTCCACGTTTTTCCTAGTAGGGTACACATTTGAGGAAGTCAAGATTGTGTTCACTAAGGTTGGAAGATTCTACTGGAAGATTCTAACAGGATGGGATTTCATAATAGGCGGTAAGATGCTGAGGAAGCATTTGCTTCTGACAACCAGGAATATAATTTACGGGGTGGTGGGGGTGAGGATGGGGAGACAGAAGGGGAAGGAGGTCAGATCCCAGGGAGGGAGGCAGCAGGCGTATTAGCCCAGAGCTGCCAGAAGAGTGTATCATGGAGGAGCAAAGCTGCTTTTTGTGTTGGTGAGTCCACGGATGCACAGGACACTTGGCTGTATGTCCACTCATGAATCAGGCGAACTTGATAGATCACTTAACTTCTGACTTTGTTAAACAATTATTCTGACACTTGTTTAAATGGTAAGGAAGACTTTATTCAAGACTACTCTAATAAGGGGTGTTGGAATAGAGAAGAGATCAGGTTCAACTCTGAATACAGGACAAGTAGGAATTTACAGTTAACAAGCAGAATGGAGGGGGTGGTCCTTGGATAGAAAATTACTAAGAGGAGACATCAAGGGTGGGGGATTGTTGCTAGACTGGCCTAACAAGATTCTTGCTAAAGGTGGGCCAAGGGCCTAGACATCAAAGGTGGGGGTAAAGACCTTGCTCAGATATCCAGGGTGGGGGCATCCTCTCTAAACTGACTTAGCAGGATTCTTGCTGAAACTGGACTATACAGAGATGCGCACAGGAATCTGAGATTGAGACTTAATTCAGAAGAGGGTTCAGAGGAGCCTGACAGAAGTTTGGTCAAGGAGAGAGTCTTTGTCAAGCTCAGTTTCCTTGTCAAGTGGGGACAACAGTGCCACACAATCCATCCATAGGGCCATTGTGAAATAAAGGCACCATGTAAACCCTGCATTGCTGAACAAAAGGTGAGTGAGGGCTTTATTATGACATTGTGCCTTCCATATTAAGAAGAACTTAAAACACTGCATCAGGCCAGAAGTCAGACAGATCCCGCATGCACCTGTTTGAGTAGACCCCTCTTTCTCCTTGCCCTCTACACCCAGTTTTATTCTAGCTGCATCCTTGGCACTGATTTAACTCAGCAGCAGTCAGCTGATGTGAGGAGGAAGAGGGAGTTTATAGTGAAGAAAGCAGATTTAGAAAGAGGTGCTGGAAGAGTCTGTAGACAGGGCGGTATGTAGAGGGGCCATCGGCAATGTCCAGGCCATTGAAGCTGGACCTTCTGCTGAAGAGTTTCTTGTAACTCTGACACAGTACTTGAAAGAAGAGATTTGTCTCAATGAGAGTGAATTTTGAAGCAGTGGGGAAAAGAGGAGATTTATTGGGACAACTGGCTAATCTTTTGGGGGGAAATCAAATTATATTCCTATTTTACATAATAGTTCCAAATAAACATAAAGCAAACAAATATTAAACGTAAGAACAAAACCCTAAGGAAAAGGTAGGTGAATATTTATAGATGATCTTGAGGAAGGGTTTGTGAGCATTAGGTTAAAGGGAGAAAAGAACCTTAATAAGTTTGATTACTGACAGCTTGCCATTTGCAAAAGAGAGAGATGCACATGCCATCAAGTCCAAAGAATATATTCTTAACGTATAAAGAGTGCCTACAAAATGGAATAGCTTAAGAGAAAAACAGTCACAAAAGAAGACATTCCAAATGGTCAACAAACAGTTGGAACAACTCATCACCACAAATCAAAGAAATGTAAATAAAACCAAAAGGTTGAAAACACTTATTCAAAAGACTTTTATCAAGAATTTGGGACTAAATTGAATCTTAAATTCAGCTGATTAGTTAAAAAAACATTTAGGACTATTACCATACAATTGCAATATAATTCCGATCTAACATTGCATCTAAATTCTAAAACTTTTTTAAAGAAATGCCATTCCATAATGTGAGCAATCTAAAATAATTTATTTTAGCGATATCAGACTTTAATGCAAATATAAAATTTATTCATAATTAACAACTTTATATAACTAAGCATTACTTAAGTTTTTATTCTCAAAATTAAGAACCTTAAGGTAAAATTGGGTAGTATAAACTTTGGCCTAGGTTTTTAAAGAATAACAATGAATTCCAAAGTAAGTGGATGGGTTACCGCCATGTTTGGAAACTTCCATTGGTTGTCTCGGTTGCAGCCGAGGCCGGGTGTGGCAGGAAAAGGTGTTCATGTGAGTGTGAGAGCGCACTGCGCCTGAACTGACCCTATCTGCCAGACCGTGGGTATCGGTTTGTAATTGTGGATTCATTGCTCTGCTCTCCTATAAACAGTCGTGTGTGTGTGCACGTGTACCCTGTGTGTGCGTGCACGTGCTTGTGTGTGTCTGTGCATACACCTGTCTTAGGAAAAAAGGATTGGAGAGTGAAAGCATCAATACATTTGAATTTCATGAGTAAAAGGAAAAGGACAGGAAAAGGATGTCAAACGCTGGCTGGAAACCGGGCAGCTGGCCTAGCAGGAACTCTTCGCCCAGGGAAGCCTTCAGCCAACATAATAAGAGGGACAATTGAGGATCTCTTGTTAAAGATCAACTTTCCCATGGAGCAAAAGGAATGCCAAGGCAGTGAGACAAAGGACACACATCTTAATCCTGACTATCATTCATAAAATGCCCTTTGTCTATTCAGAGCGATTTTAGCACTTGGCTCTGTGAGCCCAGGGTAGGAAAGAACATTAAGGAATTTTTATCAAGTTACGCTTTCAATGAACTGAGCTTTCTATGAAAGAATTCAAACCAACTTCATTCAGTACTTGGGTTTTTTTGGTCATTTTTTAAAGGCAGGGTTAAGTTTGAGATGAAAAAAAAAAATTGATTTGTTAACTAAGTTCGAACCAGCGGAGGAAGGAAGGAAAATGGGATGCTTAGTTTTTAATAAGGACTACTTGCCTGGCAAAGGGATATTTCCCCTCAAGCTTGATAAACACATTAAACATTTGCCTGCACCACACAGCCATCAGTTCTTGTGGGAGCCAATCACCAACCCTCACCCCCACCCCGCAAAAGGCCACCAGGAGAGCCATGCCATTTGCATGCACTAATGTAGTCAGTTACTGCTAACTGCTAAGAGCCTTTCCCCCCTCATATAAAAAAATAAATGCATATGCTTCGGTGGCGCATCCAAATCTATCCCTGCTGGATGGGGACTCTAGACCCAAGAGAAGGCTCATAGAACAAGCGAATTGACTTTGGAGGCTTCCTCCCTCTAGACCTCAGCAAAGAAGTCAGGATCAAATAGTTATTAGCTGTGCCTCTGGCTGGGCTGTCTAAGCTGAGGGGAAAATAAGATAAGGGATGGACTGCTAACGTGAGTGCTGCCTGGATATAAACATCTGCTCTTTCATTACACAAAAAAGTCTCCAAGCTCCCCCTCCTCCTTGCTCCTGGGGTGCGTATGCTTGCTTATTTTGCAACTGTGTTTAGTCATGGAATTTCCAAAGCCACTCGAGTCTGAGGAGGAAGCCCGTGGCCAATGAGTCAGATTTTTAACTCGTGAAAAGGGTTATTTGATGAGTTTAGAGATGATGCTTGGGCACAGTCACGGCTAGTTCCAGTCATTGCAACAGAGGTTGAAAAAGAGGACACTGTTATTATCTGCTCTGTTCCCGGTTGTGGAATTCAACCTATTTTCACCCCACCAAAATTCCCCGCTCCACTGAAATCTTTCTCATTGGCATGACCACTCATTCAGACAAATGTTAATGCAGAAAAGCCAGGGCCGGAAGCAGTTGAGGTCTCGTTGGTTTAAGCTCTCCATGTACTAAGAGTTCTACTGGTATCTCAGTATCTCTCAGTGTATTACTGACCCTCCCCTGTACACAGTAACCCTAACTACAATAAGAGGTTGAGCTCCATGGAATCTGTGAGGTCTGTGGTCAGAGCCAATGGTTCTAATCATTTAAGCGGGCGGCAGTCTCAAAATTAAATGGAGAGAGAGCTTGATTTTTAAAAGACGGAGACTCCAGTTCTGGCTGTTGTGACACAGCAGGTCTCCAGGAGCCTGGAAATAGGTGCGCCTAGAAATATTTCCAGGTGACTGTAATTTAGAATTTTTTCAGGTCCAGGTGATATCCTATTAACCTGAATATGTTAATTCACCATATGAAATGGCACCAGGAAGAATCTGGTTCCTTAATGAAAAGGAAACACATGCATGCCCCTGCCCAGGTCCCTTCAGTGGGCTCCGGCGAGGGGCTGGCTACTTCACCTTTTTGTGTTAACATCTTCCTTTGCTTTGCAATGAAAATAACTAGGCCATTGTATGTGCCAGAGGTGCTGTAAGGAGAAGGGTTTGGTTCCTGGCACTGTGGTAAGCCAAAAAAATGACCAAAAATAAATAAAATCCTCATAAGAAATGGGAAAGAAAATAATCCGACTGTGGCTGGCCGGTCAGGTCTGTTCACACGGTTTCCATCTTAAGCCCTGACTCGATCTTTCTTCTTCAGCCAGCACGGGCCTGCCAGAAGATGACATTGTGACTCCAGGTGCAGAAAACGACCACGTGACCCCAGGTGCAGAAGATGTGGCGACCCCAGGAGCCAGTGAAGAGCCCTCTAAGTCTGCTGGCCTGACAACCCCCGTGAGTGTCCTGGGAAGAGAGGAATTTGCTCCACAGGCATGTGGTCACGTGCAAGGATATACTGTATATCACATATACTTGTTAGCAAAAACACAAACCGCATTTCCTCTGCTCACACCACAACAATCATCAACACAGAACACTCTTGTGACCAAATGTGAGAGGGTTTCCCTCCACCAGCAAATAAGCAATAAATTCTGGAGCAGACACCAACTGGGTGTCCTCTAATTCAATTCCAACACCATCTACATGGAGACAGTGTCAGATCTCACAGGGTGAGGGCTCAGTCCCCAAAACTCCCCCACTCCCCCCAGGTACCTGTGGCAGGTCTGGGCCTCTGGAACTTCTGACCAACCAGCGATAAGTTGGGGTTCCCAGGACCTCCCTCTTTGGGTTGGATTAATTTGCTAGAGCGGCTCACAGAACCCAGGGAAACACTCACTTATGTTTGCTGGTCTATTACAAAGGACACAGATGAAGATTCGTATCACCAGGTCTAGGGGAAGGGCCACAGCTTCCATGCTCTCCCTGGGTGCACCATCCTCCAGGAACCTCTCTCTACATGTTCAACTATCTGGAAGCTCTGCAAACCCAGTCCTTTCGGTTTTATGGAGGCTTCATTACAGAGGCATGATTGACAATCATGTAGAAATGTGATTGGATGAAAAGGGTATGATCTCATACTAATAGACTGAGTGGGGAAACCCAGCAAGGCCTGTCTGTCCAGATCCTTCTTGGCTTCTCTTTACAGCATTCCCTCCTCCACGGAATGGGGCAAGACCCTCTCTGGAATGATGTTAGAGCCATGCCTCAGACAGGTGAAAGGAGGGCAGAAGGTCAGAGAGAGGGACATTCTATCTCCTGAGGCCTAAATTGCCCCAACATTATAACAAGGGCTATGGGAGTTATGAGCTAGGAACTAGATAGAAACCAGTATATATCATAATATCATATCACAATACTTTATATACTTTCTATATATAAATATGTTATATCTACATATAAAATAAGTGGAGCCACCATACCAAGAAATAGTTATATGGCTCACAACAAAAACTACAGTTAAGTCCTCATTTAACATCATTGATATGTTCTTGGAAACTGCAACTTTAAGCAAAATGACATACAGTAGGTACTTGAAAAATATCATTTTGTTATAATGTTCATGAGAAAAAAATTGGTTTCATTTTAAGTCCTTTCACTTAAAGTCAGTTTCCAAGAATCTACCAACAATGCTAAGTGAGGAGGTACTGTACTTTGCAGTTTCGTCCAGTGAGTAGGTAGCTGGTGTGCTTATGACAGGGGATTTGAGAATAGAGACCAGGGCATCACAAACTGGTAAGGAACCAAGTTTTAAAATTTCCAATCTGTTATAGTCCAATCTTCAATAAGAGTCATCTTGGATGCTGCAGCAGTATCATTGCTATAAAGGTTTCTAAACATGTATTGTCAATTTCCCACCTCACTATAGACTGGTAAAAAACAAGGACTGTACCCGGTCTGCTGACCACACTGGTGTAGACTATGTAGAATCTCAACTGACACATTCCTAACCTAATGAATTTTAATTAATTCATATATGTCTATGGCACCTGCCATAGGCAAGACAAGATGCCAGGCACTGGGAGGGATTAAGGAAGTCCATGAGCCACACCCTCAAACCTTGAGGGGCCTATAATTTTACTGGTAGCAGAACAGAGGCGCCTGCCTGCCTGTCTGATCTGTGTACCACGCCACTCCCCACCCCCCATTTCAGCCACGTCAGCCTTTCTGACCTTTGAACACACACCAAGCTTATTCCAACTTAGGTTTTAGTTTTCTCTGCCTGGAACACTCCATAGATCTTTCTATGGCTGGCTTTTTCTCATGATTCTGAAGTTTGATGTCATCTCAAAGATGCCTAAAGTAACCCCACCCCTCCATCCACCACCCTGTAGCCCTGAGGTCAGTATTTTACCAGATTTGGCCCACCGACTGTTTTTATAAATAAAGGTTTATTAGAACACAGCAACATGTATTCAGTTGGGAATTGTCTGGCTGCTTTCCTACTGTAAGAGCAGAGACGAGTAGTTATGACAGAGCACCTGTGGCCTGCAATGCTGAAAATGTTTATCATTTGGCCCTTGAGAGAAAGTTTGCCAAATGCTATTCTAGTCTAGTCTAGACTAGTCTAGACTAGTCTAGCTTATATTTTCTTCAAAGCACTTAAAGTCATCTAAAACTACCTTTTGTATTGGTGTACATGCTAAATGTTCACAGTCTGCCATCCTGCCCCAGGATGTAAGCTTCAAGAGAGCAGGGAATTTTTATTACTCACATTCCCAGGGATGGGAACCATGCTGGGTCCTTTGCATGTATTTTTATTGTGATAAACACATAACATAAAATTTACCATCTTAACTATTTTTTAAATGTATAGTTCCATAGTGTTAAGTATATTCACTTTGTTAAACAGATCTCCAGAACTTATCTTGCAAAACTGAAACACTATACCCATTAAAAAATAACTCCTGTTTCCCCCTCCCCCCAGCCCCTGGCAGCCCCCATTCTACTTTCTGTCTCCATGGATGTGACTACTCTGGGTACCTCATGTATGTGGACTCATACGGTATTTGTCTTTTTGTGACTGGCTTATTTCACTTAACGTAATGTCCTCAAGGTTCATTCATGTTGTAGCATGTGTCAGAATGTTCTTCCTTTTTAAAGCTGAATAATGTTTCATTGTATATAAACACACCATATTTTGTTTATCCTTTCATCCACTGATGGACGTTTGGGTTGCTTCCACCTCTTGGCTACTGTGAATGGTGCAGCTATGAAGCACTATGGCTGTGGGTATGCAAATATCTCTTTAAGACCTTGCTTTCAGTTCTTTTGGGTGAATATCCAGAGGAGGGATTGCTAAATCATAAGGTAGTTCTGATTTTAATTTTTTGAGGAACTGCCATACTGTTTTCCACATTCCCATCAACAGTGTACCAGGGTTCTAATTTCTCCACATCCTTGCCAACACTTACTATCTTCTGTTTTTTTGATAGTAGCCATCCTAGTGGACATGATGTAGTATCTCATTGTGGTTTTGGTTTGCATCTCTCTGATTAGTGATGTTGAGCATCTATCTTTTCATATGCTTGTTTTGGCTATTTGCGTATCATCTTTGAAGAAATGTCTATTCAAGTTCTTTGCCCGTTTTTAAAATTGGGTTATTTGATTTTGTGGTGTTGTTATTGAGTTGTAGGAGTTCTTTATATCCTTATCAGATATATGATTTGTAAATATTTTCTCCCATTCTGTAGGTTGTCTTTTCACTTTGTTGATTGTGTCCTTTGAGGCACCTAAGTTTGTGTTTGATGTAGTCCCATTTGTGTGTTTTTGCTTTTGTAGCCTGTGCTCGCTAGCATGTTTGTTGAGTGCTACATTGGCGTGAACTTTGGAGTCAGTAGAATCAGTTCCAGGTCCTGCTCTTTCACGTACTGGCTGTGAGTTTGGGCGTATTATCTACCCTAAGCCTTGTTATCCAATAGGACTGATAATAAAATCTACCCCATAGGATTGTACATGGAGTAAATGAGAATGTATTCAAAGGGCCTGGCACATAGTAAGCTCTCAATAAAGGGTATTACTCTAATTGGGGGAGGAAGGGCAATAAAGGATGATACAGCCTAATATGTGCCAAGCAAATGTTACAGGGAAAAATTCAAGTTCAAGGGAGGGAAAGAACTAAAGTCTAGTGACCCAGTGTTTTCAGAATAATTAAGACCTCAGGACGTCGGCATGCTGAACATTTGGCATTCATTTCTGGAGCAGACTTGATTTTATTCCTGTCCTCACCCTTTCTGTTTGTTTTCTTGTTTCCACTTTCAATTTATGTCATCATATAATCTATGTATTTATGCAACTACCTTAAATCTTTTTCTGTTATAAAGCAGAGAATATATTTTAAAACATTAGGCTTTATTTTGTATTTTTCCTCCTTTACATCTCCAATAGGTGGCAACAAGCACAAAGAGTATGACAAACCTTCATGTCGAGGACCTGCCAACCCTAGAAAGCACAGCCCACGCCGCAGACAAGAGCCAAAGCACCACAGTCCCACGTGTGGCGACCAGCCACTCCACAGGTAAGAAACCCACTTACCCCAATAGGGGTTGATCTGATTTTGCATAATCAGTGCATTCCAGGAGTCTATAAGCAAGTATAATAATCAATAGGACACACACTGGAATACAAGAGTGAATTCTGAACCAAGCTTTATGTGGTAGGTTTAGAATTCGATTTATTGAGTTGCTAAATCAGATTTGACTTACTAGGTTGCTGAATATATCTTTCTACCTTGAATGATAACTAGTGATAATGCCCCGACAGGTGAGTTAGGTAGCTACTGAAGTTGTATTGCTGACCCTAAGCTGATGTAATGCCACATTAAGAACTTTGTGTTGACACCCAAAAGCATAAAACTCAGCCAGCCTATGTAAATCTTAATAGATTCTATACCATAGAATCTATAATGGTCTAATATTTACCATCGTACATTAAGTTCATGTCTGTACACATGGAGAAGAATCTGTTCTAAACCTGTCTTACCAGGATTTTGGGTTGTACTCGTGACTCATAGTTGGCACCTACAGCAGTATGAATGGAACGCCTTAGGGAGGACTTCAGAGGAGGCCTTGGGACTTTGCTATTACTATATTTAGACCATCACCGATGACAATGAGGAAAAGACGTTGTCAATTTAGCCATGGAAGGGGAGTATTTCCTATTTGTAGAGATTTCTTACGAGAAGTTTAGTCATTTGGGATTTTTAAAAAATATGCCTTATTTTATAGTGATAGGAATGGGAGAGAAAAGGAACTAATTCTCCACTAACTTCAATGAGTGCTTGCTAACTTGATAAATTTTACTTAAATCATTTTATCTAGATAGGTCTTATGTTTCCATCTCTAAAATGAAGGTAAATGTAAAGATCACACCTAAAGCAGTGGTTCATCTGAACACCTAGAAAGTTATTCTTTATTGTTCAATATACATTTCCAGGTCCAATCACTAATCTGGTTTTAAAAACTATAGCACTTCTGAGGATTTAAAAAATGCTTTGTATTTATACGTCCCTGTTCATAGCAGCGTTATTCACAACAGCTAAAGTGTGGAAGCAACCCAACTGACCATAGATGCATGAATGGATAAGCAAAATGTGGTCGATACATACAAGGGAATATGATTTAGCCTTAAAAAAAAAAGAAAATGCTGACGCTTGACACAGCATGGATGAACCTTGAAGACATTATGTTAAATGAAATAAGCCAGTCACAAAAAGACAAATACTGTGTTAGTCCACTTAGATGAGGAACCTAGAGTAGTCAAATTCATGGAGACAGAAGGTAGAGTGGTGGTTGCCAGGAGCTAGGGGAAGAGAAGAATGAGGAATTACTAATTAATGGGTACAGAGTTTCAGCCTTGCAAGATGAAAAGTGTTCTGGAGGTAGACAGTGGTGATGGTTGCACAACAATATAAATGTAATTAATACCACTGAACTGTACAATAAAAATGGTTAATTTGTAGATTTTATGCTATATGTATTTTAGCACAATTTTTAAAAACTTTATAAAGTGCTTTGAAATAAAGCCTAAAGCTTTAAGCTGTTAAAGAAATGATTAACATTTAAACACCAGAGAGAACCAAGTGTGGCTAAGCAAGGAAATAATAATCAATATGTGATTATTGGAAAGCATTTCAAAATTTTGGAGAAGAAATGCTGATTTGTAACTTGGGTCGATAGCTAATTAGCAGCAGAAAATGGAGCCTTCCACATTGAGTATTCTGCCATACCAGGATGCCTGTCTTCTATGCCTTAAAAAAACAAATTCTCCGTTGCCTGGGAAATAACTCATTGTTACTTTCCCTTCCTGTCCCCTGCCCCACCCTGTCCCAAAAATTGTGACTTGGGGGACACATTTCCACTTCACATGTCACTGTCACAAGATGTTTTCACATGAGCTAAAATGTCATTATAAGTGCTTAGTTTTTTAAGAGGTAATTTTATTAGGGCAGCAGAAGTCCAGTTTTGTTTTCCCATAAAATGCCCAAGTGTGATGATGTTCACATGTATGACACAGTCAGAATAATTGTGAGGGAGCTGGGGAATATAGGACTAATAAGCTCTAATTTAGTAACGAATCTTCCACAAACTTATCTTACTTTTGGTAATACATTTTCTAACCAATGCTGTGTTGAGTGATCATGGTATGTTATGAGCCTGGAATCACCATGTTAGAACACGATAAGGAAATGATTAGCTTATCTCTGCGGAGAGTTGACTTCCAAGGATGACATTTTGGCAGTTGATTCGATGGCACCTTTGTTCTGAAGGCCCAAAGCCAGCAACCCCAACTGTTTTCTATGGTGGGGGAAGTATGGTCAACTTGAGCTCTGTATGAATGCTCCAGGGCCATGGGTTGAGCTCACGCAGGGAGGGCTGGTTTCTGGGAATTGTACTCCGGGGCCATCTTGAAAGAGGTACCTTGTTTTTAGGACAGCTTTGGTACAAAGTGGGGGATGGTTTATTTCAAACCCAACTGTTAGAAAAAGTAAGCATCTTTTTGATGATGGCTGACTAGTTTTACCTTTGATTAGGAAAGCTATTGGATATCTGGGGTATTTTGCAAGCTGTGAACTAAGAATCTAGGGAAGGGCCTGATTATTTAATTCTCTCTGATTTCTCATTAAATCAAGGCAGCTTGACTTTTTCTCCATCTGCAAACTAGGTAAACAGCCACCACCCAGAGGAGTTAAAGACTCAGTATCTAAAGAGGCCAATAGGAGAAACAAAACACCTCTATTTTTAAAATAGGTTATTGTGTAAAATTATCAAAAAGAAACTCACAATGGAGACTATTCACATTGTAACTATTAGACTAAGGTTTATTGCAGATAGAAATCCTAAAATAACAGTGGCATAAATACAAAAGGTATATTCTCTCATTAAACTCAGCTGGGCAGAATCTGATTTTACTACCAAAGAAGAAGCAGGAAATAGATATCACAGGACGAATCACAGTCCTGGTCACATCTTCCCAAACCAGAGTATTACTCTCAAAATGAGTAATAGGCCTCATCACAGTCTGTAAGTTTTCCACAATCTTGACATTGGACTAAGATCCACACCTCTGGATTCTTCTGCTACCTTAACCTCTGAAACTTTTTGACCATTTATGTAAGATCTCTGTGGTTTAGTTTTTTTGACTTTGCTTGCTAAATTGGGTGAGGAAAAAGGTAGTGTTCACAAAAGTAGTATGAACACATAAGTGTGAAGAAGCGTTCGTAAATTTGATTATTATTAGTTACAAAGGCAGTATCACATCAGAGCTTGCTTAAGAATAACTCGATCCGGTTTATTTAAGAAATTATCCTCTTTGCTTATGTTTTGCTACTTTCCACTTAGGGTAAATTCATCTTTTGCCAATTGTTAAATTGTAGTTATTAAATCCTAACAATTCTATATTATTACATCTCTTTACAGAGAAAGTGGGTGGAGAGACACGGACAATTGAGAAAGGTAGGCTAGATTTTGGTATCAAAATATTCCTATGGGAGTTAAGAAAAAGTTTCTTTGACCCTAATCTTTGAGATGAATTACATTCTTTCCTGGATCACAGTCAACAAGAGCAGAATAAAAAAACTTACCCAAGAACAGATTTCAAATTTTTTTTTCTTAAAGAAAGAAAGGGAATTCCTTTTATTTGAAAATAAGCAAACCACAAAGGAGTCTATTTACTTAATGACAGGGAATGATGTCATATCACAATTTAAGAATGAAAACAGGGGCCAATTTAATAGCTGTTCACAAATGCTACCCAGTAATTGATAGGGAAGCAGTGATTATGCTTGATCAATTCTGAGACCCAGAAATCACACCATTCATAAGATGGGATTAGAATAGCCCAAAGTTTCCCCTCTTGTAAGTCAGCTTTCACTGGAGATGGAAGGGTCCTTCTGACATTGCTCTAACAGCCCTCCTCTGCACTCCACCTGACACACCAGGTGCTAAATCAAGGAATTTCTTAACTTTGTGCTTCTTTCTAGAAAGAGAAGCAGTAAATTTTGTGAATTGGGCTGTAACTATTTTATAACTAACATATCCTACCTATTATCTGTCAGCTGCAAGGTACTCTGGTGAGTCACCACTTCACAGCTTTACTCCTGAACAGATTTCGTTGGCATAGCTCTGGGGTGGGCACCCAGTTTTTTGAAAATGTGCTCAGCCAGAAAGGCCCAAGTCCATGCAGCTGTGGCAGAGTTACAGTCCTATGGTTTCATGTCAACTGAAACAGTTGACATGAACAATTACCTTATAGTTACTGTGTAATTAGTGCCACTTAAAGTATGTTACCAAAAATAAATATACCTACCCCAGACTTGATGTAGTATTTTTTTTTGTATAATTGGATTTCCTAATACCAATATTTGTCATCCCCTAAGAAAGTTTATTGGTTTTTTAAAAAGAAAGTGTATTTGGAAATAAAGTCAGCTGGAAAATTCATTTTAAAAAAACAAAAACATTGAGCATTATTTGCTATGTACAGCAGGGCAGTGGCATTGTTTGTATGTAACATGTTTTATTGCACGTGTGTGTTCTATCTCGGGTTCATGCTTTTTTCCCCTATCATTCAGATGGTTTGACGACAGTGACCCTGGTTGGAATCATCGCTGGGGTCTTACTAGCCATTGGCTTCCTTGGCGGAATCATCATTGTGGTTATGCGGAAAATGTCGGGAAGGTACTCGTAAGTAAATAACTTACACCCACATGGTAACTAAACAAAGGCGGTCATGTCTAGAGCTCACACCTTTGAACTAACAGAAATCTCTCATATAAAGGTCATGTTGAAAGTCCCTTACCTCCACAAGTACTACACCTGAACTTTCCCCAGAAGAACAAATGTCTACTTAGGCCATATACGTTCCAAAAAAAACAGAGAACCAGAGGTGGCTCTTAAGTTGACTTCCATTGAGATCTGACCAAATTTGATCTCTTGTCTTATTTTTCCAACTAATTGAACTTGAAAGAAAACCCAGACCAAGTTTTAACATGACACCTACTCACCCTGCCTCCGTCAGAGATAGGTGGTTTCTGGGAGAGCACCTGTTACAAAGCCAGGGCCCCATTTTAATAAGGAATTCCACTGGTGATGGGGTGGGGTCTTTTCATGTAGATCCCTCCTGGTCCTTCCCTCTATGCACCTGCACACGTGGTCATATACTTCCAGCTTCGACCATTGATGGGGGAAAGAATTCTTTCTCTTTATTAAACTTCGTTAAGAATTCAGAATATTCAAACTCATGGCCAGAGGAAAACTCCTTATTTCTGTTGGGGAGATGATATATGATGGGGGAGGGGACTAATGATATTCAGTTGGGGGGTTGAGGGACAAGATGGTGTGGCTGCAGATCTAGCATGTTTAGAAATGCCTGGGAATCTGACCCTGGCTGTATAAGGACTAGGTGGCATGGAGGAGGAAGGCGAGGAGAGGAAAAGGTCACCAGGTGCCAGAACTAGAAGGCTTAGAGCAGCGGTCCCCAACCTTTTGGCACCAGGGACTGTTTTCATGGAAGACAGTTTTTCCACGGACCAGGGGTAGGGGTGGGGGGATGGTTTTGGGATGATTCAAGTGCATTACATCTGTTGTGCACTTTATTTCTATTATTATTACACTGTAATATATGATGAAATAATTATACAACTCACCACAGGCTGGGGACCCCTGGCTTAGAGAACAGGACAATAGGAACAATGACTCACAGGTTGTTATTCACAATGCCAGTAAAAGAAGTGACAATCATCTTTCTTTGTTTTCACAGACCCTAAGAGCTGAAGGATCATGCCCTACTACCAACACGCTTTAAAAAGAGAATTTCTGACTTCCCCCCACCCCCGTCCCTGAGCTTGTGGGAGAAGATGACCCATGGAATGCTTGCCTGCCCCACTCAAAATCCATGGCGATCCCTCCCCTTGCCAAACGTGAGCGAAGGAAAGACAGTTCACCAGACTGGGCTCCCCTAGGCATTTATTTGCCTTTTGACAATTTTCTTAAATATAAATTTTATAAAAGATAATTTAAAAGACAAAATGCCTAGTAAACAGAGCAGAACTATGTGAACTGACCTGTAACTAAGATACTATCACTCAGTCAATGTTAGAAACTGTAATCACGTGTCTTCATTCTGACCATTCTGTTATTGTTAAAATGCAAAGGGATCTGGAAATATTTATATCCACGGAGTCCTTGGATCCAGTGCTATGTCAGCAAATGGCACCACATTTTGCAATGGCTGATCTGTTGAAATGTACACATTCTACTCTAGTTTGGTCTGTTTTTTTTTTTTAAGCCCGATCTGGCGTGAATAATCAAGTAGAAAAATCTAAACTTGGCGGATAATACGTGATGAGCAACTGCCTTTTAGCTGGTCCAGATACATCATTTCAAAGACATCCATTTTAGATCATAAACAGGAAGTGCCTACTTTGGAGGAGACACTTTGTTTCTCATAAGGCCCCCAGGCTGGCTCTAGGCTTGCTTTACCTAAAGCCTCTCCAGTGATGGCTTGATGACTCGAAGGTTTGCTCCCAGCTGCCCCCCCTCCCCCCCCCCCCCCGCTTCACTCAGATGATGGGGCGCCAGAGTTAAGGGGGGAAGCCTGCTCTCTTCCCTATGACACAAATCCTCTGGACTGGCTGCTTTGCTCTGCAATATGGAGATGTCAGGGCCCTGGATGCCGAAGAAGCTGCTGGAAGCCCGGTGGTGCTAGAGACTCAAGTGTTCCAGAAGCTGAGAACCGAGTTGGCCCCCAAGCAGAAAGAAACCCTACGTGAGCCTCCGGCATGGGAAACAGCCAGTTTTCTAATGTTTGCTCTCTGCCTCAGGGGAAAGATATGGGGAGAAAAAAATCATCTTGTACAATATTGATATTTAAAAAGTAGCTGGATTTAAAGACTTGATATAAAAATAGATGTCCCCAGTCTTCAGGATGTAACCACAAATTTCTGTGGGGTCATCCTATTGAAAAGATCAAAATAAAGGAACCTAAGAGGCCATTTTGACTTGGCCCTTCCCTTCCCATAGATCCACTGAATTCTTTTCCCTAAACAAAAAGTTGTGAGACCGAGCAGATGCCCTGTCGTGATTGCAGTTGTCCAAGTCTAATATCCTCAAAACTTGTGAGAGTTCATAAAACAGGAAAGAGCAAACCGTCAGTCAGAAGCACAGCCCATTCCTCCCGTTTTTTGCAGTACCGTGTGTGTGTTATTTTAAACAGTGCGTCTGTGTGTTCCCCAATCCAGCTGGCCCACCAGCCCAGGTTCCTTGTTTGAACATCAGTTGATTTAGAGAAGGGAAGTTAGGTGAGCTGTCTGCGGTTTAAATAACTCAGTTTCATTGTTCAGATTCCTCAACTGGAGTTAGGAATAATGCCCATTTCTTCTTTCCTATCCTCCCCCCACCCCCCCTGTGAAAAATAAGTCGACCCCAAGTCATACACTGGACCCAGTGCCTGCTGGGACAGGACTGTGGGTTTCTTGTTCACACCTGTGTTGGTGCTCAATGCAGGGTAGACATGTTTTCAAATAAAACATGATTGTGTACAACGAGTCAAACCTTTGATTGGAAATCAAGTCAAGTCTGGGTCACACTTAGGAACATCTCCAGATAAGAATACAACTTACATAAACATCTGCCTGTGGATTATAAATGGTCATGGGAAGGTCGTCCACAGGGAAGAAACGCCACCGCACCTTGCAGCCAGGTCCCTGCCAAGTAGAGAGGTAAAGGTCAGGCGGAAGAATGGGGTGGAAGACAAGGGGCACCTTGGAGCTGTTTTTGCCATCTCTGGTCCCAGAGTGTTAACAAGGTTTTGCCTGATTTATTTTCTCTGCCTGGAGAGTAGGGCCAAGAGAGGGAGCAGCTTCATCTTGCCCTTGGCGGTCCTTGGCAGTGGCCTGACTTCAGGTGTGCAGGGCTTGGCTACCCCAGAGCAGGAAGTAGTAACCCTGGGAAGGGGCCTCCAACTGCCTTCAGGCCTGGGCAGCATCTCACTCGAGTCCCTGTTTCAGGGAACGCCCGGCTGCTCCCTGCTCATCCGACCGCGGCCGGAGACTGCCCTGGCCAGGCTGCTCAGCAGGTGCACGTGCACCCGAACTCCTACCTGCACTGCTCTGTGTAGATTCCCTCCCCGCAATGAGTTCGCCCTGTTCCCACTTGTAAAGGTGCTAGGAGCAGGTGAGCAGTTATCATCATGCTTTCCTCAAAATAGTTCTGTTAAATCAGGAGTGTTGGAATCTGCCCAATGTCAGTAATCCTGGGTGCCTATTTCACTAGTAGAAAAGAGCAGAGTTCTAGGCCCATTCTGCTACTTCACAGCTGTAACCTCTTGGGCAAATCATTCAACATCTTTGGGCTCCAGTTTCTTTAAGAACTTCCATGAGATTGTTCAGAAAGCATCCCTTTTCTAGCAGAAAACTAGCCATGTCTACCTAGTCACACAAACAGAGAGAGTGGGGCCCTCAGATAGGTCAACTGTAAATTTATATTCCATTACACACTCCTCCAGGAGATGACTAGAAACTGAGGGAGCTGCAAAGAGTCCTGGAAGTCTCAGGAAACAACTCTATCCTCTCTTCCATCAGAGGCATCTGGGGAGCAGGCAGTGCTGGAGTTAACTCTTTGCACTGTTTTAAAGCCTTGTTTTTAAACCCCTATTTTTTTCTTTCAACCTGGGAGGACCAGTGGAAACCCAGGCCTTAGTTCTGCTTCATGTGCCACATTCAAGGATGGGATTTAGTGAACGGGGAAAGAACAAGTAATTTAATCCCTTGCTGTCTCCATTTTTATTTTAATTCATATTTATTTCGTATCCAGGGCAGGAAGCTACTTGTGACGTGCTTCCATGGGGAATGATGCATATTCTGATACTAAAACTTTTTTGCTAATTATAAGCCCATTGAAAGTGAGGGAAGAATTTCCCCAAAATATAGCTGGGTATGAACACACACACCAACATAGAGTCGTCCACGTGTGGTGCTGGAGGACTGGTTCCTTGAGACGTGGAGTTCCCCTATACTCTTCCTGAAGCTTAAAGTCAGGTTAGGATGTGCATAGTAGATCCTCGGTTTTTCAGTTCAATAAACACACGTGATGTGACTGTGGTTATTGGTCAAAGATGTGGAATAAATTTAAAATCACACCCACTGGTGTGAAGAATGAGTTTTTGGGCCTGTGGGCCCGGCTTACAGGTGTACACCCGGTACAGGCAAAGTGCCGGCTTGGACTTCTCATACATTGTTCCTCAGCACTTTGTATCTGGGCTCCTTTTATCAGACACTGACTCATAGCACCGTGTGTTCTATTTCTGCACTCGAGGGCTCCAGGCCATGGTACAGACAGTCCTGTGCTGGCTCTGAGACTGTTCCTCCTCCCCTCCCTCCTTCTCTGCTATTGCCTCTACCTTCACACTGAGGCAAATCTTTGGGGAAAGCATCACATGCCAGTCACATAGGGGGATGACCAGCAAATGTTTCTGAAGTGATGGTTACCCCTGGATGCTACTGAAGTTATAAAAGGGAAACTAAAACCATGTATAGCGCCCGTGTGTAACCTCAGGGAGGGGAGAGAATGTTCTGACTCAAAGGAAAGGTTGGACCCTTCCTTTTGCTCCCCACCTGCCCTTCCACAGAGTACCTGTCGGTGAGGCTGGAGCCATGGATGGCCTAGGGCTGGTGGCAAGTGGATGCGCGGTCTGAATGCTTGCCCAGCGAGATCCAGAAACAAAACACACTCCCTTGAGGGGACAGGTATTTCGGATGCTGAAGAACTCTCGTGGGACAGGAATAATATGTTCGTTGATTCAGTCAACATTTATTGTCAGGCCCATCCTACGTGCTGGGGAGATAAAATGAATGAAACCGACAAAAATCCCTGCCCACGTAGAGCTTGCATTCTCGTGGGAGACAGAATGGGCGCATAAGTGGATCACAGAGCATGTGGAAAACGAGAGGGTGGCAGAGGCCGTGGAGGAAACAGCAGGAGGCGGAAGTGCAGGGTTGGAGGAGCTGCAGCATTGAGTCTGGAGGTCAGAGACGGCCTCCCTGAGATTTGATCCACGGTGAAGAGGCGGGGGAGGGAACCAGATGGTATCTGGCGGAAAAGCCTTCTTGGCAAAAGGCACAGCAGAGGCCTGAAGCAGGAGCACCCTTGGCATGTTTGGGGGAGCACAGGGAAGCTTAGAAGGCTGGAGTCGAGTCAGCATGGGGGACAATGGCAGGGGATGAAGTCAGAGCGGTGGAAGCCCATGGAAATGGGGAGCCATGGGAAGGTTTTGAGCAGAGGAGTGACATGATCTGACCTACGTTTCAAAAAAACCCACTCTGGCTTCTGGTTGGGAACTGGCCAGTTAAAAGGCCGGTGTGAAAGTCTAAGCAAGAGATGACTTCCACAGAGCTTAAAGGAACAAGAGAGAGAGAGATGATGGGGCTTCAGCCCAGGGTGGTAACAGTGGATGTGGAATGAGGTGTTCTGGTTCTAGAGATATTTTGAACGAAGTCAACGATTGATCTGGTAGATTGGATGTGGGGTACGAGAAAAATGGAGGAGTCAAGATGATGCCAAGGATTTTGACCTGAGCAACTGGGACAATGGAGTTGCCATCAGTTTGTGGGGGAAGGTTGTGAATGTCGCCTTCTGTGTTGAACATGTAGACTTTGGGATGCCCATAGGTACCCAGGTGGAGTGTGAGGCGGGCAGCTGGGCACGTGAGTCTGGAGCTTAAATGAAAGATCTGACTGGAGACATAACGTGGGAGTTGTCAGCACCTAACAACCGTAATACTGATGAGCTCGCCATGGGCATGAGTATAAACAGAAAAATACGAGTCCAAAATCCGAGCCCTGGTGTATCTCAAGGTTAAGAGGGCAGGGGTGTGCAGAGGGATCACCAAAGGCGTCTTCCACCATGGGCTGGGTGAAATACATTTTAGGATTAGTTATTTCCATTCGGTCTCTTCTGTACCACCTAACAACCTTCCGATTAGTAATCCAGCTTCCCAAGTAGCTTATTACTGAGGTGAGGGTGCCCTCGATACTGGACACAAATATTCCCACCACTGGAAAAGAATATCATTAGTTGAAAATTACTAACCTGGTATTTGGGGCTATAAATCAGTCTCTCATGAGTTTGATTGGCATGAGTTAGGCCCTAGGACCTGCGCAACTCTGGACACTCTTATCCAATTAGGGTTTTAGAACTACAAATCTGCAGGCCAGCTCGTTAGAGAATGAAAACCATGTCAGGATGCCCCTGCCATGTTGGGCGTCCAGCTCTCCTCCCCACACAGCACTTCCATGTAAGCCCCAACAGCAATGTTGCCTCATTACTGACTTCTCAGTTTAGCTTCCACCCACTCCATTGAATTGCTCTGACCAAGCTTCCCAACGACCCGCGGGTGCCAATTCCAGTGGCCTCTTCTTGGTCTTGTCCACATTCAACACCCGCAGCAACCAGCCTTGGCCCCTTCTTGAAGCCGTCTTCTCTCACCTGGTTTGCAAGACATGCTGCCACACTGGCTGCCCTTCCTGGCTTGCTGCTTGCTGCTCCACTGGCTCTTGTCTTTGCTTTACCCTCTCTCCTCGCAGGCAAACTTAAGGCTCACTTTTTGCTGCACTATAGTCTGTCCCTTAGGGAGCTCATCCACTCTCACAGCTTCAACTAGCATAAGCTCCAGAAGAGCAAGCGTCTGTTTGGTTCACAGCTACACCCTTAGCCTCTGTACCATTGCCCGGCACACAGCAAGTGAACAGTGCCCTCACCCTTCACACATACACCACCACCCTTCTAGTTTAGATCCTCAAGCAAAATCCCACCATTATTGCAAAGTTAAATGCCCACATCCTTCCTCCAATCTGATCTGCATTCTACCAGTGGGATCTTCCTAAAACATCTTTTTGCACATTGCACTACCACATTCTAAAAATGCTCCAGTGGTTTCCTAAATGAACTCCTGGGCTCGAGGTATACTCCTACCTCAGCCTCCCAAGTATCTGGGACCGCAGGTGCAAGCCACGGTGCCTGGTGGCTTCTACACTCTATCGTGGGACCTATATTACATTTGCACACCCAGTGTATTACAGTAGAAGGAGTTTGGCCCTAGACCCAGGTGTTGTAGCTTTGGTTCCAGGCTCTCCCACCTGCAGTGTGGAGGAAATTACTTGACGTTTTTGTGTCATTAGGCTCTTTTGGTCAAAAGGAACAGAAACTCAGAAGGAAAGCATCCTTACACAATACTATGTATTATATGGATACGTGTGAAAACAAGAGAAGCAAATTCTATGGGAACCCCCAAACAGCTGCATAACTGAGCCTCAAGGAGTTTTCTAAATAGTGCTGGATTCTGGATTACCCTGACAGCTTTTAAAAAAAAGTATTTATTTATTTATTTTTTGAGATAGAGTCTTGCTCTGTCACCCAGGCTGGAGTACAGTGGCATGACCATAGCTCACTGCAGCCTCAAACTCCCAGGCTCAAGTGATCTCCTGCCTCAGCCGTTCAAGTACCTGCAGGCACTACAGGCTCCACCATGCCCAGCTAGTTTTATTTATTTATTTATTTTCATGAGATGAGGTCTCACTGTGTTGCTCAGGTTGGTCTTGAACTCCTAGCCTCAAGCAGTCCTCCTGCCCCGGCCTCCCAAAGCACTGGGATTATGGGTGTGAGCCACCGCACCCCACCCCTTGACACCTTTATTACTGTTCTGGACAGTTTTCATTTGTCCCTCTGAGTCTGTTCTCTACCCTTCCTCCCCTGACTCTGCGACCTGAGAGGCTGACCTGAATGGACTGTGTCAACCAAGCTCTCTTGCTCTCTGGGTTCTAGTTGGGTTTGGCCAATGGGAGCCACTGAGAGGTGACCTGAGGGCAACAGAAGAGGCAGACAGGGGTATTTATCCCCTGCGAGGCCACATGCTGCCAGTGGTTGTGCTTCTCTACCAAAAGCCCCAGCTGCTTTTGGGTGGCCCTTTCCTATGGTCCCAGTGACCAACCCCTCTGCTTGCCTCTTTAGGTCTAGAGGTGCTAAGGGCTTTCCATGGTTGCCAACCCCCAGGAGCTTCACTGTCCCTTGTTAGTTTCCTTAACCTGGTGTTAGCTTTAGCTTTTGCTACCAGCAGACTGACTCACTCTGTATTTCCAAGACTTCTGATGTCCAAGGAAATTGGGTTGGCCTGGAAAGTCACCATGGTCTTTGTTGGTCAGAGCATCTTCTGTCAGGCCACAGGTCCCTGACCACTATAGGTACCTCAAATCATTGCCCATTCCTTGGTGTCAGGGGGTGGTGGTGGAAGGAAGAGCACCTAAAAAGTATGGAAAACAACACCTACATCACAGAGTCATTATCAGCTTTAAACTAAAAAACGGGCTGGGCATGGTGGCTCACGCCTGCAATCCTAGCACTCTAGGAGATCGAGGCAGGAGGATCACTTGAGGTCAGGAGTTTGAGACCAGCCTGAGTAAGAGCGAGACCCCGTCTCTACAAAAAAATAGAAAATTAGCTGGGCTTGGTGGCACGCACCTGTAGTTCTAGCTACTTGGGAGGCTGAGGGAGGAGTATCCCTTGAGCCCGGGAGTTTGAGGTTGCAGTGAGCTCTGATGACCCCACTGCACGTTATCTGGGGCAACAGAGCGAGACTCTGACTCCAAAAAAAAAAAGTAAATAACAAATGTTTAGCATCTGTGTGAAAACACAGTAACTGTTCAATAATTAGCAACAATTATTCCAATGACCATGTCTTTCTTCTATTACTATAGTCTCATCTACTCTCACACCATCCCTGTGAAGTAGGCAGGGCAGTAATTATCCCCAGTTTACAGATGATGAAATTGAGGTTCAAACAGTTGCCTAAAACTACAGGGAAGCACAACCAGAACGCAGGTGTCTGGACTCATTCTCTGGCCCTCCTTTGTTTAGTCCACATGTCATCTTTAAAATCAATCGTCTTCCCATCAGCTCCACAGTAGTGCATTTTGAAGACACAGTTTCTTTAGCTAATGGAAAATAGGGAAGAGATATATATACACACACATACACACATATACACACACGTGTATATATATACATTTTAGATGACACAGGATCAGAAGGTAAATTTTTAATTATGAAATATTTTAAACATATAGAAAAATACAGAGAATAATAACAAAGCCCCATACACCTACCATCCAGTGCTCACAAATTTTAACATTTCCTTATATTTTCTATATAATTTTTTTTGAGAAATAAAAACTTGCACGTGTTGTCCCTTGGGTACCCTCTTGACATCACTTCCTTCCCTCTCTCCTTCCCAGAGAGGCCATTCTCCTGAATCATTTCATTTTGAAACATGCACATTTTCTACCATTCTTATTTCAGGTGTATATGTCCGTAATCAAGACATAGCATTGTTGTGCATGTTTTCAACTTTTGTGTGCACGGGATCATTCTCTGCAACTTGCTTTCTCCATCCACATCAGGGTTGTGACACCCTTACTGATGCACAGAACTCTCAGGCACGGATGTAGCTAGTGTGGAATATTAGGTCATAATTATACCATCATTTGCTTATGCTTTTTCCTGTCAATGGATATTTACAATGTTTCCAAGTTTTTAAATTCCAAATGATGTGGTGACAAATGGAGTCATAGTGAAAGAACCTTCATTTTTCTAGAGAGCAGGATTTTGTCCCCTAGGAAAAATAAAAGTAAAAATGAGTTAATTTTTTTCGTATTTAAATATCCAGACATGACTGGGAATTACTTAGCATCTTATAAAAGTGATGCTCATAGAAGGAGTGTCTAAATTAATTGGATTTAAATGGCCAATAACTTCACAATGATCCTTGTCTGTAGCCATCTATTTTCTTTCAGATGACCACCTGATCTGACTTATTTCTATATGAAAACGTTTGAATAAAATGTTTATTATTTCCCTTCAAAATAGTAGAAATGTCTCATCTATATTCCATGAAAATATTTTTGGAGCTAGTTAATTATTTCTAGCAAAAATGCAACTCAGTGAATTTCAAAGTAAGCAATTTTTTAAGGTACAAGTTGTTTTTTTTTTAAGTACAAGGTGATTTATCAGAAGCTGGGAGAGATTTTCTTAACATGTAGCAGAAAGAGAATTCAAAGATGTGAAATTGGCTCTCAAGAGAAATTTTTCTGGTGACCAGAGTCTAAAAGATTTATGGGGAAGTTGTCAGAAATGGAAAGATTGCGTGATTAAGCGCCCTCACTGAAATGAAAAAGAATTGCTAAACACACGAAATTAAATTCAACATTTTTCTTCTTTTAATAAGAAATAAGGAAAATGCTTGCTATTGGTTGGAAATTTCTCCACATACCATTTTATCAGCATCACTTTCAGAAAGCAACTGGAGCCAACCCCACGTGTAGTGAGCTGAACAGTGGTCCCCAAAAAGGTATGTCCAAGTTCTTCCCTCTGGTCCCTGTGAAGGTGACCTTATTTGAACAAAGGGTTTTTGTAGAAGCAATTAAGGTAAGGATCTCAAGATAAGACCGTCCTGGCTTAATTGGGTGGGCCCTAAACCCAATCACAAATGTTCTTATAAGACGAGAAGAAGACACAAACAGAAGAGTAGAAATGCAGGGAGGAGCCACTTGGAGACCGAGGCAGAGACTGGAGTGATGCTGCCACAAGCCAAGAAACACCTGGAGCCACCAGAAGCTGGAAGAAGTGACGAAGGCTCCTCCTCTGGAGCCTTTGGAGGGAGTGTGGCCCTGCCAACACCTTGATTTTCAGACTTGTGGCCTCCAAAATTATGAGAGAATACATTCCTGTTGTTTTACGCCATCCAAATTGTAGTCATTTGTTACAGCTGCCCTAGGAAAGGCACAACTTTCTGAGTAACCATCTGCCCATCCAGTCCCTCCCAGATGGAAAGCAGCACTGACCTCTTCAACACTGACCCCAAGCCATTGCCTTCATCCTTCCAAACAATGGATTGGCAGCCACCATGCTTCCTTTGTGACAGACAGATGTTACTAGACCTTCCATACTGTCATTCCAATTTGTCACTCATGTTGGAGGAATACATGGTGAAAGAAATGTGGCCCAGAACAATAGGCAGGGCCAACCCTTGCATGACGAACGGAATACAAAGGCAGACCTTGCTGCGCTAGTTCCTGTGCCCTTCATGATGACTAACCCTGACATACCTTCCTTACCCAATATTCACCTTGAGTGGTCAGAAAATAAAATTCCAATGTTTACTTAGTGAGCATTCAACAAATATTCACTAAGTGTCTCCTCTAAGTTAGGCACTGTGCCGTAGATGTTAACAGAGAGATGAAATTGTTCTAATAATTTGTAAAGCATGCCAATAAAAATATTCCTTTGGGTTTGTGGCTAAAGGAGAAACTGTTTGGGGTCTGGATGCATTGTTCATTCACAGAGCGCTGATGGTACTAACTTACAATTGCAATGCTGATTACAGATCGCAATCAGGCAGCCAAACACACAGCAACACAATTTCAGGGATGGCTGTGGCAAATTAAGGTTTTCTCTGCCACCTTCCCCCCTCCCTTTTGTTTACTCCTCTCACCAGGTTCCTGGTCTGTGCCCCAGTGCCAGGGCCCTCCCCTCAACAAGCTGCCACCTGATCCCCCTAAGGGGAAAAAATATGGAGTAGTACCAGGCACGTGTGAGAAGACCTGACTTGCAGTTCACATACAGAACATTACCTGTCTGTTTCTTTATCTGCAAGATAGAAATAATTACACAGTCCAGCCCTGCTCAGACGACTGCAGCTGGAGCAAATAATGCTTGCGAAGCATTTTATAAATAATAAAGCAATACAAGATAACAATAACAACTACTGCTTGTTCAGCAACCATCATGTCCAGGCACTGTGCTGGGTTCTCTACGTGTATTGCATCTAATCCTTGCAGCAACCCTGGAGTGCAAGTATCATTGTATTCCCTTCTTCAGGTGAGGAAACCAAGAGTTGGAATTGGAATGGTTGAATTATCCAAGGCCACCCAATAGTGGGTAAAGGAGCGAGGTCCCAAATCCACGGCTCTTCAACTATGCCAGTGTGCCCCAAATATAAGGTATAATATCTGTAGAGGCTCACGCAAATGAATTACTATGTCTAGTCTAGAGAAACACATTTTTTAAAAGAAATCCAAGCATCAAAGGGATATTACCAATAGTGGAATTTCCATCACTGGAATAGGTGGTAGAAGATCTTTTGAACAGAGACCCCACCAGAGTCCGTGAGATCATGGCATGGAAGTGGCCACCTGCTTCCTGCACACACTTTGCTGTGTATATCACAGACCTGGGATGTGGTTCAATGCAGCCTTACTCTTTGCTGTAGTCCAATCCACTGCTGCCGCTCTCCTGTTTAGGAAGATCAAGTCCATGCTACAGCGAATGCGTATTCTGCAGCCATAAGGCCTCGGGTGGGTGCCACAGGAGGACACACAGACAAATGTCTCTGCTCATCCCTCACATCCCAGCTCACAGGGGCTACTCAGAGTGTGTGTGTAAGGATGCCACACACACTTGGTCTCTTAAAGTCAGGTGGAGCTTTGGGTGCCTGTGAAATGTCCTCATTTTCCTTATTTGGTGGGTGAAGCATGGCTTCTGGGGTGGGGGCTGACAAAGGGAGTAGAGAAGGGGCGTGGGGAGGGGAGCAGGGAAGTTCTGGGGAGCAGGGCTCACTTTGCCAGGTTCCGTTCCCATCTTACCAGCCCAGTGCCCCAAATCATGATAGCCCATGTTTCCCAAGTCTCTAAGAGGCATGCAAGAAGCAAAACGCTGACTGAGCTTCTGCACGTGCCCTGGGCTATCCAATGTAAGAGTGACAAATTGGATTGTACTAATTAAAAACTTTTGATTTTTAAGTCCCTGGAACCCCTGAATGTGGCTTTATTTGAGAAAAGGTTTTTATAAATGTAATTAAGTTGAGGATATTAAGATGAAGAGACCATCCTGGATTACCCAGGTGGGCTGTACGTCCAAAGACAACTGTCCTTAGAAGAGACAGAAGAGGAGAAGACACAGGCAGAAGAGGAGGAGGCAATGTGACCACAAAGGCAGAGATTGGAGTGATGTAGCCACAAGCCAAGGAATGCCCGCGGCCACCAGAAGCTGGAGGAGGCAAGGAACGGATGCTCTGCTAGAGCCTCCAGAGACAGTGCTGCCCTGCCACACCTTAATTTCAGACTTCTGTTCTCCAGATCCATGAGAAAATAGATTCATGTTGCCTTAGGCCACCCAGTTTGGGTTCCTTGTTACAGCAGCCACAGGAAACTAGTACACAAGGCAAATGCACTTCAACCCCCTGTGCTGGGATCATCTGCCTTTGCTACATTACAACTGAGGAAAGTGGGGGGCAAGATCCGTCTATGCCTAGCCCCCAAACCGTCCCACAGAGGACCCTCCAGCTGCAACCATCTTAGCATGATATCCAGACCTCTAGCTAAGCCTGCTGCCCTCTCCCTGGTGCTCTGCAAGCAGAGTGTGACTATTCATAGGGGAAAAGCTTTGCCACCAGGAAGCCCACTTAGGGTCAGGCCATGCGCAGGGACCTGAGCTCTGAAATCAGCTCCTGCTCATCCCAGCCCACCGTGGGGATCAATCTGTGGCTTATGAAGGTCTGCTAGGGTGGGCAACAATATGGGGAGGGGCACAGGGAAGAGAATACGCAGCCTGGGTGGTTACCGAGAGGAGTTGCCAGCATCGACAAGGATCTAAATCACAGCTTTGTGCCACCCTCCAGCCACAGCCCGGCCCACTCAGTAAATAAACCCACATCACACCAGCTATGTGGCTTTTTGTCTGCATCTGTGGATTTAGGCCTCGGACCAAACCCACAGACCCCTCTTGGAAAGAAACAGTTGGGTGAAAGTACAGAGGTCTCCATTCAACCCCGCTTGTTGAATTCTCCATGCTGAGCAGAGCAATAGTTAAACCCCTGCACAAATCACATTCGAGGGCATTTCTGCTCCATACATTTGCTGGTGTAAGTTTCTAACGTCCAAGGGGATTCCAGCCTGGAGGGTCTCAGTCACGGTAGCAGAGTGTCCTGGGCATGGGGTAGGGATGAGCATGGGCGAAGGGCAGCTGGTATTTTTTATTGCATCAGGGACGTCCTCCGCATTTGGTAAAGTGGGAACGTTACGATCCCCAATCCCCTGCAGTTCTTGAAACTAAAACATCTCAACCTTCGGGCATCTTGAGATGGAAAAGCCACGCAAAGCAAAGAAAGCCCCACTGTCCTTTAAGACTTCCAGGATCACTTTTTTGCAACCGGAGGGAAGCCCTGCCAGCTGCTGCCACGGACCTCGATTTCAGGCAAGAAGGCCAAGGAACAACTGGGGCTTGGACGAGATGGGCTCTCACTTCCTTCCCTGTGTTAAAATTCTTGTTGGTTGACCTTGAGCTACAAGAGCAATGGAAGCGGATGGAAATGATCCTAGTGGTCAGAGGGGGGCTTCCCCTGGGCACGACATCTCATTTTCTGTGAGAAGCCGTCTGTGTAGGGAAGCCACCCGTGCGGCAAGTTTCCTGAAGCAAAACGGCCACACAGCTTACATTTCTCTTTCCGGGCAGCCCTCCTTCCCCCGGCACGTGTTCCCACCCATTCCAGCTCCAGGCCTTGTCCCCCCTGGGCGAGCACAGACCAAGCATGAGCTCCTCCCCTCTCCGCCCTCCTCAGCCCACCCGCCCCTCGGCCTCACCCTTCCCTCTCAGCCTGAATGGCAATTAACAATAGCAAAAGCCATCGTCCCATGTGCTTTACCTATCCCCACAGCAGCCCAGAACACAAATGCCATTATCCCCCCGGTTTCATAGAGGGAAAGCTGAGGCACAGAGACGTCAAATAGCTCCCCGAAAGCCACTCAGCACTAAATGGCAAAGCTCAGACTGGAACCCAAACACAACAGCTGCCTCAGTGTCACCTCCCCAAGGGAGCCTTCCCCACACCCCCAGATGAGGTCAGACCCCCTTTCCTAGGCTCTCGACACGCCCTCTTCCTCATCGCCATCATCACTGTTGTGCACAGATATTAATAACTAAGGGATTAGTCCTTTACTGTTTATCTCCCTATGCTGGGCTGTAAACTCCTGTATTAGTCTCCTGGGGCCGATGCAACAAATGACCACAAACTATTATAAGTGGCCTAAAACAGCTGAATTTCATTCTCTCATAGTTCTGGAGGCTGGAGGTGTTGGCAGAGCCACTTGCCCTCCGGAGGTTCTAGGGCAGAATCTTTCTTGCCTCTTCCAATTTCCTGTGGTGGTTGGCATTCCTTGGCTTGTGGCTGCGTCACTCCAATCCCTACCTGTCTCCCCATGGCCTTTTCCTCTTCTCTGTGTGTCTCTCCTCTATATGTCTGTCCCCCGCCCCCCACCAGCCTCTCTCTTATTAGGGTGCATGTGATTGCATTTAGGGACCACCCGGAGAATCCAGGGTAAGCATATCCTCCCAAGATCCTTAACTTAATCGTATCTTTTGGTGCATAAGGTAATATGCACAGGTTCTGGGGATTAGGACCTGGACACATATTTTGGGGGCCACCATTTAGCTCACTATAATTCTTAAAGAGCAGGAACTGTGTGTCTTATTCCCAGCTGTACCCCAGTAGGGATGGGGCTCCCTCAGTGAGTCCCCACAGTGCATTTCTATGAGCCTAGCAGAAGGCTTACCTTCTGTAAGGGAAAGTTAGGGCTGCCACGTGTATGGAATTCTCCGTTTCTTCCTGTTTGGTGCCATTATCATTGCCCTCAGAGGCTGACTGTCCAGCAGTTAGTAATATTTCCACATGGAGGGGAATTGGGGAAAATCCCTCTGCACCAGGACTCACTTCTTGCTGAACCTCATCAGTCAATGTGTATTTGTGAAGATCCCAGGTCCCCAGGAGAAAAAATCTGTTCAGGACCCCTTGTCTCCCAGGCCCACTGGCCAACCTCACTGGGAGGTTAGCGTGTCTTCTGAACAGCGTCTGTCCAGCAAGCTTTTCAGGGATTATATGGTCTGGAATGCGCTGGCATGACTGAGCTGCCGGTGTCCAGATTTGATGTGCAGTTGGAATGATCTGAACCCTGTGCCTGATCAGGTACACAGAATCCCTTTAGAGACAGGGTTTTGTGCCTGTCATCCTCCTAATAGCTCCCACCTTCCCAAAGCCCCAGCTCCCTTCAACAGAGCCCTCCAGGCTAACCAATTTTCTTCTTCAAAGCTTGAATGAGTCTTGTTTGCTAGGAAGTTCACTATGGAGGCTTGTCATGGAAACCAAACCCCAGGGTAGGAGCTAGAGTACAGCCCGAGGGGAGACAATGCTTGGGTTTCCTGAGGCTCTGAACACTTAGGAATAGAGAAGCTGGAAGCACCTAGCGTCGTATGGAGAGGTAGCAGTGGGGAGAGTGAATGAAGGCTCTGTTCATTGTTCTGTGACCTTTAGACAGGAGCCGCCACACGAACAGCTCGTTTCACATTAATGATGACCTATAAAAGGATAAACATCATCCAGTTTTAACTTATGTAAGGAAGAAATTCAATAAAAGTGAACAATTTCAGGATAGAGAGTGCACTCTTTGATAGCTTCAAAAAGACTTAAAATTCTGTTTAAAATATTACATACATCAAGTGGAATCTCATTTTAAATAGCAACTTGAGAAAATACAATTTTGCATCCAAACACTATAGTCCAGGAAGGCATCTCAAAATCTCTTTTGAAGGCACATAATCTATGTTTATACAACATTGAAACTTGGACTTTATATTCTCAGCTCTCAGCTGACACTTTTATATGAGTTATATTGTCTCATTTGAGAAGAAAAATAAATTGTTGACATAAACATTGAAAGTCAGGGTATGCATTGCTGAGGACAGGAGATACAAGCACGGGATGCTCACTTTATCTAAAGCGAACCAAATGATGCCATAATTTCAGAATTTATCTTAAATCCTTCAACAGTTGTCATTTACCCTGAAAAGCTGTAATTGCATTTAATTAATTTTTCGATGGCAGAAATGGAATCTGGCTTTTATACACTTCGGGATCATAACTGACCTAGCTGATGATTTCAAACATCATCCATTTTAGAATGGTCCGACTGTGGACGACTAATCCACAGCACAAGACACATGTGATTCACCGTGTCGGTCCAGCACCTCCCAAGCTGGTCCGTGGTGGAGACTTTCTACCCGCTTCAACAAGATAAGTCGCTGGTCCTGAGTTTGGATGTTGCAGCAATGTCAAGCTGCCATAAAAGTTTCTCAATATTTACTTCCAGTTTCTGCACTTTCTGGTCGTGAACCAGTAACAAACAGTTGTCAGGGCAGCACTGATCCACAAACTGATCTGCTCCAACCTCTTTTTGCACATTTATTCATTCAGCAAACAGTAGTTGGGTGTCCAGCATATACCGGGCACTATTCTAAACCCTGGGGTTAGAGCAGGGAATACTTCAGAAACCATACCTATCCTCTTTGTTATGGGGAAGACAAATTTAAAAAATGATAACACGCAGTATAGTTTCATGTTGTGACAATTGCTATTCGGAAACACCAAGATGAGGAAGAAAACACAGAGCGAAGGGTGAAGTGAGTGTCAGTCCAATGCACGGTGGGGATGGAAGGCCCCTCTGAGGAGGTGGAAGGGGAGAGCCCCCACGGGCTATGAATGAAGCAGGGGAGGGAGCTGTGCAGGGCTCAGGAGGAAAAAGGTCCAGGGAGAGGCAACAGCAAATGCAAAGCCCTGGGAGGGGAGAGTTTGCTGAGTTTGAGAAAGAGAAGAAAATCATTGTGGCTGGAGCGGGGTGAAAGAGAGAGAGAGGGGTTAGGAGGTGAGGATGGAGCAGCAGAGAGGGGCTAGATCAGGTGGGGTATTGAGGCAAGAAGTTTGGTAAGGACCTTAGGGTTTATTGTACGTGTTCGGGGAAGCCACTGGACAGTTGCGAGCAGGGGAGTGAAAGTGGGGTGTGCAAAAAAGAGGCTGGGTCCAGTGCAAGTGGAGTTTAAGTCTATGGGAATGACCCCAACGATTCTTACCTTGTGATGGTCACACCCTTGTGGAGACCCCTTCAAAATAGTTCCGACCTTTGTAACCAACAGAACATTGTGGGAATGAAGGAGTCTGACTTTGGAGGCTAGTGCGTAAAAGACATTGTTGTTTGCTTCTTGCTTTCACTCTTGGGTCACGCGCCCTAGGGAAGGTCAGCTGCCATGTTGTGAGGATGCTCAAGCAGCCCTCTGGAGAAGTCCACGGGAGAAAGGACTGAGGCCTGCTAACAACAACCAGCACTGACCAGCCAGTCGTGTGAGGAAGCCACCTTGGGAGCAGATTCTCCAGTCCCAGTCGAGCCTTCAGCTGACCACAGCCCAGGCTGATGTCCTGACTACAACCCCATGAGAGACCCTGAGCCAGAACCACCCAGCTAAGCTGCCCTGGAATTCCTGGTCCCCAGAAATTATGAGAGAATAAGTGTTTATTTTCTTTAAAGATGCTAAGCTTTGGAGTAATTTGTTGTAACTATACGGGGAACAGTTGTGAATCTTGGAGAGTAGTTTATTGATGCAGTTTGGCAGCTAAGAGGATCCTAAAAGGAAAGTTTTCTGGTGCATGATGGTGCAGATGAATAGTAAGTGTTTAGAAAAGGGTGCCAAGCTCAGCCCTTGTCAGCGGGAGTCCTGCAAAGCAGGATGAAATGAGCATTAGGCGAGGTGGAGGAGAGTGCATACCCTGGCTGTCACATGAAACTCTTGGGACAGCTCAGTGAGGATCTATTTCCCATGATAAGCAATCTCTGAAAAAAGAATAATCAACTCTTTTAAAATAAGGCAGGACAACTGTGAAGCAGACCTCATTCATCCATTCAAAAAATATGTATTGATAGCCAACTATGTGCCACGTACTGTGATAAGTATTAGAAACACAGATTTGGCTCCCGTCTGTATGGATATTTCAGTCCTGGGTAGGGAGACAGTGATCAAATAATCATGCTGACAACCAGGTGGTGCAGGTGGAAGTACCTTGAGGGAGAAGGAGATGAAAACGTATGCCAGAGTCTTAGTCTGCTTGTGCTGCTGTAACAAAATGCCTGAGACTGGGTAATTTATAAAAAATAGAAATTTATTTTCTCCCAGTTCTGGAAGCTGGGAAGTCCAAGATCCAGGCACTGGCAGATTCAGGGTGTGGTGAAGGCTTGCTCTCTACTTCCCAGACGGCACCTCATTGCTGCGTCCTCACGTGGAGACGAGATGAAAGGGCCAGGCAGCTCTCTAAACCCTCTTTTATAAGCAGATTAATCCCATTCATGGGGGTGGAGCCCTCATGACTTAATCACTTCCCCAAAGGCCCTACCTTTTAATACCATCGCCTTGGCGTTTAAGTTTTAACACACGAATTTTGGAGGGACACATACATTCACACTTTAGCAGACAAGGACACGAGAGCTAGTCTGGGGGCTCTCAGAGGCTTCCCTGAGGAATCCACGTTTGGATTGGGTCCGAGGATCTAGTAGGAGTCAGTCCAGCAAAGACAGGGCAGAGGAGCATTCTTAGTGGAGGGAACGGCATATAGGACAGCTCTCAGGCAGGAAAGGTCTGGGGAAGGCCAACGGGGTTGCTGAGACCGAGGGGAGAAGCAGGAGAGAAGGCTGGACCAGTGAGCAGGACCAGATCATGCCCAGCCTTATGGGCATGTGAAAGATTTGGGTCTTTGTCCTGGGGTCAGTGGGAAGTATGATGGTCCTGGTTCTGCCATTGGACCCCTCTAATATCAGTCTGACTCCTCTCTATTGGTCCTCCAATTTGTTTCTGTGTGTTCTTCCTAGCAAGGTAACATGTCCACATTAGCCAAGTCCTAAAATGAGAGGATTGTTGGTTGTTGATGATAGAAATTGGTGTCCAAAGGACACCCATTTGCCTTTGGTTACAGATCAGTGCATGTGCTGAGTCACCCACACCACAGTTGTCCAGAAATAACACCATGAGGAGTCAATCTGTGGTCTGGCAGCACTGCTCAGGGTTGGAGCTTTGGATGAAATTCAGTTCATCTATCCCTATTCCAAAGAGGCTCTGTTAAAATAAAGGCTGTGTGTCTCCAGCCTCGCATTGAGCCCCAAGAACCCAAACAAATATTTGCATGTACTAACCTTCCTAAATTTGTCAGATGACTTTTCACATAACCTATGATTGATCCTAATTTTTCTTCAAAGAAAACACAGTTTTCTTACCTCTAGACATGCATTTAGGACATGGAAACATGACCATTTCTTCCACTGAACTGTTGCTCTGGAAAATTACAGCATTTCATGCTATTGTGGAGACAGTCAACAGCTATAGATTTGCATGCCACGGCAACGTTACTAGGAAATCAATTAGAGTTGTATCGAGAGGACTTCGAGAGAACCAACAGCCATTAAGGCACCAGGCCTGGCTGTCAGAGGGGGCGGAGGGAAGCTGAGTCAGCTCTGTAGGGCCCTGAGGCTGCCGCACTGACTCCCAGCTCACCCGGTGATCGTCTCCAACCACTGAGAGCTGAAATCACGGGATGAATTTTGCTTCAGCCAGTGAGAGCTGTCTGATCCACCTGAGATGCTGCACCTGTCTCTGGCCATTGTCACTGTACAGATTGTCATTTATAAAGAGAGTGGACAATCTGTGGTTGACTCTCCAACATCCATTATCCCCAAGCAGTCAGTCTAAGGATTGCATTTGCCTCACCAGTGATTGATTTAGAACAGGCATGGGAACTAATCCTGACTACTGAGAAGACAAGGGAAGTCTGCCAGGGAAGGGAGGCTTCTGGGAAAGGTCTTCTCTGCCTTTTTTTTTTTTTTTTGAGACAGGGTCTCACTATGTCACCCAGGTTAGAGTGCAGTGGCATCATCACAGCTCACTGCAACCTCAAACTCCTGGGCTCAAGTGATCCTCCTGCCTCAGCCTCCTGAGTAGCCACAAGCATGTGCCACCATGTGCCACCACCAACTAATTTTTCTATTTTTTTTAGAGATGGGGTCTCACTATGTTGCCCAGGCTAATCTCAAATGCCTGGCCTCAAGTGATCCTCCTGCCTTGGCCTCCCAAAGTACTGAGATTATAGGTGTGAGCCACTGTGCCTGGCCTTGTCTTCTCATTCCTAAAAGGAGGCCCAAAGAAGTGGCTATTTCTGCGGGTGCTGCCTGGAACTCCTGCTGCCGTCTTACATCCGACCATAGGACAGAGGCTTGGCCAGAGCAGAAGAGGTGAGAGAGACAGAAGTGAGGCCAGAGGTGCAGCAGACTGAGCCTGCAGCCCACCTTCCCTGTGGATTTCTTGCTGTGTATGATAATCAATTCCTGTATGTTTAAGCCGTCTTGAAAATGTGTTGGTGTTTGACTTAGTCTGTTTGTGATGCTATAAAGAAATACCTGAGACTGAATAATTTATAAAGAAATGAAGTTTATTTGGCTCATGACCCTGCTGGCTGGAAGACTGGGCCTCTGGTGAAAGCGTCAGGCTGTTTCCACGCATGGTGGAAGGTGAAGGGGAGCCGGCGGGTGCAGAGATCACATGGTGAGAAAGGAAGCAAGAGAGAGGGAGGGGGGAGGTGCCGGGCTCTCTTTAACAACCAGCTCTCTTGGGAACTAATAGAGCAAGAACTCACTCACCGCCCACCCCAGGGAGAGCATTAATCTGTTCATGAGGGATCCACCCCCATGACCTCCCACTAGGCCCCACCTCCTACATCGGAATCAAATTTCTACATGAGTTTTAGGGGATAAACATTCAAACTATAGCAAATCTCATGTCCTTCTCACATACAAAATACCTTCATTCCATCCCAATTGTCCCCAAATTCTTAACTTGTTCCAGCATCTGCTGAAAAGTCCAAAATCCAAAGTCTCATCTGAGACTCAGGCAAGTTCCTTACAGCTGTGAGCCTGTAAAATAAAAAATAAGTTATTTACTTCCAAGATATAATGGTGGTACAGGCATTGGGTAAACATTCCCATTCTGAAAGGGAGAAATTGACCAAAGGAAAGGGGCAATAGGCACCATGCAAGTCTGAAACCTAACAGGGCAGACCTTAAATCTTAAAGCTCCCAAATAATCTTATTTGACACCATGTCCCACAGCCCTTATTTGACTCCATGTCCCACAGCCCACGTGGTGGCTCTCAGAGGTTGGAGTTGAGTGCCTGGAGCTTCTCCAGGCTGAGGGTGTGCACTGCCAGTGGCTCTACCTTCCTTGGGTCTGGAGGGCAGTAGCCCTGCTCCATGGCTCCACCAGGCACCGTCCTAGGAGGGACTCTCTGTGGCAGCTCCGCCTCTGCGGCCGACTTCTGCCTGGGCACTCAGGCTTTCCAATACACCCTCTGAAATCCAGGTGGAAGCCACCAAGCCTCCACCACTTTTGCATTCTGGGTGCCTGCAGACTTTGTACCACATATAAGCCGCCAAGTTTTACTGCTTGAGCTCTCCAGAGCAGCAGCCCGAGCGGTACCTGGGGACCTTTGAGCCCCAGCTGGAGCTGGAGCTGCTTGGATTCAGGGAGCAGTGTCCCAAAGCAGCATAGGGCAGTGGCACCCCAGGCCTGTCCTTGGAAACCCTTCTGTTCTCCTAGGGTTAAGCTTTGCAGTCAGACTGACCTAAACTGGATTCTGGCTCTGCCACTCGCTCTTTGCATGTCCTTGAATAAGAAGGCTTAACTCTGAGACTCCATGTCTTCATCTGCATCTTCCTTAAAGAACTGTGGCAAGGATTAAGTGTCATGTCAAGGATAAGTGTCTAGCCAAGAAGAAGCTAGAAGGAAAATGGGGTCAAATTTCTCTAGAACAACAGTTCTTAAACTTTTTGATCTCAGGACCTCTCTACGCTCAAATGTTACTGAGGCCCACCAGAGAGCTTTTGTTTATGTAGTATATTTGCCAGTATTTACCAAATTGGAAGTCAGAACTGAGAAAGTTAAAAATATATATATATTTATCTATTCATTTAAAAATGATAATAATAAACCTATTACATGTTAACATAAATAGCACTTTTTGTGAAAAACAACTATATTTTCCAAAATGAAAACAATTCTGTGAGAAAAGTGGCCTTGTTTCACATTTTTGCAAATCTCCCTCATGTCTGGTATAACAGGACAGCTGGATTCTATCTGCTTCTGCATCCAGTTCGTTGGCTTTTGGTTGAAGTATATGAAGAAAATCCTGCCTCACACAGATAGGTTGGAAAAAGGAGGCTTCCCTGAAATGGCCCCCAGGGTACCTCAGGAATTCCTGGACCACGCTCTCCAGTGTGATCTAGAATCACTGCTCTAGAAAAATAAGTATTGACCACTTGATCCAGAAACAAGCCACTCTGTTTCTTAGAAGGTAAGTGCTCCAGACAGGAGAGGCCCAAGGGCCGATCCAGTTACAGACAGGAGCTTCCTATTGGCCTATGGAGCTGTTTATTTATCTATGAACAAACACCTATGATGTCCTTTGGCTTGAAATATACATTTGGCATTCTGGTGGGCAATGCATGTGTTAAACTGGTAATGGAATCAGAGGATCAGAGGCTCTCAGAGTCAGAAAGGACCCTAGGAAGGATCTTCTAGCTTGTGTTCTGTTCACATGCTCCCTGGGAGGGGACACTCACTTCCTCATGAGCTGCTGTGTTCAGAGAAGCAACAGAGTTGGGAATCCCCTCAACACTGTCTCACACGCCACGAATCAACTTGCTGAAGGCCCCACAGCTCATTATTGGCACAGCTCAGCTCTTCTTATTTCCAATCCACTATGTTCTCCTGTTTCCTTATGTTCGCTTTTTTTTGAGCGTGGGTCATAAAAACACTTGTCCTTTTATGTGCCAGTACTGAAGAACTATTTCTTTTCAGGGATGAACAAACCAAATTGCTTGGTTTTACACTGTATATTTTAGGCAGCCAAGGCAGGTCTGGGACCTGCGGGACACTTTTGCAAAATGAACTGTTTGAATCAGCCTGTTTAGTTAAAGCAAAGGAAGGTTTCGAAATAAAATGTTTCTTTAGTATGTGATAAAGACAGAGCCACTCCAGAGGAGCCCCTGTCACCCTGGCCTTTTCATATGCCTCTTCTTTGGCCTGTCTGAGAAAAGTCATTATCAGCACAGGTGTGACCAGATGGTCTATCCAGAGGCGATATATTGATTATCTGAAATCTTTTTGGCAAAATGCCTCAATAATTGCTGTTGTTTTAAAAAAATCTTATTATAAAAATTTCATCCCAAAAGAATAGTAAAAAATTATTAACCCCCATAGACCCATTCCTCAGATTTAACAATGTCAACATTTCGATATTTGTCACACTCGCTTGATCTAGTCATTTTTCAGCCCTTTTTCCTTGTCGTCCTTTCTTCCTCTCTTGGTTTTCTTCAGTCATTTAAAGCGCATTCTTAACACCTAGAAATACTTCTTCACCTCGAACTATTTCTAGAAAATAAGGCCATTTCTCATATCATCATTACATCCAACTTAAATTAAAAGTTCCTAATTGAGAATGATTAGTCCGTTTGGACTCAAATTTCCCCACTCACTGCATTTGATTACTATCACTCTAAGTCTTTTTATAACCTAGAACATCCCCCCGTCCCTTCCCCGCTGTTTTCTCCATGCCCTTGACTTGCTTTAGAAACTGGACCAGTTGTTCTATAGGATGTCTTGCATTCTGCATTTGATTATGTTCTTCTGGAGTCATTTAACTTGTTGGTTTGTCCCTCATTTCTCCTGTAAACTGAAAGTTAGGTCTAAAGGCTAGATTTGATTTTGGTTCAACCTCTCTGACAAGAATATGTGATGGGAGGTGCTTTCTATTGTATCCTATTTATGAGTGTACTTCCTATTGCATTTCATTAAAAGGCGCATAATCTAGTTGTCCTACATTTAGTGATGCTGAGATTGGTCATTGGGTTCAGGTGATGGCAGTCTGATCCCTCCGTTGCAAATTTCCCCACCCACCATTCTCCATTAGGTTTTGAATTAATTTACTCTCTGCATCTATTATGCAATAAGGGTGATTTTTCTATCATTTTTATTCTATTATTCCTACTAAATTTATTACCTGGAATTCCTCTATAAAGAAGAACTTTCCCGCATTAAGTAAGGCTATGTAGTAACCTGGAAATACAGTTCATATGGAACAGGCAGGATAAATGCTTAATTCTTTCTCTTTAATTACCAAATCTCAGAGTAAGGAGTTGGTGCCCTAACTACCTTCAATAGTACCCAACGATTTCTGGGTTTTTTTTGAGCTGCTATTGTTTCTCCCTTCTCCCCACTCTGATTATCATTATAAACTCATTGATTTTTATATATGTTTTAATCAATTACAGTCATTATTCCTTTTTTTTTGAGACAAGGTCTCACTCTGTCACCCAGGCTAGAGTACAGTGGCACAATCACAGCTCACTGCAGCCTCGAACTCCTGGCCTCAAGTTATCCTCCTGCCTCAGCCTCCCAAGTAGCTGGGACTATAGGTGTATGCCACCACATCCAGCTAATTTTTTTATTTTTTGTAGAGACGGGGTCTCTCTATGTTGCCCAGGCTGGTCTCGAACTCCTAGCATCAAGCGATCCTCCCACCTCAGCCTCCCAAAGTGCTGGGATTACAGGCGTGAGCCACTGCGCCTGGCTGTTATTCTTTTTGATGTTCAGATTGTTCCATCTTAGGCCAGTGAGAACCCCACAAGTTGGATTTTTGATATGATCCCATTAGTCTTTGATGGCATCCTTGCTTTCTGGTAGAAGAAGCCCCAGGATCAGTTCACACATTGCCTGCCCCAAGCTGGACTTAGCCATTTCTCTAAGGAGCCCGGGTTTGTTTTAGTGGGGAACAGAGTGCTCACTGCTATTGCTATTGCTTCTGTTGACTGACCTAGAAAATATATATTTTTCAAAAAGAAAAAGCCTCAAAAATTCATAATAATATTTCCACTTCGAATCTAACATCATTGAGTTTTGGCTTAACTTCCTTAATTTATATCTGTGTCTTTTTCTGTTACATGAAAAATCTTGATTCCTAACAATAATTTTTATTGCTGTAATGACCTATTAACCGTCAATAACGTAATAATTTCAAAATTACAGTACCAGCATTGCTACTAACAAAAAAACTATTGAATATAGTTTAAATTTTCTTTGCAGTTCTTTTTTGACCTTAGACTATATTTCACTAATGATGTACAGTCCAAATACTGCATCCAAAAGTAACTTGAACTACCTCTTTTACCTTTATGGTAAATGATCATTGAGATATAATTTAGTATTAATTTTGATTTATTTTCAAATTTCAGGGAATGTTTTCTTTCCTTACTTTTGATTTAATTTTATTTTTCAAATATGCAAAATATTTAAATGATTCTGAAGTCAAAGCTTTATAGCCAGATACATTCAGAGAGGTCTCATTTCCATTACTGTTTCTACTCCTCATTCTTTCCTTTGTCCTCATAATATTTCCCCCCTGGTTTATCCTTCTGGTGTTTCTGATTGAAAGTAGGAGCAAATGTCTTGTGTGTGTGTGTGTGTGTGTGTGTGCACACGCATGTGTATTTTCCCCTCTTCTTCACTGAAGAGGTGGAACACTATATACACTGTTTTGCAGGTGATATTGTGCTTTCTTTTACCAATATATCCTGGATATCACTCTGTATCAGTATACATACATATTCTTTATTTCGTTTTTTATAGTTGTATTGTGCTCCATTGTGTGGATTTTTCGTACTTTAGTCAACCATTTCCCTATTGATGGAGGTCTGGGTGGTTTCCAATCTTTTGCCCTTACAAATAATGTTGCAGTGCATAACTTACAAATATGTAGTTTTCTATGTTTCCTGTGGTTTTTGTTTGTTTGCCAATGTATCACTGGGATAGGGTCCTAAAAACAGCATTGCTGGATCAAAGAATAAATGCATGTGGGATTTCGCTAGATGTTGCCAAATTCCCTTCCACGGAGTTTATATGATTTTGTATTCCCATTAACAATTTATGAGAATTCCTGTTTCTTGCACAGCCTCGCCTACAGTGTTTGATGTCAAAGTTTAAAATTTTTATCACTCGGATAGGTGAGAAATATTATCTTAGTGGAGATTTCTCATTTCCCCTATTATAAGGCTGACCATCTTTTCATACCTTTAAAGAGCATTTGCTTTTCATTTTCTGTGAACTGTAACTTTCATCCATTTAAAAGATCAGTCTTTTCTCAACATTTAGGAACTCTTTCTAGAAATTCTTAATTTGTGACATAAGTGGAAAATATTTTCCAACTTTATTATTTGCCTTTTGCCTTTACTTATAGTATTTTCACCATTTAAAAGGTCTTTTTTATTGTTGTTGTTTGGTGGTTGAATTTACAATCTTTTTTTTAATTGCTTCTAGATTTCAGGTCATAATTAATAAGATTTTTCTCCACTCCTGGATTACAAAGGAATTCACCCATCGGGTTTTTTCTTCTTTTGGTACTTATGTAATTTAATTAATAAAATTTAGATCTTTGGTACATTTGGAAATTATCTTGTGTGGTTTATAGATGGAATTTTTTCCCTTTTTTCTAGGTATATATGATTGTGCTTTTGAATCAGTTAGTTGAAAGGATTGATATTCTGGTTTTAGTTTAAAGTAAAATAATATCTTTTTCAAATTTCCAGCACCTTGTGATTGATAGGCTAACATTCAAGAATTTTCTAAAAGTTACAAGTCAACATTATAGGAAATAATTTTTATCTTCTTTTGGCCATGTTGTAACTGTACTACTCACAGTAGTGTGAGGCATAATGTTACACAGGAAGCCAGGAAGAGTAAACTATTCTTGTCAGCCAAGCTGACAAGAGTGTGTGCTTCCTCTCCATTTCTGATGCAGTGTCATATACCACCTATAACTGGGGACGGGCAAATCTGACATTTGTGTCTTGCATGCAGCACAAAACTTCGCCCGTGAGAACACTCTCTGTCCTTGATCCCCACTAGGGGGAGCCACTCTAAGTTACTCTTAGAAATGCCATAGCTGAGACTTTAGATAAATTAATTCAGAGTATTGCAAGTAATGATGCTTCTGACCTATTCCAATGATTTTTAAAGCAGAATTTATAATGACAGTAGTAGAATAAAATGAAACTCAATTTGTGAACATTTCTTAAGTATTTTGAAGGGTGATATATACATCAAACTCGAACAGAAATGGAATTATCAGCATATTTTTAAAATCAACAGATGAACCTTTTATTCTCTGCTTTTTTGTCATACAATCTGCCGTTCCTCACTTGTTGAAGATAATAGAAGAGACCAAACGGTAGTAGGATGTGAACTTCTGGGGGGTTTTTTTCCCCAGTAATGGTGAAAGATTTACCATGCTCCAAATTTGCAGGGGTATTTTCAGTGACCCCCGTAAGGTGGCTGACTGTAGCCATGGACTCAAAGGAAGTCCATCAGTCCAAGGAAGAATCAAAACTTCAACCTAAGCCTAATTAGTGGTATACTCTAGTCAACCAAACCAGCTATGGAATTACTGTTAAGCAGCTATTATTTATTACCAGCAAAATGTTCACTACTTAAAAATGGCAATCAAGTTATAAGCAGGCATTAGCAGTGGGGTAGAACAATAACCCCCCAAAAATAACAAGGCAGGAAATACTAAAGAACAGAAATAATAGGAAACAAATACACAACAGAATCAATAAAGACAAAAGTTAGTTCTTTAAAAAATTGTAACATTAACAAAATTCTGGGATTTAAAAAAAGGCAGAAAGAGAGAGAAATCACAAGTAACCAATACTAGCAATGAAAAAAGAGCTATCACTATAGGTGTGCCACAGCCATTAAACAGAAAATAAGACATGATAAATAATTATATGGCCACGGATTTGAAAATTTGAACAGAATGGACAAATTATGTGAATTTGCTAAGTCCAAAATGACTTAGCAAAACTGATTTAAGAAGAAATAGAACACTTTAAAATTTCTACAATCATTGAAGAATCAGTAATACATTTTTTCATTAAAAATTCCAGACTCACATAACTTTATTGCTGATTTCCACCAAACATACAAGACATTATTCTAATCTCACACACATTCTCTCATAGAAAAGAGATTACTCAACTCTGTTTTGTGAGGTTAACGTAACCTCAACACTACACCCTAAGAAGGTAGCCAAGAAAGAAAAAATAACCAGGCTATCCCACTTATATAGAGGCAAAAATCCTAATAAAAAAATTTAACAACCAAATCCAGCATTATATAAAATGGATAAAATATGATCACCAAGTTGAGTTTATACCAGGAATGTTAGGTTGGTTTATCATTTTAAAAATTCATTAATGTTATTCACAACATTCAGAAATTAAAGGAAAGACATCATATGCTTTCTTCAGCAGATGTAGATAAAGGATTTGATAAAATTTAACACATATTTATGATAAAGCTTAGCAAACTAAAAACCTACGGCAAATATATTAACGATGAAAGCTCTTCCTTGGCTATCAGGAATAAGACAAAGACATCTGCTATGATCGTTACTAGTCAACATTGTAAGGGAGTCCAGGAAAATACAGTAAGATAAGAAAAAGGGGGAAAAAGTGAATAAGAACAATACAAATATGAAACAGAGAAGAGAAGAAGAGGCCTGTGTGTTTTAAGTTGAGGGTATAATAAATTCATAAGAAAATATACACATTCTATAATTACATCATATATAAATGTTACAATGTAAAATAGTAAAATAAAAGAGGTTTCTGGCTAGCTATCTAGTTCTGTTTCTTCCTTTAGGGAGGACTTGAACACCACAAATTTGGGGATTAGTATTTTTATCTGGATACCTGTCTTTAAAATCTCTAGCCAAAAAACCCGCACCATTTATAAGATTTACGAATAATAAAAATAAGTTTATGTGTTGCCAGTAGAAGTGATAATAAAATCAGAAGATCTTAGTGTTGAAAGAGTCTTTACAGATCATCTCATTGAAAAAGAAAGCCCTTCGATGTTTGCAAGTGCAGCCCTGGGGTGGCAAACGCTCTGGGCAGGAATGCAAGAGCTGCTTTCTCTATATTGACAAGCCAGACAGTGGAAATGACATTAAGGGCACATGTGAAACAGAAAGGAAGGATCCACTCAGGGTGACGAATTGTGGCTGATTCCATGTAATTGCAACTTACTAAATGGTATCCTAGCACCCGCTAGTGGCAAGAATTAATGAAGACATTACTTGCCAGGAAAAAATAGAACATTTGTCATAAAGAAATCTCACACCTCAATGTCAACCTCTTTTTAGGTGCCTTCCACAGTCCGTAATTTTTACCCTCTTGACTAAATAATACAGACAGAAGTCTTTATTTAAAATACTGAAGGATGCTGTTCAGCTGAAAAACCAATGAGCAACTTGTATGACGTGGTTGTCAGAATCCTGGGAGGACAGTAGGGGATGGGGGTAGATCAAGAAGGGAATGAAAAATCTTTGTATTTGGAAAAAATTGCCCGTTAATCTGTATAGCCTTCACAGAACTTGTGAGTACATAGCAGTTTCTTGGTATTTCACCCTAATTCAGCCTGAAGGATTCTCTAGCTGTCCGGGATGGCAGTTATTAACCATCAGATCCCAGCCCATCCGTCACATCTGGCACTGTGATGGAAAATCTGGAATTTCAAACAGACTCACCAATCACGGTCTATGAGCTAGTTCTGACAACGTCTTGCTAGGTCTATACAGACAGATAATTAAGGACTTCTATGGCAAACCTGACATTGGTAACTATGTTGGTAGGTAGCTTGCTTTGCCATTGTTACTGCTTACACACCCAGGAAATCTAATGAGTCAACAGAAGTACACGCAGCATTAATTCATGATTATGAGGCAGGATTAAACTAGATGCAATAGCTATCTTTTGTAGCTATAAAGACAAAAACTGGAAATGCACCCTTGTTATCCAAGGAAGGTTCCTTTAGAACTAAAATCCCAGGAATAAGAATTATGTTGTTGAAATTTAAACTTGCATTTTAAAAGATCATTATCAAAAAATAAAAACTTTACTAGTAGAGTATTTTTTTCTATAGTATTCCTAGGATCTGATATGTATTTCAAAAAGAGATGTACAAACCCACAGTGTAATGTGTTTGTATTAAGAAATGATACACATGTGTCTGTCTGGATATATTTATAAAATCCAAACAATTGAGTTCCTGTGGGTGTGCTTTCGGCCTCTGAAAGGAAATTGGCTTAACGGTAATTGGCAATACTTTCTAAACAATGCCCTTTAATGACTGTGGCTTAGGTGACCTGCAAATGTTATAGTCCTGTGTCTTGCTGAGTTCCCCTGTGAAAATGAGTTCTTCCACAGCTCACCTGCTATTCACAGGTGGAAAGCAGCAGCTTACAGACTCTGCATCTCCAAGACTCAGACTGTCAACCTGCATGCCTTCTTCGGAGGCAGAAACAGTCACGGGAATTGCTTACTGACTAATACAGTCAGACCCAAACCAGGCATGCATCCAATCAGGGGCAATCCGAGGCTGGCCATCTTCCTTAACCCCAACGCCCAAAACCAAGACACCCGGGTCACTGACACCAGTGTCTGCAGCCTGTGGGGCTACAGTTCTGGTCACATTCACACAGCTCTTCATTCATTGCTTCCTTCATTTGTTCAACACACGCTTGTTTAAAAACTGATATATGTTGGATGCTGAAGCTTCAGAGGTAAATCACCCAGTCCCTGCCCCTTCCTGACTTCGCAGTCTAGTGGAGAGAAGTCACCTGACAAATAAATGCAGAGTGAGAAAGAAAGTTCTTGAATTTCTAAACGCTACTAAGAGATCTATAAGGATTATCTCATTGAATCCTCACAACAACACTATGAGGTGGATACCATTGTTATCTTCATTTTACACAGGCAAAAAAAAAAAGTCTTCAGAAAAAGATGAAGCAATTTTCCCAAGATGACAAAGCTCAGGCATCTTTAAAAAAAAACAAAAAACTTTTTTATCCTCTAACCCAGCAATTCTGCTCCTAGCAGGACTTTTTATAATAGCAAATAAACTGTGAACAACCTGCATATCCATCAAGGAGAGAATAGATAAAATACTCAAAGTACACTCACACTGTGAAGTATTTTACATGCTCGTGAATGTTAGAAATATAACCTGGAATTTTTAAAAAAGCTGAAGACCATACACTGTGTGATAACATTTTTTAAAGCTCAACACAAGTAAAACAAAATAACATATTGTTTGACGATACATAGCTTCTATAAGAAAATGTTGCTTTTTAAAGTCAGAGAGTGGTGAATACAAACTTCAGGATAATGGTCATCTGAAGGGCTGGGTCTAGGGAAGCAAAGAAAGGGGATTAGAGAGAAGCATCCAGGTGGACATAAGCCTTTTGATAATGGCTTAATTCAAGACTTGACAAGCTAGAGTCTGCAGGCCAAATCTGGCCCTCCGACTGTTTTTGTAAATAAAGTTTTATTTGAACACAGACACACCAATTTGTTGACATATTGTCTATGGCTGTATTCACTCTACAACAGCAGAGATAAGTAGTTGCAATGGAGACTGTGTGGCCCATAAAGCTGAAAATACTTACTGTCCAGTTCTTTACAGGAAGAGTTTGCTGTAACCTCTGTTCTTGCCTTAGATTGGGTAATCGATTCCTCTTTTTAACAGCTGTGAGACCTTCACCTCTCTGGGCCTCAGTTGCCTCATCTGTGGGGGATGGGGATAGTACAGGTTCTTACTTTATATATGAGTGTGAGGATGAATTAACTAATGTGTGTAAGGTGGATTAGAGTGGTTTCTTGCAGGGGGGTGAGAATATGGGAACGGGATCTGACCGCTAACAGGTACAGAGATTCATTTAGGGGGACAAAAATGTCCTGAAATTAGATTGTGGTGATGGTTGCACAACCCTATGAATATGTTAAAAGACAGAACTGTATACTTTAAATGGGTGAACTGTATAATATGTGAATTTTATCTTTAAAACAAGATACACTAAACAATATATTACTTAGGGATAGATACATACATAATAAAACTTTTTTCAAGCAATGAAGAGAAGTCACGGACTGGGAGCAAATACTTGACTGGGGTACTGTGCTGTTGGGAGGAAGACCGCAGAGGTGAGGTGCCATTCTCATCACATCATATCAAGGGTACGTACTATCAGTATGATTTATCACGGTCGATGTTGACCTTGATCGCCCGGCTGAGGCAGTGTTTGTCAGGTGTCTCTACTGTAAATTTACTCTTTTTTCTTCACCCTTTCCCTTATTCTTTGGGAAAAAAGTCACTCTGCAAGTAGCTCACACTTAAGGAATGGGCGTTACATTTCACCTCCTTGTGGGTGGAGTATCCACACAAATTAGTTGGAATTCTTCTGCATGGGAGATTTATCTGTTCTTCCCCATCTATTTATATCAGTATGGACTCATAAATCGTTATTTAATGCTTTGTTTTATAATCCAGTACTACTTTATTTTTGTTGCTGAAATTGTTCCAGCTTTGGCCATTGGGAGATCTTGCATTTAGCTCATGTATATAACCCTTTGACATATCTCTGCCCTTCTGGGGGTTTTTTGGGTTTTTTTTGAGCACTTTCTCACTTTCTAACACTACAAGATGCTTCAGTCTCATCTTGTAAATTTCTTTCTTGGCTTTTTAAAAAATTTGGTTAATGCTATTAATTTGATCAGATGAACTGTGAGCCACCATGTATAAATTAGCACGGATTTGAGGCTACACATTGAGTTTTCATAGCACTTTGTTTCTGTATTTGAACTGTCTTATTGGCCATCCTCTGCATTTGACCACACATCTATGATCTTGGATTTGAGACTTTGACCTGCTACCTGGACTACACTGATTTATGATAACTCAGTTATTTCCATTGCTGCCAATAAATTGATGAAATTATGTCTCTCAACATCGTGCTTACTCTATTCTATATCCTGCTTTTGTTCAACATTTCTGGAAAAGTGTGGATGAGAATCTACTGCAACAACATAAAAATAAAGACCGTACCCTCAAAGTAAGAAGGTGACGTGTGCTCCATTCGTTGTGGGGTTGTTCTTTCTCCATGCTGGGAAAAACAAGATCAGAGGAACCTGCCAGACACACGCCCTCTTGCAGGGTCCTCACCTTCAGCACTACTGATGTTTGGGGCTGGTACTTCTTTGTTGCAGGGTTGTCCTGTCACTGTAGGATGGGTTAACAGCCCCCTGGCCCCTGCCCATTAGATGCCAGTCATACTCACCAAGTTGTGGAAACCAAAATGTCTCCAGACATTGCCACATATCCCTGGGAGGAGTAAGGGGGGAGTCAAATCGCCCCAGTTTAAAACCACTCTTCCGTAATAACCTAAGAAATTTCCTCTATGCGACATTACCATAGACCTCAAAAGTCTTGGGGTAAACAGTCAGGCTCTTTCACCATGTAATCTGATCCCCTTTGATTCACTGGGTGGGACTGAACTGGGCAAGTCTTTGCAAAGGCAACCTCCAAGGAGCAACAAAGGTAGCATTTGGGCAATTTGGAAAGTGATATTAAACAGGTTGGAAGGCTGCTGTGTTTCATTCTTTAACACACCTGCACCTAAGTGGTGAGAGTTAACTGTGTGGTCCTGGCCAACTTCCAGCCCAGGTGATTGCAGACTACCATTCTTAGTCTTCTTTGCAATTTCTGTAGGACACAGTGCCTGCTCCGTACTGCATGGCTACACCATCAGTGTTCCCTTAGCTTCCAGTGATGAGTTAGAGGATATTAATTTTGAGTCAGTGAAGAACCAGGGAAGGAAAAGGACAATTTTGGTTTCCCCTTTTGTCCCTTCGGGATGTAACAGTGCACCCATCTGATCCTTGGTGGAGAGAGAAACCTCCTTGAAATCATCTTGCCAAAAGAGAAAACAAATTATCCAATAGTTCATAAATCTGCATAGGGCTCTCTTTTGATGAAGACCAATCCCTAGAGGAATTGAGACGAAGCTGGACCACAGTGTTTAGACCCAACTGAAGGACCTAGTGTCCTTATGTTAATAACTTCCTCCAACTTGCCTCACCCCTCCCCATGTCTCTGACCTGGTGGGCTCCTCACACCCCATCCTTGCAGGAAATCACACCATTCTCTAGCCTGTCCTCAGTCCCTGCTCCCATTTAACACATTGACTGCCACACTAGAAAAGAGAATTTTTTCTTTGGGGCCATGGTGTTTTATTAGGAAAATAGAATAAAAACTTCGAAAACAAAACAATCCTTTCTAACTTAATGAAAAATTTGTTATTTTTTATTGTTTTCTGTGCATGAGTTATATGCAACTTGAAAAATAGTTCTTGCGGCTCCCCAGGTGAAGAGACATGTGAGTTACATATGCTTCCTCAGGCCCCGGGCTCAAAACTAGCATGAGTTAAATACAACTCACACGGCAGTTAATGTGTTAAGCTGCCAGCCCTGCATTTTAATCTTTAGGGGCTGGCCTCTGCCCAGCAACAGAGTGAATGGGATGAACATAGAGGGACCAACTTGTCCTGGTTTGTCTAAGACTCGCTGGATTTTAGCACTGAAAGCCGGGGACCCGGGCAATCCTTTAGTCCCTGGCAAACCGAGACTGTTGCATACCTTAACCCCTTGAAGGCACATGCCTTATCTCATCTCCTGTAAGCTCGGCTCTCTCCTAACACCCCTCACAGCAGCCAGGTCAAGGAGTGATTTTTCATCTTTAAATAAAAAAATGGTTGAAAGACAGAAACAGAAATTAACTGCAACTCTTCTTCTGGGTGGCCACCAGGGGGCTCATTCTCCCACACGTACATCACCGCTGGAGGGGAAGGCACAGAGCATTCTGGATTAGGAGGGATCAACTTAAAACGGATAGTCAGTGAATGCCTCAGGGTAGAAGAAAAAAGAAGACGGTTATGTCAGTGTCATTTCTGCCTCTTCAAACAAACAAACAAAAAAAAAGCCCAGTGTTTATGAAATTGACCCTCCATTCTGGGGCCCACCATGTTCCCAGAGCTTCATATCATTTCTTCCTGGTCCTTACGATGCCCTTGCAAAGTGGGAACTGTGGGAAGGTGACAAAACTGTGTCAAACTTCAAAGAGCGTGGTTTTTCCACCATACCACATCGCCGTATTATTTTAAAGAATCTTGAAATGGCGAGTTACAAACTGTTCCCTGGGCTTAAGGTTATGGGTGCAGGCAAGGGAAGATGGATGTGGATAGAACGCCTAAAGGAGAACTTGGTCGAGGGCTATCCTGGAGAGCAGAGGCGGGGCTGGAGGTGTGAGGGCATCACTTCCCAGTGTGGACACCAATGGGAGTGTGGAATGGGAACACACTAGCCCCAGAGTAATGAGGAGCCAGGGATTCCCCGCCTCTCTTGTTTTCCAATTCCAAGACAGCTGACAGCAGCAGCCAACATTGTGGCCCCGTGTTAGGGAGCTCAGAGCGTGAAGCACATGTGCCTTAGGCAGAGAGTTCAAGGCTATTCAGCATGAGCAGTAGCCAGGGAGTCCTTAAAGGAACCTGGAGAGAAATGCCAGGTGGGACTGTGCTCCAGGCTCCAAGCTGCCTGTCACTGCCACCTGCCAAAAGAAACTGACAAAGCCAACCAAACTAAATTAAGTACTGAAATGTCAAGAGTCCTCACACACACACACAAAAGAGTGTCTGCTAGTCATTGTTAAAGCAAAGAAAAAGGAAGACTGTATTTTTTGTTTTGTTTTGTTTTGTTTTCTGAGACAGAGTCTCACTCTGTTGCCCAGGCTGGAGTGCAGTGGCATCATCATAGCTCACTGTAGGCTCGAACTCCTGGGCTCAAGCAGTACTCCCCGCTCAGCCTTTTGAATAGCTGGGACTACAGGTGCACACCACTATACCCAGCTAATTTTTTAGAGATGGGGTCTTGCTGTGTTGCCCAGGCTGGTCTTGAACTCTTGATCTCAAGTGACCCTCCCACCTCACCCTCCCAAAGTGCTGGGATTACAGGTGCGAGCCACTATCCCTGGCTGACAATTCTATTAATGAGTTGTCATATGTCTTAACCCTGGGGTCAGTGCAGAGAACACACAACATTCTAGAAAGGGTTAGAATAGTTGGGTCAGGAATTTCTCTTAGAATAGAAATCTTTAAATTCAGTTTGATTAGATTCCTCTGCTTACACCTGTAGATATGCTCAGGAGTTCTGGGGTTTGCTTGTTCTTACCTCTTTCTTTTTTAAAGAAAAACCTCAGCAATAGGTTTCACCATGACATAGAATTGATTTTTTTTTTTTGTCAGTCTCTACCATTTTGATAATCACACTTGGGAGACCTGCTGAGCTGTCACAAAAAGGATTCTTTTCCACATTACCTTAAGCAAAACAATTACGATTTCTAAAACTATGCATTAGATTATTATAACAGCCCCAACTTGCTGCACTGCCACCAAATGAACTAGATTAACATTTCTAAGTTGCAAATAATCTTTTCCCCACGGATATATTTTTATCCAGGGCAACATCCCTCTAATTCGAGGCTTGAAAAATGAAGCCCATGTGATTTCAGGAAGATGAGCTCTTTTAAGTTGTGAAGCGTGCTGTAGCCTAAAAAAGAAAAACATAGCCTTCCAAAGGAGTCACCTCTCCAATAAGAAAAAACAACATTATTTAAATGACGGCTCTTTTCAAGTGCAAATGACAGTGACAGCAAGAAGACGTTTAAAATTCTCATGAAGTTGGATGGTACTTTTGCTCTTTTAATGTAAATATTGACATGTAATCTGCTTTTGCCCTGTCAGAAAGCACTTGTGCATACAAATATGCTCAGAATTTAATACACATGTTCTCTGTTCCTCTCCTAGGTACTGTATTCTTTTCTTTTATAATGCCCTTCTCAGGGAGCAGAGAGGGTGCGTTATGGCCGATTGCTAGATGGCAGCTCTAAAGAACACCCAAAAAACTTACCCATGGATCAGTGAAAGAGCCAATATGTTTACATGAGTGAAGTTCTCATTGTTCTCCTGCCTGGTTAAAGTTTTTTCACCAGACTTGTGCAAAAGGAGCTGAACATACCGATGTCCAAACCATATACTTCCATACAGAACTGGAATGTTGTGAATCCACTGTGGAAGGAAGGATGGGGACATGAGGGAAAACCTCAGTCACTGTTTCTCAAACTAGCCTCATCTTCAGAGTATTTAATGGGGTTTTGGTGTACAGGCAGCTCTCCAAATTTAGGTCACTGTATTTTTAAAATTCACTATAGTTCTTTATTTAAACAAAATATAATAAAAGGCATTTTAAATTTAAGAATAATAGTTGTTTATATTAGTGAGCAAGATAATACTGTCCATTCTCTTTTAAGAAAGCATGTATATTTTGTTAATGATGTATAGGTTGAACCAAAATCTGATTCCAAATCCAACTGGTAAAGGACTAATAACCAGAATCTACAAAGAACTCAAGCAAATCAGCAAGAAAAAAATCAAACAACCCCATTAAAAAGTGGGCAAAAGACATGAACAGAAGCTTTTCAAAAGAAGATAGACTAATGGCCTATAAATATATGAAAAATGCTCAACGTCACACTAATCATCAGAGAAATGCAAATCAAAACCACAATGAGATATCACCTAACCCCAGTGAGAATGGCTTTTAAAATCAACAAGTCCTCAAACAATAGATGCTGGCATGCATGTGGAGAGATAGGAACACATACACTGTTGGTGGGACTGCAGACTAATGCAACCTCTATGGGAAACAGTATGGAGATTCCTCAAAGAACTAAAAGTAGACCTACTATTTGACCCAGCAATCTCACTACTGGGTATTTACCCAAAGGAAATAAAGTCATTTTATCAAAAAGATACCTGTGCTAGAATGTTTATTGCTGCACAATTCACAATCACAAAGATGTGAAATCAACCTAAGTGCCCATCAATTCATGAGTGGATTAATAAAATGTGGTATATGTATACCATGGAGTACTACTCAGCCATAAAAAATGAATTAATACCTTTTGCAACAAACTGGATGGAACTGGAGACCATTCTCCTAAGTGAAATATCTAAAGAATGGAAAAACAAACACCACATATACTCACCATTAAATTGGAACTAACCGATCAGCACTCATGTGCATAGATGGAAGTAAAACTCAATGGAAATCATGCAGGTAGGAGGGGGAAGAAGGGGATGGGTGAAATCATACCTAATGGGTACCACGCACACTATCTGGGTGATGGGCACACTTATAATTTTGACTCAAGCAGTACAAAAGCAATCCATGTAACCAAAACATTTGTACCCCTGTAATATTCTGAAATTAAAAAAATAAAAATAAAAATAAAAAATAAATTAAAAAAGTAAGAATGCTCATTGATACAAAAAAAAATCCAATTGGTTTTGTTTTTTATTTTTTGTTAGTTGCTGTATTGGCCAGTCCTCTTTCTGCTGCAAGTGATAAACCTCAAATTAGCTTAATTTTTTAAAAAGGAATTTATTGACTTACATAATCAGAAAAATTTAGGGATACATCTAACTTCAGGCATGGCTGGATCTAGGTGCCCAAATGATGTCATCAAGAACAAGTCCCTCCTCATCTCTTGGCTCCCTGTTTTGTTTTGTTTTGTTTTCCCTGAGTTGCTTTCATTCTAGGCCTTCTGTCCATGTGGTGGCAAAGATGACCCCAAGCTGCTCCAGACTTACATGTTGTACTGCCTATGCTCTCAAAAGGACAGAAAGTGTCTCTGTCACAAAAACCCCTGCAAAAATCTCCCAAATGGCAGATTGATTTCCCATCCCAGACCTAAACCAATTGCTGCATACTGGAAATGCTGGACCCATTGGACAGGCCTGGATTTGTAGCCATCCCTCAAGCTTGGGATGGCAGCCACATAGACCTCACAGTCTGGGAGCAGGGCGGGGTAATTTCCAAAAGAAAATGTAGGATGCTGTTATCAAAAGAAGGGGGGTATAATGGCTGGTTGGTAAAAACAACACTTGTCCACTTCCTGTACTAACTTAGAAATTCCTAATGCACAATTTGTGTCATTGAGAACGGCAGCAAACATTTGGTGGCTGTCTCAGGTAGTTCTGAAGATGCAGCTAGAACAGGGACTAGAAATTACTGATAGGTCTCCCAGGGAAGTCTCCTTCCCCGGCACCATCCCAGGCTAACTTAACCGGCATGTCCACTCAAAGCTGGAAGATTCTGTGTCTGCTTGGGAGCTAGCTGGGCGTGAATTCCTATTTCCTCTTTGGTTACCATTGGCATGGACAGCATTTCTTCTTGTTGTGTTAAGCATTTGGATGTGTTTATTATTCCCAACAATATTTCCTTAAGTTATTTCTTCACTGTGTACAGAAAATTATTGATTTTTAAGGAAAAAAACTCAAACTCTTGATGATTGTGCCATGTGCACCACAGTTGGATCTCCTTAAAAATCCAAATTTCTTATAGCTTCAGTGTTAAAAATCCTGTAATTTCAGGTTCAGATTTGCTGTGAGACACCGCTCAAACACACACCAGTCCTGATAGAAGCGGTTCTCATTGTATTATCAGTGCTATGGAGAAATGTTTTCATTATCATTCAGTTCTAAGAATTTTTAAATTTCCATTTTTTATTTCCTCTGCAACCTATGGGTCATTTCTTAATATTATTTAGTTTTCCAGACATATGGTATTTTTGTGGTCATCCTTTGTTATTAAATTCTAATTTTATTGTATTATAGCTGAAGAACATGGTCAATATGGTGAATATGATCCTGTTCCCTTGGAATTTATTGAGGTTTCTTTTAATGGTCTATTTTTTGTGAATATTTTTTCCATATGTGCTCAAAAATGTGCAGAAAAAGATGATGTATTCTGATTTTTAATATATACAGTTTTTTCTCTCTCTCACTATATAAACACACACATTACACATATGTAATATATACGTGAATATGTATGCATTATATATAAACATATACACACATATGTACACATAAATTCAAGCTATATAAATATATAACATAAAAATATAAACGTTAAAAATAGAAATATTTATATAGCTTGAATTTACTAATTCTATTTTTCAGACCTTGCTATCTGTATTTTTAATCTGCTGTCCTATCAGTTTCTATAAAGGTTTGTTAATATCACCAACTATACTTCTTGTTTTGTCTGTTTTCACACTCACTGCTCATTGCTTGATAAATGTTGAGGCCATGGAGTCAGCAGCATGTGCGCTCATCACTTTAAACTCTTGGCAAGAGACAGCGTGAACAGGCAGTTTCTAGGGACCGACACCGACCAACCCTGGCAGTCTGGAGACAAAGTGGTGTCGAAGGGCCAGAGGGCAGCCCCACATCTGTTTTCATCAACTCCTCAGCCCAGCAGGGATTTGTGATGCCCTCAGATGCCACTGGCCTGGGATTTCTGTGGTGGAATGGGAGACGATAGTTGTGCGAAAGCCACTTGGAGAAGCAGCAAGAGCAGAACCTGAGATCCCTTCCCCCAGCCCGGGCTCTCTGTGCCACTTCCAGCTGCTTCTATCCAGGCTGGAATCACCAGTGTCCCCACAGCCACATCTGGACAGCTTCAGTCTGGCCTTCTAAATTTTGTTGCTGTTCTGTTGTTTTTGTTCATTTGTGGAACATGAACAAATACTTTCTCTTTTTTAAAAAAATAGTTTCTCCAAGGTTGATTTTAGGGAAGGAAGGAAACTGCAGCCTGTATTGGTTTGCCATTTTGATAAAAATCAGAAAAGTCACCCCTCAATCCAAAAAAAAAAATGTATTCACTTAGCTTTCTCTTAGTCATCTATGGAACGTTCCCTGTCTCAGCTGGTGTATTTCAAAGTGTACTTACAGCTCACCTCGTTGCACAGCATGCTCAAAGGACATAGTCAGGGATAGAGATTTGATTGTCTTTGCAGTTTCAAAAATTAAGGTATAAATCACAAGCTGTAAAATGACTCCTTTAAAGTATATAATGCAGTGATTTTTAGCATACGCACAAAGTTATACAGCCATCCCTGAATTGCAGAAAATTTTTATCACTCCAAAAAAGAATTGTGGAAAATGTTCATCAACCATTTGCAGTCACTCCCCATTTCTCTCTGCTTCCAGCCCAGGCAACCACTAATCTACTTTCTGTCTCTATGGATTTGATTTGCTATTCTGGCTAATTCCTATAAACGAAACCATACTATATGTGGCTTTTGTGTCTGGCTTCTTTCACCTAGCATAATGTTTTCAAGGTTCATTCTTATTGAAGTTTGTGTCAGTGCTTTATTCTGTTTTATGACTGAATAATTTGCATTTTTGGCTATTACGTATGATGCTGCATTGAATATTAGTGTGCAAATTTTTGTGTGGACATATGTTTTCAATTTTCTTGGGTATATATCTAGAAATAGAATTGCTAGGTCACATAGTTACACTATGTTTAAGTTTTTGAGGAACTGCCAGAATATTTTTCAAAGCAGCTGCACCATTTTACATGCTCATCAACAATGTATGAGTGTTCCAATTGTTCCACATCTTTGCCAACATTTGTTATTGTCTGACTTTTTGATGATAGCCATCCTAGTGGGTGTGAGGTGGTATCTCACAGTGGTTTTGATTTGCAATTCCCTAATGACAAATAATGTTGAACATCTTTTCATGTGTTTATTGGTCATTTGTATGTCTTCTTTGGAGAAATGTCCATTCAAGTCCTTTGTCCTTTTAAAAATTGGGCTATTAATTTTTGTTTGTTGATTTATAAGAGTTTCTTATATATTCTGGATACTGGACCCTTATCAGAGATATGATTTTTAAATATTTTCTCCCACTGTCTGAGTTGCCTTGCACCATATTGATAATGTCCTTTGATGCACAGAAGTTTTCGATTTTATTGAAGTCCAAGTTATTGATATTTTTTCTTTAGTTGCTTTTGCTATTGTTGTCACATCTAAGAAACCATTGCCTATCCAAGTTCATGAAGATTTACTCCCATGTTTTGCTCTATGAGTTTTATGGTTTTAGCTCTTACACTTAGGAATTCTATCCATTTTGAGTTAAATTTTATGTATATTCAAGAGGTAGGGGGTCCAACCTCACCCTTTGCATGTGGCTATCTGGTTATTTCAGCACCATTTGTTGAAAAGTTTATTCTTTCCCTGTTGAATGTCTTGGCAACCTTGTCAAAAATCAATTGACCATAACTGAATGAGTTTATTTCTGGACTCTCAATTATATTCCATTGGTCTATGTCTGTCCTTATGCTAACACCACACTCTCTCTTTTAAATTGTAAATATTTAAGGTATACAATATGATGTGTTGACATACATATATGTGGTTAAATGATTACTACAGTCAAGCCAATTAATATACCCATCATCTCACATAGTTACCTCGTGTATGTGTGTGTGTGGCAAGACCACCTAAAATCTACTTTCAGCAAATTGTCAGTATACAAAACAATATTATTAACTATAGCCCTCATGTTGTACATTGGATCTCTAGACTTGTATTCATTCTACATAACTGAAACTTTGCACCTTTTGACTTGCATTTCCCCATTCGTCCCCCCAACTGCTACCTTTGGTAACCACCGTGCTACCCTCTCTTTCTATGCATTTGACTGTTTTTTTAGACCCCACATATAAGAAAGATCATGCAATATTCTTCTTTCTGCATCTAGCTTATTTCACTTAGCATAAGGTCTTCCAGATTCATCCATGTTGTCAGAAATGGCAAGATCTCCTTTCTTATGGCTGAATAATATCCCATTGTCTATAGATACCACAATCTTTTTTTACCCAGTCATCCCTCAATAGACGCTTAGGTTGTCTCCGGGACCAAGCTCCTGATTGTTGTAGCTTTGTAGTCAGTTTTGAAATCAAGAAATATGAATCCTCCACCCTTGTCCTTCTTTTTCAAGGTCGTTACGTGTTTATTTGAGTGTTTTATGCAGACAGCCTGAGTTGGAATGATATTTGTTTCTTTTTACTCTTTTTAAAGAGGCTACTAGAAAATTTAAAATTATGTGTGTGGCTTGCATTCTATTTTGATTGGACAGCACTGGTCTGAGGCAGGGTGGGTTCCTGCATGGGACAATCAGGGCTGGGCTTTGTGATTCTATTGACCCTTCTCTCTCTTGTGTGTACATGTTATGCTCAAGCCATTTAACTGTTGTCACAAGTGACTGCAGGTAAAATTGAGGTGACGTGCTTTTTTGTTCCTGTCTAGCAGGAGAGAGGAAGAGGGAGGGGAAGGGAAAGAGAGACTGTCAGTTGTGGGATTTAAGTTCTTCCCTTAACTTGAGTTGTCTCCATAAACGAACACATGCCCAATCCCAATCCCGTAACAGTTTCCGGGAGAATGGCACACTCTGATCAGCTTAATTCTGCTTTTTTCACCAATCATAGGAAAAGAAATGGAATTATCGTGATTGGATTAGTGTGATCCAGCTCCACCTTCAGGACTGAGTGTCCTCTTGGGGAGGACATCTGAACAAAACATGGCTTCTCTTAGGTAAGAGACAAAGGGGACTAGACCCTGTGTAGGCAAATAGCAGAGTTTGCACCATCAAACCTCAAACTTCTTTCTGTTGGTCTTTCCATACTTGAAGAAGGCAGAATTATTCATTCAATTCGTCTTCATACCCCTAGTGGCTAACACAGAACTGCTTATAACGGTGGAGGTCATCTGATTCTGGCAGTGACAAAGCTTCAGTGATGGGTTTTGGGATTCCCAAAGAAAACAGAAAGATGTCATGTAACTGAAGATCTAAAGTTTCCTAAAGCATTAGTGTTGGAATTTAATTCCTAACACAGACAAGAAAACTGAATCAAGAGGCAAGAGCTGAAGTGTCTTCATTTTATATCTTTTTTGGTGTTTCTCTCTGGATCTGTGATTTAAAGTTAAATCATTAATGTGTAAGTTCATACAGAACCTGGTCCCATGACGAGAGGCTGAGGGCAGGTACAGTTTGCTCTCCAGCTCTTAAGGTTTAGGAACAGAGTTTGGCTGCTTCTCCATCTCCAGCTCATTCTGCCATCACATGACACCCTTTCTTCCTGCAGGCTGACCCCTCTCTACCCCACAGCCCTGTTACTGTGACTGCTTTCTTCCCAACTTTATTGTCACCAACCTCAACTCCTTCTAATTAGAAAATACATTTTCTGCAGAAACCACTTTCTCTGCCAAGGATGGACTCAGTTTCATTTTCCTGCACCCCTTCCAGGGGTTTGTTTGAATTATAGATGACTCAGACCTCTCATCTCAGTCTCTGCCAGCATCATACCTGAGAGCTCTTGGATATAACTTGATCTTTAGAAAAAAATATCCTCACTTTCCAGTCTGTTTGAATTACAGTATTATTCATAAATTGCCAGCGTTGTGTGGGATTATCCTGCCTGATTTCTAAATGGAAAAGAAAGGCAAGGTATTTGATTTTGATTTTTAAGAATGTTTTTCTTTTCTAAACAATTCTATCTTTAAAATAGTTTTCTCTCTGAAATGTTGAGAGAAATAATAATAGTGAAATACTTTCATCTATTTGTATTACCTTGGCAAGACACAGCTCAGCTTCAACCTTGTTCTGGCTCCTGGCTCTCTGCCAAAGTAAGAGACAATCTTCAGCTTCATATTCAAGGAGATGCAATTTTTATAATACTCTGAATTCGTAATCCCACCTCTCATTTATTCAGTCCACAAACGTGTTTGAGTACCTACTAAGGGTAAGGCACTGTGGGAGAAATAGAGGAGGTATCAATGATAGTCCGCGTTCATGAGTGCCACGCTACTATGTGACATGGGCTCCGAGACAAATGGTTTATGTACATTATATGTAACTTCACAACCTCCCACTGAGGCCAGTATTGCTATTATTATTATACCTTTTGTATTACCATTATTATTCACTGAGAGCTAGAACGGTTTAGGGACTTGTCCAAGGTCACACAGCTGGTAAGTGGTAGAGGCAGGATTCAAATCCAAGGCTAAGGGCAGAGTCTGAAGCTGACCTGTGATGCTGAACCACCTCTCAATATCACAAAAGTGAGTAAGACACTATTCCTACCCATATGTAACTAATGGCCTGCTGGGGGCAGACTAGCATGTACCAAGTAATAAGACTGTGAAAGTGCCTTAAAAGAGACACCTGTTATAGGAGACCCAAGCAGGACTTCCACCTGAGAGGTCAGCAAAGTGTTCCTGAAGAAGTCAGTAAGTTGAATTGTGAAGGCTGGGGACATTTTTAGGATGCAGAGATAGAGGGAAAGACTTTCTGAAGAGCAATGATATCATGAGCAAAGTTATACGAGTCCATGATGGGTTTGAGGAAAAGTGTGAACTGTAACTTGATGTCTGGGTGTGTGAGGGGCTGAATCTGGATGGGGAGGTGAAACAGATCCATGGAAAGCACACAAAGCAAAGAAAAGGGGATGTTTTCAGATGTGAGGGAAAGGGGATGGGAGGGATAGACTTCTACACTCAAGGAAGACGACTATTAGGGTTGACACCACTTCATTATTGTCTGGCTGAAGATGGGTTGGGTCTGGTGAAGGCAGGAATTAAGGGCCAGAAAAGGTTACTCCACATTCCTTAAGTTCAAGGTTATGGATCCAGACTTCTATATAAGATTGAAATATGGTTAATCAGATCCTTACATATTTAAGGGAAAACAGGATGAAAAGTTGTCATCGCAAACATTTATAGAAACGAAATGTTAGTGTTTGCACCCCAACTTACTTTTCAAATCAGACTAAATGAGGGTAAGTGATTTGCCCAAACTCATTCATTAATTTGTTCAGCCCATAAGCAGCGTCTGTCATATGCAGGGTGCTGTGACAGGTACAGTAACAGGAATAAATGGCCTTGTACCCTGTCCTGAGGTCGTTAACAGTCTAGTGGGGGAGATAAGGTGTGTGCGCAGATACAGCCAGTTCCCCACTTACGGTGGTTCCACTTACGATTTCTCGACTTCACAATGGTATGAAAGTGATACGAATTCAGTAGAAATCATACTTCAAATTTTGAGTTTTGATCTTTTCCTGGGCTAGCAATATGATTCACTTGATTATAAAATAGGCTTTGTGGGAGATGATTTTGCCCGACCGTAGGCTAATGTAAGTATCCTGAGCACGTTAAAGGTAGGCTAGGCTAAACCTGATGTTCGGTAGGTTAGGTGTATTGAATGCATTTTACGTTTATGATATTTTCAACTTATGGTGAGTTTATAACTTACATAACCCCATTGTAAGTTGAGGAGCATCCATAATGCAATTATAATGCAGAAAAGCCTAAATACAATCAAAGAGGACTGATGAGCTCTAAGAAGAGTAGGGAGTTTAGAGAGGGGGGATTTCTTCACACCGCGGGATGGGGAAGGACCAGGAATGGCTCACAAAGAGGCAGGTGAGCAGAGTCTCGTAGAGCGAAGAGAATGTGAACACATGGACATGCGGGAGAAGGGCTTTCCCGGAAGAGGGAAGTTAGGAAGAGAAGCCTATGACAGGACCAGGGGTGAGTGAAGGGAAACAAAGGCAGATGAAGCTGGAGGTAGGTTAATGAGATGGCACGCAAGACCTTGACTTCTGGGTGGAATAGACTGTGCCTTAATCAGCAGACTGTGAACCCCAATCCCAGGAAGGCAGGACCAAACGCTCTCTTGCTCACACTAAATATCCTGAAATTTGCACAGTGCTCAATAAATCTATGCTGAATGAATGAATCTGGAATAATTGAACCTCACGTTGACACCTAGTTAATTTAGTGATACCAATAACAATTTTTTTCACAACTCTGGTTCAATTCATCTAAACATGAACAGTGGGGTAAACATAGGTGAAGGACACAGGGCGAAAGGAAAACATCAGATTCTGTTCCTAGAGAAGTCTCAAGAGGAAAATATTATTTAAGAGAAAAAATAATTTTTACACTTGATGATTGATATTTGTATTCTTATTTTTGCTTTTAGGTGTAATGTCATTATAATTTTTTCTCAATAAATGCTGTGTGTGTGTGTGTGTGTGTGTGATGAACATAAATATATTTTCCTCTAGAAATTTTGAAGTGTTTTAGTGGAAATACATTTCTGTCTATTGGTTGATAATGTTCTTTAAATATGTTTATATTAAAAACATATATGTTATATAAAATAGTAGTGAAGCAGGAACAAAAATTCTCCCAGACCTCATGTCAAGATTTGTCTCTCTGGATGCCATACTCTAATCTGCAGCTAAAGACATGAAAATACTGAAAGATCCATAAACATGATTGAGCTTGTCTTTGCTTTAATGTGGTTTTTTTTCTTTTTCATAGGAAAGATCTTTACTCAGAAGTTCACACCCACAGGAAAGAACAAAGTGCAATCCAATGCAGATTTGACAGCAAGTCAAAAATTTACTGCTACCTTTTCTTTTTTTTTTTAATGAGTGAATTGCATTTTTATTTACATTTAGAAGAGTCTCTCCCTCCTTGTGTTCTAGTCTGTGAATGGCTCACATTTGGACTTGGTGTAGGCTCCTAGTGGGAGGAGCGGGGGATGGTGGAAAAACCTCATCACATAGAAAAGCATAACCCAAATCTCTTCAGGTTTCATAATTTTGCTTCTGCTTCTAAAAACACAGTCATCTCTCATGGGGTGTGATGTGCTTTATATCCTGACATTTTCCACTTGCTGCTTCTTGTCAGGAGAGGAGAAATGCCAGCATGTGGCACTGCCGAGGAAGACTGGTGGAAGCCACAGGGCGAGGCCTCCACTTCCCAGCGACACTGTTCTCAATTCCCAGGAGTCTCCAGGGTGAGTGAGCTGACTCCTTGGCATGTGATTCTGTGGGTGGCAGACGGGGTGTGACAAAAGCCCGCTCTGCCCTGGACAGCCGGGATAGCACTGAGTTTTAAAAGGCAAAGGGCACGTGGTGAGGGGCCAGGCTGAGGCTCCCATGTGGCGCCATGGCAGGCAGGGGCGCTGTTTGAGGCGGAGCAGGGGAGGCGTGCAGGGCCTGGCCCCCCAGGAGGCAAGCAGATGAGTTGGGGCAGAGGGACCAATTCCAGTGTAACCAAGAAGGCTGCAGATCATAACAATGGCTGCTGATTTGGCATCAAAGACATGATGTTGTCAGAGCCACAATGGCTGAGAATGGTACCAACATGCTGCAGCTGGACAAAGTGGGTGACCAATGTTTGTCTGAAGAACAGATGACGCTCTGTGAGTGGCTCAGCCAACAGCTCAGAGTTTCATGGGACGACTTCTCTGCCTGGCTAGCTTTTCTTGGACAATGTCTTCTGCAAAAACTCTGAGGCACTTACATAGCATATTTCTGTGTCCACTCTCTTGCTAGTCTGTTGTACTTCTCTCTGTTGGCCTTATCGATGTGGGCTATCTCTGGTACCAGAGGGTCATCAGGGTTGGGGTCACAGAGCAGGGAGCAGATGGACAAGAGAACTTTCGACATGGTCAGCGCTGCAGACTACTGAGACCACAGAATGTTGAGGCAGATGCTGCCATTACTGTCAATATTGGGGTGATAAATTTTGGTCGTGAAAGCAACCTTTGGGGGCTTGAAAGGGTAATCTGTAGGAAGGTGGATGGTCAGGAAGAAAACACCTCCTTGGTAAGGACTGTCATTCGGGCCCATGATGGTGGCCTTCCAGGGGAACAAATCATTGCCCACTGGTCCTGCAGAACACGGGGCAGGAGAATCCCTCTGCAAGTCGGTTAATTCCTTCTGGATCCGCTTCAGCACCGTCCTACTCCCGCTGCTGGGGACTGGGACGGCCTGGCCGGTGCTGCCTGAGGCAGCCTGGTGCCAGCTCTTACTGCTACCTTTCCAAGAGAAATATTGTAGATCTGTGAAAAACCAACTTTATCTGCAAGCATGGCCTCCAATACAGAAATCATTGATATTAGGTATATATCAGATGCCATTTAATATCATTACTATACCTTTATGTTGGTTAATTTTATGTAGAAACTTGGAGGGTAATTTTGGATGAGATTAACAATTAGATCGGTGAATTTTGGATGAAGCAGATTGCCTCCCGTCATGTGTGTGGGCCTCATCCAATCAGTTGAAGGCCTGAATAGAACAAAAAGAACAGCCCCCACCAGCAAGAGAGAATTCTGCAGCAGACTGCCTTCAGAACTCATGTGCACCATCGGCTACTGGGTCTCTAGCCTGCCAGCCTTCGGACTGGAACTGCAATATTGGCTCTCCTGGATCTTGATCAAGTCTTCCAGCCCACACTACAGATTTTGGACTTGCCAGCCTCTATAATCACAAGAGCCAATTCATTGTAATAAATCTCTTTATATATATTATATTATAGAATTATACCATATTGTATTATATATATATATAGATTCTGTTTCTCTGGAGAACCTTGACTAATACAATCTTGATGTGATTTTAATGTTAGCCCTTTGTAGAATTGCTTTCTCTGATCTACACTTTATAATTATGCCCCAGCTTGGGGATGGCATAAAAATCAGGTGTAGGACACTCAATATGTTTGGATCATGAGGGTGTTGTCAGGGTAGTTGTATAGAAACTTCTGTTATATTCACCTCTTATTTTTTTTTCTTCCACTTTGCTTTCTTTACCTATTTTTACCCTACCATGCTACCTGTATGTGTGTCAGCCACCATATTATTTTAGGAATGAGGTGGACAAGAAAAAAAACAAATGAATACATTAATGACTTTTCCTCTATGCATTTAGCTCAGAAATCTTAGCAGAAAAGATTCGGCAAAGCTGGGAAGAATTAAATAATCATTACAATATTGATTAATCTCCTACATAACATTCTTAAACTTATGTTTTTAGAACTGAAACTGCTTGTTAAAATATACATTACAGACCTAGAGAAGATTTTTTTTTCTGTTTTCAAGTCAATTTTTATTCTATTATTCAGTAATCTTCCAACTCAGGGAGAGAATATATAATACTTTTTCGAATTAAAAAAGATGGTACAAGTGACAGTCCTTTTGTTCTCTGATTCAAAATAGTGACTTTTATATGTACATATTATACATTTTATATAAATATATTTGTCTGTTTTCCTATTTGACTTTATATTATATACTTACATGTTTTTATTATGTATTCTATATAATATATATTTATATGCATATTTTTATATATTCCATACATATGTTATAAAGTAATGTGTTTTGGTTTTTGCCATAGAAAGAACATCCTTATTTAACTGCAAATGTCCAAATTCCATAGTGACATTTCAAGAGGATACAACATGAAGTCTCAAGTTATATAACATTGCGGTTTTCTTTGTTTTGCATTTTTCCCCATATGTCATCTGTGATAAAAGGTGAATTACATATGATTTTTACTTAAATAGTTTTTAATGTTAAAAAATGCTAATATATATTTTTAAATGTATAAAATATATTTTTTAGATATATTTTCACAATGTAATAGATATCGTAACTACTCTGTTTCTAATTCAAAATAACTCTCATTGTCAAATATTGCTGGTTTAGTTTTCAATTTGGAACTGTCCTGGAGTAATTTATATAAAAACAACCAGAATAATAGATTTTAGAACTGGAAGAGATCTTAGGGGTTCAGTCTAGCTTCTTAATTTTATAGATATAAAAATCAGACCCAGAGATGTGAGGCATCATAATTAAGGTCATACAAATTCTTAAAAATAGAAACAAAACACCAAAAAAGGTTTTAAAAGGCTGAAACAAATGTTAAAAAGAAACACAGTAGCCAAATTTACATTTTTAAGAGCTATTCATAATCTTACATAAAAGATTAGTTCATTCCCTGCTAGAATATTTGTTTGCTGTCCCGTAACTATAGTCATAATATTTCATCACAGTCAACTATAAAAAGCAGTTGAGGTATTGTGATTTGTGATGCCATGAGTAAATAAGAAACAATTTATAAGAATGCCTATTGCTAATTTTAGTCATGTCAGAAGAAGAAAAGTTTGAAAAGCATTGCCCAGGGAGTGCCGCTTCCTCTTGCTTTGGTCTTTGTCTCTGAAAGTAGACGTAATCCTGACTGGCATAAGAGGATGTTAATGAGGCTTCAGACTTGCTAGTAAATTTTTTCGACATTTGCTCTTGGAGTAGAATACATAAAAAGAGTATTATTAATATTTAGCTTTCCATAGTGTCATTGTTACACATCTAGAAGGAGGCAAGGTCCCCCGCCAGTCCAAATGGAGCTTGAGTTTGTCGATATTTTTAGATCAGGTAACCACAGTATGAGGAAGTGAAGCTTCAGTTTTCTCATCGTTAGGGGGTTTTAGTTGGTTGCTGGCATGCTGCCTGTTCAGCTCTGCTAAGCATGGTCCCTACAGATCTTATAATGAAGAGCCAGTTGGCATGAACAACATTCATTATTAAAAATAATGGGAAAATGATATAATATAGTTACATAAAACAACATTCCTATTTTGGCCAATACATTCAACCTTTGCACTAATCAACTTTTTCTCCCTTAATCAGAACGTTATTAATTAGAGTTCATGCACTCTCAACAGGCAAAAATTGGTTGTTGGGCAGTACAAAATCTTAGCCATAAAATATTTTTAAATTCCTGGCCATAAATACTCGTAACAAAAACTAAACACCAAAAAGTTTTCAAAGGCTGAAACAGATATTTTAAACAGAGACACAGGAGCTAAATATATATTTAAAAACTGTTTATAAGCTCAGAAATAAACCCTCTCATATACAGTCAAATGATTTCCAACTAGGGTATCGAGATCATTCGATGGGGAAAAGACTGTCTTTTCAATAAATGGTGTTGCCAAAACTGGATATCCATGTGCAAAAGAATGAAGCTGGACTCTTACCTTATACTCTAAACAAAAATTAACACAACATGGAGCAAAGACCTAAACATAGGAGCTAAAAACATAAAACTCTTTAAAACTTCATGACATTGGATTTTGCAATAATTTCTTGGATATTATACCAAAATCACAGGCTACAAAACAAATTATAGATACATTGGATTACATCAAAATTAAAATCTTCTGTGTATCAAAGGACACAATCACCAGAGTAAAAAGGCAACCCACAAAATGGGAGAAAATATTTGCAAATTGTATATCTGATAAGGTGTTAATATCCATAACATATAAAGAACCCTATAACTCAACAACAACAAAAACAACAGCAAACCACCCAATTAAAAACTGGGCAACAGGCCTGGCGCAGTGGCTCATGCTTGCAATCCTAGCACTCTGGGAGGCTAAGGCAGGAGGATTGCTTGGGGCCAGGAGCTTGACCAGCCTGAGCAAGAGCAAGACCCCCTCTCTACAAAAAAGAAAAAAATTAGCCAGGCATGGTGGTGTGCACTTGTAGTCTCAACTACTTGGGAGGCTGAGGCAAGAGGATCGCTTGAGCCCAGGAGGCTGAGGTTGCAGTGAGCTATGATGACGCCACTGCACTCTAGCCCAGGCAACAGAGCAAAACTATAGTTCAAAACAAAAACAAAAACAAAAACAAAAACAGGGCAATGGACTTGAATAGACATTTTTCCAAGGAAGATATACAAATGGCCAATCAGCATATAAAAAGATGCTCAACATCACCAATCATTAGGGAGATGCAAATCAAAACTACAGTGAGATATCACCTCACACCCACTAGGATGGCTATCATCAAAAAAACAGAAAATAAGTGTTGTCAAGGATGTGGAGAAATTGCAACACTTGTGTACTGTTGGTGGGAATGTGAAATGGTGCTGTCACTATAGAAAACCATATGGCGGTTCCTCAAAAAATGAAAAATAGAATTATTGTGTGATCCAGGAATTTCACCTCTGGGTATATACCCCCCCAAAAACTGAAAGTGGGGTCTCGATGAGATATTTGTACATATATGTTCATAGCAGAATTATTTATAATAGCCAAAAGGTGGAAGCAACTCAAGTGTCCATGGACAGATGAATGGATAAACGAAATACGTTATGTACATACAACAGAGTATTACTCAGCCATAAAATGAAGGAAATTCTGACACATGCTACAACATGGATGAACCTTGAGGACATTATGCTAAGTGAAATAAGCCAGGCACAAAAAGGCTAATACTGATTCCACTTATATGAGGTACCTAGAGGAGTCAAATTCATAGAGACAGAAAGTAGAATGGTGGTTGCCAGGGGTTGAGGGAGGGGGGAAAAGGGAGACTATTGTTTAATGGGTATAGAGTTTCAGTTTTGTAAAATGAAAAGAATTCTGGTGATGGATGGTGGTGACGGTTGTACAACAATGTGAATGTACCTTGTGCCACTAATCTGTACACTTAAAAATGGTTTAGATTGTAAATTTTACATTATATGTATTTTACCACAATTTTTTACAAAAGCTCTTTATAATCTTGCATAAAAGATTAGCTTATTCTTCGCTAAAATATATATTTGCTCTCCACTAACTGCAGCTATAGCATTTTACTAGAGTGTATAAAGCACAGATATTCACACAGCACATAAACAGATACATAATAAATCTATATATTAAAATTTCATGGAGGAGGGAGGAAAAATTAGGGAAAAAATATCTTAAAGAGTTCCTGGGACAGGGAAGTTAAGGGAAAAAGGGAGAAATACTTCCTGTCCTTGACGAGTCTGTGCTCTGTACTCGAATTGAACAGACAGATGTCTAAAAGTGAGACTGGAAAATCAGATGCAGAACAATCTACAGCAGGGTTTTTGAACTCTTTTGATATTTTGGTGTTTAAATGTTGACTTCTGTGACAAAGGAATGCCATGCCTTCTGGCCCTGCTTGTAAAACTTTGGAAAGGTATTATTATTCTATTGTTAGCCAAAGCATCTTGTGATGACAACAGAGTTCAAATTCTTTGGGAGGGCTGGAGGAGGGAAACATATAGTCAAATTGGAAGAAAGGTGAATTCAAAGTGCAGGCCCTGAGTTCTTGCTTAGCTACAGATCATGTGTTTCTATTTCAGAGATCATATTTACATTACAAAAGGTCTTTATTAACCAACAGCATTGAGGGAAGACCTGTACCTATCACTGTTTGGATGGTGGAGATATGTATGACTCTGTTTACACTCTTAAGGGGCGTAGAATATGTTTGGGACTTAAATATACACATGCAACAATTAGACCAAAAGAGGACAGAGCATATGGATAACTGCTGATGGGGATTATATTTGGATTCACAAAAAGAGGAAACGGTGAATGTGGGCTCTACTCCCATACTGGGTTGAATACTGTCCTTTCAAAATTCATGTCCTCCCAGAACATCAGAATGTGACCTTATTTGGAAATAGTGTCTTGCAGATATCACTAATTAAGATGAGGTTATCCTGCACTAGGGTGGACCTTAAATCCAATTACTGGTATTCTTTTTTAATTTATTTATTTATATATTTTTAGAGATAGGGTCTCACTCTGTCACCCAGGCTGGAGTACAGTGGTAAAATCATAGCTCACTGTAACCTTGTACTCCTGGGCTCACGTGATCCTCCCACCTCAGCCTCCCGAGTAGCTGGGACTACAAGTGTGCACCACCACATCCAGCTAATTGTTTTAAAAAATTTTTTGTAGAGACAGGGTCTATCTATGTTGCCCGGGTTGGTCTTGAACTCCGGGCCTCAAGCGATCCTTCCACCTTGGCCCCTCAAAGTGCTGGGATTACAGGCATGAGCCACCATGCCTGCCTGGCCTGGTGACTGATATTCTTATAAGAAGGCTATGTGGGGACACAAACAGATTGCAGTGATATATCTACAGGCCAAGGAATGTCAATGCAACCACCAGAATCTAGGAAAGAGGCATGGAACACATTCTCCCTCAGTGCCACCAGAAGAAACCCACCCTACCAACACCTCTAGGATTGTGAGAGAATAAATTTCTGTTGTTTTAAGCCACTGAGTTGGTGATACTTTGTTATGGCAGCCCTAGGAAACTAATACAACTAAGGGAAGATTACATCAAAAAGCTTGCTTCTGAGGAAAGGCAGAATTTGGATGCAGGAGAGAAAAGATGATGAGTGAATCCTAGACAAAAAGCAAGGTGAAGAAAAACAGAGAGCACAGCATTTCCAGAACCCAGGTGGGGCACTGAAAACCACAGACCCAGCGTAACAGATGGTTCCTGTCTGCGATGAGTGAGCACTGACCAGGTAGGCAGGATGGGTCCTCCCGTCTGTAGACGCCCCTGCAAAGCACCACGGCAGCTTCCAATCTGAGGAAACAAATCCAGGCTTGGGGTTTTACCACCTCAGTGCAATCTGTGTGTTTCTGTACCTGATTTATCTTCTATTCCTTCTCATGCTGCTCGCGATTTCCTGCTGAAAAATATTTTCACTTTATGTTTTGTTGCCAAGCTATATGTTTTATTCATGCTCTCGAGGTGGTGTATTAGTGAATTAATTCTGCCTTCGAGGAAGACTCAAACTTCCCTTTGTATTCTCTAGAACAAACTACATTGGCCTTTGAGCTTGTTACGCTAGAGGTTCTGAAACAGAAGTGACACCAGTGTGGGGAATTCTGAACTTTTTAACTGATTTATTAACACGTTTAGTTCTAAAAAATGTGACATAAGAAGTACACTGGAAAAATCTAGAAACGGTGCTCTGGATTTTCTTATAGGATGGTGTAAAGTTATCGTTGGGGCCATGAATTTGAATTGGTTAGAAATTTTAGCATCTTGGAGTCAGTTTTCTTTCTCTTCTTTTCTTTTTAAAAGTAATATTAAAAAGAAAGGCACGAGGAGCAAGTCCTCATGGAGCACGCTGGGAGCACAGGGATGCTGTTCTAGGTTTACACCATGCTCTAGCCTGCTTTTGCGAGTAAGTCAAGTCTCCTCAGGTGGGTCCTGAGTTCTTGGAGGGCAGGGGTGGTGTCTTTGTCCCTAGTGCCTCAGAGCATCTCGATGACTGGAAGCAGAGTGGACATCACGGACTTGACACCAGACAAGTCCTTGAATCCTGCCTCTCCTACCCACCAGCTGTGTCTCTCAACAATCTGAGCTTCAGCTTCTGCATCTGTAAAACACCAGCTGTTGTCGCTGTTGTGAAGATTAAAAGATAATGCAGTAGACAGTGCTGGCTCAGACTGAGTGCTCAGGAAAGGTTGCCTCCTTTGCCCTTCTCACACAATTATATTTCACCACTGCTAAGATTCCTCTGTACATTTTGAGGCTGCAGAAGTTTTCTCACAGAAACTACATGGCCAAAAGTGTCTATGACACAATAAGATGTATCTTTAGACTCCAGAGTTTCTATGTTTGCATTTCATTCGTTCGTCTCTAATCGGAGCCCAGAGTACAAGTTTCAAATCTTTTGCTGGTGTGCTTGCTTGTATGCCATTCCTTGCTTGGGTAAATGACGTGGCAGAGGGATGGCAGGTGGGAAGAGGGAGGTGATGCAACTGGGAGGAGAGACGTTGGATCTCATTGAACACGATTGGCAGTCATCAAAAAAGGGACTCAGTTTTTTAAAAAAGGTAAGCGATGTGTTATCTGAACAAAAGGCAAGTTCATGTGATGCAGTTGCTCTCAGATGCTGGAGCCTCTTCCTCTGACTATGCCTATGATCTTTTAATAGATGTTCCTGCCTGACAGTTCAGGAAGAGTATTTAGAGTGGCCTCCCAAGACCTACCCTGAGTATCTAGGTGGAGGAATGACTAGTTGAGAGCATGTAGTGGTATAGTTTCCTGCACCAGCTCCTGGTCCAGCTCTCAGGGGTGTGCGTGCGTGTGTGTGTGTGAGCGTGCACGCTGGGGTTGGGGAGGTGGCTTACCAAGCAGCTAAACTGTCTAGACTCAAACACCTGGTTCTGTCCCTAACTAGGCAAGTTCTTTAACCTGTCCTAACCTCAGCTTCCTCAACTTACTGCACAGGGTTGTTACGAGAATGAAAGAGATGGTTTGTGTAAAATGCCCAGAATAGAACCCAGCAGAGCATAAGTACTGTTATCATTCAGGGAATTTGAAGTCCACTTACATTTTCACTGGCAATGTACTATAAGTTCTTTAATCTCGGTTGTAAGATCTTTTTAATCTTTTTGGGAGCAATGCTGTAGGTGTCCTGGTTGCTATGTTGGAGTGGGAGCTCTGTGGTTCCTATGACAACAATATGCTGTCTTTTAAATGCACAAGGTCTGGTCCACAGCGTATTTGCTCTAATCCATTCACATTCGTAGAGCCAGGGGGAAGACTCTTTCCCACTAAAAATATCTATTTAGTGTTTACTAAGTGCCAGACACTGTTCTGGGTACTGGGATGTCATGGTGAATGATGATCACATCCTCTGTAATGGTATTGCCAGGCCAAGGAATAAAACCTGCCAGAACCAGTACCAGGTGTACCTGGGTAGAGGATCATTCATGTTGTAGATTTAGACAGAGAGTAAATTTTTATACTTCCACCCTCTGATATAGAAACGGCCCATGAGATGTGAACAAAACATCTCAAATCCCTTCCCTCATCCTTCAGCAATACATTTCAACTTTACAAAGAGGTGAAAGAGTAATATTTAACATATTGAATAATGAACACTTATTAAGTTACTATTCTTGATAGCTCTTCTCTTTTTTGGATTAAAGAGATAAAATATATATAATTATTTACCCTGAGAAGTAGCATAGGTTGGAAATAGAAACATAGTCAAGAAAAATACACAGGTGAAAAATACATAATGGATGATTAAGGGGGGAATTTAGAAATGCTGAGGATACACTCAGGGTGGTAGGCTAAATAATGGCCCCCAAACATATGTCCACATCCTCATCCCCAGAATTTTCTAATGCTTTCTCATATGGAGTCTTTGTAGATGTGATTGAGTGAAGGACTCAAGATGGAGAGATTAGCCTGGATTATCCAGGTGAGTCCTAAGTACAGTCACATGTATCCTTATAAAAGGGAGGCAGAGGGAAATCTGACCACACACAGATGAGAAGGTGACATGAAGAAGAGAGAGAGATTTGAAGATGCTGGCCTTGAAGATTGGAGTGATGCAGCCACGAGCCAAGGCATGCTGGCAGCCACCAAAATCTAGAAGAGGAAAGGAACAATTGCCCCCTAGAAACTCCAGAGGGAGTATGGCCCTGCTGCTACCTTGATTTTGGATTTCTGACCTCCAGAACTACGAGAGAATAAATTTTTGTTGTTTTAAGTCATCAAGTTTGGGATAACTTGTTACAGCAGCCACAGGAAACTATTACAGCCAGTTGTTTTAGATTAAGGACAGGAATGACAACCACTGACTGGTCAATCATCTCTTGGCATGACACGATCTAGTATATATCCTGGTTCACCATGTTGTTTCTAACTTAATGTTGCTTTATTTTCCTTTTGCATTCTATTGAATGCCAGGCAGCACATCACTTTTCTTTTGAAATGTTGATTTGTGTCTGTGTTTTGATGGTGTATGGAAGAGGGGGGTGCTCTAACTATTTTTTTCAGTCACCTCAGATGATTTTGATGCGTGAATCAAGTTAAAAGGCATCTATCTAGGTAAGGAGTGCAGAAGTGTGATGACTGTACACGCCACAACACAGTATGTGACTTTAGTGACATGCATGCATGCATTTCCCAGACTTAGGGTTTCTTTTCCTTGAATAGGGGAAGAAATAAGCAAATGTGTGGTTCAATTTCCTTTTAGGCTCTGTGCTGATCCTTTCACTTTTTAAGGCCTTAATAAAATTTACTCTGATGAGGTTATCTTCAGTTGTTCACTATAACTGAGTAGGCCATCCACTATAGCATCATCCCTTTACAATAAGATGATAACGTGATATATGGGGATACATATTCTCTTAAGATTAAACCCTAGTTACATGAATGAACTCATCTGGTCCTTCATAAGTTTTGGAAGCTCAGGTGCATCTAATATACAGCCTATTCTTTAGATTAGGTGCTTTCCACAGAGGGCTAATGTTGCCCATTATATTTAAATTCTTTTTGACTTCATTATCAGAGGATAACTTTATCTTGACGTGCTCATGGCTTTAGGTACCATCTATAGCGACAACTTCCAACTTTCTACTTCATCTCCAGCCTGTGCCTCTCCCTCTCTCCCCCCGACTCATTTCCAAACTGCCTGCTAGACCATTCCCCTTAGATGTCTCACAGTCACCCCCAATTCAACTCCGTTCGTCTCCATCAGAACATTTATGCATCGTCGTCCAGTCTATTTGCTCCCTTGTTTGTAAACTAAGTTCCACAAGGGCAAGGCCAATGCCATGTTCTCTGAGCCGCAGCACCTGGGACAGTGCTGGGCACATGGCAGGCAGCCAAAAAACACTCGCTGGCAATGATAATGGGAGAATAAATAAACCCAGCTGTATCTGCCTTTTTGATCTTTTTGGGTGAGGCTATGCCGGTCCTTTTGACACAAGCGAAGAATAAGGTCTATGTTTATTTCTCTGACATATTTAATGACCTTGTTCACGCTGTCCTGCCTCCCCCTCCAGCCCCCCCCCCCCCGTCTTTCTGACAGGCCGCGGATTCTCTGAGTAACTCTGCACCCCGCAGGACCCCAGCCCTCCGGTGCGGCCGGGCCGGCGCAGCGCCGACCGCTGGGGCCCCTTCCCGAGGCGCCGCCGTGGGTACCGCGGTGGCCCGCGCGGGTCGTTCTGGCCGCCGCGTGCGGCCGTGTGGGCCCCCACGGGGCTGCCCCCAGGCGACGGCGTGGGACCCCACTCCGGGGGACCAGGTCGCGGTCCCGGATCGGGCTCGCCCGGGACCCCCAGCTCCGCAGGCCGCGGCCGCGCCGCCCGACGTCACTTCCGACTGGGGCCAAGATGGCGGCGGCGCGGCCGCGGGCGCCGGGGCGGGCGGAGCGGCGGCGGCGGCGGCGGCTCTCGGCGCTTTGAGGCGCGGGCGGGGCGCGCGCAGGTAAGACGCGGTGGGGGCGGCCGGCCTCCGGGCGGGCGCTGGCACGCTGGTCCCTCCGCGCCACGAGCGCGGCGGCGGCGGCGGCGGCGTCACACCAGGGACCCGGCCGGCCCGGCGGACGCGCCCCCTCTGAGGTCCCGGGCGTCCCGGGCGCGACCGGCGCCCCAGAACAAGGCGTGGGCCGCCGGGTCGGGGGTCCCGCGGGCGGCTGGCAGCGCGGGGCCCCTCGCTGCCGGCCCCAGCGGCGAAGTTTGGGGTGCGCTTTGTCGCCGCGGGGGGACGCGTGCGGGCTGCAGTGCGACGGGCCCCGTGCGAGAGCGGCTGCAGGGCCACCTGGGACCCCACGTGGCTCCGGGGGCCGTCCCAATTGTCAAGTCGCTGTGCTTTTCTCTTTTGTGTTCCCGCTGAGTGTGTCTTGCACATTTTGCATTCTTAATTTGTTTGTTTTGTGTCATGCGTCTTTGTGTTTCCGAAATAGTTTTTGTGTGGTTTAAACCTGGAGATTGTCTCCCTCAATGTTCCTGTAGACCCCCCGGGGTGTGTGTGTGTGTAGCAGACGTGCACGGCTGCGTTATTAATTTTGTTATTAAAGCTATCCATGAACCTGTTTTTGATGGTGGCAAGTGAGACATGAAGCAAACCTAAAGGGTCAGTTTTATTCCCCAAACCTCCGTGGCGTGAACAACCGACCTACGGGCTTGCCACCTCCTGCTGTGAGGTGGGGGGGAGGGGGGAACAATCCCACAATTAACCGGGAAGCCCCAGTTACCTTAACTAGCAGCTGGAATTTCCCCCAAGAGATGAGATTCATGCTGGTCCCTCACTTTTCATGTAGTGTAGTATTGCGGTTTGGGGTATATTTGAGACGTGGAACGCCTTTTGCTGAATTCCACTAGGTCCTTAGATCCCTTTAATCTGGTACTAAAATGATTGTCCCTAGAACAATCATTGTCCCCAGAACTCTACTAAAATATTTCTTAAAGTTTTTGTTTCCTGCAGGTTTATTGTTAAAAGTGACTGAAACTTTTAACAACAAATGGAACCTTTGAATGATTCTTTTGCCTATAATAACACAGACTTCATTTTGGTTTGATCAGTTGTGTTCAAGTATTAGAAAAATGTAGGCCTTTTTTTTTTTTTTAAAAAAAAAAACACTATAGGAAATTTGCTGTCCAAATATGAAGGAGGAGGAACTGAGACATAGTCATATGTTCCTTCTTAGTAGGGTTCTGTGTTTTTGAGATGGCATGCAGCTGCCCCATCACTGTCCAGAAGCTTCTGGACAAATACTTACTTGGCCAAGTTCTTTTATACATGGAATCTCAGTTTAGCCTTTGGAGGACCTTTAAAGATCATCTTATTAAATCCCCTCATTTCAAGCTATGGAAACTGAAATTGAAATGCATAGCGTTTACATTTTCTGTTATTCTAGGGCTCTTTTTACCCAACACATCTTTTTTGGTTTGATTGAAATACGCGAACACATTTAAAGTGCTTAGAGAAGTGCTAGGAACATAATACTAATAATAATGCTCAACAAATGTTTGCTTTTGTGGATTCTGAAGGTGTTTTCTTTAATTGAACAGTTGGCATGTTCTCATTTCTCATTCAGTGCCTGAAACAATAAGGTTTAAATTTGTAATAATCATTAGTTTTTTAAATACTAAGCATAACGAAAGACTCTCACTGTGGAACAATTGGAAAGTAGGGAAAAGCACAAAGAAGGAATAGAAATAGGCAATGACCTTCCCTCTCTTCAGATAACCATTGTTAACATTTGGCAGCTCTCCTTTTCCTTCTTTCTGATGTGCATGTGTATATTTCTTTACTCATATATATTTAGTTATAGAATGTATTCACTTCTGTATATTTATGTTTTGTGCAGGATTGATAATATATTGTATGTATTGTTTGTAACTTGTCTTCCCTTAATACTGTGAGCGTGTCATTAACTGTTCTTCAATGTAATGTTTAATGGCTATTTAATATGTGGATGGGCCATAATTTGTTGATCAATTCCATATTGATCTGTAATGTTTCTCAGCCCTGAGGTTTTCTTTTCATTAGGATTTGTTTGAAAGTTTTTTTTTTGTTCTAGGACTTTTATTTTTTTTTTTATTTTTAAATTTCAGAATATTATGGGACTAAAAGTAGAACTACCATTTGATCCAGCAATCCCACTACTGCGTATTTACCCAAAGGGGGGGAAAAAAGACATTCTATAATGAAAGGTTTTTTTTTATCATGAATTGTAAAATTCTGTGATCTTTTGAGATATGTGAAAAGTGTAAATCCTGCTTTTTAGCGTCTAAACATGCATTTTTCTTGCAGATACAGTGAGAAGGAGTAACACTCAATTTTAGCTCTCTTCTCTTCTCCTCGGCGGGTCTGTGCGGTTATGTACATGTATCAGCACACATACTCTTTTGATGATTATTTTACATTAGATGGTTATTTATTCATGGGACTGTTTCTTTAAGCTGCTTATCTCTTTTCAAGTTCTGGATCTGATTTACAAACCTTTTAAATTTGGTTAAATTATAGACTTTCCAGGATGGAAAACACCTTAGGTTATTTACTAATTTCATGTCTTCTGACTAGCTTTTCATGTTATTTTTAATACCTGTGCAGGAAAAAAAGACAAAACTATGGGCTCTTACTAGAAAACTCCATAGTGGGGAGTGAAGGAGGCGTAGGTGGACTGTTCGGGGAAAACTATCAAACTTGCATGTCCGTGGGTAGCTGCAGGGAGTTTCCAGGTGATGGGAGACGTCACCTCACCATCCTTACCGATATCACTGCCGTGTGTCCAGGGCTTTATGGCTTTTGTGCTGCTCATCAGTTGCGCTGTCACCAGTTAAAGCATTTGGTTAGAGGCTGTTCCAGTTCCCTCCTGTTGAAGTTAGGAGTTTCTAGTTAGAGCTGTAAAAACCATGTTCATAGAGCGACTACAAGCCGTGGACTCCATTACTGAAAGCAATAGTTAGGTGTCATTTAAGCAGGGTTTCTCAACCTCTGCACTATTGACATTTGGGCTGGATAATTCTTTGTTGTCCAAGGCTGTCCAGTACATTGTAGGAGGTTTAGCAGCTTCCCTGACCTCTACCGAGGAGATGCCAGTAGTGTGACAACCAGTGAAGTCTCCAGACATTGCCAAATGAGGGGGCCAAATTGCCCGATTCTCAACCACTGCATTAAGGGAAGGCTCGTCTGACTGGATGGTTGAATCATCAGAGTGGTTTATTGAATCTCTTTTGTCAAAGAATTGTAAGAATAGACTATGTGGTTTATACCTTAAAGCCAAGGAATGGACTTCTGGTCTGTCCAAATTCCTTCCCGGTTTTAGTTTTGTGACTTTATAGAATGGTCACTTTCAGCCGTTCTGCTTTGGCATCGTTTTTGTGGCAAGAGGTAAAGCCATGGTGAGGTATCCTGGAGATTACAAAGGAGTTTTCATGACACGGGATCAGTGTTCCCAGTATGCAGATTAAATTATTATGAAATTTAAATAAATTTGCATAGAGTTGATGCATGGTGAATAATTTAAGCATGTGGTCCATTATGCTGAATAGCACAGAAACAACTGTCTTTCTCCTAGAAAATGACACTTGGTGAAGCAACCCCTTGAAAATTGATGGTAGAAGGCAAACTGCGGTTTTTCTAATATCTCCTTTTCTTTTTTTTTTTTTTTTAACAAAAAAAAAAACAACCAATTTGGGGGTTATGCACAGAAATGGTGAATTTGTCTGAGGGCAATAAGGTTTACTTTTGAAGTGCTTACCTAACTTTGACTTAATACATTATAAAGATAGCTTATTGATCATCATGGAAAACACATGTCATTAATACAACTTTTCCTGGGGGGAAAAGTATAAGTTGTGAAATCTTTATTTGTAATCTTTGTAAGTATAGATAGTATAGATTGAATTTTTATCGTGGCATAAGTAATCTGTAGTGAGAATGTACTGATAAATAAAATATACGAAAAGAGATGTGCTGTTGGAGCCACATTTTGGTAATGAGGTGGTTTTCTGAATTATAGAATATCTGTATAATTTCACTGGAGTGAATGTATGTGTCACTGAAATATTCTTAAAGAGAATACCTTTCATTCCCCACCCCCACTTCCCTGAGGCATGAATTAGAGTTATTGTATGTAGTAAATCTGGTTCATTTGGAGTGAAATATGCTTATAATATTTTTCTCAGTACGGTATAGTATTTATTCTTAGAGTCTTGGTTCATGTCATACCTTCACTGTGTTTTCATTTATTAGTCCTTTGGAACATGCAATAAAGGAGGTTTCACTGAATACTTATGTATTTTCCAGCTATTTTAGTGAAAAGAATATTTTGTAGCTCTTGTAATAAATCATATGTTAGGTTTTGCTTTGAAAGAGCTGCATTACTTCTTGGCACAGCTTGTCTGAAATATGTAAAGCTAAGTGCAACTGTTAGTTAGATTACAGTGGGCAGCCTGTCTGGAAATTGGTAAAACCCACACATTTTATATGTACTTATGTGTAGTTCTACTGAGACTGTGTTAAACTGTGGTGGGAAAATTCTGTGGCATTTTGAAATAATTTAAATGGTGCCATCAAAATTTGAAAAGAATTGTGAGATTCACCAAACCCTTATAAACTTCAGTATGAATCCTGTACATTACCTAAGACCTTATTAAGACAATATAAATTAAGTATAATTTGGAGTATCAGTATAAAAATGACATTCTAAATGTTTCTCACTCTGTGAGGTTTATTTTAGAGACTTTGCCATAATTCTGAAAGATCTAGTTTTAAAGTACACCCCAGAGTAGGAGTTTTCAAAAAGAAGGGATGAACTTAGATTCTTAATTGTGAAGCTCTATCACCACTTGTTAGAAGACATGGAGCAGGTCAGTTCACTTGCTGAGATGAATGTTGTATGAGTGCAAACCTCTAGTAATTTAATGGAGTCCTACCTCAGTGTACAGAATGACGATGACAGTACCACAGGTCATGCTCGCAGACTGAGTTATTTCACGCTGAGGGCGGGGGCAGGTAGTTCACTTGTCCTCTCTCACCTCTTTTGTCAAGTGGGGATAGTGATGACTTCTCTCTGTCACTGGGATGTTTTGAGATGAGTTGATAAAGAATATGCAAGCAATTTGAGATACCTTAGGTTTTTCAAAAACGTTAATAACATCTTTCATAGATATGTCTCCTAATCCAATAGGTCTTGAGAGATAACATGACATAGTTACTGCTGAGAGAAACCCTTTCAAGTTATCTCTTGAGTCCTTGGGCTTTTTGACCTTCCGCCACCCCTAAGGAACTTGGTGGAGGGGCGTTTATTTTTCTGGTCCCTTCCATGCCTTTCACAAAGCTGCATCCTGTCTCTTCTCTCTGGATGTTTTTCTCCTTGGCAGTTTCCTCTCCTGAGGCACCCCCCTTGGGACTGAAGACTTCTGAATCTCCGTCCCCAGCCTTGCCGGCCTGTCTGTGCTCGGACCTGTTCTTCCATTTGACGGACGTAGCTTTCTATGGGAATGCCTGGCATCTTCTCAAAGTCTCTAAAATGGAGCTCAGCACCTTCCACTTAAATACCGTGCCCACTCTTGACTGCTCTATCTTTAAAATACATTCAAACCACCATTCTTGCACTCAGTCCCATTCCAAATTTGGTAACCATCTTCGCCGTCTCTTTTTGCCTCCTGTTCACTTAGCTAACACATTCTGCCCATTCTCCCTCTGCAGTGTCGATCATGTTGTTTCCTTTCAGCTCTTGCCTGCAGTTCAAACCCTGATTGCTTACGAGCTTGGATTCTGAACCAGCCTGCCTGGCCCCAGTCTTTCTGGCTGCCCATTCCTCACCTACTTGCTCATTCTTTCCTGTCAACTTAATCTTCCTAAAATATGAGACCTTGTCTTGTTGATGGTGCCTCCTCAGTCTAAAATTCCTCATTGCCCATCCCAGGTGGCCAATGCCGCCTTCCCAATTTGCTACTATGAAGCCAGGCTCATCCTGCAGGTGGTCGTGGGCTCTGCTTCTCAGTAATTCCTCTCCTGTCTTTCTCTACAGAGCTTTAGGGCTTTTGGAGTGGGTGGGAGGTGAGACAATAACTCCTCACACAGTATCTGGGAACTCTACGCACAAGGTCAAGCTTAGATTTAACCTGGGACGCAAAGCCCCCTAGAACTGCCCATTTATTCTATTCTTGCTCTGTACAGGTGCTCACTTGAGTTGCACTGTTTTGCTTGCTACAGCAGACAAATATCAAGAGACAGTCCATCTTTTTTTAAAAATCATAAATGGTTAGACATTTCTCTTTACCTTGAAACAAGAACTACAAATAATTTATTTTGAGGAAATATACTTCTCTTTAAAAAAATAAAAAATCACGTATGTAATCAGTAGGCATTGCCATTATTTTTAAATGCTCTTGAGAAATAGTTACACAGTTAGAGAATAAACCCCAAAACTCAGATTACTTAAAGTAGAAGAGTCACTCCCTACCAAAATAAAAAAATACCTTAAAACCTTGGGAGAAGACCTATAGAGTCTTGTAGTGATGTAAGTGTGCCTGACCCCTTAGCGAAATAGAGTTTAAGTTGTCACTTTATCTGGTGTAACTTCCAGTTTGCTTTAGATTGTTCACCTGTGAGTTCAGGAAGCTTCTCTGTCAGTTATGTGTAGTTTATGTGGAAGATGAGTTTTCCTGTATGTCGTATCGTGTAGGAAAAACCAAAAGAGTTCTGAGCAGCTACTTGCAAAACGACTGTATTAATGCTTAGAGAGTCTTTATGTGAGAAATGAAGACTTGGGTGCCAGGACCAGTATGTTCATGTTGCTCTAGCTTTCTTCTGCTATTCAGGAAATTCACAAGTGTTTTACAGGGGTCCTGGATATCTCTTAATTTTAAAGATTTAATAACAAAAGTAATATTTGCATTGGCAACTCCAGTGGAAAAACAGTAACTCAAAGAGGTCAACTGCGAATTCATTTTGTTTTGGGAATTGTGAAATGAACTGTCATATAGCATTTTGCTTCAGCAATTTTGAGTTGGAAGCTTGGCATTTGAGTGTCAGTAAAGAATTGACTTAATTTTTCTTTTATAATTATATAAAGTTTTTACACAGCTAACATAGGGAAAATATCAGGAAAGTATCTTTCATTGAAACTTCTTTGACTTTAATAGTGTTTTGCAGGATATGCAGTCAACAGTTGGTTAAATTGTACTTTTTCTGGGAGTGATGGGAGTTGTAATCATCTCATCAGAAAGCACAGACTGATTGGAAAGCTCTTCCATTCTTAACCACCCCCACCTTTTCATGTTGATTTTTATATCTATATTTTTTGGCAATTAGCCTTGAAAATAAGGAAATTAACATTTTAATTCAAGGGTGTTTTGATTGGATGGAGTTACTCATGCAGGAAAATTGACAATGATTCCTTTGTTTTTCGTACCATGGGGAGGAATATCTTACTGTTACAGCAAGAGATAAGATAATATGTTTTAATTTCTTTAGAGAAACTAAGTATTTTTAATTAGGGGGTTAGAGGGATTTGTAGAATCCCTAAACAAAGCCTGATATTTGTGATGTAATAAATTACATGTTCAGTGCAGTATGATATAGATGTATACATTTAATCGAAAGCATAAGGGAGAGCATATATTAATAGCTGTCTATAACATCAATCAGGTAAATGATAAATAATTAGCAATTGCCATATGTTTAATTCTAAGCTAGTTCTTTATTAATGGATGCTTGGAGCAGTATTTTTTGAAAAATTTTCCTTTAATCCTTTTTTTCTCCAAGTAAAGAAAGAAATATTCTGGGGGCAAAAATCCTGGAGTGCCACAATCTGACTGTGGATTTACTTTCTTAGCATATCAGGAGGTCTCTTATTTGACATTTTGATATGATTTTGTTTAATTGCTCAAGGCCCACTGGAGCTAGAGGGCTGTTGACCTTAGAGCTCTGTAACGTACATATTTCAAACAAAAGCTCTAAAATCAGTCTCATTTTCTCATTTGAACTCTGCAGCTCTAAAGCCGCTGAGAACAGCATACTCTCGAGTTTTCCGATCTGTTACACAGAAACTGTGTTGTCAGTATCAAATTCTCCCACCTGGTGTAAACCCACTATACTCCACTTATTTAGGTTTGTGCCACAACTCTGCTCCATGCGTATCTCTGCTCTATGCATTCAGGGAGTCAGGCCCTTGGGATGTTTGTCTGTGGTGTTCTGGGCCTCATTGAGGAAATGGGAGAAATTTCTGGTTTATTTGTGAACATTCTATTTCTTGTATCCCTTCATATACATTTGTAGGTAGGGAAATTGCACTACGTGATATACTCTGTCACCATTCTCTTTTTAGAAATCCTTCTAGGAGTTGAGAGACATTAGCGATTTCAAGCAGCAGGAGTCCATACCCCCTGATTCAGCAGCTTGCCAGATCTTCCCTGTGTTCTCAGCCTCTTTCTCTATGCACACACAATCTCCTTATTCTTAAAGTACCAGGTTTGATTCATCACTTCAGTTTATTTAATTTGGTAATACAGCCTGCATTTTAAAAGGAAAGTTAGGGCTACATTTTTTGGTGTGAAACTAGATGATTACTCTTGTGAGTTTGTATTATTTTAGAAAAGAAAAACGGAGTTTTCATTTAGCAAATTCCTGGGCAGATTCAATATTTGTGCCTTTGCTTGATTTAACAAGTGGGTGCTACATGTTTTCATATTGATATCTAAAGTTTACAGATTGTAATTTAGTGATTCCACCTTTTTGGTAGAATTGTGAGTGGTAGTTTTCTATGACAATGAGCACCTTAACAGTGTTTGTTAATTAATAAAAACTGTTTTTGAGACATTGGCATATTTCAGACATTTTTATTATTTTTCTTGAAGTGTCAGGATTGCAATTATCTTTTGGGCAGAGTAAGTTAAGGTCAGTGTTAGACACTGTAAATCCACTCTGCTAAAAGCTTAATTATCTCTGTATTTGCTCCAATGGCATTTTATTTGCCTTGAGATCTATTTTATGCAGTGATTAGCTTTAGAATATTAGTCTTATGTTGGCCATAAACTTTCTAAGATTTCTTTTACAGAATGGCATTGTAAAACCTTTTTCCTGCATCAAGTTCATGTCTTCATTGCATTTGTGGTCTTTTGAATTTGATACAACCATACCAGTTTCCTTATTTCTGTGTTACTCTTTGTCTGTGAGCTTCCTGAGTCTTAAAAATTAAATAGTTTCTTCTGATTCTTGATGTTACAATGTGGAATTTTTTTAACTTAAGAAAATATCAGTGACCTCTAAGTGACTATTGTAAAGTTAATTATTTTCCAAATAGCCCTAAAAGATCTAAACTGATCCTAAAGAATAATTGTAAAATAATTGAATGTGCAAATCAAATCAAGTGTTTTCCCAATTCTACCCCTTTATCCCCCACCCCACTGCACTTAAACTAATCTTAAAAGAATGTGCTATTTCTTTTATTTTGCCTTTCATATAGCTTTGTGGATTTTATTTAATACAAGTCTGCAAAGGGCAGATATGAAGACAGTTTAACCAGTGTTATATGTGTTACATTAATGCTGGTTTGTGTTTGTCTGTAGATTAATCAGAGGACTGGTGATGGAGAGAGGGCTGGTGCTGCAGGGCTGGTATGACCCAGGGACAAGGGTGTCCCGCATAGCTCTAGATTTTATGGTCTCTGGACCTCCATATCACATGACAGCAGCTTAATAGTTGTTGAGATTGTTTTGATACTTTAAGGGACTAGTATTTGAATAAAGACCCTAATTATTGTTGCTGCAGTTATACTAATCATTTATAATCAAATCATCTTTATGATATTAATAAGTTAAATGTTTGTAAGGATGATTTGTTCTAGAATTTGAAAGCAATATCTTGAAAAGTTAAGTACAAACACATGCATATTAATTAAAACTTTAGATATGTAAAATAGAGACCAACCTCTTATTTTTCTAAGAGTGTATGCTGTTAATATTAGTAAGTATAGTTGGTGAAAGAAATTCACATGCTCTAAATTTGTACATCTGTTTAATGAACGTCATCTGCTCCTTCCAGGACTGATAAATATCAACAAGGTGGACACAGGAAGGATACGTAGCCTGAGCAACATAGGGAGACCTGATACCAGCCTGAGCAACATAGGGAGACCCTCTCTGTACAAAAAATAACAAAAATTATTCAAGGCATGCTGTAGAAGTATTCAAGGTGGTTTGTTCAGGCATGGAAATCCAAAAAAGAAATTAAGGCATAAGCCAGGGTCAGACAAATCCTAGGGATTTAAAGATTTTCAATATCTACCATTAGAAAACCAGAGGCACTGGAATCTTTAGCACTTTTTTTTAAACATTTGATAGAATTGTTAAGGTTTCAGTGGTATGTGTGGAAACTTTCTCTCTGCCTCAGCACTGATGGGATTGATCATTCAATTTCTCACATTTGATAAAATCTTGGCCTTGAGATACCATGTATAAGTTAAGAAGGTATGTAAAAACAGTGCTATTGAAATCAACACTGAATATGAAAGTTATGTGGGATTGCTAGGGTACTTTCACGGGAGTTTTGAGCAGTGCTGGAGGAATCTTAAGGGAGTTAGTTACTCTAGCAACATTTAGAGTCTATAGTTGCTTAAAATACATCATCATATTGTGGCTAATTACATGATTACTATCGTTCGGAGGTGTCAGTATTTTTGGTTGTCAATATGATCAGAGGCACTGGGTGGCATTAATTTCTCAGGGCAGTGCTAAATACCCATAATGAAAGGAATGGTCTTGCACAGGAGGAGTTGGCTAGTCCAAAATGCAGTGGTCCTCTGTTGAAAGACTGCCCAAAGTCTCTCTTCTTTTAATACCCCTTGTTTTTAGTATAGTTTAATAAAGAACTTAATTAAAAAATATCATTTGAGAAATTAATGTCAGATTTGCAATGATTTTGTTATTGTATAATATTTTAGATATATGTGCCAGGTGTGGTGGCTCACACCTGTAATCCCAGCACTTTGGGAGGCTGAGGTGGGGGGATCACTTGAGGCCAGGAGTTCAAGACCAGCCTGAGCAACATAGGGAGACCCTCTCTGTACAAAAAATAACAAAAATTAGCAGAGTATGGTGGTGTGTGCCTGTGGTCCCAGCTACTGGGGAAACTGAGGCAGGAGGATTGCTTGAACCCAGGATTTTGAGGTTGCAGTGAGCTATGATGACACCGCTGCACTCTAGCCTGGGTAACAGAGCAAGACTCTGTCTTAAAAAAATATATATATATAATTTGACAATGTTGTGAGTCAAGAGGGAGAGAGAAAAAATGAGGATCTGGTTATTAGCAACTAGGATTAGAAGGGATAGAGAGGAGGGTGCACCCACACAGATATATAGTGATCCTTTAAAAAAAGGTGTGAAGATCTTTTCTCTGGAAAGAAATAGTGAGTGCATCCTATTTGGACAAAGAGGGAACAGATGGTGTGGAAAGTTACAGAAGCTTATCAATCATGTAACAATCTGAATTATATTGTAACTGTTTTTATTACGAAAAAGTTGAGATTCATTTCAGTCCTCTCAAGGGTTTTTGAAAAAAAATAAAAAAAATTTAGATTCATTGAGATAATAAATCAAAGAATAAAATGTTGAAGTGCTCTACTATGTTAGTTCTTTGGTGTCAGCTAGCAGGGTATCGCAGTTGTTTTAATTTGTGCCTGTGAGCTAGCATGGACAAAAGGTGAGGAAAAGAGAAGGAGAAAAGTGTTAAATAAAGAGGGAAAAACAAGTGAAAGGCGGATGGTAGGAAGAAGGGAGCACCCCAGAAAACAGCAACTCCATCCTCCCTTGCCCTCGGAACACAAACCGCGGTGGCATCCCTGACTTCCTCTTTTTCATACCTAACATCTAATCCTGTAGCAGATCTTGGGCACTCTATTTTAAAAATACATACAGGATCCAGTTACTTCTTACCTCTCTTCTGCCTGGGCCAAGCCCCCATCATCTCTTGCCTAGACCGGGCACCAGCCTCTGACATCACCTCCACGTGCCCCTCACCCATGTGCACCAGCACCTCCCCCGCCCCCTCCGGGCCGGCCCTGTGAGGCTTCTCACTCTCTCCCACCTCGTTGTGGCATTTGTTCCCACACTTTCATGGCTCGCAGCTCTTCTATTTCCTAGCTTTCGAGCAGATGTCTCCTTCTGAGTCCTCTGACCAGATTGTTGGATTTGTAGGCATAGAGATAGAGACAGAGATTGTAATTTCTATCTCCCTTTTCATAATGCCTCTTTATTTTTTTCTAAATCACTTTCATTATCTGATATATCGTATATTTTACTTATGTATTTGTTTATCATGAGTCTCCTCCCAAAAGGGCAGGGATCTTCCTTCTGTTCACTGCTCAGGGACAGTGCCTGACACATAGTAGTGCTCAAGGGGAGGCGAGAGTAAAAAGTAGGTGAAATGTAGTTAAGAAGCAATAGCAGAAACCAAAATTATGAGACCTTGGCCGAATTATCTTAACCTCCTTGAATCTGTGTCTTGTTAATTGGGGATCAAACGAGAATCTATACCTGGGGAAGATGACCTGAGCTAATTTATGTGAAGGCAGCACAGTGCCTGCTGGTCCTCCAGTGAAGCTTCATAAATCATAGTTATGATGATGATACTGATGATTCTTGTGAGAAGGAAAAGACGAACCAAGGGAAATGGTAAAGCATTGTAGCTCTTGCCAAAATCTTTTATTAAAACATTTGCTTTGCAGATTTTTTTGTTCTGTTCCTCAAAGACAACTCCCCTTGGCTGATGTTTATAAATCCATCTATGAAGCTTAGTAAGACGGCAGGTGAAACCCCTATTTTATTCACCCAGGGGCATAAGGTATCAACATGGGATGACCTAGTGGAAGTTGATGGTAGTCAGTAGACATTTATGGTTGAGGGAGTCAGGTGTGCACATCTTAGGGGCCACTAACCTCATCACTGTTTGACACCAAAATATACATTTTTAACTTGACAACAATCTCCAGTCTCATAGAAAAGGGTTGATTATATTCAATATATGATGTTTACTAAGGAAGGACATGTTAAATATATATAAGAAAGATGATCAATATTAATATTTAAAGGAATGGACTTTATGGGTTAACCTTCAATTATCTGACATTTTATTCACTGAGTATTTACTAACTAAGAGTTTATATTGGTTTGGCTAGTACTGAGCTCTCAAACAAGACGCAGTATCATAGAGTACATTCCTTGTGCCAATTACAAATAAAAAATAGTTCAGATGACCAGGCCCTAACTTACATATAGTGCCTTTGGTTGTTAAAGGTGACCAGGTGAGTGGTTAAATAGCTCAAGAAAAGAAAAAAAAAATCCAGCAATCTTAACTGGGGTAAAATGTCAAAGCCCTATTCTTTATGACAATAGGCAGGCAGTATGAAGAATGTCATTAAATTTCATGTTCTTTGGTTTATTAACAATTAGAACATAAAGTTACAATGTAAGTAGAGTCTTGTGGATCAAGGAAGCAAAGATAAGTTATTGTAAGCAAGTGTGTGAAGAAACAGGGGAATTATGCTTAATAGTGTGTGTATGAATACATGCTGGAAACATTTAGAATATTACAGTGGAAGTTCTACTTAAAGTGTCATGATTTTCATATGTTATGAATGACATCAAAGGACTCTTAAGGCATATGTTGCAGAAAGGACAATCTTCAGAGGTTATTATTTAGAAACAGTTATGTTGTATGCATCTATAAGAAATGATTTTGTCATCTTTTTATTTTACTATACTATGAGTATGTTGAACACAGATTTTTAATGGAAAAATTGTAGCTCTTTCCAAACATTTTTTATTAAAACGTTTGCATTTTACTGCCAGTATTTTGTTCTGTCCTCAAAGAGAACTCCCTTGGCCAGCGTTAGTAAATCCACCTTTCTACCTCAGGAACTTGAAAAACAGAATGATGTAGTGGGGTCTAATTGTGTTTACAGTCAACACAGTATTGATGTAAGCAAAAGAAGGACACTTACATTGCATAATAAGGTACTCAGCAATGCTTTGTGTTTCTGTTAACAAAGTTAATTATTTCTTCCTAGGAATGATGCAATTCCAAAGCAAAAATTTGATGTCATTCTAATGAGTCTGCTTTCAGTTGTAGTACAGTGAAGCCGTAGTAGAGATTAGTAAGAAATCTATTTTATTGCAGATAATAAATCTGAGAAGTAAGCTCTCAGCATGGATTGAAGTTGATCTATGGAGTTGCTTTATAAATAGCCCTTTGAGCAAACTCTACAGTTCTGTATGTGGTTTTAAATCACTGTAAATTTGTAGGCAGGTACATATTACAATTGTCTGTTTTTCTTTTTAGGGCTCATGTAATCAAAGAAGTTTCTTTGTTGTGTGTATCTTTACAGAACACAACAGGAATTGAAAATGAATCAGGTGAGTTTAAAAATAAGAATTTATACAAATACATGACCTAGATGTTAGACCAGCTCTTGATTTTTAAAAGATAGTAACACACACATTCATTCCTCCCAGATTTTCATTTTTGTTTCTTAATTCCATTAATCAGTTCATCGCTTTCATATTGTGCATTTGTTTGTGGAGTTGTGTGCATTGTTTTGGCGTGGGTTGGCATTTCTGTGGATCCCTTAGTAGACGACTCATTCTTAGGAATTTTAGTTAAGACTTTCTTTTTGACCTCTTCCCTGCCACATTCGAGTGTGATTTTTTTGTTTTTGTTTGTTTTGAAAGTTTATTAAGCTTTCATGTTTAACACTTTTTATTTTGTAATTATCCATTGGTTGAAAAGGGAAGATTGAAAGTTATTTTTAGAGACTGCAACTGATCAAACGAGAAACTTTAAGCATTTTGTCCTTGAAAAATCTGTTCATACAATAAAAAACAAGAGGGAAGATACTGAAATGTAAGATGTGTTTCTCTTTACAGGAGGGTGCGGGATTACCTGGTGTTTAAACTATGCTGCTATGGATATTTCTATAGCCTCAAGGGTGTTCTGATAAATAGAACCGGTTATGTGGATCTAATATATTCTAGAGTAGGATTCTTATTTTCTGGTCTCAATATCATTTCATTTGCAGTTGTAGAAATTTGCAGGTGTCAGAAACATTCTCTTTTAAAAATCTTCATAAGCATATTTTTTTTAAAATATGAAGGACAAAACCTGAAAATGTGAAGTATATAATTTTTTTTAGTCCTTAGTTTAAAACACTCAGACTTGAAAACATTTTGTATCCCTCATCAACAGAAACGGTGGACACCTTTTTATCATTTACAGGTGCTTGTAACTAGAGATTACAAGTACGATTTAATTAGGTGGCCAAGTTTAATAAACTCAGTCCTGTGTTGCATTGAGAGATGTGAAATTTTTGGAAGGGATTCTTTTGATATCATTTCATTACTTTCTTTATCAGTAATATGTTTATTTTAATGCAGAGGACTATACATCATAAAAAATGAATCTGGCGAACACATGGGGCACATGGTTTCTATTATTTTAAAACTTGCAGATTTACTGACATGCTTTTGAAGGCAAATTATTTTTGAAATAGTGAGAAGGGGGAGGGGAAAAAAGACCAGAGTGGATTTCCACAGTCATCATCTATCCAAGTTATATGGATACACATTTCATAGATTTCATTTATTTTTCAATGTTAAGATTGATTCTTAATGTGAACCTGGTCAACCAAAGGCGTCTGCTTTTCTACTGTTTAGGAACTGTTGTTAGAGGAGTCTTGATTCTGGGTTAGAATGATCGTGAATGCTTCCAAAGAGGAATCTAAATAGTGACATCATTCTTGTTGCATCACTGTTCAGCGGTTATTTATTTGAGGTGCTTACAACTTTAACCTTAGGCTTAATTGTGCCTTAATTCTTGTACAGTACTAGGCTAGCAGTATTTCTAGTGTGTTTAGACATGTTTGACACCTCACACTTTTGCTTTAATATTTCAATTATAACAAACAAACTTGTGTTTAAGAAAAGTCTGCATGCCATTCAGAAGAATTGTAGCAATAACTATTTCTTTTTTTGGCTCTTTTACAATTTCATTTTGCTCTTGACAAGTTTTAATATCAGATCTGCAGAGGACTGCCTTTGATGCCAAATGCCAAATATCCGTGGAAAAGTGTCCTCTTATGTTTCTAATAGTTAGCACATTTCTGATTTGAGTGGAATTTAAATGCTCTGGTAGTAATGAAACTTTTATTAGGATTATAAAAATTATTCACTTTATATGAGTAAAATTTTCAGCATCTTTTGTTATAGTTTCATGATTTGAAGAATATTAGTTGTATGCTATTTAGACCTGATCATTATGTCATGGCATTAAATCTATCAGTGTTTTTCAACAATTGTCTCGATAATTTTTAAAAATTAAGAATTACTTCAGAATAGTTTATGGTTTTCCTCTCATTTTCAGCCAGTGAAAATGAAAAATAAATGCTTGAAAAACTTAAAAATAACTCTACACAAAAATTCAGATATAAAAAAGTTTGAACTTGTACCAGATTGACTTTATAATTAAAATCCTGTTGATTGTTTTAAGGTTAGATTATTGTCTCTAGGAACTAATCAGCATTGCTTTGGTGAATTTTAGCTGTCAAATCTCTCTCTTATGATGGGTATAAACTCTAAGACAATAGCACAGAATAATTTGTTTATATATACCTGCCATTTGAGTTTTAGGAACTGAAGGGTCCTAGGCATGAGCATACCATATTGTTTGCAAGCGATTCCTTTAGAAGAAACAGTAGAGTCCAAAGCCTGCCAGCATTTAGGCACTGACTATTGAAGCCACATTCTGAACTGTTGTGCTCAGCCATATCAATGTGTTCCTGGTCTGTCCTGGTATAGTAGCTCACCGGGCCCTCCCTCCATGCCCAGTTCTGGGGCTCCAGAAAGCTCCCTGACCCACAGACTCTCTTTCTTTCTTTTTCTTCCCTTCTGTTCTTTACTCAAAACTTACCCCTTTCTTGATATCTCTTACCTTCTCAATTTAGAGCCCAGCTTGCTTTGTGCATGAGTCTTTGTTCCTTCTAACTGAACTCATGCCTGGTTGGAGGCAGAAGGAGCAATCACTGTACTTCCTCCCCCTCTTCATTTTCCCTGCTCTCCATTTTCAGGTCATAGATGTCCTTTATTTGCTTCATTAACATTCCACACCCATCCTGATATTTAACTTTTGAGATGTTCCACTATTTTCCTTCTTATTTTACTAGATTTATCTAGGAAAATTCAGAACTTTGTAAGTGTCTCTTGCATTGAATAAAGAGTGTGGAATACTTTATAGAATATCCAAGGCCAGCTAAGTTCCATAATGTAAATACGTTCATAGTAGCTTAGAGTAGATATGCTAGAGTTTAATACCACTTGCTATCTATTGAGTGCTTACCAAGCATGCCACTCTGTTAAGCATTGTGGTAACAATGTCTCGTTAATTCAGTTTTTGTAACCACTCTAGAAAACACAGGTTATAACCTTCATTTTGTGGATGAAGACATTAAGGCCCAAAGAGGTGGCCATGGCTTTCCTGTTGATCACTCAAACAGTAAGTGAAAGAGATCTGATGCAAACCCAGACCTATCAGATTCCAGAGCCCAGGTTCTTGGTCACTGTGCTATACTGCTATCAGTCAGGATAAGCTATGTTATGCTGAGGTAACAAGCAACTCCAAAGTCTCAGTGGCTTATTTAACACAGCAGCAGTTTATTTCTTGTTTTTGCTCACATATAGTGTGGATCCCTGTGGAATTCTGCTAATGTAGTCACTCAAGCACCAAGGATATGGAGGCTTTGTCTCAATACACAACACTTCTGCTTGCATTAATTGGCCACAGTTAGTCACATGGGCACATCTAACCTAAAACTAAGGTCAGGGGAGCCAGTGCAGTCCCATCAGGTGCCTGGGAGGAGAAGAGGAGAACTATGATATTTGGGGACAGCCCTAATGATTTACTACATCTACCTTGATTACTAATTTATTGAGCCACACTTAGTTTTTTTAAAAAGAATCTTTGTGTAAGTCAAATTGTTATTAATATTTGTAGTTTTCTATCAGTATAGTGGCTTATGATCATAGCATTCTGTATCTTGATCAGTAATCTATGGTATTGCTATTAACCGGTAGCAAAACAATTTAGCTTTTCAAGTTTGTTTTAAGGATCAGTAACAAAATAAGCTTTTAGTCACTTGATGCTGCAAATCCAACCCTGAGAATTGTGATAAGCCATTTATAGTTTCATTAGCTCAGTTGTCCTGAATGTTCATTCCTTCCTTCCCTCGTTCATCCTACATGGACTGCATCCGAGTGTTGTGGGTTCTGCAGTGAACTAGGTAGGCGTGGGCCCCACAACTTACATACTGCTAGAGGGAGACAGTTAAAAAGCAGGAAGCCGAGCAAGGTAATTTCTGAGGGTGAAAAGTGCCGTGAAGCCAATTAAACAAGGCCCCGTGGTAAAGGATGAGGGAGAGAGGTGGCAGGAGGGTCTCTGGATTACATTGTCAGAGAAGGCTGCTCCAAGTGGGTAACTGATAGGAGAATGGAGACACAGGTAATAACAAGGAACCAGATAAATACATGAAGATCTGGGGAAAGAAAATTTTAGGCAGGGTGAACACACAGTAAGTGCAAAGGCCCTGGGGTGGGAATGAGGTTGGTGATTCAGGGAACAGAGTAAGCCAGGGGCTGGTGTTTGGCCCCATCAGGGACTCTGGGACAAGATGGCATTGGTGTGAGAGGCAAGGATGAGGTTTATAGGGCATTAAGGGCCACTGGGCAGTGACACAAGCTGATTTCCATTTTGAGGATATTACTCTTACTGTGCTGTGGAGACTGAATTATAATGGGGCAAGAGTGTGGTAATATGCTTGTTCATTATTGAGATAAACACAATATTTTAGGACAGTTTCTTCAGTTGGATAATTTAATGGATCCGCCAGCTTTTTGAAAGTGGGTGCTTTTTTATATGTCATAACTAATTTTACTGCTGTTTTTTCAAAGGTGGTATATAAGATTTTCTTGTTCTGTGTTCCCATCTGTTTATTATTATTGCAGTCCTGTTCATTCCTTAACCAAATACAATTTAATGCTGTTTCAGTAAACTGAAGCTTATTTGATTTTTTTTTCCCATTGTTAGCTCTAGAATAGTAGCTTAGTCTTTTTTGCAATTCTAAACAAAGAAGAGTTGTTCATAGAATTTTAGAGTGTTTTTAATACTTTATGATTCTTAGCTGTCTTTTGCTTGTAACAATCACTGTGGTCTATTGTAGCAATCATATGCATCTTAGTATGAATATACTATAAAATGTCCCTATTCAATAAATGGTGCTGGGAAAATTGGATAGCCACATTCAGAAGAATGAAACAGGATCCATCTCTCTCACTACTCACAAAAATTAATTCAAGATGAATAAATGACTTAAATGTAAGATATGAAACCATAAGAATTCTAGAAGAAAATGTTGGAAAAACTCTTCTAGATATTGGCCTAGGCAAAGAATTTATGAAGAAGACCCCAGTGGCAATCACAGCAACAAGAAGAATAAATAAATGGGACTTGATTAAATTAAAAGGCTTCTGCACAGCTAAGGAAATAATGAACAGAGCAAATAGACAACCTACAGAATGGGAGAAAATATTTGCAATCTATACATCCAATAAAGGGCTAATAACTAGAATCTACAAAGAACTCAAGCAAATCATCAAGAAAAAATCAAACAACCCCATCAAAAAGTGGGCAAAAGACATGAACGTAAGCTTTTCAAAAGAAGATAGACAAATGGCCAATAAACATATGAAAAAATGCTCATCATCACTAATCATCAGGGAAATGCAAATTAAAACCACAATGAGATATCCCCTTACCCCTGTTAGAATGGCTTTTATTAAAAAAATCCAAAAATAATAGATGCTGGTGTGGATGCAGAGAGAAAGGAATGGTCATCCACTGTTGGGGGGACTGCAAGTTAGTACAACCTCTATGGAAAACAGTATGGAGATACCTCGGAGACCTAAAAGTAGACCTACCATTTGATCCAGCATCCCACTACTAGGTATTTACTCAAAGGAAAAGAAGTGATTTTATCAAAAACACACCTGCACTCGAATGTTTATTGCAGCACAATTCACAATTGCAAAGATGTGGAATCAACCCAAGTGCCCATCAGTTCATGAATAGATTAACCAAATGTGGTATGTATCCCATGAAATACTACTCAGCCACGAGGAAGGATGACTTAATGCCTTTTGCAACAATTTGGATGGAACTGGAGACCATTACCCTAAGTGAAGTATCTAAAGAATGGAAAAACAAACACTGCATGTACTCACTATTAGATTGGAACTAACTGATGAGCACACATATGCATAGAGGGAAATAAAACTTAACAAGGGGTTGGGCAAAAAGGGTACAGTGAACACTATCTGGGTGATGGGAACATTTATAACCATGACTCAAGCATGATAAAAGTTACCCATGTAACCAAAAATATTTGTACCCCCATAATACTTTGAAATTAAAAAAAATTAAATAATGTTCTTGATATTAAGGAATATTTAATGTGATCTCTTCTGTTGCTTACTGCTGTTTCTCCACTGTTAGTTTTGATAAAATCAATATTTAAGAAACTAGGTGTTTTAATTAAATAGATTAAAACTGATATAATAATTTCTGATAATTCTCTGGGCAAAGTGTGTAAAAGGAGTTACTTATATAAATTTAAATGAAACACCAGTAAAACTTGCTTATTCTTATATATTTTGAGAAGTAAAAACATTTGTACACGTTGACCATGTAAGATGGTGTGTGCAGCCTTACATAAAAGCAGCATTGTCGATGTTATGTTATACAGCAGAGTTGCCTTACTAATTGCAGTGGACATTTGTCTAAGAGTGTGGAGGAGGCTGGTTCTGCAGCCATATGTGCTTGGAGCAGAGTTGGGAGGTGGGGGTGAGAGGTCAAAGAGGGGTGGCGTCAGCTCTGTGGTCATCCTAAGGACCACAGTAGACTTTGCCAGGGAGATGGGGAACTTCAGAGGGTTTTGAGTTGGGTTTAAAAAAAATCTTAATTAAAATTTTTTTCTATTGCATTGGTATTTTTGTCCTTGAAACTATTTTTTTGGTGCATTAAAGTTCATTTTAACATGATTTAAAGATGATATAGAATTTATTTACTTGTTATTTGACTTTAAAAATCAACTTTGAGGTATAATTTGCATGAAGTAAAACATAACTGTTTTAATTGTATGAGTTTGACAAATGTCTATGCTTGTGTAACTACTACCACTGTCAAGTCGTAGGACATTTCCATCACCCCAAGATGTTCCTTTTTGCCACTCTGCAATTAGTCCTCCCTTGTCCCAGGCAACCACTGATCCGGTTTCTGGCCCTATGGGTTGGTTTTTCCTATTCTAGAATTTCATAGAAATGGAATCATACAGTACACGCTCTTTTGTGTTTGTCTTTTTTGGTCAGCCTACTGTTTCTGAGATTCACCTACATTATTGCATGTATCAGTAGTTCATTCTTTTTACAGTAGAGGTATTTTATAGGAGACCCTCTGACCGTCTAGATTAATCTATTCATGGTCCTAATTCCAAAGAGTTAGGGAAACCCTGGGATGGCTGTCTTTCATTTTAGTTAGCACACCCTTGTTTTTCTAATCCTAAAACTATCTATGCTGTAAAAAATTGAAACCACTTATGCTGTTTTAGCATATTACTAATATAGAATTATATTTTTGTAGATAGAAAATTGATAGATATTTTCAGACAAAAAAAGACTTCTGTTAGACTTAAATCTAATTATTAACACATGTGTAGTTTAGCAAATTAATATGCTGAATGAATAATGATGGTGCTTAAAATCTCATTTTGAGTTATGTATTTTACTAGATAAATTAGCGATTTTTATAAAATCTGGGACTTTGTCTTTCTGAATGAAAATATTAGATCATTTCTGAAATTTGAGAACAAATTAACAACCTGAATAGCATTTTCTGAAATAACTGTAAGGAACTCATGGCAAGAAGGTTTACCTTTTATGTTGTTCTGATATTAACACGTTGGTAGAGAAGAAGGCTGTAGGCTTGTTCAGCTCTGCCTCACCTTTGTTACCTTTTGACTCACTCTCCATGTTTAGCTCCCGGTGTGTGACCTTGGGCAAGCCCCTCCACTTCTTCATTTTAGCTTTCTTTTCTGTTAAATAAGGATAGTAATGGTGCCTGCCCCATGTGGTCGCAGTCAACAGTAAATGAGTTAATAACCGTAAAGCACTTAGGCTAATGCCTGGCATATAGGAAACACTGTGTAAGTTATTATTTATTATCATTATTATTTTCAACCCGTAGCCAAGTCCTGATTCTGCCCTGTAAAACACCTTCTGATCACTATTACTGCTTGAATTCAGACCCAAACATCCCTTGTCTGGACTATAACAGAAACCCCCTGATTGATTGCCTCACCAGCAGTTTCTCTCCGCATCAGACTATTCTCTGCAGGCCTTGAGTACCGTCCTTACAGAACATAAAACTGGCCATCCAGGAAGTGAGCAAAGTGAGCCATCACCCTGAGTCGTTGGATTGTCTTCATGGATCAGCTGGGATTTGAACTTGACCTAGGAGTATGTAGAGGATGTTGACTGGTCAGAAGAATTGAGGCCATTGCCAGATGAAAGCCTGAATTGAGAAAGACCCAGCTGCCTGTAGGGGCCAGGGAAGAACTTTAAGAGTAAAATGGGGTTTTCTGTGATTTCTTCCAATAGAATTCTTCTTTTTTTTTTTTTAAATAAAGCCATGGGTAGACCATACAAACCTGTCTGACTTCAAAGGCTATAGCCCTGCCTTGGATGAAGATAGTTTGAGAAGTTGCAACTCAGTCTCACCAGTAACAGCCTTACTGGGAGGCAGCAGAAAGCTCCTTGTCCTGCTTACCCCTGCCCCATTCTTACTGTCCCGCCCCATTCTTACTGTCCCACCCCATTCCCACCCCCCAAGTCCCACACCATTTCTGCTTCTCCCTGCCCTCACCCCCAACCCCACCATTTCCATCCCCACCCCCACTCCCGTCCCACCCTATATCAGAATCTTCTGGGCAGGGGGAGGGGGAAGCCCTCTGGTGCCTGATTTTCTTTGCTTCTCTTGAACCTTGAGGGTCTCTAAAACCAGTAGAGGAACTATTGGATTTTATTTAGAACATTTTTAAAAAGCGCTTTGAACCAGAAGCTTTATAGAATGATTAATGAAGAAGACAGAGGGTTTGGAGAAGTTGCATATAGAGTAGACTGGGAGCCAGAAAACCTCATCACATGTTGTCACTACCCTACCCAGACCTCTAGTGGTGTCCCGCTGCTCTCTGAATGCGTCCAGCCCTTTTCTCTGGCTTCCAGGCTCTGCAGGTCCTGGTGGCAGTCGCTTCTGCTTTCTCCCTGGCTCACTCTGACCCAACCACAGTGGCCTCTTTTCATGCCTGGTCATGCCAAGCCCTCTCTGTCCTCAGCACTTTGCTTGGCCTGCTCAGGCCTCACCAATGTATAATTTCAGGTTTGAAGATGACGATGGCAGTGGGAACTGGGGAAAGGGATCAGATACGACAGATTTTGAAGGATCAGCGGTAGCGTTTGACTATTGACCACTCTTTTCCTGGATTCCTTTCCTGGCTTTGCTGACACCACACTCTTGGTGCCCCTCCTGCCTCTGTGATGACTTCCAGGACTAGGACTCCTTCGCTGCTCCTTTTCTTCCATTTCACTTTGAGATAAAGGCATCTTGAGGGCTTTGTTCTCTGCTCTCCTCTCATTCTCTGCTTCCTTTGAAGCATCTCTTCCATCCCATGGACTCCGTGACTAGTGTGGTCCGAATCCCACTTACAGCCATCTCTCTGTGCCCAGACCTCTTTGCAGTTGACTGTTCACAGAGACCACTGCTCTGAGCTGGGCACCCCATGCCAGGCCAGGTGAAACAGAACCTGCCTGTGTCTGTGCCCTAAACTTGCCTCTTGTGGAGACGTAATTAACTGAGCCAACCCTAAGGGCTTACAAAATGCAAACTGCTGCTAGTTGGGAAGTGTTGTAACCTGGGTAGTGGGAACAGGCTTCTAGGAGGCTAAGGTGTCCTCTGGGTAGGGCAGAGGCCTAGAATACAAATGCAAATGGGCATTTAGGTAATCTTCCTGCCTTGCTGGGGTCTCAGCCCCACCACCCTGGGGTTTAGAACACAGAGAGTAGGAACTCTCTTCTGCGGTTTTTTTCCCTTCCCCTGTAGGAGCCCGTACAGGCATTAACAGTAAGTTGTTGCATTTAATACTCTGAAGCCATTGCAACTTATCCCAGTTTATTCTGGTATATTTTGCTTGTTCTGATTCAGAGATTAGCAGTTAAATCCTTCAAATGAAAAAGACCCTTGTGCCTATTTGGGGGGAGCAGCCCCCTACAGTTACACTCAGGAAGAGGGGGAGGTAGGGCAGGATGTGTAGATGGAGCCGTCCCCTACTCACTCTGATCACCACACTCTTGTCAGTTTTGTCTCTAAGAATCTCTCCAGTCCTCTGCTTCTCAGCCCTGAGACAGGAGGTACCAGCAGATCCGTGCAGCAGTTTTCAAATTGATGTGTGTTATATCTGTGGATGTCTACCATGTTAGAAATTAAAATACATTTTAAAAACTTTTTATTTTGAAATAATTATAGATTCACAGGAAGTTGCAAAATACTATAGAGAGTCGTGTGTACTCTTCTTGACTCAGCTTTCTCCAGCAGTAACATCTTACATAGTTATAGAACAGTTTCAAAACCAGGAAATTGATTTGGTATAATGTTAGTTAGACTACAAGCCTTGTTCATAAATCAGAAAATTTTAAAACACAAAATTAAGTAATCACACATTTCATTAGCCGTCAGAAGGACATCATCACACATCATAGCCTCCAGAAAACTCCTCTCTGCACCACTGAGAGTGGAAAAGGCGGCTAACATCTTAGTGTTGTTGTAACAATAGCTGTGACTTTGTGGACCCCCGAAAGGGATTTCCAAGCATCCCTGGACTATGTAGTATGGGACCCCACCAGGTTAGTTGAAATGTGGACTCTGGAGTCTGACTGTCTGGATTTTGTCTTGGCTCCACTACTTTAAAATTATGTAGCCTTGGAAAGTTGCTCTACAGGGCTGTTCATAGTATTTGAGAGTCCAGACTCTGAAGCCAGATTGTCTGGGTTGGAATTAACTAGCTCTGCCGCTTACTGGCTGTGACTATGAGCAAGTTTCAGTTTGGTCTGTAAAATGGGGAACACAGAAGTAGCTATAGCACTTGGTAGTGTAAAGATGAAATGAGGTGATACAAAGTGCTTGGGATCGTGTGTGACATATCCTGAGCACTCCATCCTTGTTAGCTGTGATTATTGTTATTGTGAGGATTAGACGAGGTAATGTGTGTAAAGTGTTAAGCACAGGTCTTGGCCTAGAGGAAGGAGTGGATGTTATGCTCCCTAAGCGCCCCACCCCGACCAGCATGGAAGATCATCCTGGGTCAGAGGAAAGGTGTCAGGGGAACGCAGTAGAAGGACCCTTCAGAGGCTCCCCAGCAAGGTCAAAACCGGTGAATCAAAATGTCTGTAAGGTTTCTTGGCTTAGGTAGTAGGAACAGAGAAGTTCTTCTAGCCAGTGGGCTTCACAGGGAGGGGGCCTCGATCAGCTTTTAACTGTTGTATCCTCACTGCCCAGCACAGTTCCAGGCTTGAGCAAATACCCAGGAAGTATTTGTAATGATTGGTGGGCTGAGTGAAGGAGAGAGGCTTTGGCCATTAGTTGGGGAAGGGAGGGAATAGTGACTTTCTTTGAGTTTGAGGTAGGAAGTTGGAAATGTCAGATTAATGAGATCAATTAATAGTTAATAACTAACATTAAATTAACTTAAATTTAACATATTAAATTTAATACATGCTATTTCAGATCCATTCATTGATACATGTTTGGAGACTGTACTTCATTAAGCAGTCAAATAACGAGTCCTGATTTCGGTCTACCTAATAGGAAAGCAGAGAAGTCCGTTAGCCTCTTCCATATTTATCACAGTAAGTGTTAAAAACCCCTAAGACAGGAATGTGCCTCTGTGCAGGGGCAGCAAGGATGGGGGTGCTGGGAGACGGGGTCACTCAGAGCGAAGGGGCTGCTAGCACTGCTCTGGGTCAGGGTGCCTGGCTGAGCTTGTAGCTCTCTGGTGATGGTCTCCTCCACTCATTCCCTGTAGATGGGCAAATGGCCATGAATTTCGCTAGGCCTTACCCCTGCCTGCCCCTCCCACCTCAGCTCTGGCTGCTTCTCTCACCGTCTCTGCTTTGGACAAATTGGTCATTTTGCCCTTCTGCTCTCTGAGCCCACCAGGTTTCCCCACCTCGGGATTTGCTCCTTGTTGTTTCCATCTTGGCATGTTTCCCCCATATTGTCGCACAATCCCCTCTCTAGTCCTAAGCATTCTGTCTGAAATGACGCCCTCGTGACATCTCTGTTGCTGTGTCCCCTTTTTTGAGCTTGATTTTTCTACAGAGCATCAGGCATTGTATGTATTCGATTTTGTCTGCCTTCCTCACCAGAGTGATGCATTGTTGAGGCAAATGTGATGCCTAGAACATTGCTGGCCCACGGGGGGGACTCAGATATTTAATAAATTAATTGACTAGATGTTGCAGTTTCTTTTAGACAAGATCAAACTGGGAAGTAATCCCAGCATCACGTTGTGATTCCTTAGTGTAAGAACCAAGATGATAGAGTATGATATTACATGTTTAGAGTATAATATTACATGTGTTACCACCAGGACATGGATAAAAAAAGAGATCCCAGTTTATGAGTGTGTGGGGAGAGAATTTTTTTTTTTTAAACGTTCTTTTGTTCCAAAGGTTTACTTATAAATTGGTTGCTTGGAATTGAGAGCATATCACATTTTCTAAAAAAGGATTCTTACATTGACCCAGAAGAATACCTCAGATTGAAGAAATTCAGGTACATGTGGAGAAAATACTTCCTTGATAGATGACCCTGCTATTTTATTTATTTCTATCCCTTCCTTTTTCCAAAAAGAGCTTTAAGTTAGCTTGCAAAGAGTCATGTAGTCTTTCAAGTGTTTAAGTGACAAAAAATGTTTCAAGTCTGCTGCGGAGCACTGGGAAAGTGGCGTTGAATGAAACAGACACATCTGTCTTCACTGTACTCTCACAGGAAGGCACGCTTGACACAGAGTTATACAAATAATTATTTAAAATTCTGATAAGGACTATGAAGGGGAAATAAGAAGAGAAGGTGGTTCTGTTTAAGAAGGCCAACCCATGAGGCTACCTTCTTCTACTCTAGAGTCATTGGTTTTCTAGAAACGTTTCAGGCAATGTGCAGCCACAGCCACTGCAGTGGAGATTCCAACAGCTAGAGAGGTGGGAGGGGGCCCCGAGGCTGCCCCAAGTCTGGATTGGGATGCTGTGAGTTGAGGTCCTCCTACTTTAGGTGAGTCCCATTGTTGTATGAAGGGCACTACAATAACAGGAAAAGCTTTCCTCTACTAGGTTAACAAATGCAAATTAAAAATAGTGGGTTGATCTGAAGCAGGCAAATGCATAGGAGTTTTTCTTCCTTTTTCCCATGGCAGTTCTGCTGAGGTCCTTTATGTTCTTGGGTGTTTGAGAAATTTTAATTTATGTGGTCTCCAATTTATATTCAAGTTACACATTTCCAGTGGGAATGACCATTCTGCTGACATCTCCATGGAGGTCTGGAAGTTTTAGGGCAGAGGTTCTCAGATTACATTCTAGCAGAAACCCCACAGTGGTTATGAGCTTAGGCTGTAGAGTCAGACAGGGGTTCGGATCCAGGCCTTGAGCAATTTGGGCAATGACCCTAACTTCAGTTTCCTCCTCTGTGTGTGGGGAGATATCGATACACCGGCCTCTCAGGCTGTTTGGGGTAAACTCACAGTGCCTTGCACTGAGAAAGTTCTCAGGAAATATTAAGTTGTTATTAGTATTATTGTAACAGTGCCTGGAAGTACCAGTTTAGGTTAACAGATAGGCTGTCTTTTCAAAGTGCTGTGCTCCTAGGGAGGTTAATGGTGCTAAGTCTTTGCTTAGGGTCCCAACTGAGAAAGGGGAAAGAAACTCCATTTTACTGTACTAAATGGCCAGTGCTGATAGGACTCATAACTCTGGCCAATATTTGTTAATATTGCTTAATTTATCAGTGTTGTAGAATAATCATTATATAGCTTGGGATACCAGCTACCAATTTAATACCTTTCTCCCCTTTGGAAAAAATTGTTCACATTTCTAAAAATCCAGCTAATAGATTAAAATTTTAAAACTGGAGACACTATATTTAGAAGTGAGAAATGTCTGTGCTGAATTTATTTACACTTTAGCTAATTAAAAGTACCACAAGCCCATTTTCTGGGGCGAATTTGATACTCCTGTGTTTTGGATAGTGTTTTGGGGATTGGAACAAAACGTGCTTCTGAGGTGTGTGTGCTGTTGATCTGGCCCGGAGATGAACCATCCTCTCTCAGGCTTTCCAGCTGAAGCAGGCCAGAGAGTAGGTGGCTGTGTTCGTAATGACTGTGGGGTTTGCTTCTCTTGAAACAGCCTGTTGGTATTAAAAAAAAAACAACCCCAAATTGAAATGTTACGAGTACGCAAATTTAGACGATATTCTTTTCTTGGTACGTGATATTCTTGAAAACTATAAGAGCTTCATTGTTGTGGGAAAAAATAATCTTTTTAGCTTAGAGTTTGCTTTTTGCCTATGTTGGTTCCTTTGAAAATCCTTGAGAAATGTTTCCCTTTGCAGTGAAATAAAACACACTCAGACTACAAAACCCATCGGTCTTAGCAGTATCGTGATATGCACATCATTTCTTTAGGGTATATGTGGTACTTACTAGACACTTGGTTTTCCTTTGATTTGAAAGTTATTTTTAAAATAACAGCCATGTTCTCCCAGTTGGCTCAAATCCCTCCCTTCCTCACATACATATCTTATAGTAAACTTATTTCTTAGGATTATGATGAATTCCAGCCTCAGCTTTGATAAGTAATTGTATAAAATGCTCTATTTCTTAGCAATTTTGTGATTTCATGGTGACTTTGCTGTTTAGTGACTTGGTAAACTGTGGTAAGTTACTGCTTCCTGGAAAGGTCGCATTTCCAGTGAGGGACACCAGTAAGTTTTAGTGCTCTTGGGTGGAACGTTCAAGCCATGGTCAAAGTGGGGGTTGTTGCTGGGGGGATGCATGGATGAGGCAGGATGGGACAGTCAGGGTGGCCTTCATGGTGTGTGCTGGAAGTATGCATTTATGTGGGGAATATTGATTTTTATTTTTTAAAACTGCTAACATGCAGATGGGTAGCCTTTGATTTAAAAGTAAGCCTAAGCTGTATTTTGCTGCCAGATTCTATTTGAGTTTAAAGCAATATGATGCCAGACATTTTTATATTTTGGAAATGGCTACAGGTGGCTGGAACAAAATAGATTAACACAGACATGCTTAGAGATTGCAGTGGCTTCCTTTGGACACTCTCAAACAAGCATCAAAGCAACTCCTGAAATGCTTGACATCATTATATTGGCCTGGCTTGCCAGCTATAGGTTTCAGTTACATTTTTGCATATTTGCTTACTATACCGGAAAAAAGCCCCACTACTTGCGTTTTCTTCCTTTTGCTATGATCCTTCTATGTTTTGACTTGTAGAGCGCTACTGAGCCTGTGGCAGCCACCGAGACCCTGGCCGAGGTACCTGAACATGTGCTGCGAGGACTTCCAGAGGAAGTGAGGCTTTACCCATCTGCTGTTGACAAGACCCGGATTGGTGAGTACTCTGGTCACAGAACGAGACAAGCAGTAAAGAGAAGGCAGCAGTGGGGCTTTCTGTGGGGGCATGTAAGGTAGGGAGCAACACAAAAGCAACAGATTTACCCCTGACTTAGAAGATTATGTGGTGTTTATGCATTTTCCAGTCTAGAATCCAGGTTGGACATAGATTAGAAAAATAACACATACATGCACGCACCCCATCCTTTGTGACCCACCCACGTGTCCCTCTCCTGTGAATCTCCCTGGGCCTCTTCCCACAAAATATGTTGTTCCCTCCTCTCTGATTTCACCATGATTTGAGTATGATTATGCTATCATATTTACTTGAGTATTTTGTAATTATTTTTACATCTGTCCCCGTCATTGATTGTAAGTGCCTTAATTTTTCATTTATCTTTATGTCTCCAGTACCAGACACTTTATGGGCCCTCAGTAGATATTTGGATGAATGACAGGACCTGAGTGGATCTGAATGCTTCTGGCTGGGATTTCTCCTTGAATACAGACCACCTTGTGTGTGCTTGGTCTTTGTGCCTAGCCTTTAGACAGAGGCTAAAGAAGTCAATTATAAAGAAGTAAATTATGTATTCAAAATACAGTCTTGCAATATATTATGTTTATATCCTGTTTCTTGTTTTTTTAAGATGTACTTTTGATACTCTAATTTTTGTATATATGTGAATAAACTTTTAATAAATGCTTTTTTAATTCTCATTGAAAACTTATTGAGCAATTTGAATATTTATATTATTATTATTATTTTTAGAGATAGAGTCTTGTTCTGTTGCCCAGGCTGGAGTGCAGTGGCATGATGATAGCTTGCTGTAACCTTGAATACCTGGGCTCAAGGGACCCTCCTTCCTTGTCCTCCCAAGTAGCTGGGACTGCAGGCGTGCACCACTGCTCCCGCCTAATTTTTTTTAAAGTTTATACAAACTCTTAGGCTCAAGCAATCCTCCTGCCTTGGCCTTCCAAGGTGCAGGGATTATAGGCATGAGCCATTGCACCTGGCCCTGAGTGTTTATATTATATCATTCAAATGAAAGTGGTTCATTTTATAGCTTAACTGATTGTTAATGGTGTTGATGGTATTCATAGCAGACTTACAGAAAAGTGGAATTTGTACATCCTAGCTGGACAGGACTGGCCCAGCCTCCACCCCTCGTTTTGTACTTGAGGAAATTGAGGCTAAAAGGTGAGGGAACCTGTCCGAAGTGGTGCTGTGTGCCAGTTCCCTCAACTCCTGGGCCAGGCTCCTCCCATTTTACTGACTGCTTCTTAATTGTTTCTGTTTGCTTTATGGTTGGTGTACAGAGAATAGAAATAACCCTAAGAATACCATGGACAAGCACGTATTTTGGCTATTTGAGACTTTGTAAAGTGAGTTGTTCCAGTAACTAGGTAGGGAAGAGAGGGTTTTCTACTTTAAGCAAACGAACTTCAAAAATATTTATTCATAAAACTATATTTGTAACCCTTTGTAAAAACAGCTCGTGTTCATTAGAAACAATTTGAAATCTGTAGAAAAGCAGAAAGAGGAGTTTAAAAATTATTTGAAGTTTCACCCCATTCCAATATTTCTTCTCTTCAGTTGTGATTGTGTTGAATATTCAAGTATTTGTGATTATACTGCATGAGTAGCTTTAGATGTAAAAATTAAAAACAAATATAAAACATTCTTTTCTAATTATAAAACAATATAGGTTCTTTACAGACTATTTGGAAAATACAGAAGAGTATAAAGAAGAAAAATAAAAATCCCCATTGAGGACTTGATTTAATTTGATTTAATTTGACCTCAGTTGATTTAACATTATCTTGCTTTCAGGAGTCTAGCCTTTTAACTATTTTGTGAAGCTGAATTAATTTTAATGCTTTCAATCTTTAAAATAACCACAATAAGTTATGAAAATATTGGTTTTATTTTCTAGGTGTCTGGGCCACTAAGCCAATTTTAAAAGGCAAAAAGTTTGGGCCATTTGTTGGTGATAAGAAAAAAAGATCTCAGGTTAAGAATAATGTATACATGTGGGAGGTAAGAAAGAATTCTGGTTCTTTGTTTATCAGAGTTGTATATATTTTAAAGAAGTTATTATCCTGTTCTCTAAGGATTTGATATTTTGAAATTAAAACAATCATTTTAATGTGTTCTTTAAAATTAAGAATATTTTTATTAAAGAGAAAATGTGTTTCCCTGGATACAGACTGCTATTTATATATACTTTTGTATTTTGAAACTGCTTGGCTGTCCTCAATAATAAATGTCAAATCCATTTTTTTTATTGTCTTGTCCAGGGTGTTTTGCTTTGCAGCTAAGACCTTGACTTCCTGTGTGATGGTCTGTCACTTTACAGGCTTCCAGATAAACACCATAAAAGACACTCCAGGGTGGCTGCAAAGAAAACACCGTTAGGTTCTTCTCTATATTTTCGAAAGTAATTTCTGTGTTGCTAGGGTATTCAGAGTTGGATATATTTAGCACATGGCACATTTATATAGAGCTTTTAATTTTTCAAAAGTCTTTCATTCTATTAATTTCCTGTTCTCACAACAATCCTGGAAGACAGAACAGAGAATTAGCATTCTCCTTTGAGAGAAGAAGCACTCAGGAAACAGAGATGGACTGTCTGTCCTTCCCTGTGGGGCCCCCATTTTAGAGGCCTGTAGATGCAGAACCAGAATGCATCTGCCTCATAGAGAGGCAGTTAAAAAGGTGTTCAGTACATTGCCTGGGTTCACATCCTACCTCTAGCTTCATGACTCTGAGCGGGGTACTTAACCTCTGGGCTCAAAACTCCTCAATTTAAAAAACTGGCATAATAAAACATATTTGATTAGGGTGTTGTTCCCTGGGGTATTGCCTGGAAATTCAGCATTTATGTTGAATTTAGTTTAGGTCAGTGCCCTCCTGGAAGCTCCTCGCATTCTTAAGGGAACTCCATGGTGTAACTTCTTTTTAAAGCAAGCTAAGTTTTTGCATGGTGAGGAAAAGCATTCCTATCAGATTATCTGAGTTGAATTACATCTGTTTTTCACATGTTAACCTATGAAAGCCTATGGATAAAAATATGGCCTACTGTAAAAAAAAAAAAAAAAAAAGAAACATATAAAAGCTTAAAAATAAAATATGGCTAGGAAATGTGTGGACACTTTCCATCAAGAAGTTCTGTGGCATTTGTATGTCCGGGGTATGTTGTTATTTTTCTTAATGCTATAGCAGTGTTTTTTAACTTGAAAAATCTGACAGTTTCTCCCAGTAATTTTTAGTTTCTTGTGAATCTGTTATAATGTATCTTCTGACTATTAACCCAGGGGGGCCTTAGGAAATGAGGATTTACAATAAGAATCATTGCATTTTGTTCTTTCATCACTTTTGAGGTGCAAGAGCTCTATTTGTAGAAAAACCGCCTAGCTGAAAAATACTAAAGACATTGCTTACGTGATTAAAAATGTCTTGATCACAGAATTATGCTCCCAAATAAACTACATTTTTAATTAAATGTTTTCCGAGGGAAACTGACAAATATGCTCATCAGGTTAACACTAATTTTAGTGAGGATAATGTTAAGCAACCAGAAAATGCTTATGCTAGTTCTGTGTGTATAACACTAAGCTTGAACAAATGCTGTTAATATTAAACTTAATAGTACCTATTTTACCAGTGAACAATTTGATGCTGTTGGGCATGTTGTGTAAATTATTAATAGTGCTTTTTGTAAATTAAACTTCATTTGCATTGAAATTCATATATAGTAGCTTGTTGACAAATTATAATTTGGAACCATGATCTATTAGGGACTCAGCTTCCACTATAAACTTTTTAACATTCCATTGTTAATTTAAGATGCTTCTTATATACTGCACTATTATAGTTTGCAAATCCTTATGAGATTGCCGGTTCTTTATAGTCAGGTTTAAAAATTTAGTTCTTGTCAAAGCTGGCTTTTTCTTCCTGCAATTAAAAAAAATGTGGATCTCATTCAGGTAGTTCTGGCTAGAAGGTACATATTTAATACAGAAACCTTTAAACCTTTTGCTCTGTTAAAATAAAAGTAGGTAGACATGATATATATGTATAAGTATGCATATGGCAAAGTATAGGAAGTATAAATTATAATGTACCTATTTCTTATAAAGAAGAAAATGAAAATTGAGGTAAGACTTAGTCTTTTCCCATTAATTTATTCCAACCCTGGTCTTATCCTCAGACTTACGTCGGAATGCCTCTTACTACTGTAACAGAGCTGGCTTATCATGAGAATCTCATCTTGGCGTTTGTTTTTTCATCAAAGCCCCTAAGATCAGCTTCTTTTAGCAGCAGGGTCTTAGACCCCAGCCAGAACTCCATTTTAAAGCTAATCTAAAACAAAGTGTTAAATTGCTTTTCTTGAGCCCTCGATTATCTAACCTAGTCTTAAATCCTCTAAACTTTCACAGAAAACATTCTATTAAATCAGAAATAACAGGAGAGAAACAGTAGAGTATCCTCAGGGTGAATGTGCAAAATAGTCAGGTTCTCACGAGAGGACAGCATTCTTTGATCAGTGTCTGGCCTGGAGCTGCTAGCTAATCGAAACTCAGGACTTTGTGTAGTACTTCTCTTGACTGTTCCTGTATATGCTGAGTAATCTGCGGTATTTTAAAACCACCTCTGATAAAATCCTTTCAAATTCACTTTCATGGGGCTCAAATTGCTTCTAATGAACAAAACTTTGGAATTGTTTGAATAAGAATTATTTTCATAAGTCTGTTTTTTTTTGAAGATAGACTTAATTTTTTAGAGCAATTTTAGGTTCACAGGAAAATTGAGCAGAAAGTACAGATAGTGCCCATCTACCTGCTGCCCCCACACATGCACAGCCTCTCCCTCTGTCAACATCCCACACCAGAGTGGTGAGTTCGTTATAATCCGCGAACCTGCATTGACACTTCGCTATCACCCAGGGTTCATAGTTGACATTAGGGTCACTCTCGGTGTTGTCCGTTCTAATAAGTCTTTTTTAAAATTTAAAATTAATACGTGCTCACTGCAAAATAATATAAACAATGCAGAAAAATATATACAAGAAAGTAAAAAATCATTTAGACTCCTACCATCCAGGTGTAACCCCGGTGAATGTCTTCTTGAACGTTCTTTTAACTCTGCTTCTCTGCCTGTTTTTATTCTGTTCCTCACACACACTGGTACATACACAAACACCATATATAGGAATTTATGCAATTGAGATCAAACAGTACATGCAGTTTTGTAATGTGCTTTTTTTCTTTCAATATATTGTGGACAGATCATGTCAACTGCTTATTTACATTGTTATTTCTTATGCCTACCTAGAGTTCCATTATATACCATTCATGATTTATTTAAGCAGGCCCTATGTTGGACATTTACATAGTTTTAATCTTTCATGATTATAAATAATTCTTCAAAGTATAAAGCTCACTGTATATATACATATATGTGCTGCCTTCTCTGATTATCTTCTTAAGATAAATTTCTTGAAGTATAAATGTTAAGTCAAAAGTTATGTATATTTTCACCTTTAGCAAATCTTGCCACAGCCCTCCAGAAGGACTTGTACTAATTTACATAACCACCAAGAGTACATATTTCTTCCTAGCCTTTTAAAACCCAGTATTGTTCATCTTTTTAATAATTAAAAAAAATTCATTCTCATAGGTGAAAACTGAGAGTTCATTGCTTCTGTTCACTTGGCAACGAGTCAGGAGGATGAAGGGAAGAAGCAGAATTTCCTGTCCGTTCAAATCGATAGAGAAATTGTCTCTTTATAATGAAAAGACTTTAATGTAATTTTTTTAAGGAAGTGAAAACATTTTTTATCAGTCCACACTGTTACGATGAAATATTAACCAGTGGGTTTTAATCAGAGACCTTGCTTTCGCAGTTCTTCCAACTTCACATTATTTGTAAGTTAAAATTGCAGGCAAGAAGAAAAAGGAGAGTAGAGGAGTCAATCAGCTGATTCTGCAGAACCTTTTTTCCAGAAAGTACTGCTCAGTTCTCACTGCTACTTTCCAGCTCCTAAACTGGGCATCAGAGTAGCACTATGGGGAAAGGCCTACATCTCCGGGGGAATCCAACCTGCCACCTATTTTTTTTTACAGCTCTGGAGCTAAGAATGGTTTTTACATTTTTAAATGGTTGACAAAAATCAAATATTTTGTGACATGAAAATTATATGAAATTCAAATTTCAATTCATGAATAAAGTTTTATTGGAACGCAGATATAGTCACTCACTTACATACTATCTCCAGCTGCTTTTGCCCCATAATGGCAGAGTTGGGCAGTATGACAGAGACCATACGGCCTGCAACACCAAAGATATTTTTGTGTGGCCCTTCACAGAAAGTTTGCCAAGCCCTGGTCTCAACGTGTAGAGAAGAGAAGCAGTAGGAGTGAATGTGGTGATGTCTGGTTTCAGGTTTACTGAGAAGCTGAGTGGTTAATAGCAGTGCACAGATTTTGAACTTGGTACTTAAAAGTGGGATGGCTGTAGAATTGGTTGTTATAGAAGCGGCTGAGCCAGTCACATTGTTCTCTCAGGAACTGGGGGACAGATGAGGAGGATGTTGAAGTACAGAGAATTAAGTGATCCTTTTGAACAGGCTAACCTGTACTCAGGTAGGCAGGTTGGTCTGGTGCAAAAAAAAAGAAAAGAAAAAAAAATCTCTTTGAGAGTTTATTTATTCACTCATTTAGTACCTATCTGTTAAGCTTTTACCATGTACCGGGCACTGTCCTAAGTTCTGGAACACTAAGCTTGGTGTATAACATTGGTGGTGTTATAAACTACTAGCAATACCTCATGGAGATTTTTATTTGTGGAATAAAGGAATACTAGAAATGACCTAGATCTTTCACAGATGAGAAATCTGAGTTCCAAATGGCTTGCTTGATGTTCTGTTATTCCTGGAGTCAGGCCAGGAGCCCACGTTCCTTTGTTGCCTATTTAGTCCTCTTCCCATTAGCAAAGCCCAGAGAGACTGTTATACTTTTTTGCATTGTGAACTCTTTTGAAAATCTCCACAGAAAATATATAAATGCACATATATACACAAAATTTTGCATATTAATTCTAGGGTTATATGGAATTCTTAAACATCCATGGTCCAAAGATAGAATTTCTGATTTAAGAATAAGAATAGACTATTTTGTTCATCCAGTGGATGTTGATTGGGGGCCTACAGTGAACCAGTCAACATTTATTGTGCATCTGTTTTGGGGAGATTTTCCAGAAACATTTATGTAGTTGTAGGTATGAAGTCTACTCAGAGTAATTTCAAAAGAGAGGGTCAGTCAGTGTGGCTTGCCCAGGAGAGTTGGATGTTAGACTGAGCTTTGAGGGCTTGAGAGGCCAAGCTATTTATTTTCTAAATTTGTATCTTAGACTTTCCTATGAAAGTAACCTGTATATTGGAAAATGTTCTCTGACAAGTGGGCTTATTGTAGTAAAATGTGCCATCACCGATTAGATTCTCTTTTATTTCCCTTATTCTAGAATCTTCAGAACTTTTTAGAATACAGTGATGCATTAGAATAGTTCTTAAAGGAAGTCTCTGATCTCCTAAAGTAATCTGAGGAGTGACGTAGTTGATACTGAAGATCCATTTTTGTCATAGCCACTGGAAAGTTAATTCTATAGGGTTGCAGTTTTATTCTGTAACTAAAATCAACTGCAATTTGAACATGCCAAGAAGGTACAGTATTTTCTAGGTAGCAGTGTTAATGAAATTCTTTATAACTTATAAAGATAAAACTTTTATTAAAATGTTTTCATTGAAGTGTTTTTATACCAAAGTGAAGTTATCCTTTTTTCTTTATCCTTACTTTTAAATGAGGATAAGTTCCTCATAGATTTGTTGGACAGCAGATTAGATAATGTGTATGAAATTAGTTGCTATAGACAGCTCTGGCTCAGTAAATATTACTTGAACCTGAACATCAGAGAAGAATACTTGAATGATCATGTACAGGATAAAAACATTTTTTTGGTAGTTGAATATATTTTAAAAGATAATCAGCTAGAACTTATTCCTTCTATGTAACTGTATGTTTGTGCCCATTAACTAAATGTTTGAGGTGATGGATATCCTAACCTAACCCTAATTTTATCATTACACATTGTATGTTTGTATCTAAATATCACATGTACCTCATAAATAGGTACAATTGTTATGTATCCATAAAAAATTTAGAAAACCAATATGCTATATAGATATTTTTCCTCATCAATAAATTTGTCAAAATTGAAAAAAGATTACCAACTAAGTAACATCTTCATTTTGGCTTAGAATTTCTTTCTTCCCTAATGTTGGAGAGTATGGGCTGTATTTTGAACCAAAAAAATTAGAATAGTGATGGGAAAGGGCACGGATCCCAGGACTGACTTCTGAAAGCTGAGTCAGGGTTTACTGCTGGAGATTCATTGGAGGGAAATGTGAACCTACTGTTCATCTTTCAGGAATAGACAGGGAAAGTGGGAAATGGGGTGTCGATCATAACATTGGAAATTCAATAAGCCAGATCCCCAGAAAACGAAGATAGGACAAGGAGCCTCAGGCAGAATGGACAAAACCAAAATGGGAGCCAGGGCCTCCAAGAGAGGTTCTGTCTCCACCACTGGTGTGTTAGAGCCCAGGTCACGCGCAGTGTGAGGAAGTCCAGGGGACAGCTGGCGGAGATGGCTTTACTGCTGTAGACTCTGACCTTGGGGAGCTGCTTTGGGTGAATATTAGACGTCTCTCAGTGTGAGAGTTGCTGCGGTATGAGGAGGTTTCTTCATTCTGTGTCTTAATTCTTGAATGATTTCTGTCAAAGTAAATTGGTTACCGCAAGTTGAGGATGGGTGGGGACCTCGTAAGTGAACAGTTGAGGATTCTAATGATGGTAGTTTGCATTAATTGAATGAGATTTTTTAAAATTACAAATTTGAATTAATACATGTACAGTGTAACAAGTAAATAATAAGGAGGGCCATAAGTTAAAACCCTCCTCACTCCTATCTCCTGAGGTAACTAACAGTTTGGTTTCTTCTTCGCAAACCTTTTTCTCCATGGCATGACGATTTAATTTTGAATGTGTATTTAAATTGGCATGTGTACTAAAATTTGAATTTAGGTTATTTTATCACCATTTCAAAACGAGTGGATTAAATGGAATGGAAATTCGGTGGTATGAAAATTACATTTTGCTTGACGAAGAGTTAGTAGCTAGTCTGTGTTATTGGTAACGGCAGAAGGGAGGTAGGGCCTAGAAGACGCTCTAGGGGAGGTTAGGCCTGGAAAAGAGGGGTTTGGAAGGAGGAAAGAGAGAAAGGTCCGTTGAGAAGTCCTCTCAGTAGGACAGAGTATGAGCCTCCCTCTCCCATTCCCTTTCTGCGTATCTGTTTTATTTTGGTGTAGGAAGAAATGAGGGCACCAGGTTTGAATTCTGGCTCTGACTTACAGTCACTTGACTATTCTCCTGAAGTTACCAACCTTCTGTAAGTTTCCTCATTTATAAAAGGAGCTTTATATTTAATAGGTTATTGTATAGATTCTTATAAAGTTTAATAAAATAACACAGAAAACATCTAGCTCAGTGCTTGGTGTAGTGGTACTTCTTTTTCTTCTGTTCCTTGTCTCTGAGTGGGGAGTTTGAATCTGAGAGTTAAGTTGGCAAAATTGTTTTATAATACTACATAATCAGGCACCCCTGCCTTCTTAAAAGGGACTGTTTTATAGATTGGATCAGGAAAAAAAATCATTGATCATATGGTAGTATTTCTCTTTGGGATCAAGTCAGCTGAGTATTCCTTCAACCTTATAAAAATCGGGTAATAGTTTTATTACATGTCATTTGTTACCTGCTTTTCCATTGTCTTTGTCTGAAAGGAAGAGATCGTGGTTGTTTTTCCACTGTCTTCCTACTACCCTAGCGTGGTGCTGTGTGGCACATTGCAGTCTAGTAATTTGTAGTTAATTTAAGCAAAATTCTGTCACATTTTGGAGATAAGTTCTGTGTGTCATTCACTGAAATTAATTTGATTGGAAACCAAGGTTTGACCAACTAAGATGGGAATTGTATAAAAACACGTTTTCTTCCCAGTTCTTAAACATAAGGTTAAACTCTCCATAAAAACAAGAAAGCTACACACTTTTTAAAAATGTGTGTGGATGAAGAGGAGGAGGATTTTAGCTTAGCCTTCAGCAGACCTTGACTACCTTCATTCAAATTTAGGTTTTCATTCAAAAGACTAACTTGCTCTTCCCACCCACCTCTTTTTTTTTTTTTTTTTTTAAAGAGATGGAGTCTCACTCTGTCACCCAGGCTTTACTGCAGTGGCATGATCAAAATTCACTGCAGCCTCCAACTTCTGGGCTCAAATGATCCTCCCACCTCACCCTCATGGTTAGCTGGGACTATAGGCGCGCACCACCACAACCTAGCTAATTTTTAAAAAAATTTTTTGTAGAGACAGGGTTCTCATTATGTTGCCCAGGCTGGTCTCGAACTCCTGGCCTCCAGCGATCCTCTCACCTTGGCCTCCCAAAGTTCTGGGGTTACAGGCGTGAGCCCCTGCACCTGGCCCCACATCCCTTTTTTGCTATGTAGATTATAATATTATAAATCAGTGGAGGAAAGGTCCAGATAAACAAAAGAAAGAAAATAAAAATTATGGATTACCCCACTTCTCAGAGAAAAACGGTGTTGACATTTTTACATTTTTAGTTTCAGATTTTTCTCTTCATATATTCATATGTTTAAAATAAAAATGAGTATATAATCCATACTTTTTATAAATGGCTTTATTAAATCATCAATGTATTGTAAATATCTTTATGCCGATAAATATATTTCTACAACATCTAGTTATTTTTGTTCTAATTACAGAAATAATGTGCATGTAGTTTATTGTTTATTGGAAAAATTCTTAAAGAATATAGAAATATCTAACAAAATAAAAGTTTCCAAATAATCTAATTAATCATTTATACAACAATATTTTTTAGTGTCTTCTTAGGTTTCAGCTATCTGGATGGACCATAATTTACTAACCTAATTCCATATTGTTTTCTTTGTGGCCGTGAATTGGAAACAGTTTGTAGTAAACTATACTGTTATAAGCATCTTTCTACATACCTCTGGGTAGGGTTGCCTGATGATCTCATTAGAATAAATTCCTACAAGTGTATATGCTGGTTAAAGAGTATTTCTATTTTAAAGTTTTTTTTAAAATTCCATCCAAAAATATGCTGTCAATTTGTTCTCTTATCAACAGTATTTGGGGAATATCTGTTTTTTCATACCTTTTGCAATCTTATTTTTTCTTAAAAAACAATTTTTCCAAGTTTAGTAGGTAAAAATTGTTTTAATTTGAAATTACTTTTGATTATTAGTTTAACATTTTTTTCAGTGTTTTGGCTATGTGTATTCCTTTATGAATTACTTGTTTGCCTGTTTTTAAAAATTAAACTGTTCATCTTTTTCTATAAAGCAACTTTCTTTTTGCACATCAGTCAGTATGACTTAGAAGATGCCTTAGTCTCTTTTGAAACAAAATGAGCTATGCATAAAGAATTCACTCAGCTGGAACATTTTGCTTTGTGCAAAGGTCTATGTTGACCTGAGAGCCAGGAAGTTCCTGCACAGCCTTTGTTGTTATCCTGAGGCAGGTGGATAGACTCTAGCTGCCTTCTGAACTATGTGGCGTTTTCCTGGCAACCATCTCCGTGTTTGTCTCTGCAGCCTCATCCATCTCTGTGACTGTGCCAGTATTTGGGTGGGGAGTGAGTGGGACTCTGCTATCCACTGTGATCAATCAAAACAACACTTTTTAGCCCTGAGCTCAGTGTCAGTTTATATTGGGGGCAGGGGGAATAATGCTTGTGTAAGTTACTGTGTACAGATATTCTTCTTGGTGCTAATGATGATTAAATAAAATAACTGCAAAGCACCTTCTAGCATGGAACTTGTTTCGCAGTAGGTGCTCATGAGATGATGCTAGTTATTTAACCAGGATGGTCAAGGAAGGCACTGATAAACAGAGGTCAAGCAGATCTGGGTTTCAGCCCATCTTCATTACATTTAAGTAGGTGACTTTGGGAAAGTTATTTAATTCTTGAGCTTCAATTTCCACATGTTGAAAGGAGAGATAATCATAAACCTGCTGCATAGGGTTAAATGAGATAATATGTCAAACATGTAGCATTATGCCTGACGTCCAACTCCCAGTGGGAAGAAAGTAGTGTTAGTGCCCAGTAAGGTGGATGCTGCACCCTGGCAGTCACAAGCTTGGACACCCACGCGTGCCCAGAAAAGCGGAGTCCTCACCATCAGCTGGGGAGTGGGAGCTTTGTTCCAGAAGGAGAGTGCAGTAAAGGAAAAGGATAATGTGAGTAGGAGCGGGAAGAAGGCATAAGTGGAGGAAGTCGTGGGGAAGAAATGGAAGCATCTAGATTCTTTCCTTTCTTCCTAAAAGGAAAGTCAAAGACCCATTTCTTTTGCTCAGCACATCTGTCACCAATTGATTCTGCACTTCTATTTCAGTGCCTACTCAGGTGTTTTATAGTCTAGTTTTGGGGAAATAAAACATGTATTTGTATGTATAAGCAAAATTGAAGTTAAAATAGTGGCTACATAGGTGTTCTTTAAAATGAAGGAATAGTAAATAAGTGCTGGAAGCATATGGGGAAGGAATGGACTCAGCATGGGTGATCAGGGAAAGCATTTTGCAAAAGTAGATTTGATCTGACTCCTGAAAGAGGGGTTGAGTTTTTTTTTTTTTTTTTTTTTGAAGGGCACTAATATTTCCCAGAGTATGTTCCATTACACCTTAGTCCTGACAGTGCTCTGGATAGAGCTGACCACAGAGTTTGCAGAAGCATCCTACTCTGTCACCCATGTGGCTGGTTCACAATGTGTGTTCACTTCCTTAAGTCCCTGTTAACCCTGCCAGAAAGGGACCTGCTGAACTGCGTAGCCCAGCAGGGTCAGGCCCCTGCACTGGACTGGCAGAACAACCCAGAAAGCTTGGGATTTGGGTGCTGCCAAACACTGTTGCAAGCTCAGTTTTTTCTTTAAGTTACACTTTAGGGAACATGGTTATCGCTTGTCTCTGTGTACATATTTGTAAAACATTTGGAGATCATCAAGCATATTCACTATAGCTCTTTTAAGTTTAGGGGAAAAGAATAAACATGCCCAAATAGAAAAATAATGAGAATTACATAGTTTTGGATTTCAGATTCCACCTTGTATTTTTCTTTTCTCTGTTACTTATTTTTGTTTCTATGAAATGCTTTATAGAGTACTTGCATATAATGAAAAAGAATTACCTTAAAAGTTGAAAATGGAGACATTTTAAAGATACTCGTATTTTAACAAAAGTGTTTTTTTTTTCTTCTCCCATTCCCAAGGTATATTACCCAAATTTGGGATGGATGTGCGTAGATGCCACTGATCCAGAGAAGGGGAACTGGCTGCGATATGTGAATTGGGCTTGCTCAGGAGAAGAGCAAAATTTATTTCCGCTGGAAATCAACAGAGCCATTTACTATAAAACTTTAAAGGTAACAGTGTTAGAATTAGTTTGCTGTTAGTTACTCTGCTGGCATTTTTATAAATGCTGTCCTTAGTCATGACTTACAATAATGACTTTTCAGACCTTGAAAGGGTTACGTTTGACAGTGATTTGTCCACTCACTCAAGGAGGTTCTGTGTTTTAAGTGTATGGTTGTTACTGCTTCCTACGTGCCAGGGGGACTAAAGCATGAAGATCGTGTTAAGTAATTACATACTGCATCTCTATAGATACTGATGAGTTAAACTTGTGGCAGCTGCTTCCCTCCTCCTAGGACGTCAGGCATTAGGAACTGCCTGACTGGCAGATTTATCCAACTGTGAGAAACTATCAATAGCTATGGTGGGTCTGTGCTAACTGAAAACACATTCTTAGTCTTCAATATAAATACAGCCTTGGATTAGCTTTCCTTTTCTCTAAATTTTACTCAGAATAGAAATTGAACAGAACATGTTTCTTCCTTCTGCCAAATTTTTCTTTGGAGACATTAATTGTTGAAATGAAAAGAAGAAAGTCATGTTCTAGGGTTGGTAGTGAGGTTCCAGAGCATATTCAGGGATGTTCATGTTAGGAAGCATTGAGTGTTGTTGCCTTTCTGCGGTAAGCAAGGCCATGTCTCTCTCCCTGGTTTTCACTGGGCACATTCTCTAGGACATGTTCTCTAGGAAGACAAATCTGCACATTATGTATGGAAATGTACTAAGGCGGAATCTTGAGCCTGTAAAGATAGATGGTGGTTGCTTTTTGCAATAGATATGTTTGCTAAAATTGCCATAAGGCAAATTTCTCTTTATTCACTTGCTTCCATAAAAATGTCATAGATTGGTGGACAGTCCATGAAAAGAAAATCTCCATTGAATTTAAAACTATGGATGAGCAAACATTTGTGGCCAGCTTTGCTAGTGTGCGCTGAGTTTTGTTAATGTGGTAACAGTAGGACTTCTGGAAGTTTAGTAACATGTAGCAGTTTAATTTTCCCTTACTGCATTTTTCCTGACGTTGTTAGCCAATTAGACTGTTCTTTACCACATTTATACCCATGTCCTTGCTTCCAGTGCCTGTAGGAAATTTTTTTGTGGGGTACTTTCTCATTTAAGACTTTAAAAACCTTGTTTTCCATTTTTGTTGTGCTGGATTGTGGTAGCATGCTTTTCTAATAGGTATTACTCTATAAATTTCTTATGTTGGAGTTTGAATTTGGATTCAAAATTTGATAAAAGAATTCATTGTTTCTGAAATTGATTTAAAGTGAGAGATACCTAGTTGAATCAGTGAGGTAGAATTCTGGTGGAGATGAAACACTAGCTGCGGGATGAATATGAGACAATCAAGGTAGCAGGAATGATGTTCTGAAGAAGTGTGAGCCCAAGGAGGTACTAGGAGATGGCAATTCCTTCCTTAGACTTCAAGTTAAAATGTGTTCATCTCTGACAGCAAATTTGCAGGAACATGGAGAAGCAAGATAGAATAGTGGTTGGGAAACTGAACTCTGAAGCTAGACTGCCTGGTTAGATCTTGACTTGCTGTGTGACTCAAGGCAAGCTGGTGTGACTTTACTAGCTATGTAACTGTAGTCAAGTCCTTTCTCTGTGCCTCCGTTCCCTCATTGTAATATTAGCAGTATTAATTACAGTATCGCCCTCATAGGGTGGTTGTGACGATTGCATGGGTGATACGGTTAGAGCCCTGGCACCCAATAAGTGCTAATAGTAGTTATTTTTGGCAAGGTGGTATGGTGTTGTGGTCAGGAGTGGGGACTCTGGAGCAGTTTGTCTTGTGAGCAGACTGTTTTGGCCTCTACGTGTGTGACCATGTGAAGTTACTTAATCTCTCTGTGTCTTAGTTTTCTCACCTGTAAAAATGGAGGTAATAGTAAAATGGATTTCTGCAGTTGTTGAGAAGGTTAAACCAGCCAGTATATATAAGGTTCTGTGAACAGTTCTTAGTCCGATGTAAGTACTCAAAGTGTTAACTAGCTACACTACTACTATTCTTTTTATCTGTCTTTGTCCAAAATAACATAGTTCTGATCTTTGCAGACCTCCCCCAGTCCTGACCTTTGATATTTCTCAAGTAATGCACAAGGCCTTTCAGATTCCTTACTAGTGCTAACCTAACTATATTCTTCTAGATTAAGTGTTCTGTGGGTTAGGCTTTATAAACCCATCACATGTGATGTTCTCTGGGCTCTGTATCACCTTCTCAACTTCTTATTCCACCCAGATAACTGGGAAATCTCAACACTGTTTTTGTTTGTAACATGATTAAAAATGATTTTAAATTCTTAAAAGTTAACTTTTAAGCCTGCTGTCCATTCATTCATCTGCTCATTGGTTTAACAGATATTTATTGAGTGTCTGCTATGTACCAGCTACTCTCCTATAGCAGTAAATAGAGCAGACAAGGTGTCTGGTCTCAAACTGTCATTTTATGGAGGAGGAAGCAGATAATAAGCAAGTAAATACAAAAACAGATGATACGTGCATTGAAGACGATAAAATGTGATAGAGAGTGACTAGGTTGGGGAAGGCTGCTCTGTTTCTCTGTTTTTTTTCTGTGAAAAGACATTGGAAACCCTCTCTCCAGGATAGGAAGGAGCCAGCCACTCAAAGAACAATCCAGGAGGAGGGGCCGAGAGAAGCAAAGGCCTAAAGTAGGAATAAGCTAGTTTTTTTGTTTGTCCCTTTGTTTTTAAAGGAATAGAACAAAGGCCAGTGTGGCTGGAGGGAGGAGGAGGAATTTTAGGAGATGAGGCTGGTGAGGTGGCCAGATTAGGTGGGGCTCAGTGGTTCATAGGGAGAAGGATGGGTTTTAGTCTTTAGTTCAGCTCATCTATGGAAGAGTTGAGGCTGGAATCTGACCTGTGACTTTGACAAGTCATGCTGGGGACTGGATCGTGGGTGGTGGGAGTGGACATGCTCTGTGTGTTCTGATGATTCTGGAGTATTTCCCTCATTGTTCTAATATTCCTGACCATGTGTCAGGAATATCAGAACCCTTGCTTCTTCCTGATTGGTTTGATAAAATCTCAAGTTTATATATATACAGATATTCAGAGAAGAGAATATCCTTGGTTTTATGAAGTCTGTCTGAACCCAAAGGGAAAGTTGGAAGAGTTTAAAGTCTTTTTGTTGTTATTTTTTCTTTAACATCAAAATATATTAAAAAAAGGTTGTTGGGTCTTTTGACATTATTTTTCTTTAAATGTGGATTTGTATTTCCTTTGTTTAAGGGCATAGGTTTTCTTCTGAATTTAACTTAAAAATGCTAAGCAGTACAGAAGAAAAAAACAATATACAGTACAGAGGAAAACAAGCCTTGATTTTAAACGATACATTATTTTCCTCTTCATAAGGGTCTATATTGGTGTAGCTGTTTTAATATAACGTTAGGAAGCATATATGCTCCATGATACAATAACCATCTCAGTTGCTAAAAATTTTGAAACCTGTTCAGCAGCTAACAAGTAGGTTTCTCTTGATCTAATGCTTCACCAGCTCATTAGCCTTTTAGAAATTTTCTATTAGATTTGTGGTACAAACAGATTCTGGTGTGTTTTCATATTGTGTGTTTTGCAACAACAAAAGAGTATCTTAGGACATGAGTGCCCTCCTAAGTAAAGAGTTTGTGCCAATATTGAACTTCACCAAGTTCCTAGTACAGTTAGCACTTCACTGATGACTGCAGTGGAACAAACATGGAAACTTAAGCTCTTATTCTTGGAGGTATCTTGAAAATGTCTGGTGGTGTCTTCCAGCCAGTTTTCTGGTTATGCTGTTTGGGTTGGGAATATATTGAGAGTGCATTTGTCCTCCTTCCCATCTTCTTTTTTACTTTGGTTTTATTTTAAGACTTCACATATTTCTGAGAACCCTAGTCATTTCAAATATCATTTGATACCATCATTTCATAAATATGTGACTTATAACAAAAAATAGAGAACAAAGTATACATTTGGAATTTATATCCATCTAGAAATAGTTTACTTTAAAATAAACTGTTCTTTCAGCGATACAGATTAGCTCGTCAGAATGCCAAAAGGCATTTGTGATGGCTACTTTAACTCATTAATATCTTTTATATATTAAATTTTTTGGTTTAACTGATTCAAGAAGGGAAATAATCGTTCAAATATATTTATGAAAATGGTAGGTTTTAGCCATCCAAGCGGGGGGTTGAGGGAAGCAAAGGAAACAGTGGCTGCTTCTTTTATTTTAAAGAATTTAGAATATTTTGAAATTTGGACTATATAAACAGTGATAGTTCTTCAGAGAATGAAATGAAGTAGTAATTTACTCTTAAGGGCTTTATCTAGACTAGAAGGTATGTTGAAGTGAGGAACTATTTTGTTTCTAAACTGACATCTTAGATGGAATTTCCTTCCCCCCACAAAAAACAGGATCATTCTCTTACATAACCACAGTGCAATGATCAAAATCAGGAAGCTAACACCGACCCATTATTTTATTAGCTAATCTGTACTGTACTCAAATTTTGTTGGTTGTTCCCATCATGTCCTTATAGGAAAAGAAAACTCCCAACATGTTCAGTTGTCATGTCTCATCAGTCTCCTTAGTGTGGATGGTACTTTAGTCTTTGTCTTTTATAACCTTTCAGTTTTGAGGAGAACTGACCAGTTATTTTATAGAATGTCTCGAAGTTTACGCTTCTCTTGTTTCATCTTGATTAAATTTTATGCATTTTGGGCAGAAATCTTCTAGAAGTGGTGCTCTGTGCATCGTATCAGGAGGCATATGATGTCGATTTGTCTCATTATAAAGATGCTGTTTTTTCCTCTGTAATTAATATTTTATGGGGAGATATTTTGAGACTATGCAAATATTTTGTTACTTCTCAAACTTTCACCTAGTTTTTGCATTCATTGATGATTCTTGCCTGAGTCATTTGTTACTGTGATGATTGCCAAATGATGATTTTCTAATTCCATCTTTTCTTTTTTTACTGATTAGTTGGGATCTACTTTAAGGAAGAGCTTTCCTTTTTATTTAATCCTTCCTTCCTTTCTCATGGATTCTTATTCATAGGTTTTAGATGGAATTTTACTTGTATTGATACCCTTGAAACTTTTTGAACAGATGAATCATTGTGAGAGAAACCAATAAGCCACTTCCCCAAATTCTGTTTAGGTGTCTAAACTTGCCAGTCAGTGTGTTTTGTCTTCAGGTTCTTGTTCTAGGTGTAATCCATACGATGGTGGCATATGTACTCAGTACTCCCAGTCATACATCACTGTTAAGAATGTAATGTTTTAGGAGCATAATACGTGGGAGGTATTTCCTTCTGTATGTAAAAGTTACGATGTGAAATCTTGGTGTTTGGTACAAAGGGCCAGGCAGTGAGCTCTTTTCACAGAGCCGAGCAGGTTGGTGGCAATGCGTAGAGAGTGCCCTGTCCCGGGCACTGTCCCTTCTTTTAGCATTTCGGTGATATAAATAGCGGCGCATTTATAAATGTGCAGTGGCATATAGTGCTGCCTTGTTACCATGCTTGACTTGCTCTTGGAATCTGAAACGTGCGCTGGTAATTACCTTTCAGCGCTCCGCTTTCCATGACGCCTGCTTCTTTTTAACTAAGCTTTAAATTCCTCATCAACTTAGATTTCGGGGGCAAAATGGTTCCATGTTTTATTTTTTCTTCTGCGTGGGTAGTCGTGAGGCTTGGAACAGCAAGATGCGACTGCGCCTGGCGGTTCCGAGTTTAAACCGACGGGCTCCCGAGGAGCCGCCTGTCGCCGGCCTGTCGTGCGCGCGCCGCCGCCGCCCGCGAGGGCCCCCTCTGGCGGGGTTCCCGCGGGCCGGCCGGGCGGGGCCTGCCGGGGGGCGCGCGGCGCCCACAGCTGTTTGCCATCGGCGCCGCGCCCGCCCGCCGCCCGGCGCGCCCCGCCCCCGCCAACAACCGCCGCTCTGATTGGCCCGGCGCTTGTCTCTTCTCTCCCCGCAGCCAATCGCGCCGGGCGAGGAGCTCCTGGTCTGGTACAATGGGGAAGACAACCCTGAGATAGCAGCCGCGATTGAGGAAGAGCGAGCCAGCGCCCGGAGCAAGCGGAGCTCCCCGAAGAGCCGGAAAGGTAGGAGCCCCCGGCCCGGCCCGCGCGGCCCCGGCGCCACGCCCGCCCGCGACGCCGCCCCGCCGCTCCCAGCCCGACCGCGGGGCGGGTCGCGGGCTCGGGCGGCGGCGCCCGCGGCGTCTCGGTGACCTTTTCCGGACTCGGCCCGGCCGGGCCCCGGCCCCGCTCCCGCCCCGCGATCCCGCTCGGGCCCCGCGAGTCGGCCCCGCGACGCCGCCCTGCCGCCCGCCGGCCGGGCCCCGCTGCTGAATCACGGCCGCCGCCGCCGCCGCCGCTGCGCGCTCGGGCTGTTTCCTAACTTGTGACTTAGCCGCGGCGCCCGGGCGGCGGAGAGTGCGCGGACGCCGCGCCCGGGAGTGGACGCTTGCCCCGCGGCCGCCCGCAGCCGCGCACGGTGGGGTCCGCAGCCTTCCGGGCGGCCGGCCGGCGTGACAGCCCCGGCGCCGCAGACCCGGGCCCGCCGCGCGAACTCCGGCCACCGAGTCGCGGAGGGGGACGGACGGACGGACGGACGAACGGACAGACAGACGGGGGGGAGGAGAGCAGGGACGGGGACGGAGAGAGCCAGGCGCGGGGGGCTTCCGAAGGGTGCCGAGGGGCAGTATGGAAGTTAAGGGAGCGTGCTGTTTTGTCGTTTTGACTCAGTTCTCATAGTTCTATGATTTATGATTTCTAACAAAAGGTAAAGTGTAGTCATACTTAAAAAGGGAGGGGATAATTTCTGGGTAGGAAAATAGTTTGGTTGGCTGTATCATTTCCAGCTGGCCTGTTGAAGGGATTTTTTTAAATGAAGAATTTTAATGTGAATTCAGAGATCTTTCATAGAGCCCAGTTTGGATATATGCCAAGGAACAGTATGGTAGTTTCTTATTAATATAAATACATGGGGTTTTTTTGCCCGACTTAGGTCTTAAGTAAATTTTTGTAGGCATCTGAATGAAGGAGTCAGTCCTTTACCCAGAACATTGCAAAGTGAGTTGTGGAAGTCATACTGTAAATAAAATCATATCATAAACTTGATTTTGGAAAAATTTTTTTAAAAACACTTAAAAAATGTTGGCAAGAAGTCTGTTCTGATTTTTCAGTTACATATTCTTTGTACATCACAGCGTAACGGAAGTACAACTAGCTCACCCAAGGGACAGTTGATAGGCCTCTTACTGACTACAAGTTCTCTATTTATCAAAGGTGATTTAGTCACTGCTTTAGGTCATTAAACGCTTTGATTCTGAATCAGATGATGAGTCTAGAAAATTCCCAGGTCTTTTTTTTTTAAACTGTTTTAACTGGGTAGTGGGATTTTGTTGGTATTAGGTTTAGTGCTTAATTGTTTGAAGATTCTTAATAATTCAATTGTTCCTTTATTTGTTTATAACTAATGTTACGAGGTAAGGCGTGGTTTGTAGGGGACTGGAGATTGGGAGGATGGGGAGTTTTACTGTGCCACTAAGCGTAACTGACTCATACATTTAAATATACTTATCGCTTAATGGCAACCTCACCTAAAGCTTTTCTCTGGCATACTTTGGTGTGCATGTTTAGGACATATTTCATTACTCTTTTGCTTTTAAAAATTTTGTCCTTTAATTTATTTTTCTATTCACTTAGTTGGGTAAAAACCTGAAAGTAAACTTTTTGTTTTATTAGCGATATATGAACTTACACATCTGCATTTTTATACCTGCCTGGATTGCTTGCTGGGTTTTATATTGAGTTAAATAGTTAATATTTCTTATTATCCCATTACTATTTTTGTAACTACTCTGGACAGCATATAACTCACCGAAACCTAGGTTTTAATTAAAAGACTTGCACAAAGCTCACTCTGGAACTTAGTTTGTTTTGAACAGCTTTCTGGTAAAGAGGTCTGTTTGCTCTCTGTGACCTAAAGTTTGGAGAGTTTAAATAATAAGCCAAACTTTTTTTATTTTTAAATTAAGTACTCTGTGAAGGCTAATTTATAGCTTGCAAAGACCTGAAATGGAGAACTTTTTATATTAACTCATTTCTAATTAGGTCTTATGTGTCACCTCAGACATTTAAATAATATCTTTTCAGGCAGTCACGTTATAGAGTGAATCAACATCAATTTCATTCAGAGGCAATGTTAACTTAGTATTTCTGAAAGCCAGATGTTGAAGACATACAGCTGACAGGTGGATTGACAGTGGACCTGACTTCATTTTGGTTATGAGACAGAAACAAAGGGCTGAATTCTTCATAGTTGTGGACCTCGGCTCCTTTGCATGACAGCTGCTGTGCTTACAGCTGTGCATTGCGTGTGGTGCCTTTCAGAATTCATCAGATCGCTGGTGGATCATAAGGCGTGTTTGGGCAGTGCAAAGACCTGATTTCTTTACATACAAAGTTGTGGCCCCTTTTGCCCCCTCCTGTCTCTTTTTCTCTCATTCATTCATTCAGCTAATGTTCATTGAGTCCCGGCAGTGTGCCAGGCACTCTGCTACGTTGTACAGCACAGTGGTGAGCAAAATAAGCAGCAGTAACTCTTCTGGTGGTGACTGTAGTCTCGTGGGGTAGACATACATTGAATCAGCGCATAGCTGATCAGCGCCTAGATGTTTGGCATGTAGTAGGCCTCAGTAAATATTCGTTGACTGGCAAACACAGACTCACACAAACATGTAAGGAAAGAAAAGAACACAGTGCTGGGAGAACACGGTTCATATTGTTTTTGACCATGGAGCATGCAGTTTTGCCGTGGGTCAAAGATATACATACATCAGGCATTTTCAGCTAGAATTTATTTTGGATTCAGCTTAACTTTTTACATGTCTGAGCAGCCCCTATAAAATCGAACATGAGAAGTAAGTCATGTCCCCTTTCTGAGGCACAGTTTTTCTAGCATTACGAATGGGTGTCGTAATATCGATGGTACTTGTGGCCGCCTAACCTCGGGAGGTTGTTGTCGAGAACAAATGAGATAGAAAGAAACGTGCTTTGTGAAGCTTGTGAGCTCCTGGTGACCGTGAGTGCCGCCTCTCAAAGTGTGGCTGGCAGTTACTTACATGTTTCCTGCCGAGGAACGACTGAGTTTGTGACTGACTTATTCAGTCTGTATTTATGGAGCACCTGTGTAAGCTCAAAATAAGCACCGAGTCTCTTCCCTCCCTCTTCCTCCATACATCATAGTCTCACTCTGCTGGTTCGCCCTTATTTTAGGCCTCGTTCTAACCTACTGACCACACTATTCACAGGAAATTAGGAGAGAAGACTTACTTACAGCAGCAAGAACTTTTATACCTGATAGCTGGACAGTGGAGAAGACAGAAAGTTTATAGCAAAACCAGTAATGAACTATAAAGAGCATAGTTGCTTAAAGTCGGTTAATAGCGTCATATAATCTTTTATAAACCTTAAATAGTGCCTGAAAATATCACCTCGTTTAGTAAGTGTTTATCTAGGTGACTTTTAGAACAGTTAAATTATAATCAGCTCAACAAGGAAATATTTCATGTCTCTACAATCAGAATTGTTCAAATAACAAACCTTGGTACTGTGAAGAACATTCAAGTTTTTTGAAATTATACATATTTGAAATTTTTCCCTAAAGGTGCTGAATAACTGACGCCTTTAGAAACTTAAATTCAGTTTAGGGAGGTAAGAGATCCATATGCAAAGGTAATTCAGTCTCAGGTAGTTTTTAAAAAAGCCCAAAAAGTGCTGAAGGAATGTTGTAAGGCAGTAGTGACCGTGTACACTCACGGGGGAGGCAGAGGAACCTGGGGTCGCGCTGGCCAGGGAGGCTTTATGTGGGAAAGGTGGAGGATGAGGGCATTGCAGAACCTAGCGAGGGACAGGGAGGACGTTCAGAGGGACCTTGGGGGCTGTGAGCAGGTCAGAGAAGTTGTAACTGTGTGGATGGTCGTCGTCATTTGACAAGTATTCATTGAGTCTGTGTCAGGCAGTATTCTAGCTGCTGGAGGCTGGAGTTTGAGAGAACTGAAATGACAAAGGTCCTTGTTCTCACGGAATCAACATTCTGGGATTTTTTTTTTTTTTTAAGAGACAGGGTCTGACTCTGTTGCCCAGGCTGAGTGCAGTGGCGTGATCATAGCTCACTGCAGCCTCAGACTCCTGGGCTCAATTGATCCTCCCTCTTCAGCCTCCTGAATAGCTGGGACGACAGATGCGTGCCACCACAGCTCAGCTAATTTTTTAAACATTTTTTTTGGTAGACAGGGTCTCACTATGTTGCTCAGGTTGGTCTCAAACACCTGGCCTTTAGCAATCCTCCCAAAGTGCTGGGATTACAGGCGTGAGCTGCCGTGCCCAGCCTTGAATTGACGTTCTGGAGAGTGGGAACTACAGGCCAACAGGTGAACTAGGCGAGCTTATGATGTCAATAAACTGTTTTGTGGGGTAGGTGGGTGGTCAGGGATGGCCTTTCTGAGCAGTGATGTAAATGACATAGGAAGTTCTAGAGGCTGAGGGCTCCAAGAAGAGGGACCCAGTTCTGTTAGCAATTCTATTCCTGTGTAGAAATCCTGACGAGTAATTTTGGATTATGAAACTCAGTTCTGCCAATGGCCATATTGGCCCCTTTTCTACCAGGCACGACACTAAGTGTCTGGGTTGGCAGGGGATATTTGAGAGATGACTATAGCAGGCACTATAGAGCTTCTAGTCTGTTTCAGTACAGCCAGGTATAGGTCAGAGTTAGTTGATGTTCTAGTTGCTGTAGAAAAGTAGGAAATGGGCACTTCACGACATTGGGCAACTTGTCTAAGATCACTCTGCCAATGAGTGTCATAGTCAGAATTTGAACTAAGTATTCCTTGACTTTTCCTCTACATAATATGCTGCTTTTTCTCCACATCTACGTGTGGTGGGCAACAGAAGAACCGGCACCACTGGTTCTGTTTGAAGTTAAAATTAGAGAATACACTTAATAAAAGCAGAGAATGGATGGCTTTGCATGGAGTTTGATCACCTGACCTTTCCTAGTAGCCAGCAGCTCTGCTTTAGGCTCCCTGGCCAAAGCCGAATGACAGAGGCCTGGCCGTGGTGTCTGAGGATGATGGTAGATGAGCCCTGTACCTATTGGTTGGCTGGTGGGTGGGTCCTGCACCCACTGACTTACAGGGCACTCGCCTGTGGTTCCTGTTTGCGGGTGCTGGAGCAGGGTGTGTGGGGCATTTGGAGGTGGCGGTATTCTTGTGTCTTGCTTTATGCTAGCAAGCTTGTCACATTGGACCGAAGTGAGCTGTGTCCTGGTTGGTCATCTTGGAGGGGTCTGTCCCTGCTGTGTAGCTCTCTGGCTGCCTCCTTGCTGAGGGGTACCTTTGCTGAGCATTGGGCGACCTGTCTCTGGTAGTTGCTTGCCAGGTTGATTCTCTGCTATAGTGGTGGTTTGTTTTTTAAAAGCTCCGTGCAATTTTAATTAACATTTTCCAGCCATAAGAGTTAGGGAATTTTTTGGTTTCTAATTCTGCTGCTGCCACTGAATTGCTCCAAATTTAGGTAAAAACGTTGGTCATTACTTTTGCGCCTTTGATTCTTGCTTATTTATAACCTTGTTTACAGGGAAATTATGTGGATTAACTAAAAGTTTTCAAAGCATTTTGTAAGTTTTTCAACTGTGTTTTCGTGGGTGAATTTGTAAAAATCCTAATATATGCCATGTTTAAAAACTGTTTCAAACACACAATTGAGTATGTTAGGAACTATACTGTGCTCTGTCTATTCTTAGGTTGTTGCTTGTGGTTCTCCTGTCCATACGTAAATTGGAAGGTGAGACTTCCTCATACAGAAAAAAGGTTTGATTATGATTAAGTTTTCTAAAACGTAAAAAAAAAAGTTAACAAGGCCCATTTTATAGCGAGCTCATAATAGTTCAGTTGATTTTTACAAATCCATTTATATTTTAAAAGTAAATAAAACCTACTTTTCTCAGTATGAGCACTAGATTATTTTCCCAAACTATGGATTTTTTATTGTTTTTTAAACTCCTGCAGTGTTTCCTTTTCCTAGGTAGTTTCACATCCCAGTTTACACATGGCTGTTACAACACTCGAATTTACTGTTTGTAAGGAGCATTACAGAGAGGAGGGTATAGTTTTATATTTCAAGTTGCCTTTAAAGAACTGGGGAATTGGATAGATACCCCAAGAATGTCATTATAGAGGTTAAAAATGAATAGACATTTCTTTCAATTAAAGGCTGTATGGAGAACTGAAAGTTGCAATTTCAGATAGACTGGCACGGTACTCTTTGGGCATTCAGATTACCTGTTTGTTTATATTTTATATGCTGCCAAGTACAGTTCTAAAGTTTGGTTTTGTTAATATTAACAATTTGGTTGAAATAGTTTAGGGGAGCTGAGTGACATGGAGAAGCAAGAATTATTTGAAAATACCATTGTTTCTCTAAGTGAAAAAGATAAATACTGAAAGTTTTTGTTTTTACCACGCAGATTAAACCAGTTTCATACATTACAAGAGTACTTGGCTGAATTCATTTATTACGATGTATTTTGTATGGACGTAGCTCATGATTTGACACTTACTTTCACATGTCCTTATGTGATGAATAGCTGCTTTCTATTGATGGTGATGATGATGGCAATTACTCGTTTCTAGTACTGTGCTTGGTGCTCCATATATACCATTGCTAATCCTCATAACCCTGCAAAGTAGGAGTCATTATCCTCATTTGTAGAAGAGGAAACTGGTGCTCAGAGGGCTTTATGTACATGCTTTGCCTAAGTTCAGTCAGCTTCTAAATTAGTGGCTCTGTCTTGCCTAAATCCAGTTTTTATTCATAATGTTTCTAAGTGGATAGTTATACTGAATAAGTAGCACTGTTTTATTGGCTTTACTAATTAGCCAGGGTGAATTTTCACTACTCACCATAGAAGTGCCCACTTTAATCCTAAATACTAAGACAGGGATTAAGTGAACTCTTTGTTGTAGTAAAGCTAAGTTATGGTGAGAAGTGATGCCTTCAGTTATTTTTGCTTTCTGGGTTTATGGATTATATAGATACTGTATTCCTTTGAGCATTCCAAATAAATAATTTTTTAAGTCACAGATTACATTTTTACCCTCTGCTAGCTGTTGTTTAGTGTTTTTTTAAATGACGTATTTGTTGGTTTGGGCTTTTAATGAATATTTTCATTCTCTTAGGTTTTATATTGTTTTGGCATCAGTTTTGAAACCACAGGAACAGAGCAAGACATTGCTTTTGCCCAACTCCCTTTGCAGTGTGGAAGGGGTTGAGTCTAGGATTTATTGATTGAAGCCAGTGATGTTTAGCTTCCTCTGCAGGAGGAGGTCTTTTGTTGAGACTGGCTTAACAGTCTGGCTGTTCCACTGATAAAATATAAATTTTAAAGTTTTCTTAAGCTGAATGTTATGGGTCATGAACATGCTTTAATTAATATATACTCTAAAAACTAAATCTAGGAACTGGTTGTGATTGCAATTCTGATTTGTTTGTGGATATAATTGAGTTAAATCATCTGTTAGTTTCTTTCACTATCTTAGGATGTGATACCAAAAATAGGGATTTTGTTTGTTTCTTGTTTGCTCTGCAAAGCGTTTATGGGGGGTAGCTTTTTATATTTACTTTTACCTTTAAGAGGAACGCACTATTTAAAGCCGTACCTTCTTAAGAGGTTTTGTTTGCTGATAAAGCTTTCCTATTCTAGCTGCTTGACTCATTCCGGAGAGGCATGAAAGGAGACTAGAAGGTGAAGAGAGTTGCCCTAACCTGTCGATGAGCAATCTTGAATTTTTCTAATGAGGGGCAGAGGTTGATTTCTTCTTTGTCTTTATCCTACAATAGATTCTTAGAATATGTGTGTGTAATATAAAATTTTAAAAGCTTCTTGAATTTATAACAAAATGTAATGTGGCTTTTTCTACCTGGAACTTTTACTAAGAGTACTCTATTTAGTTGTTCCTTAAAGATTTAGTAAGTAGTTATCATCCCATTCCTAACCTCCAGACGTACACTGTCGGCCAGGCAGGACTTCAGTTTCATAATCTGTGCTTTCAGTGTTAAATTTTTAAAGCATGTTCCTTTCTGTTCTACCCTTTTGTTTAACAATTAGGAGGTAACTTTGTTTAAAAGGTTAAAGCAAGAAGAAAAAGTCCTGAGGGATTATGGGTAAGAGACTAGAAAATCCTGGGTGTTGTGAAGCATTTATTGTAGCTGTTTCTCGTTCCTGTTTCTGTGGTCATGATCCTGAAGTTTGAAAATATATTTTGATGGAATTTTTAATAATAAGCTGGTAAATGTGTAGTTACTTAAAATGTTACATGCATAAGTACATAACATTTATTTTTAATATACAAAGAATATTTGCACAGTTTCAGAGGCAAGAGATTTATTCTAATGTTAAAATAATGATATTGTGTGTGTGGTGCATAAAAATACCTCAGTTTCTAAAATAAGATTATGACATCTAAAATACTTACTAATTTGATACTTTCAAAACATTGAATTTTGGTATGTTCTTATCAGTTTAATCAATGTCTGAATGACCAAAACTTAATTTCATTCTTAGTGAATTAGCTGTGTATCTTATCAAAGCAAAATGTGTAGTTGCAAAGGATTGTCTTTGCTTTGGTTAAAAATAAAAGCAATTAATGTAGTGCTGTTTGGGCTAAAATCCTCCCTCCTTTTTTCTATTAAAGATACAGTGGTAAATAATCTATTTTTCTTGTATTTATAATTCTTCCTCTTGGTGCAGTCTTTTGTAGGTTTCCTGAGACACCACATGCCACAAAAATGAAGGCAAACTGGTTTGTTCACCCATGTTTAGAACCCCCAAATGGAATTATGTGCAATGTTTGAAGTTGCAATACAGTTTAGAATGGGTAACAGTGCAATTTCTGGGCCTTTCATTATTCTTTTTACTGTTTGTCTTCTCAGGTTCAGTTTTCATTCTCTTGCCAATATGAGATGTAGAATATGCCTTTCTAGTTCTGTGGGTTGTATTTTTGTCTTTAACGTATGGGAATATCAGAGCCTGTTTCTCTGTGGGATAAAGCAACTTCTGGACTTAGCAGAATGTCCAAGGTCCAGTGAGGAGTGAGGATTTTGCTGCTCTCCACCTCCTGCGTTGGCACCTTCTCTGTGAGGGTGTTAATGTTGGCTCTATGGAGTACTAAGTCTTCTATTCCTCTGTAGCAGGTTTATGCTGAGGCCAGCACAGTAGTGGTAATAGTTGTAGTTTTGATATTTTACTTGTGGAATAATCTCCTTGTCTATTTACACATGATGGAGTGTAGTTTTGTAGGATTAACACTAGTATTGAAATTAGTTTCTCTCTCGCTGGCATCTAAAATAAATAAATAAAAAGGAGTATCAGTAATAAAAATTAATAAAAAGGAGTATCATACTGTGAATAGTCTGAGTCTTGGATTTTTGAAGAACCAGGTGCTTAAGAGTCCAAATCTACTTGTTTTTAGGAGTTTTTGTCAGTTGCTAAGTTGTATTATCATAGGAAGTGTCTTCCTTGGTAGGCAGATCATAGGAGTGTTTGATAACAAGATCAAATTTGAATATTAAGCTTAATATCTATTTGCAGTTACGGTTCTATCATTATAAATTGAGGAATTCAGGATAGAAAATGATGTAAATTACTGTCTGTATGACAAGATAAATTCATGGTTGCAGTAGAGTGTAGAGAATATTAAATAAAAAGTGATTATTTAACTTACTCTATTTCTGACCCTCTTACGTTTTAAAGAGACAGAATCCTGCAAATCTCTTGGTTAATAGTCAAAAAGGACATGAGTTGGTGAACTTTGTTTTCATAGTGAATGACTGTTGTGCTCCCATCCTTCCCTCCCTTCAATTTCTATGCTGAGCCACACTTTAGGGGAAAAAAAACTATCTAAAAAATTCATTAGTGGGTGGAAATAACTGCTTGGGGGCTTCACTGTTGCTTCTGCATTAAATATAAATTGGTCAGTGCTGTGAAAATCAATAACTTGTTTAAAATGAACCTGAAATGTTTGTTTATATTGGGCAGAGAAGGGAAAAATTGCTGACCCAGCTATACCTTGAGTATTAGGAGATGCACAGTATGTGGAATTTATTATGGTACACCAGAGCGTATCCTTGGAATTAAGAGTCTGGCCAGATTCAAATCCCAGCTCCACCAGTTGGTAGCATTGTGACTTTGGACAGGTTACTCTGCATGTTTTGGTCTTAAGTTTACCTGTCTGTAAAATGGGGATAAGACCTACTCAGCAGGGTTGCTGTGAACATTAAGTGAGAGCCTTACAGGAACACTCCTGGCACACCAGCCTTCAGTTCATGTCATTTGTAATGGGTAGGCACGCCAAAATTCATTCTGTGGTGACTCTTCCATCCTTTGGCTTATCAGCACGCTTCTAAAAAAATGAACAGTTTCAACATCTTTTAACATGTTCTTTTAAAATCCATATGTTTTACTTTGGTGACACGGAATGAATTTAAGTGGATTTCAAATTAGGTAAGAGTAAAGGGCTGCTTTGGATCTGCAGCTAGGTGTATACATCATGGCACTAAGGAATTCCTCCTATGCAAGAGACCTACTTCTTACTTAAAACCTGTTTTGTTTCACTGTTAACTGTATTAGGATACCTGTGGTGACATAGGCTGGTGGATTTAGATAACGCTTGGAATTTGATTTGTTGCACATGCCTGGGTAGAAGTCAACACTCCTCACTATTTGTTTGTTTCCCAAATGAAGGGTTTACTATTTTCTTCCTGTCTTCTGTCTTACCTTTGTGTGGTCCAAACCACTCATGACTCATCTGTTAGAACCAGATTTTATGCCAGTGACATTTTGGATGAGTTTTTCTTACATTATCTTAGATACTAAATTATCAGACAGCCTTGAAAGTAAGTGTGTGGGAGCAACTTCAGGGTTATATGTGACAGGTTTCTTTACAGTCTTTCTAGATGTGAAATCAGGAATAAAGTGTGAAAGAACCATTTTCTTAGGAGAAATTACTAATTAAGTTGATGATATCAGTGTTAAGGAAACAAATGTCCTGATTATCTGTGCAGCATCTTTATTGAGCATTCTGAGAGATGGGGTTCTTTTTCAGGATCATGCAGGTATGTTCCTTCTCTTGACACACAATGCTTATATGAACTCACAAATTGATTTTGTAATAACGTAGGAGGCCACTGAGCCCCTCGTGTCTGCCAAATGTTGTGTTTATATCCATTTGTGACTATCTGGGGAGAGGGGCCTTAGGTGTTACCTGATCCTTGAAGGGGTCTAAAGTTTCCTCCCCAAAAGGTTAAGAACTGCTAAAATGAACCAGTATGTTTTATTTTCAAAATTGAGTGTTGGTTAGAAGCAAGAAGTAGATTACAGACTTAAAAATGAAATATACTCACAGCTTACACTGTTAGAACATTAATATATATTGATGGGGACTTAAGTGAGTGTTTGACAGAATTCTTTCTTTCAGTTAAACTTCTGTTCTTATTGGACTTACACATTTCCATAATGAGATCTGGGTGGGATCCTGTGAATCAATGTAGAACAAATGAAGAAAACAAATGGCTGAATTAGGAATTGTTAGTGGAAGCAGAATGTCATTGTCTTCATGAGGAGGGACATATGCTGACAATTTAGACTTGTAGGCATGGGGTTTCTGTAATTTGTTTGATAGAATCTACTGTGGATACTCCTTAAAACTGATTGCATTTATTGAGTCTGTGCCAGGCACTGTGCGGCATTCTGTGTGTGTCTTACCTCATTTACTCCTCCTTGACAACGGTATCAGGTCATTATTACCCGTATGTATCATGGTTGGTTCCCGTCTGCCTTGAGCAGGATTATTTCTCATTAATCAAATCATGGCCCAACGGCTGTGCAGTATAGTTTCATGCTGTCTCGCTTCTGTAGTTTGTGTTGTTTGAGAACCAAACTTATCTCGAGAACCTGCTTTATTCAGAGTGCTACCACAACATGGGGAATGGGGACGAGAACCTGGTTCAGTGTCTCACCTCAATTGGGGTCAGCTCTTTGCATGGAGGATGTGTGACCTTGGGGACACAGTAACCTTTGGGAGCAGGTGAAATGGTGAATTGAGTGCCTGGATTGAGAGCAAGACCGTTTCCTGCAGCCTCAGGCATCGGCCTAGGCCTGGGGAGGGCTCGTGTGTCAAGTCCTAGTCCTCTGCGTGCCTTCCTCCCGGGATTCACTTGTTCCCCGTGGGCGGTATTTTACTCCCATATTGGCAAGAGATAGAAAAAGCATCCAGTAAAGGGCAATATGGGATAATCCTCGGAGACCAGCACTGAGTAAGATTCAGTGTTTGTAAAAGGTTCCATTCTCAGTGCCGGAGCCCGGAGCCCGCTGGGAAAGCTGGGGTCCTCGGCGTGCCACTCCCTGGGCTTCCTGGCTCTCCCTGGCTCACTTGATGGCAGTTTCTGTCGTCTCGCTCCCTCTCTTTCTCTGCATTCTCCTTTCCTCTGTCTCCTTCCTCCCTTCTTTTTGTTTTTAATGAAATACGGATTCTCTGGAACATCTTTTCCACTCCGAATTTGCTGCTTGTTAACATTAGTAGGGGCTTTCTGCAGAGGCACTTGCTTTTTACAAAGTTAAACAGACATGTTACTTTAATTTTAAAATTCCTTCATGGCAGACGTCTTGGTAATAATATATTTGTAGCTCTTAACAATGTTGTGTAGCTAATGAACACCCAAGAAAAATTATCAGAATACTTCTTTATTTCACCATGATTCCAGAAACTTTACAAAGCATTAGAAATTTTTTTTTTAATCTAGCAAGAATAATGACGTTGGGCAAAATTGGACCAATCTGATAAAAGTTAGTACATCTGAGAATGAGATATGCAGTTTGAATAGTCTAGTAGAATTTTGTGTTTTAGGTGGAGATCTATTAGAAAAATATCTGGAATTGAATTTTAAGTGTAATTTGTGATTTTAAAAATAACTGCTTTATGAGGAGAATATGTTTTAGTTTCATCTCTGCTTCTTGAATCTGAAAGACAGCCCTGGCAGTTTTGCGTTTATCAGAGTGGGTGAATTTGTGCCAGCCCATGCACATGTGGAAGCCCCGAGAGGTCCAGGACCTTTTCCCTTGGAGCCGCTAGTGTGTCCGTCTGTAAGTGCTGACCAGGGGCACAGCTACAGGCAGGGAGGTGGCTGGGGGACAGTTGAGACCTTCTGCAGAGCTGGGATCAGATCGATGAGCAGTAGTGATGCAGAGTCTTAAAAACTACGTGAATAAAAGTGCCTCATTTTGTGGTAGGACCAAGTGATTAGGTAATTTAATATCTCTGTGAATGCTCTTGTTTTTCTAAACCTCTGCCAAAATGTAGCACATTCAAATGCTATTGCCTAATCTTTGCATTTTTAGGGGAAACAAAATAAAAGCTAGTGAAGAATATTCTCATGATTATCATAATCGACTGCTAAGACATTGACCCTCAGGTTAATACTGGGAGGCGCTCAGCATGACTGTTTAAATTAGATATTTGATTTAAATAATGATGGGTATAATAACCAAGTGCAGTGAAGCAAGAAAAAGAATATGAGGTGTGTGGCTGTTTGAAAGGAGGAGACAAATTAATTTTTTGTTTGAAATAATGTGATGCATAGGGAAAGACTGGAAGGATGTATACCAAAAGATCAGCAGTGGTAATGTGAATGCTTAAGCAGTTTTGGCTATTTAATAATATCTGTTATTAATATTTTTAATCCCTTTTAAATCTTTATAACTGTCCATTGTGGAGTTCATGTTCCTGGGGATAGTGTTTTTTTTTCTGAACGGTTTTACTGGAGTGCATAGGTGGGAGATAGAGAATGGAGAAACTTCAGAATACTTTTTGCTGTGCAGGCAAAGTAGAAAGTAGAGACCTTTTCCAAATTGTACTGTTATAAAATTGCATATGTTAATCTCAACCAATAGAAACATTTTCACTTATCTCATTAATTTTGCTAATGTAGGCATTTCTTTTTTAAAATGGGTTTTTTTGTTTTTTTTTTTTTTTGGTATGATGTAGCCAAATGTTCATCTTAGAAAATATAATCAGATAGGGAAAAATATCATGCCCTCATCAGTAATTCTCATCATGGGGCCACCTGCCAAAATCTTAATGTCTGTCCTCTTGGTTTTCATTAAGTTTTCTTCTGTGGATACATTGTGGCCTGATTTTGTTAATTAGTGATATGATTTGACCATTGTTCCTATGGGCATTTCTGTAACCAAATGTGAAGAATGAATTTAGTGTTTTTAGTTGTATCTTGTCTCAGATTTATGTCTAGATTTTTACTTTGTAAAAATATTTTTAAACTAAATTTTGTAGTTAATTCATCAGGGTATGGTATTGTAAAATTTACCATGGGCTTTGAAATTGAAAGAGGAAAAAATGACTTTCCTTTTAGTTGAGAGTAACCAATTCTCGAGGGTGTGGCCATCCCCTGTGTTTTCAGCGTTGCCGGGCACTTTAAACACACCTCCCCTGCACCAGCTCCCATTCCCAATTGTTTGGCCGCAGGGGACTGAGACCTGAACTTGCATTAAATTCTTTACTTTGTAGCTGCCTCTTCATTTTTTTATATGTCAGGTTTTCAGATTTTAGGTATATATTTTCCTCTATTGAAAAAAACTACTGAAAAACCATGAGAAGAAACCTAGAAATTAATTATAAGATAGAACAGGCTAGCTTCTTAAGTGTCAGAGGTATTTAATTAGTCTATAAAATCATTTTGTTCATGCCACAAGATTTTGAGGTTCCAAAGAGTGTAAGGAAACAATGCTTTCTGAATTTGAATTTGCTAAAGTTTATTTGGGGAGCCCTTTCTAGGATTTGGAATTATCCAAAGTCACTAAAAGCTTTTTAAAGACAAATTAAAAGCTTGAACTCCTTTCTGATGTGATCTTTGCTGTTCTCCCATCAGCCTGACATTTGGAAGAGTTAGGAGAACCAATAGCCTCCACAGCTGCAAAGGCTGTGTGACAGCCCCCCTGGCGGGAAGCAAGCATTTCAGGAATTTATACTGTGATCTGCAGAACTGCAAAATCCAGAACTTTTCCATTGTTTCTGTTGGAGGCAAAGCCTTAGAGTCCTGTTTTAATACCATGAGCACCTTAAAACCAGAAAGATTTTATTTTTATAATTTGCCTCCAGGATTGCAGATGGTTCTTGGTGGGTTTAACTGCAGAAAAAGATTTGAAATTTTGCCAAAGTAGCTTAACAGAATTTTTTTACTATCAGGTAAATTTCAGTTATTCTAAGTGAGAAAGAAATCTATAGAAAATGTATAACATGTTCCTTTTATAAAAACCAACTGTCACAGCATCTTGCTACTTCAAACACCATGGTCCCATGGGGCTTGTTTTGCCACTGATCTCACCTTGGCCTGTTGGAACAGCCATTTGTGATCCTCTGATAACCACACCCCTGTGTGTGCCACTGCTGACCTTTCAGGAAGCCTTTCTGGCCGCAGTTTCTGAGGCATTGGTCTCCCATCAGTCCTGCTGTCCAGGTTTCTGGAATCTCTTTATCAGTGACTTTTGATAACTTCCAGGGCACCCAAGTCATTCTCTTCTTATTTTAAAGCATACATTAAGGATATTGAAATGGACTGTTAATTCATCGTGGAGAACTTAGTTTTACGTATCCATTTCCAGCTTCTCTCCTCCCCTCTGTCATCGCACCAACTGCAGAATGTCAAACCACTACCGAACATACAACAGTGCTGAGGTCTATCTCCAGCTGCCTGTTACCATCTCACAAGTAACATCATCTGGCCATTCTGTAAGATGACAGCTTTGCTGTTACCCGTCGATTCCCCTTCCTTACCAACACGATCTTGTACAGATTTTAGTTTTTTAAACTCTTACAAAGAAGTTATTTAACGTGTACTTTATACTTTTCTCACAGTTAAGCCTTTTTGTCTTGCTTTTGGAACTCTAACTTATCTCTAAACCAAAAATGTATCGTGAGTGCTGGTGATGCCAGTGCCACAGCTGGCCGGCTGTCACAAAAAGGTACCTTTGCCTTTCAAAAATTTGAAAAGATGTACAGTGCGTTTGTATCCTATATTTTCTCACACTTGCCTGGAATGCAGGTGACTAAGCTGAACTTCAAGGCTCCTCCTGCGCCAGGGTCCTCTGCTGCTTCTCTTTCTCTCAGCTCTGAGTGCAGTTGGTTCATCTCATTATTTCCCATCTGTTCTGTGCCCTCAGCGCGGCTGTGTCAAAGCCTTTCTTCAGCCTAGTGTGAAAGCATGGCTCCAGTCTTCGGATTTCTCTCTCATTTAGGGGAAGGAAGAAGAGGAAGACTCTGCAAAAGGGGGTGAGATCCTAGATTCTAATAGGCATAGTCATAAGGCAGGTAGAGGAATTCTAAGAATGAAAGAAACACCGAATTGTCAAATGTGAAGGAGAAACTTGGGGCAGATAAAGCCTGAAGAAACACTGGACTTTGTAGTTGTGAGAGCAGTGGTAACCATGGGAAAGTCAGTTCCACTGGAGTGGAGAGGATGAAAGTTCAGTTGCAGGGATGAAGGGCTGATGAACTGGAGGCAGCAGGCACAAACCGCCCTCGGACGAGTCACTGTTGATCTTGTTCAGGGTAGCTCCTGTCCTTGGTGACCTTTCGTGGTACAGTTGTAGAACTCTTCCACGTGGAGGCTCCACTGATTTGGAGTCAACTGTGGATCTGAGTAAGATGGTGAGCTCCCCAAATGAAGATCGGATGTTCCTGGCTTCTGTGCACTGATGTTTAATTCTGATTTTATACTTCAGAGTTGGATAGCTCCCCAAGTGAGGAGGCAGCACATGTGGAGTTACCTATAGTTCTGAATTTAATTCTTCAAATCGCCAAATTCATGAGCCTTCACTCTTGTGATGAATTTTTAATGTAACTTGAGCAAGTCTTCTAGAATTTTGCATTCTCTCTGCTGCCTGAACATTATTAAGTGAAACATTGTTCTCTAGAATTTCCTAGTGTTTGTACAGTTTATTAGGATAGTAAGAACAGTCTAGAGCCGGGTTAAATTATTCATGTGATGCTTTAGGCAGTTTTGATTTTGCAACTGGCATCCCAGGCACCAGCAAAGCAATATGATGCTATACGTTGTCTTAGAAAGTAGTCATTATGGCTGTTGGATGTCTGTTATATGGTAGCTATTTCACTAGAAAATCCAATTTTATTGATATTACTTAGTGGTGAGTCATATTTGTTCAGATCGGGGTTCTGTGCTGTTGACTGATACTGTTTCTGGCATAAGATAAAATAGAAATGGAAAAAATGCATGCCAATTTGATTGTTGCTCCTTTACTATAAATGCGCAGTGCAAGTCTTTGTACAACTTTTTTAAAATTTGCCCTTGAAACCAAATGAAATGATGGATGTAAAGTGCTTTTAAAGAATAAGGTGTGATTATTAAGCTATTATTGGTGTTAAGAAGTGACTGTAGGAGAAAGCATTTCTAGTGTCTATCATCCTTGAGTTCTAATTCTGGCTCTAGAGCTAATATAGTTGTGTGGCCTTGAGCACTTTATTTCACATCTCTGGTCCTTGAGTGTCTCCCCTGTAAAATGAGAGGCAAACGTTGGGACTTTGGGGTCTTCTAGCAGAATGGTTAGTAAGTGGTAAGGGTATCAGTTCTATAACATGGGCACAGTACAGGTCTGAGAATGAGTGTGTACTACATTGGTCTTACTCTCAGCAATTAAATGCACAGTTAAAAATTAATCATTTCTTCACTCTGAGCACCTTGATGTGGTAGGTAACTGCTTTCCTTCTGTTGCATTCAGTTTCTCATCTTGGTGTGTGCATTTCTTTTCCTCACGTACATAAAGTTTTGTCCTCTCCCTCATGCTGTTCTTTGTCGTCATTTCCATTTCACTTTCCTTGTGTTTCATTCCTGTCTTTCTTGTCTAGACCAAGCGGAGCAGCCAGGTGGCAGTAGCGCCATGTAGGACCTTCAGGAACCCAATGGTAAGTGCACTCATGTGCTTACCAGGCTCCCAGCGGCTCCCGCTTCGTGCTGCTCTTGCCTCACGGATAGAAGCCCGCAAATCCCTTCTCCCCTTTCTAAAAGTCCTTATAGGTTTGTTTTTGTTTTTCTTTTAATTTGGTGACATATAGGGCACAAATCAAGTAGCAGGAAAAAACTGTACTGATTGAAGGAAATGCAGCCACTTCTGCCACCTGTTGTTGGAATATTTGGCGGTTGAGAGTGACACTGAGCATGCGGAAGTGTGAGCAGGATCTCTTGGTTCTAATTTGTGCTCCATCATAGACTGATTAGTCCCTCCGTGGCCCTGGCCCTCAGTTTCTCCCACAAAGTAGCAGGCAGGACAGGTGATTTTGACAGTCCCTTCATCTCTACTCTAAGGCTAATGAGAAGTAACTTGGTAGATGGTTCTGATGAAGACTGAGAACATTGTTTCATGTGTCAGATAATCTCAGTTCCATGAATGGTTGATAGTCATGATGGATTCATTTCTATCATAAACTGAGTCTGTTGGTGCTCACCAAAGTTACTTTGGTGGTAAATTTAATGTTCTATTGCTCCATTCTTAGAATTGGTTTATTAGTATTATTCAAGTACTTTTTTGTTATTTTAAATAAATATGTAGAAAATCCCACATGGCTTTAGTGACCCAGCAATACATTGGTCTAGCCCAGTAGTCTCGTCCTGGGGAGATTTCCTCCCCAGGGGACATTTGGCCATATCTAGAGACTTTGGGTTGTCACGACTAGAAGGGTGCTACTGGCATCTAGTGGGTAGAGGCCACAGGTGCTGCTAAACATCCTGTCTCGTGTGGGACAGCCCTCCACAACATAATTGTGTGGCCCAGAGTGCCATGCGTGCTGGGGTCGAGACTCCCTGGAACGCTGTAGCTGTCTGTTGTGGGATACTCTGATTAGTCCTCTGAATAGGATACAGGAGATGTACCCACTGCAAGTGGCTTCTCTTCACAGTGGCATTGGTTTCCATGGTCATGGCTTTTAAAGAGGACACCTGGGGGGGGAAAAGTAACTTCTTACTGATTAGGTTTTGGGAGTCCAAAAATAGACATTTGACAATTGGTGTCAGCCAGGTGTTCTAATGTTCTTTTAGGCAGGGAATAAAACTTTAAAAAGCACTTTACCTTTTAGGTAGTTATGTGAATTCATTTTGAGTGCATCTTAGTGGATGTTATTATTAAATTTGTACTTTGTTTTATTATGATATAAATCTAGAAATTTTGCCTACTTAATACTCTATTTACATATAGGCTAGTATACTTTGTTTTTTTTATAAGACCTGCTAACTGGGTTTGTACAGTACTTGAGAGGTTGCAGAAAATCTTTGAATTTCTTTTGGGAGTGATTGTATTATAGCAAATTGACTTTTCTCTCCCCTCTCCCCTCTCCCCTCCCCTCCCCTCCCCCCTCCCCTTCCCTCCCCCTCTCCCCTCCCTTCCAGTCCCCCTCCCCTCCCCCTCCCCTCTCCTCTCTTCTCAAGACAGGGTCTCACTCTGTTGCCTAGGCTAGAGTGCAGTGGCATCATCATAGCTCACTGCAACCTCAAACTCCTGGGCTTAAGTGATCCTCCTGCCTCAGCTTCCCAAATAGCTGGGACTACAGGTGTGCACCACCACGCACAGCTAATTTGTCTATTTTTTGTAGAGACGGGGTCTTACCATGTTGCTCAGGCTGGTCTTGAATTCCTAGCCTCGAGCGATCCTCCTGTGTTGGCCTCCCAAAGTGCTGGGACTACTGGTGTGAGCCGCTGTGCCCAGCTGACATCTGTTTTTCTATTACATTTTATAATGTGACTTTTTTTTTTTTGAAGTGTATGTAAGTTTATGCAAGGAGGCAAGGTTTTGACTATATCTTTCCATTTTTATTTTAAAAGCTCATACTTGTACAAACTAGAAAGTAAGTGGTCAGTAAGAAAAGGTCATATTCCTTGGCGTGTTTGGGTACATGAGTTGGTACTGATGTCGTATAAAAATTTCATGGTTTTGATTCAGGAAAAAACTTTTCTGAATATAACTTTTTTGGGGTTTTTTTTTTTTTTTTTTTGAGACAAGGTCTTGCTCCATTACCTGGGTTAGAGTGCAGTGGCATGATCATAGCTCACTGCAGCTTCAAACTCCTGGGCTCAAGCAATCCTCCTGCCTCAGCCTCCAGAGTAACTGGGACTACAGGTGCACACCACCACATCTGCCTAAATTTTCTATTTTTTGTAGAGACGGGGTCTCGCTCTTGCTCAGGCTGGTCTAGAACTCCTGACCTCAAGTGGTTCTCCGAGGCCTCCCAAAGTGCTAGGATTATAGGCCCCTGAATATAACTTTTGAATCAAATGTCTGAGGGATATACCAGGAGCCCTTCACATGGTAATAAAAGAAGCTGTGGATTTCCTCAGGCATCAACTGCAGCAGTTGTGCTATGTTATGTAGGCAGATTGCCCTTTATATTTGCATTGTGTGTGTGGGTGATAAGCATTTTGTTTGGTATCAGTAATCTGATAAGGGCGGAGCATAACACGCACAGGAAGGCCTTATGTTAGACTGGGCGTAAAAACGGCTTGCAAGAAGGTGGAATCCAAATGCCTTTAAACAAAACTAATGAGCTTTAGTCATCGTCAGATTCAGGCTAAGTGCTGTTAAGTTGACAAAGGGAGAAAGAAGCCTAAGAGGAGGTTACTTGTGTGGGAAGGTGCTTCCGTGTGTGTGCCCCTTGCAGAGGGGATTGGTTCATCGTTCTTCACCCAGAGATGTGCATGAGTCAGCCGTCTCCACACAGACCCTCCTCTTCTGTTCCCACCAGAATATGGTTCCAGTGAGTGTGTGCTTGTGTCCTGAATTCCAAACTGCCTTTGGAAATGAACAAATAGACATGTTATCAGGAATTTACTTGGGTGAACCCTTGTATATGTAGTTGCAAAAAATATCTTCTGTTTTCTTACAGGCTGAAGAATTAGGTGTTTAAAGTGGTATTTCAGAATTTGCTTTTTAAAACTAAGTGACTGATTACAAAGTATTTTGTATTCTTTTTTTGTTGTTGCATCTCTTAAATTTTTATGAAAATCTGGTGGTGTTTTTTAAGAGTAATATTTGTATTGTAATTGATGTTTCTACTTTTAATCTATGATCTTTTCTGTGATGCTGTTTTGTGTCTCTGACCTGATTTTTATCTCTTGTCTACATTTTAGCTAACTGCTCCTCTGTAGCAGTTTTATGTGTTCAGAAGCTACAGGTGTTTTCTAGTTTGTCATTTCACTAATGCAGAGGTAAAGGTGGCAAAGGCTTGTAACTCTGGAAGCTGGTGGAGGCCTGTTTGGGGAGAGCAGTGCAGAAAGAGGAGTGTTCAGGGAAGAGGAATAGGAACCTGTCTGGATCTGAAGACTGAGAAGCACTAGCTACTAGGAAAAGGACATCTGGAAATTAAAAAATGGAAAAGAAGGGTTACAAATTTTGGTTAATCCCTAAAGAGACTGAGCTTCTGAACCTTCAGTATGAGTACTTCTGTAGAGAATCGTTTATCTTTATTGAGTATCTTCATGACTTTAGTTCATTGTTCCAGCTTATCAGAAATATGTTGCATTTTAATCTTATCTTCTAAAGTATGGTATTACTTGGAATGCAGTTAGTGTTTCCTGAATTCCATGCTCCGAATTGTTACTGAATTATTGAACTGTACTGGACCTAGGTCAAATCCCTCAGGACCCTCCGAGTGCTGTGCTGGTGGACAGTGAATTATTCATAAATTACTCTGCATTTGATATTTGAGCCATTGTGAATGTGTATCCCTTGTAATGCAGTGGAATCTCTGCTTCTCTTGTTTTACTTCTGACAATTATGGCTAATCACATCTTAACTAAAAGGGCCCCAAGTTACACCATGTTGTTTTTCTCTAATGTGCTTCTTACAGATGAGCAGACCCTAATATTTGTGTGGTATTGAAACTCGGTGCTATTACTGATTTTCTTTTGACATCACTATTAACTTTTTCAGAATATATTATCTGTTAATTTGATTGCTGTTATGGCTGTCAAGGGAACTAATGCTCAAGATTCTCAAAAATAACAGGATTTATGGGTTTTTCTTTCTTTCTCTGGCATGATTTAAAAGTATTTCTATTCATCATTCCTTTCTTTGGGAATCCAAAGCAATAACCACCTAGAAATATGCAGTTTGCTGTGATTGGATTAATAATTGTCATCTTCAAGAATTTAGAATAAGAAATGAATGAATAAACAAATAAATATTGTGTTTCAGGGAAGAAAAAATCCCAGGAAAATAAAAACAAAGGAAACAAAACCCAAGACATACAGCTGAAGACAAGTGAGCCAGATTCCACCTTTGCCAGTATGAGAGATTCTGCAGAAGGTAAGATTGTGATATTGGACTGGTCTGATTTGGGTATGTGTGTTCCAGTTACTTTAACTTTGTGTCTCCTTATATTGTCCTTCTGAGAATCACCTTTAGGAACTGTAAAGGGGTTAAACAGCAAAAGAGCTGCCTAAATTTAATATGGTGAACTGAGCCTTCCATATCCTACCCTCTGTTCAAAAAATTATCAAAGACCTTCCTTGTTAAAAATGAGATTGTTCTCTTGTTAAAATAAAATGAAACATCCTATATGATTGCATTTATAAACAATAAAAAGTTCAAAATCATCAAAACTAATCTATGGTGATAGAAGCCAGACTGGCAGGGCCATGAGGAGGCTTCTGGGGTCCTGGTAGTGTCCCATTACTGATCTGTGGAGTGGTCACATGGGTGTATTTCCTAGTAAAAATTTTATCTTGCTAGATAATTATGATTTATACACTTTAATATATGTGTGTTTTACACTTCAATTAAACATTTAGTTAAAAATATTAAAGACCTTTGATTTTATATAACAGAATAAAAAGTGTTTGTTTTTTGTCAGAATTTAATTTATTTTCTATCTCTGTGTTTCTCCCTATAAAATTTTCTTCTTTATAGTTCCTCTGAGGGATTAATAATCTAGGCCTTCCATGATGTAAGAATTCACAGAGAGGCATGGATTGAAAGTTAATCAGAAAGACAGCCTGCCCTGTGGTCATTGCAGTGGGGCTGCCACATTGAGACTATTGATACAGAGATGAGGGAGGTGTGTCTTCATTTGCGATGGGCACATTTATGTATATACTGGGGCTTGCTCAAGAGTTGTTTATAGTGACCCAAATAGGCAAATTTCAGAGTACAGGCTTGTGACTCTTTCAAGAAACATTTGTAGAGAAATAAAACCCAAAATATTTTGGATGCCTTTTGTAACAATTTTATTAGCACTGTTTGTGATGATAGTATTCATAAAGGATTGTAATTTTTTGTGCTGTTTTATGAAGCAAGAATAGATTAATTCATTTCCCAGAGCCTTGTAAAACTGAGTTCTGCCTCCTCATAGCAGATTTGCCAAGACATTTGTTTGAACAACAAAAATTACTGAAGAACCTCACTACCTTTGGTGGCAGAATTAAAAAGCAAATCCAACAGTCTCCTCCTCCTCTTCAATAATTCAAGGCAATATTTTTTTCCCTGATACAACATCGTCGGGTCCCATGAAAAAAGACATTTGCTGTTTACCCCAAATTTGTGGTATGGCTGGTCAAAGTGAGGCCGGTTCTGTGCAGTGTGTTCGCAGGCCTCCCTGAATATTCTGCATTGTCCTCAGCAAATGGTCTATATAATGAGCAAATGGTTCAGACTCCTCTTTGTGGTCTCCAAACCTCCCTTTATATTTAAAGCTCAACAGACTATATCAAGTGTGTGGCCACACTTTGGCTTGGGCCTTTCTAGTTAATGGAGCTGTGAACATTTAGGTTCATATTACTTTGGACAGTTTTAAATCTGGGATTGTTTATCAATCACAGGGAAAGACATTTTTCCTCCCATCAAAAGAAGCCACAGATTTTGATTGAACATGAACTCTATAAAGAAATTTCTGAGCCTTAGGGAGGCATTTTCTGTTGTCTTATTTTGACTTCTTTGGCAACATTCTGGGTCTTTTTGAAAATGTATTTGAAAAGAGAGTTAGCTCCTAATTTACAATATATTACCACCATCGAATGACTGGTTTCCCTGTCTGTGGAAAACTTATGGAATTTATGAAATTTGTCTAGGGGGAGAGAAGGCTGGTTTCTATTTAGAAGCAGAAACCTCATTGCTGGTAATGTAGTAGCAGATGGGAAAAAGTAAGGCTGATATTCCTGGGAAACAGCAAGCGGGCTAGGACCAAATAATTGAACTTGTGTTAATACCTTGCATTGACCCCCTCTTTTCTACTGTATCCAAGCAGTTCCCACATCTGGCAACAGGTCTCTTGTATCGTGAAAGTCTGGCCACTTTTTCTGCCTTCACTACTTCTTCCCATTTTCTGCTTAGCATAGCAGCCAGCATCTCTGTTCTATTATCACTCTACCAGTCTTGTTCTTGGCCTCCTTCTCACTGCCCCTTGACCCATCTTGCAGCTGAATCTCCCAAATGGCGCTCTCCTGTTTTAAAATACCCTGATGGATCCCCATTGCCCCCAGATAAGTCCACACTAATTTACGGTGTTCTCTGTGTTTTGATTCCTCCCTGCTTGCTTTTCCTCTTCTGTGCTTGATTCTTAGATCCTTCAGCTTCAGCCTGCTTAGTACTTTCTCTAAGAAGCCTTGCCTGATTAACCAAATCCACATTCGATGTGTGCTTCCGTACCACACTCACTTCCACAAGCACAGCCATTACTTTACTTTAGTACGTTGCCTGCTTGCTTGTGTGTGGCCTCTGTTAAAGTGAAGCTCTTTATGGATAAGGCTCTTGACAGTCTTGTTTACCTAGTCCTGGCATACAGTGGTTGTTCCATAAATGTTTGTCTAGTGATTGGGGGAACATCAAGTTAACATAGCCTAGAGACGTCAGAGAAGCTCTGCCTCCTCTCCAGAGCTTTTCTTAGCTCTTCAAGTGTCTGCAGTTAAGAGGGCCTAGTTCAGCAGTGTAGCAGGTGGTGCTATAGGGAAAGCAGCATCGTGGACCATCCCCATCAGCATTAAACCTGCTGTTACAGCTCCTGTCTTTAAGAGTTGCCGGCTGTCCCTATGTTTCCTTCTGACTCCTACTCCATTTCCCTCTTTTCTTTTACAGCAGATCTTAAGAGAGTTGCTAACAGTCTCCCTGTCTCTCCTGCCTCCTTCCATTCTCTTAGGAACTCTGTTAGGCGTTTTGTCCCCACTGCTCCGCTAAAACTGTTGTCATGATTACTAGACTTCTATCTTTGTAAATGAAATATTCCATTCTTAGCCCTGTCTTACCCGACCCATCAGTAGTTCTGAACACAGCTGGTCGTTCCCTCCTTGAAGTAGTTTCTTTACTTAGCCTAAGGGCCATACCACTCTTGGTTCTACAGATGCCTCCCTGGCTATTCCCCTACCCTCTCAGTACTGGAGTCATTTGGGATGCAGTCCCCTTGTCTCTCTTCTGTCTGCATTCACTTTCTAGGTAACCTCATCCAGTCCAGCGTTCGAAATGCCTTCTCTAGCCTGAGGACCTTGACATTTCTAGGCTCACCCTCTTTGTTGAACTTGAGCGTCATGTGAAGCTATCTGCTTGATATCTTCACTTGAACGTCTGTATCAGGTACCTTCAACTTCAGCACGTCCAAAGTAAACTCTTGATCTCCCCCCAACACGCACATGCACACAAACCAAACCTGCCCTTCCAGTAGTCATCTATAGTGCAGTGAGCAGGATTGTTGCAGTCGCAAGGACTCCTCCTTGCCTTCTCTCTCTGTCTGACCACAGTCAGTCAACAAGCACATTTTGTCATTGTCATCTCCAAAATACATCCAGAGTCTGACCACTTCTACCGCAGCCCGACTGCCACTCCTGTGTTACTGTCCTGCCTTTCTCCTGGAGGGTGCATGAGCCCCTCTCTTGTCCATCTGCCTCCACCCTGGTCCATCTAGGATCTTCTTTCCTGTAGCAGCCAGAGTGATTCTCTTGAATATAAATCAGACCGTACCATATTTCTCTGTTAGACTGTCTGGTAGCTCCCTGTTTCACTCACAGTAAAAGCCAACAGCATACAAGATCTTGGGTAAGCAAGTCCCTGTTACCTCTCTGGTCTCGTCTTCTACCGTTTTCCCTTCTCTTCTTGCCACGCAACTCCCCACCTCACTGACTTCCTTGCTGTTCCTTCAACACATCTAGCATGTTCTTGACTCAGAGCTTACACATTTGCGGGGTATGGGTTCCTCTATCCAGAGGGCTTCCCTCCCCCAGATACCTGCATGGCTTATTTCCTTTAGGTCTCTGCTCCACTGTCACCTTGCCGGTGAGTCCTTCCCTGATCTACCATCTCCCTCAGGTGGGCTAGGCTTAGCAACTCAGAAGTGACTTCCCGTTTCTGTTCCCTTCAGTGAGGTGCTCTAATAACTTGGTAAGGTTTAGAAGAGATGATCTCTAAAGTGTCTTTGACTTGAAAAACAATTGATTACACGATTATGGAAAATGTTCTGGTTTGTAAACGTATAGTTTAAGTGAGAAAAGAGAGAGAAAGAGGATCATCCACTCGAGACAGACTACTAAGAATCTAACCTGGTGATGTATTTAGCAATTAACTTGTTTCAGTTTGGAATCATGCAAAACTGGGATTTACGACTGGAATTTACTCTCCTGAAGTTCCCTGTCAGCTACTCCAACACAATTTAAACACTAGGGTTTCTATAAACAAAGGTGTGTATCTGTGTGCCTGAACACAGGAAAGAATCGAAGCCCCGTGTGGGCGTTCTTATCTGTTGTGTTCATTTGTGTGTCCTCCTTGCCTGGAAGGTCGCCTGGCGCACAGCAGCTACTCTGCCGATTCTTGTTGAATGAATGCGTGAATGAGATGGATTCATACCCAGTACAGCTCTGTAAATGAAGCATATAAAGTAGAAGTAATTCGTTGTTAATCATAATCTCCCTTATACATTTTAGATGTAAGAGAAATAACTTGAATCATAAGTTGACCACAGAGTGGCTGGTTTTCTATCCTTCACCTCCATGCTTCTGCTTCCGTGTGCGTTCTAGGTCCTAAGGAAGAGGAGGAGAAGCCTTCAGCTCCAGCACCTGAGCAGCCAGCCCTTCTTCAGGAGCTGGTTAGTCAGGATGTGCTTCCAGAACTGGTAATCCCTCCCCCTGCCTGCGAGCCACAGCCAGAAGCAGACGAGAAATCAGAAGCAACAAATTGTGAGGTGAATGATTTGGAGGAAGAGGAGGAGGAGGAGGAGGAGGAGGAGGAGGAAGAAGAAGAAGATGAGTTGGAAGAAGAGGGGGAAGAAGAAGCTGACATGCCAAATGAAAGTTCTGTGAAAGAGCCAGAAATACGGTGTGATGAGAAGCCAGAAGATTTATTAGAAGAACCAAAAAATGTTTCACAAGTTGTTCTTGAAGACTCTCCAGAGGCAACACCTGTTATCAAAATCCCCAAAACTAAAGAAGAGGCCAATGGTGATGTATTTGAAACATTTATGTTTCCATGTCAGCATTGTGAAAGGAAGTTTACGACCAAGCAGGGGCTGGAGCGTCACATGCATATACACATATCTACGATCAATCATGCTTTCAAATGCAAGTACTGTGGGAAAGCTTTTGGCACACAGATTAACAGGAGGCGGCATGAGCGACGCCATGAAGCAGGGTTAAAGCGAAAACCCAGCCTAACACTACGGCCATCAGAGGACCTAGCTGATGGCAGAGTATCTGGAGAAAACATTACTCCGAAAGGTGAATCGAATCCTCCCAATCTTGGGCAAGACTGTCTGATCATGAGTTCAGAGAAAGCTTCCCAAGAAACAGTAAATTCTTCTATTGTAGAAGAGAATGGGGAAGTTAAAGAACTTCATCCATGCAAATATTGTAAAAAGGTCTTTGGAACTCACACTAACATGCGGCGGCATCAGCGTAGAGTTCACGAACGCCATCTGATCCCCAAAGGTGTCCGGCGAAAAGGAGGCCTGGACGAGCTGCAGCCTCCAGCAGAGCAGGCCCAGCCCGCCCGGCGTGCCTACGTCCCCAGCACAGAGCCAGAGGAGGAGGGGGAAGCAGACGACGTGTACATCATGGACATCTCCAGCAATATCTCTGAAAACTTAAATTACTATATTGATGGTAAAATTCAAACTAACACCACCACCAGTAGCTGTGATGTGATTGAGATGGAATCTAATTCGGCAGATTTGTATGGTATAAATTGTCTGCTCACTCCAGTTACAGTGGAAATTACTCAAAATATAAAGACCACACAGGTCCCCGTAACAGATGATCTTCCTAAAGAGCCTTCCAGCAGCACAAATAGTGAGTCCAAGAAACGGAGAACTACTAGTCCACCTGTGCTACCCAAAATTAAAGCTGAAACAGATTCTGACCCCCTGGCTCCCTCATGTTCCTTAAGTCTGCCTCTTAGCATATCAACGACAGAGACAGTATCTTTCCATAAAGAGAAAAGTGTTTATTTGTCATCAAAGCTGAAACAACTTCTTCAAACCCAGGATAAACTAACTCCTCCTGCAGGGATTTCAGCAACTGAAATACCTAAATTAGGTCCTGTTTGTGTGTCTGCTCCTGCATCAATGTTACCTGTGACCTCAAGTAGGTTTAAGAGGCGGACCACCTCTCCTCCCAGTTCTCCACAGCACAGTCCTGCCCTTCGAGACTTTGGAAAGCCAAGTGAAGGGAAAGCAGCATGGACTGATGCAGTTCTGACTTCCAAGAAACCCAAATTAGAAAGTCATAGCGACTCACCAGCCTGGAGTTTGTCTGGGAGAGATGAGAGAGAAACTGTGAGCCCTCCGTGCTTTGATGAATATAAAATATCTAAAGACTGGACAGCCAGTTCGACTTTTAGCAATGTGTGCAACCAACAGCCACTGGATTTATCCAGTGGTGTCAAACAGAAGGGCGAGGGTACAGGCAAGACTCTGGTCCAGTGGGAATCTGTATTAGATCTCAGTGTGCATAAAAAGCCTTGTAGTGACTCCGAAGGCAAGGAATTCAAAGAAGATCATTCAGTACAGGCAACCTGTAGTGCTGTAAAGAAAAAGAAACCAACCACCCGTATGCTACAGAAGGTTCTTCTCAATGAGTATAATGGCATCGATTTACCTGTAGAAAACACTGCAGATGTGGCCAGGAGCCCAAGTCCTTGCAAGTCCCTAGAAGCCCAGCCAGATCCTGACCTTGGTCCTGACTCTGGTTTCCCTGCCCCTACTGCTGAGTCCTCACCTGGTGTTTGTCCTTCATCACCTGCCCTGCAGACATCTTCCCTTTCGTCCAATCAGCTGCCTCCTCTCTTGGTCCCCACAGATCCCTCCTCTCCTCCACCTTGTCCTCCGGTATTAACTGTTGCCACTCCGCCGCCTCCCCTCCTTCCTACCATACCTCTTCCAGCCCCATCTTCCGGCACATCTCCTCATCCGTGTCCCTCTCCACTCTCGAATGCCACCACACAGTCCCCACTCCCAATTCTGTCCCCTACGGTGTCTCCCTCTCCCTCTCCCATTCCTCCCGTGGAGCCTCTTATGTCTGCTGCTTCACCTGGGCCTCCAACACTTTCTTCTTCCTCCTCATCCTCCTCTTCTTCCTCCTCATTTTCTTCTTCCTCCTCCTCCTCTTCCCCTTCTCCACCTCCTCTTTCTGCAGTATCATCCGTTGTTTCCTCTGGTGATAATCTGGAGGCTTCCCTCCCCATGATATCTTTCAAACCGGAGGAATTAGAGAACGAAGATCTGAAACCCAGGGAAGAGCCCCAGTCTGCTGTTGAACAAGACGTTGTTCAGGAAACATTCAACAAGAACTTTGTTTGCAATGTCTGTGAATCACCTTTTCTTTCCATTAAAGATCTAACCAAACATTTATCTATTCATGCTGAAGAATGGCCCTTCAAATGTGAATTTTGTGTACAGCTTTTTAAGGATAAAACTGATTTGTCTGAGCATCGCTTTTTGCTTCATGGAGTTGGAAATATCTTTGTGTGTTCCGTTTGTAAAAAAGAATTTGCTTTTTTGTGCAATTTGCAGCAGCACCAGCGAGATCTCCACCCAGATAAGGTGTGCACACACCACGAGTTTGAAAGCGGGACTCTGAGGCCCCAGAACTTCACAGATCCCAGCAAGGCCCATATAGAGCATATGCAGAGTTTGCCAGAAGATCCGCTAGAAACTTCTAAAGAAGAGGAAGAGTTAAATGATTCCTCTGAAGAGCTTTACACAACCATAAAAATAATGGCTTCTGGAATAAAGACGAAAGATCCAGATGTTCGATTGGGTCTCAATCAGCATTACCCAAGCTTTAAGCCACCTCCATTTCAGTACCATCACCGAAATCCCATGGGTATCGGTGTGACAGCCACAAATTTCACTACACACAATATTCCACAGACTTTTACCACTGCCATTCGCTGCACAAAATGTGGAAAAGGTGTTGACAACATGCCTGAGTTACACAAACATATCCTGGCGTGTGCTTCTGCGAGTGACAAGAAGAGGTATACCCCTAAGAAAAATCCAGTACCATTGAAACAAACTGTACAACCCAAAAATGGCGTGGTAGTTTTAGATAATTCTGGGAAAAATGCCTTCCGACGAATGGGACAACCCAAAAGACTGAACTTTAGTGTTGAGCTTAGCAAAATGTCATCGAATAAGCTCAAATTAAATGCATTGAAGAAAAAAAATCAGCTTGTGCAGAAAGCAATCCTTCAAAAAAACAAATCTGCAAAGCAGAAGGCTGACTTGAAAAACGCTTCTGAGTCATCGTCTCACATCTGCCCTTACTGCAACCGAGAGTTCACTTATATTGGGAGCCTGAATAAACATGCCGCTTTCAGCTGTCCCAAAAAGCCCCTTTCTCCTCCCAAAAAAAAAGTTTCTCATTCATCCAAGAAAGGCGGACACTCATCACCTGCAAGTAGTGACAAAAACAATAATAGCAACCACCGCAGACGGACAGCAGATGCAGAGATTAAAATGCAAAGCACGCAGACTCCTTTGGGCAAGACCAGAGCCCGCAGCTCAGGCCCCACCCAAGTCCCACTGCCCTCCTCATCCTTCAGGTCCAAGCAGAATGTCAAATTTGCAGCTTCGGTTAAGTCCAAAAAACCAAGCTCCTCTTCTTTAAGGAACTCCAGCCCGATAAGAATGGCCAAAATAACTCATGTCGAGGGGAAAAAACCCAAAGCTGTGGCCAAGAATCATTCTGCTCAGCTCTCGAGCAAAACCTCCCGGAGCCTGCATGTGAGGGTACAGAAAAGCAAAGCTGTTTTACAAAGCAAGTCCGCCCTGGCAAATAAGAAAAGAACAGACCGGTTCAATATAAAGTCCAGAGAGCGGAGTGGGGGGCCAGTCACCCGAAGCCTTCAGCTGGCAGCCGCTGCCGACCTGAGTGAGAACAAGAGAGAGGACGGCAGCACCAAGCAGGAGCTGAAGGACTTCAGGTAAGCTCCAGCTCTCGGGAGGGAGAGATTGGGAAGACAGCAGTATCCCTGCCCATGGGTGTTTTTCGGGGGTTTTGTTTGTTTCTTTTCTTCCTTTACCATAAAATTTTGATCTAGGGATTTAAAGGAAATAGTTGTTGCATAAGTTGTAAGCTTGAAGGATCACTGCTTTGGCTGCTGTAGAGGTGAACACATAGTTTTTATTTCAGACTTAGGACTCACAAAGTGGTACCATTTCTTTAATAGGGCCAGGTGTGAACTGAATTTGAAACCCTGGAAAAGCTCTCCAAAGAACTCTATAGGAAAAGATGAGATTCTTGCAAACTTCCTTCATATCTTGGTTAATACCTCAGTGTCGCTTGTATTATTTGTTGATCATAGGTCATTTCTTAGATTAAGACGGATCAATGAGTTCATTAGTAAACCACGTTGCAATCTTGTTTGATATTTTTGTGACTTCGGCATAGGTATAGTAACTGAGACTGCTTTCATTATTTGTGTTTTCTTTGATTGCCGGTGTTTTAATTTTAACAACTTGTTGCATTGGTTAAACAAAACATTTTTTAAAAAAATGTATGTTGCCCTCCCGCGGCCCCCCGCCCCGGCACCAGTCTCCAGTCATAGGATAATAAACAAGCCAGGTTCCAAAGGGGAAGAAGAGTAGGAGAGAATGCATAGAACCCTGCAGCAAGGCAGGGCCCTCTGGGCTCTTCCAGGCATATGTGATAACCCAGGGCAAGACCATCTCCTTTGTCGGTACCTTGGTTTTCCCAGTAATTGTGTAAGGATTCATCTTAGATTTGAGGTGACTTTACTGCTTTATTGCGTGTTCTCCCTATATTAGGCATTGTTATTAGTGACCGATGAAAAGATATGGCAGTAGTTAAATTTGTTACATTGACTTCTCAAACCAAATCCCTTATCCTAAGTTGATATGCTTTCTTGGAATTCCTGCTGTTTCCTGAATAATGCCTATAGGTCAGTCTCATGTGAAATTATTTGTCAGATAGCATTTCTACCAAATACTTTTAAATCCTGTCTTTTCAGAGTATGCTGCCTGACCTGACTCTAGGCTTTCATGGCCCTAGCTTTTGGTGTCTGAATGTTCTTTGGTGTTTTAAGTAAGCAGAATTAGAGATAACTGTAGAGTGACTGCTGTTTTGGAGAGGTCATGAGGACATATGCATGAGGTCATAATGCACGATTATGCATTATCACTACATAATTGATCAGGTAGAATTCTTGGTGCTGGTGAGCCTTAAATCGTGGCTAAAGAAAGTCATAGATTCATTAGCCAAGGCTGATTTGAATGATTTACTGTAGGATTAAAGGATTAGATTTTTTAAAAGCTACTTCATAAATGTATTAAATATGCAGTTGCTCTAGCTCTGTTCAACATTTGGTCTCCGGCCAGAGCACTTGCATAGGCGGCATCTTGGAGGTTAGCCCTGGTGAAAATAAGCACCTGTTCATCAGCTGTCACGGCTGCCTGCCTTTAGCAATTTAACTGTGTACTTGTTTGTGCTCAGTCCTATGTCCAGCAGGACATTATTGAACTGAGTCCTTCTCAAGTTGCTTATGTCTTAAACAACCAAAAGTTACCATCATTTTCATGGATTGGATAGTACTAAAATATACCTCCCAGGTGTTTGGTGCTTTAGAATGTAGTATGTCTATCCCTTTTTGTCTTTGACATTATCTAAAAGAATCTCTTATTTTATACTGGATCCCACTCATACAGTTCAAAGGTAAAGTTGGTATGAAGAAATTAAGTTCTATAAAGAAAAGGTGACTATAAACTTACGAAGCTCATTCAGTTAGCTTCTCACTCATTCAGTTAGCTTTAGTGCCTTTTAAAGAACCCTTAAGTCTGCAAAGGACTAAAGTGCCTAACATATTATCTCTCTCTTCTTTGCTCCAGTTAACTCTAATAATTTTGCTTTGATACTTAACAGAAGGTTACATTGCGGGAGTGAAATTTGGCCTAAAAGGAAGCACAGAAGAAGCAGATAAGAAAATATTGGTGTTGTCCTAACTGGTAGATGGTAGCAACAGGCACCCAGGGTAGCCATTCCTCCTTTGTGTGAGTCTCTGGAACTGTGCTGTAGAAGCATCTGCAGGATGCGGGAGTATTGCCTGGGGGTCTACTTGCCAAGTGACGATAAACTTCTGATGTGTTTTGGGGAATTAAAAAACAAATGTTCAATGAGACATCATATTTTGACTATCTGGACACAAAAGTGGGCTTTTCTTCAAAGTGTTTGTTTTGGTCTTAGTACCTCATAGGGAGTTTAGTACAAAACTGGGATTCCTAAACTCAGACCTGGGGAAAAGTGATCTTAGCATTAGTGTCTCGCCTGGGGCTGTCCCAGAGTAGGCCTCAGCCTCAGTACGTATTTCTTGTATTACATTGGTAAAGAGTTGTTTTAACAACAGTGGTCTTGCAGTTTTAGTATATTTCTACTTCTAAATTTTCTTTAGGGATGATTCATGAAACAGTTATATGTTCAGAAATGCTCGCTTTCATGCTCTGTTCAGGATTTTGCTTTCCTTACCCTGCTGCATACGTGGGGACTTACCACAGAACGGGCATCACATCCTTCCCTGTGTATTTCTTTACAACAAACTGTGTTTGAGAACTAGTCCCCAACACTCAGATGTTTTACATTTGGATTCCAGTTTGGGTTCCACAGTTTCTCAAGTATATGCTTGCAGTCAGCCATGTGGATGTAGTCAGAATTTTCCATTTAACACTGAGGCTCAGCAGTTTGCTAGTTGGTAATTTCCTGGAGCACAAGCCATGGTGCCAGTCAGGGTGTAAAAAAAGATACATACTCCAAATTTTTTTGTTAGGACAGAGCCGCAAAGGAAACCAGGCATGCCACTCATCTTTCAGATTCTCCTGTTCAGCTCTTAACACAGTGACCCCCTCCAAATCCCCCTCCAGAGCTAGCAGTTAGAGCCTACCTGTGGCTTTTTGTGACGCTGAATTTAGATCTGTTGCTGAGGGTTCATTTTCATAGGCTCCAGTGACACAAAGGGAAGGAAAGAGGTACATTGTCTACTTACCTCTTAGCCATATTTCACCTTTGTCAATCTCAAGGTGTTTTACATTCTTTAGTGCTCCTTTTAGAGCAATTTTTTCTTTTTTCACTGAGCTCCTTTGCAGCCACTAAAGAAAATTTAAAGGTAGAGAAGCAAAATCAAATTCCAGACCAAGTTTTTCCATTTACCATGAATTGATTAAAAAAACAAAACGCTGATTTCCCATGTCTCTGTGTCTGCTACACCACTAGGAAATGGACCTGCATGTAGTTCTTCCATGTGTGTCTTCTGAGTAGGACACCTGAGTTCCTAAATACCTTCAGAGACATTTATGTGCTGCTGCCTTAATAACATGTGTCTTGTGGTCTTACTCACCGTTTCCTTTAGCGTGGCCAGTTCATACAAGGTTGTGTTATGTTGTCATTTATCTTCAGTTTTCTTATTTTCTAGGAACTTCCTGTAGAAAAGCCCCCAAAACAAAACAAACCTAAATTGACTAAAAGATATTGCATGCTCAACTTAGGATAAGCACTACGGAAAGGATACGAAATCTGCCAAGCTTGCAAGACCAGTTGAAGCTGACTCAAAAGTCCTAACACACAGCTGATTGCCGGCAGGCTTAGAATCAGGCATCTGCTTCTCCGCTGGTGCCCAACACGTGTGCTGGGCTCCTGGGTGATTGAGAGCCAAAGAGAAGGGTGCTGTAAGACGGGCTAGATGAACTGGCTCCTCGTCACGGGACTGGTACTCAGATCTGAGTGTGGCCCTTGTTTTTGGCACATAGGAGAGAAAGGAATGATTTGAACTTAACCTTGCAAAAGCAAGTCCTCTGTTTTAGCAGTAGTTTGTTGTAGATTTCAGGGATGACTAATTCAGATGCACTCAATTAAAATGTTTTGGTCACTTACCAGCTCTTGATGCCTTTCTTTTAAATGAATTATAGACAGAGAGAGGCAATTTAGCTGATCTCTTGCCCTGTTTTTGTTTTTAAATCACAAACAGATTGCCAGCATAGTGGAGAGGAAACCAGATTGGATATGGACTTTTTTTATGCCTCTTATAATGTCATGTTTGTATATCCAAATGGACATTATCCTCTCAGATTATTATCTGGCACTAATTTATAACTATTATATATTATCAGAGACTATGTAGCAATATGTCAATGCACAGGGTGCATCCCAGGCCTTTAAGATGTATGTCTACACAGAAGTAGAAATGAATTTACATACCACGTTTTACACTTGAGTCTCTAGTAGAGATTAAAGACAACAAATTGGCCTCTTCCTGAGTATACGAGTATCATTTCTCCATGCATTTTTCTGCCCCCCTACCCCCCCTCCCATTAATGACTGAATTGGTGGAAAATGGCTAGGTTTTATTCATACAGTTTTTTGTTCTCAACTTCAAAAGTAATCTACCTCTTAAAATTTGTAGTTTAGTATTTGTTTGGTGAATTTATGCCACTTTAACCCTTTCGCTATCATTCCCATTTTGTTACATTTCTGTTACGGGGACTTTGTGTTGAAATATTGTATAAAGCATTTGTAGCAGTTTAAAAATAAAATATTTAAAATTATTTAAATTGTTTTGGATGCTTCAATTGTATTATATATGTGATTTACATTTTACATTTTTTGTTTGAGTTGTTAATCTGGAGGTGTTCCTGTATCGCAGTTTGCTGTTAGTTATTTTGTTGCTTTTTGTTGGAGAGTGCTATAAAACACTATTCTAATGAAAATATTAAAATTGACAATTTGACATACAAAAGGGGTTGTCCATTGATTTTAACCAATGTAGCCTTGAGAGAGAGAGGTTAATACTAGACCAAGTAAGAGTGGTGTTTGCTGTTTTTCCCCTTCCAGCATTGAAATCCCTGGGGCTTGTCAGATGTATAAAAAAATATTTTTTATGCTGTTGCTGAAAACACTTAATAACTAGGGGAGAATTTAAATGATACATTTTACATAATTGTAACCAATAAAAAACTTTCTAAACGCTTGTGAAAGGACTGCATTTTGTACATAATTGGGAGCAGTTAAGGGGAAAAATGAAGGTACGTGGCGGGCTGTGCAAAGCCTGCACTCTTTAATGTGGAGACAGCCAGCCTGGACTCTGTTCACTTGTTTTGTATTTGACATTTGCTCATTCCAGTTGCAGTTCTTTTTAGATGGTAGACACATAGACAGTGGTGCTGAGAAGTACCTTGTGAACTCATTTGGTAATAGTGAAATAAAGAATTTCATCTCTGGGGTCTCAGCATCCTCTGTGCTTGCTGACAGTTAATTCTAGTTTGCGGATTGATGTTTATTTTTATGGACCGCCAAAGAATGAAACAAAGAAGTAACATTTATGTTAAGTTTATATGAAATTGCTGTTTTTTTAAGATTAAAAATGGTTGAGTAGAAGCAGTTTCATATAACCCAACATCAGAGTATTGTTCTAACACCATCTGTGTTATTCCTTCTTAGGGAAAGGAGGTAAAGGGATGACCAACTTCCCTTGGCCAGATGTTCACATTTCTGGCTTATGATATTCCTACGTTAGAAAAACCCAGGGAGGTGGAGGAGAGAGGTTGGTGGGAGCGTGCAAATGCCCTTCAATATTAGCAGTTTTAAACACACTACTAAAATGAGTACTGCACATGCAGCAGGGCCCTGTGAGGAGTTGAATGTTGGGAGAGAGAAGAGCACTGACCTCGGGGGGAGAATTGGGTTTCTGTGCTAGCCCATCTGTGGCCATTCCCATCCTCTGTGCCTTCAGTAAACAGGCGCATACCAAGTGTCCTCATGGCCCTTGACTTTGGTGGTTTAGCCTGACTTTGGTTTGGGCAAGTTCTTTTGTTTTCTAGATAATAGTTCCTAATCTGCAAAAAAGTGTGGGGTGGACTGGATGGTCTCTGAGTGTTCCTTCTAGAAGATCTTTTGTAGTGGATCTGGACGTTGTCAGACACCCACACTGGAAAGGGTGGGGTGAAGGCTCGTTCTCCACGGGGCCCCCAGCTCCTCCAGCAGTACCTGGGACACGACAGGCACTCCGATGTTTACTTAATGGTGGAGTCCCCAGGAAGCCACGTGACATCCATCTCACCAGGGAGGAGCTGCCCCATTTTGGTTGCTTTTGCTCTTAATAGAGTTAAACATTTTTTTTTTTTTTAAATCAAAAGCTAATAACTAAAGCCTTCTGTCCCTGCTTCTATTTTGAAGCATCTCACGTGTTTCTGATGATAAATCCCTTTCTAGGCTGGCTGTTTTTTAACTTGGCTGTTGCAAGTACTTTCGAGCAAATTATTTTATAGAATCAATTTATTGAGTACTTAGTATATGTCTGGCTATGTCCTGGGTGCTTAGGGGACATCAGTGGACAAAATGGACAGAAATCCCTACCCCTGCAGAGCTTATGTTCATGTGGTAGCTTTTCCCCCTCTTTTATACTTCATATTCAACACCTCCTTGCTTTGTCACAATTCCCCAAAGTCTAGGTGGTCAGGAAGATGCTTCCCGCTTAAATCTGTGCTGATACCTAGATGATATGTTAAAGTGACTCTGCTAAAATTATAGCTCATTTAATGATTTGGTATTTTATTCATGTGGATTTTGATTTGATATCGAACTTTGGATATATTGACTTATGTCCATAAAAAAATTCATAAAGAGTAATTTACCTTGAGAACGGATCAGAGCACAGGGAAGTGAGAAAAGCGTTGACTTGGATGTAAGTGCCACATGTAAAGTGCTCCAAAGACTAGGCTGATATACAAGGCAGAAAATGGTTTGTCGTTTTCTGTCGGCTTTTCAAGCTCCAGCAGCCTGTGGTCTCTGTCCTCCCTGGTGGCACCAGCCCTGTGCTACTGCTTGGGGTCTGGCCTCTCAAGTGAAGGTTCTGGTAAAGCACCATTGAGGGTGTATTCGAGAGCATCACGTGTGGATGAGCCATTCTCCAGGACTTTGGAGGAGGAGGAGCTGCAAGCCCTGCCCTCTAGCAAAGTGGTTTCTGAGCTGCACCTGGGGAACGTGTCAAAACTAGTTTTAAGGCTTTGCAGCCAGGCTTTTCAATTAGGTTATTTCGGGGTGGGGCCTGGGTAGTCTGTACTTTAAAGCCCCCAGGTAAATTCAGTGCGCACTTGAGAATTTCTGAATTTATATTGGCAAAATAACAGATGTGTGTATCTCTGAGTTGCTAGAGTGCTGTGTGTTCTCCTTTGAGCCTCAGTGCCACGTGTCATCTGTATAATCACCCTGCAGAGTGGGCACTGTCGTTTTCTCATTCACAAGGCTGTGGAGTTGATCTGCAGGTGGGGAGTACAGGGTGATCCTGAAGCCAGTCCTGAGCCGTGCGTGGGCCGCAGAAAGGCGCATGCGTTTGGTGGAAAGAAGAGGTGGCAGGCCTCCAAGGGTGAAGGAACTGCTGGCCTATTGTGCAGTTTCTGGCTTGTACTTATTCCAGGGTCCTGTTAGGCCCCTCCCTTCCGGTGCCATGACGTTTCCCACAAGGTTTGCCTCACAAGCAGGACCTTAAATACACGGTACTGTGGAATAAAAAGAAGTGATAGAAACAAGATCTAGCTTGGTGGGAATGATGACATCCTTGTGACCATTAAGATTCTAGACAAAATTAAAACATCCAGTGTAAAGACAAATGTTGACTGGAACAAAACTTGAGGCTTGAGTGGGTGCCATGTGGGTAAAATGTAAAACTCCTTGGTTGATGTGCGGAGGCTGTGAGCCCCAGGCCCACCACCCCCTACACTGGGTCACTTTGGTCTTCCTTCCTCCTCCTGCCTGTGTGGCAGTGATCTGACAGGCTTTCGGCTGCATTTTGTGCGGCTTTCCAGTGCTTGCTGTGTGCTAGGTACTGTGCTGACGATTTTAAAAACTTGAATCTTGACAATAACACCGTGAGGTTGGTGTCATTTACAGTTGGGGAAATAGACTCAGGGAAGTGATTTTGTTTCAGGGGCACACAGTGCTAAAGTGGCAAGTTGGGGTGTGAACTGCCTCCAAGCTATGCTGTCCTATCATTTTTATAGGTTTTTTGGGTTTTTTTAGAATTTCATTTCCTAATGTAGAAAACAGGTCTCAGTACCTTCTCTATTAAAGGCTTTTCCAGCATTAGTGAGCAAGTAGAACAGTTACTCTGTGGGTAAGGAAATCCTCCTGGTGCAGCGAGACTGTTCACTAGTCAAGAGCAGCTACTAGGCCGCTTTGCCTTTCGTTCACTCCGCACCGTGGAATAACTTCTGCCCCATCATAGACCGGTCCGTTCCGGTCAGTGGCTTTGTGGAGCCATCTGCTTCAACAGCAGTCTGACTTCGACAGACACCAAGCTCATTATAGTAAAACTCTCTGATTTTGGAAATGATTCTAAAGAAGGTGCCGGGGGTCACTGGGGAGAACCTTGACCTCTGTGCATTAACCCAAAAAGAAAGTTGGTCTGGGCTCGCCTCCCCACCTCAGCAAATTAGTGCATTATGTGTGTACAAAACGGGGGGGTATTTACAGTTCTGCTGATACTGTTATTTTCAAAGTACAGGATTAGAACCTAGAGAGTATGTTTCGGTTTTATTTAGTTTCTGGGTTAAGAATAAGAATTCAAAAAAACCATCATGACTCTGCATTAAATTATTTGCAGTTGCAACAATTACATTCAATTGTGATCCCTTAAAGGGGGCTTGGAAATACTTTTATTAAAGTAAATTGGTCAACCTGTTGGGGGTAATAGGATTTGTACATGTTCGTGTTTCCTGCCTCACTTGTGCCAGCCGGATTTCTCTTCAAATCTTTCTTATGAAAAGCGATACAAAGTTCAGGCGGATATTCCAGAGAGAACATAAACGTTTTATGGAAGAACCTTAGTGCCTAATGTGCCTTCCCATGTCCAGCTAATAAACTGCACCAGGAAGTCAACGAAAGAAGCCACGTTTCTGAACGTCCCTTAGTAGGTGCTACCTGAGTTAGTGAGGGGAGAGAGAACTGGAGTGTCATTTCAGTAGACAGAACACTACAGATGGATTTTAAAGGTTTATGTTCTGAATCATACTTAAGCTAAGAATATTTCCATATCGGTGTTGAGACAGGAGCCTAGTGTGTCATCTGGAATGCTACTTCGATATCTACTGAGTCTTAGCATTAAATCTAAATGTAAATTTAAAATAGTACTCATTTAAAAAGACCTGAAATTTGTTGCACAGGTAAGTTAATAACAAAAGGGGTATTAGGCCTTAGGATACAGTTGTGACAGTTTTAATTTTTTAACTTAGAATTTCAATATACAGCAGTTGAATTTGTTTTAGTATTTAATTATTGCCAAAATTATAATATTTTAATAATCTTTATTGGAGTAAGTTATTTAAAACTCATATGGGTTCAGTTTTCCTTTTCCTTGCAGTAACATTCTCTGCTCACTTGCTTTTTATAATCACATCCAATCCTTGCCAACCTAGCTAGAGTTGAGGAACATGTTCAGATGGCTTCTATTTCCAAGCTATTATTGGACTTGTGAATTCAGGCACATTCTCCTGTAGTGATTCGGTCGGCCAGCCGTTCAGAAAACGTCTTTGGATCATCAGGGTCTGGCCTGTAGAGCTGATGGGCTCTACCCTGTGGCCAGAGCACAGTCCCCTGCCCTGGGACTTGAGAGGCACCTGGGGACGCAGTGCCCACCGCGGAGGGAGCCACTGGCCGTTCCTACGTGCTGGGCACTTTTCTGAGTGCTCGCGTGGTTTAACTCACGCATGCTCTGCCGCCACCTGGGGGAGATCTTATCCTCCTCATTTATAGGTAAATCAGCAGTCTGAGAGAGGCAGCATCACTTGAGTTGTGTCTAACAGCTGTAAGTGGGGACCTCAAACTGAGGTGATTTCAACTGCAGCGTGAAGCCACCCAATTCGCTGTGTCCTTGGGTTTTAGAGAGTCTTGTATTTGTATAACTATCTTATCCCGGATTGACTGATGCTGATGTCATCGCCCAGAGAGTTTTGTTGCAGAGGGGTTGTGTAGCAGAGTGGGAAGAAGCATTGGCTTTGAACTCCTACCGATCTGGGTTTTCATTCCCTGGGAACCGTCAGTAAGTGGGAGGCAGGGCGTGCCGCTGCCTGAGCCTCAGCTTCCTGGCCTGCCATGCGGTTATGCGCCCCCGACTCTCCTCCCAGTGTGGCCTTGAGTATTAGGTGGCATGTGTTCCCAGTTAGAATTCAGTGGCTGGTGGCTATGGCGGCGCTGGTAATGACTGCTGACGCTTAGTGTCAGGTGCTTTAGTCCTCACCATAACAGACTCAGGAAGGTGCCACTAAGTAAACAGCCAGGGTTTAGTAACCTGCCCCAGGTGGAACAGGGCAGCACGTGGATGGTGGTGAACTCGGACAGTGATGGTCTTGTGGAAGAGGCTGCTGAAGAAGTAAGAGACGCACCAGACTGCCTGGACTTGATTCTTGGCTGCACCTCTTACTAGCTGGGCCTTCAGGCGAATTACTTAACTTCCCTCTGCCTCGGTTTCCCCATTGGTAAAATGGGAGAACATAAAACTATTCATACTTTTCAAAAGCCCTGAAAGAGAAAAAAGATTCCTTCATGGAGACTGAGAAACATCAGTTTATGTTAGTTTCACGGGTGGGTGGTTCCAACCTTCAGTGAAGCAAGAGCTTTTGTCATAATTTTTTAAACACTCCTCAAGGCTCCTGGGATGATCATCCCTTCTGCATGTAGACAAAGGCAGAGCGGCTGAGCCGGGGCACCTTTCTCAGGCTGAGACCAGGGCCCCTCATGGAAGCAGTGCAAGTGGATGAGGAGCTGCAGTTGAGCATGGCCTGCCATGATTACACAAGAATGGAAATTCAGGCTTCATAATTTCCTGAAGGCCACCTGCTTTGCACGAAAGAGATGATGAGGTGCAGGCTGGCGCTCGCCTGGTTTTGAGGTTTTCCTGTGATTTCATGACAGGCGGTGGAATGTAGGTAAGGGCATTGGCTCTGGACCGGGAGCAGCTGATCAGCTGTCACCACCTCCAAGAAGCCTTCCCTGACCATCTGATCTGTAACAGTGCCCCATCCCTCATCCCTCTCCTTACTGTGCTTTATTGTTGTTCAAGGCACTTAAGCCTTCCATATGTTTTGTTATGGATTTGTTATGTTTATTTGCTGTATGTCTCCCCCTTCTTGGATGAGAGTTCTACACAGGCAGGAACTTTGTTTTGTTCATCGCTACATTTCCAGAACCTAGAACAATGCCTGACATGTAGTAGTTGCTCAGTAAATGCTTGTTGAATGAATAAAATATTTGAATCCTGGTTTTATCATGTATAGTTCTGTAACCTTAACCTCTGCCAATTAACCTCTCTGAGCCCCAGTTTTCCTTTCTGTAAAATGTCAATAATCAATCTGACCACAAAGGATCACCATGGAGACAACTTTAGATCAGCCTGTAAGGACTACAGATGCTGCCTGCCATAGTAAGTGCTATAAACGTCATCGTTACATTATTGAAAGATGTCCTCTCTAATCTCAATTTGAATCTGATAAAAAGTTGTGGCTGGTGCTCAGAGCTGACGTGCCACATAATAAGATTTCATGACAGCATAGGTTGCAGTAGCCGAAACATACCCTCATCATCTCTTGCCTCCACCCAGAGAGAAAGCTCTCAAGTGGCCTGTAACTCCTCTGGTTCTGCCACCAGTGACCCTGTAAGACAGGAAATCAGTTTTCAAGCCAAAGTGAGAAAAAAGAGGATTCGTTTTTATTCTGTTACTCTTCTGTATAACGTTTTTTTCCCCCCATAGAATGTATAGGGCAAACATACAACTTTGTTTCTCTTGGTTTTGAATTTCAAAGCCAAATGTAAATTTTTAAAAGTAAGTTCAGAAGAAAACATTTCGTTAGCTCTGTAAAACCATGAAAATTTAACCAAAGAACCTCAGTTCACTGAAATAAGAATGCAAGAATGACTGCTGACATTTTAATGTGCTTGCTGGGCACTGCTTTAAGTGCTTTACGTGTATTACCCCATTTCATCTCCAAAACAACCCTATGAAATAAATACTTTTGTGTTCTCCCATTTTACAGATGGGGAAATTGAGGCAGAGGGAAGTTAAGCAATTTGCCTGGAGGCCCAGCTGGTAGGAGGTGGAGCCAGGAATCAAGTCCAGGTGGTCTGGCTCGTCTCTTAATCATGAGTCTGCTCTCCCTCTGCTGATGTGGGGGTGAGGAAATAGAAGGGAGCCCCTGATCACACCCCTGTTCTTCCTCCAGTGGCATCTCCTTTAAGAAGCAAGGAGACATGATTTTTTTTTTTTTTTTGTGAGAAATAGTCTCGCTCTGTCGCCTCACCCTGAGTAGAGTGCAGTGGCATCATCACAGCTCACTGCAACCTCAAACTCCTGGGCTAAAACGATCCTCCTGCCTCAGCCTCCCCATTAGCTAGGACTCTAGGCATGCACCAGGATGCCCACATAATTTTTCTATTTTTTGTAGAGATGGGGTCTCGCTCTTGCTCAGGGTGGTCTTGAACTCCTGACCTCAAGCAGTCCTCCTGCCTTGGCCTCCCAGAGTGCTAGGATTGCAGGCGTGAGCCACCACGCTCAGCCTTTTTCTTAAAATTTTTAATTTGTCTTTTTCTCCCCACCTTCCAAGACATGACTTATTAGTAAGAATCTGCCTGAGTGTGGGCAGGAAGCACCAACCGATTTGACGGAGCTAAAAAATATACTAGAGGTGCACAGAGGTCTCGGTCCTTCCCCGGACTAGTCCATTTTGTATGTTCTTGGGAAACCAGCCTGTGTGCGGTTTCAGCTAGGCCTGGTGCGTCTGTTTACCTGTGGTGGAGCCTCTACCCAGCTTGTTAGGGAAGGAGCAGATCTAGATACTGGCTGGTCCAGGGGATTGATGAGCCTTGCTCCCTAGCGTCAACTTTTCAAGCCATGGTCAACAAGAAGGTTTCCATCTGTGTGTGGGAAGCAATTGCCTGGGGTGCTGCATAGAACTGTATTCTCAGGCTGGGTTTATGCTCAGCAAAAGAAGGATGTGTCTGTGTCTGCCCTGGATGCAGGAAGGCGGGTGATTCTGCAGTGCCAGGTATTTGCTGCCTGTGGTCTCACTGTATCTGCTACTTTCCTGCTTCTTAAAACTGTACACTGGACTTAATTTCACCTTTCCTTGAAAGCTCAAGGTAACCATCCATTAATACGTCCTCATGGGAAAGTGATGCCCTCAACAGATGATTCAGGCATATAGGACATCCTGTCCCTACACTGGAGCATCCAGAAGCTTGAGATGTGACCTTTGCTTGAGAAAAGTGTACTCCTTGAGTTCTCTTTTGTCATAGGTACTGTCCACATCCCCTGGGACAGAAGCATGTTCTTCAGATACGCTTCTGTTAATCATCTATGGGCTGGGAAGCTAGATGGTGGTCCTGTTAATACCGTATATAGACAAAGAGGCGGTGGGCCCTGAGAGATCTCCCCCTTGTAAGCAAAGTGCCTTAATACCAGAGCGTGGGTTTCTGGACATGGTTTGCTCACTCATTAACAATAGCTTTTGCTTCTTGGCTCTGTGCTGGTGAGTGATGTTGCTGGACACATAACCTAGATAGGAGAGTGTTAAGTGTAACAAACACATATAATAGACTCCTTTTTTTCTTCTAAACTCCAAAAACACATGAGATAAATAAATGATTTATGGAGAGAATGAAAGCAAAGTTTGGGTGAAAGTGCAGTGAGTCCCTTTCTCAGCGAAGGTTTTTTGCCAGGTAGAGGACCTTAATTCTGCAATAGAATGTTTTTTTTCTCCTCACCATCCTGTGTCCTGTAGTCTATGTGTAGGATAAACATTCTGTTTGGTGCCGACTGGTTAGATCTTGATAGCTTTCCAGATCTGGTCCTTACAAAGCTGTGGAAGAAACTGTGGTTCATCTCGCTCATGACCTGTAGCAGAAATTGATGAACCTGCCCGTTGATTGGGTTATTTTATCACTACAATTAGTGCTATGTTTATATCCTCTAAAAATGTTTTTAAAAATTACCAATACAGCCCATTAGTGCCAACTAACAGCAGGGGTTTTATTTAGGTGATGTTCTGAGTTGTGTATGGCATATTAGGTAAGGGGAGTGTATTTTGCTGGTTCAGTGTATGTTGTCTTGTTAATCAGAACTTGAGAAAGTGCCATTTCCTACTTGTGTTCCCAGGTGTGTGAAGGGAACCTAGTTTGGATTATCTCTCACCAGGATATTCGCTCAGTGGGCCACCTGCATGAAAAGTTACCTGGGTGATTTATTAAAAGTTTCAGACCTACTAAACCATACTCTCTGGGGGTGGGACTTTGAAATCTTCATTTTTATCAGCTTCTCAAATGACTCTTACCCAGACTTCAGAGTTTTCCTTTTAATATTAAAAAGAAGAAAAAAAAGTAACATGGTATCACTCACCACTTAATTTGCTTCTGGTTTGAATTTTAAATTCTTTGCTTATTTACAATCTCTTTGATATGCTTATAGCATGTTTTAATTCTCAGAACACTTGCAATGAAAAATTTCCCTGATTCTTATAACTACCCAGTGACAGACAAGCCAGGGGCAGTTCAAGAGTTGGGGACATTTCTGAGTGAAGGGTGAGATGGAATTGAGGATTTGTCCGCTTGTCCATGTTACTCTTTGGGTGTCTTTTTGAGGAGGGTAGATGAACTTTGGTCATAAACTAGGACAGGCTTGGTGTGGCACAGAGCCCACCCCAGCACCTGTTGCAGCACCGAGTATATAGGAGGTACTCCGTATTTGTGGAATAAAAAGAAAGAAAGCTCCAGTGATAATAGAGCTACCACTCTCTCCTTCAGTGAGCTACTAAGGTGACCCTAACTCATGACTCTTTGCTTCAAAGTGTGAATCTTGGGGCAACTAATTGCTGGCAACTGAGTAGAGAGTGTCACTTCGATATGTGAATGATCAATTAAAATAAAGTTGAAAGAAAAGGGTGGTGATGGCTAATTACAGTCAGCATTACTGCCTCAGGGCCTGGTCTTCAAGGTTGAGAGTGCACAGTGAAAGCTGATCGATAAACTGTAGCGACCAGAACGAAATTGTCTGCTAGAAGCCCAGTGTAGCGTGGTTTGGTAATTCGAGGGTACTGGTGGGATTCTATTCTCCCCTCCCCCATCCATACTGGTACACACAGCAGAGGTCTGTCCTCACAGGCTGTCTTAGGCTGTAATTGAACATCCTGAACTTCGCGGAGTAGAACTATTCAGACATTGCTTCAGATGTTTAGATTCTTTTTTCTTAGTTTTTGGACTTGAAAGTAGGGTCACCCTTTCTGTGGCACCAACTTTAATTCTGTCTCCTGACATCTCCTAAAGGGTCCCACTCTGGTAGAATGTCCCAAAATACATGGCAGCGGGTGATCTTCCTTGCATGTTTTCTTATTTTGCTCAAAATAATGAGTCTTCTTAGAGCTTAAACGCTGATTTCACAGGCCCATATGCACTTGGCGGGGCTGTGTTGAACAAGACTGTTCCAAACACTGGATTTGCAGCACAGTGTCACCCACCTTGGTGATTTCCCCATCACCCCGGTGAGTCAGAGCTGCTGCATAATGTGATCCAGCTGCCTAAACCAAAGGGTAACGAGCACAGGCATCCGAACGAAGGGAACACAGAGGCCCCAGTCACTTACTCAGGCACCAAGTCCAGTGCGTTCACCATTGCCTAAGGAAGAATTGAGACTTGCGAGGACGTTTTGCAAAGCACAGGGCCTGGGAGAGTGGGGTGGTAGCAGAAATCCTTCTGAACTTTTGTTAGAACACCGACTGTGGATAAAATGAAATGCAGCTGAAACTCAACTGATTTCAGTTTAACCAGCCCACCGTGTGAATGGCTGCCCTTCGTTGCCTCTGGGAGTCCTGACCTCCACTCGTGGGGGGGCCTGTGCGCTTCCATGCCCAGCAGTCAGGTTACATGCATGCCCAAGGTCAGTGGTATGTGTTCCCAAACCTGTTCATGCCACTGGTATTTATTATTGTGCTTGCGTGATTTAATTAAATATTATCCAAACCGATGAAACAGCAAAGAGCTGTTTATGAAAAACAAGTCGAATGCTTAGAAAGGCTCATAGTAATTTGCTTAAAAATTGTAGTCCAACTAGGTGTATGTAGGTGATAAAAGTGAAAATTTACAGAGGGCAGGGCGGCGATCATAAAGGCATAGAAAGATTCTTCACTCAGATTGCTTTCGGGAGTGTCTTAGGTTCTCACCCCACATTAAGCAAAAACTGGAAATCATAGAAGATGCCTTATGGGTGTGATTTAGTCAAGAAGGGCAGCGCAGGTCTTGGCCCTTCAGCCAGCCAGCCAGCCAGCCAGCCATTTGTTCAGTAACGCACGTAGGGCCAAGGCCTGCTGTTCTGTGCCAGCTGCTGTTCAAATGCCAGAGGATACAGCAGTGAACAAAATCGACCAAGTGTCCCACCCCATGGAACTTAGGTTCTAGCTGAGGGGGGGGACAGACAAGCAGGTAAATACATAGAATGTCAGATGATGATGCTGTGGGAGAAACACAACACGAGAGGGGATGGAGGGTTCCGGGGTGAGAATGGGGAGTGCCCCACTTGAAATACAGGGGTCAGAGAGCCTGACCGGAAGGGGAATATTACAGCAAAGACTTGGAGGTGAAGGGGCAGCTTGCGGACACGGGGAGGAAGGCACTTGGCAGAGGGAGTAGCAAGTGTGCAGGTCCCGAGATGGGAGCATCCCTGGTGTGCTGGAGGAACAGTGAGGAGGCAGCGTGGCTGGGGGGAGATGAGGTCAGGGAAGTGACCGGCCTCCAGTTGGTACTGGATATCGCAGCCATCGTAGAGACTTGGCTTCTCCTGTGAGTGAGTGGGAGTCATTGGAGGGTTTGGAGAGAGGAGTAATGTACTGTGATTTGCCTTTTAAAAGAATCATCAGCCCATCTTTGGAGGACAGACCGGAAGGGGGCAAGCGTAGGAACAGGTTGATCAGGTGGGAAAGGGTGGCTGGACAGGGCATAGCAGTGGAGGTCGTGAGCAGCCCGGGGCGGTGTTTTTCTGGATATATTTTGAAGGTGGAGCTGCAAGATTTGCTGAGAGAGACAGGAGTCAGGATGACCACTTTTTTGGTTTTGTTTTGTTTCTGCCTGTGCATCTGGATGGGTGGATGGAGTTGCCGTGAGCGATGAGGTGGGACTGTGGTCGGAGCCAGTTTGCAGGGTGTGTGTGTGCTGGGAACCAATTTGGGGCGTGTTACATTTGAGATGCCGTCAGACGTTCAGGGGAGGTGTAGAGGGGGTCGTTGGATATACAGGTTTGGAGTTCAGAGGAAAGGACTCAGCTGGAAATAGAAATTTGGGAGTCTTCAGGGGACACCTGATATTTGAAGCCATGGATTGGAATCTCCAAGGGAGTGAGTGTAGGTGAAGACAAGCCCAAGAATTGGGTCTGGGGGCTCCGACACCAAGAGGTTGGAGAGATCTGGGACAGCCTGGAAGTGGGATGAAGGAGGAGCAGAGTCAGAGGAAGATACCGAGTGAGGTGTCCTAGAGCCCAGGTGGGCACAGATGAGGAGCGAGAGCTGCCCCAGGTTGCACTGGCGCCCGTGGCAGGAGGAGCTCAGCGGGCAGTGGAGCACAAGCTTGCCTGGAGGGGTTCCAGGGGAGATGGGACACCCTTCAGGCAGGGAGCATGGAGGAAGGGGAGCAGAGAAGTGGGTCCTGGAGGGGAAGTGAGGTCAAGAGAGAGTTGTTCTTTTTTTTTAAGGCGGAAGGAATAATAATATCTTTGTGAGTTGGTGGGAATGACCCAGTAGAGCTGGAGAAGCTGATGGTGCAGGAAAGAGGAGGGAGCATCGCTGGACCCACGCCCTTTTGTGGGTGAAGGGTGACGGGGCCTGGTGCCCGTGGTCCGGCCTCACAAGGAGGAAGGCAGGTGGGCAGGGGGCAGGAGTCTTCCACCGTGTAACAGGAAGCGAGATGGTCAGCGTAGGGTGAGGGCGAGATGCTGCGTGGCGGGGGCGGGCACGTGCGGCCCGCAAGAGAGCAACGGGCCAGGCCACAGCGAAGGGCTCCCAGGAGGCGTTGGGAGCCCAGCCGAGTTTTGGGATCACGAATTTAAAGTGTGATCAGGCAGCATGGTTGTGTGTTTTTCTCTAGCAGAAAGGTCAGTGAATACACACACGTCCATGTGTTTTTAATTGTTTTATTAATAATTTTTAATTTTAATTAAACTTAAGGAATGCTTAAGGGATGTCCCAATATTGATTCCCTGCTTTGAGTGACCACCTGCTGGACCGAGTCATGCTGGAGCAGAGGGTGTCTGCTCTGGTCAGATCCTGTCCGTTGTGAACTTCTGCTCTGCCCCAGGCACCATGCAGGCAGGGTCTCAAATGCCTCCCCCAGCCGTGCAAGGTGGGCGTTAGGCCTGTTCTCACAGAGGACACTGTTCCAAGAGAGCAGGTGACTTGCTGAGACAGCTGGTGGCGGAGATGGGACTGTCAGGCTCCAACCCTGACACTCTGCCTCCCCAGGAGCACCAGGTCAAACTAGTTAGGTCAGAAGGCCCAGTGTGCCCCGTGTGAGAGTGCTGTCTCCTGGGGGAGCTGGAGAGGAGGCTGTGGTGGGGGCTGGGGGGCACTACAGGCAGAGGCAAAGACGAGCGAGGACATGGCCGAGGACTGAAGTGACATCTGGTGGAGCTGGCGCAGGCCGGGAGCCTTGCATGCGAGAGGCCAATCTCCTGGACTTGAGCAGGCACAGGCCTTTGACCAAAGTCGTCCCTTGCAGAGCCCCCCTTGTGCGTTCAGGGCATGTGTGTGCCTGGCTCGTCACTATAGCCCACAGTTAACTGGCAGAGTAGGCGGGGAAGTAAGTTTGGGGTAAATGACAACCCATCTTCTCTTCTTAGGAATTCACATTGCCAGTCAGCACGCTGAAAACTCAGAAATCCTGCAGAGACATGCCTGTTTGGCTTCCCCAGCCTGTCCTCTGGAGGTGAAGGGCTCAGGCTTCAATGCCAGCTCTTCCTCCTGCCAGCTGTATGTTCTTGGGCGAGTTGCCTAACTTCTCTGTGCCTTAGTTCCTCATCTGTGAAATGCCCCATCTCATCAAGTTCTTGTGAAGACTAAATTTTCTGTGTCAAACACTAGGCACAGTGCTTGGCACATAGTAAGCACAGAAATGTTAGCTGCCGTGATGCAAATGCTTATGAGGGCACACGCAGCATCTGTGGGGAACAGTTCCACTGAACCCTGTTTGGGAAATGCTGGTAACGTGGAAGAATCACTAGGAGGGTTTCCACTCTGAGCCTGCTGTATCCTGGCCGTGGGCTCCTCACGTAGTGTCTGGCCGGGCCAGGTGTCTGCCCCCCGCCAGGAGGGAGGGAGTTCAAAAGGCCTCCACTCTGTGAATGAGCAGCTCCCAAACCAGATGGAGTGCAGGGTCCTGGTGAGGTCTGAGCAGTCCAGAGTGGGGTCAGACGGCCTGGGTCTAAGTCACCTCACATCGGCAGGTCTCAGTGTCCTCATGTGTGAGTAGGTTGAGCTGTCATAGCCCTAGCCACCCTACAGCCTGTTTGAGGTCAGCCAGGATGTAGAGTGGGGGCTTTGAGGATTATAGGGCAGGAAGGGGGAGAGGCCAGTGGGCAGACTCTGCTATCTGAGCCCCTGCCACTCTTAGGATGAGGCCTCAGGCCCACAGCCCATGGTGCCCTTGTCCTCTGGGCAGCGTCATCCCCCTGTTGATTAACTCCAGTTCAGACACATAGCAAGCGTGCTTTTCCCATAACAGTGCCAGCCCTGCGTCCGGGGTGCCCTGCCGGCCAGGCACGCCCAGGCCTCCCACGACGAGCTGTTTCAGCCCCTGGGGTAGCACATGAGTCCCGAGTTCCCACGAGGTTTCTCCATTGAGGCAGGAGCAGGAAGCCTGCAGGGAGCAGCTACTTCTTACCGTCAGCATCCTCGGACCTGCTCTCAAGTTACACCATCTTCCAACCCGGGCGTCAGACATCAAGTTCTAGAAATCCTGGAACCAGGGCCGATGCCGCACAAGGCTTAAGAGACTCTTAGTTCCAACAACTCCGAGCCACACGAGGGTCGAGCTCATCTTTGTCCTTGGGGCTTAACTAATCTTTGTGACTTCTTGGCCTAGATCGTCTTTAAAAGGTAGACTAGTGACAATAAGGAAGTAAAATTTTACCATTTGAAAGAGTTCTTCTGGTCAGGCGCGGTGGCTCACGCCTGTAATCCCAACACTTTGGGAGGCTGAGGTGGGAGGATTGCTTGAGCCCAAGAGTTTGAGACCGGCCTGGGCAACAAAGTGAGACCTCCGTCTCTACAAAAAGTAAAAAAAAAAAAGCCAGGAGTGGGGGCACGTGCCTATAGTCCTAGCTGCTTGGGAGGCTGAGGCAGGAGGATGGCTTGAGCCCCGGAGTTTGAGGTTGCAGTGAACGATGACCACGGCTCTGCACTCCAGCCTGGGCAACAGAGCGAGAGAGACCCTGTCTCTTAAATAATTAGCAAAGAAATAATAAAAAATATAAATAAATAAATACACTTAAAGTAGTTCTTCTATCTGGATCTCCAGGAGACTCCTTCATGTCATGCTGGCCGAGCTGGGAATCTGCTTTTCATATGTTCATCAGTCTTGACACTTGTGCTTGTTCGTGTTTTGTTTTTGGCTTCCCTCCTACTCTTAGAACTGGAGGGAGAAAGGAGGGACGGGGTCTGGGGCAAGCTTGGGCTGGGTGGGTGCAGGCAGCAGCCTCGTGTGAGGTGCAAAAGCAGAAGAGAGAGGAAGCTGAAGGAGCCACTGCTCCCCCCTGCTGGGGCCTCTCCCGCCTGGGCTGGTCACGTCACGGGGCAGTGGCCTGTTTCCCGCAGGGGTGAGGTCCTCCGGGCTTGAACCCCTGTGCTGAGCAGAATGGGGAGGGTCCGTCGGGGAGTCCTGAGGGCTGCAGAGTTGGGTTCACAGGATTGTCGTAAAAATGGGGACTTCATCCCAGGGTTTGGGCAGGACCTTGGCAATGAGAGGAAACTTGTGGGAAGCTGCATTTGAAGGATTTGGTTCTGGAGCAACATGGACAGGCACATTTGAGGGTTGAACTGCACCAGGAGCCTGGCTCCCGGTTTGCCGTTTATTTGCTCCGGAAACATTCCCTGAACATCTGCTTGTGTCAGGCCCAGTGGCAGGTTCTGCAGGTGGGAAGTGAATAATAGACTGTGCCCTCCTGGGGCCCCCATCCCCAGGGCAGAGGCAGTCAGAGAGCTAAGTCCCTTGCCAGGCTGGTGCCAAGAAGGGCACCTGCCTCCCAATGTTCCTTTCCCGAATACACTGGGGCTCCACCCCACCCTTCTTCCCATGATTAGTGTCCCTAGATAAGCCGTGGGCCCAGTCCTGTCTCCTCTCTTCTCCCCGGGAACAACTTGTTGTCAGACCCTGAGTGAGTTCCTGGCCCGCTCTGGCTCAGTTTCCTCGTCTATAAGGGTCGGACTGCTGCCTGTGGCCTCTGGGGTCCCCTGCACGTCTCCTGTCTGTGCAGCCAGGGAGGCAGGCATGGCAGGGATTTCCTGGCTGGCAGCTTCCTTTGGCTGAGGTCATTGCAGGCCGGGCTGGGCCAGGGTGTTACAAGTTTGTCACATGCAGGGTGTTTGGCGTTCAAGCCAAACAGGTTTGGGAGACTGACGGCCTCTGATGCCTCAGGACCTGGCATAGAAGCCCCACGAGGGAGGGGCATGATCGGTCTTTTGGGTGTGTGGAGGCCAAATCAGGAGCCCAGCACTGGGCCCGTGGCCTCCCTCGGGGCTGGTGAGAAGGAAGCAAAATTGTCTGCTGAGAGGCCAACTTCAGCCCTGGAGTCAGCTCCAGGTATGTGTATGCATCCGGCTCCTCCCTTCCTCCTTCCTTCTATTCAGTGAAAGAGTTATGACACTTACCCTCTCTGTGTTGCTGTCCCCACAGCCATAAAAAGGGCATAATGACCCCTCTTGCTTGGTTGAAGGAAAGATTAAGTGAGAAACCGTGTGAGCACGGTGTACTTCCTTCTTCCGTCAGCTGCCATCACCCCGACCATCCCACCAGCGACACCTGAGGGCTCTGTCTCCACTCGAAGAAACCCCAGCAACCGACTGCCAGGCCCGGTGGTTTCAGACCTTTGCCCCGTCCCCTGAGGACCACGTACATTTCCCTCCCCTCAGCCCACACCTTCAGAGACTTTATCTGCAGAACTTCACTAAGCACCAGCTCCTCCCCACCAGCACAGCCTGACACGTTGCCCACACGTGGGACTCTGCTGAAGGTGTCCCTGGCCCTGTGCTCCTTCAGCTGCGGCGTATAAATGCCTCTCCCGGGCATTTGTACATTGTTAAAAGGCGGATTCTGACTGGGGGTCGGCTGGGGCTGAGTGTCTGCATGACTAACAAGCTCCCAGGGAATGCCGATGCCGCTGGCCAGGGGACCACACTTTGAGTACAAGGATCTAGACCAGTGGCTGGCAAGTCGCCTTTTAAAATAGCCAGTGCCTGGTCTGTACCCCCAACCAACTAAATGAGACCTCTAGGGGTGAAGTGCAGGCGTCAGGATTGTTTTAATCTCCCAAGGGGATTCCAGCGAGCACCTGAGTTTGAGAACCTCTGTTCCAGGGCTGCTCTGAGCGGACGTCTCAGCCCAAAGCAGACTGTGGTGTCTTGGGTGGCCCGTGCAGCTGTTCTGTGGACAAAGGGTCAACCCCACCTGGCTTTGGAGTATTGGAAAGAGCTCTTCAATCCCAATTACCATGAGGACTGAATCAGGGAGGGGGCACAGGCTTTGTCGTCCAAGGGTCCTGGATTCCAATCTTGGCTGCTTCCCGTGTCGACCAAGAGAACTCACACGTCAGCTTCTGCACCTCCCTGAGCCTCAGTTCCCTTCTCTGTAAGACGGGGACCATCACAGGCCCCACCTCACAGGGCTGCTGGGGGATTTGAGGAGCTCCCAAAAGGCACCCAGGTAGCTCCTGGTGCATAATAAGTGGTCAATGAATGGTGGTATTACTTTTTTATTTTCCTTGCTTGACATCGTCGTTTTACAGGTGAGACTACTGTGGCTCAGAGAGGTGGAGGCAGTTTCCAGGGGCCACACAGCAAGTCAGCGTTGGAGCTAAGACTGAAACGCCAGGCTCCTGAGTCCCTGCCGCCCTCCTTTTGGTGTCTGCCTTACCTCTCTCCTCTGTCTTCCCACCCCTGACTCCCAGCCTGGGGGCTCCATTTGAATGGGAGGAGCCTCCCGGGGGCACATGGGGGATGCCCACTTTGGGAAGCTGGGTCCTGCTTTGGATGTGACCATTCTTGGAAGTGGCTGAGGGCTGGGGGATCCCGAAGTTCCCACCTGTGGACCTTCACCCAGCCTCCAGGGAATTCCAGCATTGTCACAGGCTGTCTCGCCTTTGCCCCGGCTCCCACACCTCTGCCTCTCCCCTAACCTCTGGCAAAAGCGCACAGCCACAGACGTTGGCTTCAGATGAATTGCGCCCTGAGAATTTATGGAGAGTTGTGTAAGGCTTCTGCGGCCAGCTGCGTGGCCTAACCAGCTTTGAGGATTGCTGTTCCAGGAGATCCCTCCTGAAGCGTGTGGGAGGAAGAGGTGCCAGGAGGGACCGGGGCAGGCAGGGGTCCCAGCCCAGAGCCCTGGAGAGCACGTGTCCCCCAAAAGCTGGCAGCTCCTTCCCTCCGTAACCCCTTCCCTCTGCTCTCCTTGGTGGGGTTCTCTGGATTCCTGCCTCCAGTTTCTCTCCTCCCCTCCTGTCTTGAACTCACCGTCAGGTGTTTGTCTCGGCCATGCCAGCAGCTCTGCTCTTACCAAGGTTGCCAGCAGCCTCTAGGGTGCCAAGTGCGGTGGTCAGTTCTGTCTTATCTTCCTTGACCCAGTGGCAGCGGTGGACGCTGCTAATCCTCCTCCTCCCTGAGACGCTTTCCACCTGGACACAGGTCTCTCTTTGTTCCCTCCCGTCTCTAGCCGCCCCCTCATCTGGCCGGTGCCTGGGCTCCTTCCTCCTCCCTCTGTCTAGTCTCCACTCCGCCCTGATGATTTCATCCAGTTGCACAAGCTAAACACCACGTGGATGCGGAGGAATTCCAAATTCATGTTCTTATCAGGGTCTCACTTCACCACCCACCTGACATCTCCCTTGGGTGTCTAGAAGGTATTTCAAATTTAATCCTCCCCAAACCAAATGGTCTTTCCCCGAAGCCTCCCTCCCCATCTGGGCTGAGTGGAAACCGTCCTGCTCCGGGTCAAGCTGGACGTCAATGTCTTTCTCGCACCCGCCTCGGCAGATTCCCGCAGCACCACTTCCCAGCCGTACCGGGGTCCTCCGCCTCCCAGCTCGGCCTCTGCAGCTGCTCCAGGGCCGGGCCACCGTCATCCCTCCCTGGATGGCAGCAGTAGCCCCCTAACTGGTGTCCCCAGTCCCATTCCTGTCCATGCACAGTCTATGCCCAGCACAGCAGCCACGGCAGGCCCTGTCACTCCTCTACCCAGAAGGACAATTGGCTGCCACATCAGCCACAAGACCCACCCCCTGCCCCTTCTCAGCTCTCTGGCACGTGCCAGGCAGATCTCACCTCAGGGCCTTTACACTTGCTGTTCCCACCTCCGGGAGCGCAAGGCCTAGCTAGCTGAGCAGGTCACCCCCCTCCAGGTCCCCCCTCCAGGTCTGGCTGGCGCCGCTCTTTCGGAGCCCTTCCTCTTCCGCCCTGCAACCCTGCCTGCCCGCCGTGCACCACTGCCAGCCTCCCTCCTCCGCTGCAGTTTTCCCCCATAACCATCGCTGTGATCTGATGTGCGCTTGCTTATTTATTCACTTTGTCTCCACTAGGACAAGAGCCTGGGAAGGGCTTTTGGACCCTCCTGTTCTCTGCTGTGTCTCCGGTGTTGGCACTGTGCTGAGTGGTAGTTACTGCTCACCACCGAGGCCGAGACAAGTGGCTTTAAGAGGGCTTTGGATGGAGAGGCTCTAGGAGGTGGGGAAGGGGCAGGCACTGCCTCCCCAAATGGTGGGGGATGGGGGGCAGTCTTCCTTCCGGTCACATTCCCCATCTGTGGGCAGCCGTGTGTACGGCCATGCCCCCATCTGGCCAGGGAAGTGGCCTCTTGTTTTAACATGCTGTTCTTTGACAACGCCAGGGAGCATGGACATCTTTTCGTATTAATGGGCACTTGTGTTTCTCTGTGAATTGCCTCTTCATGTTGTTATATGTTCAGTGATTGCGTATCCTTTGCCCATTATTTTTATTTTATTATTTCCTTAGTTTTTGTTTTTGTTGCATCGATTCATCTCCCTGGTCCCAGCCATCCCCTGTGCCTCCCCTGGGAAGGCCCCTGAGAGGCCGCTGTGATGTCACCTCCTCCCAGGCTCCCCAAAGCCAAGTGACATCTGAGTGCCAGGATAACCACTTGGGGTGTGGGTGCTTCCTTCCCCTGAGGCTCCATTAACTTGTGAGAGATGTCCCAGGCAGACGAGCAAAGCCGAGTTACATCTTTATGGGGCCCCTGTGTTGCTCTGTCTGCTCGGGACTTGAGCCAGAACCTCCGACTCTGAGAGTCCTCAGTGCTGTCCCCCTCGCCACTTTCCCTGTCTCCCCCACTCTCCCATAGATTCCAGTGTATCTGGATTTCTCCTTTACCAGAAACCACGGGGGCTGAACAAGAACATGGTGGTTTGGGAGCCAGGAGGCCTGAGTCTTGGCCTCGAACTGGCATCCAACTGTCTAAAACTGAGTGTTTGTCCTCTCTAGGCTACACTAAACCACACGTAAAACTGCTTTATATGTAGAAAACTCAGTATGTTTTATTCACCAAAACTTCCGCTGGCAAAACACCCACACGCAGCAGACACACCATGCGTCTGACCTACTGTGTGGCAGCCCGTGGTCCAGGTGCTGGGGACACATCAGTGACAAAACAGCCCCCTACGCGCACCCTCACGGAGCCTGCTGGGCAGACAGTAAACACGAGCTGAGTAAATACGGGCTGCACTGACGGGGACAAGTGCAATCGAGAAAGTAAAACAGACCGGGAATGGAGGGAGGGTTCCGGGGGGGTTTGCACTTTCAGACAGAGTGGTTAGGGGGCTCACTGGGAAGGAGACACTTGAGCAAAACCTTGCAGTGAGGGGGCGGGGGGGTGAGCCGCGGATTACGTGGGGGAAGCGTGTTCCAGGCGGAGGGAACAGCCCGTGCCGAGTCCCTGATGCAGGAACGGACTGTTGCTAATGTGAATGAGACAATGAAGGAATGAATGTGTCCTTGAGGCCGGGGATGGAACACGTGCTGCCCTTGCATTGCCGTCAGACTGTCAGGGGGTTCAGGCAGGCAAGAAGCTGCGACCCACTGGAGGCGACACTCTGAGCAGCACCATTTCTGAGCCCTTCCTGTGAGCCAGCTGTGGACCAGGTGTTTAGATCTGTTCTCTGCACAGTCCTTCCCCATCTGCACAGACTGGATGGTGTGTGAGGTCCCCCTGTGCTTTCAAAGTCCATGATTTTTGGTTCTGTGTCAGTGAAATTTCTACAGATTTCCTTCCTAGGGAAGGCAGTGGAGCACACTTTGCAAGTGGCCGGACAGTCTTGAGCAAAGTCTCTATGGAGGGCCGCGCAGGCCCCTGCCAACCCCCCGCCGTGGTTGAAACGTTAAACCCCTTTGTATGGAAATCTTAGGGAAGCAATGCCGTACCTCCCCGCTTTCCAAAAACTGTTGATGCTGAGCTTGTGCGACCCTTCTTGAGGCCGCGGATTTGGGATTATGAGTGTCATCCCTCTTACTGGGGTTTTAAGGAGGGATGTCTGTGGGTGCCTGCTAAGTCCATCTTCTCGCCCCTGCGCTAAAGGGGGACAGATTTCTTGGTGTCTGAGAAAGTCTGGGAATATCCTGGGTCTATAATCAGTCATTTCTTCATTTCTTAAATTTTGAGGGTCTGTTACTCACTCACTCAAAATTAGGTACTAAGGTTACACTGGTGAGCAAAACCCAGCAAGTTCTGCCGTCATAGACCACAGGGTCTCCCGGGAGACCAGCATTTCTCAAACGGTCACAGATGCACGAGAAACTGCATGTGTAGGCGCACGTGACCCAGGGCCATTTTGCCTCAAGAGGGCGGCCACAGGAGCGTGTCCAGAGCAGTGGTCCTCACCCCAGCTGCACGGTGGAATCACTGGAGAGCTTAGAAATACCGATGCCTGATCCCACCCCAGAGATTCTGATGTCATGGCCTGGCGTGGAGCCTGGGTCTCTCCAGGGGACTCTTGGCAGTAGCCAGGGCTGCAGGGCACTGGGACGTGGTTCTGCCCAGATTAGCTGCAGTAGCGAGAGCTGAAGGGGAGAGATGGGCTGGCAGGTCAGTGGGGGCCAGACTGGATGTATTAAGGAACCCGGACCACATCCTGGGGGCCACGGGACCCATAGGTTGCAGCAGGGGCGTGTCATGGTCCATTTTGCCTTCCGTGGAGTGGATGGGAGGGAAGAGGGAGGGTGAGGCCCGGGGGAAAGAGCCTTGCAGGACACCAGGTTCGAGGTGGCCCCGATGGTGGCTGAAGAGGGAGGAAGGCAGACCAGATGGAGCCAGAGACAGGTGGGGTCTCGCAGGACAGGGCGAGGAAGGGATTTTGTTGACTCTCAGGTCTCTGGCTTTCAGGACGTGAACGTGGTACTGTTCACCAAGAAAAGGAGTGTGGGGGTGAGGGGTCATAATTTGGATCAGGACCTGAGTCTTAGGGCCTTCCTTCCAGATGTTCAGGAGCTGTCACGTCAGCACGTGAATGGGTCTGGAGCTCGGAGGCAGATGATGTGGTGAGGCTGGGCATCGGCCATCGAAGCCAGGGCTGGGGGTCGCCTGGGGAGGGAGTCGTGCTCAGAGAGGACGGGCTCAGCTTCGGACCCCATGTTCAGATCCTGACCCGACCAAGTATGAGCTCTATGGCTTCAGGCAAGGAAGTTGTCTTACCTGGGGCTGCCATGACAAAATTCCATAGACTGGGTGGCTTACGCAACAGAAATTTATCTTCTCACAGCTCTGGAGGCTGGAAGTTTGAGGTCAGGGTGACAGTGTGGTCCAGTTCTGGTGAGGGCTGTCCTCCTGGCTTGCAGACTGCCGCCGCCTCACTGTGCCTCACGTGGCCTGTTCTCAACACGTGCATCTGGACAGAGAGAGAGATGTTTCTCTCTCCCTCTTATAAGGGCGCTAGTCCCAGCATGGGGGGGTCCTACTCTCGTGACTTCCCCTAAATCTGATGACCCCTCAAAAGCCCCACCTCCAAATACCACTACATTGGGGGTTGGGGCTTCAACATATGAATTTAGGGAGGACACAAACATTCAGTCCATCCCATTAGTTAACCTCTCTCAAGTTTGTCTACCTCACACGTTCACTGTGGACAAAATTAAAGCACTCCTGGACCCTGGGGCAGAGCATGGTACCCACATGGCCTGGCACACGGTGTTTTCTCTCCCTTGAAATCGCCCTCCCTTCCCCCTTCCGGGATGTGTCTGATGTCACTACTGCAGACTCTATAGTGGCTTCAATCTGACAGCCCTTCCCTCCTCTTCATTCGCTTTTCTGTTCTAATTGGCTGTGGACTTGTGAACCGCCTGCCCGACCGTATTTGTTGGAGTTGTGCGTCCAGTAGGAGCCGCGTGCGCTGAGCGTGAAAGCCTCAGTTCCGCGAGGCTTGTGCTCCCTCGGGACAAGCCTCGGGCCCACGGCGCCAGCCGCGGTGCCTGCATGCGGTGAGCCCCGTGAGCGTTCACGGGTCAGTGGGCACTGGCCACGGATGCCTCAGACTTTCCCCAGTGCTCCTAGCTGCTCTCTGCACTGTGAAGGTTAAAGGGCTTCTGGATGAGCGAGGCACTGGCTTGTCACAACTCACTTGCATGGGACTGTGCCATTGCCAGGGCGCAAACTGTGACGCTGTGCTCCCCACCCCCAACCCTGGCAGATGGACTTCCACTTGTAATGAGGCCGTACTGGGGACTCGCACGGTGTCCCTGCACCTGAGACTCAGGTTCTGCTGTCTCTGGGGGTTGGGCCTGGCCCAGGAAGGGTGTGTGGTCCTGCCTGCGATGACGTTTCCCTCCAGTGGCACACCAGGGGCACCCGGTAAGGAGCATCTTTCTTGTCCATGTTAGAACCCCCTTCTCGCTCCGTTCACTCGTCCAGTCATCATCATCATCACCCCCTCCCCAGATGTGCGCCCCTCACCTCAGTTCATGCATCCTTCGCTCCTGCCTCCGTCCACCCAGCCAGCATTGCCTGTGCCAGGCCCTGTGCTGGGCACGGGGGACCCAGCCGTGACAAGACTCAGTCCCTGCCCTCCACCACTTGGTGGTGGAGGAGTAAACGGCTCACGGGCAAAGTGGCTGCTGTGAGAGGCCCAGAAAGTCACAGAACGAACAGAGAAAGAACAACGCAGAGGAGACGCGCTAGAGGGAGCGGGCGGGCGGGCGCTGCGGTAGGGAGGTCAGCTTAAGCTGAGACCTACAGAGAGAGCCGTGGGCACAGGAGGGAGGGTGGGGACAGCTCCGCTTGGCCTGGCTGAGAGACAGACAAGGGTCCCCAGAGGGAGAGTGGGTACGGAGTGAGCCCGGAGCCAGTGAGGGGAGGCCAAGGGCAGTGAGCAGGTGGCTTTACTCTAACTGCAGTGGGAAGGCTTGGGCCAGTTTTGCTATGGGCAGTGACGTGGTCCAGTGTCATTGTCATGTCCGGCGGTCCCTATAAAGGCCACTGTTGTTGCTTGGAGAATGGATTGAGGGGCCAGCTCGGCGGTGGGGAGACCAGTGAGGTGGCTGTTGTCACAGTCCCCATGGAAGTGTGATGCCAAGGGTGGCGCTGGGTGCTGGTAGTGGGAGTGGAGACAGGTGTGTGGGTTTGGAGGCAGAATCAGGGACCTGGCGATGGACTGACTTCGGGGGTGAGGTGCAGGGGGCCGCACAGGCCCAGGCTCAGGGCGCACTGCTCCTCCGCGCACATGGTTCAGCGAGTGCGGTGGGTGGTCTCTGAGTCCAGGCCAATTGGAAGTAGCAAAATGCATAGAAAGAGGCTGTGACGCTTTGGATGTATCAACCACACGTTTGGTTGATGCCATGTGCTGAGCAGGGTGAGAATTGTCTGGTGTGGGTGGGAGCAAGCTGGGGCCATACAATGTCCCGCCGTGGCCGTGTTAAAGTTGAGACGCCAGGTAGATGTCCAAGTGGAAGGGCCCAGTAGGCAGTTGGATGTTTGAGTCTGGAGCCCTGCACAGGGGTTTGGGCCAAAATTCTGGCCGAAGTGTTCAAGCTGAGAAGCCCCGCTTGACGTTCAGGCTCTGGGGAGTGGTCGGGGCTCTGGCTCCCTCCCGCTCCACCCTCCCTGTCCTCATCACACTGGCTGGAAACATCTCACCTGTGCTGAGCTCTTCCCAGAAGGCAAAGTGCTCTCACTTCCTGGTCCCTGGAGCACTTCCCAGCCCCCCTCTGAGGTGCAGGCCGGAGGGGATTGTCTTCATTTTATGAAGGAGGAAACCAAGGTTCAGAGGGAGGTTCAGAGGTTCAGAGGCAGGGAGTGACTTAGCCTGGTCGTTAAGCCAAGGAGGATGAGGACCAGAGCCACCCCTAGGCCTCCAGCAGCCACCTGCCTCCGCGTGGGGTCATGACTTCTTGGTATGCGTCCACCACCCCCAACTGCCACAATCAAAACACTGCTAATAACTGCTGGAGGCCAGTATGCACTGTGCTGAGAGCTGTCTCTCAAGCTAGTCATCACAATAACCCTACAAAATTGATATTCCCACTTTGTATATTGTGAACCTGGAGCTCAGAGAAGTCCATGGCTTGCTGAGGTCCCACAGCTAGTGAGGGGGAACCAAGAATCATGAGGTTGTGCACATGAATTGCTACTGTGCTCGAGGGCTAGAGGAATATCTAGTTCTGGAGACCGTGTTCCTCAGTGCTTAACATTTGTGTCTGGACAGCCACTGGGCTGCCTGGGTTCCCTGACCAGTGAAGGGCTTCTTGATCAGGCAGGTTACTGTCCTGCCGGACATCCCTGCTCCAGTCCTAGTGGGGAACACCCAGGTGGTGACATGGTGTCCCCCTGAAATTGTGGCCCAAGGATCTGAAAGGCATGGGCTCTGCCCCTCTAGGAAAGTTTTCATATCTGAGCCTCAGTGTCCTTGTCTGTAAAATGGTTATAAAAGTACTTGTTCTTCCTACCTCCGGGGCTGCTGGGAGGGTCCAGAGAGAAAGCTGAGAAAGTGCTTGGGAATCACATGGGCCATGTGAATGTCAGTTGGCTTTGTCCTCACTAGGCCTGGCAGTGTGCCCGGTGTTGGCCAGAGGGGCCTGGCTTTGGGGGTCCGCCCCCCCGACCATAAGAGCTCCACCCAGGTGGACACCCTGAGCCAGGGAGAAGGCTTGCCCCTAGTGGAGATGGCTGTGCTTGCTGTGGCCGCAGGAGCCAGAGGGTGGAACAGGGGCGAAAGGGGGCAGAGGAAGGCTGGATAGCTGGGGAGGGCTGGGAGGCCGGGGGCATTACAGGGATTGATCTGGTTTTTGAATGTTTCCCAGATGCACAGGGGTGGTAGCAGAGAGAGGGAGAAGCTGGATGTTGATGATGCGGGGCTTGTCTGTCTCCAAAGCTGCTGCTGGTCCTGCTACACTCTGCTATAGACATTTCCTCGGGGGTGGACATTGTAGGGGGACCTACTATGTGCCAGGACTGCTCCTTGTTCCCCAACAGGAATGAAGGAAGGGGAGGAATTATTGTCTGGGTTTTCTGCCTTTTAAATAAATTTGTAAAGGCTCTTCTGAAAAAACAAACCCCATTTAATGGGCTATATAGTACAAGCAACGCCAAACCATGTCAAAGGCAGCTGGGTTCACACGTCTGTTGGGAAGTCATGTCTCCTCTCTGAGATGCCCAACATGGACAGGGTAGATGTCGAGTGTGGGCGACCTGCCCCTTGCCCCCCACGCAGGTGTATTTGTACCTTGGTAACAGCAACCTCCCCAGATGCTTTCTGCCCTGTGGGTGTTGGGGCCCGGCAGGAGGGGAGAACAGAGAGGCAGGTGGGGGAGTGGAATCAGAGGAGGGAAAAGCTGTTGTCTTGATGCAAGACTTCACTCCAGCTCACCTGCGTGTCCACTGGGGGTCACCAAAGCCCCGCCCATCGTGGTGTCTCAGACCCGGGCTGGTGGACTCTTCTCACCCACACTTCTGTGATCGCCTCCAAAGGGGAGAGAACGTGGTGGATCGAGCGTGGTGAAGTACACATTGGTCGTTGGGGCTCGAGTCCCACCGGTTGAAGCCAGGCACCTGGCCTCGAGGTATCCAGGAACCTGGGAAGTGGTGGCCGGCATTAAGGAACCTCCAGTGATGTCTGGGGCACCAGGCTGGGCTCCAGGTGACGATGTGTGTTATTCCTCTTCCCACACAGCTACAGCCTCCGCCTGGCATCCCGATGCCCTCCACCAGCAGCTCCGTACATCACCCGGCAGTACAGGAAAGTCAAGGCCCCGGCTGCAGCCCAGTTCCAGGGACCCTTCTTCAAAGAGTAGACACTCGGCCTGCTCCCTGACAGGTACGAGGCAGGATGGAGCAGCCTCTGGCACCGTGGGATGGGTCTGGGAGATGAGGGGGCTGGCCTTGGGTCCTGGGTGGGACGGAAGGAGAGCAAGGGAGGGCCTGATCACTTGTGTGTGCCAGGCATGGCGTGGGGCCTCCCTGCAGGAGCATGCTTGGTTGAGAGCGCAGATCCTAGACCACCTGGGTTCAGATCCCAGCCCTGCCACTTACTGGTTGCGGGACTTCAAGCAAGTCACTTACTCTCTCTGAGCCTCAGTTTCCATATTTATAAAATGGGCACTACAATAGTACCTACTTGTTAGGATAATTATGAGAATTACAAGTGTCAGGTGTGCAAAGCACCTAGACCAGTGCCTGCCACATGGTGAGCGCCAAGTAAGGATCAGGTATCGTTACTGTAATCACAATGATAATAATGAAAATAGTAATTATACTCATACTCAGTTGAGACCTTCAGAGGCTTTCAGCCCAGAAAAGATTATGGAGTCCCCTATTCCCATATGTATTTGAAGGTAAAAATAATACAGGTTGTATATCCCTATTCCCAAATCTGAAATCCAAAATGCTTCAAAATTTGAAACTTGAGCGCCAACATGATGCTAAAAGGAAATGCTCATTGGAGCATTTCAGATTTTGGATTTTAGGATTAGGGATGCTGAACCAGTGAGTATATAATGCAAATGTTCCAAAATCCAAAAAAATCTGAAATCTGAAACAATTCTGGTCCCAAGCATTTCAGGGACTACTTCAGGAATACTCAACCTGTACTAATCCATAAAATATAAAGCTTACTTTATGCTGAACCAAAATTATCTCTTCCTAGGTTTTCTGATGGTAAAAACCTGGAATCATTCTAAATTTTCTGATGGTAAAAACACGGAAGCCAGACTTTTCATTTTTGGAGTGCCTGGGCTCTGCTAGTGACCCCCAAGCAGGCATGGGCCTCCCTGTTGGCAACACAGCACAGTTGCGTTTGTTGTGTTCCCAAGGTCAGTGTCCCAAAGTATGATTGGAAGACTCTGTGCATCAGAATATCTGGGGCACCGTTATAAGTTCAGACCCCGGGGTCCCACTCCAAATGCACAAAACAAGTGTTCTGGTGGGTGTGGCCTGGGAACCTGCATTAGCAGGTGGCCCTGTGGTTCTGGGACACACTCATGTTTGGTGATGCCTGCTTAACACAAGTCAGGGGTTAGACCACTAGCCAGGGTTGTCTGGAATGAGAATTTAGTTGTTTAAGGCAAGAATGGGCTGAATTCTGAAACTTTGGGGTTTTTTGTGTTATACCAGGAAGCAAAGACTCTTCTTCCCTTCTGCCTGCCCTCCCACCCAAGACATCACTCACTTCCCCCTTTCTTAAGCAGTTGGGGTTTCTGGCTTGGCTTTATTCCTCTGGGGATTGGGGAGGGGGATGAAAATAAAATCTACCTTCCCCCAGAGAGTCTGTTGTCTCCAGCTGGCACTGAGCCCGTCTCTCTAGAGCCAGCTGCTCCCTGACAGGGGACTTGACCCTGAGCTGGAATCCTATGGAACAAAGTTGAAATGGAGCTAAGATAGCACACAACTGGGAGGCCCCAGAGATGAACCCTCTCCTCCTCCCATTTTACAGATGGGAAAATTGAGGCCTTGAGAGCAGAGACTTGGCTAGAGTCTTCTGGAAAATGGGGGGTAGTGCCAGATGAGCAGTTCCCGACACTGGGTCCCGTTCCTGTCCTGGGATCCTCCCTGTGGCAGAGGCTCCTATGAGAACCTCTATGTTGATGAGTGCTCTGGGCATGGCTTCCACCCTGGAGCAGGTTTTTGCAGCCTAAGGGAGAGCCAGGTGCAACTGTGCCGGCTTCCCAACAGACTAGGCAGTTTCTGTCTGCAGCCACTGCAGTCTCAGCAATGGCGATGATGTGATATACACAGCATTTTCCAAGCCTTATTAATTCAGGCTGTCCCCCAGGGCTGGGGCACCATCCTAGATGGCTGCCTTCTTTTTCCTTCTTCCCAAGCTAAGTGCTCAAATGAAGAGGCCTAATGTACTTTGCGTCTACAACTAACAGCCTCTATTTGCTCACCAACAATGAATGTTCTGAACCGAACAGTTTAATTTCTAAGTGACTAAAACTTGCTCCCTAAAATCTTATTTAACTTTCTTCTATTTTTAAAATTTGTATTTACACCAAGCATGTGCTACTTATTTTATTTTTAAGGATTTTATTCATTTTTTTTTAACATCTTACACTGTTTGCCTTAGTCAGCTCAGGCTGCCATAACAAAATACCACTGACTAGTGGCTTCAACGTTTAACAGAAACTTATTTCCTGATAGTTCTCGAGGCTGGAAGTCCCAGATCAGGATGCCGGCACAGTTGAGTTCTGGTGAGGGCCCACGTCCTGGGTTGCAGACAGCCACCTTCTTGCGGTGTCCTCACGCAGTAGTCGTGGGGGAGGGAGAGCAAGCTCTCTGGTGTCTCTTCATAAAGCCCACTAATCTCTCATGAGGGCCTCTCCCTGTGACCTCATCTAATCCTAATCACCTCCCAAAGGCCCCACCTCTAAATACCATTACATTGGGGGTTAGGGCTTTAGCATATGAATTTTAGGGGACACGACTAAGTTTACAGCACTAACACGGTTCCAGAAGATTTTAAAAAATGCCATGGCAAAGAATTTTAGCACAGGAAGGTATGTGCAGATCAACACGCTCATTTTACAGAGGGGGAAACTGATGCCCAGAGGGGCATGTGGCAGAGCTGGCATCAGAGCTCTGGTCTTATGACTCCCAGGGTGGATGCTGGACTTGGGTGTGCTGTGCCCCCTTCTTGCAGAATCACATGCGCACGTGGGTTTTGTTCAGGGAAGAGGATGGCACTTTCGGAGGACCCGTGAGCCCGGGCTGTGTCGCTCCTGCTGCCCTTCCTGGATTGGGGGCTCTGTAACTGTCTGCTGGCAGGGCTGAGTGGAGCAAGGTGTGGACACAGAGGAGCTTGGTTTCCTCCTGTCCCTGCCTGCTGCTAGCCTCTGCTGTACCCCTTTTTCCTGTGTCTCAGGCACAGCCCAGAGCTTTCTGTTCACTTTCAGGCATAGGAAAGTGCCACCCGCCCAACGCGGTGTGAGGCTCCCTGTGCACATCCCGTCTCACCCCGGGGCCAGCAGACTTCTCCCGAGGGGCTGACAGGGGAGGTCCAGGGAGGGGACCAGCACCTCTCACGTGCCCGACTACCACCATGATCCTCCTTTTGGCTGTCGCTGCTCCTTGGCCAAGACTGGCCAACCTTGGGCCCTCTGTGGCTGGCCTTGTGACACTGGCCCTGTCCTGTGGTCCTGGGAGGGGGGTGGGTAGAGGGTACCCCTCTCCCTCGCATGAAAGCTCCCCTCCCCCTCAGGCCCAGCCCCTACTGCGGTGGCCCCTGCAGAGGACTGGCAGGATGGTTCTTTTGTGGAGCCCACTTGATCCTCAGGAAACTCCCACTCGCTGGCCATGCCAGGCCGAGGGAGTGTGGTGGCTCCATGGCAGGCCCTGGCTCTTTCTTTCCCTCCCCCTGCTCCTGGGCATGGGCATGGCAGATGGGCCGTTTTCTTAAGCAGGTGTTCGCTGGGAAAGGAAGCTCCCTCTCTTGAAGCCGCACCCTCCACTGCGAGCAGCTCCTTCCAGCACCATCAAGAGGTTTCAGGGGGTTGGAATTAACATAGCTAAGTGGTTAAGTGCACAGTTTCCAGAGCTACACCTTCAGTGGGTACTTCATTCCTCTGTGTTTCAATTCACACGTCTGTGAAATGGGTTAATAACAATAATACCTCTCTCATGGGTTTGTTGAAAGGACCACATAGGTTAGTACATGAAAAGCCCTTAGGAAAGTGCCTGGTATGCAGAAAGCCTTCCATAAACCGGAACTGCTACTATTATTATTGAATTATTATTATTAGCAATAGTAATAATAATAATAGCTATTTTTAGTAATAGTAATGGTGACCAGGTCCACTGGGTGAGAGAACTGTACCCCTGAACTTGGCCCAGCCCAATTCAATGCAACACAGCCAGCGTTATTAATCGCTTGCCCATGTGCCCAGCTCTGTGCCAAGCACTGTGAACGTGGTTTCCGTGGAGGAAGGATGTGGCAGAGCATCTCCTCCTGACAGGAAGAACACACAGGCTCTGGGGCGAGTTTGACCCAGGCTGGGGTCTTGCCTCTGTTGTTTGTCATCATCAGCTGACTTTGGAAAAGTTACTTCCCCTCTCTGAGCCTCCATTTCTTTCACGCAAAATGGGGATCAGTGTCACCTGCCACGAGAATGACAGCACAGCCACTCGGGAAACTGGCAGTGTTGACTGATGCTGAATACAGGACCCCGCAGTGCTACAGCTGGGGACACGCTCAGCACAAATACGTACCCACGGGTACCAGAAGACCTGTACAAGAATGCTCGTATGTTACATATGCACACCCTACCACTCAGCACGTCCACTCGGCAGAAATGTGTACATATGTTCATCATACATGACTTCTAGACACATACAAGAATGTTCTAGCAGCATCACTCACACGGCCCCAAACTGGAAACTACCCAGTTGTGCATCGGGAGTGGAACAGATGGACACACGTGGCACGTTCCTGCGAGAGATCCCTGTACAAGGAGACCGAGAGAGCTCCAGCCACGGGCGCAGAATGGAGGAACCTCACAGACACGCTACGTGGGAGAAGCCAGACGCAGAATACGTACCGGACTGATTCTGTTTGTTTAAGTCAAAAAATGGGCGAAACCGATCTGTGGTGTTAGAGGTCAGGACAGGGACAGTTCTGGTGGGTGGGTAGGGTTAGTGTACCCGAAAGGGGGCACGGGCCAGGGGCTAGTGGGGCCCGGTCACGTCCTGGCTCTTCCTCCGGGTGCCGGCCACGCAGGTGTGTCCACTGCGAACATCCACCAGGCTGGGCCTTTTGCTGTCTGTGAGGTACACGCCAATGAATAGTTTAATTAAAATGAATGGGTTAATGCACCGACAGCCGTTGAATACGTGGTCGCCATTACTTTTCTTTTCTTTTTCTCCTCAGCACCTGAAGTGACCTGGAATCAGTGAAGCCAAAGGGACCGGCGTTGTGCCCTGCAGGGAGTGCCCACCTGTCCCCAGCGTGCGTCTTCACATGGGCCCTGACCCCGGGAGGCAGGAAGGCGGCCGCCTCCACGCCGTCCTCTGGGACGATACTCGGAGGCAGGTCTGGCACCGCGTCCTGTCGGGGTGGGGCCTCTCCTACTATGCAATTTTTCAAGAGCTCCTTGACCCTGGTTTTTGCTTCTCGAATTGTCTGTTGCCATTTTGGGGACTTTGGTCTAGTCTGACGAAGGCCTTCAGGAGGAGGTCAAGTTCCCTTTCAGTACCGCCCCTTCCCCCACCTCCTCTCTCCCCTCGACATCTCTGGGAATCAGTCACATGCCGCCGCGCTGAGACATGAGCCTGAGCACCCCCTTCCTTGCCGAAGCAGTTGAGCTGCTGGCTCTTGAGTCATTTCCAGATTTGAAATTCTCCATTGCTCTTGAGTCTTTGCAGAGAACCCCAAAAGCAGGTGCCCCATGGAGAAAGACCTTGTCCCCACTTACAGACCCGTTTCCTCCCTGGGGAGGGGCGGTGGAGGGGAGGGGGAGTCTCCTGGGCCCTTCATCACTCACTTGGTGGGACCGTCAACACCTTCAGTGTCTGAGCTTCTCAGACTCGCTGCAAAGGGAAACAAACAAACAAATTGGAAACGAAAAAAAAATATGGAAGGATTAAAAAGCGCAGGGGAAGGGAAAGAGATTTCTGGAGGCTGTACATCGCCCGCCAGGCGCTGGCGGGGCTGACCCCTGCTCTCTGGTGGTCAGCCCGTGTCTTGGAGAAACGGGTGAGCTGAGCGTGGAGCTTGGACCCAGTTCAGTGAGGTTCTTGGGTTTTGTGCCTTTGGGGCAGACTCCAGATAAGGACATCTGGGACCACTTAGGTACAGTTTTCTCAGCTCTGATTTCAGTAGTGATGTATCAAACCCAAAGTGGAAGGAGGGAACTTTGACAAGCACGAGGTGTCACACAATAAAGGGATTTTCTTTTTCAGGGCTACTATGGTTGATCTTGCAACTCTGTAAATATGTATGTAGACACTTTTAAAAGCACGTATTTATGTCCCTGACTGTAAATGCCCTGTTTTTAAAGTTTTATAACTTGTGTTATTTAATGAATCAATCGACTGGCTGCAGTATGGGGTCTGACAAGGATCCAGAAGGGTCTCATAAGATCCTCACATGGGCAGAAGAATGCTGAGCATTGGCCACTGTCACAGTTTTCCTATTCCCAGCTAAAAACTGTTGTTTGCTTTTAATTTTTATAAACTGGAGTCCTTTTGCCCGCTCCTGTAATTAACCCTCACGAGCATGAAGAGCTGTGGCTGCTCCTATCCTGATACGGTTTTGTCCCGTAAATGTTAACACCCATGAACTGTACCCCAGCCTCTCAGTTCTGAGGGTTTTCCCCAGTGAGCAGTGAGGAAAACTCCAACCCAAAGCCTCGAAAGGCACCTTCAGTCCATGGCGAATTCCGGAAAATGTGGTTGAGGCCTTGGGGGATACTCCTTTTTTTGCATGTGCAAATGTGCTGGTCACCCTTCCACACTCCCAGCCTGTCAGGAAAACTGTCCCCAGAGTGAAAAAGGACAGATGGTCAGCGATGGTCTTTCAAGTGTGGGTTTGGGTCGCAGGAAAAGACAGCTCTGTATCTGCCATGTGAAGAAAATTAATAAACGTGTGAAGAGCGATTGTGAGGAACAAGTGTGGGGTGATCATTTTGGTTTCTGCACTTTGTCTCCCGTGTTGGTGATTTCTGGGGTGGGGGGCCCGGAGTGCTCCATTCCCACAGAGGGAGGGACCAAAGGCTTCGAGGAAGCCCACTAGGGAATATCCTACCTGGTGAGCAAGGCTGCTCTGCCTTCGACTTACTCTTCCAGCTGCCAGCCAGTAAGTTAGGCCATTTCGCTAAGACTAGAAAGGCCTCCTGTGATTGCAAATATATTCTTGTCTTTTAACAGCTTTATTGAGATCGAATCCACACATCATACCATTTCCCTACTGAGGTGTACAAATCAGTGGTCTTGAGTGTATTCAGAGTTGTGCTGCCATTGTTGCAATCAATTTTAGAACATTTTCAACACCCCAAAAAGAAACCCCATACCCATTAGCAGTCACTCCCCAAGCCCCTTGCCCTAGACAACCACAAACACTTCCTGTTCCTACAGATTCGTCTATCTGGACATTTCATATAAATGGGACCATATAATACGTTATCTTTTGTGGCTGGCTTCTTTTAGCGTAATGTTTTCAAGATTCGTCTAGGTTGAAGCATGTGTTGGTACTTCCTTCCTTTTTATGGCCAAATATTCCATTTTATATGTATACCATCTTTTACTTACCCATTCTTCAGTTGACTGACTTTGGGGTTGTTTCCACTTTTTCGCTATTAGGAATAGTGCTGCTACGAACATTTGTGTAAAAGTTTTTGTGTGGAATAGGTCTTCATGAGTGTATAGCTAAGAGGGAATTGGTGGGTCAGTTGAGGAACTGCCCAACTATTTTCCAAACTACCTATACTATTTCGCATTCTCACCAGCAAAACATAAGGATTCCAATTTCTCCACCTCCTTGTCAGCACTTGTTACTGTCTTTTTATTTTAGCCGTCCTACTGGGTATGAATGTAAATAAATTCTTTGAAAGCTAACCATCCCTCTGATCACATATCCCAGCACAGTTAGATGTCAGAGCCCTGAGGGGAAGGGGTGAGCACAGGGGATTCTAATGGGAGTGAGAGACAAGCATCTTCTTGGATTTGGGATGGAAGGAGACCCCCAAATGGTCTTTGTCCACATCCAAATATTGCAGAAGTGTAGAAGGAAGAGCCCAGAATTCTAAATACTTTCTCTAAAAAGGAGATGTGATCTGTTAGGGTTCTCCAGAGAAACAGAACCAATAGGAAATTTATATGTGTAGTTTACATATATATGAATAAGATTTATTATGAGGAATTGGCTCACACGATTATGAAGGCCGAGCAGTCCAAGTTCTGCCATCTGCCAGCTGGGGACGTAGGAGAGCCAGTGGTGAAGTTCAGTCTGAGTCCAAACACCTGAAAACCAGGGGAGTTAATGACATAAATCCCAGTCCAAGGGCAGGAGAAGATGAGATATTCCAACTCAACAGTGAGGCAGGAAAAAAGGGACAAATTCCTCCTCCTCCCTTTTGTTCTATTGAGGGCCTTCCTGGGTTGGGTGATGCCAGCCACACTGGGGAGGGAGATCTACTGAGTCCACAGACTCAAGCCTGAGTCTCGTCTGGAAACACCCCCACAGACACAGCCAGAGATAATGTTTAATCTGGGACCTTGTGGCCCACTCAAGTTGACACATAAAATTAACCATCACACATGACTTTCCACTTTTTGGAGGAAATTTATCTAGTAACAACAAGTAAATAAAGTAGACCCTCCTAGGGAGATGAAGTCCATGCATTCAGCTCATCAGCGCTGGTTGGCCCCTAGTCTGGGCATGCAGAGATGAATTTCACACGGGCCTTGCTATGGGGGGCCCACAGTTGTGGTGGCAGGGCAAGCAGGGGAAGAGTAGATGGTGGAGAAAGTAGACAATTTCAGGGAATGAAAAATGCTGGTCACAAGGCCAGTCCTGGGTGCATTAAGAGCATAGAGGTGGGACCCCAAATGCAGCCTCAGGCATCCGGGAAGGCTTCCTGGAAGAGGAGGGGAGGCAGGGGACTCTTGCAGACCCTGATGAGGTCTCTCACCCAGTCTCCATGTTAGGCCTTAGAATGGTTCATGAAGGGAAGAGAAGTGTTCTTAGTATTGCAAGTAGCCTGGAATTAAAATGAAAACAATAATGTCCATTTATGGACTGCCTTTCAGATCCATCGTGCACTCTCACACAGATAATTCCATCCCATTCTTCCAGCAGGCTTCAAGGGAGGCAGGAGGTCTAATGTCTTCTCTGCACAGATGGAGCTCAGAAAGCCGGTGACTCACCTAGGTCACACCTGCTCAGCGTCAGCCGTACCTGAGCCAGCCTCCGACTGCAAGCCCAGGGCTGCTGTTCATTGAATTACACGACTGAATTACGCCACTGCCATTTACTGAGTGCTGCGACATGCCAGGCATTCCCTGTACATTCCCTCTCATCTCACAACAACCCAACAGTATGGGTATCTCCATGGCCATTTCACAGGTGAAAAAATCTGAGGCCCAGAGATGTTAAGCGATTTGGCCATGGTAAAAGGTCACACAGATGGTAGGTGTGGGCCAGGAATTGGACAGAGGCCTTTCAGGGCCCAGAGGCCAAGATATCCTGCTCACCCATCCCTACCCCTCGCTGCTCCCTCTACCGCCGCCCTGTGGGTTCTTCACACTCTAATCCCCCCTGCAGGTGGAAGAAACATTACAGCACAGGTCAGTCTCCAACCCCAGGCATAGCAATCAGCTGCTGGACTTTTCCTCGTCCCCAGATTGGTAGCCACACGAGACACATGGGTTTAAAAGCACAGGCTTTGGAGCACCAGCCGCAGGTTCAATCCCGGCTCTGCTCCTGACTGGCTGTGTAACCTCGGGCTGGTCACTGGCCTCAGCCTGGTTCCGTGTTTGTATAAGGGGATGATAATCGTATCCACCTTCCCATGTTTTAGTGAGGACATAAATTAGCTGCTACTGTGTCTCCTTAGGGTAAGTTAACACCTGTTTCTGGGATCAGCTGGTCTTATTGTTAAAAGAGAGATTCTTGGCCTCCACCCCCAAACCTGTTGAATCAGAATGGGGTGGGGTTGGGGGTGGGGGTGGGGGTGGGGTGGGGAGTGGTTCCGGGCCACGTGCATTGTCCACCAGCTCTGCATGTCCCACCAAGTTTAATGCCTGCTAAGTGTGGCCATAGCAATGACTGAAAATAAGCATTCCAGCCTCAGCTAGGACAGCGAATTAGTGTTGCCACAGGCTCTGGTGTTTGCATTAAACAGCATCTGTGGTGGCTCTTTTGAGCATCCCACTGGGTCACCATTAGGAGAGGGGAGACTGGCTTCCCAAATGCACACCTTCCAGGTGCTTCACAGCCTGCTGAACCTGGCCACCTGTCTCCAGTGGAGAAACACGAGGAGAGCAGTGCTGGGGACAGGGATCAGGAAACAGGAGCCCCCGTAGACCTCGGTGGCAGCAGCACACAGAATGAGAACAGCTCGACTTCCCTGGGACAGGTTAGAGAGAGCTGCGTGGGAGTCGCAACGGTGAATCTATGGTGAGGTCTGGGATTTAGCAAGTCGCTGAGTGACCAGGACTACACGTGTGTGCGTACCCGGGGAACCAGAGGAGCCCACGCACGCTGCTCACCTAACACGACGTCAGCTGTGGCTGGGACTTCCTGGGCACCGTCATGGGAGCTGGCGGGTGGGGGCAGGGGAAGGGGGGGCGACCCCGCAGCTCACCTGAGGCTGTGATGCTGCCTCCCACCAGCAGGTGGGGGTCCTCCCTCAAGTCCAGTCCCAGGCAGGGGCAGGGCCAGTGGGTGGGCCAGGTGCTCCTGGTTAAGGCTGAAGTGGAAAGGAGCCCTGGGGCCCCAGAGCCGCTCAGCTGAGCGGGTGGGAAGCGTTCCCTGAGCTCCCTGCTCTGAAGAGGCAGGCTTGGACACCCCTCGGATGTGAGGTGAGGGGAGAGGTGCAGGGGTCTGGGGTGGGGTGCACAGCTCCCATTGACCTGCTGGGTCCTGAGGGTGGGAGTCCTCTAGGACAGCGGTCCCCAACCTTTTTGGCACCAGGGACCGTTTTCATGGAAGACAATTTTTCCACAGACCATGGTGGGGGGGGTGGTTTGGGGATGATTCAAGTGCATTACGTTTATTGTGCACTTTATTTCTATCATTATTACATTGTAATATATAATGAAATAATTACACAACTCACCATAGGTTGGAGACCCCTGCTGTAGGAGTTCAAAATGCCCCAACAGCTTTGCCAGCCACTGCTCGGCTAAGACAGAACAGCTGACCCCGGGCTAGGGGGGCCTGGCCCACAGCGTACCCCTTTGTTCCCGTAGGCTGGCAGGGAGGGGGCAGGGGGGCCAGGAGGGCACGGCCTGAGGAGCCCCGCCCAGGGAAATCAGCACCTGCAGCCTGTCCCTGATGGAGGGAGTACGGAGCCAAATGTCTCCCTGTCCTTCTTGACCCAGGGCAGACAGTCAGGGCAGGTGTGCTGACAGGTTGAGGCTGGTCATGTGACTCACTTGTCAGTTGACTTCCATGCAGGGCTTGGGGGAGGGGACCAGGGGCCAGTAAGAGTCAGACTTGCACAAATCTGAGATTGAAAGTCCCTTTACATTTTGCACCCTAAACACCTTACGTGTCTCCCCATAGTCCTGGTCCTGGCAGCTTAGGATGCTGTGTGTTTCTCTGGCTTGTGTGCACATCTCTGAATCCAATCACATCATTCTAAAAACACTCTGAAGTCTTCCCACGCTCTTAGAATAAAATAGAACTCCCTTTTTAGCCTCACCTTGCACCCCCCACCCCCTACCTTGCCCTCTCTGTTCCAGCTCTAGCAGCCGTCTTTCTGCTCCTGGACTACATAAGCTGTCATCTGCCACAGGGCCTTTGCACAAACTAATTCCTCTGCTTGCAATGACTTTTCCCCCAGTGGTCACATGGCTGTCAGCTTAAATGGCCTCTCCTCAGCATCATTCCCTGACCACTCAGTCAAAAGTAGCCTCCCTGTCACCTCTGTCATTTGGGCCTGTTAGTTTTTTATTCTTTGTACTTATCTCTACCTGAGATTTTCTTGTCTCTTAGGTTCTCTAGAACGTCAGACCCATGAGAGTAGAGGGACATATCTGTCTGGTTCAATGCTGCGTCCCGGTGCCAATGACAGCAACCCCACAGTAGTAGGTCCTCAGGATTCACTATGGGATACATTGAGAAGCCTCCCCAGGGGAATTCAGCCTTGGGGGATCCTTTGCTGAGTTGGGGATTGAGTACAGTTGTGTGAAAACAGCTGGTTTGCCCAATTCTCAGCCATGACCTTCTGTGTGGGGGTCTCTCTGCAACCGTCCTCGGGGCCGGGGTGGGGGCAGAAATGAGGGTGATTTTATTTTAAATGTCATTGTTTCAGAGGTAGGGTTGCCAGGGAAGTTCAGGATGCCTGGTTACATTTGAATTTCAGATAACAAATAATTTTAAAAGTATAAGTATGTCCCGAATATTCTACAGGGCATACTTACACTAACAAATTTGTTGTTTATCTAAAATTTAAATGTAACTGGGGATCCTGTATTGTTATTTGCTAAATCTGGCAACCCTATTCAGAGGGCTAAACCTCTCAATGATGCCCTTCTGGGTCATCTTGACGGGTTGCAGCTGGTCACTCTGAGAGCTCATCAGCAGTCCTGGCCCTTAGCCCGGCAGCCGGGCAGTGGATCCTCGGCTCTTAATAGCACCTCATGCTTTGCATGCGAAGGTCACCAGATGTCAAGTGGGGCCGTGAGGACTCTAAAGAATGTTCAAGTGGCTCTCAATGCCTGCCTACATTTTGGGATTGTGGCTCTGATCTTAGCTTGATGCATAACATAAAAAAATTTTTTTTTGGAATAAGCGGCCTCCCTTTCTTGCCATCTGATGTGAAGGATGGCATGACACAGGGGCAAACAAATGGACCTGTTTTGGCATCAGCTGGTAGGATGTTGCAAAATAACATCATTCTTGGGCAAGGAAGGGCTCCTACAGCTGTCTCTTCCCAGGGCCATGGTGGGTGTGTGCTTCCAAACCAGCTGTGCTGGATGGTCTTTGGGCGTTGGCATGGTCCCTATCTGCTCTGTCTTACCCAAGCACCATTTGGTGCTGCTAGCAGAGCAAAGGCCCAGGGCAGAGGGAAAGCAGGAATGTGGACACACCAATGCCCCCTTTGGGGCCCCAAGAGGGCAGCCTGCACTGGGGGACATCCACCCCTCTGTGACCGCTTAGGCCTGTGTGATGCCCATCTCCTAGTGAGCACATAACCTGTGTGTGCTACCTCAGTGCACAGGCACAGGGGCAATTCTTGTGTGATTGCTTAAACACCAAATTTTTTATTTTCTAATTAGAAAATGTAGTGTTAGAAACCCAAAAGACACAGAGAAAATCCAAAGAAATCCCCAGTCACTGATGGACTCTTTAGTGCAAAATCCTTCAAGTTTTTATGAAAGCAAACATCAGCAACTGGCTGTGCCATCAACCTGCTGTGTGGCCTCAAGAAGTTATTGAACCTCCCTGTGCCTCTGTTTTCTCATCTGTAAAGTGGGCATGGTCGTAGGCCCTTCCTCATAGGGTTGCTGGGAAAATTAAGTTACTTGTTAACATCAAAAGCACTTAGTGCCTGGCTTTGGGTATGGACTGTGTTAGTTATGGTGATATTCACACCAGGCTGTTAAACTTTAATATTACTGTTACCTCTACATTCTCTTTAATGATGGTGGTGGGAGGGGTACATAATGTAGCCAGCATTTAGATTACTTCTGAGTTTTCACTGGATACTGACTGTCCTTGTGCTTATTTGCTCACAGTATGACTATTTACTGTGGAAGTGGACTGGCTGTATTGATCCTTACTGAATACATATCATGTGTCAAGCACTGGCTTAAGTGTTAACCTTATGGAAACCCCATGGAGGTGGCCTCTGTCGTTGCTCCTACATTTATGGAGGAGAAAACAGGCTTAAAGAGGTTGAACTTCCCTGAGGTCACACACAGTGGAGCAAGCCGCTGGTCTGTTCTCCAAGGTCAAGGTGGAAGATGCCCTGTGCACAGATCTCCATGGCGCATCCTCCAATTGCTGCAAATGTCCGGGGTCCAAGGCACTTCCCTGGCTTCCTGAGGCTCTGTGGCTTGCCTGATGCCAGCCCAGATCCCCATGTTTGTCCTAAGTCAGGGGACACTGCAGGGCTCCTGCTGGGAGAATGTGGGAGGGGCTTTGGGCGGGTCCCAGGGCAGGGCCCTCCTACAGGGTGGGGTACAGGTGAGCACAAGCTGTCCTGAGGCCTGCTCCCAGCTGCGTTCCGCTGTCCTGTGGAAGTCACATCTGCTTGACACAGCTACCTGGAGAGGGCTTGTGTGCAGAGGCAGGCGTGGACAATCATCTCCCGGCCAGTTTGTTTGCTTTTTGCTTTGTATTTAGATCTTTAATGACGTACAACATAATACAAAACCAAAGAGACTGATTTCCACAACTAGGTGTTGCCCACTGTGCCATCCTAAAGCAGAGGTCTAGAGGGAGAGGCTGTTCTCCAAGGAGGGAGAGGTGGCGTCGATGCCGGGCAACCCAAATTCAATGTGCTGGAAAGGGGCCAATGATTTCTTAAGATGGGTCTTCCAAGCCAGGTGTCCCAGGTGAGCTTATCTGGCACTATCTCTGTACACATCTGCTCTGTGGAGCCCCTGCTGCTCCTGAAGGTCTAATAAAAATCTCCTCAAGGTGCAGCGTGCCCGTGAAGGCACCTGTAGGGGAGCGGCAGAAGGTGTCCTCAGTGTGGCTGAAAAGCTGTACCCTGGATGGCCAAAGTCAGATTTGCTTGCTTATTCCGTCTTCCCCTCTCCCTACTTCCCAGCACCACACATGTGCTCGCTGCTCCGGATGGAACCTTTTCCATGCATGTGCCACGTGCCAGGGCTCCATCCCCTCCTCTTGATGTGAGGCCTGTTCCCTGGTATATCTCTTCTGAACACCGTCCCTCCACATGTCCCCAGAGGATGTTGTCAGTCCACGTAGGAGCAGCCTCAGTGGGTGGAACGCTTGTCCTTAATAGGAGGAAGATCTTTTTAACCTGGAGAGTGCAAGGTTGTGTGCACAGGAAGAGAAGGATGTGCAGGCCAAAAAGAGGGTATCATTGTCCCCAAATGCTTATGATGTTTTCCCCCAGTACAGGACTCTGCGTGTGACCTCAGGATAGAGGTAGGACCTGTGGCACAGAAGATGTAAGGGAACAGATTTGCCTTATGCCAAGGCTTGATTGCTTTTTAATTGAGAAATATTTCAGGGAGAGGGCCTTTATGATGGGCCGGTGGGGCTTTTCCATCCTCCCAGTGCCACGCTGAGGTCAGCACTACCGCACAGCCCACCCAGGACACAGGACAGTGAAGGCGCAAGGCCCGTGCCTGGGTGGACGTGGGGTTTGAATGCGGGGCTGTTGGGCCTTTCCGCCCAGCCTCCCCAGAGGCAGCAGTGGAGAGAGGCAAATGGCTACTTTGCATTTTGTTTTAGCTTTCCGTGTTTTGTTTTGTTTTTCCTAAATTGGGTTCATTTAGCATACATGTTTGTTGCAAATGTTTCTTCTATTTGGGATGCATTCAAGCCTCTGCAAGTGAAAGGAACTCTTTGTGAGGGCGTGCATTCCCCATGATGGACGAGTGAGAAGGGTTAGGATGACCGTGTGGTGGGCAGTGACCGGGGCGTGGCAGAGTCCTTTCTGAATCCAGGAGGAAACGTGAGGGCTGGGGAGGCTGTTCTTCCTGTGCTCACAATGGGGAGACTGCGCCCTGGATTTTCCTCCCCAGACTTGGTAGATCTAAGGATTTCTCTCCAGAGCTAAGAACGCTTGAAAGCTGCCAGAGCAAGCTGGGTGACCACCGTCCTGGGAGGGGGCTCTCCTGGTATCTCGTCTGTTTGGAAGGAGGTGGTGCTGCCCATGTTGCTGGATGGGAGGCACCCAGGGCCAGCCGCCCTCTGACCCCGCCCTTGTGGAGCGATGTGGCTGATTTGTGCCTGCACCTGCTGGTCACCCCTGTCGGAAGTGGCTGCATCCCTTACAGTTAGGTGTAGAGGTTCGGGGAGATTAGGCAGAGATGGCAGAGGTGCTCTCTGCTGGTGGAACTGCCCCCACCCCTGCAATCACCTGCCCTGCTCCTTCTAAAATGGCACTTGTTCTCAGCACTTGTTCCAGGCTTCCCGTTTGTCTTTGGCCCCGTTCTGTAACACGCTGGGCATGTGTCCATCAGTGAGCCCTCAGTGGATGGAAGACACTGCTGGATGGAGTGGTCTGTTCTTATAGGCACAAGATCATCATCTGATGTTTTTGTGGACAACTTCACTCCTGGAGTGCACTAGTCTGCTTAGGTTGTCATAACAAAGTACCTCACAGTTCTGGAGGCCAGAAGCCCAAGATCAAGGTGTCAGCAGGTTTGGTTTCTCCTGAGGCCTCTCTCCTTGGCTTGCAGATGGCTGCCTCCTTGCTGTGTCCTCACATGGTCCTTCCTCTATGTGAGCGCATCCCTGAAGTGTCTCCTCCTTATATGGGCACCAGTCCTATTGGATTAGGACCCATCCATATAACCTCATTTAGCCTTAATTATCTCTTTAAAGTCCCTATCTCCAAATATAGTCATGTTCTGATATGCTGGGAATTAGGATTTCAACAGATGAATTGGGAGGGGTGACGCAATTCAGTATATAACATGGACATTGTGATATTTCCTGTCCAGTTGAAGTTATAAGGGAGGCGCATGCATGAGAGAGCTGAGTCTCTAGTAGGTGTGGGGCTGGGGCCTCTGCGGGACATTGGTCTGAGTCCTTGTCCTAAGAGCACACTGCCACTCCTTGCCAGGCTCACTGGTTCTTATCCAGACCCTAAGTCCTGGAATTCAGACAACTTTTCACCTGTAAACTCTCCTACTGTGTGAGTATCACTCAGGCTGGGCTGATCATGCTGCTGTAGCAAACAGCAAAAGCTTAGTTGCTGATGGCAAATGCTTAGTTCTCGCTCATGCTACGTGTCGATTGTGCATTGACGAGGAACATTTTCCCATATTTGCTAACTCCAGGATTTAGACAGAGTAGCCGCTTTTTTTTTCAAACTTGTAAAACAAAACACAGATACAGAAAATCACATGAAACTAATGTATCGCTCAGCAACTTATACAAACTCCCTCATAACTACCACCCAGGTCAGGAATGGAATTTTGCCAGTTCCTCAGTCCCAACCAATAACAGCTCCCACCTTCCCTCCAAAAATAACTAGTGTCCTAACTTTCATAATAATCACTTCCTTGTATTTTTTTCATTGAACTTTTAATTTTGAGATAATTGTAGATTCATATGTAGTTGTAAGAAGTGTTTTACATTTCTTTGCCCATGTTCTAATTGGGTTGTTCACATGTAGTTGTAAGAAATAACACAGAGATCCACGTCCCCTTTGCCCTGTTCCCCCCAGTGGTAGCGATAGTACAGTGTCCCGTCACCGTGGGATCCCTCATGTTGCCCCTTTATGTCATCCCCAGCTTGCCTCCCACCTCCCCTCCTCCTGAACTCCTGACAACCACTAATCGGTTCTCCATTTCTATAATTTTGTCATTTCAAGAATGTTATATAAATGGAATCATTTGGTATGTAACCCTTTGGGAGCGGCTGTTTTCACTCAGCGTAATTCTCTGGAGATCCATCCAGGTCGTGATGTGTATCAATAGTCTGTCCACTTGCACTGCTGAGTAGTGTTCCATGGCGTGGATGCGCCACGCTTTGCTTGGCCGTTTACCTGCTGAAGGGCATCCAGCTTGTTCCCAGATTTTGTCTGTGATCAATAAAGCTGCTATAAACTTTTGCCTGCAAGTTTTTGTCTGAACGTAAGTTTTCATTTCTCTGGGATAGTTCTTGGGAGTGCAGCTGTTGAGGAGTCCAACTGGTTTTCCTTCCTTCCCTCCCTCCCTCCCTCCCTCCCTCCCTCCTTCCCTCCCTCCCTCCTCCCTCCCTCCCTCCCTCCCTCCCTCCCTCCCTCCCTTCCCTCCCTCCCTCCCTCCTTCCTTCCCTCCTTCCCTCCCTCCTTCCCTCCTTCCTTCCTTCCTTCCCCCTCCTCCTCCCCCTCCCTTCCTCTTCCTCCTTCCTCCCTGGAGGGCTTTGCTCAGCTGTCTCTCCCCCCTGCCCTCCCTCCCCTCCCCTCCTCCTGCCACCAAACTTTGCCAACGTGGTTGTACCATTCTCTGTTCCTGCCAGCAGTGCCTGAGTGACTCAGTTTCTCTGCGTTCTTCCCAGCATTTTGTATCGTCACTGGTTTGGTTATTTTTTTGCCATAGTGGTTTTAATTTGCAGTTCCCCAGTGGCTAATTATGCAGATCTTTTCTCGTGCTTATTTGCCCTCTGTGTACCCTCTTCACCGAAGTATCTGCTCATGTCTTTGCCCGTGTTCTGGCTGGATTGGATCGTTGGTTTTTCACTATTGAGTCTTTAGAGTTCTTTATACAGTCTAGATACTAGTTCTTGCTTGGATGTGTGGTTTGAGAATATTTTCTTCTAGCCTACAGCCTGTTTTTTTGTCTTTTTAGCAGGGTATTTCACAAAGCAAGTGCTTTTAATTTCGATAAAGTCCAGTTTACCAATTTATTCTTTTATAGATTATGCTTTTGGTGTTGTCTATCAACTCTGCCAAGCCCCACATCCCAAAGAGTTTCTTTTGTGTTTTTTCCTAAGAGTTTTATAGTTTTACATTTTGCATTTAAGCCCATGTTTCATTTTGAGTTATTTTTTGTACAATGTGTGAGATTTAGGTCAAGGTTTTTTTCTTTTTTTTAAAAACCTATAAATATCCACTTACCCCAGCATCATTTGTCAAAAAGGCTGTTTCCTCCATTGCATTGTTTTTGCATCTTGTCAAAAGTCATTTGGGTGTATTGGTGTGCTGGTATTTGTTTGTTTTTTTTTTTTAATTTATTTTTTTAATTTCAGAATATCATGGGGGTACAACACTTTGGCCATACACATTGCCCCTGTTCTGCCTGTGTCAGAGCCACAATCGTGGTCATCTCCCAGTGTGCTGGTATTTGGATAGGAATTATATTAAATCTATATATCAATTTGGGGAGAATTTTCATCTTTACTATGTTGAGTCTTACAATCCATGAACGCAGTATGTCTCTTCATTTATTTAGATATTCTTTGATTTTTCATGAGTTTTGTTTAGTTTTCAGCATAAAATTCCAATACATACTTTGTGAGATTTGCACCTAATTATTTCATTTTTTGAATGAATGTAAATGGTATCATATTTTAAACTTTGATGTTCATGTGTTCCCTGCAAGTATAAAAAAATTCAATAAATTTTTGTGTGTAGATCTTGTATTTGTAACTTTGATCAATTCATTCTGTAAGAGTTTTTGGTAGATTCCTTGGGATTTTCTATATAGAAAATCATGTCATCTACAAATAGGGATCTGATCTGTATGTTTTTGTATTCTTTTCTTGCCTCATTGTACTGGCCAGAACTTCCAGAACTATGTTGAAAAAGAGCTGTGACAGCAGACATGCTTGCCTTGTTTCCAACCTTAGGGAAAAAGCATTCAGTTTTTGCCTGTTACATATAATGTTAGCTGTAGGGGTTTTTTAGATGCTTTTTATCAAGTTGAGGCACTTCCCTCTCTTCCTACTTTCTGAGAACTTTTGTCATAAGTAGATGTTGACTTTTGTCAAATGCCTTTTCCTATATCAGTTGATAGGATCATGTAACTTTTCTTTTTTAGCTTGTTCATATGGTGTATCACATTGATTGGTTTTTTTTTTTTTTTTTTGAATAGTAAACCTGTCTTTACATCCCTGGGATAAACCCCACTTGGTCATGTTTATAATTCATTTTATGTATTTGCTAATACTTTGTTAAAAATGTTTGTATCTATATTCAGGAGGAATATTGGTCTGTAGGGGCTTTTTTTTTTGTTTTTTTGTTTTTGTACTGTCTGTCTGGTCTTGGTATCAGGGTAGTACTAGCTTCATATATTGAATTGGGAAGTATTTCCTCCATTTCTGTTTTTTGGATTCTTCTTTAAATGTTTGATTGAATTCTCAAGTAAAATCATCTGAGCCTGGAGATTTCATTTTTGGGAATTTTTTTTTTTTTTACATTATGAATTTAATTTCCATAGTAGTTATAAAGCTATTGGAATGATCTATTTCATATTGGGTGAGTCGTAGTAATTTGTGTTTTTAGATGAAATAGATTAGTTCCTCAAAGTTGTCAAATTTATGTGTGTATAGTTCACAGGATTTCCTTGTTATCCTTTTGACCCCCTGTTCCATTCCTGATACCGTTTCTGTTTTTGTCTGTCAGTCCTGTTGGAAGTTTATCTATTTTCTGATGTTGTCAAAGAACCATCTCTTTGTTTCATTGGTTATTATATTATTTTTCTGTTTTTAATTTCATTGATTTTTAAAAAATCTTTATTATTTCTTTCCTTCTTCTTGCTTTGGGTTTATTTTGTTCTTCCTTTTCTAGATTCTTGAGGTAAAAGCTTAGAATATTGATTTGAGGCTCTTCCTATTTTCTGATGTATACATTTGATGCTATAAACTTCTTTCTCAGCTTTAGTTATGGCCCAGAAATTTTGATATGTTGTATTTTCATTTTAATCCCATTTAATGTATTTTTAAAAATTTCTCTTGAGATTTCCTCTTTGACCCATGGATTATTTAGACTTATGCTGCCTAGTTTCCGAGTGTTTGGAGATTTTCTTATTACAAAGAAACTATTCTAGATTTATAGTTTTATTCCATTGTGGTCAGAGAACACATTCCATAAGATTTCATATCTTTTAAACTTGTTGAGGTTTGTTTATGGCACAGGACCTAGCCTATCTTGGTATATGTTCTGTGGGCACTTGAAAAGAATGTGAATTCTGTTGTTTTTGGGTGGAGTGTTCTATAAACGTCAATTAGAACTTACTGGCTGATGTTGCTTAGATTTTTGATATCCTTGCTGTTTTCTTTCTAGTTACTATATCAGTTGTTAAGAGAGGAGTGTTAAAGTCTTTAATTATCTTTGTGGATTTGTCTATTTCTCTTTCTAGTTGTATCAGTTTTGCCTCGCATATGTGGAGCTATATTGTTTGGTACATACACATTTAGGATATCTATGGGCCATTTAAAAATACTTTGCCAATCTCTATTTTTAATTAGTATGATTAGATCATTTACATTTAATGTAATTGTCAACATGTTGGGGCTTAAGTCTAAAATTTTATCAACTTTGTGTTTGTTTCTGCTTTTCATTTCTCTGTTTTCTTTTACTTACCTTTGTGTGAATTAATTGAACTTTTTTTTTTAAGACAGGCTCTCGCTCTGTTGCTCAGGCTAGAACGCGGTGGCACAATCATAGCTCACTGCAACCTCAAACTCCTGGGACTACAGGCTTGCACCACCATGCCCAGCTAATTTTTTCTTTTTCTTTTCTTTTCTTTTTTTTCAGTTTTTGTAAAGACAGGTTCTCACTATGTTGCCTAGGCTGGTCTCGAACTCCTGGGCTCAAGTGATTCTTCACTTTGGCTTTCCAAAGTGCTAGGATTATAGGTGTGAGCCACCACACCCAGCCTCTAATTGAACATTTTTAAAAATTCCATTTTAATCTATTGGTAGTGTTTTTGGGTATATCACTTTGTATATCTTTTTTAGTGGTTGCTCTAAGCATTATATTATACATACACAGCTATCGGAGTCTACTGGTGTCACCATATTACCAGTTCGTGAAGCATAGAAATCATAACTTCCTTATGCCCTTTAAAACCCTCCCCCATTTATAATATAATTGCATTAAATATTTCCCCTATATACATTTAGAACCAAATCAGTGTTATAATGTTTGCTTTTTACCATCAAACATAGTTTAGAAAACTCAAGAGGAGAAGGAAAGTCTATTATATTTACCCGTAATTTTGTTTGTTTTTTCTTCATTTCTGATTGTAGTGGTTTTTTATTGCTCCTGTAACAGATTACCCCAAACTTGGTGGCTTAAGACAGTGCAATTTTTTATTATCTTACAGTTCTGGAGGTCAAAAGTCACAAGTGGATTGGCAGGGCTGCATTTCTTTTGAAGGCTCTAGGGGAAGCTGCTCTGTTGCTGGTTCTGTGATGGGGAGAATCTGTTCCCTTGCTTTTCCAGCTCTCAGAGGCCACCTGCATTCCTTACCCTATGATCCCTTCCTCCATCTTCAAAGCCAGCAGTGTAGTATCTTTAAATCTCTCTCTCTCTCTGCTTCCACTGTCACATTTCCTTCTCTGATTCTGTCCCTCCTGCCTCCCTCCTGTGGAGACCCCTGTGATTGCATTAGTCCCTCCTGGCAACCCAGGCTAATCGTCCCCATCTCAAAATCCTTAATCACATCTGCAGTCACTTTTGCCATGTTTGTGAAGTAACACAGTCACAGGTTCCTTGGATTAGAATGTGGACATCTTTGGGAGGCCACTATTCCTTTTATCACTCTGGTATTCCAAGTTTGCTTCTTCTGTCATTTCCTTCCTGTTTAGAGAACTTCCTTTAGCAAAGGAAAGGTATGTTACTGGTGACAAATTTTCTCAGTTTGCCTTCATCTGAGAATGTTTTGGTTTGCCCTTTATTCCTCAAGGACATTTTCATTGGCCGTAGGATTCGGAGTTGACAATTTTTTTCTTTCAGCACTTGGAAAACATTGTGCCACTTCCATCTGACTTCTGTGGTGTCTGATGAAAAGCCCTCTATCTTAGAAATTGCTTTTTCCTATAGGGCTATAGTTTCCTTACTATCTGGTGTGTCAGGGTTTTCTAGACACTTTTTGTACATTTCCTGCCCCAGACCTGGAATCAGCCATTTCTCTAAGAAATGCTGCTTCACAACCATAATCTAAGTGCTAGGGAATTGTCCTTGCTGCTGGGCCTGGAATATAACCAATGTTTTCAATAGACATGTAGCTACCATCTTGAATGTTGATAATCATCACGGCAGAGGAAAAGGGGACTCTGGAGCATCTTACACATGCAATTAAATGCTCTGTCACAGAGTGACATATGTTATGTCCATTCAGAACTCATTGGCTGGGACTAGTTGCATGGCTTTATCCAATCATAAGGGGCACTCCAATCATGGCTCTGGAAAGCAAAGAGGAAAAGTACTTGAATTGTTTTAATGTCCATCACAGTATGAGAACCCCATATGCAGCCTAGACTAGTCAATAAGGCATCAAATTAGTGTTTAGAAAATGTGTTGAATCAGAATTGAAAGTGGTGGGGACAAACACAATTTTTGGAGTCAGACCTGTGTTTGAATGCTGATTCTTCTGCTACCTAGCTTTGTTACCTTGAACAAGCTATGTACTTTCTCTTTCCCCATCTGAAGTGGAGAAGATGGCATGTATTGTGTGGGATTATTTTAAATATTAATAAAGAATGCATGTAAAGCTTCTAGCCTATTTTCTGGAACATAGTAAGCGTTTGATACTTATCTACTATTTTCTCTTGGCATAAATTTCTACCTATTTTTTTTGAAACTTAAAAATTTTTTTAAAAACAAAGTAACATTTGTTTGTGGTTTAAAATTTAAACCATCATGTCTTATAACAAAATAGCAAAACTGTTGTCAAACCTTTTACCCCAAATTCTCATTTCCAGAAAGAACTACTTTCAATATGTTTAGTTGCTTCTGGTATCTAATTACCTATTTCTAAGTGATACGCTTATGTCACCTAAAATTGAAAAAACATCAAAGAATACTATCTATTACATTTGGCTCTTCGTATCGCAGGGTTTTCTGTCTGCAGATTCAACTAACTGCAGATAGAAACGCATAGATATGGAGGGCCGATTGTACTACACAATTTTATATAAGGAATCTGAGCTTCCGTAGATTTTGGTACACACAGGGGTCCTGGAATCAATCCCCCATGGATACGGAGGGCAACTGTTCACATCTACTAGGAAAAATGCAGATTACGTTTCTATACCACCGCCCCCCCCCATAATGTACGCAATTTTGCATTGACTCAATAGTCAGTCTTTGTCATGATGGCGCAGACATGTTCTGTGCTGAGCCATGTATACACATTGTGATTTATTGCTTGTCCTTTTAGATTCCCCTCCCATATTTTATTTTCTTGGTTTTTAATTGGTCTTACTTTTTGTGCTGATCTCCAAAGTCTTTGCCAGAGCTGAAAAACACATCAGTGTGGCCAAACTGGTTCTCTTGCTCCTTCCTTCTTGTCCTCTCTCTCTCTGAGTTATCACCTCTGGAGTCCTAATCCTCCTGTTCCCAACTAGACTGGGTGCTCCCCAGGCAACTCAACAGCTGCCGTCATCCTGGGGGACCCCCTTCCACTGTCGTCCTGAGGATTCACGTCATGTCCTCTTGTGTTAGGATGTCAGCAGCAGGGTTTTTATGTGATGCCCTTTCTTGGTGTACTTTCTTCAGTGGATCCCACCTTCCAGTAGCTCCTGGAAAGGGTACATGGGAAATGAGGTTTGAGGCCCTAATAGCCTGAAAATGTTTTTATTCTAATTTCATGCTTGTTTTATGACTTAGCTGGGTATAGAATTCTAGGTTGGAAATTATTATTTTGGGGATTTTGTTCCATCCTCTTTTAGCTTCCAGGGTTGCTGCCATCAAGAAATCCAGCTGGATGCCATTCTGATTTTTATACTTGTTTTTCTTCAGAAGATTTTAGGATCTTCTCTTCATTCCTGATGTTCAGAAACTTCACAATGTGACTAGGTACAAGTCCCTTTATGTTTGTTGTACTTGGTGGGCACTAGGTTGGGATTCTGAAACTTTCTTATATTTCTTTGAATATTATGAAAGAAATGTTTCTTTTATTATTTTTCTGGAACTTCTATTAGTTAGATGTTTAGCTCCTAAAAATAGGATTGACCTATTTTTAATTATTTTTTTTCTTGCTCTTAATCCTTTTGTTCTATAATTTTTTGTGAGAGAATCTCTCAGTGTTAAACTCCAAGTCTTCTACCTTTTCAAAACTGTATCATTTTTTATTTTTAAGAGCTCAATTTTGTTAATCCTCTGTATCAGCATTCCATAATTCCATGGATACAATATAACCTCTAACTCATATTTTTTTGCAGTAGTTTAAGTATGATAGATATATTATCATCTCATATGTAATACACTGACTGTTTCTAGGGAGTTTCTTTTTTGAGCTTTTTTAAAAATATTGTATAGTTCTTTTGTAAACCAGGCACTGTTCTGGGTGGTTTTATGAGTATTTACTTATTTAATTCTCTACCCCTTACAAGGTAGGTATTATGAAGTGATCTGAAGTCATTTGTTCAAGTCCCACAGCTGGTAAATGGCAGAGCCATTACCAGCTGATAAATGAACCAAGGCCTCTGGCTATAGAGTTTATGCTCTTAGCCACTACGTTAGGGACCACATGCTTTCTTCAGGGGTCAGTTGGTCCTGGAATGTCTTGGCATACTTCAGGGAGGCACAAAACCTGGCTGGAAGCACCTTTTATGCAACGATGACGCTTGTCTACTGGTGAGTCTCTCAGAGGGTGTTTGGGTAGGGACCTAGACATTCAACGAGGACTCCTATAGGTTTTCTCTTTTGGCTGATTAGTTCCTTCAGGAGAATCCTGGAAGGGGATATATTGGGGTGATACAAGACAGGCTCCAGCATTCTGAGAACTGAGTGGAGAAATAGCAACATATAGACTTTCTCTTCATTTCCCTGTTTTCACTGCAGCCCTAGCTCTTGCCTTTAATTGTGCTTAGCATTCATGAGTCCAGGAACTTTCTGGACTTTCTGGACTTTCAACTGCTTTCTGGAGTGTACTTGCAGGAAGGGGTACGGGCCATCTAAGTGTTCCTTACAGACTTTCAACCTGTATTTCTATTTTTCAGCCCTTCCCCAACACCTACCTTCACAGATGCCTGCTACCTCCAATTCCTGAGCCTTTCTGGGTTTCCGTGGTGTGGATTGCAGCGTCTTGTTGACTGCCCTCCAATCCCACCTGCCACCACTACTGCAGACACTCCACTTTCAGTTTTCTCTGCCTTAAACCAGTTATATCTTGGACATTGCCCTTCCAGTTTCCAAAGTTTGTTGATGTTTTCATATTCTGTCATCTCTCTACTCTTTGTTGTCCCAGTGGATTTTTACTATTTAAAAAAAATTGTCATTTATTGGAGTTTTGGGAAATGGCTGATATAAAGGCATATTTAATCTATCACATTTAAACTACTACTTTAAAAAGAAGGAAACACTTCATCCTTATAACAATTCCAACCTAAACCTGTAGGTAAACATGACTTAAGAAGACACAATAGAAATGCAAGGCACTTGGGAATGGTGGCTTTGCACAGTGCCTGGTATGTGATAGCAAGTCATATGTCATGCCTATGAAGAAGGCTTCACTTCATGTTAGAAAAGAGTAAAAGAAGAACAAGGAATGACTCTGATCTGGGAGACATAAAAGCTAAGACAAACGTGGATTAAGGAATTCTACTTCTTCCAGGTTCTATATTTTCTAGCCCAGCCCTCTAGAAACCTGGCATAGAATGTAATAGATGTCTGCAGTCCTGTCTGCGTGTGAAGTCAGTTTTTACGTGTTGTTGTTGAAACACATTTTCAGCCCAGAGGTACCTGGAGGATATAGAACCTGTCTGTGCTTGGAGACTATAGGGAGAACAACAGCCTCACAGTCTTTCATGGGTGAACCTCCATTATGTGTAACAGACTTTGGCAATTTTGCCGGCTCAGCATCCATTTCCCCTTTCTAACAACCTCTTGGTGCTTTGAGGGATTATTTCTTCCCCTGTGTGGGTGGTTTAGTCAGGACAAGTCAAGTCAGTTGTTTGCATTCTGTTTAGTTGCTGATGGGGCATGTCCTTCCTTACACAATCCTATTACAGCCTGGGAGTAGGCAGGGGCATCTGTTAGCCTGACGCCCTTGTTTGACACTTTGAATTCTGAGAGAGTGATGCAACACCAGAAAAAAATGGTTGGCAGTCATGCATCTCAGCTATTATTACCTGATCAGATACTTGTGCCTTGTGTGGCTTTTGGAATCCCTGCTTCCAAGTCCCTGGAGATGTCTTAGATGTCCTTCTATCAATTCGGGTTTTTGTTGCAAGCTACAGTATTGACTGTGGCTTTCTTAAGTAAGCAAAAGGAATTTAGTGGAAGGATATGGAAACTAGAAATTGGTGGGAGGTTGAAGGAACAGACTTAGAACGTGGGCATGGACCAAAGATGCTCTAAAGCATTAAGAAGTAGGAAGCATGAAAATCATATTTTAGTAGAAACAGTCCACCAGAACAAATCTGTAGCTGCTAATGCATTCTGCTATGTCACTAAGCTACCCACCATAGCTACCCTGGAATTATTCCTAGTTGTCCCTTTGTCTCTACCACTCCCTCCAGATTCAAAGTCTCAGTGGGGATGGTGGGATTTGCCAAGACTGGGTCACATGTCCGCCTGCTGATTTTGGATTCCAGACAGCCAAAAGGGGGCAAGCCCATCATGCTGATGATTTCCATTTCAGGTTCCTCTGCCTTCATATGGGTTCTGCAAATCCCCAATTTCTTTCTGATACATTCTCTTTATTTACTAGCCAGAATCCTGTGTCTTGTTAACTGAAAAAAAATGACAAGGTTCATAAATTTTGAAAGGGGAGCTTTATTTCTCATAAAAAGTTGCAGCCTGTAAGTGGCCATTCCAACGGCCTGGGAAGCAGAGGCCTGGCCAGAAGCCAGAAACACATGTTCCAGGGGAGTGACAATGGAACAGGAGTTTATGCTGAGCAGGGTGGCCAAATATACCTACTCAACAAGCTGTAGGAGCAGTCATGAATATTTATAAAAGAAACATGCACACACGCAGTTGAGCTTTATGCCCCTTTATGGGATCCATGTTCACAAAATAGCAGCCCTCTGATGTCAAAAGGTGAAGCAAGAACACAAAAACCCTCTCTGTGTATGCTCTGTAGACTGTTTAAAACCCTCCGTGGTTGATGGTCTCTGATCAGGAAAGAATTCTGGTTAGTTGTAGTGCTGAACCTGCAAGTAGGGAAGAGTAGATTATGAGATTGGTTTCTATTTATCCCTTAAGGAAAAAAGTCTGATGGCCATTAGCAGGGGAGGGGGTATAATGAAGCGTGTCTGACCTCCCATCCCATCATGGCTGGGAACTCAGTTTTACGGTTGCTCTGTGGTCCCCTTGGCTGAGAGGGGGTTTGTTCAGTCAGCAGGGGTCTTAGAATTTTATTTTAGTTCACAGTCTTATACCCAAAGATCCCTAACTGAAGTATGTCTCTTTGTTCCCATCTGAACTCTGTTTATTGGCACATCTTAGAAGTGTGGAAATCGTGAACTATAGACTCCAAATTTGTCCTTGTCACATCAGCTTGATTATAATGTTTAGGGAGAGTAAATAACCAACATGTCTTTTGCTGATAGCAATTTATTGAGGACTGGCCACGAAATGCATTTTCTATGTTCTTGGCGCAGGAGCTGGCTGACTGCACCGAAGTGTGAGTGTTGAGCAAAAACGTCCGTGCTTGGATGTGGGCCTATGAGAGGAGCTGGTGTGGCCAATCCATTCTCATTTGGCACATTCAAGCTTGACTACTTTTCTCTGAGGAGTCATTATTGTGGGGGTGGGGAGAAAATTTCATGCGAAAATGAACACAAAACTACTTTGCCCACTCTTATGATTTGGTTAAGGAGATTTAGCCAGCTCTGGGGGACCAGAACTCCCTGTGGCTGTATGTAAAATGTTCTTGTGCATAAGCATGCATGCTAACTTTTTGGAGGAGAGAATCTGTGGTTTTCAGGAACCAATAGGGGTCCATAATACCCAAAAAGATTGAGTCATTAACTTGGGTCATGAATCTGAGCTTCTTAAAAATGACTTTTTAGATGGTGGCGGTGGTGGTTGCATAATTCTGAATTTACTAAAAGCCATTGAATTGTACACTTTAAATGGTTGACTTACATAGTATATGAACAAAAGCTATTAAAAACTAACCTTTTAGTATATGATATGGTTTGGATGTTTGTCCCCTCCAAATCTCATGTTGAAATTTGATCCCCAGTGTTGGAGGTGGGACCTAGTGGGAGGGGTTTGGGTGGGTCATGGGGCCCTCCCAAGGTAATGAGTGAGTTCTCACTCTGTCAGTTCTCCCAGATCTGATTGTTAAAAATAGACTGGCCCCTCCTCCTCCCTCTCTTGCTCCCTCCCTTGCCCTGTGACACACCTGCTCCCCCTTTGCCTTCTGCCTTGATCAGAAGCTCCCTGAAGCCCTCACCAGATGCAGATGCTGGCACCATGCTTCCTGTACAACCTGCAGACCCATAAGCCAAATAAACCTCTTTTATTTATAAATTACCCAGCCTCAGCTATTTCCTTTGTAGCAATGCAAAACTGACTGACTCTTTTTGACTGCCTTAACAACCGGCTCATCTTGGGCCCTCAATGAATTTGGGTAATGTTGAGCTTGTTTTTATAAAACTGCTTATTTTTATATAATGCTTTGGCTCTAGATACACCCAAATACAGTAATTTTGCGTTGCTTCTGAGTTATTTGGCCTGTAATCCTAGACTGAGGACCATGTCTGATTCTATGATGGGTAACACATCATTTATCACACTACAAATGTGGTGGTTCTGGTAACGGCTGAGGACACCAGCACACCGAAAGTTGGCCGAGTTCCCTCACTTTAATGATGCCAGTTCCCTTGAGCTGGTATTTGTCACCCTGTTAAGTGATCAGGACTCTGAGATATTTTGGGTTATTTGGGAGGAAGTGCCATTCCCATCACACTGCAGGGTCTGAGCCTGTCACTCTGGCCTGGGTGGCCCTCTGACCCCAGCCCATCGCTCTGTTCCCACCTGCTGCATGCACTCTGCCCTTCCCGGCCCACCGTGCTGGTTGTCATCTCTGACCCTTTGTTCATGCCGGACACTCTGCTCAGGACCCCTCCCTTCCGCCTCTTCTTTTTCATTCTGTGAAACTTTCTCTGCCATTGTCTCTCCCAGGGGTCCTCCCATGGCCCTGCAGAGTGGCCTAGATGTCCTGCCCCTAGGCCATCACTTCCCTTACCACCTGTGTTGTGTGTAATGCCACTCCCTGGCACACCCATCGTTGGACTGAGTTCTGTGACATCAGGGGACCTTACCTGATCACCAGATCCTCAGTGCCGTGCAAACGAGACGTGTGTGGTTGGCTGGGCAGGAGGCTTTTTGAAGTTGTAAAACCCTGAGTTACTTACACACAGAACCCCGCAGCTGCTGCCTACCTGGGTTGAAGAGATACATGAGAGCCAGGCCTGCCTGCAGACGGGGAAGGGGAGGCTCCTCTGCTCCGCCAAGACTTGTACTTAGAGAACAGCTGCCTCCAGATTCAGAATTCTGGGGCTGCATTAGTTTCCTAGGGCTGCCCTAACAAATTACCATAAACTAGGGGGCCTAAAACAGCAGAAATGTGTTCTCTCACAGTGCTGGAGGTTGAAAGTCCTCAATCAAGGTGTCATCAGGGCTGTGCTTTCTCTGGAGGCCCTCGAGGAGGGTCATTCTGTGTCCGTCCTTGTTCTTCCAGCGAGCCCTGGCGTCCCTTGTGCAGTATATGTCCAACCTCCACCTCTGTCTTCATCTGCCTTTGCCCCTGCATGTGTCTGTGTCCACATCTCCTTCTTATACAGGCACCAGCTGTTGGGTTAGCACCAGATTCTAATGTGGATGGAAGGCAGATGTGACCTCATCTTAACTTGATTACATCTGTAATGACACTGTTTCCAAATAAGGTCACATTCACAGGTTCCAGGTGGACATGAATTTTGGGAGGCACCATTCAACCCAGGCTCTGAGCTCCTTCCAACGTCCCCACCTCACTACAAAGCTCATGCCTCCCCTCATTTGCCTGCTGTGTAAGCCTGGAAGTCACTCGTAATACCCTCTTCACCCCTACATCCTGTCTCGGAAACATCTCCCGTGTACGTCTGTCTTTCCAGTCCTTCCCGACCCCCCACCCAAGCTGCCGTCATTGGAATGACTTTCCCACCTCCCCCAGTTGTCCTCTCTTCTATAGGCAGGGACATCTCTTTGAAACTCAGATCAGGACACGACTTGGATTAAACCCTTCCAAAGCCTGCCCTTCGTGCGTAAGAGAAAACCCCAAGGACTTACGACCCGCGAGGCTCTAGTGGTCTAGCTGCTGCCTTCTGTCCCCATGTCACCTCCTGCCACACTGCTTCTGGCTGTGCTGCAGCTACGGTGACGCCTTTCAGTTCCTAGAACACACTTGCATGTCCTTTCCTTAACACATGCCCTGCCCATCCTCCGCCACCTCCACTCCTGCCCATTTACCAGCTGATTTACCCATCAGGTCAGTATTTGCTTAAGTGTCACTTTCTTGATTTAAACACTTCTCTGACCCCTTAGTTTAAGTGGGGTGGCCCTATTGATTTCATCACACCCTTTGTGGGTATCATGGCACTGGTCCCTTGCACTTATGCTCCTGTGATTGCCTGTTCAATCTACGTCCATCCTATTAGGCTCTAAATGCCATAAGGACATGAGTCATCTTGTTCACAGCTGTATCCCTTGTACCTTGAACACCCGGCACAGAGCAGAGGCTCCAGTGTTTGGATGAATTCACCTTGGCCATTACTTCCCCCCTCCTCCCAGTTAATTGTTCATCCATTAGATATTCCAGTGCCACTATGTGCCTGGCCTTGTGCAAGGCCTGGGGAAAACAGATGTGCACCCAACCTCCTTTCTGTACTGTATCTGGGTTCTCCCTTTATATACACACTGTCCTGTGGCTGGTTGGAAGCAGGTCTCATGAGGTAGAAAAGAATGAGCATTGGATGAATGTCCTTGTGGTTAGAGGTCCACGGGACTTAATTTCCCGTGGTGTTTTAGGCTCTTCTCTCCTGCTTGACCCCAGCCTGTCCATGAGACTTCTCATCTCTCAAGGGCAAATCCAGTAGGAGCAGTTGTGACCCTAGGGACCTCCTTCTGAAATCCTGGCATTATTGAGTTACTCTCCTCAGGGTTGGCACTGGATTAGAAGCCTTGCATGTTTATTTTATTCACACCCTGTTGAAAGGAACCGAGTATTTTCTAGGTAAGAGGTTGAGGCCGCAAAGGTTGCAGGGTTTCACACTGAGTGGCCCAGCCCAGTCTGGTCAGGGACTTTGACTTTGGAGATGATGCTCCTACCTGTTCTGCTGTTGCTGTCTGGGTTCTCTGGGAAGCAGACCTTGAGCCACAGTTAATGCTAAGGGAGTATTTAAGAGACTGCTCTTGGGATCCACCTTGGGGAGGAGGTAGAATTGGGCCTGGACAGAGACAGAAGTCCACTACAATGAATTGGCTGACCCCACAGCTTGCTTGGAAGCTGAAATGGCCCACTGGAGTACACCACATTGGGCCAGAATGGCCAGGCCTTCATACACCTTCATCGTACATCTGCCATGGTTGGTCACTGGGGTGACTGCCCCAGGAAGGATGTGACCTTGGCTGCTTCTGCAGCTGAGACAACCCTGCAGGGCCTGAAGCGCTGTCAGCAGCTTGGCAGCCAGTCCTTTCTGGAAGGAGGGATCTGGGATGTCATCTGCTACACTCTCCTCCTACTCCTTTTCTTTTTGTGGATAATTCTAAAACTTTCCACCACTTATCTGTGTAAGTGGAATTTTCCCCACCATAGGTAATTATTAAAGTTCTTGAAAGTGAAATAGTCTTTAAAGATTACTGATTGTCATTTCAAGGATAGTTTAGGCAAACCAGCTGTATTATCCCAAGCTTTTAGACTTATTTATCCATGAAGGCTGAGGGCCACCTGCTCAGTGTGACAGAGAAGACTGTGGAACTGGTTGCAGACCAAGACTCTTAATAAGGGACAACTTAACTTAAAGGGGATGGTTTGCAACTTAGGGGCCCCTTAGTCTGAATGCGGAGCTAAGTCTTAGCGGTTAAGCAGAATGAATAGAAAAGGGGTTTGAGGGGGAAACCCTGCTGAGTTTCTGCTGCAGAAGTATGACGTCAACAGGACGCAGGTGACCCCAGTACATTCCAGCTGTCCTGCTGATCTGCCTCTGGACACTGTCCTGTCCCATCCCACCTCCCAGAAGAGTTTAGAAGTCATTCTTATCTGGGAGATCAAACACAATTCTTCATCCACGTCAGGGTTCGGCAAACTTGTTCTGTACATACATGATTCTGTGTGTGTAATCTGTAAATGTACATACATTCTTCACAATTTACGTCTACGTTGACATTCAAAAAATGGAAATGTCCCGTTCCTTCCCTGTGTGACCAGCCAGCTACCATTAAGCTCTTGCTAGGTGCCAGGCTCTGTGATAGGTGCTTTCTATAGGGTATTAATCACAGAATCCTCACAACCTCATGTGGCAGGATAGACCCATTTTTCATAAGAGAAAACCAAGGCTTAGAAAAGTTAACTAAATTGCTGGGAGCTGCACAAATGGCAAGCAGGAGTGGTAGAATTCTATCCTGGGTCTCATTTTACAGCTTTTAACTACTGCTCCCCCCCACCCATCTACAAGATTCCTCTCTATGCTTCCTCTGCAGGTTCCTTATGTGCGGGTTCCTTCCTGAGGTGCTTAAGCTGGCAAGGGAAGTGAGCTGCTGCTGGTGGTCATTGTATGTCATAGGTGAGCAATTAAACTGCCATCTAGATTAGGACCGGCAAACCTTGGCCAAATGGTGGCCCACAGCTCTTGAGCCAAGAATGGTTTTTACATTTTTAAATGGCTGGAAAAAAAAATTAAAAGAAGAATACTTTGTGACACTTGAAAATTATATGAAATTCGAATTTCAATGCCCATAAATAAAGTTTTATTGCAGTACAGCCATGCTTACTTGCTTGCACATCATCTATGGCTTCTTTTGCAGTATGACAGCAAAGCCAAGTAGTTGAGATAGAAACAGTATGGCTTGCAAAGCCTAAAATGTTTACTCTCTGGCCCTTTGCAGAAAAATTTTGTCGACCCCCTGATCTAAGATGGAGAACAATGTTTGATCCCTCCGATATGAATGACTTCCTTAGCTCTTCTGGGAGGTGGGAGGAGAGGAGACAGGACAGTTTTCAGAGGGCAGATCAAAAGGGCAGCTAGATACAAAGCCTGATCAATTGAGTTATATATACACTCTTATCTGTATTGTTCTGGAACACTCTTTGCTGTAAAATGTACTTGCTTTTCAGTGGGTCCCAAGTGAATGTCGCTGCGTTGGCTGTGCTTTAATGAATTTGTGCTCTTCCTGCAAGCTCCTGCCTTGGAGCCTGATGTGTTTCTACCATGTCACATTTGTCTCCAGGTGCTTGCATCCCTGAGCACCTTTGTCAGTGCGTGGTGCGTGTCAGTTTGACAGCTCTTGACACAAGCAGATCAAAGCAGCATTACTTAGTGATTAGCAGAGGGAGTTTCCACTCAATAAAGCAGCAAGGAGCTGCCATTTACCAGGCCCTGCGCGAGGCGCTGAGGGTCCGAAGGTGAGTGACAGCCACTGTGCTTAGGCAGTCCCTACCTAGAGTGATGGATGACCCTAGGGACCTCCTTCTGAAATCCTGGCATTATTGAGTTACTCTTCTCAGGGTTGGCACTGGATTAGAAGCCTTGCATGTTTATTTTATTCACACCCTGTTGAAAGGAACTGAGTATTTTCCAGGTAAGAGGTTGAGGCCACAAAGGTTGCAGAGTCCCTAGAGGATCTCAGGATTCTTTGGTTATAAGCAACGGAAGCTGGTTCTGGCTAACCTCAGCCAAAGACCGTGCCCCAGGAGACTATGGAATGGTTCACAGGATCAAAGGAGAACCTGAACAGCCAGGCTCAGAGAGGGCAGGAGTGGGCAGCTCTGGGATCTAAGGAGCAGGAAATACAGACAGTCTCTTCTGGATGCTATGCCTTTAAGACAAATTTGTTCTCACCATCTTCCTCAAGTTGATCAACATCAGGTTGCCTGGCATGAGAATTTGACTTGATTTTGGCCCTGTGTCTACTCCTTTGGCTAGAGGAGGGCAGAACTCTTCACTGACAGCCTCCTCTGGGAGGCTGTTGCAGGACCTCCCAAAGAACACGAGGTTCTGTTGCTGGAAAGAGTAAGTGCTGTTGGGAAAACCAGGGGCCATAAGTCCTAAACGATGGGAACACAGAGGAAATTCCCAACCCAGCCCAGGAGATCAGAGAAGACTTCCTAGAGGAAGAAACAGAAGAATCAGGATGGCAAGTAAAGTTAACCAAGGAAAACGACAAGAAGGAAGTAAAACATTACAGGCTAAGAGAATTACAGATGCAAACGCCCAGAGGCAGGGGTCATTACTATTGTCTACAGAATGATGGCTCTTCCCTGTTGGTCTCTGAGAGTGACAGGTCACTTTGCCCAAGAACTTGTACTTTTAAAGATCAGTGTCTATGCTGTTTCCATGCCCCCCCTGGAGTCTTTGACCTCTCCAAGGTCAACTGAACATCATGGAAAACCTCAGGCCATGACTCCCTCCCTCCTGGGGAGTCTGCAGGATTAAATGAAATCTTGAACCTCCTGCATTGAGAGCTGATAGGAAGAAAAATGCCACCTCGGCCTTGAGCATTTTTATTGCTCCTCTCTGGCTACGGTGGGGGAGGCCTCCAGTCAAGGGCTGCCTGGACTGATTTGCACCGGCGTTAGTCACAAATTGTGGCTTGACATTTATAGCAGCCGTGACCCACACGTTATCGATTATTTAGGAAAAAAAATGAAGCCAAGATGGCCAAGCAGCAGCCTCGTTAAAAATCTGCTCTAGTCGCATTTCATCTTGACGGAAGAGGGAGCTCAAACTTGGAAAGGGGTGAAAAGCACTATCAAGTTTGGATCTCGTTCATGTCTCGGGAGATAGCAAGCAGCTTTTATTCACCGTCTTTGATTAATCAGTTCCTCTTTATTCGTGTGAAAAATCCACAATCACTCAGGGGCTCTTTGGAAGGAATTATTGTTATTTGCCTCCTGTGCTCAGTTGCTTCTGTTTTGTGTTCACTGGGCTGAGGGAAGTTGAGCCCACGTCTCTGTGTTGGCTGTGCTTTGATGAATTAGCGCTTCTCCTGCAAACTATATTTTTCTGATTAATCTGATGAGTTTGTTTCCTCCCTCCTCCTCCCTCTGTCATTAGGATGTTGTTCCTTCTGTGCTAATCGGGAGGAATTGGGCCTCCTCTCCATCCAGGGAGTCCTTGGCCACACCATTACAGTCCAAATTCAGATGGAGCGGGGCCCAGAGATTAAAAAAATAAAACCTTCCGTAACACTGACAGTGGGAAGAAGCCCAGTTGACGCATGCAGGTCATGAATTCAGGGATGCCCCAGCCTGCAGTGACTGTGTTCTTCAGGGGCACGTGGGAGGTAGCAGATCCCCCTTCACCCCAGGCTGGATTGAATTCTAGGCCAAATTCTGCTTTAACGTGGACAAGTTATTGGCATAGTTGCCCCCTATAAAATAAGGTGATTGAGCCAGATGAATACATGAGTTTGCTCAAGCTGCCATAATAGAATACTACAGATGGGTGGCGTAAACAATAGATATTTATTTTCTCACAGTTCTGGAGGCTGGATGTTCAAGATTGAGGTGCAAGCAGGGGTTGCTTTCTGGTGAGGCCTTTCTTCCTGGCTTGTAGATGGCCACCTTCTGTGTCTTCACGTGGCTTTTTCTTTGTGCACGCATACCCCTACTGGATTAGGGCCCCACTCTTAAAGATCCTATCTCCATATGCAATCACATTGGGGGCTAGGGTGTCAACATGTGAATTTTGGAGGGGACATAATTCAGTCCATAACAATGAGAAACTTGCAAACAAAAAGGTGGGGGAGGTTGTTGACTCTTCTGCAGGCAGTATCAGTTATTGGGCGATGGGAGAGATCTTTTTTCAGCTGTACAACCACACCTCACCCCATTCATGCTTGTAAAATCCATGCCATGGTGAGCTACTGTCCCTGATGGCTGTGTCTTCCCTTCTGTGTGTGGAGTTGTAGCAAACTCAACTGGTTGCCCACTCCCCTTTGCTGGCAGAGGTGTCCACCAGGGGCTGCATTGTGACTTCTGTGGGTCCTGGGCACTTCTGCCTTTGGGGGCCCCTTCCTCTATAAAAATATTTTAAAATTATATTAATATTTATGTAAATGACATTCAATGTATATATTAATATCTCACTTATTGTGAGAAGTAAAACATCCTTGTGGGTCCCTAAAGGTATTGCTGGCTCTAGGCCCTGTGCCTACTCCATTCAACGGATGAGTCAGCCCTGGGTCCACCCTTCACCTGCCTTCTACCCAGCTCCGTGGGGAAATCTGGAGTAGGGTACACCATTCCTGTTGCTGGTCATCTGGCCTAGCCATGGAATGCCACTGGCCAGTGAGAGGTGAGGGACAGTTTCCTAGGGAACTCCTAAAAAGGGTTTCTTTTCTCTTAATGAGATACATGAGGAAGGAATAGCCCTTCTTTCCTGGACCTTCTCACGCCGGTCTGTGGCAGCTATTTTGAGATCATGAGGTGATGCTGACTCAGGGTGGCAGAACACAGTGGCGGAGGGGACCCGGGTCCCAGATGATGCTTTTGGGCTGTGGAGTTCATGATCACTGCGGCTCCCTGGCTCTATTATTCTGCTAGGGCTGCAGTCATGAAGTACCACAGAATAGGTGGCTTAAACAACAGGCAGTCATTGTCTCACAGTTCAGGAGGCTACAATTCTGAGATCAGGGTGTCACCAGGGTTGAGGACTGTGAGAGACAATCTGTCCCAGGCCTCTTACCAGCTTCTGGTGGCTTTCTGGAAATCTTCGGCATCCCTTGGCCTGGAAATCTTCGGCATCCCTTGGCCTGTAAAATCTTCACCCTGATCTCTGCCTTTATCTCCACATAGCGTTTTCCTTCTGTGTGTGCCTGTGTCGAAATATCCCTTTTTAATAAGGACATCAGTCGTATCGGTTCAGGGCCCACCCTAATGACCTCATTTTAGCTCAGTTGCCTCTGTAAGAGCCTATCTCCAAGGTCGCATTCTGAGGTAGGACTTCGACACATGAATTTTTAGGGGGACACGATTCAATCCGTAACACCAACCTTGGGACTGGTTTTGTGGTGATAAATCCTCTTATTGTCCAAGCCTTGTGAGTTGGGGTTTTGTTACCTGTCGCTACCTGAATTGCTGAGTGAGATCTCCACGGGGACGTCCTGCGCCAACCTCTGGCGTCCTGTGTTTCCCTCCCTGTCGTTGGGTCCTACTAGGAACTGCGCCATTTCATTTTCTTGCTGTTGGAGCTGTTGGGGTGTAGGTCCCTGAACAGGACTCGGCACAAACATTCCAGCCCAGGAGAGCAGCATACGCAAGGGCCCTGAGTTGTCTGAAGAAATAACAGAAATGAAATAGTGCTGACGTCCTTGCCTTTTTCTAGTGGTCCCCTGTGGTCCCGGCTTGTGGCCCGTCCCTCCATCTTCAAAGCGCATCAGTCTCTGCCTCCACCCTCACGTGGCCTCTCCTCTTACAAGGACCCCTGTGATGATGTCAGGCCCACCTCGATCCAGGATTGTCTCCCCATCTCAAGATCCCTATCACCATCAGATCTGCAAAGTCCCTTTTGCCATGTAAGGCAACATATTCACAGGTTCTGGGTACTAGGACGTGGACATCTTTGAGGAGGGGGACATTATTCAGCCTACCACAGGGAATCAGACGGTCAAATGTATTGATCTATCTTGTAGTGCAATGATTGCTTAGAAGTGGATGCTTTTTCTGCCCATTTCTGCTCCTGGCATGGAAGTAATTGCTTTTCTGTACCTTGATGTGGGGTCGGGGTGGGAGGTGTGGTGAGCATACTCTACAGCAGTGGTTCTCAAAGTGTGGCCCTGGGTCAGCAGCATCAGCTTTACCTGGGAACCTGTTAGACGTGCAAATCCTCCTGAGCCAGCACCTCGGGGATGGGTCTCAGCAATCTGTACTTGAACAAGCCCTGCTTCGTGATACTGCCTTTATTTAAGATTTTGATTTTGCATTCATCATGAAATGTTTTGCATTACGATATTTATCTTGACTGCTGAGGTTTTTGGTGCTCCCTTCCCTTTTGCGCCTGAAGAGAACGCCTGGATTTCCTCGCCGTGGGAAACAAAGGTTATCGAATTTCAGATCAAAATCTGAGCCCTCCCAGGAGGTCCGTGGTGTGTGTGACACAGCACAGACCTACCCAGGGCGATCAGAGATGTCTTCCACGAGGACAGGATGTCAGAACTGAGAGCCAGGGGCCGGAAGGAATTAACTTGGTGATAAGCGGGTAGGAGCATTTTAGGCTGAGGAAGCAGCAGGTGCAAAAGCTGAGTGTTTGCAGGGGATGCAGCAAATAGAGGTCTCAGGAAGGCCACTGTGCCATGTGATTCATTTAACATATATTTATTAAGCCCCTACCATGAGCCCTGGGGTCTCCCGGTCTTTAACAACTTGGAATTTCCACTCATATATCAACGTGGAAGAGCCTAAGAGGCAATTGGAACAAAGGTTAGGTCTCGGCATACCTCTGTCATGTTGGCAAAGTATGCCCCAGGCAGTCTTCTGCCCAGAAATGGTATTTGGCACCCAGCAAATAAGGCAGGGAAAGTACAAAAGTCCCTGTGTCTCATAAAAGATTCATTTAGTACAGGTTTCTGTTTCAGAGCTAATAGCATTAGCCGTTATGTAGAGAGTAAGAGAGCACAATTACCCTGTTTTAATAACATGGTTGAGAGCATAGCTCGAATCCTGGGGGGCCCTTTAAATTTTGAGGTTTCTGTAGTGAGTTCTTAATACCAGGCTAGCTTGTAACCTTACATCCCACCTTGCTAGAAGGATCCTGGCTTATGCCTAATGTACTGACATCATTATTAATAGCATCCCTTTCACCTTCAAATGCCCCAGTTTGGGCAAACAATGACACGCCACCCCTAGTGACACAAAACAGAGAAAACTAAGCCCAAGGTTGATGCGGCTCCCACCACCTCCTTAGAGAAACCCACCCCTAGCAAAGAAGCAGTTCACCAAATCTCAGACTGTGCCCCCTCATCCATTAATGTTTGAGGGCATGTCCCTGCCAGGTATCGCTCTAAAAACAAGGCAGAAAGACTTCCTAGGATCTGATCTTAGACATTTTATTGTACTCAGGACAAAGCTTAAGTAGAGCAAAGGGAAACAAAGCCATCACTAAGATATAGTAGTGCTCACTTTCATTAATAGGTCGCTCCTCAAATGTTAAGGCTTTTCCAGTAACAGTGGTTGGGGAATAGAACACCTTCTTGGTGAAAGCTAACATATTGCCCCAATTCAACGTTTAATTATTTAAAACATTACAACCGTACAGGTTTGTTTTGGACAATTTGAAGTACTACAATGACAGTGCCCTCAGTTGTCCTACTGCTTTATGGTGAGAGTTGTTAAGGTTGGTGTATATCCACCTAGATGTTCAAAAGTGAATTTTATTGACATATAGCAACAACAAGAACACAGATTGTGAGTTAGAGCTCCTGTGTTTAGAGCTCCATCCTGGTTACCAGCCCCTCTCCTTAAAGATAACCACTATTCTGCCTCCTCAGGCCAATGATTCTGTGAAGTTCAAAAAGACAAAACTAAATGTAGTTATATGTGTATTTTATGTCTGTTTTTCACCCTCAGCCTGGAGAATCATCCACATTGTATGTAGTTTGCTGACTTTCATTCCTGTGTGTGTTCCACTGTATGAATATACTCTTTCATTTTGTTCTGCTGTTGATGAAAATTTGAGTTGTTTTCAGTTTGGGGCTATTATGAATAATGGATGCTTCTGTGAACATTCTGGTAATATGTGGGTGCACACGTACATGCATTCTTTTAGCTACATACCTAGGAGCAGAATTGCTAGGTCATAGAGTAGGTGGTTGCTCAACTTTAAAATACAGTGGCAGACAATTTTCCAAAGTATTAATATTTGCACCACTTTATACTTCCACCAATGGTATATGAGAGTTCCAGTTGCTCCACACTGTTGTTAACACTTGGAATTGTCAATCAAATGTTGGCTGTCATGGAGGTTGTATGTTTGAATTTCATTGTGGTTTTAATTTGCTTGTCCTGATAAGTAATAAAGGGCAGCATCTTTCTATATTGGCCACTATAAATACTCCTTTTGTGGAGTGCTTGTCCATGCCTCTTGTCTATTTTGTTTTGTTTTGTTTTTGAGGAGAAGGAAAGAGGAGTTTATTAATTTGCTGGCAAATGTGGAGGCTGGCAGACTCCCATCTCAAAGTACCAGCGTTCTTTGTCTATGTTTTAATTGAGTTCTTTGTCTTATTGATTTGAGAGAGTTCTTTCTATAATGAGAGTATGAATTGTTTCTTGGTTATAGGTGTTGAAAAATTTCTTTCCTTCATCAAGAGACAATAGTAAAAGTGTGGAAAGACAAACCACAGAATGGGAGAAGTCCTTAACTTTGATGTTTAATTTATCAATCTTTTCCTTTATGGCTAGTGCTTTTTGCATCCTGTTTAGAAAGTCATTGCCTACCCACCTCCACCAAGGTCGTAGGGATACTCTCTGTCATTGTCAAAAAGTTTTGTTTTGATTTCACGCTGAAATCTACAATCCACCTATAACTGACTTTTGTCTATGGTGTGAGGTGGGAGTCAAATTTCACTTTTTTCTCCCATATAGATTTCCAATTAATTGAGCACCGTTCAGCATCTCTTGAACATTGATACTCGGTGCCCTGTTGAGACAGCTTTGTCATAATGCCAAGAGTGAGCCAGCTTCTGGCCCCTTTGTTCTCCATGTTGGTCTATTTGTGTATCCTCGGGCCAATACCACACTCTCTTAATTACTGAAGCTTAATAACCTGTCTAGATAATCTGGTAGAGCAAGTCCTCATTTTTGGTAGCCTTTTTCAAGAGCTGTTGGCCCTTTGCCTATTCAATTAAATTTTAGAATCATCTTGTCAATTTGTACAGAAAATCTGTTCAAATTTTGATCTGATTAAATCTGTAGACTAATTTGGGAGAATTGAAACTTTTATAACATTGAGTCATTGAATCATGACTCAGTGGTGCATTTCTTCATTTGTTTAGGTTTCTTTACTTTCCATCTTTTATAGCTTTCTGTAGAGTGGTCTTGAGGGTTTTTCATTAGATTTATTCCTAGTTATTTGATATGTTTTGATGCTATTGTTATATTTAAAAATTACTTTCTGTTTTGTGTATAGAACTACAATTTACTTTTTAATACATACCTTATTTGTAGCAACTTTGCACATTTATTCTAAGAATTTATCTGTAGACTTTGCTTTTTGGATTTTCTACCACAATCGTGTCAACTGCAAATAGTGAAAATTCTATTTTTCTATTTCAAACCTCATTTCTTTTACTTTCAATATAATGTTGCATAGAAGTGATGATAGTGGTCATTCTTGTCTCAGTCCTGATCTTACAAGGAAGCTTTCAATATTTCATCGTCGTGAATGATGTTTTCTGAAAGCTTTTGAATACAAATTCTTTATCAGATTAAGAAAGTTTCCTTTTATCCTTTTGACATTTTTTGAGACTTGAAGTAAGGTCTGGCATAGGGACAATTTTTGTAATGTTCCTTTTTTTTTTTTTAGAATGTATAGTTTGCGATTTGGGGGCACAAATGATCCATTTTATATGTCCATTGGCCAATATTTTAAGTATGTTCAATTTTCTAGATTGTTTTTAATTTAGTTTTTCTATATTTCACTTGCTGTGGGTTTAGTTTTTCTCATAGTTCGTCACTTTTTGCCTCATGTTTGGAGGCTTGTTGAATTGATCATTTTGTTATTATAAAGAATATTTTTGGTTGCCAGAACTGTTTTTTATCTTAAAGTCTACTTTGTCTGATAGTAACAGAGCTATGCCAGCTTGCTTGCTTGCTTTCCTTTCTTCAGAGAAACAGAACAAATAGAAATGGGAATTGGCTCATGTGATTATGGAAGCCAAGAAGTCCCACGATCCACTGTCTGCAAGCTGGAAACCCAGGGAAGCTTGTAATTCGGTCTGAGTCCAAAGGCCTGAGAACCAGGGGGGCTGATGCTGTAACTCACAGCCCAAGGCTGAAGGCCTGAGAACCGGGGGTGGGGAGCGCTGGTATAAGTCCTAGAGGCTGAGAACCAGGAGTTCCAATATCCAAGCAGAGGAGACAAATGTCCTAGCTCAAGCAGAGAGAGAGAGAGAGAGAGAGAAAGAGGGACTGCCTTCCTCTGTGTTTTTGTTCTATTCTGGCATCAGCAGATGCCCGCCCACACTGGTGAGGGTGGATCTTCTTTGCTCAGTCTACTGACTCAAAGGCTAATCTATTCCAGAAACACTCTTTGAGACATGCCCAGAAATAACCAGCTATCTGAGTGTCCCTTAACCCAGGGAGGTTGACACACAATTAACCATCATTGGTTGGTTAATGGACAACATGTGATGGACACACATGACCATCACATGTATCATCAGTTATCTCTTCTGAAATTGGCTCCACTCCTTTTCTCCTGCTGCTTTTCTCGTTTTCGGGGATGGCAATTAAACCTAGGTTAGACCTTTTCACTGAATCTCTGTGTCGCATTGTTTCATCTGTCTTTTTTACCTTGTTTATGCTTCATTCTGACTCTCTTCTGACTGATCTTCCGGTTCAATAATTCTTTCCACCTGTGTCTAATATCAGTTTGGTAAATTTTTATAGTTTCCATTTCTTTTCCAAAATCCTTTATCTTGCCCTATTTCCCTGACCACATTAAGCAATCTTATTGTGGTTTGTGTCTGATACTGGAGTTATCTGGATTGCCAGTGGTTCTCTTTCTCTTCTCTGTTTCTCTTGCTTTCTGACTGTGTTGTCTCTGTACATCTGTTATTTTTCTCAAACTATAGGAAAACAGTAGGAATAGTACCCAAAACTCCCCACCCGCAGGCCATTTGAGAATATGTTGTAGACATGATTCTCTATCACTCTCAAATGTTTTAGTGTGTATTTCCATTTCCTACACATCAAGGGCATTCTCCTATTAACCATGGTACAACTATCAAACTCAAGGAATTAACACTGATCCATCACTACTATCGAATTTAAAGGCTCCATTCAAGTTTCACTGGAACAATTCAGGAACACAGGTTGCATTTAGTTGCCCTGCCTCTTTAATTGCTTTGGACTTGGAACAATTCCTCGGATTTTCCTTAATTTTTATGACCCTGCCACTTTTAAAGATTATAGGACAGCTATTTTGTAGAGTGCTCTTCAGCGTGATTTTTTCATAATTATATTCAAGTTTTGAATCTCGGTCAGGCATATTGCAGAAGTGATGCTAACTTTTTTTTATTGCATCCTATTAGGTTAGAACGTGATTTTGATTTATCCTATTACTAGTGATGCTGACTTTGTAATTAGCTTTAATTAAGATGGTGTCTTCCAGGTTTGCCCACTGTCAAGTCACTCCTTTTTCTTTTTGTGATTAGTAAAAATTTTGTGGAGACATAGTTTGGGACTGTGAGTGTGTCATTTCTCATCAAACTTGCATCTGCTAGTTTTAGCATTTATTGTTACTTCCTGCTTGAACTGTAACTGTGAAAGGCTGTCAAATGACAGTTTTCCGATTCTATCATTTTGTACATTTAAAAATTTTTTTTCTTTTTTGCATTTATTTATCAATATAGTTATATGTTTATTGATCCATCCATATGGAGCTATATATTTCTATTCAATGAGCTGTAATTCACTATTATCATTTTTTATCCTCAAATTATCCTCAATTTGGCCCATGGGAGTTTCTTCAAACTGGCTTTTGTATCTTTTTGGAATGTCTCCATCCATCTTTGAGCAGTTCCTTACTTTCTGGCTGAACAAGATGTCGAGCTCTCCTTGCATCAGCCCTGTATCAATCAGCTCTGGTTCATTTTAATAAAGGAATGGTATTTAGAGCCCAAATCTTGGTTTCTAGGAGAGCTCATCGCTATTGGGGTGTCCTTGTTCCCAGGCCCTCTCAGTGGACAAAATTAGGGACTATATTAATTGTATGTATATACTGACACATACACACACACACACGCACACATATCTAAATCTAAATTTATTTATATGGCTATATATAGATTAAAACCCTTGCGTTCACAACAATATTTGTGATTTCTATTCAACACCATGGATTTCATTCTAGCTTTCTCCTGTCTCTGACAGTGAGAAGCCTGGCTCCCATTATCCTCAATATGTTTATTTATCTGCTCAATCCCATCCTGTGTAACCCATTTCCTGTTGCTACTCCTGCTCCTTGTGTGAATGCCTTACTCACCCGCCTTGGGCACCGACCCTAAAGGATTGCCTCCCTCCTCACCTCACAGATCCCCTTCATCTTGATGGGGTTCTGACTCAGCACTGGGCTCCACCCCCTGCCCCCCGCATGGATTTCTACCTCTCTTGCCCGATATTTTGCATTGACTTGAATTATTCAGGAAGGAAGGAAGGAAAGGAGATACCTAGTTATTTTTGATTCAGTGCTGGATAGAATTCATAAAATTACAGGAATAATTTAAGACCTGGGGATGATGATGATAATTATGATGATATTCCCCCAGAGAAACATTATGTTTATTTCTATGAATTCTGTTTTGAAAGAATAAAAGACAATATTATCTCTTTCTGGCTTGGATTTATTAATCAGTGATTTCTCTAGCAAAAGAAAGGGTGAACTTTATAAATAAGTCTGTTTTGAAATTTAATTAAGCTCCTTTTAAGCCAATTATTATTTTAGCCTCTGCCACCTTTCAGTTTACTAGAATAACTTAGTGCTTAGCACTGCATCAAGACATTATTGTATTGGTGACGATAGGAAGAAATTAGAGCCTTCATTTATGGCTGGTAGAATGTAAAATGGTGAAGCCACTGGTGAACAGTTTCACTGTTGCTCAAATGATTAAACAGAGTTACCGTACGACCCAGCAATTCCACTCCAAGATATATACCCAAAAGAAATAAAAACAAATCCATACCAAAAATTGTACACAAGTGTTTATAGCAGCATTATTCATAATAGGCAAAATGTGGAAACAACCCAAATGTTCGTTCATAGATGAATGGTTAAACAAAATGTGGTATATCCATACAATGGAATATTATTCAGCCATAAACAGAAATATTGATATATGTTACAAGTTGGATGGCCCTTCACTTTGCCTCTGTCTGTAACACCTGGCTGGTGGTACTGTGTACCTTTTGGGAACTGTGGGTTATAACAGCTTATATATTTGTTGAGCCTGACTTGACCTGTTGAATCAGCTCTCAACTCCTGTTACAGGAGGAGTCTGAGCAAAGCTAAGGAAGTCCTTTGGGGCAAGTCAGTTTAAAGTCTATAGGACTGAAAAGGTACCAGGAAGAGATCTTAAAAGTAAAGGTATGACCATTGATTTGGACCAGAGCAAATTTACATCCTTTCTTATCTGAAGAGCTCTAAGCAGACTTTTAAAACATTTTCAGTATAACACAACATTTAAATTAGCCTTGCCCTGATGACTTGCTCATGCCAAAGTCCCCTCCCATGACCCCATCCTCCTGTTTGCACTGAAGCAAATCCCATGTCTCTTCTTAGACCCAGGTCTAATACTCCCTCCCTTAAAGCTTTCCCTGAAGGCTCTAGCTGTCACTTATATTGGAATGATAATATCTTTCACAATCATAATTCACAAGTGGTATGTTTTTCCACTTGTGTGGTTAATCATTTTTTGGGTTTGTCATAGATAAACAGGTGATAGATAATGTGTTGTTTCTCTGTCTCTTCACTCCTGTCCTCTGCTTTCCATGCCACACCACTCTTCCATCTACCTGTGGTCACCATGGGGTTAGGTATCATATGGATATTAAACAAATGATCTTTATTAGCACAGATATAACGAGAGTCCGATAAGTCAGTCAATGACTTCTCTAGTGCGGTTTTCTTTTGACCTTTATCTCTGGAGAAGTTTTCAATACCTGAACACGTCTCTGGTGTAACACGATGGCATGTGCCCCATATAAAGCGGGTAACTGCTGCTCCAGGTGATTACAGCATGAGACATGCAAGCTCCATACTATCCAATCTGACTTGTTTTGAAAAATTTGAAATCCATACTTCTTAAACTTTTGGCCAAGACATTTAAAATGTTAACACTGATAGCATAGTATGGGGGAATCAATGAATCAGGATAGACAGCTCAAGAATAGACCCATGTATGTGGAAATATGATAAATAATAACACTGGTGCCTCCGTCAGTTCAGGCTGCCATAACAGAATCCCATAGACTGGGTGGCTTGTAAATAGCTCTTCTCAAAGTTCAAATAAAGTCTGACTTTGTGTTGATGGTTTAAGGTAGTCTAAGTGATCGAGCATCCCTTTCCTTGTTATGGAAGAGGCTCCTCTCCAAATCATGAAATTGTGGGACATCACAGACATTCTCTCTGGCAACCATGTGCAGTACTAATGGGAGTATAGACCAGCAAGGCCGTTCTGGAGTAGTACTTGGAAGCATTTAATGAAATCAAATTTGCATTTATGTTTGAGTAACTCCCAGGGAAATTCTTGTGCAGATCCATCCCTTCTAGTTTATGCCACTTATCCTGGTGTAATTACGCATAGTACCTCCGTTCACTCTCAAAGTGTTCTGATTTGGACGATATATTTCTTGATGACCCTAATGCTGGATGACAACATCACTGTGTTGTTTATAGTAGCAGAGCGCAGGTGGCAACTGGGTTGCTGGGTGCTAACGGAGCAGATAGAGTAAAATGGGGTAAATTTAATATATGAAACTCAATTTAGCAGTGAGAAGCACGGACTGGGTGTACACAGAAGGGAAGAAAACATGGTTTGCCAAACAAAAGACATCTGCAACTTGAATTAGCATATAAGGGTTTACCTTGTATATTTTTAGCAGCAGCTAATGGTCCATTGCATTATAACATCCATTTCCACTCAAACCTGAGAAGGTGATGCTTTTCCCTTCCTGCATGGGGTTTCTGCAGTTAACAAGAGATCTGGTCTTCTCCTGACCCTAGTCCTTGATCATCTTAGATCCCAGTTGCCAGAGAGAATGGTCTGAAGCCATCAACACAAAGTTAGACTTTATTTGAACTCTTGGAAGTGTTTCAAGGCTTCTCTGCCTTTCTTACCCATTCCAAATAACCCTCAGAACATCACTGAGCTGTGCCTCTTTGTTGGCCAAGAGCAGTAATGAAAAAGGCTCTGTTTGAGAGCCTTTCTGGCCCACAGATTGGTTGGAATTTTACCTTCTGTATCTTTAGTACAGAAGAGGCAAATGGCTTTTTAAACCAAAGTCCTCTTGAGGAAACAGGCATGGGTCCTGTGACTGCCGCTGGTTTGCTGACTGTATGGGTATGGTGGCCTCTCTTTCCTGGCACACTTGGTACTGTCCAACGAGGGGATTGCCTGTGTCCTGCCAATGTCTCGGCTGAATCCCCAAAGAAAGTAATCCAAATACTGGCCTGAGATGATGCTATGTCTCTAGAGTTAGCATCTTCATGACTAGCAGATGGAATAGCAAAATAAAGACACAGCACCCACCCAAACAGCTGCTGTAATCATGCCAAAGGAACTCCCCCCACCCCCTTTTTCAGATTGCCCCTTTGGGTTTGGAGCAGGGGACAGATCATTCCTCACACAGAATAGGGCTGGGTTGGCTAAGATGAAGCACCCAGACTGTCTCTGCATCACAGAAATGCGGTGGGGAATGTATCACATTTTTCTCCTTTTCCCTTCTTGGTCTTTGGGTTTGATCGTCAGCAGCCTAGTCTCCTGTGTCTGGCACTTCCTTGGCTGTGGGCATGAAGAGGTTACAGCAGCCCTGGAGCCTGCTGGGCTGAGTTAGCACTTCCCTCTGCATCCAGAATATCTCCAAGTGAAGGCCCTTTTGCATCACGGAGAAGGGGTGGCGGCGTGGGCTGGGGCTGCTGCAGCAGGTCGGGGCAGGGGCTCCGTGACCGTGGCCGTGTCTCGGTCGGCTCCCCACTGCCCAGCGAGCAGCAGGAGCGGGAAGGCACAGGCATCCGGAGCGAAGGATGAGCCGGGGACCCCGGTGGGTCTGGAGCTGCAGAGAGCCCGCGCCGCGCGCCCCTCGCGCTCTCCCCCTGGCTGCGGCGGGACGCGCGGGACCCGGGATCGCCACGCTCACGCAGGGACGCGGGGACGCGGGAGCCCGGGGCAGGCGCTGCGGGGGGCCGGGCGGCGCCTGCGAGGCCAGATCCCCAGGGAGCCCCGGGCAGCCTCGGCCCCTGCCCTGCTCCGCGGGAAGGAGACGCGGCCCAGCCCGAGCCCGGGCAGCGCTTTGCCGGCAGCTGGCGCTGGAAGGCGGCCGCGGCTGAGCAGCTGCCCGGGATCTCTGCCCCTTCCAGGTGACCCCCGGGGACGCAGACTGGGGGCCGATCCCAGTCACCCTTCCAGGACAAGAGGAAACAACTCCTGGTGGGGGGCGTGGGAGGGAAACTTAGAACTTAGATTTTTCTTTTGCTTGCAACTCCTGCAGCTGGGCAAGATTTGCTGAGCCCTGTAGGGTTTCATTTTCTACTTCACTTGGTTTAAGAAAAACTGCACGGAAAGAGTGGTAAGAGGAAGAAACACTATAAACTTTGGGGACGGGGACATTTTCTTGAAAGTGACAAGCAGCCTCAGATCTACAGTTCCTGGGCCAGCGACCATGTCCTTTGCTCCCACACTCTAGGGGTCTGGATGCTGCTGCATGACCAACACCAAAGACCCCGAAAAAACCATGGAATCCAAGCTGGCGACATCCAATTCTGCCACAGGCCCAGTCACCTTCTCCCACGTCTTTGGTCAACAGTGCCAACTTATGGAAGCAGGTAGGAAGCCTGTCGTGTGATGTACCTGGGGAATGGATAGCGGGGCGTTATCTGCAATAGCAGAAGTCTGTGTGTGTGTGTCTGCCTGCCTGCCTGCCTGCCTGCCTCATCTCTTTCTTGATGTAATTTGGGATGTGAGAGTCAACTAGCCAGTGACATGATTGCCTGGCATTTATCACTTTAAACAATAAAGTTTTTAGGACTTGCCATGAGACCGAATGTGCCACTTGGGCATGATGAGCAAGGGTCCTTGTTTGTCTTTCGTCATTGACTTTCTCTGTGCCCAGCTGGAGGATGAGTAAGGGTGCATCAGGAGGGATCTGATGATGTGGTGACTGTGGCCATCTTTTGGGGGCATCTGCCAATCCCAGACTAGTTGCCTTCCTGTAACCTTGCTTCTCTCTCCTCCTAGGAGTGGTGTTTCATCCATGCCTCACCAGCCGCTGTTGGGGTAACTCTGATGCTTGTAGTAGTATCTGCTCTGAGCAGCCTCTCCCAGCCTTTGACTCTGCTGTGGGGAATTCCTCACCAGTCTTTGCTCTTGAATTTGTCTTCCAAATGGCTCATGTTTCATACAGAATGGAAAAGTTGGCGTGGGCTGCAGCCTTAACCCATGCCAGCCATCTTACTAGGATGTGCATTTGGTCACAAAGAAAACCAGGTGAGGGTGGAGGGCTTGGTGCAAACAGTTACCCTGCTCGAGCCCACAAATGGTACTTGATATATGCTTTGACTTGGTTGGAGACACATAAGAAATAGGACGCCTGTTTTCCTGCTTTTCCTGAGTGTATTCCTGTTGGGAAAAGGAACATGTGTTCCTCCAATGGTTTCCTGGGTGTCAAAGTGTTAATTGCGCATTTTGGCTGTGAGTCTCTGGAAGGTGGTGAGAACACTGTAAAGAGTCTGGGGAACTGAGTAGGTGTTGATGACTTCATTGGGAGGTTGCATGACCTTGGAAATGGCAGACCCCAACCCCTTCCCTGGGGTATCTGCCACCAGCTGCAAAACAAGAGATCTGGACTCACGGCTGCTAGGTCCACCCAGGCCTGAGGTTCTGTGGGCTCAGAGGAGCACAGCTCAGCAAAGAAGACAAACTTGCTCTGGTTTCTAAGAGTGGATGTGTCTGCACAGAGAGGCAGCTCGTGGAGTGGGTGAGTGAGGGCTCCGGAGCTGACTGCCTGGAATTGAGTCCCAGTTTCACTTGCTGAGAGCTGTGTGACCCTAGGCAAGTTACTTAACCTCTTGGTGCCTCAGTTTCCTCATCTGTAAGTAGATACTAGACACTCCTTCAGAAAGTCATTGCAAAGATTAAGTAAGTTAATGCGTGGAAAGCATCCTTCCACAGGCCAGTCAAGGCATCTCTGCTGGCAGGGAAGAGCATAGCTGCCTTTGGTAATAGAAGATGGAGGTGTTGACCATCCCTCTCTACACCCCCAACTTGATTCTGGTTTGTCCAGAAGGTTGAGAATCTCCTGCTCCATACATCTGTGGGATATTTTATCTGTAATGGCTTAGGCACATCTGCTTCTACACAGAAGGAGGGCTGGGAGGCTTTCCTGGACCAAGGTTCCCTATGCCTTGCTACTTCTCTGAGGTTCCTGTGTAAAGGCACATTGGATTTCTAGAGTGCCTCCCCTGCTGCTGCTTTCACTTTCTTTTGGAAGCATCCAGGCCTAAATCAGGCCATGAAATCCTCTGTCTTCTTTTTTAAAAAAAAATCCTTTATGTCAAGACAGCAATGCAACATGGAATAATAATGACCAGTAGTCTCCAGGGAGAACACTCTCCCCGAAGAAATGCAAAGAGGGATAATTAACCTCTAAGTCAAAAGAGCTCACTCAATTAGGAGGCAGAGGAATCAAGAGCAAACACAGATACCTCTCCAGCCAGCCATTTGCAGTCCAGTTAGTATCACAAATGAGATCTTAAATGTATGTGAAAATCAGTCGCAGACCCCGGGGGCTGACAGCCAGGTTAATCATGTCTGTGCCCAAGTGAGAGGCAGCCACCAACCCCATGTATTCATTGAGTAGCTACTATGTGCTGTGCACAGCACCAGGACCCACAGGGTCTGGAGAGTAAGCTATGGCCTGTACTCGGGGGCGGGGTGGTGGTGGTGGTAATGTAGCTGGTGGTAAATGTAAAGCATATCGAGGAAAAGAGAATTATACACAATGTGACTTTTTAACGATACCATTTCCTGAACCATCCTTCCTATATGTTTTACATAAGCTATCTCACATAATTTTAAAAAACCCTAACCAATTTCCACAGGCAGAGGAAACACTCAGGGGTTGCCTGCATACTCATGTTCATGCCATTTGGGAAGGTAAGTCTTGGTCTGACACTTAAGCTTGTGCCTTTAACCTCAAAATCGTATGGTCCCTGGTGATGACTTGGGTTAGTTTTTTATATCTGTAAGTATCTCGTGTCTTAGGAGAAGAAGTTGATTCTGAGAATGGAGCAGTAGGGATGCTTAACGGGGTGGAGGTGGGACAGGGATGAGCATTAAAGGACACCTAGGATTTAGGGGGGTAAGGGTAGATTTCTGGCAGAAAGGGTGAAATTGGGCATAGGTGAGACCAATACAAACTGTGACCCAATGAGCAGCAGTGGGAGTGTAAAGTTCTGGTGGGGCCATGGTAAGAGTATGGCGTTCTTTCTCCTTCAGTCCTGGTTCAACTGTTGCTGGCTGTGTGAGCTTCAAACCAGGGGTTGGCAGTCTACAGTCTTGGTGCCAAATCTGGCTTACCACTTGCTTTTGTAAGTACAATCTGATTGGCACACAGCCATGACCATTCACAAACGTTTGTCTTGGTTGCTTTTGTGCTGCAATGGTAGAGTTGAGTAGTTGTGACTTGAGACCATATTTATTATCTGGCTTTATTATCTGTAAAAAAAAAAACCCAAAACTTTGCCGACCCTTGTCCTAGACCAGCATAGGGAGCACAGTGTGGGGGTGGACAAAATGTGTGTGGGACAATGAGAAAGGCTCAAGCCTGAGAGTTTGGCTCTGACAGGTGCTTTCTTGTGAGTACCTTTGAGGCTACAGGGTGCCTTGGCTCTCTCATCTCCTCCTGTACCACCCCCAGACTCCGTCATACCCGTGCAGGAGGAGTTGCTTCAGGAGGCATTTAGAGTAGATCTGAAAGTCCTGGTAAGAGCAGGGTTCCCCCCATGTGCCCAAATCTATAGCACCAGAGCTAGACAAGATCGCATCTGCCTCATCTTCACTCCATCCTGCAAGGGTGGATGGTGCCTTTCCTAGTTGGCAAGTGAGATTCTGATCCTGGTAGAGTTGGGATTTAAACCTCAGTCAGCCCAACCCCCAAGCTTATACTCAAAATAGGCAATCCCACAGCTTCTGGAAAGGGTTTTTAAAAATGTGTCTTGTCTTGCTTGAGGATTTGGAGGAGAGTGCAGCATTCTGGATCTTTTGGTGGCTTTGGTGCCATTGCCCACCCTCATCTCTCTCCATGGTCCTTCATCCCACTCCTGAGTGGTTTGTCCTACGAGGAAGTTAGTCCTCCTCTATTTCTGAGCCCCAACCCTAATTACTTCCCTTTGCCTTTGTCATCTGCCTTAGCCCAAAACGGTAGGTGAAAATTTAGCCTGGCCAGGCAGGCATGACCAGTGGAGGCTTCCATTGTCCAGTCTTCCTGCCTGTCCTCCTTCAGGTGGGAACTTAAGGCCACACTCCCAGGAAGAGCCTCAGCTGACATCACAATATCCAGCATAATTCAGGTGTTCGGCTGTTTCCAACATTGTACTGAGGACTTCAGGAGGAACTCTGAGGGTGTGGGCAGTGCAGGCTCAAGCTGGTGTGTTATGACCTCAGTGTGGCTGAATAATTCCCCTTGTCCATCTTCTCCTTGGCCCTAAAATGCTTCACCAGGTATCCCCTTGACCTGGCATGTGGCTGTGTCTCTGCAGAGGGCTCTTGTCCCATTCCCCGGCTGGCAGCTGTTGGTTGGGGGACCTCAGCTTGCAGACCACAGCTTGTGGGGATTTCATCTCTTGTGCCAGGCAGGCTCTGACTTGCTAAGCTGCCCCTATGTCAATGAAGTTGATTTCCAACTCGCCTTATTTGGATTGAAAGCATTTCTGCAGGCTTACTTGGCTTGATCAGAATGACTAAAGTCATTCTGTCCAGTACGTCCTGCTGACACTGCAGGGATCCAGGCCCAGCTCAAGGAGGAGGGAGGCAAGGACAGGAAAGTGACAAGACTTCCACACCTGGACCACTGCTGCTCTGCAAGGCTCCTCATCTGCATGATCAGTTAGGGTTGGTCCCCATGCCATGCAGAAACACAGACAAATGCAAGCCATGCCTGTCTGTCTGTCTCTCTCATCTGTCAGAATGGTACCTGGAACTGGGGTCTGGTCATATTTCCACTCTGTTATCATGTTCATTCTGAAGGCTGCCAGCTGAACCCCTTGCCTTGCCTTTTGAACAATATAGGGACCTTCTGAATATACAGCCTGTATGTATTTGGAAGCCACTTGCCAGATTTATAACCAAGAGGGGAGGGAACTACTATATGATAACATTTGTCCGATTTCCTTAATGACATTTATGGCATCTTCTGGGAGTTGAGTACATTGGGTGCTTTTGCCAAAGTTAAACAGATGAAGGTGAGCAAAGAAAGAGCATGCTTCCTGTCTTTCCATCCCTGGGAATGGGAACATGGTTTTAAGGTTTCCCTGTAAATCCCCAAGCAGTGGTGTATAGGCCCTGCTTCTTGCCTGGCTGTTTCTCCAGCGGAAGTGTCTTTGACATTCCAGACAAAGATTTACCGTGGCTAACCTCTGGCCACAACTGAGCACAACCTTAGGTGACACTCAGTGAGTGCTTATTCTGGGATGGTCACTGTGCTAAGGGCTTTACATGTTACCTTATTTCATCCTTGTCACATCCTCATGAGACAAGTCAAATCATCTCCATTTTATGGGTGGGGAAACTGAGGCCCATAGAGGGAAGTATTTCTCTTAGCTAGTTGGTGATTGAGCCAGGATTCAAATTCAAGCCATCTGGACTGAAGTCTCTGTTTATTGCTGTTCTCCCTTCCAGACTCTCCTCCAGAAATTCATTTCCAGAAATGTTAGTTGAACATCTATGCCAGCAAATTAATGTTTGTTGAATGCATGTGGAATCTGTTAGCACTGAAGTTACAGTTACTATTCATAATGTGTTATGTTGTATTGTAATTTCTGTTCACCGATGTCATCTGTCTTAGACTCTGAGCTTCCTGAGGTCAGGAACTGTGTCTTGGACATCTTTGAGTCCTCCGAACCTTGTATGGTGCTGACAATACAGCGGTTTTCACCAGTGAAATGTTGATGTGTCTGTTTTAAACCAAATTGTTAGTCACTTTACAGGGTGGCTGCCATCCTTATGAGAAGCTGTTAGCATGATAAAATGGCGTTAGTGGAATCTGGCAAAGCAAAATTGTGATAGTGTTCTTTCTCTTTCTCAAGACTAATTCTTCTTGATGGTCTTCAAGGTAGCTTGAGAAATCGAGGGCAGTAGGGAAAACAATTTATTCCAGTAGTCCCTTGGGATGATCAAATTGAGTACTCTGAACTCCAGGCCTTAAAGTGAAGGATGTATGTTAGGCATAGCAGACCACGTGGTGGGCACCAGACACTCCTTCCTCTCCTCCAGCAGCCCCTCCCTGCCCGATCTCCCACCCTCAGTCCCAAGGTAGAGTTTTCCCTACTAGTCCCTGGTAGTCTCCTTGGGATTCATGCAGCTGATGATGCATGTGCTTACTGTCAGTGACATTCCTTAGACCACCATTGACCTTAAGAAGTTCCCACCAATGATGCTTGTTTGCGGAAAAAGCAACAGGGCCAAATTGGGTCCTTACAGTGTTGGAATAAGCAGCGTGTGCAGTTGCCCTAGCTTGTGAGCAGCACAGTCTTCCCATATTTCCTTACATCAGAAGCAGGCTTATTTCTCTGGAGACCTATTTGTCAGAGGCAAGGGCATGTGATTACTAGTATGGACTTACGAGCCCAAGGTCTTGGGTTCAGATCCCAGCTCTGCTGTTCACTGGCCATGTGACCCTGGGCAAGTGCCTTAGCTTCTGTTTGTCACACTTTCCTCATCTCTGAAATGAGGATAGTAGTTTACTATTTCAAAGGGTTGCGGTGAGTCTGACAATGAGTCACTATGTATAAAGTGTTTATCACAATGCCTAGCATCATATAGAAACATTTGTTATCACTGTTACTATTTGTTATTAGTGCAATTTCTGTACCTTGTTTAGTGAGACAAAGTTTAGCAACATTAGGAAGTAAAACATTTCTCGTGGTCATGTCTTTCTGACCAGTAAAAAGTTGCTACTTGTTTTCCTTGGCTAATCATTGCCATTTAAAAAAAATAAAACACAACATTTTTTTCTTTCTTTGATTCCCATGGCCAAGAATCAACAGGGTCATGAAAATTTCCATCCACCAATCACAAAGGGATGTTTAAAGATGGGTCCTCACTGGACCCAGTTTGTGTGGGGTTTGTGTCTTTCTTCCTGGTGTAATCAACAGTACCGACATTCATTCTCAAACATGTCATGGTTTGCATGTTAAATTTTATGGTTACCCTTGGAATAACAGGCAACTGAATAAATAAAATTTAAATATTACTTAAACAAAATGTGGAGCATCTGATCCTGGAGGAAGTAGTTTAAGGTTCAAAAGACAGTGGCAGGAAGAAGTGGATATTTGTTCTGAAACAGGGGCCAGACGGGTCAGGTGAGCTGGGTGCTACTTCTCAGTGGTGTTGTAACCACAGGACCAGCTCAAACCAATTAACCATTGCTTGAGTTGTTACAGATGGAACACAGCCAAAATTGCAAGTCATGCAGCCTGGGCATGTGCAGTGAGAAAAAGCTTTAACCTCCTAATTGTTAACACCATCAGCCTGGCAGACTGGTGGCATTGGCATCACCTGTGACTGGCCAGCAATGCCATAAAAGATTGACCCACCCCCAGATGGGGAAGACAGCTGTGAGCACAGCCTTCTGTCCCCTTAACAATTGACTCACAATAAAACTTTTTATTTTCTCAGAAGCCAGTGACATATTATTGGCTTCCATGCCTTGAGAAGCAAGCTCATTGCTTGGTAACAGTACTATCAGGGTTGGCAATTTGCCAGATCTTATTTTCCAAGACAAACCTGGGGTACCAATTTTCTTATGAAACCTCCCAGTTTTTGGATGTGTATTACCAAATGTAATATTCTGAAATTAAAAAAAAAGAAAAGAAAATTCTAGAGGGTCAGACTCTGACTGCTTTGTCCTGCCTGTGGGCCACCAAGTTACAATCTCTGGTATAAGTGTTCTGTCCTGGTGAACAGGTTTCCTGTGCCAGTTTTTAGGCTGCTTCCAGCGTAGGCGGTGACACTGCTACCTTTCATTCTTGTTTCATACTCGTGCATGAGGTATTTCACCATTTGGCACACGTCTGAGTTCTGTCACATGTGAACACACGTGTCTCTCCAGCTGCAAGGTCAGCGCAGAATCCTTGCCTTGTTCCTTGTTTCATCTGTGTGACAGAGTAGGCGGTGGGGACGTAATACGTGTGCTTCACTTGAGCTATTGCTGTTTTCTCCTCATCTTAGTCGTGGGGACCTGAAAACTTGGCAGGGGATGGGGATAGAAACAAAAACAAATAGTCCTGAGGCTCTGAGGCATTCCAGTTTTGGCTCGAAGTTATCCAGTGCAGAAAGGGAAGAAGGTCTCAGCTGAACCATTAACGCACAAGTGCCCAAGCAGCCCCAGGGTGGTCAGCAAAAGAACTGTCTCTCTGCTCTTGATGGCGGCACCGAAGGGCATGGGGAACAGCTCTGGGTACGGTGAGATGATGGGGGTGTTGCTGAGAAAGAAGGAAAATGGCCTGTTTGTGGGAGAATAAGTTGGCAGTCTCACTTTACCCTTGGTTCTCTCTTCAGAAAGTGCTGGGGTTGGGTGACTGGTGGGTTTCCCACTTGAAGCTGGCTTCCGTGATACCAAAAGCCCAATTAGGAGTGGGGCCTTGAAGGTGTTTTTTCTTCCCCAGGGGGTAATTGGCATATGCTCAGCCTTTAGAGTTGGTCTCACTCTTGGACGTGTTTAGTTGATCAGTTTAACTTCATGTGGGCTGTTTTCATTAGGCCTCATGTGGCTATCTGAACCAGCTTCTAAAAAATCATGAGTTGATGCCCCTCATTTATGTTCCCAAACCCTGGTAGTTACCAGGGGTAGGGGAGAGGGGGGGATGAAGAGAGGTTGAAGGATGGGTAAAAAAATAGTTAGGTAGAAGGAATAAGATCCAGTATTCAGTAGTTCAGTAGGGTGACTATAGTTAACAATGGTCTATTGTATATTTCAAAATAGCTAGAAGAGAAGAATTCAAATGTTTCCAGCATAAAGAAAAATGTTTGAGGTGATGGATATCCCAATTACCCTGATTTGATCATTATAATTATATGACTATATGAAAATATCACATGTACCCTCCAAATATGTATGCCTATTATCTATCAATCAATACACTGGGGGCAAAGCACTTAACCAGGCAAGCTTCCCCACTTCTTCCCAAATGAAATGGAGTGGCTGTGGGTTCGACAAAGTCTCTGGGATGGTCCCTGTGATGTGGCTGGGGACTGAGCAAAGCTCAGCTCTGGGTGGTCCTCACTAGGCAAGAAGGAGGTGAGGAGGGGGTTTCCACATGGGTCGGCGAGAAACCCCGAGCAATACAGATTATTGGAAGGCTTAACACTGATAAGGTGATGTTTGGAATAGGGAAGATTATAAAAATCTTGCTGTAAAACACTGTGAAAATGTAAAAGTAATATTCTAGTGATGTACTTACTGGGATGGCCACCTCCCATCCCCACCCCCCACCTCTTTGAGTGGTGACATTCAGACCTTGATGAATAACCCATTTCTGGTTTATTTTATGGTCTTAGACTACATCTTTCTTTGGGACATCAGTTCCTTTGACCAATTCAGACCTCATCTATCTTTCTAAGGATGTAAGGGATAAGCTACAGGAAACAGATGTGGAGTCTGGTCTTTTATGTCCATCCTTTATAGCAACCATCCTCTCTAGTGCCTGCCTTTACCTTTTGTTTTAATCTATGGGGTCTAGTGCCAATGTGGCTGGGAAGAAGACTCAATCTCAACACCAAAGAGAGGGTCAGTCCAGTGGGCTCCCACCTAAGGATAGAGACAAAGCCACGGTGGCAGCCGAGGGGCCAGACTGGGCTCTGCTTGCATTTCAGGACTTCCTGAAACTTGAAATCTTTTTGATCTCCTTGAAGTCATTACCTGTTACGTATGGTGAGGACAAGTCAGGTCACTGAAAGAAAGAACTGGTCCGGGAGCAGGAGTAAAGAAAGGAAAAGAGGAGAGTGTTTCCATCTCTGCTGGCCTAGGGACCTACAGGAGCGCCAAGCTGAGCAAGGGGCCACCAGCCAGGCTTGGGAGAGGTTTAGCGGGATTTTGAGCTGCTCTAAGAAGGAAGGGCTCCTGGGTACTTGAAAGGCCAGAGTCTTGGCCTTGGTTCCATGGTGAGAAGTGAATCTAAATAGGAATATACGTGGTGGGTCCCTCCGAGTCTCTGGTGACTGCAGCCCCAGTCAGGAGCACTGGAGACGACAGGACTCCGGGAAGAGGTGAGAGCTGCTGGCCCTTTGTTGGAAGACAGATGTGGGCCACCCCTCAGAGAGAACCTACCAGGGCACACAGAAAGGTCTGTTTGGGGATAGAGGCAGGGTCTACAACCAGATCAGCCTTTCACACAAGGCTGTCGTCCAAAGGGCTGGGTCGGGGGACTAGAGGTCGGACTAGCCAGGGGAGCGGAGGATGGGGAGGCAGGAGGGATTGCCAGGAGGTGCCCTGGGAGGTGGGAGGCCAGCAGGCACCTTCATCAGCACAGAGGACATGGCCAGTGCCCAGACAGGTGGAAGAGAATAGTATCTCAGGAAGAGAGCCCCTCACACCTCCTCCCTACCTCTAACAGGCAACACCCGCACAGCCTGTTAAGCAGAGAATATCAGAGGGAGAACACACAGGTTTGAAAAGTTGGATTCTAGGGACCAGGCCTGTCACGGGTGAGACAATCATAGATGGTTGGGACCAGTCTACAGTGGAGGCCAGGACCATACACAGCCAAGACCCTATGGCCGGATCTCCAAAATTTTTAGTTTTATTTTGGCCACTGTTGTTGAGTGAGATCAGCTGGATTTGATTTCTAAGCTGAGTTATTTTCTCTCAGCATTTAGGGTATGATATTCCTCTGGCTTCTATTGTTGCTGTTGGCCTCTATTGATCTTGAGGTCATTTCTCTGTGGGTGATCTGCCTTTTCTATGGATTTGCTTTTAAAATCTTTGTCCTGGAAGCTCTGTAGTTTCACTACAATGTGTCTAGGAGTGGATCTAATTTTATTTATTCTATTTGGGGTTTGTGCTTCTCAGATGCGCAGATTTGTGTCTCACTTCTGAAAAATGTTCAACCACTTATTTCTTTGAAAAATGATTCTTTTCTATTCTTTCTACCCCCACCTTTAGTAATTCCTTCATGACCTGCACTGGACTTCTCAATCTGAACTCTTTTTCATATTTTCCATCTGTGTCTCCCTGCTGCATTTGGGAAGATGACTTTTAAAAAAAACTATCCTCTGGTTCATTAATTTTCTTTCTAGCTGTGTCTCATCTTCAGCTGAACTCAGGCGATCCATTTTTCATTGAATGTCTTTTTTTAGCCTCTAGGAGTTCTAATTGAATAATTTTCAAATCTTCCAGGTATTTTTTTAAAAAGTAATCTCTTGTCTCTCTTGCTCTTGATCTTATCTTTCATTTACTTAATCATTTAAAATCATACTTGTCTGATAAGGGAATTATATAATCCATTTCTGGCACTCTAGAGTACAGTTCTTCTGTTTTTCTGTTGACTCATGTCCGAGATAGCTTCTTACCTCATGTGCTTTGTGAGTTTGGATTCTGAGCTCATCCTTGGGGTTTTATCTGCGAGAGGTCATTGCCATAGGTAATGTTAATTTCTGGGCTGGGGATTTCCATAAAGTCCCAGCTATTAAGAACATAAATTTGAGCCCCAATTCATTTGAGGGCAGGCTTGAGGTAATGAGTGATGAAGGGAGACCACTCCCAAGCCCCCCAGTCCAGGACTCAGACTGGAACAGACAGGCTTCCTTGTCTCCCTTTGCCTGTGTGCAGGACCTGTCTCCAAGTCCCACCCGTCCCTGATGATGGTGAATCCTCTGTGATAGCTGGCTTGTGAGTGTGTGCGTGTGGAAAGTGCTGCAGTTCTAACTCCTCTATCACAGCATAACCTAAGGCCTTGCTGTCTACCTCCTGTGGCCGTAAAACTCTAGCACCTGTTTTATAAGATCAGCAGATGCCTCTGAACAGCCAAAGTTTTAGTGTGTGCTGTCACTGTGGTTTTCAATTTTGCATTTTTTTCATTAGTTCGCTTTGTGGATGCATTAGTTTCCTATGGCTGTTATAACAAATTACAACACCCTTGGTGGCTTAAAACAACAGAAATCTATTCTGTCACTGTTCTGGAGGCCAGAAGTCCAAAGTCAGTATCACTGGACTGGAACCAGAATCTGGAAGGGCTGCGTTTCCTCCAGAAGCTGCACTGCCGCCTCCATGGTTCCATCGCACCTTCTCTTCTGTGTGTGTGATTTCCCTCCATCTCCCTCATAAAGACACCTGTAATGGCATTTAGAACCCACCTGGACAATCCAGGCTCCGTCACTAGATCCTTAACTTAATCACATCTGCAGAGCCCCTGTTCCCAAATAATGTAACATTTACAAGTTCCAGGGACTAGGACGTGAATATCTTTTGGGGGCCATTCTTCAGCCTACCACAGTAGATTTCCTTTACTTTGAGAGTTCAGTTATGTATTTCTAAGGAGCCCATTATATTTCTAAATGTTTTGTAGCCTTTTTCCCTGCCCCCCGTCCACCATATTCGTTCCCTGAAAAAGAAATATACCAACAAATCTCAAGGCTGGAGAGAGAAATGTGTGACCACCTGGAGTGGGCTGGAGGATGGTGATCCCGGCTTGTTTGAGAGAACAACACTTCCAAAGCCCTGTGGGGCAGAAAGGCTGGGCTTAGCTCATGCTGGCCAGGTGCTGCTGTCTGGAATGGTCAGCCTGGCCAACCACTTCCTGTTCTTCTGGCCTAACTTTGTCTCTTGGCTTCCATGTGTGTGATTGACCCTGGTTTCTGCTCCCACCTGACCCCTAGAATCTTCCATTCTCACAGCCAGTAACAGGCCTTGCGTCTGTTCCTTGTTATCCCCTTTGCTTCAGACATTGGACAAGATATCCACCCGGGAATCTCTGGGGAACTCACTCTGTGCCAGTTGGGCATCGCTAAAACCCAGGGGCAGCACCAGAACTGGCTGCTATTGTAGAGTGTCCCCCCTCTGCAGCCAGAGGTGTCACAACCACAGGAGAGAGGATGCATTCCTGAAAATAGTATTCTGCAGCAAAGCTTCGTTCCTAGGGACAGTCAGCTAAGCTGACCAAGAAGCTGTGCTGTGCTTCTTGTGATTCTTTGGAAACTAAGACCACCAGCCTGTGTGAAGGCTATTGCAAAGTGAGACCTCCAGGGTCCGTAGGTGATATGTGGAGTGGTCATGTTAGGTTTCTTGGCTCCATTAACTACTCAGAGGGAAGAAATGTCTACGTGGGTGGTTTTTGTTCCTGCCTCTCTTGATGTGGTGTCCCTGTCCTCAGTTAGTGGCTAAAACCTTGATGGAAAGTGTTTTTGCAGCTGGAGTTCCCCTGAGAGGTTATCTCCACCATGAAATGGAACCTTCTAGTGCCACAGGGCACCCCCTCCAGGCCCAGAGTCCCACTGGAACCTTGTGTCTCTCACAGCCGTGTTAGGAGTCAGCTGGCTGGTGTCTCTCCACAGTGGGGTTGAGTGGCCCCCGGGGAAGGCCTTTAGCGACCGTGCTAGGAGTTTGGTAGGGTGGGGTATAGGACCTAAATTCAGTGTTTAGCTAGCAGGGGCTGGCAGGAAAGACCCGTGCCAGGGCTCTGGGCCCGGGCCTGGCAGAAGGAGCAGCAGGATTGAGGGCAAGGCCTTCTGAGGGGTATGCATCAGGGGGTGTGGGGTGTCTTGGAATGACCGAGGCTGGCCAATCCCTCCATCCCCAGGTTCAAGCCCTCTTATCCAGGAGGAAACTCTAAAAGTAACCTGTTCCTGGAGCCGCTGACGTTACCCCCTCATCCAACAGCCCTGCCAGAAACAAACCAAATGTTTGCTGTCCTTTCCCAGTTTCAAAATGTTTTCTGGGAAACACAAGGCAAAATAAGTCTGGTAACTCCAGGCTAGATTCTGGCAAAGCTCAGTCTCCCAGTGAGATGTTCCTGGATGGGTTTGGGAGTAACTTCTCTAACTGTAACATTTTTTTGGCTTGAATGATGCTTCTGGTGCCCACGCTGGGTGAAGTTATAAGATCACGTAGTTGTAGTTCATAGAGAAAAAGAGAATGTACTTATCCTAAACTAGAGTTGATCCTCTGTGAGAGTCACTGGAGTCTGAAGAAAGCAATCCTGGTACACAAATTTACAACATGGATTAGCAATATTAGAAGCAGAAGGAACAGAAGACAAGGCAAAGAGAGTGTTTACTCCCTGCTGGCCTGCAGAAATTTAATAATTTAAAGAAAGTTCCAGCCACAATTTATCAGTCAATTTTTCTGGTTGAAACAGAATTCTTGGACTTTGTTTTATACTGAAGACGTAGTTTATTTTTAGGTCCATCAGAGAGCCTGTAACTGGGGTTATTCAGAAAGTTGGCCTGCCCATTAAAAACAGGTAGCATCAACACATTGTCTTGTGGTTTAGAAAGACTCTCTTGCCTGCTCTAGCATGAAGGACCAGCCACTTTCCTTTGGGGGTAACGAGAAAGGTCATAAGAAAGTTAGGGGGTTTCAAAGAAGTACACACTTTCTTGCACAAAGCTTATTGTTGTAGGCTGAAGCTTAGTTCTTTGGCCTTGACAACTCTTTGGCCAAGAAAGCTCCAGCTGTAATAGCTCATTCTCTTGAGTACTAAGCATTTATTAAAAATCCTGTTTATCAGGTGATACCACCCTGGTTGTCCCCAATTTAAACAAAAGTTCCTTTGCAGCCACTGGCACTTGGGAATAGAACCCCAGAGCGGTGTTAAGCCCAGAAGGCACACAGCTGAGACTTAATAGCTTTTCTTGGTAAAGCATTGATCACTGATAAATGAGCCCAGCAGAGCACAAGAGGAACACTTTGCTATTATCTTGTCCCTTGGTAGACTGAAGAATTGTGGGGCCTGCACTCACTTTCAAGGGTCGTAAACTTCTCAAGTGGTGGAACAGGCCTGAGCTGCAAAAGTTGTTGTGTGTACAGAAATCCACAGTTACAGGACCCATACTTGCCCCGAATAGCATCATGGCAGAGCTGCTAAGAGCTTCCGTGAACTGGAGGAGAACATAAAATAAACACGTTTTATAAGACCAAAGAGAGAGAGTACAAGGCAACTCCTTGTGCTGTTTTCTTTTGCAAAGGTGGTAAAGCTTGTGAGTTTGCCTCTTCCCCTGGCTTTTTATGACCTGAAGACAGGTGAAGTCCATGGATTCAGTGCAAGTAGATAAGAGCTTTCTTATCACCACGAGATCTATTTACAGAAGAAAAGATGGGCATTTGGGTGGCATTTAGGTATAAACATTTCTTTGGGAAGTACAAGCTTATTGATAATCCTGTTATCCATCCTTGAATTGTGGGATTGGTTGACACACTTTCTAACTGCAGCAGCAGCAGCAACAACAACAACAGTAATGTGTGTATCTGCAAGGTCATAGTCCAGGCAACATCTGGGGTGATTTCAGTTAGGGGATAAGGCTGGGTCTCTCTCCCTCCTGGGATGCCTGACAATAAAAACATCTTAAGCCTGTAAAGGCTGTGTTCTTCTTTCAGGGGCAGGAGGATAAGGAGGGAGGTATAGATCTCTGTCTCTTTTCTAGGTGGGGAGTCTAGCCTTGGAGGGTGGTGAGGTGGTGGATAAGGAGGAATCTGTCTGCATCTGTTCTATCTCAGGGTTTCTGCCCCCCCAAAAGGACTTCTGGCACACTGCTTTGCTGCCCACCTGTCCCTACGCCCACATTTTCTTCAGAGAATCACAAATCAATATTCAATATTCTTGGACTTATTTGGGATAAAATGTCTTTCTTGGCTTCTTATGATTAAAGTCTGGTTTGAAAATGTAATGGGACTAATTAGGCATTTATGAGGGCAGAGGATCCCGTCTGACAGCCTTTTGAAAGATTTTGTCTGAGTTAAACCCTGTATTATAAGAATAAGGTGGGGTAAGGGCAGGGAGGGAAATGCAGAAGGGGGAGACCAGAGGCAGCTCCCGCCCCCTTTGAGCTTCATGGAATCCACTTCCAATATCGAGGCTCAAGGAACACTCACGGAAACCTCACGGAAACCCAGATGGCAGTTGTCAGCCTCACTCCTGAGGGGAGAAGGCTGATCAGAAAGAGTCCAACACCACTCCCAAAATGGACATTAGGACTGGGTACTTTGAATGAGGCTTAGCTCCCACCCAGATTCTAGGTGCTTTTCCGTAATAAGAAGAGATTACAACCCCTCGTGGCTGACGGGGAAGGGATGAGAGTCTCCTGCTCTCTGATGCCAAAGGGAAATATCACTTCCCTCGAGGGCTATAATAATTCTTCCATTTTGAAAATTTCATTTTAAAATCCAGCCCGTAATATACGCCGCCTAGAAGGCCAGGTACAGGCATTTTGAGTGTGTGTGTTATATATATCTCCCATTACCTTTGCCTTATACTCTAACTTAATATATTACATCCTTATGTCCTTAAATCAGAAGTTTTGTAAGGCATGATGCAGCTCTGCAAAGAGGGAAAGCATGACTGATGAAGAAAAAAATCATCTGCCAGAAGTTAGGGCTGGGTTTGGGCCCCCCGATGTCCCTTCTAGGTGATTCGAAAAGAGCATAGAAGAAGTTAAGGGTGTGGGTTTGGTGTCAGATTTGAGTTCTGGCTGTGCTCGGCTATTTATTGATTGTGTGACTTTGGACAAGTTGTTTTTTCCCTTTGTTATTATTTTAAATCTCTCTGAACCACAGCTTTTTATGTATAATGATGATGGCAATTCTATAAGGTAGAAACTATGTGGATTATATAAAAGTGCGTGGAAAGTATTTGAGGACCTGTGCTTGGAGTAGCACAAAGACCAGCTGTCACTGCCCAAAGGCAGCATCCAAGTGGAACCCTTGGCTTCCCCTGCATGGCTCCCACCCAGCACACAGGTCAAGTCTTACTCTTGGTGAGCACTGCACCACTTCTGTCCTCTTAGCCCAGAAGAGAATTCTATTCTTCCCTCCTGTGCCTAAGGAGTTCCTCATTAAAACTCTGGTTTACTGGGGCTCTTTTGGTGGGGGCTGAGTTGGTGATTTGTCCAATTTGTATGTGAGCACACACTTCAGATAAAAGGCCGCAAGAAACTGTTTGCCACTTGGTGAGATAAACAAGCTACAGCTAAGATGCTCCAATTAACTCAACTTCCAGGGCCAGGACTGAGCTTCTGTTCCTTCAAGTCTAGAGGAAGAGGCTGAGACAGGGGAAGAGCTCTGTTAACACCTGCAGGATCACCTCTTGTCTAAGGGGAAATGAAGACTCACCTTTAAAAAATTTATCAGATGATAAAATTGATGAAGTGTTGACTGCATTTCCATTTCTATAAAAATGAAATCCTGTCTACTGCAGGATCCTATAACTCCATCCAAGATGTACCTGTGGGCCATGCATCACAGAGAAAGGGAAGGAGAACCTGGGCTGGGACCAGGAGCTGTGCTCTCCATGGCCCCTGGGAAGACTGGCTTAGCACATTGACTGCCCTGTGAGTTGTATTTAACTCATGTGAGTTTTGAGCCCTGGGCCTCATGAAGCAAAACCTGGGCAAAACCCTGCATTTGGTTCACGAAAATCTTACTTCTTGTTGTTATTGTTACAGTTAATATTGACAAATTCTAAAAATGTGAAGTCAATGAATAAAAGTCAATAAATTTCATTTTTCATTAAAATTTTCATTGAATTAGAAAGGATCATTTTATTATTCAATTTTCGTAATGAAACACCGTGGCCCCAAGGAAAAAAATTTTTTTTTCTAGTGTGGCAGTCAATGTGTTAAATGGGACTGGACCTGTCCCTTACCTTCCTGCTGAGGGTGGGGTGGGTGGGGCAGTAGAACCTCTCCTAAGGCTAATGCAGCACTGAGAGAGGCACTTACCAAGCACCTGCTAGTTTCTCCCCAAGGCGTGATGTTCTAGGGCATACAGAGATACTCAGGTAGACAAACATCAGGAACAATGACAGGGTTTTAGCAAGTTAGAGGGAGACGCTATCATTAGTACAAACTAAAGGAATGTTCCCTGTGGTCTCTGTCTGGTCAAGCAGAGGCAACTTGTGGGAGGTGAGGGGTCTCAAAGTGGATCTTTTCAGATAGCTGGTGCTGTGGATGGATTTGGTCTCTTTGGGCAGGAGTCTCAAGCTTCCCAGGCCTTCGGAGGAGCTAGAGACAGTCAGCAGCTGTTAGCCCAGGGCTGTCCCTGGCTGCACAAAAGGGCTTGGAGGGGTGGAGTTGGAATGGTAGGAGAGTTCTGGGCCTTAAAGTCAGGAATTGATTGTGCTGCTACACTTTTCCCCAAGGGCTCCTTCCCCAGCAAGGCAATTCTTACCTGTAAATCTGGTTTTCTTCTGGCCTCAGGGAAGATAATAGCCCAGCTCTGCTCCCAGCTTTCCTTTAGCTAGGATTTCTCAAACTTTTCCAGTTCAAGCCCACTTTGGCCAAACAAGAAACCTTGGAGGGGACGATCTTTTTCTGGAATGGTTTTCTGACTTCGGTGTTTCATAATCACTTGGGAAGTTTGTTTAAAATACATGCTTTCAGCTCCCCTCTACCCTGAAATTCTGACTGAAATTCTGATTGTTGGGTCTCACTGCAGGCTTGTTTATTCAACAAGAGCCCAGAGGAGCTCCTGCTTTAGGTGGCTTGAAAATCATTAAAGGAGTGCAGTAGTTCTCAAAGTGTGATCCTTTGGACCAGCATCCCCTGGGAACTCCTTAGAAATGTGGATTCTTGGGCCCGTTGAATCAAAGACTCAAGGGGTGGAGCCCAATGATCTGAGTTTCAATAAACCCTCCTGGTGGTTCTGGTGCAGGCTAAGGCTGCAGAACTGGTGCACTAGGGCTCACAACCACCCACAGGTGTGTTGAAGGAATTTCCACTCGTGTGCCATTTGCTCCTAGGGATGGGGAACCAGATACCAGTATGAGCAGGCAGGGTACTAAATTTGATTTGGTACCAATCTGGTGGTGTCCAGTTTTGCTAAAAATGGCAAGGAAACTACTTATGCTTAGAAGTCTCACTATTGCCTTCCTATGACTTCAGGTATGTCACTCTACACTAGGAATGCTTTGTGGGCCTGGCCGCTCACTTAATGCTCCTGGGAGTCAGTTCCCTGAAATGTAACATGGGCATAATATTACTGTCGACCTCAAAGTGTTAACACTTGTGTACATTCCACAGTACCTGGCATAGCACCAAGCTGATATAGGTACGGATATTTGCAAAAGATCCTGTGGTAGGCATGTTCTAAGATGGCTGTTGATGTCCCCACCCCCTGCTGGGTGGGATCCGTGAGTATGATGGGATGTTGCTCCCTTGATTAGGTTCTGCTGTACGGCATAGGTGATGGGGTGTCCCTCCTGTGAGCGCAGGATGTTACAGGACTCCTTCTTAGCCGACTGGGGAGAGATTCTCCTGCTGACCTTGACAAAGCAAACAGCCACATTGTGAGAGGGCCTGGTGACAAGGGCCTGAGGGCAGCCCCGGGAGCTGAGAGTGACCCCCAAATGGCAGGTAGCAGGAAAACAGGGACCTCAGTCAGACAACCACAAGAGAATAACCTTGTGTTCTCATCCAGACATTCTGGATGAGGACACAGCCAGCTGTCACCTTAATTGCAGCTTAATGAGCCCCTCAGCAGAGGACTGAGTGATGCTGTGCCTGGACCTCTGTCCCTCAGGAACAGAGATAGTGAGTGGGCGTTGCCTTTGAGCTGCCAACTTTGTGGTGATTTGTTACACAGTAATAGAAAACATATACAAATCACATTTGTGTGTGTAAATGTACACACATATATGTATAGGTGTAAACATGTATATGTGCATACGCATATATATGTATACGTGTGTGTGTGCCTATACACACACAGACACAAACACAGATACACATACATATATAGTCATCTCTCCCCAGCCAGGAGAGTTTCCTTATGGTGGAACAAAAAGAACCCTAGCAACCCCTTGGGTGGATGACGGTGCCTGGGGACCCAATACTTTTAGGGACTCACAAAATTGTTTTGATTTCTTTAAAAAAAAAAAAAAAAAAAAAGAGAAGAAAAAAATGCACTTTGAGGTTGACAAAAATGTTTTAGTCTGTAACATTAATATATTTGTCTTTGTATCAGCATAGTCACAGACTATAATTTTTAATATATTTTATGGAAGAAAGGACCCACAAAGGCAAAAGTGCCCAAGGCCTACGAGAGTCATAAAGTGGCCCTGGTGGATGGTGGGAGGGAGCCCTGTCCCCTCCGTAAGTGTCTCTCGACTTCCTCCTTCTTCCCCTCCACCCCAGCCCAGGCTGTGTGCTGCAAGGTTTCCTCCCTCCCACCCTGGCTCCTCTGTCACCCTCTGCTTCCACCGCTGGTTGGAACATCTTGCATTTAGTGGCCATTCTCGATAAGGAGGGGGCAGTGGAGAGGATGCAGGGCATGAGGCCATGTGTCTTGCTGTGTACTTTTTGGCACCGGAGAGAGGCCTGAGCCGGGACCTGGCTCCACCACACCCCACCTCCCTTATCTCTGAATACCTTCTGCACACGGTCTGTGCCATATTTCAGCACTCACTCCTTGCTTTGGTTAGGATTCTTTGGTTGTGAGCCACATAAACTAATTCTAGATGGGAAAAAAAATTCACTGGGGAGATTTCATAGAATCCAAGGAGAGGCGAAGAACCAGGCTTTAGAAAAGACTGGCATTAGGGCAACACTGATGGGGGCTGGTGGAGTGGGGCCTTGGGACCACGACCTAAATGGCAGGTTCTTTGAGACTTCGCCAGTGGGACGATCAGCTCCAAATGCATTTGGTGCTTGCATCCTGCAGGCCAGATGTGGATTTCCAGGAGTGCAGGTCCTCTCGGGTGCACTTTGGTCATGGGCCCATGTATTCTATGGGGGAGTAGGGCCCTGGCTGGAGAGTCCCCGAAGAGTGGCATGTGATAGGGGAGGGGTGTGTCCCCAGATGGGGGTAAGAATGGTGTTTGCCTGAGAGAGGAAGGGATGCCATGCAGCAGGTGTCGGCGGCAATTATGTTCTGTCTTGTAGTTTCTGATGGTCTCGTGGGTCTGTGTTCTAGACCCCCACCAGGATGCTAAGCACTGGGAGAGAGGGGGCTGTGTCTACAAACTGCTTAGTATAGATAGTAGGTGCTCAAAGACTGCTCTAATTAACATTCATTTTCCCCACCCATTCAGCACTCCTACGTGCCAGGGGCTATACATATAGACGTGGACAGAATAAAGTCTCTGTGTTCTTGTTGCTCAGAAAATGGCAGAGGGAATCAGACATTAATCAGATCACACAAACATATGTGAAATTACAAGCACAGAGCATGCCATGAAGAGGCTGCAGAGCCTATAATCAGGGGTGCTGAACTGCAGGGGAGGTTGAGAGACCCTTCCTCACTGAAATGATGGCTGAGCCGAGAGATCTGCAGGTAAGGGGGACCCACCTGGGGAGGCAGTGAAGGGCTTTCTAGGCACAGGAAGGGTCCTGAGGCTGGAGGGAAGGCGGCCTCACTGGGGGAGCAGGAAGGGCTCCATGGCCAAGGTGGAGGGGCTGGGGGATGGTAGCGGGGAGAGAGAGAGGCAGGGCTGAAAGCAGGAGGCTTTGTCACTCTGGAGGAGGTTGGCATGCTCCGTGGTAGCCATGGAAGGATTTTGAACAGGGGAGGAACCAGTTTTGATTTCTGTTTGATTCAATTACAAGAGTTTTCTGGATGCCAAGATCAGTCAGGCTTCCTGTTCCCTTGAAGTGTATGTGTGTGTGTACACGTGCATGTGTACACACTCGTGTGTGTAACATACATGTAATATGTTTAGGGTAGCTCCTATAGTTAACAACTACGTGTCGTATACTTGAAAATTGCTCAGAGAGTGGACACACAAAAAATAAGTCTGTGGGGTGGTGGATATTTCAAATAGCTTGATTCAATCACTTCACAATGTATACACATGGGCACACCTCAACACCTCATTTCATTGCGCTTTGCTTTGTTGCGCTTCGTGGATATTGTGTTTTTTACGCACTGAAGGTCTGTGGCAACTCTGCATCGTTAAGCAAGTCTGTCAGCATCATTTTTTCCAACATGTGCTCACTTTGGGTCTCAGTCACATTTTGGTAATACTCACAATATTTCAAAGTTTTTCATTATGATTATATCTGTTATGGTGATCTGTGATGAGTGGTCTTTGATGTAACTATTGTAACTGTTTTGGGGCTCCGCAAACTGTGCCCACGTAAGACGGTGAACTTAATTGATAAACGTTGTGCGTGTTCTCTGACTGCTCCCTGTCTCTCTCCCTCTCCTCAGGCCTCCCTATTCCCCGAGACACAATATTGAAATTAGGCCAGTTAATAACCCTACAATGACCTCTAAGTGATCATAACTCTCTCACTTGAAATAAAAAGCTAGAAATGGCTGAGCTTAGTGGGGAAGGCATGTCAAAAGCAGAGATGGGCCAAAAGCTAGACCTCTTGTGCCCAACACTTAGCCAACTTGTGAATTCAAAGGAAAAGTTCTTGAGGGAAATTGAAAGTGCCACTCTAGTGACCACATGAATGATCAGAAAGCAAAACAGCCTTATTGCTGATATGGAGGAAGTTTTAGTGGTCCGGATGGAAGATCAAACCAGCCACAACATTCCCTTAAACCCCAAACCTAACCCAGAGCAAGGCACTAACTCTCTTCAATTCTCTGAAGGCTGAGAGAGGTGAGGAAGATGCAGAAGAAAAGTTTGAAGCCAGCAGAGGTTGGTTCATGAGGTTTAAGGAAAAGCCATCTCTATAACATAAAAGTGCAAGGTGAAGCAGCAAGTGCTAATGTAGAAGCACTTGATGAAGGTGGCTACATTAAACAACAGATTTTCAGTGTAGACAAAAGAGCCTTATATTGGAAGAAGATGCCATCTAGGTATTTCTTAGCTAGAGAGGGGAAGTCAATGCCTGGCTTCAAGGCTTAAAATACAGGCTGACTCTCTTGTTAGAGGCTAATGCAGCTGGTGACTTTAAGTTGAAGCCAATGTTCATTTACCGTTTCAAAAATCCTAGGGCCCTTAAGAATTATGCTAAATCTGCTCTGCCTGTGCTCTATAAATGGAACAACAAAGCCTGGATGACAGCACATCTGTTTACAGCGTGGCTTGCTGAAGATTTTAAGCCTGCTGTTGAGATCTACTGCTCAGAAAAAAGTATTCCTTTCAAAATACTACTTCTCACTGACAATGCACCTGGTCACCCAAAAGCTCTGATAGAGATGTGTAAGGAAATTAACATTGTTTTTGTGTCTGCTAATACAATATCCATTCTGTAGCCCACGGATCAAGAAGTAATTTAGACTTCTATAGGTCTTATTATTTAAGAAACACATTTTGAAAGGCTATAGCAGGCATAGATAGTGATTCTTTGATAGATCTGGGCAAAGTAAATTGAAAACCTTTTGGAAATGATTCACCATTCTAGATGCTATTAAGAACATTCATGATTCAAGGGAGGATGTCAAAATATCAACATTAACAGGAGTTTGGAAGAAGTTAATTTCGACCCTCGTGGATGACTTTGAGAAATTCAAGACTTAGCGGAGGAAAGAACCGCAGATGTGGTGGGAATAGCAAGAGAACTAGAATTAGAAGTGGAGCCTGAAGGTAGGACTGAATTGCTGCAATCACATGATCAAACTTGAACAGATGAGAAGTTGCTTCTTATGGATGAGCAAAGAAAGTGGTTTTTTGAGATGGAAACTACTCCTGGGGAAGATGCTGTGAACGTTGTTGAAATGACAAAAAAGGATTTAGGCTATTACATAAACTTAGTTGATAAAACAGTGGCAGGGTTTAAGAGGACTGACTCTAATTTTGAAAGAAGTTCTACTGTGGGTAAAATGCTATCAAACAGCATCACATGCTACAGAGAAAACTTTCTCTGGCAAACTTCATTGTTATGTTATTTGAAGAATTGTCACAACCACCCCAGCCTTCAGCAGCCACCACCCTGACCAGTCAGCAGCCATCGGCATGGACCAAGACCCTCCATCAGAAAAAAGATCAAGACTCGCTAAAGGCTCAGGTGATCGTTAGCATTTTTTAGAAATGAAGTATTTTTAAATTAATGTGTGTACATTTTTTTAGACACAATGATATTGCACATTTAACAGACTACAGTATAGTGTAAACATAACTTTTATATGCACTGGGAAACCAAAAAATTCGTGTGACTTGCTTTATTGCGATATTCTCTTTACTGCGGTAGTCTGAAACTGAACCCGCGATATCTCTAAGGTCTGCCTGTATATCAAAACATCATGTTGTACACCATAAACATATACAATTTTTATTTATCAATTATGCCTTAATAAAGCTGAGGGGAAAATACCATTCTCCACTAAAAGAATAAAAAGTAGGGCAGGTCCTTATTGCTGGTGACTTTCTCCCACCCTTCTGCCTCTCCTGTAGGAGCTGCCTTCACTCTTGCCCATTTTTAATCTGTTCTCCACTCAGCAGAAAGAGAGTCAAGACTTTCCAAAGGCTTCCATCACCTCTAGAATGTTCTCTGTCCCCCTCCCCCATGGCTGCATGTCTGCCTCCTTTCGCTGCCATGTAAAGTGGCACTGCTCTACCCCAGTTACGCGTCAGCACGTTCACTTGTCTCTACTTTCCTCCCTCTTTGACGTGACCTCGTTTGTGTAGCTGTTTCTCTCTCTCCCACCCCTAGAAAGTGGAGTTCCCGAGGGACAGCCTTTTACATTCACTGCTGTATCCGCAGTACCTGGACAGTGCGTGACGCAGAGTAGGCGCTCAGTAAATGTCGGGTGACCCATGATGACAATATTCCAGAGTCTCTGAGATCTCTTTCTGGGAACCCCAAACTGAGTGGTACTTCTCAGTGGTTCCCGATGTCCATCTGCTACAAAAAGAGAAACCCAAGGACAATACCACAAGTAGATTCACTTAGAAATATTTGTGGAGCACCTACTGTGTGCCAGGCACTCCTGCAGCTGCTTGGAATATGTGAATAAACAAAAGTAGACAACGATCCTTGTCCTCCTGGAGCTTGTACTCTAGCAGGGGGAGTAGGTCATAAAAAGTAAGCAAAGTAAGTGAATCATGTAGTGTGTTAGAAGGCTATGGAGAAAGGAGAAAGTGGAAAACTTAAGGAAAACTGGGAGAGTGGAGGGTGGAGGGGGTCAGTGAGGGTTGCTTTATTAAATAAAGTGGTCAAGGGAGACCTGGCTGGGAAGGTGGCATTTGAGCAAAGTGAGAAAGAGGTAGGGAGCGAGCTGTGCAGATGTCTAGGAAGAAATAGCTGATGGGAAGGGTCCAGGGGAGACAGCTCCTGCTGGGTTTGAGGCAGGCGAAGGGAAGGAGAGAGGGAGATGAGGACAAACAGATAATGGAAGTGCTTGGACACCACTGCAAGGACTTGGGCTTTTGAGCAGAGGAAAGACAGGTTCTGACTTCCAGTTTTTGAAGAAACACTCTGGCTTCTGTGTGGGGAACGGCTTATAGGGGCAGGAATGCTAGTTGCAGTTATGAGTAATCTAGGCGAAATACGATGGTGTGCGTGTGCATGCATGTCTCTGATGCACTTTATATTATGATGCCTGCCTTCCACCTGAGGGGCAGCAGTAGAAGTGATAAGGAATGGCTGGATTCTGGATGTATTTGGAATGTAGTGTCAATAGAATTTCCCAGTGGATTGGACATAGGCTACGAGAGAGAGGGGTCAGAAGTTACTCCAAGCTTTTTGGTCTGAATCATTGGAAGGGTGGAGTTACCATCCAAGGAGATGGTGAAAGCTACAGGTAGAGCAAATCTGGGGCAGAAGGTTGGGGTTAGAACACGTTAGGGTTGAGGTAACTATTAGATATTCAAGTGGAGGTGGTGAGAATATAATCAGAATACAAGCCAAGGTGGGGAGACAGGACTGGGCTGGAGATGAAAATTTGGGAGTTGTGGGAATACAGATGGTATTTAAAGCCATCTCTTTAAAGCCATTTGTCTCTTTCATAAAGACAAATTTACTCAATGTAATGGACTCCTTTATCCTAACATTTTTCTTCGTGGGCTTTTTGGTGTTCAAATGTTTTTTCTTTTTTAGAATAAAATTGAGATTAGATGGTGGGTTTTCCTAATGTTTGTACTCAGCAAGGTAAACAGTTAGCAAAATTATCTTTGTCCCACACAGGGGACAATGAAACTTTTAAAATTGAAGTATAGCCTACACAAAAATATGCACTAATCTGAGGTGGAGTGTAGCTCAATGGCTTATGACAAAGTGAACACACCTGTGTAGCCACTGTTCCGCTCACAAGTGCACTACACTACACTTATCTATGCTCAGAAACTCCTTCTTTCTGTCAGTTCCCTACTTCTCCCAAGGGTGACCTCTGTCCTGACTTCTGACAATATAGTGTAGTTTTTCCTGGTTTTGGTCTCATATGAATGGAATCATAGAGTATGCTTTCTATCTGGTTTCTTTCGCTCAACAAATTATGGGATTCCTCCATGTTGTTTTGTGTAACAATAGTTGGTTCTTTTTCATTGCTCTATAGTATCTTGTGCATGAATACATCACACACATTTAATTTGTCCATTCTACTACTAATGGTCCTTCAGGTTATTTCCAGTTTGGGGCCATTATGGAAAGTACATAATAACACATTCTTGGTCAAGTTTTTGGTATATATGTGCACACACATCTCTAGGAGTAGAAGAACTGGATCATGGGTGTGCCTGTGTTCAGCTTTAGGTGCCAACCATCTTCCCGAGTGGTTGCACCAATTTATAGTCTCATCAAAATATAGGAGAGTTCCAGTTGCTCCATGTCATTGCTAACACTTGGTACTGTCTGTCTTTTTCATTTAAGCCATAATATTGGTTACAGAGTAGCAAATCATTGCTGTTTCCACTTGCATTTTCCTGATGCCTAATGAGCATGAACATCTTTTTAAATGGGCCATTTGGATATCTTCTTTTGTGAAGTGTTTGCTCAAGGCTTTTGGGTTATCTGTCTTTTCCTTATTAAATTGTAAAAGTTTATATATAATGTGGATATCAGTCCTTGGGCCATATGGATGGCAGATACGTGGCTTGCTTTTTCATTTTCTGAAATTTTTGATGAGCAAAAATTTCTCATTTTAATGTAATCTACAATATTAATATTTTCCTTTATGGATAGTACTTTTTGTGTCCTGTTTAAGAGATCTTTGCCTACGCTGAGGTCAGAAAGATACTTTTTTATTCTTTTATGTTATCTTGAAAACTTTATTGTTTTACCTTTTATATTTGGATCTAAAATCTATCTGAAATTAATTTTTATGTATAGTGTGAGTTAGGGATAATGATTATTCCTTTTCCTTATAATTACCCTATTTACCTGGAGATGTTTATTAGAAAGATTTTCCTTTTCCCCTGTGATCTGAAGTGCTCTCTTTGTCATGAATGAAGTGTCCATCTATGTGTAGTTTTGGACTCTGTTCTGTTCTATTGATCCATTTGTCTATCCTGTACTCACAGCATAGTGTTTTAATTACTGTGGCATATGAGGCTTGCCATTTAAGAGTATAAGTCCTCCAGCTTTGCTTGTAATCTAACAGGTGAGGTTTGCGGGCTAGCCAGGTGTACATGTCAATAGGAATGTGAACACAGCATTTGGAATGGCAATAGTTAACTGTCCTGTGTGCTCACTGTGTCCCAGACCCACGCCAAGCCTCTATCTGCCTTGTCTTTGTTATTCTTTGAGGTCCTTGTTATCCAAGGATGGCTGATATTGCAAAAGGTCCCTCAAAGTTAGATTGCCTTGATCATTCTTGGTGGTTTGCATTTCCATACTACATTTTATAATCAGTTTATCAATATTCACAATGAAGTCCAGATGTAATTTTATTGGAAGTTTATTGATTCATGATCAGTTTGTGAATAGATATCTTTTCAATATTGAATCTTCTAATGCAGAGGTCAGAAAACTTTTTCTGTAAAGATCCTGATAGCAAATATTTTAGGCTTTGCAGGCAAGATGGTGTCTGTCACAACTACTCAACTCTGCCATTGTAGCATGAAAGCATCCATAGGTAATATGCAAGTGAATGAATGTGGCTGTGTGCCAATAAAACTTTATTTACTAAAAGAGGAAGTGGGCCAGATTTGGCCATGGTCTGTAGTTTACTGACCCCTGTTCTGATCCATGAGCATCTCCTCCAAGTTCTTTTGTATCTTTCTGTTCTGTAGAACCTGAAAGTCTGGGAATCGTATCCAATTATCTTCATACTTTGTAATCCCCTCCTCATGCTCCTGTCCTGCCTTGCACTGTAGTTGTTTCCATTTTCACTGGAGTTTACAATCAGGCCGTGAGCCGTTTGAGACCAGGGAATGGGATTTTCCAACTCTCTTATCTGTTTGGTGCTCTGTGTAGGGTCTGACACATATAATGGTGCAGTAAATTACTAGGGTCTGAATCTGATGTTGAAGAACTGGGCAAGGAGCGGGGCTAGTATCTCACCCTTAGGTACCTGGGCCCTGGCTTTCTCTGCCTTTTCTGTAGCATTTTGGGGGGAATTCCATGGCCCCAGGACTTGGCTCTGTCTCTTCTTTATGGACCATGGTTCCTCCCCTCTTTATAGTCTTCCAGGAAAGTTCTGGATCCTGTGGACATACAGAAAGAACATGTGTGTGTCAGACGCTGGGCCACTTGAAAGCCAGCCCTGTGTTTATTTACCTCCTGGCCTCTAACATGGTGCTGTACAAGTTCTGAATGAAGGGACTCTTTCTCAGAGGGAGAAGGTGCTGATATTTCTCTTTCCCGTTGGAAATCCCTTGGTAATATCTCCTGGGATCACATTTCTATCAGGATGGCTACACTCTGCACCTGGCTTGCTAGGGGAAGGGTTTATTTGGGGCTGCTTTTTCAGCAGGACCTGGCTGAGCCACTTGTATGTGCCATGCTTTGGGTTTTTGCTGTGGTCTGCCCCTGAGTGAGAAGGACAGTTGTCACGGCTAAGCACAGCCTGGGGTTACCTAATCACCCAGATTTTTACAGCTTTAAATGCACAGTTGCTGGTCACCCTGAGAAGACATGACTCAGCAAGTCACAGCCTTGGAGGCTGATGGGGCCATTCGGGGCAGCTGGCATGAGGACGCCCTGTCCAGCTTTACAGTCAGTGGCAGGGTCACCTTCCAGAGCTCCCCAATTCAGGCCAGAAATCTGGCTGTCTTGGAAGGTTTTTTTCTTAGTTTTGGTAGTGTTTTCTCAAGCTGTACAATTTTATTTCTGTAGTTTAGTGCTTAGAACACTGGTCAGCACATAGTAGATGCACAAAGACTTAGAATCTAACGATGAGGTTGGTGGGCTAGCAGGTGTACAGGTCAGGTGTACGGCTCAGAGGAATGCGCACATGGCAGCTGGAATGAGGACCCAGCCCTTGAACAACGCAGAGGTTAGGGGTGCCAACACCCACCCCCAGAGAAAAATCTGTGTATAACTTTTGACTCCCCCAAAACTTAACTACTAAAGCCTACTGCTGACCAGAAGCCTCACCAATAACATAAACAGTTGATGAACACATATTTTGTATGTTATAAGTATTCTGTACTATATTCTTACAATAAAGTAAGCTAGAGAACAGAAACTGTTATTGAGAAAATCATAAGGAAGAGAAAATATATTTACTATTCATTAAGTGGAAGTGGATCATCATAAAGGTCTTCACCCTCTTTGTCTTCATGTTGAGTAGGCTGAGGAAGAGGAGGGGTTGGTCTTGCTGCCTCGGGGGGCGGTGCAGAGATGGAAGAAAACCCATTTATAACTGGACCTGCACAGTTCAAACCTGCAGTGTTCAAGGGTCCAGTGTAGTTAACTTCTCCGTGTGCTCATTGCTTCCACACCCGCCCCAGCCCCTCTGCATGCATTGACTCGGTGATTCTTTGAGATCCTTGTCATCCCAAGATGACTGGAACTAGAAAAGGCCCCTCAAAGTAAATCCATGTAAATGAGGACTAAAATTCCAGAGGGAATAGTGGGGGTGGGGTTTAAAATGTTGAGGACATTAGTATTAAAACTGCAATTAAAAATTTTAAAATAAGTCTTTTTAATGTAACAAAATTTAAGAGGGTAGGAAGAGGAATTCAACTTCAGCAATATTTTCTTTTATTAAAAGAAAGCTGAATCAAAACAATCGTGTTTTAATTCTGGGTGGTATAGTTCTTTTTTTTTTTTTTAAACAGCTTTATTGAGATTTAGTTCATAGACCATACAATTCACCCATTTAAATTATACAATTCAGTGGTTTTTAGTATATTCAGATATGTGCAACCATCACCAAAGTCAAATTTAGAGCCTTTTCACCACCTTACATAAACCCCTGTGCACTTTAGGTATCACCCGCCCTTTACTCCCCTATCCCTTCCAGCCCTAGCGCCCACTGATCTGATTTCTGTGTCTATATATTTACCTCTTCTGGACAGTTCATGTAAATGGAGTAAGAAGTGATGTGGTCTGTTTGTGATGGGCTCCTTTCACTTAGCAGAATGTTTTCAGGGTTCATTCATGTTGCTGCAGGTGTCAGTACTTCCTTATGGCTGGTAGGTATCGTTCTTTATACTTTGCTGTAGTTACAAAAATTTTCCCACCTGGTGAGATAATCTATGGTGGTTATGTTGAAAGAATGTTCTTACCTTTGAGAGCTAAGTAAAGCAGCAGAGGGGGATGGGGGTGTGGGGGGTTGGGCTCAATTTTAAATTAGGTGGTTGGGGAAGGCCTCAATGTGGAGGTGACATTCGGGCAAAGATCTGAAAGAGGGGGTGAATACCCAAGAGAAGGTGCTTTAGGCAGATGGGAAGGACCCTGGGATAGATCAAGGAATGTCAAGGTCGGCAGTGAACAAGGAGGAAGGAGGAGGAAGGGAGGGTGGAGAGGTACTTCGGGTTGAGATACGGAGATCACTTAGGACCTTGCAGACTATTGGAAGGAACTTGGCTTTCCTACGGGAGAAATGGAAAGCTGTGGGAAGGCTTTGAATGGAGAAGGGCCTTGACTGACATGCGAGTTCAAAACCCCTCTGGCTGCTGTGCTGACAAGGGACCATAAGAATTAGAGGACAGAAGGAGGGCGTCAAGTCCCGTGTGACCATGAGTCGGCCTCCAGCACAGGGAGATAGGACAAGAGTCGGGATATATTTTGAAGATAGTGCTCACAGGATTTGCTGATGGATTGAATATTGGGATGTGATGACAAGAGAAGAGTTGATGCTGACCGTAAGGGTATCTGTTCTGAGTGGTCCGTAGGATGGAGTGGCCCTTGTCTGAGATGTGGAGACTTGGGAGGGGCACATATGGGGCAGTGGGGAAGACTAGTGATTCGGTTTGATCGTGTTCCCTGTCTACCTTCGTTTTTTTCATTTCAAGGAGTCTAGATCTGGCCCAGCCTCTATACATTCTTAAAATTACTAGGCTTGGGTCTCTATTTGTAAGTCATTTATCCCAGGAAGCTTTCACCGATTCTACCCCAAACTGGGTTGGGGTGCTGCTGGCTCTGACAGCATCTTGTGCTGCCCTGCGCTCTGAGCTCACTGCCACGGTGAGGACCCGCTGCCACGGTGGGTAGGGCAGGGACACAGCAGTCTGGCTCTCCACCCTGGCTGACCGAGACCACCAATGAACACTGTACATCCCTGCTGGGAGGACAGGCTGCTTACCATTAGTTTGTTGGCATTCCTGCCTATATGACAGGGAATTTTCTAATTCAATGTTTAACACAAGAGTGAAGTGACGAACAACTCCCACTTGTGTTTCTACATCACGCAATGACTTTCTTCTGCTTTTCCCCAGCCTTTTCCCTAATTCCAAGCCCCCTTTGCACAAAGGTGTGTGCCCACATGGAAAGTGACATCGGGTCCTGATTAAAGTGAAACCTACAGGTCCTTCTTATTAATGAGTAAAAATAACCAGGCACTAAAAATGAGAGTAAGATTTATCTTTGTTTTAAGAGTTAAAAAATCTCCTGGGAACTTCAATGCATGACTGCAATAAATGGCTGTAAATTTTCCCGAGCACAAATCAGTATCTTAAGGTGACGAAATGCTGGCTAGAGTGACAGATTACATTTAATATTGAGGTGACAGTTAAAATAGCATCCTCCTCATTTGCCGCTTTTCCAAGTTAGGGCTTCAAGGGGAATAGCTAAGGAGACAAGAACATTCATCATCTATGATTTTCACTCTCTTTCAAAGGTTAACACTGTTGTTGTGCTCAAAGAAAAACACCTACAAAAATATACATTTTAAATATGCATTTCTCTTAAAGTAGCTAAAAGTAAAGTCCATATCACTTGACCCTTTATTTTCCATGAAAACCATCATGCAGGATTCTGTCATTGTAGCATGGCAGCTATGTTGATAAAGAGATGCCATATTTTCAGTGTCTTCAAGTGGCATTCTTATTTTTGTATGTGACCCAATTTCCCTGCTCCATACAGCCCTTTCAGAAGCTTTTTAAGATTAAACGTAATGCAGTCTTGGGTTTTGTTAATAGAAGTAGAATGTCATGGTGCCTGTGCTAATAGACCTACAGGAAGGTCAGGCTGTCTTCCCTAGGATGCATCTAGTCCTAGTGCAATTGGAGAGGAAGGACCCTGAGGAATCAGAGGGTCACACAGGGACCTTAAAGGAGGTCTTGAAACCTTTCTGTATGAAACACAGCTGAGCATGATGGGGTATTTCACAGAGGACTTAAAGTGGGGCCTGGGAGCTGTTTTCAGATACCTGAAGAGTTTCACAAAGGAAGAAGTGTGTTGTTCTGTGTGTCACATCAAGGCAGGGTTAGGAACAGCCGGGCAAAGAACCAGGGGAGGTAGGTTAAGATCTTCGTCTTTGCACCATCAGACAGACCTGTGTCCAAATCCCAACTTTACTGTTCCATTTTTTCATTCAGCAGCTCTTGGTTGAGGGCCTGTTTTGAGCCAGGCACATTTTTAGCCATGGGGAATACCAAGGACACAGGGTGGAGAAGGTCCCTGCCCCAATGGAGCTTACATATTAGTGGGGAAGCCAGAAACAAACCCTTATTCAGATACTTAGAAGGTTGTACAGCAGTTAAAACAGAGGAAACTGGGTGTGTGGGATGCAAAGGACTACAGTGTACAGGGTTCTCAGAGGCTGCTCTTCAAGGGCTGTATTGGGGCTGAGACCTGAGTGATGAAGGGGAGGTCGGGGGTGGGGCGGTTTCATCCCAGGCAGAGACAGAGCCCATGCAAAGATGCTATGGTGGGAACAAGCCTGGCGGTGTGTTCAAAGGACAGAAAGGAGGGCCAAGCCAGTGGCAGAGCTGGGATTCCCACCTGTCTCCATCGGAGTTCATACTCTTAACCACAGAGCTGAGGGACCAGAGGGCATGTTCGCACAGAGTGGTCAGAAGTCTCATTGCTCAGGCTTCAGGGAGAAGATTGGATTTCTGCAAGCTAGCAACTTGTGGCTCTAAAAACATGTAGCATCTGGGTTTCTTCTGAAAGGGCTTTCCCATATTGTTATGTAACTTGGGTGGAGGATGATCCCATTGTATTACTTCTTTCCCTTGGGTCCTGCTGGGTCATGGATGATGACAATAATGATGGTGACCACAACCATAGTAACACCTTTGTCTGAGAACTTGTTATACACCTGGCACTCTGTGTAGCACATCCTCGAATCCCTACGAGTTGGGAACTATTTCTCTTTTCCTGTTGTTCTGATGACACTGAGACATAGAAAGGGTAAGTGATGTGCCCAAGGTCACACAGAGTCAGTATTGCTTTTGGAACCATGCTTGTGACTAGTTTTCTGAACTGTAAATCAAGAAGAAATGAGTTTGGAAGTAGAGTTTAGAAACTCACCATATGCTAGACACTGTTGTCTGTCTGTACTATGTGTGGCTAAGATAATAAAAAAATTTAGAAAACATAGTGTTCTTGTCCTGAATAAAATATTCATCCGACAAGGCTCTGCATGGTAGTGAAGGTCATGGCCATATTTGGGGGGAGGGGTAACATTCTAGGTAGGAGAATTCTTCAAAGTGAGCTAAGCATCACCTTCTAATAAAATATTATAAAAAAGCTCCATTTGAGAAAATCTTTCTTTATGTTTTTCCTGATATCTCATTTTGGAGAAAGAGCCCTAATCAGGGGATAGATTCTAATCCTTATCCTTGTCCTGTCCCCAGACTAGCTGTGGATTGGAGAGATTTCTCCCCCTGGGCATTAGCTTTCTGGTTAGTAAAACAGATTTGAGAACCCAGCGCTGAGCCAGCTGGTGACCGAGGTCTGGCTCTGCTTCAAGGTTCTTTGATTCTAACGTGGGGTTGGGGCCCTCGGAACCAAGAATGGCACCTGTGAGGCACCTACCCATGTCTTGTCTTGAATGCCTTTGTCTTGATTTAATCTGGTTGAAAATTCAGGCTGCTGACGTGCCCCGTGCATTCGCCGGGGAGTGAGGTTGACTGCCACTGTACTCTCTTTATCTTCACGGCTGTGTTCTGGCTTCCAGGGAAAAGATGGATTGTCTGGGAGGCACACTGCAGCTCAGAAGCCTGCAGCCATCCATCATCGTGACACCTTCTTTATGCGCAGAATGACTTTGGTGAGGCTCATGTCAATGTCAGCCTGGGGCTCTGGTGCCGGCTGTGAGCCTAACGTCTGAGGGCACTTTGTGCAGCCACTAAAGATCTACCCTTGGCTAATAAAAGGATTGCATGAATGGCATAAAATATGTGGACCAACTGGGGGGAAACTAGGGAGTCTATCCACAGGAGGGTGGGCATCGGTAAAGGATGGGGGCTGGGAAGTGTCTGGTGTTTTTTGGGAGAAGATCCAGTGCAGAGAAGGGAGAGGATTAAACAGGTAGAATTTATTAAGCACATGCTAGGACCAGACCTTGCCCTAAATGCTTTGCATGGACCATTTTCGTTAGGGCCTCATAGCAACCCCCTGAAAGAGGTGTTACTGTCATGTCCATTTGATACTTGGGGAAGCTGAGGCACTGAGTGTTTGAGTCACTTCCCCAGGGTCACAATCTTAGTGGGCTGGAGCCAGGATTTGAACTCAGGCAATCAGACTTTGGAGTTTAACTCTTAACCATTGCCCTCTTCTTCGGTCCCTTTTCTTCACTTCCTTCCTGTATATTAATGTAAATCCACACTCCTTGCCACGCGACTTTGCTATGCACCTCAGCAGAAGAGGTGGAAAATCCTGCCCCTCCCCCTGCCATTTGATGTTGGACTTGGTCATATGATTTGATTTGGCCAATGAAATGTTGGTGGATAGGATTCAAACACAGGCTTTAAACGTGCTGGTATGATTTAGCTCAAAATCTCATGTTTCTGCTATCAGCTGTGAGAAGAACATGCCCTGGAGAAGCTGCTGCTCCATGCGGTAGACCTGAACCCAACCTGCAACCTGGAGCCAAACCAGTCCATAGCAGCACGAGCAGCCTCCCTGGACATCCACAAATTAGCAATAAATGCTTCTCCTAAGCCACTGGGTTTGGGCATCGTTACCCAGCCTTATTGCAGCAACAGCTGCCGTCTACAATGGGATCTGCTAAACCATTTCTCCCCCTTCCTGCCTTTCTCTTGTCCCCTCCTCCATGGAACACCTACTTGGTGACAGTTGCTGTGCTAGGTTTGGGGAAAACATAGACACAGTCCTTGTCCTCGTGGATCCCAGTCTTGTGGGGGAGTTTATCAACAGGTAGATAAACTAAAGTACTACACTTGAAACACAAGCAAAGTGCGAGAGTCATTGAAGAAGGTTTTACTGAAGTGGTAACATCTGGCCTAGGTTTTGCAGAATTCATAGGAGTTTGCCAGAACTGATATTCTAGAGCAAAGTGCCAGATTTAATCTCTGCATTCCTAGTCATCCCATAATAGTCACTCAGTTGTGGGTTGGAAAGAGAAAACTGTGACGGTCATTAGGAGGTCCTAGACTGACCCCTCTTGGCCAGCCAAGATAACTCCCACAGATCTGCCCCAAGGTCTTGGAGGTCCTGGGCTCTAGATAGATCTTCAGGGACTTTTTCTTCCCCTACAAAGACTGTTTTATTTGTCTGGACTTGAATGAAGCAAGAAGCAGCTCCCTCAGGTTCCCAGCAAAAGCCTGTGGTCTGGGCATCTAATTTTCCCCTGATTAAATAATAAAGAGCCATTCATCTTCTTTCATGCTAGAAGAATTCAATTTTGCCAATTAATGTTAGTGAATTGCAAAATCTAAGGAAATGATAGTTTCTGCAAAATAAAAGCAGTTACTATATTTTTATTACACAACTGTAATGGTCCAAGAACATAGCTATGATTTGATTTGTAAATTGTAAACAGAAATCAGTAATTCTCCCTCCAAATAGCAGTGCAACTTCGCTGACATGTTTTAATTGCTGTGTTTTGCAGTGCAGGAAAACTTGGCCGGGTGTGACTGGAGCAAATTGCTTCTTTGGGAACTGCCAATATTTTTCAGCCAGAGGGGCGTGTGTTTTCTTGTGAGCACATGTGTGTGCCCACAGACATGCACCTTTTTCTTGAAAGGTGCTGAATTGAGGCTTAGCATTGCAGACTCAGGGAAGATTAAGCCAGAAGCAATCATGCATTACACCAGTGTCCTGACTTCCCGGTTATCCAGACTAATGAGAGAAGATCAAGGGCATGGATAATCAAAAACATGGACAATTCCCAATGATTGTCATTTGTGTGTGTGTGTGTGTATGTGTGTATTTGGCCCCTGGCATATTAATGTTAATTCTTATATATGGCTTGGACTGAGCTATTTCAGAAGCAAACATCAGGATGCAAATGTCCTATGATTAAATTTTCTGATTGGTATATGTATTTGTATGAAACACCTTACAAAAGTATGCAGCTTAAGTTTTACATTTATTTAATAACTTACCTATACAAGAAGGAATAAGGTTATTAATTAGTTTACCTTCACTTATGTGTACCAGGCACAATTCTCAGCTCATTAAACATATTAAATCCATGAGTTCTCATGTCATCACCATGAGATAGGCATCATTTTTATCCCCATTTTAAAGATGAGGAAATAGAGGCCCAGAGGGTATGAGTTAGTTGGCCATGGTAACACAGCTAGTAAATGGGAGAGCCATTTATATATATAAAATATATATATAATATATATAATAATATATTATAATATATTATTACATTAGAGTAATAATGTATTATATATTACAATGTAGTAATAATAGAAATAAAGTGCACAACAAATGTAATGTGCTTGAATCAACCTGAAACCATCCCCCCTTCGCCCCCATTCATGGAAAAATTGTCTTCCATGAAAACGGTCCCTAGTGCCAAAAAAATTAGGAACCACTGCCTTACCCTATTTTGCCTAATGTTAACATCTGACATTACCATGGTGTATTTGTCAAAACTAAGTAACCAGAGTTGTACCTTACTATTTAGTAAAGTCGAGGCTTTATTTGGATTTCACCAGCTTTTCCATTAATGGATTCTTTCTGTTTCAAGGTCCCCTTTAGGATCCCACATTGCATTTTTTTTCCATCAAAAAATATCCATCAAGTCTGGCAGGACCTGATCCAAAGTCAGTGCTCATTCATTCATTGGACAAATGTTTACTGAACCTATGCTTTGTGCCTGGCTCAGTTCTAGATGCTGTGGGCACAGCCATGGAGAAAACAAACCCAAACCTGCCCTCATGGAGCTGACAGGCTAATGTTTGTTGAATGATCATTTTAACGGTGAGAATAATAGCTAATCATTCACTGAGTACTTGCTATGTGGCAGGTACTGTGCTCATTTGATTGATATTATGACCCAATGAGGCTCAGAAAGGTGGAGGAACTTTCCTAAGCTACGTACCTGGTTAGTGGCAGATTAGGTCTTCTGACCCAGGTCTGAATTCTTCTAAGGCTGATGCCCTCACCACTGTTTGGGAATGAATGAATGAATGAATGGATGAAGCCTTAAAGAAGACTGTCAGAGGCCAAAGATGTGTTGAATGACAAGGGGAAACCAGTCCAAAGTTAAACAAAAAAAGGGGAGGGGAATGGAAAACAAAATTACCAAGAATATCTCTCCACCTTTGGATAAATGGCAAGAGCCGGTACCAATCCTTTTTAATAACATAGGCATTTCTCTCCTTGGTAACTGGTATAGAGCAAATGCATAAAAGATAAGAAACAGCAATGAATTACTGCTAGACTCGCAAGAGCAAAAGCAACTATTGCCTCTCTGCCAGATACTTTATGACAAAGTATAAAGTGTGGCTGAGTTGTCTCAAGGACAAAGCATGCCTCAGATTTTCTGTAAACCTCCATTAGGGAGGTGTGAGGAGCCCCAACATTGAGACTTCACTCCCCAAAGAAGCTTCTGGAAAGGGCTTCCTTTCCAGATAAGCCTGCACCTCAGCTGGTGGCAAATCCTCATCTATAAATTTAATGTCAATTGTGCTTGTGCCAAAGTCTGTGAAATTCCTGTGAGTAGAACAAATGAACGCGGGTGGTAGACACTGCTGGAACACCTCCTGCAGTGGTACCCAGGAGATGGGATTGGTAGTGAACACGTTTTCTCTCTTTCAGTCCTACTTTCCAGGCATGTCATGTGACTGTGACTTTGGCTTGCTGTTTTTCTCTCTCTTTGCCTGTTGAAATCATTTCTATCCTTCAAGACCCAATGTTGGTAGGAGTTGCTCTGACCACTGTTCTCCCAATTGCGTGTACTCCTCAGGCAAGACTCACTCTGTCTACGTGGGTCGTGTTTCCTTGCCTATCTCCTCTGAGTGACCGAGAGCTCCTTGAAGGTGGAATGTGGGTCTTGCTCATCGATCTAGTCCCTAAACTCTGCACAGGGCTCCTCTTTGCAAATGTTAGATGAGTGTTTTCACCTTGGGATGAAATGGAATTGAATTACTATAGTGATAAGTCTTCAGTACTTATGTGTGCTAAGCATTTATGTATATTCTGTTATTTAATCCTCCCAACAAGCTGAACTACTTCATTCTCATTTTCGATGCAAAAAATGAGGCTCAGAAAGATGCAAGAGACTTGAGCAAGGTGACACAGCTGGGAAGGCTGGAAACTGGGATTCAGACCCAGGCAGTCTGGCAACAGAGCCTGTGGTCTTGACTGCTGTCCTGTGCTGCCACAAGTCTAGAGAACTTTGGGTGTTGTTCAAGATCCTGGCCTTTGGGGATGTCATGTGATGGCTCAGAACTGTGGGAGCGAGGTGTGGAGGGGTTGGGGAGCCAGGACACTGACCTCCAGCTCACTGTTGGGAAGTTATGTTTCTAACAGACAGTGCCAGTGCTGCCTACAAGCCCCAAACACATGTGTAGCTGGACCTTGAATTAAGAAAACCCGTGATATAAATATTAGAGTTTACAGCATGGGGTAGTAGATGGAGCATGAACTTTGGAGTTAGGTTTGAATTTAATAGCTGACCCTGACGCTACTGACTAAAGCTTTGGGCAATCCCCTTTGCACCCCCAAGCCCCAGTTTCCCCGTCTGTAGAATGGGGAAAATTACTCGTACATCCTTTCAAAGTTGTCAAGAGTGAATAACTTTATATGTATGTGTGTATAAAATCAGATAAATTATTTGATATGTATATCACCAGAACACTGGAATATATATACTAGAATATATATACTATCATATGTATATATCATCCTAGTGTATATATATAATATGTAGTATAGAATCTAGTTTTCTGATGAGATAAACAGATAATGTATCAGAGAAATAGAATCCATAAAAAGCAATCAATGGCAATCAACTCCAAAATTGAAAAATACTGTAACTGAAATTAACTCAATATATGGGTTGGACACAGCAGAAGAGAAGATTAGTGAACTGAAAAATTAATAAGAAAAAATGTGTGTAGTGCCCTGTATGTGATTGGGGTTGAAAAAATTTTTGCTGCTACTCTTAATGGGAGCTTATGTGTGTTCAGTTCAATTTGTTTTAATTGCAGAATGAGTTGTTGCAAAGATTCTTAAATGGAATTCATTTGAAATATCTGATGAATATGAATTTTATTTATACCTAAAAGTTCTGAAATGCATCTATAATATTAAGTGAGAAAAATCATCATGTAGTAGTCAAGCACTACTACATTGGGAAGATTGGGCTCTTTCATACCTGCTCACACACCCTTTCAAACACCTCCGTCCCCTTTATCAAACATTTATTGAGTATCTACTATGTGCTGGAGATGAATAGGGAACAGCTCAGGGAGTCTTTGGTCCTCAGTACATAGTTACCCACACTATGATTCATGTTTAGGTTGGACAGGTCTTTCTGCTTACCTCTTACATTGGTAGCCCCAAACCCTGGCAAATCAAGTCAGGAACAGTGATTTCTTGGCAAGTGCTTAAGTAAAGCAAATGGAATTTGTATATTTTTTCCCAGGAAGCATCCTTTCCTGGGGACTCTGTATTTTGGAGTTTTGGCAGTAAATGACACTTTAGAACAAGTGCAGCTGTATTTCAGATTTTCTTTCCAGTAATGGAAGAGAAACTTGTTGCAGACAAATGTCCTTATTAAGAACAAGTAGGAAAGCTGGCCCCAAATAAAAACAAACAAAACTTACTGTCATCACCACCACCACCACCAACAACCAAACTCATGTGTTTGAGAACATCAAAGAGCTACCAAGGCAGCTAGAAATTAGGCAACCAGGTCCTGGAGGGAAGAGAAGCCCAATGATATTAGTCCAATATTCTGCTGTGCCTGCCCCCCTAAGGCATTTACCAGTTGTAAGCTGCATGGAGCTGACAGCTAAGACATAGAACAGAAATCAATAGTCAAAAGATAAGGAAACAAAGCAGGAATTGTGGAAGTCTCATGGGTCTGGGCAGACAATATTGAAATCAGGGTCTACCAAGAGAACGGTCCCTGGTAATTCCAGGTAGTGTCCTGGAATGGCTATATTTTAGGAGTTAGAGTGAATTGAAATTAGAGCAGCCCTCAGAAAAGATTGAGTCCCAGTTTCAAATTCCTCAGTCCTCGTGTAGATTCAGGTGATTTGCCTCCACTGTACCCCAAAGCAAAACAAGTCCTCTCTTGGGGAAGATATAATTCACCAGAGCCTCAAATTCTTTCTATACTTGTTCATTCACAATTGCTGACATCCAGTACAAAATTCCAGGCATGCTAGGAAACAGGACCGAATAACCAAAAACCAAAGCAAAGACTTGGAGTTATTTAGACATGGACATTAAAATATTGTGATTCATATGCTTAATAAAATAGAAGAAAAGATGGATAATTTTATCAAAGAACTAGAATCTATTAAAAAATCAGATGACCCCTCTAGAACTGAAAAATACTTTAGCTGAAATTAACTCATATACAGGTTTAACAACAGATTAGACACAGCAGAAAAGAGAATTAGCAACCTGGAAGATCAATAGGTAATATGCACACTGAAGCATGAAGAGAAAAAACTGATGGAAAATACAGAAAAGAGCATAAGAGACATATGGTACATGTTGAAAAGATCTAATAAGTATAATTGAAGTTCCAGAATGGGGACAGAGAGAGACAACAGAAGAGGAACAATATTTGAAGAGATATCGGCTAAGAATTTTTCAAAACTGATGAACACCATCAAGATATAGAGCCAAGAAATTTTATAAACCCCAAGCACAGTAAGTACAGAGAAGACCATCACACGTACGTCGTCATAAACTTGAGAAAACCAAAAACAAAGAGGAGGTCAGAAGGAAGACGACATTGCCTTCAAAAGAGCAAGACAAATAGCTGACTTCCCTAATGATCCAGTGAAAACCAGCAGACAGTGGAACAACATCTTTAAAGCACAGGAAGAAGATAATAGCCACCTAGAATTCCATGTCTAGAGAAAATAACCTTAAAACACAAAGGTTAAATAAAGGTGTTTTCAGACAAACAAAAAATCAGGAGAATTTGTTGTCAGCAGACCATACTAAAAGAAATACTACCAAAGGGAGGTTTTGGGTAGAAGAAAACATGATCCCAGAAGGAAGAACAGAAATGCAGGAAGGGTCGAAGACCAATGACAAGGGTAATTATTGACAAATCTAAGTATGTATTGATTTTGTAAAACAAATAATATATGTAATGACGAGTAACCCAATCAAAAAAGAAGCCTATATGGTATATGGAAGATGATATACAAATGGCTAATAAGCACATGAAAAGAGGATCAACATCATTAGTCCTTAGGGAAATGCAAATTAAAATCACAACGAGGTACTATTTCACATTCACAAGAATGGCCATAAGCAAATAAATAAGGCAGATAATAACAAATGTTGACAAGGACATGGAGAAACGGGAACCTCATATATTGCTGGTTGGAACGTAAAGCGGTGCAGCCACTTTGGGAAACAGTTTGGCAGTTACGTAAAAAGTTAAAGATAAAACTATCATAGAACCCAGCAATTCCACTTCTAGCTATGTACTCGAGAGAAATAAAAACAAATGTGCACACAAAGACTTTCATGCAGATGCTTATAGCAGCATTATTCATAATAGCCAAAAAGTGGGAATAACCTAAATGTTCATGAGTTGGTGATGGACAGACAAATGTGGTGTATTATACAATGGAATACTATTTAGCAATAAAGAGAATAAACTGTTGGTACATGTTACATCATGGATGAACCTCAAAAATATCATGTAAATCAAAGAAGCCAGACACAAAAGACCACACATTGTGATTCCACTTATATAAAATGTTCAGAAAAAGGAGGTTTATAGGAACAGAAAGTAGATTAGTGGTTGCCTGGGGCTAGAAATGGGAATGAAGATTAACTGTAAATGGAGAGATTTTATTGTGGGATTAAAAAGCTATAAAACTAATTTATGGTGATAGTTGCACCACTTGGCAAAATTTACTAAACATCATTGACTTGTACACTTGAGATGTGTGAATTTTATGTTATGTAAAATATACTCCAAGAAGGTCGTTTAAAATATATGTAGAATTAAAATACATAACCACAATAGCATAGAGGCAGGTGAAAGTAAAGGAATTCAGTGTCATAAATTCCTTGAATTGGCCACAAAGCAGTAAAAGTAGTGATTTATATTAGACTCTAATAAGCCAAGGATGTGTGTCATTATCTTTATGGTGACCAATGATAGAAGGGTGAAAAATGTGTAATTAAAAAGCTACTAGAGGGATAATTATAATAACATATACTTGGTTAATCAAAAAGAAGGCAAGAAAAGATAGAATAAACAACATAAAACTGTTTGACAAATGGAAAACAAATAAATAGTTGATGTAAACCCAGATATATCAATAATAACATTATATATGTAAATGGACTAGATATTCCAGTTAATGGACAAAGAAGAAAAAAAATCCAGCACTATGCTCTTATGAGGGACGTATGTTACCTATGAGATACAGAACGACTGACGGTAGAAGGATAGAACAGACGTACCATAGAAACACTAACCGGGAGAAAGCTAGTGCCATTGTGTTAGTACAAGACAAAACAGACCTTAAGGTGAGAGACACTGCTAGATATAAGAAGAAACATTTCATAACAGTAACAAGCCCAATCTGCCTGAAAGATGTAAAATATCTAAGGTATAAATAAAAAAATTCATATACACCTGCTAACATCACCTCACATATATCCGTAGCAGTACATGATAGGATTAAGAGTGTATCCATGATCATTGTGGGAGATTTTAACACAGCTCTTCCTCCGGATGATTTTTTAAAAACAATATTTGCCCTCAGTGGTGTGGTCTACGTGTGTGGTGTGTGTGCAAGTGAGGGAGAGAGGGAGAGAGGGAGAGAGAGAGAGGTCTTTAGTAGGCTTTTTATGGACCTGGTGGCTGGTAGGTGGGGTGAACTGGGATACTGGAAACCCAAATGCTGGTTCTGGCCAGGGCCCCCTTAGTTGAGGGAGAAGCGGGGGTGTGTCCACGACAATATCTGAGATGCCCCTGTGCTTGTTTCTCTCCTCTCTGCCCAGGCCCCCGTTGCATGACTCCTAAGGAAACGCAGTGATAGGTCTTGGGTGTTTCCAAGAAAGGCCTCTCTCCAGCCGCCAGAGGTGCCAGATGGCAGTGGTCAGGGGATCTGGGCTCCTGAGTCCTCAGCGGAGTCACACAGACAGATGAAATTGTCCTTCTATTTTTAAATAAATCCAGAGTTAGCTTTCCTGTGTTCTTTCCCTGGTCAGCAATTTCTGGTGCTTTTCTATCAAGAAGTGCATTCTTTTGGCTAACCTGAGTCCCTCAGCTCGTGATTTAAGTGCCTTTATTCTGATCTGCTTATCACAGCCTTATGGATAGAAGAGGAGCCGCCACACACAGCTGACTTCTACAGCAGGGTGCTTGTTTCCTCTATCACAGCGTGCATAATGGAGCAGCTAAGAGTCCAGATTCTTCCCAGGAAGCTGGTCTTCCTGGTTTTCAAAATAGGGTCTCCTCTTCTCATCTGTGTGACCTTGGACAAAATACTTTTCCTTCTCCCCATCCATAAAATGGGGATAAAATTAGCAGTTCTGAGGGTTAAGAAAGATCATGCACATAAGTCTGCCAATACAGTAACAAATAGTAATAATGATGCTTATACTCACTGTGGAAAATTGGAGAGTTCTAGGGAGTACAGGAAGTTTAAAAATCCTCTCTAACATTGTCTCACAGCCCGCTTCCCCTACCCCAGTACCTAGGACAATCCTTGGCATCTAGTAGGTTCTTAATAAACACTTGTTGAATTAATATTCCAAAAGGGCATTGATCACTGGCTCTGCCCTGCAACCCACGTCAAAGATCCTAAATGGCTAAGGTTTTATATTCCTGAAGGTAATGTAATACTTTCTTCCTCTGCTGTACTCCACAACTCTATTTTCTAGGACTGCACCTAGTCCCTACTACAGATACCTCATATTTTAAAATTAGGTGGTGTATTTGTTTCTTGTGGCTGCTGTAACAAATTACCACAAACTTGGTGGCTTACAGCAACAGAAATGTTTCCTTTCACAGTTCTGGAAGACAGAAGTCTGAAATCAAGGTGTCAGCAGGGCTGCATTCCTTCTGGGGACTCCAGGGGGAGAATCGGTTCCTTGCTTCTTCCAGCTTCTGGTGGCTGTCACGGTCCTTGACTTGCGGCTGCGTCCCTGCAAATCTCTGCTCCCACGGCTGCATTGCCTCCTCCCCTTCGGTGTTTATGTGCCAAGTATCCCTCTGCCACACTTTCATAGGGACACAGGAAAGTGACTCCCAATGCTGGGAGGGAGCCACTTCTGGTCCAAGTGTATCCTTGGCTTCTCGCAAGAAAGAATTCAGGAGCGAGCTGACAGTATAAAGTGAAAGCAAGATTTATTCAGAAACTATGGAAAGCCTACTCCACAGACAGAGCAGAGGCAAGTTCTCCCTGCAGAAGAGAACTGGCCCCCTGGTTCCTGTTGCCTTTCTGTTTAAGCAACGGCTTAATTATAGGCTAAACAAGGGGAGGAATATTCATAGTAGGGGTGGTTTCACCATCTTGGTTCTAACCGGTTGGAACTTGCCCTGCCTCTATCCTGTTTGATCAGGGTAATTTGAAACTTTGTTTGGAGACTTCCCGACTCAGTAAGGCAAGGCTGCCTCGATGCCCAAAACAAAGCCCAAGGCAATATCCAAAGCAGTACCTGCCAGTTCCCTGTCTCCATAGGGACACCTGTGACTGCATTTAGGGCCGTATTAGTCCACTCAGGCTGCCATAACAAATACCACCGACTGGGTGGCTTAAACAACAGACATTTATTGTCTCACAGTTTTGCAGACTGGATGTCCAAGATCAAAGTGTCGCAGGGCTGATCTCTTCCGAGGCCTCTCTCCTTGGCTGTAGGTGCCGCTTTCTCCCTGTGTCCTCACGTGGTTTTCCCTCTGTACCTGTCTGTGTCCAAATTTCCTCATCTTATAAGGATACCAGTCACGTTGGATTAAGGTCCACCCTGATGACTTCATTTTAATTACCTCTTTAAAGGTCTTATGTCCAAATACAGTCACACTCTGAGGTTCTGGAAGTTAGGAATTCAACATATGAATTTGGTGGAGATGGGGGGCGAGGGGGGGTGCGGGGTGGGGGTGAGAGACACAATTCAGCCCATAACAAGGGCCCACCCAGATAATCCGGGATGGTCATTCCCATCTCAAGATCCTTAACTTAATCACATCTGCAAAGGCTGCTTTTCCATATGTAAGGTAACATTCACGGATTCTAGGAATTAAGAACTGATTTCTCTGTGTGGTCCTTATTCAGTCCACTACAGGCAGAGGCTGGAAAGAGCAAAGGACTATGGGAATGTCAGGCTACTGAAAGCCACGGGGTTTGGGGAGAGAGGGCAGAGGGCATGCTTCCTGCAAGACGGGACCTTGCTGGGCTGAGATCTAGTGTGGGCTTCTTGAGCCTTATGCCAAGGCCTCTCTGTAACAATGGACCATTCCTTCTTTCTGGAAGCAATATCTTTCCTATTTCACTGATACTGTCCTTAGTCCCCTGGGTTTTATTCTACATCTCTGGAAGTTTCTCCTTAGAAGCTCTGCTGGTTCCTGTCTGGCTACTATTTTTCGAAATGAAGGTATGGCTCAGGGTTCTGCCCAAGGCTCCTTCCCATTTTACAGATGGGAAAATAGAAGCTCAGAGAGCTAAGTGACTCGCTCAAGGTCACTCAGGTAGCTGGAGGCAAAACTGTGACCGGACTCTGGCTGTGTGACTCGATGTCTCAGCAGCTTCATGATACACTCAGTGCCTTTCTGATTTGTGTAGCACCTGGCACGTACTCTGTGTTCAAGAAATATTCTGAGAAACACTAAGTAAAGCAGAACCCAGACCCAGTGTTTCTGGATCTAATGCATTATTCTTTCTAGCCAGCGTTTCGGTAAGGACATCATTCCCCTCCCCTGAGCCCACAGGGAGTCGCTGTCCCAGAAACTGCAGTTCCTTTCAAGATTTTTATTTTCAGCAGCTCTGATTTTTATGTTCAGGGACCACACTTAATTATTGCAAAACATCTGCTGGCACAAAATGCCATTTTGTTCCTGAATCATTCCCAAGAACATCCCATGAGCTCTTGTACTGGGAGACACTACTTCTGCAGGGGCCTGGGCCAGCAGAAATACTTCCTGCTTAAGCGGCAGCAGGGGAGATTTAGGGTTGACTGGCTTTGGAAACAATTGCTAATTAGATTGCTCAGGGCTTAAAGAAGGATAAGGCTCTGAACATCAGGCAGGGGTCCTTATCAAATATTCAATAACCTCTGCTTGGCTGTCCATGAGCATCTGTGCGAGGAGGCATTTTTAGGGTGGGATTTTTCCCATGTCTTTATATGGGGTTCTACATAACGATGACCACAGTGGCTCACACTTACTTAGCTCTTTCTCTGTACCAGGCAGCGTCCTACGTACTCCTTGAACTTCATCCCATTCAAACCGTACAGTATCCTACAAGGTTTATTCATATTACCTATATGAATACACCATATTATAGAGGCATAATCTGGATCACCAAGAAGTTGACTTGCCCAGCCTGACCCCAAAATGCCAACCTCCATCCTCTAAGGTCAGAGGTAATGGGAAGCTGCTGCTCAAAACACTGGGCTGCAGACCGGGGAGCATTCCTCCTGCAAACGTTGATTGTGAGACTGGGTTTGATATGAGGAGGAACTTCTCAGCTAAGATTTGGAGACCCTAGGACCACATAAGGTCCAAAGGCCTGTAGGGGCCTTCCAGATCTCACTGCTGCCTCACTCTGTAGCAGCAGCTGACACAGCATCTCCCACGCCCTGGGGCTGAGCTTGTGGCTCCTCTTTCTTTGCTTCTGTGGGTGTTTTGTTTGGGCCACCCTTGGGCCGAGTTAGGTGCCAGGCTTTTCTCTGCCCTCCAGATGGCTCTGCACAAGGCCACCATGGTGTTCCTTATGCCTTCTTGACCTCCCTGGCCAGGTCAGTGCCCTTCCAGGCCACCACTTCTAGCATCCCACATTGCCCCCGTGGAGAACTTCCAGCTGTCATTTTGCACCTGTTGCTGGGATTTGATGGTCTCTCCCATCAGGCTGTGAGCTCCATGAAGACAGGGACTGTGTCTGTTTTTTCTTATTGTACATCCTCAGCTGTCAGTCAGCACACTGCCTGGCAAATAGTTCATGTTCAAAATATTTTTTTCTTTTGAGACAGGGTCTGTCTCTGTTACCCAGGCTAAAGTGCAGTGGCATCATCACAGCTTGCTGCAACCTCAAACTTCTGGGCTCAAGCGATGCTCCTGCCTCAGCCTCCTGGAGTAGCTGGGACTATGGGTGCACACCACCATGCCTGGCTAATTTTTCTATTTTTTGTAGAGATGGGGTCTCGCTCTTGCTCACGAACTCCTGAGCTCAAGCAATGCACCTGCCTCAGCCTCCCAGAGTGCTAGGATTACAGGTGTGAGCCACTGTGCCCGGCCCCAAATATTTTTTGAATGAGTGAAGTGTCAACTTGCTTGTTGGTTTCCTCAATAGACTGTCAGGAAACAGGGTCCTGGCAGGTAGTAGTTGGCCTGTTCAAATTGGGATTTTAATATAGATACAGTTTACAAAGGTAGGGGAGGATGGAAAGAAACCACACAGGGCAGTGAGGACTGCAGGAGGCATCCTAATCCCAGGCCTGAGTGGGCCAGGGGAGGTAAGGGCTGCCTGGCAGGAGCTGGGCCAGGAGAGAGTGGAGGAATGAATACCCTGACCTCCCTGGCCTCTCGCCTTCTGACCTCCCCATGTGCTTCCCATTGGCTGAGCCCACCAGGCAGTCAGAGGTCGAGGGGGTCCATGGATGCAACTCCCATAGGTTTGCCTCTTGGGGCGTTTCAGGGGTGAGGTTGTCTATCCAGAACTGTGTATTAAATGGGTGTCCAGAGGGATGAAAGGTCTTCCTGAGAGGCATGACCATGTTGCAGTTCTCTGGAAACTGTCAAAGGAGAAGGTAGAACAGAATGTTTCTGGTCTTGTTGGGAAGTGACCCTGCCTGGAGTGCATAGGATTCCTCTTCATATCAGCCTTTTTTGCCAATACCCAGCCCTGTATTAACCTTAGGATTTGGAATTAGCAGGCAATAACATAACATCGTTGGGTGGAGAATCTTTGAGCAAGGATTTTAGAGAGGAGAGAGCGTGGGGTGTGTCCAGAGTACAGTTTTGGGAGTCAGCCACATTTGAATGCACATCCTGGCTTCCGGAGAGGCAGTATGATATAGTGGTTAGGGGCGTGGGACCTGGAGCTAGGGTGCTGGGGTTCAAATGCTGGGTCCAGGGTCTACCACGTCACAGCTGTGTGCCATGACTTTCCCATCTGTGATATGGGGTAATGGTATGAGGATGAGATGAGCTAGTACATGCAAAGCACTTAGACCCATGCCTGGCTTGCAGTTGGGTGACCATACTTCCTGGTGAGCTCAGCACAGCCCCAAAGTATGCCTGTTGTCGCAGCAGAATTGTTACTAACACCCCTTTCACTGTCAAAGGGGTTCTTGTTTGGAGATAACTCATGTGGTCTTACATACAGTAAGATGTTATATTATGTAATGCTGAATGTTTGGACGAGGTATTTAACTGCTTGGAGTCCTAGTTCTAAAATGGGGATGATGATAATAATAATACTGTTTTGTTGGGTTGATTCAGAATGGTGGGATGACACGGAATGGCTGGCACAGGGTTGGTCTCAATTCTGGTGATGCCATTGGCGTTTCTTCAGGCTCTGGGTCCAGGCAAGCCATATGGACGTGGCTGGATCCCCCAACACTCTTACCACCCAGTTTCTCCCTTTGTAAACACCTCTAAAGGGCAAGCATCCTGAGAAACATGATGCCCAAAGCCCCCAGACCTCCTGAGGGGAAGACGTGACCCACAGCCCTGTTGTCCTGTTGGTGGTCTCGTGTCCTGCAGCTGTAGGGTAGTTTTGCTAATGGTTTCCCAGGGACTCTTGAACCAGGTCAGGCCTATTTGTTGTAAGCAAAGGGTGGAATCTTAACCCAGATTCCTGCAGGCCTGGGGGAGCTGTGGATTCAGGACTGTTCGATGCATAATCTTCTTCCTTCCAGGAGTTTCTTATTTGAATGGAAGAAAGGTCTTCAGGGCTCCTTAAAGCTGCTGCCTTATTTATTATTATTATTGTTTACTGTGCTGCCTTGTTGTCCTCCAAATACCCCATGCTGAGCCTTTCAATGGAAAGAGAGAGACAAACGGTGCCGAGCTGGGGCAGTGTCTTCTGGGAACAGTTATAAATCCCTAAGTCCTTTTCTTGGAACACATTATTCAGCTCAGAACACTTTATTTTACAAAGCCAGCCTCTGGGCCACAGTACAGAGATGGCATCCTGCTTTTATTGCTTTGGCCATGACATTGAAAAGTCCCTCCACCAGATCATCAGGAAAGCCCCCCATGTTGCAAGGCCCCTGGCCAACCTGTATGCAGAGATCAAACACCAGTCGGACCAGCCGGACCACAACTGTGCTGTGTGACCTTGGTGGTGTCCCTTTCCCTCTGGGTCTCCACATCTTCATTTTTAAAATGAGGGGATTGAATCAAAATTATCTATGATTTTCCTCCTAATTATATTGTTCGTTGATTCCTAAGTTTCAAGGAGATAAATTTTTAGCTCAACATAACAGGCTTTCAAACGGCCGAAGTTGCCTGACGATCCATGGGGTAGGCTGCCTGGGGAGTAGTGAGCAGCCTGGGGTTGGAGGCATTCAAGCAAAGGCTGCAGAACAGGCTCTGGGGAAGCAACAGAAAGGCTTCCTGAATGTGATGGGCAATTGGCCTTGGAGGCCCGGTGCTCCCATAAATCTTCCTGGCATTGTCTCATCTCCCTTCTGGCACCTCTCACATGTCGGAGGTGGGTTTTGGGTTCATTTACTCAGGGAGGCGTTATGGCTACTCCCAGGGGGCTGGGAGGGTCTAAATTGACACTTACCTCTCAGAATCTGGAGATACTTTTTGGCCAGTGGGAGCACTTACTGCCGTAGAAGTCAACCTTTTGTTCCAGGCCAAGCCTGACTCGGGGAGGGAGGCTTTTGCAGAGGTTTTAGAAAGGGTCTCAGGATGAACTTAATGAGTGGTTACATGTCCAGATTTTATCTTCACCTCAAGACTGAATGATAATTTGTCTGAGTAGAGAATTCTTGATCCCAAATAACTTCCTGGGAAATTTCTCTGCCCATCCCTCTTATTCTAGCATTCGGTGTTGCTAATGACAAATCTAATCTCAGTGTGATTCTCATTTCTAGGTTGGTAACTTTTTTTTTTTCCTTTTCTGGAAGCTTTTAGAGTTTTTATTTGGCTCCGAAAGTTCACTATTGTATTTCTAAATGGGGGTCTATTTTAACGAACTTTGTGGGCTCTCTTAACCTGGAGATTCATGTCTTCAGCTTATTTCTTATCTCTTCTCTTATGTTCTAATTGTTCCGTCTTTCCAAAGTTCCTGTTACAGTTGCACCATCCCAAATGGCAGCCACTGGACTGATGCCGATCATAATCCTGAAAGACACATCCTAAACATCATAATCCTGAATATTGAAATCCTGAAAGATCAAAATGCCTGATGGTCAAAATCCCTAAAGTCTAAAGTCCCTGATGCCTAACTGAATCCCCCAACCATAATGACCGATTTGGAATCAGGTTCCAATCAAGACTTTGAAAGTGAATCTCACTCAAGGTGTTACCAATAAAGATTTTTTTTCCATTCATCCCAATGCCGTTGCTGGAAAATTCAGATAAGTGGATTGGCCACGACAATAGCTTCAGTTTAAAAATGCCCCGTTTGTCTGCACCAGCCTTCCTTCCAGCTGATGACATTCCAGGAGCTTTTTTATTGAATTAAAGCCGCATTTGCCTGAGGAAGCCAGCAAAGTCACTGACGGGTTCAAAAATAATTATGTGCATGGTTAGAAGACACTTATGTGATGGTGTTGCTGTTTGATCACCAATACTGTTTCTGCCAAATTTGTCATCTGTTTATGAGTGCGTGCAGAATGGATTTCCAAGTACACAAAACAACACAGAAGCATGGCACAGAAGATGGGAAAATTTAATAGGGAATGCTCGTGTTCATGTACATTGAATCATAGAAAGATTTCGAAAAGAGCAGCATGATGTAGAAAATGAATGTGAACATATTCTCCGAGAAGAGCCATGCCCTAAGAGAAAAAAAGCAACTATTCATCACGATGCAAGACTTTAAAATATAGTTAGTGATTGTGAAAGTTGGCTAGCTCTTACAGACTACCTCTGTGCAATTGTTTATAATCTATCCCTGTAATATACTCTTTCATAAGTCAAATTTTCTTTTTAGTTTTTTGGAGGGGGGTTTGAGATTTTTTTCTTTTTTTAGTTTTTTTGCCCACTATTCTAAATTGTCAGCATTATTTTTTACAATTTGCTATGCTATGTATTTCATCTTCACATCATTTCCAATACTGGAGGTATAAATTGTATAAAGACTTTTAGAGAGTTCTAATTCATTTTATGCATTTTTTGCAAATTTAACTCTATGAAAGTACATTCTCACAACATTGAGTTTGTGTATAAGCATTGTGTATGTACGTAAAAATGTTGAAACTTCCTTAGTTAATGTATAAAATGTCCTTTTCATACATTTGCATTTGTGAAAGATGAAATTTCTTGAGATCTTGGCTTTTGACTGTATTTGTGGTGGTGACCATCACAGTTTTTGATGGAGCATGTTGAAAGACTTAGGTTGTCTGTCACGGTATTTCAGATTACTGAAATTATATAAGCTATTTCTTTATGAATATGCTTTATCTGCTTGTAACAGTTATGCGTGTGTGACTATCGTTAGTATACCTGAGTGTTTATCCTTACAAAAACATGTATGGTATTGTCTATTTTATCGTGTAAAGTGGCCTAGGAAGTGTTCTGTTGTGTTTTTATATGTCCCTCAAATAAATCTCCTTTTAAAAATGTAAATAAATGTCCTTTAAGAAATTTTAAAATTATATTTTTCAAAATTATATTTTTGGGGTTGTGATTTTCAGGATTTTAGACTTTAGGGATTTTGGTCTTTTGGGATTTCAACAGTCGGAATTTTGGTGTTCGGGATTATGGCCCAAACTCTTCACAAAGATGTTCTTCAACTCAGGAATCTGGGAAGGAGAGGAAAACGGGAAAACCCATGGATGTGTGTGAACACTTAAAGCCATCTTTCTTTTCATGGAAGTTTCCCGTTCTCTTGGGGTTCACTAAAAATTCTCCTTTAATATTACTAGATCTTGATACAACGAATATTTTATCTCCAAAGGAAGTACATTCCTACTACATGAACACAACCTTCCTAACTCCAAGCTTTAGGGGTAAACTAAAGAAGCAGCGCTGAGGAAAGCCCTTGGGGCTTCTTCATATCCCTCCATAGGGGTGGGGCATTTTCTCCAGGGGGTTATAACTGTGCTGCCCATGATTGCTGGGTCACACCAGTAATTCTCCCATGAAGAATTCGTCTCTTGGACCCATCACTGGTGTCTACTTATGCTAAGCACCCATCATCCCAGTACCTAGTGCGACCTGTAGTAAAGATTCTGTAAAGGCTATTGAATGAGTGCGTCATGAATGCATTAAATAATCACAATTGGAACTGGAAAATATGTTCCTATTTTTATTAACAGAGGTGAAGATTTTTGTGTTAATTTCCTGTCTTTGTTGTCACTAATGTGTATAATCTTCAAGTTGACTCTTCTTGGCAGGTGAACTTGCAAGAATTTTTAGGAATGTCTGTAAGAAGTTACTCCCTCCTCTCTTTCTTTCTTTTTTTTTTGGATCATTTATAAAAATGTCAAATTGGCCAGTTCTCGCCCCAGTTCTCTGGGTGGATTTACTGTTAACAGTCTTCCACCCGGAGACATATCCCTTTGCCTCTGTCCTTTAATTCCTGTCTGCTCCTTACCTATGACAAAACCATCCTCCAATTTTTGCCAGCTCATATTTTGAAAGGAGAAGTATTTCTTGGGAAGTATTCTGACATGCACAGGGCCATTCTTTTCTTTCTAGGCATCTCTCCAATAATCTTGTGACTAAGTTTGTGTCCTCCAAGCATGGTCCACCTAGTAGTATGGTGATGGTTTTGGCTCTTGCAGGAAGTCTGCACTCGTAATGTGATTGTGCATGTGCTCATAGTGTGATGTGCACCCACTATTTTGTTGTTGGGGGAAAATTATTGCTTTCGGGTTGAAAGCAAAAGAATAAGGACTTGAACGATGTATAGAGAAGATGTAGGAAGAGATTGAGGAGCTGCTCATTGGCTTTTTGTGTTTTAGATGTTTAAATGAAGACCCGGGGAAGGGAAGAATGTTTCCAAGGTCATGGGAGTTGTTGGTTATTAAGCAAAGCCATGGCTTCCTGGGTTGTGAGTCCAAATATATGAACATTGCTTCCAATTTTGTCTTTATGTTGGTGGGTGGGTGAGGGTGTGATGAGGTTGGGAGAGCAGTAGGATGAGGATGATCTTGCATTTGCTCTGAGCTTTGCAGGGAAGCTCTACGAGTTGGGGGTGGAAGAAAAAATCCTGCCAGTGTTGGAGCCTGGTGAGATGCCAGGATCCTAGAGAAAGCTCTGAATCAGAAGTAAAAGTCCCAGTCATTGCTGCTGGGCCACCTATTGGCCTGGCCTAGACGTCAGGTGGCCTTCCCGGACTTCTGTCCCCTCATTTGTAATGTGGACTCATTTCACATGGATCATAGTTGTGTGTGGAAACACAAAAGGAAATGATATATGCAGACTGTAAGGCATGTGCCCCCTGGATGCTGGGATTAGGGGCAGTGACAGAGGGAATCCAGGTCCCTGCTTTTCTGGGTCAGGGAGACAGCCAACAGTTAAGCAAGCAAATAACTAAGGTAACTTGGCAGTGAAAAGTGCCATTTGGACAGTAAGAGGGTGACGAGATATGGAGCCACTTGGGTGTGACTTTGGATTGGGTACTGTGTGTCTTAGTACATTTAGTGTTGCTATAAAGGAAAACCTGAAGCTTGTTAATTTATAAAGAAAAAAGATTTATTTGGCTCACAATTCTGGTGGTTAGAAAGTTCAAGATTAGGCATCTGCATCTGGTGAGGGCCCGAGGTTGCCTCCACTCGTGGCAGAAGGCAGAAGGGGACCTGGCATGTTCAGAGATCACATGGCGAGAGAGGAAGCAAGGGGTGGGGTGGTGCCAGGCTCTTTTTAATGACCAGCTCTCCTGGGAACTGATACAGTGAGAACTCACTCACCCCTGAGGGGAGGGCATTAATCTGTCCATGAGGGATCTGCCTGCATGACCCAAACACCTCCCATGAGGCCCTACCTCCAACACTGGTATCAAATTTCAACATGAAGTTTGGGGGAGAAACATCCAAACCATAGCAACTTGTTTCGAATAGGGCAGGGCTGGCTGCCACCATGATAAATATGATAATGATGATGACGATGATGGCACCCAGGGTATAGGGTCAGTTAGTGCTGGACATTGATCCTCCTTGAACATGGGCTGGCCCTCTTGCACCCTCAGAGCCTTTGCACTGCTGTTCCCTCTGCCTGGGATCATTTCCCTTAGCCTTCTCACATGTTAGTGCCTATGCATCCTTCAGTTCTCAGCATAGATGTTTCTCCCGGGAAACCTCACCTGACTAGATGAGATACCCCCAGCATATCCTCAATTTACCCACCTCCACCTTGGGAGGTTGCCATATTAAGGCAGCCTTTCTCATTAGACTGTGAGCTCCTTGAGTGCAGGGCCTGGCTCTAATTCACCCTTTTAGACCTGCTGCCTGACACCCTACCTGGTTAAAATAGCACCTAATAAATAACCATTAGGAAATTATTTGCTGAAGCGCCACAATGCACCAGGCACTGCACTAGGAGCTAGGGAAAGGGATGGTCATAAGTAGAAACAGATATAGGCAATCCCTTCTACTTCCATGTATATCTGAAATTTTTCATAATAAAAAGTCTAAAAAATATATACACCCCATTCCTGCCTTCATGGAGGTTACAGTCTAGTGGGAAAAAAAGCCATTAGTGAAATAATCACAAAATGTATCATTATAAATCATGTTTAGCCATATGGAGGAAAAAAAATTAACTTTTACAATTCTTGAGTATATGCCGGGCATTGTTCTAAGAGTTCTATGTGCATTACTTATTTAGTCCTCACAAAATCCCTACAAGGAGGGCACTATTATTATTCCATTTTTCAGAAGGGGAAACTGAGGCAGAGAGCTTTGCCCAAGGTCACGCAGGCAGGTGGAGCTGGGATTCTAACCCAGATAACCTGACTTTAGAGGCCACCTTTGTTTGATTGTATCTATGGCCTTTATAAAGATGTACCTAAGTCATGTGTGTTCTAGTAATGCTAGAATCAGTCCCAAAGTTGTTCTTATAAGGAGCCTTTTCCCCACGTGCGGGCCACAGACTAAGGTGAAATCAGAACAACAAACTCACCCTACCCGGGGCTGCCTTGGAATGCTACATGCAGCCACAGTGACCTCTTGTGGTCAGAGCATGAATGGCGTGACTATGCCGCAATGACCCAGCAGAGACCAAACCTCAGGATTATTTCCCAAGTCACGGTTTGTTTTTTCTAAGGCCTCCCCCATGTCCTACCTGTGCTGGTGTCTCCGAGGACACCTGGAAGGGTAAGTCTACAAAGGTGGACTTTCAGGCATTGGTGAGTGGCTGGGGGCTGTCGGGAGTTTGTGCTCCCGTGTTCTGTCCAGGCTGGTAGAAAACCCTGGACCTGGCTCTCCCAGCTCCCTGCTGTGGCGCTTCAGGACAGGAGGGCCACGTGGGCCTGTCAGCCCCGCTCACTTGGTAGCACCTTTCACAGGCACCGTGCTCCTGGCTGAGAAAGGGACAGCTCAGTCACTCATTCATTTCACCAGATATTTACCAAGCACCACTGTAGGCCAGGAACATTCCAGGTGCTGAGAACAAAGCAGAGGATGAAAGAGACAGAACTGGGGCCTTCCTTCTCCCCCTCCCATCCTCCGCTCCCGACCCCACCCTCTCCTTCCTACTTATAATTTTGGATAATGATTTAACTCATGGGGTTTGTCTGCGAGTGTTGAGTGAAAGGAAACTGACTTCTACTCAACTGAAAATAAAGAATAATAAACCACAGACAAAATACACACACACCCCCCAATTCCTGCCTCTGTGATATTTACTTTCTGGTGAGGAGAGGCAGAGCATAGACAGATGATAGACGGCACGGAGAGGAGTTAAGGCCACAGTAGGGGGTAGTGAGTGCAGTGGGGGGCAGGGGTCTCTTTACGCGGGGTGGGCTGGGACACCTTGTTCCCAAGGTGATATTTAATGAAGGTCCAAGGTGCCTTGGGGGTGAAATTTGAATGTCTCTCTCTGTCTCTGTCCTAGAATTACCCAGAAATGAATACACGCAATGATGCAAGTAGGTGTTTTCATTTGTTTGAGAGTCAACAATTCTAGAGGTACTAACTCAGGGTAAAATGGAAATAAAAATTGCCCTGCTGGAGTGGTGGCCATGCAGGAGCATTTGTCCCTCTGTCCTGCTGTGCTGTACACTTGGAGAACTTGAAGGACGTAGGGAAGTGAGCTGTTTGGGTATCTGAGAAGCGCATTCCGGGCCATGGGAACAGCCTGTGCAAAGGCCCTGGGGTGGGTGCTTGAGGAACAGAGAGGAGGCAGGTGCAGCTACAAGGGAGTGCTGGGGGGAGGGGCAGGAGAGTCGGGGGAGGTGACAATCACATGGGGCCTTAGCGGTGCATTGTCCCTATCTCCTGCTGGACTGATTTTGGCCTTCAGTGTGAAGGCAACACCGCCTCAGAATGCTGAGAAACTTAACCTACAGGAGATTAGCTCCTGACTCAGGTGCCCCAATGTCCTCTGGGGCTCTCTGGGGCTCGGCATCCTTAGACGCTCTCGCTTGTGTTACTTCTGTTCACTTTTACAACAACCCTGGGTGATGGGCATTATCCTATCCATTTTATAGACGAGAAGACTGAGGTGTAGAGACGTGGGAAGAGAGTTCTAGGTGCCCAGAACAGCTTGCCCAAAGGCATGGTGGATGGAGAATTGGGCCATTTTCCGGTGGTGGGGAGAAGTCTCGGTGAAGCTAAAGAGGTGAATCGGGGCCAATTTGCAGGGACTTGTAGATTATAATGGGAAGCTGGGACTTTATGTTGACGTCAGCAAGACATGACAGGAGGAAGGGACGTGATAATACTGTGTTTTTAAAATCCCCCTAATGTCAGTGGTGATGAAATAGCGAGAGAGGGGCAGTGGGGAAACGGGGTGGAGAGTCATGGAGACAGGAGATTTTGGCCCGAATCTACGAGAAAGTTTTTGACCGTCTAAAATAGGTTGAGGTCTATTTTCAAGAAAGAACCTGATTTAGAAACAGATTGGAAGTTGGAATTGAGAGAGGGAGGAAGGTTAAGGAAGAGTATAAATGTTTTATCTTTTAAAACATTTTCTAGAACATTCTGCTCAGTTTGGGGAGAGTAGTGGGCACTGGAGAACTTGTTGGATCAAAATCCCCTAGCTAAGTTGCTAGCTGTGTCCTTTGTTAGTTCCTCACACGGGTAGTGTCTCCAAATGGGCTATATCCTCTTCAAACATAAGCACGCAACATGTTTTGCACACTGGGCATTCTGTATTAGATGATGATGTTTTAATTTCTCATCCTCTGGCTCCTTTAGCAGTGAGTTGTCATCTAAGGAATTATAGACTTTTCTAAGTAAATAACAACTACTTATCTCCCTTCTTACCTCTCTTAAAATTCTATTCATGCTTCAAAGCCTAGCTCAACTCTATGAAAACTTTCTTTTCTTTTCTCTGAAGCAGATGAGGGAGTCAGTGAGGCAGGTGGTCTAGACAAGAGTGTGCCAGGCAGAGGGCATGGCTAGAGCAAAGGCCCTGGGGCAGGAGCATACCTGGGGCATTCCAGATAGAGCAGGACAGTGAGGCTGGAGGGCAGAGGGAGGGTAACAGGGGAGGACAGAGAAGCTGCCTGAGGCCTGCAGGTCATCACAGGGACTCTGCCTTTCACCCCTAGTGACCTGGGGGTGGGGGACACTAGAGGATTTTGAGAAGAACAAGATCTGACTTGCATTTTAAAAGGATGATTTCAAGTTTCAAGTTGAGACTTGATTGTAGGGGGCAAGGGTCCAAGCAGGCAGATGGTGGCTCAGGCCAGGGGAAAATCACAGTACCTTCCCCTGGACAGTGTGGAGGCGTTAACCTTCTAGGGCTGCTTTGAGGCTTGTATGAACTGACAAGGCCAAGTGTGCGGCTTGGTGCTCGGGATATGGCAAGCATCCAACAGTTGGATGTAGGTGTTGGTTTTTTTTTTTTTAAATTAAGGTGGATGTTTTTAATAATTATTATGTCAGAAAGAATCACTTTCTGGTACTTTGGACCTGCCGGCGTGGCACTTAGCACCCTGCAACGTATTTCTTTGTGTTGCTGTTTCCCAGCAAGATTGGGGGCTCCCTGAAGTCAGGGAATGCGGCTCTATACCGGTACTCCCAGCTCTCGGCGCAGTGCCTGGTGCACAGCAGCATCTTCCGCGTGGGTGGAATGAACTCGCTCTGCTGGGAAATCAAGGGGGGCTGGAGCTGTATCTTGATTATCTGTGTTTCCACAGGGCAAAGTCTGGTGTCTTCTCCTAACCGGTAGGTCTATCCGATTGATTTACATTGTTCTCATGTCGCCACCTAATGTAACATGTTTCCCTCTGAATTAGAAAGATCTCATGAGCCCTCCAGGGTTCAGGATTCCAGCTGGTTTCCTGCCAAGCTGAGCGTCCTCCTGCAGGGCTCCGTCCTTCCTGACTTGCAGGATTATTGGACACGGAGCCCAGGAGGGGGAGGCAGAGAACAGCACAAGGGCCACTCGGCGAGGAGCGGAGCCGCCTGGGCAGCTGTCCTCCTTCCTGCTGTTTCCCCCAGACCCTTTGGGGGCAGCTGCCCGGGAACAACCAGGCAGGGCCAAGCTCTCCTAAGCCTGCCCCCTCCCTCTTCCTCCTCCTTTTCCTCCTCCCTACTCTTCCTGTGCCTCCCCCCTCTCCCCTGTCCTTCCTCCCCCTTCTCCTGCCTTCTCTCTGCCTTTCTCTCCCCGCCACCCCCACCCCCCTGAGTAAGAGGCTGCCCGGGGACCAGGGAGGAAAACAGCAACAGCAGTGGAGGAGGGAGACAGGGAAGACTTTCTTTCCAGGCACAAGGATGAGGCAAGGGCTGGGGAAGCCATTTGGACCCCACAGCTCTCTGCCCGGGCTTCCTCTCGGCCTGTCTCTCCCAGCAGTCACCGTGGCAGCCTCGGCTCCTTGCAGCACTTTCTACGAGCTGGGTCCTGCGGTTTGGATGTGTGAAGCTGATCTCACAATCCCACAAGGACTCCATGGGCGCACAAGGGCACTGATGAGGAAGCCGAGGCTTACAGTGGTGACCTGCCATCTCCAGGGCCACACAGCTGGCGGGTGCGAAGCCATGATCTGAACCCAGGAGGTCCCCGTGTAGACCCTGGATGTCTACCACGGTAGCCCCTGGCCACGTGTGCTGGGCTATTGGGCACTTGAAATGAGGCTAGTCCAAGCTGAGATGTGTATAAATGCAAAACAGACACTGGATTTTGAACAATTAGAAGGAAAAAAGAATGTAAAATATTTTTGATATTGGTTACTTGTTGACATGGTCTTTTTTAAAATATTAGGTCAAATAAAGGCTATTAAAGTTCTTTTCACCTTTTTCTTTTTACTTTTTTAAAATGCACTACCAGAAAATTTAAAATTACATATGTGGCTTGCCATATAGTTCTATTGAACAGCCTTGGTCTAGAATTTATATTGCAAATCACTGCATTCTACTGTGTGTGTCTAGCTGATCCCACCCAGCTAGACTTAAGCTTCTTGAAGGCAGGGCCCCGGCTTGCTCACCGTTTTATTTTGTGTAGCATCTTAGATGGGATGTAGCACAGACTAAGGTTTTTTTGTTTCTTTTTTAACTTTTTATTTTATAATCATTAAACTCTCACGAACTTGCAAAAATAGTACAGAGGGTCCCAGGTACCCATCACTTAGCCCCCCACCCAGTGGTGACATCTTGCATAACTGTGGCTGGACTGAGTAGGTTTTTGACAAATGTGTGTGGACTGACTTAAGTGGGAATTAAGTAGGTGCCCATTCTTGCCTACCCTGCAAAGCATGCAAGTCTTCCGGCGCTGGAATTGAAGGGCTGGCCGAGAAGGAGTATTCCTCCCCCAGCCTCCCCCACCATGCACCCAGTGATAGCTGGGGTGACCCTTTGGGAATCACTCTGGTGGCTAGCATCCAGTGGTATGGATGTGGAGACAGCGTGGCCTGTTGGGGGGCGGCTATGCAGAGGCTGGGGGTCAGACTGTCCCAATCAAGTGCTGCCCTTCACTCCCCGAGCCTCACTCTCCCCATCTGTACAATGGAGCCAATGACAGTGCTTTACAAGGGCTGTTTGTGGGGCTTCCCTGAGACAGTGCAGGCCAAGTGGCCTCGCACCCACTCCAGGGGTGGGGGTGCAGCGGTGGCTGACCCAGCCGGCCAGGCCCTAAGAGCCCAGCTCAGATCTCGGTTCTTGAATCCCTAAGACCAGAGAGGGCTTCTCTGCGCTCAGCTGCCAAGAACAGACACGCCGGGACCGCGCACTTGCTCAGGCTGGTGCGGCTTTTCTCCCGCACGCCCCCGGCACAGGTGGGCCGTGACCTTGGCGGTGAAGCACGTGCCTCCCACGGCTGCGGGGGCGGGGCGGAGCCTGCCCTGCACTGGGCTGAGAGCCGCGCATCGCTGGTCCCGCAGGGGACGGAAACCATGGAAACCGCGGAGCAGGCGGTAGGCTCCCGCGCTGGCAGTGCCTTGGGGCCGCCTCCTCCGTGCAGCGCCGCTACCCCTGGGCCGTCATGTCGCGCCGTGATTCCCTGGGGGAGAGATGCATGGGTGGAGAGCCCGGTTTTCAAACTGTTAAGTGCGGGGGTCCAGGCACTGGGAAGGCCGCCGCGTGGCTCAGGCAGCCAGAGCGCCCTCCTGAGGGCACCCTGCGACTCCAGCTTCACTTCTGGGGGTATCTGCGAGGCCACTGCCAAGGGAACTGGGACCCTCTGAAAGGGTGACTTAAATCAGGGTGGTTTCCAGCAATTGGGCGGACAGGTTTGCTGGCTGCGTGAGGGCTGGGGAGAACCATGTCTTTGGAGCTTGCACTATGGATTCCTGACAGGTGACATGGGCCAGAACCCACGAGGAAATACCCCCTTTTTAACTAGCTGCAAAAAATCTTTGACCCAATCTGCTCTTGCTCTTTTCCTCCTCCCCAGAACTCCTCAAAGGGTTGTTCTATACTTCTTGCCTCTCCTTCCTCCTTCTCTCTTCAACCCCTTCCAGTTTGATTTTGTCCCCACTGTGAAGACCATCGATGACCTTCATTTTGCCAAACTCACAGTCAGTCCTTTCACATGACCTCTTAGCAGCATTGCACACAGGTGACCATAACCTCCTTGAGATGCTCTCTTTTCCTAGCTTAAAAGACACTGGACTGCTGTGTTTTTGTTTGTTTTTGACCATACTCACCACTTCCCAGTCTCCTTTGCTGGCTCTGTCTCATGCGTTTGAACTTCTACCCTGGGGATACTGTCTCCCTGGTTGATCCCATTCAGTCTCAGGGCTTTAAATGCTACACACTTGCCATTGACTCCCAAATCTACAAGGACAGCTGTAACCTGCCTGCTAAGAGCCCATATTCAATTGCCTACTTGACATCTCTAGTTGGATTTCTAGGAAGTATCTCAACCTAACAAGTCTAAAAAGAGACACCTGACTTGTACCCCCACAGATTCTCTTCTGTCAATTTTCTCCATTCATTTTTTCATCAGATATTTATTCAGCATATGCTATATACTAAGGAGTCTAAGTACTTGAGATATAGCAGTAAACAAAAAACAAGTCCCTGCCCTCATGCAGTTTATATTCTAGTTGGGGGATATTGCGGGTTGAATTGTGTTCCTCAAAAATTCTTATGTTAAAGTCCTAATCCCCATACCTCAGAATGTCAGCTTATTCGGAAAAGGGTAGTTGCAGATGTAATTATAAAAGTTAAGTTAAAATGAGATCATTCTGGAGTAGTGTGGGCTCCTAATCCAATATAACTGATGCCCTTATAAAAAGGGGACATTTGGATGTAGACACGTACACTGGGAGAACACCAAATAAAGATGAAGGCAAGGATTGGGCTGGTGCTTCTATAAGCCAAGGGATGTAAGTGATTACCAGCAAACCACCAGAAGCTACGCGAGAGGCATGGGACAGATTCTCTCACAGCCCTCAGAAGGAAGCAACCTTCCTGACACCGTGATCTTGAACTTCTAGCCTGCAGAACTGTGAGGACAATAATTTTCTGTTGTTCTAAGCCACACTGTGGTTCTTTGTGATGGCAGCCCTGGCAAACTCATACAGGGGGAGACAGATGATATGTAAACATGTAAAGATTATGTCAAACAAGGATATGTATAATGGAGAAAAACACAGCCATTTGAGGGAGTTAGGAAGCCCTGGGAAGCCATGTGGTTATTTTACAGATGGTGGGCAGGGATGGCCTCACTGATAGCGTGGCACCTGAGCAGGGACATGGGGAGTAGGGGAGCCAGGTGGATATTCGGGAGAAGAGTATTCCCATGAAAAGGAAGAGCAAGTACAGAGACCCTCCTGTGGGAACACGTACTTACACTCAAACCAAACTCCTAGGAGGCATCCTGGGTCCCTCTCCTTCCCTCAGACCCCACATCCAATCCAGCAGCAAGTCCTGCTGGCTCTACCTTCAAAATATACCCAATATTCAGCCACTTCTCCCTCCCTCCACTGCCATCGGCTATTCTGGGCCATCCTCACCTTTTGCTTGGATTATTATAAAAGCCTTGTAATTAGAAACCTCATCACTTGTCTCCCTGCTTCAGTTCGTTCACACTCATAGCCATGCCACGCAACACCCTGGGTTGCTAAAAGCAGGTCCTTTCTCTCCTTGGCTCATGAGCACCTGAAGGCTTTCCATTCTCCCTCAGAGTCACAGCCATTTCTGCACTGGCCCATGCTTGAGTGCCCCACCCACCACTCTTCCCCCCCTGGTCACTCTGCTCCAGCCACATTGGCCTGCCTGCTGGGGGTGAACAGGCCAAGCCTGCTCCCGCCTTGGGTTCCTTGCACTGGCTTCCTTCTGCTTGGAGTGCCCCTTCCCCAGCTCTCCACGGAGCTTAGTCCTTTGCATCATTCAAACTGTGGCTCAGATGCTACCTGGTCGGTTCTGCAGGCTGAGGTTTCACAGGACATCAGTCTTTACTTGGAGGATAGGAGGTGACCAGGAGGTGTGCCCTAAGCTACAGCACCACCAGATAATTAATTTCAGTTAGGCTCTGTGTATGATTTGAGAATTTTGGACTACATTATCTTTTGGATTCAACTATGAAGACCGTTAACAGCTAGTCATTGTTTATTTTTAAAATGATCCTGTGAAGTAGTCAACTTCCATTTTATAGAAGAAGAAACCAAGCCTCAGAGTGTTAAGTAGCTTGCCTAAAGGCACACAGCTGGTAAATGCCAAAAACAGACGCAAACCTTGGTTTATTTGATGCGGAAACTCATGCTCTTTCTGCTCCACTAAATGGATTAATGTTCCTGTATCTCTGTCACTCACGTCTTAGACACCAGGAATATTTAATCAAGGAAAATGAGGCTGAAAGGTCAAATAAGTATATCCTTGGTTTTTAAGCAGAAGGAATATTCCAAATACCATCTGTTCTTGGTCTCTCTTCTGATGGCAGAAAGTGATATCTGTCAGTGAATGATTAAGGTGTTAAATGTTAGCAAATAGTGCTGACAAGGACTGAGAATATCTTATATTTATTAAGGGTGTAGTGTATGCTAGACAGTGTGCTAAACTCGTCCATACTTTATCTAATTTTATAACAACTCTGGAAGGATATGCTGCTATTAGACTTGCTTTGCAGGTGAGGAGACTTAGGCTCAGAAGCAAAGTCACATGCTTGTGATCACACAGCCGGGACACGGAAGAGCTGAAGTTTGACACCTGAGGGTCTGACTCCCATGTGTTTGTTAACTCATTAATAATGAAACAGGGGACTCTAGATATGGTGGAAGCATCTGTTACCATCTGTCACAATGGATCAGGTGTGATTCTGCTCAAAGGCAGGGGGATGGATGATATGACCTTTTAAGATGATTCTCTTTCAAGAGAATTCTATTTTTCTTGACCAAAATGTCAAGACATCTTTTTTCCAGAACCAATGCCCATTCTTAACAATGGCTTTCTTTGAGAGACAAAAGGCTTTGTCTGGTTTTGTACTTTTATTCTGATTTACTGCTGTGGCCTCCCACCTGTTCCTTCTAATCTTAACTAAAATATGTCATCCCAGCTTTCTCATGGGGTTGTGGATTTTGGTCTAAGCCAATCAAGATACTCAATAATATAAAAAGACCTTCAGGCATAAAGATTTTCTCATTCTGATGGTTTTAATGAGAACTGAAAATGGCAGCAGCTGATTCAAACTTCAATATAGATTTTAGTAAAAGTGAAGAGCAACATACTTTTTGTACTAATTATCTATTGCCACAAACCACCCCAAAACTCTGTGCCTTAAGACAATAAGTGGTCAGCTTGCTTTGAGTGGGTGATTTAGGCTGGGCTCAGCAGGAAGGTTCTTCTGCTCTGTACTAGACTCTTCACATGTCTGGCAGTTGGCTGGCTGGTGTGACAACTCAGGTCGCCACCACGTCTTTCACATCCCCCCACCAGGCTGGCTTGGACACATCCCTGTGGCCTTATAGAGATGTAACAGTGAGCAAACCTAGTTGTAAAAGAGAGCAAGCAGAACTGTGCCTGTAAGTTTGAAGTCTCTCCTTGCTTCACTTTTGCTAACATCATTTAAGCCATAGCAAGTCACAGGGCTGAGCACAGAATCAGAATCAGACTGTGTATGTATAGTAGGGCTACAGAGTTACAGGACAAAGGGCATGGAATCAGGGGGTCAATAATTGTAGCCACCAATACAATCAGTCTATCACATTTCGTGGTTGCATGTGAATGCATTCTCAACATGGGCTTGAATGTGCACCTTCCTGATCATCTTCACATGCCTTGATTGCCAGACCAAGACACATTGTGTTTCCCCAGTTTAAGCGATGCTTGTCCACTGAGGGTCTTGTGAGTTTTTATTTTGGTGTATCTGGGAAGAATTTCACTAAGTATGGCTTCCAAAGACATGGCAACATAGACAATTGTCTTGTGTTAAAGTAGAGTGGACACAGCTTGTGCAAAGGGGAAATAGAATATTTCAGTAAACAATGAAATTTAATGAGAAAAAGGCAGGCAGCAACCACTGGAAAAGCCTCCAATAAATTGCTAATTAACATCCATGCATAAAACACCACCTACTGTCTAAGTAAACAGGGTCTAAGGATGCTCCCAAATCCTCTTGTGGGATTCAAAGGAGTTCAACTATCTGTCCATTTCTATTAGCCCAATAGTCAGGGTTCTGTGCTGCCAGAAGGCAGGCAGGTATATACGCCACACTACCCAGAGTTCTCTGATCCACTGTGGGGCCTGTATTCTTTCCATAACACCAGGATTAACTGGCTGGTGAGCCCAGAAAGCAGACCCCCAGCCTTTTTCTCTGATAGACTGTCTTGGAGATAGGAGAGGACCAATCTCTCTTTCAGCCTCAAAGTTGGGTACATTGTGGGGTTATCAGTGGCATCACTGCAGGCAGCCTGGTTGTCTTTAAAGGGAACTGGACTGGAATAAGAACATCTGGATACTTCACTCAGCTCTTCACTGACTTACTGTGTGTCTTTGGGAAAGTCACTTTCCTTCTCTGGGCTCCAGTTATCACCTGTCAAATTAAGGATTTGACTAAGGACTCCCACCTGTTATTCTGGGTCTCTAAGGCCAAGTCCCTGTGTTGAGTCAGAGTTTAGAATCAGGGTATAAGCATCCTTATATAATTCATTAGTTTAACGTATTTATTGAGTGTCTACCACATGCCAGGGATTGCTTTAGGCACTGCGGATATAACAGCAATAAAAAAATTCTTGCTCTGAAGGGCCTTCTTCTGCTCCTTCCCTCTCCTCCTTTCTCTCTTCCTCCTCCTCCTCCTTTTTACCCCCTTCCCTTTTCTCCTCCCCTTCACCAATGTTATCAGCATCTGTAAAACAATGGTTTGGCATTCACATCATGTCAGACAGTGTACTAAGTTCTGCCTCCGTGTGTCACCTCGTGTGACCTTCATAACAACCCCATGGAGTCAGGGCCTGTTACTTCCACTTGCCGCTCTAGATCCCCTGCACCCTTCTCCACCCTGACCCCTGTAGACCTCATCAAATGACTTCCTTACTTTCAGGCATCAGTTGCGTTTAGCCAGTGGAAACACTGGCCGGAGATCAGAGGAGCGGAAGGGTGAGGTCAGAACGTTAATGCACCTGGCTCCCTTCTCCCCAGGTTTCCAGGAGCTCTGGCTGTGGTCAGGAAGTCCCCTCCGTACAGCTACCTTCTCTGGATTCAGGTAACCACTCCTCCCACTTGTCTTTCAGGCCTGTGGTGGTACCAGCTTTCCAGTGTCGCAAGCCCAAGGGTACTGCATTATCCTTTGTTGGTTTTCTTAAATCCTGGCCACACCTGTGTGCATAATCCCTTTATTATATTTCCTTCCAGTAACCCAGTTTGAGTGTGCCATGTGTTTCCTGCCCTGACTTTGATACATCCCCATTTTGCAGATGAGAAAACTGAGCTTCAGCACCAGCCCTATCACTAATGGGCTGTGTGATCTTCATCCTGGGTCTCAGCTCAAATACTACCTCCCCAGGGAAGGCTTCCCTGGTGCCCTTTCTAAATAGTCCCCTGGGTCAGGTGTCCCCAAGACCACCTACAGGTCTGATGACTAACTCAGAGGACTGATAGGACTGAGTGTATAGTTATACTCATGACTAAGGAAGAGGTACATGGAGCAAAGTCTCCATGTGGAAACCAGGCACAAATTTCCAAGAGTCTTTTCCCAATGGGGTCACACAGGATGTGCTTACATCCTCCAATTCTGAATTGTAACAACATGTGTGAAATGTTGTCTAGCAGGGAATCTCATTAAAGACTCAGTGCCAGGGTTTTTACTGGGGACTGGTTATGTAGGTATTCTCTGCCTGGCATGTACCAAAACTACAGACCCAGAAGAAAAGTAGGTATTTGGAATAGACCACATTGTTTGTACGAACGGTTTAGGTACAGCAGACCATTCTCATCATTCAGGGAAAGTTTTACATCAATGTAGGGAACTGTTTACGATTCAAGTTTGCAGATACCAGCTGGGTCGGTTGAATAATGGCACCTTTAAAAGATCTGTCCACATCTAATTCCCAGAACCTGTGAATGTGGCCTTATTTGGAAAAAGGGTCTCTGCAGATGCAATTAAGTTGAGGATCTTGAGATGAAGACATCATCCTGGATTATCTGGTGGTCCCTAAATCCAGTGGCAAGTGTCCTTATAAGAGACACACAGGGGAGATTGGACAGACAGAAGAGGAGAAGGTGGTGTGGACACGGAGGCAGAGATTGGAGTGCTGCGGCCACAAGTGAAGGATGCCTGGGGCCACCAGGAGCTGGAAGAGGTGAGGGACAGACTCTCCCCTAGAATTCCCAGAGGGAGCAAGATCCTGCTGGATTTGGGACTTCCAGCTTCCAGACTGCAAAAGAGTGGATTTCTGTTGTTTTAAGCCACCTCGTTTGTGGTCATTCAATGTGGCAGCCCCAGAAAACTAATGCACCAGGCAAGGGCCAACCTTGCAAACAGGCCTTTCTAACACAGGCTTCCCAGCTGCTGTGTTGACTCTTTTTTATACCTTTCCTCTCCCCATATAATTTGCCATCATAGGATCTGTTTATCTTTATAGCACTTTTCTTACCCTAATTATGTTGTTATCTAGTTGTTCATTTAACATATATTTATTGATCACCTTCTATGTTTGAGGCACTGTGCTGGGTTTTGGGTGTACAGTGATGAGAAAAACAGGCAGGGACTCTGCCCTTATAGATTTTACAATGGGAAGCTACAGTGGGAAGACGGTCATAGCGTGTATCAGGGTGGTGGCTGAGTCACCTGCCCTGTTCAGCTTCCATATGTGTTTGGATAAAGTTTGCCACTTTCTGCCATTACTCAGAAGGCAGGAAGTGGCATGTGGAACATCAAGAGCATCGTTCTGAACACGTGGTTACTTCAACACAGCCCAGACCAAGCATATGAGAAATGTCTCTCTGTTCTAAGAGCACCTCTGAGCCAGAAAGGAGCTTGAGATATCACTGGGCTTAGGGGCCATGCCTCAGAGGGTCTTATCTTTCCTCTGGGCTCAGAACTGTGTGTAGTAGAATAGAGCTGCATGTGGACATTTCACTGTGCTTACTTTCTAACATGAACCACAATTTGGACTTTATTTATTTGTTTATCATGTATCTACCCTACTAAAATTATAGCTATGCAAAGACTCTCTCATGTTCCCATTGCTGAGAGTAGAGCTTGGAACAGAGTAGGTACTCATCAAATATTGATTGAATGAGTGAACGAACAGGCCGTACATTCCCTTATACAGAACTTATCACACCGTCAGGCAAATAGTGTCAATTCAACTGTCTCCCCTACCAGACCATGAACTTCCTGGGAGCACAAATCATGTTGTAATGTTTTTGTGGTCCTGGCGCATCAGCAGGGTCAGTCAAGGCTTGCTGAATGAATGAATGAGCCCAAGGGGGTAAATATGAGTACATGTACAGTAAACCCGGCTTTTGGAAGGTGTTTTGATGCAAAAGTAAAGCAACATTTGTCAGGGTACTTGGGAAGTCTCTCCTGTGTTTAGGATGCTTTTCCTCTGGGTTTTAGATGTCCAGGACAATTAATTTTGTTCAGTCTATCGTAGCCTGCCTTAAAATCAGGCACCTGGGTGATTTTCCTAAAACTTTGGCTGTTTATCTTGTGAGGCTGGTTCCCCCATTAATACTCACACCCCATCTGTCCTGCTCTCCAAATAGATCTTCGTGAGACTTATTGGAGTCAGCCTCTAGAATATTAGTTTTCAGATGATTTTCCCATTTATAACAATGACCATTCTGTCTAATTTTTATTCTTAATATTTCCTGATGGACTTTCCAAATGTGTTCATGCTTTTGATCTTCTAAGAGAGCAAACGGAAAATAGACTAATAAAAATCCGTAATGTAACACTTTTAATAAGTCAATCTGTTCTTTGCTGTCATAGAACCAAGCTTCCATTTCACTGTTCAAGAACTCATCAGATGAAATGACCTCCTTGTCAAGAAAAATTACTCCATATGGTAATGTAATCACAAAGGAGAAACATTATTTTCCTATATATTATTCCCTGCAGAAGTTGTAGTGAGAAAGCCATCATATTAAAAATATGTAGGATGCCGAGGTTCCCGTTTGCTAGCCTGATGGAGGTTCATTTTCTTTATAGGAGAGGCAAACTCGGTTCTCATTGGCAGCATTTTATTTTAAGGGTTCATTAGGCAATTGTACATCACACTGGAACACCTGTGGAAGTGTAGATTATATCTACATGAATATAAATGCATTTGTTATGACTCACACTATTACAGTCAATAACAGATGCCTTTTTAAGAACAGGCACTTAAAAAGAAGTGTGTATGGATGCATCCACCTATCTTCTGTAAAATGTTAGTGGCAACGTTGTGTGTTTTTTAAATTTAGGAAGTCAGTATGAAGAGAGATTAAAGCGTCTCTACTCTATTAAGCATCACCTTCCGTTAAAAGTGCAGTACTAGTCAGAAAAATGTATATGTTTAAATAGCATTGTACTTAATGAATCCTCTATCTGAACCACATTTACTGCACAAGGAAAATATTTTTCTTCATCTTGGTAAAGACAGGAAGACAATTCATCCAAGGTTGAGTTAAGCTGGGAGCCCTCCTGTCTTATGAATTATTCAACAGTTTCCCACTTCAGAAATGCAGGTTCACTCTCTATTGTTGGTGAGGGTCAGAGAGGTAGAAAGATCCTTACCTGTTTAGGAAAAGAGCTTAGTGCATAGAAAAATCAGCCTTTGTTCTTGTTTTTGCAACTGGGTTACTTTGTTCTAGATGTCATCCAAAGAGAGCTGTTTGTGAGGTATCAGTGGTGTATTGGAAAGAACATGAAACTTGGAATAAAATTCAGCCCTGCTACTTCAATGGTTTTTCTTGGGAAATAATTTAAATCCCCTATGCCTCAGTTTCTCATATGTAAAATGGGGATAATTTTACCTATTGCATAGGATTTTTTTGAGGTTTTAGAGTAGTAATGTAGCTATTTTTTTCATAATTAAAAATAAATTTATTAATTTCAAACATGTACCAGGTTTTTTTTTTTAATTTCAGAATTTTTGTTTTAGATCACTACCATGCTGTTTTTGTAGTATAATTTGAAGTCAGGTGTGTGATGCCTCCAGCTTTGTTCCTTTTGCTTAGGATTGCTATGGCTGTTCAGGTTCCTCTTTGGTTCCATATGAATTTTAGGATTGTTTTTCTCATTCTGTGAAAAATGATATTGGTATTTTGATAGGAATTGCATTGACTCTGTAGATTGCTTTGGGCATTATGGTCATTTTAACAATAGATTCTTCCAGTCCATGAGCATGGAATGTTTTTCCATTTGTTTGTGTCATCTAGAATTTTTTTCCTCAGTGTTTTGTAGTTTTCCTTGTAGAGATATTTTACCTTCTTTGTTAAGTAGATCAGTGGAACAGAATAGAGAACCCAGAAATAAAGCCACATACCTACAGCCAACTGATCATCGACAAAATTGACAAAAACATATACCAGGGAAAGGACATCCTATTCAATAAATGGTGCTGGGAAAATTGGATAGCCATATACAGAAGGATGAAACTGGACCCCCATTTCTCACCATATACGAACTTTAACTCAAGATGGATTAAAGACTTAAATGTAATACTTGAAACTGTAAACATTTTAGAAGAAAATCTAGGAAAAGCTTTTCTGGACATTGGCCTAGAGAAAGAATTCATGAATAAGACCTGTAAAGCAAATGCAACAAGAACAAAAATAGACAAATGTGACTTAGTTAAACTAAAACCTTCAGCATAGCACAATAAATAATCAACAGAATGAACAGACAACCTACAGAATGGGAGAAAATACTTGCAAACTATGCATTTGACAAAGGACTAACATCCAGAATCTACAAGGAACTCAAACACCTCAACACACACAAAAAAATTACCCCATTAAAAAGTGGACAAAGGACATGAACAGACATTTTTCAAAAGAAGACATACAAATGGCCAACAAGCGTATGAAAAAAATGCACAATATCACTAATCATCAGAGAAATGCAAATTAAAACCACAATGAAATACCATCTTACACCAGTCAGAATGGCTATTATTAAAAACTCAAGAAATAACAGATGTTGGTGAGGATGCAGAGAAAAGGGACTGCTTATACACTGTTGGTGGGAATGTAAATTAGTACAACCTCTATGGAAAACAGTATGGAGATTTCTCAAGAACTAAAAATAGAACTACTATTTAACCCATTAATCCCACCACTGGGTCTGCCCAAAGAAAAACCATTACATCAAAAAGATACCTGCCCTTGTATGTTTATCACAGCCACTATTCACAATAGCAAAGATGTTGAATCAACCTAAGTGTCCATTAACAGATGATTGGATAAAGAAAATATGGTATATATACACCATGGAATACTACTCAGCCACAAAAAAGAATGAAGTCATGCCTTTTGCAGCAACTTGGATGGAACTAGAGGCCATTACTTTAAGTGAAATAACTCAAAAATGGAAAGTTAAAAACTGTATGCTCTGCTCTTACTTAAAAGTGGGAGCTAAATAGTGTCATAGAGAGTGGAATAATAGACATTGGAGACTTGAAAGAGTGGGTGGGGGTATTGAATGAAAAATTACTAAATGGGTACCATGTATACAATTGGGTGATGGTTACACTAAAATCCTAGACTTCATCACTATGCACTACATCCATGTAACAAAACTGCCCTGTAGTCCTTAAATCCAGTTGAGAAAAAAAGAAGTAATATAAGACTTCTGATTCTGCTGGAGTACCTTGGATAGACTAAGCCTTCCTTCTGTCTGGAAACAATTGTAAAATCAGATAAAATACACCAAAAAAAAAAAAAAAAAAAAAAGGGCGGGGGAAGCTTTCTGAAAATATCAGAGAGAAACCAAGGTAACCAGGACTTGAGAGGCCAAATTCTGGAGGGAAAAAAATCTCACAGGTTAGGCCCACATTTGCCTCTGATTTCTTTCCTTAGGGAATTTGCTAATTTATAGCAAGGGGAAATAATGGTTGAGCAAAAAGAGGTGACTTGGAACTACAGCAGTCTTGCTAGCATGGGGAGACAGAGGTTAGAATTTGTTGATGCCAAGACAGTTGAGAATTGAAGGGCCAATATCCTAGAAAAGAGGAAACCACAGAAAAATGACCTCAAAAGTCTATGTACAATTTCACATTGATGTAATTGTCAAATTGTTAAGTTGCATATGTATGGGGCAAAACTCAGAAAACAATCAACTGCAGAGCAGTTGCTAGAAGATTAAAGAGCTAAGCAAAAGTTTTGGTAGTTAGCTAGAGCCCATACAACTTTTATATTTACAATGTCTGGCACTTAAGAAATTACCACACATGCTAGGAAATAGGACCAAATGACTGAAAATAACAAGAAAAACAGATCTATGGGTGATCCCAATATTGGAGTTTTCAGATTTAAAATAACTGTAGTTCACTTATTCAAGAAAACAGAATAAAAGGTGAAGAATTTCATCAAAAAAGTAGAATATATGTTTTAAAAAAGCCATGAAAATGCTATATGTTAAAAATAAAATAACAGAAGTTAAGAATTCAGTGGAGAGGTTTAACAGTAGATAAGACACAGTAAAAATGAGGATTAGTAAACTGAAATATGGTTCAGTAGAAATTATCCAGATTGAAGTGCAGGGAGAAAAAAGACAACATTTTGAAATATTGCATTTTTTTTTTAAAAAAAGCAAAGTGGAAAATGCTTAAAAGAGTTTAACAGACCCATGAGATGTGTTGAAAAAGTCAAACATATATGTAAATAGAATTCCAGAAGAGAGGAGAGAATGTATGGAGCAGAAGCAGTATTTGAAGAATATATTCACTGAAAAATTTTTATACTCATTAAAAGCATCAAGCCCCAAATTCAAGAAACTCTGCAAACCCCAGGATAAAAAAAAACCCCAAACCCCAAAGCAAACCAAAACAAAACACAACCCCACTGCATTAGGCACATTATAATAATTTTAAAAAGTTGAAAGCCAAATACAAAGAGGAAATCTTAAAAGGCATCAAGATTAAAAAGATATGTTACTTTTAAAGAAGCAACAATAAGGTCAATAGCCAATTTCGCAACAGAAATGATGGAAAGCAGATGACAATAGAATGACATTTTTAAATCACTGGAAGAAAATAAATGTCAACATACAATCCTATATCCACCAAAAAATCCTTTAAAAATTAAAATAAAATAAAGACATTTTCAGAAAAGAAAAACTAAACTGCACTAAAAGGAATATGTAAGGCAAAAAGGAAAGCGCTTCTAGATGCAGGCGTGATTATCCAGGAAGGATTAGAAAGAGTATAATGTATGGTAAATGTAATTGGAATCTGTCAAAAGAAACAATAATATTAATGCCTTGTAGGATTTAAAATATACATAGAATTAAAGTGCATGATAAAAATAGACACAAAAGGCAGGAGGTGGATAAATGGATTTAAAGTGTTAGAAGGTTCCAGCATTGTCCAAGAAGTGGCAATGTCCTGATCTAGGTAGATTTTAATAAGTCAAGCATGTATACTGTAATCTCTAGGGTAGCTGCTAAATAACAAAATAATATACGAATAAGAATCTAATGAAGGGAGAAAAGTGAAATAATAAAAAATACTTGAGTAATTCAAAACAAGGCAAAAAAGCATAATAAAAATTGAACAATAAACAGAAGAGACAAATATAAAATAAATAGTGAAAAGGTAGTTTTAACTCCAATATGTCAACAATTACACTAAGTGTAAATGGACTAAATATTCAAATTAAAAGCAAATATTGTCAGACAAGATTTTTAAAAGATATAACTATATACTGCTTATAAGAAATATACCTTAAATAAAAACATATTAAAAAGCTAAAAGTAAAAGGGTAGCAAAAAAAAAATCATAAAAATTCAACCAAAAGAAAGCTGATGTGGGTGTAATAATATGAGACAAAATAGACTTTAAGACAAAAAATATTACTAGACATGAAGAGAAAATTTGATAACGGTAAAAGTTTTTTCAACAGGAATATATAACAAACTTAAATTTGCATGTACCTACTAACATAACCTCAAAATATATAAAACAAAAAGAGACATAACTAAAAGTGGGAACAGATAAATACACAATCATGGCTGGAGATTTTAAGACACCTCTCTCTGTAGTTGATTGAACAAACAGACAAAAATTAGGAAGGATATAAAATATTGGAAAAATGCAATGAACAAGTTTGACCTAACTTACATGTATAGAATACTGCATGTAACAACTGCAGAAAATACATTCTTTTCAAGAACACACAAAACCTTTACCAAAATAGAAAAAAATGTTTTGCCATAAAATAAATCTCAATAAAATTTTACTGGATTGAAATCATACAAAATATATTCTCTGACCACAGTGGAATGACGCAAAAAATCAATAATGAAAAGGTAACTAAAATTTTCCCTATGCTTAAAAGTTGAGCACTATACTTCAAAATAACTTGTGAATCAAAGGAAATGTCCTAATGGAAATTAGAAAATATTTTGAACTGGCTGACAATAAAAATATGACATTCAAGTTGTTAACACATAACTAAAACAATACTTTAAAGGAAAATTTATAACACAGAATACATGTTAGAAAAAGGTGAAAAGTTGAACAATCAGTGATTTCAGTTTCCATCTCAAGAAGCTCTAAAAACAACATATTAGTCCCAAAGAACATTGGTGGAGGGAGGGAAATAATAAAAGTAAATCGTTGAAAACAGTAAAATAGGAACAGATGTACAATATAAACATCTATAGAGCCCAAAGTTAAATCTTTGAAAAGACTAATAAAAGCAGTAACCCCCCCAGCCAGGCTAACAAAGAAAAAAGAGAGAAAAGAAAACAATTTTAAATAAAATATTAACAAACTGAATCTAGTGCTATGTAAAAAGGATACTCCATCCTGACCAAGTTGGGTTTATCTCAGGAATGAAAGTTGTTTAACGTTTTAAAATCAGTCAGTGAATTTGCTACATTATTAGAATAAAGAAAAAAAGCAACTATAAGATCATTTCAATAGATGGAGAAAAAGTGTTTTATAAAATTCAACATCTAATCATAATAAAACTCTTAGTAAACTGGGAGTAGAAGAGAAGTTCCTAATCTGATAATGAGTATCTACACAAAACCTATAGCAAAAGTCTGACTTAACTTTGAGATATTGAAAGTGTCCCCTTTGAGGGCATTAATAAAACAAACATATTTACTATCATTACTACTTCTATTCAATATTGTACTGCACTGTAAAATATTATGTTGCATTGTTTTAGCCAGTGCAGTAGGGCAAGAAAAAGAAATAAAATAGTCCTGATTTGCAGACTTAATTGTATAAGCAGACAATTTTAAAGAATCCACAGGTATTCTATTACAATTAATAAATGAATTTAGGCAGGTTGCTAGATATGATTAAATATGTAAAAATTAATTGTTTTTCTACATACTAGATACCAACAATTATAAAATAAAATTTAAAACATACCTTGAAATAGCCATAAAATATTTAATATCCAGGAGTAACTCTAACAAAAGATACATAAGATGTCCATGTATATAAATAGTTTATACAAAACTGTAAAACTTTACAGAGGAAATTTAAAAAGGAAGGAATCATCAACTTTAAGTGTTGCTGAGAATTGGGTGAAATGTGGTATGAGAATCAACCATTGGATGTGACAATGTGGAACTTGGTGGTGACCTCAGGATGAGCATTTTCAGTGTGACAGGCTAATTTCAGGGTAAAACACCAATATCCACAAACTCAAAAGTGAACAGTGGGTGAGGGTTTGGAGACAGCAGGAATTAATAATTATCAGAGCAGTTTTTCCATAAAGGAGAACAGAGGAATAGGACAGTGGCTGAAGGAAGGTCTCTGCTGGGTTTTCCTCTTTTTTTCTTTTTTAAAAGATTGGACATACGGCAGTATAAAGTAGAGGGGGAGTTATGGATTAGATTCACGATTTCTTCCACAGGGTTCTGGGCCCTGTGTCAGCCAGGGAATGTAGGTAGATTTCTAGTTCTGTGTCTGCAAACATCCCATGATGTTTAAAAGTTTCCCGGCACATTAGTAGGCAAGTGGAAGGACTATTGTGCCCAAAGCACAGGGAGTAGTTCTCAGGTTTCAGCTCTGGCTCAACCCCAGTTTCCCTCATTGCCTCCCCATTGTGAAGTCGAGACAGCCTTAGCCTGAGTTCAGTGGTCCACTGCCCTCCGCCCCCACTCACCAATCTCTCCAACCATTCTGTGCCCCTGTTTTGCCCAACTGGGGTGAACAACCATTCTGTTTTGCTCAGGACCAAGGGTCTTCACAGGATGTAAGACTTTCAGTTTTAAAACTGGGAAAGTCTCAGGCAAACCAGGGTGAGTTGCTCACCTTGCCATACTCTCTCCCTTCACTTGTGCCCAAACTCCCACCGTCATTGGCAATTTCCTGGATGTACTTTACTTTCTCTTGACTTTGCACAGCTGTCATTCTGCTGAAATATTCTCCCCTGTCTTTTCTCTTGGCTAAGTCCTCTTCTCCCTTTTTAAAACTCAGGTCCAGGGTCACGTTTTCCAAGAAGACTTCTCTGCCTACTCTCTCCTCCCTCCACCATTCTAGGTTGAGTTTACACTTGTGTGATCTACAGCATTCTGTGCTTATACTTGTAATTCTTTTTTTTACACTTATATTTCTTATCACACTGAATTGATACCATTTTTATCCTTCTGTTAAATTGCAAGCTCCTTGAATATAGGAGCTAAGACTTTTAATTAATCTTGGTGTCCCCAGTGCTTAGCACAGTACCTGGTGTATAATGATTAATAAATGCTTGTTGAATGAAAGAATGTATAAATGGGTAGAAGAACCAAAAAAGCTTATGGCTGGAAAAAACCATAGAGGAGTGGAGTGGCTCCCAAGCCACGTGTGGCCCTCCAGTTCTTCTTGAGTGAATTGCCAGAGTTGGATCATCTGTAAAATGTAGATATATACTTACCTCATAGAGCATTGTAAGGATAAAGTGAATTAATAAATGTGAAATTCTTAGGACAGTTTTTGGTACAGTATAAGCGTTCGGGTTGTCTACTGTTGAGTAACAAACCATCTTACAGCAAGCATAGTGGCTTAAACAGCAATAATAATATTATCTCAATGATTCTGGGGGTTGGCTAGTCGGGGTAGGGGAATTTGGCTTGGAATCTCTCATGTGGTTCTAGAAGCTGGAGCTGGGGTCACCTTGAAGTCTTCTTTACTCACATGTCTGGGTCTGGGCTCGAAGACTCAAATGACTGAGGGTTAAAATAGCTCGGCGCACTGGGTACCTTCCTGTCTGTGTTGTCTTTCTGGATGGCCTGTCTAGCATGGTGGCTTCAAGAGTAGTCAGACTTTATACATAGCAGATAAAGGTTCTAAGAACTGAGTATTCTGAAAAACCCAGGGGAAGCCACATGGCCTTTTATGACATAGCCCATGCATTTTTGACACAGGTGATATTGATTAAGGTACAAAAGTTGGTTCTTGAGGAGGTGTGAAAAAATATTACTCTTTTTTATATATAAAAATGCAGGTATACATATAGTACAAGAAACATATATGTGAAATTAAAATATCATGGAAGTGGGGAAGCAATTAGGAAAACAGTACAAAAAGGCTCTTTAGGGAGGTGATAATATAATAATAATAGGTTGAGAAGCAGTGACCTGGCCTTAGAAGTCCCATAGTGTCATTGTAGCTATAGTCTATTGGTTGAAACCATCATAAGCCTGCCCGGATTCAAGGAGGGGGGTCCTGGTCCCCGCCTCCCAACTAGAAGGGTGTCAAAGAATCTGCTGCCATATTTAAATCCACCGGCGTGAAAATTCTACAGATTCCTGAAATTACAGAGCTCTGTCAGGTGTAAAGTTATACTAAGCAAACCATGCAAAGCAATGAGAAGAGATAATCTGCTAAGAGGCAGAGTGAACTTGAACTTGTGACAAAGCAAGAGGTCTTGTTTATGGAGTCACATGAGAACTTTTACCTCCAGCGTGTGGAAGGAGAGGTCAGGGAATCTAAGAGTTCTCTCCTGGCCCCATAGTCCAGCAGGGGCCCCCAGGAAAGCATGCAATGACTGTGGATGCTTTTATAGACCCTGGGAGACGCTGTGATATGTTGCATTTGTGTCTGTGTGTAATTATTGCTGACCTGAATACCCCAGTCTTAGACATTATAGGGTGGGACCTTCTCACTTTACAAGCCAGAAGACTGACCCAGACAGGGAAAGTGGTGTGGCTGAAGTCACACACAGAGGTGGAGGGCTGTGCTCCCAGCTTGCTGGGTTCCCACTTCAGTGTTTCCATGCCTCAGAGAATAATTAGAGGCATCATTAGTAACTACTGACCCTAGTTGTTCCTGGGCAAAGATTAAACGCCTGCAGGGACTCTAGTTGGGCCAGGGCCTGAATCCTGGCAGGGGACTGAGCTCTGGGGTCTGCACAGGTGGACTGGGGATGTGTTTCTGCCTCTCAGTGGGGTGGGCTACCCCAGAACGCCCTTCTCATGGCTACTTCCTTTTCTTCTCTTGATACTTGAGCATGCTCATTTTATTTTTGTTTATTTTGTTTATGTTTATTTTTGGAGCTCCTCTTCCCTTTTCAAAACCTAAAGTGATGTGTGGGTTGGAGGTATAAGGATAGAAGGTGGGGGAGGGTAAGGAGATCAGGTGGGGGGATATTCTTACACTTCTCAACTCAAGCTTGGTGTAACCTCAAAGAAGTTTGGAAATAATGGGAGAAATGATTGGTCTTGGGCTGCCTTTCTTTGGATTATTGATCAGGAAGCCCAGGAAGACTCCAGGAAATGGGCAATGGGTTCTTCTCTGCTGGAACCATCCGTAGAAACAAAGGTATTTATCTCATATGTTGTGCACTGAAGTGTTAATTCAAACAACTCCCTAGAATAAACTTGAACATTAATAAATTCATATTTTTGACCTAATAATTCTGCTTCTTGGAATATCTTCTAAGAAAAGAATGAGAGATGATGAAGACAACTTTGTAAGGCTGTTCGTCCCAGTGTTATAATTTATGATAGTAACATTTATAATAGTGATAAACTGGAAGCAATTCAACTTTTTGACAATGGGAAGTTTGTTAAATAATTGTGATTATATATATTATTTTATATATATAAACATATATGGAAATACCAGGCAGGGAATGAGTTTGCCTTATTTACATTTTCAGTGACATGCACAGAGCATGGCATATCATAAGTGTGCAATACAATGTTCTTTTGGTAAGAGGTTCACTGAGATCCACATACCATATACACAATTCACGTACTAAACAATTCACCCACTTAAAATATACAATTCAACAGGTTTTAGTCTATTCACATGTATGTGCAACTATCACCACAATTAGTTTTAGAATATTTTCATCGCCCTCAAAAGAAACCCTGTACCCATTAACAGTTACTGCCCATTTCCCTTCAACTGCCAAGCCCTAGGCAACCACTAATCTACTTTCTATCTCTACTGATTTGTCTATTCTGGGCATTTTATATAAGTGGAATTATACAACGTGTGGTCCTTTGTGATTAGCTTCTTTGACTTAACATAATGCTTTCAAAGTTCATCTGTCTTGTAGCACGAATCAGTACTTCATTCCTTTTAACTGCTAAATGACATTCCATGATTTGGATATACCACATTTTGTTTATCTACTTACTCATCAGTTGATAGAAATTTGGGTTGTTTCTACTTTTTGGCTATTATGACTAATGCTGCTATAAACATTTGATTACAAGCTTTTGTGCAGACATAAACTTTAATTTCTCTTGGAATACACATTTGGGAGTGAAGTTTCTGGGTGATATGGTAACTCTATATTTAAACTTTTAGGAACTATCAAACTGTTTCCCCAAGTGGCTGTAGCATTTTACATTCCTACTAGCACTGTATTAGGGTTCCAATTTCTCTACATCCTTGCCATAAAATAACTATTTGCTGAACAAATGAAAAGATGGCAAAATTTGATCATGATGTAAGATTAAAAACCTGCAAATATGCTATAATTGTATTTTTTTTTTTTTTTACAAATTTTTACTAGGAAAAAATCTTGTAGAAAATTTAATAGGTTTATTTTTGGTTTCATGAGATTATGGGTAATTAAAATTTTCATCATAATTTTCACATTCCCTAACTTGCTGCAGTGAACAAATCTTGCTTTTATAATAAAAAATATTTTACAAAATAGTGTTGTTCTATAGGAGTTTGTATGAGAGAGGAGTAAAAATTGTCTCAAAATGACGTTTTTGCAGGCAGTAGTGCCTGAGTTAAAGACATTGCTTGCATTGAGCCTTTGAAATGAATGAAATGTGTTCATTTGTCTTTGCCTGTTTTGGGCTGAATATAAAGATTAAATGATTCTGTTGTGGTGTGTATCAGTCAGGGTTCTTGGTTGCAGACAATAGGAACCAACTCCAGTTACAAAAAGGAATGTATTGGAAGGGTGTTGTCTGGTTTGCGGAAGGCTGGAGATCCAGGCTTTGGGAAATGACCAGAAGCCAAGGAGGGTAGGGTGGAGCCAGTATCACCCCGGAGGAAAAAGGAACCAGCCACTGGGGCCCTCATGTCTAGACTGCAGTGCCAGGACATTGGGTTTGTCCTCATTTGGACTCATGCTGCTTTGTCATGGGACCTGCAGCTCTGCTACAGTCTGGTGATTAATGTCCTTTTGGTTCCTTCCTCAACCTTGAGAGCATTCAATTGACCACACTTAGGTCACATACCCATACCACAACTGCTAGGAAGCCAGGAGAGGAATACCTCCCCCCAATACTATGGAAGAAAGGAAGTTTTCTTCCATGGGTTAGGTGTGCCCCTGCCTCCTATCTGTTGTGGGATTTCTCTGAACCGAAGGTTGCTTGGGTACCTGGTAGGCAGAATTCTACCCCACAAAAGACTTTTGTATCAATGTCATCAGGATTGCAGTGTCATAGTCACAAGCTGTCTTAGTCCATTTTGTGCTCCTATAACAGAATACCACCCACTGAGTAATTTATAATGAATAGAAATTTATTTCTCATGGTTCTGGAGGCTGTAAAGTCCAAGATCAAGGTGCTAGCATCTGGAAAGGGCCTTCGTACTGTGTCAAAGTGCGTTGGAAGGCATCACATGGCAGGAGGGCAAAGAGAGGGCGAGAGAGAGAGAGAGAGAGAGAGAGAGAGAGAGAGAAGGGGACTGAACCCACCCTTTTATAATGAACCCACTCCCACAATAGCACCTCTTGAAAGTTCCATTTCTTATACTGTTACAAAGGCAATTAAATTTCAACATGAGTTTTGGAGTTGTCTTAGTCCATTTTGTGTTGTTAGAACAGAATACCTGCGCCTTGGTAGTTTATAAAGAACAGAGATTTATTTTTTATAGTTCTGTAGGCTGGGGAGTCCAATACTAAGGAGTTGCTCTCTGTTCAGAGTCTTTGTGCTGTGTCATCCCATGGTGGAAGGCAGAGGGCAGGAGAGGGCAAAAAAGAAAGACAGTGAACTCACAGCCTCAAGCCTTTTTGTAATTGGCATTAATCCACTCATGAGGGCAGAGCCCTCCTTATCTAAACACCTCCTAGTAGGCCTCACTTCCCAACACTGTTGCACTGGAGATTAAGCTTCCAAAACATGCTTTTTGGGGGATGCATTCATACCATAGCATTTTGTGTATATGGTAAGCAGAGACCAAGTTGGCATTTACTGAGCACCTACTATAAGCAAAGCACATTTCTGGGGGTTACATGGGGTTATGTGGCTGAACTAGACAAAGCCCTTGCCTTGGAGGGCTTCTTACTCCTCAGGCAGGAATCAGAGAAACAGGTATCACATGAGACAGAGTTATGATAAGCGCTGTGCTAAAGGTACAAGGTGGGGACCAAGGAGAGACCTCAGACAGTAGCCTACATAGATACAGGCCAACGCAGAAATAAGTTCTTCAGGGATGGGTTATGAAGTTGAAATGGGTCAAGCCATTCATTCATTCATTTACTTACATATCCATTTGTTTGTTCCATTTTTACTCTATTCTGTACACTGTTCTAAGTGGTGGGGATAAAGGAGGGGATGTGAGAGGCAAGATTCTTTTTAGGAGGAGCTTACACTCTATTTGGGAAGGCAGGGAGGGAAGGAGAGAGGGAGATACCACTAATGAAATAAAATGGCCATCCAGCGACCACGGGCCCCTGGTATACCTTATCAAACTCATCTCTGATTCCAAGGAGAAGGATTGGAAGGAGATGCTGCCTGCTCAGAGGCCAATACGGTTGACCCAGATTTCATGGACACTTTGTCCCTATTCTTGTAGAGGACCTGGTAGAGGTGGGCCAACTGCTGTGGCCCTAGGCAGGGCATGACTCAGCAGATCAAAGAGCTGGAATCATCTGAGCCTTTTCCCTTGCAGGAAAAACCACTCAAGTGAGAAACTGCAAAGAAGGTGTTACCGACGTGGCATTGCCAATAGGGAGACATGAAGCTGAAAGGAACTTTTGTAAACTATTGGTAATAGAAAACAAACTTTACTTTAGAAAAAGGCCTGGAAGTTTTGTATAAAACTTAGCATACGTCTAGTCATTGACCCAGAAATTCTACTCCTAGGTATCTAACCCAAGAGAAATGAAAACATACATCCACAGACAGACTTGTACAAGAATGTTCATAGCAGATTTAATCATAATAGTCACCAACTGGAATCAGCCCAGATGTTCATCAACAAGAGAATGGATAAACAAGTTGTGATATATTTATAGAAAGAAAGGCTACTCAGTAAGAAAAAGAAATGTGCTCCTGATGCACATGACAACATAGATGAATATCATAAACATTATGCTGAGTGAAAAAAGCCATAGGTATAATATTAATAAAAGAGAGTATACTGTATAATTTTCTATTTATAAAGTTCTGGACTGGTTAAGCTAATCTATGGTAGGAAAAAAATCAGGAGACTGGTTGTCCATGGGGATGGGGGCAGTGATTGACTCAGAAGGGACACAAGGGAACCTTCTCAGTGATGGTAATGTTCTGTATTTTGATAGGAGTTTGGGTTGTACAGGTTATACACATTTGTCAAAGCTCACTTAAAATTTGTGTATTTCATTTTATGTAAATTTCACCTCAATAGAAAAAAATCCTAACTCCAGTTAATGATCTGTATGCTGAAGTGTTTGGAGTAAAGTGTACTGATGTCTGCAACTTTGAAATGCATAACAAAATGAGATGGATGGGTAGAAGAATAGAAATGTGATAAAGCAAGTCCAGTGAAATGTTAATTGTAGAATCAAAGAGGTGGGTCTATGAATGAGTGTTTACTGTAATTTCTTTCACTTTTTCTTTATGTTTGAGTATTTTCATAATAAAATACTGTGAAGAAAATAATTATTGCTGCATAGTAAGCCACCTGAGTGTTTGGTGACTTAAAACAACAATTATTTCTTATTTCTCACAGTTCCGTGGTTTGGCTCAGGGTTATTCTGGTTCATGAGGAATTAACTAGGGTTCATGAAATGGCTGGAAGGTACAAAAAAGTCACACTTGCCTGGTATTGATGCTGGCCATCAGCTGGGAGCTCAGCTGAGGGTGTTCGGCAGGGGCCTTGGTTCTCCTCCATGTGGGGCTCTTCAAGTGGCTACTTGGGCTTCCTCACAGCATGGCAGCTGGGTTCCAACTGGAAGGGAGCAAAACCTACCAGTATTTTCTTTGATCTGGACTGGGAAATCACAGTGTTATTTTTGCTGCATTCAAGGGGAGGGAACAGAGTCTGCCTTTCGATAGGAGGAGTGATAAGAGTTTGCAGTCATATTTACTCTACCAAAAACATTTTGACCAACCATTCTGCATTAAAGATTTTTTTGTATTATCTTTATAGAAATTGTTATAAAGTTACAATCAAATATAGAGCCAATCAAAGAGAATATAGTAAAATGTATAGAAAAAAAGGATTATGGAGACATATTAGGAAGGTAATTGATAACAATATTATCATTATGTCATTTTTCTAAATTTTTCTGGATTTTATTAAATTTTTGTGTTATTTGCCAACTTTTAAAAATGGTTTGTAATCATTGTCATGATTTCTTTTTTTCATACTAGATAAATATTTATTTTCAAATCTCATTTTTAATTTGTAATTTTGAATTCTTTTTGTTTAAAAAGGCCCCCAAATTGAATCCAATTTTCATACTTCACAAACTTGGATTCACCTCTGGCAAGAGTAAAATATTGATTTTATTTCTTTGCTATAGGCTGGGTATGAATTCTCTGCCCTACGCCTATCTATGACTTAAGTCAAAGTACTTTAATAGGACCACATTTAGAGACAATTCAGGCCTTTTCTGGTTGGGTTGCCTCATTGAGGGCCTTTCCTGTTTTTCAGGTCGTGAATTTTCCTGTTTGAATTATTAGTGCTGTATTCCAAGCTTATAGTTTGGAGTCAGTGTTTCAGTTTTAGATCAAAGTACTGCAGGGTAGCTTAGAGGTGGTAGGACCTTCCCTCCAGGTTTGCCTGGGGCCATCTTGGTTTAATACTTATTGTTCCAGTGTAATTGTGTTATTTCCCCCTCGAAAGTGTCCTAATGGACAGTTCATATAGGGCACCTCTACTTAGGAAACTTTGCTCAGAAGTGGAGTTGCCTTAATCCAGGGGATGGTTCAGAGCTACCTTCTTGACTTTCTCTTTCAACCTTAGACTTATATGTACACTTCTCAGCTTGATTGAATGTATGATTTTGCTTGTTTGTGCCCTTTGGGGATAGAAGATTCTTTCGAAGAGTAAATACCCATTCTACTAAAGAGTTATTTAAGATTTCTGTTAATTTATTTAATGTTGATTTTATTGCTCTTAAGGTAAATCTCATTTCTGAAACCATTACTACCCATTATTAATTAGAATTTCATGTTTATTTTGCTGTGTTCTGATCCTTTGATTTTTGAAATCTTCTTTAAAGTAGGTAATGCTGTCACTTAAAAACAGAGATGAATAAATGGACAGTATGGAGGATAGTGGTGATGATGATGACAATGAATTTACTAGTGTGGAAATGAGGCATAGAAGGATTAGGTAACCTGCCTAAGGTTACATGGTAAATGCATGCTAGAATTGGGCAGTAAGAACAAAATTGCCATCTGCCTTATTTTTAGTAAAAGAATATTGTAACTACCTTAACTCTCTGAAGTGTTTTAGGGGGTAATATATCAAAACTAAGGTTTTCCAATTCTTTATAGTACCTTTTACATTTTCTTATCTAACCCTCCCGTTTCAAAGAAAAGTGAGACACAGTTATTATCAGAAGCCTGGTAACAAAGGGTTTGAATTGTACAACCTGAAGTTTATTCATGAGGAAAGGGGAAGAGTCGAGTATATTCCAGAGTAAAGATGTGCTAATGAACATGAGAGACGCAGAGAGATGGGGTTTGTATGTATGTGTGTGTACATATATGTATGGGCTTGGACAGCAAGAATAGCCAGCATGTAGATTTAACATATCCTGTGAGATCAGTGGCATGCTGATAAATGTTTAATGACCAGCTCTTGGTGGGAGGAGTGAGGGGAAGGGGAGGTGCTGATTTGTGGCATCTGCTAATTTCTGTGGTGTAAATACTCCTACTAGGACTGCTTTCAAGCTACCAAAGTGATGGTACTGAACAGGAAGTTGGGAAATATGGTATTTCTACCATACAGATAAAATAAATGTAAATAACCTTAAGAACTAATAGTAACATGTAGTAAAATAATTAGGAAGTGATGCATTTTGAGTAATTATTACCTTGTTTTTAATATAATTTATTTAATTGCAAGTTTATATAATTTAATTTATAATAGCCGATATATTTAACAAGCTGGTTCACAAAATTCCTGAAAATGTAACAATAGCAATTTGGTAAGATCTGGCTCCAGCACACCCTTGCAGGAAACCAACCCATATGTTTTCATGATGTTCACAGACCAGGAGAGGCTTCAAATTCCTGACAGCATGCGCCTGGAGAGGTGGAAAAACATAGTGATACCACATTGTATTGGGGAATGGACACTCTGATCCTGCTATTTAGTAGAATTGGACTTGGCATCTCAGGGAGATGAATTCTACTGTAAGCGCTTAATGTGGAGCAAACATTCTCCTTTCCTTTTGGGCTTTCTTAGATGTCAGCTGTTCCTCCAGTTGTACCTGAGGTTTGACTAAAAGAAGGTGCTGGCCAGGTGTTTATGCTGGGATAGTGGGATGCTTTTTAATGAGCACAGGGTGAAGCATCGTTCACCCTTCTGCACCCCCATTTCTATCAAATATCATGGTCGGTGCTTCCCAACTGGCTCATTTTCCCTGTGTGCACTCTAAGCCCCAACCACCTTGAGCTGCGGGTATAGACGCAATGCGCTTCGTTCCCACCCCTCTGTGCCTTCGCGGGCTGCCCCCTCTTTCTGGGTGCCTTTATCCCCATCATAGCCCTCACTCTACGCTTCATGAAAAATATTCGTTGTCTTCCTACGAGACTGTAGGTGCCCCAAATACTTGGGCTGTGTCTTTTAGAGCTGTTTCCAGGACATAATAGAGTATGTCACTGTACACAGTAGAAGATCCACAAATGTTGCTGAATTTGTGAATCTTCATTTTTTTCCTCACCAAAATTATCCTATGAATGGCTTCCTAAGTCATCTCTTCAGCTCCCATTTATGCATGCGGAAACTGAGGGTCTCCAGAATCTCCTGTCTCTCCTCTTCTGTTTTCATTTCTTAGTCTCTGAAAAGAAATTCTCTCCCCTTAAGTAGTGAGTCATAGGAGGAGGGGAGAGAGAATTTCCTGAAAGTGGTGGCTCACAGGAGTACTTTCTGCTGAAAGGTTAAAGCTGGCTGCTCTTAGCCAAACCAGCTTGCCTTAAGATAATGTCACTGGGAATTAAAGGCTTGCAGCTTCCAGAATTCTGCCTGTCAGAGGCAGGCTGCACAAGAAGGTAAAAGGAAAACCTCCGGGAAGGGCTCTGAGCTGTCCCGGAAGGTAAAGAGCTGGGGCGTGGGGAGTTAATGAGCAGCTTCCTTGCTGATGCTGCCAGAGGGCTGCCTCCGAACACGTTGGAGGGGAAAAACCAGCTCCTCTCCTCTGTGCTTCTTTATAAGTTCAGAATCTGCTGAGGGTGGTGCCCAGGTGGCTGTCAAAGGTAAAATGAGAACAGTTTTTATTTATTTTTCTTTTTAAGTTTAGACCTGGAATTTTCCATTGTCTTTGCTCTCGTCAGCTCCCAAAGCTGAAACCACAGTGTGGTAGAGTGTTTAACTGGTCGACCAAATATTCCAGTTCCCTTCCTGCGATGTCCCTTTGTGCCGGGGATGTCAGGTTTGATGTGTTTTGGCCAAGGCAATGTGAGTAGAAGCAACGTGTGTCATGTCAAAGTCAACGCATGGTTTGTCGTGTTCTCTTTTGCCTTTGCAGGGAAAGGGAATGTCCCAGAAAGAGGCTGCTCCATCAGCCTGGGTCTCAGAGTGAAGGTAACATGAGGGCGGGGGTCAGAGCTGCAGCCGACCTGGGGTGCACATGTGGCATAACTGAGAAGGAAATGTTAATGGATGTAAGTGCTGGGAGATTGACACACTCAGTCAGCTAAAGGAGTTTACTAGATTTCATGAAGAAAGGAAGGGAATGAGCTTAACTAGGAAAAAAAAAAGAAGGCTTTAGTTGAAATTAAGTTATTTGATGTTTATTTTATAAATAAGCGAATTATTCTATAATAAACAATTTCCACTCTGTGGAATTATCTCTCATCTGGCATTATCTTTTCTGTTTCTACAGATAAGTTGAATGGTAGTTGGTCTGGTCGTTGTTTGAATGAGTATGTATTAAGAGCCAACTATCACTCAAGCATTATAAAAGTTCCCAAGACCTAGTGGCAAACAAAACAGACAAGACCCTGTTCTTCATGGAGCTGTACCTTTTGTTGGGTCAGGCAAATTAAAAACAAAATAAAAGACCAAATAGTAAACATGGTAATTTCAGAAAGTGACTAGGTTACAAGAACAATAAAATAGGGTAAAGGAAGAGAGAGTAATTGTGAGGGTTGGGGAAGGGCATGGAGCCACCCCAGAGCACTTTTCATCATGCATTATGACACAGAGAAATTGAACTGATACATACAAATGACTTTTTAAATTTAAAATGGAGTAATAGTTTTATGTCAGTCCTTTTAATAAGCATACTTATATACTTAATATATGTTGAAGAGAACTCTTCCTGGATGACATCTTAAGGAATTTGGTTTCCAAAGTAGCCAGGTAACTCCAGGACAGGGTAGGGAACTTTAATTTGGTTGCAGAATATGGGCCCGTGTGTGCTGTGGAGCTCTGATCCAGGGTTTTGGGTATTGCATTTTCTGATAGCAGTGTTCCCCTATGGACAAAGCCCACTTTCTGCTTCCAAGGAGCATAAGATGAGCTCAGAGAACTAATGGTGGCAGTCACAAAAGCGTACCAACTGATTTTTACGTTTTCAAACTCAGCAAAGCCAGTGAAACCAGAAAAGGAAAGATGAATTATTCACATTTGTCAAGCATTGACTTATATCTTTTGCAACAATTCTATTCTTCAGTCAGAATCATAAAATGTCAAAGGTAAAAGAAATGAAGCTTACCATTTTAGGACTGTGGGAATGGAGACCACAAGAGATTAAAATAAGCTGTTGAAATTCATCCATTCATATATTAATTCAACAAATATTTACTGAGCACCAACTTGCGTGGCACTGGGCACTGCCCTGGACCCTGGGATTTCAATGGGGGAATAAAATAGTCTTTGTTCCTAGGAAGTTTAGAGTCTAGTGGGAATTAGAGCTATGAAGGTAACCAGATGGTTCTCTGAGAAATTATCCCTAAATGGCCTGACCTGTTCTGGGGGCCAGTGGCCAGGGAAGGTTTCCCTAAGGAGGTTGTCCTCAAGCAGAGGTCTAAATGATGAGTAAGATTTAAGAAGGAGAAGGGCACATGAGGAGGATGCTCTAAGATCCTTCCAGGGCAGGGGGGAAAGCATGCATGAGGGAATTCTGGTGGATGGGAGGGTGGCAGGCTACAGCAACTGAAAGTAATAATTGAGGTTAGAGAATAGAAAGCAAGGAGCACCAAGTTTCTAGGGGAGGCTCTAGAGAGATTCACAGGCAGAATGAAAACTTCCAAGGAGGAAGTGACATGACCACATTTCTTCTTTGAAAAGAACATGCTAACTAGGAATAGAAGAGTACTCCATCAGTCCAGTAAAGATCTACAAAAAGCCTACAGCAAATATAACACTTTATGATGAAATATTGAAAGACTTCCCCCTTGCTACCTGGAATAAAACAACGATTTTCCTTATCACTGGTTCCTGGAAGTCCTAGATGGTGCAATAAGGCAAGAAAAAGAAAGAAAAATCATAATGACTGGGAAACAAGACCTGTTATTATTTGGAGGTGAAAATGATTGTGTATGTAGAAATTCTAAAAGAATCTATACTCAAATTATCACATAAACTTGACAAGGTTACTGGATGCAGGGCAATATACAAAAATAAACAATATATGCCAGAAGCAATAAATAGAAATATTTTAATAAAGATACATTTATAATAGCATAAAGATCTGAATGTTTTAGAATAGATCTAACAAAAGTTCTTTTGAAAACTGTGAAACATTATTGGAAGAAGTTAAAGAAGACAAATAAATGGTTGGATACATCTTATCTGTGGATCAGAAAACCCAATATTGTGAAGATGTCAATTTTCCCTAAATAGATTTATAGATTCAAAACAATCCCAATCAAAACCCCCACTGTTTTGGGTATAGAAATTTTCAAGCTGACTCTAAAAGCTATGTGGAAATGCAAAGGATTAAGACTAGTTAAGGCAATCTAGAAGAAGAAAAAACAGATGAAGGACTTATACTGCTAGATACCAAGACCTATTCAAAACAATAGTAATTAAGATGGTGTACTATTGACACAAGAATGGACAAAGACCAATAACAAAATAGGGGGTCCAGAAATAGACCCACACATACATATACAGTCACTTGATTTGTAAGGTGGCACTGCAGTGTGGTGGTGAAATGCTTTGTATTTCAATAAATGCTGCTGAGTCAATCTTCATATGGATGAAGATGACAGGCGGATTGTTGACCGAATTGTGAAAACAAAAGCGAGCAAAACCAGAACAGAAATGAAAACAGAAACAAAACCCCTTTTAAAAGAAAATATAGGAGAACAGTTTTATGATCTTGGGGTAGGCAAAATTATTTCACAATGGATACAAAAAGCTCTAACCATAAAGGAAAAAGGAATTGGTAAACAGGGCTACGTTAAAATGGAGAGTTTCTTTTCTTCAACAGATACCATTAAGGGGGTGAAAAGGCAGTCCACGGAATGAAAGAAGATATTTTAAATATATTTGACAAAGGACATATAAAGACCCTTACAAATCAATATTAAAAGGGCAGGCAACTTAATGGAAAAATGGGCAAAGGATTTCACTATTCACCTCACAAAAGGGAAGATATTTAAATAATAATAATAAAAAAAAGCAAAATATTTAACCCCATCAGGAATCAGGGAAAAGCAAATTAAAACCACAGTGATATACAACTCTATCCACACCAGAATGGCTAAATTGAAGATGATAGATGATATCTAACGTTGAGAAGAATATGGAACAACTAAAACAATCATATAGTGCTGGTAGTAGTGTAAATTGGTACAACTATTTTGGAAAAGAGTTTGGCAGTGTCTGCAAATGTGAACACATTCCTACACTGTGACCCAGCACTTCCGCTCCTCTGCTCCTATGTATAGATACACCCATCCAAAATGCATACACATGTTCACCAAAATACATGTGTGCAAATACCACTACTCTTGCCTTGTGCAAAAAGAGTACAATGTCCATGCCAGCACTATCCATGTTAGCCCCAAACTGGAAACAAACTCAGACATCTATCAACAGAAAAATGAATAAATATAAATCATGGTGTAGTTGTATAATGGCACACTTCAGCAATGAGGGGCTTAGTGACTAGAAGAGGCTTGACGGGGGTTTCCTAGGGGGTGCTGGAGATGTTCTGTTTCTTGATCCACGTGCTGGTTTTGTGGGCGCATTCACTTAGCGAAAGCTCGTCAAGGTGTTCCCTTGTGATTTGTGAACTTTAGCTCATAGTGCTACACTATGGTGAGAGTCAATAGAGTCTCCCAGCAAGATGGAGTTACAATCTTAAGTAACATATCCTGGAAGTGACATGCCATCACTTTTGCCACATTCTGTTGGTTAGAAGCAAGTCACAGGTCCCCCCGCTCCACGCCCCACCCACCACACTGAAGGAGAGGGAATTACAAAGAGGCTTGAATACTGGAAGTCAGGGATCATTGGAGCCATCTTTGTATCTGTCCACGGCAATGCCTCAGTGCTCTCATCTATGAAATGGGAATAGCTGTAGTACCTACCTCATGGGTAATTATGTGGAAGAAATGAGATAATGCATATAAAGCACTTAGCACAACTCCTAGAACATAATTTGTGCTCCAAAATGGTTAGTTGCTATTTTTATTATTCTAATTCTGTAATCATATGGCAGTATGAAGGGATTTTTTTTTTTTTTTTTTTTGAGACAGAGTCAAATGAGCCTGGGCTCAAGCGATCCTCTCCCTTCAGCTTCCTGAGTAGTTGGGATTACAGACATGCACCACCACGCTTGGCTAATTTTTTTTTTTAAATTCTTTGTAGAGGTGGGATCTAGCTATGCTGCCCAGGCTGGTCTCAAACTCCCGGCCTCAAGCGATCCTCCTGCCTAGGCTTCCCAAAATGCTAGAATTGCAGGTGTGAGCCATCACACCCAGCCAATTTTGGCCACTTATAAATCAGGTTATCTGAGGGTTTTTTTTTGCTGTTGAGTTGTGTGAGTTCCTTATATGTTTTGGATATTAACCCCTTATCAGGTGTATGGTTCACAGATATTTTCTGGCTATCTTTTCATTTTGTCCATTATTTCTTTTGCTGTGCAAAACCACAAAACCTTTTTAGTTTGATATAGTCCCTCTTGTTTATTTTTGCTTTTGTAGCCTGTGCTTTTGATGTGATATCCAAAAATTCATTGCCAAGGCCAATGTCTGGGAGCTTCCCCCCTATATTTTCTTCTAGGAGTTTTTTTTTATGATTTTAGGTCTTACATTTAGGTCTTTAATCTATTTTGAGTTGATTTTTCTGCAAGATTATGGTCCAGTTTGATTCTTTTGCATGTGGATATCCAGTTTTCCTAACACCATTTATTGAAGAGACTATTCTTTCTCCCTTGTGTCTTCTTGGTGCCCTTGTTGAAAATTAGTTGACTGTATATGCTTGGATTTTCTTCCAGGCTCTTTTTCTGTCCGATTGGACTATATGTCTGTTTTTATGCCAGTACCGTACTGTTTTGATTACTTGTAATGTAAGTTGAAATCAGGAAATGTAATGCCTCCAACTTTGTTTTTCTTTCTCAAGATTGCTTTGATTATTTGGGTTTTTTTGTGATTCCATACGAATTTTAGAATTTTTTCTATTTCTGTGAAAAATACCATTGGAATTTTGATAAAGAATGCAGTGAATCTGTACATTGCTTTGGGAAGTATGGACATTTTAACAATATTAATTCTTTCAATCCACGAACACAGGCTATCTTGCCATTTATTTGTGTTTTCTTCAATTTCTGTCATGAAAGTTTTATAGTTTTCAGTGTACAGATCTTTCACCTTATTGGTTAAATTTATTTCTAAGTATTTTGTTTTTTTGATGCTATCATAATGGGATTGTTTTGTTAATTTGTTTTTCAAATAGATCATTATTGCTGTAAAGACATGCAACTGATTTTTATGTGCTGATTTTGTATTCGGCAACTTTACTGAATTTGTTTATTGGTTCTAACAGGTTTTTTGGGGGAGGGAGAGTCTTTAGGATTTTCTACATGTAGGATCATGTCATCTGCAAATGGGGATAATTTAACTTCTTCCTTTCTGATTTGGGTGGATTTTATTCCTTTTTCTTGTCTGATTGCCCTTGCTAGTACTCCCAGTACTATAGTGAATAGAAGTGGTGAGAGGGGGCATCCTTAATTCATTGTGTATAACTGGCTTCCTCTGGTACATTTGAAATACAGTGCCATTCATAAGCAAATATGCACAGGCAGGGTGGCACATTTGGCAAAAAGTGAGGCAGCCCAGTAACTATAATTTAGGATCGCAAAGAAGGAAACCGTATCCGTGTCTCACACTATCTGATGGTGTCTCCAGTCACCTGTCTGCAGATATATAATAAAAGCCATGATGGTATCACATTAGCTTCCAAATAATTAGCAGCATCAGCATCATGTTGAAGTTAAAGGCTGGCTCGTTAGAGTGGAAGTGCAAATATCTTCCATTTAGTCATGGACGTGTAAAACACGTGTTCTACTTGCTGAGACAAGTCAGCAGGCTGGTTAGACACCCTTTGATAATGCTTTTCACTCTCAGTCTTAGACCAGGGGTCAGGCGTCCTGGGTTTGAATCCTGGTTCTACCTGCAATCATCCCTGTGCCGTTGGCTCAGTTACTTCCTCCTGGTCATCAGTTGCCTCATCTGCACTATAAGAGGTTCACATTGTTTTGTCTCCAGGAATCTTTCATCTGATAAATTTCTCTGATTCTAAATGTAAATGCCCTATTAGCCTTCTAGTCCTGCTAGAAGTAATTGGAGTTGTGGCCTGCCTCACTTCTTGTAAAAAGGTCAAGCCATGCTGCTCCCGATCCCTGTGTTTAATGTTCGTTTGCTGACCTGAAATTTGAGTTGATCATGCAAGAGGCTCCTGTGCCTAAATGCATTTGAGGATAAAAATAACTTCCCATGAATTCTTCCCGGGTTGAGCAATTTCACATCATTCTCTTAGCTTCCACACGGCTTCTCACCACCCTCCCTATTGTTCTAGTAAAAGGTATGCGTTCATAGCGTGCTAAAATGTTTTATGAAAAGGAGGCTAGGGTGATAGATCAAGCCCGCCTGGTGAAAAACCTGCTAATGTCATTATGTTAAAAGGGGATTTCCCCAGATTTCAAGCGATGGGATATTTGTTCATTTGCTAATTCACTCACTCAAACATAAACCAAGCACTCAGTAAGTAATGAATTTGTGTCAAACCCAGAGCAGAGTACTGGGGATGTAGCTTTGAAAAGGGATTCAGTCTTAGGAAGCATAAACTTTAGTGGGATAGGCAACTAAAAAGATAATTATACACACAGGTAACCAGATGACTGATGACATTGTTGCTTTAAAGCTATGCTTTCATTTTGTTGGAGGGTGAGGATGAAGATGTTGATGAGGATGGTGGTAGTGATATAACCAGGCACTATTCCAAGTGCTGCACCTATATTAACTCATTTAATTTTATTTTTTTCCCCAACTTTTTAATCGTGTATACACATAACAAAATCTACCATCTTAACCATTTTTAAGTGTACAGTTCAGTGGTATTAACTGCATTTATACAGTTGTGCAATCATCACTATTATCCATCTCCATGACTCTTTTCATCTGGTGAAAATGAAACTCTGTACTTGTTAAGTGATAACTCCCCATGCCCCTCCCTGCAGCCCCAGCAACTACCATTTTACTTTCTGTCTTTATGATTTTTAACTACTCCAAGTACCACATACATGTGGAATCATACAGTCTTTTTCTTTTTGTGACTGGCTTATTTTACTTAGCATAATGTGCTCAAGGTTCGTACATGTTGTGGCATATGCCAGAATTTCCTCCCTTTTTAAAGCTGGATAATATTCCATTGCAGGTATAGACCACATTTTGCTCATCTATCGATGGACATTTGGGTTGCGTCCACGTTTTAGCCATTGTCAATAATGCTGCTAAGAACATGGGTGTAAAAATATGTCTTGGAGACCCTGTTTTCAATTCTTTTAGGTATATACCTGGAAGTACAATGCTAGATCATGTAGTAAATTTATATTTAATTTTTTTTTTCAAAACCACCACACAGTTTTCCACAGTGGCTGTACCATTTTACGTTCCCTCCCATTGGACAGTGCATGAAGGTTCCAATTTTTTCACACCTTCACCAACACTTGTTATTTTCTGTTTTTTTGATATTAGCTATCTTAATGGTTGTGATTACTCATTTAATTTTCACAACAACCCTTTGAGATAGGTATATTTTAATCCCATTTTGCAAATGAAGGAGTTTAGAGCATGGAGAGGTCAAGTTACTGGATCAGGCTCACACAGCGACAGTGGTCGGATCAGGAGCCTAACATAGGCAGTTTGCTCTTGACCACTCCCCATAGCTGATCCAGCTGTCCATTCAGTGGGCATTTGCTGTATACCTACTATGGGCTAGAGGACGGGGGCATCAAAGATAAGTGTTGTGTTCCCTGCCCTGGAGGAGTTCACAATCCACAGTGCGTGAAATGTGCCAGGAGAGGCACGTGCAGAATGTGTGGTGTTATAACTGAAAGAAATCACTCTGACACCCAGATAGGAGGGCGTGTGCATATTAACATTTGTGCCTCCACGTGTACACACTGTAATAACTGGACAGTTTCCTTAATGGCCAGAAACACACTCTTCCCTGCTCCCCTGATCAATTTTGGCCAAAGCTGTAGCCCACAACTGTTATAGACAAACTACAGGCATTCAAGAAATACCTTAATAATTTTGTGTTGGCCGTAACAGTATCCTCTATACTACTAATATTTTTAAAAAAATCAACTATAAATAAGTTATTATCCTACCATGGGTTTGAGGTGTTAGTTACATTTGTTCCTGATGCACATTAAAATAAATGCATAACACTTCAAATGAAAATCATCCATGCTCCATATAAAATCGCCCTGTGGCCCACTGTGGAGGAATTTCCTGCTGCACTTCGGTCTTGTATTTATCTCTGTTGTGTTGCAAATGATGCATCATCTCCTGGACTTTTAATTTTTCCAGGAAGTAGGGTTAGTGCCAACTCAGAATATGAAAGTGCTGAAATTCTAACATACCGTTTTAATTTCTGATCAGAGTTACGTATTGGGAAAAGGATCCAGGGATGGCGTTGTCCAGCATGGGAGGTGGGAGGTGTCCAGCATGGGGAGTCTCTCTTGGTTGCTCAGCTGTAGGTCCAAGTCTAACCATCCTTTGTAGCCAAGAGCAGCCTCTCCACAAAGAGTCTGCCTCATGCCTCAGCTTGAAGCTGGTTTTCCAGGCTTTGTCCTGCCCTTTTATGAGCAGGGCTGAGACTCATATATCATTGTCAGAGAGTATTTGTTAAGTGTGCTTATGATGCTTTGAAAGGTATGCTTTGATGCCAGCTGCCACACGTGTGTTCAGGGTGGGCAATAACGAAAACAGATGTCTCAAAGGTGAAAAAGACCTGAGTAACATTAGTGAAAGCCTGACAGCCTCACGGGAAAAGTCCTGTTTCTCCAGAGGAAAACATCTGCATATAAATGACCATTCTTAGGAATGTATTACTAGCTCTTTGCCATAGGCAGAAACCACCCGGGATTACCACAGCCGCTAGCCCCTGTTTCCCAGGACCTTATCTCCGTTCCCCATCTTCTGTCTTCCCTCCTGATGGCCGTTCTTCCCTCCCCTCCTGCACTGCAATCACTATGGCTGTCTCCCCGCATCTGCCCACCTCTCTGCCCCTCAGGGCAGCCCCTAGCCCAAGGGGCAAGATCTGTATTGCTCCCTTGGGTGGATACAAGATGTGCTCTTGGTGTCCCAGGATGGAATTGACAACACATGAAATAGTTATAGTTAAAAGAAAGTCCAAGTTGCTACTCCTGGTTTAAAGACGCTGTGTGATCAGGCAGCTTCCCACCCTGACTCATCTCTTTGCTGTCTCTCTTGCTCACTGTGCTGCAGTTCCAAGTCTTCCTTCTGTCCCTCCACCACGCCATGCTCACGCCCACTGCAGGGCCTTCGCAGTTGTGGCCTTTGCTTAGGATGTTCTTTCCCCGGGTCTCCACCTGGCTGCTCCCTTTTCATCACCTGACAATAAAAACCACCACACGCTGCCTGAGTTTCCTCTCTAAGACGCCTCCCAACTCTCCTTTCTAAGACATGCCCCATCATGGAATAATACCTCCAGAGGCAGAGAGCTCTTCCCTTTCTAAGGCAGAGCTTTGTGCCTCTGAGCAGCCTCTTGGTTGGAATGCTCTAAAATTATAGAGTCTATATAGGGAGGTGGGATGGTATGGGAGTTACGAGCATGGACTGTGGAGCCACACTACCTGGTTGAATCCCTGTTCTGCCATGAGCTGTGTGACCTTGGGCAAGTGATTTAACTTCTCGGAACGTCAGTATTTCATTTCTGATATAATCAATGATAAGGAATTGACTCCATAGGATTGTTTCAAGGATTAAATGAATTAATACATGTAGAATGCCTCCGCATTTCCGGGGTGAGCAGTATGTACTCAGCTAGACATTCTCACCTTAACTCTCATCACATCTGTCTGCTGCAGCATTCTCTTTGGGAATGACACTACCCTTCGGGGGTGTTTGGAAATGATTGGGGGTGTGCTCGCTTCTCACAGTGATTGGCGGAGGCCACTGGCATTTGGTGAGTGTGAAAAAATGTTAGATGTCCTGCATTTTACAGGGAAAAATTTTTTCATGTCCTACCCCTGCCACATGTTCATGTAGGTAAGGAACCTGTTAACAAGGATCTGATTGTAAAATTTTTTTGTATGGTTAAATTTAACTGAATTTTTAAGGAATAGATTGAGGAAAGACCCTGTCTTGTTTTATTTGGAATTTTACCGGGAGTTGTGCCCCATTTTGAAAATGTTCATCAAAGGTACACATACCTTGTGGTATTTGAGTTAACAGAACAACCCCCTGAATCAGGGTGTAACTTGTAGCTATTGCAGTCATGGTGATTCTTCATATATGTACAAATAAACTTATGCAATTCTTATTCCAAAATGCCAAATAGAAAAATCAGTGTCAACAATATTCAGCTGCTTATCTCTTGACTCCAAATGAAATCAGGGTGAGTGAGTGAGTACAGTATTTGCCAGTGTCACTGTCTTCTAGTCTAGTCCTCCCTGAGAACTTACTTTTTAAAATGTACGTTATATTTATCCTACATTCCTTTCATTTTATTTCTCCTTTATGATTAAGTTAGAGTGGAAAAAGGGTAACTTCAACATGTGTTATAAAAGGAGGGCTTTCAGTCTGGATGCAGGTTATTAGCATCCCTGCCCTGCAGCACCCCTGAGTCGCTCCTAGACTTGCTTCCTGATCTCCCGTCCCCGTGGAAGCGCTTTAGATATTTGAAGATGGTGATAACATTCATCCACTCACCCCTCTCTGAGTCTTTACTTTTCCAGAATGTACATCCCAAGTCCTTTGAACCTTTTCTGTAATGATGTGGTTTGAAGACTCCTCATTAGCCTGGTTGCCCCTCTACAAATTTTCTCTGGTTTCTCTAAAATGCCACTTTCAAAAGAAACCAACTAAATATTAGGTCATTAAATATGAAATATCTGATTTCGAATCAAAAGTGTAGTTTATTATATCTCAAACAACAGGCAGTACAATTAATCAAAGTATGTGCCTAAACTGTCAACACAGTTTTGCCATCTTAACGGTAGCTTGTTTATGCCAGCAGCAAAGAAGCCTGGAGAGAGAGTGGCGATGAAATCGCCAAAGGTATTTTCCACAGCTTGTTGAGAATTGAATATTTTTCCTTGCCAGAAGTGGTCCAAAGCCTGGAAGAAGTGGTAGTCAGTTGGTGCAAGTTCTGGTGAACATGGTGGATGACAGAGAGTTTCCAACTCCAGCTGCTGTAGTTTGAGTAGTGTTGTTTGTGTGATATGTGGTCAAGCGTTGTCTTGCAAGAGGATTGGCCTGTCTCTATTGACCATTGACCAATCTCGGCTGCTTAATCACAAGCATCCTCATCATTTCATCCAATTGGTTGCAGTGAGACATCTGCTGTAATCGACTGACCAGGTTTCATGAAGCTGTAGTGGATAATACCAGCACTGGACCACCAGACAGATACCATTAGCTTTTTCTGATGAATATTCGGTTTTGGACTGTTTTTCAGCACTTCATCTTTATTCAACCATTGTGCTGAACGCTTGCGATTGTCAAAAAGAATCCATTTTTCATCACATGTAATAATACAGTATAGAAATGGTTCACATTTATGTCGTGACAGCAAAGAAAGGCAAGCTTCAAGATGATTTCTCTTCTGATGCTCCTTTAATTCATGCGGTATCCAGCTTCTTTACCTTACAGATTTGTTTCAAATGGTCCAATATTGTTGGAATAGTAGCATTAAATCTTGCTCCTAATTCACGTGTAGGTTGAGATGGATTCGCTTCCACTACAGCTTTCAGCTCATCATTATCCACCTTGGTCTCAGGTCGCCCAGGTCCTCATTTTCAAGATAAAAGTCACCAGAATGGAACTTTTCAAACCATCGAAGTACTGTACGTTCATTAGCCACATCCTTCCCAAACACTTTGTTGATATTTCGAGCTGTCTGCGCTGCATTGGTTCCACAATGGAACTCATATTAGAAAATAACACAAATTTTTGACTTATCCATGGTTCCACAAAAATTTTTCTAAAAAAAATTTGAAAGATAATCACAAGCCAAACTGTGTGTTTTCAAGACTGAGGATGTACCTTCACAATAAAAATAAAACAAGAATTGTCAAAGTGAAACGTCAGAGATATCAACTGTCAAACTTAGTACTTCACGAAATCAGACATTTCATAGTTAATAACCTAATAGAACCAAATAAACTATTTTCTCAAATATGCAGGAACAAAGTTGGGCCTGGGTCTAGGCCTCGTGCGCAATAGTCAATGTCTAGAGTTTCACTGAGCAGGACAGTAAAGCCTTGCCATGAAAGCCTTTAAATGAAAAGAAAACAAGAAAAAAACAAATTAAAAAAAAAAAGCCCAAAACAACTGCCCCCAGAGGTTTTCTGTTGTGTTGTTTTGTTTTGTTTTTCCTTTGGTAGCAGCAAGAACTTTGCTGCTGTGTAGCCACCACTGTTTGTCAGAAAATGCTCATTATAGCATCACACTCCAAAGTCACAGAATTCATGCTGCATCTTGGAGAAAGTCACCCAAAATGAAGGGTTTGGAGAGAAATAACCTAGGAAACACTGGACTTTAGTACCAGGCCTCTGCCATTACCATATTTTCATGGCACCATAATCAAATTGAAATTATGCTGAGCCCCCATTGTCTTGGTTGAAATGGAAGTTCTTCTTCCTCGGTGTGTTTGTGTCCAGGGACCATGGCTAGGTGTGGGCTTTTCATTCTGGAAAGAGTCCTCCCGGAGAGGCAATACTTGGATTTGACCAGGCAGCAGGTTCACTGGAAGCCTCCAGATCATGACGATGATGGCTCTGGAACTTTCAGGGCCTTTTGCCAACCTGAGATTGGTCCAGTGAAATCTGACTCAAATGTGACACCTTTAACCCAACAATGGCATTCATAATAGGGCTCCCGTAGCACCTGAGGAGGAATGGGGGTTGTTTGCCCTTGCACTAAATAGCCCTGGGCTGCTCCGTTGAAAAGTATTATATACTTGCTTTTTTGTAATTTTTCTATTTCTTTCTTATGATGACTCTATATGCTTCCTCCCCACCATCAATGTTATTTTCACTACACCTCAATGAATCAGTAGCCTTGTACCCAGGAGGAAGGCTTGGTGCCATGTTGCCACTGTGTCTGCTGCAGTTTTCTATCTAATCTGGGATTTCCTGAACAACCTGAGACAGCCAGGAGCAGAATCTTTCAAGGAAGCTTCAAAGTCATCTAGACTAGGGTGCTTGGGCAACAACATGAAAATTTCATCCTTCTAAGCAGAAAAGAGAATCCCCTTTCAAAATGACAGAGCAGGGTGAAGAAGGAAGGGATGCTTGAACAATTAGCTCTTGGTGCTTCTCCGAGGGTCCAAGCAAGGACCATTTCAGAAGGTGTAGACTCAGAAGAGTCAGCAACGTATGGCCCGTGGGTCAAACCTGGCTCACTGCTTATGTCTTTTAGTCTGCAAAATAAGAATGGTTTTTGCATTTTTAAAGAGTTATAAAAAATCAAAAGAATAGTAATATTTTGTGACGTATGAAAATTATGTGAAATTCAAATATCAGTGTCCACCAATAATCTTGTTGGAAGGATCAGGATGCAGGGTGTCTTGGAGAAAAGTCTGCTAGGATGAGAAAATGGAGTCTTCTTTAAAATAATGAGCTCCTGCATAAGTTAATAAGATAACGTTGTCAAAATGATGCTACCCTAATCTGATTTGCACTATGGCCCAGGCCAAAATGCATTCTTTGCTTGAAACGAAATGTAGCCTCAGTGATACTAATATTCAAGCAATTTACCAAGTGATAAAACTAAAGTAATTTATTATAATTTTACGATGAGATCTCTTTTTCTTGGCTTAGGAAAGGTTTTTTATTGCTTCCAGTCTTGCAATTTCACTCTTGCTAATATTGATTTTACTATAATATCTTTTTTTTACACTTCTTAAGTTATTTCTTGGTTTGGACAAAATTCACATTTAAATGCAGTTTGAAGTTATAAAAACCAACCTTCGAGAAAGTGTATTACGATAACTATATGTTCCTACTGGTGGCCAATGTTATGTGTGTGCCAATAGAGAAAAATGCATTTTGAAATCCCTAGACTTTTCTCTTCCTTTTGTCTTCTTTTGGCTTAAAGGGGAAGCCAGAGAGGATAGGAATGCCCCACAAGGCTCTGTTTGTTGGGAAGGACTTTATAAAACTTCCTGGGAACAAGACCTGCATTCCCTCAGTGGACCTAGGCATGACAGGGAAAGCTTGTAGTGGTTCCCTATTGTCCTATATTATTTTATAAAGCCCAGTGTGTTACATCTATGATTTTACACAATCCTGGTAATTCAGTGGGGCTCTTCCCATTTTACAGAGGAGGGAAATTGGGTTCGAAGGGTAGGAATATTTCACCCAAGCTCCAACAGGTGCTCAGTGGTGCAGTGATAGAGTCCGAGCTGTCTGATTCCAGAGCTCCATGACCTTTCCACCACATTGGGACTGAGGGCCTCCCTACAAGACACCTGCACGTGACCAGAGACCCTGGCATTTTAGAGGCCTGAACCAGAAGGGCCACAGGCACTCAAACCTGAAAGTTCCGTGTCTCTTTAAGAACATGATGGTTCTAAGCCTCGTTGCTAGGCTAGCTGTGTTTCCAGGCAAGCTCGTTAGAGCATATCTTGGTCCTGCACATCGCAGGGCGGGGTGTTCATGTCTCTTCTCTCTCAATGCACAAAGCGTTGAAAAGGCCTGGTGTTGAATAAAAAGGACAATTTGGGGCTCCGAGATTAACTGTTGCTGTATTTATTAAACACTTTGCAAATACTCTGTGTGGTGCTAGGAAAATACAAGAAAATCTCCTGCACATTTATGTGTATGTGTTATAATACTTGCTTCTACGAGTACAGAACTCTATGGCTTACAAAACATCTTCATAAACATGACCCTATGTAAGCCCCTCAATGGTAAATATTATACCCATTTCACAGATGAGGAGGTTGAGGAACAGCCAACTGAAGTAATGTACCTGGGAGATCAGAGCTGTGGATGTAACTCAGGTCTCTTGACTCCCAAAGGGTTAGTGTTTTGGGCATGTTTATGAGGTCATACTCGACCCCCTGTAGGAACCCCATGAATTTTCAGGACATCTCAGAGGCTCACTTTGAGATGCATTTTCCTAATTTCCTTTTAGAGGCTTCTATCAGCTGTTCCTCAAATAGATTTTATTATGGTTTTGCTTCTTCCAACCTTTGTCCTTGTGTTAATGGGCTTTATTTCCCATTTGCCTCTCAGAGCTGGTCGGTCGCTGAGCATGAGTATTTTACAAAACTCACAAAAACCTCCAGTTTCCATGAAGATCCACAAAGAAAACAAAGAATCTGGGATTTGCCCTTGAACTGCTCTTATTGTCTTAAAAAATAAATGTGGTAATTTTTGTGTTTGCGTTTGGGAATTTATTTTCTGGGTTATTTTGGGGGAGGTTAACATGAATAAACCTGTCTTTGCTGCTTTGGAACTAGTTTACCTTGATCAAGCTTGTCTCTTCTTATAGTTTCTTTAAAAAGTGTCTCTCTGAGATGACTTGGCAGCAATTCTTGTCTATTTCCTGTCAGTCTGGTGGAAGACAAGCAGAACATGTGTCTTCCCTTCTTGTTCTCAGTAGTGGGTAGTATGTTTGCAAAAATAGATCAGATCTCTTCTTTTTCTCAATGATATTTGGCCAATTCGAGATAGAGGCTTGGGGTCCTTTTCACCCTGTCTCCCATCTTCCATTGCAAATGCTGTCCTTACACCTGCACCTGCTTTATGTTTCTGTTCCTCAGTTTCGTTCTTAGTTATTTGCAGAAGACTCAATAACCTCAAATCTGTGTCTATAAACATTGACTTTCTGATTCAAGCCCAGATTCAGAAAGTAACTTGTACAGCATTTGCAATTTCAACATAGAAACTGGCCATTTCTCCTTCTTAGAAAGGCAGAGGGGCAACCTACATTAATTTAGCACTTACTATATTCCAGACATATGCATTTATTCTTCATGTGTGACCCTGTGTGTTCTCTTAGCCTGTTTTTATATGCTCAAGGTGGGGGCGGGTGGGGCAGTGACCTGCTCAAGGGCATCACGTAAGGGGTAAACTAAGATTTAGACCCAGCCTGCCTGGCCACAGAGCTTACCCATCACGCCCTGACGCCTCACCAGCCTGCAGAGGCTCTGTTGGGTCCAATGCAGCTCTTGACTAAAATCCTCCATCATTTCCTTTTTTTTTCCCTCCTAATTTGAAAAAGCATTGAGCGTGCCCTGTGGAAATTTTTCCAGCTTGGGAGAAGAGGGTGTGTCGGTGTTTTGTTTCCACTTGTGGAGTTTCAGCAAAGCATGATTTGTCTCACCCAGAGCTGTCACGCCTGGGTACGTGGGTGCCCAGCACCCTCGCCAAGACTCCATGGAAGCCACGTGTGGTTGCTAAGCTGTGGACACCCGTGTGCTGGAGAGCAGCCAGGGTAATGACCATCATAATAACAGCTGACATTTCTTGAGCACATATTCACCAGGCACTGATCAAAATACTTTCTGTGAATTAACTCATTAAATCCTGGAAACATTCCCTGTGATTACATTATTATCCCCATTTGGCAGTTGAGGAAACTGAGGCACATGAAGTTAAGTTGGCACTTATCACTGGCTAGCATAGAGTTGTTTTATATTTTACTGAATTCTACCAATTAATGAATTCAGAATAAAACAAAAACTTTTACAGTGTGTCTGAGCTGGCTAGCCTCCTGCCTTTATTTTCGGTTTTTCTAGTGCTTCTCTTCATCATGAAGTTTGTTTCAATGGCTTATAGCCCAACACACTGTGGGTTAATTGACATCATGATGTGATATTTACTTCTAGGCAAAATTGACTGACAAGCAGAATAAAGACAGGTTGTTGGGGGAGGGGAGAAGGAGGAGGTTTATTAATCTCCAAACGTGAGCTTGATGATCTTAGCCCTTTTAAGAGACACGACAGGAATAATAGCTGTAATTTATAGTCATGGTAATTTGCACATGTGATGGTTAATTTTAGTTGTCAACTTGACTGGATTAAGGGGTACCTAGACAGCTGGTAAAACATTACTTCTGGGTATGTCTGCGAGGGTGTTTCCAGAGGAGATTGGCTTGGGAATCAGTGGACTGAGTGGGGAAGCTCTGCCCCCAATGTGAGTGGGCACCATCCAGTTGGTTGGTGGCACGGACGGGACAAAGAAGGCAGAGGAAAGACGAGTTTCTGGCTCTCTGCTGGGGCTGGGACACCCTTCTTCTTCTGCACTTGGACATCAGAAGCCCAGTCTCTCTGGCCTTTGGACTCCAGGACTTACACCAGTGGTCTTCCAAGTTCTCAGGCCTTCAGCCTCGGACTGAGAATTATACCATCAGCTTCCCTGGTTCTGAGGTTTAGGACTTGTACTAAGCCATGCTACTGGTGTCCCAGGGTTTCCAGCCTACAGACATTCTGTCATGGGACTTAGTCTCCACAATCATGTGAGCCAATTCCCCTAATAAATCCCTTCTTATATGTCTATATCTATATATATCCTATTGGTTCTGTCTCTCTGGAGAACCCTGACTAATACAACACGTATGTGGCATTTTAATTTTCAAAAGCTCTTCTCGTATATAAAATTAATTAGTACTGGCCAAAAAAAGAAACTTAAATAGAAACCAATAGAAACTTAAATCTTGCTGGAAAACTTACTGATTAGAAATGACTTGTTTTGTGTAACGTGATGTTAAATCTATATTGGATGCTTGAAAAATACCATATACCCGACGTATTTTATTAACGGCCATTTTCCTGGTGTGTTGGTGCAGTGGGAACCACATGTTCAATTTCAACACCTCGTGATAAGCCTTATGAACAAGCTATGTGTGAAGACCTGTTGGGAACACAAATAAGGAAACCACTATTCTTGGAAGGCAGGAACATTTAAATCAAGTCATGAAGGCTGAAGACAGCACATTTGACATGGGTTGGTGTGTTTATGACCACTCTTCTCCTGGACATTCCCCCTTCATTAATTATCCATCCATCTTACCCACAAGCTTCCACGTACACACCTCAGCAAGTCTCCCTGTCCTCTGCCGTGACCACCATAGCTCCACACAGCAGAACTTCCACCTGCTGAGGGGCTGTGCCAAGAACATGCATTGCACAGCAGTTGAGCTCTCTGGTTGATCACTGGGTGCCACATTGCCCTACTCCTGATTACTAGGTATTTCCCAGAATTTCTAGTATGACTCCTTACTGCCATGAGGTCTTTTCTGCAGACTGTTCTAACAGGGTAAGGCCAAGGACAAATAGTGTTGTATCCCAAAGTTATCCACGCTCATCCCTTGCTCATGGGATACTTACCAGCTCAGAGAGGAGTTTCTGGCTATTCCTGGAAATATCTGAAGCTAGATAGTCAACTCTCTTTCTTCCCTTCCTCACCCCACCCCCAGACCTATGGCATACAGCCCATTTCTACCCTTGGACAGGATGAACAAAAATTCTCATTTCTTCCTAATATGCTTGGGGAAATATAGCCCTGTAGCATAATTCTTGCTGTAAAACTAAATGTGTCAAGGTGACCACCAAACCATTTTGTGTAATTAAGCACCGGAGTCTGAAGATGCTATGTTGGATATACACAGGTCCTGTTTGTTTCTTAGGAAAATCCAGGAAAGGCAAGATAATTCACCTTGGTGTGTCTATCCTTCCTTAGATTTTAGTTTTAATTAATTGCGTCAGCATGGCCATTTGAAATTTGATTTCCAGCAGAATTTTTCCTCTGTGGGTCTATATGATTTTGCAATATCTGGATAGAAAGTAAAAATTTAGACCATCATCTGGAATTCCAAAAACCGTTGGATATTTGTAAGAATAGTGATGATGGCTAGCGTTTGTCATTGTTCCTTTAGGTGACTCTTTAGTTTCTTTTCATATTCTGTAAATCATGAATCCTCTTGTGGCTTCAGGTCTGAGGGAGGGATGTTAATTTTGTTACTCTTTTTAATTAAGCAAGATAGTGATTTTGGTGTTTTAACTCTCTTTTATGAGCCAGGTTTCTCACCATCTTTCTTTAGGTATGTATGTCCTAGAGTAGGGTTTCTTAACCTCGACTCTCCTGGTGTTTTGGGCTGGACAATTCTTTGTTGGGTGGCGTGTGTGGGGCATCCTGTGCATTGTAGGGTGTTTAGCAGCATCCCTGGCCTCCACCCACTAGACGCCAGCATACCCCTCCCCAATTATGACAACCCGAAATGTCTCCAAACACTACCAAATGTCCCATAGGGGGCAAAACCATCCCCCGTTGAGAACCACTGTCCAAGAAGCTTGCTGCTCAGACTGTGGATTAGAAGTATCAGCATTGCCTGGGAGTGGTTGGAAACGAGGAATCTGAGACCCTATCGCAGACCTACTGCATCAGTATGCGCCTTTTCATCTAATTCCCAGGTGATTTGCACGCACATGAAAGTTTGAGGAGCTCGGTAGTTCAATGACTTAAAGCAATAGTTCTCCAACTTTGGTGTGTATCAAAATCCCCCTGACAGCGAATGAAGAACACAGATGCCAGGCTTGTGGAAGTGGAAGAGGGCCTGGGTCTTTGTATTTTTTTCCCCAAGTTCCTCAGGTGATTCTGACACTGGCCAAAGTTAGAGGGAATCATTGCCTTATCACCACAACATCAGAAAATAAAACACCTTCTGTCCTGAGGTCAGTGCCTGAACATTATTTTAAAATTCCAGGAGGAAAATTTTAGATGCAATAATCTTCCTGAAGGACCCAGGGTCCTGGTGGTCAGCACCTCAGCACTTCTCAAGCACTGTGGGAGACAGACTCTCATATTCCCTGGGGAAAGCCAATTCATTCCAACGGCTGCATTCCAAATAGAAATTCGGAAAGTATTTACGATTATGAGATGCAAACTGAAAATGGTTTTCTCTGGGATCGATATTCTCCAAGAGGAAATAAGATGTGAATAAACATGCCTTTTTTTTTTTTTTTTTTGGGTAAAGACTTCTCAGGTGCAATGCATCAGTCTGTTCCATGCTGGTTAAGCATCCACATCAGCAGACTGCCCACACTGCCCCTGGTAGAGAAAGAATGACAGTTGATTTCATATCTTGTTGAGTGGTGGTGGCGGGGAGGTGAGGACTGAATAGTGACCAGGATCACTGGATTTGGGATGTGTGTGTGTGTGGTGTGTATGCCTGCTTTTTCTAGCTTGTTCATTATACGTGACAAAAATTGACTTTCCTTTTCCTCCAGTTCATTAAATTCAGTCATGGTGTTTATATCTAATCTGAGTGGTTTAAAATCTTTTTCGATAACTTCACCTTTGTAAATCCTCCATAAGCTTTGTATAAATGTTAGCCTGAAGGCTGCAATTATATAGGAATTGCAGGGACACGACAAAGGACAGCAATCTTGATTGTTAAGAAGCCTTTGACCTATATAGGGTACAAGTCTTGAAAAGACCACAGCGCGTTATAGCTTTCATTTATTTGGAGCAAAAACAAAAAACAAAAAACAAAAAACAAAAAAAGCCTGTGGATTTCGTGTGATGCAGCATTTCTATAATATTGTGTTTGTATTTAAAGACCAAAGACCTTGCGGAGTCCTTATTGGTAATGTGAGCATAGAGATGTTCTCGTTACATATCCCCCAAATTGTACCATTTCTAGTCATGAACTTTCTTCTTCCAAATGGCTTCAATAGTCAATGATAGTGTACAATAAAAATATTTTCCAGATTTTCTTGAAAGGGAGGTGGGGTGGTTTGGTGGAAAGACACTGATTAGGGAGGTAATTGGCCTGGGTTTCCGTCCCACTTCCACCATGAAGTATATTGGTGACTTTTGAGCAGGTTCTTTAACCTCTCTGGACTTCTGGTTCTTTCCCTATAAAATGGGATACTATTTCCCACCTTGCGTGACCAACAGCAACAATACTTATTGAGTACCTATTAGGTCCATATACTCTACTAGGTGTCCTACACATCAATCACCAAACCCTATGAGAAGGTTTTATTACTATCATCATTTTATCTTACAGATGAGGGAATGTGCCTCTCTGGGCCTCAAATACCTTGCCTGGGGTGGGCCAGGCAGGATTCATACCCAAGTAGTCTGGTTTTGAGTTTGTGATCTTAGCCCATAGACTATGCCTCCTCTCTTGGGTGGGCACTGACTGTAAAGTGACCTGTTTGTGGGTTTTATAGGAGAGGAAGCAGGAAGAAATGCAGTGGGAAGAAAATTAAGGAAAAGTAAAAAGAAGAGGGTCTTCTTAATAAGCAGTGGGGGTAGAATCAAGTGACAGGAAGTCAAACCCAAAGACCCTGGGCAGAGAAGTGGGTAACTGAGGATAAGAGCTCATGCTTGGATGGGGATTAGAGCTCGTCCTGTGGGCACTGCTGATTCTCAAGTCCTCCCCGGTCCTGAGATTTTCCTCTGAAGAACTCTGACAGGAGCCTGAAAAGTCAAGACAGAAACTGATGGCCAATGTGTAGAGGTTCCCCAAGCCCAGCTTCTCAGACCACAGGGGCTTTGGGTTGGCATCTAATGGACAAAACAGGGATCCCAAACTTCCTACAGAGTGTGGGAAAATCCTACACCGTAAAGCCTTGTCCCACCCAAAGGCCAAGAGCACCCCACTGAGAAACATCAAAGGAAATTCTGCTTAGGCTTATCTTGTTAGAGATTAGGTGAAGGGGAAAGTGCAGGGTGGCTAAAGCAAGACATGTAAATGGTGCTGACAAGAGAAAACCTTCAGGTCCATGACCCAGAAAAAGTTCGATGCAGAAAGATACCTCAGTGCAGCCTTGTTTATCAACAATGACAAATTGGAGGCCACCCAAACGCCCAACAACATGGAAGTAAATTATGATTAATCGTCTCAATGCAAGTTTATGCAGCCATTTAAAGTGATGGCCATGAAGTCTGTGCAGCATCATGGGAAATGCTGCTAATATAAAATTCTTTCAAAATATCAGAATTATTTGAAAGATTGCATGTGTTTAGGCATAAGGACTAAGAGGAAACAGAAAAATAAAACAGCAAGTTCCTTGGTAGCAGTTAGGCTATTGATGATTTATTTCTTTTAAAAATAATTTGCTGGTATTATGTCTGTTTAATTAATTTAGAGAAATCAAGAGATGTGTTCATTCCCTCTCCTTGTGACAACAGTCAACTGGAAAGGGGTGGGGACAGGGGAGAGGGTGCCTTTCACCTTGTCAGTGTGCATAGCACTGGAAGGGCTGTTCTGCAGCAGGTGTGGAGTTCAAAGCAAGTTCAAATCCAGGCTGGCAGAATTCAGCAGTCAAGGCGTGGGATAAACTCAAGGGAGGGAGTGGCACATTTGTACAAGGAAGCTGGGCTATTCAAAGTAGGGAATCTCAACCTTGGCTGCACATTAGAATAAACCAGGGCACTGATGCTTGGGTTCTACCCCTGATCAATTAAACCGATTGCTGGCGTGGTATGTTAATAATGTTCCCAGCTGATTTTAACATACACTAGGGTTGAAAACCAGGGATCCAAGGAGGGAAGGAACAGCCTTAGAAAATATTCCAAATGAGGTTGGTGATTTGGTGGTGCACTAAAGAATACTTAGGTCAGAGCAAAGCAAATCTTCTTTGTTTTAGGATTAGGATCATTGGGAACAACTTCTCTGTCCTTCCACTAAATTTTGTCTTGATTTCTTCTAGAGTTCCAAGCAGAATAGGCCACTGGTGAGTTGGCCCATGAGGGAATACGTTTCTTGCATTTGAATTTGTAGACTGGGGTGGTCACAAATATGAACATTATGTATCTCACTCAACAGTCACCACTAGATTCTTACTGTTCCTCTGAAAACCAGCACTTCTCACTGATCATGTGCCAAGTGAGCTGTAATCTATGAGGGCGCTCTACTCAGATCTGTCTATGTAAGGTTTGGAAATTCTTTATCTTTCTGTCTCTGCCTCTTTGTTATGACTCTAGATTCTTGACATTCAAAATGCCGTTGGTAGACCAGCCTCATCAGCATCACCTGGGAGCAGAAATGGAGCGTTCTGGGCCCCACTGCAAAGCTACTAAATCAAAATCTGTATTTTAACACGATCTCAGGATTTTCACATACACACTAAAGTTGGAGAAACACTTATGTAGACCAGCACTGTCCATCCAATAAAATCTTTTGCCATGATGGAAACATCTGCATGGTTTCATACGGTAGCCACTGGTCACATCTGGCTATTGAGCACTTAAAATGTGGCTCGTGTGACTGAGGAACTGAATTTTAAATTTTATTTAACTTTAATCCTATTCAAATGAAATAGCCCATAGGACTCATGGCTACCACATTGACTCCAGAGCCTTCTAACATTTGGTTCCATCTAACTTCTCCAATGGACCACCTGCATTTCAGTTGCTTGTCTTTCCAATAACCATAATATAACCACAATTATAACTATAAAACTCTATTTGGGGAAGCAGAGCAAATGTGTTTGTATGAAGGAAAAGGACATTTGAAAGAGCTTTAAAGACTAAGAATGATAATATGTTAAACCTTCTCTGTGGTCCAGGCTAAATTCTTTATATGCATCATTTCATTTAATCCTCCCAAGAAGAGGTCAGAGATTTTTTTTTTTTTTTGGGTTCACTGATGACTCCCAGGGGCTTTGAACAGTGGGTGGCTCATAGCAGATGCTCAAGTAAATATCTTTTGAATATTATTGTTGCCACCCAACTAGGTTCATTTGCCTGCTGCCCAAGAGGAAGCCAATATGCTGAGATGGCAGGGTTTACGGCAGAAAAAGAGTTTATTCTGCGTAGCGCTAAGTGGAGAGACGGGAAAAATTTCTCAAATCCGCCTCCCTGAGAATTTGGGAGACAGGGTTTTTAAAACAGTTTGGTGTAGGCAATTGAGTCTGCTAATTGGCTGGGTTCGGGGCGGAACCATAGGGTTGTAGAAATTGTCTTCTTTGCTGACCAGGTTCTTGGGTGGGAGTCATAAGACCAGTTGAGTCGGTTCCTCGGTATGGGCTGCTGGTCTGGGTGGGCCAGCCGTTCCACTGGAATGCGGGACCTGGAAGCTATCTCAGAAACTACCCCTAGGTTTCAAAAAGGTGATGTTATCTATGGAGAAAGCTAAGAATCTTTATGACCGCCAGCTATGTAGCTCCAGAGTGGCAATTATAGATAAGCAAACAGGGGGACAATGCCTAATTATTATCATTATTTTTAGCTAGGCCTGTGACTTATTTTTAGCAAGGCCCTTACCGCAGTTCTTGCCTTGGACCCCTTTTTATTAATTTGTAAGTGCAGTTCCATTATCCTCATTTTATAGATGGCAAAATTGAGGCATCTCAATTAAGTAATTTGCTTGAGTCTATAGAGTGCCAGAGCAAGGGTTGAAGCCCTTATGGCGGGGGAAGCAGAATGCATCTTAGCACCATGCGTGCACTGCCAACCTGCTTCACGGCATTAATAAATGATGGCTCAGCTGCTTGTTTCTCTGGATTCATCTTTGCCACCTGAGGTAGGGCAAAATTTAGATATAAAGAGGAGGTTTGATTTAAAAATATTTGTTGAGTGCCTGCCATTTGCCCTGCTCTAGGTAAGCAATGGTGTAGAGTATTATTTCTTAACCTTTCACGTGTGTGGGAATCTCCTGGGGTTCTTGTTAAATGTGGATTCCAATTCAGTAGGTCTGGGGCAGTGCCTGAGATCCTGCATTGATAACAAGCTGCCTGGTCCAAGAACGCAGCCAGAGAGTGGACAGCACAGCCCTGCTCTCAGGAAGCTCACACTCCAGGAGGGGGCAGAGGAGGGAATTCACCGTGACATTGGAGAGTGGCAATTAATCTGAGACAGTGGGTGCTGTGGGCTTAGGGAGGAGCAGCCAGGCAGGGGTGGGAAAGCGACGTCCAAGCTGAGACCTGAAACAGGCTTGGAGGGGAGGCAGAGGAAAAGAGTCCGGGAAGTGTGCTCCAGGAAGAAGGAACAGCATGTGCAAAACATGGGAAGCTAAAACAAGGTTGGGGCATCTGGGGACATGAAAACCATCTTGACATCCTATCATAAACCTGCTTCTCCTAGGATAAATACTTTATCCAAAGGATAGTGTATTGGATTTTAAACCCTCCCTTTTCTTGGTTGCAGGTTGGAGCCCAAGTCACCTACAGATAAACAGCTTCCTCTGAATCCCATCCTCAAAGCACCGCTTGGTTCTAGTTGATATTTCTGATTTTCTGTTTGATGTCTGGAATCCTCTGCCCACTGCTTCTCAGCCCCACCCGATGCGCTGGCTTCCCCTGGAAGCCTAATCAGGCAGTTGCCACGGTAACCGGGTGACATCCCTGTAGCTGATGCTAATGCCATAGCTCCCTAAACCCCGAGCCTGTTTCTCTCTGTTTGGTAAATTAATAACATTTAAATTAAACATATTAATTTAGTTCATGTCAATTAATTTGTGTGTTAAGTTGCATGCCGGCTCCCCACTTTCCCCCCAACACTCATTAATTAACTCCAGCCAAATTGGGAGCACATCAGAGAAGGTTGCGCAATAGCTTCCAGCAAACTACAATTACAATACTCTGCTCCTACATAGAAAGTAATCAATGTCAAAATAATTGCTTTTCACAGGTCTACAGTCAGCTGTCTTGTCAGATAGTTAACTTATAATTATAACCATTTGGATTTTTAAAAATAAAAAATGTTGCCAAAATATTGGAGGGACAAGCAGTGGCAGCTAACACAATGACTTGTGTTTAGTATTTCCCTTTTTTTCAATTAATTTTTTTCTCAATACTCAACCCTCTTTCTCTAAGGCTGCAATGACTCCACCTGCAACTTTGCAGGGCTGGTTTCAGGAATCGTGGTTCCCAAGGGGGTTAGTCATGGAGAAAAGTCATAGCGTATACCAATGGATTTATCTGGCCCCAAATGAGCCAGCTTTTGCCTTTCTTTATTCTCTGTCTTTGTAGAGATGGTGGGAAAACTGGTTCCTCCAAATGAGATTATGCTCCTCGAATCTGCCGCTTGCTGGTGAGTTTCACACGTTGCCAAGCTTAGTGTGAGCCTTGCTAATCTTATTGCAGCAGCTTCTCGCTCCCCAAACTCTGTACAGCTTTTTAGCACGTATTGGCCTCTTTCTTCAAGCTTTGGGGCACAACTCTTTATTTATGGTAAAAAATTGGCGTCTGGGAAACTGCAGGCAGGTGAATTGCCGCTGACACTCCAAAAGGCTTGTTTCTTCATTCTGGCGGGAAGTGGGGTTGATGGGAGGTTGATGGGTGTGCACAGACTTCTACAAATGATCCAGCATTGTGCGTTTCAAATTGGGTATGCCAGAGACCTGCTTATGTTGTAGCCTGAGATATGATGCGTTGTAGCCTGGTGGATCGTGGAGCTTGAATTTGTCTGCTATCTGATCACCTCCCCGTGCACAACCAGCCAGCCAGCCGGATATTAACAAAGTGCATTTTTACCACACGCCGCCTCTGCGTTAGCCTCTGGGGACTGAGACAGGAGCCAGGGAAGTTTGCCCACAGCCCTGCTGGGTTAGAGCTGAGACACAACACACCTCCTTCTTTATCTTTTGGATTTTTTTTTTTAAATTAAAGACCGATATAGGTTTATCATTTCTGCTCTTGATTTATGGAGACCTCTTTTGACTTTCTACATTCATTAAAAACATTTATATTTCAAAGTCAAATATGTCCTCTGTAAAAGCTAGCTCCTACTCACAGTTTCCAAAGGTTTGCCTTGGAATGTGAAAGAAAGAGAAAAAACCAACAATGTACATACACACACACACACACACACACACACACACCAGTCTGTCCATTTTCCTCGAGTTACAACCGCTTCCCTGCCAGCTTGGACAGATGGATGTTTATTACCAGGGTAAAGAGTTGCAAGAATGAGGGTTCCATGAGTTACTAAGGATTTAAGGACAGGGTGCTAAAATAAAATGACTTCGCAGGTTTTACAAGTATAAGGGGAACTGCCTGTTTTATGTACGCAGGAAAATTGAATTTACAATCTCCTTTAAACCAGCAACTATGTCTCTTGACCTAGCAACTGCTGCACTGTAGGTATTTAACGAATATTTATTTTAATGTCCTGAATTTCTTTATTTCTTTGTACAAACCTCTAATCTATTTTGTGCCCACAGTTTCTCCCAACTTGAAAATAGATGCAATATCTTCCATCCTCAAAAATATACCAGGAGTTGGTTGAAAGGCTGTTATAGGACTTCCATGTACCGCCTGGCATTCCAAATTGTAGTACTAATGTTTGGAGACATGACTACTATTTACTTATGAGCTGGGTGTACTTAATAAGCATTTATTTCATTTGGTGGGATTTGGAGGTACATGAAAAGGTATGTCCAATTACTATGTGGGTATTGGTAAGTCAGACTTCAATAGGGACAAGCGTTAATATAATTACATACAAAAAAAACTGATCAGTAGTAAACGCAGGATTCTTAGAACAAATAATTTCTGTTTCCTTCTCTTGTCATGAGGACTCCTGAGCTAATTCCTAGAGTGACTAGCTAATTCCTAGAGTGGCTAGCTACAGCCAGGTGAAGGATACTCAGGGAAGATGTTCCAGGCAACAAATACTGACGTAATTCATTGTTCCACGTAGACAGAGAATAGTTCTCTTTGTTATAGAAACGTTTGGGGAAGTTGTTGCTTTGGCCTTGTCTAATTTTCGAAGGAAAAGGAAAAGATACATTTTAGGATGTTCACTGTTTCCTCCCATGAATAAAAGGCAGAAAGCTCCTGCTTTTATTCAGTTCTATTGCTGGCTAGATTTTTACCATAGGATTTGAAAATAATGGAGTTGGGTTGTCATGGCAACGCATCCCCGTGTCGTAGTTTTGATATTGTGGCTGATTCCTTGACGCTACTTTTATCTTGTGAATTGCTGAAAGTTTCTCGAAACTCTGCTTCAAGGGCACAGGAACTGACAGCTTTCAATGTCAGATGAAGAAGTAGGTAATTCAGTTTGCCTTCCTTCCTGGGCAGTGTACAGAGTAGAAAACTTGAGTCTCTGTGCTTGAGAGAAAGTCTAAAGAAATTTGGTTTTCCTGTATAACAAAACCATCCTTATACACCTGACATCTGCCTGAACCGCTGGGACAAAATTTTTTTACCCAAACAAAATTATTTCCCAATTGGGTAACTTGTACTTTACGTCTGGCTGGCTGGTTGTTGTTAAAAGATCACTGATACCTACTCTTCCCCTTTGTCCCCTCATCCTGCGGCTTCTCCTGGGGTCCCTCCCCAGAGAACACAGCATCCCATCTCCCAGCTACCTGGCTCTTCTTAGACTCCTCCCCTTTGATCTAGCTAATGGATCATTGAGCAAACAGCCTTGACACCAACGCTGTGAGGCTGGTAGTGTTCCTTGTTATCCTCAGGATGTAGATTGGGAACCGAGGGATCAGAAGGGTTAATTACTCGCTCAAGGTCACACGAAGAGGGATGGCGGAGTCATGGTTCAAATCAGAGCCTGCGCTCTTAGCCACTGTAACCTGCAGCCTGTCTCAACATCTCTTGCTTATCTGTGGACTCCACCAACCTCTGTCTGTCCCAGCACCACTGCCTCCACTCGGACCCCTGTCTTCTTTTGCTGAAACTACTGCAGCAGCCTCCTGGCTTTCCCGCTCTCTCAGTCTGGCCCATTTCCAATCCATCCTGCAAGCAGCTACCAGAGTGGCTGCTCTGAATTTCCAACATAGTTACACCCACCCGCCCCCTCCATCCTAGCTCAGTTCCTTTGATGGACTCTGGATGCCTTTAAGGATGTACCCTAAGTTCTTAATGTGTATCTAACTTCTGTGTGTTCTGGCCCCTACTTAAAATGATAGTAAAAGTGGCTTTTACTTGGTAATGAGGAGAGCTGGCATCTACCACGCCTGCACCGAGTGCCAGGTGTGTCACAGGAATCATCTCCCTGGATCCTCCCAACAACTCTAATTGAGGCTGGAGAGGCTTCAGGCGAGGGCAGGGTGGCCCCAGGCCCTGGACTTTTAACCACCTGCTCTGCTTCCCTTGCCCTCTGCACCCTGGGTGTACCGAGCAACCAGGCAACTCACAGCATCCCCAAGGGTCACGTATTTTCTCACCTCCAGGCTTCTGCCCTGCTCCTCTGTCTGCCTGACACTGTGCTTGGCACTTAAAGACGTTTGTTGAACTTCACAGAAGATTCCGTATTGTTCAGACTCTGTGGCTGCCACTAATGTATCAGAGGGGAAAAACCCGGTAAAACAAGACAAAGCCAGCGGAGAAGCGGTGTTGGGGAAGACTGATAGCTGGCATGACCCAGGGGGAGGAGAGAGACCAGGGGTGGGTGGGGACAGCACTTGAGAGCCACAGGGGAGCGACTTGGCTTTGCCTCCAGTCCCAGAGGTGGCACTGGAAATGGGCAGCAAAGTGACCAGCAGGGTCAGAGTCAAACCAGGAGGCTCCGAATGCCATAATCCTGGGATGGGGCTGCTGTGAAGTTTCTGGAGACAGGAAAGCAGCTTCATTGATACTGAGGACTTGCTTCCTTCCCCCTTGCTAACTGAATCACAGGCATCACCTCTTCCTGGCAGTGCAAGTGCCAAGCTATACATTGTGGTTAGGGCTGTAAGGGCAGACTTTTGAAAAACCTTGTCCAAGAACTTGTGATTTTATTTTGTAAGCCATGCAGAGCCACTGCAAGGTAATTTAAAGCCTGTTCATGACTTCTTATCTTGCCTCTTCTTTGGAATGGGACAGAAACAAAACTTTGAGTCACACAAGGTCCCCAGCCTACTGTGAAGTTTAGGTTAATGTCCAATCACAGCAGCCATTGCAAAACTTCTAGAAGCCCATGTCAAGCAAAGCAAGTGAAATTGAAGTTGAAACCTTCTCTTAGCAAGAACTGCTCCTCTCTGCTTCTTCCCTCCTTAAACACAGGCAAGGGAGGTTCAGAATTTGTAAAGAGAAGTAAACTTGGGAAGCAATGTTTAGTTCTCTGTTCATGCTTTACTGGAGCTGGAACCAGCAGATTTTCACTTCTTCCAGGCAAGACGGTACACTCCAAGGGAATGTCCATGGAAGTATCGAGGCTGGAATGACGTTGGGCCTGGCAAGGCTGTTGTTTTCATTATGTGTCTTTGTTTGCTGAATGGAGTTATTAGCTACACTAAGAGTGTCATCTAAACGTAAATCTCTCCCATAAGTGATAGACAAATGCTCCTTTTTGACTTGCTTTTTCAAACAGCCTGTATCAGGCGGCTGTGCATAGTGGCAAAGCTAGGCCTGGACCCGCACCACAAAGGAAAAAACAGTGCTCATGATCATGACCAATTTAAATGTAGGAGGATACAAGTTGATGTTTCCTTTCAACTAATCTTTTTTCGTTGTTGGTTTTCTGTGCCTTTTGAGGGTCCCCAGGAGACATCAAAAAGCATGGCTGCTTGCAACAAGAGAATGTGGGCTAAGGACAGAATTGGTTAATTCTAATATTGCATCATTAAGGGAAGTGATTTCTTTTTCATGGAGCCAAATTGGATTAATTATATGCACGCAGAGCATACTTAACAAATGGCATAATTCAAAGGTGCCGAGCTGGGTCACACACAATTTGGTTCTTTGTTTTTCAACTGAACAAGGCGTTTGCCATTTACATTCTGAATTAAATGTGCTAGGTTTGAAATTCTAGTGGCCATTAATGTTCGTTGATGGACTTCTGTGCATTTATTATTTTTTTTCCTAGATTATACACATAATGCTACAGATTACCACTGGCAGAGTTAAACACAGCCAGAAGAGACAGTTCATGGTTCATTGGGTGCATTTAGTGCCTGATCAGAATGCAAAACTCCATCAATCCAATTAGTCTCTGATCAGCCTGCTCTGTGTAATTAAGGGATGAGGCCGGGCTCAGCTGCCCTTTCTTCATCCAGTGAAGACTGGCGGGATGTGTCAAGCTCTGAATCAGAGGTGGCCTTCTCAGGAACAGCAGGAGACTCTTACTGGGCAGGTGACAGCAATAGAGAAAGGTTTGGGCTCTCAGCCCAGCGGAGGCGGTGTGGTAAAGCTCTCAGTAGATGTGCTTTCAGGTGAGAGGCAACAGAGAGGCAGCATGCTTGAGTTTGGCCTGCCTTCTTCCCCATACATACCTTCTTTTGTTTACTCTACAGTGACGTCAGGAGGTGTAACCACATTGTCCTGTCTGGCCTCACCAGAGCATGATCTGGTGGGAAGGGCAGACAGATAATTCCACTGCAGTGTGAGGGAGAGCTCTGCAGTTGCCACAGTGGGATTGTGTGTGATTGACAAAAATTTGCCAATAGACACCATTCAAAGATGCACAGTTTCCTTAATGCCAAAGGCTAGGGTTTCATGAAGCAAGGAATAATGGAGTGCTCTCAGATGGAGGGAAGGCTTCCAAGGGTCTCCAAATGCCCCCTGGGGACATACAGCTGAAGATGGATCCCTGCCTGAAGCAAGGGTGTGCCCAGGTGTGAGAAGTTTCTTTTGCCAGTCTCATGGGGACTTCTGGACTCTTATCCACTCCTCCTTACTCCCTCAACTGGAGTTTCTAGCTACATGTCTGCCCATTCTTCAGTTGCAAATATTTTCTGGAGAAAAAAATCTCTAATATATTTACTGTGAGATGGAGGAAAACCATTTTTTTAGGAGTACCCCACAGCAGGCTCATGCTTCAGGCCTGTCTGAAGTTGACTTTAGCTGGAGGTAAATACAGAGGTCTTAGGAAGTGATTCTCTGAGAGAGTCTGTAAAGGCTTCATAGAGGTGGTGTTATTTGAGCTGGGTTTTGAAGCATGAATAGAAGTTTTCTAGGCAAACCAAAAAAGGCAGGAGCATCCCTGGCAGGGGCTACAGCATATGCAAAAGAGAAGAGGCATAAAGGTACACTTTTGGGACAGGCTGGAGTTTCTCATGGTGGCAGAAGAAGCTGAGTGGACAGAGGGGTTTGTGTCCCAACTTGGTCCAAGACATGTGGGGACTTCAGCAGTTTTGGGAGGCAGGAAGCTGGGATGGCAAAGACCTTTACTGGCAGGAAGTAAATCAGCTCTAGAGGCCAAGGCATGTGGCTGCTCTGGCTCAGTGTGGCTCAGGCAGTGCCTCAGTGAGTGGAGCATCTCCATGTTCTGCTCAGGCTGGTTGAATGTGTTATTCCATGCATGGGCAGGGTTCTTTCCATGAATTCACCTAAAATCTGCATATTAAAAATTATACATGTTGCAGAAAATTTAGAAAATGCAGTAAAATAGCCAGGCATGGTGGCTTGTGCCTATAGTCCCACCTACTTGGGGGGCTGAGGCAGGACGATGGCTTGAGCCCAGGAGTGCAAGGCTGTGGTGAGCTATGACTGTGTCACTGCACTACAGCCTGGACAACAGAGCAAGATCCTGTCTCTAAAAAAAAGGAGGAAGAAAAGAAAAGAAAAAAAATAAAATGCAGTAAAGTAGATATTTAAATCACTTAGAACCCCATCGTCCATAGGAAATTATTGGTAATCTTTTGAGGTCTATTTACATACATGCATTTTCTGAACAAAAATGGGAGAATATAGTACAGATTATTTTATAACCTACTTTTTCCACTGAGTACATCATAAACATCTCTCCATGCCAGTAAATACACTTCTACAATACTAGTTTTAATGACTACGTGGTACTTCCTTATTAAGATGCAGAGTCGTTTATTTATCCAGTTGCCTATTGTTAGACATTCCTCTGGCACGGCAGGCTGCGGTCTCCCTTCACCCACACCCAATATGCCGGCTGCTTCTTACTTCTCTAAGTTCACTAAAGCTATCCCCTACTGGCGTAGAAACACCATTTTTGATGCTTTTGTATAAAGTAGAGAAATCTCTGCACTGACTCTTGTCTGGAGCTATTCTTCCATTCTGTTTGTTCTGTCTTAACTCCCCTTGTCAGCCAGTGGGGGAATAGGGACCAAACTTAGAACCCTGAGTCCCGGGATGCACGGCCCAGCTCCCCAGGCAGCGGCTATAGCTCGGTTTGCAGGGAGAAAGAGCCTTTGATTTAGAAGTGTCTGTCTGCCTCCTCCAGCTGTTTCCAAGAACCCCAGCACAGAAGCAGCTGTCAGCATGTCACAGTAAATTTGGCATGGTGGCAGCCTAGCCACAAACAAGCTGCTGACATAGTGGAGAAATGGGGTTTAATTAAGCCTCTTAAGTCTTCTAGCTGTGTTGTCCAAGTTGGTTTCTTCATTTGTGTCCCCCCCCTGCAGACCCTGGCTGAGTGGAATAGTGTTTCTGTGCCAGTGAGTTTGTTTATGCTGCTCTCTAATGGGCATGTGTTTTACTGAAAGCTTAGTGTCTGCTGTATGCGTGCCCTGGTGTAAACCCTGAGGGCTTTGGGTGCTAAGGAACAAAAGCCAGACTACCTGGGGAGCAAGCATAAGGAGGGGCTTGAAAAATCTGGTGTCCACATGACTTGCAGGGAGAAGTCTGAGAAGGAAGTCCGTCCCTTGGAATGACCCTGGGGGAGAAGGCGGAACAAGTCCATCTATCCATCTGTCTATGCATCTGTCCTTCTGTCTACCTACCCACCCATCCACCCACACACCTACCCACCCATCCATCCACTCACTCACCCATCCATCCGTCCCATCCATCCATCTGCTTATTCATTCACTCAACAAGATTTGTTTGGCACCTACTATATGCTGGGCTCTGTTTTAGTCACTCAGGATACTCAGTGAACAAAAGTGACAAAAAGTCCCTGAGCTCATGCAACTTACATCTAGTGATGGGAGACAGATAATACAGTATGAGCATAATAAATGAGTCACATAAGGAGGCATTAAGGGCTAAGGGGAAAAACAGAGCAGGGGAAGGGAGATCTGGGGGCCGGGACAGGGGAGGTGCAGTTGTGATTTTAAGTAGGGGGTGAGGGTAGAAATCATTGACAAGTTAACCCTGGAGGGCCGATTTGAAGAGTGAAGGAGTTAGCCCTGTGGCTCTCTGGGGGAAGAAAGGTGCAGGCTAAGGGAGCAGCCAGGGTGAAGGCCCTGAGCAGGTGCACCCTGCATGTTTAAGAAACCGCACCTGGGACCGGCAACCTCGACAGAATGAGGTTGGAGGAGAGCAAAAGGGCCAAGGCTCCAGGTTGTTCTCCCCCTTTACTGTAGGACCACAGTTGGGTCATGGAAGTGGGGCGCTGGGAGCTGAGTGACAGCCCAGGACACCAGCAGCTCCTCCCTGGGCTTCACTGAAGAGAGTCCTGGGGGGCACGGTCTCCACCCTCCAAAGGATGCCGGCGACCCTGCCCCAGGTCATACCTGTGGTGAAGCTGCAGGTGAGGCCAGGAATCCGCAGCAGGAAGCAGCACGAGGTAGAGCATAGGGCTGGAAATGAGACAAATACATTTGGGTCCGAATCCCTGTTTTTCCACTTATCTTGGCAAATTATTTATCCTCTGCCTTAATCTTGGGATCTGTAGAAGTGGGGATTACAATAATAGATATTTGAGAACAATGTGTCTATTGGAGGGAAATTAACTCTCCTGCATTCAGACAAGATGGTAAATTGCAGAGCCAACTCCACGGTCACCCTGAAATCTGACCTCTCATCAAGCTCCCCGGACTTACGGGAAGAGCCACGTCAACCAATAAAGCATTTGAAAGGGGCTGGCAAATTGTCAAGTGCTGCATAGATATACTTTGTCATTGTTATTATAAATGGGGCTTGGGGTTAAGTTCTGAGATGACCCCGGCATCTAGCAATGCGAGATTGTCCACATGAGTCGGCAAAGGCCTCTGAGTGACAGCTGAACATTCTGCTGAAGGTCACGGAGGAACTGGGCAGGGTTGAGCGTGGTTAATAGATTTTATCATCATGTTTTGTACTTGAAACTTTTATTTACACAGCATAGTTTAGCAGTCGCTGCCGCCTGTACATTTTGCTAATTGATTTATGTTAACTTCCATGCGTGCTGTTGATCAATATAAACAGCTTTGTATTGTTACATCTTTGGAGATTTAGAATAAACCCTGACATCAGTGCACTCAGTATGCTGGGCGACCTCTCCAGCTCTCTTCCGTAGGGGAAAGGAGTGCAGATAACTGTGGATTATCTAGATTTTTCTACATTGCCATGTGTGCCTGTTTCCAATCAATCCAGATGGACAAGCTTGTACTGCAAATCTATTTCAACATCAAATTGCTAGCAATGATACTGACACGCATATAACCCTTAGGCTGGGGATTTTTATGAAAACATTAGATAAATCTTACTCGGGTAACAAATTCAGCTGGCTGGACTTGGTAGAAAAGTGTGCGTGTGCGTGAGAGAGAGAGAGAGAGAAGGAGAGGGAGAGGAAGCGGGAAATTTTTTTCTGCCTGTGATATTTCAAACTGGAGAGATTTCATGTTTACCTGGCTCAGGAAATAAATCCAAACCTGGCTGAATCATTTCCACCAAATGTGAGCACCCTGAAATAGCTCTCACATCTGACCTTTTCAGTTTTGAAACACCCGACTCTGTTGCAGAAAATTGAAGCTTCTAGAGAAGAAAGGGCCAGGCAGAATTGGGTAGAAGGAGCCAGTTTGACAGCCTTCAAACGCCCAGTCCACGTGGCCAGGGGTGGGGTAGGTTTGGGGTGGGGGGGAGGGGTTTCTCCCAATAGGCTTAAAAGCCTGGGCACGTCTCCTAAGGGTCTTCAAGGGAGCCTTGCTCTTCTTACTCACTTTGGACAACTGATATGCTCTTGAGATATTGGGAGTTAATGCAATTGATATGAAAATTACATTGCATGTTTAAAGTACAGAGAGAAGTTATGCTTTATTTTTTAAATAATTTTTATTTTCAACCAAGTAATGCATATGTGTAATTTAAACATCAAATAAGGCTTGCACACTACGAAGCAGGTGAAAAATAATGCTGGCAGAAAACAGCAATGCCCCGCCCCTCTGCACCTGCACCTGGCTCCTCAGAAGCGACCACCTCTGAATTCTTTTAGCTGTTTCTTCTGGTATTTGCTTCCATGTTTCTAAATCATATCAGCGTTTTGTGTCATGGCTGGTTCATTTTGGACAATGTTTGTTGCTTTCGTGTTACGCATAGGTGAGGGCTTCTCACTTTTTCACACTCCTTTCCCCTTTCCCTATACGCCAAATAATACAATTTCACATTTTGTTGTAGTTCTTATTGTTTTTATTATTATGATTATGTAAATATTGTTTACTGCTGAGCCAGGGAGTGTATTATATTTACACTTCTATGATTATACTTCCTTTATTCTCAACTTAGTTATAAAATCTTCCTTTTTTCCATTTCCTGGGGTAATTCTGAATCTTTGTCTTAGTCTTCCTGTATTCTCCAACAGCTTTATAAAATGCCTCTCAATGCAATTTTCCACTCAGCCAAACTTGTCAGATAATCTATCGGTTCCATTTTTTTCTCTTTGATTTCTCTCTCCCAGAGCCCTCCCTTGTGCTCTCAGCTGACCTGGTTTCTCTCTATGCCTGCCGCGCAGATTTCATCCTGGGGTCTCCCTTCCATTTTCCTTGAATTCCCTTTGCCTTTCTTCTGTGCTGGATTCTCTGTTTCCTTGATCCGAAGCCTTCTTTTTCCTTAATTTAATTCCCTGTATTAGTGGGCTGATTTCCCCTGTAGTTTCCTATAGAGTTCAAGGGAAGTAACTCTGTGTAGTTTGCATGTATGAAAGTGTCTTATTTTACCCACACCCTGATGGATAGTTTAGCTGGGTATGGAATTTTAGACCTTTTCCATCAGAATTTTGAAGGCGTTGTTTAATTGTTTCCTGGCTTCTGGTATCATTGCTGAGAAGTGCAGTGTCACACTGATACCTGATCCTTTGTATGTGACGTTTTATTCCTCTCTGAATGCATTTAGCATCTTCTCCATCTCTGGTTCTGGAATTTGATGGCAAAGTCTTAGTGTGGGTTGGGCTCAGGTTTAGTACTAGGAAATTTTCTTATGTTTTTTTCTTTGCTAATTTATTCCCTATGGTTTTCCCTGGAAATTTCTTAGTCACCTATAGGATCTCCTGGATTGATCTTCCAATTTTCTTATTTTTCTTTTCCTATTTTCTCTCTGTTTTTACCCCCCTTCTGGGAAATTTCCTCAGCATAAATGTCTACTTCTTTCACAGGACCTGATGCTCTTGACTCCAGAATGCTTGTATCAGAAAATATACCCACATCTATGATAATTCTAGGCATAGAGGAGGGGGGAGATAATTCCCTATGCTGGGTTAAAGGAGGGCAAAAAACTAGGAATCTAACAGCTCCTGAGCTAGACATTAGAGCAGTCTCCCTGTTTTCACCCTTGCTCAGCCTCATCTACCTCTATACCTGGTGCCTCGAGTTACTGAGTATTTCCAGGGTTCCCAGGGAAAATCCACTTGCTTTTCAATAATGTCTCCCTCTGCCAGAACTTAGATTTAACTTTCTTCTGCTCACTCAATCTATTTTACCACTTCATATGCTGTGGTTCAGTGATACAGATGACATCTAGTTTCAGCAAAACTGCATTTGGGTCTCTTTTTTTCCTCCATTTTGTTGTGAATTGATTTTTGAGAGGAGAAGGGGGCAGACAGATACTTCTTCTTTCTGCCGTCTTGAAACTGGAAGTCAAGTCCCCGAAATATCACCTTTCCAAGACTTTTGTGTGTTACTGAACTTTAGCAATGAATGAAATTAGTGTCCCTGCTTACTTCACTGGCCTCAATTCTCTCTCACCGTAACAGTCAAAAAACATTTTTCTGTTATTGTGGTGGTAAAATATACATAACACAAAATGTACCATTTTAACCATTTTTAAGTGTACAGTTCAGTGGCATTAAGTACATTTGCACTGTTGTGCAACCATCACCATTACCCATTCTGTAACTTTTTCATCTTCCCAAACTGAAACTTCACACCTATTAAACAATAATTCTCTATCCTCCCCCCAAACCCCACCCCAGTACTTGGCAACCACCATTCTACTTCTGTCTCTGTGAATTTGACTACCCTGGCTACTTCATATATGTGGAATCATACCGTCCTCCTGTATCTGGCCTATTTCACTTAGCATAATGTCTTCAAGGTTCATCCATGTGTAGCATGTGTCAAAATTCCCTTCCTTTTTAAGGCTAATATTCCATTGTGTGTGTAGACCACATTTTACATTTCAATACATTTTGTTTATGCATTTATCTGTTGCTGGACACTTGGGTTGCTTCAACCTTTTGGTTATTGTGAATAACGATGCTATAAACATGAGTGTACAAATACCTGTTTGGGTCTTTTCTTTCAGTTCTTTTGAGTAGGTACCCAGAAGTGGAATTGCTGGATCAAATAGTAATTCTGTTTCTAATTTTTTGAGGAACTGCCAAACTGTTTTCCACAGAGACCGTACTATCTTACATTCTCGCTAGCAATGCACTGGGTCCCGATTCCTTCACATCCTCTCCAACACTTGCTATTTTCTATTTCTTTTTTTTTTGGTTTTTTATAGTAACCATCTTAATGAGTGTGAATATAATTGACTTTTTAAAAGTACATGCTCACTTTTATGGAGTTCTATTTAAAATACTTTGCGTGCCTTATCCCCTTTAATCCTCACACCAACTCTCTCAGGGAGGCACCATTACTATCCTCATTTTACAGATGCAAAACTAATGCCCAAAAAGGCTGGGTGACTTGCCTGGCGTGATACCGAGGATAAGAGACAGACCCAGTGTTCCGGTTATCTGTTAGTGCATAATGAACAACCCCAAACCCAGGGGCTTAGAAACAAGGATTTGTTATTATCTTTCATAGGTCTGTGGGTTGACTGGGCTCAGCTGGGTGGTTCTCACTCATGTCTCTGTGTCTGTCATGTGATTGGGGTGGATCGTGGCTGGGGCTGGAGTCAAACGAAGGCTTGACTGGGGTGGATGCCCGAATGGCCTCTTTACTTACAGGTTGGCCTCCACTGCGCCCCACCACGTGGCCTCGCTCTCCTCCAGGATTCCACCCCCCAGCTGTCTGGCTCCAGGACCTGCTTGCCTTACCACCCTGCAATACTGAGTTTCTGTTGGTTTTTCTTTACTCTTGGGGTTGTCAAGTCCAAAGAAGTAGAATCATTAGGGATTACCTAGTCCAGTGGATTCACCACCATTTTCTTTTCTTTTCTTTTTTTGAGACAGGGTCTCACTCTGTCACCCTGGGTAGAGTGCAGTGGTGTCATCATAGCTCACTGCAGCCTCAAACTCCTGGGCTCAAGTGATCCTCCTGCCTCAGCCTCCCGAGTAGCTGGGACTATAGACACATGCTAACACGCCTGGCTGATTTTTCTATTTTTAGTAGAGTTGGGGTCTCACTCTTGCTGGTCTTGAACTCCTGAGCTCAAGTAATCCTCCTGCCTCGGCCTCCCAGTACCACCATTTTCTTAAAAAAAAAGTTGAACCCTCTCCTCATATGATAACTTACTAGGCAATTAAGAGTACAGTGAGTAAATGAAAGGCACAAGCTATGGAAACTCACTACTCTGCCCCCTTCTGAGCCATGTGACCTTGGACAAGTTACTTAACTTTAATGTGCCTCAGTTTTCTACTGTGCAAAATGGAAATAATTATAGTAATAATGTAATGAAGAGTAGATGAGTTAATATATGTAAGTGCTAAGAACAGTGACTGGCATGTAGTAAGGGCTCAATGAATGATAGCTTTTATTATTATTATTAATTATTGAGGCTGGTAAGTAATATGAGGTAAACCTGGTGATGCTCTGAAATGGGCATTAGTAAATGAGACTCCTCTCTCACCACTAACTCTGTAGCCACTAAGGAAGGTGAATGTCCTCTCAATTTACAGATAAGGTAGTTTCACGAAGGAAGGATAGCTGCAAATTCTTGGCAACTCCTCCCTCTGAGGGGTAATTCCCTTTGCCCTGAATCTGGGCTAGCTTTAGTGATTTGCTTGACAATGAAAGGTGACAGGAATGATGTTATGGGATTTCTGAGGTTAAGTCAGAAGAAGCGGTGCAGCTTCTGCCTGAGGGATTGAGCCATGTGCTCTGGGGAAAGCCAGCAGCCATACAAGACTCTCATCTACCCCGAGGCCACATGAGAAGCCTAAGCCACTCAGGGAGGTGAAAAGAGAGAAAGACAGAGGCCATGTGAAAAGAGAGGCAAGGAGCCCCAAGGCGTGAGTTATGTAGGTGACAAAGCCACCTTGGAAGTGGGTCTTCTAGCCCCAGCCACTGTGGAGGACCCCACGTGGATCAGAGGTGAACCGCCCAGCAGAGCCCTTACGGAATCCCTGACTCACAAAATCAGGAGCCAAATAAAAATGTTGCTTAAGCCACTAAATTTGTGGGTAGTTTGCAGCACAACCATGGAACAGGAAATGTACCCAAGGGCTTCAGTGTATACAGGGGAAGGCACTGGTCTAGAGAAAAGAGGCAACTCCCCGGGGTCACCCTTTGAGGACAGTTTGGTGTGAGAGTTAGAAGCAGGGACTCTGAACTCAACTGCCTGAGTTTGAATCTAAGCTCTATCATTTGCTAATTGAGCAAGATTCCTAACCTAAAGTCTCATAAAGTTGTAAGGGTCAAATGAAATAATATATTTTCAAATCACTTAGAACAGTGACTGGCATGCAGTAAACACTCAATAAATATCTACAGTTATTATTGTCAGTGATAACTGATAGCAGATCCTGGGTCAGAATCCGTGTTGCCTGATTCTAATCTAATGCACTCTCAGGGAGCCAGCCTATGGCAGGGTGTGTATATGTGTAAAATTAGAGACTTTGTCACTTCCTAGTTTGCATATCCCCAGGCAGGTTGCTTATCACCGAGCTTTAGTTTCCTCATCTGTAAAATGGGGATAATATTAGTAGGGTTGTTGTTGAACAAATGAACTATGATAATTGTGCAAAGGGTTTAATGTAGTACCTAGAAAATGGTAAACATTCTGTAATGGGTAGGCCTACTGCTGTAGCCACTACTACTGCTGTGACTCCTACCCCCACGATGCTATTATTTTCCTACTCACAAATGGGTGTGACATGAGACTTTGAGAGAAGACAGGGACATGTAACATTGAGAGACAGTTTGGACATTTTACCTGTTAGTATAGAGAATGGACAAGGTCCATTTGCCCTGATATTCCTATTTCTAGAGAAACCCTTTTTATGTAAATTCTCCAAAAAAATTAGTTTCAGTCATCTAGTTGGAAACCACCAGCAGTTTGATAAAAAATTTAACAGGAATCATGGATGGTGGGTTCACCTAATGATGACAACGGAGCGACAGCGTATGTTGCAGATTCACCAAGAATCATTTTCAATATGACACACTCTCTCTCACCAAATGAAAAATTAATTTACAATCCCCATCCCAGATGCAGCCAGAACAAACATTCCTGGAGCCAAAAATAGGAAAAATACATCTAAAGTATGTGCAGGGTATGGTGCCCTTGTGGTTTTATATCCATGTCTGTTGTTCAAAATTTAGGCAGGAATAGGTACACATATATTTATTTATCACTAAAGCAAAGCAAAACAAAACAAAAAGAAAAAAAGAAAAAGAAAGAAGCCCAAGGGTGTATGTGTACTGTCCAAGTACACTCCAACATCCTATCTTGTTTGCTGGCTTTTGACACAAAACAAGTCATTTTTCCTCCTGCTTAGAACTTTGCCTGCAGAGATTATTGAAGACAGCTGCATGGGTCAGACCCACGAGGGAACCCACAGACAGTCCCTGCTCTGCCATCACACTAGGTGGTGGAGGTTTACAGAGCAAGGGGTAGGTGCACGGGGCTCAGGGACATCTGTGTCCCTCTTCCTCACCTGTACTCGTTGAGTTTCCCAGGAAAAGGGTGTGCTCAGGGCCTGGGGGCTTGGCCCTTGCTTATCTCAGGGTCACCTGGTCAAAGGGCCTGTGTTTTGTGGTTGGCAGCCTCTGAATTGCCCTATTAATTCCTGAGCAAACATAAACCAAGGCAGCCATTTTGCCAGAATGTTCATTTTTATCAGAAAGGGATGATCTGAAAGCAACCTTGTAATCTCAGGGGATACACCTGGGTTGGAGTTGGGGTGCCTGGGACGCTTGTATAAGCCCTTTGAACCAAAGTCTCCTCTGTCCAGCGGGTCCAGTTTATTTGTTCCCTGGTCTGTCCGTCTACCCATCTGTCCCATCTGTGTGTCCGTCCATCCATCCATTTGTCCATCAATCCATTTTAAACTCTCTGTTTAGAAGCAGAACTGGTGGAATTGTGCACCGAAGCCCGGTGCTCTGCCCTGGTGGAAGTGGGGGTGGGAAGCGTGGACACCCCCCTCAGCTCCCACTGCTGGCCCCTGAAGCACCTCCATAGAACCCTAAGCTCCAATGAACACGTCTTTGACAACCACTGATCTTGGCCATTTGTCTAATTCTCAATTTTAATTCCTCATTTTATTTCCAAATATCTATCTGGGTGCTCCTTGACTCCTAGATTGGACATCTGGGAGTCTGCTGACCGGCACCCCTGGATGTCCCCAAAGGCTGCTCGAATACACTTCAAAGTGGAACCCTCACCCTCCAACCTCACTCCAGACAAGCAGCTCCTCCTGCTCAGATGGCACCACTGCCCACCTGGCTGCCCAAGCCAGAAACTTAGACTGACTCCTTGTAGTACTTCTGCTGCGTATAAAGAAAAAGTTTAGAGTTTGTGACCAGCCTGGGCAACATAGCGAGATCCTGTCTTCTGAAAAAAAAAAAAAAAATAGAAAAAGAAAAAGTTTAAAAACACTGGACTGTGAGATCCGTGAAGGGACACAGGATTCACCTCTGGTGTGATTCTCTCTCATGGGGATCTCTCTGACCCAGTGGCCAACAGCTTAGGTCTGGAGCCAGCAAATTACTAACCTCTCCTGCCTCATTTTTCTCAACCTCAGAATGGGAAAGTACTTACCTTGTTGGGTTTTTGAGGATTAAATGGCACAGTAATCACAAGCCTTTAGCAAAATACACAGCATGGAGTAAGTGCTTGGTGAGCGCTGACTAACCCTTCGCATCAGTTCCCAATCAACATTTCTGGCCGAATGTGTGTAAACATTTCTTAAATCCACCTCGTCCCCTCCACATGCCCCATCCCTGCCCTAACTCGGGCCTCCACACTCTCCTGGTTGGACTGTTTCAGTAGCATCCTGCTGTGACAGCAGCCAAGCTGATTTCTCTAAAATACACATTTGACCACATCACTCCCTTTTCACGTTTAAAATCCTTCAATGAGTACCTATTGCCGATCGGAAAATTCTCTACCTCCTCAGCAAGGAGTGTTAAGTCGTCTGTGATTGTCAGGGTGCTTCCGCTTCAATCTTGGACCTCAGTACCCACAGTCCATGCCCTCTCTCCCTCCCTCCCTCCCTCCTGCCCTCCTTTCCTTCTGTCCTTCTTTCTCTAGCTCAACTGATGTCATTGGAGGCCTTTGATGTGCAAGGAGCTCTGTCTGGCCCCGGGGTGACGGTGAGGGAAACCAGACAGTGTCCCCGCGCTCAGGGAGCTCCGTGATAGACAGAAAGCCAGGCATTGATCACAGAATTATGCAACAAGTGTCCAGTCGCAGCTGGGACAGTGCTACCCAGAGGGCCTGCCATGGTAGGGCATTTGACCTGGTCAGTGAGGTCCGGGACAGCATCCTGACCCTGCCTTGAACTGAGGAGCTGATTAGGCAGAAGCAAAGGGGAAGGGGCTGTGTGTGCATGTGTGCCAGTGCAGGTGCACGTGTGTATGCATGTGCACATGTGTATGCTTACCTTGCGTATGTGTGTGCACGTGCATGTGTGGATACACGTGTGTGCACGTGTATATGTGCATGGCTGTGTGCGCACGTGTGTGCGTACTGTAATTTGCCCTAAAGGGCAGCCCAACAGCTGAGTTGGGCCCCCGACCTTAGCTCAGCCTCCTCCTTCCCCTTCTGCTTTCTCCACGTGGTGTGGCGGTGCAGAGGGGCGGGCCCACCCTCTGAGAGCTTGCCTCCAGCCTCCACGTCCTCAGAAGGAAGCAGGAGATTGGGAACATTGGAAAATCCATAGCATGATATTGCAACAAGCAAGCATCATTCAGTTGAAATTATCCCAAATGTTTTTTGTTGTTGTTAAAGAGAAATCAAGCCAGACACTAGTGACAGTGCAGATTTAATCCAGTACCCCTGCACTAGCGGAGGGAGGCTTCAGTATGACTGAGCTCAGCTGTGAGCACAACTGAGACAGCTGGGGATTTGCAGCCAAGGAGCAGGGCGAGGGCATCTGTGGGTGGAAAATTACTAAGAGGAGACATCAAGGGCTGGGAATTCATGCTAAACTGACCTAAAAAGATTCTTACTGTAGGCAGGCCAAGGACTTAGACATCAAGGGTGGAGATAAGGAATTTGATCAGGTCCTCACTGACCTGATTAAGCAGGATTCTGGCTAAAATTGAACTGGGCATGCTGAGGACAGGGCCCAAGGACAGGCCCTAGTCAAGAAGAGGTCTCAGAGGAACCCGTCCAAAGTGTGGTCAAGGAGGGAGTCTTTGTCAGTTGTTTTTTTTCCTCTGCATCCACCCCTGTGCTACCCCTGAGGGTAAAACACAAGAGCAAATTCATGGGAAGTGATGTGTTTGCACATCATGCACCACAGGGTGGTGAATTCTCTATTTCTCTTCAGCTGAAAGGTAAGAAGTCTGATTAAGAATAGCTTGTATTTTCCAAACCTGTACTATATTCTGGAACTCTGCCAAACCTTATTGCCCTGATCCTCCCTGTGAATAGGTGCTAGTATAGCATAGACTCTGGACATGGCGGTGGTCACTGTATGAGCTGCTGCGCCCTGTGGTTTGGATTTTATGTACCTGCTCCCTCCCCTGCTGGAGAGTAAGCACCTTGATTCAGGACCCATCTCTGCAGCTGTTCCTGACACCATCGCTGGCACATGGCTCACACCTCCTACCTGCTTCCCCAGGGATCAGCCGGGGAGCTGAGTCCTCCCAACCCAGCCAGGGCCAGATGGATCTGTGATAATTATCTATGTGTTTACACATTCTGCTTTTTGCAAAGGCATTAACCTTTTTGAGCCCTCTCTATCAGCTGATCTCATCAATATTTCAGAACTGTGTCAAAATAATAAAAAAAATAAAAGTGATGCTGGGCATAATGATAAGCATCAAAAAGGTATTTGCTCATCCTGTGCTTTGTGTGGCCTGGTGGTGGCTGCTGCCAGACCAAGCCACATAGGATGTCCTACGGGAGTTGACAGTCAAGATCCTATCCTGTGATGCTAACAAGCTATTTGATTAAAATAAGGAGAGAGTGCCAGGGTGAAAAGCACAAGAGAAAATCCACGGGAGGATGGTATGTTTGCACTATGTGCTGTACAGGGTCGAATGCTCTGGGCCCTACTCCAACTGCCTGAGCACCTGGGATATATTGGGGGGCAAAGGTCTATTTGGCAAGCTCCAACCATCTCTGCTAGAGCAGCAGAGGGGGACTGAGAGACTGGGGTAGCAAAGGAGGGGAGAGGTATTAGGGGATGCTTTTCCTCTCTGAGGAGGTGACATGTGAGCAGAGACCTGAATGAAGCAGGAAGGGATTCATGTGCATATCCTAGGGGAGAGTCCAGGCATTCAGGCAGTAGGAACAGCCAATGAAATGCTCTCTTACCCACCTGCAGGTTGGCAGGGCCCTCATTTTCCCACTGTTGGTGGGATGCCCATGAGGTTGGTGTGGCAGACAGAGCCTACAGTGACTCCTATGACCTCCACCTCCTGGTATCTGTGCCCATGTGTGTTTCCATCCCCTGGAGTGTGGGCAGGGCCTGTGCCTCAATTCTAACCAGTAGAACACAGCAGAGGTGATGGGGTGCCACTGCATGATTTTGTGATGCCACATAGCAAAGATGATGGAATCTTGCTCCTATGGTCATACTACATCATATAAAACTGTCTCCCTGGAGTCACTGTTGCTCTCCCACTGGCCTTGAAGGAGCAAGTGGCCATGTTATGAGAGGGCCTGTAGACGGGGCCCACGTGGCAGGGAATTAAATTTTGCCAACAACCTGAGTGAGCTTGGAAGCAGACCTTCCCTAGTTGCACTTTCAAATAAGAACACAGCCCGGCCGACACCTTGATTACAGCCTGATGAGACCATGAAGCAGAACCCGGCTAAGCCACACCTGGACTCTTGACCTACAGAATCGTGCAATGATAGATGGGTGTTGTTTTGAACTGCTATGTTTGTGATAATTTGTTATGCAGCAATAGAGAACTGGGATACAGTTTGTATCCCAGGCACTGAACATTTTCCTCTGCTCTGCTGTGAGGAAAACTGTTTGATGGCATCATCAAAGTGGGGAGCAGAGGGCTCCAAATTCTAATCACAACCCAGAGCTGCATTATGGCTTTCACGGGCCCTGAGTACTTTTGCCATCATGGACCGCATCCTTCATAAAAAAAAAATAGACATTGTTTTATGCCTGCCTTGGTGTAAAAAACGAATACAGTTGACCTTTGAAAAATGCTAGGGGCACTGACCACCTGCACAATTGAAAATCTGCCTATAACTTTTGGCTCCCCCAAAACTTAACTACTAATAGCCTACTGTTCCCCAGAAGCTTTACTGATAACATAGTATCGTGTTCCTGGGGGATTAACATGTATAATCCCCCAGGAACATTCTATTTTAATACATGGTACAAGTATCACATACTGTATTCTTACCATAAAGTAAGCTGGGAAAAAAAGTGTTATTAGGAAAATCATAAGGAAGAGGAAATATATTTACTATTCATTGAGTGGAAGTGGATCATCATAAAGGTGTTCACCCTCATCATCTTCACATTGAGTAGGCTGAGGAAGAGGAGGAAGAGGAGGGGTTAGTCTTCCTGTCTCAGGGTGGTGGTTCATCGGCAAGTTTTTTTTCAAATTGCTGCAAATCTCCAAAAAATTTTCTAATATAGTTATTGAAAAAAATCTGTGTGTAAGTGGACCCGCACAGTTCAAACCCATGTTGTTCAGGGGTCAACTGGGTTCATTATTATATATTTATTATTATATTATGTTCATTTTTCTTCTAATTAAAAAATAAAAATGAAAACATTTTCATGGGCCCCTGAAAGTATCCTGGGCCCCTGGCATGTGCCTATGATGCCTGGTGGACAGTCGGCCCCACCACATCTTCCCTGTCCTGTGTGCTACTTCGTAACGTTTGGTAGTTTGAACTTGAGTAAACGACGATAAGATGAGGACAGGGCGGAGAAAGTTGACAGTGGGAAGAGGAGGAAGAAACGGGGAACATTCTATCCATAAATATTTACTAAAGTTTTCCTGGGGGTTAAATGCTGGAACTACTGCAGCCACAAGGATGAGGGGGCTGAGTTCTTGCCCCCAGGAATGTTCTATTTTAACAGGAAAGACAAGTACCTGGAAAATTATAAATTAAGATAGAAGATGACAAGGACCAAAAGGCAGAAAAGAGAGTGGACCATTCAAGGAGGAAGATTCCATTTCCGGGATTATTTGTTCATTTTCTTGTTGGTTGGTTCATTTATTTTACAAACATTTATTGAGTTATCGGTCATGCGTGAGAGAGAGAAATGTGTATAGGAAGTGGTCCCTGCCTTGGGGAAGCTCATGAGTTAGTGTGGGAGACAAATTATTTTAATACAATGTGTTCAAGGAGGCTGCCTGTGTTTGAAACCGGGCTCTGGAGCAGCGGCTCCAACCTCAGCACGGTTGACGTCTGGGCCCAGATAGTTCTTTGCTGTGGGGCTGTCCTGTGTGTGGTAGGATGATTAGCAGCTTCCACGGCCTCTACTCTCTAGGTGCCAGTAGTCTTTCTGTTCAACCCCCAGCTGTGATTATCAAAAATGGCCCCGGGGTGGGGGTAGGGGTGCCTCATCCCTGGCTGAGAGCCACTGCTGTAGAGTTTACTATGTGACTCAGGGTAAGCTATTTAATTTATAGGTGCCTCAGTTTCCTTATCTATAAAATAAAGACAAAAGAGGACCTATTTTGCAGGTTTATTGCAAAAATTAAATGAGACGGTATGTCTAAAAAGCTTGGAACAGCAGCTAGCACATAGTAAGTGCTCAATAAACATAAATGGCAACTGGCATCATTGTTGCAGGGAAGGGCTTTGACACATGGTGTATGGACCCAGAGCCTGCACCACACAAAGATGGGGGTGCACAATATGTATGTTGAGGAGCCTTGGGATGTAAGACACATGCATGTTGACTGGGTAAGTGAATGAAGGTTCCAGAAAGCCTTGATTGCCGAAAGAAGCAATCCATTCTCTGGGTCAGGAGGTGGCAGGGATCATGAAGCTTTCTGAGCTGTGTTTAGTGGGAGTAGAGGTTTCTCAGGCGCCATACAGGGAGGCCCTTCTGCCTCCACTGGGTCACCAATGAGCTGACAGTTCCCTGTAATCCTAAATCGTTTGGGACTGTGGCTCCACAGGAGGTAGGTTTGGAGTCCCCCTGCCAAGGATAGGATGAATCAGAGTGTGGGGTGCCCGGCTCTGCTCCAGGGAATCTCCACTCTCCCAGTCCACAGAACAAAGGGAAGGAATGTTATTGTTCACAAGAGAAAAATCAGCCTCCAGGATGTATCCAGGATCTAACTTTGGAAAAGAGAGTGTTAATCCCTCACCATATGGGGGAAAAAAATTGCTATTGAGGCTATTTTTTCCAGGGCTTTAATCATTTCCTTCACTGTCCAGTCTCTCTGCTTGCTTTCTACCCCTCCACCCCCACCTTAATCTACATTCACAGTTTTTGCACTTTGCTCAGTGACTGGTAAGCTACTTTCTCTCCTGGCAAAATCCAGTTTTCCCCAAAGCCTCCTCCACTGGGAAGGCAACTCACCTTCGGGGAGCCTCAACTTTGTGCCAGGTGTTTGCCCACTTGTGGTTGGCAGAACAACGGTCCCCCAAAGATGTCTAGTCCCCAGCAACTGCGAATATGCTATTTTACATGGCAGAAAGGACTCTGCAGATGTGGTTAAATTAAGAGCCTTGAAATGGGGGGATTATCCTGGATTATCCAGTAGGCCCTATGTAATCACAGGGCCCGTATATGATGAAAGCAGAAGGGTCAGAGTCAGAGGAGATGTGACCGGGAAGCAGAGGTTGGAGTGAGAAGACTTCTGGGGGTGGGGGTGGGCCACGAGCCAAGGAATGTAGGCAACCTCTAGATGCTGGAAAAAGCAAAAAAACAAAAACCAGACTTCCCCTAGAGCCTCCAGAAAAGACCCAGCCCTGCTCACATGTTGGTTTTAACTCTGCAAGGCTCATTTCAGACTTCTGACCTCCAGAATTATGAGATAATAAGTCTGTGTTGTTTTAAGCCACAAAATTTGTGGTAATTTGTTACAGCAGCAACAGGAAAGTAATACACCCACCCTGCCTTATGTCACCAATGAGGAGACAGAAGTTCAGAGAGGTCCTGAGGTGGTTTGCTAGTGATCACGTGGCAAGTGAGGCAGGATCTGAAACGCAAACAGGTCTGACTCCAAGGCCCGTGTTTGCCTGAGACATCAGACTGGAAACAATCTTCCTAAGAGGTAGACCCAAACTGACTACGGCCTCTCCCCAGTACACCATCAAATGTAAGACAGCAAACGAACAAACAGAAAACATTCCGACTTCAAAATCACTCTACATGCTAAAGCTAGTTGCAGCACGGGACTTGCACGTCTGGCATTCTTGGTAATTTATGGCCCAGGGGCTCCTTTTGTCTGGGGATGTTTAGAATGTGGTCAAGGTCACAGCCTCAGTTGCTGTGTGGGCCAGTAGAGTTTGCTCCTTGCTAAGTGCCTTGTCTGTGGTCCTGATCCTCTTCCTCATTGAAGAACAGGATGCATGCAAAATGTGTAACACATAATAGGTGCTTAACAAATGTGCATCCATCATTCCTCCATCCTCATTGATGGAAAGGCAACTCCAATGATTTGCTAATGGTGGGCCATGCCACCTGGTGATTCTTACAGAACGTATGCCCCATGAGGGCAAGGATTTTTTGCTGTTTTTATTTCTCCGCTGTATACATAGTGCCTGGCACACAGTAGGACCTCATAGATATTTTTATAAAAATTAATGTGACTAGACCACTAGACCAGGAGTCTCAGGGACATGAATTTCTGTCCCAATGTTGCCACTTGCTTGCCTTTGATCAAGTTTCTTAGTGTTTCTGAACTTCTTTCATTTGTAACAGGAAAAAAAATGTTACCTTTCTTGAACACCTTTTGGGGCTTAGGGGCAGATGCATATGCGTTTTTCACTTGAAAATTTTTGTAACCATGATTTATGAAGCGTTACTGTGGGGTAAGCATCATATTGGGTACAACGTGTACATTAATTCATTAGATTCACCCAAAAGCCACGAGGGAAGTTATTTTCTCCATCACGAGTGTGGCAGCTGAGGCCTGGGGAGGTGAAGTAACTTGCCCAAGGTCACAGACATATACGTGATAGAGCTGTCTGACTCCAAAGCCCGAAGTTTCTTCATTCCCCACGCTGTAAATTATTAACAGGTAGAAACTTGCCTCATGTTTCACGATCTTTAAGAGCATCCTTGATTTAACAGTACTTGATGGGGTCTCAAAAGGACGGACCACTAAATTTCACATAAAACTCCCCCATCCATATGTTATTCGTTCATTCTATGGTAGCAGGTCTGATTCTCCAAGCACAATCACATTCTTTTAATTTTCTGTATCTCAACTTGGTTTTATGTTCTGGGCCCTCAGTCCTTCCTGGCTGCCTATGCCTTGCAGGTCATGTTGCCATTCTGGTGGCTTCAGCAGGACTGTAGCATCTATGTGGGAGGTTTCTCCCCTGGTCCTCTGTCATCCATCCATACAGGTTGCCTCTGAGCCATCCATTGTCTCTCTCCTCTTGGACCCTCTGGTCCTGGGGCTCCCTGCTGCCTCCATGCCCGGGTGGGGCTGTCCCAGAGCACATCCTCCTCTACACACCCCACCTGTGCCTTGGCCATCCCCTCCTCCCCCATCCCACAGGTCTGACTGAGAAACAAGGGGCCGGTTCCCTTGGCTCGAGAGACCCCCACACAGACTCTTTCTCTTCTTCTTCCTTTCTTCTTCCAGGGAATTGTCCTTTAGTCTGGGAGGAATCCTGTCTCTTCCAAGTTTCTTTAAGCCTCTCTGCTTTACCTCTGAATCCACTAAGGACTTAGGTCTTTGTAAAAACAAAACCAGGAAGACCCAGGGCTACTTCTATTCTGTTCTCTCCTGTAGGCCTTCCCTAAGGCAGTGGGCATGGGAAAGGGAAAGTATATGACGAAGAAGGGGAAAAAAAGCCCCTTAGTTTAATATCTCCAAATGGCACCCAGTCACACAACAAATCTTTAGTAAGAAATTACTCTGTCCTGGGCTCTGTGCTTGATGCTGGCATACAACAGTGAATAAGGGAGACGTGGCCCTTGGCAAGACAGTCTAGTGGAGAAGACTTGTTAGGATCAAAGAAATGTGAATTCATTCATTTAAACAGTTCAGTAACTGTTGAGGGTCTGCAGAAGCAGCAGTATGTAAAACAGATAAGCTGTGGTTTATGCACAAGAAGAAATGCCTGGCAAGCTGAGATAAAGAACAATAAGGGGAGGAGGGACCTAGTTTAGATGGAATGGTTAGAAAAGGCCTCTCTGAAAAGATTATATTTAAGCTAATATTTGTAGGATAAAAAGGAGCAAGCGTTCAAGGGGGGTGGGATAGGGTTTTCCAGCCAGAGGGATCCGTATGTGCAAAGGCCCTGTGGCAAGAAAGGCTTTGGAATATTCAAAGGACAGAAAGAAGCCTTGTGTTGGCTGCAACATGCATATGATGAGGCTGAAATTATTACTATGATGCTACCTCAAAGGACTGCTTTGGGATGAAGGAAGGACAGGATTTGCAATCTTTTTAAACTCTGGGAATTTAGAACAAGGAGGGAGAGGGTTTTGTGGTTGAATTGTAACTATCTTCTAACCTGGACATTCTAAGATACTGTGGTCCTTGCACCACCTTCTATCCACAGTGCAAGGAACTCGGGAGAGGTTTACTGCGGGAGCTGTGAAGAGAGATCGTAGAATTCCTTCAGGGCCAAGACACCTTGATAGCGGTCCGTCTGGGGGGAAGCATCTTGCAACACACTGTAAATCCCTTCACTGGGTTGCAACATCCTGGACTATTTCTTCTGCTTTCCTCTGCTTGGTGTGGGGGAGCCAAAACCAGTTCTAGAAGCAGATCCTCAAGTCTGTACCTTTTATTCTTTCAGATACATTTGGTAGGCAAGTTTTTGCCTCTTTTAAACTCTGCCTTTTCACCACCGTCTAGAGAAAATGGTTTGGATTTCCATGATTGTGTAATTCTTTAGGAGTTAGAGTTGCATGTTCTCTACTTGCTGTAACAGCCTCAAGTTCTACCGCCCCAACTGATTCTAGGATGTTTTCCTTAAATGTTAAAGATGTCATTTAAGAACTTTGTCATCAGAAGGCACTTGCTCAAGTCAAGGTTTAATTCAAAAGTTTGTAGACTCTAAATTTCCCTGAGGGTAGGGACGATGTCCCCAACTTCTTTTCTTCCCCCTCACTGCCCTAGGGCAGCCGGAAGCATCTGTGACAATGGCCCTGAGAAAGCCTCTGGCGAGTGCCCTTGGGGTAACTTCTCAGTGAATTCAGTGCTTGTTCTGAAGCCATATAAATAAGCTATATGAAAAAAAAAAAAAGCTATATAGGTTTACCTCCAAGTGGGACCCTTTTGGAAGTGGAAGAAGGTGTTGTTAATGATTATCCTGGGATAACAGGCATAAGCCTGGACTGTCTTGGACAAACTGGGATGTTTGGTCACTCTACATGCAAGTTATCCGAAACCTCCTCAGATATTCCTAAATATGACTTCCTGCTTTTGCAGTTTGGTGCATCGTGGCCTGGATTTGGAGACAGCAGGCTTGGGTTCAAGGCCCATCTCTACCTCCGACCAGTAGTGTGGCCTCTGACAAGTCAATGAGCCTCTCAAATTCTGCATAAACTTTTCTCCTTGAGAAAAATCTAGAAGTATAATGGGCCCAAGAGAAGAGCACCAGGTGGGGGCATGAGATGAACTCTGCTTGTGGCCACCAAATGGGGGGTATTAGCAGTGGATAAGCCAGTGGACTGTTATGAGCCAGGGGTCAGGTGCTGTGATAACAGTGGTCACAAGTGCCCGGGGGGCAGAGGAGAGACCCCTACAGCACCTGGGGAGGGGAACAGGAAAGGACTCATGGGGAGGGAGGGGGTGTTGAGGAAGTTTCTGGAGAGATAGTAATCTAGAAGCCGAGCACTGGAGAATGAGTAGGAGGTTCCTAGGAAAAGGGTCAGAGAAGAGAGTAGAGGAAAAGGGAGACACACAGAAGGGACAGCAGCGAGAGGGTGGCACATCTGATGAACTGCCAGTAGCTCACAATGCCTGTGGCGTTGAATGTGATGCTGGGGAAGGTTCTAGAGCAATATGTGAGAAAATGCCCAAAAAGAGACAAGCAGGCCCACATCCTAAAGAGCTTTGAATGCCTCCCAGAGGAGGTCTGGATTTCATCCCGAGGGCAGCAGGGGGCTGGGGTATCTATTCACGTCCCTCTTCCTCAACAGCAAAAATAAACTCCACAGCGGCAGGAACTTGCCGTCTTGTTTGCCACAGTATTCTTGGCAGCCCTGTGCCTGGTATGCAGCAAGTGCTCACTAAGTGTTTGTCAAAAGAATGAGTAGGTTGAAGGGTATTAAGGAGGGGGCCGAGCATGCCTTGCAGAAATATCACATCGATGCAGAGTGGAGAGTGGGTGTGAGCTGGAGACACAGGAAGAGAGAATTCAGAAGGCCGTGGAGGCTGCCTGGGGTGGGTGCAGCCCGTGGTCGCCTGTCGCCTTTCGGACTTGCTAACCTGGGGGAGAAGAACGCGTGCCTTGTGGTATTGGGATTTGCGTAATAAAGATCCGAGTGGTAATGGAGTTCCTCTGTAAAAGTGCCTTACTCCTCGGGAGCTTGTGGCAAACACAATGTTAGACACGCCCCTCGAGGAGGCAGGAAGGGGATCTCACTCTTGAAAAGGAGGCGTGGAGAAATCTGGTTAGCTTTGCGGGCTGATTTTTTTGGAAATGCTGACACCATGACCATGGAGGTGGATGGCACGGTGCACCCTGGAGAGCAGCGCTGTAGAAAGAGTAAGAATCAGAATGAGGATGAATTCCGCACCAGACTGTTGTCCACAGAAGAATAATAAGACATGGAGCTACCAGGACCTGCAGCAGGAAAACTGGAGCAATTCAGGTTGAAACAGTGTGTTTTTGAGTGTGACACAAAAGACGGGATGGAGCCACGAGGGAAATGGTGAGCATCGTTCCTGGTGTACCCAAGAGGGTCTGTCCTTCAGTTATTTCATACTTTGGCCAAAAGCTCAGGAAGGAGAATCACCCATCCTTGTGAGGCACTACAGTGTGCCAGAGGGGGTTTTCTCTTCCCCACTGAGACCCTAAACTTAGGGCTTTCTCAGTGGCTTTGTTAGGCTCTTGTCTGGTGGGTGATTGTAAAATCTTGTTTACTCAGGCAAGTTGGAGGCGAGGGTAGTCTGAATTACTGCAAAAGGCTGAACTGGCTAACTGTTTGGAATAAATTATATACACAAGCCATTTGTTCCATAATCTATCGGATATTTATTGAGCACCTACTAAGTGAGTGCTGGATGTTGGGAGCTGGGAGTCAGGGGAAAACAAACAGACACAGGTTTTCTGCTCAGAAAGCTTTGAGTCCAGTATGAAACAGTAATCACATGATCACCCAAATCAATATGTAATTAATAACTGATGCGTGCTATGAAGGAGCGGTTCAGGGAGCTAGGGCATCATTGAGCAATGACGTTCAGTAGAGTTTAGGGGTGGGAGCAGCGTTCAGAGAAAGCAACTCCAATGATCGGGTGTTTGAGCTGACCCAGTTACAAGGGGGTCGAGGATAAGTAATTAAAGGTCTGGCCAAGTCTGTTTCCATGAATAGATGAGACGTGCTTGGAGGCAATGGTTTGAAGCAAAGGAATCACAAAATGCTTAAAAACATGTTCTCTTAAGCAAAGTCAATATATACATTTTTTTATATTGTTGTCGTTGTTTTCCTTGGCTCAAGTTGCATTATCAATTCCAATTATTGACATCTGAATTAATTGTCTTTTATTTATTAATTCAGCCATTTTGTATTGAACTCCTGATTACCTACCATATATCAGCCATAGGACCAGCTGTGTACGACTTGCAGAGATGAATAGAACATTCTTGCTGTCCTGAAGAAGCTAAAGTCAAAATTCGGGAGCTATAATTACATCAATATTTCCCAAAATGTCAGTTAGTTGAGCACCCCCTGAACACTATTTTCCATAACTAGAAAGTAACAGTAAAAATAATTATAATGAAAAAGAAGTACAGTGTAACTACCTTCCTAACTATACAGCTATGTTGCCTGTAGGAGACTTCCAGCCCTAGGCATGTTCCCCTTTATTCAAAATGGAGATCTGGTGTGTCTCCAGTAGAGGAGTTAAAGACCTGTGGGTACCAAGCGGTTGTCTTGTTATGATCAGGTTTGGAGGGTGATTCTTCTGAGTGATTAGCCGACGCCCTCTGGAACAATCACCTTTAGAGGTTAAACCTTAACTGGTACATTCCGAATATTACACCATCTGTGCAGAAGTATTCGAAAGTAAGTTGTGGTGGGACTTACATAGAAGTTGTCAGATAGACCAGTGTTTCTACAGGGGAAAGTTTATGGAGGAGGGAAGCAATGGATAAGGATGGAGAGCCAGGTTCAGACATGTTCAGATTTGGGTTTTATCGAAAGGGAATGGGCCATGGTGGTGGCTGGGGTGGGGGGATTGGGGAGGATGGAGAGAGGAATTCACTGGTGGTTTTCAGCAGGCAAATGACAAAGTCAAAAGGAAAACTAATATTCTTTCCAATTTGGTTCCATGCTCCTGTGTTGGAGTAAATGAAGTCCGGCTCTTGTTCGTGCACACCACGAAGGCTGCATAAGTAATGCATTTTCTGGGGTATTTTGGATGCAAGGAGTAGAAACCAACTCTGGCTAACTTAATAGAATGGAATTTATTGGAAGTGGATGCAGTAGCTCACAGAGTGGAAGGAGAAGCTGAAGAACAGGCAGAAACCAGGGAAGCTGCAAGGATCCAGGAAGCAGGAACTGACAGTCTTTTCAGGGTGTCTCTACCAGGGCAGAGCATCCCTACGCATATTCTGTTCTTGCATCCACACTACCAGAAGACAGCTCTGAGTGGCTTGCCTCCAGGCTGGGGGAGGCCAGGGTCTCTTGGTTGACAGTGATGCCAAGGCCCCAGGGGAAGACAGTCCATTCTCACTGGAAAATCAAAGTACTGTTACCAACACAGGCACCATCCACCAATGTCCACCTTAATTAAGTGGCCAACTTCAGCCAATCCAACAGCCAACCCAGTTCACTGTGCTGTAGCCTCTTAGCCCTGGGCAAGAGAGACCCCAGCTTGGAGCCCCTGCTGTAGAAGGCCCCGCTTAGCTGAACCTCCCAAACACAAAGACTTTGTTTATTCATTTGTTTGTTTTGGTATTGTAAGGAAGCACTTTGAGTGATTGGTACCCATTTGAACAAATGGGCTTTGTGGGCAAGGACTGGGGCAGCTGGGCGGGGCTTCCTAGGCTTGGGAGTGAAAGGTGCGGGTGGGTGGGGAGATATTCAGAGGCCCTGCCTGGGAACCTGGGGCGAGCACAGTGCTTTTGTGTAAAGTTGGCTGCTCTGAGTCACCCAGTCCAGGTCCTCCAGGTGACTGTGCTCGTCCCACCCCTGTGCTCAGCTCGTGTAGCTTGGGAAGTGGGAATCCTGAGTCAGTGGAGGGAACCTGCACACCCTGCTCCCTGGGGAGGTTGTCTGGGTCTGGTCCACTTGCCCCTGGAGGTCCTGGCTTCCCTGCCCAGCTTCTGCCCTACCTTGTCCCAGCAAATTCTTGCTACGACTCAGGTGGCCCGTGAGGAGACAGCATGGCTCCTCTAGCCACCTGATCAAGAGAGTGGGTCTCAGGGAATAGGCTTTGGGGCCCTGGGTGTATCTTGATTGTTACTTTTAAACGTTTTTACGTGAGGTATGTGGGGCTCTGTTGGTGCTCTTGTCCCGGGTTCTGCAAATGTTATGGTGAGACATCTGACAACCCTACACTTTGGGTAGAATTTTATGCAATGTTGCAAAACTCATCAGAGCAACTGTTCAGCCTTGCCCTCTGTATTGATAGCATGATAAAGCTCACGAAGACACATGGATGGCAAAGAGACAGAGGATTTTTGGAGGAAATGTGCTGGGGTGAATTTTTGCTGGCATAGTTTTGCCAGGCCCTGAAACCTTAGAAGAGAAAGCATAAAGCTTTCATGTTAACACATGCACGTGCGCGCGCGCGCGCGCGCACGCACACACACACACACACACACACACACACACACACAGGAAAAGTAGACCAGAGCAGAAAGAACAAACAGTGTGTTAGGGTAAAAGAGGCTAATGCATTTTGAAACAGGCCCTGCTAGAAAGATTGCTTGTCTTTGAAAGCTGAAAGCATGATTTGAATCTTTGTTTTTCTTTTCCTATCTTTCTAAGCACACATAAGCTACTCTTACTCTAAAATCCTGGGTCAAATCAGAAATGCATTAAAAAAAAAAAGCCACTAAAGGAAAACTGCTTCAAATAGCACATGAGAGCACATGTCTGATCTCCCAATTCCTTTGGCAGGTTCCGGTGGGGCCATCGACTCCACGCTCCTCTGAACTTGTTCAAGAATCGATACGTAAGAGGTGGGCTTGGCGTTTTCCTGTCAGTGCACATCTCTGTTGCAAATTTGCTAGTGACTGATCTCAAAGGAGGCAGGGGAAGGAGCTTCAAATCCTTCATCCCCGCTTCTCAGGGTGGGGTGGGGGTTGGTGTCCTTCACACGGTGATGATGGGACATCACTTTTCTAGGCAGGAGAACAATCTGTTAATTTTATGGTTATGTATTTGGTCCCTTAACCATCAGAAAAAACCCTTAGTTGCATAAGAGATTGGAGCTGTTTGCCCTAGAGTTGCCTCCCTCTGCGTGTTTCCAGTGCTGGAAGACAATAAAATGGCCAGGCTCTTCGGGTAAATATAGGGAATTGCTAGGTAGGAGTTTCATGGCCCTTTTCCTATAACCTCCTTTCTGGTTGATATGTAACAGGAAAGCAGGTGGCATATCAAATCCTGTCATCTGTACAAAAGCGTCTTAGCACTCAGGCACAGAAACAGTCGAGAACCTGCGCCCAAAGACTCAGAGAAGTCTCTGCATTCTGTCCTTATATGTTCCCGACAAGAACCTTGCCTCAGTTTCCCCCCCGGGCTAAAGAAACAATCATTTTATTCAGCTTAAATGTCACTTACTCTGAAACACCTTCCTTGATTACCCTATCTCAAGTAGCACTCTTTCCCCCAACCCAGTTACGGGGTGACTATCACATTGCCTCGTTTTCTTCCTTCTGTGTCACAAATTTCTATCTAGTGTTACTTATTTGCCCACTTTTTCCCCTCCTTCCTCCACATAGAACGTAAGACCCATGAGCACAGGGACTTTGTCTGTCTTGCCCACTGTTGTATCCCCACAGCCTGGCACAGTGCCTGGCTCACAGTAGGCACTGAGGACACGTTTGTTGAATGAATAAAAGAACTCTTTCATGTTCTTCCCCTTTGCTGGTTTTACTGTTTGGGTATGACATAGAGTTTGACACTTTCCCCATCCTTTGGGAAAAGAGGCAAGAGCTATTTCAGCGGCACCTCTGAGCAGACTAAAGCTTCAAAGTTTATTTCATGGCAAGAGAGTGAGGAAGGGGTGCTAGTGCTCCTGAAAGAAAAATCGAGGTGCAATTTCCAAACATGTGAATACAGGGGACAGAACTGCAGGGCAGACTTCTGGTCTACCAACCTCCCTCCATATCCAGCCCTGTCTTAGAAACAAAGGGGTCCCTATCTTGTCCAATCAATTTGTCTGATGTACTTTTGGAAGAAGCAACCCCTTCATGTGCAAGCGAGTTTAAATGCTACTGTTGCTTGCTAGAGACTGTGGCTCATCTGTGTTTCCAACCTTGTGGGCCCCAAGCACCAACCAGGAAATGTCCCTGAGAAGTTGTCTCAGAACCAGCTGGGGCACTTTTTAAAATACAGATTCTCAAACTGTACCCCAGAAGAGTTTAAGAAAGTCTGTAGTGGGGCCAGGGATGTGCATTTAAAAAAATCTCATCAGAGGAGTCTAACATGCAGCTGGACTAGCAAACCATTGGCCTGATCCATTGCTGATGCTCATATTGGATCTTCAGGGCTGAGCAGGGTGGGAGGGTGGTATCGTGGCTGGCTGGTGGATGAGAAAATTGGAAGCTTCAAGGACTTCCACTGCTCTCAAGTCCTGTTACAAATGCAGCTGTCTTTTCCCTACCACAGAGAACAAGACTTACTCTGATCTTATTCTTCCAGTTTTTGTGTCTGACCAGAAATGGGGAAGTGAGACATTGCTGAGTTCTCAGCCAAGGTCTTCAGCTAATTGTCCACTAATGGTTTTCACTATTGACCCAAGAGCTAATTTGAGTAGAGAGGGCAGGATGGAGCCTGGTAAGTGGCTCTGTAGCTGCATTACATCGTGCATCTTCATCAGTCAAGTTGTGGGGAGGTGCTGCTTGTCCCTCAGGCGTGTCAGGTGCAATCATTACGCACCATTGGTAGCGGGGTTCCATGTGAAAAGTGCTTGTTCTGTGATGACGCCTTCTACACAACCACGATTATCTAATAGCAGAGGGTGGGTGGAGAGAGGCCTTGGAAGCCGGATTTCATGCACAGTGTCCTGGGACTCAGAAAGCTTTTACTCAAGCTATAAAAGTAAGACCTGTTTACTTCCAAGCCGATGTAATTACAAATATCAAGTCATCTCTTCTGTACAAATAAACCCAAATGATAGTGATCTGTTATCTGGGGCCAGGTCTGCATTAGTGGGAAGATTTAGCTGGCTTTCTGAAATGCCGTAGACCTAATTGCAGCCAAGGGAAATGTTGAAAGCCTCATATTTTCAGCCTAGCATACTCATCTTTTTAAATCTCTCATTTTTATTTCTGAAAAAAATGTTCCTTCAATTTCATGAAGGGCCAGAGCTGATTTAGGAGGAAGGAAGGAAAGGCTTTTTAGGTTTTGCTACTACTGGCTATTTATTCCTTATCAACCATAAGACAAGGCCATTCTAGGAGAAAGCTGGGGGCCACATGGGTGTTTCTGTCTCCTGGTGATCTTTGCACGTGATTAAGGAGGGAGGGAGGAAGGAAGACAGGTGGGAAATTAAAGAGAGATGAAGGAATTATATTATTTTTTATTTGCTTATTCTGAAACCTGAACAAAAACTGTACCATTTTATTTATTGCAGAAACAGCCTTCTATTTGTAAGGAATTTCCCAAATCCACCAATTCATACAGACAGAAAAATCATTGCAGTACACCCTAATCAGAAAGATATCAGAAATTCAGAAGTGGTGAAATAAGAGTCTTTGATTTGCAAGGGTAATTTGGAGGCAGACAATCGGTACAAGTTAAATAGGAAAGTTGTTAAGATTTAATGGTGAGGATTTAAATGATGCCTTCTTTCCCGTCCCACTTTAAAAAGTCATTTCTGTAGCTCTTTGGCCACTATTATTGATGATAGACATAATGTTTGACATTAAACATCTTAAATAACTAACTCACCATATATATGTGTTTGTTCAAAAGGTGACACTTTTGTACATGCATCATCTACTTTCAAGGTTGTGGGCTGTACAGATTATTTTAAGGCATTTGGCTAATAGTACCAAAATGTTACTGAACTGAACTGTGTTTGATTCACCTAAACCATAAAAAGAGCCATAGCCCATACCTTCTCTGAATGTTACAGACCCCAGAGAGAGGTATTATTATTCCATCGTGCAGCAGAGGGTGGGAGGACAGAGAGGTTAACCAAGCTGCCCAAGGTGGTAGAGGCGGGAGCTAAACTCGGTCCTCTCTGACTGCAGCCTGCAGGTAAGTTCTGTTTCCCTGGGCTGATTGTCACGGGCATAAACCCCACCAGTGGGAGAAACCTAAGCTTTTTTTTTTTTTTCCTCCCAGAGCTTAATTGAAGGCCACGTGTACAATCGTATAATAAAGGAAGGGGTCCAGCACAAGACAATTGTAGAAAAGGAACTCAGGGCACAGAGTTTAACTGCAGAAGTCACTCTTGTGTGCATTAGAAGAGCCCAAACTGGGATTCAAGGTCTACCTGTTTTCAGAACTAGTAGGTCATGACCCCTGATGTCTTTGCTTCAGTTGCCATACATGGGAGTTTGGGGAATTATTGGCAGAAGGAGCAGAGAGGAGCTCTGGGGACAGGCACACCAGCCTGCCTCTGAGCCGTGCCTGATCTCATGGATTCCAAGAGAGCAAAGCAGTGCCACCATCAGAACTAACAGAGCTCTTCCCATGAAAGATTTTGTAAGATTCTGCAAACATGCTTTGAGGGACATATGACAAGATATTCCCCGGTGTGTCTGGGGGAATACTCTCCAATTTCTTCATGGAACTTGGTATCAAGAGGACTGGGCAGCCCTGGTAACGTGGAAGCAGCATCCTCATTTGGACACTGGTGTGTCCCCAGTGGTCACCTCGTGGTGGTGAACTTCCCCAAAAAGCTCTGGGTGGGAGGGCATGGAGGGCTTGGCACAGAGCACAGCCTTTGAGGACTCCCAGAAATACTCGTGGCGGGGGAGGGGGTGCTTGGCCAGAGCTGGTGGTTCTGCCTGGAGCAGACACTTTCATAGCCATGGGCAGAGATGCGGGGAGCTGGGCTCCAAGCCTGCCCCTGTCGCCAACTTGCTTGATGTCTTAGGGACAAACTGCTTCTCTCTGGGCCTCCATTTTCTCATCAATGAAATGAAGGTGTAGGACTAGGTCATCTGTAATGTGCTTTTCCACCCTCTGAAATGACATGAATTTGCTTTTGTTTGTGTTGACTCATGTTAAACTTTGATTTTGTGCAAAAGTTAGCAGAGGAAGTCATTTCAATCATTTATTTCTCATTTGAGAACAATTTCCTTGTGTTTTTGGTCATCAAAGGAAAAAAAAGTTTAGGTAAGGAGACGCCAGGAATGAGGTATTTGGCTCCTATTGCTAATTATTTGTATTAAGTGGTGTATAATGGGGAATTTGAATATAAATACTTTATCTTTTTAGTCTAACGTTTACCCATGTGAATAATAAAAATCCTCAAATGCAATCAGAGTTCATTTAAATGTTAATTTTAATTTTTATTTACCACTTGGTCTTGACACTGAAATGTACATAAGTTAAAGCAACTGCAGCTGAGGTTCCTTCTGCCACCCCTGGCAGAACTCACTCTTGTTCTAATGGTGGTTTCCTGTGATTTATTTCTCCTGTGGATCACCTTTGTTGCAGGAGAGGAGAAAATGAATTTCTTCAGAAGGTGTATTAATCTACCTCTGCACATATCAAGGTGCAAAAAAATAAAACACCAGAAGCACACTGGTTGAGAATTTAGAGGCAGTACAGATAAGAGTTGGGTATTGAATAGGAAGATGGTAGAAGAAATTTTGTACTTTAAAATAAACTGATTTGGGCAGAGCTTTAAAAAAAATAACCAAAGTTTTTGGACGTGGATGTACTCAGAACAACAACACAAAGTTTCTTCACAAATGGTTGTATTGCCCTTTCCTGGCCAGCCGTCCTATTCAGAAACAACCTACCCAAGACTGGTCTGCACCAGGCAGCCTCAGCCTTGGCACGAGTGCCATTTGGACTGAATGGTTCTTTGTTGTGGGGCTGCCCTGTGCACTGTAGGATGTTTAGTGGCATCTACGGCCTCTTCCAACTAGACGTCAGTGGCACCTTGTTATGGGTTGAATTGAGGCTACCTCCATTCATATGTTAAAGTCCTAACCCCCTAGTACCTCACAATGTTGCCTTGCAGATGGAAATGGTCAAGATGAGGTATTAGGGCGGGCTTTATAAAAGGGGCAAATTTGGACACAGAGGTAGCCAAACATACTGGGAGAACACTGCATGAACATGAAGGCAGAGATCAGGATGATGCATCCACAAGCCAAGGAGCAACAAAGTTTGCCAGCAACCACCAGAGGCTGGGGAAGAGACAGGGAGCAGATTCTCCATCATAGACCCGGGAAAGAACCAAACCTGCCAACATCTTCATCTCAGACTTGTAACTTTCAGAACTGCAAGACAATACATTTCTATTGCTTAAGCCGCCCAGGTTGTGGTACTTTGTTAGAATAGCCATAGCAAACTAATTCACACCTCTAGTTGTGGCAACCCAAAATGCCTCCAGATATTGCCAAATGTGTTCTGGGGGTGAATCACCCCTGCTTGCAACCACTGGTGTATGTATTATCTAGGCTGCTTTCACCAGACCACAGCATAGTTCGGCAGTTGTGACAGAGGCTGTGTGGCCAGCAAAGCTTAAAATATTTACTGTCTGACCCTTTATGGGGAAAGTTTGAAGACCCCTGCTCCAACTCTCCTTCAGTGCCCTGTGAGTTTGCTGTGGGGCCCTGAGGCACACTGGAACCTGCAGAACAGGTCCATGAGACGCCAAGGATGGAACTAAAGATGCAAGGTAAGGATGCTGACATGCAGAGGATGAGTCGCTCGCCCTGGGATGCACGGCTGGCCAGCAGCGCACCTTGCATCAGATATATCCAGGACCCTGACTTTGGAGTCTCTGTTCTTAGCCCTTATTTTATTTCCTGACTGCTCTTGAGCTCTTTTGCCTGGGATGGATCTCTTTTGACCTGTTACTTCCTTGGACCACTTTGTGATTGCTGAGAAGATCCTCAATTTCTCAAAGCTCAGGCTTTGTGTTGCATGGGGCTTTAGGCTTTTCCCCATATGAACTTGGTTCTTGGCAGTTCCTTGGTCCCAGGTGTTTGTTCCACTATTAGCTTGCTATTGCTGCTATCCACAGAGTGCCAACATGCTGGCAGCGGGAATCTTTGTTCCTAAAAATGTCTTCTGCAAGAAGTGCCTGTAAAGGGCTGTCCCCACTGTGAGTCATGAAAGTGGTTTTATAGACTCTGACTTTGGGAAGGCAAAGAAGACACAGGTAGGATGGATGCTGCCCAGAGACTCACACATTACTCAAAAGATCTTTCTTCAGTATTTCCTATTCCTCTGTTGGCCCTCAGCCCCCGGATGACAACAGCAGCAGCCATTTAAAACTGTCATCATTCAACTTGCTTTTCCAGACCTAGAAGATCGACCCTGTATTGTTTCCTTCAGGCTCTGAGGCCACACTGAAAACTTTGAGAAGAAAAATAAAAAGGAAAAACAAAACCCAAAAAGATGGTGTAGACAATTATTATGGTTTAAAATTATGTCTCCCAGAAAGATATGTTGAAATCCTAAACCCTGGTACCTGTGAATGTGATTTTATTTAGAAATACAGGGTGTCCCAAAAGTTGCCATACAGAGGGAAAATGGGAAATTGTAGCTAAATGTACCTTTATGTACAAAATATTCATTACAAAATTTTACAAAATTTTTCCTTTGTTTGGAGACTTTTGGGACACCCTGTATAATCTTTGCAGATGGAATCAAAGTTAAGCTGAGGTCACGGGGGACCCTAGTCCAGTATTGCTGGTGTTCTTCTAAGAAGAGACACCAAGACAGACACAGGGCAGCCACGCAAAGATGGAGGCAGAGATCGGAGTGATGCAGCCACACGCCAAGGACTGCTGGCTGTTAGCAGCAGCCAGGAGAGAAAGTGGAACTTATTCTCCCTCGGAGCACCCAAGATGGAACCAACCTGTAGACATTTTGAATGGACTTCTAGCCTCCAGAACTGTGAGAGAAGAGATTTCTGTTGTTTTAAGCCACTCAGTTTTGGTAATTTTTTATGGCAATCCTAGAAAATTAATACAAGAATCATTATAGAGAGCATGTGTTTTTGCATCTTATACTTTTCAATGTGACTTAACAATCATCGAGTGGCCATGTTGCTGGCACGTACTGGCTGTTGTACCCTCTTGCAGCTCCCTACGTTTTTTCTTCCTAGCAGTTACTACAATTTGTAATTACATATGTGTCTGTGTAATTCTTTGCTCGTCTCCTTCTCCCACTAGATCTGAGCTCTGTCCGTGACACTCAGCACTGGCAACAACGGTATTTAATAAGTATTTGTTGAAAGACTGTGGGCAAGTAATTTATCACTTCTGAGCCTCAGTTTCCCTATTTTGAAAAAAGAAATATTAATGATATTGAAGGGGAGGGAAAAAAATCTTAGTTCATTTGGGCAGCTGTAACAATATAACATGAACTTGGTCACTTATAAACAGAAGAAATTTATTTCTCGCTGTTCTGGAGGCTGGGAAGTCCAGAGTCAAGGCACTGGCAGATTCAGTGTCCAGGGAGGGTCAGTTTCCCGGTTCATAGATGTGCCATAGATGTTCATAGATGTGGCCTCACATAGTGGAAGGGACAAGGCAACTCTCTGGGGACTCTAATCCCATCCATGGGGGCCCTACCTGCATAATCTAATCACCCCCAAAGGTCCAACTCCATAACATTATCACATTGGTGATTAGGTTTCAACATAGGAATCTGGGGGGACACAAACATTCAGACCATAGCAAAATCCTTTTCCTTCTACCCTTCTAAGTGCTCAGCTGCTGGTCCCTGCAAGAAAAGACAGATTAACAAGAGAAAAACAAACACATGTATTAGTATATAAATGTCACACACATGAGAGATACCCAGAGAATGAGTAACCCAAAGAGGTGGCTTAGAACTCCAGCTTCTACACCACCTTCAACAAAGGACAATGCATTTGTAGAGAGCTGACAGGACAAAGGAAAGTGGTTTTAGGCTGCCAAGGGTGGGAAACTGTGGGAAGGTAAATATTTGGGGGAAACTAATGGAGTAAGGTTTGTTCGCAGCTTCCTCTGGTGCTGTCTCTGGGCTGGTAAGAGTCTACAGTCATATTCAGCAAAGGAGAATTTATACCCTGTCTTTAGGCAGAAGATGGCGCGGGTAGAGAAAGCTTTTCCTGCATTTGTTGCTTCTTACTGCCTTCTGCTCAAAAACAATTTTTATGTCCAAGAGGCATATTTGGGGGTGACATATTCTGTTTTTCCTTCAGTATCTACTACGTCGATCACTGTGAGGATTAAATGAGATACTGCATGTGCAGCACAATGCATAGTGTGTCGTAAACGCTGGTATGAGTGTTTTCTGCATGACTTTTTTTCCTGTATGCCTTCTGTAAAAGCCTTGGTGGCATGTGGAGATTTGAGCATAGCGTATCTGTTCTGAATTCCGGCCCAGCTCATAGGCAGCTTGTGTAACTTGTTTTGACAACCCCAGGTAATGATTTGTCATTAAGAGCTACAGTTGAAGTTTGACCTCCCCAGGGAAATTTCCATGGTTTCTAAGACCTCATCACTAAACAGCCCTGAAGATACAGAAAGAACCTTCCTTGAAATTGCCATTAAGGCCATACTTGTCACCCTGGGAAAAGCTAATGGACAGAAACATATTGATGTGTTAACAGTTTGAGACCTTTCCCCTAAGAAAACCTTTTAGCTAGCGAGGGTTCATTCACCTTAATTAAAAATTATCCAATGGATACATCTCTTTCCATCACTCTGTGGGCACACATGGACTTGTTTTTTTTTTTTTAAGGGAATTAAATTTAAAGATTCATCCTTCTTCAAATAAATCCTTTGTTTGCCTTATTAAGCAGAAAAGCCTGCTGGCTATTAGTTGTCAATTAAATGTAGGTGTTAATTAAAATGGCCATGTCCAAGCACTGCTAGGGATTAACCAGCCACTTGTGGCCCCGTAGTTGAAGATGGCCTTGAATTGCAGAACATTATCCATTCTGTGACCACTCGGTACCACCCTGGGACACCAGAGAGCAGACTTAAGGGTGAGTTTGCTATATAAATTTTCAACAGCTCTTTTTCCCAAATGATGGGCCATGTACCCAAGATGATTTAAATCAGGAGTGTGGCCCGTGGATCAAACCCTGTCCTCTGCTTGTTTTTGTATGGCCCACGAGCTGAGAGTGGTTTCACATTTTCAAACGGTTGAAAGTAGCCAAAAGAATAATAATATTTCATGGCATGTGAAAATTATATGAAATTGAAATTGAAGTGTCCATGAATAAAATTTTATTGGTACACAGCCACAACCATTTATTTACTTATTGTCTAAGGGTCTATGGCCAACCCCTGATTTAAGTGATCACTGTGACATTAGCACTCAACTTGAGGACACACACACACATGCACTTGTGTGTGCACTCTGTCCCTCCTTCTAGCTTCTCTCTGGTAGGGCTGCCTGGCCACCAAACATTCCTTGGCGTGTTTATCCCTGAGTGGTAAAGCAGTATCATTAATAATGTGAACTCATCTGTCCTCTTCTAAGCCATCGAGCTGTGGTTTTGCAAGGAGTAAGTTTTATATATTGAAGCTGATGCTTGAGGTGTGCCGGGAATCAAATGCTACCTTTCAGGGATGTCTTCGCTCCCATCTCTTGCTGCATGTACTCTTCTTGAAGGAGAAAACCAGCATTTCCCCCATGCTCCGATGAGGCACTCCAGACAAGGGGCAGCTGGATTGCAGTACGTGGGGAAATGAGAGTTGACACCCCTCCTTGCTGTCTTACGAGACGGGCCAGGTCAAGGGTAGATTCTTAAGTGACTGTCTTGAGACCGAGTCAACCCTTGATTGCACCCTGTGGGAGAGTTGATGGTGTGTTCTGGGCGTGTGATCAAGGAAGTGCTGCCCAGAGATGATAACAAAATTACACCTAGTGCCACAGCATCTGGCTCTCAGGGCCAACTGGGAGCACCCTGGAGAAGCAGTTGATGTGTGTTTTTGCCAAACCCCCATCCACTCACCCGGAGCTCACTCATCCTGAGCATCCGGCTTCTCTTCTTTGTGCTTCCCTGGCTGTCCTGAGGTTTCCCTGCCACCTCTACAGACATCAAAGGTCCAGGCTGTCCCTGGGGCACCAAACCTAACTGCCCTCACCCATCCATGCTTCCTGCTGATCCTTAGCCATCTAGAATGTCTGCATCATATTCTTGATTCTTCTGTGCATGTAGTATTTCCTCATAGGTTATCAATCTGGCATGATCATGTACCTATAAATAACATTGATGAATGTGACATGGATACATAGTAGTATAAAATGTGGTAAGTAATATACTTTAGAAATTAAGTGAGTGTGTTCTGAAATTGGCTACCTAGAATCAAATTCTGCCTCTTTGTGCCTTTGGGTAAGTTTACTAACCTCTCTGAACCTCAGTCATCTCATCTGAAGAATGGGGTGATGAACAACATCTGATAGGATGGCATTGAGGAGTAAGTAGTTGGCGTAAATGCCTAGCACAGTGCCTGGCTCAGAGTAAGTGGTCTATAAATAGGGGTTGATAATAAAGCATCTCTATTGTACTTTCAGGTAGCAAAGAGTTTATCTGTCAATATGCCCTCGAGTGTCTGGCATCAGAGAGACTTAGGCTTGGGAATGTTAGGGGAGCCAATGTGTGTAAACATGCACATATTGGTCATTAATTTCAAAGACCTTCCCCTGAGCCCAGTGTGATTGGAAATGGCAGCTTTATATCAGACTCATATCTCATCACTGCATCACTGCGGGCTGATGTTGGCCCAGATGTTTTCAGCATTGTCCCTCTGTTTCCTTTATCCCCATGACATCAATCAATCCTCCCACACTTTCGTTCATTTAACAAATATTGATGAAGCACTTGCTGTGTGTTAGGCAATGTCCTAGGACCTGTGAGCAAGAAAAACCTGCTCTGTTCTGTGGTCCAGTTGGAAGCAGACAGACATTAATCAAATGATCCCACGTAGATTTACATTTTTAAAGACCCATCTGGCTGCAGTGAGGAGGATAACACAAGCAGAGAGACCCAGAGGAGGAGACCGTAGCCCTCCGGAGGGAGACGGTGGAGGGCTAGACAGGCGTCGCGTGGGCGTCGAGAGGGCATCGAGAGATGGGAATGTCGAGGGGTGATCGGAAGCTAAACTCCAGGAGACCAGGTGAGGGGTTGGATGCGGAAGAGGAGATGGTCGGGGTGGCCCCGGGGCTCTGGCTTGTTCCCTCCCCCTGGGAAGAGGGAACTCTGGAAGACGTCCGGGTTGTGGGCAGATCGTGCCTGAGGTTTGGACACCCGGGGGGGTGCCCCTCAGACACTGGATATGTGGGTCTCAGAGGAGTTCTCCCTGCTACTTGGCATGTACAACCTGACCCTGTACAATGGAAAAATGTATCCCTAAACCTTCTGGCCCATGGACGTGCACGCACGTGGGTTACATGCATCCTGCAAACACTGTACACATCATTAAAAAAATCAACCACTGCCTGCTCTGTGACATCTGTGATGAGGGGATTGACCATCCTGAAGCAAGTTCAAGGGAATGCAGTTTGTCCCAATACAAAAGTATTGGAACTCTTTACTTTGAGCCCCTACTTTTTTCCCAATCAGTCATCTTCTGTCAATACAGTAGTCATTTTTTAAATGTACATGTGTGTACACATATGTGTTCATTCATGTATATATACATGTATGTGTGTATATGTATGTAAGTTGGATCCCTGCAAGAAAAAAGAGGTTTCTTGGAACCTCTGAGGTGGCTCCCAAATCTCCGAGATGATCCCTGGGTTCTTTCATTCAAAGATTCCCAATACTCTGACTGCACTATCTACTCCCCCAAACAAACAGTCACACTAAATGCCCTTGAGTTTGCTGTCATCTTGGAATAAATCCACTCATCTCTGAGAGCCACAGTGGTTTGTATAAGCTATTTTGCACGCACTGTAATTAGGTAATCCTTAGCAAATTGAACTGTGATTTTCTTTTTTGGGTGTAATTTTTTGGTCAGTTGTATTGAGGCATAATTTACATGCAATAAATCAATGAATTTTCAGTGTACAATTCAATGAGTTTGGACGAATGTATGTAGTCTTGTAACCACCACCACCACCAATGTGATATAGAACCCTCCATTGCCCCAAGACTTCCCTCATGCCCCTTGACAGTGAATCCCTTCTCACCAGCCCCTGCCCACTGGATACCCTCGACCTGCTTCTTGTAACTACAGTTTCGCCTGTTCTAGAATTTTATACAATGGAAACCGCTCAGCATGTAAACTTTTGTGTCTAGCTTCTTTCCACTCAGCATATCACTTTTGAGAGCCATTCACACCATTGCACGTATCAGTAGCTCATTCCTGTTCATCGTTAAGTAATATTCCATTGTGTGCTCTCTCACAAGTCACAACCCATGGACATCTAGGCTTTTTTCAGTTCTAGGCAATTATGAACAAAGCTGCTATAAATACCTCGGGGTGGGATTATTGGCTCATATGGAGAATGCACGTGTAACTATTTTGTAAGAAACTGTCAAACTGCTTTCCAAAGTGACCGTGACATTTTGCATTCTCCCTCAGCGACAGATGAGCATTTCGGTTTTTTCACGTCCTTGCCAATGTTTTTAAACTATGACCATCCCAAAGGATGTGGAGTGATATCTCATAGTGGTTTTAATTTGCTTTTTCCTAATGATTATTGCTGTTAAGCATCTTACTGGCCATCATATTCTTATTTGCCGTTTTCTTATATATACTTTGGTGAGATTTCTGTTTAGTCTCTTGCCCATTTTTATGGGGTTGTTCGACTTCACATAATTGAGTTTTAAGAGTTCTTCATACATTCTGGGTATAAATATTTTATCAAATTTATGTTTTGCAAATATTTTCTCCCAGTCCATGGCTTGCCTTTTCATTTTCTTATCAGTGTTTGGAAGATTAAAAGTTTTTAATCTTGATGAAGTTCAATTTATCAATTGTTTCTTTTGTATTTCATACTTAATCTAAAGAACTTTAAAGTTTTAAGTTCTAAAGACTTAAATAATCATTGCCTATTTAAGTAGACTTTGCTGTACCCGAAGTATTAAAAGTAGAATTACCTATACCTCAAAGAATTAAAAGTAGAATTACCATTTGACCCAGCAATCCCACTACTGGGTATTTACCCAAAGTAAAAAAAAACATTTTATAATAAAGACATCTGCTCGCGAATGTTTATAGCAGCACAATGCACAATTGCAAAGATGTGGAAACAACCCAGGTGCCCATCAATACACGAGTGGATCAATAAAATGTGGTATATGTATACCATGGAGTATTACTCAGCAATAAGGAACAATAGTGAATTAACACATCTGGTATTATCCTGGTTGGAGCTAGAGCCCATTCTTCGAATCGAAGTGTCACAGGAATGGAAAAACAAGCACCACTGGTACTCACCATCAAATTGGTACTAACTGATCAACACCTACATCACACAGGGCAATAATATTCATCAAGGGGCGGCAGGCGGGAGGGGGGTGGAGGGGATGGGAAAAACTCTCACTGAATGGATGCGGGGAGCACAGTTTGGGGGATGACCTCGATTATAGCTCTGACACGGGCAGTGCATGGGCAATATATATAACCAAAGTGTTGTACCCCCATAATATTCTGAAATAAAAAATAAATAAATAAATAAAAGATTTTCTCCTATGTTTTCTTTTAGATGTTTTATAATTTATACATTTTGGTCTATGATCCATTTTGAGTTAATTTCTGTACATGGTGTGAAGGAAGTGTCTAGGTTGACTGGTTTGTTTACGGATAGCCAATTGTTCTAGGATACTTTGTTAAAAAGATTATTCTTTCTCCATTAAATTGCCTTGACATGTTTGTTAAAAATTAATTGACCTTATATACATGGGTCAGTTTATGGACACTGTATTCTGGGTTTTTATGCAAATACTGCATGATCTTGATAATTTTAGCTTTATAATGTCTTGAAATCAAGTATTGTAAAGCTTTCAACTGTTTTTAAAAGTTTTATTGTTATTCTAAGTCCTTTGTATTACCATTAAATTTTAGAACTAGTTTGTGAATTTCTCCCAAAAAAAAGCTTGCTGGGAATTTGGGGATAATTTGGCAACAACATCATCATCATTGTCATCACCTTGAGTCTTCTAATCAATAAGCATTGTTTATCTCTCCATCTATTTAGGTTGTTTTAATTTTTTTCAGAAGTGTTTTACAGTTCTTAATGTGCAAGTCTTGCACTTTAAAGAAAATGGTACCACAATTTGGGTGCTATCATAAACGGCATTTTTTCATATTCAATTTCCAATTTTCTTTACCAGTATATAGAAACGCAAATTATTTTTGTATATTGACCTTGTATCCTCTGACCTTGCTAAACTCACTTAGTTATAATAGCTGTTTTGTAGATTCTTTAGAATTTTCTACATAGATAATCACTACAGTCTACAAATAAAGCCAGTTTTAATTCTTTCTTTCCAACTTGCGTATTGTCTTTTCTCTTATACTGGCTAGATCCCCAGAGCAACACGGAAGGAAGGGAGGCGGTGGACACCTTTACCTTGTTCCAGAACGTGTGGGGGAAGCATCCAGTCTTTTCCACTAAGTATAGCGTTAGCTATAGGGTTTTAATAGATGCGTTTGAGCAGATTGAGGAAATTCCCTTCTATTCCTAGTTTGTTGAGAGTTTTTATCAAGAGTGGCTGTTAAAATTTTCAAATTTTTAAAAATGTCTATTGAGATAGTCAGATGGTTTTTCTTTCTCAGTTGTTAATATGGTGAACTACACTGTTTAATGTTCAAATGTTAAGCCAATCTTACCATTTTGACATCAGTCCCACTTGATTATGATATATTAGCCTTTGAATATATTGCTAGATTTGATTTGCTGAAATTTTGTGAAAAGCGTTTGCGTGTATATTCTGGAGAGGTACTGGTTTGTGGATTCCTTTTCTTGTAATGTCTTTATCCGGTTTTGGTATCAGGATAATGCTGGCCTCATAAAACAGGTTGGGAAATGTTCCCTCTGCCTTTTTTTTTTTTTTTTTTTTTGATATATGATGGTATTATTTCATCCTTAGGTGTTGGGTAGAATTCACCAGTGACCATCTGGGCCTAGAGATTTCTTTGTGGGAAGGTTTATAGCAACTACTTTATTGTTTTGAATAGATACAGGGCTATTCAGTTTATTTCTTCTTGGGTGAGCTTTAGTAGTTTAATTCTTGATATTAGTAATTTGTGTCCTAATCATAATGGCTAGAGGTTTATTGATTTTATTGATGTTTTTAAAAAAACAGCTTTTGGTTTCATTGATTTTGCGAATTTTTCTCTTTTCTATTTCATTGAGTTCTGATCTTCATTGTGTCTTCTAAAATTTTTTTTTTGTTTTACTGGTGGCTATTTTTATTATTTATTTGTTATTTCAAAATATTAAAGGGATACAAATGTTTTTGTTATACAGATGAATTGCATAATGCTGAAGTCAGGGCTTTTAGCATGCGCATCACCAGGGTAGCGTACATGGTACCCGATGGGTACATTTTTATCCCCCACCCTTCTCCCAACTTTCCTTCTTCTTAGTTTCTAATGTCCTTTACGCTATATGACTGTGTGTACCCAGTGTTTAGCTCCCCCTTATTAGTGAGAACACGTGGTGTGTGGTTTTCCATTCCTGAGATACTTTGCTTGGGATAAAGGTCTCCAGGTCCACCCAAGTCGCTGCAAGTGACATCATTCCGTTCCTTTCTGTAGGGGAGTAGTGCTCCACGGTGTGTACACACCACGTTTTCTTTATCCACTCACGTATTGATGCGCACTTAGGCTGATTCTATGTCTTTGCAATTGTGAATTGTGCTGCACTAAACGTTCAAATGCAGGTGTCTTTTTGATAAAATGACTTTTTTTCCTTTGGGTAGACACCCTTCTGTTTTCTAGACACCCTTCTGTGGGATTGCTGGGTTGCTAGATCACATGTATTTAATAGGTCTGCTTTTGGCTCTTTGAGAAATCTCATACGGTTTTCCATAGAGTTGTACTAATTTACAGTCCCACCAGCAGTGTAGAAACGTTCTTTTACTGTCATTATTTCTTTTGTTCTCCATACTTAGGGTTTATTTATTTATTTATTTTTAATTTTTTTCCTTTTATTTCAGAATATTATGGGGGCGCAACACTTTGTTTATATATATCGCCCATGCACTGCCCATGTCAGAGCTACAATGGTGAACATCCCCCAAACTGTGCTCCCCGCACCCACTCAGTGAGCGTTTCCCATCCCCTCCACCCCCTCCCGCCTGCCGCCCCCTGATGAATATTATTGCCACGTGTGACATAAGTATTGATCAGTTAGTACCAATCTGATGGTGAGCACCAGTGGTGCTTGCTTTTCCGTTCTGGTGATATTTCATGCCCGGCTAGCTCAGTCGGTAGAGCATGAGACTCTTACTTTGGGTTTAATTTTTTCATCTTTCTCTAGTTTCTTAAGGTGGAAGCTAAGATCTTCAGTCTTAAACTTTTCGTCTTTTCTAATGTAAAGAATTTTATACTAAAAACCTACCCACAAGCATTACTTCAGCTGTATCTCACAAATTTTGATACGATGTATTTTCATGTTTCACTTAATTCAAAATATCTTCTAATTTCTTTGTTCTTTATTCTTCAACCCATGGATTATTTAGAAGTATGTTGTTTAATTTTCAAATATTTAGGGATTTTCTAGACACCCTTCTGTTATTTTGGCATTGATTTTTGTTTCGATTCTGTTGTACAGAGAGAATATACTTTGTATGATTTTAATTCTTTAAATTTGTCAGAGGTGGTTTTATGCTCCAGAATATGGTCTATTTTGATAACTATTCCATGTTCACTTTAAAGAACGTATATGTTGCTGTTGTTCAGTGGAAGGGTCTATAGATGCTGCTGCTTAGGTCAAGTTCATCGACAGCCTTGCACTCCTCCTCTGTGCCCTTGTTGATGTCATCCGTGTACTGTACTTCTTTTGTCAATTATTAATACTATTGTTGTCATTGTCATTTATAATAATGGCTACGTGGTGCTTTAAATGGTTGTCGTTAATTCTTGTGAGTTTAGTTTTTACTGGGAGAAAAATATTGAGGTCTCTAACTATAATTGGATTTGTCTATTTCTTCTTTTAGTTATATAGTATTTCATACACCTTACTGTTCTGTTATTAAGTCCATACACATTTAGTTTTTAAAAATTTTTTGCCTTCCTAAGGAATTGACCCCTTTATCACCATGAAATGTTCCTCTTTATCCCAGGTACTATTCTTTGTTCTAAAATTAACTTTGTCTAAGATTCATATCACCATTCTAGCGTTCTTTTGATTAGTGGTTGCATGCTTTACCTTTTTTTTTTTAAAATAGACTTTATTTTTTAGAGCAGTTTAAGGTCCACAGCAAAACTGAGCAGAAGGTACAGAGACTTCCCATATTTCCGGCCCCTACACATGCACGGCCTCTCCCCTATTACCAAAATCCCCCACCAAAATGGATGTTATATATTTTTATATCCTTTAACTTTTAATTTTTCAATATCTTTATGTGTAAAATGGGTTTTTTAATAGTTAGAATATAGATGGGTCTTGCTATTTTATCCAGTCCGACCATCTATGTCTTTTTGTTGAGGGTTAGACCATTTCCATTTGATGTAAGTATCAATGTGGTTATATTTAAATATACCATCTTGCTATTCATTTCTATATTTACCTGATCTTTGTTTATTTTATATTCTTTTCTTAACTTCTTGTGGATTAATTCAGTATTCTTTGTGATTCCTTTTTATCTTTACTTTGGCTTATTAGCTATTCATCATTGTCCATTTAAAAAGTAGTTACTCTAGGGTTTATAACATACATCTTTAATCAGTGTCCCTTCAAATAATATTATATCGTCAGAATCTTACAACAGCATGCTTTCATTTCCTTCCTCTTATGCCTTATGCTATTACCATTCATCTTACTCTGCGTGTGGTCTAAACTCCATGATATGTTATAGTTATTTATGCTTTAAATAGCCAATTATCTTTCAAAAGGATTTACAAAAGTGAGAAAAATGTCTTCTACATTTACCTTCATATTTACTATTTCTGGTGCTTCTTTATTCCTCTGCATGATCAAAATCTCCACTTAGTCTTATTTTTTTATTTTTTTTTTCCTGGCTGGAGAACTTTCTAAGTATTTCTCATTTTGGCTTGGCTGAAAAAGATCTTGTCCCACCATTACTTTTAAAGGTATTTTCATTCACTGTAGATTTTCTTTTGTACTTTAAAGAAATCACTCCATGTCTTCTAGCTTACACAGTTTATGATAAGAAGTTTGTTGATAATATTATCTTTGGTTCTTTACAAATAATGCATCTTTTTCCCTCTGGATGCTTTTAAGATTTTGTGTTTATTGCCACTGGCCTTCTGTAATTTGATTGCTTTGTGACTTGTGTGTTTTTCTTCATGTGTCTTTTGCTTGGGGTTTGTTGAGCTACTTGGATTGTGGGTTTATAATTTTCATTAAAATTGGAAAATTTTTAGCCATTATTCCTTTAAATATTACTCCTTGCCGTACATACACCAACTGCACGTATGTTAGGCCCTCAGTATTGTCCCACTTTTCGCCAACGCTCTGTCCATTTTTTTCAGTCTCTTTTTTTTATGTGCTTCATTTTGGAAAGTTTCTATTGCTGTGTCTTCAAGGTCACTGTTCTCTCTCTCTGTCTAATTTATCTGCAGTGTCCAATCTGCTGTCATTTCTATCTAGTGTTCTAGATAGAATACAATGAATACATTAATTAACTGAATATAATATCTCAGATGTTGTATTTTTCATCTCTAGAAGTTTGATATAATCTTTTTTATAGCTTCCATTTCTCTCCAGTGTTTTCCTTGCCTTTTGGACATATGGCATGTATTTATAACAGCTATTTAAATGTCCTTATTTGTTAATTCTATCACGTCTCTCATTTCTGGGTCTGTTTAGATTGACATTTCTTCTTGTTGTTGGTTGTATTTTCCTACTTGTTTTTATTCCTCACAGTTTTTTATTGGATGTCTGGCGTTGTAAATATGGCATTTTTGGTTGCTGGATTTTGTTGTGGTACTTTAATTTTTGTTGAATGTTGTCCTGAGACACAGTTAAGTTAATCAAAATCAGTCTGATTCTTTCAAGTTTGGCTTTTAACTTATGCTAGGGTGGGTCCAGAGCAACTAGGGCTAATTTGCCTTTATTGCTGTGACAATGCCTGTCCTAGAATTCTGTCCAATGCCTCGTGTCACCACACTTGTTGGCAGAAACATGGATTATTCCTAGTTCTGGGTAGGCATAATGGGTTGTTCTGTCTAATTCTCTCTGGTCATTCTTTCTGGTCTTGGGGATTTTTGTCTCATAGGAGCACAGATCAATACTCAGCCAAACTCTTGAGGAAACCCCTCTGCCAATGTCTGGTGCTCTCTGCCTGTGCTGTTCCCTCCTTTTAATATTTGGCCATGCAAATCCCAGCCACTCTGACCTCCCCAAACCCCAAACTCTTTTCTCAACTCAGTAAGACCGTGAGGCTCTGTTTGGTTCCCCTTCACTTGTATTCTGGTCTGAAAACTCTCTCTAATCAGTAAGCTGAGGAAATTGTGGGACAATTTTCTTGTTTGTTTCTCTTATTTCAAGCACCTCTCCTGTGGTGCTTGTTGTCCAATGTCTAAGAACAGTTATTTTATTTACTTATTTTTATTTATATATATATATATACACACACACACACACACACACACATACACACACACACACACACATGAGTCAGGAAGGCAAATTTTGTCTTGATTACTCTATCACGGCCAGAAGTGGAAGTTGTGTCTATTAACCTTATTTGTATATATCTGCATAGCTTCAAGAAAAAGACATAAAATATATCTTACTATGACATTTTTAAACGTCAAAACATTTTCTTAATGTCAACATTTTGTTAATGTCAAATTCACAGCTATTTCTTTCTCTGTTTCAGTTTTTCTTAACTTTTGGGGGCTTATGGGTTTGTTAAATCCATGGACCTCTCCTCTGAAAAATGCACATGGTCACATATACCCATAGCATGAACTTACACCGACAGCATGAAGTATACCCATAGCGTGCAAATTAAGAAGTATAAAATAATACTGGAATCTCTCCCATGGACCTTGGAAGAATATCTAGAATTCAGGTGAAAAAAACTCATACTCTAATGTATTAAATATATTAACTTTGTTAGTTTGGTGATCAGAAAATTTATAATTTTGATTACCTCACAGTGTTATTGAAAAGATCACACTGATAATGTGAAAATGCTTTAAAAGGGTTATAGAAATATACTGTATTTTTTGTGATGATTATTGATACTATTATCATCATTATCATTTGTAATAATGGCTCTTAAGTGCTATTTTAAATATTGTGGCTAATTCTTGTTAGTTTAGTTTTTCCTTAACAATAAACCTGTACATACACACATATATATACACACACATATGTGCCAGTACATATATGGCATATGTTTGAAAAAGGAGTTAGGATAGTATAACCTTCTATTTGCACTAAAAACATACTTGTTGACCCCTGTTTTCTCCCCTCCACTTTGTACCTCCTGGTTGAGTAGTTGTCTGACACGTTTATATAATTTTTGCGTCGATTTACAAGTAAGTGTTGTTAATGTATTTTGTGAAATTCATTTTTCTGTGCTATTAAAATCAATAAAGATGCAATTTATGGAATAATCTTATTCAGATGTCTGTCTGGACTGGTTACATTCTGTTACTCAGCAGTGGCTGTGCATGTTCCTGGATAGAACAGGAGTGTGCCCGGGTTTCAGCCTGGGCCTGTGTTGCCATTTTTTCCCTTCTCTGTTAGCAAGATTTAAGCCATAACTGCATCTGCCCTGCACTGTGCCACACACTTTGCCACCATGCTCCCGTCTCATGTGCCATCTACCTCTGCATCCTCTCCCTCACCTCTTGTCCCTGTACCCCTACACCAGCCACCACTCACCAAGGAATCTGCTCCTTGTCCTCCTCAAGTAACTGAATCTCTCCTACCCTTGGGATCCAGTCTCGGGCACACCTCCTTTAGAAAACCTTCAATGCCCCTTGGGCCCATGGCCATCTCTCTTTCCTCACAAGTCCTGGACCACATACTCCTGTGTTATCTTATTCCATTTTAAGGTCATAGTTTAAATCTTGCTTGTGGAAGAGATTATAAACTCTTTGAGAGTAAAGGCTGGGCTATCTCATCTTGGAGATCTCCCCAGTACAGTGATTGCTTTCTAGGAGACACAAAATACTTAATAAATTAAATTCATTTGAACTAATTTTTTCCCTTTCTGCCTGATATGACAGAGAAAGAGACTTCTCTTACTTTGCTTCGTGAGACTTTTGAATATCTGCCCAAGAAGAGTCCAGAGATGATTGGGATATCTTTGTTGGGAAGTTCAAACTTTCCTTCTGCAGGTTTGAGTCTAAGTCTGCTAAATGAATTGACAATAGTCAGTTTTAAAAGAAAAAAGCCATAACAAATTTATTTGATCATAGTTGTACATGACACAGGAGTCTTCAGATTAAAGATCCAAAGGTGAAGGGGAAGCTATCTGATTTTATGCTTAGGTTCGATGAAGCAGAGTTCCGTAGTGAACCATGTAGAAACGGTCTTGGACAGGAAAGGATGTGCGCTAATGCTAATGGATCCAGTGGGAAAACCTAGCAAGGCCTGTCTGTTCAGATTCTTTTTGGCGTCTCTGTTGTAGCATTTCTTACTCCTGGCTATGAAGGAGGCAGGACCCCTCTGGAATGAAAGTCTTGATTTCTTTATGGCCAGCTGTAACACAGAAAGGTGGAAGAAGGTTGGGGTAGTATTTTTAGGTTTTATGACTGGCTTTCGGGAAAAGGGGTTCTGGTTTCTACGACCTGCCTTGGGAAAGAGGGATTCTAGGTTTTATGGCTCTCCTTGAGGGAGAATGAGGGGCAAGAGACAGGAGGGAAAGGAGGAGGTCAGAGAGAGACTTTGCTTCTGAGGCCTTCACTTTGGGGTATCGTTTTGTGAGCCCCAATATCCTCCAACACTGTTGGTGAGAGTGGAAATTAGTTCAACTGTTTTGGAGGGCAACTCAGCAGGTTCTATTAAGATTATAAATATTCATCCAAGCAATTCCTCACTTGGGTACCTATCCTGGGAAATGCATTCTGGTGAGTCAAAATTTTAAGAACAAGGATTTTCACTGGTATATTGTTTGTGATTGGAAAAAACTAGGAAAAAAAAAAACCCCTAGGTATCCATAAATATGTAGATTTTTAAATTAAGTACAGGGTATGCATGCAATAGTCTACTATTCAGCAATTGTTCAGTAATGTAAAAGAACTGAGTAGATCTTTATGTACTGATATAGAAAAAACATCTCCAAAACATTGTTAATTTTTTTAAAAGTTTAGAAATAATATGACTAGTTTATACCACTTATAATTTAAAAAACAAGCCCCCAAAATCTATTTCTATGTATCTGTATTTATGGACTCTTTATATTTCCTAGTAGTGGCATCGAATGTCACGTGGGAGGGAGAGGTTCTACACAAGTCAGTGAGCACGGTGACAGCTGAACTCAGTCGAAATTTATTTCTAAAATCCCTTAGGAAAGAGCCACCCCAGAGTTGGACATTTCATCTTTACTAAGTTGAATACAGCTCTGTTTCCTGCTGTGTTGGAGCAGATTAATGTTTTTCCAAGTACCAGATGAAGATGGCAGCTTGCATTTAGGGGCCACACTGTTCAAGTGAAAAAAAAAAAAATGCTCACAACACAAAAGGCCCTCCGAAGCTGAGACCGGTGTTTCCCAACAGGGCATCTAGGAATTTAGGGCCAGATAGCCCCATGTTGGGCAACACTGTGCAGCATGGACATTTAGCATCCTTACCTCTCTGGCCCTGGATGTGTACCATCACCATTCCCTTCAGTGTACAGTGAAGTATTCTTCCAAATATTTCCAAATGCCCCACAGGCGGCAGTTCTCCCCCTGGCTGAAAACCACTGGAGAAGGACATCTGTGTCTCCCATTTCATTCTAGCCCTCTCTAGGCATATGCCCACTGGGTACAATGGCCATTGAGTGGAATCACCTGTTCTCATTATTTAAATAATTTTTCCCTACTCCTCTTTATTTTTTTGAGCCTACGTAGTTGAATTCACATAAGCAATATGCTCAAAGAGTGCTATTCTGGTATAACAGTTATCTGTTGCTATATAACAAACCATCCAAAACATAGTGCATGAAAAACACCCCCTCCCCCGTTTTATTATGCTCACAGATTCTATAGATCAAGAGTTCAGACAGGATACAGTGACTTGTCTCCGCTCCACAACGTCTGAGGGTTCAGGTTGGAAGGCTTGAAAGGCTGAGGCTGGCCCAAATGGCAGGGGCTAAAATCATCTGAAAGCTTCTTCACTCACCTGTCTGTCTCCTGAGCTGGGATCACTCAAAGGCTGGGTTCGGATGGGACTGACAACTGAAGCATCTACACACGGCCTCTTCATGTAGCTTGGGCTTCCTCACAAGATGGCAGCCTCAAGCTTCCTTCATGGTTGCTCGGGGTTCCAAGGGTCAGTGTTCCAGCAAACAAGTAGAAGCTTCATGGTCTCTTATGACGTAGCCTTGAACGTCATGTAGCATTACTTAGCTACTCTATTGTCAGAGTAGGCACAAGGCCACCTGGATTCGGGAGGAGGGGACATTGACTCCACCTCTTAATGACAGGAGTATCAAGGAATTTATGACCATGTTGCAAAACCACCAAACCTGCGCATAGGAGAGAGTTCTGAAAGGATACCCATCAATCTATCAAGTTGAATCTATGAAACTGGCTTCTTATAGGCTAAAAATTGTAGAATAGTGGCAATTTCATATGGCTCAGTCTAATAATAATAAAAGTGGTTATCTCTGATAGAGAAGATTGGGATGGGGAGGCAATAAACAAGGAGAAATTTCACTTTATCTGTGTTTTTTAGATATTTTTATAATGATTATATATTCATATATTACATATATAATTTTTTAAGGAGATGAAGTTGACCCTTCATCATAGAATGAGTCCTATAAAAGTGGAATAGGAGAGAGACATAGAACTTTGACCAGTGGCATAAATATAAAAATTATTCTGGAGCCACAAGCAAATGTGTCAGAAAATACTGCCTCCTTCACGTGATGCAACAGCTACTCATTGAGTGCCTCCTGGGGGCTGGACAGTATGCCAGATGCTTGTGAGTACACACCTATGCTTAGGAAGAGGTGCCTGCCTTCCTGGGCTCACCACCTGGTGACAAAACCCAAACACATTTAAATTACTGGGAGGTATGGCAGACAATGATAGGTTCTGTAGTCAGTACATGAAGGAGAATAGTGACAATAACAAGACAAGTAATCACTGAGTGTTTACTACGTGCCTGGTGCTGTTTGCATTCTTAAGTTATTTCTCGGAACAAGCTTCAGAATGTAGGAGTGGGCACTTGAACTCTAGTTGATTGGGGAAGGCTTCAAGAAGGAGGTAGGATTTAAGATGAAACTTATGAGCTGGAGTTCTCAGACTCTAGAGGTCATCACCATTGCCTGGGGAGTTTGTTCAAAACTCCAATGAATCCCCAGGCCTACCTCAACCCTCCTAAAACAGTAACAAGTGCATTTGTATTTTTAATGAGGATTCTGGTGTGCATCAAAGTTGAACTGTCTCTGCCATGGGGAATGTTTCTCAGACACTCACCTGGGCATTCAGGGACACTGAATCCCAGGCCACTCCCATGGAGATTCAGGTTCAGTGGTCTAAGGTGGAACCTGGGGATCTGTGTCTTTACTGAGAGTCCCAGGTGTTCAGTCAACACACCATTGTAGAGGACAGTGAGAGAGTTTGACCTTTAGAGATGTAGGGGAAGAGAGTTCTGCTAGGGGGCAGCTTTTGTAGAGGTGGAAGTAGGAAAGTACAGGTTGACTGTACTTGTACTTGAGTCTTTGGTGAGTGCTGTAGAGGCTAGATTGGAGAAAGACACAGGAGGGAGGGGACCTAGTTAGCAGCCCGTTGCATTAGTCCAGGGACCCTAGTTAGGAAGCTCTTGCAATAGTCTAGGCGAGAAGTAACATTGGTCTCATGCATTCTCTAGCCTAGGGCCTGTGCTCATCAAGTGAAAAGGCCATGGGAAGGACTTGCCTTTTCCCCACTCCCTGCTGCCTGGAATGTTAGTGAGATGGCTGGAGCTCCAGTAGCCACATTGGACCATACAGTGACCTTGAAAATGGAAGCTGTATAGTAGGATGGTGAAGGTGAGAGACAGAAGGGAAATTTGATTGCTTTGGCTCAAAGGATTTCTGTCTACCTGAAAAGCACTGATACTGTGAAGTCAGTAATGAAAGTAGACAGCAGCCTCCAATTACACAATATTGCGTGTGAGTGGTGTGTGTACGTGTGTGTATGGTGATGGGGAGGGAACTTTCTCCAGTGAAGATCTGGTTTTTTCTTTATCTTGTGAATTGAACCTGTGCCAGAGACTGCCTCACTGCCTCTTGTAAACAGTCAGTTGGTTAAATCTGGCTCTCAGATATGCTTATCTTAACCAGCAGTTTGTGTTCATATCCAGAAAAATTCAGTTAAGCTATTTGAAGCCATCAGTAAATTCAGGGAAAGAAGTTGAATCAGTTCCCCAGATGAGTCCAGCACTCATCTTCCTTGTGTCTTCTTGGACATAAAAGTGCTATCTTAGGGAATATAAGTATGGTATGATAGTGTCAGTAGTAGCAGCAACAATAAAAATAATAGTAACTAACCTTTTTTTAATGTGCCAAGATACCTTGGAGAGTTTTACAGTTACCATTTCGTTTAGTCCTCACCATGATCTTACAGGGTAGGGTTCTTTATTATCTCCATTTTACAGAAGAGGAAACTGAGGCCCAGAGGTATTGAGTCACTTGCCCAAGGCCTCCCAGCCCTGCCTTGTGCTGCCTCTCTTATCTGTGAGGCTCTTCCATCACCTTCCTCGCCTTCTGCTACTTCAGCATCGTGAAGTCAGAGAACCAGCGTTCATGGGTGCAGACTGGTCCAGTAACCCGGAGGGTGAGGGGCGTGGCTAGCTTGAAGGCATCTGCCCACTGAAACCCCCTCCCAAACAAAATAGGGCTTTTTACTCCATGTTCAAGTTAAATAGGCGATTAAATGAGTTTTATTTTGCTAGTGGTTAATGAGGGTTGAATTAACCTATGCAGTGATAGTATGTTACTTTGACGCTGGATCTCTGTTTGCAATAGAGGGCAAACAGCAGTAACAATTGCTACATTATGTAAATGACTTTGAGGAAAGGGGTTGCTGTGGGCAACCGGGGTGTTTGAGGAAATGGCTCCATTTTTGTATTTCTGCCTCTGGCTCCCCTTCAAAATGCCCTCCAGCATCCCCCTGCTCAGACCATATTATCCTTTATCTCTCCTTTTACCCTGATTTGCTCCTTCATTATTGCTGTAGTGTTGGGGCTATTTGGCCTTCCTGCCGCAGCTCCCCTGGAGACTGTGCCTTTAAGTTATTGCAAACATCTCATGCATTCTGGAACCCGCGGAGCCACCCTGGGGCTCCCAAGCTGCTTCATTACCCAAGGCCTGCCTTTGAATGACTTCAATTTGTAGTTTCTTGTATCTACCTTGTGCTTCCACCCTCCCTGGGGAATGGGTGGGGGTGCGTGCTGTGCAGTCATGCCACACATGTGGAATTCAGGGGGCCAGGGAGGGAGAATTTCACATCTGCCCACTAGCCCTCCCTGTCTGGGCTTTTACCATCTTCTCTTAGACTAAAGTTCAGGGTTTGGAGCCTGGGCTGAGGCTTGGGTAAGAGAAAGTGGGCAGCCTCCTGTCTTTGTCCAGTAGGGAGGGACCTCAGCCCCACACGGGGTTTGATTGGGCAGCCTCCTCGTGACAACTCTGCCAAGAAAGGTGACATGAAATACCCCATGTATTTCATGGGAGGTTTGGCAAGTGGAGGTGAATAAAGGAAAGCCAGGGCCTTTTGCTAGATAAGTTTTAGTCTTAGGACAGTTCTTGTGTGTTAGGTTCTGGGAACACCTGTGTAGGGACAAGGTGGGGGAAGAATGAAATTTAAGGAAGCCAAAGATCCATCCTCTCTCCCTCCCTTCCTTCCTCCTTCTCTCCTGTCCTCACTTCCTCCTCTTCCTCCTCCTTTCTCTTTCCCTCTGTCTCTCTCCTGAATGAATATTATTTGGAGATGGACCGGAAAGGCTATCAAGTAGTGGAGAAATGATCACATGAAAGATGCATCTGTAGCCAACATGATGATAATAATGATTACCACTGCTGAGCCCAACCCCTGCCATTCCACCAATTGCTAATGTTAACTGAAGAAAATGATGAGATTCATAAATTTGGAAAGGAGAGCTTTATGTCTCATAAAGGGTTGCAGCCTGTGGGCGGCCATTCCAACAGTCTGAAGAGCAGAGCCCTGACCAGAAGCCAGAAACACGTGCTTTGAGGCAGAGACAATGGGAACAGGAATTTATACAGAGCGGGATGGCCAAATATACGTATTTAACAAGCTATCAGAGGAGTCGTGAATATTTACGAAAGGAGAAGCATGTGCCTGCGCAATCGAGCCAGTGGTGTCTGTGTACAGAAATGGCCTCCCTCTTATGTCAAAAGGCAAAGCAAGGACATGAAAACCCTCTCTGTGTATCCTCCATAGACTGGTTAAAACCACTCCATGGTCAGTGGTCTCTTACCAGGAAAGATAAGAGATTGGTTTCTGTTTAGCCCTGAGGAAAAAACCCCATGGCCATTAGCAAGGGAGGGGGCATAAAGAGGCGTGTCCAAGCTTCCCCTCCCATCATGGCTGGGAACTCAGTTTTAAAGTTTCTCTGGGGGCCCTTTGGCTGAGAGGGGGTCTGTCCAATCACTGGGGGGCTTAGGATTTTATTTTAGTTCACACTAACAACTAGTCTTTCACTAGCCCCAGATACTGCACTATCCCCTGCAGGTTTCCTTACACCCTGCCCATACCTTAATAAATAGCCTTCATGGAAGGCTCTTTAAGTGTCCCCCTTGAGGTGGCTGTCTGAGTCCTGCCAGGAACTTGAAAGCTACACGGCGTCAATGGGCTATGCAACTGGGACTGAAGCCCAGCAGCCCAACTGAGAGAGATGCTCATGTATTGAGAGGTCCCCAAGCCCACCCCCAGGTGCAACGGTTTGCCAGGTAGACTCACAGGACTCAGCACATAGTTGTACTCATGGCTATGATTTATTACAGCAAAGGGATCCAAAGCAAAATCAGCAAAGGGAAAAGGCACATGGGGTGTCATCTGGGGGAAGCCAGGCTTGAGCTTCCAAGAGTTCCCCTCTGTGTGATGTCTTGGAGGGTGCACTTAATTCCCCCAGTAATGAGCTGTGACAGCACATGGGAAGTGCTGTCCGTCAGGGAAACTCTTTAGAGACTTAGCACCCAGGGCTTTGTTGGGAACTGGTCACATGGGCACCCTCTTGCCTGGCGCATACCCAAGTTCCAGATTCCTAGAAGGAAACAGGTATTCAGCCTAAACCATATTGTTTGCACGAGCAGGTTAGGCACAGTGAGCCCCTCTTATCAGTTTATGCTGGGAACCCTCCTTAAATCTGAGTCCCAGATGCTAGCTAAGGGCAGGCCTTGCAAGCAGACCTTTCAAAGGATTGCATCAGGCTTGCCATATTAACCCTTTTTTGCACAGCTCATCATGCACCATTGTTTATTAAGCATTTATTATGTGCAAGGCACAGTATTTGGAGAATAACATCAGTCATCTCTTTGAATGATGGTATAGAAGATAAATACTGTTTTTATATGCCATTTTGCAGGTGAAAAATTTGAGGTAGAATATCTTGCTCAAGGTGACAGGAAGTAAGTAGGGAAGGCAGGATTAGAACCCAGGTTTACCTGACTCCAAGTCATTTGAAGGCTGGTGGGGTGAGGGGAGTAGGAATTTAAGGGGGAGAGGTAGAGAGAATGTGAATAGTAGTTATTCTTAGGTGAAGGTATTGTGGATGATTTCTAGTTTCTTCTTTTGGGCATTGGTATTTCTAAGTTTTTCCCCAATGAACATACATTGTTTAATTAGAATTTTTTTTTTTTTTTTTTTTTTTTGAGACAAGGTCTCACTCTTCCCCGGGCTAGAGTGCAGTGGTGTCATCATAGCTCACTGCAACCTCAAACTCCTGGCCTCAAGCAATCCTCCCACCTTGACCTCCCAAAGTGCTAGGATTACAGGCATGAGCCACTCCACCTGGTCAGAAAATTTTAAAATAATTTTGGGTAGAATTTTTGGTGAGTCTCCTTTAATATATAAATCACCCCAATTACAAAGGTAGGTTAATTGTCAGTATGGAAATGAATGCTGCTAAATTACTTAAAGTCAGTTTGTTCTCTTAAGCAGGTTAAACATGTTCCTTGTGATGTTGTTTACACATTGTGTTTGCTTAGCAAAACCTTTTTTCCCAAATAGGGCAAAGGTAAATGTCTGCTTGGTCCCAGCTGAATTAGCCCAGGCAGTAAAGCTCTTGATGACTAATAATTATCTCAAGTCAAAGATCCATATTCCAGTAATCCCCAAACCTCCCAAACTAGAGAAGGAACTTTAGGATATTTTAAAATAAAAAAGGAGGGGGGGTCGGGGGATGGGTAAATTCACCACCTAACAGGTACAATGTACACTATCCTGGTGATGGACGCACTTACAACTTTGACTCAAACTGTATGAAGTTAATTCATGCAACCAAAACATTTGTACCCCCATGATATTCTGAAAAAATAAAAAAAATAAGATAAAATAAAAAAGGATGGATCTAAATTCTTACCAACTTCAGTAAATGAGGTCCTGCTATTGTACAAATGGGATACTATTTCTTGGGACTTATAATAAATAAGTCCCTTGACTTACTTAGAAAACTCAGCTAGTCCCAAAGTAAACTTTCAACAGCACAAAATGCAGGGTCCCAGGAGGCTGTGCTCAGCACACTGGTATAGATTTACCTGCCCATGAGGCCTCTGGTGCTGCTAAGAGGAATCGGAGGGATCCTGATCGTGGATCATGGTTAACTTCTCCAGCTGGAACTCCAGACAGAGAGCCCAGGAGGAAGTGGGTGATTCTAGGTCCTGCTCTCTGAGCAACTGCCTGTGCCTTCTAGTTTGCAAACCACAGCTGGCTTCCTCTGTCCAGGGGCCAAGTGTTCATGCAGGCTGCCTTGCCTGGTCGCATCTCACAGGTCCCTCCTTGCAACTCAGTTTCTGTGTTTGAGGGGATTATGATCTTCCACCCAGGTGCCTCCAGGGCCTTGTGGGGTGAATTCTGTGTATCTCTCTATATTAGCTTCCTATGGCTGCTGTACTAGGTGCCGCAGACTGGGTGGCCTAAACAACAGAAATTTATTTTCTCACAGCTCTGGAGGCCAGAAGTCTGAGATCAAGGTGTCAGCAGAGTCAGTTTCCCCTGAGACCATACTCCTTGGCTGGTAGATGGCCATCTCCTCCCTCTGTGCTCACAGGGTCTTCCCTCTGTACGTGTCTGTGTCCTAATCGCCTCTTCTTGGAAAGACACCAGTCTTATTGGATTAGAGCCCACCCTAATGACTTCTTTTCACCTCTTGAAAGACCCTATCTCCAAATACAGTCACATTTTGTGGGGGGGTTAGGACTTCAATATACGAATGGGGTGAGTAGGTGAGGGGAGACCCAATTCGGCCCAGAATGGTTGCTGTAACAAATTACCAAAAATGTAGCTGCTTAAGTAACACATATTTATTGTCTTACAGTTCTGCAGGCCAGAGGTCTGACACAGCCTCACTGGGCTAAAATCAAGGTGTCAGCAGTTCCTTTCCATGGCTGTGCGTAGGACCCGTTTCCTCACCTTTTCCAGACTCCAGAGGCGCCTTCCTCATTGTCAAAGCCGGCAGTGGCCAGTGACTCCTTCTCACATGGTGTCTCCCCCGCCTCTTCCACGGTCGTGTCCTCCTGACTCTTCTTCTGCCTCCCTTTTGCATTTTTAATGACCCTTGTCATTACTTTGGGCCCGTCTGGATAATCCAGGATCATCTCCCTCTTTTAAGGTCAAATGATCAGCAACCTTCAATGCATCTGCAGCCTTAATTCCCATCTGCCGTATAAGGTAACAGATTCACAGGTTCTGGGGACTGGCACTTAGTCATCTTTGGGGGACCATTATTTTGCCTACTGCACTCCCACAACCTGTATATCCACACAGACCATTTCTCTGCGTTAAACTCTCCAAATGTAGGGAATATCTCTCTACTTTGCAAACAGACACAACTAGCATCATTAATGTAGATTTTGCAGGAGTGCCTATGTAGGGTTGTAGAGATTATAGGAGAAAGTGAGGGCTTGCCAATGGCGACATTACTGTATCATTATGCCAAGGGGAGGTGGGTTCTCCCTTGTCTACCCCCAGATGGGTATAACTCACCCGAGCTGGTGAAGAGGGAGGAGGGGCTGGAATGTAACCTGGCTGGAGCCCCACTGTGGAGCTGAAGCCAGATGCAGCGCTCCCTCCTGCGCCACACAGCCCTGCTCCTCCCTGTAGGAGCGCCTGGTCTCCCAGCGCTGGTGAGTCTGTCCTCCACCCTTGGCTCAACATGCCCCGCACAAACAGTGCAAACAGCTCCTCTCCTCCTAAGGGGGATTCACCTTAGCTAAGCAGTTCCCCACTTTGCTTCTGAAAACCTTCCTAAGGAGCATTTTGACACATAAGTGGATACGTTGATGGTGGGGGCGGGGGGAAGGTCTCCTGCCATCTGGTTTAGAAAAGGTGGTGATAGGGCGCCCTCCTGCTCTTGCTATCTCGGTAGAATAGAACCAGAGAAATGCAAAGAAAGAAACGGGCGCGTTGCGTTTTCCAGGTTGGGGACGTCAGGATCATGAATGATATGCCCAAGATTTTGGCCATCTTGTGGCCAACCTAGAACTTGAACCCCAGGTGTCCCAGCTGCAAATCTAATGTTCTTTCCACCACGTACTACCTTTATAATGGGTTCAAAAAGTTTAATATTAACCTTGTGACTCTTCTGTTTAGAGGCTGTTCCCAAGAATTTGTACCCTTGCCATTTTCCAGAGCAGGTAACTGATTTCTTTTTCTCCCTGGCAGGCACGAGTCATTGGTTTTGTGTTTGCTGAGTGGTTTCATTTTATTCCTAATGTATTTCTAGTATTTGTCTAACTCAGTTTTCCTTTTGCCCTCACTCCCGAAACGAGTTCATCTACCTGCCAGCGGTGGTATGCTGTTTTTTGTTGAATCCCCCTCAGTCCTTTGTGGTGTGAGGAGGAAGATCACTAAATAAGTGAATTATGTATCTCCCTTTTCTGTGGAGGGTTGTCTTGTTTGCACTCCTAGCACTGTTACTCTGTGTCTTGTGTGACACACTATGCTCTATTTAGTTTTTTAGCATGGACTATACTGCCAGGTTCTGTCTAAGCAGGAGACACAGACACTGCTATCTGGGAGGGTCGGCCTGGCAGGGGAAAAGGACATATTCACACGAATGAGCGCACAGTTACATACCGAGAGAAGCACTCTGAAGGAAGGATCAGGATCTGTTGAGTGTATATAACAAAAAGAACCAACCTGACCTGGGAGGTGGAGGCTGGGGTGGAGTTGGGGAAGGCTTCCACTTGGCCAAGGGTTGGAGTATGAGCAATGTCGTGCTGAGAGATCCCATCTCATAAGAAGGAACAGTATGTGCAAAGGCCCTGGGCGGAAGGGGGTTTGGTGTGTTTGAGGAACTGTTTAATTCCTTCTAGCTGCCTGGTTCCTGACCCAGACATCACTGAGCCTTGCCTTGCCCTGAGAACCATGTGCCTCTGGGACCTGTCCACACCTGCTTGGATGTCATCCCTTGAACCTATTGGTTTTGGAAGAATGGTTTCATCTGAGAAGCCCTGTCCAAAAGTGACCAAATGAAACACAGCCAAGGAGACAAGCATCTGCTTGGTTTTCCCAGTCTGGTCCATGACCGTCAACAATTCTCTGCTTCTTCCAATGAAGGCAGTCATATAGGGTTTCGTGACCTGGTGCCTCAAAGGATTTCCGTGAAGATCAATTGAGTTAAGATACTTGAAGAGCATGGAAGAGTCTCAGGTGCCGCAGATGCTTGTTAACATTTGCTTTTGGTGGAAAGTCTGCTTTGGAATGTCAGATACAGCTACATCTCCCAAAAAGAGCTTGTGAGTGACTGGCATCAGGGTTGGGTTGGAAGGATATTTTTAACCTAACAAATGACTCCTTTCCCCCCCATCTCCCCCTTCCTTGCAGCAATCAGTTGGCATAAAATATTTGAAATTGTTTTAGGCACTGTGACATAGCCACATACTATTTCGGAGAGAGAAAGAACAGATGATTGTAAAATTAGGAGGAGAATATTCCACATTGAATTCTCCATCCTGCCACGAACGAAACCAGAAGGTGCCCCCAGGAAGACAACCCTAGGCCCTCCTCATTGCCTTTCGGTTTGCAAACCGCTGCTTCGGAGGGTTCTCCAAAGCCCCTAACAGAACCTGACACAGCTCTGACCAAGCTGCTCTTCTCTCCCAGTGCTTTCAGAGCAAACAAAGGGATGTTGTCTCCACAGTCCCCAGGTGGCCACAGAAAATGGATGTAACCGCTGTGGTGGGAGGCGGGGCTCCATCAAAACTTGTTATATATTTAGAACAAATGGTCGCTAGGAAAGCTGGCCTCTGCGGCTGGCGGCTATGTGAATTCTCTCCGGAACAACCCACACCCCCTTCCTGACCTCCCTCCAGCCGGCCATCCCCCTTCCTGCCTGTGAGGGCTGCGTCCTTCAGCTGCCCAAAGCCTCCCTCCCTCGGCTCTTTCCAGAAGGGCCCACCCCGCAAAGGGCCTCCTCTGCCCCTCTATATCCAAACTCCTGACTGTCAGTGGGGTCAATCCTGAGAGCAAAACAAGCAGATCCTAGTGAAGTTGATCTTCACTACAGTTTCATGACTGATGGCCCCTGTTATTGTAGGAGAGGAATTTTCCTTTTGGTTAAGTAGCTTAGCCCAAGTGAGTCTCCATTCAGTGGCATCGCAGAAGGTGTGGGGGACATCTTTTAAGATAGTGAATTTCCCCTGAAAGCCCTAACACGGGAACCTTGGCAACTTCTGCTTTTGTGTATGTTTGGCTGGTTCTGCTAACATCAGCGGATCAGTGTGTGTAGAGCAAATCTTTTTCATCCATTTTCCGATGTTGCATTTCCCCCACCCCCCCTCCCTCCCTCCCCCCTCCCCCTACCCCCCCTCCCCCTCCCCCCCCCTTGCATTCTCCATACCAGTTCTTGGAAGTGCAGGTTGCTGGGCTGGCTTGGTATTAGGGATTTTTCTTCCCAGGTTCGTTTGGAGCCCAGGTGAGAGGACTGATGTTTCCTGGATGTCAGAGCCGTTCTCTGGGTAGCGTCCTTCCCCATCTTAATTCAGCTCCGGGGTCCAGTGTGGCATGGAAGCAGTTAGGAGACAGCCCACACCAGCAATTTGTATCACAGCTGTTCCGTCATTTCCCATTAGCCAACGATCTCTTTGCCTGCTTTTTTTCCTTATCTTAAGATCCCTCTTTATTGCAGGAAGACCTAATTAAAGTAACTCCTCTCCTAGTCCTTTGCAACCCATATTTATGGATGAGAGAGTGGCTGAGATTAACACATTTAAGGACCTAGGGAGGCTTCAAGGATGAACACCATATGGCGTGTGGTTCCACATCTTGGTGTTGCCATTCTCAGAGGAGTTTCCACAAAAGGCCACCTGGGTCTATCTCTCAAGTCTTCGGGAGTGTAGGATGTAGGGATGAAGTCTACTTATGATGGCAGGGGTGGAGATCCTGTGTGGGTGGAAGCCTTGTCTGAACTGGACCATGGCACATAAACTCATGAGCTGTGTGTGCTGGGCTGGTTGTCCCAGAGAGAATATGCTCATTGGTGACTTTACCAAGTGGGAAAAGGGAACACAGTGACTGCTCGACTTTGTCACACACCAGCTTGATGTTCTTGAGTAGGTATTTCTCTCTCTGTGTGCCTTAGTTTCCAGATCTACAAAGCAAGGGGCTTGGGCAAGGTTTCTAAAATCCTCTCTCTGATGAATTTCAGAGTCTGTCTATATTTGACCAACCTCTAATTTATCCTCCACACTGCAGCCAAAATATTCATTCTGAAATGGCTGACCAAGCCTGTACCGTGTTTAAAACAATCCAAGGCTCCCTGTTGCCCTCAAGGTGAAGTCTGAGTTTTTTAGCCAGGTATCTATGGCCTTTCAAGGCCTGGCCTCTGTGGCTTTACCTCCTGCCACATCTTCCCGTTGCCCTGCATTCTAGCCATATTGGACCTCATGATGCTCTGGAAGCGTGCCACCGCCCCCGCCCCCACCCCGGTCTCTGAGGAAGCCTTTTTCCCCACCTGGAACTCCTCCAGCCCCACCACTCCTTCCACTGCCTACATCTTATTCACCCTTCAGGTCTTAGCTCGAAAGTTGCCTTTTTCTGAGGAGCCTTCTCCCCACCCGCTCCAAGCCTGGGGGGGGCTCGTCTCCACCGCTCTCCTGATCTGTTGCAGCCCTCACTATAGAAGAGCATAGCTCCCTGTATGTGGAAGAGCGTGCGTCTTCTGCTAAATCATGAGCTCCTGGAAGGATGGGGCTGTGTCCTGCTCACTTCGTATCCCCAATTCCTAACACAGTGCCTGGCATGTAGCAGATGAACACTCAATATTTGTCGCCTGAACCATTTTTAAGAGGCGATGCCGCTGCCCAGAGCATGGCATTGCACCAGCATAGATCTTCCTCCCAGGAGGCAGGTAGCGGGCCGCACTTGGGATGCTCTCTGGCAAATTGACTCGGGCTGTTTCTAAGTGATGGTCATCGTACTTTCCAAAATACCCAACTATCTCCCGGGGGCAGAATTGGACAGACTCCTTGTGTGCCCCGTCTTCTCCTGTATTCCCAAAGTGACCCTTTATCTTGGGAATGAGCTGGGAACTGTGTGGCTACAGTTTCCCATTTGTTCCTTTTTTGAAGCACAGCATTAACACTTCACCAAGCATGCACATCCCATTTTAGACGCGTTCTGGCAAGCCGATTTCCTGTTCCCATTCAGTCAATCATCTTCCATCTTTGGCAGGATGGAGAACACACAGGTTTGCATGTGCCAACCCCAACATATTTCTAATTCTATCATGGCTGGGTCTGTGCCACCTATGCCGTAGGATTTTAAGATGCTTAAAAAAATCATGTGTGTGAATGTTTCATAGCCAGGACTGGGAACATACAGGCGGAGCTAGGACTGTGACTGGGCTAAGCCTGCACCTGTGAATCAGCCATAGCCTTTGACCTTTACTTAAGGACCAGAGTTCAGTGTGACAGCAGGAAGGGGGCCCACTACTGAAAGGTGCAGGCACACGGAACATGTTGGGAACCTGGGTACCAAAGATTGCCAAGTGATGATTTAAGAGTGGATGGAGCCAAGGACAGCACCCAGCCCAGAGTGAGGTCGTGAGAGTTGGCCAGGTCCATACTAGTTTATTCTTTGTATGAAGGAATTCACCACAGGGGTACAAAGGGAATTTGCACAGGGTTGGGCTAGTGGCCTTTAGTATTGGTGGTGATCCATTTATCCATTGCAAACCCTTATGATGCTATGAAAACTAGCTCTTCTGATGTTCCTTCTACCACAGGCAAGTATAGATCTGCTTCTTGAGGACTTTGATGTATATCTGAGGGGTGTGTGTGCGTAAACCTTCTTTGTCTCCATCAGTTCCTTAGCTTATTTTGAAGTTTTAGTAGGTGCCTCTCCGGACTTATAACCTAACTCCCTCCTTATCATTTATTCTCTGCTAAAATCTATAATGTCCTTTCTGCTATGTCAAGAGTGATTTTGACCCTTACCCTCCTTTCTCCATGCTCTGATATTTTCCTTCCATTTCTTCTTGGAACATAAATTTGATTTCCTACCTGCACAGCCCAGCATGAACCTGGTGGTAATTACTCTAATCCGCAGCTGCGTCGTGAAGGCAGAGACTGGAGCCCGATTCCATTCAGCTTAAACTCTCCACCTTTGGGCCCCTCTCCTCAAAATGCCGTTCCTTATCAAAAAGATTTAAGAGGAAAGTAGTAGCTGCACTAAAATTTTATGTAAGTTTCCTTTTATTTTTCTGATAGCTGTAAAAAATCTGTTCTAAGCGGATGGAAGATCTTTTTTTTTCAATTTCTCTTTAGCCTAATGTTAATTTTGCTCTTTTCTTGCCACCCAATTTGGTTCTCTTCACTTCTGTTCTCAGCTGGGTCCTGGTGTTTCACTCCACATATTGAACGAGCAAAGCAATAATATGTTTTGATTAATAAGTGGCTTGACAGGCAGGAAAAAGGCAAATCTTATTCATTGCATCAGTGGTGCTGTGCGTATTCGCTATTTTTGAAAAATGTATTTAGTCAGCAGGATGGTTTTTGTCTAGCACTTTGGCCCTTCCCTTCCTGCTTCAGCTGCATGTTCTGGTTCTCTTCACCTGCAAATTTCAGGCTTGCAGAGCTCGGCGTTGGGTTCCAGGAATGCTTAAAACCTTTCCAGTCCTTAGGAAGGCCACATCCCTAATCACATAAGATATAATAACACGCATCCAAAGCCCACTGTAAATGCAATTTTGTGTAACTATATAAGAATTTAGATTTGTTGCATTTGACCGGTTGACATAATAAATCCTACTCTGCACCCGGCCCTCTCCTGAGCACGTATGAGTGTGACTCATACAATTTACAATAATGCCATGAGCTGGGCGCTCTTATTTTCTGAAGAATTGCCTATTTTGTTGACCTCTGTTGCATGTCTATCTATTTCTCTTAGAGGATATTTGCATGATTTAGAATGATAAAAATTTTTTTTCAGAACTCAAGAATTTTTCTTTTTTTCCCCTTTAAAAAGCTCTCAGGCTCGGGGGGTGCCTTCTCTTCATGTGGTAGCTACAAACCATATGTGGCTCCCGCACACTTGACACATGGCTAGTCCATGCTGTGCTTTACATGTAAAACACACCCTAGATTTCAGACTTAGTACAGAGGAAAAAAGAATGTAAAATATCTCATTAATATCTTTTTTATATTGACTACATGTTAAGATGATGATAATATTTTGGATATATTGGGCTAAATAAAATATATTATGCAAATTAATTTCAACATTTGGGTTTTTTTTTTGTTTTTTTTTTACTTTTTCATAAGGCTACTAGAAAATTTTAAATTGTATACATGGCTCACATTGTATTTCTGCTGGACAGCATTGCTCTAGATAGTCTGGTAAGAGGCATCGGGGCTAAATGGCCCTGGTGGGTTCCTGGCTTCCTTCAAAGTTTGCCAGTGCTCCTGCGGGAGCAGAAGGGCTCATACAGTGGTCATTCATGCAGCAGACATCTACTGAGGGTCTATTCTATGCCAAACATTGTGAAAAATGCTAGAGATAATGGGGGAATAGGATAAACAGTGTTTCACGGACTGCGGTCCAGCCCGAGCTGGCCCACTAAGCTGGGGCACAGGGTAGGGTTATTGTACCTGAAAAAAAGGGTTCCTTTTTCTCATTCACACAAAGGGGCTGCTCTCTCGAAGCTGTGCTTCTTGGGGGCTGCATTTGCACCTTGCACGAGAGCCTGTATGGGCCCTCACCAACCCTGTTTCTCCCCTCACAGAGAGGTGGGTGGGGAGCCCTGGGTGCCTGTGTTGCTTCCGGACCCCACATCTGGTGTCCTGGCCCTTTGCCTAGATTCAAACTTCTGGCCTGGATTCCTGTGCCTGGCCCCCTCTAGGCTTAGAGGCTCTGCCACAGCACCACCTTGTCTGGCCACTGATTTTTGACCCAAGGCCGGGTCTGACCTTACCATATGGATTTGCCCCCATCAGTCAGGCCAGTGAGACATCCCCCCGTCCTCTCCCTGTCTGAAACAATCTTGTTTACTTACCGTCTTCCTGATTCCCTCTGCTAGAAGAGGAGCTCCTGCTCTGGCGTGTTCATTCATGTATCCGTGATGCTAAGGACACTGCTGGCGCAGGGTGGACGCTCCATAACCATGCCCTTGCCAGGGCAAGCCCATCACATTTGGATGTGGAGGAGCTGCCCACCGCTTCTAACACCCCTTTGGCCACTGTGTTGTCTCCAGTCTCCATTCTGGGATGTGATGTCCTGGCCTTTAGGAGGAAAGAATTTACGGGGAGGGTGGTGGCTCCTCTGCCCTCCCAAGCTATAAGTGTGGAGGTGGCGCTGGCAACTGGGGTCTGGTCACGTCCTTGTCTCTGCCACGCCCTTAGCCTTGGTCTGGTCTCTGCATCTTTTCTTCTCTGCATCCCAGCCCCCAGCCCCAGCCCCCAGCCCCCAGCCCCAGCCCCATACCTGGTGCAGAGAAAGCTCTTGGTAACTGTACACTGAGTCCCAATGTCGGCCCCAATGGCAAAGGCCACACGAAGTGCCATGCTGAAGGGAGGCAAAGCCTTGCCTGTCACTTACTGCAACCCCAGCCTGGATGGCCAAAGACATGGCCCAAGCGTCTAAAGTGACATATTGTTTCCCCTCCTCCAGGTGTTCCTTGGGGAAAAAGTTTCCTTTTGAGCCATGCCCTAGAATCTTTAACTCAACCTTTGCTTTCTGCCTCCCTTTAGGGAGAATTCTCCCCATACCTGGGCATTATTCATTTCTTTCTGTGTAGTTATTCCTGGGTCTGCTGTTGACAGTATTTCCACGTCCTTGGACTGTGGGTGGGTTGAGTCTTTCAAGTCATTCTCAGTAAGTATATAGAGAGGCTCTGAGCCATCTCCTTATGGGAGAGGCCAGGCAGTGACTTCTGCTTTGTGAGGCAGTCCTTGTACCATTTGTACCTTGTGCTCACTTTTCAGCCCTGTGCTGCATGCTGGGGACTGGGCGGTTGATCAGAAAGAGATGGCAGACTCCCTGTGCCCTGGGGATGTGCGTGAGCTGCACAACTCCTACAGAGGACAAAGGTATTGTGCAATAGACATTCATGAAATGCCACCTGCTACATGGTGGCTCCACAGCCGGTGAGAGCTCAGAGGAGGGCAAGTGGGACTTCAGTATCACACCTACCCAGGAGTAAATCCAAGATGCGTACAGAGCAAACACTGCTTTCACGAACCAAAGCATGGTTAACTGCAGTGCTCTCAAATCTGAAGATTTTTCACTGGGGTTGTTAAAATCAAAACCCACATTATGGTGGCTCTGGGCTTTTAGAGAATTTTTTTGTTGTTGTTCTGTTTTGTTTTTTGAATAGCATATGCAACCAGTGAAGGGATTTGTGATAGACTGAGGCTCAACTTAAATGGAACCACCGTCTTGATGTGATTTGATCATTATAAGCAGTTCTCTATTCCGTGAGTCAGCGCAGAGTGTGTTGTCCACAGCAGAGAGTTGAGGCTGGCTCCTTCCACGTGACAATGACAGCGCTTCATGTTCTTGCCTCACCTCTGCCCACACCCATCCCCTCCTCTTCAAATTCTGTGTTTTAACTGTTTCTTAGAAGGGAGTGAGTGTTCATTTTGGAGGAACGTTCGATGTGTGCTTGATTTGAGCACCTTCACACGCTTCAGAGAGGGCATTTCAACTCAGGGGAACGAATGCCTGGGAAAAGTTACTGCCCTTTCCTAAGCTGGTTTTTTAGGACACTATATAAATCAGATCCTGTCACTGTCCTTCATCAGTCCTCTGTGGCTTCCCATCCTATACACAGCCTGTGCTCTTTCAGAGCACTCTGCGTTTCCTTCATGGGACTTATAACAGTAACTTTTAACCATCTTGTTTATTTCTTACCTGTATATTGTTGATCTTACCCACTAGACCAAGAGTTGGTAAACTACATCCTGCAGGGCCAATGTGGCCCACTGACTGTTTTTGTAAATAAAGTTTTATTGGACCACAGCCACGGTCATTCATTACTATTGCCCATGGCTGCTTTCATGCTACGTTGGCAGTTAAGTAGTTATAGAGAAGCCTACAGAGTCCTGCAAAGCTGGAAATATTTACTGTCTGGCCCTTTACAGAAAAAGTTTGCTAATCACTGCTCTAGAGCATGAAGTCCATGCCAACAGGGACCTTATTTTGTTCTATTTGTTTACTACTGTATTACTAGGACCTGTGTGTCTGCCTAACACACAGCAGGTGTCCAATAAGAGTAAACAGGAAGGAAGGAAGGAAGGAAGGAAGCAAAGCAAAGCAAAGCAAAGGAGGCCCATAGTTTTTCTACGGTGCTCTTCCTTCTACACATCATCTTAGCTGGGCAACTGTGTGACTAGCTGGGCATTCTGTGATGTGACACAGAATCATACCCTGGGCTTTGAGATCAGAGCTCCATAAATGGAGTAGCCGGGTTATAGAAATGCTTTCTGTTCACATCATCCCAGAGTGTAGCCCAGTGTCTAAGTTAAAGAATGAGGCATCAAAACTCCTGAGTTTCTTTCTAGTCTTTGGCAACCCCCGGGGCAGAATTCTAAGAATGACGCCAGTGACCCCTGCCCTGGCACAATCCCTTCTCCTCTCAGTGTGGGGGGCACCTGTGACAATGATAAGATGTCACTTCCACGATTGTGTTACCTTATATGGAAAAAGGGCAGGTTATTGGAGTGGGCCTGATGGACTCGCGTGAGCCTTTTGAAAGCAAAGAGTTTTCTAGGCTGGAAGCGTAAGAAGTCAGAGAGGTTGGAGGCATAAGAAAGGCCTGGCATGCCGTTGCTGGTTTAAGGTGGAAGAGGCCATGTGAGAACAAATGCGGGGGACTTTAGGAGCAGAGAGGGCCCCTGAGCAACAGCCAGCAAGGAGACAGGGCCTCAGTCCTACAACCACAAGCAACTGAACTCTGCCAACACCCCACATGAGCCTGGAAGCAGATTCTTCCCCCAAGCCCAGCCCAACCAATGCCTTGATGTTGGCCTTAAGAGACCCCAAGGGAGGGAACCCATCCAAGCCCACCCGACTTCTGACCTATAGAACTGAGAGGTAATAAATGGGCATTGTTGCTTTAGGCTGCTAAGTTTGTGGCGATTTATTACATAACAATGAAAAAGTAATCTGCCATGGAACTCCAAATAACATCCAATGGGGAAAGAGAAGTCTGCCACTCCTGCGAAAAAAATGTCTGAAAAACGTCCCTCTGGGAGCTACCTTTGCCTCTTATTAGTCATATGGCCATACATAAATGGCCTCCCTGAGCCTCGGTTTCCTCATCTGTAGAAGGGGAGGATAATCAGAGTACCTGCCTCGATCCAGCTGTCCTGAGCACAAAATGAGACTGTGCATGCAAAGTGCGCTGGGCAGTGCTGGGCACAACAGGTCCTCAATAAAGGCAAGTTCCTTCACTTTCTCCATGTGCACCCCCTCCCGAAAGTCTTACTCTTTATTTTTACAATGTAGATTTGTCTCTGGGAGGCGCTCCTTCCCTTCTGCCCACCCCTTCCTCAGTACCGGGGATCCCTGTGCTATTTCAGGGCTGGCCAAGTCATATGACACTCATTTCCCAACTCTTTGTCTGGCATAAAAGCAAGCAATATAATCACTGTCTTTCGGGGAGTCGGGGCTGGCAGAGAACAGAAATGTTCAGTGGCAAATACCCTGTCAACCCTGTGACATACAGCTAAAGGGTGTTTGGGAGGGAAGAGCCCACATCATGCCACGTTCTCAGCTGAGCTTTTCAAATTCTTTTTTTTACACAGATAGTGACATAGAAAGCACTTCCCCTGAAAAATGCAGGTGTACAATTAGCCAGGGCTCTGAGGTCCCATGGATGAGGATGATTTATAGACGCCATTTATTAAGTACTCCCCACGTGCTTGGCATTCCTGTAAGATCTTCTGTGTTGAAGTTGATTATCCTATTTTACAGATAAGGGAACCGAAACTTAGAGAGGTTGGGTCACTTTCCCCTGGATTGCACAGCTAAGAAATGAAAGGCCCAGGTGAGGACCTGGCATTCTGGCTGCAGAGCCTCAGCCTCCTCCTCACTGTGGTGCTGGGGGATCCAAGCTCTGGCGCCAGCGAGCTCCATGACCTTGGGAAGCCCTCAAGCCTTCCTGAACCCCAGTTACTTGTCCTGTTCCATGAGGATTTGCGTGAAGACTCAAGGGAATCTTTCATGAAAAGGGCTTTGCACGGCAGAAACTCTTAAACAAAGAAGACGGCGGGGCATCTACTGGCCAGTGACCTGTGTGTGGCCTTCTGGATTTGAGGGGCGTTTGCCCAGAATCTGCCCCCTTGTTCAGGAAGGAAGGGCAAACCTTAGCGTTGGTTTTGGTGAAGCCAAGAGCCGGCAGTGACTGTCCAGGGGAGGGCACTCTTCTCTCACAGCTCAGTGAGTCCTCTGTGCCTCGAGGTACAGGGAAGAAGGGCTTTGAGAACAGTCGTCCCCTAGCTGTGTTCAGCCTCAGAAACGCTGAGCCCCAGGCTGGCCGTGGCTGTGGCAGAGCCGTGGGGACAGCAGCCCTGACCCTGGACCGATCAGGTGCCTGGTCCCCCCGGGCCGCGGCTGCAGATAGCCCAGTCATGTCCAGGCCATGCGGACAGCACATGGGGGTGACCCAGTTTATCATGTTTCAGCTGCTAGGGGGTGTCAGGTGCTCAGCCCACTTCTGGAGCAGACCTTCGATCCACCCCATGGCCCTCTTTTGTCCCTGGGGGAGCAGGAGGTAGCCTCGGCCATTTCCAGAATGGGAAGGAAGTGGTTTAGGTGTCTCTCTCCTCTCTAGCCCCTCATTCCAGGCATCCAGATTGTGTCCCCACGCCAGCCCCTGCCCTCTGCCACCCACCTGGGCCAACAGCCCCGCGTACCGTGCTGAGTTTTAAGGCCTTTCCTTCCTTCTTTCTTTCCCTCTGCGTTCTCCTGTCGCCATTAGCAACGATAATGATTTGATAGATTTCTCTTTTCAGATATCAGGTTGGAAAACCGATTAAATGGAAACTTTTAACACCCCGATCCCTAAAAGTGATGACTCAGTGTCAGTTTAGACAGTGTCAGCATATTTTTTAATCTAACATTTATTGAGTGCTTACTGTGTACTAGAAAATGCTTAGCACTTTCTAACTCCACCTGCACAATGATTCCATGAGTAGGTGCTATTGTTATAGATGACAGAACTATGAGGCAAAGAGGGTGAATCAGTCCGCTAGTGTTTGGAGATCTAAGTCTTTGATCCAGGTCTGTTGTGTTTAAACCCCACACCCTTAGCTGCCATTCCTATACTGGCCCTTTCGATGTCTGTCTTAGCTAGCTCGGGCTGCCGTTACAAAGTACCACAGACTGGGTGGCTTAAACCACAGACATTTATTTCTCACAGTTCTGGAGGCTGGAAGTCCAAGGTCAAGGTGCCTGCAGATTCAGTTCCTGGTGAGGGCTCTCTTCCTGACTTGCAGACGGCCGCCTTCTCACTGTGGCCTCACATGGCAAATCGACAACAATGCCTCTTACTTGGTTAGTGCTCCAGATTATGAATTTGGGAAGGGGTCCAGTTCAGTCCATAGCAATGTGTTTGTGTGGAGGAGGCTCAGCAGGTCTTAGATCAGGGGGTGGGAGGTGAAGAGGAAAGACAGGCCCCTCCTTCAGACAGATGTAACCCGGGTCGAATCCCAGCTCTACAGTTAGTAACAGGTGACCCTGGGCAAGTCACTTAGCCTCTCTGATCTTCTATATCTTCTGCTAGCAGATAAGTCTAGAGATGATCATGGCACATCCCTCACACTGGAAGGGGTTCTTGTTGCAAGTAGATCACTGGCCGCTGCCTGGTCTGTGGTGAGGACTCAAATGTTAGCTAATGAGCAGCCAAGATGGGAGGGTCCAGTCTGGTCCCATTGGTCAAGTGAATGGTAGTAATAATTTATCATTGGTGTGTACTGTGTCCTGTTTACAAAAAGGTTTCCCACACATGAGCTCAGTGGTAGAGCCGCATTGCTCGCTCTTCTGCTGACTTTAGAACCTAAACCCAGGGGCCCGGGGACATGTGACCAGGGCAAGCACAGGACAGCCACATGGTGGGGTCACCATGGGAAAACCCAGCTTGGGGGTACAGCAGATAGGCAGCCACATTCTCCTCTACAGTTTCCTAAGGAATAGTGAAAATGCAAAATTTAGATTCAAATCCAACAAGTATTCCTAACTACCAAGTGCTGGATTCTGTGCTAGATACTTTTCTACACATAAAATGTTACTTAACCCTTATAGCGAGAAACAAATCTATTCGCAGGGGCTAAGGCATCAGAGGTTTTTGGAACAAAATAGATCAAGCTCTACCATCGAGCAGGAATGAGTTGCTCATTCTTACCCTACGCCCTTTCTCTATCAGGGATTTGGCAGTTATCTTCAAGACAGGATGGTTGGAAGGCCAGCCTGCACTCTCCCATTTTGCTCCTTTCTTCGTCTTGCTCAGTGAGTCTCCAACTTTGGAGTGCATGAAATTTGATGCACAGACCAGAAGACACAAAACTCCAAGACAGGACACTGTACAGGCAATGTAAACAATTTACCAGGGTAATTTTTGCCTTCCATGCTGACTACAGATGCTAACACTTTCTTAGAAACAGAACATCCACTAGGACGTCTGGCCACAAGGAGATCTCAGAGTTCACCTGGTTGAATGCCCCCATTTCACAGATGGGAAGACTGGGTGCCAGCCATTAAATGGATCCCGGTGGATTGCAATGATAATTAGGGATAGAGCTGGGAATGTTTTAGTGGAATTGGGTTATTTGTCTGCTAATCAAACATCTGACCTGTAATTTGACTGCAAACTGCCAAGGTTTTTGAAAGAACGTGACAGATTGGTTTCCTGGCTCCCTCAGCAAGTTGATGGGGAAACAGTTGGTTTCAGATTTGCCCAGATAACCAGAGAGGTACCCAGGGCTGTGTAGTCTCAGCAAGTCTATCACTGTCAAACCCTTTGCTAAAGCCAGGGTTCTTAATCTTTTCCAGAGATGAACATTAGACAAGATGAGTTACCAGTGAAAAACATTCAGCTTTAACCCCTTTAAAAAAAATTCTTCTTTCCTGCAGGCTATTTTTGGGTTTTCGTGATGACAAGGCAGTGCAGCCCCATGCGTCTGTGGGGGAGCAGGCAGGTCCTTCCTCACCGGAGAGGTAAAGAGTGTTTCCTCCCTGTCCCCAGCCTTTTATCAGGAGTTACAAGCTCAGCGCAGAAGCTCAGGGCACATAAGAGATTTAAGTTGATCCTGTTCCGGCAATTATTTTTCCTACTTAGACGGTTAATTGTTGGATGCCAAAGAGTCAGCAAGGGTTTGCGGCAGCTCTGGTGTGCACGTGTCATCATTTTGTCTTTAGGGCTATGACAATTGGAACCAACGTTGGAACTCCTATTGTGTCCAGAGGCCATTGCCTTCAGGGATGGGTCTTTTCCATCCTCCACCTTGCTCATCTTAGACCACCATAAATGCAGCCCTGTTTTTATTCGCCAGCAACAGACAAGGGCTGGAGCGATTTGCTGATTGGATGGACTAACTCTTTAGCTAGCGAGAGTCCAGCCCAGTGTGGGACATGCAGAAAAGTGTGTGTATAAATGTCTCAATTGCTGACACTCAAGGAAAACATTCCTCTTGGGAAGATATAAGGGACTCTTAGGCCAAATAACATTGCACACATCTGTCTCATGTCACAAGGCTTAGTGCTGTGACACGAGCTGTAGGTGGGGAACATAAGTTGGTTACTGGTCCCTTGCTAATAATAACAAGGACAATAATAATTGTTAACATTTAGCAAGTCTTTGCCATGTGCCAGGCACCATTATAAGGGCTTTATGATCCAATTTAATTTTCACAGCAGCCCTGTTTAGTGGGAAAAAGTAGGATGCCCATTTCAGAGATGAAGAAACTAAGGCACAGATGGGGTAGGTAACTTGTTCACAGTCACAAGACTAGGAAGTAGAGGAGAGAGGTCATAAGGACAGGCTATTTGTCCTCATGTATGTAGTTTCATTACAAGGGTTTGGGTTTCATCTAACCTCAAGGTTAGGTTTACCATCAGTAGATGCTAGATGCCCATCTTCCTTCACTGGGCCCAGAGGTACCTTGACCAAATATAACTGACTCTGTATTCCTAAGGAACAATGCTTTAGTGGATTGTGAAGTTTAAGGGAGGGGGGAGGGAAGACTCCTTGGAGGGGATTGGCATTGTTCTCAGAACAGTGGGCATGTGCTATTTCTGGCTTCTGGTACCCATGCACCCTTCTGCTACTAACCATGTCTGATCTTGCTTTCTTCCCTCCTCAGCCTGTGTGCTCTGGGAGGGGCTCCACTCCTGACTTAAGGAGCATTTGACCTATATTTTAGCTAATCAGAGCATCATACTTCCCTACCACCGTGATTGAGTCAGGGGTGGGCATGGGAGCCAAAAAGAACAGAAGAAGAGACTCAAGTGAGCATTCTGGAAGAGGAACTATTGTGCTCTTCCATGAGGCCACAGTCTGGGAAGATGCCTGGTCCGGAGCTGTGGCAGCCACCTTGCCACCTTGAGGCAAGAGCTGACTAAGGATGGTACCCAACCCAGAGGAGGCAGAACCAAGAGATGGAGAGTGAGAAATGCTCACGTCAAGCTGGGACCACCACGGGTTGTGCCTACCATTTGAGTTTGCTCACCCATGTTACTTCATCAAAGAATCTTAATTGATATAGTCTGTCATACATGACTATAGTTTTATTAGCAGGTATTTAGAGAATGATTAACCAGGGAAAGGTGTGTAAACCTCCCCTTAGAAACCTTTTCTGTTGGTCAGCTAACTCATCACTATGGTGAATAAAGCCCCGTGTTCTACTTTAGGATATACCAACCTGGGGTGCCAGGAGCAATGATTCCACAGGAATTACTTCAACAGAAAAGGGGATTTCATTTTACAGGAGGAAAATGAGGCACAGAGAGATTATGTAAAGTATCCACAATCATACAGTTAGGAAATGGGAGAACCAGGATTCAGACTCAGGCAATCTGGATCAAGAATCCAAGCTTTTAATCATTATGCCTAATAAACGCTTTTTTAAAAAAATTCAAGAATATTTATTGAGGACCTCCTGTGGGTCTATCATGGAATACATCCATGAATAAGATGCCCAAAGATCCCTTCCTCATGGTATAAGCATGCAAGTGTATGTACGTAAAGAGAAAAGATAGAAAACAAACAGTAAAACTACTAAGTAGTATTACAAAGTGAAAAAGAAAAAAATAAACAAGCTAAGGGAGATCAGGGTAAAAGGTTCCAGTTACCAACAGGGTGATCAGAATGAGCCTCTTTGAGAAGATGATTTAGAAGAGACCAGGGTGTTAGCTACAGGGATATCTGAGCCAAGAACATTCCAGATGGAGGGAGCAGCCTGTGCAAAGGCCCAGAGGCAGGAGGGTGCCTGGTGTGTTCAAGCAACAGCAGGGAGGCCAGTGAGGTCGGAACTGAGTATGTAGAATACAGTAGAAGATGAGGGTAGAGAAGGAATTCCAGATCTCTGAAAAGATTGGCCCTTGCAGGATTTTGAGCAGACGAGAGACATGGTGTGGCCATGGCTGTGGAAGCTGTAGGTGGGGAGCATGGAAGCCTGGAGGTCGATGGAGGTCTCAGCCCTGATCCAGGTGAGAGCTGATGGGGGCTGGGACCAGGGTGCTAGTAGTGCAGGTGGTTGGGTTCCAGATGTGTTTTGAAGGAAGAAATAAAAGGATTTGTAATAATTTTAGATGTGGAGCAGAAAGTGAGGTGTCAAAGATAACTCTAAAATTTTTGAGCAAAACTTGAGTAATTCAATGAAACCCAAATCCATCTTTGAACTTCACTTCTGTGGCCAAGGAATCAATAACTTCTGCCTGGGGCCACTTTCGGTTCAGTTTTATCCAGAAATGCCTCCTCGGGTGAGCGCGCTGCTTTTCGACGGGGAGTTCCTGCGTGAATCATTCCGTGTCACTGCCACGGCAATCTTGAGAGGTTCTGCTCCCCTGTGAGGACTAGGGAAACAGGCTCGAGGAGGTAGTTGTTTATCTGACCCGGCTCACACAGTTGATAAGCTGATATTCTCTATTCTATCCTGTTACAATAGAAGAATATTCTGCTTTTATTGTGCCACAGTAGAAGCAATTGTCTCCTGGTTATAAAGCAGCTAATTGCAGCCACAAGATCATTTGCCTCACACCCGGGGTCTATAGTTTGTAAGCTGTGAGAGTGTCTAACCTTTGAAACAGATTGTTCTCCTGAAGCCTTCTCCATAAATATACTCTTTCTGTTTGCTGTAACTTCCTGTAATATCACGCCTCAAGATCTAAAATTTTTTGTCTTTGCTTTTGCACAAAAATATGTACGTGTGTTGTGTTGTACTTGATGGAAACACCTGCCTTGTGTTTTGTTGTTGGTTGGTTGTGGCTACTGCTGTGACATATTTGTTTTTCCCTACTTTGATTCAAATAACTTGATTCTTCTCTTTTAGAAGTCTAGCATCTCCACTTCGAGAGTTGTATAAGCAAGACTATGTTTGACGGCGAAACTGAGGCATGGGTGGTCGGCAGAGATAGTTTTAAAATCCAGAAAAGATAGAAAAGGTACCTGGGAAATGTACGCCATAGATGAAACCAGCATTGTCTGGACTTTCCATCAATGTTTTGATGCCACGTACTTGGGCAACCAGAGTGTCTTCCTGGTGGAACGATGACACGGTTGTGTTTTCATTGCTATTTTCCTGCAGAGGTCGAAGCTCCACTTTTCTGCGTCCTACCTGCTCTTTGAATGCATAAAGCAAAACACACACAGAGGCATGCTTTTTTCTTTTTAAAGCTGCATTCGTGCAGGGTCGAGGTCACAGATTGTCAACCAAGTCAAGCAGTGCTTCGGAGAGATGGTCGTCTCCCGCAGCGGGCAGCCGTGTTGACACGCACACGCCGTCAGCTGCATCGTCAGCTCCGTCATTCTCTCCCAGCGTCTCTGCCACACCCATGTTCCTCGCTGGAGACGAATGCCCCGTCACAGGGAAGAGAATCACTCCGAGCAGGTGTATATTCTAGTGAACTTTGAAGCGAGGATCCCAAATACAGAGACGAACAGAGGGAACGAGAGAGGCAAGGAGGGAAAAGTGAGGGAGGTTTTGGCTTCTCCTTGTGAAATAAATAGGCAATTCCAGCAGAGTAAACCATTTCATGCCTGGGTGGCCGTGATCAGCTGCAAGCAGGGCTGCAGCCTCTCTGCCCATTCTCCCCTTCCTGGCCGTTCTATTTCTCTCAGATTAATCTTCCAAATCACTTCTGTGGAGCCCTCCCTTACTGAAAAGCCTCCCGTGGGCCCGTGTTATCTATGGGTCAGACACACACTCCTGATCTCGGTGGCCATGGGCAGATGTAATGGGACTCCGCCCCAACCATCCGCGCTGCCACCTCTCCCAGGGCCTCCATGTCACCAGCTCCCAAGTGGCCCAGACTTATTCCTTCATCTCTTGGGGACAACACTTATGTGCTGGCCCCTTGGAGGCCCTCCCCACCCATCGAATCCAGGCCAAGGCTAGGGGCCACTTTCCTAGGTTGAAATTTTTTTCCATATCCAAGATGCACGCTAACACATTTGCACACAACAGTCCAAGCGTACCTCTGCTCTGTTCTCATTTCATAAGCCGCCTCCCACAAATGTTTTTGTAGTGAAATAGCCCAATTTCAGGAGTGGGTGCCACCCGTTTTGCTTTGACTCACTGTTTTCTTTGGAGCTAGTCAGGTAACAGTGAAATGACCTTCTGGGGACTGTGCAAAGTATGGAATGCTTTACGAACCTACGTGCCATCCTTGTGCAGGGGCCATGCTAATCTTCTCTGTGTCATTCCAATTTCAGTCTATGTGCTGCCAAAGCGAGCACCCGTGATGACTTCACCACTCCACCCTTCTCTGTGCGGCACCTTGCTCTCTAGCCTCACTCAGCCTGGCACCTGATCAAGTAGCGTTTTATCTGGATTCAGTCTCATCTTCCTAGCCACAGCCGAGGCTTGCTGAAGTCGGGGATAGTGCTTTCAGCTTTATTTGTAATATCATGCCACTTACCACAATCCCAGGCACAGAATAGACACTCGTGAAACCCTTGTGTTGATTTAAACTCACCAGAGGAAGAAGGAAAAATCTTTTCTTATTATTTAAGATCTCTGGAAACAGAGACCCACAATATATGCACTGGTGGTCCCTCTCAGTCCCTGATGTCCCATCAGCACCCCCCAAGGGTGCTGCCACGTTGAAAAATTGCAGATGAAGGTCGGCATGGATGGCGCCCCTGTGGACCACCCCCTTCTTGCAGAGTCACTTGTTCATTCATTCCTCCGTTCAACAAGTGCTCACGGAGCACCTACTTGGTTCTTTGCATGGAGATGTGGTTTGGAAAGAGAGAAAATCCTGCTCTCACAGAGCTGGCGATCAGTCTAGTGCGTGTGTGCGTGTTGGGGAGGAGGGAGAGGGAGAGAAGGAGACACAGCAAACGCATAAGTGACTAGATAAGGGGCTTCTCATTAAGATATACCTCCGAGGGAAATTCAGCAGGGTTTGCAGTAAGAAGTGGATGGGGTGATCAGGGATGGCCGTGGTGAGGCCTCAGTAAACAAGATCGGATCACCCACCAGCACACAGGGCAAGAGAGGCTGCCAGGAAGAGGGAACAGCAGGTGTTAAAGCTCCAAGGCAGGGTTTCTCAGTCTCAGCACTATTGACGTTTGGGGCTGGGTAATCCCTTCATGTGGGGGGCTGTACTGTGCACTGTAAGCTATTTGGTGGCTTCCCTGCTCTCTGCCCACTGAGTGCCAGGAGCACCGTCCCCTCCCCCTGCATCTGGCATGATTATAAAAAATGTCTTCTGACATTGCCAAAATGTCTGATAATAGGGGGTTTTGTGAGTTTAACGGTGGGCCCTAGAGAGATATGTCCATGCCCTAACCAAGCATTCACAGGGAACTGTGGAGGTGACCTTGATTGGAAATAGGGAGGGTCTTTGCAGATGTAATTAAGGACTTCAAGATGAAATCAGTTTGGATCGTCCAGGGGGGGCTTAAATCCAATGACAGTGGAGACAGAGGGGGGAAGGCGTAGATGCAGAGGGGAGGGCCACGTGAAGACAGGCAGCAGGGGTGGAGGGATGCAGCCACAAGGAGAGCCAGCAGCCACCAGGAGCTGGACAGGCAAGGAATGATTGTCCCTTGGAGCCTTTGGCAGGAGCAAGGCCCTGCTGGCACCTTGATTTTGGACTTCTGGCCTCCAGAACTGGGAGAGAATAAATTTCTGTTAAGCTACTGAGTTCGTGGTGATTTGTTACAGCAGCCACAGGAAACAAATGCAGGGGACAGAATCACCCCTGCTAAGAACCATTACCCTCAGGTGGAAAAGATCAGGGTAGCTTTGTGGAGCCTCAGTGAGGCCAGAAGAGCAGATGGGCCAGGTCCTACCTGGCAAGGAATTTAGAGTTTGTTGTAGGTGGTAGGGGTGGTAAGCACTGAAGGTTTCAGGCAATCCAGTGACATGATGTGGTTTATACATTTAACAGATTTTTCCCACTACCGTGGTAGAGCACAGTGAAGCTGGGATTCCTTAGGAGGCAGCTGCAGCTGACATAGCAAGACTTTCGACCACGTGAGCCACGGAGCCCTTTCTCTCATTAAGGGGCTTCCCAGGGGAGGCAGCCCAGTGCAGACAGGTTCCCCTCCAGTATTCCAACAGGAAGGCCTTGCATGTGGTATTTCATGTATCATCAAGGCTGAAGACATCCCTAAGATGCCTAATTCATTTATTATATTTTAAGATAAAAAATGGAACCGTAAAAGGAGGAAGTGACACCTCAGGTTCATAGGCACGGAAGTATTTACCAGCAAAGCTGGAACCCGAACCCAAGCTTCTGATGTCTGTTCCCAGTGTGCTTTCTTTACTTGTACAGAGGACTGCATTTTAGCAAAGGTCTCACTTGAATTTTACAACCACCCTGTGAGATGCACAGCATAAATGTTGCTTTTATTTTACAAATGCAAAATTTAAATTAAAAACAAAAAAAAAATTAAGGAGGATCAGAGAGGTGAAGTGATTTCCCCAAGGTCACATAGCTTTCAAGGGGTAGAGCTGTCAGTCAATCTTGGATCTTCCCATCCCTGGTCTGACGTCCCTCCCAGGAACATTGCTCCCGCTGGGTCTTGCAAAGTGAAGACGTAGCTACCTAAGTCTGAAAAGTCTCCCACCATCTCTTTGCCCTTGGTGACCTCTTTCCAACTGGAAGGTTTTCACTTAATGATTATATGTTGTTCCTTGCCCTTTAGGCAAGTTCAATTTCATTATCCAGACGCAAAACTATTTCACAGTGAAGGCTGTAAGTAAAAGGAAAAAGAATGACGAAGGGGGTTAATAAAGAACATGCTGGATCTGAAAACAACCTCAGAGGTAACACGGGGCCCATGAAAGCCTATATTCATTTTCTGATAGCTGAGAAAAAGCATTCCCCTTAACTGTTTTTTTGGTCCAGTGTGTGTTCCGTGCAATATAAAAAAAAAGGTTCACGTGACACTGGAGCTGTGAGAAAGCCAGGGGCCAGGGGATTCGACACTGGGGGTGACAGGGTATTTCTCACTCCGGGGAAATTAGCAGTGGCTGCTGGGCCTTCATCCATATCTGCGTTCGCTCAGAAAGTGCTCCAGGGTCTTCCAACCTGCCCCCTTCATCCTAGATAAGAGATTACACTCTAAATAAATCTGAAGTGCTTTCCCTTGACTCACGAGTCCTGCTTTTGGAGAATGCACACAGTTATTAGAGAAAGGCTGTTCTTTGTCTACTTATCCGGTCTGCAAATCTGATCACTAAATGTCTATCAAGCCCATACTGTGTGCAGGGGCTTTGCGTTGGTGCGAGGGACCCACCGGCGGGAAGGAGACTCGGGCTCTCAGCTCACGGAGTGGTTCAGTCTGGAGGGGAGAGAGATGGGAAGAAGTGTGTGAACCCTGTCAACAGAAGTCCCCAAGGCCACGCGTGATGCTGGGAGGATCAGGTGGTCCCAGCAACACTGAGTAGGGCTTGGGGGCAGGAAGAGAGGGAGCCAGAGTCCAAGCCTGCAAGATGGTGCTGAATGTCCAATCTGGAAGCCCCGGAGGCTGCGTGGGAATGTGGGATTGGAGTATAGAAAAGTCCGGGGGTAGGTAGAGCTCAGCGAAGGGAGCCGGTTGGGCAGAGAACTCAGCGTTCAGTGGGGGGACAGCAGGTTGGAGCTTCCCTTGTGTGCTGGGGGCAGTGCAGCCTCCCGGGGGAGAAGGTGGTGCTGCACCATCTTCATGCTTCGGCTCATGATGGATCGAGGGATGCGGGTGGCTGAGGCTGGTTATAAGTGTCCTCGATTATCAGCCAAGTGGAGAGATGGGGTCAATGTGTACTTTGGCCTCCTGGCTTCAGGATGGCAGGCGTGAGAAGAGGAAATCATGCTGCATTAGTTTGCTAGGGCTGCCATGACACTATAGGTTGGGCAGCTGAAACCACGAAAATTTATTTTCTCACAGTTCTGGAAGGTGGAAGTCCAAGATCAAGGTGCCTGCAGGGTTGGTTTCTCTGGTCTCTCGGCTTGCAGACAGCCAGCCGCTGTCCTGCTGCCTCTTCACATGGTGGTTCCGCTGTGCACTCACGCCTCTGGGGTCTCTTTGTGTGTCCTGTGTCCTCTCATAAGGATGCCAGTCACCCTGACAGCCTCATTTAACTTAGTTTCCTCTTGAAAGGTCCTATGTCCAAATCCAGCCATATTCTGAGGTCCTGGGGACTAGGACTTCAACATACGAATTTGAGGAGGACACCATCTAGCCTCTAACAGACGCCCTCTCCTTTTTGTCCTTTCTCCTTTGGAGGGTGGGAATGGACACCACCCTAGAACAGACGCAGTGCATCAGCTGCAGCACCAGGGAATCTTGATTTTCTTTTCACTTCTTTAACCCATTTGATCATTAATCTAGTTCATAAAGCCCTCTTGGTGCTAGAAATACAATTTTTGAGAACCTTGAATTGCCTAAAACATAGCTATTTCATCTTTAAGGGGATTTTAGCATAAGCGTAACAGGTAATGATACTGATGCCTTTGTCCCCTAATTATTTATTTGTACCCACTTCCCTTACTAAACCAAGGGTTCCTACAAGGCATGGACTTTGTTTATCTTCACAGCCTACTGTTCAGAACCGAGCCGAGAGCGTAGTAGGGGCACTCCTGCTATATTTGTATCTGTGGAGTTGAGTTTGTTGAAGTTGTCTTGAAAGCCGAATGGGTCTTTGTGCTCAGAGAGCAGGGTGTGAAAGGGGCTGTTTAATTGGAGGCTTTGGACCCCAGCATTGTGCCTTTTTGTTCCCCTGACAGTCTGGTCCCCGGGCCCCTCTCTAGTGAACACACTGCCGATCCTAAAAATCCAGGCCTAATTTGCCAGCTCTTTTCCTTACCCGCCATGTCCAGGGACATTCCTTCCAGCATCAGGCCTAGTTAAATGGGGCATGAGAGGCTGAACTGCCATGTGCCTCCCACCCGGTTCCTCCAGAATCCTCCACTGTCTAGTGGGAGAATTGGCAAGGGGGATGGGTTCCTGGTTGGCTGCCCAACTGCGGGGCTGGGCTGTGTCTTCACAGAGCTCAGATGAGTCTGGGGCAGCAGCGTGAAGGAGGAAACATCTTGTTGGAGCTCATTCATCACATCTTGTCGCTCTTCCCATGTTCTTCTTGTGATGGGTGCTACAAACCTGTCCGTTGTGTATTTTCCCAGCAGCCCATGGGAAAAGAGAGATATCACGTGGCAAAACAGAGAGAGACACACCCCCCCACACACAGAGACACAGAGAGACAGAGAGACAGAGAGGTTCTAGGCCAGTTCCTATCCATTTATGAGTTTTCTGAAACACTGGCCTTCGTGTAAAGGAAAACATTTCATGATACTGCTGCCTGATGGATGAAACTCAACAGATCAGAAAAATAAATTAAAAGAAAAGCAGCCCTTGCCACATTTTATGTATGCAGATAATTGAAAGAAAATGAACAAACAGAGCAAACAAACAGTACATGTCATATCTTACAAGATAGAGCACTGTTTTTAAGTGAATAAGATTCAGAAGCCCCATCACTCACATTTTACAACAGCCAGTAAGTCTGTCTCTTCTTTTATTTTCTTTCTGTTGACCACGACTGAATTAGTGCTGTCTGATTAAAAACTTTCTTCTTTGGCCCAAAAGTACAAAGAGCTATCACCTACATACACCCCCCACCTTTTCTTTCTTCCCCAGTGTAGCTCTTAGCACAGCATCGTGGTCTCTCCTTCCAAATATGGGGGGCAAGTGGCTGGGGGCCCCTCCATCTAGCCACCGATCGGGACTTCACTCCCGTCTGTAATTTGTTCCTGCTAACCGTGCCAGGCAGCCTTTTCTATATGCCAGGTGGAATATCTGTCATAAAAACAAGTGCCTCTTGGTATATTTTCACCATTAATAGGCTGATTTTTTTTTTATTATTTAAAAAAAATTCTGAGACCAGTTATTTCCTGCTGCCTTATTCATTTGGTTAATGCATGCTGTTTCTGAAAAAATAAGTATTAATGTAGCATCCCTTGCTGGAGCAGGTCTTTGGCAGGGAGATCTGTGAACCTGTGGATAACACTTCTGAACTTCCTACCATCCAGATAATAATTAGGCTTGGCCTAAGTGAAAGTACATTGTTTGGAGTTGTTATTTTAGTAGGCTGTGAATCCCTCTTCTTGCCGCCTCTGGGGTTGGCTGATTCCTCCTCAGTGAGAACATCTTTATTTGGGTCTCTATATTAAGGCTGTGTTTGCTGATCGTCTTGCCAACCCCGTGATACAGGTAGAGGATGAAGTGTTTATGCAATTCTGAAAAGAAAAGCTTTAAATAAACATCAGCAACCCAAATTGCCAGAGGGTAGGAAGATGGCAAGGGAGCTGATGACTAACCAATGAAATGTGATTGGTTAATATAAAGCAAGGATGGCAATGTGAAGTACGGCCAAACTAGGAAACACTGTCGCCTGCTCACCTGTTAGCCAGGGAGCTTGTGCACCAATTCATTCATTTTTATCAGTCAATCGGGTACTTTAGAGTTGAAATGAATTTTAGAATCTGTGTAATTTTGCCTCCCAAACCCCTCAGAGGAATTCAGTGTGGAAGGAAAAACTTTCTCCAGCACATCAGATACTGTGTTTGACTGTGTTCTGCTTGAATCTCTCCAATTATGGGGAGCTCAATACTTTTCAAGGCAGCCTTTTTGACTGCTAGGCAGTGCTAAGGGTTGGAAACTTACTTCTTTATGGTTTTAGTTCAGCATCTTATTTTGAAAGTGATAGGGAAAAATCCCTCAAGTTAGTTTAGCTAAAAGGGGAATTAGTTGGGTCACATAACTTTCAAGACTGCAAGTAAGATGGGGTTCCGGTGACACTTGATTTAGGGCTCGAAGGATATCGCCAGCCTTCATCTCAGCTCTGTGGCTCCATTCTCAGGCTCTACCTAGTGGCCTCTGACAAAGTCAGGCTCATTTTTCCATAACACCAGACCCATGGCTCCCTCTTAGTTCTTGGGATTTTCATTCTTTCATTGGCTAAAACTGGATAACAGATCTATTCCTGAATGACTTAGTTTGGGTCCCTCCCACCCACTTACCCACAGAGCCTGAGACTAGGACTTGTGAGTACAGGTAGTTAATCTGGGAGGTGAGCCCAGGGAAGAAGTGAAAGTCAATTAAGGTTATATTATGGAACTGGTTATTGCTATGGACAAATGAGGCTCAGTCCTACTGGGGACCCTCATAAATTGTGCACTCCACTGATACTCCACCTCCTGTCTCCACTGGCTGAGTATTGTCTTTGGAGGCATATGTAGTCCTCCGCCTCCCAGCTCTGGGCTGCCTTGAGTGGAATGAGCTTGGGTCAGAGGGGGGCTTCAGATAATGGGCTGAGGTAGAAAACCAGAGAGATGTGGCAGGCACTTGAGATGTGATGCTTCCAGGGTCCTAGGAACTGGGCACTCCAGCCCAGCAGAAATCTCAGGTGGGCCGAAAGTGACTGCCATCACCAAGCAGGGACTGTGGCCTGAGCGTGGATTGAGCTAATTGGCTGAACCTCCATTGCAGCCTACATCCTTGAAGGCAGGTATGGACGCTGCTCAAACTACATGTGACGAGACTGGAGGAAAATCTCCCAAGAACAAAATCAGGGTGCTATTACCAGAAAAAGAATGGATGTGTGCTGGAGAACAACATCAACAAGCATTTGCTACACCACTGTTGAGCCCCAAATCTGCCTTCTGATAACTCCCACCCATTAGCTGGAATATAGAATATAGAAATAACAGTGTGTTCCCCCCCTATTTGACAGCCTTTAAAATATTAGGAGATAATTGTCTTGTTTACCCTGGGACTTCTTTTCTCTGATCTAGTATGGACACACTTGGGTTCTTTAATTGTTCTTTGTATGATGTGGTTTCCGGGACTTTTTGTGGTGGAGCCCTAGTCACTGCTCCATCCAACACCCCCTTCATTATGTTTCTTTACCTCCTGTTGCTTCAACTGAGCACAACAGGAAAGACGGAGTTGGGTCTATCACAGTGAGAATGGATGTGCACAAGGACAACCCGGGAGTCAAGACATTGTGGGCATCCTGTGACATGACACTTGAAGATGATATTATATTCTGTATATTATATTCTGAAAATAGGGGATCTATGTCTAACTCTCACTTACCCAGAAAATAATTTTTTCCTACATTATCTAGTAATGGCTAACTCCTGACTGTTATCAAAACTTTGTTGCTATGTTGACCCATTTTGTAAAATATTCATCACTGGACAAATACGGGTTTGGCCTGCCTGATGTCTCTTTCCCTCCTGGTAACAGAATCCTGAATTACCTCTGTGGAACCAGCCCCACCTCCATGCTGAGCTGGTGAGCTTTGGATAGGCCCAGTGTGAAATAAGTGATCTGTTCTTGGCCAGTCAGAGCCCTCATGCCCTTCTCTAAGGGGCTTGTCGAGTGGTGAGCTTGTGACTCTGCCTTAGCTAGTTGTCACAATACCATCAAGGGCCACCATGATCTGTTTGTGGATGGACACTTGACCCAAGGCAGTTCAGTCACAGAATGCCTCTAGAAATGTAGGCCTGGACACGCTGGAGGCATTTGCTGCCACGTGGAGCCTGAGGAGGAAGCCACGAGGAGACGCACGAGATGGCCAGAAACCAGCTGAATCAGATCCTTTTGGCCTCTGAGTCCTGCCATGACTGAAAAGTCTCGAGTGGGCATTTCATGGGAGACAACAGAGTTGTGATTTCCGCTTCTGTTGCAAAATGAATCCTAGTTAACACGTTCATGACATTAAGACATTTAATTGTATCAAATAGTGGGAAAATAAGCAGATTGAAGCCAGAGCTTTAGGACTTAGCCTGGTGCCACCTCTCTCCATCAAGGGACACGGTCTGAGCCAATCTCCTCATCTGTATGCTCGGGGCTCTGCTTTCAAGAGGATCAAGCCTGGGTAATAGAAAATGGTAAAATGAAATAATACGATGGACATATGGGTATCATTGTGTATCTTTATGAAGCTACCTGGTTTAAAGAAATCATCCAATAGGTCAGATGGCCAGAACAGAAGCTCCATGAAGACACGGCCTAAAAGAATCCTCCCCAGATGTTGGGATGACTGTGGACATTCACAGAACATTTACTATATGCCAAGCAATCAACAAGATATTTTCAGAAGTATTTTTACCTCATTTTATCTTGAACCAGATACTACTCTTATTCTCAAATCAAATGTGGGAAATTGAAACTTAAAAAGATTAAATGATCTTCCTGAGGTCATGCGGCCGGTACATAAGGGAGTTTGGGTTTGTACCTTGACAGGCTGACTCCAGAGCAGGTACCCTTGGCCATTATTCTAGACCACAATCTTGTCTTAGTAAAAGATTACTCTATTAGTAACAATGGAAACCTGTGTCTTTTCTACTTGGAGTGCCCAAACACCATACAGCTGCTGAATAAAGGTGCATATTCATGAATTTGTTTTCACAACAAAACATAAAAGACATGAACAGCATATTCTTTTCAGAATGATCCACCTTGAAATTTCTGGCTTCCAGGCCTTTTTTTTTTGTGGTGCTTTTGGAACACACTGGACCCTATCTCCTACCCATTTTTCTCTGCTTGATTGTTATTAATGGTATAAACACCTTGACAGCAATAAAAAGGAGAAATTGAAAGATAGAAAAATTACCCATAGTTCTACCCATTCTTTAAATCTCAGATTAAATGCCACCTTTCTCAACAAATTGTCCTTGGAGTGTCCTGCTTCCCATATGCACACATTCATACACGCTTATACACACACACGCACACACATGCACACACATGCACACACATGCGTGCCTTATTAGGTAGGACAATGTCTTCTTTCTTTCACTAAATTGCAAAGGCAGCACCCATGCCTGTTTCTTCTCTGCTTCCTTCACAGCATCTTGAAATGAGGGCTTGCCCACATTACCTGCTGGGTAATTATTTGTGGAATTATAAACCACATACAGTAAAATTTTATGTTCCTCTCAAAGGGACAGTGAGTAATTACACAGATTTAAATTCAGCTGAATAGCTGGTATCTGGCTTTTAGTCTTGGCAAGGCTCTGAATAGTTCTTAAAAGTTGACATTCTTCCTGGACTTGCAGTCTGACTGCATGAGGCTCTTGAGGGAATGAAAATTAGTCTGCTGTCAGAAATGTTTATGAAAACAGCAAAATTTAGATGATCAAAGATTTTGGTAATCCAGGGGCCCTTGAGTTTGAAGACTGGGATATCTTTTACACACATCTTGAACAGTAAAGATTTGTCTTCAGAAATTCCCCTTTAGAGGCATTTCATTGGAAACGGTTTTAATTTTTCATTATTTGACAGAATGAAGCAAGGTCTTGTTTAAGTAGATCATTTGAGCATTTCGTTGTTCTCTGTTCATTGGCTCCACCCTAACTTTTGAAGAGTGTGCTGCTTTTGACCAAACTGGAATCACTTCTAAAAGACAAGACAGGTCCGTAACTTAAGTTTAATATGTGGATTGATTTGCCATCTTGAATCAAAATGGAGGCTGCTCAAAAGATTCCAAAAGGAGGCATCCTTTATAATTTTGCTAAAATTTGAGGAGTGGGTTAAAGTCGCAGAGAAAAGAAACTTTCTCTAAGTAATGCTTTCCAATGGGAAAGCCCCTACTATAAATTCAAGCCAGGTGGGGAATTGTTATTGTTACTGATTTCCTGAGCAGTCACTTGCTTTGGGTGTCTTTGCAGAATGGGGGAGGGACGGGAAACCCTGAGGCGGGGGTGGGGATGGGGCGGGTGAGGCTCTTTGTGTAGCCAATCCAGGCCTCCAAGAGCAAAGACAGAGGATCCCATTGTGTTGGGGACATGAAACAGGCCACCTTCTGGGTGGCTATTTGGTTTACACTGAATCTCCCTCATAGGTGGTCAGTACTGTGCAGTTATTGGGAGCCCCAGCCTGAGCTGGGCATAAAGAATCCTCCTCTGGCTCACCCCTTCTCCCTGTGACCTTGGGCAAATTATTTAGCCTTGCCCACCTGTAAAGTCGTGTCAACTGAAGAATCATGAAGCTCATACATTTGGAGAAGAGAGTTTTATTTCTTATAAAGGGTTGCAGTCTGAAAGCTGGCCATCCTGCAGGGCGGGGAGCATAGCCTCTGTAGCCTCTGGTAGAAACTGGAAGCAGACACTTCCCTGGAGAGAAGGGTGAGCCAGGAATTTATGCTGAATGGGTTGGCTAAGTATACACATTCAACAGGTTATAGGAGGAGCTATGAATATTCATTAAGGAGCGACTGTGCACATGCATAGTAAGCACACATGTGTGTTACATACATCCCATGTTCACTTTGGGGTGGAGATTAACATTTAAATGCATTAAAATTAGGCTCTGTATGTCATAAGGTGAAACAGAGGACACAGAGGCATCCTGTGTGCAGCTTCTGCAAAACCAGCCAGAACCAGTCCACAGTTGGTCGGTGGTGGTCTCTTATCAGGAAGGAATGTTGGTCAGTTATTGTGAAAATCAGCAGTGGAGCAAGATCTCAACAGAGCTGGTTTCTGTTTAAGTCTTAGGAAAGAAAGCCTAATGGTGGTGAGCAAGGGAGGGGGTGTAATATGCTCAATCTCCTGTGCCATCATGCCGGGTTTCTCTGAGGTCCTCTTGGCCAAGAGGGAGTTAGTGCAGTTGGTTGGGGGGCTTAGGATTTTATTTTTATTTCTCCATAGGAATGGTGATAGCACCCACCTCACAGACTGCCTAGGGAACTGAGCTGCTGCTCAGAAAGCTTATAAAGTGCTTAACCCAGGGCCTGGCGTGTTAGTATTATTAAACTATTGCAAAGCGTCTGAAAGAAAATGTGAGTGGGACACTTTGCTGAAACATAGTGGATCAGTGGCAAAAAATCCTTTTTAGTCATGCAAATAAGACAAAATGCTGCAGGAAGGCATTCCGTAAATACCAGAGAGCTTCCCCACAGAGGTGACTTCCAGCCCAGGTGGAAGACAGCTGGTGAGGGGCAGCAGACAGGCTGCCTCTTGGCTCAACTTTATAAGGTTAGTTTGTTTGTAAACAGAATGCTCCAAATTGCAACTCTTTGCCAATCCCCTGCCCAAGTGGGAAGAGCCTTTAATGAGCCACAGCATCAGGAATGAATGCAGTGAGCCCTGCTGGGGAGCCTGAGGACGAGGCCTGAGTGAGGAGGAGGGCTCACCAGGGGCTGGGGTTGAGACCAGCAGTCACTAAAGGCCACCCAAAGCCCAGGGACAGAAAGATCCTGCTAGCCAGGCCACGGTTTCCTTTGGGGTTGTAAAGTTTCCTTTGAAGCTCAGGAAGGATTTCTCCTGTCTTCTGAGGCAGGAGCTAACTTGCCCTGGGTTTGCCCAGCAAGTGAGGAAGGCAAGGAAAGCCGCCCGGAAGAGAAAGGGAAACACTTTTTTGAAGAGCCATCCCAGCCAAAGCTCAAGGAAGTTTTCCAAGTTCAGCCCAGCCCTTAGGAATTTGCTGGGGGGGTGGGGGTGGGGATCATTCATACCAGAGGAAATGGTTAAGCAGATTCAGACCCAAAGTTTCCCTTGTCTTCAAAGCAGCTAAGACCAACACTACTGAAATCTAGAACGTAAGTTTCAGTAAGAGGCAAGGTGCTCCCAGTGTGTGTGAGCTGGGCAGCCCTGCTGTACTGGCCATTCCCAGCATGGATCAACCACCTACTGACCAGAACCAGAGGTTTCTGGTTGGCTGGGCCCTCACAGGGTTGGCCCTGTGCCTTGAGGGGTTAAGCACGTGGGCTTTGAACCTACACTGCTTAGGTTCAAATCCTATTGCTACCACCTCCCAGCTGGGTGTCCTTGAGCAAGTTGCTTAACCTCTTTGGGTCTTGGTTTCCTCATCTGTAAAATGGGAATAACAATAACACTCATTTCAGAGGACCACTGTGGGGATCGAATCTGTTCAGATGTGTAAAATGCTGACAACTCTATCTGGCAGAGAGTAAGCCTGTGACAAATGTGTGGGCCATTTTCATTGTTGCTTCTCTGGGCAGCCCATTCTACCTTTGATCACGCATGCATGTTAAAAAATTCTTCAAGGGGCGTGGGCATGTATCTGAGCTGCACCACATAGTTGATAAGTAATTTTGTACAAGAGAGTTACTCTTTTAAAGCTTTGGTTCCCCACCTGTGAAATGGGGATAATAGTAGTACAAGTTTTGCAAGATTGTTGGAGAGATTAAATGAGATGCACATGCAAGCATTAAAGAGATGTCACTGTGTGTGTGTGTGTGTGTGTATGTGTGTACACATATCATACACGTTAAGATACCTTTGGTTACAAGCAATAGAAAATTTACCCAAATCTGACTCAAACTATGTGGAAATGTATTATAGCATCTAACAGGATGACCCGAGGCAGGGTAAGTTTCAGGGCTGGTTGATTCAGAGGCTCAGTGATTTTATCAAGGACCCAAGTTCTTTCGGTTTCTCTGCCCTGCCATCCTCAGGCTGACAGCCACATGGCTTACGCAGATCTAGGAGTCACATCCAGACCTGACCACCTCCAGGAAAGAAGAAAGACCAGCTCTTTCTATGTTTTGTTCTTAGGAGTTAGAAAAATTCCCTAGAAGTATTCTGGCAGAATTTCTCTAGTTTCCCGTTGGGCACACTTATCTCCCACGCCTGTACCAGAACCAATTACTGGTAGAGGAAACAGGATTCCTTCGGACCAAGTGGCCTCCCCTGGAGCTACCACGAGGTCTTCCCTGGAAAGGGAGGTGGATGTCTCCACATTGCTGGGAATCTGTTAGGGATGAAGAGCGGGGGCAGATACTGGGCATGCCGCTGTGTGCATCTCAGAGCCCAGACCCGTTTCTCAGGAGCCCCCTCTTACCCCTCCGCCCCACGCCAGGCTTAATCGCTTTTCAAATTTTAGAAGGACACTGTCATCTTCTTTGTTCTCCAGGCATCTCTACTCCCACTAGTGGAGTGAATGGGCAAAGCTCCGAGTTCCTTATGCTAACAGGTGCTGCTGTGTTTTAAGGTAGGCATGGCCCTTCCAACGCTAGCTTTACACATCACGTGCCTGGTTCAGGGAGGTTTAGAATTATACAAACTGTGCGGGATCTGATGGGCTCAGAGGTGCGTGGCCAGCTCATTGTTCGGGGTCAGTGCCTCTGAGCGTGTGGCTGCCTTGAGCAAGGCTCAGGCACGTGGGGGCTGGGCTGCCCAGAGGAGTGGCAGGCTTTACCCCATCATTCTTCTTAGTGGCCCCCCATCGAGAGAATGTTCTAGAAGCCATTGGAAAACATCTTAACCCTTAGATGCATTAATTTCCACCACCTCCCACATACTGCCACCCAGGTTGCGCCACCTTGGTCCCTGCCCTGCCTGGACAGTGCTCACTCCTCTGCCCCTATCCAAATTTACCTGTCCTGCGGCCGTTGCTGCAAGCTGCTGCAGGGAGAAAGGAAGCTGATGTGATAAACTAAGCTGTTCACTATAACCATGGCTAGTGTGTCATCATTCTGGTAAAACCTATTTGCAGTTCTAGCGTTTTATTTGCTTCGTTTGGTTCACATGAAATCAGTGTCTTCAGCGTCCACTGCCAGTGTCCTTCCCATCATGTTGTGTTCCCATCTCACTGGTCCTTCTGAAGCTAGTTCAGGCATCTCCTCTTTCCTGAACACTTTGCTGGCTGCAGAGCTGGAGGGTTGCTTTCCCTCCTTGGAGCTTGCAGCCCCACTACTATATCTCACCCTTGCTCTCCTCAGTATGCTTGACCTGATGTCTCGGTTATTTATAGACTTGTATTTTCTCTCGTCTGCACAATTAGCTTCTGGAGAGGTTGCCAGTGCCCGGCAGGGAACGGGGTGTAGGGTGTAGAGGGAAGAACACCGTCTGGGGAAGAAGAATTCTGGATCCCTATTTGGCATCAGTCACGTTCTGGGCCTCAATTTTCTTTATCCACGAGATGAAAGGATTGGGTTGGATATCCTCTAAAGTTCTTTATGGTCAAATAGGCTTTTGATAAAGTGTGGAGTAATTGATTTACTCTAGTGTGTGGGGGGTGGGAAGAGGGGATTTTAGGCGTGTGTGTGAGCAGGAGGAAGGAAGATGGTCAGCTTCCTTCTCGACACACCATGTAGGCATGCACGAAAGTCTTCAAAAATAGGACTGGTTCTAGGAGCTGAGCTGACAGAGAGGAAGGCGAGAAACCCAACTATCTTTTTTGTTGAAGAGGCAACTTACAGGGTAGTGCTTAAAGGGAGGGGCTTGGCAATTAAACAGAGTGGGGGGGGGGGGTTAAATCTTGGCTCCATCACCTAGAAAGTGTGATTTCAGACAAGCTGTTTAATCTTTTGAAGGTTCAATTTTCTCACCTGTAAAATTGGGATGTTATAAGGATTCAATTCAAGGCACACATTATGAGGATTAAATTAGATAATATACCCAAGGCACTCAGCACAGGGCCTGGCATACAGAAAGTGGTTAATAGATGAAATCGTAATTATTGTTCATCAAGATCTTGTTAAATATAAAGATGAAAACACTTTACTATTAAGTCCCCAGGTGATGTTCGCATGATTTTGGTTGCCTTTGGATAATACTGAATACATTTAGAGTCTGGTGTTAAGTGAAGAGGGAGGGAAATGCTCTCACCCCCGTGTTTGTTATCCCGTATTTTCTTCCCTCTTTTTCTTGACTTTTAACGGAAAAAAGAACCCAATTCTTCTTTTTAGCTTTTGAACACGTTTTAGTTGTTTCTATAGTAGCTACTTAAACCGGCTCTACCTGCGCTTCTCACACCAGTATAAATCTGCCCCCCTGTAGAAGTTTCAGGCTTTTTTGGAAGGTTTACTTGGTGCCCTTCATTGTAACGGCTTTGAAGGGCAGGCAGCCCGAGTCTGGTCCTGCCCAGGTGACGGGAGATTGGCTGGGAAGATGTCCCGATTCTCTAGGGAAAGACGTCCAGTCTAATCCTTGGCAGGCGGTGGTGGAGAGATGATGCTCGCAGACTGATGCCTTCAGAATCTCTCCTGCCAGGAGTGAGTGGCATGTGAACGCAGCTCCGCTCCGCAGCTCTGGGCAGATGCCCAAGCCCAGCTAGGATGGTCCCTATGGCCCTGAAGGAACCATGCCAAGAATCCGTGTGCTGCCGAAAGCTTTCCACCCTGCGCGCCGTTCTGGCCGCTTAATTATCTTGCCAAGCTGCTTCTAAAACACTCTTCTATACTTCCCCATAAAATTCCCAGAAAAGGAATTGGAAAACTTGGAAATTGTGGGGAAGCATTTGGACCTTCTCCATAACGCTGTTGAAGTGATTACCATTAAAAAAACAAAAAAAAACTAAAAGTAGCAGCTTTGAGAAAATGACACATTGCCACAAGTGGTCACTCAAGGCTTTATGTCACGCCCGGTGACCTGGCCACAGAGGCAGGGTCTACACTTCATTGCCTCTGGGGCATGTGTGCCCAGAGGCTTCCGATGCCCACCTGTTGGCACAAACCCTCTCTGAGAGTCAGACCCATAGGGTTTCTTAAGGAGGTAAAATGCATCTTGCCGATGGAACAAGACATAACAAAAGGGCTCATTTACAGGAATAAAAAAATTCCTGTGGTCTCCTTGGTGATGCCATGACTCCAACGAGAAATGCTGAACGTGCGGCAGATTCACCATGTAAATTACCCCTGGGTCCTCAGGGAATTGAGAATAGAGGGAAAACAGCCCAAAAGCCAATTTGGATTCAATACTTTGAGACCCTGTGGGGTCAGGTGCCTGTCTGGACTGTCCCTCATTTTAGCCTAAGGCAAACTGAATGAAAATAGGCAGGAAAATAAGCGAGTTTTGGCAGTGTATGCAACTGAAAGCAATTTTTTAAAGTCCTGGACAAAACTCTGTGTGTTTTGAGGTTACACCTGTGCATGGATGATGGCGTGTTTTTGTTTGTTGTTACTGCGTGTTTCTATGTCTCAGCCAGTACTGAAATTATAGGAAGCTGCTGGATGCTGTTCAGTTTGAGGCTGTTAAGTAAAAATGTTGAGACCCTGGGCTTGTGGGGATTAAGAATTTTTTTTCCTCATTGTTTGTTCTTATGTTGCCATAAGGAGTAAATTTTTGATGGGATATCCGTGTAAGTTTATTTTCTAGAAGAAAGAATGTTCTCTTTGTTCCTCCCTTTCTTGCTGTCTTGCTCTGTCTCTCCCTCCTTCCTTGCCTTTTCTTTGGTTTGCCTTGAAACCAGATGGAGGTAGGTTCACAGGCTGAACCGGAGACCTCAATGTGTCCCCGTCATAAAGTATAATTCAGGAAAATGCTGCCTTCCACTGAGACGTCTAGCTGTGCCCGCTTGAAGTCTTTAAAACCTCCATTTTCAAAACCTCTCCATGCGTTCGCAGTCAGAAGCATTTAAAATTCCAATAAAATACACAGTCTAAAAATGTCTAAGCTCTAGCTACCAGGTCGTTCCCAACAGCAGATTTAAACAAATGGAGAGTGTGCTTCTTAGCAATGGCCTTTGGAAATATGTTGGTGTTATTGCACACAACTGGGTGAGCATTTTCTTTCTAAGAGCCATGATGCGATGTTCACAAGAGGTACAACATACACGCTTTTACCTGTGTGTGGGATGACTGCTACTCCCAGGAGGAAGAGAAGGTGCCAGATTTGTACATTTCCCATAACCCTATGAAGACTCCTGAGTGGAGGAAGCACCTCAGCTTGCAAGCTCCTTAGCCTCCAGCATTTGCTGTTAGCTCTTTAGAGACTGGAAGGGCTCTCTGAATGACGTTTGTCCCACTTCATCTTCATGGACCCCATCGCGTGAGGCAGATGGGCCCGCTGGAGCTGGAGGGCTGTCCTCCTCATTTAAGATAGTAAAATCCCTTCTCCCCACTGTGGCCCCTCAGCCCGATGACGGCACAAAGTGCGTTTTGTCAGGGTGCTGAACCTGAGTTGCCTCCACAATTAAGGTTTTTAAAGAAGCTACTCTAGCCGCATTTTCACGCCCTCAGATTTGCCCAAATTTTTTCTGGAGTGTTTATTGGCTTTCTGGCTGGGCTGCCACCACGCCGTTATGCCCTTGAAGGGAAGGACATGTCTAACAGAGGTCAGCATGAGCCACAGTTTGCACTAGTTACCTTGGGGCAGGAGCGGTTGGAGGGACGTCACCTGATGAGGCCAGCGTGGGTTCCAAGACCGCTCTCAGGGGCAGCCCCTACGGTGGCAGGACGGACCGAGGGAGGGCTGGGAATGATGGTTCCTAATTGTGCAACATCTAGGAGAAAACAGCACTGTTGCTGAAGCCAAAGCACCCCAAAATTTAAAAATTTTTCACCTAACTTTTGATTTTATTTTAGGATATATGTCCATAGTTTTGAAAAGTTAGATGATTCCCTGAGGCTTGACATGCAAAACATCAGCCTCCTACCACTTCTTCCTCCCCCCTGTGCCACGGCTCACCTAGAAAACACTGTCAACTCTGAGCTACTTTTTCAGGTATGCACCACCATGTTTCTGGTACTCTGGTTTTGTTAGTTTTTGGTTTTAAGTATTAACTCTTGATTTCCTACTTTGAAAGGTGAGGACTGAGAGCTTGTGTCTCCCCCACCCCCCACATCCACATCCAGACACTTCCCCCACTCCCTCCCTCCCTTCCTCCACTGTGCTTCTATCAGAATTTTCGTGAAATGACTATTCAGAGTTTCTGGTAATATGACATATACATTTCATTAACAACTGAGTCATGATTGTACTTCTTGTTTGCACAAATACTGTTTTCCCTGGATTTTATAATTGTCTTTTTGCCCCCATAGTTTCCTATTTATCTATCAGCAATTCATCCCCAAACTCTCATCTGTAGTTATAAATCTCCTCCGAATTCATTTGAGTGCATCGGGTAATCTCTTGTTTATACTTTCTTCTTGGATGCGGAGCTCCTTCTTCCTCCTAGTCAGCTTGGACAGGTGGCACTGTAGGAGTGCTCCCCAGCCATGGTCCTGGGGTTTCCCATCACCATCATTCCAGAAATTCCCTTGGCCTTTCCCTCTGTGTTGGATCCCCTGTTTTCCGGATAGTGTATCTTCCCCTTGTCTTCATTTATGTCCTCACTTTGGTGGACCACATCTTCCAGAACTTTTCTACAAAAAGGTACCTGGGGTAAAACTTTTGTTGGGACTCTGGGTATATGGACATGACTGTTACGCCACTTTTAGTTCCTCCCTTGGTTACTGTTTTCGTCGGTTTTGTGTTGCTATAGCAGAATACCTGAGCCTGGGCAGTTTATAAGGAAGAGAGGTTATTTGCCTCATGATTCTGGTGGCTGGAAAGCTCAAGACTAGAAACCTGCATCTGGTGACGGCCTCAGACTGCTTCAACTCACAGCGGGAAGCACAGGGAGAGCTGGTGGCATGTGCAAAGGGGGGTGCAGGGGTGGTGGTGAAGTTCCAGGCTCTTTTTAACAACCAGCTCTCACAGGAACTAATAAGTGAAAACTCACTCACCCCAGAGGGAGGGTATTAATCTGTTCATGAGGGATCCACCCCCATGACCCGAACACCTCCCACCAGGCCCTACCTCCCAACACTGCCACCTTGGGGATCAAATTTCAACCTGAGGTTTGGAGGGGACAAACATCCAAACCACAGCAGTTACCTTAATGTAATGTCTTCATTTCGTTGTTGAATCAACTCCAGACCATATGGCTTGTAGGAAAAGGTTATTATATCCCACACTTCCCTTCCCTGCTTTCAACTCTCCTACTATCAATGTTCTCTTCCTTTACAATATTCTCTTAACTTTATTTTTACTTTTACCATAAACAAACCTTTCTCTATAAACATAATTAACTCTGCTTGGTATGCGGGTTTATAACATTATGTCAAAGAGTTTACTTTGCTTGCATTTTCTTTTTTTTTAATCTGACTTTATCTTATTCTAATTTTTTTTCTATTTCTCAAAGTATCACATCTCTTGACGCCCCTTTGTTTCCAGATGCCTGTCTCCTGAGGACCTCTTTCCTCCTGTGACCTGTGCACCACTCGGAGCTGCACGATCCCCCTGGGTCCCCCGAACAGTCATGACTCCCCTTTAATACTCTCTTTCCTGAATCCTGCAAATTTTTCTTTCTAATTTTACTTCTTATTTACTGAAATAATCCACAAATCACTTTTGAACAAAGAGGGTGTTGAGGTAAACTTTCTAAATCCTTGTAGATGCAGAAATATCTTTGTTTTATCCTCATAGTTGATTGATAATTTGGCTGGGAATGGAATTCTAGGCAGAAAATTATTTTTTTTCCTCAAAACTTGGAAATTATGACTTCATGATATTCCAACATTATAGGATGCTGTGAGTGAATTAGTAGTTTGATTTTCATTCTTTTTCGGGGTAGTCTTTCGTTTTTTTCTCTGGAAGATTTTAGGATATTATTTTGCTTATCCCCAGTCTTTTTAAATTTCCAAACAGTTTATCTAAATGAGGATGATTTGGGAAGCATAGTACAGTTGACCCTTGAATAACATGGGTTTGAACTACATGGGTCGATTTTCTTCCACCTCTGCCACCCCTGAGACAGCAAGAGTGACCCCTCCCCTCCCTCCTCCTCTGCAGTCTACTCAGCATGAAGACGGCGAGGATGGAGACCTTTGTTATGATCTACTTGCACTTAATGAGTAGTAAATATATTTTCTCTTCTTTATGATTTGCTTAATAACATTTCTTTTCTCTAGCTTACTTTATTTTACAAATACAGTATATAATACATATAACATACAACATACATGTTAATTGACTGTTTATGTTATCAGTAAGGCTTCCAGTCAACAGTAGGCTATTTTAGTAGTTAAATTTCTGGGAGTCAAAAGTTACACATGGATTTTTGACTGCGAGGGGTGTTGACACCCCTCACCCTCGTTTTGTTCAAGGGTCAACTGTACAATGTTTAAGAGTGCAGGCCGTGGATCCTGCATGCCTGAGTTTAAATCCCAGTTTTCTCGTTCTCTAGGGTAAGGTTTTAACCAGCGTCTCCATTTTTCTTAGTCCTAAAATGGAGTTGACAATAGTAGCTACCTTTTAGATTTATTTGGAAGATTAAAAGTCATTACATGCAAAGCTTCTGAAAGTGGTGCTTGGCACATAGTAGGCCTTCCGTAACATTTAGCTATTACTATTACTATTGCTATTTATTGTAATGGTCCTTTAACACTTAAGGCCTTATGACTTTCTTGTCTAAGGTATGAGCTCGAATTATTCCTTGTTTTCTTTCTCTGCTTTTCCCATCATCTCTGTTCTCTTTGTGACGTTTGACATGTTTTCTTTGTTGCTTATATTTACCCTCATCTTTTCCTTAACTTTTGTTTTACTTACTGGAAGATACCCTCAAATTTAACACCTGGGCTCTATACCAAATTTTTGTTTCAGTGATAATGGATTTAATTTTCAAGAGCTTTTCCTTCGTCCCTCATTGTCGCATTGCCACAGTACCCCTTTCTTGTTTTGCGGATAAAATGTAGTCTGGAATTTCTGTTTTGTTTATGTATTATTTTCTGTTCCTAAACTCTTTGTTTTCCCTAGGGCCATATTTTTCATTTTGTTTTGTGTGTATTTCTTTCATATTTCAGACTTTCCTTCAATGTCAGGAAATCCTTGGTGGTCTGTTTATGCTCAAGGATGAGTTGATGAAAAAGCAGGCAGAGAATTATGTACATGTGGGTGGCAGGCTTTGCTTGATCGTGAACAGGTGGGACTAACCATGATGTCTGAGTCCCCCCAAATGCCAGGATTTCTACATTTTTGCTCTAGGGTGTCCGCATCCACATCAGATGCCCTTATTTTCTTCTGAGAGCTCATTTCATCTCTTTGACAAAGAACCTTCCACTTTTGTTTGTTTGGTTGGATTTTGTTTGGGCTTTAACTTTTTTCGTCTGATCAGGTAAAGACTAGCTGTGGGGTCTTCCGTACTTGAAGGTGGAGATGGAAGCCAAGGCTTCCACACACAACCTTGCAATTAATCTCTCTTTTCCAGGTACACACCTCACCTTCTTTCTGCTGGACATGGTATTGCCCAGTCCCAAGTCTTTCCAGGATTCTACAGAGCAAAGGGGCCCCGGAATTTGCTCAGTTCCTCCCATCTCTTCTGGCCGCCATTGCCGGGGGCTCTTCAAGGCTGTCCGTCCTTGGGCATCCTGCATCAATCACCTCCACATCATCCAATTTATATCTCTGGAAACTTGCTGGAATCTCTAAGCTGCTGACAGCCTCATTTTCACAATTGGGGGTTTATGCTTGTTTTATTTCCCTATCATCTTTTTAATAAGGGCAAGGAGATAAATAAATATTAATCCATCCTCTTAATCAAATACGACAATTTTTTTAAAGCCTAATTTAAGTGCTAGATTATAACATGGAATAAAACTGTATTGTTTTACAAGATGCACATTTTTGTGTGATTTGCATTTGAAGCAACTCACAGACCCAACAGAGGAAAACTGATCTCTCTAATAATTAAAATGTTATAACCTGAAAACTCCAGGTCTAAAAATTTCTCTGCAAATTCATAAAATGACGATACCAACAGCAATAGTAGTCATAATGGCAGCAATATAGTATCTTATATTTTCCCAGCACTTTATAGTTTCTCAAAGCACTTCCACAAGCATCATCTCACCCTACAGACACTGTGTTTCTGTAAGCATTATTAGCTCCATTTTTTAGCTAAAGAAATAGAGGTTCACAGAGACTAGGGACTTGCCAAAGGTTACACAACAAGCTTTGTTGACTATTGTTTTAGTGTGATGTCCACGATATCACAGCTCCACTTTACACTGGTTAAAGACTTGCACAGAATTAACTACCATGAGTGGTTTAGCTTAAAATTGGTGTCAAATATCTGGTAACTTCATACAACTTGAAATCTTCACTTCTCAGCTTAGTATCTCAGGGGCCATTTAATACTCCTTTATAGTAGAAGGTTTCCAGAAACAATAAGAGTTGTCTCTGTGTGAACCAAACCCTATACCCTTTCACTCAGCCTACAACAAAGAAACCACCTGCCCTCAGAGCTTCCCACTCCATTGTGCCACCAAAATCTGTACTTTCAAAGCTGTGCTTTTATGGTTTCCTCTGAGTTATCACCTGAGATCCAGTTCTTACATCTTGTGTGAGATTCGGGGAGCATGTCCATTGGTATGTTAATGGAACTAGGCCTGTGAAAAGATGGTATCAGGTACCAGGCAAGCATGAACCCATTGGTGGGACCCATGTCTAGAAAGAGATAATTCCACATTTGTACTGCTGATCCTCAAACCACCAAAATGCAACGGCAGGCTTTTGACCTCACTTAAAGATAACCAAGGAGATATTATCAAATGCAGACGCACTTGTGCTCTTTCTAATAATTACTGATATCAGCCTCATTTTTATTTTTAATACAGTCAATTAATATTTTCAATCTAATTGCACAACTAATGTATATTTCAATGTGAGAAATTTGGGAAAAATATAGAAAGGAAGAAAATAAGACACAGATAGTAACGTTAAGTAGGGATAAAGCCTACTAACATTTTGATACCCTCACACACACACACACAAGTGTGTGTATATTCTCAGTTATATATATGTATAGTACCTATATTACAAAACTATGTGCACAGCATAGCCTCTTTTCAATTTTATTACATATTGAAGTCATGCTGTCCACAGAGTTTTATAGTATTTCCCCACGATATATAGTCTTCATCTACAACATCATTTATAATGACATCATAGGGTTTCACCTCCATTTACTAATTCTCTTTCCTGGTTGTAGAGAAAAAAATGACAAAGACAGGAATGTGGGTGACCAAGGTAACATAATTTTCATGGTCTTAATCATACTCTTAAAAGACACTAAACTGGTAGTTTCAAACCATACATGTTTTTCAGGACAGAATCTATATAATTTAGTGCCCCAGAAAGGCTATTTCTTTGCTGCTTTTCCTGTTAAAACTCAGTTTCTGAGAGTGAATAATAGTATGTTTCATTGCTTGGCAGCAATGAAAATGATCAGTTTGGTATTTTCATGTCTTCCTGTCAGGAATTGGCTATGATTCCCATGGTGATGTTATTAGTAAGTTAAATAATTAATTGGACTACTATTTACTGAGTCTTTAGCTCTCGTGCTAGGCACTGTGGACGCTGATAAAACTATCAAACAGGCAGACAAAATATGATCCCTCTCATCATGGAAATTCTAGTCTAGTGAACAAATCAATGGTGATGTTGGGATCAGTGTTCCCCAACTCTTAGCACCTAGAGAAGGTGAGTATATTTTTATAGTAGGTTGTGATAAATAGATAAGGCTATTGGAAGACTGAGGTGACCTGCCTGGGCCTGTGGCCATCCTGAGGGCTGAGAGGCTCACTACCTTATCACACCTATAACCTTTTCCCACCACACCAGCTGCCACAATGTAGTAGTTGAAGAGCTCTCCAGTAGTAAGTTTTATTTTGAAGGGAATAAAGGAATTATTGATGTGGTATAAACATTACAAAGTCAGTTGTGGTAATTAAAAAAAAAGAAAGTAAAATAAAATCCTGAAGAAAGAGAATTTAATTCATTTTTTTCCTGTTTTTGCTTGTTTTTTTTAAGCTCTTTCATAAAGTTTTTGCCTTGCAGCTCTTGCTGAGCTAGAAGTAAGTGAATTTGAGGGTTTATTCAAGGGCCCCCCATTGATTTTATCTTTGTTTCCATGGAGGATGTATGCCTACATTATACTTGGTAGGTGGGTGACTATTCAATTGCTACCAGTTTTTGGCAAGATAGTGGACTAAAAGCAGCCTGCACATGCTGCTCTCAAGAAGAGGCTCGAAAGTTGCAAGTAGATGCCCACCTGCGGATGGGCCCTCTTGGAGAGAGCATTGTAAATCATCAGAGAAGTGATAGGAGACACCCGGAGTGAGGGAGACAGGGCTGGGGAGACCCACTCACCAAGATCAGAAGGAGAGTTCCCAGCAAAGGAGAACAGGAGCACTGCAAACCTATCTGTCCTGAGCTGAGAGAAGAGGTTTCAGGTGAGAAGAAACCAGCAAAAGAACTCCGGAAACATGAAAAAACAAGCTAGTTCAAGAACACCCCCAGAGGATCACAACAGATCTATAGCAATGGACCACCACCAAAAGGAAATTGTCAAAATGTCAGAAATGGAATTCAGAATATGGATCCAAATAAGGAATGGGGTTGAAGAGAAAGTTGAAACCAACACAAAGAAGCTAAAAAAAATTTTTCAGGAAATGAATGAAAAAAATAAAAAAGTCACTAAAGAGATAGACAACATAAGACAGGACATAACAGAACTTAAAGAAATGAAAGAGTCACTTAGGGAACTTCAAAATACAGCAGAAAGCTTTAACAACAGGCTGGACAAGCAGAAGAAAGAATTTCAGAGCTTGAAGATAAGGCTTTCAAACTAACCCAGTCAGTCAAAGATGTATAAAAAACACTAATGAAGAATAAATAACCTCTCAGAGAAATATGGTTCTATGTAAAGTCAGCCAATATACAAATTATAGGGAAAGGAAGAAAAAGCAAAAAGCATGGAAAACCTATTCGAGGGAATTATTGAGGAAAACTTCTCTGGTATTACCAGAGAATCAGATATCCAGATACAAGATGGTCAGTGAACACTGGGAAGATTCATAGCAAATAGGACATCTCCAAAACACATGCTCATCAACCTGGCCAAAGTCAAAATGAAGGAGAAGATTCTACAAGCTGAAAGACAAAAGCAACAACTAACCTACAAAGGAAAACCCATCAGGCTAACAGCAGACTTCTCAGCAGAGACCTTGCAAGCCAAATGGGATTGGGGCCCCATTTTTAATCTTAAAAAAAACCCAAAACAACTGCCAGCCAAGAATTTGTACTCTGCAAAACAAAGTTTCATAAATAATGGAGAAATAAAGACTTTTCCAGACAAGCAAACACTGAGGGAATTTGTCACTACTAGACCTGCCCTACAGAAAATGGTCAATAGTGCACTATATGTGGAACACCACGATAGATACTCACCAGTGTAAAAACACCTGAAAATTAAAGCTCACAGCTCTTATAAAACAATAGCACAAGAGAGAAAACAAAACAAGGCATCATTCAACATGATGAACAGAATGGTACCACACATATCAATACTAACTGAACATGAATGGTCTTAATGCCCCAATTAAAAGACATAGACTGGCTGAATGGATGAAAAATCATTACCCAAATATGTGTTGTTTCCAAGAAACCCTCTAACTCACAAAGACACACACAGACTCAGAGTAAAGGGATGGAAAAAAATGTTCCAATTAAATGGACACCAAAAGCAAGCTGGTGTAGCCATTCTCATATCAGATAAAATTGACTTTAAATTAACAATGGTAAAAAAAAAAAAAGATGGTCATTATATAATGATAAATGGGGCAATTCAGCAAGAAGACATAACAATCCTAAATATATATGCACCTAACACAGGAGCTCCTAGATTCATAAAGCAAATTCTACTAGAGCTAAGCAAAGAAATAAACAGTAGCATCATAATCGCCAGGGATTTCACCACCCTGCTGACAAAACTGGACAGATCATTGAAGCAAAAAACCAATAAAGAAATATTAGACTTAAATGGAACTCCAGAATAAATGTACATAACAGACATTTATAGAACACTCTACCCAAAAACTACAGAATAGACATTCTTCATTAGCACATGGGACATTTTCCAAGCTTGATCATATCCTAGGCCACAAAGCAAGTCTCAGAAAATTTACAAAAGTTGAAATCATGCCATCTACCTCCTTAGACTGTAGTGGAATAAAACTAGAAATCAATTCCAAGAGAAACTCTCAAATCCATACAAAGTCATGGAAATTAAACAACATGCTGATGAATGATCCTTGGGTCAATGATGAAATTAAGACAGAAATCAAAAGATTATTTGAACTGAATGACAAAAGGGACGCAAGCTTTCAAAATCTATGGGATTCAGTGAAGGCAGTGCTAAGGGGAAATTTCATAGCCTTAAATGCTTACATCAAAATGACAGAAATATCACAAATTGTCAACCTGATGTCACATCTCAAGGAACTAGTCAAAGAAGAACAAACCAAACCAAAAGCTAGCAGAAGAAAAGAAAAAACAAAATTCAGAGCAGAACTACATGAAATGGAAACCAAAAAAACAATACAAGGGATCAATGAAACAAAAAGTTGGTTCTTTGAAAAGATAAACAAAATTGATAGAATACTAGCCAGATTAACCAGAAATAGAAGAGAAAGGACTCAAATAACCTCCATCAGAAATGGAAAAGGAGACATTATAACAGATACCACAGAAATACAAAATATAATCCGTGAGTACTACAAAAATCTCTATGCACACAAACTAGAAAACCTAGAGGAAATGGATAAATTCCTGCAAACACACAACTTTTCAAGCCTGAATCAGGAAGATGTAGAAATTCTGAACAGAATTAACTAGCAGTGACATTGAGGCATAATAAAAAATCTCCCAACAAAAACAAAAAAGCCCTGGACCAGACAGATTCACAGCCAAATTCTACCATACCTACAAAGAAGAACTGGTACCTATTCTACAGAAATTATTCCATAACATCAAGGAGGAGGGAATCCTCCTTAACTCATTCTTTGAAGCCTGTATCACCCTGATACCAAAGCCAGGAAAGGGGGAAAAAAAACAACAACAAAAAACTACAGACCAATATCCTCTATGAACATTGATGCAAAAATCCTCAACAAGATACTAGCAAACCAAATTCAGCAGCACATCAAAAATATAATTCAGCATGATCAAGTGAGGTTCATCCCAGGGATACAAGGATGGTTCAGCATACATAAATCAATAAATGTGATTCACCACATAAACAGAAGCAAAAACAAAGACCATGTGATCATCTCAATAGATGCAGAAAAAGCATTCCATAAAATCCAGCACCTTTTCATGATGAAAACCCTCAACAAACTAGGCATAGAAGGAACATGCGTTAAAATTATAGAAGCTGTATATGACAAATCCACAGCCAACATCAAACTGAATGGGGAAAAGTTGAAAGCATTCCCTCGAAGAACTGGAACAAGACAGGGTGCCCACTGTCCCCACTTCTATTCAACATAGCACTGGAAGTCCTAGCCAGAGTGATCAGGCAAGAGAAAGAAATAAAGGGCATCCCAATCAGGAAAGAGGAGGTCAAACTTTCCCTGTTTGCTGATATGATCCTATATCTAGAAAACCCTAAAAACTCCACCAAAAGACTCCTAGAATTGACAAACAAATTCAACAAAGTCTCAAGTTACAACATCAATGTACACAAATCAGTAGCATTTCTATGTGCTAATAACAGTCAAGCTGAGAGTCAAATTAAGGACTCAATACCATTTACAATAGCTATGAAGAAAATAAAGTACTTAGTAATAATTTAACCAAGGAGGTGAAAGATCTCTACAAGGAGAACTACAAAACACTGATGAAAGATATTGTAGATGCCACAAACAAGTGGAAAAATATCTCAAGCTTATGGATTGGTAGAATCAACACCATTAAAATATCCATTCTGCCCAAAGTGATTTACATATTCAATGCAATTCCCATCAAAATACCAAAATCTTCCTTTACAGATCTAGAAAAAATAATCCTAAGCTTCATTTGAAACCAAAAAAGAGCCTGAATACTCAAAGCAATCTTAAGCAAAAATAAAAATATGGAGGCATCACATTACCTGACTTCAAATTATACTGTAAGCCTATAGTAACCAAAACAGCATGGTACAGGTGTAAAAGTAGAGACACTGACCAATGGAACAGAATATAGAACCGAGAAGTAAAACTGTATAGCTACAACCAACTGATCTTCAACAAAGAAGACAAAAACATACACTGGGGAAAGATGCCCTATTCAATAAATGGTGCTGGGAAAATTGGATAGCCACGTGCAGAAGAATGAAACAGGATCCATCTCTCTCACCATATACAAAAATTAATTCAAGATGGATTAAAGATTTAAAGGTAAGGCACAAAACTATAATAGTTCTAGAAGAAAATGTAGGAAAAACTCTTCTAGACATAGGCCTAGGCAAAGAATTTATGAATAACACCTCAAAGGCAAATATAGCAACAACAAAAATAAATAAATGGGACTTAATTAAATTAATGAAATAATAACAGTAAACAGGCAACATACAGAATGGGAGAAAATATTTGCGAACTATACTTCTGGCAAAGGACTAATTTCCAAAATCTACAAAGAACTCAAAAAAAAAAAAAAGAATAAAACAAACAACTTCATCAAAAAGTGGGCAGAAGATATGAACAGAATTTTTTCAAAAGAAGATAGACAAATGGCCAACAGACAAATAAAAAAATGTTCAATATCATAATCATCAGGGAAATGTAAATTAAAACTACAATAAAATACCACCCTACTCCTGTCAGAATGGCCAATCACTGAAAAGACAAAAAACAACAGATGCTGGCATGGATGCAGAGGAAAAGGTACACTTCTACACTGTTGGCGTGACTGTAAATCAATACAACCTCTATGGAAAACAGTATGGAGAATCCTTAAAGAGCTAAAATTAGACCTACCATTCAATCCAGCAATCCCACTACTGGGTATCTACCCCAAGGAAAAGAAGTCATTTCATCAAAAAGACACCTGCATTTGAATGTTTATTGCAGCACAATTTACAATTGCAAAGATATGGAATCAACCTAAGTGCCCATCAATATATGAGTGGATAAAGAAAATGTGTACACACACACACACACACACACACACACACCATGGAGCACCACTCAGCTGTAAAAAGGAATGAATGATGTCTTTTGCAGCAACTTAGATGGAACTGGAGACCATTATCCTAAAGGAAGTATCTCAGGAATGGAAAACCAAAAACCATATGTTCTCACCAATAAGTGAGAGCTAAATGATGGGTGTGCATGGGTACAAAAAGGCATAAAGGACATCACAAACCAAGAAGGGGGGAAGATGGGAGGAGCCTGAGGGATAAAAACTTACCCACTGGGTACAATGGACACTGTCCTGGTGGTGGGGACAGTGAAAGCCCTGACTTCAGCATTATAGAGTGTATCTATGTAACAAAAACTTTTGTACCCCCTTAATATTTTAAAATAAAAAATAAAATAAAATAATGCATGCTATAGTTATTTCTTTAAAAAATTGCTATTAGTTTCGAAGCTGTGTTTTTTTCTGTATGAATTCTTCAGAAGAGTACATCTGATGACAAACAAAAGGCAACGTCTTTTCCCAGTTCTATCAGGGGAAATAATTCCTTGCTGATAAGAAGACTTATCTTTGTGGCTCAGTGGAATCTTAGCAGTCGTATTATGTCTTGTCCTTCAAGCACACAAGTGCTGAAACCATTTCCCTGATGGGTGCAACTATCCGTCTTTACTCCGGAGGAAGACTAAGAAAGCACAGGCAGAATTAAATGCTTCTTAAACATACGTCTTTAAAAATACAGTTACATAGAAGATGGGGTCTTGTCAGGTTATTGGAGCAAAATCAACACTGTAAACTATAACAGAATTCAAATCTTTACCACATTGGTTATCTATTGCTGCATAAGACATTACATTCAAACAGAGCAGTTTAAAACAGTAACAGTCTTTATCTCACAAAGTTTATGGTCAGGAATTCTGGAGTGGTTGACTTAGGCGGTTCTGGCTCAGTGTCTCTCGTGAAGGTGCAGTCACAGTGTTGTCTGGAGTGATTGAAATCACTGGGAAGCTTGACTGCAACTGAAGGTTCTGCTTCCGGGATGGCACACGCACATGGCTGGCGAGTTTGTGGCAGCTTTCAGCAAGTGGCTGCAATCCACACCAGGTGGACCTTTCCATAGAGCAGCTTGGATCCTCATGATGTGGCAGCTGACTTTCTGTAGAGTGAGTGGTCAGATAGAGAACAAGATGGGAGCCACAGTGTCTTTTATGAGCTAGTCCTAGAAGTCAAACTCTGACATTTCCACAGCATCCTATCAGTCACACAGGTCAGCTCTATTTCGTGTGGGAGGGGACTACGCAAGGGTATGAATACCTGGTGGTGAGAATCACTGGTTTCTATTTTGGAGTCTGGCTATTGTTGTCCACCTCCCTTTGATGATTTCAGTATAAAATATTCTCCCACCTTCCCAAGACCCCTGAGAATCACATCTCATTAGCACCAGCCAAAGTCTGGAATCTTGTCAGGTAAATCAGGTCCAGGTGTAATTCCTTAGGTACCGTTTTGTGAGTACTATTCTCAATCAAAAGACCCGTGAACTAAAGAGACACATTCTCTCTCTCCCACCCATACAGTGGTGGGACACGCATGAGGTAGCTGCTATAGACCCTCTTGTTCATAAAGGGGAAAATGCAAAGCGCACAGCAATTACTGGACCATACAAATTCTAAAACACTTCAGGCACAGGTCAACACTCCTTAATTTGGACTCAAGGAGCAAGAGTAATTCCTCATGGCTTTGGATCCACTCTCTGAGCTCTTGGTTACACCCTCTGAGTCACTTGTTCCTTTTCTATAAGAGACAGCTCATGTTTATAGATGCACAGTTTTTTGAGTCTGCTTTTTGCTGGTAGAACTCTAGGGGACCTATACACCCCTTTTCCTTCTGTTCCTCTCAGTCCAAGCTGATAGTGTGTCTGCCAATGCAGTTCTCTTTAAAAAAAATGTGAGTCTCCTGTGAATCTTATTGGAGTTTACTCCATTAGACGAAACCACAGCCCAAACCTCTTTGAGATAAGCCCTTTTTGACCTTGGGTTTTTGTTGAAACTATTGAGGGACAACTTTAACCTTCTTAGAAGCCCTATTGTTTGACTGAATTGTTCTTTGAGGAATCACCCTAGGTATTTTTAAGGTCATAACAAAGGATTTTATAGCCACACACTTGGCTTTATAGAAATACAATGTTTTTTTTTTCCCCCAAAAAGACTCTGAATTTGCTCCATTTCTTAATTTTAGCCTCGTTTGGCATCCAGAGAGAATGGAATTTCCAAAACCAGTAAGTCTTGGCATTTTTTCTTTTTTAGTGGTCCTGCTTTAGTTTCTCTCTCTTGTCTTCCATTTTACTATTAGTAGCAAGAAGAAGCCAGGCGCAGCTTCAGCACTCTGGCTGCAAATCTAACGTAGATCATCCAGCTTGTTACATTATCTACTTTCCAAATCACCACAGGTGACAGTTTTGTTAAATTCTGCTGTTACAGAGCAAGGATTCCCTTTCTTCCACTTTCCAATAACATTTTCCTCAGTTTTCTGTGTGCGCTCACTGGCAGCCTCCTTGAGGGCTAACAGGGCTCTGCTAACACTTTTTTTTTTTTTTTTTTTTTGAGGCACTTCAGGATTTTACTGACATTTTTCTCCAAAGTCTTCCAGATTCTGCCCACTTCTGCTTGGTTTAAAAGCCACCCATATTTTTAGTGTTTTTTCTGTTAATGGCAGCGCTCTACTTCCAGGTATGAACATCTGTTATTAGCTACCTATTACCGCCTCATAAATTACCCCCAAATCCCAGTGGCTTAAGACAACAATAACCTTTATTATCTCATAGTTTCTGTGAGTTTGGAAATAAGCAGTGGCTTAGCCAAATGATGCAGGCTTAGCGTTTCTCATGGAATTGCAGTCAAGATGCCCACCTGGGTGCACTCACCTGAGGGCTTGACCGTGGCTAGACTTGCCCTTAGTGGCGCACTCACATGGCGGGTAGGTTCGTGATGGCTCCCGGCAAGAGGTCTCAGTTCTTCTCCGGGTGACCTGCTTGAGTATCCTCACAGCACGGCGGCCAACGGCCCTCAGAGTGAGTGATTCGAGAGAGGAAGCACAATTTTTTTTTTATATATGGCCCCATTAGTGACACGCCACCTTTTCTGCAATGTGAATTCTCTCTTAAAACAAAAGAAGGGGACTTACTGTTGGGGTATTTCACCTCTAAGCATATTCATTTTAATTTTGGGGGGAGTAGCTCTAAAATAAAATATTAACGTGGGAAGCTGTGGTTCCTTTTTCCATGGTATTAGTCTTTCTATGAGACAGTTCGATTGAAGCATTATTATATATTAAATTACGGCAAAAGGATCATCATTTTTCCTGTTTTAAATTTGCTGTCTTGACATCTGTGCAATTATTAATTTGTCACAGAACAAATTTTATATATTTCTGATAGTCCTGGAATGTGCACTACGGTTTAAAACTTTTCCCCCACTTTGGGACATTGGGAGGCTTGTGTTCCTCAGTGGACCCCATCCCCTTGCCATGCTCCACTTAGGTCAGATGTAGGGCAGCAAGGCAGTCCTTCCCACTAGAGAACCAGGTTTCCAGTTCATTCTGCCTCCACCCCAGCCACCCCTGCCCCATGTCTCTCTGTTAAAATCAGGAATCACAAAGATCTATTTAACATGCAGTTCCCTTCTCCAGGTCTGGGCTCTTCACCTTGGCATGGACTGTTGGCAGTGAGCCTCCTGTCCATGGCTCACCCAGGTCTGTGAGAGTTTCTAAATCTCATTTGCATGCAGATTGTGTCCTTGAGCTCTACAAAGCTGCATCTGGCCTTGCATAATAAAATGTCAACAGCCCCTTGACATCAGGTGTTGAAGTTTTGCTGCCTCCCAAAGCAAAGGAAGCCACTCAGGGTGGTTTCTCTTTAGATTCTTTCTGTAAAGAAAAGAACACTCTGTTGTCACTGGTACCCTCAGACTTGGGGAGTTCTTCTTGTCCTCCTTCTTGGCTCTGGACAAGCACTGTTCCTTTGGCAGCTGTTTGGAATCTTTGGCTCTGACCACAGCGTTCAATAGCTTCACGTCTTAGGGGCAAACTCTGTTGACAGGGGCTGTGCACGTAGATCAGGCAAACAGTTGGTGCTACAAAGAGTAGAGTCACGTGAATGCCACATAAGGGCTTTATGGATAATAACCATTGTCTCATTTTAGGATACTGAGTACCTTCCGGCAGATACTATCACAATCGTACACAGAGCTGGCATCAGTGTAGAACGTGGGTAAGGCCAGAAAGAGGCTACTTAGCATCCCTCAGTAAATAAAAGAAACTAACATGGAGTGGGTGATGCTTTTGCATGGGGATCAAGGGCCTTGAAGTTGGACAAAACTGGGCTTGAATGCCAATTCTGCCATTGATCGCCTGTGTGACCTTGGGCAAGTCCCTTCTCTGTCCTCAAGTTCCTCATCTGTGAAATGCAAGTAATCAGATCACTCCCATGGGGCTTTTGCAAGGACTGTTACATTACACAAAATAAGTGTGGATCCTGGGACATAGCAAGTGCTCAGAAAACAAAAGCTGTTATTATTGCTTTTGCTATGAATTTCGTATGACAGTGTTACTATGAGTAAATAAGAGTTATTATTATTATTATAAAGTGTTTGGTAAATAGATTTGTACTGTATTTATATTGCAACAGACTTCAATTTTTTAAGCATTCTCAAGCATTTCAGTTATATTTATTTAGATATAATTGACATACTAATTGCAAATATTATCTGTTATTAAAAGTGGGCCCTCTGGCTTTATTCACTTACGTTTGATTTATTTCTAGTTTTACATACTTGGAAACATATTCACTTTTTAAATTTCTTTAATTTAGATTTTATTTCAATTAACTCAGACTGCTCATTCTTCTCCAGGTAGGAGGGAGGTTTTAGCTTTCATGGACTCAGTAAGAAAGTGAAGAGTAAGTTGCAAATATCCCCTAATTTTGAGTGGAGAACTGCAGAGCCGCGGTCTGCTCTAAGCTGCGTGAAATGGCCAGATGTTCCAGGGTTTGAGGTGAAAATCTCTAGGATTCTCAAGCTCTGCCATCGGAAGACGGCTCACAGAGAGGAAAGATGCCCAAGGTCAAGATCAGGGAACAGAGCAGGAATGTTCTCTGAAACTGTGTGTTTTACCTTAACATTTCATGTGAATTTTGCTTTCCATTCCACATTCCATTGTGTTTGTTTTTATCACAGAGAGAATGGCCTCCCCTGCACACCTTCAGCCCCTGAAATGTCGCTGGAGGTGAACACAGGGCATTTCTGTCCCGGTATGGGGTGCCAGTAGTCTAATTTGAAAAGCAAGTCTATGTCTGTGCACTAAATACAGGGGTGGAAGCTGAGAACATTTAGAAAAGGGAATTTAACGAAATGAGGAAGGGTAAGGGAGCCAAGGGGGTGGGAGGTCTTGGGGTGGAGAAACAGGCTGGAACCGGGGCACGGGACAAATGAGCCAGTCAAAGCTGCGAGCCACAGCACTCAGCCTTGGGGTGCCCATCAGATCTGAATGGCACTGAACCGCCAAACGCAATGGCCTCGCAGCTTCTTTTCTGGAAATTAATTGGTTCCAGGAGTAAAGTTAAGCTCCCACCAATGGTGAGGGCGTTCCATCAGGACCATAGTTTCGATATTCAGTCTTCTGTCACCATAAGGTTGACACGTCCTTGGCTCTGCTTCCTCTTCCTCGAGCCAAAGCCCATTTCCTTGTTGCAGCCTTTGCCTGGACAACGACATTCAAATGGAAATTCGTGCATTATGCCCAGGCAAGTCTCTGGCTACATGATTTGGTCATAATCTGTTTCTCACAAGGTGACTTTATTGTAATTTATTCCCTTGCAGCTTCTATTAGGTCGAAGCACAGTTGGCCTTGGTAACACTGGGAGTCTGCACAGAGTGGAGCAGTTTGGAATGCCCGAGGAAAAATGCGTGTTAGACCCTGTCTAGGTATGAGTGCAGGGTGATGGAGAGTTCTTTAATGCCATGCGGAGTTCTGGGACCCGCAGAGGGAGACCCTGAAAGTGAAAGCGCTTATTGTCTCTGTGCACATTGACACCTGTCTGCTGCGCGGTTGCATGAAAGTGCACAGGGCTGTGTTGCACGGGATGTAGCCTTTTTTGCCACCTTTGAAGGAGGCGGCGGGATTGACAGGCAGGCAGCTTCTTCATGGCAAGGGCAGATGGAGAGGACAGTGCCTGGTACAGGCCATAGGAGCATGTTGTTTGATTATCAAACTGTTGGGATCTTACATTCATAGATTTAGCATAGCAATAGATTGCTGTATCCTTCCACCCAGCTGGCAGCATCTGTTCATTCCAGCAAAGAGAAGCAGAGGGCCGTGGAGCCCCTCACAGGTATGAGGGTGTGTGGCTGGGGCCTTAGTTTTCTCAGCAGAAGGATGGAGCCAGTAGTACCCAAACATGGCTTGCGTGGTGGGGAAATGCAATGGTTCATGCAAGGAGCTCCGCACAGTGCTTACATTCAGTAAGTGCTTAATAAATAGCAGCTGCCATTAGTAGTGTTGTTGTTACCATCACCTCCCTCTGAGCAAGGCATGGAAAGCATAGCAGAGTTCACGTGCAGTCTGGAAGCCTTGAGAAATAAAAGGCAAATGTCACAAGTAGTAGAAAGAACTTCAGCTGCGGGACTTGTATTAAGTAGGGTTCTCTTGGCACAGGCATCAGCAACCAGCCCCAGCTGGCCTAAGGAGGGGATTTACCATGAGGGGTCAGGGCAGGAGGCAGGTTGGTCTCAGGGTGGACAGAAACCAAGAACAAGAAGGGTGGTGGCCCTGTCTCTGCTCTGTGTTGTTTTCTGAGTCCTTGCCATTTCACACTCTCTCTCCCCCCACCCCCACCCCCCCTCTGTTATCTTCTCTCGTGACCTCCCCAGCTGCCTTTCCCACGTCCAGGCTGCACACTAGGCTGTGCACGTCCATTCTAACAGAGTTGCCATGCACCATGTCCAGCTGACTAACCTTGCTCGATGTCTCAGCCCCTGTTTCCTACTGCTGGACAGCTTTGGTGATGCCCAGTCGTCTAGGGGTAGAGTGAAGAGGGTGTCGTGGTGGGCTGGGCAAACACAGGGCTGTGAGAATAGGCAGGGGCTGATTCCCAGGGAGCCGCCAGCACTACTTGGGGCGCAGGGCCCCGAGAGCTGTCCTCTGTGGCAGGGTAGCTTCTGATAGTCACATCAGAACTAGGCCTGTGGGGGGCTCGTGGGAATTAGGCGATGGTCATATGTAACAACTAGGATGATGATGGCTCAGTGTCATCACCGAGGATCTCTAGGCCACACATTGTTCTGAGTGCTTTATTTGCATTAATTAGTTTAATACTCATTACTATAAAGTAGATATGGCTTTATCGCCATGTGACAGAAAGAAAAGTGATACCCAAAGGGGTGAGGTCTCTTCCCAAGCTCACATGGCTAATAACAGATGGAGGCAGGGTTTGAATCTGACTCTAAAGCCCATATCCTTAACCAACATCGTGAAAAGGTGTCCTCTCTTGTGGGTTGTGGCAGGCTGGATCTCCCCCAAGCTTCTTTCTGACCATGGGCTTGGCTTTCTAAAGGTGGGCCCACATTTATCATCCGAGGTGTGGACTGAACCACATGCCCTTTTCAGACTCACTGTAGCCCTGGCTTTGTTGCTCTTCAGCTCTCAAACCCCACAGGCTCAATCAGAGCCCTACGTCACCCTCTTGCTGGGACTGACAGCCACACATGGTGGCTACGTTCACAGTGTAACTCTGGGTCTCTTGCAAATCTATCCCTTTAGAGAAGGTGGTAAATTAATCATGTTGAATCTGTGGTCCTAAGGGTTTGTTTTGTTGCCTACTTTTAAACCTGACCTGTTTGTAAGTTATGACTTTTTCCACTGGGGCCAAGGTAAAAAATTGGATCCTGCCCTACCCCCATCTCACCATAAGACAAATCCCAGTTGTAGGGTGAACAGTGCCATCCTTACATGCTTAGGTACCTGTAATTGTCTGATTCTGGGAGAATGTTCCAGTACCTACTTATTTATTTATTTATTTAGGTGTGAGATGGTCTCCCCAACTTTTTTTTAAATTGTGGTAAAGTGCACATAGCATAGAATTTACCATTTTAACCATTTTAAAGTATACAATTCCTGGCATTTAGTACATTCACAATGTTGTGCAACCATCATCACTATCTAGTTCCAGAACATTTCATCCCCTCAAGAGGAAACGCTGTACTCACTGAGCAGCTCTCACTCATGCCTCCCTCTCCTCAGTTTCTGGCAACTACTAATCTGCTCCCCATTTTTTTATAGATTTGCCTATTCTGGAAATTTCTTAAAAATGGAATCACAATATGTGGCCTTTTGTGTCAGCCTTCTTTCATTTAGCATAATGTTTTCAAGGTTCATTCACATTCAGTACTTCATTCCTTGTCTGCAGCTGAATAATATTCCACTGTATGGATATACCACATTTATTTATCCATTTATGAGTTGATGGGCACTTTGGTTGTTTCCATCTTTGGCTATTCTGAAGAGTGTTGCTGTGAATATTCATGTACAAGTGTTTGCTTGAACACCTGTTTTCAATTCTTTTGCTTATATACCTAAGACTAAATTGCTGGCTCATATGGAAATTCTACATTTAACTTATTGAGGAACTGCCAAATTGTCTTCCACAGTGGCTGCACCATTTTACATTATTCCCACCAGCATCGTATGAGGATTCCGATTTCTCCACCTCCTTACCTCCAGCATCAACTTTTGACTTGTGAGATGAGTTTTATTATAACAACGGGGAAAAAAATATCTGAATTATTTAGGCTTCATTTATTTAATGAGACCATATTAAAGCAAGGACTGGAAACGTGTGAGCATTTTAATGCAAAATACATCATAGAATTTGAGATACAGGAAAGCAAAGGTTGTTTAACATGTGGAGATAAATTTGATCATTAGTTCATATCTGTGGACCATATAAATGACAAGATCATAAAATCCGTGGAGCTTCTGGTGGCGAGGCTGTGCCCCATGATGTGATTCATCTGGTATATTTTTCTATAAAAACATACAATAGCCCATCTCAGTGACATCTGGACTCGTCTGCATAAAATGAGAGTTTAGGGTCATATTATTATTATTTTATGCTCTCTACTTCAACTGATCCATAAAACAGAGGCACAGTATGGCAAGCTGCTATTTCTCTTCTGAAAAACATTAAGAAATTGAATGTGTACCTTCTATTTTTGCTAATGACACCAAATGTTGAAAGTTGTCATTTTTTTCTTCTGCCAACCCATGAATGTGCCATTCTTATCTGAAACCTAAATAAATACTCATTAATGTACAGTGAAATTCAAATGAGCACTTCATATAAATAAGCCTGCTATAGAGATACATGTTAATTTTAAATCTGTAGACCAAAATAACATGAAATAAATTGAACATCATTTCACATTCAGAACAACCAACCAAATAAACTGGTTTTTATGACTCAATTTTCTAAACTCAGGTAGGTAAGAAAGCATATATATAGATCTTCATTTCCCAGTCCATCATACATTTTAAGAACAACATTATTTAGCTGAGATTTTTACAGGCCAAATGGAGAAGAATGCACATACCACCTGATTCTAAGGTGACAGGGCAGGGGGAGGGGACAAAGCGAAGTGGCATTGGCTTTCTCCTTCATTCCTTCATTTATTTGTTCTTTTTTTTCCTTTTGGACAAATATTTATTTGTCCAAGCACTATTCTGTGCCAGGTGCTATTCTTAAATCTGGGGATATAGTGATGAACTGAAAAAAAATACTATTGGTGGCCTCGTGGGACTTCCAGTTTAACGTGTGTTCCATGAAGGCATTACAGTTAGTTATCTATCACAGTTATCCGCTGCTGTGTGACAAACCACCCCAAAACTGAGTAATGCCAATCAATACCTTATGATGCTCTCAGTTTTGAGGGCCAGGAACTTGGGTACAGCACAAAGGGGTAGCTCAGCTCTGCTCCCTAGTGCCGGGGCCTCATCTGGGATGCTGTGAATGGTTGAGATGTCTGGGGCCATGTCTAGGGCCTTGGTTATGGCAGATGGCTGGATTCCTTGGCTCTTCTTTGTATGGTGTCTTTGGGATTGGAATGTTCAAGATGGCTTTTTCACGCCACATACCTGGCACCCAGGCTGGATGGCGAGACAGCTGAGGATGCCTGAGCATCTCGTTCCCTCCATGCAGTCTGTGAGTGTGGGCTTCCTCAAAGCATGGCAGTCTCAGGTTACTCCGACTTCTTCTATGGCAGCCTCTCCCCGAGGGAGTGGTTCAAGAGTCACGGGCAGAAGCAGCAAGGCCTGTTAGGATCTAGCCTCAGAAATCCCAGAGCACCACTTCTGCCACTTACGACAGGTCAGCCATGTCACTAAGGCCAGCCAGACTCAGAGGGAGGGGATTTAGACCCTATTTCTCAATAGAAGGACTAGCATAAAACTTGAGATTATCTTTAATCTACCATAGAGGGAGGCAGACATTCAAGAAATAATCACATGAATAACTATTATAATGAAGAAAAAGTACAGGCCTCTTCATAGTCATCAGAACTTCCTGGTTGCCAATGACAGAAACCTAACTCAGATAGACTAAAGAGAAGAAGGGAATTTACTGTCCCACTGAACTGAGAAGTGCATGGCTGAATCCCGTGCTGCAATGATGTGGTCAAGAACCTCTTTCCCTGTCTCTCAGCTTTGCTTGCCTCTTTACTCTGTTGGTTGTATTCTCAGGCAGGGGCTCCTCGGGTGATGACTACAGAGACCACCAGCTGCTCCAAGTTTCTGATAGTTTATTAATCCCAGTTGAAAAAGACAGGCTATTTATCTCTTTTTCAATAGTTCTATCAAATAATCCTGAGCTCAAACCTGTTTGCCTGCATTTGGGTCATGTGCCCTCTGCGAAACCAACCACTGTTGCCAGGGAGATGAAATGCTTGCATCGACCGGGCCAGACCTTGCACCCACCTCTGGGACATGGGCGTGGAATCAGCCCCAAAGCAGCCATACATGGGGATGGGTATTTCCACAAAAGGGAAAGAGGGCTCCTTTTTTTAGAAGAGGTGGGAAATAGTTGCCAACCAGACAAAAACATAAAACATCCATGACACAAGGCTGACGCAGGGTGAACTGCCTTGGAGATGAGGTTCATATATATAGAAACAAGCGGAGAGGGACATTCCTCCCTGATGTCATTACTTATTCACCTTGCACGCAGTTAAGCATCTCCCCTGGAGAACAGGAATCAGGCCCCATACTTTCTAGTTCATCTTTCTCTGTTTCAGCCAAGCTCCTCCCCCGGCCCGGGAAAGGATTGTAGATTCCTCCTCAGCAGGCAGACACTGCTCTGATGTCATATGCCGCTTTCTCCCTCCTCTCTGGCCTAGAGTTGCAGCTCTATGCTCAGTCCTCCAGGTTTGATTCTCCATGATTCAAAACCATCTTCCATTTATTTATCTATTTATTATTTTTAGTGCTGACTCAAGGATTTACAATATACATCTTTAACTTAACACAGTCAACTTTCAAATAATATCATACCACCGTATATGTAATATTTGACTCTTACGACAATGTACTTCCCTTTGTCCCTTCTTATTCTTTGTGCTGTTATTGCCATTTATTTTACGTCTATGTGTGTTATCAACCCCACAGTACGTTATCATTTTTTGCTTTAAAGCATCAATTATCTTTTAAACGGATTGAAAGATGAGAAAGAAAATATGTTTATGGTGCTCCCATAGTTCCCTTTGCAAGCGTTCTTTTTTCATTGTCGTAAATAGAAGTTTCCACCTCATGTCATTTTCCTTCTGCCCAGAGAAATTCCTTTAATGTTTCCTTGAGTGGAAGTTTGCTGGTGATGGGTTCTCTCGGCTTTGTTTATCTAAAAAAAAAAAAAATCTTTCTTTCGCTTCGTTTATGAAAGATATTGTTGGTTACAGAACTCTAGGTTGGGTATTTTGCTTTTAGTGCTTTCAAAATGTGACTCATTTATGTGCCAGTTTGCACAGATTCTGGTGGGAGTTCTGACATCATTCTTTGTTTCTCTACATGTAACGGGCCTTTTTTCTCTGGCTGGTTTTAAGATTTTTCTGTTTCTAAATGTGTATATGTGTGTGTGTTTGTTTGTTTAGTAATTTGATTATAATATGCCTTGGTGTAGTTTTCTTTGTGTTTATCCTCCTTAGAGTTTATTGGGATTCTTGGATTTGTGGGTTTATAGTTTTATCAAATTTGGAAAAAATTTGTCCATTTTATTTCTTCAAATACTGTTTGTTTCCTTGTGATCCCCCCAGACTCCAACTACGTGTATGTCAGCTGTACAGCTGTACATTGTCACTAAGGCTCTGTTAATTCATTTTGGATAGTTTTATTGCTATGATTTCAAGTTTACTAATTTTTTTTTCCTGTATTGTCTAGTGTGTAGTCTGCTATTAATCTCATCCAGTGAAAATTTCATTTCATATACTTCATTTTTTCATCCCTAGAAGTTCCATTTGGTACCTACTTAAATATTCTACTTTCCTCCTCATTATATGCGTGTTTTATTTTACAACCTTGAACAAGCAAAACATATTTTTAACAGCTGTCTTAATAGCCACATTGGCTAATGCGATCACTTCTGTTATTTCTGAGTCTGTTTCTATATACGGATTTGTCTCCAGGCTGTTAGTCACGTTTTCTTGCTTCTTTGTATGTCTGATAATATTTTATAGAATTCTAAGCATTATGAATTTTACATTTTGGGTACTAGATTTTGTTATACTGCTACAAAAAATGCTCAGTGTTTTTCTGGCAGGTATTTTAGTCACAGGTCAGCTCAATTCTTTCAAGGCTTACTTTTATGCTTTTTTTGGATAGGTCTAGAGTAGCCTTTATTCTAGGGATCATTTTTAGTTTCATTTCTAAAGCCTGGCCTTTCTGGAGCCTCTAATGAATGTGTCCTGTGTTCCAACCAAGTCCCTGCACGTTGGCTGGAGAGCATGCCAACCACTGTGGTCCCGTGTGATCTCTTGGAATTATTTGGCTTATAGCTCCCCAGTAATTGTTCTGTCCTGGAAGTTTTTGTTTTGTTTTGTTTTTTGTTTTTAAGCCTGGTCATGTAGTTTTATCCTACCTACACACAGGATTGATATTCAGCCAACAACTCAAAGGAGACCCCTTTGCAGATTTCTGGAGATCTCCATATAGCTCCCTGCTCTTTAATACTCTGTCCTACAAATTCTAGCTAACTTAGCCTTCCTGGTCTCCATCTCCTTAATTCAGTGATATTGCTGGGCTCTCTTTGAATTCCTCTTCCCTATGCTGGAGTCTGGAAATTCCCTCCTTGCAGAATGCATGAAAATGACAAGACTCAACTTGCTTTTCCCCTATTCTCAAGGATCACAGTCCTTTGCTGTTCAATGTCTAAATTGTTCAATGTCTAAAAATAGTTATTTCCAAAATATTGTCAAGCCTTCTAATTATTTACAGCAAGAGGGTGGCCTGGACCCCCTCACTTCCTCATGACCAGCAGGAGAAGTCCTCAAAGTCATTCTATTGTATACCAGTTTTTTGATAATTGCTTTTCTTCTCATAATTGTGGTTAATGCAGTGGCTTTGCTGAGAATGCCTAGGATTTACTTATTTTGGGTCTGAAAGGATATATTTACCTGAAAATGATACAAATTCTATAATGAAATGAATGTTAATTCATGGAAATATAAGGAACTAACTCCACAATATTTATTGAGCACCTTCTGCTTGCTAGGTACTGCTCTAGGTGTTGGGGATACAACAGTAAACAAAGAGATTAAAAAAACCCACCTCTGCTCTGATCAAGTGTGTTGTAGAGAAAACAGAGAAAGAGGCAACAAGAATAATAAATAAGTAAAATCTTCAAATCTGTAACGTGTCAGATGGTAAGTGCTACGGAAATTATCAAGAAATAACAATCCTCCCAGCCCACATGTGGCACTGATTAGAAAACATGGCCACTGTCCTTTCATAAACTTCAATGACAGAGGCCATCTGCTTAGAGGTAAAATAGCCAACTATATTACCATAAATGTAAATCTAGTCTCGGGCTGCCCTCTCATGCCCTGGTAATCTCTGTAGTTTATAAACACTTACCACAAACTCATATTTGTATATGTATTTCCTAACTTGTTCTTATTTTTAGTTTCCCCAACAGGACTGGATGCTCCACGAGGGGAGGTACCATGTCTGGTTTTGCTCACGAGTGTATCCCCAAGCACTTCATATAGGTTTGGCATTTGAATGGTGTTCAATAAATGTTTGTGAGTCATTAAAAACATTTACAGAAGGAATTCATCGATGTGTCAGGTTCTTGATGCCTGCCTGGCTTATACCTAGTTTGTGCACCCCTCACTTTTCTCTTTAAAATTGCTGGTCAGTTTCTTGAAAGCTACTGGGTATGAGTCCACTTTTCCTTCTTTCTCTTTTCACAGCCGTGCAATCCTTGCACACCCTCAATGACCAGATTTCCCATTTTATTGTCACCAAGTCGAAGGCCCTGGAGGAGGACAAAGACCCTTTCCTGCCCGCTGAGAAGGAGACTCTGAAGAGTTCCATGATTTTGATGAGACACCTCTTAATGGACGCTCAGGTACAGAGATCAGTAAAGACATTCTATATAGAGTAGGTGGAAGCTTTTATTTTATGTATTTATTTTTTTGGTAGCTGTCCAAAAATGTTCAATTACCACACCTACTGAACAGATGTTCTGTTATGATATATTGAGTATTGGATTTCTGATTAGGTCTTGTTTGGGATTTAGGATCAAAATAGCTTGTTTTTAAGTCAAAGTAATAGGGCTTAAAAATAATATATGTGTTGTCTCTGAGAATTTAACAGATCTCCCATTAGCCTTGGAAAAGTGAAAATCCATTTACATACAAACTTGGCAGGCATTGAAGCTGGCAAAGACTTTGGAATGGAGCAAATACTTATCCCAAACAGCATCACTTGAGTAACTAATGAATATTTTGGTGCATTTGATATACCACCCAGTAAGTGAATCAGCAGTGGTTCTGCTAGCGCTGAATTATTACAGAAGGTATTTAGCTCATTGCATGTTATTGTTGAGATGTTATTCTTCAAGGTTTCTCCTTGTACACTATTTTATTGACATATTTAAAAATGATCTATCTGCTCCTTCTGGCTTTGTTGGTGGGTCTCTTCAGATATGTGGATAGACAAACACCAGGTGTTTTAAGAGAACTGATAGTTTTCTACGTTAGGGAAGCCAAGTTGAACTAGATTTTATTGTCATTCCTACCTCTTCAGTATCTAGAAATGTTTCAGGAAATGTTTTTTGGGTTTGGTGATTTTTGTGTTCGTTTGCCCTGGGCCTTTTTTCCTGAGCTTGTTTTCTGTTCAGCAACAGTGAGGTCAGAGTGGTTGCTGGTTTCCGACATTCCACTCTGTACCAGAGATTTCGAACTGTGGTTTCTTTGCTTTTGTTTCTACCCTGGTGGTGTTTTATGTTTTATTTTTTAAATCAATCCTGAAGCCCCGGATCTTGTACCAATAAGACTTCAACTGGCAATGCTTTAGTGCCTTTCTCACCTGTCAATGTTTGAAGCCGCCCACGGGATTTTCGAGGCCCTATGTTGAGATAGCCCCAATTATGCAAAGCCTTTCATTTTTATGCACTGTTCTTTTCCCCTTCATTATGAACAGCCCATTCAGCTTCTCCTTTCTCCCCAAGCCCATCTGGTGGAAGAAGGAAGGATTCTGAAGCTACAACAGCCAATTTTAAAACTCAGAAAAAACGGAAATTTAGAACAATTTACTGAATAAAGGAGAGCAAATTGTTCTTGAAAGGATTAGCTTTCTTCAATGCCTGGACCCAACCCTAGAGCTAACACCCCAGCAGAAAGAACTATTCTAAATGAATCCCCAAAGATACTGTGTAAACTGCAGTTTGCAAAATCTAAGGTAATAAAAAACCATTTGTCTTTTTCCATTCTTTCACATCTGAGCTTCCTGGTGCCTAGAACTGGATTTCAATAACATTTAACATTACTTAAGGAAATATCTTCCCCCCCTTAATGCCTCGTTCATTTGAAACCTTTCATTCCTAATGGTGTTGATAGCAATTTTTCCCTATTTTATTTAATGGGACTAAAATATCCCATATAATGTGGTTACTGTGTAGGAATATTTTATTATCTTATTCTTTCCCGACCCCAAATTGATGCCTGCTAGAATGTTTTCACTTAAATAGCCAGAAAAAAATGGAGCAGAATATGGTGGATATTCACCTAAGTCATACACTAAATAGGAGGATGGATTCCACTTCCTGAGGGGGGAAAATCACAGAAAGTCAAGTAGGAACACCATGTGGTGTCTGGAAACACTGTTGTTTCTTTGGCCTCCTAACATTCAAAGATTCCTTGCTCCTGTCTTTTAGACAAATAAAAGATGAAGTGGGTTGTGATGAGTTTAGTCTAAAAATACCACCCTAATTTCTTTTCTTCCCAAACCACTACCTTTTTGAAACCTTATCACGGTTATAATCCTAGGTCCATCGCTAAAGTCAATTAGAATCATGTTGCCTCATACCCCCGGTGTCCGATCATACTCTTTCAGATTAGTAAAATGCTAAGGAACCCCAACATTTGGGGGATGGCCACAGGTGATATGTGATTTTGAGTTTTGAAGTAGACATCTAAAAATGTGTTATTTTAAATAAGAATCTTTATTGAGCATTTTTTTTTTTTTTGGAAATTCACTTATTTTCCATCCACTTTTAAAAACTGCTTCTTACCTCAATTCCAAAGATGAATGAATGTACCTATTTCATATTCCAAGTTCATCAATAGTGGGAGGTCAACAGAGTGTCCATAACTTGTATGCACATCTTTCCATTTGGTCTGCGTTTTACGATATTAATAGACGTCCTGTAGGCTTGTGTGTCATAGGACATAAGCGCTTCAAGGGTAGTAACCACATCCCTTAACTTGGCTGGTATAATAGCCCTCTCAGTTCTATACCCAAAGGGCCCTTAATAGTATTAGATTATGATGAAATACTCTGACATCAGCTTACAAGTTGAATGAAGTCAGGCCAAGAGTATTCCCGAGAAGCTGGAGGCTGCTTGCGAGTGACTGCTTAAAAGGCATAATCGATTCAAGTCACATCTGTCTTGGAAGCAATAAATCCTGCTTAGGGGAATGTCAAAGGCAGAACATTGCTGGACTATGAAATTCCACCTCTGAGGATTATAAAACAATGTGCACAGAGCAAACACATCTCCCAAGGATCATGGGGGAGCCAGAGATGATTGGCAGGCCTGACAACCCATCCCGGAGAATGGAATCACGCCGGGAGCCCCTCACGTGGGCAGCCCAGAAGGGCCGCGATTATTCATTCATCCTCTGAAGGTTTCCAGCACGGGGGTGTCTGGAAGAGCAGAGCGCCTCTACTTGCATTCTATTCCCTTTCTAGCTTGCAGGCCCCCAATTCAATGAAGTTTACCATTCAGATCGCGTTTGAAACCTATCTTGTGGCTTTTATTCCTGAGAGCTCTGTCTAAACCCAAACTGCCGACTCAGCCTCCTAAGTGATTAGATTCATAACACCGAAGAGGCAATTCTTTCTGGTAGAGATTAATTCTCTTACTCGTACTGTGTGACTCCGCATGCTAAGAGGGGCTGATTACAGCAAATTAAATCTCCTATTGGCAGTTCTCTCCCTCTTCCCCCCAAAGACCTACTATCATGATTTATTAAGGGAAGACAAATGCTCGGGAAAACAAGAAGATCGCTTTGTTGGCAGGAAGGTCCTCCTCCTGAAGGCCGAGCACTAAAGGGCGGAGAACTTTCTGTGCACCTGGGGGCTCCTCCTGCTGGCCATGGAACAAGGAGTAGGCAAGGAAGGGGCCTGTGTTCCACTGACCCCCGGCCACTGCCCGGGCCTGGACAGTGAGTGTGTGGCTCCTCTGTCTAAAACTCGGCTTGTGCTTCTTCCTTCTCCCCCCACCCCCCCAGCATTCCTCCGCCTTCCCTCCTGCTGGCTCTCTCTCCCCGACTTCGTGCCTCTCCCCCCTGCCCTGCCTCCTCTCCTTTAGGTTGGTGAAATAAATCTTAGCTGAGACGTGGGATTACATCCTGCCTTTTTTGTTCCCTTCTCTTCTTTCTCCTTTCTCATCTGTTATTTGTGTTCGCGGAACTTGAAAGCACATTTGCCAAAAGGCTGTGCGCCCCTTGCCAAGCAAGAGCAGGAGGCAGATCTGGCACTGGAGAGGCAGGTTGGGGGCCCTGCCAGGATCAGACACTGAATATGATTTGGGTGGCTTCGTTTTTGTTTTCTGTCTTTAAAAGAATGGTCTAGCAAACTCTCCTCGATTGGTTTCTGGCCAAATCGGGCCCGTTGGACATGCATAGATCAGCGATTCGAGCTGTCTGGACCTTTACTGACCTCAAATGGGGAAGTGCGGTTTGGACCAGAGGGACCCTTGGCGCAGGCTCCTGACAGACAGGTAGGGAGCATTGGCTCCGCAAAGTCGATGTCACCTTGCACTGGGAAGGACACCTTGGGAACCGGGTGGTTCACACGTGTTACAGAGGTACACTTGAACTTGATTCTCCTGTTACTAGCTCTTTCCGTTCCTACAGATGCTTTCTGAAGTCAATACTGTGGTCAAGGCAGGACCCTGTGGCTAGTACTAACACAGTTATCTGGAGTTTCCTAGCTGTAGCTGGCTTCATGGTCATGCCTGTCAATGTGACTCTGTTAGCCCTAGAGCATATCTTGTCTTCACTTTGCACAAACTGAGGCACCAGAATGATTCTTGTCTTAAGAAGGCCATAGACTCTGGCTGCGGCTCTGAGTAGCGCCCCAGTGTGGGTTTTTCTTATCATCTTTTGAGATGTGACACCATGAGGGAGGAAGGACTAGAACTCTCTCCCCAGGTTGTAACAAGTAGGGAAGAAACTCTGACAGGAAAACAAGGATAAACAGGCAAAGCTTTCAACCATAAGAAAATTACCCTGGGATATTTTTAAGTCTACTCGTCCCATCAGATTTCTGCCTCGTAAAGGTTAAAGGAGAAGTACTTAAATGGGCACTGAAGAATTTAGTTCACCTAACTAAAAAGCTACAGTGATAAGCTGATTATTCAAAGGAGTCTTAGCTCATCCCCTTCAGTAATCCACGTGCTCCATCAGACATCCTTTCCCTGTGTATCTGAAAAAACAATGCTTATTTTCCATTCTCAGATGCAAAACTGTAAAACCAGCAAGTCTGAAGCTTGCGGTTTCTTACAGAACTCTTGCAAGCCCACTTTCCATCCTGCCATGATAGTTTTGATTTTCTAAAGTTTTTTTTTAAATAAATAAAATATAACCTGCAGGCATTGCCAGGCTTAGAGGCAATCCCAATCAGTTACAGAGCTGCTGTAATCACCTTCCCTACTCAGAAGAAATGGAGGGTGAGACATGAAGTTGTAACGCTGTTTCTCTGTTGAGCTTGTGTCTAGGGTTTTGTTTTTAAAGTTAATAGAGAAAGGTAGCCCCTTCTGAGACCTCAGCACCTTTGTAAAATCCATAAGGTAGAATGTTAGAAGCATGCGAAGTTACTTTCAGTGTTTAGCGTGCAAAGATACGGGTATAGTTGGAAATGAGACTCAGAAAAAGATGGACTCTTGCCCACTGCTGTGTTCCGAGGGAAAGGATCATTTCTTCCTTGGGGTGAGTAATGTTTGAATGGAACAGTCTCCATCATGCTGATATAGCTCCCATGGATCTGTATGGTGCTAAAGGGCAACTTGGGAATTTATTTTTGCATCATAGAGCTTTTGTGCTACATTTTTGGATACTAAGTGGTTATTTTAATGACATGCATTTAAAGTGATAATAAAATAGAATTTATGCTGGTCTGATAGGTGATGGTCCCTGTTACAGTGAAGGGGATCTGAAATAGTAACAAAATCATAGAAGAAAGGTTAAGGATGAGGAATCAGTTAGGGCTCTTTGGTTGTCAGCAACAGAGACCAGCTCTGGTTAACATAACAAGAAAAAATGGAAGCATAGGGGGTGGCTGTTAGAAAAAGCTGAAGACAGGAGAGAGGGCAGCTATGGAGATTTAAGTGTCAATCACTTAAGAGCAGTGCTTCAGGGTGCTGTGGTTGGGATAAATTGGCTCCCACCATTTTCTCTATTTGTGTCGCTGTGCGCACGATTCAAATTCTCAGAAGAGTCTGAATGGTCCCTCTTAGGTCATCTAGCTCTCATCCTCTTTGGCCACGGGAGGGTAGGCATGTTGATCAATGATCTTACCAAGACTGTGCGTAGTGTGGGGAGGTATCATTACCACAAGAAGCAGGAGTGGATGCTGGGCAGATACTGCTGCGGTTGGAGGCAGTAATCTACTGTGTATTCTGCAGGCATGGACTTCACGCCTGGGTCCCAGCACACAGCTTAGTACTGCACTGAGCTCTAGGAGCAGAGAGGGAAAGAACATTCCTCCCCCTAAGAGGGACTCAGGATCTAGTGAGAATGATAGCCAGACATTGAAGTGCCCCGTGATAAATACTGACTGTGGAATCTCCAGGAAGGACCTTGCTGATATTTGCAGATCACTTTACTGTTTACAAAACACTTTAGCCAGCATTTTCTCATCTTTTCCTCTTAGCCATGAGAGGTACAGGAGGTTGGGTATTATTATCTCTATTTTGAAAACTAGGTATTAAGCTTTAATAAAGTAGCCTTTTTTCCTATTGTTCCATGCAGCCCATCACAAAGCCAGCGTAATTGGTTTCCTACTTGTAGGTGGTGACCCTCAGAGCATTTACTTCCTGTGGGGTTATTGGACAGAAGGAAAGAGAGTATGTAATTTTGAGAAAGAAGATTAAAACCTGGCTTCAGACATAGTATACCACACACAACTCAAAATGGTTTGACAATTTAAATAAAAATAAAATATATTCCTAAAGCTGAACTCCTTCTCAGACTCCTAGAAGGTTTAGGATTCCAAGAATACAGTTTTCAAAAATCTTTAAATAGAATATAAGAGGAATTATAGGTCCCCCCAAAATATTCTAGTCTCTTCATGATGTCCGTTGTGATGCTGACAAATATTTGGCTCCCCGAATAATACCATGTCCTACCATCACCCTTTGGATGAGTGGTTCTCAACTGAGAGGGGAAGACAGTGATTTTGCTGCCCCCCCCCCCCCACCAACCAGGGACATTTGCAGTGTCTAGAGATATTTTTGATTATCATGACTAGGAGGGTGGAGGATTGGGTAGTGGTGCTCCTGGCACCTAGGGGGCAGAGGCCAAGGATGCTGCTAAACTTCCTACAATGCACAGGACAGCCCCTCACAACAAAGAATAATGCAGCCCTAAATGTCAATAGTATTAAGGTGGAGAAAACCTGCTTTAGATCCAAGGCTAACTTTTTAATTATTTATGGAATTCTTCCATCCTCAGAATCCTTTTCCTTGAAGCCCTATGACTGATCGTGTTCAATCCTCAAGGTGCACCTTAGCTATCCATTCACTCACTGTCTCCTTCGCTCATTGAGCATCTCCTGTGTGCTGGGTGCTGTGCTAGACTATGGGGAAACAACAGCAAAAATGAAAGAAGTAATCTTTGTCCTCAAGGATCTTGTATTTTAGTGGGAGCAACTGACTATAAATATGGAAGTAAACAGATAATAATGAGTTTTAACACTTCTTTTAAAGATGTACTGTACTAGGACCTAATTTAAAGGTTCAAAGAAATTCTCTTTGAACATGACATTTAAGCTGAGATCCGAAGAGTGTGTGTGTGTACGCGCGCGCGTGTGCTCAGGGAGCGAGAGAGACCTCTTCTCATGCTTTATTGCGTATATTTGTACTTTAATTTAGTTGTGTATTTTGTTACTACCCCATGAGGTAATTAGAAATAGATCCCCTGAGATGTTGCAAAAGATCTATGCAAATTATTTATTTCAGAAACTTACATTTAATTTAGGGAATATAAAAATTCCAATTGGTCCCTCGGGAACAGAGAATCTTTTAATCCTTTACCTACTGGCATGCGCAGAGGAAGCAGGACCTCAGTCTTTTCTTGCTGGATGCTGTGGACATAGAGACACACACAGAGGAAGGCTAGGGTAAGAGTTGTTTGAGCTTCATGAGACACAGGAGTCAGATGGATGAAGGGAAAACAAGGAAAGGGTAGAGTTATTTTGGACAAGAAAACAAAATGAAGGCTGCAGTTACTTAACTGAAGAGCATCCTTATAGAATCGGGCCAAGAGTCAATTCTCAATTATGCACCTATAGATTAGCAACTTTGTGGATCATCTACGGGCAAAGCAATTTTTTCCCCAGTGGCATGCACTCAGGAAACATAAACCAACGTTAGTCTAAATGAGACATAATTAGAAAGTAATCTCATTGCCAATATTTTTTTTTCACCACAGTGGAATTCAATATCAGACTTTTTTCCTTTAAGTATCAGTTATTTGGTGTTTGTTTTAATGCTGCAGCTCTCATCCATTAGTCAGATAAGAGAGAGCTGAATGTATGCCATATAATTATAACCCTAGAATAACTTACACTTGGTACAGCAATCCCAATACACATTCATATTAAACCCAAACAGTCCCTATAGAGTGGCCAGACAAATTGAGGCATGATGTTGCTAAGCGTCATCATTTAAATCTGATGTTGAATCTGGGAGTAGAGCCAACAAGTCTCCATGATGTCAACTCAAGCCAATATTCCATGGTCCTTCATCCCTTGTCTCTGAGTAAATCACACTTAACAGCAGTTTGATAGTGAGGTGGTGACTTGGCTATTCTAAGTGCTCACTTATTCCTGTGGGACTTGAAACAAAGTCACTCACTTTGGCCACAGTTCAGTAGCCCAGACATTTGCTTTCAGAATGGATGTTCTCATATTGGCTTACTGTTTTGAGTCTAATCCTTTTTTTTCCCTCCTCCAAAAGTATAAAACAAAAAGAAGGAACTCATGATAGAACTGATAATGAGAATCATAGCATAAATATATATCAGTTAGCTACTGCTGCATAACAAACCATCCCAAAACTTAGTGGCTTTAAATAACAGCTATTTATTTACTGCTAATAAGTCTTTGGATTGATTGGGTAATTCTGCTAATATGGACAGGCTTGGCTGATCTTGACTGGTCTCACTCATACATTTGTGAACTGAGTCTGGCTGGTCTCTGATGGCCTTGGTTACAATGACTCACCTTTCCTCCACATACCTCTTACATCCCTCTAGGAGGCTAACTCCAGAATATTCCATAGTGGTGACAAGGGTCCATAAAATGAAAAACAGGACAAAGCAATCACTTTTCCAGCCTCTGTTTGCATCAAGTTTGCTACTATGCCATTGGCCACAGCAAGTCACATCACCAAGCCCAGAGTAAGTGTGAGAAGACATCACCAAAAAAGGTGGATACAGAGAAGTGTAAAACATGGGCCATTAATCCAATCAATCTATCACATAAGCAAAGCAAATCAGCACAAGACTTCTTAAGATAACTCTTGGTGATTTCTTGATCTGTTGGAAACAAGAGTTCAAAATGCCCTAATTAGCAAGTTTCATGCACATTCTCTTTTGGAAAGACTGCTCTAGTTGGTTTATTTACAGGACATGAATTGTCTTCTTCTGTCCCCTATACATGCACAGAGGACAGACTGTGTTTGAACAGCTGGAGGATGTATTTTAAGAGGGCTCCATGTCAGGCTTGGACAGGGTGATTTCAAACAGGCCAGTGACCAAGTGTGAGAAGCATGGGCTTGTGATAGATCTAGAAACACAATGAGCCATTAAAAGGTCATTCATCCAGCTGGTTGTTAGAGCCAGGTGCATGGTTAATTTGTTTGACAAATAACTCCTAAGCATAATTATATCAACCACCTGAAAGTTACAATGGTAAACATTGCAGGGAGATGTGAAAAATAAATGTAGTGAAAGATTATTGAGTACTTACTAGGTTGCCAAACAGTCTGCTAAGGATCTACCTTCATTGCCTCATTTAAAACCCCCAGTGATTTTGTGAGGCACATGGTTTTTCCCTATTTTACAGATGAGGAAACCGAGGCCTAGAGAGAAAACTTACTTAAGGTCACATATCTAGTGAATAACTGTGCTAGTTTGATTGGAATAATGGATGCAATTCTTTACTTTCTTTCTTTGCATAATGACTTTGCAGTCTTTCTCAATAGAAGACATTTCCCCATCCCTTGAATCTGAGGTGGCCTGTAATTTGCTTTGGCTAAAAGAATGTAGTGAAAAGGATGGGTCAGTTCAGAGCCTAGACCTCAAGATGCCTTGCATATTTCTGCTCTTTCTTGAAACCCTGCCTCTACTGTGGGAACAAGCCTGGGCTAACCAGCTGGAGGATGAGAGATCACAAGGAGCAGAGGTACATCATCACTGTGGAGTCCATCCTAGACCAGTCAGCTCCCAGCTGATCTGCTGAACTGGCAGTGTGTGAGAAAGCCCAGCTGAAATCAGCTGAGCTCAGCCTGAAGCAGCAGAACCACCAGTTGCTCTGTAGACTTGTAAGAAATAATAAATGGTGGTTATTGTAGGCCACCAAGTTTCAAGATGTTTTGTTACACAGGTAGAGCTAGCTGATACAATTGCCATGCCAGTATTTGAAATCAGGTCTGATTTAAAACTATGCTCTAGAACTGGAAGGGGGGTGGATGGGAAAGCAGTCTAGCTGTATTCTAAGGAGAAAGAGAAAATATATTTTATGAGTTTTAGCCAGTCTCTGCCACAATGTCCCCTGGTTTCACAACATTCATCCAGCTTGAGAACCACAATAATGGTGGTGGAAGCATTTAATGCATTCAAGCAAAAGGGTGGCGTGGTTATATTTGGGTATTTGGAAGATCACTCTGGAGGAAGAGCAAAGAATTGACCGAGGTGAGACTGAAGGCAGGAGATAGTTTGTCCTGGCGAGAGGTGGTCAGGCTATGAACTGTGGTATGGGGTGATAAGATTAAAGAGGAAGGGATGAATTTAGGGAATGTTTAGCAAGTAGGAATGTCATTCATTGAAATTTGGAGGTGAAAGTGAGAGACAAGTCTAGGATGAGTCTTGGATTATGGTTTGGGTAACTGGGAAAATGGTAGCACCTCATAAAGGAAACAGAAGGAACAGCAGGTTTGAAGGGGGAAATTATGAGTTTGGTTTGGAGCCTGGGAAAATTTAGGGACCCGGGGGACATGTAGGTATGGTTGTGTAGGAGACAATCATACATCTGTCTTCAGCTCCAGAGAGTTCTGGGCTCAAGGGACAGGCCTGGGGCCATCAGTGTACATGCCGGTAACTGGATCATGCTGTGTCAGTCATAGTTCTTAAGAGAGACATCAGAATACACTTTAATTAACTTAAGTAGAAAGGATTTTGTTTTTGGTAGAGATTTTGGTAGTCTACAGAATCTTCAGGAGGTCTTGAAAACTAGGTTGAGAGGATACACAGTTGGGAATAACAGTAGCCCGGAGAAACCAGCCAGCCCCACAAGACTGTTAGTGGAAACTGCACAGCTACCACCTGACACAGCACAGCCCCCATGGCCCAGAGGACGGAACACTAGGCCCTCACCCAGAGCTATCCTGAAGAGCCAGGTGCTTCTGCCTCCAGTTCGCTAAAAGAGCCAATCCCTTCTCTCTCTGGGGCTGCCTTGTTGGCCACCTGCACCTTATCCAGGCAGAACCTAGGCCACCTTGGGAGCCTTAGCTGCAAGGGAGTTGGGAATGTAGTCAGCTTTTCATTTTCTGTTGTTCAGGGAGGTAGGCTAGAGAGTTGTGAAATGTGTGTGGTGTGAGCCAATTCATGGTACCCCAGACAGATATAGAGGAAATTACACAGGGAAATTATACAGTGAGGACCAAAAGACCAACACTCTGTGGAGTAGGCAACAAAGTCCCCTTTTCACTTAAACTAGATTGAGTTGGGTTGCTGTCACTTGCAACCTGGGAGGCTTGAATAATAGGGTACCTAAACTTTATGGGAAATTCCATTCTTTCTAGCTGCTGCTGTCCCATCAATATGCCATACATGGTTGGCCTCAGAGCCAGGCAAGAGCTCTCCTTGAGCCGAAGTATCTGGTCACCTGGAATTAAGCTCCAGGAACCCACTCAACTTATATACATTTGTACGGTAAAGCACAGAGCTTGAATTCAAAGATGATCAGAATAAAGCTGCAATTATTTTAAATAATAACCTACTAAGAAGTTTGAATGTGTACATGGAGGTGGCGCAACGAGTTTTATTCCTGGCCTGGAAAAAAAAAAAACAACTTTTTGTTCTGGAAGCACAAGCTATATCCTGGTGTTCATAAGTGACATGTATCACATTTGAGTGTAGGTGATGACTTTTAAGTGTCTTTTCAAATAAAATTTGAATCACTGTTTGCAGAACCTTTGAAATACCTCTGTGAAACCCTACAGTTATGCAGAACACCATTTGGAAATGGGTGCCCTACAGTGTATTTTCTCTAGCCTCATCAAAAAGGAATGACTTTTTTTTTTTGTTATGGGTTAAATTGTGTCCTCCAAAAAGATATGTTGAAGTCCTAACTCCTAGAACCTCAGAATGTGACCTTATGTGGACATAGGGTCTTTACAGAGGTTAAATGTTAAAATGAGGTCATTAGAGTGGGTCTTAATCCAATATGACTGATGTCCTTGTAAAAAGGGGAAATTTGGAAACACAGACAAACACACACGGAGGCAAGATGATGTGACGACGTGGTGGGAGAGTGCCCTATGAAGACAGAGAATTTCAGTGATGCATCTGTGAGCTGAGGAATGCCTGGGGCTACTGGAAGCTGGAAGAGGAACCTGGGGAAAATACTCCCTAAGAGCCTTCAAAAGGAACCAACACTGTTGCCTTTTGATTCTGGACTTCTGGCCTCTGGAACTGTGAGACTGTATTGCGTTAGCCACCCTGTTTGTGGTACTGTGTTACATCAGCCACAAAAAACTAGTATATCCTTGCTGATGAGAAGATCACAAACTAAGAAAGAATGAGGCATTTTTATACCAGGCACACTTAGTTCAGAAGTAGTGTCTTTCTTTTTCTCTTAGTTTAATGGAATAAAAATGATTGTCTGGCTGGGCACGGTGGCTCACGCCTATAATGCTAGCACTTTGGGAGGCCAAGGTGGGAGGATTGCTTGAGGCCAGGAGTTTGAGACTAGCCTGGGCAACATTTCGAGACCCCATCACTACAAAAAATTTTAAAAAATGATTGCCATTGAAGGCCAACAGGTGTGGTTCCTTGATCTTCAATGGGTAACAGCCTTGAATGCTGGATCTAGAGGTTTATGTTCCATCTAAGATAAGTTAAGGGTCCTTTAACGGCCCAGGCATGGCATAGCAGGCGCTGTGTTTTATCAGCATTTGCTGTAGGTGGTATCACTGTTGTTTATGCTGCTGATGCCAGCACGACACATAATTTGTTGATTCCCTATTGTTGGTTTCTCTGTGTGATGGGAAGTTGTTACCTGGCTCATGCCTTTCTTTTCATCATCATTACTGCCTCCGCTCTGTCATCCTTCCAACTCTAAATCAAAGAGAAGCGTGTCTTCGCTCATCTGGGAAGTGTTCCAGACACATATTATTAGAATGGAGGAGCACTTGACATTTCAGACTATCATTAGGGCTTCTTAATCAGTCTCAGCCAAACCTCAGCACATTAGTGGGCCTGTGGGGGCAAACAAGCAAGTGGAAAGGAGATTTAGCAAGGTTTACCAGCAGCTGTAGCTCTTGGACAGTCACGCTGCTAGCCCAGGAGGGACAAGCGGAGTGTCTCTCAGGATCCAGCATTTGGCTCCATGTGGCAAATCTGGTTGTCATCCTTCCTTGGCCATCTTCTGCCTTTGGAGAAATCGTAGAGTGGATTGGATCCCTCTTCCCAGACTTCTCCACTTCCCCGGATTGCCACCCCCTCTTCTGCATCAGGCTTCTGTCTCATGGCCCAGGTTCCCCGTGTACTTCCCTCAGTCAGACGTGCCCTTCCCACATCGTTATATGTGTCCCCAGACCCCTCCTCTCCCACCAGTCCTTGGGAAGGCTGTCCATTAAGTGTCATATTTGCATTTTGAAGTAGGGAGGGCTCCAGGAAAGTACAGTTCTTTCATGAAGGGTTTGCTGAGTGCTCACCAAGTGCCAGACAGTGCAGTAGCACTTTCTTTTAAGTTCTGCAAAGCAGCGGGAAGAGTGTTCTGGGAGAGAGAGCCGTGGAGCACAGAGGGAGATCAGGCAGACTAAATCAGGGTGGCCGAGGGGAGGGGAAGAGGATTCCAGCCACTGCTTCCTCGAGGAATCTGGGGTAGTTTGTGTGATAAGTCTGGCAAAGAAAGAGATTTGGGGTTGAGAAATCTCAACCTGTTAAGTGACTGCCTACTCAGCCCACCTGTGGGACAACCCTGTTTCCCTGGGGCCAACCCTTCTCCAGATTTTCTTGGCATATTCAAGTTCTTATTTCAAGAGGGCACAATTCAGCTGTTGGCACCATTGCATTTTGGCGCATGGGGTTCAGCCCTTCAGAGAAAGACCAAAAGATTCTTATAGAACTTTTCTATAGATACAATTTATTATAGAAGAAGAAAATTTTGTTAATTCCTGTCAACCGAAGAAATGACAAGGTTCATACATTTGGAAAGGACAGCTTTATTTTCTCATAAAGGGTTGTAGCCTTCAGGGTGGCCATTCTGACAGGCTGGGAAGCAGAGTCTCGGGCAGAAGCTGAGAGCATGGACTTCTGGGGAGGGACAAGGGGAACAGGAATTTAAACTGAGAGGGGTGGCCGAATATACATATTTAACAAGCTATAGGAGGAGTCATGAATATTTATGAAAGGAGAAACATGTGCATGCACAACTGAACTTCACACCCCTTCATGGGATCCATGTTCAGAAAATGGCGGCCTTAGCATGATCTGAAGGTGGAGTTTTGGGCCCTCAAAAGGTAAATCAAAGGACACAAAAACCCTCTCTGCAGCCTCTGCAGACTGGTCAGAACTGCTCCATGGTTGGTGTTCTGTTATCAGGAAGGAATGCTGGTCAGTTATCTTATGGAAACCACAGCAAGGGAGGGGAGATCACCAGATTGGTTTCTGTTAACCCTTAGGGAAGAAAGTCTGATGGCTGTTAGTGAGGGAGGGGGAGTGTCTGACCTCTCAGCCTGTCATAGGTGGCAACTCAGGTTTAAGGTGTCTCTGCGGTCCCCATGGCCAAGAGGGGTCGGTTCAGTTGGTGGGGGGCTCAGGATTTTATTTTAGTTGACATTCTATAAGCACATCTGAATTTTTCTTTTCATTATTGGAATGTTTCTGAGTGATTGGCGCTATGTAGTGTCATTTTTGCCTCCACCCTCCCCTCTTTGGCTTTCTGGGGACCTCCCATGCCTCATTTTCACCCTGTGTTGCTGACACCTCCTTCTCTACATCCAGGTCTTCCTTAAGATTCAGTCCCAGAAGCCCAGAGAGGAGAGGGGAGAGGAACAAGTGGGCCTGTCCAGCGTGGGCCACCGAAACAAAGCCAGAGAATTATCGGTCAGGGATTCCAATGACAAAAATGACTCACAAAAAAAAAAATCACCAAACATTTGAAAACCACCAAAAAATGAGGCAGAAACGATAGAATTACAGAGTCAATAAACTGGAAAACTTACATCTGAGGAAACAGTTAGTAGATAAATTGGAACAGGATTTTAAAATGAGTATAATTAATAACCTCAGAGAGAGAGGAGAATATTGCATCCAAGAAATCAGAACACAGACCCTTCATTCATCCATTTGTTAATTCCACCCCGATTTATTGAATTCCTACTATGTGCTGGGCATGGTGGAAGTGCTGGGAAATCAAAAGTCAGTAAAGCAAAGTCCTGACCTTCACAGAGCTTGAAGTCTAAGTGGGAGAGACAGAAACAATAACCAGCAAAACCAGCAAACATATAACATATCAGGTGACATGTTGTAGAAAGAGATAACGCAAGTTAAGAGGTCTAGGAGGCGTAGGAATTGGGGTGGGGGTGCCCTATTTATGTAGAGTGGTCAGAAAAGGCCTCAAAGAAATGAGGGAGTGGATGAACCAACCAGACATCAAGGGAAAGAACATTCCAGACAGAAGGAACAGCAGGTGCCAAGGCCCTGAGTCAGGAGGGCATCTCAACCCTTCAAGGAACAGCCAGGAGACCACTGTGGTTGGAGTAGGGTGAACAAGGGTGAGAGTCTTAGAAAATAAATCAGAGTTGGGGGCAGGGAGGGCAGATCGTCCGTGGCTTTGAAGGACTCTGGATTGTACTCTGAGCAATAAAAGAAGCCCACGGGGGATTCTAAGCAAAGGATGATATAATTTGATTAAACATCCCAAGAGGAATAACCTGGACTGTTGTGGGCAGCAGCATCGACTATAGGGGACAAGGAATGGAAGCTGGGTGACCAATTAGGAGGCGGTTACAGTAACCCAGGTAAGAAATAACGCAACTCGAAGGTGGTGAGAAATGGTCAACTTCTGGAACTCTTTTTTGGTTATGCCGAGACAGTTTGTAGACATGCGGGATGTGAGGTGAGAGAGAAAGGAAGGAATCAAGGGCGACGCTGGGAGGGTTTTGGCCTGAGCAACTGGAAGAATGGACAAGGCTGCAGGGAGGGTGGGACAGAGAATTTGGGTTGGGACGTACGTTTGAGATGCTGGGGGACCTCCGAGCTGGGGTGTTCACTGGGACGTCTGGCCTTCAGGGAAGGAACCACATTGGAAGCACAAAGTTAGGAGACTGGGCGAGTTCGTCCAGGGAGGTGGTTTCAACGAGGAGAGAAGTCCCAGGCCTGGCCCTGGGCAAGTGCCACTTGCAGGGGCTGCGGGAGGGGGAGGAAGCATTTTGAGAGGCTGCAAATGGCCCTGAGCGAGGCACCCCCCCAATGGACGGACCAGAGCGAGGACTCCAGGGGATCGCTGGAGGTGGCCGCTTGGGGGACCTTGGTCGTGGCAGTACAGGAACAGTCGGTGGGCTGCGGGCCGAGCCCGGCGGGAGGGAGGTGGAGAAGGAGCGGGGGAGGGGGTAAAGGCGGGATGAGGAGCAGGTCAGGGCTGCGGGAGCTGCAGAAGAGGATAGGGTCGAGGGGAGGGTTTTGTGTGCTTTGTTTTTGCTGGGGCTTCTCCTGCTGGGGACAGTGAGAGGAGATCTCTGGCGAGGACAGAGGGGCGGTGTCTGCCGGGTGCCCTGCGCCGGGTGTCAGAAATGAGGGGACTCAAGGAAGAGAGATCATGGAAACAAGGAATTACGTGTCCTGGAAATAAAAAAGGCAAATGTTAGCAGGAACCCACCACCGCGATTGCCGACTAGACGAGAAAAATGAACAAAGGGGACCAGTGAGCAGAGGGCGACCGTCCCAGGGTGCGGCACAAAGGCACGGACATGGGAATCCTAAGAGACAAGTTAAGACACGTGGACTAGAGGTGCCAGAAGAACCAGGAGGAAAAATCGGGACAGTGAAGGGAGGCGACATTTGAAGAGGCGACGGCTGGCATTTCCATAGCGCTGAGTAAGGACGTGTGTCCTCAGACGGGACAGGCCCACTGGGCTCCTCCCCGGGGTGAATAATAATGACAGCAGCAGTAATAACAGTGGCGATAGTGGCAGTAAAATATTACAGTGACGTTTCCAGTTATCAAAAATAAAGATGAAAAATTGAAAAGCTACCAGAGACAGACTGGTATGAGTCGGGTCACAAAGGGTCTTTGGGATCAAGGAAAGAGTTTGGATTTTGCTCCAAGAGCATCGGAAGCCACTGAAGGATTTTAAGAAGGGGGGACGAAAGTCTGATTTGTGACAAAGATGTCTCTGGCCACTGAGGGAAAACAGATGGTGAAAAGATTATAGGATTGGGGACGAAAGCCAAGGCAGAGAGAGCAGGGAAGACGCTCTCAGAATCGTGCCGTCAAGAGGTGAATGCTGTAACCAGTAACGTGAAGGCTAGCGTTTGCTGAGAGCTTGTTAAGTGCCAAGCACCACTGTAAACACTGTACATATGCCAATTTATTCCATCGTCACCGCGACCCTGAGAGGCAGGGACGTCTGAGATCTCCCTTTGACAGAGGAGAAAAGTGTTGCCCAGAGAGGTTAAGTAGGTTGCCAGAGGTCACCCAGCCAGGAGGTGGCAGAGCTAGGATTTGAACCTGGGTAGTCTGGCTTTAATCAATACACTACACTAGAGTATTACTAATGCACTAGAGTGTTAATAATAGAGAATGGAGGAGTGGATGGGTTTGAGGGATAGTTTGGAGATCACTTTGACAGGTTAATGGTGTGGGAATAAGGGGAAGAAAAGCATCAAGAATGATTCCTGCATTTTTGACTTGGGCAATTGGTGGTGCTCTTTACTGACATCCTTTCAAGTTCCTGCTTAAAACTCTTTAATTGCGCCGGGCGCGGTGGCTCACGTCTGTAATCCCAGCACTCTGGGAGGCTGAGGCAGGAGGATCGCTTGAGGCCCGGAGTTTGAGGTCGCAGTGAGCTATGATGACGCCACTGCACTCCAGTCCAGGAGACAGAGCAAGAATCTGTCTTTAAAGAAACACACACACACATAAACCTCTTTAATTGTTTCCCACCGCATTTAGAATAAATTTACATTCTCCTGCATGACATGTAAGTCACGCTGGTAGCAACCTTGCTGAAAGGGTGACCAACCATCCAGTTTGCCCAGGACCCAAAGGCTTCAAGGACATGGGACTTTCAGTTTCAAAACCGGGAAAGTCTCGGGTAAACCAGGATGAGTTGGTCACACTCCTGCCAAGGTGGCCAACCTCATCTCGTGCCACTCTGCCCTCCCACGTCCTGCCCGGCCACACTGGCCTTCTTTCAGTGGGTGAGACCTTCCTGCCTCGGGCCTTGGCACATGTTGTTTCCGTGGGTGGACAGCCCTCTTTACACAGATGGCTTCCATCAGTCCTCAGGCCTCAGTTTAAATGTCCCTCCTCCAAGTGCCCTTCCTGACCCCCCATTGCATGTAACGCACCACCAGCTAGTCTCTGTCTTAGTCATCCTCCACCCGCCCCCCCAGAACTGATCACAGGTTCAAGGAATTTCTGGAATCGTTGGATCACTCCCCTGCTTAGTTGCACGCTCCTTGAGGGCAGGGCCCATGCCTGTCTTGTTCACCTGCCTAAAGTGGGTACTTGGCACACAGCAATTGACAGAAGGGCTCTGAGGATGAAGTAAGAGAAGTTGACCATAACTGGCCGTAACTGCAGCAAGAGACATTTTACAGAGTATCAGGAAGACTTCCTCACTGGACGCTGCTAGAAAAGGGTACCGAGAGAGAGCTTGCAGCAAAGACACGTTTAGAAAATAAGGCTTATAATTATATTCTTAGCATTTCTTCTCTGTACTTCTGCACCTCTGCCTTGCTTTAGTCCCAGTTAAGGAGAGAACTAGGAGACCCATAGCAATCTTGGGCTTGGTGCTAGGACGGATTATAAATTCTTCAAGCTGTTTTCTGCCTGACATCTTCTTTCTACTTGGCCCTACTAGAAACAGCATTACTGAAATTTGGGGGAGCCACTGCTTTGGAATCACCCATATAACTGCTCCATTTCATTTGTACCTCGGGTAAGGAGATAATATTTATACGTTGTTTAACATTTCTTTGATGCAGGCATGTCCTCTATAGTCTTGTTTTTGTTCTATATTAAAACTTATCTCTTGCTCATGATGGTGAAAAATTGGAAACCAAATAAAAAGCTAAGAATATTTTCACTGGGTGAATGAATTTTGGCTCATCCCTAGGGTGAGATACGCTAGAACCATTCAACACAATTAGGTAGATCTATGTTTATTGACATGGAAACATGTCCATGATAAATTGGTAAATAAAGAGGAAAAAAAAGTGTAGAAGGAAATACACAGAAATATTAACAGAAGTGGTCTCTGAACAGTGAGATAATAGATTTTTTTTTCTTCTTTCTTTTAGTTTTTCTGTATTTCTACAGCAAGCATGTATTATTTTCATAACTAGTAGGGGACAGCTCTTCCCAATATGGAAAAAATTTAAAAAACAAGTTTAGAAGAAAAATATGTCTAATAAATAAATACGATAAAATTCTGCAGAACTATCTTTAGTCTCCTAAGAGGACAAAAGATTTGGAATGAGCCTGGTTTGTCTCTGCATATGCATATGTTCTTTGTAATATATCCTTTGTAATATGTTGGTAACACATATGCAAATGCAGAAAATATACTATTCAAGTGTGTAATATGACACACGCTTTGTGATATGTGTGTGTTTACATATATAATACACATATATCTTGTCCCGTATCTGTTATATTGTTTCACTGAATTTATTTTTCCAAGTGAAATACTTAATGCACATCCTCTTGAGATAACCGATTCATATTCTAATCCTCCTTGTCACACCTGTGCTGGAAGTGAATGCCCACCAATGGCCGTGGTTGCTTTTTTTTTCTTTTTGAATGAGACTTTTTTGAAAGATAAAGCATCCAGCTGGCTGGTTCCACTGAGGACCATGGAGCTCCTGGCAGCATCGTCAGTATTTGTTACTCTAACACTAGCTTTCCTTAAGAGTTCCCGACACACCCGTGTTTCTTTCATTTGATTGGAGCACGGTCTGTCACAGGCCAGTTTGTCTCGGGGAAGGGGGGGATGCAGGTTGGGTTATGAGTGACAAGCAAAGATGACCTTTAGAGATCTGGTTTTGCATCTTGACTGGTAATACGTTCTCGGCTCCCATTGCCTGTGATAGACATTTCTTCTGAGCCATTTTTTTCTTTTCCAAGCTAAACCTCTGATCTTTCCTCTTTCCCTTCTTTCCGCCTTCCTCTCCCTCTCTCCAACGCCACCTCCCGGTCTCTCCTCTCTCTCAAGGGAGTAGATAGGGTGTTTATTGGTCGATATTAGTAGCTGGAAATCTGCAGTGAGCTGTGAATGCACCCAGAGCTCTAGTTCCGGGGCCTTGGAAAGTCCCCATGTCTTGAGCAAGACAGCCGACTGTCCCAGGCCCTCGTTGCCCTGGAGCAGCTGGCAGAGCCCGGCAGAGCCTGGCAGCTGTTCTCCGGGTCGGGCTGCCCTCCCCCACCAGCATCCCCGGCCGGGCCAGCCTGGCCTGTTCCTGAAAGGGACTTTTGTGTATGGACTCTGCAGATAAAGCCCCAGCATAAGTTCAACCCATCGTTAATTCCCTTTGACTCCAACTCACTTGATCTAAGACAGCCAAGTGAGATGCCCTGCCTCGGTAGATTGTTCCACTCTAACTCTATTCACTTATTTTGTTTTCATAAACATGGTGCTTCTTAAATGCCAGGCTCTGTTCTAATCACTTTAGTTTATCTCATCCTTTAACAACCTAATGAGGCAAGTATCAGCATTATTCCCACATTCCAGTTGGAAAACAGAGGAAGAGGGAGGTCAGTGATCAACCCAAGACAACCACATGCAGTGAGTCCTGGAGGTAGAATTAGAACCAAGGCATTTGATTCAGCAGCTACTGCGTGTAACCTACACACTACGTCCCTGGGTCCTCTTTGGCTGGGGCAGAATCACAGGAGATGTGGACACCTTTTGCTATAGCTCAGCCTGCTTCAGAACAGCCGTCGGTTTTCATTAGTTCTTCTGTTGAGGTTTTCAGGGAAGGCATTCGAAATGTGTGACTTGCTGAGCACAGCATTCCGACCTGGTCCTGCCTGGTGTGGGGAGTCATAGGTAAGCAGGCTTGTGCAGAAGGGGAGCTTCTCCTCTGTTGTTGGAGAGCTCTTGGATACCCCAGGAGCCGGGGGCTGGTGCAGGGAGGAGAGCAGGGATGGAGTGGGGAGAACAAGCTCCAGGTCCAGTATGACTACTCACTTGCTTGGTGACTTCCTGAAATGTCCTTTAATCTCCATGGCCAGTTCAGGTCTGCAAAATGGGGACACCACTATTTTAGGTAACAGCCTCAAGAGAGTAGGGAAGGAGGCAGCTAATATCATGAAGGGCGTATGTTGCAGGCAAGCCACTGTGCTAGGTATTTTCACATTTCTCCATCTGAAGTTTGCAATAACCACGTGAAGATAAAAATCATGATCATAGATAGGAAAGTATTTTATAAAATTAGATCCTTTGCAAATATAAAGAATTGTTATGATAAATTATGCTGCATTATACTGAATAAGAAAACAAATAATAGTTGGCCTATAATGACATATTTTAAGCAGTTGTGGGCTATATGCCCAAAAACAAGACAGATGGTGACAAATGAATTGAATTCTATGCAATGCATCAAACAGATCTTGAGAGAACGGAGTGCAAGAGGAAGTGTCCAGTGCCTGCACACAGTAGAGGGGTCAATAAATACTTCATTAAAAGTGGATAATAGAGAACAGCTTCAGTGCACAACCAAACTAAGCTATAAGCCCTTTCTCGTATGAGCGTGTCCTTAGGACTGAAGACTACACCGTGTCACCCTGCAGTCATCTGCCTTCACTCCTTCATCTTTTTCTCTGAATTTTATCTGTATTAATTACTCACTTTTGGCATCTTTAATATGCTTCAGTCTTGGTTTTGGATATAAGAACATGTTTGGGAGTTTAAGAAATGATTGGTATTTCAAGCCCAGGAAAGAGATGGGGCTTTGAGGCTGAAGCAGAGGTTCACATGGCTGGGTTTGAGGAAGCAATAATTGACTCAAGAGTCCAGGGCCTTCTGAGAAGATGGCCTTCGCTAAAACCAAAATGTTGTCCCATGACCCAGTAAACGTAGGGATAATTCAATATGCGCTAAAGTAATTTTAGAAGCCATCATTCCATTTCAGCAGTAAAAGCAGCTCAAAGCGGTATGAATTCCCCATTAAGATGATGTGGTGGGGACGGCGAAAGAATCTTTCGCTACAATCAATTTATTTTAGTGTCCCAAATGTTCATAGCAACAGGAGCAAACGTGGTTGCAGCTGCCATTGTGGTCTGCCTCCTGTCACAGTGCAAAATGAATGGCCTCTCCTCAACCACCAACCTGCGCTGCCTGCACAACAGAGGATCCATCAATTTTCTCCAGAGAGTGGAATAGAAGCCACATTTGGGTGTGTTGCAAATTAAACTTTTAGTAGAAAACCAAAGAAAGAAGCTTTGCTCATTTATTTTATGGGTTGTAGCTTTTGAAGAGAGAGATTCGGAGTGGCTTAGTACAGGTAAGACTAGTGGAGCCATTCTTTGAGAATTTTCCTTTTGGAATATTTGCATGTTTTTATTAAACTTGAGGTTTCTTTTCCATTTCACTCTGGTTTCCTCATTATTTTCCAGACAATCACCAGAAACTGCTTCTTCACTATTATTCTTTCTCCTCACAAATAGAACACTTCTGAGCCATACCTTGTATAGGATGTGCCAGGATTCATCTGTCATTTCTGTCCTCTGAAGAAAAGTCATAGAGTGGGGAAAGTGTAGTGCAGGCGACCTTTTCTTCAAAGGAGAATGGTCCAGTTATCTGACTTGTAAACTGCTGAAGTCATTACCTTAAAATAGTAAATAAGACTGAGGTTAAGTTACAGCATATTAAAAATCAGGCAAGATATTTGATTTTTTCTTGTTCTAAAAGGAGAAACAGAAATTTGTTTTATATTTCATTTAATCTTCCCTTTTCTCTGGCTACCCTGTTCCAGATGAACAATGAAAAAAAAAAAAGAGTCATATCTAGTCACGTGCCCTTAGAATTATTGAAAAGTGACAGACAAATGTAAAGAATGGTTCCACTTCTGGAATAAAAAAATGTTTTGTTTATACATGTAGAATTCCATAATTACAGAATTAACAAGACTTGGACTAATTTTTGCCAAGGCATGTAAAGTGGCAAAAGTAGCAAATTTACAGCATTTTTAAGCTGGCCTAGCTCATGTGAGAGATGAAACCTAATTGGAAAACATAATATTGGAGCTAAGTTCCATTAGCCTTTTGAAGACCCATAAGAATGGAGAAAAGGAAAGTATATTAAGGAAAGCTAGCTGCTGTCACAGATAAACTCTGAAATCTCAGCAACTGAACTAATAAAATCTGATTTCTCACCAATACAAAGTCCTAAAAAGGTGTTTCTGATGTCTTGGAATTCCAAAACAGTATGTGGCCTTCCATGTGGCCATTCAGGGATCCAGGCGTCTTCCATCGTGTGACTGCCTACTCTTCATTCAGCCAGTAGATGAGGAAGAGGCTAAAAATGGCAGTGGTAGGTTTATAAGGCTATGACTGAGCATCCCTCACTTATACCTACATGTAATGGGCTAGTGCTTAAGTCATATGGCTATGATAAATACAAAGAAGGCTGGAGAATGTAGTTCAGCCGTATTCTCAGGAGTAACAGGAAATGGGTTTGGTTGTCTCTGGCACAGGGAACAGAGTTCTTGAGTATTAGGAATGAGAAATTAGTTTGAAAGAAGATCCAAGAGTTGGGTCAAGCTACAATGGATGAGGAACTTGTTAAGAGGAAACGAAAAGGTTCACCATTGTCATGCACTAATGTATGACAATTACTATTGTTCTATGCCCTAGCCAGTATCTTAATTCTTTCTAAACAGGAATTTCCAATTTATTTTATTATAAAGATTTGTGATGGAAATGGTACATTGTAGTGGTGAAAATAGGATTTTCTGTATAGCCAACCTTGCTTGAACACCTTATCCTATTGGTGAGCACGTGTATCTACTTAAAATGCTATCCAAATATATTGGCAATATACATTTATACCTGCAATTAATGAAATATCAATGGAATGATTACAGAATCAAACTTCCACCCATGTCCATTTCCAATTTTTCAGTAATATAACTATGTAGAGGAAAGTTTGGAAAGCACAAGTGGTTAATATTTTATTCACTTTGTTTTCTAGTCCACAAAGTCAGTGTTTTTTGCTTTTTTCTTTTCTGATTTTTTTTAAAAGAAATATAAGTGCCTGCAGAAAAGAGGCAGTGTAGTTGTATTTATATTTCACCTCCAGTTTTGGTTTTCAGTTCATAATAATAGAAAAAGTTATTGTTCTCCCTGCTCAGTATTCATTCCAATAGCCCTACCACACCAGTAGAGCAAAGGAAATCTTGGGTAAGGTCATACTATTCTTGAAACGTGCTATTTGGTGATTTGGTGTAAACCTCATTCTCTCTGAAAGTAAATGGTAACAGCTGTAGAGTCTACAGTGACCGGACATCATCATCCCCTTCATCTTAGCAAGAGCAAGTGTATTTAAAACAAGTTTTTAAAATAAAAAAACCTCTTAGTTTTTATAACTTTTTAAAACAGAATTATATAAATTTCCTTTGTATATATACTGTGTGCTATCCTTTTTAAACCTAACATTACCTCATGAGCATTTTCCTATGCCATTAAGCATCCTTCAAACTTGAGTTGTTAATGGCTGCATAACATGCCAACACATGGCTGGGCCAGCATCGAGTTAACCATTCCCCTCTAGCTGGACACTAAGGTTGCTTCCAGGTTTTTCTTTGCTCTAAATAATACTGTGATAAATGTCATAGTCAATGAATCTTTGTGTGTATTTCTAGATCTTTCCTTACTATAAATGGCTGGGGGTGATATTAGAAGGTCAAAGGGAATAAACACTGAAAGGATTTTATTGCTTATTGTTCCTGACCTGTGGGTACGTTGAACCCATTTGCTGTAGTGATTGTGAATGTCCCCTCCAAACTCGAGCATCGTGCTTTTCAAAGCTTTGCTGTGATGATCAAAATATCAAAAATTGAAATAAAGACAGACTCCAAGGCTGCACGTGCACAATTGATCTTCCTCGCCTAACCTAATCCTGACTCTGTCCTGTCTTCATTTCAAATGTCAATATTTTGTACCTCGTGGATATTTTTTTTGCATTCATCTTGATTTTAAAAATATATCATTTTAAAATGTTATTGTTCTTAATTACAGAGTTTTTTGGCATCCCTTAAATTTTGAGGCTGAGGTGAGCATCCCTTTTACCTCATCCTAATTCTGGCCCTGGTGGTTCGGGACATTCTGGACATTTCAGAATCCTGGTGATCTGGAACATTCTAGAATGTTCAGGGACAGTCTAATAGCTGAGGAAAAACACCTTAGTACTCAGATAACTAAGTTTATGAAAGATTAAGGGCAATCAAGAACTAGAGGGCTCCATAAGACCTGCCAGGGGGTGGTATGCGCACCTGGTGTATCTAAATGACAGAAAATGGGCAGGCCAAGGAGGGGCCCACGCTGGCTGATAATGGAAGCATCAGGACTTGCTTTGAAGCCTTAGCAACAAGCTGTTCTATCCTCCTGATGCAAACACTTCACAAAGATTCCTCCTGAGACCACCATTTCCCTCCCATTAGTTAAAAATATCGTTTACCGGAGCCATGTGCCCTATTTGTTTCAGCTTTGATCTTTTTGAATCTGACCACAGACTAAAAGCATGTCCATGCTGTTTGTGCTGACTTAACACCAAAGCAAACAAGGATTCTCTCCTGTCCTTGTGATGATACTTCTCCAGCCCCTGCCGGGGAGGAGACAAAGGCAAAGGCTAGAAGAAAGCCGGTAACTGGGCGTAGTATGTGGCTGTCCGTGTTTAGAAATCAAGTTTGCATTTTAATCCTGGAAGTGTTTCTCATGTAAATGGACACATGGTTGTCAGTGCTAAAGGCTACATGAAAACAATAGCTCTTACAAAATCATCGATCAAAGTAATTTGCACAATGCTCAATTTTCACTCCTATTCATTGACTCAGTCATTCAAAATTTATTGAGCATTTATTATGTGCCAGGTACTGTGGTTAGCCTCTGGGTGGACAGGGCAAGCAAAACAGCCTCTAGTCTCTGCTCTCATAGAGTTGACGGTTAGGTGAGAGAGACAGACAATAAACAAATAAAATCATCACCTTCTAATTACAAAAGGTGAGGAACGTAAGAAAAGGGCAGAGTGCCCTGAGCATCTTCTGAATGTCCTGCCCTCGCTGGGCTGTGCGTTCACTGTCTTTTCATCTTCAGAATAGTGTGGTGGAGTGGGTATAATTTCTGCACTTAACTGATAGGAAAATAAGGGCTGGTATAGACCAACAACATGCTGTGGGCCTCCCAGGGCTATGTAGAAGTATAGGTAGGTTTATGACCTGGGGGGCTGAGTCAAGGCCCGTGGTTTTGTCTTATCTCTGCACGGGCTGCTTCTCCAATCATCTGTTAGCCAAACTACACCCCATCCTTCCTTGAGGTTCCAAGAGAGTCATAAAGGACATTCCTGCCTTCTCGTCTTATTCATGATGAGAATTGGACAAAGGAACCTAGCAGGACATCACAATGTCCTTTTTGGATAAGCTGTTTGGAGAACATGGCTTTCCTATGCAACTGAAATGCTGCTTCCTCTCTCCTCTCCCCTCCCCTCCTTCCCCACCACTGCCCTACTGTAGAACTTGAGGCAGGCCAACTGAAGGAAAATTAGGGTCTGGAGAAGTACCCTACCTCGTGCTGACCCATCACAGCAAAGGAAGAAAGGGGAACCCATCCAGAGCACTATAGACTTTTCTGTCAGCTCCATCCCGTTGAAAAATAGGAGCCAGGGCCACTGGCTATCCCCCCACCAGTTAGATGACTCACTCCTGCCCCTCAGTGCAGCATGTAAGGGGCTGACCCAGGAGGCCCAGAGGTCCCTACATGTGGACATATAAGAACTGGGGGGGTGTTTTTTCCAGCACACCCCATCTCTATCCATCTCCTTCCTGCTTAAAGTAAGTAAAACCCTATGCCTATGGGCAGCTACAACTTTTGGGAAAATCTGCCTGCCCTTCACAAATATTATACTTTGGAAATTTATGTATGTTTTCTTTTATAGAGATAAGGACTATAATAAATTAAGGCACAAACATCAGTTTGCATAAGCAGGTGATTACTGTAGATAACCATAGTGTAAGCGTGACCCTAATAAATTTACTCCTAACAATTTCTTATCTACAGACCTAGACCTAAGTTCCAATTTTGTAGACAGGTGAACATCAGGATAACAGTGCATGGATTTAGAGTTGGTAATTGTAATTATTTGTATAGCTGTCCAATCCTGGTTATTAATATGCACATGGCCATGTATACCATGCAAAGGTGGCCTGCATGTAGGTGCTGTGTCCCCAGCAGTGACAATCTGGATACCAGTGTGAGGCCAGTCCTTCTATTGGTACCCACTGAGGGTTGCCTTTCCAGATGAGCTGCTGCTGTTTGTGGGGCCTGGGATGATGGGCGACTGGTCCTTAGGTTTGATGTCTTCCCCCAGTTCATTCCTTCAGCAGGTGTTCACATACATGTTCTGGTCCAGTGGTGGTGCTGGTTCCTATAGCATGATGAGAGAGGCAGATACTTAAATTTATGATCATCCTGCCATGGGATGCTTCTCTCTAATGAATGTGTTAATTAGACATGCCTTATGGTGGTAATTCTCAAAGTTTTTGGTCTTAGAACTAACCCCATTATACTCTTAAGAATTATTAAGGACTTCTAAGAGTTTTTGACGATGCGAGTTATATCTGTCAATATTTACCATAATAGCAATTAAAACAGGAATTTTTGAATTACTTATTAATTCACTTTAAAACAGTAATAATAAACCTATTTTATGTTAATATGAATTACATACTTATGAAAAATTATTATACTTACTAAGCAAAAAATATTGAGAAGACTGTCATTATGTTACATTTATGTGAATCTCTTTAGTGTGTGGCTTAATAGAAGACAGGTAAAGTCTTACCTCTGCTCCTACAAGTAACCTGTTGCAATATCACACTATTCACGTGTTGTGGAGCCTCTGGAAAACTCCACTGTATGCTCATGGAAGAATAAGAGTGAAAAGACAAATAACATCTTAGAATTGTTATAAAAATAGTTTTGACCTCATAGACAAAGGATTTGGGGAGCACACAAGGTTTCTCAGATAACATTTTGAGAACCCCTGTTGTATGCTATTCTATTCTAAGTGTGCATTTACTGAAAGTACTCATGCCACCAGATCTGAGAGAATTCTTTGGGATTGAATACAGTGTTCAAATAGTCGTCCCAAATTCAAACCTATCTATTTTTTTTATTTATAATTTTTATTTCAAGGACAGAGAAGGTGAGATTGGGCAATAAACTGATGGCAGAAAACTAGGGTCAAGAGTCTCTGGAGCTGGCTTGCACGGGCTTGAAAAAGTTGGTTATTGGATGTTCAGGGATTTGGCCAGTTGTTAAACTATTATTAATAGCTTAAAATTGACCTTGGTGGGGGTATTTTCACCATGGAACTAGGCAAATGCTACAAATCAGGGTACCTTCTGTTTGTTTTTCCAAAGAGCTGGTTTACCAGTCCACGACGCGTTGTAGCGCTTACACCAAGAGAGTCAAAATGGTGGTCCAAGACATAACCCACCCACAAGATTTTATTTTTTGTTTGCTTTGGTTAGTGCAGTGGATTGTTGTTTGTTTGCTTGTTTTATATTTGTCTTGTTTTTATTGTTTTAATCTGAGTGCATTTATACAGGCAAGCAAGCTCCATAGCTCCCCAGTTCATTTCATCCCAACTCTCAGCCCGGTCCCCACATCTCTGCAGACCCTTCCACCACAGGCCTGGCCCTCACAGGCACTTACATCTATCCCTGTGGTTCCTGCTTTTCCTCTTGTGCGAGGAGGCTGGAATGTGTCTTCTGAACAGTCCATGGCTTTTACTCCTGCCAGTGGTGGTGTTTGCCACTAATGTTTTGGTGAAATGGTTCAAGAACAGTGGCCGCCCCTCTTCCCTTAAAGCCAGAGCAGCACCAGGGCCTGGCATGGGTTATGCAGATGGTTGGCATTATTTAGGGGTTTACTATTATTTAGAAATGAATGAGGGCTCCGTATCTTCAGGAGGGGGTAGGGGAGCCATGATTGACGAAGCTCTCTCTGACCATCTGTTTCCTTGCTTCCAGGCGCTGCTTTTCCCAGTCTTAGAATTTGAGGGAAATTATGTTAAATGATCACAAATTTTCTTTAAAGTTTTATTTTAAAGGAAAACAAAAGAAAGCTTTTTTAAAAGACAACTAGCTCCCTTTCTGGAGGTCAATATACTGCAGATTACAAACCAGGAAAAAGGGGCAACATGAGATCTTTGTTTTGGTTTGTTTTTAATTAAGACCTAAATCATGAATCTCTTGGAATGGAATAGAAAGTGACACTAGCCCTGAGACCTATTTGATCAATTTTGCAATATCCTGGCTGCCAGCAGGGAAAAGAGCGCAGGTAGGTGCATCTAGAGGAATTCCTTTCCATCCAGTTGGCAGACACGACACCAGCACAAGTCAGGAAATCTTACTGTTTCTAACTTCCCACCTCCAGAAGCAAACAGACTATATTTGTCTGTCTCTTCTAGTAGGAAATTTTATGAATCTTGTCCTTAAAAGCTTTCTGAAAACCCACCTCTTCTCCTAGCCAATTCTGGGACCTATATGCCTTGATTTTATGCAATGCAAACACATGAAAATCAAGTCTTACAGATAAAGTTAAAGAAGATACTGATGATTCACTTTACACTAGGATTCTTATAGGATTTCTTCAAATAATAAATTCCTATAATGAATTCAAAATGACATCTGGTGTTCAGAAATTAAATGTACACTCTGCTTTTCAGGAACACGTTTATTTTACAAAGTGGGATAAGCACCTGTATTTAGCAACCTCTACTTGGGAATATTTTCTTATGTGTGAATTTTCTATATTTATTTAAAGGCTATTTTAGCAGATTGTTTCTTACATAGATATAGAAAGTTATTTATGTTTTTTCAGCACTATATCTTATTTTCTTTGAAGAACATCAGGTGTGCAGAGTTGACTTCGTCATGCTCCTTGGTGGCTGGCTCAGTGTCATCGCCGGGCTGTGCAGGTCCCCTCTTGTATGCTACTCATAACTCCTTCTCCTCCCATCCCCTCCTGCCCAAACAGGACACTAGAACCAGAAGTATGATGGTATGCCATGGGGGTAGGAATTTCAATTTTATGTAGGATGGCTCTTTTGAACAAAGACCTGCAGGAGATGAAGTAGGGATTCATGGAGCTGTATGGGGGAGGAGTATCCAAGACAAAGAACAACATATGCAAAGGTCCTGAGGCTAGAACGCACCTGCCACATTTGAGGAGCAGCCCAGAGGCCAGTGTGGCTGAAACAGAGCAAGTGAGGGGGAGAAGTAGAGGTGAGCTGGTTAGAAAGGTAACTGATAGGCCCTCGTAAGGACTTTGGCTTTTCCTCTGAGGAAACTAACGGAGAGTTTTGCGCCAAAGAGTGATGTGATTTGACTTTCTTTTAGAAGGAACATTCTGACTATGCTGTGTGGAGACTAGTCTATGTGGGAGCAAGGAAGGTTAGAGGCAGGGGGACCTGTTTAAGAGGCTGCCACGGTGGCCCAGAGGACTGCTGGCGGTGGCTTGGATTAACACAGTAGCAGTAGAGGTGTCAGGAGCCTAGGATCATATGTGGGATGTGAAAGAGTGTGTAGAACAAATGGAAGGGTGAAGGTAGTCATTTATCGAGAGAGTGAAGATTATGGTGTGAGCAGATTTTGTGTAGAGTTCAGGAGCTGGGATTTGGAAATGCCAAATTGAGATGCCTATTAGACATCCAAGGGGGGAGGTTAGAATAGGAAAATGGACGTGCAAATTTGGATTTCAATTAGGGAAATCATCAATATCTATATAATTGATGCTTAAAATCATGAGATTGGATGTGATAATAAAAGCTGCAAATGTACGTGAATGAAAAAATGGTGCCAGGACCTTGCCCTGGGCCACATTTCCACCTCAGGACCTTTGCACTTACTGTTTCCTCTACCTCCAGTATTGTTTCTCCAATCTGTGCATGGTTTCCTTCCTCCCTTCAGATTTATGCTTAATTGTCATCCCTTTAGAGAGTCGTTCTTGGACCCCCTTATCTGGAGACAGCTCTTCTCTGTCCCACCTAACCTCACTCTGGCTTTGTTTTTTTTTCTTTGAAGTGCAAAGCACTATCTGACATGACAACACACACGTATTTGCTTATTTGTTTGCTGTCTTTCTCCCCCAACTCAAGACAAGATCATGCAAGTGGGGGCTGTGTTGGTTTTGTGCACTGCTTTACCCAACCCCACAACAGTGTCTTAAACGTAGTGTGGTCAATAAATATTTGTCGAATTAATAAATAAACAAATCCTCGGGTCGCCCCCAAACTCGTCTTAATCCACAATCTCAACCTCACTCTATACCTTCCAGTAATGCTCACGAGCCTTGAATAACAAGCAGCAAAATAAGTGACTTTTAATTTACTTTCTTAATCCCTTCCCAGAAGCACATGAAGATAGTAGAGTTGTCAAAACACAGTAAAGGAGAGGAAGAGGAGGAGGAGCTAAAGGCATATTTTTAAGGACCAACGAGATTGACCGATGGATTGTAGTGGGACGAGAGAGAGTGTGAAGAACAAACGGGAGCATGGAGGTGGCTGTTTACCGAGAGGGTGAAGACCGTGACAAGCAGATTTGGATAACGGGGAGGGGTCCATGAGCAGGACTGCAAGGACCTCAGGCCCAAGGCCCTGTGCTAAGCACCAGGAATGCAAAGTAGAATAAGATACAGCCCCGTCCTCGAGAACTTACGGATGGGAAAAAGTGACAGAACACAGGTAACATGATAAGCGGTGCTGAGGCTGGAAAAGCTTCGTATGTCAAAAGGAAAATTAAAGAACATCTTTAGGCTAGGCAACACTTAGGTGTGCAGAAAGACAGGTGTGCCTGCATTTCTTTTATAAAGCTTTTAGCAGTCTCATGTTTCTAATTTAAGTGTTCTTGGAGTATTGTATACATGAAGCATTGATCAGAAAAGTCAGTTCTAGTACTGGAAGCTATGAAATTGACAAAGTCTGGATTTGGAGTGACAAAGCCCTTCAGAAAATTATTAGGATAATTTTCTAATTGTTTGAGGTCCGTTCATTAGGTAAGTATGAGATGGAAAGAATTAGAGCTATGTGATTGTCATTGCATGTTTTTCATTTTTTAGGCTGTGCCAGCAGATTCCCCAGAGTATGATAGTGTAGGATTTATTCAGCCAAAATGATTATGTCAGTGATCACCAAATCCCTCCCTGATGGATAGGTTTGGAAGGAATGTGGGATGCGCTTGCTCCTCTATGCCTTAGTTTTGTCCCCCTTCCTTGTGTATTCCCCTCTATCTTAACAATGGAGTATTCTAATGTCTACTGATGTTCTGAGGCCACAGCTTAGTAATAGCATATCAGAGGAAATTTTAATATTTCATTTTAAGTTACATTTTAAGTGAATTTGTTGTACAAGGATTGGTTCTTTTTGGTCAAAGTTTCCTTCTAAAAGTGAAGAAGATTCCTATGGGTCTGGTGCTTTGCTTTTGTAAACGTATCATTGTCCCTGCTCTCCAGGTGAGGAAACTGAAGCTTATAAGGAGTTTATTCAAGGCTATGCAAACAATAAGTGGTGGGGCTGGGTTTGAACCCAGGTCGGATGGGCTCTGAGATATGTCTACATTATCCTGTCTCCTTCAAGCCTTGGGCTATCGAACCCCAGAGCTAGAGATGAACTGAGAGGTCAGATAGGCTAAGCTCCCCGTCGTTAAAGAGATGCTCACCTAACCTCCATGTGAACAATATCTGCAGTCATATTTATTTTTTATCCAACTAAAACGTACCATGTATTTCCATTTTTCTTACTATATCAATAACATACAAATGTTGTATAAATATCTTGGAACATTGTGGCAGTGACAGAAGAATTTTTTTTAATCTCCTCAACTTCCCCCCAGAAATAGACAGAGCAAAGAGATAGTAAAACCAAAACACATGAATATTGTCAACAAGTTAAGCTGACAGAAATATGATTTTGGGGAGACAAACCATTAATAGCAACAAGGACCTACATAATATCAGCAATAATTTAGAAGGAGGAAACTGAGGGAAGCAACAAGGCAGTTGACATACCTGGGAATTCCCAAATTTCCAACAAGTATTAATATTTGCTGGAAGGAGCCAAAACTGGGAGAGGTTTTGTGTACCCCACTAGCAGAGGAATGAAGAGAGTCCGTGGTAAGATCTAAAGGAGCTGGAACAGTGCAGGTTCCTTGAACTCTTAAAACTTCCTTCCAGAATAGTCACTCACTGAGGACAAACTGCTGAGAGTAGAACCCCAACTCAGTGGTATAGAGACAGGGAAAGAGAAGGGACAGACAAAAGTGGAAGAAGAGCAGAGTTAAGAGAGCCCAGAGAACAAGCTGCCATATTTTTTGAAAACTACAAGAAAACAAATGAAGACGGTGCTCTAAAGCCTAAAGTTAGGAAAGTTAGTAAAACTATCCTGAACTACACCCTTATTAAAAGTTTAGAAAAGGTAATTTTACATAGAAATGAGCAACAGAAAAAGATCAAGATTTCTGTGGTTTGAGTATTTGTCCCCTCCCAAACCCATGTTGAAATTTAATTGCCATAGTAATTGTACTACTGTAAGAGGTGGGCCTTTAAGGTGATTAGATTAAACAGGGATTATGTTGTTATAAACATAAAAAGCTTAGGCACCTTTGCCTCTCTGTTTGCCCTCCTGCCGTAGTATGATGCAGCAGGAAGGCCCTTGCCAGCTGCTGGAACCGTGAGATTGGACTTCCCAGCCTTCAAAACTGTGAGCCAATACATTTCTCTTCATTATAAATTACCCAATCTGTGGTATTCTGTTATAGCAGCAGCAAATGGACTAAGATACAGGTTTACTCTTATACAAAATTAGTATAAAAAAGAATAAAGAGTAAAATAGCTTCACAGAAAATGAAAGAATGCTAGAAAGACAGGCTCACTCCCCTTTAAATAAAAGCTAGAACCTGCTATTTCTAACAAGCTAAAATACACCAAGAAAATGATACACAATGTGAAAGAAAACACATAAATCAGAATTAGCAAGACTCATAAATGAGGTTATATTACTCAGAAAGGATAAAAATAAAATGGAAAACATTTTTAAAGAGGATTTGAGAGAAAGTGACAAATTTAGAAGACAGGCAAAGAAGATCCAACATATGTATAATCGGGGGCTCCAAAGAAGAAAATCGAAGCAAAGGAACAGAAAAAAAAAAAAATTAGAAACTATAATTTAAAAAATTTTCTAAAATAATTTTTTGAAATTACATATTGAACAGGCACACTGCATACCTAAAAAAATTGATCCAGAAAAACCAACACTGAGAGAAAAGTTAGTAAAATTATTGGACTTTCAAGAAAAACAAAAATTTAGGCATCCAGGCAGAAAGACCGAATCATTTATAAGAGAAAAATATCAGGCTTTCATCAGACTTGCCTACAACAGTGCTTTATGTCAGAAGGAAATGGGGTAACATATTTATGATACTTACAGAAAGAACTGTGAGCTAAGAATTTTATATCCAACTAAAGCGACACTCAAGAGAAAGACTCAGGCAACCTGTGCAGGCAAACTCAATGACTTGGTGAAGATTTTTTCCCATACGTTTTTCCTGAGGAATCTACTATGGAGTAAATTCCGATCAACCAAAATAACTAGAGTGCTACTGACATGTGGTTTGGTACTAAGCACTATATATTTGTTTTCTTGTGGAACTAATACCAAATGAGAGTCAAGTGGGAAAAAGGAGAGTATGCAATGCCTGTATGCTCTCACAATGTAGATACAGCACAACTGTAAAAATATAAGAAAAATATATGCAAATATAAAATGTAAAGAGAATTTTAAGCAGCCTTCAGGAATCACATTATTTTTATGGTAGAAGAATTGCTTTTCTAAACCAAGATTGTTTCATATGTAATGTGAGATAAAGCACATGAGAGATTCTGTGATGTTCCAATTCCCTCATCCCTTGTGCTCCCAAGAATCAGGATTGTAGGTGTGGAAGAAAGTATTTATAAATGCCAGGTAGAAAAAGTAAAGTAAAAACCCTGTGGTACAAAATTTGAATCGTAAGTATGGTATGCCTCGTGAGTTCATACTCATATGTACTGAAAAGGCTTAGAAACAATAGCAACCCAGTAGCACCGACATCCCTAGGACCCAGATTATGATCTTGAAATACTATTTCCTACTAAAAGGAAACAGATTCTTGGGAATAGAATCTGGGAAGAATATGTGTAAGATGATCCTAGGACATTGTGTCCCACTGGTTAGCAAGGAAGCTAGAAGGCTATTAGGATCACATCAAAGGGACACAGGAACTAACGACAATGTTCCCACTGGGCAAGGATCAGACAATATGTGTTCAATAAAGATAATATTCTCAGTGGATTGAAGCTCCACAAATATGTTTAAATCCATGAATTCATAAGGATATAAAAGAACTGATTTGTCATCTTTGGAGAACAATAAAGAGCAACTCATTATTTTAAAAACTGGTAAATAATGGGGGCAAAAAGTCATCTACCTGCTTTTTCTATGTGAACTATGCCCCTGATAACCAAATAGTAGATGAGTAAATGTTTCTCTTTATTGAAATATTTCAACTAATAACTAAAGGAGAATGATGGAATTTAAATATTACTATTTTGTAACCCTAATGAATTAATGGATCTAGATATTGTACATCATTTGGTGTGAACATTAAAAAAACAAAAAGAGACACAACCATGTATTGCTTGGCTCTGTTAGAAGAACACCATATCATCTACGTAGTTGTCTTTGCCAAAAATTACACCTGATGATCAATCCACTAGATTCATGGAGATGCAATCAGCAAAATTCAGACAGTGGGAACCCCTGTAGGACAAACAACTATTTTCTTCAACAGATAAATTATATGGGGAAAAAAGTGTGGAGGGACAGAGGGGGTAACCTGTAGATTAATAGAGATATATAAAAATAACAGGGCAAACTAAAGTGTTTAGGGATGTATAGTCAGGTGATAAAACTATAAAGCTCAGAAGCTATAACCCTAAAAGTGAGGAGAGAGGATCCTTTTGAGGGGGTTGGAAGGGACTATGATTATGGTGTGCATGTAGAGGGCTTATGAGGTATCTGGAAAATTACTATTTCTTGACCTGGGTTGTGATTACAAAGTGTTGACCTTATAATAGTTTATTAAAGTAAGCATTTATTTTACGTGGCTTTTTGTATCTGTTATATTTTATAATTAACAAGTTTTTTCTTTAAAAAATCAATATAACTGACCTTTTTATTCATCTCTCCAATAGTTTTTATATAATCTAAGAGCCACACTACATTAGACAGGCAGACTTGTAAACATGTAGGTTTTTATTAGTTCATTTGACAAACATCTCCTGAACATAATCGGCTCTTTGGGGTAGGCATTGGAGGACCACTGCACCTAAAATAAGGCAATTATAGTACAAAGTAAAATATGATAAGTGTATGCAAACAAAGTATTATGAGAGTACAGAGGAGTGGAAATTTATTTCTGGTTGGTAGGTTAGCCAAAACTTTTCAGGGCAATAACCTTATAGTTGAATCTTATAAGATGAATAATACATATACTTTCTTTAAAAAACCATCAGTCCATATTGAAGGAATATTTAGAACACACTGCTTCAATAACTGCTCACCCTTTACCCTTGTATTCTAGTTTCCATCACTCAACACAACTGAGAACCATTGTTTGAAGGTAATTGGTCATCTCTTAATGACCTTTCCTTACTTAGTCTTTACCCTCCATAAACTCTGCCAAATTTCTCATTGTTGAGTATTACTTTTTTCCAGAAACTCTTTTCTTCCTTTTCTTCTGAATAATCAGGGTACCCTGACCCCCCCTCCTACCTTCCAGCTGTCCCTGTGGTGTCCTTTGGCTGCTTTTTCTACCTCTTTGGTTGTGCCTTCTGCCACTTTCTCTCTCTGTTCCCTTGCCTTGGCTTCACCTGCCATCATATGAAATTAACATCAAAATATCTGTGAGACTCTTGCCCCGTGGGAACTCCAGACATGTATTTCTGACTCATTGCTCATCATTTCTTTCTGGATGTCCATCTGTCACCACAAAACAGATACACCCAAAACTGAACCCATTTTCTTCCCCAAACCAAATCCTCCAACCTTGCCAATCCAATTACAGGCTTCTCCACCTTGTTGGTCTTGACTTAGAAGCTTTGAGTCATCCTGAGCTACCCTGTAGATGTGTTTGTTGTCCCAAACTCGGACAGCGTCTATTTTTCTGTGTTGAGTTGATTTATGTGCTCTTTGGAACTTCCCTATGTGCAAGGCTTTCAATGGACTTCACCCAAATCCAGCAAGAAGGCTCCCTGTGGTGTCTCCGTTGGCAAGGTCTACCCTCATTCTCTAGTAGGTTGTGCCATGTCTGCATTTCATTTGGTGATGGCGTTCTCGGGTTCCAGACCAATATTAGGCACTTTACACCACTAGCTTAGGTGGTGAATATCAGAACGAATGTGGCCATCAACACTCTCTTACTAGCTTAAAATGAACAAAGTGCAAATGTGCCTTCCGTGAGGTAGGGGCTCTGAAAGCATGGATAGTCCCACATTTATCCTCCAGGGCTTCTGTTCCTGACCATACTTATACTTGTCAGGTTATTTTTTTCCACTGAGTAAATGGCCTTAATTTACATTGATTTTTAAGAAAAGAAAAGATTTATTACAGTCACAGCATCTGTTTGTGCCTAGAGGTAAAGGTTTAGGTTGAAGCAGCTTCATCCATTTATCCATCTGTTTGTTCATTCGACAAGCATTATTGAAAGCGAACTTTGGTACTGAATGCTGGTCAGTCAGGTGAGTGGTGTGGCTCTTACCCCCAAGGAGTTCACTGCCTAGGTCATGCTGATACTACTTCTGTCTTCTTGCTTAATATTTATCTTCCCTGAGGATTTAATCACTCTATTCACCCATCCATTCATTTCCTTTATAATATCTTCCTCTCCCATATCATGAGCTATTACCCCTTTGAAGGTAATTTTCTATATATTTTAGACACATTGCTTGACCTTCACAATGATATTCAAAGATAAGTATTGAATTCCAATCATAATGCAGGCACTGTGCTAGAAGTTGAGAATACGCTAGTAAACCAACAGCATGGTCCCTGCTCCAGGGGTCTCCTGTGAACATGACAAAGGTTTCCATACTATCCTCACCCCCTAAGCATTTATGTTGTAAAACCACAATGATTGTAATCTTGATCCTTCTAAATTGTTTTAGTTTCCTTTTTCTTTCTGCAATAGATAAGTTGCTTCCAAGAAGGAAAATAGTAAGTTGCATAAAAACTCTCCTTAAAGAGAGGAGCTTGAGGTGCTGTTTCCATAGGAAAATCACTGCAGAGTTTGCCAGCTAGGATTATTTTCCAGTTAATCACAGTCCTGACACTGGTCAACATCATTACAACGGTGTTGTAAACAATACAGCGGACACAGGCAGTAATCAACTATCACTGAACGCCGTGTAATTTCTCTACCTTTAAAGAGCTGCAGGAAAGGGGGTGGGGTGGGAAGAAGATAACAGGAAGTTTTTAAGTGATATGGATAATCAAGAGTATTTTTTAAAAAGTACCTCTTAAATGTATGCCCGCATCCCCTGAAATCTGTGACAATAAAGCATCTCATTTTAGTTGAAGTATGACAAGGAAGCAATCACTGTTAATCAGAAGGACACATTTCCATTTACTTTATGGAAGGGAAGGTAGATGAAGGTCATGACTAAGAAAACAAAGCAGTTTGTGATTCGTGATGTTTGGGGTTTCTTTTGAAATGCATTTCCTCAGGAAGTTTATAATCCATCCTTTTCTTCTCTTGGTGTCATTCATATGAATTGCCAAAGCCCTCGTCAGTGAGGATGGAAATATTTCGTCTTCTCTGCGGAGTAGAGAAATAGGTTAATTTACTCTGGGTTCTTTGACAAATTTGGATCTTTAAAGGTGTCAAATCTCAGAAGTTCTGGCTCCAGATATCTCTTTAGAGGTTACCAATTCCATTCTCTGGCTGATGAGATTATACCTGGAAGATGAACATTCCAGCTGGTCACGGCTATGCCCATGGGAAACTGGGAGGGAAAAAGCCCAGAGGCTTAGTACTTTATTAGAAGCAGAAATCAGGAGATTTCTTTCCACTCTTCCCTCTCTGTATTTTAAGACACTTAACCATTTAAATGCCTAGCAATAACTAGGTTCTGGCTAAAGCTTTGCCTTTCTTGGATATCCCCTTTCATAGAGGAGTGTATGATCCTGCTTTTGGTCTGTGGTTGGAGTTAGGGAATGTGGCTATAATACATAGTGCAAGCCTGGCTTTGAGGCCATTAGATATGACTTTATGCCGAAACATTTGTAGAACCCTCCAGAAGTCAGTACGATACCCCATTGTGCTGTAGAATATTATCAGTGGGCTGTTATATTCTCCATCCCCAAAATTAAAATATAATTTGTGAAATACAGAGGAAATTTTGGCATTCAGGGATCCACCACAGAGCTCTCAAGAGGAATGCAAGGCTATTTGTTCTGAAATCCAAGGATGGCACTCTTCCACGGACAGATTTGGTCTTTGAATCCACGAAGGTCATGATACCCTAGTATTTTGAATCTGCAAATATCATGATGCCTCAGTGTCTCAGGATAATTTTATAACTTAGTATTTCTCTTGTCCAAAGCATTTTATCATTATCATTATTGTCATCATCATCATCATCATCATTTAAACTGGGGAATTTAAAATAAAGAATTATTAGGGTATGGTAGGAGATTAGCTGTAAAGACACAAAGAGTAAAGAGTACTTGAGCACTGAGGGAGCATACCCAATGAAGGACAAACATGGAAGGGTTTTTCCTCCCCGAGGCTGGAGTTCAGACTTCTTTGGAGCAGGTAGGGTTGAACCACTGGATGGTGGGAGAGTTCTCTGGGTTGCCCAGGGCAGAGCTGGTCCAAAGTCACAGGACAGGCAAGAAACAACCCTCTGGAGCCTGGGACACCTGTTATCCTGTTATCTTGCAGAAACAAAGATGGCAGCCTGGAACAGTTGCTTTGCCGTAGGCCCTTTCAAACATGCTTCCTTTCCTAAGCTTTGCAAAAATCAAACTATAGCATGTTTTTTCCTGGCACAAGCTGTGAGCCCAGTGCCAATGCCTGAGGAACTGAAGTGCTGGCTATTTTGGGTCTGCATAAAGCCAAGCTTTTCAAACCCTGTCATCAGCAAGCCACTTGAGAGAGACCCCACTTGGTGCCACTTGATACTGGCTCACTCGTGATGTGCATTTCCTGCCTGTGCTCCTTTTGGTGTGGTAGAACTCCAAAATCTATAATTATAATTTTCTTTTTGTGTATTCCTCTTCCTTGTTCTTTGGTCAGCCTTTTTGTATATAAGAAAAAAAAACAAACCCAAATGTGGATGTTCTCCCAAATTTCTATTTATTTTCCAAATATTAGGCCAAATTTGACAGGAAATCCTGCTTAAATTACTGTTAAACTTCTTCAAACTAAATTTTCAGATAATACAAGATTCTCCACTATAAAACTGAACCAAAAGGAAAAACTCTGGATTAATCAAGATGTTTGTATGTAACCAAAACTGCATGGTATTGGCACAAGAACAGACACGTAGACCAATGGAACAGGACTGAGAACCCAAATATAAAACCAACCTCATACAGTCACCTGATCTTTGACAAATTCCAGAAAAACGTACACTGGGGAAAAGAATCCCTATTCAACAAATGGTGCTGGGAAAATTGGATGGCCATATGTAGAAGACTGAAAGTGGACCCACACCTCTCACCTCTCACAAAAATCAATTCACAATGGATAACAGATCTAAACCTAAGACGTGAAACCTTAAGAATTCTTGAAGAAAACGTTGGAAAAACTCTTATGGACATTGGCCTAGGCAAAGAATTTATGAAGAAGACCCCCAAAGCAATCACAGCAGCAACAAAAATAAATACATGGGACCTGATCAAATTGAAAAGCTTCTGCACAGCCAAGGAAACTATCACTAGAGTGAACAGACAACCTACAGAATGGGAGAAAATATTTGCATGCTACACCTCTGATAAAGGGCTTATAACCAGAATCTATACAGAACTTAGGAAAATCAACAAGAAAAAATCAAACAACCCTATTAAAAAATGGGCAAAGGACATGAACAAAAACTTTTCCAAAGAAGACAGAATGATGGCCAGCAAACATATAAAAAAGTGCTCAACTTCTCTAATCATCAGGGAAATGCAAATCAAACCACAATGAGATATCACTTAACTCCAGTGAGATTGGCTCATATAAAAAAATCCCCAAATAACAAATGTTGGCGGGGATGTGGACAGGTAGGAACACTCATACACTGCTGGTGGGACTGCAAATTAGTACAACCTCTATGGAAAAGAATATGGAGATACCTCAAAGAATTAAAAGTAGAATTACCATTTGACCCAGCAATCCCACTACTGGGTATTTATCCAAAAGAAAAAAAGACATTTTATAATAAAGACATCTGCTCTCGAATGTTCATAGCAGCACAATTCACAATTGCAAAGTTGTGGAAACAACCCAGGTGCCCATCAATACACAAGTGGATCAATAAAATGTGGTATATGTATACCATGGAGTATTACTCAGCAATAAGGAACAACAGTGAATTAACACATCTGGTATTATCCTGGGTGGAGCTAGAACCCATTCTTCGAAGCGAAGTGTCACAGGATTGGAAAAACAAGCATCACTGGTACTCACCATCAAACTGGTACTAACTGATGAACACTTACATCACACAGGGCAATAACATTCATCTGAGGGCGGGCGGGCGGGAGGGGGGTGGAAGGGATGGGAAAAACTCTCACTGAATGGATGTGGGGAGCACAGTTTGGGGGATGACCACGATTGTGGCTCTGCAACGGGCAGAACAGGGGCAATGTGTATGGCCAAAGTGTTGTACCCCCATGATATTCTGAAATTAAAAAAATAAATTAAAAAAAAAAAAGATGTTTGTATGTAAGGGAAACCTCATCTATCTGACTTATGGGAACAGAAGGTCAGGAGAGATTTATAAAGTGCCTAGTGGGACATGAGGGAAAAAGGCCACTGGGCCTTGGTCAGGCACCAAAACCAAGAATTCAGAAGCACCGGGGCCCTCTATCTGTCTCCTATTTGTGTTCCTTGAAAAATGACTTATTCCTCTTTTTCCGGAGAAAAGATGTCTCTGTCCCACAGTCTTTGCATTAACAATTTTTTTTAAAGCAAGTGACCAGCCCACACTGCACTAAAATCTTGTTGACCTCTTAGTGCCAATTTGGAGTTTGCTAAAGAAAGAATCTTATATGTCCATTTGTTCCCACCTGGGTCCAATCTGCTATGGCCAGAGGGGCTGGGCCATATTTGTTACAGACAAGGCAGTTGGGAGTCCACATTGGTGGGTAGAGGAGGTAATCAGTGTAAGCTGGGAAGATACCCCAAAAGGTATCTTCAGCAAACACTGAGGGAGGGCTGTGTGCCATTTAGCTTTTATGATAGCCAAGGCACAGGGCCCGGACTTCTTAAAATAACAGCTACAACGTTTTAAATTTTTAGCAAGGCAGACTTTTCAAAAATATACTTCCATGGAGATTTTTTAAGACTCCAGGGACAAACAACTGCCAAAAATGAATTTCTGATACCCCAACTGTCAATGATTTTGAAGTGAAAGTCAAAAGATATGTTAGTGTAATACCCAGGATGCACACAATGAGCTCAGACTTAATCAAAGGAGCAGGGTTTATTCTCAAGGGTGAATACAAGCCTGGAACAAATGGAGAGAAGGACCAACCAAAGCAAAGAATGAAGAGTAGAACATGCCAGAAGCAACTAAAACGAAATAATAATTGGGTTTTAAAGGTTATACCAAATAATAATTGGGTTTTAATAATGAAGAGTAGAACATGCTAAGAGAAACCGTGGCTGGAAGGTTGGAGACCGACTGGAAACCAAAAGAAATATTATTTGGCCTTTAATGGTTCTATCAGGAGCAAGTAGATAAAAAAGGAAGAGGACACCTACTTCTTGGATCTGAGTAATGCCAACAGATGCCAGAAAAAAACACAGCTTTGCTTAATTTCTTTGGACTTCCATTTTCTCTGTCAAGGAAACAGAAGAGACTATGAGGTTAGAACTAAATGGGATGTCCTAGTCGAGGCTTCTTAGATTGAAAGAACCTACTAGCTAAGAAAAGGCAATAGTGGGGAGTGGCTCCAGGGATGTCACAAAAATCTCACAGAACCGACGGAGTCAGGACAAAGGACAGGCAGATCTCAGGGGAACCAGAAAGATGCTAATGACATAATCACCCTCTCCAGGTCTTGGGGAAAAAAGTGCCTAGCTAAGTGGTTTCAGCCTATTGGATACCACTTCCCCTTTTTATAATAAATATTTTACAACATCCCTTGGCTCCCTTAAAATGAACTTCGAAGATAATATAACCTACCTAAACACTTAATTTCAAAATAAAATTAATATAATGGCCTAACTGAAATATAAAGGAGGCCATCAGGGAAAGTAACTTACCTAAAACATAAAGCAAGATAGAGTTTAATACATAAATGTTCAGACAGAAGAAGAAATAATGAAGTAGTGACACCTTTGCACCTGTGTGGAGAATCACCATGAATATGGCAAATTCAAACATAGACTCATAAGGTCAGATTGTACTGGTGACACAATTTTCCAGAGTAGTGGGTCTTCCAGTTGTCTATTTCTATGTCACAAAACAAACCTCAATGGCCCCAAACAATCGTTTTGTGGTGCTTGGGGATCCTATGGACCAGGAATTCAGAAAGAACACAGCACACAGCAAACATGGCTCTTCTCTGCTCTGTGATGTCTGAGGCCTCGGCTGTGCTGGCTGCAGTGGCCGTGGCAGAGCTGAAGCTGAAGGAATCAGTTCCAAGAAGGTGCTACTTCACTTGCTCGCCTGGCTCCGTGGCTGGAAGGTTGGAGACCGACTGCCTACGTGTGGCCCTCCAGTATGGTGACGTCAGGGTGCTCAGATTTCTTACGTGACAGAGCTCTGAGGACAAGTGTCCTAGCGGAAGCTGCATGCTCTTTTATGACTTAGCCTCCAAAGTCACACAGCATCATTTATGACATACTCACTGTCAAAGCAGTCACGTGGCATGGAGGGTAGAGGGGATGTGAGTTTGTAGACTCCACCTCTTGATGGAAGGAGTGTCAGAGAATTAGCAGTCATGTTTGGAATCCCACAGTGACTGGCTTTCAACCAATTTTCAACAAAACAAACCCATGTTTCTTTGAACTACACAGTAGTTGTACTCCTCAAAAATTCGGTATGTATTAAAACCTTGTAAAGAATATGTTATGTTTATATTTAATATGGAGTTAGATTCTAGGTTTGACCTTTATACACATTGTTCATCAGGATCTTTGAAAGTCGTTTTGCACCCAGGATGCTTCTCTGTTGTATGCTACACTCCCCAACGTGGGAGGATGCTTAGCAAGCTTGGCCTGTGCCCACGAATTGCCAGAGGTGCCCACCCTGGTCACTCATCTCTCTCCTCTAGGCTGGAGATGAGTGACCTCTGCTTACTCAGTGCCTTCCTTGCTTGTACACCAAAAAAGCATCCTCAACTCTGAATCTGAAGCCTTCCAGTTTGTCTCTCCCACTCAACTGGGTTCTGATGATGATGGTGATGATGACAATGATGAGAGGATGATGACAGTGACAGCTGCAGTGAACATTGCTGAGTGCTTCTGTTTAGCCAGGGACACCGTTAGGCACCATCTCACTGTGTGCTGACAGCAACCCTAAGGTGAGAATTATTGCCCTTGCTTTCCAGATGAAGAAACTGAGGCTTAGAAAGCTTAAATAACTTACACAAGATCACAGAGTTAGAAATTGGGGAACTAAGGGGTTCAGTTATTCTCCCAGGCCTCTGGAAAGCTTCAGATGACATTGCGACCTCACCCAGTCAGTTTCGGCTAAGGGCAGCATCCTGCACGTAACTGGAAGCAGTTCTCTCAGGACAGGGCTGTGGGCCATCAGGCGCAATGGTGGGCATCTCTGGCACAATGGACACGAAGAAATTGAAGTTCAAAATAGATGTGGAAATCGTAAAAGAATATTAACCTGCTCTTCTGGACCACATTATTATCTCCTGGGCTCTGGGAAAAGTTGACTGAATCACTACTCATCATCTTTGGGAATCCTGGCAAACAAAGCAAATATGGTTCTAATATTGAACAAAAGGAAGAAGAAGGAACCTGTAAGTGTAAGCTTGATGTAAAATTCTGACCATTTTATTAAAAAGGAAGTCATGCTGGCCGCCTCCTCAGTGCCTGACCAAGGAGGTATCTGTATTGTCATCTCCATGCCATTTGGTGGTACCCTGGCCACCTTCCTCATTTGTCCTTGCTGGTCTGCATTTCCAGAACTGTACTTGCTGTATTATTCACGTGACTCACAGAACCACAGTTAACATGCCAATGGGAGAGCTTTGAAGATCTGTGATTCAGTTGAAGAAAATCCAAAGCCTTAGAAGTATTTTATGCACCCACATATCTACTAATGAGTTGCCTTCATTTAGCAAGAAAATAGTTTATCAGCTCTATTTTTATGATCTTTAAAAATGGGAAAAATAAAATTGCACCATGAACTGCAAAAAGACAAGAAAGAAAAATAGCTTGCTGTTCCGTAATTCAATTGCAGCCAACTGGGTTTCTCTTTTCTTAGCTTTCTTGCAAAACAAAACAAATTTATAATATAAATGTTGTTTTGGCACATAATATAGTCTGCTTTACCGTTGTGTATCTATATTATAAAAGTGTGTTTATAAAAGCCTTTGATTGCTTCTTGGAAATATCACAACATTTTTAGAAAGAAGTGTTATTGAGGTGTTATTCTCTGAATTAAAAAAACCATTCTGAATATGACATATTTTATGCCCGTGTAGCATATTTTATGTAAAAATATGGTCATATTGGTGGGGGAAAATGCAAAAGATGAACAGATGTAAAGAAAATTCATACTCCTGCTTGCTTTCGGACCATTACTTCCACGGCAAACAAAGTCTCTAATGTTTTGTTTTTTCCTTGAGTAGTATTTTCACAGCAAATATGAAAATCTTATTCATACGAAGGCCCTCTAATGGGGTCCTTAACCTTATCTCAATAATCATTTGGACCCTTTCAGGCCCCAAGCCCTGGAAAAGAGTCAGCATTTAAGAGACACCAGCCTTAGTTCTGAGATTTCTTGCCCTGGGGAACCTGCTGTTATTGTTTAAGAAATATCCACACAGGAAGATGTTCTGAAAAATTGAGTCTTTCTCCAAGGAGCCTTAGATTCTCCTGGATGCAGAAGGAACCCCGTGACTCATTTGGTCCATCAACCTGCCTCCAGCAGAGCTGTACATAAACCACCCTATGCCATACATGTGTTCCCTAAATTCTTTCAGACTCTGTTTCTCCTCTAGACCCACATTATCCAACAGAACCTTTGGCCGTGATGAAAATACTCAACATCTGCACTGTCCAGTATAGCAGCCACTAATGTCATGTGGCTACTGAGCACTTAAAATATGGCTCGTGTGACTGGGGAACTGACTTTTAAATTTTGATTAATTTCAATGTAAATAGCCTCTTGTGGCTAGTGGCTACCTTATTGCCCATGTAGTTCTAGAGCCCCCCCCGAGATTTTGTGAAAAACAAAACAAAACATAAAAGAAAACAAAGGTGAACATAATCAGAATTTGGTCTGAGTTGAATAAAATTTTGGAGTGACTTGAAAAGTTGTCTTTTACAAGAAACTAATAACACTTGAAATAAACCCTGCCATTTATTGGGCAGCATCTAAGAGCTAGGCCAGCTGTGAAATAAATGCTTTAACAGTATTATTTTATTATTTTATTTAACTCTTATAACATCCTTATGAGCTAAGTATTATTATATTCCCTCTTTTTTATTTACAGATGAAAAATATGTGGTTTAGAAAGATTAAGGATCACAGCTTGTTCTTGGCAGAGGGAGGCTTTGAACCCAGGTCTGAGTCCAACATCTGTGTGTAGTGTTTCACATTGTTATATAGCTTGTTGGAATTCACATTCCCTTCTAACTAGAGATTAGAAGACCTAAGAGATTGGAAGACCCTACTGATGGGATAAAACGTAGTTTCTTACTGCAAAGTTCTATTTCCACCTGAGACTCCACTATAAGTTGATAACCAGAGTCATGAAGGTGACTCTAAGACACTGAACATTTAAGTGCCTGAATTGTCTACTGTCTCTCTTGGTGGTCCTATTTTTCCAGTGAGAAGATTATAGAAAATGACTCATGACCTCTTGATGTGCTAGAAAACATTGCATTTGCATTTATATGTAGTAACAAGACAGTACAGTTTAGTGTTAAGATCATCTATGATGACCTCAAAGAAGTCTGAGGTCTCGGGTAGGCATTATGCAACCTCAGACAGGTCACTTCATCCTGGGGAACAGCCTTACAATGGGGGTAATAATAGTTCCCACTTCACGAGTTCCTTTTTGTGAATCAATGAATGAATGTATTTGAAGTATTTAGCATGGTGTCTACTATACAATAAGTGCTCGATGAAAACTAGGGGCTATATTTTTATTATTACTTTATACTCACTTCAGCTCATACCCATGGGGTTTATTGTTAATTTTTTAAATCTGAGTCTTACTACTATGGAAAAGAAATAATGACAATAGAAAACGCATGGATCAAAGCCAATATGATGACTATTGTCAAATGACTTTCTCTCTCTCCTGAGATGTAAATACAATCAAATGACCCCCAAATTGCTGGTTTGTACATGATAGAAAAAACCCTGAGACTAGGCTATCTTCCCCTCCCTCTGTAGTTGATAGAGTGTAGGAAGAAGGTGAGGCTCTGAGTATTTTCCCCAGCATGGCCCAGATTCTTGGCTCTTCAATACTCACTCCTGAGTTGCAACAGTCCATGCTACTGTCACAGGTAATATAGCAAGGGAACTCTGGTAGGGTAGAAAAACATGATGACAGAATAAAAAAACCTGGGTCTGAGTCCCAGCTCTGCAGTGATTCACTCTGTGGCTTCATGCAAATCACTGAGGCCCTCAACTGATCCATCTGGGAGAGGAAGAATTTAAACTCCAGAATTCTCCAACACTACATGGTGATAACACTGGTTATCAGTGTCCAGTGTGCCAGTTATGACCAGAAACTACTTTATCAACAGCCATTTAATTACATCCTGGTGAGTTGGGTAATACTAGCCACTATAATAGATAATTCTCCAAATCTCACTGCCTTAGTACAGCAAGAGTGTATTTCTCACTCACATAAAGTTGAAACGGTGCTCCTGATGGGCAGGTAGCTTTCCTCCAAGCAGTGACTCAGGGATCCAGGCTCCTTTCGCCCTGGGACCCTGAAGTCTTCAATATTCATTTCAAGGTTACCAGCTTAGGGGAAGGGTCTGGGGGGCAGCTTGTGAGGGGTTTCTATGGGCCAGGTCTGAGAGTGGCACCCATCACTTCCATTCTAATTTCATTGGTAGAACTCAGGCTCGCTAGCACATCTAACTGTAAGGGAGCTGGGAAATTGGCTGGCTGGGTGCCCAGAAGGGAGAGGAAATGGGTGTGGTAAACATCTAGTGCCTTTGCCCCAGCCTCCTCTCATCAGTATTGGACAATTGGTGCTATCGTACCAGGTGGCTCTTGTTATAGTCAAAAGCAAAGAAACAAAGTTTTAGATAGTTTTGTGTGTGTGTGTGTGTCGGGGGGAGGGTAAAGGGGGTATAACACTTCTATTTAAATTTTTTAAATATTGAAAAAAGTTGAATTATTTTCTCATTCCTTAGGTTTTAGCCTCTTGCCAAAGCATGTAGAAGTTTCAACCCCTGTTGCCCAGTACCTAGTATCAAGGACATGCAGACCCCACCCCACTTTCTGACTGATGCTTGGAGATGCCGGGCGGAAGTCTTGAGCTGCCCCTAGGGGCCAGCAAGGTCCCTTTCCTCCTTGATGTTCTGACATGCTTGCGTTCTCTTTGAATTGGCTGCTGCGCAGAGACTTACTCCAGTTGATACAGGACTGATACAAAGACCCCTTCCCCGCTGCGTGAACTGGAGCATTTCTCTGGCTTAGAGGAACGTTGCGTGTTGTTCCGATTCTCTTGCATATTTCTACGAGATTTTCTTCATTGTTGCTTGAGTTTTTTCCTCTTATAATTACTATTTTATTAATCTTTCACAGTACATCTAATTTTAAGATAACGATAGGCGGTTTAAAATTTAAAAATAATTGAGTACACTAACTTCTCAAGATACCTCAAGATATCAGTTGCAAAGAAAAAGCCAGTTAGCCAGACAATGATATCACATGCAAACGTGACCACCATTTTTAGGGGAAAGATCTTTTATAAAAGATAATTTGAAAAGGTAAAGGAATGAAGCTTCTCTCATATTTGAAATATTGTATTTTTCCCTACAATTTAAATGGCATTGTTTGTCAGCAGCATCAAATGGTGGAGCGAGATCCGGGTTGGGGCACGTCTGAGTTCTGCAAGACTCTACTTCTCCGCCTCTTGGTATTCCCCCGTGATAAATGTCAATGGCTTTTGGTTAATGTCTGCATTGACTGTTTTGAAGATTGAACAAATTAAACTATAAGGCGTGTAGCAAAGGTGGCTGGTGCATGCGTGGTAGGTGCCTGCCATGGGATAGTTCCCTCGCCCCTCTTGCATGATCCAGTGGAATAGCAAAACCAAAATCCACTGACTCTTGCCTTCAACGGTTCTGCAATCTCAGTAGAGTCCCCAGAGGCAGGAACCTCAGTCTTGTCAAGCAACTTTCTTAATCATGCAAAAGCACTGACACTTATCCAATTCACACATTTTAAAAATTACCAGTCAGAAAGCCTCCACTGAGTGTCTTTTTTATGTATAGCCTTTCCCTGAATGCTCTGCCAAAAGAGAACATAAATGGAAGATATGGTACCTGACCTTAAGGATCTTGAAAAGCACACACAGGGTGTGGGGGTGGGGGAGGTGATAGTAGATATGGGTGGGGTGTGGATAGCAGAGTGAATGCCAAGTTGAGATAAACCTTCCTGGGCCACATTTATGTCGGATCTGGAAGGTGATGGATGTGAGTTCATGAAGACAAAGGAGAGGTTTTAGAAAAATTGCCTGTGCTACCTTTCGGCAACGCGGGTTTGCATGTGTATCAGGAGGCTTTAAAATGTGCACACCCTTAGATTCTAGAATTCCACTGCTGCAGATCTATCCTATGGAAGGAACCCTCCAAATGGAAAAAGCTCCACTGCGTTATCTGTGGGATTTTTTCTGGTGGGTTATAAAATGATGCAGCCACTTTGGAAAATAGTTTGGAAGCTCCTCAAAATGTTAAACAGCTAGTTACCATATGACCCAGTAATTCCACTCATAGATACCCAAGGGAACTGGAAGTATATAGCCACATAAAAACTTGTGCACAAATGTTCATAGCAGCATTATTCTTAATAGTCAAAAAGGGGAACCACAAATGACCATCAGTTCATGAATGGATAAACAAAATGTGGTATAACCACACAATGAAATATTATTGAACCATAAAAAGGAATGAAGTACTGTAAGATGGATGACCCTTGAAAACATTACACTGACTAAAAGAAGCCAGTCACAGAGGGCCACATATTGTGTGATTCCACTTACATGAAATGTCCAGGATAAATAAATCCATGGGGACAGAAAGCACACTAGTGGTTGTCAGGGGTGAGGGAAGAGGATGTGAGGAGTCACTGCTAATGGGAAAAGGGTTTCTTTTGGGGATAGCAAAAAATAGTTCAAAATTTGATGGTGATAATGGCTGTACAACTCTGTGAATATACTAAAAACCTCTGAAAAGTCACTTTAAAAGGGTGAATTTTATGGTATGTGAATTATATCTCAATAAAACAGTTATAAAAAATAGAAGAAGGTTTTATGCATAAAGATGACACAGTGACATTTTTTTCTAAGATTGAAAAATTGGAAACAATCAAGATGTCAGCCACAGTGAAGTAAAAAAATACTGTGGCCACTGGATGGACTCCATTTAGATAGTTGTTGGCTCAAATGACGAGAGTCCCTTCCAGTGTCATTGCTGGAAACAGCCCCCTTCTCAGCAACTTCCCAGCCCTTTCTGAGCAACTCTCCACTGTCTCACACGGGCTCAGCAGCAGCTTCTTGGGTTGGGTTTTGTTTTGTTTTGCTCTAGTTTCTCCACCATGGTGCCCTGGGACTGCTCTGTGATGGGCCAAGCTCTACCATCATCACCTCTCCATCCTTGGGAGAGAAGACATCTTACCTAAAGTGTCCTAAAAAAATCACAGAATCTTTCCCTTAATTTCCACAGTACAACAAAGATAAAAATCCCGCTTTTGGGTGATATTTTCTTAAGATTTAGGGAAAAGAGAAGAAAGCCCTATACAGATGATGATTTGCCCCTCCCACCCTGGGTCAGGCCACCCCGATGAGTTCTTAGGCTCCAGGTCCAGCCTGACTTCCGGTTTGCCTTCCTGTGGCTTTCTCTGGGGAAGGGAGGCATAGAGACCTGAAGTGCTTGCTCTCTCAGGTCTTTCCACGACTAGGATGAAAGGCCCAACTGGCCCCCAGTCCCTGAGATAAAAGGGAGGGCCCCCACAGTCCAAGATCTGCCCCCTGAGTCTTCCTCTTGTGCAGGAGGACTGACCTCTTCTGAAGATGACTCGGGGCGGGAATACCCATTGTCTTCCTCCCGTTCAGCCACTCAGGTGCGGGGGCCCTGCCCCCAGACTGCCCCCTCAAATGTAGGTGACTTAATGCATGGCATGGAAACAGACTTGCGAAACACTGTGCTCTGCTTCCTCCAGCCCCTTTCAGGTACTTTCCATCAGAGCTTGTTTGAGGCTGGTCTCATCCACTGTCACAGTTTATAATGAGTAAGTATTAAAACAAGGAAGCGTTGTTGAAGTAATGTGAAATAAACAAAACAAGCAATCACATATAAATAGAAATAAACTAACCTATAAGAGGATATGTCTGCGTTCAGTACACTGAGAGGTTATCAGAAAATACCTTTTACTCACTGGGTAAGTCCTGGGTGGGACCCTTTGAAAGTTCATCTTTAAGGGAGGGGGAGGGGGAGCATGAACACTTTGGAAGAGGGTGGGCAACCTTCTGCACCTCGCTCACTAGTCTTCAGGGGTTGCTCTTATTCCTAAAGTGAAAACCGCACTCAGTAGATAAGAAACATAGACAAGGAAAATGTTAATGAATCTCGGGAGTGTTCTGGACTGAAGGGCTGTTGTATTTTCCCATTAACGTGACTGTTAATAGCTGAGGAGCGAGCAAGGACCGGAGAGCCCTGAGTACCAATTGCTTAGGAAACTAATTGCAAAGAGCTCTGACCTTTCACATTAATCATTTCCTTGTCAGATGAAATCATTTCATGCATTCACTGGTCTTTGGCCTCTTTCCTTTTCAAACTTATTCGGAGAGCTCAGTTTGCAGGAACTTTTCTCTGAATATCTTTAATTTAGTGATGTCCTCTCCCTGACGATGAGAGAGAATACTCTGTTATAATGCAATATAAATCACCCATGAAAGCGCTAGAGCAAATTATTATAGAATGGATTGGTGTAATCAATATAAGAAAATAATTCTAGGGTATCATTCATTCAACAAACATTTATTAAGGACCTACTGAGTGCGAGGCCGTGGGGATATAAAGATGAATGTTACTTCCTGGGCTTCAGGGTAGCTCGTGATGGGCTGAGCCAGAGTCCTGGAGACCCTGGACTGTGTCGTGTCAGTAAGAACAGAAATGATGAAGCTGGAAAAGCCTGGGTGGGAATCTGGCCGTGCCACATACAAGCTGTGTGCCCCTGGCTATGGGAATAAATTCTGCCTCAGAGAGTTCTTTTCCCAACTTATAAAATCAGATACTAAGCTCATGAACTATCAGCCTTTCTTCCTTTCTAATATGCAAAGTTAAGGCTATATACATTTCTCTGTTTTGCAGCCTCCAATTTTTCAAAATAGCATTTTTAATAGCTTTATTGAGAAAAGGTTTGCATGCCATATGGTTCTGCCATTTAAAACGTACAACTCAACGGTGTTCACAGAGTCGTGCAGCCATCACCACAGTTACTGTAGTACCTGTGTCATAGTGTCGTTTTTGAGGATTAAATGAGGTGATGTCTATAAAGCAGAAGACCCAGTGCCAGATGCTCAGTTCTTCTGGTTTTTGTTCTTGCTGCTGTGGTTGGTGCTGCGGCTGGTGTCATGGAAGGCTGGAAGGACGGGGTGATGGGGCCAAACGAAAGGGGGCAGGAGCCTGTGAGACCCACTGCCTGGGCATCCTCTCCAGATGGGAGTGACAGGCTGCCATTATCAGTGGCTCGTGGATTCTTTCCCAGCCCCCAGATCACGCCAACGGAGCTGAGTTAACAGGAGCCATTTGGGACTGGTTTGGGTGGGTTAAATTCACAACTGATTATAATTAGGTCTGGCGGTCACACACAAACATGTTAACAAACAAACAAGCAACAGCACACTTCTCAGATGAACGATAGCTAAGCTAAATTTAGCTTCTCTTTGCCACTAGGGCTGGAGCCCCTGGGAGGCCAGACATCTTTCTGGATGCTTCTCATTTGCTCAAGCACTGCAGCTGGCCCTCAGAAGGTGCGTGGCCAAGCCCTGTGGGCTGCTCCGTTGGGGTATTGCAATCCTGATGGGGAAAGGATGGAAGATCCGTACTCTTTCAATTTGAGCAGAGCTGCAGCATCACTCTCAGAACATTTTTGTGTGTCTGCGTCATGGGCACAAATACCACCCTTTCATTTGTGACCCCGGGCAGAGGAACAATGCATAATCAAATCTGACTGTTTTCTTTTAAATGGCAAACAAGTTCTTGAAGGTGCCACTTTTATATGCACCCAGGTAGCTGAGGACTAGGGCTTTCTTTGCACTGGGATTGTGAAGGCTTTCATGTTGCATGAAAACTTTGGCCATGATTTCATAGATTCTCTTGGAATTTCAAATTAATGGTTCTCTCTCTCTTTCTTTCTGGCACTAAATTGCTGAACTGTGTGTTCTCCAATCAAAGAAAAATTAAGCCAAAAACTCCTCTCATTTTCAGTAAATCATGCTTTTGTCTCAATATGGCATCGATCACATGCTTTAACGGACAAGGACATGCAGAGGTAATTGACTCTAGCCTTCTGCAAAATCGCAATTTTAAACTGTTCTTGTTTTTCATGCTGTCACCCCAAAAGTCTTCTAGCAGGCTGGTTCACACAGTGTCAGTTTCTCTGTATCATTGCTGTCGGCTCTCTGAGCTCTCTGAGTTTGGGAACCTGAAGTCTAAAAAAGAAATTAAAGAGTTTGAACTGACTTTTTTTTTCTTGGCAGTGAATTACAAACATAAGTTGAGATTCCTTAGATCATTCATTTTTAGAGCGACTAAGGGCTATTTTGCCCCCTTGGAGACATTTTTGGTTGTTAAAACCAACCAAAAAGGGGTGGAGGGAGGTGGTGCTACTGGCATTTAATGGGTAGAGCCCAGGGGTCCTACTAAATGTGATACAATACACAGGATAGCAACTCTCTCCCACCCTAACAAAGAATTATTCAGCCCCAAGTGTCCATATTGCCTTGAGCTTTAGACTGAATTGTGTAACATACTAGATGAAGCTGGTGGAGATTTGGTCCAACGGCCCTGATTGTCAGTTTGCCATCCTTGCCTCAAAGCCTCAGCTTGATGAGATTTATGTCGACAGGCAGTGTGACCCAGCGACTGGAGCCTGGGCTTTGAGTTCGAGAGGCCTGGACCTGGGTTCAAGGAGAGCAGGGATAAAATTCACACATCTCAGCCATTTCTACACACAAACTATATAAGCAGCTAAAAGCCAAGGAGGCCTGGGAAGATGGAGGGAACACCTGGGCAAGGACAGATCCCCAGTACTTGGGACCTCCTGTGCCCTTGCTGTACCTCTGTATGGTTAGACGGGTACCTGTGCTGCCCGTGGGCACACGGCCAGACACCACTCTCCAGGCAGATGCAGCCCTTATGGGGTGCACAGCACAGAGGCAGGACACCAGCTGGATTTTGGCTCCACCCTCCACTCCCATCGGGTGGTCACACAAGGTGGCCTTGCTTGGTTCCTCTTTCTGCTCCTTGTGGGGTGCAGTCAGAGAAGGGGTGACGAGAGCCCACCTAGGATGAGACAGCTGCCAGGTCCAAGGAGCCCCAAATAAAGGGGACCTGGGCTTTAGCAGCATCAATACCCCCGCTGCTGCTCCAGGGATCTGCTTATCAGCACCCATAAACTCGGGCACCAAGTAAGGATGTCATTCTGCAACTTGGAAAACCACATCTCTTGGGCCTTTTGTCCAAATCTGGGATCTCGAATTTCTTTCCGGGCTGTGGCTATGCCACGTCTCTTTATTTACACCTATGTCATAGCTTGTGGAATCTCCTTTTGTAGGAACCAGCTTTGTGTGATTGAGAAATGCTCCACTCCTGTTGACTCAGGGCTTTCCATGGGCAGAGGAGGGCATCAGGGGTTCACACCTCCTAAGTTCAGATACCCACCCCTCCAAACCAGGGTTGTGACCTACAGCAAGATTTTGTTTTGTTTTGTTTTATTTTTTTGAAGACTTTTCCAAGCCTTCATTGTCTCTTCTGTAAAGTGGGGAACCACAATGGTACATATGGAAGTTAAGTGCAGTCATAAATGTCAGGTGCTTAGCTGAAGTCCTGGCTAAATGGAGGCTATGAAAGACATTGCACTGGGTCCCACCACACCTTCCTCATCTTGGTGATGGTCCCAGCAACCTTGGGCAGGGCAGCCTTGTTGTTCCCCTCATTGGGCAGGTACAGAAAGCAACACTCAAGAGGTTGCACATTCAGGAAGTGGAAGAACCTAAACTAGAACCCAGAACTCTGGATCCTACCAGGCTGTACCTCCACTGCACAGCTCGGCTGCTTCTCTGAGGGTGTGACTGCAGAGCCAGTAGGAGGCCACCCCACCCATTGGCTGCAAGGGCGCTGGAAGCTCCGGCTGCCTTCTCCTCCTTCTCCAGCCAAGACAGTCTCTTCCACTGGCTCTGAACGGCTCACATTGTCCCTTTGGGTTAAGGCACTGAAGACAGCTCTTAAATGCACATCCTATTTGGAAGGTAGAGCAGATTTATAATAATAATAACAACGATACTAAAGGTTGTTCATAAAGGGAGTTAGCATTCACTTCCTCACCAAGAGTTTGCGGCGTGCCTGCCGTGAGCCAGCGGCCGCGCTTTTCCCTTCCCGTGGTTTTGCTCACTGCATCCTTCAATCCCTGGGGAGCGGGTGGCATCACCATTCTTCCCATTTTACAGATGAGGAAAGACGCTCAGAGCAGGATCTGATCCAGACTACAACGGGGAGGGGGTGGTGTGCTCTAGAAGCAGAAAAGGATTAAATTGTCCCCTGAAGGACACTTTGAGTTCCTGGCACATGTCAGAACGTAGAAGAACTTGCTTTTCATAATATCTGTCTTTAAGAAATACTCCGACTTTTTGACAGCAGAGGATGAGGTTTGCTTTTTGTTATCCTTGTCCTTCTTCCCCCCAGCCTCCAAAGCGTGGCACATCTCCTTACTTGTAGAAAACAATTTGGGGTCCTTACTTAAAGCAGCTGCAGGGAGCCCATGGAATTGTTTGCACAAACCGTTTGCCTGATCTGACCCCATACTATTTTCTGACCTGTTGCTGCATGAAGTATCATCTTAAAGATGCTTTCCAGAAAGTGTGGCCTGAGGCCACGTTTACCTTTGGCCAAAAGACTCAGATTCCCTCTGAAGATATGTCATACTCCTACACTTAACATTTATTTTAAATACTGGAGGAGGAAATAAATCCAAAGATTGTAAACTGTCCAAGGGAGAGGAGAATGACACAGATAAGCAGATAATACATCAGTTTGTAGACACCAGCTGTGAAACATGGTAATGGATGGAAAACAAGAAAACCACTGTGTGAAGCAAGAGTGCGAACTCAGAGAGGTTGTCTGAGGTTTTCTCGGGGGGAAGCCCAGCCAACGTGAAAGAGGATCTCCAGCAAATGTGGTCACCGTGCATCAAGGTGGGAGAGAAAGAAAAAACTCTGAAAAAAAAATTACAGGTGTATTTGAACAACAAATATTTATGGAACGCCCACTCTGTGTCAGCCAGGACTAGGGCAGTCAACAAAATAGACAAAGTTGCTGCCTTTGTGGGGCTTGTATTTGGGTGGGGGGATGAGGGAAAGAAAGACTAGAAAATAAAGCATGTTATTTCAGGGAATGATTTGTGCTAAGAAGGACAATGAACTCTCAGCCCGTAGGTGTGTGTTCAATGCAAACCAGGTGACAACCGAGGCACAAAGCTAGCTTGAACTCTGACCTGTTGCTGGTTTGCATTTTGCCCGCTGTCTCAGAAGCCCTGTGTGCTGGAGCCGACTTCCTTTGGCAACTCACAGTCATACAAACGGTTCTACTTCAGAGCCACCCAGAGTAGAACACAGGCCCTTTTCCTTGACCTCTCCAAACAAGTAAAAACCCAACCACACGGACCAACAAGCGAAACAAAACATAAAGACACGCCATACGAGGCACTTGCGTGTGTCCGGCTTCTCTGATGATTTGAAGTGTTAACGGAGGTTAAGTGACAGCAGCACACGGCCACCAACCCCAAATGGGACATCAGACAGTTCGAAGCCCTTCAGTCACACCTCCCCTGGGCCTCCTGCCACCTTGCTCAAAAACCGCGCCTTCCTGCCCCCGTGCCACCGTGACACACACACACTGTCCCTCTGTTTTCTGTTTTGTTCTCCTTTGTCTATTATCGTTCCTCCTCTTGGGCTCTCTCCAGATACTCCGCATCTTACTCTTTTCTTTGAGAGCAAATTCGCGCTCTCTGCCTCGCAGCCACCCGCGTAGCCGATCAGGGCTCCGAGGACCAGCAGGTTCCCCGCCAGCCCTGGCCTCTAGCACGGGACCAATGTGCATTTTCCTTCCTTTACCTTTTCCTCACCTGTGGCCGGAGGAGGAGGAGAGAAGAACGGCGTGATTTATCGTGACCTCGACATACCGATTATGCCACTTCATTTAGAACACAAAATTGCCTCTGCTCGGTTTGGGTTGGACACAGCTCTTCAAAAAAGAGCTCTTCTCTTCCTGTGCCCAAGCAGCCATCCGGGTGGCGGTGGGAGGCAAGGAAGCCACTGTGTCCTCAGAATACTGTAGCATGTGCTTAAAATTTTGTGAAGAAGACCAATCTCCTGTTGAGTGTTCTTACCACAATAAAAACATGCAAACAAATAACGATGAAAGAGTTTGTCTGAAGCTGTTGCTAGGGGCAACCTTTTTTTATCTCTATGTAAATTTAAGACAGGGTCTGTGCTCGAACAAGAAGGAAAAGGAGTTTCTAATCTCACTCTGGGGAGAATGGGAAAAACATGTAATTATGCACGTTTCAGACTAGATGGGGTTGTACAGCCCTGATGTCCTCATCTCACAGAGGGATGACGTAGTTTACCTGTGATCGCCAACCGCACAGCTACACTCGAGGGCCCAGGAAAACCAGGATTTACTAACCCTGGACTCAGTCCAAGATAGACCTGCAGAATTGAGCTTCTCAATTTTGCACACTCGATCCACATTCATTGATACAGTAATAGAAACAACAATTAAACAGAGAAAAATAATCATTAAAAATCACCCACCATGTTGCCACTGTAGGAAAAAAGATAACCCCTCGAGGTCTATCCTTCTTTAGTCCCTTGAACACTTTTTGATACTCCCTGCCTTGGGACACTTGTGTGTTTTCTGTTCCCTCCACGTGAAACATTTTTGCTCCAGGTCTTTGAGTGCCTGGTTGCTTCTTCTCACTGAGATCTTGCTCAAATGCCACTTTGTCAGAGAAGCTACCTCTGGCCACTTTATCTAAAGAAGTGACCTGCCTGCCTGGCCCCACGGAGACTCCCTGACCCATTATTCTGTTTACTTCATTATACATTTCACTGTCTGAAATTATCTTCTTCACTTGTTCATTTGTTCAGTAATTTATTCATTCAATAAATGTTTACTGAGGGCTTACTATGTGCCCAGCACTATTCTAGGTTCTGGAGATACAGCAGGAAGCAAAACCAACAAAAATCTTCACCATTGTGGACCTGAGTTTCTAACGAGAGGTGATAGTGAACAAAGTAAATACTTTCTGTGGACTATGCAGAGGGTGGTAAGTGCTTGGGTGTAATACAAGCTGGAAGGAGGTCAGGAGTGCTGGTGTGGGGTAGTTAGGGAAGGCCTCACTGAGAAGGTGGTTTTGGGGCAGAGGGGGGCTTGGGGAAGGAAGAGCATTCCAGGCAGAGAGAACAGCAAGTACAACGGCCCTGAGGCAGGGGCATGGGGGGTGGGGATTGATGGGAAGCAGGGAAGCCACAGTGGCTGGGTAGGGTGAGCCAGCGGGGAGGGGGTGTCATCAGAGAGATGGTGGGAGCAGGGAGTGTGTACAGATGGTGTAGGGCTGTATCAGGCAACGCAGAATGAGGCTTTTATTCTGAGTGAAATGCGGGCAATTGTAGCATCTTGAACAGAGGAGGGGCATGATCCAGCTCCTCTGTTCAGGTTCGTTCTGGCTGTAGTGTTGAGAACGGGGTGCAGGGAGGCAAGAGCAGGAAAGTGCTTAGGAGGCTCTCGCTTTTACCCAGGCAAGCAAGGGCACAGGCTGGGATCGGGTTGGTAGTGTGTGTCTGTGCATACACAGACACACACTTACACAAAAGAGTGAATTTGTGTTCATGTATTCTGTTTGATTGCTGCCCTCCTTACTTAACAATATGTTATTTGCATTTTCCATATCGATAAATACAGAGCTATGTCATAATTTTAATCTGTTTGTATTATTCCCTTATGTGGATATACCATAATTTATCTAGCCAGTCCTGAATTAAACACTTCAGCAGTTTCACATTTTTCACCGTGATAAACAATCCTGCAATGAACATTCTTGAACATCCCTCCCTGACCGTTTGCTTGCCCAAGTATTTCTTTGAGATAGAGGCCTAGAAACAGAATTGTTGGGTCAAGGTCTATAAACAGTTGAAGGCTTTTGATACATGATGCCAAATTGCCTGGAAAAATAGATATACCAAGCACATCCCCACCAGCTATGTATCTGTTTCCTCATCTAATTTTAAGTATCATTACTATTTTTATTCCTTGCTAATTCAATAGATTAAAAATATGGCATTTTTTGCTATTTATTGCCATTTCATGGATTTGGCCGTATTTTATTTGGGCTACTGGCCTTTTTCTTATCAGTTTTTAGGAGCACTTAATATATAAAAGACATATTGCAATAAATGTTACAAATTTTTAAGGATTTTTCCATATAATCTTTTTATTTTTTGTTTTGGAAGTTATGAAATATATACATATAAAAATACATAATACACCTATGAAAGGTATAAAGAATAAATAAAAACACCTGTGTACCCATGACCCAGCTCAAGGAATGGAACATTTCCAGTACCCTAATTGCGTCTTCCCTTCTCCCCCAGCCAAACTAATCACTCTCCGGAATTTTATGGTGATGATTCCGGTGCTGTTCTTTATAGTTTTAGCTAACACGTAAATCTTCCTAAACAACATGGTTTTAGTTTTGCAATGTTTTGAGCTTTATGAAAATAAAACCAAACTACATGTGTTTGTTCACAATCGGCTTTTTTTCAAACAATACTATGTATGTGATTTTCCTTCCTATCGAAGCTAAGCTGCGGTGCACCATCTCTCCCAGTGCAGCTGTGTAAAAATGTCCCTAGAAGTGCAATTTCTGAGTCCCAAGAAATGCATATCTTAAAATATACTATCTCATGCCAAAAAATGGTTTTTACCAATTTATAGTTTGGTAAGCAATACATGAAGTTTCTGATTTGTCTACATCCTTGCCAAGACATGTTATTGTCAGACTTTTTTATCCCCCTAATCTAGTGAATATGGAATGTGAACAGACAAGGAACAGTTCTGACTTTAAAAAAAAAAAAAGCAAGCTACCTCTTAAAAGATGTAGGTAGATTAAAAAAAAGTCTTTTTAAAATATTTATGTTATTTGTTTTAGTTAGTTTTCCTAGAATACTAAGAAGGCAAACTATAATAACACTTTTTTTATATTAAGTTGGAAGTGAACAGAACTTTAGTTAGAAACTGAGGTAATTTTAAGGTCAGAAAAACGAGCCTTCTGGGGGACAATTTGCAGGAAGAGATGGTTACACTATTAAAAAGCTGAACACTCCTCTCTTTGGGGTTGTGGATAAGATCAGCGTTAAAATGCACTGTCTAAAAGGTAGAAGGGATTCCTGAACTAATTTATTCTGAACCAACATTTAAAAACATTCAATTTGCTTTGGTGCAAAAAGGAAATGTGTAGATCAATAGGTAGAGAAATGTATTTTCTCATGTTCTAGGAAGTGCTCAGTGATCGATACATATCAAATGAAACCATCCGAGTTGTGCGCACCATCTAGATTTAGTTTAGATTCTTTATATGTAGATTTCTTTGATAGTATCGTTTTACTCTGCATTTGTGCCAGGTTCATGAGAGGGACAGGTGTTCTTCTAAAGCACCGCAGAACAATTGCTCACCCTTTTTGTTTTTTGCTTTTCCCCGGCAATAATCTGTGTGCACATTGTCATGCCAAACATCTGGCTCACGTGTATGGGGAGCCAGTTGTGCTTGTACCACACATTTCAGCTGGGAAGCACCCAGCCTGCTGACAAAATGCATCACCTAATTAGGCGTGAACTGAATGCAATTGGTGCTTGTTTCTGCAAATGTAAAGTGCCATTGTCAATCTATTGTGTTTTCTTCCCAGGTCTAAAAGCATCACAAATTAGTGGGTTTGGAAAGCCAGAGATTTCAGAGGCAGAAGTTGATTGTACAGATGCGCTGGGGTCCATCGCTGCCATGCACAAACCCTTCTGAGCGCCATGCCTGACTTTATGTTTGCAACCACAGAGTGGTGTAGTCAGAGTAACATGGGAATCCCAGACAGGAGATGTGGGTTCTAGATGCCTACAAATGAGTTCTGTGACTTTAAACAACGCACTTCCCTTTCTTGGCTAACGTTTCCTCATTTGCGAAGTGAAGGGGCTGGACATTTTCACTAAATATATATTTTTTATCATTTGTTATGTACCAGGAGCCAAAATAATAATTATAGTAATAATAATAAGCATGATCTCTGCTCCTTGGGATGTCCACAACTTGGAGATTGGAGAGGAGGGATGAAGAAGAATCAGACAGTTCCGACACGGTGCGACAAGCAGAGTATGTGAATGTGGCAGAGCAAAGCGACCCCTAGCTCGGTTCGGAAGTTAGGGGAGGCTTCTTAGGGCAGTACCGCTGCTACCAAGCCACGGAGGATGAAGAGGGAGTAGATAGGAAGACGGGTGGGGGAGGATGTTACCTGACAGTGCAAATATGTGCAAAGGCACAGAAGCGTGGTAAAACAGTGCCACATGCATCATATCTGACGCCCTGTGTGCTTTTAAAACATGACCCCAAATTCTTTGATACTCTTCCCCTGGATAGGTGGGGGTCTGTGTCCTCTTCCTTGAATTGGGGCAGGCTCATCAATATGGCAGAAGTTAGGCTGTGTGAGGCTAGTTCATGAAAGGTGTGGCAGCTTCTACTTTATTCATGGGGAAATTCACATTTAGAGCCCTGAGCCATGTCAGAAATCCAGCTATCCCCGGGCCTCCATACTGTGAGGAAGCCCAAGCTAGTCACATGGAGAGGCCATGGGTTGGCTGTTTGGAAATCCCAGCTGAGGCCAGCCTTCGTGTCTTCCCTGCCCAGGTGCCAGACATGTCAGCAAAGAGACTGTCTGTGATTTCAACAGCAGATGATTTACATCTTGCCTGCTGAGGCCTCTGACATGCCGAAGCAGAGGCAAACCATCCCTACTCTGCTGGCTCTGAATTCCTGACCCACAGGATCTGTGAGCACCACACAGTGGTTGTTGTTTCACACCATGAAGTTTTGGTGTGGTTTGCTGTGTAGCAATAAAGAATGGGAATAGGTCTCCTTCAGCAATAGAATTTGGTTATTCTGTAAAACCCCAAATCCAAATCCTGTTGTTCCAAATGCAAGCTCTGATTACATGAACTTTCGGTTTGAAGAAAATCAGTTGCAGGAACACCAAGAAAGACATTGAGAAATTATAGTCAACAAACCCAAATCAGTTTACATTGTAACATGAATTTATTGATCCACATAATCAGGAAGTTCAAGGTGTGAATCAGGGACAGCAGGATGCAGGCATTGAAGGGATGATCGGAATCTGGTTCCCTCTAATTCTGTACTCTGCTTTGCTCTGTGCTGTCTTCAGTGTCAGGCAGGCACTCCCCAAGGGCAGGCAAGACAGCCATGGCCAACACCTACCAAGCAGCCCCGGCAGAGAGTGTCTCTTTCTTAATCATTTCAGCACACATCTCAGGCCTGGCTGCTGTTCACCGACCTTGACTGGACCATCTCAGATTACATACCTGCCTTTGGCCCCATGACTGTGGCCATGGGAAAGCAGTCCCCTGATTGGCCAGGAGGGGCCACATAGAAATAAGGTTCTCACTCTTGTCTCATCAGAAACAGAAATGGGGGATCTCCTGGCAAGATGGCCAACTAGAGACATCTCTTGCCAGACCGCCCCGGTGGGAAGAATGGATTTCAGATAAAGGAGAGGGGAGAACAGATGCAGTTCAGGTATAGATTCATAGAGAGAGGTGCCGGAGCCTGCTGGGGAACTCACGGAGGAAAATGGTGAAGCAGAGAAGGAAGGAGATAAAAGATAAAAGATATCTACGTGGATCAAACCCAGGGATGCTCAGAGCACAATGAAAGGGCAAGGGGGGATCCCTCTCTCCTTTCCACGAGCCTTTGGAGACCAGCGGGCTACCGAGTTTCTTGGAGGCTTTTCCAGGGCTTGATCATTCCGTATGGGTCTCCCCTCCAAGGTGAGTGTCACAAGAGCCTGGAGAGCTGGCTTTTGTCCATTCAGACACTTCCTCCCCTGCCCCTCTGCCAACCCCTGCAACTGGGAGGGCAGTTTGAGCCAAGAATTTGGCAAGCGGCCACTTCCCCACAGTGGGTGCCTGCTGCAGGCTGAGGTTCCCACAGAGAGTGGGTCCCACGCCTTTCCCCCTGGGGGACTGTAGTGGACCTGGGGTGCCTGATTTGGGCGCTCCTTGCCCACCGATGTTTCATGGAGTTGCACACCAGTGGGTCAGACAAGCAGGCCAGACCCTGTGCCCCCCAGACTCGAGCAGGTTACTGGGGACACAGGGTGGAAGTCTGGGAGCTGGACTTGGGTGGACAGGAGGCCCACGTAGACAGAACTGATGCGAGAAAACTGTGGAGTTCTGAGATGCAGTGAGCTGGGAGAACACCTATCCCCCCTGCAGGAAAACTTCCCCATTGGATTGGGATGGATCCTCCCTAGAGGAAGAGCCACCCCCCGCATTCAGGTGCTGGGGCTGACCTGGAGCTACAGCCCCTCCCCCACCCATTCCTTCCAGGAGAGAGGTTTGAGCCGAGATTTTGGTGACTGGCTGCCTCCCTCCAGTGGGCGCGTTCTTCAGGCTGAGGTCTCCACAGACAGGGGGACCCATGCGTCTTCCCTAGAGGACTTATAGTGGACCTGGGGTGCCCAATTTGGGAGCTCTCTGCTTGCTGGTGTTTCACAGAGATGCACACTAATGGCTCAGATACACAGGCCAGGGGGAGGCTTGAGAGCCCAACAGCCAGACTGTGAATCTCAAATGCCCCATCTCCACAAGCAGACTTTCTGGTTGGGTGGGTCCACTTCAGCCCCTCCCTGGCTTCTTTCCCCAGCAGCTGGGGACAGACCTTCAACCCCTGCAGAAACAGCTACCTACCAGCTGTTGTGGAGCCTGGAAGCAGGCTCACCCAACCCAGCCCTGCCCAGCCTCACTCCCCCACCCACCTCCACTGTGGCAGAGAACAAGGACTCACCTGGAAGTTCCACGGCCCCACCCATCACCTGGCATTGATGTGTTCCACCTGAGAGACTAGAGCCAGACACAGGTCTCAAAAACAACACTGCAGCTTTTCCTTCTGGCAAGCACCACCTACTCACAGGGAGGTCAATTTGCACAGCCCTTTACAGAGCATTTGCTGACTCAATCTTACAGGGTGAGATTGATTTGCACCCACAAGTGCCACCTACTGTCTCAGAGATTAAATTGGGTGTGCCAATACGATTCACATAGCTAAGAAGTCCACAGGGCTGGGGAGAGAGAGAGGATTTCAAAGACCTCCATCCTGTCTCATTGAAGTGAGACAGGGAATCTGCCCATACACAGCTCACCACTCCTACAGCCTACAAACAACTAGCAACTGAGAAAAACACCACACTAAGGATATCTATAACTAACCAAGGCTACCGAGAACCTAGATCACCATAAAACACCTGCAAACAAAGCGAAAGGGTCTTACCCAACATATGCTATAAATATACCCATACGAGTGAGGGGAGGGGAAAAAGCCCTATATAAGCAAAAGAAAATCCAAAAATAAGAAGCAACAGCTGCTCCAGATGAGAAGGAATCAGTGAAAGAACTCCGGAAGTATGAAAAATCAGAGCAAAAGGACACCCTGAAAAGGGAATACCAGCTCTCTAGAAATGGATACCAACCAAAATGAAAATATTGAAATGACAGAAAAAGAATTCCAAGTATGGATGGTAAAGAAATTCAGTGAAATTCAAGAGAAAATGGAAAACCAACTCAAAGAAACCAGAAAAACAATTCAGGAAAGGAATGAAAAATTCACTAAAGAGATAGACATATTAAAGAAAAACCAAATAGAACATCTGGAAATGAAAAATTTATTTAAGGAAATACAAAACACAAGTTTTAAGACTAGACTAGACCAGGCTGAAGAAAGAATATCAGAGCTTGAAGACAACAACACTTTTTGAATTAATTCAGTCAGTCAAAAATAAAGAACAGAGAATTAAGAAGAATGAATAAAGCCTACAAGAATTATGGGATTATGTAAAACAGCCAAATATAAGAATCATAGGCATCCCTGAGAGTGAAGAAGAAAATGCACAAGGGCTGGAAAACCTATTTGAGGAAATAATCACGGAAAACTTTCCTGGTCTTGCTAGAGATTTAGACATCCAGATACAAGAAGCTCAATGAATACCTGGGAGACTCGTCACAAAGAAGCAATCTCCAAGACACATGGTCATCAGACTGACCAAAGTCAACACAAAGGAGGAACTCCTGCAAGCCAAAAGGAGAAAACATCAAGTAACTTACTAAGGAAAACCCATCAGGCTAACTGCAGACTTCTCAACGGAGACCTTACAAGCCAGAAGGGATTGGGGCCCCATCTTCAGTCTTCTTAAACAGAACACCTGCCAGCCCAGAATTTTGTATCCTGCAAAACTAAGTTGCATAAATTAAGGAGAAATAAAGACCTTTCCAGACAAGCAAACACTGACAGAATTTATCAAGATCAGACCTGCCCTGCAGGAAATACTCAGAACTGCATTATGCATGGATCAGTGCAATGGTCAGCCACCGGTGTAAAACCACCCAAAAACTAAAGCTCAGAGCTCATATAAAACAATAGTAAAAGAGGTAAAACAAAGCCACAAAGTACTACACAACCAGATGAACAGAACAGCATCCCGCATATCAATTCTATCAGTCAACATGAACAGTCTAAATTCCCCACTCAAGAGACATAGGCTGGCTGAATGGGTAAAAAAAAAAAATACAAGCCAAGTATCTGCTGTCTCCAGGAAACACATCTAACCCACAAGGACCTTTATAGGCTCAAGGTTAAGGGATGGAAAAAAAATTTTCATGCAAATGATGACCAAAAGAAAGCAGGTATAGCCAGTCTTGTATCAGATAAAATTGACTTTAAATCAATAATAGTAAAGAAAGGCAAAGATGGTCATTATATAATGGTAAAGGGTAATCTTCAACAAGAAGACGTAACAATCCTAAATATTTATGCACCTAACACAGGAGCACCCAGATTCATAAAGCAAACCCTACTATATCTAAGCAAAGAGATAAACAGCAGCATTGTAATTGCCAGGGACTTCAACACCCCACTGGCAGAACTGGACGGATCATCCAAGCAGAAAATAAAGAAACACTGGACTTAAACAGGACTCTAGAACAAATGGGCTTAACAGACATTTACAGAATATTTTACCCAAAAACAACTGATTGTACATTCTTCTCATCAGCACATGGAATATTCTCCAAGATTGATCATATTTTAGGCTACAAATCATGGCTCAACACATTTTAAAAAATCAAAATCATACCATGTATCTTCTCAGATCACAGTGGACTAAAACTAGAAATCAACACCAAGAGAAACACCCAATTTTACACAAAGTCATGGAAATTAAACAACCTCCTGTTGAATGATTATTGGATCAATGATGAAATTACAATGAAAATCAAAAGATTCCTCAAACTGAATGACAAAGGGGACACAAGTTATCAAAATTTGTGGAATTCAGCAAAAGCAGTCTTAAGGGGAAAATTCATAGCCTTAAATGCCTATAACAGAAGGACAGAAAGATCACAATTTAACAATCTAAGATACATCTCAAGGAATAAGAAAAGGAAGAGCAAACCAAACCCAAAGCCAGCAGAAGAAAACAAATAACTAAGGACAGAGCAGAACTAAACGAAATCAAAAACAAGGAAAAAATACAGAAGATCAACTAAACAAAAAGTTGGTTCTTTCAAAAGATAAACAAAATCGATAGACCTCTTGCTAGACTAACCAGGAATAGAAGAGAGAGGACCCTAATAAGCTCAATCAGAAATAAAAAAGGAGATATTACAACTGATACCACAGAAATACAAAATATCATCTATGAATACTATGAAAATCTCTATGCACATAAACTTGAAAATACAGAGGAAATGGACAAATTCCTGGAATCACACAACCTACCAACACTCAATCAGGAAGAAATAGAATTCCTGAACAGACCAATAACAAGCAATGAGATTAAAGCAGCAATAAAAATCTTCCAACCAAAAAAGAGCCCTAGACCAGATGGATTCACAGCCAAATTTTATCAGACCTACAAAGAAGAGTTGGTACCCATACTGCAGAAATTATTCCATAACATCCAGAAGGAGGAAATGCTCTCGCCAGCTCATTCTATGAAGCCGTTATCACCTTGATACCAAAGCTAGGAAAGGACACAACAAAAAAAGAAAACTACAGACCAGTATCCCTTATGAATATAGATGCAAAAATCTTCAATAAAATACTAGGGAACTGAATTCAACACATCAGCACATCAAAAAAAAATAATCCACCATGACCAAATGGGCTTCATCTCCATGCAAGGATGGTTCAACATGCATAAATCAATAAATGTGATTCACCACATAAACAGAAGCAAAAACAAAGATCATATGGTCATCTTAATAGATGCAGAAAAAGAATTTGACAAAATTCAGCACCCTTTCATGATAAAAACCCTCAACAAACTAGGCATAGAAGGAACATATCTCAAAATTATAAAAGCCATATATAACAAACCCATAGCCAACATCATACTGAATGGGGAAAAGCTGAAAACTTTCCCACTAAGAACTGGAGCAAGACAAGGATGCCCATTGTCACCACTTCTATTCAATATAGTGCTGGAAGTCCTAGCCAGAGCAATCAGGCAAGAGAAAGAAATTGAGGGTATCCAAATCAGGAAAGAGGAGGTCAAACTATCGCTTTTTGATGATGATATGATCTTATACCTAGAAACCCCCAAAGATTCCACCAAGAATTGATAAGTAAATTTGGCAAAGTCTGAGGGCACAAAATCAATGTACGCAAATTAGTAGCATTCCTATACACCAATAACAGTCAAGCTGAGAGTCAAATCAAAGACTCAATACCATTCACAATAGCTAAGAAAATAAAATGCCTAGGAATATATTTAACCAAGGAGGCGAAATATCTCTACATAGTGAACTATGAAACACTGAGAAAATAAATTGCAGAGGATACAAACAAATGGGAAAGCATATAATGCTCATGGATTGGTAGAATCAACATTGTTAAAATGGCCATACTACCCAAAGTGATTTATAGATTCAATGCAATCCCCATCAAAATACCAACGTCGTATTTTACAGATCTAGAAAAAAAATCATTCTACACTTCATTTGGAACCAGAAAAGAGCTCAAATAGCCAAAGCAAATTTAAGCAAAAGGAACAAATCTGGAGGCATCACATTACCAGATTTGAATATATACTACAAGCCTGTGGTAACCAAAATAGTATGATATTGGCAAAAAAGTAGAGACATAGACCAATGGAATAGAACAGAAAACTCAGATATAAAACTATCCACATACAGCCAATTGATCTTTGACAAAGCAGACAAAAATATATGCTGAGGAAAAGAATCCATATGCAATAAATGGTGCTGGGAAAATTGGATGGCCTCAAGCAGAAGAATGAAACAGGATCTATATCTCTCACCATTCACAAAAATTAACTCAAAATAGATAAATGACTGAAATGTAAGGCATGAAACCATAAGAATTCTAGAAGGAAATGTTGGAAAAACTCTTCTAGATATTGGCCTATGCAAAGAATTTATGAAGAAGACCCCAGTGGCAATCACAGGAACAACAAAAATAAATTTTTGTTTTAAAGGCCCAATAAATGGGACTTGATTAAATTAAAAGGCTTCTGCACAGCCCAGGAAATAATCAATAGAGCAAATAGACAAACTACAGAATGGAAGAAAACATTCTCAAGCTATACATCCGATAAAGGGCTAATAACCAGAATCTACAAAGAACTCAAGTAAATCAAGAAAAGTCAAACAACTCCATCAAAAAGTTGGCAAAAGACATGAACAGAAGCTTTTCAAAAGAAGATATACAAATGGTCCACAAACACATGAAAAAATGTTGAACGTCACTAATCATCAGAGAAATGCAAATTAAAACCACACTGAGATATCACCTTACCTGTGTTAGAATGGCTTTTATTAAAAAGTCCAAAAATAATAGATGCTGGCATGGATGCAGAGAGAAGGGAATGTTTCTACACTGTTGGTGGGACTGCAAATTAGTACAACCTCTATGGAAAACAGTATGGAGATACCTTAAAGAACTAAAAATAGACCTACCATTTGGTCCAGCAATCCCACTACTGAGTATTTACCCAAAGGAATAGAAGTCATTTTATCAAAAAGACACCTGCACTCAAATGTTTATCGCAGCACAATTCCCAATTGCAAAGATGTGGAATCAATCTAAGTGCCCACTAATTTATGAGTGGATTAACAAAATGTGGTATATGTATATCATGAAATACTAGTCAGCCGTGAAGAAAGATGACTTAATGCCTTTTGCAACAATTTGGATGGAACTGGAGACCATTATCCTAAGTGAAGTATCTAAAGAATGTAAAAAACAAACACCACATGTACTCACTATTGAACTGGAACTAACTGATAAGCAATGTGTGCATAGAGGGAAGTATTAATAAAACTTAACGGAAATCAAGCAGGGGGAGTGGGAGGAGGGGGTGGGAGGAAACCTACCTGATGGGAACAATAAACACTCTCTGGGTGATGGGCACACTTATAACCATGAGCCAAGCATTATAAAAGTGACCCATATAACCAAAAATATTTGTACCCCCATAATACTTTGAAAATAAAAAAAAAAAAATTAAAATTTAAAAAAAAAGAAATAGAAATGGATGTTAACTAAGTAAAGAAAATGGATATCCCTTAGGCAGAAACTTCTTATTCTGTCCACAGTTGCCCATTTGGCATAATCTGATACTACTTGGGCTTCATAGAACTATCCCTTTTACAGGTTTAACTAACACCAAAGCAACAAGATTATGCCTCCAATACAGGTTGATGAAAAATATTTCTGAGACTTACAGAGTTTGCGGATTCTTCATATTTAACTGTACCTTATATCATTCTTGTTTGCTGTTAATAAACATTATTGAATTTTAATGATGAGTTCCTTTATATATGCTTTTATTTGGTAATAAAAATTGAAATAGCATGTCCTAGTTTCCTTCAAAATAAGTCAATTTTTAAAAAGCATAAAATATTTAGTTTCTTGGATCTTATTCTAATCACTATGTTTTACTCAAATAATACAATGGAAAACCCCCAGGATCTCTATATAACTTCCTTTTCCACATGTTCTTTTGCTTCAAAGTCTTAATGTTGGATCTCACTGTCAACTTCAGGATTCTAAAACACATACACATGAGATCCAGGACTTTTTCTTGGGGCCAATCAATAAAATGGAGCAAAAGGAGACCCAGAATCAACAAGGCATTCAAAAAATAGCTTATACATTATGGATAAAAGGTGGGGAAAAAACAGAGCTCCAAGAAAGGAAAAAGACAATTTGTATCATGGAAACAATATTATGAGAATAAAAAAAAAGAAGCAGCATGTTTTTCCTTCCAGCACCCCAAAGTGAATGTAAAATTACTAGCAGGAAAGAAAGGGCCTCGCCCTGGAATTGAATCTAATCTATGTACCCCATGCTTGTGTGATTCCTCAGCATTGTTCCGGGGTCTTTCTCATAGCAGGGTTCATGGGATTCCACCCACAGAACGGGAAACATTGCCACTGCCATCGAATGGGCCATCTGTTGACCTGGTGTGACCTCCATCAGTTCTAGCACACGAGGAAGAGCCTTTTGCTCTCTTTCAAGATGATGTGGTTGACTGAGATTAAAGTTCCTCAATCTTAGAAAGCGCCTACTCATTTCCTTCCCCTGGATAGGCTGTCCTGGCCACCACCTCCAGGAAGGCAGTGTGCCTCCCCTTCTTGTCGGATCATCTTTTCTCTGTCGTGTTGTTGAATCCACCACCATTCGGGAAGAGAAGAGGGATGGTGTCAAAAGTCACCATCAGGTTGCTCAGACTCTGTATTAGACATTCTGGGAGGGAGGGGAGGGAGACCTCTGTGTCTTTCTGGAAATTTCCTTCTGTTGGCATCTGGAACAACTCAGAAGACCAAGTTGATCTCTGGGGTGGGTACAGAGAAATCCAGGCACAGCGTAAAGTTCTTCCTGCATCTTTCAGGCAAGTTGTGAAGGTGAAGTTCAAGTTTCTCCAAATGCTAGACAGTGGCCAGGAAAGGGGGACAGCCCAGTCTAGCCAGCAGAGCCCAGACCCCAACAGAGTCAGCAGTGAGAGGAAATAAACTGGCCCCTTCCTTGTGTTTACATCGTATATTTGTACTTGTGCCTTCACTGCAGTATATTTTGTCTATAAATGTGTTTTTCAAGCTAGAAATTATAGGGATCCAGATGTTCCCAATGAGTCTTCTTCATGTAGTTTCTGTTTCAGTCACAAGGAAGGACATGGAGCTTCATTCTATATTCAGATCTGGTTCTGAAGATCTAGTAATAAGCAGATGGATAAACCTGGAGTTCACACTCCCCAGCATGATTTGTCTACAACAGAATCTTATTACCATGGCTTTAATTGTAGGCCAGAATATGAGTGATGGCAAATTTTTCCTGGATCTTATTCCAGAAAAAAAAAAAATTGTAGCCTTAACTTATACCACTCCCCTCTTAATTGCACCAGCTTCCTTTCTGTTTCTCAAACACGCCAAGGCCTCTCCTACTCCAGGGCCTTTGCTCACGTTGTTCCCTCTGCCTGGAACGCTCCTCCCCAGAAACCTGGGTGGCCCATGCTCACCCTTCAAACAGTTCAAGGGCTGCCTCCTGGGGTCACTCTGTTGGTGTGAACTCCCCTCCCCAACCCATTTGATCCCTCCCATCCTCCTTTATTTCCTTCACCACATGTAACAGCAAGTGTAACGATCTCGTTGGTTTGTCTCCTTGCTGCCTGCTCGTATCACACCTTGTTGTGGGATTCTCAGGCCCGTGAGAGCAGGTACGGGTCCTCTCTGGCTCACCACTGCGTCCCCTATACCTGGCGCAGCACCTGGCACAGTGTGTGCTCCATAGATCTCTATTAAGTGCATGGGATGCATAAGTAAAATAGCAAGGCAAGAACCCCAGAGAAAAGGGTCTGGTGAGTGCAGCCAGTTTGGTGAGGGCTGCAAATCCCCAGCAATGCTGAGGACCATGTGAGCTAAGAGCTGCCCCTGTGGTGGGCTTCCCTTACAGCCCTTTGTGTGCCAGCTGGGACCTGTGAGCTGAGGTGACTGGGATCTCTCAGCAACCCCCTTATACTCCCCTTCATTAAAAATGACTCCTAGACGTCCAGGAAGGGAACCAATGTTTATTCAGTAGCTGCCATGCGCCCAGGCCTGAGCTGGACAGTTAGTACTCATCTCCCTTAATCCTCACAAATGCCTAACGAGGGTAGGTATCCTTATCCCCTTTTCAGATGATGAAACAGAAAGTTTATAAGCTTGCACAAGTTAGATGTCTCAGCAGGAGGCACACAGTCAGGGATGCAGGTGACATAGAGTGGCACAGGATGATTGCCCCACATCCATCTGATGCCAAAGCCTGTGCTGTTCCCACTACCACACAGCACTGCCCCACGTGGCTTCCAAGACTCCCTTTGGTGAAACTCGCGCAGCCCGCCCACTTTCTCATCTGCAATTCACCTGGCTTTAGTTTGACATTTCTTCTTCCCCTTTGTTTGTGTCCAGAGTTTTCATTATTCTCTGCCTGGTCTTGGGCAAGTTACTGAAACCTCTCTGAGCTTTAGTTTCCTCACCTATAAAATTGGAATGCTAATAGCACCTATTATGGCTACTATGAGGATTAAAATGCTTAAATAAATCCTTAGGCACATATCTTATGGATATTAGCTATAATAAGGATTATTTTATTATGTTAGGATAAGTAATGTTAATTGCTTCAACAAATAAACCCCCAAATCTCAAGGGCTTGACACAATAAAAATTTATTCCCTACTCATTTCACAATCCAGTGTCAGTCAATGCAGGGGCTCTGCTCCACGCAGACATCAGGGCTCTAGGCTCCTTCCGCTCTGCAGTGCCATCATCTTCTAGGGCCTGAGAATCCAACATTGAATTGTTTGCATCAGTTGGCAGTGGAGAGAAGTGAGGGTAGAGGTTTGTGCAAGAGGTTTAACAGGCCAGCCTGGAAGTCATAGACATCCTGTCTTCCACATGGCCCCACCTCATTACCTGGGGCAGGATTATGTGGTCTAGCTCTATGCCCAGAATGCAGTGGAGGACCATGGATGTTGGTGAGCACTGAGGTTTTCTGCCATATCATTACAATTATAATAGTTATTTGCAAGCCCCTTACCCCATTTTAGCAATCCACCTAAAAATTTCCCCTCCCCTCCCAAGCTCCCTACCCGCTCATCAACACTATCTCCCTGGGGTCGGTCATCTTTCTTCAGAGTTTCAGACCGTGATCACAGAGAAGTGTTCACCACATAAGATAACAGCTAACTATTTTCTTTTATATCATTTGATCTGAGTTAATGGCTAGTAATGGGTTAATGTATAATGGTGCAGAGGACTATTTGCATCTTAAAATAAGACTCACAGAGGAAAGAGGAACTGAGTGAGAGGGAGCACACATGCGGGCTGGGCTTTCAGCAGGTGGTAGCCTCATCCTTCCAGGTAGAGTCTAAGGGGAGACCTTGGTGGCAATCTGCTCTTCCCTCCTTCCCAGGTGCGACGGTGACTTCTGGCTAGGGAAGGCCGCCTCCCTGCCTCCCTGAACTGGGGCTTTCTACTGCCCGCACAGTAGCCTGTTTTATCCTCCCCTCTCCAGACTGCCAAGAGAAGGCGCTTTGGCATACAAAGTGGGATTCAGACTTCCTTATCAGGGTGCTTTCTTTCATTTCACAGAGTCCTCACCGATCAGATATTCACGTTGCAGATGTATGAGCTGCTAGAGGCGTTATCAATCACTGAACGTTCAACAAATATTTCATGAGTGTTTTCTATGAGGAAGGGAGCCATTATGTTTGTGTAATGTGGGAGAGAGCATGTATTTTTGGTTTAGGTAATTTCATTTTTGGAGTTTATAAAATGACTGCTAAGTCACAGAAAAGATTCTCCACCTAAAACACAGAACTCTGTTCTCCTATCTGATCTGCCTTGATGCGTTTTTCTAAGTCCCTGGTTTTCTAATTAGGGGGAAAGAAGAGAAAGTTTTATTTCCATCCCCGTTATAGCATGCGACCATGTTTCAATTATATTTTTCTTTTGGCTGGATAAGAGTAATGAATAGATCCTTATCAAATAATTTGATAGACATTGTTATATCCAGCAACTTTTGCTAATAAGATGCGCTTGGAATCTCATCTGTGTTTGAAGTTCATGCCGACATGTGCAGAATGTCAGAGAGAGGCTCCTGGGGGCTATCCCCAGTGTGAATAATCTGCATCTCCGTGTTATTTCACAGAAGTTAAAGCTGCATGTCACCATTCCTTTTGTTGGCAACTCAAGCCAATGGCCCCAGTGGTCTATCACGTGAAAGGACAGTAACAGCCACAATACAGTGGGGTGAGGTTCTGAAATCAAAGACTAAGGTTAAGAGCTGCAAATGGCTGAAATATAGCCCCTTAGATTGCCCATGCAGTACATGGTGATTTCCCCCCAAAACTGGAACAGATCACTCTTTTATGGCTTAGCACCAGGTGAAATAGTAGGGAACTTGTTTCATGACATTTTTATATATTTGTACGTGTGTAGTCCAACATAGTTGGCCCAGTAAGATGGAGGCTTACAGAAACTGAGATCCATAAAAGAACAGCATTTTCAGTTCTGCCAGTTCTGGGTATATGTTCATGGAGTGGGATGGCACGCAGAGTAACTTGTTCCAGTTAGAATGCTCTATCCATCTACTGGCCTGTGCTATACTTATACAGCTGAAGTCACCCAAAATTAATGATGAACGGTGTGACTTTCACAATAGTCATTGATGGAATATTTACGACGTGTCTGACACTGGAATGAACCCTTTACATGTGTGATACCATTTTATCTTCTCAAGAACGCAATGAGTTAGGTAGTATTACTATGTCCATTTTATAGATGAAGATACTGAATCACTGTGAGATTAAATGATCTGCTCAGGTAAGAAGTGAGCAAAATAACAGTGAACCAAGGTCTGGCTGCCTCCAAAGTGCATGCCGCTGTGGCATACTGCCTCATGAGTCATCACTGTTAACCCTTCCAAGACAAAATGGTTAGAACTGAGCTAAGCCAAGAAGGGAAGCTTGGTTTTCCTTTTCTTGTGTAAATTTGTCTCCTTATAACAGCCTCTTTCATCCCTAAGTGTCTGCACCCAACAGGTCCTAAATAAAATGCTTGTGCTTGTTCAATTCAGTTCCTAGAGTTTCTCTTTCCCTAATACCAAACCCTCCCACTTAGTTCTCTTCCGCATCCTTCAATCCTGGTAACTCAGGAGGATGCTGTCTCCAACCCTGTACCTACTGGCGGGTCCGAGTTGCTGAGACTTTTGCAACAAATGTAATTACAAGTCACCTTGGTGCTTTCCTGTATCCCCAAAGATGAGCCAAGTGGCTTCGGCCACACTAAATACTTAATATGTACATTGTTTCAAAAAACAGACACCCCATCTAACCTCCACCCCCAACTTCTACATAATGAAGCAATGGTCTTATCCTGAAATGAAAAGGAGGGAGGGAAAGAGGGAGAGAGGCAGAGAGAAAGGGGAGGAGACAGGAGAGCACCTTGTTGCCCACCTGCCCTCGATGTCTTCATTCAGAACATGCTAGAACAAAATGGCAGAGGAAGTCGCATTGGCTTTCCAGTTCAGTCTTCTCGGAGCCAATCCCTTCTTGGCTGTGTGATCCAGGCAACTCATTCAAGCCTCCAGAGCCTTGGCTTCGTCATCTGTAAAGTGTTGAGAATAATAGCACGCACCCCGAAGAACTGTGAGCAGAGTTAATGGGATAAAATGTTTAACACATTAACTGCCATGTGAGTTGTATTTAACTCATGCTAGCTTTGAGCCCAGGGCCTCGTGAAGCATATGAAGACTCAATTCTGTGAAACAAATTCAATAAGCCCGTCATGAGTCACATACAGCTCAAGCGGTGTGCGGTGTAAAAATTGATTCTAGTGCCGCATGAGTTGCATATAACTCACGCACAGAAAACAATAAAAAATAACATATTTTTCATTAAATTAGAAAGAATCGTTTTGTTTTTGAAGTTTTTATTCTATTTTTGTAATAAAACACCGTGGCCCCGGGGAAAAAAAAATTCTTTTTCTAGTGTGGCAGTCAATGTGTTAATGGACATGGCACAGAATTTCGGGATATGCCCCAAATTTAGTTTCTTTCCTCATGAAGGGCATAAGTCTTTCCTACTTGTGCCTATTTTGAATTCCTTGTGCAGTTGCAAGATCTATAAAGGCATAGGCGATGCCTTCTATTTCTTTGGTAACTCTTCCTCCCCCCACCCTTGCCCCAAATGGTTCAATTGGAGTCCTTGCTTCATTCCCGAAATGTGACAAAATCAGCGTGTTTGACTGACTGATTCTCTGTTCAGAGGCCATGTCAATGCTTAATTACCCTTTTGATCAGAAAGTTCATGCTTATCTCTTAGGTCCTTCTGCTATAATTTATCCTTATTTTCACTTGTTCAGCTCTGAATGTAGTATATGTCCTTATTTTTAAAGGCAGCATTAAAAAGAGGGGGGAAGGGTAAGAAAGAGAAACACATTAGACAATTTGATGGAAGCCAAGACATTTCTATGAAGGGTCAGAGCCTGAGCCCCTCCCTGCCGTAGCTCACAGTGAGCCGTCCACATCCTAAAATGGTATTTTGGGGAACATTTCTAGACTATTACTTTTTTTTTAAAGACAGAGTTCAGCTATAATTCTGGGAGAGAGACTTCTTTTGCTATTTGTTTAATCGAGAATCTATACCAGAAAGAGCTAAATACCTTGGCGAGTTGAGCTGCTTTGCTACCGAATATTAAATTCATTTCTCAAGCGTTTGATTTCATGGCGGCGGCTGGGTTTGTTGTCAGACCGGACTAGGTTTAAGTCCCAGCTCTGCCTGCCACTTACTGGCTGCAGAGCCTCTGAGCAAGTTGCTTTTGTTCTAGGAATCTTACTTGCAATGCACGTGATAACAACCTCACAGGAATATGTAAGGATTAAATGATTTAATAGAAGTAAGAGAAGTTAATGTTGCTATCTTCATGGTAAATGTTCAACAAATGTTTATTGCGTTGGCATTTAGATTTTGACAGCAAAAGGTAGAGTAGCTCCAAATTTGGAAGAAGGGAAGGGAAGAGGTAAGAGGTAAGAATGGTGGTTGGTGCCAGGTAGGGAGACGCAAAGTTCTCTTGGGCTAGTGACATGTCAGATGAACCACAGAGCAGATGGATAACAGGCACACCCTCAACTCAGAGCTGAAGTCACAAAAGCAGATGGTTTCTGCTCAGAGCAGCTCACGTGGCCAGCCGGTGTGTATCCCCGGGCCCTCCTGGCTCCACACTCAGCATCAGATCCCAGGGAGTGTCCTGGGAGTGCTTGTGCGGCTCTGGCGGGACAGTTCGTTCCAGATACACACAGCTGCGAGCTCTGAGGGCCCAGGGCCCGGGCTTTCTGTGGGAGGCACATTGTGCTCCTCTCTGTTCCCCTCTGGAGCTGACGGAGCCCGGCACTGGCCCCCGCTGTGCCGAGCTGGGACGGCGGCCACGGCACAGAGGAAGGCACATGATGTCCCCGGCGCCCCACACATCAGCACCAAGACCTCCTTTTTAACTCCCCACCCCTCTGTGGGATGCCTTTGCCTTTCAGTCCTAGGAGCAGCCCAGGCCCCCTCCCCACATGGCCTGGCAAGCCCTCCATCCGTCACATTGACCTGGCTGTGGTTCAGGAGCCATCTGGGAGAAGCACATTCTTTGTCTTAGTCTGAGGTTTATCAGCCTCCCCAGAGATGTTAGTAACCCCGGACACAGGACAAACACTGCTTTCTTTAATGTGTCCTCCTCTCCGATTAAGAAGTTGCAGACGTGTGGAAGGAATTTTTACTACAAGGCTAGACACACAGCAGCTTCAGAGCTGTGAGAAGGCTTTGGAAAACCTAGAGGGTCCTCTCAATGACTTAACCCCACTCTACTTTGCGACAGTGACTTTGGGTGACCCTGAGTCTTTTGACTGGGTCTAGAAAGTACAAGAGCTGCTGAGATGTTGTTCACTCTCCCCTTGAACACGTACATGTGCTGTTAACAAATTGTGAGGTTTTACTAGGCACGGCGCAAGTGGATTTTTCTTTTGAAATGGAATGATATTGCTGACTCCTTTTTTATTTCCTTTGATTTTCCAAGTTGGCTGTTTCCACTGTTTCTGATTTCAGTTCTCCTGACGCGAGTCTTTCTTGGTGTCTTGACAAAAGTTTCAAGACACCCCTTTCTTTGTTTCCCCTATTTCTTTATTCATTCAACAAATGTTGACTGAGGTCCTGTGATGTGCCAGGCACTTTTCTAGATACTGAGGAGACAGCAGTAAGCAAAACAGACAAATATCCCCGCCCTCGTGGAACTGATATTCTAGTGTAGGAGGCAGACACTAAACCTTAGAAACAAGTAAAATATTCAGGACGTCAGATGGGGTGAGTGTACGAGAAGAGGAGGAAGCACGAGGGAGGGAGGGTGGTCTGGACATTTGAGCAGAAGTTTGATGAGGTGAAAGAGCTACCCCTGGAGCACCCCAGGCAGCTAGAACAGCAAGTGCAAAGGTCCTGAGGCAGGAGCATTCAGGTGTGTTGAAGCCTCAACAGAATGACCAGCATGGCTGGAGCAGAGTGAGCCACAGGGGGCCATAGAAGAGAGGTCAGAGAGGGGCATGTGGAATCTGATCCAAGTTTCCGGCTGGTTGGAGACACCATTAACTGTGATCCACCCCGAAGAGGGCCTGACCCTGGGAATAGCTCCGGTCTTGTGAGCAGTGCCACTGAGCAAAGGTCATAGGCCTGGCAGGCAGGCACCAGGCCGCCGGGCTGTGCACATTCCCACGTTGACCCATATAGCAGTTCCTACTTGCCTGGCACTGTTTGTGCACTATGCATATAGTAACTAATTTACCCCTCGCCACACACTTGTAACATGGGTACTATTATTGCCTCATTTTAAAGATGACACTCAAAGAAATTAAGTCACCCTCACAGGTTGCACAGCTGGTAAAGTGAAGAGTTGGAATTCAAATCTTGCAGATGGCCTCCAGGGTGAGTCTTCCTACTCCTGGAGCGATACGGCCTCCATGCTGACATGACAATGACATCCGTAGTAGTAGCACTCTTACATGTGAACACACACAGCATTCTGTGATGTGTATTACAGTCTCTGATTTTAATCACGCACCTTGGGGAGGAGGAAATTAAGACAGTAACTATTTTCAAGAAGTTGTGGAACCATTCAGTGGATCAGTTCTAAAGCTGGTTAAGAAGGTAGGGTGGGGAGTTGGACTTCCTGGATCCAAATCCTGGCGTAGCCGCTTACTGTCGCGTGACCTTGGACAAGTGATCTTGCCATTCTCAGACTCAGTTTGTGAAGCTGTAAAATGGGGACAGCCCAAGTATGTATTTCATGAGGCTGTTTTAAGGATAAACGTGGTGATGAATTTCAAAGTCCTGGCACATAGGAATAAATCAGGAAATTTCAGCTCTGATCATCACCAATTTACCCTTGTTATTGGCACAATCCACAGTTTCCGTTTCCGTTTCCTTGCCCAGTACTCTTTCCACTATGTTTCAGTGCCCAGGACTCGGGGTAAGATACACTGGGTCCTCAGGACAGAGCTGGGTGATCCCCGTGGGCTGAATCAGATTTGAGATTGTGGGTCTGTCTTCTCAGCTACTGGTTTGGCACGTGGCCCTTCATCAAGTTGCTTCAGCCTCCTTTGTGCTCACACTCACTGTCTACTGGTGAGGCACACAGCTCTCTTGGAAGCCTGTGAGGAGGTGGTAATCTTCTGCAAAATCACTCTGACATTTTGGGGTGGAAGATGCCAACTGACCCTGAGGTGCCACTTACTCCTTCCAATCACCCTCCGAGTCCAGTTGGTACTCTTCTTTGAAAGGTCACTTTCTTGCCTTAAGAGTTTCCTGTGATACTCAAACTTCATCTTAAACGAATTGTTCCAGAAGTTCTGTCTTCCTCCTGGCTTCTGGAATTCAGTAGGGAAATTACAAGGGCTCCATATCAACTCCTGCTATTAAGCTGAGAGAGGTCGTCCGAGACCCACTTTACCTAAATGCCATGGTCCCCAAGTGGTGGTAGACAGATGACTGCTGGCACACGTCATGGTTTAGGGGACACATGGAAGAACTCTAGGATTTCAGTAGTCATGTATTTATTTAATATGTGTTAGAAAAATATAACTAGTGCATCAAACCAATGATGCAAAATTTTCAAAATAAATTTGGGCAAGAAAAAGAAAAGTGAGTTGCTTTTAAAGACTATTGATCAAATCATGTAAGGTGGTAGATAGTTAGGAAAAAAACCCTCCTTGTGGCTCTTAGATGGCTAAAACTGGTAAAAACACATCGTGGAGATAACCCATGTGGACACTATAAGTATAGCTTTGGCAATTATGGCTTTTAAAAGTTCAGAACTTTCTACACATTGCTAGTCACTTTAGCCACTTCACCTCTGCTTACTTTGCTGACTAAATTCTACATTAGAGCCTTGTTTTAACACCCTCCTTTTATACTGGGGAATTCAGTAGCTTAAGACAGGTTGCCTGCCTTGACACTTTCCACTGTCATTTAATACTAGAAGGACCCCCATGATAAAATCACCTTAAATCTCTGTTCAGAAACCTGGTTAAGCCCTCTGTTCAAATTTATTGTTTCAAACGGATCTGTAGTAAGAAATAGAAGCCTTTCTGAGAGCCGTTTCTCCAGCTATCTCTTGTAAGGCAGTTTGTACGAGTTGTAAATCATTCAGTCGTTGTGACAAGAAGTCATAATGAAATCTGCGGCAACACCAGGCTTGTAGCTAGAACTGAGAAAAGCTGTTGAGAGAGGGGTGTTTTGTTCGTCTTTAAATCAGAGTGGAAACTTGCCATCTTCCGCACAACCTCTGTAGAACGCTCTGTAATGGACAAAATTCCTACCGTGTGATCCATGAGTTTTATTTCTAAGTCAAATCATGTGCTGTGCATGTGTGTGTGTCCATTTTTGACTCAGAGTTGATTCAAACACCACTAATGATCATTTACAACTTTTACTATTTCATTCTGAGATTTTCGGGAAACCCAAATTAAGTGTAACCCTGTGCATTTTACAAAGTTCTTTGAAGATGCCTGGAGCTCAACTTTACAGCCCAGGGTTTCTTTAAACCATGTTTAAAACGATAGACCCAAAACCGGAGAAGTCTAGGCCTATTTTATATTGAGCAAAGAAGATAAACTGATATAATACAAATGACAGCTAATTACCAAAATCAGTTCTTGTAACAAGTCGAAAGAGGATCTGGGTTTAAATGAGGTAAACAGTGGGGTTGTGTGTTCCTCATATTTAGATGGCAAAATGAAATGTCACAGGGTGTGCTCTCAGCTGTCAGCTTCTAATTTAATTAGACAGGATAATTGGGGAGGCTGAGCTTGCTGACGGTTGACAAACATATTAGTCTAATTTCATTCACTCTAATATGACTCTGGCAACACTGAGCTTCTCTTGTCACCGTGTCAGCCAAAAAGACTTCTGAACCCAAAGACAAAACTCTGGTTTGGTTCTAGAGATGGTTTCTGGGTATAAAGATGGTTGCTAAAGGGGGCTGGGAAGGTGTGGGGGTGCAGGGCAAGGTGGGGGTGGAACGCTGTCCAAATTGTAAAAGCAAACTGACAGAAAAGACAATTTTTTGATTTGGTAAAGTAGAACTGTAAACTGAATTGCTAAATAGTTATCAGAGAATATCCTTTTTGTTGTTTTTAAGGACTACAGTGAACACAGCTTAAGTTTATAGAATGCTGCTTTTTAGAGACCTGCTGGTGTAAATAGCTAAGAATGATTTAGCATCGTCTTTTAAGTTATTCATCTGCCGGGCTGATAGTCAACCAAGGTGTCCTGGAGTGGCCTTCTGGTTCCTGGGCCATCTTGGCTATTAAATATCTTTAATAGCACCCTTGTTGTATCAATTTGCTATGACTGCTGCTGCAAACTACCACGAATGTACTGGCTTAAAATGGCACACATTTATTGTCTTACAGTTCTTGAGGTCAGAAGTAGGGCTGCAGTGTGACTCAGCTGAGTCCTCTGCCTGGACTCTTACCTTACACTTTGGAACAAAACCAGAGTGTCAGCAGGGGCATTTTCCTTTCTGTAGGCCCTAGACATGAATCTGCTTCCAAGCTCATTCAGGGCGTTGGTCTAATTCAGCCTGTGGCAGTGGTAGCACTGAAGTCTCCATTTCCTTGGGGAGAGTCGGCTGGGGGCGGGGGGTTCTGTGCTGTCAGACACCAACTACATTCCTTCTTGTGCTTTCCACACATCCCTCTTCCAGTAATGTTGGCGGTTATGGTTTGAATGTGTCCCCCAAAGCTCATGTGCTGGAAACTTAATCCCCAGTGCGACGGTATTGAAAGGTGGGACTTTGAAGAGGTGATTAGGTCATGAGGGCTCTGCCCTCACAAATGGACTAATGCTGTTATTGCAGGAGTGGCTTAGTTATCATGGGAGTGGGGCCCTGATGAAAAGATCAGAGTTCTGCCCCCTCCCTCCCTCCTTCCCTCCCTCCCTCCGTCCCCCTCTCTCTCTCTCCCTCTCTCCCTCTCTCCCTCTCTCTCTCTCTCTCTCTCTCTCCCTCTCTCCCTCTCTCTCTCTCTCTCTCTCTCTCATTCTGGCTGTTGCTCTTGCTCTTCCACCTTCCATCATAGGATGACACGGCAAGAAGGCCCTCGCCAGATGCCAGCACCTTGTTATTGGTCTTCCCCGCCTCCAGAACTGTGAGAAATAAATTTCTTTGTTTTTTATAAATCACCCAGTCTGCTGTGTTCTGTTATAACCATACAAAACAGACTAAGATAGCAGGTCACGTACGTGCCTTTCATGCTTCAAATCTCTCCAACTTCTTTTTCAGCCACCTGTCTCTGACTCCAGCCAGAGAAAGCTCTCTGCTCTTAAGGGTTCCTGAAATTAGATTGGGACAGTCCAGGTAAGCCAGGATAATCTCTGTATTTTAAGGTCTATAACCTTAGTTCCATCTGCAAAGTCCCTTATTCATGAGATCCAGGGATTAGGTCATGGACATCTTTGGGGAAAGAGGAGACACCTTGAGTGATTTCCAGGTGATTGTACATACGTGAAAGGATTTTATCTTCATACAGCTTAAAGATTCTCCCCTAAGTCTTATTGACATTGATAATTTTAGTTTAGCAAATGTTTTTTTCTTCTTCATAATGGCACAAAGTTGAATTTTGGCCCAGGCAGTATCCCAGCTACTATTCTTGATTCCAAATTGGTAGGGTTCAAAATAATGAGGTTGCACAAAGTAAAAGAGAAGATCTAATATTACTGTGGTTGCAGGGATGTCTGGCCTTCTTGTACATTCTCAGTCTTGCAGGCTCAGAGATACTAATACTTTGGGGCTCTGGGCATTGGTTTAATTAATCAAATATGATATCTTGGTTATATGGAAAATGTCAACATTGTTATACCACCTGTGCATCATCACGACTGCGCCAAGTATGGATAGGGGCCCTGCAGGCTTGAGAGAAGGGAGCACGCCAAGGTTGCTGGCTGTGCAGTGGGACATACAGTGGTGATAAAAGTGGGGAAAGCACTGGCCTTGAGCAGACGCCTCGGGGTACACTCTCGTGACCACGGGTATCACCTGGCATAGCCAGCAGCGTGCTTCCTTATAGCGACACCTGACCCCAGCAGATTGGAGAGGCAGCAACTGTTTCACCCCAGTCTCTGCGAAAGAATCAGAAATCTAATCCTCAGTGTGGAGTTTTACGTCTTTCCTCTAAATAACCCAATTTTATTTCACATGCCCCCACAGCATCCTTGTGACTCAGGAAGGAACAGATGCAGAGAATGATTAAGTAATTCATCAAAGATGACACCAGGGCAAAACAGGACCAGAACTCAGGACTCCTCTTTGCGGATGGGGTGGGGAGGTAGGGGAGGCGGTGCTATCCAGGGAGAGTTACCAGCAGGTGGTGATCTGCCCTTTTCCTTAATTTCCATTTGCATCTCTTAGTGAATTAATGGAAAAGTAACTAACCTTACATAACTCTGCAAAAGAACAACTGTCAAGTCAGTTGTTTCAGATTGGGATTTACCTAGATTGGCCCCTCCCTGAGGTGTTGTTTCTTTTAAACCAAAGATAACCAATTTGAATCATGCCTGGCCTGATGCAAACAGCTTCCTTTTTCTCATTGCTCAATGCATGACACTGTGGATGGATGGATGGATGGATGGAAGGTTGGATGGATGGATGGGTGGATAGATGATTGAGTAAGTGGGTGAGTGGATGGATGGATGGATATAGTAAATAGTTATAACTTGGTATACCTTCACCTATGTCTGGATGGATGTTTAACTTAACCATGCACTCAAGATGCAATCCCATCAAAATTACTGGCATTGCTATTGCACTGTAAAGACACAGTTTAAAAGAATGGCTCTTTTGCTTTAAGAAGAAACATAACCAAATACAGTCAGTCAGCCCTCCATATCTGCAGGTTCCGCATCCATGGATTCAACCAGCTATGGGTCAAAAATACAGTAAGTTCTCACTAAATGTAGTTGGTAGGTTCTTGGAAACTGCAACTTTAAGCGAAATGATGTCTAAGGAAACCAATTTACCATAGGCTAGTTGATATAAACAAGGGTTAAGTTCCTGCAGCATATTTCTCGTCACAAAAACATCAACAATCTTCTAAATAAAGACCTAAAACCCTTCTGATATAAAACATTGAAATAAATGTGAGCTCTCCATACATTTAAGAAAGATTAATAAAAACAAGTAAGATAATGATTTACTTGCTTATTCCAGTTCAGGATGGCGGGTGGCCAGAGCTCTCCTGGCAGCTCAGGTGTAGGCAGGATCCAGCCCTGGACAGGATGTCATTCTATTGCAGGGCACACTCGCACCCACACTCACTCAGACTGGGACCATGTAGACATGCCTGTTAACCTAACGTGCGCATCTTTGGGATGTGGGAGAAAACCCAAGTAGACGTGGAGATAACATGCAAATTCTACACAAACAGTGGCCCAGGCTGGGAGTGAGTTGTTTATTTTTTTCTTTCTCATCAACATTATAACTACATGACATTGAATGAAACAACATTATTTGAGGACCTGCTATATTAGGGGGAAAAAAACCAATAAAAAATAACAATGCAACAATAAAAAATAATGCAAATTTTAAAATACAGTCTAGCAACATTTCCACAGCATTTACATTGTCGTAGGTGTTAGGAGTTATCCAGAGATGACTGAAAACGTTTGGGAGGACATGCGTGGGTTGTCTGCAAATACGGCACCATTTTACACCAGCGCCTTGAGCATCCAAGGGCTTTAGTATCCAAAGGGGGTCCCAGAACCAATCCCCCATAGATACTGAGGGACAACTGTAATATGCCTTATATAACACCGTGATTAAAAGAACAAAAGGATCTATAGCCAGAAAAGCTATCATGTATGTACTGCCTTAATTGTTCTAGGCAGATAAATAATTTTTTGTGTTCTTTGAATGACTCGTTACTTCCCACGGAATCAGAATCCTGAAGGTACTACACTGTTAGACGTTGTTGATCAGAACACTGCCAGAGGATAATGCATAGTAATTATTTTGCTCCACCTTCTTTGCCACCACTCACAATAAAGACACACAAACATATGTACACACCCTTGGTAAGATAAGGAATGTGCTGTTTCATTGCATTCATGGCATTCTGCTTTGTGTCTATTTTCAATGTCAAGTAACCACTTTACTGTGCTCTGGTGAAAGATTAAAGAGAGGATGATTTTTAACGTGGGAAGGTGATTTTTAACGCAGCTGGTTAGGAATCAGAACTTGCTTTTCTACCTGGGTATTTTTCCATGCCGTTTCCTTTCCAATTGTAAATTACTCGTATATAACTCCTCCTCTAAGGGCCTCTCCCTGTCTGACTCGTGCCTTCCTGAATCACAAAGATGCTAGTGGGCTGGTGAGAATCCGGGCAAGCGCAAGAGTGAGGGGTCCTCAGTGAGTTTTCAGAGCGTTCTTGCTCAGGAACAGCAATGGCGTGTGGGCATATGGGACAGTGCTATTTGATAGCTATTCATGCATACTGTGTGTCTAGCCTTTTGCAAAAGTATTGCAATTATTATTTCTGATCATCCCAATAACCTTTTCAAGTAGAATTCACCATCCCCATTTTTCAAACGAGAAAACCAAGCCCAAGATCACAAGTAAGTAGGGAACCAACTCAAATGCCATGTCCTTGTTGAAACCTTCTGATCCCTTGGGTGGGTTGGGTCACTTGCTCATTTCTTGGTGATATCTCAAAAACTTGTGCACCTCTCCATGAAAGCACTAGAATGGCTGATTGACATCTGACATCCATGCTTGAGTCATCCTTTTTATCTGTGCACAAGGGACACAGAGCTTTGCACATATTAGTCACGCAGCAAACTTTTACTGAAGGAATGAATGGGGCTCAAACAGAATATAAGCCCACATTGAAAAGGCTTCTCCACCATTGGAGACATAGGGAGAAAAATTCCTCCCAAGCTAGGAAAAATCTAAATCTCTACCCTTTTGCTCCCACACATCCAACCCATATTTTTCTCATCAGCTTTCTTAAAAATAATATTTATTTTCTTATATATTTATTTGTATTTTTTCCCATAAATACCCTCAGAGATGGTAGGATATTGTTCAAATACTCTATATTAATTTGTGCCATGACCAAAATGAAATTAAAAATAGCATTTTGGCATTTCTAGAGCCCCCCCTTTTACTTCTATCTGGGATATTCAACCTAAATTCCTTTATCCTGAGCAGAGGCGTGTGCCCCAGTCCTTGACATGTTTGCACTGCAAGCCATGCTCACTCTTCCATTCACTAACTACCCATTGAGCATCTATGTTGCTAGGCTCTGGGCTATGATGGTGGGCAAAACAGATTTAGGATCTGCCCTTACAGATTCTGGGAGAGGCAGGGCTGCCTACCTAATTTGTGGGCTCCATTGCAAAATAAAATATGGGGCCCCTTGTTATTAAGAATTTCAAGATGGTTCCCACAGAGCATTAACCAAGCATGGGGCCTGGTGCAACGGCATAGACCACAGTCCCTGAAGCCAGCCCTGGATAAAGGAGACAGACGTTAAGACATACACAAATCTATAATCACAGTATGATGAGTACAGGTGCTGCAAGAGATCAGCTCTAAGCTCTTGCATCCCCCACTATGCCAACATTGTGTCTTGTACAGAGTAGATGATCAAAAAATGTTTAATTAATTGAAAGCTTCAAGTGTCTTGACATTACAGAAAGGATTTCCATGGAAAATGTAGTGGATTATTATACTAATAATAGCTAAACTATATTGACTGTGCTATCCATGCCAGACACTGCCTTAATCCCTTATTATGTTTGCGTCATTGAATCACCACATGGTCCTGTGTGTTGGGAATGATATTATCATTACTTTTCAGATGAAGAAACAGTCTTTAAGAAGTTGAGAAACTTGCCCAAGGCTCACTTGGCTAATAAAGGGATACAGGGAAACCAACCACCTTCTAAGCCTGACGTCTAAGCCTGTGCTTTTAACCACCATGCTACAGGTCTCCTGAAGGCCAAGAGCAAATATTTAACTTCTCTCCATTATGCCCAGCTAGGTTCACTTTTTGAGAGGTTCTCAAGTTCATTTTGATTCTAGTTAGATTGTATTGACCAACACTCACTGAGCCCAGCCCTTGCTCTGTGTAAGGTACTGCAAACCTTCCAAATACCAAGGCCAATGCAACTAGTTCCACTGCATAATAAACACCTTGAGGTTGGTGGCTGGGTCTGGTTTATCACAGGAAGTTGCAAGAATTAAGCAAGTTAATATATGTGAAGAGATTTGCATAGTGCCTGGCACATAGTGCTCTGTAAGAGCTATCTGTGGTAGTCTCATTATATGCCAAGGCCTACTGTGGTACCCAGCACACAGGGACCCCTCATATTCTCAAATGAATGGATTAAAGTTAGCAAGGTAGAAGATAGCCCTAGAAGTTATTATATAATCCAGTTTGAAAGCAAAAGGATTTTTGTGGGGCACGAGAAGGATTACAATGCAGCCAAGGAACTGCCAGTGTGTAAAAAAGGAAGAAGAAATTAAATAGCAAATGTTGGGAGGAAGGAGTTAACCAAGAGAGGCAGGATGGGGAGAGAGGAGAAAACCTTACACTCTGTTCTCACCTGTGTTCTCAAAGATGACGCATTACCTGCGGGTGATTATTTCCCTGTCCAGTTGGCTTTCAACTTGAATTTAATAGGATGACGATATGTATGTATATATAAGACCATGAAACCAGAATCTGACCTGCTAGGTTAATAAACACTAGTAGTTACTGTAACTCACAAATTACCGATCCCAATTTTCACAGCCAGGTTGCAGGCATTAATCAAAACTGGTGTTGCAAATCACAGCACATTGGAATGCCTGCAATGTTTTAATTATCAATGGTGTTGCCACCTTAATTTAAAAAGCAACTTCCATCATTTTTCAAAGAAGAGTACAGTAAGCCGAAATAAGTCTATCTCTCACGCTCACGGTCATTAATGCGCTAGGAGCAAATGAAAGTTTTTAATGTCTTTCAGTATGTTGGAGTACAAATTAGCAGACCTGCCACTGGAGCTAACTCTGCCCATTATAAAATGCAGAATGATTAAGGAGATGTTACTATGAGTAAGTCTTCAGTTTGGCTGGGTTCTCTCTCTCTCTCTCTCACACACACACACACACACACGCATTATCAACAGGGGTGATATTGCCCCCAAGGGGGTGAAAATTGGTTCTTGGGGGTGGAGATTTACATATTACAATTTCATAGCCCTCCAAAGGGCCACAGTAGCTAAACAGGTATACAGTATGTATCTATGGTATTAAAATTTCATGGGACGGGGTGGTGAATAGGAAAAAAATTTCTAAACAGCTCCTTAGGGGGGTGATAATGATAAAAAGGTTTGAGAAATTCTGTCCTAATAGGATGGCTTCTAAACACTTGACTTGGAACCATTTACCCAATGTGTGATAAAGAATATATATCAATATTTTTCAAATAGAATTATACAGAGGAAAGAGGAAAGTAGACTTGGGGGAAAGAAGGACAGAAATAATAAGTGTCTACCAACCAGTGAACTGGTAACATCCTGCCAGGGAACTGGGAGAGGATTAGGCTGGGAGGGAAGAACAGACAGCAGCAAGAGCATAGAATTAGAAGACTGGTAAAAACATGTGGGCTGGGTCAGAGAGAGAAAGTTAGGGGATAATACAAAGTGCAAGGAAGAGCTCAGAGCAGTGTTGTGGAAAATATGTGTGGTTACAGTTAGGGAAATCGGGGGACATACAACTTCAGGGTAGGAGTTAATGAAACGATGGGCAAGATCACGGGGCTGGCTGTCACCCTCACCAGCGGTGACAGTGAGGTGGGTGCAGGACACTTCCACATCTGTACTTTAGGGAAAGTAGGGCAGGTGATAGAAAGGACATTGTCCCTGAAATCTCTTCAGTTTCTTCAAAGTGTTAGTAACACCTCTGTCTTAGTCCTTTTTGTGTTGCTGTAACAGAATACCTGGGACTAGATAATTTATTTTTTAAAAGGGGTTTATTTAGCTCATGGTTCTGCAGGCTGGGAAGTTCAAGAAGCATGGCACTGTCATCTGCTTAGCTTCAGGTGAAGGCCACTCAAAACATGGTGGAGAAGGTCAAAGGGGAAGCAGACACGTGTGAAGAGGCAAAATCAAGGGGCTTCCCAGCTTCATAACAACCCACTCTTGTGGGAACTAATTCAGTGTCACCAGAGCAAGAACTCAGTCACTCCCAAGAGACGGCACCAAGCCATTCATGAGAGATTTACCCTGTGACCCAAACACCTCCTACTAGGTTCTACCTCCCAACACTGCCACACTGGGAATCAAATTTCAACCTGAGTTTTGGTGGGGACAAACCATAACCAAACCATAGCCACCTCTAATTGGACCAGTTTGAATTATGTGCTCTTCCCTGATGCATCACTTTGGCCGGAGGTGTGGAATCCCACCCCAGGATGGCTGGCAGCTGGGCTGGCCCCACTCAAACCATGTGGGAGGAAAATGGAGGGAGGGGCATCTGCAGGGAAAATTAGGATATGTTGTTACCAAAAGAACAGAGAATGGATATTGGGAGGTAAAGCAACTCATGTTGACTCTGGTGTCATACAGAGCTGCATTCCTGTCCTGGCTGTGGCATCTTGGACACCTTGGGCAAAAGACTTCTCATCTCTGAGCCCCAGTTTCATCTGTTACATGCATTAAATGCTAGCGATAACAGAACCTACTACGTGGGATTATTGTGAGGATTGAATGGTATGAAGAAGGTAAGGCTCCTGGCACACAGTCAGTACTCAGTAAATGTAACTTCTTTTCCTCCTTACTGAGGAATTCTGTCCTACCACAGAAGCACAGTTCATGTTAATTATTATGAGTCCACAGTAAGCAACTGAATGAAGAGAACCAGTGGTGAGATTCATAATCCATCAATTGTGCGCTTTCCATGAGCTTATTAACTCGCCAAATCTCCACAGGGTTATTTTCCCCCTTTCTCAATGTCCCCCTTTTTTCTGGACTTTAAAAGGCACTAATATACTCCCTCTTCCCTTCAATGCTTTTTTGATTTTGCTCTGATTTTGATTTCCGCCCCCATCCTCACTTGAATAGTGCCCGGTAATGACACAGTTTGACAAGAAATGGGGTACAGTCTTTGAGCAGCAAGCATTAGCATTGTGGTGCAACAAGAAAGAGTTCGCCACCGTGTTACCTCGCTCAGGCTGCCACAACAAAGTGCCGCGGGCTAGGTGGCTTCAACAACGGTCTGGAGGCTGGAAGTCCAGCGGGGTTGGCTTCTTCTGAGGCTCTTCTTAGTTTGCAGATGGCGTCTTTCCCCTGTGTCCTCACATGCTCGTCCCTCTGTGTGTGCCTGTGTCCTAGTCTCCTCTTCTTATAAGGACACCAGGCATGTTGGATTAGGGTCCACCCATATGACCTTATTTTACCTTAATTGCCTCTTTAAAGATTATCTCCAAATATAGTTACATTCAGAGGTACTGGGGGTAGGACTTCAGCATATGAATTTTGGTAAAGGTGGGGGAGACACATTCGGCACATTACAGCCACTTATAAGCCATGAGCCTGTGCACAGGCTCTTAACCACTCAGTTATGAATAAATCTCTTTTGCATATAAGGTAATTAAATCCATTCAAGCTAGCACAAGTGAAAGGAGAGTTTACTAAAGAGTTGCAAGGTGTAATCTGAGGCAGGAAGAGAAATCCAGCCATCCAAAGGGGAATCAAAATCTCTGCCTCCATTTCTCAGGGCTGACAACATGGCTGTCATCTCTGCTTTACTATATATTCTCTTACTCTCTCTCTCTCTGTCTTATCTTTTTCTCTACTTATACATGGTCCTGCAAAGCAACTAATCCTGAGTCAATATGATCTTTCCTCACTAAACAATGTTCGTTTCTAAGTCTTAATCCAATTTCTCAAGACAGAAAATCTGATTGGCCCTTGGCCAGCCTGATTGGTTGCTCTGGAGTCAGGTGCCCACTGTTGGTCCAGTCAGGTGTGTCCGAGCCATAGGTGAGCAGGGCTGTGTCATACACAAGAGGTTTACCAGGGCAGTCCACTCCAGCATGTACCAAGGCAGAGGAATTCTCATGTAAGGGTCCGTGGCATAGAGGGACATCCCGAAATATGTCTATGACATAGAATAAGCCTCCTCATTCTCATTTGTAAAGTAAACATAATAATACATACATCACAGAGTCATTCTAAAGAACCAATGAGATGATGAGTTGCAGAATTCTTTGGTGACATGAAGCACATAAAGTTTCTGTAGAGTTGAACAAGAGCTTACTAATTACATTGCTATGTCCCTGTATCAGTTAGCTTTTGACACAAAAGTGCCGTGTAACAAATCATCCCAAAACTCACAATCATTTGTTCTGGTGGATGTGTGAGTTATCTGGTGTTGGCTGATCTATGCTGGGCTCAGGCAGGATGGCTTTGCTGCAGAAGTCTACTACCTCCTCCTGGGACCAGTGTACTGGCCAGGACATATCCTCCCCATAGTGATGGCAGAAGTTCAAGAATGCCAACAGAAGCAGCCAGGTCTCTTAATGTCTAGGAATCTGTGTTTAGTTTTTTCTCTTTAAATGTTATACCATTCTAGGACTGGGCCGCATGGATCCCAACTTTATAAATGTTACACATGTAGCAAATCAATCATTTATACTTTCACAGTCAAAACTAAAATATATTTAGGACTCATGTTTTGAATCCATGTTAGTACATGATTTTCATAAGGGCTCCTTGCTCCAAAAAGCAAGGCACCTAAAACTCAACATTCTTTTGAATCAATCAACTGTTATTTATTCAATGATGTTTTACTTGAACCCATTTACTTAAACTAGAGAATAAAAAAAAAAAGTTGGAGCTGTGAGACACAGGATAGATTGCCTAATGTTTCTCTTTCATTTCGTAAGTAGTAGAGTGCAGCTTAGAGAGATAAAGCGACTTGTCCAAGGCCTCAAAACAAGTTCCAAATACATTTATTGTTGGCATGAATGAAATATGGGTCAAACTAAATCTGGAAATTCTGATGCTGCTAGGGAATTGCAGACTAACTTTACTATATGTAAGGATTTGTTTGTTTGTTTTGTTTTGTTGTTGTTGGATCAGACCTTACTTGGTTTAGCCTAAAGACGTTATTCACTGCTTCTTGGACTCCATCTGGAAATCTAGAAATTAAACCGAAAAGAAGTTAAGTGGGAGAGGAATCCACAGAAGAGGCAGTTGAGTTGCCAAGTTGAGGAGATTGTTCACTACCTGCTTTCCAGCCTTTTCACCGGTCTCCTGGCCCTAAAACTGCTTATGAAATGAGTCTTAATGATATATGTATACGAACCTCTAATTTCTGATTTGCTTATTTATGATTCTCTGCTGTTGAGATTTGATTATTAACCATAACAAAATTACTGGCAGAGGAATCAGAGGTTGATAAAATGTTAAACAATCATCTAGTTAAAAAAATTATATAGCTTATATTCAGAGCTCAGCTAAGTATGAAGGGCAAGAAAAATGCTAATAAACATACAGCACAGCAAAAATAATTTCCATTGTTCCCCACCCCAAGACGCAGCCACACAGAGCCTTCTGTAAGCACACGGAAGATGCCGGGCCGTCTTCCCTTCTTTAAGTCATCTCACTACTTACTTGCTTTCCTTCATCCCCTCTTGATCATAACCTTTCTGAGGACCAAGATTATCTTTCTGAAAACTAGATCTTTCTCAAATTCTGAAAGCTGGGGGCAGTATTTTTATTATTCCCCCAGGCCTTGGTGAAAAGGATTTTCTAAGTAAAAGCACTTGGGTGAAAGTAACAGATTCAAAATATGCAAATTACCAAAAACTCGTTCTGCAGTCATATCAGAAGCCAAATTCCTACTGCTTTCAAACGAAGTTCTCCCATCTGGGAGGGCTGGAGGTTTGCTTTTCCTATTTATGTGTTCCTTTCCAAGGTACCCTGTGCTAGGACACACAAAGGCTGCCGCACCCACTATGATTCGTGTGCCTTTGTCATCTGCTTTTGAACATGGAGAAAGGAGGTAGATCGTTAGCTACAAACGTTGCTTCAGGGTTAATATTTTTGTACATGAAAAATGTGAAGAAATGGACGTTTGCACATCTCTAATTACTACAAGGCTTTTTAAGTAGAAGCACTTTGTTGTATAAAATGGGATAAACAGCGCCCTTGCTGACATCACCGCTGTCTTCCTGGTTTGCATCTCTAGTCTACTGGCTTCTCTTGCTGAGTACATTTCACCACACTCCACCCTCTGTCCTGAGTCCACCCACCTCATATGTAAACTTTTCTTTTTAATGTATTGCTCTTCTTTTCAAGGGCATGAGAAGTCAAGCTGGCCAATGATCTCAAGAGTTCTGTCCCTCAAGATATGGCAAAATGGTGGTCCTGATTCTGACTTTATTTATTCATAAGCATCCTTCAGGGAGCTTAATGCAATGCAGATCCCAAGGCCCTCCTGTCCAAAGTCTAATATAGTAGGCTGGCTTGAGGCTTAGGAAATTTGGTTTATAAAATAACCCCACACACTTTTGATGAAGGGGATCCACGGACAAGAATGAAACACTGGTTTGGTGACCAAAAGTGGACTGTCAGCCACCCAACCTGGGTTTGAAATCTAGCTGCATCTCATAGTAAGTCACTCACTGTGATGTGGTGAGCAAGTCATTCCTCACTTTGTTCTTTAGTTTCCTCATCTGCAAAATAGGGTGATGATAATGCATTGCAGCAGCATCGTGAGGCTTAAGTGAGAGTTCCTAGGTGGTATCCAGATGGGGCTCAATAAATGTTCCTTTTCATTTTTCTTTCTTTCTTTTTTTTTTTTGATCTGTCTTCAATATTTCTTAAGGCTAGCCCTGTTATCCACAACTCATTTCTTATTCAAGAATATGTGATTCAACAGAGAAAATTTAGCATGAAATGGAAGGGTTATATGGGATCATTTTTTGTTTTATTTTGTTAGATTTTGAAGTTATGAAATAGATTTACAAAATATTTACAAAAGTGGGACTATAATGCATATGTATTTTTTAAAGAATAATTTTGAAAAGACCTCCTGTGCCAAACAGCCATGTTCCTGCTACTCAGTTTAATAAATAGGCCATGACCAATACATGTGCTCTTTCCTAATTACATCTCCCTCCCCCCACCAGGAAAACAACTCTCCAGTATTTGGTATTTATTATTCCCATGCAGTACTTTACAGCAGTAGTCCTCAGAATATGATCCCTGGACCAGCAGCATCAGTATCACCTGAAAATTTGTTAGAAATACAGATTCTCTGGCCCCATTTTCAGACCTACTAAGTCAGAAACTCTGAGGGAGAAACCTAGGAGTCTGGTTATAAAAAGCCCTCCAGGTAATTTGGATGCATACTGAAAACCATAGCCTTATGGCAAACACTGTGTGTGCCTATATAATACATTATTTAGTTTTACCTCTATTTGGTTTGACCTTTATATCAATGAAATAATAATTTATGTATTCTCTTGTATACTTGGTATTTTTCTCTACATTATGTTTTTGAGATTCATACATATTCATATGTGTATCCATCAGGCCGTTCATTTTACAGCTATTTAGTATCTGTTGTTGAATATATCACAATTTATTTATACATTTTAGAGCCAACAGACATTTGGGTTCTTTCCTACTGTTTTGCTATTTTGAGCAATGCTACCATGAGCATTCTTGAATATTTAACTGATGCACCTGTGCAAGAGAGTGTCTCTAGGGAAGTGCTTCCCAGCCTTTTTGATGTCATAGTAAATATGGAAAATGATATTTGTAAACAGGAGTAAGTAAACAGGCTTCTCAGAGTATATAGTGGATTCTTAGGCTTAGTTCTCTAAACTCCTATTTAACCATCCTTCTGTGTAAAGAGGTTGGGAATCTTTCTAAAAATTCTCAGACTGCCTCGTAGCTGGGTTTCTAGAGGCAAATGAGATTTTGCCAATTAGATGCACAAACACAAGATGGGAAAGCCAAAGAGGCCAAAGCCACCCTCCCTGCTGTCCCTGGCTGCTGTGCTGACAAGCTCCCTGTAGCAGCCTCCCGGGACCTAACTTCATTGAGCATGGTGTTTGCTGTAAGGGTTTTTTGTTTGGTGTTTTTTTTTGGTCGATATCCCTTATCAAGTTAAGGAAATTCCCTTCTATTCCAGGTTTGCAAGGGTTATTTCATCATCCTAATTATCATCAATAATAACTGAATTTTATGGGTTGCTTTTTCAACACGTATTGAGAAGATCACACATTTTTCCTCTCCTTTATTAATATGGTGAATTACATTGTGTCAGTTTTCTAGGGCTATAAACTAGGGGAAGGGGGCTTAAATGACAAAAATTTACTGCCTCACAATTCTGGAGGCTAGAAGTCTGAAATCGAGGTGTTGGCAGGGTTGATTCCTCTGAGTGCTGTGAGGGAGCACGTGTTCCAGACCTTCCTCCTTGCTTCTGGGGCCCTCTGGCCTTCCTCGGTTTGTAGGAAGTGTCTTCACATCATCTTTTCTCTGGGTGTGTCTGTTTCTGTGTCCAAATTTCCTCTTTTTATAAAGATACCAGTCATATTGGATTAGGGTCCACCTTCATAACTTCATCTTAATTTGATTATCTGTAAAGACCTTATTTCTAAATAAGCTCACATGAATGGGTACTGGGGGTTAGGACTTGAACATCTGTTAGAGGAACACAAGTCAACCAATAACATACAATCATAATTTCCTAATGTTGAACCAATGTTACATTTCTTTGTCATGTTGGGATTTTTTTTTATACATTGTCAGATTTAGTTTCTTAATATTTTATTTAGATTTGATTTAGGACTTTTGTCTATACATTCATCCATGAGATTGGCCTGTAATTTTCCTTATTGAAATGTCTTTGTCTGGATTGGATATCAAAGTTGTAGTAGCTTCATAAAATAAGATTAAGGAAATAGTTCCCCTTTTTCTTCTTTCTGTTTTACAATTCTTAAAAATTTATTTAATTATTTTAGGGATGGGGTCTCCTGCTGCTGCCCATGCTGGAGTGCAGTCATAGCTCACTGTGGCCTCAAACTCCTGGGCTCAAGTGATCCTCCCCACCTCAGCCTCCCAGGCAGCTGGGACTACAGGTGCGAGCCACCATGCCCGGGTACAATTTTTTATTATGAAAAATTTCAAACATATAAAAGTAGAGAAAATAATATAAATAACCCCCATGTGCCCATTATGTAGTGTCAAAAATTCCCAATAGATGGCCAATTGTATTTTATCTATTACACACCCAACCCTGAATTATTTTAAAGCAAATCCCATATATCATATCATTTCATCCACAAATATATCTGTATATATCTCTAAAAGGTAAGGTCTCTTTTTATAAACATAACCACAGTGCCATCTGTAACACCTAGACTCTTTTCTAAACATAAAAATTTAGAAAGAGCAGTATAATGGTCTTCCATGTACCTTTTTCTCAGTTTTGATAATTATTAACTCAGGGTCAATTTTGTGTCATTTCAACTCACACCATTGCCCACTCCAAATAATTTTGAAGCAACTCCTGGGCATTATATAATTCTAATTTAAAATTTTTCAGTATGTATATATTCACCCAGAGAGATGCTAGAGCATTTCTAAAACTAATATTCCTTCACAAGAAAACATAAAATCACAGGAAAAGAGGTTCCTTTCCTCACCACCCTCATATTTCCATATGAGGCAGTTGCTCCCAAACTTGTCTCATCAGAGTCCCCTGGATGCTTTTTTAACAAATACAGATGCCAGAGGACTCTCATTTGGAGATTCATGTCTAAATGATAAGGAATGTTTTCTTTAACAACATGACAATGTCTTTATCATGTCTAAAAATTAACAATGATTCCTTAATCTGATCAAATGTCTAGTGACTGTTCAAGTGTCCCACATTGTGTCACAATTTTTTAAACAGTTGATTGATTTGCACCAGGATGCAAAGTTCACACATTGCGTTTGGTTGATCTGTCTCTTAAGATTTCTTAAATCTATGGTTTTCTTCTCCCCCTTTAAAATTTATTTTACTTTTGCCATTTATTTATTGAAGAAACTGAATCATTTACTCTATTAATGTCCCACATTCCAGATATATTTTAGTCTATGCATGTTGTTAGTTGACATTTTCTTCTCTCCTCTGTATTTTCTATAAATTTGTAGTGGTTAGACCCAGAAGCTCGATCAGAGTCAGCTTTGTGTTTTTGGGCAAGATTATTTCCAATGTATTACTGGTGCTGCATACTACATCAATCAGGAGGTAGATAATATCTGTTTTGTAAAACTATGAACCTTCTCACAGATTTTTTAAGTCACCATCTAATTTGTATTTTTCATAGGTTTAAGAAGTTTTAAAGGATGTAATTTCTGGTATACAATAAATGTTGACATAAGAATTGTCATATTACTCATTTAAATGTATCCAATGTCATCTAAATACTGCAGGCTCCTCATTGCCTGGCAGAGAGCAGACAGACCAAGAAAGGAAGAGGGAGCATCTAGATTAAGCAGCCCAATCCTTTATCCAATTTTCCCATCAGGTAAGACACTGAAATCACAGGAAAGCAGTTCCTTCCCTCTGCACCCTCATATTTACATTCTTAGGCAGCTGTTGCCAAACTTGACTGGTCTCATCAGAGTCACCTGGAGGCATTTTTTTTTTTTTAAATATAGAGATGCCAGGAGATTCTCATTTGGAGATTCATGAAGGGGTCTTGAAATCTATTAGGTAGACACCTCTCATTAGTTCAGTCCTCTCAGGGGTCTGGAATGTTCTAGAAAACCTGCAGACATACAGGTGGTACCTTGGTCCAAAGACAATAGCTCTGAGTATGAATAAATCGTTTTCTTTATCAAAAAATAAGACAATGATGCCCTTCTCCTAGAGCTGTTTGAGGCTTAAATGAGATGGCACATTCATTCACTCAATAAATATTTATGGAGGGTCTGTGATGTGCAAGGCAGGGTGTCCGGCACTGGGATGGGCAGGGAAAGAAACAGACAAGGTTGCCTCCAGTGAGAGAGATGGGCCTTAAACCAGCGGTAACAAGAACACAGGATGAGGGCCACAGAATGACAGCACAGGAGCGGGTCCAGACAGTATGGGGGCACATTGGTCATTCCAACACCCCCTTGCTGCAGGCAACAAACTCACAAGTCTAGATGGTGAGTCACTGATACGGGTTGAATTGTGTTCTCCCAAAATTCAGATGTCAAAGTCCTAACCCCCAGTGTCTCAGAATGTGATCTTATTTGGAAATAGGGTCATGGCAGATGTAATTAGTTAAGATGAGGTTGTGCTAGAGTAGGGTGGGCTGCAATCGAGTATGACTGGTGTCCCTATCAAAAGGGGGAATTTGGATCCAGACAGGCACACAGGGAGAAGCCATGTGAAGATGCAGGCAGAGATCTGGCTGATGCCTCTACAAGCCAAGGAGCACCAAAGGTTGCCAGCAACCACTAGAAGCCAGGGGAGAGGCAGGGAACAGATTCCCTCTCACAGACCCAGGAAAGAAACAACTCCTCTGACATCTTGATCTTCCTTGGATTTCCATCCTCCAGAGCTGTGAAACAATAAATTTCTTTTGTTTAAGCCCCCCAGCTTGTGGTACGTCTTCACAGTAGCCCTAGGAAGCTAATACCATCTTATACACAGACATTCCTTTGGTGAAATGATGACCCACATTTATGAGCACCTACATATACACCAGGCATTTTTGTAGGTGCAGTACACCTTCATCTCACTTATGCCTCATAATGACACTAGGAGGCCATTATGATACTATTATGATCCCCGTTCTACAGAGGATGAAACTGAGGCACAGAGGCTAAGCAACCTTGTGTCTAAGGTCACACAGGCAGTACATAGGCAGGATTCAAACCCAGAAAGTCTTGGAGCCCAAACTCTAAACCTGCATGATCTCACTTTAACTTGGAACACTGCGTGTTTGTTTAAAGGCACTTGAGACCAATTTCACTGGTTGTTTCTGGAATGATTTCTGACTGTCTTCACCCGGCACTGTGCCACATCAAGAGGCCTCCTTTTTCACTTGGTTTCCTTTGATCCAAAAACCCAAAAGCCACTCCCGTGGGGTTTCCCTGAAACAGCTGTGTTTGTCTCTAAGTCTGCAAATCCCCCAACCGTATGTTTTCTCCACCGAATTTGAAGGGTGAAGGCAATTGGGACTCACATTTTTATCAGCAGCAACTTCAGGGGTTACTTCTGCACACACGAAGCAAATCAGCCGGAAGACAAATCTGGTGCCACTGAGCAAAATGGGATCCCGGGACCACAATTGCCTGACATGACTCAGGACCCAAGAGTCCCGGCCGGTAGTCCTGGCCGGCGGCAGGGAGTCGGAAACAAATGAGCATGGCTGCAAGGATGGTATCCAAGGCATGTTTGGAAAGGGGTAATGAAAGGGAAGGCCTTTGGGGGTCTCTTCAAAGCATGTGGAAGGTGCATTGTGGTGGCAAGGTCAAGGGTGCTAGAGGCAGACACACCTGAAATCATGCACATGAAGCATCTCATCCAGGAACGGAACATTCTAGAAGGCCAATAGCTGTGCCTTCTCCCACAACCACCCTCCTTCCTGGCATTTTCTCTATGACAGTGATTTTAAAGTGTGTTCTGAGGGTCCTGTGTTATTTCAATTCAAGCAACATTTATCATTTATTAAGTGCCTTCTATAAGCAAAGGCATAGAGGTTGACATAGGAAGTAAAGAACAACAGAGAGCCCGATCCCTCTGTCACGTTGCTTACTGGAGCCACAGAGGTTCCCATGGGAAGCCACAGGAGACTATTCCACAGGGTGACTAAGTGTCCTGGTTTGCCTGGGACTGGGAGGATTCCTGAGACATGGGATTTAGGGGAAATTCCTGGACAAACCAGGAAGAGCTGGTCACCCTAGTTTCTATGCCGCAGCTCCCCAGCTCCCCATTTAAGAAATCCATGTGTCAGCTTAATTCTGCTTTTATCTGTTACATACAGTATAGTGAATTTCCAAGGAAGATTTTGTCTGAAAAAATATTTTTGCTACCTAAAAAATAAAAATTGAAAAATATGACATCTTTACCTCCTTGCTCTATTCTACGGGCTGTTTTCTTTTGCAACCGTTTTGCTTATACCACGCATCAGACCTGATTCAATAGCTGGAAAGAATATGTGCAGAACTTCTTGCAGTCTGTGAAAAGGGGTCATCCGTGCTTGTTCAGAACAGCTTATAGTGATTCAAACTTGAAAATGACTGCCGTCATAACAAGTCCAACCTGACACACGTGTCTTAGGCCAGGAGATTTCCTCCTCTTACCTGTGTACTGGAACGAGTCATTAAACCTTATCCCTGAGAATACAGAAGCCATTGTCTACCTTGTAGGCCCTTTGTGCCCAGGTGTATTCAAGCATCTTGCTCTACAAGGGTGTTTCCACGTATCTCTGTTCTGGGGATTCGGGCCAACGATCTTCATTAAAGGATGCTCTAATTCCTTCCAGACATTGATGCGCCCCTCGGAAAAGACACAGAGGCTCTTAAGCTCTGAATAGCTTTGCCTGCTTGGAGACCTCACCAAGGAAACAGGAGCTCGGCCTGGTATATCTCCAGCTCCTGGGACTCGGTTCACCACAGCAGTCAGGTCAGCTTGCAGCGACTCTCAATTCCTCCTGCCAGGTTTCTTTTCTGCCTTCTCCAGGAGCTCAGGATTCCTTCACACTGGTGAGGTTGCCTTGACACTGGCAACCACCTAGGGATGCTGAGTGCCCTTTAGGGAAGAATTCAGCCAGGAAGATAATAGATGCTAATGTCAGAAGGGGAGCCCAGGGGGGAAAGAAACAGAGAGAATCACCTTGCAAGGAGTGGAGTGCTGTTTCTGTAATTTCCCAGTGGAATTTCGATCTGCCCTTGTTGGGGAATGAGGTCAGACAAATGAGTTTATTTATTCTCCAGGGTGACTAACAGAATGGCAGCATTCACCGAATTGGGGAGCAAACCACAATTAGCAATATTACCAGAACCTGGCATTTCCAAGCAAGATATTTTCTTTTGTGTTTTTTTAGTTTCACAGAATATTAATTGGGCTGCAGCTTTTTCAGACAAAACAATTCCCTGAAGTCTAAATCTTCCCTTCTGGGTTTGCAGACTCTATCAAGGCATTTTGTCAAGCCCCCAGATTTTAAATTATTTTTTGAGGCCAAACTCCTGCTTGTCACGGCAGAAACGTGTTCTTAATTCTAAGATGAAAAGCCTCATTTTCTAGGTTTACTCTTAAACAGGATGTTGATAGCAGAGGAATTCCAGGAAAGGAAACAACTCCACCCAATTAAAAAATGGGCAAAGGATCCGAATAGACATTTCTCCATAGAAAATATATTAATACAAAGGGCCAATAAATATATGAGAAGATGCTCAACATCATTAGCCATCAGGGAAATGCAAATCAAAACCACAATGAGATATCACTTCATACCCATTAGGACGGCTATTATCAGGAAAAAAATCAGGTAATAGCAGCATTGTTGAGGATGTGGAGAATGGAAGCCCCCTTATATGTTGCTGGCAGGAATGTGAAATGGTGCAGCCACTTTGGGGAAAATCTGGCAGTTCCTGAAAAGGTTAAACGTGGTGTTACCATATGGCCCCAAATTTCCACTCCTGGGTGTGTACCCAAGAGAACTGAAAACATGTGTCCACACTAAAACCTGTATAAAAATGTTTATAGCAGCATTATTCATAATAGCAAGCACATGGAAACAGCTCAAAGTCCATCAACTGACAAACAGATAAATAAAATGTGTTATAACTATATAATAAAACATTATTTGGCAATTAAAAGGAATGAGTACTGATCCATGCTACAACATGGATGAACCTTGAAAACGTTATACTGAGTGAAAGAATCAGTCACAAAAGACCACACATTGTATCATTTATATAAAATGTCCAGAATAGGCAAATCCGTAGATGTGGAAAGTAGCTCAGCGACTGCCTAGGGTAGGGGTGGGAGGTGGGGGGAAGGAGAGAATGAAGGGAAAATAGGCAGTGACATTTAATGGGTGAGGGGTTTCTTTTGGGGTGATGAGAATGTTCTAAAATTACAGATTGTGGTGATGGTTGTGCAATTCTATGAAAACACTAAACATACTGTATACTTCAAGCAGGTGAATTACGTGGGGTTTGAATTCTATCTCAATAAATTGTATTTAATTTTATTAAGAAAGGAGATGAAACAGAAGCAAGTGATGCTTGAACTGGTTGCTGAGGACTGGGTATCAGCCGGCAAGGAGAAGGGAGGGGACAGACACCTGCCCCCGACCCAGGCAGCAGGAGGAAGCGGTGCAAAGACCCCGGGGCAGGAGAGAGCGTGACAGGCTGGGGCTCTGAAAGGAGGCTGGTGGGGCTGAAACCCAGAAAGTGATGGGGAGCAAGGAATGTGAAGGTGGATAGCAAGTAGGGGTGAGATTCTGCCGGACCTTGCAGGCTGGGGAAGGCTGTGCCTATCGGAGTTGCTCTGTGAAAAGATGGGTTTAGCTGCATTTGGGGAACAGCCTGGAGAGAAGGAAGAGTGGAAAGGGGGGGGACCACTGGGAGACCATGGAGCAGTTCAGGTGACAGTGACAAATGTCACCCAGGAGCCTGGGATCATCACAGGTGCCTCGGGAAAGAAGCACATCAGCCCATTCCCATCTTCATTTGATGCGTTGAGAAATTAAGTTCGGTGACTTCATGTGAGTTCATTCCGCAAATCGGTAACAGAGGTGGGTCTCTCCGTCTTACCCATGTAGACCTTCCCTCCACCCGCCTTTCCAAAACATGGGTCTCCTCTCTGGGCTCTTGGCAGGTGCCAAGTTGGCATTTGTCTTATCCCCTTCTCGCCAGAGCACGTGGATTTCCTTCCCCCGCCACTGGCCCCTGGGATTGCTGAAAGTAAACGCAACAGTAATCCCAAACACTCGGGCACCGCTCAGGGGACACACGTCCCCATCCCTATCCCAGCTCCTCCACTGGTTTCCTGCGACCTGCAGCTTAATCGCTCTGCGGCTCAGGTTCCTAATCAGCAAAATGTTGATTAGAGTAGTGGCTGGTTGGGGGGGTTGTTGAGAGAGTTTAGAAACACGATCCCCATGAAGAGCAGAGCGTGGTATACGTTAAACACTCAATAAGTGTTGGCCATTATTATTATTTTAATAATAATTATTACTTTGAACAAAAAGCAGGCATACATCAGTAGGCATGCTCCTCCCACCCCAGCCTTTGGTGGCTTCACCATTTCCTTGGTGCCTTTCTAAGCAAAACTCTCTTCCTACGTTTCCTGTGCAGCAACCAGTAGTCCAACATCTGGCACTGAGAATTGACCAAGACAGAGGCCCAGGAGGCTGTTGCCAACGTCCCTGACTCAGCAAACACAGCGTTTGTCCCCTATGCACCAGTTGTATATTTCCTGTGGAAGTGGAAGGCTCTCTCTCAAAATGCCCACTAACCACTTTGTCCACACCTAACTAAGCATGAGACCAGGCTGGCTTCGTGGGTGTGACCTGTCCAGTCGTACAAGGCCCTATGCTTAGAAAGGCCTTGTGCTTCATTGAATGCTCTGCTCTCATCGTCTTGGAATTCGTACTAGTTTTCAAGCCGGAGGCCCTGCATTTTCCTTTTGCACCGGGCTCTGCAAATGATGTAGCAGGTCCTGCAATGTGGCCCCTCCAACCACAGCAAGCAAAGGGCATGGTGATGTGGGAGATCATCCATAAGTTAGCTTAGAGTCAGCAAGGACAGCCTGGCACTGGCTGTGGCCATGGGCATGTCTGTGGGCTTCTAAGCGATCCTAGGAGGCAGATGGCAAAAATTAAAGTAGCCATATCAAGAACTAAGAGGACTAAGGAACGACACCCTGATTCTCACTCTTATGCTGCTCAATGTGCTAGTTTCTCTTTAGGCTAAGAACAAGGACCATGTCTATATTAGTTTGCTAGGGCTTCCACCAAAAAGTACCACACATTGGGTGGCTTATACAACAGAAATAGATCATCTCACATTTCTGGAGGCTAGAAGTCCAAAATCAAGGTGTTAGCAGGGTTGGTTTCTTCTGAGGCCTCCCTCCTTGGCTTGTAGATGGCTGCCTTCTCCCTGTGTCTACACACTTCCTCTGTGTGTATCTGTGTCCTTATCTCCTCTTCTTTTAAGGACAGCAGTCATATGGGATTATGACCCACCCTAGTGACCTCATTTTAACTTAATTACCTCTTTAAAGACCCTATCTGCAAACACAGTTACATTCTGAGGCCCCAGGGGTCAGGGCTTCAACATGAGTGGCACCGAGAACATGGCAGGCAAGAGGACAGGCTCTGCAAGCCCAGTTCTAACTTTTCACATCTGTAGAAAGGAGAAACTTCCTAGGACTGCTGTAAGAATTAAATTAGATAATCCATGTGCAGTAGTTAGCACAGTAGCACTCAATACATAGAAGCCATTATTAAATACTATCTGTAATTCTCACCTAGCACTCCTAGTCCTATTCATTCAGTCTTGGAATTATGTGTGGATAATCCCTCTAAAGCTATGCAGCTTCCAGGAAAAAAGTTTTAAGCCCACTTTGTAGATAGGCCTGGAGCGCCCAGAGTGACACTCCTGGATAGCCCAACTCCTCGGTTTAACATAAGATTCGCCTGATTTTCTTAGTGAGGACCTTGAGACTGTAACACTCATCACTTGAATTTTCTTTATACTAGTCTTAATTTTTAGTCGTCGAATTTGTGGGCCTGTGGTTATTTTCACAATCTTGGCTGCACGTATTTATATAAACTGTGCTAATAAACTTCACTTTGTGGTGTGTGTAGGAAGAGGAAGCTCCTCCTCCTAAGAAGTCATGTCTGAATTGAGGGGGAAATTAATTCCATGAGAGTGACTAGAATACAATTGAGTTGTATACGTGTTAATATTTTTATCAGTGCTTGCAAATCCTGCTGACGACTTCAAAACTGAATGAGATTTCATGCTGTCCAGGTGAACCTGTGGCAAGGGAGACACATCCCCTGACCCCTGGAACTTTTAGGGACATCTGGTTCCATTACTTTGACACGGCTTTACAATTTATGGCAGACAAGTTTTACAACTTGTGGTTTGTTCACCCAACATCTGTGGCCAGTCCTGACTCCCATCCTCCCGTGCAGCTAGGGGTAGTCATGTGGCCCATTCTGACCAATGAGGCCTCAGCAAAACCCTTCTGGGAGTGATGTCCCTAGAAACATTTTCATTTCTGGATAAAAAGAAACAAAATATTCTGGCACTGCAGTCGAGTGCTTTTGAGAAAAGTTTCTAGAAATATAATCCAGAGAAACCTCAGTCCTAGGGTTTAGGTGGCTTCAGGGGGAATGACTGGGGCAGATAACCAAGTGTGACATAGGACATGGAGACCAGGATGGCAGCAAAAATAACACCTTTGCTCTAAGGGCATCTGGGCTGTGCCAAAGCAAAGAACGGGACGCCTCATTTCTACCTGCGTACGGTCAGTCCTCACTTGACATCACCGATAGGTTCTTGGAAACTGTGACTTTAAGCAAAATGACTTATAATGAAACCAGTTGTTTTTTTCTTATTAATGTTATAATGACACAATGTTGAATGAAATGATGTTACCTGAAGACCTGCTGGACATTGTTTTGCTTAAAGTTATAGTTTCCAAGAGCCCAGTGATGGCATTAAGTGAGGACTCACTGATTGTGGTATGTGTGTATGGTTTTGTCTGCTGACATTGCTCTGTGCTGTCACGTCACAGGAGCAATAAAAATAAGCAATAGGTGCACTTCACCCTGCAGCTCGAACAGTTCTTTTGTTTTTTGATCACTCCAGCTGTTTTGCCTGCCAGCAGCGTTCAGGACAGAGGACACAGGGAGGAGGCAAAGGAACAGAGAGAGATTCTGGGTGGTCCCTGTAAGAGAGGCCTCTGGAAAAGTTGCCCAGATGGCGGGGGCCTCCTCTGCTTAGGGCCCTTCTGGAGCTTCAGTTCAGTAATCCTGCAGGGGGAAGGAGGGGGAGCTGCAGGGTGGAGTGGTGGGCAGAATCCTCCAGGGTGGCTGCCGTTGGCAGGGAATGACCAATGTCCAGGGAGTACAGGCAGGTGCAGAGCTGATGTGCCGCCTCCCTGCAGGCAGCTGACTTGCCAGCCGGCCAGCCCTGCCCCACCTGCCCTAGGGAGGTGCAGCAGCAAGGCCCGGCTGGAGGGCTCTGGGTGATGGATGGGCTCCCTCCCCCGGCTTCCTCTTCCCTCTGAGTCTGTGCACGGGTTGGGGCATCGTTCCTCACGTCAGCCTCAGGCTCACATGGATGGATGAGCCAGAGAGGAAAGCCGCTTCCTCCTCCATGCACCGGTCTCCTCCAACCTCCTGTAGCTGACACTGCAGCCTCAGCTGTCGCTCCTGTCCGTGTGAAGATTCTTGGTGGGACTGGGGACAGCTGAGCCAGGCCGGGGGAACACCTCGGGGCTGTGCAGTTCAATAGCATCAGGCAGGCTTAACAGATGCTGGGGACCACTGAGCATGCTGGACAAGTCGGGGTGGAGAGAGGAAGGTGGAACCAACGTGGGTGAGGTCCAATGGTGACAAGGGCCCTGTGCCACCTGGTTGTCTTCCTGAAGCCTCACGTGACCCTTCCAGCTTTATTCCCATTTTGCAAACAAGGAAACTAATTCTTAGATTGATTATGTCATTTATGTGAGATCACACAGCTAGTAAGTGGAACAGCTAGAATTTGATCCCAAATTTCTCTAGCCCCAAAGGGGACCAAGAATTACATCAAATGTCCATGAAATTCCCCTTCAAATCTGACATTCTGTGTCCTAGGGTCGCCCTGAATGATGTGAATTACTAAAACAGTAACGATGTGTTGACAACAGGCATCTTCCCTCAGCGTCGTGAACCACATCTTTAGTTTCTCCACTTTATTCCTTGTCTGCTTTTTCTTATTCTTCCCTCTTATTCATCATTCTTCTTCCTTTTCCTGTACGTAAATTCAGCATTTCAAGCAATTAAGTTTGAATCCCTTCCTGGGATTGTTGGTTGGGGCCTTCCCATGTCTGCACAGGATCACGAACCATTTGGAAGATGTAGACATTGTTCCTTTCCCTCTTCTTTGCCAAGGTCACCCCAGTCCCCTGGTCTTGCTCCCTTCTTCCTCATACCAGGCTCTTCTGTCCCCCACTCAACTTCCATGAGTGTGTTAAATGTGTCCAGGAACCATCATAGATGCACAGAGAAAAACAGTCCCAGGTTAAACCATTGACTAACCTTCTTGGGGTCCCCAAGCTCATAGCTCAACATCCTCTCTCAGCCCCCAAATCAGCTGGTGTCAGCATGCCCCCTTTCTGAGGGGCCCCCCATCTTGCTCCTCCATACACAGCCTCAGTTTCCCCACAGTGATAAGCAATATGTGCACTTCATATTGCTTTTGGGGACAGCCTTTGGGGAGGTTCTGAGGGGTTGAAGATAGCAAGCTTAGAGGTACTTTCCCAATCAGAGACTCTTCTTCCAACAGACCAATACAATAACGATAGAAGTTAGCCACATTGCGTACCTGTGCCAGATAGGGTTCTAAGCGTGTTGCATGAATTAACTTTTCTCATCTTCACCATAAACTAATGAGTGAGTACTACTTCCACCCCCACTTACTGATGAGAAAACCACAGCTCAGAGAGGTGAGTTAACTTTGGCCATGGTCACACAGCAAGTAGATGGCAGAGCCAGAAGACTCTAAGCAGTCTGAGCCCAGAGCCCATTTGCTTAACCACTGTGCAAATTTGCCTCATGCCTGTATGTCCTTGGTGCATCTTCAAAGCAAGAGCTCCCACCCCAGTGGGCCCCTGTGCACTGTGAAGGTGTGCAATTGGCCTGCCCTTCCCACTCCGCATACAAAGGTCCTTGGGCTCAGGGTTCTCCATCCAAGTGGCTAAGACCCACATACAGACCTACCACAATTACAAAAATACTCAGCTTCTGCCATGGTTGGTACCTGCCGTGTGCCAAGCATGGTGCCAGGCCCTGCAGATAGTTATTTCGTTTAAGCTCACAGCATCCGGGCAAGCTACTGTTCTCCCATTTTACAGATGAGGCCGCAGAGGATTGGAGCGTTTTCATGACTTAGCCAGTACCAGACAGCTAGTAAGGGAAGGACCTGAAATTCACACCAGTCTGTCTGACTCCGTCTGAAAGGTGGGAAGGAATTCTTGCCAGGGAAACTTCCCAGGCCCAGGTTTTGTACTTCTGGAAAATCAAGCCAAGTAGATTCTAATACCATCAATATAAAATGTCTGAAACCCCAGCACTTCTGTGTATTTCCCTCATGAGTGCTTTATGAGGCAACGATCTGTCAATTTGTGGGCATAACTTTCCTGCACTGACCCCAAAGTGCTCAGTCATAGAAAGCCCCCCCAGGAATCATAACTCCTTGGCCAACCTCATTCAGATCTTCTTTAGCAGCCTTGGACACAGAGGTCCCCAGTGGATGTGGCTGTATTTGATGTGATAGAACAAGATGAGGCTCTGGAGTCAGACCTGCACTTACATACAGGCTCAGCCACCTTCTTGCTGTGTGTCCTTAGGCAAGTTATTTAACCTCTCTGAGCCTCAATTTCCTCATCTATCAAATCAGGATAATGATAACTCACAGGGTGGTTGAGGAGGTAGAGAAAACATTTATTAAGTGGCTTTCCTTTGCTCGTAGGCCAATCCCCCAAATCTTCCAACCTTTCTGCCTCATTGCAAGCCATGCTCTTCTCTGGGCTCAAGCCAACTGGCCTTCAGTAACTCTTACTCGTTTACCCAAGTGTCCAGTTGTCTTTCCTTCTCAAAGACCTTTGCACACCCTGCCTCCCCTTCCCACACACTCCCAGCTCCTCCCTCCCATGCACACATGCACATGAGGACACAGACATACAGACACAAAGAGGGACAGAGGCCCACACACACAGAGAGACCCAGAGAAAGACAGATGCACACATATAGACACACAAACCCATGCATGTGCATGCGTGGGCACATGCATTACCTGGTTAATCCCTACACATTCTTTTATTATTGTTATTTATTTTTTAAATTTTTTGGAGACAGGGTCTTGCTTTGTTGCCCAGGCTGGAGTGCAGTGGTGCGATCATAGCTCACTGCAGCCTCAAATTCCTGGGCTCAAGCAATCCTCCTGCCTCAGCCTCCCAAGTTTCTGGGACTACAGGCACGCACCACCACGCCCGGCTAATTTATTTATTTATTTTTGTAGAGATGGGGTCTCGCTATGCTGCCCAGGCTGGTCTTGAACTCCTGGCCTCAAGTGATCCTCCCACCTCGGTCTCCCAAAGTGCTGGGATTACAGGTGTGAGCCACTGTGCACGGCCCTGCACGTTCTTTTTTTTTTCTCCATGTCTTAACTTTTCATTTATAAATTTTTTTTATTTCAAAATATTAAGGGGGTATAAGTGTTTTTGTTATGTAAGTGAATTGTATAATGCTGAGGTCAGGGCTTTTAGTGTGCCTGTCACCAGAATAATTAGTTACACATTCTTGAGATCTCAGCTCACTTTCTCAGGGACTCCTTCCCCAGGTCAGATTGCTTAGTTAACAATTGCAAAGAACCACATTCCTTTCCTCCACCGTGCTTGCCTCGGTTTGTGTTATGCACTCCAAGGCGGGATCACGGGCTCTGCCTGCCCATCTCTAGTTGACAGCTACCCGGCAGGCAGGAACCACACCTACATCTGCCCACCACTGTGGATTGACTGGTTGGGAATCCTGACCTCACTACTTTCTATCTGCATAGCCTTAGTCAAGTTTACCTCTCTGTGCCTTACTTTTCCCATATGTAAAATGTAAAACAATAGTACCTACCTCATAGGGTTTCTGTTAGAATTAAATGAGTTTGTATAGTGACAGCACTCAAAATCGTGCCAAGCTTAGAGGAAATACCATGTAAGTGTCAGCTACAATTATTTGATGATGAATGAATGAACCTCCATTATAAGGAAGACACTCAATAAATGGTAGCCGCTGCTACCCTTATGGTCACTATCAGTGCACGTGGGTCAACTTTTCAGGCAAATGCTGCAGTGGCAGGTTTCTTCACTTGCTGTTATGAATGTGGCATCATATGGGTAGTTGAGCTCCTCCTTGATGGAGAGGCATAATCATGCAGTGGATAAGAGATTAGGCTACTACATCAGCCTGTCTGGGTCTAAACCGCACGTGCACATTTCCTAGCCGTGTGGCAAGTGATTTAATCTCTGCTAGCCTCAGCACATTGCTCATACGTTTGTTCTGAGTCCTAAATGAGTTAATGCCCACACTGTGACTAGCTCAGCTCCTGTCTGGTGCCTTCATGATGGGCACTCAGAGAACGTGAGCCCCTAATATTGTTAATGACCATGGACTGTGACCCTTATTTTAGCCACACATTTCAAAATTACATGTTTTTGGAATAAAGTGGGGCTGAGGTTTTGCATTTCATTCTTAGAAGATGAGTTGTGTTATCATTACGTACAAAGAACAGCACAGTTCTATGTATGTGTGTGTTATGTTATGCTGTGTTGGAATTATCCAGAGGCAAAGGCCATGTGGCTGAGTCATACATCAATTAGAAATGCATTCAGCTACAAAGAACAGAAAACCTGGGCTTACATAGAGGGCCTTACTTTTCTCCCCCAACAAGAAGTCAGGAGGTGGGCAGCTGCCAGCTGGGTTCAGTGGTTCACCCATGTCAGGGCCAGTGTCCCTGCAGTTCTCTACGTCTTCCCCCAGTTGTTGCTTTGGTTAAAAGGTAAGTGCTGTGTTCCAGTGCCAGGCATCTGGTTTATATCAAGCCAGAAAAATGGCAAAAGGCAGGCGTGAATGGGTCCATCCTCTTTCATCAGAAAAGCAAAAACCAATTTTTGCTGGTGTCTCATTGGCCAGAACTATATCACTCGGTCACCGCTGACTCTAAGTAGGACTTGGAACACTCACCTTACCATTTCCCAGCCCCTGCAGGAGAGGCAGGCAAGGGAGAAGAGGGCCGGGAACAGTTCAGAAGAGCCCACTGCAGTGCTGTTGGTCCCACCCTCCCCTGCCCCTGCAGGGTCCTTTACCTCTTCTCTGCTGTGACTCTGGTGACAGATGCTGTTCTCACCACCACCCTAGGGGACGCACTTTTCATTGTGCTACTCTCCCTACCCCCGATGTAGGCTACAGTCTGTCTCCTCTCTTCCACTCTTACTCATCAGAAAACAAGAATGACAATAACAGCCTTGAACTTGCTCAAGTTTACATTAAAAATTTAAGCCTTGGGCAAACTTAAGACTTTATTATGAGTAACAAATTATTTGAGGTTCCTCGATGGGTTGGGACACCGAGGTTGAGAATTGCTGCCCTGCATAGAGAGGTGAAATGGCCAACAGATGGCAGGAACCAATAGAAAATTGGTAAAATTGGCTTTGTCTTAAAGGGGGCCAATTTGAATGGGCTTCTCTGTAAATTGTCCAAAAATCAGCCCACAAGTCACAGCCCACATCACCCATGAAATCACCTGTGTTCCTCTTTGTCTTCTCCCCGCTGAAAGCTCATTAGACCATGTTGAAGACAGAAGATATTCATTTGACTTATGTTTAACACAACGCAGTTCTTTTTCTTTATGAGTTTAGATTCATAAACTGTATCTCCTCCTTCCCCCAACACACGCACATTATTTTAATGTTCTTTTGATATATCTCTCTGTATGTTCTCCATTTCTCTTATTTTTCATTTAATTACTTCATGTATTATTTTAGTTTGCAGACTAAAATTTTAGAAAGGAATAAAAGAGCACCTGGCACATGAAGCCAGTGGTATCCACTTGCATTATTTCTCTGCATATATCTCAAACCTTTGAAAGTGGTGGGGAAGTCAGGTTCCCCTTGCTTTATTAAACTTGAACGGTGGTTCTCAGCCATGGTGGGAGGTGCACTGCAAGTAATTGGTTACTAATAATAGAAATGTACAAATGATTTGCTCTTTTTCTTTTTAACAAACTGAAGAATATTCAAAAATTTCCCTATACTAACTCCACTCTGGGCTACCAGCACTCTGGCTCGCTTTCTCTATAGGGAGTGCAGAGGGGGGTGGTTTGGCCTGTGAGCAGGACATTGAGCCCCAGCAATCGTGTCTTACCTGTGCCATTGGGAGATGGTGTGGCTATTGTTGACACAATGTGAATAATTGGAGTGGTTACAAAGCATCCATCCAGCTGTTCGGTTTCTTGAGCTACTATTATGTGCCAAGCAATGTCCTCAGTTCTAGGATACGTCGGGGAAAATGCAAACACGATTCCTGTTCTCATGGAGTTAATAACCTGATGGGGGAAACAGACAAGCAATGAGACAAATAAAGAAAGTCACTGGACTGAGGTGAAGCACTGTGTCTAATCAGTCTGCTGGAATAATGCTGCATAACAATCACTCCAAAAGCCCGGGATATTGCCAGAGCAGGCGATAATTCCTCCCTCAGCATTGGTGGGACAGTTGAGGCTCTGCTGGGCTCAGCCTTAGGCTGCAGGTCACGCTCACGCTGTACCGCGTCTCTCATCCTCCTGGGCCCAGTGGCACCTGGAAAGCGTTCTCGTGGCAAATAGCAGGAGTTCAAGAGGGCAAACCCCGCTGTCTGAACACATTTAAAGCTTTGCTCAGATCACATTTGCTAAAGTCCATTAGCCAAAACAAGTCACACGGCCAAGCCCAGAGTCAGCAGGGCAGGGAGAGAAGAAAGACCAGCCAAACAACAACCGCATCTATCACAAGCATTAAGGCAATAACAGTGGGGGTGAGGGAGGCTGGTAACATGGTTAGGAAAGAGTTTTGTTTTTTTTTTTTTGGCAGAGGGTGGGAGTGGGGGATATTGGAGCTGGGAAGAATCGGCCCTGAGCAGAGCGCAATGTGTACTCAGCAGAGAGACCACAAACGCAAAGGTGCTGCTACAGCAGGGAAGTGTCTGGGGCCATCCTGGAAACATAGCAGATGTCCTTGCAGTGTGGTGAGGGAGGCAGAGAGGGGGGCACAGGAGAGGTGGGGAAGTAGGACAGGATCCTGTAGGGCCTTCCAGCCCCTAGGAATTGGGGCTTTATTCCAAGTTCAATGGGCAGCTACTGGAGGATTTTAGGCGGTGGAGTGACATGATCTGATCTGTATTTCTGAAAGGTTCCTCTAGCTGCATGCAGCAAAACAGATCAGTTGGGTACAGAAACGGAAACAGAGAGACAGGTTAGGAAGCCTAGTGCACGTGAGAGACAATGGCCTTGACTGAGGTGGGGGGGCATGGACAGAGAAGAGCAGACACGTTGGCTTTATATGTGGGAGGTTCAGTGACCAGATCTGGCAACACCTTTTCCTGAGAAACTACGAGGGATTTCTCTCCCACAAGTTTGTTTGGCACATCATAAAACTCTGAGTGCATCCCTGGGGTGTGTCCCACTGTAAGTACCATCTGTCTTTGTGAACCAGGGAGAGGGGGTGGGGTAAAGTCCTCGTGTAACCTGGACACGGAGGTATATACCCTGTTCCAGATCCTATCCAGAATGCTGCAAACTTGTGCCTCTCAGAGTCTTGGGAAAGAAACCCCATTTATGCCAACGTCAGACTCCAGACTCAGCCTCAGGGAGGGTTGGTAAAATCCACATGTTGAAACAATGAATCCTGAACCAGGAGAACCCATGGAAACCTCTGAGATGGAAACCTCAGCCTCACAGCCCGGTGAACCCAGAAGGTTACACACTCAGACCAGGCGTTCACAGAGCTGGGCTTAGCATTCCCAGGAGGTGCACAATAGCCAAGAGCACACTCCTCAGAATCCACATGTCCAGTCGCATTTGCTGTACCCGATGACAGTAGCACCTACAAGGCAGACTCAGTGGAGGAGGGTTTGATTCTGAGTGTCCCCTGACCCAAGGGCTCTGTACAGCTGTGGCTCTCTCTCTTCTTCAAACCTGATGACTCCCTGCTCCTAAATCCAAAAGACCCATCAGCTTGGGAAAAACATCTATAGGTTTTCATGACTGGATTGATTTTGGCCAGCATCTAAGCCAGGCCACTGGGGTAGAGTGGACAACACCCGCCGTCAGAGTGTACCCCAGCCTGACCCTGCAGGGATCTGTCTGTTCCCGTGATTCACGTCAGGCTCTGAGCACCAACTTTACTCTTTGACAAGGCGGCTCTGCCGGTTGGGAAACTTGGCGTGATGCTTCACAGGCCTGTCAGCAGATGAGGCAAGACATATGCCAGCAGCAAGAAGCATGCATTAAACACAGAAACCTCTTCATATCACAATTGCCCCGGCCTGTTCTATATAGAAGACACTGGCAGGCATTCGTGGGAGCCGTGTCCCAGCCATGGGGGATTAGTCAAGTGTGAGGTAGTCCTTTCTTTCCTGGCTGGTCCCTTCTCACCTTTTGGGTCTCAGCCCAGATGTCACTTCCTCCAAGGGGCCTTCCAATCACTCTACCAAAGTCAGGACCCCTCCATCACTTCCTTCCTATCACACCACCTTGTCTTCCCTTCCTACCACATATGATGGTCTTACTTATTTGTATGCTTGTTTGGTATCTGCCTCTCCCAGTTAGGACTGAGACCTCCCTCTTCACTATATCCTGCCACCTAGCGCAGGACCTGGCACATAGACAACTGATGGGTGCACAGACAAATGAACAAAAAAAATTGGAGATGCATAGGGAAAAACAAGGACCATTTTTTATTGATAATATCTTTCTCTATTTCAGAACTGACAGGCTTCCTCCAAAACCTTTCTAACTAAATGCTGTGGTTGTAATGAATGACAAGTTTGGGAGCTGAAGTCCCTCGAGTCGTAGCAAAGAGTTGGACGGAGCAGACAGGTCTATAATAAAGTTGTCACTTTTTCTCAAATCGATGCAAACCATCATGCGGAAGCAGGTTTAGCCTCTTCCATCTTGCACCGAAGGGCGGCAGGACGTGGGCTGAGGTGAACAGGCACCCAGGGATCTCCAGTGGAGGTTTATGAACATTTCCTCAGAAGACAATAAATGTGAAATCCCAAAGAAGAGTCAAGACGTATGTTGATTAACATTGAAACAAGTGTATCCTGCCCAGGGGCTGAGTAGGTGAAATTGTTAACGTTGAGGAAACCATGGGGATGAAGGTTAGCCTCCTGGGTCTGAGAATGTCTTAGTTGATCATTCCTCTTGGACTCCATGAAATTATATGCCAAATGGTGTGTGCAAGTGTCCATATACAATTATCTGGAGATAGGAACCAGAGGTTTTATCATAGTCTCAAAAGAGTCTATTGGAGACTGCCACTCACAGGTACCCTTATGGGGAAGGTCATATAGATCATAAATCTATAGAAACTGAAGGTGAAAATATACCTTACTTCTGGATCACCAAGGGTCACCTCTCCCCTTGCCTTGCCTTGCTCATGGTGAGTTGGAAGGAGGGTGGTTTGACGGGGTTCAGCATTGGCTTTGAACTGGTTGGGGTTGCGTGGGTGGTGGCTGCGGTGAGGTGGGGAAAGGTAGCACGTGACACCAGCTCATGACATTTTTGTGTATGTCTTTACCTGTGTGTCTTGGCTCTTCACCTCCCATCTTGGTTTAGCTCTTCAAGGTCCATTTCACTCCAGGTTACGGGCTCAAAAGTCTTAGGCCCCTGTCCCTGCCTGGTGGTTTTAATGATTAAAATAAGAAGCCAAAAGGAAGTAGACATGAGTGTTTCACAAAGTGTGGTGTCTGGACTAACCTTGTCAGAATCACCTGGATTCCTTGTTAGAAATGCAGATCTCTGAGCCCAAGCCCAGACCCACAGAACCAGAGTCTGTAAGGGCGTGGTACGAGAATTCATGATTTTTAAGAGGCTCTGCAGGTCATCATTCTAATGCACAACAACATCTGAACCTTGATCCAAGTAGAAGCTCTCACATGTTCTCCAAGTTGACCCCAGAATGGACGAAGCCTGTCTTTGCTTATGTTCCTTCTTTCTTCCTATTTATGCCTGTCCAAACTCTGTCCATCCTTCGAGCTCACCTCATCTCCTGTGGCATATAAGATGTATTTTTCAAATGTCTCCAGCCCTCATTGACTTTTTTTTTTTCCCCTCATGAATGCAGCAACCAGCAGTCTTGCCTTATTTTCTTTTCTATTTATGTGACTCTGGTCTCCTCAATTCAATTATAGGCAATAAAATCCTCAAAGGGTGTTTTGCAGTCTCTCCAGTGCCTCATTTATCTTGAGGGGCAAGAGTGTTCAATAAACATCCCTTCTTCCAGAGTACACCTGACTCTCAAAATGTTCCTAGCTGATAACAAATAGAAACCAAATAGCTCTTATCTTACCAACTTCAAGTATATTGATGGTGGAGATATCTTGTTATTTGGAAATCACAGCTTCCTCCTACTATTTCTTTTGGTTTTCCAAGGCTGCACTTCTTATTGATATTTTCTTTTGGAGTGGTAGAAAATGGGTGCAGAAGAATTTGAGTTACATTCTTCTGTGGAGAGCCCCTGCAAGGAGCTGGCTTGCCACAGTAGTTTGCAGAGAGCTCAAAGAGTTTCACCTACCAGTGTTCGACTTTCATCCAATACCTCAACAGGACACTTTTCTTTGAGGTTTAAAAACTTCAAGGAAAGGGTTTTAAGCGCAGCATTTCCCTGAGGACCTGCTTAGGACCTTGAGAAAAGGACTGGCTGGGGCTTAGGCCAAAACGTGTGTAGATGGCTATGTGCTGTTCGGCCTTGACTTCTAGCCTGCGAGGCCAGGGTATTTCGATAAGCTTCAGTGAGCATCTGGAATTTTGGAAGCTGACTAAAATCACATTGCATTCTGAGAAAGCTTTGTCCATTCCTCAACCTCATGTCAAACATTGCTATTTTTCTTTCAGAGGTCCTCTGTAAAGAAGTGGACGATGAATTCATTTCAGTGCAGTTCCAGTGATCTGGCAGGCTTCTGAAACCGGTGGGCTTTAATGCATTCCCAAGGGTACATCTGAGTTTCCTACAACCATTCAAAAATCTCTTTTCTAGTGAGTGTGGCATTACCACAACACAGTCTTAATGCACGACATAATACACTTTTGCATTCTCCCTTCATTCTTGAACAGCTCGCCGGGCTCCTGCAACTCATAACAGAGATGTCAACTGCGGAAGTTGATGAAGCCCTAGGACTGTGTTGTCTTACATCAGAACATTCTTTTAGAAGTCTTAAGAGGCATGATTGCTCTGCAGCCAAAGCTTGTTCTTTTTAAGCAAGAAGATAGATCTAGGGGCCTTTGAAAAAAGGATTAGCATTTTAAAAAATTAATAATACACACTACTTGGCTCTTCTGCTTTTCTACATATTCACACATCCCCACGTTTTAGAAAGGATGTAAATCTGCTGCATTTTCATTAGTCTGTGCCTGCTAAGGTTTTACAGCTTGGATTGAACTGAGCACCTCCCAGCTAGAAAATGGTCAGCCGAGCAAAAGACCACAATAATCTCTCCCACCATGTACAACCCAGGAAAGCCCATGTTGGAAGCAGAATCTGCTTTCATTGTTTGGGGAGCAAAATACAAGCCATGAGATCAACATTATAGAAGCAATTTATATCTTGGGGTGAGGGTCTCACAACTCCCTGAAATTGAATGCAAAAATTTGAATGTGTGCACACTTGTGGTTTCCAGGGGGATGATCCACAGCTCTCATCAGATTTTCAAAGGGGTCTGTGACCCCAGAAAAGGTTGGAAAAAAACCCAGACAAACACAGTGCTACATTCAAGATCAAATGTGCCTACTTGCTGAACCAAAATGTGGATACATCATCTGTCAAAATGATATCAATTCTGAAGACAGGGAAGGAAAATACCTGAAATTAAGATTACCCCAGAAACTGTAAGATATATGGATATCTGAATTCTGGAAAATGACACGAGGGACAGGAGTATGCTCTCCTATTTTTTTTAATTCATGAAACTTTTACTGAACATTTGGGTGGCAGGGTCTCTGCTAAGAACCAGAATTACAAAGATGAATATGCCTCAGCCCTGTTTTTAACCAGCTCACAATCTACAGTAAGAGGCATTCCCTTTTGCTTCTAAAATTATGGCTCACATATCTTTGCTCTGCTGTAAGAAAAATCCAACAGAAGCTTGTGTTTGGTGGCTAGGAGCTCCAATGTTAATGGGATGGGTGAAAAAGCTCTTGATGCTTCTGGAAACCGCACGAGAGTTCAAAAAATATGAGACCTCTCCTTCCCTCTGGAAAGCACACTCATCTTGCCCGTCTGATCATTGCACCTTCTCCCCATCAGGGGAGGAAATAACAATTTCTGTTTGCGAGACATTAAATTGCTTGGCTGACTGTTGTGGCCCTGGTGAGAAGGAGGCAGACATCGTTAATGGAATGCATTGCTGCATTTTTTTGGTGGATTGTTTTGAAGAGTATTTAACTGGAGAACATTAGCACAGCTTGGGCAACAGTGCTTTGTGGGAAAATTAAATTCCCATATTTCTCTACCTCTTTCTGTAACTGCTCCCAGAGAGTGGTCTTTCAAAGGGGGTTTGGCAAAGGCCAACGTGATCGGGCTAGCTCTGAAAATCCACGGACCACTCCTGAGCTCAAACACAATTGGTAATTGCTTTGCGATCCTCACCACTCACGGCCAATCTGTCAGACTCACAGCCTCTCCAACAGGCCACCTAGAAATGATCAAGTGACTCAGTAGAAAGGACATGAACTCGGGTTGGAGTGAGGTTTCTCTCTCTTCACCCCCCCTTGATTCTAGCCTATTTGGGTCTGGACAGTCACAAGACTGTGCTATGGAAAATTGCCAGCCCTTTCTGTGAAAGTAAACAGTCCTGGGCTAATTGTTGAAAGGCGATACCTTCTCCTGTGCCATCATGTGAACCCGCCCCACCCTCTGAGCACAGGTGAAGGAACCTAAGCCAGCCAGAGTAACGCAAGAGCAGCCAATCGCAGGCCATGAGATGACAAGAGAGCTGGTGAGATTAGCTCTGCCCAGACAGGGCCTGGATATTACCAAGTTTAGCTTCAAACCAGCAGCATCTAAAAGGTTCCCAGCTCTACCTACAGAGACACTTTCACAAAGTTCATTTTTTAAGGGACAAAATAAGATTTGCTTTTCAGGCATTTGGCTTCATCTGAGGCTTAGGGGTGAAAAATAGCAGAAGTTGACTTCCATGCCCCCAATTCTTTCTGTTTCATTTGATGTCACAAGTGAGGGACCCAATTCTGCCACTGGTTCCAATTAGTTTGTTCTCCAGGATCTGCTGGTCTCATTTACATTGAGTTGAACCCTAAAGCATCCAGCAGAAAATAGAGTATGCAGAGGGGAATTTAATAAAGAGATGTTGACCCTAAGTGATCCCACAAGTTCGTGTGCTACCACCTCCTTTGTGAAGTTCTCCCTGATCTCTCCCTCTCATACCTGCCACCCTCTGCTCCTATGTAATACGACACTCCACCCCACCTTGGGCATGGCTTATTCACTCATGCAGCCTCCTCCCAACACTCAATAACTGGTATAAACATTTTAGTAATTACAAAGTCTTTCCAGCCCTGACGTTTTGGGCTGTTTCCTCCTTCCATGATAATCACACAGCTATCTCGGACACTCCTATGGTCCAGACACTCTGTCTTCATTAGGTCGTATATATGTCTTATGTTTCAACCCTGTGGAAGAAGATACTACCATTATCCTCCTTTTCAGATGAGGAAATTGACACTCAAAGAGGTTAAGGAACTTCCCCCAAGACCACTAGCTATGCTGGTGCCAGAACTTGAACACCAGCATGTAGAACTCCAAAGACTGCACTACCGATCCCCATGGGACACTTCCTGTTCTTACATGCCCATGACAGAGCCTCCATCTGAGCGATCATTCTGACCCTTGAGTTGCAAAATGAACCCTCATGTACAAAGAGGCAGTGACATGTAGAGGTTCACAACCAATGGACGCTAAAAATAGTGAGTGGATGTCTGATGAGAAACAGGATGTGTACAAAGAATCTCCCTACAAATAATTTATTGACTTCAAATGGACAAATAGTAACTTTACATTGAAGAAAACTGTCAGATACAATCTCAACCAAATGATCAAAGCCAATGTCATCAACATTGGGACAAAAGGACATCTGGTGGCTCCTAGTGTGATGTACTGAGGACACAACATCATTCTGGTCTTCCTGCCGAAAACACATAACTTGAACCTAATCATGAGGAAACATTAAAAATGTGCTACAGAAAACTGGCCCATGTTCTTCAAAAATCTCAAGGTCAGGAAACACAAAGGCAAAGGAGCTAATACAGACGGAAGAAGACTAAACATTCTACATTAAAGACAAATAAATGCAATGTGTACTCTTGGGTCAGATCCTGAACAAGAGCAAAAATAGCTACATAGGACACTATTGGGACAATTGATGAAATCTGAATAGGGACTATGAATTAGATGATAGTGTTATCTAAATGGATCATAGGGGAGAATATTCTTAGGAAATACACACTGCAATATTTAGGGTTATATGGGCACAATGTCTCCGACTTAATTGGGTCAGGAAAACTAAATACACATATGTATATAAAATGTAGAGAAAGAATAATAGAGCAAGTGAAGCAAAATATAAACAATAGGTGGATCTATATAGGAGTTTCATGAACGATTCTTGCAATTTTTCTGGAATTTCAAAATTATATCAAAATTAAAAGTTGCAAAATTTTGTAGAGTAGTGGTTGCAAGCATGAGCACTGGAGTTGGACTACCTGGTCTTAAATCCTGGATCTGCCAAGTACTGGCTTTGTGAACTTGGGTAACACACCCAACCTCTCTGCGCCTCTCTGTTTCCTTGCCTGCAAAATGGAGATAATGGCATACCTACCTCTTACGGTTTTCTGACAATTAAATGAACTAGCACTCACTGAGTGTTAGCTAAGATTATCAGTATGTATGGACGTCAGTGGGAACAATTTCTCTGATATTTTCCTGTTTGCCTGTTGTGTGTGGATTCCTGTTTTTTCAGATTATCTCCAGGGGTACAGTTCTAAAGACGAGCAAATTGTTACTAGATTTGGAAACTATTTCATCAAACACACACTGTCCTCGAAGGGCTTGAATGCATTTAACAAGAATTAATGAAAAGTTGGCAGCCTGATATTTTTGGCCCAGTCAAAATACGTGGCATCTCATTGCTAATTAAGCTTTTGCATTTTTCCCAGAGCAATGCCACCTGCAGGCTTGCCTGACTTAGGTATTTATTTTTCCAAATGGCTGCTGCCTGAAAGTTTCAGCAACCTGGGAACAATAACTGGAATTTAGGTTAAAAGAAGAAATTGAGCCCCGCAAAATTGCAATAGGATGAACCCTTTAAAAAAAAAAAAGATGATTAGATTTTTATGAGATGCCACCCATTTGTCTAAAACTCCAATTTTAAGCCAGAAAATTATTAGTCAATTAATAAAGATTGATTTATACCTACTAGGTATGGGGCACTATGGAAGATAATGTTGGGGGCTTATAGATAAATAAGGATGTTTCCTCAAGTTACTACAGCAGAGGACTGCAGTGTCTGGAGCAAAGTGACCAGAGACACAGAATGGCATGGGGTGAGGCCAAAGTGGTGGCCAGGTCCAGATTACCGAGCCTCGGAGCCCATGGGAAGGAATTTGGATTTGATTCTAAATAACACAGGAATCCCCTGAAGGGTGTTAAGCATAGGAATGGCATTAGTTGGTTTATATTTTAAAGGAAAAAATTATTCTGGCAGTTATGTGGGCCAAGTCCGAAGCAGGAAGACCAGAGAGGAAGCTGCTGTCATTCTCCAGGACAGAGATGATGGTATTAGACAAGGGAGAAAGTAGTAGGGAGAGAGAAGATTATTTTGGAGGTAGAGCCATGAGGAGTTGCCAAGGCGACTGGATGGGGTCGGGGTGAGGGGTGGGGAGGAAAAGGCGGGGCCAGGGATGACTCCTAGTTTTGGAAAAAAAAGGTCAGCTTGGAACATGCGGCAGTGGGAAGAAGGATATTATAGGCAGAAACATGAGGTGAGAAAACGGAGTCCGTGTCCAGGGAAGTAGGAGGAACTACAACCTTTCTGGAGCACGAAGTGCAGAAAGGAAAGGTGTGGAAGATGTGGTTGGAGCCAGAATGGAAAATGCCAGACCAAAGAAAATGAATTTCTTTCCGCAGGCAATATGGAGCCACCACAGGATTTTAAACAGATTAGAAACCTCCCAGCAGGCCCCCGATGGTTAAAACAAGTCCACCACCTTCCTAATGACCCATTCTTGTACTCAGTGACTTAAAGAGTATTTTGCATCTAGCATAAATCTCTCTATTGGTTCCATGGAAAACACACACGCCTACACATTGCCTACCTCACTGATTTTTAAAACGGTTTCAATTCCCTTTGAAGGCTGCTGGTGGGCCGACGTATTTACCAGACTATTGGCAATTTCACACATTCAAATTACAATCTCCAACTTCTGCAAATAAAAGATTTTTATGTTCCCCAGTTGTGAAGTTTACTTGCAATTTCCATGCAGAGCGTTCCGTCTGTGCCTGCATTCAGAGGCTCTGCGAACACATCTGCTCGCTGCCACGTTTGAGAATGCCCAGGGAAAAGAGAGATTTGTTGTAAAAGGCCTGGCAGCTCCATCCCTTTCCAAAGGATGCCTCACAAACGCCGTGTTCGAGTGAAATTGTCACAACAGAGACACCGACCCTGACAGTGTGTCCAGCTATTTTGAGAAGTCCAACACCAAGGAAAGCCCTTAAAGATGAGCTATATTGGTTCGATCGTGAGGGACAGTGTTTTAAACGCTTGATGAGATATCCATCGGGTTTTCGTTCTGTTGATGAGATGACCTGTTTGGAGCTTTTGTGAATCATTCTGTCACTCAGTAAATGGCTGAGGTGGTAAATATGAAAATCTTTTGTAACTGTGGAGAGAAAGTAAAGGTTAGGTGGTGTCCTCATCCTTGATGTAGTTGCAGGTCCAGCCCTCTGTGCTGGACCAAAGGGGAAGAGAGAAGGAGTATAGTAGGAGGTTAAGAGCGTGCAAGAACTTTGCAGTCAGATAGATCTGGATCTTAGTCCAGGCTCTACCACTTATTAGCTACGAGACACTCTGTCTCAGTTTCCGTACCTGTCCGATAGCATAATAAACATTCCTTTGTTGAGTTGTTGAGATCATTCAGTAAGATGATGCATATAAAGCTTTATCTCATAGTAAGTTCCCAACAAGGCTCTAAAATTGCCCTATCTCATAACCATATTAGAGGCAATTTTCTACATTAAGCCATTAGACGGACAATGGGGCTCATGGGGCTGTAGCAATTTAGAGACAACCCATCAGTGTGGTGGACGCTCACCTGATATGGAAATCAATCAGGCCTCTTCAGCCAGAGAGTGTCAGATGAAGAAATAGATGTTTGGAGAGCTGGTCTGACAACCGTTTGAGAAAAGAACTGGAGGGGACAGAAATAAGAGGAGGAAGCCATTCCGAGCCTATTATAGGGACGCAGAGCGTGCAAGAGAAGAAATGACTTTGGGGTCAGCAGACCCCCGTTCAATTCCTGGCTCAGCTATGTGGCATCAGACAAGTTGCCTGACATCTCAGAGTCTCCGTTTCCTCAAAATATCTGATAGATAGTCCTGTTTCCTTCTCCTTGCAATAAAAATTACTCTAGGAATATCTTTTAAATAACAATAATAACACAACGCTAAGTATTTAGTTTGTGGCAGACCCTGAATCAGGGTGTTGCAGGCACTGCCTGCTGTCCCTAACTTAATAGATATAATTATTCTAGGAAGTAGGTAATATTATTATCCCCATTTAATAAGTGGAGAAACTGAGATTTCAGGCAGTTTAATGACTTAAGAAGTCTTTCTCAGCTGGTAGGAGAAGCAGGATTTAAATCCAAGTCATCCTGATGCCAAAGCATGCATTCATTATTTTTTTAATAAACTTTTCTATTGAAGTATAATATGTATGGTGGGTAGCCTTCTAAACTGGCTCCCAATGATTCCTTCCTGGTGTTCATACCCTTGTGTCATCCCTCTCTTTGAGTTTGGACTGGACCTAGTGACTTGCTTCTAATGAGAAGAATACAAATGATAAGATGTCACATCAATGATTAAGCTACAGAAGATTCCATTTTGGTAGCATTCTCTCTACTTCCTTCTTGGCTTGCATGCTTTGGTAAAGCAAGCTGCCACCTTGGAGAGACCCACATGGCAAGGAGCTGAGTGTGACCTCTGGCCAACACCCCACAGGCAACAGAGACTCTACAGAAACTGTGGGATAGTCAGTGTTGCTGTTTCAAGCCGCTACATTTGGGGTAATTTGTTACATGGCATTAGACAATTAATACAACATGCATAGAGAAAAGTGAACAAATCACGACTGGACAGCTTGAGGAATTTTCACTGAGCAAGCTCCCTTTGATTCATCAAAGTCATTAGGAGAGAAAATATTAGGAGCAGCCCAGAAGCTGTGCTCTAAACTTCACAGTCCCCACGTCTCTCCACCCCAGAGAAAATGTCTCTCTTGACATCAACAACGTAGATTGGTTTTGCCTGATTTTGAACTTTCTATAAATGGAATCATGTGGGAAGTCCTCTTTTGTACCTGACTCCTCTTTGGGGGCCTGCCTCCGAATCACTCCCTGAACATCCTCGTGAATAGAATGAGTCAACTTCATTATGTTCTTGTCTTGCTGTGATTTTCATCCATCCCATGTAACTAATTCTATGTATTGATATGTTTAGCTTTTCCTGTCTAGGGAGAGGTGATGTTTATACTTTTTATAAGCCATTTAAGGAAATTAAACTACCTTACAGGGGTCCTTTATTCTTGCCATTTACCCCAAATTCACCAGGAGACCCTGGGTAAGTCACTGCACTTCTCTGGGCCAAGCTTTCCTCATGAGTAAAATTAGGCAGTTTGACCTACTTTTGATTTCCATCTGTGGAATCCTAAACTTGTAAAAGGAAATCCTAGTCTAGATTATCATCACCCCATGATGTCACCCCTTTACTCTGGCATAGTCACAAATTTAAGTAGTTTTTCAAAATCTAGTTTAATTCTAATTCATCCCAAAGACATTGTCAAATTTACCACTTGGGATGGAGAGACATTATCAAATGAAATAAATAATAAATAGGATGTGAATTCTAAAAGGGTTGGAAATCATAGGCCTGGAAAATAAAAAAAATGATGGCTTGGCTTTTTCAAGTGGAAAACGAGGCCAATAAAGACAAATTACAATGATAATTGCCTAGTTCTAATCAGTGGCAAATTATGGCTAAGTGGGTAACTGGGAAGTTAGTCCCAGAAAAAGCCATGTGCTCTGTGGTATTAGACACAGATACTGAAATGCAGCCGTGAGTGAAAACACTTTAACTCCCGTGGCTATTTCTTTCTACCTGTTCGTGTAAATACTTCCTGCTGGTTACCCTGAGTTTGCATGGCTCTGTGTATGCCTGTGCCGATACCCAGAAGAAACTGTACTACTTGGAGAAAAGGGAGCACCCTTTCAGGTGTTCATTTTGATTTAATGACAGCTGCTGTGGTCATCTCCCAACTAGATTTGTTGGAAATTTCTGTGATAACTTTCTACTTGAGGCTGATCAAATTTAAAACCATGAAGTTTCCAGTCCTTCCGCGTTACCCAAACTCATTACTCCCGCGTAGTCGATCCAGCCTCGTTTACCTTCATCGCCCTCATCACCTGCCGTTTTTGCTTCCACTCCTTGCGCTGTTCTGTCCCTGCGCTTGGACAAAACACTTTGGTGCTTGCAGGCCTTTTTGGCGTGTGACGGACCTCTTCTGAAAGTCCCCTTCAAGGGGCTTCCCTGACACCCCACCCAGCAGCTCCCGTCCTGGTCCTCTGGACCACGGCACCCTAATGTTTGTAACGACATGCCATCATTTGTTCGTTCATTTTTGTTGTTGCTGCTTAAAAGCAAAATTTTCATGAAGATATAAGTCACATACTGTAAAATTCACTTTTTCAAAGCGTACAATGCAGCGGTTCCTTATATATTCACTGGGTTGTACAATCATCACCGTGATCTAATTCCAGAACATTTTCATCACCCAAGAGGAAGCTCAGTACAGTCACTCCCCATTCTCCGTCCACAAGCCTCACTTTGCCTGAGGACCTCCCAGGGAAAGGGGACACTTCTCGTCTGCCAATCTACTTTCTGCATCTATGGATTGGACAGTTCTGGGCGTTTTATATAAGTGGGATCTGAAATATGTGCCCTTTTGTATCTTTTTTCCACGCAGCATCATTTTTTCAAGGTTCCTCAATGTCGTATCAGAATTTCATTCCTTTCTGTAGCTGAATAAATGCCATTCTATGGATATACCTCATTTTGCTTATCCACTTGTCCCTTGACGGACAACTGAGTTTTTTCCCTCACTTTTTGGCTGTTATAAATAATGCTGCTGTGAACATTCATGTACAAGGGTTGTGTGACATTCACTTTTGTCACTTAGTTCACTTGTTCTTTATCTATTTCTGCAACCACAATAAAACGTCTCTGCTTCCTAGTCTGTCTCGTTCTCCACTCTTTTCCCCAAAGCCTTAGCACAGTGCCTGGCAAATACACATTTGATAAATCAATACAGAAAGAGCCAATCAGTGTTGCAGATGTTATAGAACTGTTTTTAAAATCAACTATACTATTTCAATAAATGACAATTACCTATGATAAATCTGATGCTTACCAAAAAAACTTACATACTTTAAGTGTACAATTTGATGCGTTCTAACTAATCTATATACCTGTATAACCACCACTATAATCAGGATATAAAACATTAATATCACCTTAAAATATTCCCTCATGCCCTCCCCAGTTCATATCCAGCCCCCTAACCCAGCCCCAGGCAAACATTGATCTGTTTTCCATCGCTATAGACTAGATTTGTTTCTGCTAGAATTCCATACAAATGGAATCGTAAAGTATGTATTCTTTTGTGTCTGGAGTCTTTTGCTTAGCATGTTTTTAAAGATTTATCACTATTGTTGCATGTATCAGTAGTGTGTTCCTTTTTACTACTGAATGGTGTTTCCTTATAAGTATATACTACAATTTGTTTACCATTTACCTGGTGATCAGTATGAAGGTTGTTTCCAGTTTTTGCCTTTTATGAATAAGGCTGCTATGAGCATTCATGTAGAAGTCTTGTGTGGACATATGTTTTTCTATTTTGGGAGTACATACTGCAAGTGGAATTGCTGCATCTAATGGCAGATGTCATGTAACTTTATGGAAGCTGCCCAACTTTTGCCCAAAGTGGTTATACTATTTTACATTCCCACCAGCAATGCAGTAACTTTCCAGTAGCTTCACATCCTCATCAAACTTTGTGTTATCGGTCTTTAAATTTTAGACCTCTGAGTTGATATGCATTGGTATCTTTTTGTGGTTTTCATTTGAATATTTTTGGTGAAGCATCTTTTCACGTGCTTTCTGGACAGGTGTATATCTTCTCTGGTGAAGTGTCTGTTCAAGTCTTTTACCCATTTTTTTTTTTCAGTTGTAAGAGTCCTTTATATTACTTTTTTGGTATTCACTTTATTTGTATCTTTCAAGGAATTTGTCTATTTGAATTAAATTGTTGAATTTATTGCCAAGAAGTTGTTCATAATATTCCCTTAATATCCTTTTAACGTTCATAGGATCTCTAGTGATGTTCCCTATTTCATTCCTAATAATGATAACTGTGCTTCCTCTCTTTGTTTCTTGATCAATCTAGCTAACGATTTATTAACTTTGTTGATTTTTTGAAGTTTGGTTTAATTGATTTTTCTCTATTGTTTGTCCATTTTCTATTTCATTGATGTTTATCTTTATTATTTTTCTTCCATGCATTTTGGGTTTAATTTTCTTATTCTTAAGGGAATATGTAGATCATTGATTTTAAGCCTTTTTTCTTTTTATAGCATTCAAAAGGCTATAAATCCCTAAATTTTATATGTTGTTTCTTTCAATTTTTATTTGGTTCAAACTATTTTCTAATTTTCCACGTGATTTGTTTTTTGACCCATGGATTACATGGCAGTATGTTGCTTAATTTCCAACTATTTGGGAATTTTCCAGATATTTTTCTGCTATTGGTTTCTAATTTAATTGCATGATGCTGAAAAAACATAGTCTGTATGATTTTAAATCTTTTCAATTTATTGAAAGCCTTGTTTTAGAGCCCAGCATATGATTATCTGGGTGAATATTATATATGCACTTGAAATGGATGTTTACTCCATTGTCGTATGCTGAAATAATCTATAAATGTCACTCAGGTCAGATTGGTTAAGAGTGTTGTTCATGTTTTCTGTACATTTACTGATTTCCTGTCTGCTTTCTATTGATTATTGAGGGGAGAGTGCCGCATTTGCTTCTTACCTGTGGATATGTGGCTTTCTCCTTTCAGTCCTGTCCGTTTTTGTTTCATAGAGATTGATACTGAAGCTCTGTTATTTAGGATTGTTATGGCTTCTTGATGAATTGACCTCATATCACTCTATAATATTCTTTATCTCTGTTAATATTCTTTGCTCAGAAGTCTATCTCGTTGATGTCAATACAGCCACTGCAGCTTTCTTAGGATTTATTGCTTACGTGATATAATTTTTTCCTACCTTTGACTTTTAATCATTTGTATATTCATATTTAAAGTAGGTTTCTTATACATAATATATAATTGGATCTTGCTTTTTAAAAATCTAGCTTGACGGTCTCTGCCATTTAATTGTAATGTTTGGATCACTTATATTTGATGTATTTATCGTATATGTGTGCTGAAGTCTATCATCTTGCTATGTGTTTTCTATTAATATTTGCCCCATCTGTTCTTTGTTCCTTTTTCCCTCTCACTTCTTTTGGATTACTTGAGCACTTTTGAGAGTTCTATCTTTATCTTTATTATCGATTTATCAGCCATACAGTAAGTCCTCACTTAACATCATCAATAGGTTCTTAGAAACTGCAGTTTTAAGTAAAACGACATACAGCATGTCCTTGAATAACATTTCTTTCAACATTGTCATTTCATTATAACATTGGTGAGGGAAGTAATTAGTTTTGTTATGTGTCGTTTCACTTGAAGTCGCAGTTTCCAAGAACCCATCCATGACATTAAGTGAGGATTTACTGTACTTTATTCTTTAGGGGGCTAGTCTACGGTTTACATTATGTATCTTTAAGTTATCACAGCCTAACTTCAAATAATACATTATCATTTCATGTACAATATTAGAACCTTGCAACAAAATACTTCCTTTTTTCCTTCCCCATCTTTTGTGCTACTGTTATCATAGATTTCACTTCTGCTTATGTTACCAACCTCCTGATACCTTGTTATTGCTTTCACTTTAAATAGGTAATTGCAATAATTATCTTTTAAAGAAATTTAAAATGCAAAATAATTTCTTGTATATTTACCTATTTATCATTTCCAGTGTTCTTCACTCATTGTTATAGATCCTTCCACTGAAGAATTTCCTTTAACATCTTCTCTAGTACAAGTTTTTTAATGAAAAATTCTCTTGACTTTTGTTTGTCTGAAAAAGTCTTTATTTTGCCTTCATTTTTGAAAGATATTCTTGCTGGCTCTAGGATTCTATGTTAGCTGTTTATTTTTCTTTCAACTCCTTAAAAATGTTATTTTGTTTTCTTCTTCATTGCATAGTTTTTGACAAGGAGATTTTTGTCATTTTTATCTTTGTTCCTTTGAATTTAATGGGTAGATTTTTTTCTCTTCTGCTTTTAAGATTTTTCTCTTTTATATTGGTTTTAGAGAATTTGATCATGCTGTGCCTTCTTATAGTTTTCTTTGTGTTTTCTCTGCTTGGAATTCATTGAGTTTATTGGACTGTGGTTTATAGTTTTCATCAAATTTGGAGAATTTTTGGCTCTATTTCTTCAAACATTTTTTCTCTTCCCCTTTTCCAAACTTTCATGACATGTACATTAGACCACACAATATTGTCCTGCAATTCAATGAGATTCTGTTCATTTTTCCTTACGTGCTTCATTTTGGACAGTTTCTATAGGTATATGTTCAAGTTCATTAACTTTTTATTCTTCAGTATTTAATTTGTTGGATTTATTCCCATCCAGTGAAGTTTTAATTTCAGGTATCATACTTCTCCTCTCTAGAAATGCCATGTTCTTTTTATATCTCCAATTTCTCTTCTCTTTATGTTCAAGTTTTCCTTTAAATATTTGAGAATAGTTAAAATAACTTTTTAAACCTTTGCTAATTTCATCATCTGTCTCATGTCTGGGCCTGTTTCTATTGATCACTTATTTTTTCCTGGTTATGGGTCCTGTTTTCCTACTTCTTGGCCTGTCAGGTGATTTTTTATTGGATGTTGGACATTGTTAATTTTGCATTTGGGGTTTAGATTTTGTTGTTTAGAGAGTGTTGGGTTCTGTTCTGGGAGGGGGGTGTAGTGAACTTCCTTGCAAGTCCCCTTCATTCTTCCAAGGCTCCTTTTTAAAGCTTTGTTAGGATAGTTCTAGAGTAGCCCCTAGGCTACTAAAATTCTGCTAGGTGTGGCCTTTCTAGGCTCTCTACTGAATCACCCTGGATGACTCTGGCTGCAGTCAAACACCTCCCAAGCCTATGTGAGTTCTGGGAACCGTTCAGCTCACTGCTCGCAGGTTGATCTTTGCCTTTCTCACGGAGGTTCATACTACACATGCACATCTCTGTGTTCAGCAAAGACTCAAGGGGCTCTTGTTCTGGAGATCCATCCTCTCCAGAACTCAGCCCTGAGATTTTTCTGAACTCATATTTCTGTCTTATCCACTCAAAAATCCCCCCAAATTTTGTTTAGGATGCTCCTCCCTTCCCCACAGTCTACAATATGCCTCCGGCAGAACATCAGGGCAATCATAAGGCTCTCCTTGTTTGTTTCTCTTCTCTCAGGGACCACAGATCTGATCTGTCTGTTGCCTAGTGTCTGAAAACTGTTGTTTTATATATTTTGTCCAATTTTCTAGTTATCGAAGGCAGGAGGGTGAATCTGCTGTTTTCCCATTATGACTGGAAGCAAAAGTCCTTTATAGAACACATTTTTAAACAGAGTCAAATTTGATTATTTTATCCCTAACCCTGACTCATTAATAATTTATTTCAACTGTAATCTTATGTATAGATTTGAACAGAATATGATTGTTAGTATTATTGTTGTTGTTAAGGTCATAAAAGAATAATGACTCTCAATTTTCAAATGCTTATTTTTTTATCAGTTATGATGCTAAGCATTTCTCTGCAATTCTTTTATTATCTCTACCTTAAAGTTGAGGAAATTGAGGCTACAAGAGACTAAAGACAGAGTCAGAATTCAAATTCAAATACTATTCTTTTGTAACCCACCTCAGGGGTCTTAAACTTCCCAAACCATTGGCGGAATGAGGAAGGGGATGGAGGTATAATATGTGGTATGGCAGACAGAAGTGCCACACTAATGTTTTCCAAACTGGGGCAGGTTAAAAAAGATAATAATTTCCTGGCTTCTGTCTCAAAATGTCTGAGTCATAATCTGTATTTAATTTAGGTTCTCAAGGGATTCTTATATACAAACAGATTTGAAAATCATGACTCTGACTGAACTGAAAGTTTAATCTCTTTCCTAGTATTAGTCTTATCTCTACCTGCTTCCAAATGATCACAGGAATTGTTTTCCTCTACCCTGTACACCTGCTGTTCCCCACTGCTCTTTAATTCCAGCATCAACTATTTGAATCCTGAGACTTTCAGCATCCTCCATCCTACCAAATCAAAAAGTAAAGGGGAATTTCAGCCATAAAATATGTTCCATGCTGAAAAACAAAAGCAGCCATGGCTAAATGTTTCCTGGCGGTTACTTACACTTGTCTTCTGTATTTGCATTTAAACATAGTGACAGTGACTTTTTGTTAGAAAAACCTCAACAGTCAGAAAGTTTTTCATTAGGCTCTGATACAACCTGCTTTGAATCCTGAAGCCTTCAACTACCAAGTCATGCTGATATCAAAACATCATGTGTTAAACTTTGGGTTAAGTCACTCCGCTCTACAGGCCTCAGTGTCCATGGTTTTCAAATTTGTGGGTTAGATATCTAAAGTCTCTTCCAGCACTAACATAAAAAAATATTAATTTTTTAATTAGCAAAAAAGTTATCAGTATTTTTGCTTTGCTTTTGAGCTTTGCTTTTTTTAAAGGAGCTTATTTTTACAATTATATTCTCTGGAATTAACACTAAAAGTCCCAAGGATGTACAGTAGCATTTCCTGGCAGCCCTGAATTGCAAAAATGCACCATGAAGCACCCTTTCCACTTCTGAAATGCTCATTCAGGCTCTTTGAAGTATACATCATGGCTTACAAAATTTTGTTTTGTCAAGGTGAAGATTTATTGATTGAGGAGTAGGCAAACAATCAAAGGAAATGCTGAGTATTTGTCTTTTTTTAAGACTCCATCTCAAAGTCAAAACCAACCAGAACATTTTGTATTGAGAATGGCCAAGAAAGAGGAAAACAGAGACTTTTATCTGTGCTGAGAAGTGTCTTTGCCAATCTCCTTTATATCCAATTGGGAGTCTTTGGGTTATAAAACACTGTTAATTGCTGTGTAGATCTTACTGAAAGTGTAGCATAGAGGGTATTTAATTACAGAGGGATGTGCAGCATTTTTCAGCCTAAACCTGGATTTGATTACCAAGGAAGTGAAAGACAATAACAGAATTTGGTATTTATAATTTTGTCCCTGGCTCGCTAAGGCAGTCCTAACCAGCTGTGCAGTCAGTTATTTGCATTTATTTGATCAGAAAATGATCATTGTGTACCATAAAAGCATCATTTATTTCCTATTACCATTGATCCCCAGGGAGTTTCACTCAGAACTTGCCAGGAATTTGAAATGGCAGGTGGCAGGGCTATATTTTTCTATAATTAATCATATAGTCCAAGTTCAGTGATTATAAATCATTAAAGACAGCAGATTTCCTATTAATGAATGCTTAGTGCCAGAATTCAACACTCAGAAGTCACAGAAGACCTAGAAAGAAGGTGGACACCAAATTCTAAAAGAAGAGAACTCACCCAAAGCCTTCCCTCGAGCAACTAACTCTCGCTGGGCTTGTTTTTGCACGTGCTAGAACATAACCCATCACAGGCTAGTTTGCTTCAATATTATTCATTTCACATTCTGTTCACCCTAAGGGCTTGATAGCCAAATAAGACTGTGAAGATTCCAGATTTAATTTTTGAAGCTTAACTTATCCACTGCTCGCTCAATCCTAACAAACATGTTAGAGGCTATCTGAAAAACTTGGTCTTAAAAACCAAGTACAGAAGGATGACATCACATTCTCTGACAAGTTGCATTTGCCTGCAGAAAGTGGTCTGGTATCTGAAGCAAAGTCCTGCTCATGCTTGAATACTAAATTCAGGTCTTCTCTTATTCCTGTAAATTTAACCTTTGACAGCCTCCAAATGGTCTCCTGGAGTCAGTTTCATCCCCTTCTAATCCATTCTATGGACAACCTCTTGACTGCAAGTGTTGTAGAAAGGTGACATCTGAAATCAGATGTTCCCAATCCTTTATCTAAAGAAAAAGCCTCTGGTAACAGACTGAATGGACTAGGTTATGCTATGTTAATCAATTATCCTCAAATTTAGAGTCTTGTAATAATACAGACTTATTTCTCATGCACCCTATCTGTCAGTTTTGAGTCATGGCAGGGAGAGAGGGGTTGATGTTTTTCACCTTCTTACTCAGGAACCAAGACAAAAGGAGCCTTCACCATCTGGAGTGGCAGCCGATTTCTGTGGTGTGGGAGGAAACATAGCGAATAACAAGTCCCACATCAGCTCCTCATGACTTACTCTAAGAAGTTCATCCACTTGCATTTCACGTGGCCACAGCAAGACACATGGCCACGCCTGGTAGATGAGCAGGGCGGTGCAATCCAATAACGAACCCGGGAGGAGACCTGAAAATACCAGTGAGCGGCATTAATAACTACATAGTCTATTGTCGTGGTCATCAAATAGTTCACCTTCTTTCTTCCATACAAAATACCTCTCCCCTTAGGAAAGCCGCACTTAGGCAGGATGTCAAGCTGAAAGTCCAGGATCTCTGGGTGATGGAAGGTAGTCTCTGTCAGGTCCGGATCCAGAGCCAGAAAGACAAGGAAGCTATCCTTCACACATCCAATATGTAAAGGTAGTGTAGGGACAAGGGGAGCACAATAAACACCGCCATTCAGAAAGGAGAAGGACTCTGGTCTGCGGCAATTCTGCAATCCTGCTGGGCAGACAGGATGAGGTTTCCCTCCCCAAAGATGGGGACATTCTCTGAAAAGCCTATGAAGCCCTTGTCTGGGAAGATCTCACCTGTCCGTTGTCCTTTGTGAAGCCTGGCTGTGTCCTCTCAGGGACTTCCTCTTTACAAACACTTCCCTTGGCCACATGTGAGGTGAGGAATACGCCGTCCTCATGGGCCGAGCACCTTTCTCGGCTCACAGTCTGAATATCCAGAGTGGGGACCTCAAGGGTCGTTTTAAGTCTAGAACAGTCACATCCTCTTTAGTCCCAGTGGATGTTTCTTTTCTTATGACAGTTCTCCCCCCAAACAAGTGGCTTCTTATCTTTCTGATTCTGGCCAACTCTTTGTGCCAAGAGCCATGTCCACTGTTCATTTCAAGATAAAAATCCTCCCATTTGCTTAGTTCCCTGCTCTCTGCCTGCCTCCCTCCTTCTTTCTCAAATTAATCTACTGCATCTTGAACCAATCAAGTGGTGGTGGGGGAATCACATTCTTATTATCTTCTTCCTGAGATATTTGGCCCACTTGTAGGATTTGCTGGACCACAGCTTGGCAGGATCTTTACTTGAGACACCTTCATCCATTCAAAGGGTTTTAACAAAGGGGATGATGGCACTACCTTTCATTTGATCCTTGCCACAGACTGAGTTTCAGTTGACCTGAATGGCTTTATTCACTCTAACTTAGCATTTGGAGTTGAGAAGCAGTTGCTTCTTCCAACCTAACAAGGACTTGAATTCATGGACCCTCTATTCCTTTCCTCTCCTATTTGCAAACTGGCCAAATCTTTCCTGAAGTTGCCTCCTGCTTGTCATGACTTGCCAAATGCAGACCATAGCAACCTTCACACCCTAATTATATTGTTTTCCAGCCTGTTCATTAGGGATATATATGATCTGTCTCCCAAAGTAATCACGGGTGACAGTTTGCCAAGTGTTTTCCACTCCATGGATCACCATCTCCCCAGCCTCTGACTACAATGTACTTGCTGCTCCTCACTGCTGTTCGAGCCAATACCACATATTTTAGGTTTGGGTTACAGCAGGACCTCACTTCAAGATGCCAATTCCTGTATTAGTGAGGATGGGCTATGTGTGCTGCAGTAACAAGCATCCCTGAAATCTCAGTGTCTTAAAACAACAGACACATATTTCCTGCTCACAACACATGTCCATTCCTGGTCAGCAGAAGTCTCTGCCCCACAAAGTCCTTACTCAGGGACTCTTGCTCATGACACCTCCGTTGTCTGAAATGGCTCTAGCACTCATTTAGGGGAAGAGAAGGAAGCAAATGTTACATTGGCTCTTAAAGGCTTCTTCCTTGAAATGGCCATGGGTCACTTCCACTCACGTTTTTTCAGCCCAAACAAGACGCATGGCTTTATCTGACTTCAAGGGTGTGTGGAGTACCGTCCTACCAAGTTTCTGCAAAGGCGGAAAGTACTTGAAACATTGATCTCGACCACACTGCTATTATGACTCCCTAACCTCCTCTTCTGGGCTCCATGTTTTAAAAGATTTTCACCAGCAAAACCACATTTATGATCTAATAATCTCTCCACTCAAATTATGCTAAGACTCTCAGCTGCAAATATAGCTGTTGTTCTTTAAACAATAACTTGACATCAAATATCAAAACTATCTGTGTAACCTTATGGAAAATTAATGTATGATTCCCATAAGGCTATATACAATTGTAAAAATTGCCCAGGCACCCACTTAATTACTTTTGTGACCCTAAAAACACAGATGCCATAGGAAGGTAGCCATTGTTAGGTCTTTATCAAGTAACTTCTGTGCACAGAATTTTCTAGGAAGAAGGAAAAGAGCCAAAAGGAGAAGAAAGAGGACTTAGAGACAAAGTTATCTTTATCTGCTTTATAATTTTGCTGGCCAGTCTATGTCCCCCTACCGCCTCCACTGCCTTACCTGGACATGTTGTGTGTGCTTGCGGGCGTGTGTGCGCACTCGCTCGCTCTCTCTCACCTCTGATGTTCTTCCATGGGGATTAAAAACAAAAAGGCACCATCACCCTGAGCATTAAAGGCAGACAGACGCCACTGAAGCAGAGCATAGTCACAGTCTGCTTCCAGACATTTCCAAATTAGCTTTATTCCATGTTTAGAATATTTCTGAGAAAATATTAAAGATCAGTCACTCAATATAGTGTCCCTCTTAGGTGACCTTTGAGCATATTTGATGTAGCTGATTACTCCCAACTTCGTGGACCCCTTTCATCACCTGGCTGGAGGCAGCGCTCTCTGAATCCTCCTTTGACCACACCCTCCACTCTCTCTCCATCTCCGTTGCTGATCACTCAAGGTCTCCCTCACCCCGTAGTGGTGAGGACCCTGGGGTTGTAGTCCAGAGGGCTCTTGCCAAGCTACACCCACTCCACAGGTGAATGCACCTGTCTGTCTCCTGGCTTCAAAACTCATCTCCACATTGAGGACTTCCATATCTCTGTCTCAAGCCCAGACTTCTGCTGTGCATGCCAGGGTTTTGCATCCAACTGCTAACCTGACATCTCCACCTGAGTGTCTCATGTTCATCTCCAAGTTATCAAAGTCAAATCTGAAATTCTGGTGCATCTGTCAAGTCTGGCCCCCTGAGTCACCATAACCGCCACATCTCAGCAAAGAGGACCCTGACCTTCTTGCTGCTCTGGCTGTACACTGCAAAGCCATCCTTGGTGTATGTTCACATGCCACATATAACCCACCTGGAAATTTTATTACCTCTTTCTTCATCAAAATACATCCAGAATCCAAACTCCTCACTGCCTCCACTTCCACCACCTGGTCCAAGCCACCACCCCTCACTGGCATTGCTGGGGGTCCTCACGGACCTCCTTGTTCCCATCCCTGCCTCGACACTCCATTCTCAACAACGCTGTAGCCAGAATGGCCCTTTGAAAAGGAATTCGATCAAGTCACACCTCTGTTTCAAACCCTCCAGTGGTTCCCTGTCCTACTCAAAATAAAATTCTAAGCCCTTCCCCTGGCCCACACAACTCCACATGCTTGGGTCCCCAGCCACCTCTCTCACCTCCTTCACTGTGCTGGAGCCACACTGGGCCCCTGGGTGTCCCTCAGTCATGCTGAGCACCCTCCTGCCTCCGGGCTCTGAGCTTGCTATTCCAATCTCTGCACAGCTCCCTGCCGCACTTCTTTTAAGTCTCTGCTCATCTGTGTGCTTCTGACCTTCCCAGTGTGATATCTGAGGATCCAACGAAGAGTAGTAATCTGCCCCTCATCCTGCTTTATTGTCTCTGGAGCACTCCTACTGCATAGATATTGTTGATTTGTTTGTCATGGATCTCCTCCTATGCAACATCAGCTCCCTGAGGGCAAGCTCTTTGCCTGTTTTTGTATCCCCAGTGCCTGGAATGGTGCCTGGAACAGAGTTAGCACTTGGTAAACACTTACGAAATCCTGGAGAAACATGTTGACACAAGCTAAGAGGTGTGCCCCAAGAAATTCTTTGTTGAAAAAATAAAGTATCAATGTTTCCAAAAGGTGACCTTTGTTTCATAGATTAGCGTGGCTTTAAGGTTATCCGTAATACAATATCTCAGTCACGGACTTGTATTTCAATTTATTCTCTTGAGTAGTGGAGAGAGGTGGAATTACAGCCAGCAAGTCAGAAACCTCTGACCACAACCTCCTAAGGTCCTGCCACCCAAGACCCTTCCCACCTTTTCCGGACCCCTGCCTGGCTTGCCTGCCCCCACACTTGCCTCCCATTCCCCCAGCTGGCCTCAGTCTCTCCCTGGTCTGTTCTCCCTTAGGGCTGATCTGTCTCTACTTGGAAACTCAAAATGTGTGAACTTGCCTTTCTCAGTTTCTAGGGTCTGATTCTTTGAGAGCTCGGTCCTATTCATGCTCGACTCCCCTGTAGCACCTTGAACACAGGCGGCCATCAGTAAAGATTCGGTGAGTTAAAACCTGGAAAGTTGTAGTAGACTGACTCCCCACCTTTGCTATCGAAGACCCTTTCCTGGGACTGCTGACATGACTCCTGTGTTTACTCAAAAGAGACGGGGCTGTCATCTGCCCCACGGAGTCCTCTGTCCATTGCTCATCAGGTGTTCTCAAAACTAAAGTCACAGGTGGCTGAAGGAAAGGGTCTCCTCTCACAGACCATGGAAAAATAATTGTGCCTACATAAGAATGCTTAAAGAAGGAGGAAACTAAACAAGATGGTCTTGCTAAGCTATCTGGAAGTGAATCTTTCAGAATAAAATTACATTAGCATCAGAGATTCTAATATCTAAGCCCGTGGATCAGTTATTTTCTTCCTTATGAATATTTTTTATGTTTAATGAACAGAAATGTCTCCGGCTCATGTAATGGAAATAACATTTGATATTTTTCATCGACTGTAGACCATGCCAGAAAAAATTTGACCTATTTCTTCCCCCATGGAGTAATAATTTAAGCCTCTAGCAAAGTCCCCTTGTCTACCTCCTCCAGTTCTCTGTCCTCAGTTGGATGTTCCTTCTCCTACCAGCCTCAACTTCTTTAGCTGCAATAGATGAAAGTAGATATGTATGTGTAAATTTCAGAGGAGATATATTGCTATATGCTATGCTTTTCCGTTTCTCTGCATTTTTCTGTTCTCAATTCTCTCCACCTTCAAAACTTCCCTTACTTTGTGAAGTCGTGTGTTTGTGTGTGTGTGTGTGTGTGTGCACATGCATCTGCACACACAATCCTAACTTAAGAAGCTCTAAGAATGCCTGAGAAGGCATTCCTAACTTAGGAACCTCTGTATTCTGTGTGCATATGGTGGATCAAAGGATTATGCCTTTGTCAAGATGTTCCTATATAACTGTACCTCCTTAGACATTTTGCAAATGTCTAAGGCGGTAGACATTTGACATTACATTTTGCAAAATCTGTGCCACGTTTAAGAGAAACGTTAGTAAAATGATTACTCAGAGGAAAATAAGTGATGTAGGAGAATATAGAACTCACATTCAGTACTTTTTTGGATGCAAGAAAACATACAACTCAAACTACCTTACCCCAAAGAAAGATTTTAATGATTCAGGTGGCCAAACAGTTTAGGTGTAGAACCAGCTTCAGGCATAGTTAAATCCAGGTGCTGAAACAATATTGTCAGAAATTTCTCTCTCCCCTTCTTTCAGCTCTGCACTCTCCTTTACGGGCATCGATTTTAGGGATGTTCTTCCCACAAGACAATGAGGCAATGCTGAGCCTGTAACCCACTAGATTAGCAGCTCCAGCAGGAGATCACCTGGGGAAACCTTCCACTGGCTTAGTTTGGGGAATGTTCTCATCACTGTGGCCAGGGGCTGGGGCTGAGGTCAGCACCACCTGAATCACACAAACAGAGAGTGTAGGAGGGGATTGTCACCCCCCCCAAAAAATCCAGAGTGCTAGTTTCAGAAGAAGGAATGGATGTTATCATACAATAATGACAAATATCCATTATGCCACTTCAGAGGAAGAAACACTGAATGCAGATCTGGAATGTGGACGTGCAATTAGATATGATCTGGAAGGGCAACAGCAGAACTGGGGTCAGGGGTGAGCCAGAGCTGACCACTTCAACGACTGTGTTCTGTCCTCTATACCTCATCAAGCTACACAACTAGACAGCAAAACAAGATCCAGACAGACCTGAGGTTGACCCCAACCCTGCCTCTCAGCCACTCAGCCCAGTATTTCACTTTCTTGGGTGCCAGTTTCTCTACAAGTCAAAGCATCATTGTAAGGACTGAAGGAAACTGTGTTTGGGTCACAGCGAGCTCAGTGCAAAGCATGGGGAGTCACTGCTCAATAAATGTTGACCCCTGCCCTTCTAGCATGCTTTCCAATTTTGTTTCAGGATTGTCTTCTAGGGTGGAAGAGTCTAATTTCATAAAACATGCAATTAAAGAATTTCTAACACTTCCTAAAGCTTGCAAATCACAGGCATTAACAAGGACAGGGTATTGCCAATTTGGAACACCTGGAAGCTGCTTGGGGGCACCCTCAGCTCCTGACAGCTGTGTGGGTTCTCTCTGAATTCATTGGAATAGCACCTCTGCAGTAAGGAAGCAAAGGAAGCTTCATGGCAAACAGAAAGAATCATCATATTAGACAGGCACTGGGAGATAGAGGGAACACAACTGAAGAAGAGGAATTTTGTTTTGTATTTTTACCTATTCTTATTAACCATGCACAAAATCAATCTCATCTTACTGTGGGAGATGGTTTCCTGCTGGGCAATTAGCAGACAAACAGGCCACTGCCCATTTCTCCTAATGCTCCCTACCCCTTCCTTTCCTCATCTCAAAGTTCCCCAGCTGAGTGTTGGCTGATCAGAAGAGTGGGGTCCCCGCCATCCTGGCTGTGCCAGTGGGGGAAAGAAGCATTTTACTGAAACACAGTTAAGCTCCTCCCAGTGGGGCCACACCCTCACTTGCTAATCCCCTGGAAATTTCATTGTGTTGTCAGAAGTAAAATGAAGACTGTTCATTTGGCTTGTATTGATGTGCAGTAAAGCCAATTCAGGACTCTCATGTGAAAAGCAGGACTTTCCATCAGGGACTGTGCCTCTCTGCCTTGAAATGACATAAATACATAGGAGGAAGTTGCCTGTATGAGTTAGGTTATACACAGACACCAGAATGCTACAGAACCATTACAAAGAATGAGACAAAACTGGACGTGCTAATCTGGAAAGACTTCTAGGATATATCACTGTCTGACAAATTCAACCTGCAGAACAGTAATAGTTTATGTAGGGTGTATATAGTTTAATAAATAAAAGTGCACACTCATATATTGATATGTTGGTGTATGTACAGAAAGGAATAATAGAATCTGCAAATGTTAGCTGGGCCCATGGCTTCCTGGAATAAAGACTACACTTCCCAGACTCCCTTGCAGCTAAGATTTGCCCAGTGGTGTGAGCATAAGAGATAATGTGCAACTTCTGGGCCTTGTCTTTAAACAGAACAGGAATGTCCTGGCGGCCCCTTTCACCCCTGCTATGGAAGTGGGGGGTTCCCTCCTAGCATGTGAGCAAGGGAGACAGTGAAACAGTGAGATAGAAGGGGCTTGGATCCCCAAAAAAGAGGCAGCCATTACAGCCAGGACAGCCACCCTTAAGCTGTGATGTGGGAGAAAAATCAACTCTGCCTTATTTATGCACCTGTATATTTTGGGGTCTCTTACCCCAGTGGGCTATCTATCTTCATATGAGTAGGATAGTGCCCAGAAAGTTGACAGTGGTCTCCTCTGAGCTATGGCAGTAGAAGTGAGGAGAAAGGGGTTCTTACTGATTTTCCTTTTTTACCTCAGTGCTGCTATTTTTCAAATTTTGCAGTTACTATGTTTTACTTGTTAATTTTCTTGGACCTCAGGTGCCAAAATTGGGTTAATTATAAGCCTTAGGTCTGGATATGCTCTAATCATTGGTCCAAAAAGGGCCCCCTCTTATTTAGCCAGTTAGATTTTTTTTTTTTAATTTTTCAAAAAGTAATAAGCACCATCTATCCACCCCCTAGGACAAAAGCCAGGACTTTGACCATAGCCTTCATCTGGCCATGTGCTGTCCACCCCACCCAGCCCCTGCCTCCCTCTCCGGGATAAATAACCATTCTCCCCAAGCCCACCATCCCCTTGCTTTCCTTCTTGTATATATTTTATTGCGTTTGTATGCACTCCTTAGATGCCTATTTTTTTATTTTAGTTGGTTTTGTCTTTATAAAAAGATATACTATATATAAAATTTTGAGACTTTTCTTCATCTTATGTTATCTTGCTAAGATTCATCCAAAATTTTGCAAGTTTCTCTAGTTCCAGGGTTGACAGAGTTTCCGTAAAGGGCCAGATAGGAAAGGTTTTAGGCTCTGCAGGCTACATATGGTCTGTGTCACACACTCTTCTTTGTTTATTTTATAACCCTTAAAAAAATGTAAAAGCCATTCTTAGCCTGCAGACCACATAAAAATAGGGCCAGGCAGTTTGCCATCCCCTGCTCTGGTTCATCCGTTTTGATTGCTGTATAGTATTAACTGGACCATGTTTATTCATCCGTTCTTCCATTATCGATGCTTTGTTTATTTGTAGGCTTTTGCTATTGGGCATAGTGTATTCTTGGTATCTCCTATTATATGTGAGCTAAAGTTTCTTTGGAAAGTCCCCCAGGAGTGGAACTGCTGAGTCACGGGAGATGTGATGTCTGTGTTCAGGGGTACACTGAGGGCCGAGGGCAGCAGTTCAGAGACAGCAGCGCCAGGTGCACTGTGGCCCCAAGGCTCTGATGTTGGACACCTGCTGCCCCTGAGAAGCCTTCCCTGACGGCTCTCCACACCGTTCTTTCGTTACTCGCCATTTTTGCCTTGCTCTTTTCTGGGGTGGTTTTATTTTTTGTGCCTTTGCACCCCAGCTCGGACATAATTCCTTCCCAGGCATGTTCTGCGGCAGCACCTGGATGGTGCCCTCCTATGCAACAGTCGGTGTAAACGTGGACGTCAGCACTAGACTTGGACTCCACCTTCTGGGATCTGCCAATTTCTAGCTGTTTGGCCTTGGGCAAGTCACTTAGCAGCTTTGAACTAGAGGTTTTACATCTGTAAAGCAGCGAGAATCCCAGGGCCTTTGTTCACTCTGTGGCAGCGAAGAACAGGAAGTGGAACAGGAAGTTGCTCTAAGTTCAGCGAAATGAAGTTGAAGGGAGGCGGAGTGAACGATGGAGAAATGGGAGCCCTCTGCTCCAGCGTGTTGGGCAGCCCTCAGGGCCCACTCAGTCTCTGTGCCACTCCCTCTCCCTCACTCCCTCATCAAGCACTGATTGAGCACCTGCTGTTTGCCAGGCTGTTCTAGGTGCTTGGAATGCAGTAAGGAACAAAGCAGAGGTCCCTGCCCTTGGGGGGCTGACACTCCAGTGGGGAGAGAGACAAAAATCAGTGAACATACAAGGAACGTACAGGATCCTGAGAAGCTGACGGTGTCTGGACAAAACGAAAGTGGGTGGGTCGGGGGTGCTGAGAGGGGCTGGGGGGCCATGTTCAATGAGGTGGGTGGGTGGCCCTCAGCGAGGGGGGCATTTGAGCAGAGACTGGAAGGGGGTGAGAAGGAGGTGTGGTGTCTGGGGAAGGTGTTCCAGAAAGGGAAAAGTGGCCAAAGGCCCAGGGTGACACGGCTGGCCCTGGGGGCTGGAGCCACGTGAGCAAGGGAGGGGTGAGGGCTGAGGCCAGAAGCCAGATGACACAGGATGCAGTGGGCCTCCGTCAGGACTTGGGCTTTCACCCTGCGGGAAATGGGAAGTCACACAGGATTAGGAGCAGAGGAGATGTGAGGAGGTCGCAACCAGCTGAAGGCTGGACAGGGGCTGGGGGGATCTGCTTCCAAGTTCCCTCACATGTTGGCAGAAGGCTCCGTCCCTTGTCATGTGGACCTCTCCATAGGTTTGTTCATGACTCGGCAGGTGGCTTCCCCCAGAGCAAGTGATCTGAGAGAGACAGAGAGAGGAAGAGAGAGAGAGGGACAGAGACAGAGACACAGACAAACAGAAAGAGAGAGAGAGACAAAAACCTATACATTCAGAGAGAGAGAGAGAAACAGACAGGCAGAGACAAAGAGAAAAGAGTAGCTGTCACTTCTGCCTTATTCTGTTGGCTAGGAACAAGTCACTAAGTCCAGCCCACGCCGTGCAGGAAGGAATGGACGGCACAAGGGAATGGGGGGTGTGGATCACTGCAGACAACCTAGGCCAAGGAGGGCAAGAGTAGAAACGAAATTGTCCAGAAGGCTCCTGCAGGAACTCAGGTGAGAGATGCTGAGGCAGTAGTAGAAGCAGAGGGGGGCGAAGCGGTTGGGTTCTGGGTGTATTTGATCGTAGAGACAATAGGATTTCCCGACTGGTTAGATGTGAGGTGTGCGAGTAAGAACTGCCATAATGATTACTGCTCGGCTTTTGGCCTGAGCAATCCGAGGGTGGAGACCACTAATCTGCTTCCTATCTCTATGGATCTCTCTCTTCTGCACACTTCATAAAAATGAAATCATACAGTTCGTGACTTTTGTGTCTGGCTTCTCACATTTAGCGTATTTTCAAGGTTCATTCACACTGTAGCATGCACCCGTACTTCATTCCCATTTATGGATGAATAATACTCCATTGTATGGGTATATCACATAGTGTTACTCCATTCTTCAGTCGATGAACATTTGGGTGGTTTCCACTTTTTTGGCTGCAATGAATTATGATGCTATGAACATCTGTGTACAAATATTTGACAGTTTTCAATTATTTTGGGTATATACCTGGGAGTCAAATTGCTGTCATATGATAATTCTATGGTAAACTTTCTGAGGACCCTCCAAACTCTATTCCACAGCAGCTGTACCATTTTACGTTCCTGCCAGCAAGGTACAAGGGTTCCAATTTCTCTACACTCTCGTGAGTACTTGTTACTGTCTGTCTTCTTTATTTTAGCCATTCTCTTGAATGTGAAGTTGTATCTCATTATGGTTTTGATTTGCATTCCTCTAATGACTAATGATATTGAGCATCTTTTATATGCTTCTTGCCCATTTATATATCTTCTTTGGAGAAATGTCTATCCAAGGCCTTTGCCCATGTTTTAATTTTCTTGTTTGTCTTTTTGTTGAATTGTAAGTTTTTTATATACCCTGATACTAGGCCCCTGTCAGATATATGATTTGCAAATATTTTCTCTCATTCTGTAGGTTGTCTTTTCTCTACCTTGATAGTGTCTTTTTTTTTTTTTTCTTATTTCAGAATATTACAAGGGTACAAATGTTTTGGTTACATGAATTGCCATTTGAGTCAAAGTTATAACTATGCCCATCAAAGAACTAAAAGTAGACCTACCATTTGATCCAGCAATCCCACTACTGGGTATCTCCCCAAAGGAAAAAAAAGACATTTTATAAAAAAGACACTTGCACTTGAATGTTTATGGCAGCACAATTCACAATCGCAAAGATGTTGATAGTGTCTTTTGATGCATAGAGTTTTTAGTTTTTATGAAGTTCAATTTATTTAATTTTTCTTTTGTTGTTGATCTGGATGGGGTATAAATACTTATCGAAGTCAAAAATTTGATGGCATTATCAGAAGGAGAAGGGAATAGATTCCAAGCGGGGAAAAATAACAAACATCCACTACAATTAGCAACTTCGCAGGTTGTTAGACAATTTAAATGAGGTGACACTTAGCACAGAGTAAGTGCCCAGTAATTGTTAGCTCTTATTATTTGAGGCTAGCGCAAGTGTTTGATATGTAATTTTGGAAGGAATAAATATGGTACAGGCAGATGTCACAATTCTTTCTCTTGGTCTCTGTCCAGAGCAACCCTAGATCATCCGTGGAGGGAGGGATGAAAGAAAAGAAATATTGGAAGCATCTGTCATGGAAAAGAACGTGAATGGTTTTAAATGTGCCTCCCTTCTTTGACATGGCAATAGTTTAAAATTTAGTCTTTAGGGAGGAAAATATGTTTAGGAGCCTGTTTTACAAATATTATTTTCCCTCAATAAGGTTTATACATTGTTAAGATTTAAAGCAGAGTCTAGATACATGTCAAAAGAATTTGAAATTCTTAAAATTATCCTTCCTTCTTCCTGTTCTACCTCTGCACCAAGTAGCTATTGGTTCATTTGAAAGAGAAGTCTGGTACCGTCTATCCAACAAGCCGATTCTAATACTACTTATAGCTGTCACTGTTGGTTGTCCCCCCAATGCGCATCTTCCTGTCTTCTTTGCTCATAGAATGCTATTTGATCCACATTTCCTGGAGTGACCATGTCATTCTGGTGAGCTTGGACCCCTTCTCACACTCCAGAGAGAGAATCTCAATCTGCCTAAGCCCACCCAGAAGGCCTGTCTCTCCTGTGATTATTTTAGGAATGACATTGACCCTCTCCCGGTTAAAAATATGTGAACAAAAGCCTGCTGTGTGGCTTGTGGGAAAGGTGTCCTCAGAAATAAAAAAGAGTTGATGGGAGGAAATGCTCTTCTTTGCACTATGCTGTTGTGTCCACGAGCAAAGCCTAGAAATGCTGTAGCCCATCTGTGACTCCGGGAGGGGTCCATCGAGTTCAACATAGCAGCGTAGGAAGCACCTGGGTCTTCTGTTGGTGTCTTTGAGCAAATTAGCCAGCCCTGGATTTGTCCCATCTTCAGGCTTCTCAATAGGTTGAGGAGAGGACAAGTATCCTTTCTATTTAGCATAGTTTTAGTCAGGTTTTATGTTGCCTGTAGCTATTATAAAAGCACCCTAAGGATGCCTTATATCACGAGGGACCCACATAGGGCAGCCATGGTGGAAGGGGATGCCCGCCTACTTGGGCAAATTACTGAATCAATCCTCCGGACCAATGTGGGTACAGAGGTCACAATTTGATGGCCCAGAGATTCAGATAAAGAAAAAGAAAATCAGCAAAGCTCTCATCATTCTCTGGTGGGGATTCATAGACCAACAAGACCAGAGGTAGAAAGAGAGAGATTGGATTTTTTTTAATGAAATAAAAAAAGAAACAATATGGAAAGAAAAAAAAAATAGACATTAAAAGCTCCTAAATGCTATCTTCCCTCAGGAGATGCTCCTGTTCTCGTTCTTTGACTGGGGAAGAGAAAAAAGCAGCCAAAAAATAAACTCTTGAACCACTTTAGACTCTGAGCATATTAATTATCTAATAAGTATGAATTAAATATCTCCTATGTGTTAGACACAGGAGGGGAGAGAAATTTGAATGGGTGGAGCAGAGCATCAGTTGGGGTTCTCCAGAGAAACAGAACTGTGGGATGTTTACATGCACAGGGAGAGATTTATTATGATAAGGAACTGGCTCACGTGGAATTGCCTCTTTTTTGGGAGGAAAGTCAGCCTTTTAGTCTATTCAGACTGATTGACTGCAGCCCACCCACATTAGGGAGGGCAATTTTCTTTATTCAATCTACTAATTTAAATGTTAATTTTACCCAAAAACATACTCACGGAAATACCTAGAATAATGTTTGACCAAATATCTGGGCACCCCGAGGCCCAGTCAAGTTGACACATAAAATTCACCATCACAAGCAACAACAGCTTTTCTCTGAAAATATAGTGTTTACTCCTCTGACTGTTATCCTTAAACCTTTAACTTCTTATCATGGTTAACAAAGCACCACCCAACTTGGGATGAAAACAGTCCCAAGATACCTACCTTTCTTACCCTGCTACTGCAAGCAGCTGTCCCACCTTGCTTCACTGTGGAATCCCCCAGCTGTAGTTTTCTGCGGAATTCAGCATTACAGTGGACACTTTTACATATCTGGATGTTTCATATCCCTTGTTACTGCCTATGTAGCTGGTAAAATCACAGACATTAGAAGTAGTGTGAAGGGTCTTCCACTAGGATGCTGGATGAATATATTCAGTGTGTTCTGAGCATCTGCACAGTGTGAGGGTTGTTTTTTGCATCATTAAATTGCTGGCTTATTGGAAACTATTTCTTATTTATCTTTGGGTCCCCTGTGCCCTATTTCTATGCTTTGCACAGAGCAGGTATTCAGGAAATATTTGTTGATTTGGATATTAAGCTATGCATTTATTTTGAGAAGATTACTTTACATAAGCAAGTTTTACTGCTCTCCAGATCTCTGAAAATATGTTAGTAGGTCTCTAAAAGCAGATCCCTAAGTCCCTGGATGTTGAAGTAAAAGGTTGAGGGCACAAACTTGGGAATCACAACCTGGGTTTAGCCCCGGCTTTGGCAGTTACTGAGTTAACTCAACCATGTTTCTTAACCTCTCTAAGCCTCAGATTATTTTCTTCCTGTAAGGAAAAATGTGTTTCAGTGCCAAGCTGTGCATTGTCTCAAAGACACCTCTCCAGGTTGTCTGATTCTGATTTTATGTAAGTTGTAGACAACTGATAAAAATGCAAAATCCTCCTCATCTGTAGACACGTGAATTCTGTTCTGTCCTATAGAGGTCCAGTTGACTGTCCTGGCTCCTGTGGAAGAAGCCAATTTTGCGTCCATTTGCCATTTTGACTTTGAACCAATTATAACATTTGCTTGGTTCCCTCATTATGAAGAAAACTAAAGTGTTTATCCTATGTTCATTTTATATCTGTATGAGAGTCATGATTTTCCTTATTTGTTTTTAAATCAGCCTTTACAACACTCATCTGTAAGTTGGGGAAATGACGATGACGATCTCAAGGGGTGGTTTTAATGATCCAAAGAGTACTTGAACCTCTTTGCTCTGTTCTTCAAGGTGCAGGCAGAGGGATCCTGTTGAATCCTAAGTCGGAGTACGCTGCCTCTGGGCTCAGGGGGCTGCGGTAGCTCCCCGCTCACAAAGTTCTCGCGTGAGGACTCCCGTAATCTCACCGCACCACTGTCCTTGTGTCCCACACGCTCTTCCTTCACTCCTCTCCCCCTACACAGGCCTCTTTGTTGTCCTGCAAACAAAAAAAAGATGTTCCTGCCCCAGGACCTTAGCACAGGTTGCTCCCTCTACCTGGGTCACTCTTCCCTCAAGCATCCACACGGTTGATCCCTCACTCCCTTCAGCTGTTTACTCATGTGTCACCTCCCCAGAGGGGCCCTCCTAGCTGCCCGTGTCGAATTTCAAACTCCCCATTTCCTCAGCCAGCAGCTCCTCTGCCCAGTCTTGCTCCGATCTGTGTGTTGTGCTAATTCATCACATGTGTTGTTGTTTTCCCACTGGCGCGTGGGGGGCAGGGTGAGGGTGAAAGGAGACTGGGAGAGAAAGTGGATCCCTTAAGAAATGAGAAAAAGATCGAGTCAGGCGCACAGTCAGGAAAACCCGTCGAGAGCTTGTCCATGGGAAACAAGAGGGAGCTGTGCTCGTCCTTGTCAGATGGGCTTTTTCAGTACGTAACTGGCACATGCCAGGTCCACCCAGTGCTGTTTCCTGACGACAGTCAAAACCGTCAATTCCTGAGGGCATCGATAATTGGGGGGTGGGCTAGGGGACATTGTCAAAAAATAAAAAATAAAAAAAGGCGAGAAAGACTGTTTTGAGTTCATGTCACACGTTTTCCTGCCATACTCGAGCAGTTCAGGAAAATTGGTGCAAATAAATGGAGATTGCTTTCCACTGGGATGCTTGATGGCAGGAGGGAAAGACACTTCTTCCTCGGTGAGTAGCTACGAGGAGGAGGGTCAGCGGTGCCTGTGTGGGTGACGGATGGCTGGGGCTCCAGGTTTCCCGCTTCCACGTGGCACCAGGTGCGACGCTTTTAAAACCCCAGGCCCACGAAGGAACCGCCCTCAAAGAGGATCATCATTTCAGCCCTGACAACCCTACTTTTGAGAACCATGTTCAATTTTTATTGATTCATATTGGAACCACAATCTGAGTTTTGTGCCTAAAATAGTTTGGAAACAAATGGATTTTGTTTTTTAAGCCTCCCTTTCAGTTAATTCCTCTGCTAATTAGTTTTAGCTTTAGTTGATTTTGAGGCCCATTTTGGGGCACTTAACACGGGCAGGCAGCCTCTTCCCCTTCGTCTCCTTCAGCAAACTCATCCAATTAAAAACACATCACAACATTTTCATGCGAAGAAATCGGGGCGCCATTTTGTTTTTTAAAGGCCTAGTGCCTTAACCACCATGGCCCTGTTACATTTGGACCAGTTCCTGGGTTTGCTCCAGCTCAGCTGTTCTTTCCCTCGCTGGATGATAGATCCGGAACCAGAGCCCCATCTTCCTGGCTTCATCTACCAGAACTTTTATTCTTCCATTGTTGCCAATGAGTCATGTTCCAAGATCTCACTTGGCCTGTTATGGGCGTTCCAACCTCCAGAGAAGGAGTATTTACTCTCTTTTCTCTCATTTATTTTATTTTTTAACAAATATTTACAAAAGAACACTATAACATAAGCATTGTCTAGGACAGAGCTATCCAAGACAGTAACCATCAGCCACACGTGGCTACCAAGCACTTGCAGTAGGGCTAGTCCACACTGAGATGTGCTGTAGTTGTACAATACACATCAGATTTTAAAGACATCATATGAAAAATTTAAAAAAGAATGTAATAGAGCTCAATCATTACAGATTGAAATGATTCTATTTTGAATATATTGTGTTAAATAAAATATGCTGTTAAAATTAATTCCACCTGTTTCTTTTTACTTTTTCATGTGACTATTAGAAAATTTAAAATTATGTTTCTATCAAACAGTGCCGGTCTAGATATTAGGGACACAGCAGAAAACAAAACAAAAATCCCTGCCTTTATGCAACTTCCGTTCCAATGGAGAGAATATAAACTTCAAAAAAAGAGAATTAAAATGTATAGTATGTCAGATTGCCATAAATGTTAATGAAAGAAAAGAACAGGGAGGGAGGCTAGAGAGGGGGAGGAGAGAGACCTTCCGTTAGATAGGGGGGTCGGGAAGGCCTCAACAAAATTAGTCACTTTGGGGAGAAGAGGCCAATTCAGGGGAAGAAAAATTGTTAGTAAGGTCCCTACTTGTCAGGACTCCTAAGCTAATGAAAACTCTTTCTAGGTTGAGGAAAAAATATATAAATATATATATTTTTTAGCTCATGTAGATGGGAAGTCCATAGGTGGAGCTAGCGTCAAGGACTCCACACACACACACACACACACACACAAGCGCGTGCATATACACACCACTCCCACCCTCTTCTAAATCCCTGCTGTCTGCAGAGGATGAGACCAATGCCTACCAAACCCAGCAGCGTCAACATCTCCTGGAAGGCTCGTTCAAACCTGGATGGTTGGACCCCGTCCCCAGAGTCTCCGATTCAGCAGGTAGGGGATGGAACCAAGAATGGGCATTTCTGATAAGTCCCCAGGTGTTGCCGCTGCTCGTTAGGGACCACCCTTTGAACACCACCATGTTGGATAACACCTAAATTTTTACAGTCAAGTGGAGGAACGGGCATACTATTTGAAACCAGGAGATAACAACATAAGAAATAGTTCAAGTAGCACACAGATGTCTCAGGGAAGTTGGGATCAGGAGTGAGCTGAAAGGGCCGGGAGACCACTGATGTTTGTTACAAGCCTTGTCTTACTATTTGGCTTTTAACAACTCCACCCATGTATCATTTTGATGAAAACAAAAGGTGGATTTTCAGAAGGAACCTAAATGAAAAAAGTGTCCCTCCTTGTTGGCCACTAGACGGTTCCCTGGGAAGTGGCGAGACAGCAAGCATGCATCCTCCTGGTAGACCCTGGGCCTGCGGTGACTCGTGCTAGGCCGGCTTCCCGTTGCCCCCCATCGTGTGTGGCTCACCTCTACGCACCAAAGTGCACAAGGCTTTCTTACCAGCGCAGACCTCGGTCTCTGCCCAAGGAGGAGGAAAAAATCCTTTGGCTATAAAATGCTTTCCAAGGACACAATTGGTTATCAAATTACGGAGAGTAGCTTTCAGGGGGTGACTAAAGGGATGGTGGTTCACAGCCCCATACTGCAGTGAACCCGCTCGCTGGCCCCTGCCCCTCCTCTGCACTGGTGTCCTTCCTCATCTCTCCCGTGTGACTGCCTACCTCCTGGGAAGGTGTGACGGGTCAGAGTGGGGACACGAAGAAGAGGGTAGAGAGAGGATGGTTTGCAGTAGATCTCAAAGGTTTGGGCAAGCTTCTTTCATTCTCGGGGTGAATTTTCTGTTCTCCCCCTTTCTATCAGCAAGATAAGACCTCCAGGGCTCAGATCACAGCAGGACTACTTAGATATTAGGATGACTCAGTTTGCCTAGGACTGAGGTGGTACTCAGGACACGGGATCTTTTTTTTTAAGAGACAAGATCTTGTTCTGTCCCCCAGGCTGGAGTGCAGTGGCGCAATCATAGTTCACTGTAACCCAAACTCCCAGACTCAAGCCATCCTCCCACCTCAGCTTCCCGAGTAGCTGGGACTACAGGTGTGCGCCATCTCACCTGGCTCACAAGGAGTCTTCAGAAAGCCCCAGGCAAACAGGAAAAGTCGGTCATTCTATTAGATGGAATCACGAGTTTGCACAAAGATTTCCTGTGAGGTGTCTGTTGTACCACTATATAATACCAATCAATTAGAACACAAATTAATTCAACAAGTATTTATTAGGCATTACTCTGTGCTAGGGACCATCCTAGGTGCTGGGGTTAGAGCAGCGAACGAACAGATAAAAATATGTCTAATTATACTAAATAAAGTATGGTATAGCCTTATCATAGAACTTATACAACCTTAAAAAAACTGCTATGGGAGAATATCACATCACATCAAAAATGACCCTGAGATGATAAGTTCAGGGAAATAGATGTCGTAGACATCTGTAGTTTCTTCCTGCCAGCGTTTCTTCCCCCTTCTATTGGTGATGCCTTTGCTTTGGGAACTTTCCCTCCCCCATCCCAGTGACTTGGGAAGGGTTTGTTATTCAGGGTAGATGTGTATGTGTAAAAGCCACCACCTAGATTGCTCTGGCTGGGCACTGCACAATCCTAGATTAGTGTGAACACACTCCCAAAAGTTGGGCAGTGCACAACCTGAACAACTACACCAACAGTCTGGGCATGTGATCCGGCTACTTCAATTAGACCTCTCTCTCAGAAATTCAGATCTTTAGTGGAATGCTTCAATGCCAGAAAATTTTGGAACTGAGACTTCCCAATGGAAACACCCTAAGTCATCTGACCTGATGCCTAGATTCCAAGATCCACCCTGGTCCCTAGCCTTCCCAAGGCTTGATTTTTCAAATTGGTATTTGAATCTTTAAGCCATCTTGGTGTTGTTCAGTAGATTTATTTCTTTTTGTTACATTAGCCAGAATTGGTTTCTGTTACTTAAAACCACAGACCTCTAACTGCTTCAGCAGTTGCCTAAACCGTATGTATGAAATTATTCTGTTTGTATAAAAATTTATGTGTGTGACTATATATTATATATTATACATTATATGTTGTATATTATACGTTATACCTATATCACGTGGGGGAAGTATGTGTGTGTGTGTATGACTCCAAAAAAAATGAATAGGTCTCTGGGCAGATTACAGATTATTTTAATTTTCTCTTTGATAATCTGTATCCTCTAAAGTTTCTATGATGAGTGTGTACTACTATTTAATAAGAAAAGAAAAATTGGAAATTGAAGTATGCACACAGCTCACAGCTAGCCGAAACCATAGGGATTTTGGGCCAAGAACTTATTTATAAATAACACTTGCGTTTACTTGGAGGACTGTCCGTGTGGTGGATTCTCCAAATGGTTGATGACAGTGGCTTGAGTATTCGAGCACTGGAATATTGACCACCTCTCTGTATCTGAAATATGATAAACAATGATCTTAGCTTTGTACAACTCTGAAATCTATCACCTCAGTTAGAAAAGAATGGGACAAGGGGAATAATCCATATTTTTCCTTTTTCCAAATTGGGAAACTGAAGAGGAAGCAGTGAAGTGGTATGTGTGTTCAAGGATTTAGTTTCTGAGCAACAACCGAAGCTAAGGAAATCAGGTGCGTGGACTCATACAATTTTCTCAAAATATTTAGAGCTTTTGGCCTGGAGATAAAGGTGGCTACAGAGCGACTAGATAATGGATTTTAAGTTCATCGAAGGTTCTAGCTGGGATGTGCAGATCCATCATACAGTCTGCAAAAGACTAACAAGAGGAAGAAGGTTTATGTTCTAACACAAGAGATCAGGGTTTGTTATGAGCAAATGTTTTTATTCAATTGAACAGGTACGTACTGAGCACATTTTGTGTGTTGAGCTTTATGCTGTGCTGTAAAGAATTCAAAAGAAAACATGAGGCACGGTCTTATCCCTTGAAGCAACTCTCATTGTTCTTGGGGAGACAAGATGTAACACCATGTGAGATAAAACAAATCAAACCACGTACAGGATCAAAGGCCAAGGTATGTGGCACAAGTGATAAAGGATGCTGGAAAGGAGTCAGGAATGTCCCAGGAAGATGCACGGCTGTGAGCCTGAGCCCAGCCTTGGAGGATGAGAAGGACTTCGGTCAATGCAGAAAAGTCTTCAAAGGGAGATCAGGGCAGGGGTTTCAAAGCAAAGGCCCAGATTCATCCAAGAACCAGGCCACAGGTGTTTGGTTTTTTTTTTTAACTTGAATGACCTATCAAAATTTAAAAATTGATAAATTACACATATTATTCCAAATTCCAAGTTTTCAGATTTTCTTGAAAAAATGAAAAACCCAGCAGGACCAGTACACGTTCCCACAGGACAAGACAGAGAAGCAGCTGCCCCCTTTTAATGGAGCAGGTACCTCCTCGTTTGCCACAGTCCTCACCACTGCCAAGGTCTCCCCAAATGAGGCTAGGAAATCATTTGCCATTTACCATCTTGCACTGAGCCCACTTCTTTTTTTTTTATTTACCATCTAGGCTCTTGTAGACATTTGAGTTTGAGACCCCTGAATGAAAGAAAACAGCCCTGGAGTAAAAATGAGCAGGGTACAGTCAGGATTACAGAGGAGGCAGGTCTAAAATTAGAATGTAACCAATCAGCGGATGGGAGGTGGGGACAGCCTGGCCTGCCAGGCGAAAGACTATGGATGGGGTGAAGCAGACATAGAGGAGCCATTGCGGTTTGTTCGATAGTGACAAGGACAAGCCTTGGAAGAAGGACTAGTCCAGGATAAGGCTTTTGCTGCGCCTCTGGATCTATCTGACCCCAGCACCCACTTGGGAGTCAAACAGAGGTAGAGTCAAGCCACAGCCACTGGTTACCCATGACCTTGAGAAAATTGTTTAAATTCTCTGAGTCTTCTCCAAACCTGATAAAACAGCGATGAGAGTAGTGCCTAAGAATATTACCACGAGGATTAAACTAAATAAACGTGGTAAGTGCTTGGCACAGAGCCTGGTTCCTAATGAAACTTGTCTTCATTATCATTGTCATCATCATTCATAACCTTGCATGGTCTAGAACAGGGGTTGCCAGGGAGGGAGTTTACTCCCCTGGGACATTTGGCAATGTCTGGAGATATTTGTGGTCATCACACTGTGAGATGGGAGGGCCCAGGAAAGGTGCTACTGGCATCTATTGGGGTAAAGTTTGGGGATGCTGCTAAAGATCCTACAATGCACAGGACAGCCCCACAACAAAGAACGATCCCATCCCAAATGTCCACAGTGTGGTGGTAGAGAAGGCCTGGTCTAGCACTGTGCTTACCAAGGACCAACTTCAAAGAACCACCCAGCAATAATGCTAAGAATGCAGATTCCTAGCCCTACCTCTCAAGATTCTGATTCAGCCCATCTGCAAGCTGGCCCAGAAATCCATATTCCAGCAAAGTTCCCCAAAGTTCTAATCCTCGGCCAGGTTTGACAGTCACCTGTTTAAAGGTCAGCAAGTTCTCACGCACTTCTGATGTTTTCCCAGTGCCAAGGGTCTGTTGCATATTAAAATGTGCCTCTCAGGCAGGGGTGTCTGTGGCAGTTGGGAGGGACAGCTTTGGGCAGTCTGGTTTGATTTAGTAGACACACAAGACCTGTTTGTAAAAGAGGAGTCCACAGGCCAAGCAGGACCTGGCCCCAGTCCCTCCCTGCAGAGTGGCCTCTGTGTTCTAAAACCCTCAAAGTTCCAAGCAGCCTTTCAGCTCCCCGGCAGGTGTGTTCACTGAATCTCTCTGGCATGTAAAACCCAACACTTTGATCATTTCACCAGCAGCCAAAAGGTACTGGTAGGTTGGGAAAATTCCTTTCTTCCTCTGGAAACTTATGATAGTTTACTTCTAAAATAGTAGTCAGAACCAAAGACCTGATCATTATAAACAAAATGCAGGCCCATCTCCCTGCAAGGAAATAAAGGAACAGACTAAGAAAGGAGAAAGCCAGTGCCCCCAAACAAAGAACAGGCCATTTGAAGACCTTCCTTAGACCCACAGGAAGCATTCTGTTTCTGAGGCCCACCCCACCCCACACCAAACACTCTGACCAGCACCCACACCCCATATTAAATATACTTGTTGATCTGTGTACATTTTGTAAGGATTTTTATCCTTACAAAGAAGCTTTTGAAATTAGTTGGCTACTAGAAGCTCATTTAGTTTAAAGTTGGTTCTGATCTCTCAGGGAATCATATATACCCAGTAAGTCTTCCACAGTGGGGCAGGGGGTGGGGGAAACTAAACTAAACATATAAATTATTTTTAAATGTGATAAAAAATTTGAACACTAAATCTAGCAATTAGTGAATTTGGGGTAATGTTGCATTTCAGAGACTTTGTGCATTTATTTCTCTTTTGCACTTATCTCTTTATATGTTGAAGCTACAACATTTTTTCAGACATCAAACATTTTTATACATCCCTGAAAATCTTATGGGTCCTAAGCATTATGCCTGTAACAGCCCTGGCTGTGAAAAAGACTTTTATGCGCCTGTAGATGTACATGGTTGTGTGCAATTAGGCATGGCATCAGATCGGTAGCATTGTTTCCACTGTGCAAAGGGACAGTCATGAACATTTGTAAGAGTAAATATTAAAGTCCTGAACTTCTGTGGGCTCCAGGAGACTGACAGAGCATTAAAAGGGCCCTTAGGTAAAGGAAAGAATTTAATAGGGTCTTTCCTGAGTCCAGCAGAGAAAGCCTCCTGATTCTGAATTCATTTACTACAGTAAAATTGACTACTTTGTCTCATACTCTAAACCCTATAAAAAGCACAAACGTAGTCTTAATTTGTCTACTACTAAGAAACCCATCCTTGGGTATGCTTTATGCTTTAATGCTTATAAAGTACTTTTCACCTATTATGACCAGGAATAATTTATTCATCCACTCGTCCATCCAGTAATTCCTTCAACAACCTATTATTACATTCTTAGTCATGTAAGAGAGAAAAAAGTGAGCCCAAGAGACATGACTCCAGGCCTTGTGAAGCTTATAAACACCTTTTAATCAAATAGGTGGACAAATAAATGAAAAGTTACAACCGAACAAGGAAATTACGAGATAAGAAAATTATATACCAACGTATTAAAAAGGATAATCCATCATGACTGGTTGGAGTTTATCCCAGGAATGCAAGGTTTATTTGACAAGTGGAAACCACTTAATAAAATTTATGATATTAACAGATTAAAAGAAAAATATAATATGATCATCTTAATAGACGGAGAAAAAGCATTTGAGAAAAATTTACACACATTTGTGATGTTAAAAAAAAGTTCACAAAACTTAGGAGGAAATTTTCTCAGTATGTTAAAGAGCATCTGTGATGGTCACGGCACACTTATTGTTGAAATATTGAGCACTCTCTCCCTAAAGTTGGAGACATGTAAAGGAATATTTGATTACATCATCACCCAAAGTCCTAGATGGTGCAAGAAGGCAGGACAATAAAATAAAGTCATAAAAATTGGGAAGGAAGAAGTGAAGCTGTTACCACAAATAACATAATTTTGTATGTAGAAAATCCTAAGGAATCTACCAAAAACTCTAATAAGTGAATGCCACATGCTATAAAGTCAATATACAAAACTTAATTGTATTTCTATATATGAGCAATGAACAATTAGAAAGCAAAATTAAAAATACCATTTAAAATAGCATCCAAAACTGTGCAGTATTTAGGGCTAAATTTTTAAAAGATGTCAAGATCTTTAAATTAAAAACTGTAAAACATTAATGATAAAAATTAAAGAACTAGGTAAGTATAAAAATATACCATGTTCTGGATTGGAAGACTCAGTATTATTAAGATATCAATTCTCCCTAAATTGATCTGTAAATTCTACCCATCCTAATCAAAATCCTAGCTGGCTCTTTTTAAGAAATAAGGAAATAAATAAACTGATTTTAAAAGGTACTTGGAAATACAAGTGACATAGAACTGCTAAAACAATATGTTATAAAACAAGATGAGGACTTTCTCTGACTTAAAAACTTATTATAAAATTACAGTAATCACAATAATGTGGCACAGTAGAAAGACTAGAATCCAGAAATAGAGGCACACATGGCTATGCATCTATTTCTGACTGACAAGGATGTCAAAGCAATTCAACATGGAATGGGAAGTCTTTTCAACAAACAGTGCAGGCACAACTGGATATGCATAGGGGGTAGAAAAACAAACCTTAATCCCTACCTCGTACCATATACAAAAATTCATTTGACATGGAGTATAGACCAAACATAAAAGCTACAAACTATAAAACTTTTAGAAGAAAACTAGTAAAATATCTTCGCAACTTCACATTAAGCAAAGATTTCTTAGGTAGGGCACAGAAAGCATGAAAAATAAAAGACAAATAGATAAATTGAACTTAAAATGTTTTGGTCATCAAAAGACACCATTAAGAAAATAAAAAAACAAGACATAAGCTAAGAGGAAATTTTTACAACACCTATATCCGACAAAGGATTTGTATTCAGAATATGTAAGGAACATCTACAATTCAGTAACAAAAAGAAAACTCCTCAATAAAAATGAGCAAAATACGTGAATAGATAGTTAATAGTTCACAAAAAAGATATATAAATAATCAATAAGAACATAACAATGTGCTCAGCATCAGTAATTATCAGGAAAATTGAAAATTCAAATTAAAACCAAAATGAGATACTACTGCCTACCTACTAGAACACCTAGTTTAAAAAACCGATAGTGCCAAATGTTGGCAAAGATATGGATCAACTGAACCACCCATAAGTTGTTGGGGGGAGTATAAAATGATAGCATCAATTTTGAAAACTGGCATTTTCTTAAAATGTTTTACATAGACCTATCCTATGATCCAGCAATTCCTATGTATTTACCAAAAAGAAATGAAAATGTGTGTCTAAAAAATTATTGTATAATACAAGAAAGTTCATAGCACCTTTATTCATAATAGCCCAAAATAGTTAAAAACTCAGATCATCAATAACAAGAGAATGAATAAATAAACTGTGGTATATTCATACAGTGGAATACTACTGAGGACTAAAAAAAAAGAGAAAGAAAGAAAAAAACTTCTAATACAAGTAACAAGGATGAATTTCAAAAATATGCTGATGAAAGAAACCAGACACAAAAGAGCACAAACCGTATGGTTTCACTTATGTGAAATTTCAGGACCTACACCATTAATTTACAATGTTAAAAATCAAAACGGTGGTTGCTTTGAATCAAGAGGGTCTTTACTGGGTGGGAGCAAGAAGGAACTTTCTGGGGTGAATTGTGTGTGCATTTGTCAAAATGGATCATTTGCCTCCCTCGAGGCTCCTGCCTCAGCCTCCCAAGTAGCTGGGACTACAGGCCTGCACCACCATGCTTGGCTAATTTTTCTAATTTTTGTAGAGACACGTTCTTGCTCTTGCTCAGGCTGGCCTCGAACTCCCGGTCTCAACATGCTGGGATTACAGGCGTGAGCGTCTGTGAACTTCTAAGAGGTTAAATCATTTGTCCAAGTTTCCAAAGGTACAAAATAGCAAATCTAGATTCAAACCCAGACCTATTTGTCTTCAAAGGCTATATTCTTTGTCTTTTACAACCCTGCCAGACATTTGCAAATATATATATTTGTCTTTATTTCATCCCTTGGAGAGATTTTACAGATAGGGAAACTGAGGCAGGAAGGGGGCTTGACCTCCATGAGGTCCTCCAGTGGAGTGAAGACAGAGCCAGCACCCGAACCCTACGTCCCACCTTCTAGCCCATGCTGTCTCTTACCTCATTTCTCTTCCTATAAAGAAGAAAGTACCTCTAAATATAGATCTTCAAGACCTGGCACCCTGGCTCCAGAAAGCTCCAGAGTTTCACTTCAGGGAGCCATGGTTGCATTTTTAAAGGAAATCCAATTCAGTGCTCATAAAAGTCCTCATTATCTTGCTAAGGTTGGCAGTTGGGGACTCTGAAATAGCTGAAATCTCTATAAACTACTCCTGGCAGGCATCCACCTTACCCTGGTAGACAGAGAGAAAATCATCTGCAAAATGTTGAGATGATGTTCAAACATCTCCATCTCCCAACTCACGGTCGGGAGGATGTTCTAAGGGCCTGCGTGGGTGCAGCCGGTCCACACCCACCTGCCCTCTGGCCGTGACTCATTTTGCCTCTCACCATGGAAACACAACCCAAACAATGTACTGCTTAGACTTTATATTTTCTCATTTGTTACATGGAAAGAACACTGGAGTAATGAACAGAATTTTGGTTTTCTGTTCCTGGATTTCTGAAACCGTATTTCTCAGCACTATATTAGTGAAAAATAATACATCAAAAGTTGTCCATGCATGTGTGTTTCAACTCTGTCCCTCTAGAGGGGTCGGCAAACTTTGGCCTGCAAGCCAAACCCAGCCAGCAACTGGGTTTTTTATGACCCTCAAGCTAAGAATGGTTTTTACCTTTTTGCAGAATTGTAAAAAGAGAAACAAAGAACAGGAGGCAACGACCATACATGGCCTGCAAAGCCTAAAATATTTCCCAATCCTTAACAGAAAAAGTTTTCTGCCTTCTGCTCTAAATATTAGTAGTGTCCTATAAAAAGAGTTTCTGTGGTCAAATAATTTGGGGAACCGCTGGTTTAAATGCAGTTGGGGAACTGCTGGTTTAAACAGGGATGTGTCTTGTGTGGGTTTTTGGTAAATGCATGCCTTATCAGAACCTTTACTAATGACGTTTTTGAATCTGGAAGTGGGAGATATAGTATGCATGTTTCCCACTCTTATGTTGCCTCAGAATCCTTTTCTTGTGGGATATGATTCAGCAAGTGCCTTCTGTTGAGGCCTTCTTCATTGGAGATGTGTTGTTTACAGGGCCTTGGAATCTGGCTAGACAAGGTCATGCCATTGGCACTAACTTGTTGCAGGCGCCTTGTGGGTCCTTCAGCCTCTGATGCTTCAGAGCTGAAAAGTATGTGGTTAAGAGTAAGGGCTCTGAAGCCAGACTCACTGGGTTCAAACTCCCTCCACCTGCCACCTGCAGGACCATGGGAAATGCACTTCTCCAATCTGTGCCTCAGTTTCCTCCACCACAGATGGGAGTAATCATTGCAGCTGCCTTCTAGAGCCACTGCAACAATCAAACGAGATAATGTTTGTGAAGCACACAGTGTGGGGGCTGGCACAAGAAATTTCTGAACAAGTGTTAACTGTTATTACTATTCACCTCTAATATGGGAATAATGATGCCTGCCTAACAGGGCTGTTTAGCATAATAATATATGGAGAAAAGATTCATAAAGAGAACATGGAATATTTTCCCAGCAAAATATGACTATTATTCTAAGAAAAAGTTTCATTTGTTTAAAGGATGTGTATTCGTTTCTTTGGGCTGCTAGAACAAAATACCATAAATTAGGTGACTTAAAACAATAGACATTCATTCTGTCACAGTTCTGGAGGCTGGAAGTCCAAAGTCAAGTTGTTGGCAGTGTCATGATTCCTCTGAAGCTTCTAGGGAGGAACCCTCCCTTGCCTCTCCCAGCTTCCGGTGGCTCCAGGCGTCCCTCAGCACGTGGCAGCATCACTCCAACCTCTGCCTCCGTCCTTCACGTGGCCTCCTCCCTGCGTGTCTCTCTCCCATCGTCCTCCCTTTTCTTCATCAGTCATGCTGGATTAAGGGCCCACGCTACTCCAGTATCACCTCATCTGAACTAATTACATCTGCAACGATTCTATTTCCAAATAATGTCATAGTCTGAGATACTGCGGGTAAAGACTCCAACATATCTTTTGGGGGAACACAGTTCATCTCCTAACAGCAAGGTTTTCCAACCTTGGTGCTACTGACTTTGGGGACAGGATAATTCCTTGTGGTGGGGGCCATCCTGTGCATTGGGGGATGTTTAGCAGCATCTCTGGCCTCTACTCACTAGATGCTGGGAGCATCCTCCCCAGTCATAGCCATCACAGATGTCTTCAGACATTACCAAATATCCCTTGAGAAGCAAAATTGCCTCGGTTAAGAACCACTGGGTTAAAAAATAATACTTTCTAGATCAACTCAAAACAAAAAGACTTCCTCCAATGGGATTGCTGAAGTGGCTAGTACAGCGGTTAGGTTGTAAGATGTAGATATTCCTCTTATGGCATATTGCTAATAATAATGACTAAAAATTTTGCCTTGCCTAGCAGATCTTATTGCTGAGATAAATTTCCCTACCTGGAGGCCACAGTTATTATTGTTGGTTCATATGTGAGTCATAGCTTAAAATGTAAATTGCTTGGAAATAAACCAAATTGGGTGACATAATAATAAAAAGGAAATCGATTTCTCCAGAAATACACATCTGTTCATTAAAGCTGTCTGCTAGTCCATTGCAGCTGTTCCCATTTAAAAACTAAAGATCTAAACATATTCCTTTCCAGTGGAAAGTTAGTAGAGAAGACATTCATAAAAGTCTTTGGAAATGGCTTGGCAATTAAGCGTGGTTTATTTTTGTATGATTCTTATGGAGCCCTCTGGATGTACAAATGAAAAATAAAATATTGCAGCTATATCTCCATTGAGGCTGTTGGCCATCAGGCAGGGGTGGCCAGTTCAAATCTTGCTGGGACAGTGCATGGGGTGACAAGTTCCTGAACAATTAAATGTTCAGCCTTCCTCTGTATATAGGAAACTTGGAAGACTTTCAGGAAAATATCACAGCTGCTTTGGAAGTGGTCCAGCCTACTGGTCACCATGTCACTCCTCTCTGGGCAGCAGATCTACAGAGCCTGGGCTGAATCAGTAACAATGTCAACATCACTCTGCACTGCTGTTCTTGGCTGCCGTGCAAACTAATCAAAAGCTCGGCCCTAGACTGGCTTAGTGCAAAGACAGTGGTGTCCAGCTGTGTTGTGTGATTTGGAGGGGTCCCAGGGAGACTCCTGCCCCCTAAAAGTGCATGCCTACTTTTGCTTGTTTCCACTCCATTTTTATCCCTCAGTGCAGCTTTCTCTCAGATTCTTGAGACTTCAGTTTGATTGCATCTGAACCTTGACCTCATTATATCTTTCAGAACAAACCAGGCCATGTAAAATAGGAGAAAGCTTGGAGTCTAAGTTCAGATCTTGGTTCCACTTCTGAGCTTGGATCTCCTCGCCTGCAAAAGACAACACCTAGTTTCATTTGTTTAAAGGAAGTGTATCCGTTTCCTAGGGCTGCTGTAACAAAATACCACAAACTAGGTGGCTTAAAACAACTGTGAAGACCTACGTGATGGATTTTCTCTGTCTCTGTATAGGTCAATTGACATATAACAATGTCTAGCATGACACTCCAAACAGGAGTCAAGGCGTATTTGTTGACTGCTGTGACGGAACAGCCCAAGGAAGGAAGGGCAGGAACAAACTTGGCTTCTTTTCGACCACCTCCTTGTATCTCTGTGTGGCTCTGTAAAGCAATATCGTCTTTGGAAGGCAGCAGAGGCCCCAGTGTGAACCTGTTTGCTGATGGGATGCATCCCTGAGAGCTGGATTTTAGTTTTTGAGCATCGTTCTGCAAAAAGCAGCTGTTTGCCTAGAAGTGCATGTTCATTTTGCATTTTGTTGCGGGAGTGTTTATGAATGATCCATCCATTAGGCACTCCCAGGATGTGGTCGTCAACAAAGCTTCTAGGTCTCTATTTTCCCAACTACACAATCAGCTTTCACAATTTACAACATAAGTGGACCCTGGTAACCACATTTGAGATCTGGAAACATGGCTTTCTTGATAGCCCGGAAGTGATGCAGGGAACTGGGTAATTTGCGTAGATGGGTATTACCTGTGATGAATCCTTCCTGCCAGGCCTCTGGCTCAATCTTACCTCAGGCTGTTGGCTCCATGGAGTTCTTTGCAGCCAAACAAAAGAAAGGGAAGGCATTGCTTTAACTTCCAGAAATTAGATTTGTGTAGTGTCAAAAGCAACTCATTAAATTCACAATTTCTTTACCTGATATAGAATTTATAGTCAAAGGGGATTAAGGGATGGCCAAGTGGAGAAATGCTGGCTTGTTTTCTTCTCTCCAAGTACATTAACAGAGCCAGTGTTAGGCAGGTCCATTTCTGGTCCCGATCTTACCTGGCTCACCTTCCTTTGGCCCCCATTTCAAACAGTGGCTAATACTGAGCTCTGGGCTTCCCGGGAGTTGAATAAATAGCATTGACTTTCATCAGCTCAGGGAAGGTGTCTCACACCAAGATGTGTTTCTGCAGCATAGCCCCAGGAAAGAGTCAGATGGAGACACATTTCTAAATGCACAATAAGAGATCCTCAATCTGAACATTTCCTCTGAGGAGAAAGGTTCTTTATTTTGTGCATGTGATAGCAAAGCTGCCACTGCTCTCTGGGTGGCAGAAATGTCAAAAATGTATTGTTTGCCCTTTAATTTCCTCACTCAACACCAGGTCGTTAACTTTAACACTATCCAAGTGCTTGCATGATCGTATTTACCTTAGAGCATCTGCATGGAGCCTATTGTTTAAAATACAGGCCCCGCAATGGGAGAAGCCTGCACAGCTGAAGCTACTCAGCTTCCAAGAAGGAAACTTGAAATGTACCAGCCAAGATTTATACATGGCTTCTCCATATGGGCAATGGTAAAAGGGAAGAGGGGCATTTAGAAAGCAACAAGGAAAGAAGGAGAGGGCAGAATGGACCGACCTTGTCTCTTCAAGGCCGTGATGGGTTCTGAACGATGAATTGCACTTTAAGGGCAGCATTGTTTAACAAAGACACAGCAGGTCTCCTGGGGAAAGTATCTAGCAAAGAAGAAAGCAGAGCAAGGACCCAAAGGGAATAAATCGGACCACAGCCTTCATGCCAGTTATACAAAGCAAGACGACATCTCCATGCACCTGCAGGAGCATCTGAGACTCTGCTTTCAGACACTCATTCAAGCTAAAATCATGTAAATCTCAAAGAAGGAAACCATTGTTACGGTGATTTGTGTTTTCATGTGGTGCTTGGTCGAAGTCACTATCAATGTAGTAGTTAAATAAGTTAGTCCAGAAACAGCTGGCTCTATCACCACGTGCTTGGATTGTATCCAAGGTAAGAACCTTTGCGCCGTGGGTACATTCCCAGCCTCCCGACACGGGCCTGAGGGGCCTTTGCATCAGAGGCAAAGACAGTTGGACTAAAAGGCAAAAACAACCAACCAAAATGCTGGAAGCTGCTTCCATAGAGAGCAAGAGTTTTTCCACCCCCGGGAGCTAGAGAAGACCAAGGCTTGAGGGAGAGTGGGGTGAGGGGGTAGTAGGAGAAGGAACCACCAGGGCTGGTGAAGAAAAAAAGAAAAGAGCGAACAGAGTTGGTCCTGGGCAGGGCGGAGGGGTGGGACGAGGACCCTCCTTCCTTCAGGAGGCCCAAGCACTGCACCGAAGCACACGGGGGCTGCTTAATGAGTCTGGCCGCCCCCAGGCAGCAAGCTGCCCACCAAATGAGCACCATTCAGGGATCTCAGCCTGGGCCCAGCTCCCCTTTCCCATTCCTTGGCCCCTCTGCCGTGGAAGACCAAGAGGGGAGTTTGGGGAGGGGATGGCCATCTTGTGCAAGGCATGCTGGGAGAGCCTTGCTCCTGGTGGCCTTGGACAGGGTCACTTTTCCCTCTGAGTGGGGCACCTGCTGCCTTTTTCATATGGGTGTCCGCCTACCTGTTGGGCTGAAAAACCTGGGACTGCCACCGGTCTTGGGTCCCTGAAATTTCTTTCGGGACTCATGAAGTTCACGCGTATCTTCTGTAGGACATATGGATAGAATTGGACAAGGGGTAGGTGATTTGTCCAGCACTCAAGAAAAACTTGAACCTCTAGCATAGTCCTTCTCAAACTTTACTGTGCATCAGAATCACCTGAAGAGCTTATGAAAACACAGTTGTCTGGCCCCACCTCAGAGATCCTGGCTCAGTCAGTCTGCAGTGGGGCCAGAGAAGGTGCATTTCAAACAAATTCCCAGATAACATTGTCGCCGCTGGCCAGGGACCACACTTGCAGAGCTATTGGTCTGTCATGCCTCCGATGCGAGGCAAATAAAAACCTTTCCTAGTCTCTGAGTTTTTCACTGTGATATTGAGACACTAACTACAGGCTTCATCCCATCTTACAAAAGTATCTCACACAATAGAGAGCATGTTTTCAGGGGCTGAAGCTAAGCCCACCCCCTGCAGCTAAGATAGAGTCTGAAAATTATGTATGGTTGGGAATTATGCCTGTGGAATGTTTGGCAGAGATTAGCAAGGGCTATACTGGAGAAGGGTAGTCTTGGCTCCCCCACAAAAGCATCCTAGTGCCTGGGAGAGGCCAAGTGTTTGAAGAAAGGAGTTTCTTGGTCCCTGCCTTACAGATACTGATAAAAATGTCCCATAAAGCACATGACAAGGAAGTGAAAAAGCACCTCTGTGGTTCTGTTCACCTCATCAGCATCAATAAATATTTATTGACCTCCTGAAATGTTTGGGGTGCTGGGAAGCAGAACCAAACATTCAAGAGACACAGATCTCACCCTCCAAAGAGACCACACTCTAAAGAGAAAACCAAGAAACAGGAGAATTATCTTTGGGAGGCAAGGCGGATATGCTTCTCATGAAAGATGTAGTTAACTTTTCACAATGGCAGTGGGCCTGAAATGCACACATAAATTAATGCTTTTGTAAACCAAGTTAGATTTTAAATGCATGAGAGGAGCCAACTGTTTAAAGGAAACTGGCAGAGAATCCTTCTAAAAGAGAAGAATCACTTAGTAATGTGAATAATCACTATCTCATTTATGGACCTTATTAGCTTTGATTTTTCATTTTGGTAAATCTGAACAGTCTGAAAACACAAGTAAGAGGAACTTTTCTTCATTCTTCCTTTAGGAAAAGCAAATGACAAGTTTGTATCAGAGATTGTTACATGTCTACTGTGTATTTTATTGGGTCAACTCAGACCACCCCTACGATTCCTTATCGTTGTAGTATTGTTGAATAATGATGGATATACCATCAACCTGAGATCAATAAAAAAAATCAAATGTTTGTATAATCACCAAAGAATGATGACTTGTGTTAAGTATACTTTCTTGGACTTTGGGTCTTTGGAAATTGGTAATTGAAATATGGTACATATGATTACTCTCAGACAGGGTCTCTCAACCTTGGTGCTATTGACATTTGGGGCCAGATAATTCTTTGCTGTGGGGGTTGTCCTATGCATTGTAGGCTGTTTAGCAGCATCCTGGGCCTCTATTTGCTGGATGCCAGTAACACCTCCCCAGTTGTGACAATTAAAAATGTCTCTAATGATTAGAGATGTTGAGCATTTTTTCAAGTTTCTTGGCCATTAGTCTATCTTCTTTTGAAAAGTTTCTGTTCATGTCCTTTGCCCATTTTTTAATGGGGTTCTTTGATTTTTTTTCTTATTGATTTTCCTGAGTTCTATATAGATTCTGGTTATTAGCCCTTTGTCGGATGTATATCTTGCAAATATTTTATCCCATTCTATAGGTTGTCTATTTGCTCTAGTGATAGTTCCTTTGGCTGTGCAGAAGCTTCCCAAGCCCATCAATACATGAGTGGATTAATAAAATGTGGTATATCTATACCATGGAGTACTACTCAGCCACAAAAAACAATGGTGAACTAACACCTCTTGTATTATTCTGGAAGGAACTGGAGCCCATTCTTTTAAGCAAAGTATCACAAGAATGGAAAAATAAGCACCACAGGTGCTCACCATCAAATTGGTACTAATTGATTAACACCTATGTGCACATATGGAAGTAACATACATTGGGTGTCAGGCAGGTGGGAGGGGTTGGAGGGGATGGGTAAACTCACACCTAATGGGTGCGGTGCGCACTGTCTGGGGGAGGGGCATGCTGGTAGCTCTGACTCGAGTGGTGCAAAGGCAATACATGTAACCTAAATGTTTGTAGCCCCGTAATATTCTGAAATTAAAAAAAAAAAAGATCACATTACCATTAAAAAAAAAAGTCTCTACACATTACCACATATCCCCCGGGGGAGGAGGGAAGCAAAATTAATATTCACATAATCAGCACCCCCGCTTTTCAGACAGTTCTGAAAATTGACTTTTCTCAAAGCAAGACACACTTCTTCATGAGTGGAGTCTCACCCTGAGGCTCGTTGTTGATTGCATCCCAAGTGGCAGGAAAACTATGCTGGGTCATTCATTTGTTCATTCATAAAATATGTGTGAAGCACCTACTATGTGCCAGGTGGTGAACAAGTTGAGCAAGGTTCTTGCCCTCCAGGAGATTACAGGGGGTGTCAGGTGGTCAACAAGCAAACAAATTAATAATTAATAAGAAAATATAAAATCACATGACAGAAATGGGGGTAGAAATAGAGACTGACACAGAAACAGCCTATGTAGGCAGAGTAATCCTAGAAGATCTCCCCGAGGAGGTGACATTAGGCTACAGCCGCAGGATGAGTAGGAGGCAGCCACATGACTAGCTGGAGGAAGTGCAGTTCAAGCCAAAGGAGGACTTGGCCACGGAAAGTCAGAGCAGTAGACCAGGACCATAAGAGGCAGCTTTCTGGGAATGGGATATAGCCTTATCGCCTCTGTAGTAGTCAAAGTTCTCCACAGACATGGAACCAGGAGGAGACATACATGTAGGAGCTATGACGCATATGATTTATTATAAGGGATTGGCTCGCAAGATCAGGGAGGTTGAGAAGACCCACTATCTTCTGTCTGCACTCTGGAGACTCAAGAAAGCTGCTGGTATAAATTCCAGTCTGAGTCCAAAGGCCTGAGAACCAGGAGTGCTGATTGTGTAAGTCCCAGCCCAAAGGCAGGAGAAGACTGATGTCTTAGCACCACGGTCAGGCAGAGGATTCAATCATCCTCCGCCTTTTTGTCCTACTCAGGCCCTTGATGGATTGCATGAGGCCCACACACATTGGGGAGGACAAACTGCTTAACTACGTCCACCGATTCAAATGCTAATCTCTTGGAGAAACACCCTCACAGACATGCCTAGAAATAACGTTTAACCAGATACCTGGGCATCCCATGGCCCAGTCAAGTTGACCCATAAAATTAACCATGACAGCCTCTTAGCAGACACAGAAGTCTGTCTTCTTTTTCTAGGGAAAGGGATGCATCCTTATAGTCCTGGAACCCTGGGAGGCAGGCCTGGGGTAGTGTGTTCCCTCTCTGATCCCAAGGCAATGTGTCAGACGAAATGATGGTTTCAGGCTTCAAAGAGAATTAAGGATTATTTCAAAGATTAAAGTTGTGCCTCTTCACTAAGTAAGGTGTAATTTGCAAGGTATTTGGTTGTCCAGGTTGTTTCTTAGATGCATCTTGTATAGAAGTAGAAAAAAATATCCCTCCCATTTGTGCAAAAGATAGCACTTTTGCCAGGTAGTGTTACAAACAGACATAAGCCAATTTGATCATGCACACCTATTAAGTTCTTTTTGGTAGCTATCGACAGCCACCAGAAGTTGGATAGGGTTGAGAATTAACTGCTCTCCTGCAGTTTTGCTACCAGGTTATATTAATAATAAAAACCCATCTCAGATCAAATCCTGTGCCAACTTGTTGTTTAAGCGTGACAAAATTCCAGCTGCCTGTCCTTGTAAGTGCTGTGACAACACCTTGCAAGGAACCCTCACCCCAGGCAGATATGACAACATTCGAGAGGCAGGAAAGAGCAAATCTCATAGTGGGCATTAGGCAACAAAAATCCTCCAAACCACTGGCTGGGCTCAAGTCTCAAGCACCATCCCTGTGTGAAAAGATGAAAATGTCTGCAAGCTTTTTACGTCTCCTGCAGGCAAAGATGGGGAGCTTCAGGAAAATATTATATCTTAGCCAAACCACTCACCTTGAGTACCACTAACTCCACCAGTGAGAACCCTCTTCTTATCTATTATGCTAAATGACAAGCCCCATTTCCACCAATGAAAACCCATTTGGAACCTTCTTTGAGCTCATTAGCAAAGTCTCTGGTGTTGATCAGAGTTCAGAGGTTAGAAAAATATGGGAATTACCTTGGGAATGTGATCTTTCTCATTAAATGCTGGAGTCCACTCTCAGAGTCTAGATTCCTGATCAAGACAACGGACTTCCCCTAGAGTGTAGCTTAGACCAACTGACGTATTCTTAACATCACACTCTCTATGCCACAGGAATTTAAAGTAAATTGCATGCATCAAAACAGGCAGACACAGGCTGAATCTGTCCTGGGAATGGGTGTGGGAAAAGAAGGCTGGTAATTTAATAGTCTGATTAACCAAGAGCGATCACATATGTCATTTCAAGATTGCTCATTTTCAAAGAATTAAAATCCAATCAGCAATACTTTACCCAAGCTCTAGGGCACCTTAGCCTTTTTGGGTCAGAGGCCACAATAGACTTTCAGCTTGGCTTCAGAATCTCTGTTGCAGCCCTGGGTTCGCAGTTTCCAGGCTTTTCTAAAAAGATGACTGCTAATTTCAATGACCTCTACTAGAGGGTAGTTGTACTTCAGTGTCTGTTTTTTTTTGTTTTTGTTTTTTGGGGGCTTTTTGTACAGACAGGGTCTCTCTATATTGCCCAGATTGGTCTCAAACTCCTGGCCACAAGTGATCCTCCCACCTTGGCCTCTCAAAGTGCTGGAATTACAGACCTGAGCCACAGTGCCTGGCCTAGCATCTGTTAACTGAGAAAATAATAATGAAAATGTTGTCTTTCAACTTGCCTTTTATTAGTCGCAATAACATCACACACACATGAAAATTAGTGTGGAAGGTTAGATCCAAAAGTAAGGGAACATCACAGAAAGGCAAACCCCCAGGAAGACCCCCAGTATGTTGGTGAACTAGGCACTGTCTCTCCATAAGTCAGTAAAACACAGACAGTCTTTCCCCCAGCACTAGAGCAGATGGTTCTTTCTTCAGCCCAGCCCTGGATAATATAGGTGGCTTGTATTTAGGGCCATGGTGTATGAAAGCTGTGTATCTCAAACACTGGTATCACACGCTTCGTGTGGCCAGGTGCTCACACTGAGAGGCCCTGAGAACCAAGACCCACTAAGATTAAACTGGTCTACATTTCCTGTCTCATGCTCATAGATAAGGTGTAAGGTCATTGCGTGAAATGATACATGGAGAGGAACACTCATATGTATATGATAAACTCCACATAAGACAGTCCTTGGCATTTGTATGGAAGCAAGGCCCCCTTGCAAATACTCTATGGGACCTTGGCCAGGCATGACTCTGGGTCATTAGCTAACACACAGAAAATGTTGATGCAAATAATAGCTAGGAAATAGGAGTGTGCATGGACCGAGCACCTGGACACAGTGAGTGAGAGCTACAGTGGCTCTCCATTTCTTGCAGACGTTTTACCATCTTGATCATCATCAAGAGTATGCATTTAGCACCCAAATGTGCATTTCCCATACATGCGTTACACCCAGAAAAAACACAGCAGTATAATCCGTGCTATGGTTTGAATGTGCTCCCCAAAGTTTGTGTGTTGGAAACTTAATCCCCAATGCAATGGCGCTGAGAGGTGGGACCTTTAGGAGGTGGTTAGGAGCCCTCATGAACGAGCCAATGGCATCATCCCAGGAGTGAGTTAGTTATTGTGGACAGGGTTCCCAATAAAAAGGATGAGCCCCACTTTCTCTTTTCCTCTCTGTCTCTCTCACCCTTCCACCATGGAAGACACAGCACCAAGGCCCTCACCAGATGCTGGCCCCATGCTCTTGGGTTTCCCAGCCTCCAGAACCACGAGCCATATAAATTTCTGCCTATTATAAACTACCCAGTCTGTGGTATTCTTTCATAAGAACGTAACATTGACTAAGACAATCAGAAATAAAACCTAAAGCAATACATGTCAGCATCACTCAGCACCACGTCCTGACTCCATAACCTTGGGTAAATCACATGACCACTATGAGACGCGTCTTATGGTTAAATGAGATAACCCAAATGAAACACATCGCAAGTGCTCCATAAATGGAAGTGAGCATATTAGTCATTAGATTCTGAGTGTAAAATAATTGTATCAAAGCAGCAGCAACAAACCAAAAATCATTATGTTAAATGAAATTGTTTCTGCCATGTACATCTTCGTTTGCAGAGCAAATGCTCCTGTAGTGTTGTATTAGTTTGCTGGTGCTGAGTACCAAATAGGATTTGTTTAGCATCCAGATATTTCCTATCAGCCAGACATTTATGTATTTTTTATGTTGGAAAAGAAATACCTTCTAGCATAATGATTGAAGAAAGGTAGCTACTTAGCCATCCTCTCTTTCTTGTTATTTCTAAGTGAAGGCTAATGGGAACGTGAGCATTTTGTTGAAGTGTATAAAGGGAAGACGTCTAAGTTGTCTAGCTGCACAGGATAATATGGACATTCTAAAATAACATGAGGGCAGGCTTCAACCTACCCTAAAGGTCTTGTTAACTAGTAATCGGTCTCCTATCCATCAGCCGACCATTCCTCAAGCTTCGTCTGTTTCAGAGATGACAAACGTGAAGGAGCCTTGTAAAAACTGCAGAGGCAGGTGCAAAGGGCCACCACATCAGCGGAAAGACAGCACATTATGAGAGTTATCAGTCTTGCTCCCCTTTAGCTCAGAGAAAATGCTCTCCATGGCAACAATAACAGGCAGAAAATGTAAGAAATAGCAATTCCACCAAGCAGTGAAACCAGTCTCTACCCCTTTTAATTTTCAATAATCCCAACTCTTCATACTCCATTTTTCACAATGGGCCAGGTCACTGGCAGTAGTTAGAGCTGCCGGTGCAGCTGCCACAACGCCGAGTCCACCGATGACTCGTTGGCAAGCTTTACTGGGCAGCAGAACTGAGGCTTTCAAAGCTTAGTATCTGTTTAGGGCATGCAAGTGACTTTCCTAGTCGGGAAAGCCAGCTGCTAACTCCACAGCCGAAGGCGAGGTCCCCTGCACATAGTGATCACTCACCTGTTTGGTTTAAGTCGGCATTTTTCAACCTCCATGCTATTCATTCAGCCAGTTCATTCTTTGTGGTGAGGGGCTGTCCTGTGCACTGTAGTATCTTCAGCAGCATCTCGGCTCTTTACCCACTTGATGTCAGGAGTAGCTCCCCTCCCCAGATGGGAAAACTAAGAATGTCTTGAGACGTCATCAAATGTCCCCTCCGGTGCAAAATCATCCCCAGTTGAGAACCACTGATTTAAATGAAGATCCTAATAGGTCAAAATTTCAGGGGCCAGAATTTTAAAATTTATTTCCTCATGTATTTATTTATTCATTTAACAAATATTTAGCAAGTCCCTACTATGTGCCAGGCGCTGTTCTAACCACTGGGGATTCAGCAGTGAACCAGGTCCCAGGTTCAGTGGAGCTGTGTTGCATATGACACCACGTGGAAACAAACAGAAACACGAGACAGTTGTGGGATTTCTCTCCGTGAGAACTGATAAATTTCATGGACTATAATTATCAGTGATGGGAATAAACTTCAGTTATTTAATGCTTAGCACCAAAGTTAATTTGAAGCCACCTGCAATGAAAGGGTTTTTCTCTAAAAGGAGGGATAAATGGACCAAAGCCAAACAAGGACGTGGCATGTTTCAGAATGTAATAAGTAAATAACAAATTTCATTGGTACTTTTAAATCTGCTACATGTAAAAAAAAATAAATTATAACAGGTTTTGATTTAGATTAATCACGTATTGAGCACCTACTATGTGCTAGGCATCTATTTAGTGCTAGAGATGAAGCAGTGAGTGAAACAGGCAGAAACAGGCTCCTCCTGCTCATCTGGAGCTGATAGTCTAGTGGGAAAGACAGAAAATAAGGTAAATAAGTAAGACATATAGTATGAACTATAGTGTAAACTTCTAAGAAAAAAATTATCTTCTTGGGGAGGGGGAAATTGTAAGAGTTGGATGGGAGCTAAAATGCTGTGTAGGGAGGCCACAGAGGCCTCACTAAGAGACGCCACCTGAAGGTCTGAAGGAGGTGAGGGAGGAAGCTGTGCAGGTGTTTGAGGGAAGAGCATTCCATGCAGGGGGAACAGCCAGTGCAAAGGCCCTGAGGGAGGGCCGTGCTGTGTGCTGCTGGACTCAGTAAACACTGGGTGGAGTGGCTGGAGCTAAATTCAGAGAGGTGATGTATTAGTCAGCTTGTGCTGCTAGAAGAGAACATCTGGGACCGAGTAATTGATAATGAACAGAAATGCATTGGCTCACAGTTCTGGAGCCTGGGAAGTCCAAGATTCAGGTGCCGGCATCTGGCGAGGGTCTTCTTGCTGCACCATCACATAGCAGAAGGCAGAAGGCAAAGAGGAAAAAGGGGCCAAATGGGCCCTTTTATAACAGCATGAACCCCACCCTGTGGGGCAGAGCCCTCATGGCTGTATCACCTCCCAAAGGTCCCACCTCCTAACACTGCCACGACAAAAACCAACTTTCACCATGAGTTTTGGAAGGGACAAACATTCAAATCATAGCAGGTGGCAAAGGGCCAGGTCATTGTCAAGAAGTTGGCTTTGACTCAAAGTGAGATGGGAACCCTTGGAAGTCCTAAGCAGAAGGGCAGCGTCTGGTCTGGGTGTTGACAGGGCCACTCTGGCTAATGTGCTGAGCACCAAATAAGACAGCAGATGTAAACTGGAGGCCAGTTAGGAGGCGATTACTGCACCCAGGAATGAGGCCCTGGTGCCCTGGACTCCAGGGGAGCTGGAGGTAATGAGGAGTGGCCAGGCTACACTCCCCTGGCTGTCATCCTACGTTCTAGTGCTCCTCAATCACTTTCTCGGGCTCTGACCCCAAACGCTGGGGTATCCATGGTCAGTCCTCACCTCTTCCCTTTGCTAACGACACTCGCTCCTTGGTGATCTCATCCTGTCTTTGTATCTTCAGCCAGACTCTTCCCAGACTCACACAAATGCCTGCTCGACCCCATCACCTGGATGTCTCAACCTTAACCTACTCAAGGTGACCTATTCCTGGGACACCCCCCGCACCCCCTGCCACACACACTGGCTTCCTCCCCTCAGCCAGTGGACACTTCACTCTTCTGGCCACTTGCTGCTTCTCTCATGCCCACCTCTGACCTGTCAGTAAATCCTATTGGCACCACCTTCAAAATACATCCAGAAAACTGATTAGAAAGGATGAGTTCCAGAAATCCCACCACCCTTGTTAACAGTCAACAGTGGGTATAAGCTGCCCCTATATTGACTTTGTTCATATAATCATTGCTACAAATGGGCTTGGGAGATACATGTGGGGACCCCGACTTCTTGGTAGGATTTGCACATCTGGTTATTCTGTTTGTGCTGGGGCCAGAGTGTTCCTGAGTGTTTTTATTCCTCTTTTTCACCACCCCCAACTTCAACCTGGACATTCAGTAGTAGATGTAGGGCAGCTGTACTTGCCCCACAGTTCTCTGCCCCACTTCTCCAAGTCCCCACTTGAACAAAATCATTGCGGGGAGCTGTGGACTCCGGCACCCAGGAGCATGACTTGTCCTGGGAGCTGCCACTGATTCCGGCAGCAACAGCAGCTTTTCTAGAGCATTCTATAGGCTTAATTACTTAGAGGTGATTAAGCCATAGCCACGTGGGATAGTCCAGGGAATGAGATTCAGGTAATATGTTATAGTTAACTCTTTAGCAACAAAGTTGCTAAAACTTTACTTTAGCAACAAAGTAACTCCTCAAAGTTACAGGAGGCCTGAAGGGTGTAGCCAAGGTGTAGAAACAGAAGCCCGTCTCTGCTTTTCCTTCATTAAACACAGTTCAAGGCTCTTTATCTCCCGGGCCAAAGTCTTCAGAGGCAGGCTTCCAGAGAAGACAACACATTACAAAAAGGAAAAAAACAATGTCTTTGTCAAAAGCTTTTGAGGGAGAAGCTAAGAGTGATGGGCTAGACATGTACGTGCACAGTATATCCAGTAACACCCATCGGCTTTCCCCAGTCTGTGTGATGACGCCAATAGGCAGTGACAGAGAGGCGCCTTCCCTTGACTGTTAGAAGGGGTGCTTCTATCCCTTGTGAAGCTGGATTCGGTTCATATTTGGCTGGTCAGTCCTCAGGTATTCAGTGAAGGATGACTTTGCGCCAGACCCTGTGCAGGGTGCTGTAGACGCAGCATCCAAGAAGACAGGCAGGGCCTCTGTCCTTAAAGACCTTCCATCTAGCCCAGGGTTTCCCAATTCTGGCACCATTGATATTTGGGGCCATATGATTCTCTGTGGTGGGGCTGTCCTGTGCATTGTAGGATGTTTAGCAGCTTCTCTGGTCTCGACCCACTAGATGCCAGCAGCACACCCCATCCACGACAATAAAAAAAAAGTTTCCAGACATTGCCAAATGTCCCCTGGAAGCCAAAAGTGCCCTGGTTGAGAATTTCTGGTTTAGCTGAGTTGAATTAGAGTCTTCCTGTAATTATCGTGGTGATTCTAGTGGGGGCCAGGCCGAGCATCACTGCTCCTATCCACAGAATAAGTGCACATATTTTCTGGTTGGGAGAGGAGGGTATTATTTGCCCTTGGCTCTCTTTCTGCTCTAGGGATTAATCTTTCCACGTGTGCAGTGGTCAATACACATGGTCAAGTGCAAGGGGAAGAGAGCATCCTGCAGCCCCTCCCCTTGGACCGCTATTCTCTGCTGGCTCATTTGTACAAACTCGAATATTGTTTTGTCTTTAAGGTTCTGCTACCACTTCTTTGAATTATTTTCTTGCAGTCATTCACTGCTTGCCAAATCAAATGGCCAAAGTTCACATTCAGACCACAGGACTTGTCAGAGCCCCAAAGAGGTACTTTCTCAAATTTTTTTGTCCAAGGAACCCTCCTGTGTGACACCACTTATTGATCTATTTCACAAGTTTGAGAACCCTGAAGTAACATCTGTAAAGTACAAAGTAGATTCCCACCAAATGGTAGATGTTGCTATGTCATGATCATCATAATTACCAATATGTAGCAAAAATAAATGTCTGAACTCTTGCGGACATCACTCAGTTTCACAGAAGTCATGTGGTCCTCAGGATCCTCCCTTTGCCTTTGAGGCTAGAAACATCAACCATCCTTCAAACATCAAGGACATGCAGGCTTTGCAGAGTGATAGTTTCTAGTAAAATGCATCCTCACAAAGAATTTGCCATAGGAACATATTTGCAGGAGTGATGTGTGGTATCCTCCCCAGTCCCTGATGACTAATGTTTGTGCTCCCTGAGTTTTAGCATTGACAGATGTTTTCTTAGAAGACCCAGGATCCTGTCATTATCACTGGGCACCTGAATCAGAGGAAATGATGCTTATAAAAGTCATGGGAACTTGTACCTGCAAACTCCTCAGATGGAAGAATGGTTTTTAAAAAAAACGCAGTTGGGAAGCCCTTTAAACTAATTTTAACGGCACTGGGAGAATTAGAGCTTTGCCATAAGGATTTGATGATCAAAGGCAAGCAGTCCTGACTGGCGTTTATCTTATGCTGTGCAGCTGCTTCGGGCGTTTTGACGTCCTCCTGCCACCAGACTGGCAGGATGGAAGAAAGGCACATTTCTTTTGAGTACCTCCCACACACATACCAGCAGTACAAGGGTGAGCTTGGTAAGTGCATCAATGCAATGATGCTGATTTTCTGGTTTGCTTTAGTGTGTATGCAAGATGCACAAGCCTGCAGGGACATTAAGAACAAATGGTATGTGATCTTACGTCCAGCAGAATGACAATGGCCTGGGACTCTGTGACCCTCTTGCCATCCCTCCAATTTCAGCAGAAAAATTGATTTCCAATATTCTCCTGGCCAGACTATTTCAAGATTCCCAATAAATAAATAATGAGGGATCCTGGGATGGTGCAGGAGGAGACATCTGCCCAGTGATTGAAGGAAATAACTGATGAGCTTGTTGAAATACAAACCAACATTCTACAATAACAAGCGCAGATATCTGCTTGACACTTTTATCATTTTTATGATCTGGAGCCTTATCCAGATTGTCACATATAATTGTCATAGCCCCGCTGGGAGGGGGGTGGAAGGTGGTTTGTATTAGCCCTGTTTAAACCCACAGGATGAGTGGCTTGCCCGAGACTTAACACTCTTCACCACTTCACTGTTTCCCTCCGCTAAAGAGAAGCAAGAGCTCCCGTGACTGTTTATCAGTACTTACTACTTGCCGAGCTGGTTAGGTGCTTTACATATATTATCTTGTTGAATGCTCTTAAGAACTCTGCAAGGTAGGCAGGGAGTGTTCCTGGTTTATAGATAGAGGAACAGCAAGGGATACATTTGACTAATATGCCCAAGGTCACCCAGCTGGCGAGTGACAGACAGGGATATAACCCAGTCTGTGGACTCGGGGAACCTTTGCACTTCTGTGGTGGGTTAAGTCCCGGGCTGTGAGCTCTTTGAAGGCAAAAACTGCCTAGCTCACCTCTGCCTCCCCAGTGCCTAGCACAGAGCGTGCTACAGAACAGGCTGTGATCGGCCGAAGATGGCACAAGGGAGAGAGGGAGGAAGCAGGAGAGGGAAGGAGGGCATGCAGGAGACAGAGGGGAGGCCCAAAGAGAGGGAAGGAGGGGCTAAAAGGTAGGAAGAATGGAGAAGAGGAAGGAAGTTGGCCTGTTTTTAGATGTGTCTACTTATCTCTTCAAAGGAAACAAGAAGGAAGTTTGTGTTGATGCCGTTACTGTTTACTGTTGTTTTCCTAATGTACTGGCCACACCACTGGGTTCTCCGTCTCCACCACTTTCTTTAAACTGCTTGGAGTAGGGAGGGTCCTGGTAGGAAATAGACGGTGGCTTCAAATGGGATCGTTGAGGAGAGTTTAATTTAGGGCCTATTTTACAAAGATGTGGGTACACTCTGGGCCTAACTGGAGCTTTTACACCTCTGGGCCTGAAGGAGAGATGGGGGACCAGCTCTGCAATCACACAGGGACCTGTGGCTGTGGCCAGTGGGAGCTGCAGCCCCTGGCAGAGGAGTGCAGCCACCGACCAGCTATAGCAAAAGGGCAGCCAGGAGACTAATTTACCCCAACACCTCCCTTTCAATCCCCTGCTGGTGCCCCTCAAGGGCCAAACCCAACAGGAGGCTGGATGGCAAAGGCACACTTGATCTAGAAACGTCAGCCTCCCAGGGAGAGATGGAGTGTGGATTTGGAGGGGCAGCAAGACTACCCAGCACAGTCAGAACAGGGATACTCGGGAAGATGTTTAACTACCTGGGCAGCAGCGGGCACCAAACAGAAGTGGGCACTGACCAATCAGAGCAGTGCCAGCCATAACCACCCTGTGGCTCTCATACCTTTGTTAAGACTTAAGTTTTACACTGGTTTGCGCTGAATGTGGGGCCTTAGAAAAGATGTCTACATGTCTGCAGGGGAACCCACAGAGTGTGCACACGGTTTCTGTCCCTCAGTCACACCAGCCGTGGCTCACATAGGGCAAAGCCAAGTCCCTGCAGGCCACAGACCATGACCACGTGGCTCAGACACATGGGTTCCAAAAAATGATGGGGAGATGCCCTTTACTCAAGGTCAGTGTCTAACTCCTTTTCTAACTTGTGAAAATTCTGGAGCGTTGGTGAGGCCCACCCGTCAGACTCCCTCCCCTAACACGTGAGAATTTTCTGAACTATTTTGACAGATGAAATTGCAGATAATTAGCTTGGCTCTGCCAACTTGAAATTACTGGGGATGATTTCCGTGGCTGTGTACTTGAGTTTCTGGAAGATAATCTAAAATTGAGAAACAGGCCAGTGTTATCCTCATCTTACCCCTCCATCACATCATCACAAGTGTAGAAGAAAACTTTGGGTTGGTCATAAACATCTTTGGTAAGAGCAGGGGGATAAGCCACCCAATTAAAGCCACGCAGCCTGGACCTGTTTACAGCGGTGAGACTGATAAAGTGCTGTCACCTAAATGTCGTTCCGGTAACGTCAGCCATCTTTTTAGACAGATTCCATTTTCTCTGCTCCGAGAGTTCTTTTTTTACTTAGAACAAGATTGGCATCTGAAAAATAAAGTAAGATATACAGAAAGTTTGTGTCTCCATCCCTATTCCTACCTGTCCCTCCTTCAGTGATTTCCGTGACATTGGATTTTGAAGATTTATTTGTCTTCTTTTTCTAGAAACTGCAATCGCTGTACCTTAGTAAGACTGAAGTAGATTGGCTGCAGTCATGGCCCCACTTCCTCCTCCCTGTACCTATAATCTTTATCATGTGACTTGAGAGTTCCCTCCATAAAGGTGGAGTATATTTTCCCTCCCCACGTGTCTTAGCCAGCCCAGGCTGCCATAACAAAATACTACAGACTGGGTGGCTTAAACAATAGAAATTCCCCCGAGCTCTGGAGGCTAGAAGTCCAGATCAGGGTACCAATATGGTTGGATTCTGGTGAGGGCTCTCCCCCTGGCTTGCAGATGGACTTCTCCTCAGTGTGTCCTCACACGGTGGAGAGAGAGAGAGCTGTTGCCTCTTCCTCTTCTTATGAGGACACATACAGTTGTGGGAGCTCCACTCTCATGACCTCCTACCATTCATTAAGAGTCAGGGCTTCCACATACAAATTTTGGGGGAGACACAAAGAGTCCATAACACTACATGACTCACTTTGACCAACAGAATAAGGCAGAGGTGATGGTGTGCCAGTTCTGAGATGAGAATGCAGGGGTCCTTGCCTGATTGCTCTTGCTCCCCTGCATTGCAGGAGGAAGACAAGAAACACAGAGCTAAGCATCCCCAGCTGAGGTGGCTTAGCCCTTTCCAGCCTAGAACAAAGCTACCTATTGGCCTATAGATGCATAAATGAACCCAGCCGAGATCAACCAAGCCCAGCCTACACCAGCAGACCCCTAGCCTACCTACAAATGCATGAGTTATAGTAATATACATAACTAACATAGGAATGAGTTAAATGATTGTGGTTTTATGCTGCTGAGTTTTGGGGTAGTTTGTTATGCAGCAATAGCTAACTGTTACAACATGGCTACGGGATGATCATTACTATTTATATGCTTTTCCTACAAAGGAAGTTAGGTACAGTGTTTAAAAGCATGGGGTATATCCTGTCTTCTTGAATTTGAATCCTGGCCCTGCCACATATTATTTGTAATTTGGGGTAAAGTACTTCAATTTCCTCATCTGTAAAATAGGTACAATAACAGTGTCTCATAAGACAATTATGAAAATCAAATGGGTTAATGCATACAAAGCACTAATAACAATGCCTGGTACAGAGCAAGCACCATAGAAGTGTTTGCTATTTTCCCTTTTAAAGGGCTTGAGACCTAGAGAGAGCAGGCTGAGGTGAGGTGGGTTGATGCCCAGGTAGCATTAGCTCCACTACTAAATAAAAGGCTTTGAGCTCACATCTTAGCATAAGATGAACTCACTTTTCCCAAAATAGGAAATGTAATCAAGACTGCTTTAGAATTCTCTGAGATGACTATTTTTTATCTTCTCTAAGAAATAAGCATTAGCATGTTGAGGGCATTATGCGTTTTCCCATGTAGAAGGGATGAGAGAGAGCGGCCGTCACCAAGGTGACTCCAGACAGTGTGGACAACCACTCGAAGGGTGCAAAACACCTTGCATTTCCTCCTCCTCCTTCCCACTTCCAGGTACTCAGAGTTCTCATACTTCGGCTTTCAGATTACCCAGGAATTTCGTCTCCCCAGAAGTGTTGGAGCTGCCACCACCATCAGCAATGCCCTGAATCTCCCTGTGCCCTTCTCTATTCAGGGCACTTGCCACCCCCGGACAAGGATTTTACTGCAGCATAGCTAATTTGTTAATCAGTTATTCCTCCTAAGAAACCTATTTGCTGCTTACCAAGAACATTACTTAAAGAATGTTTTATCAAGAAAAAGTGGATTTAATGGCAAGAAATCTAAACACCTTGATGGTCATTGGTAAGGAGAATTTAAGGGCAAAAAGACACTCAGGACTCTCTCTATAACAAGCAGGTGGCCACCCATTAGGACCAATCCCAGGCAGTGAGATGGGATCCTGAGTCACCCATGGGATGCATTGGAGCCAGACACGCGACCATTTCAAAGCCCACTGTCCTGGGGATCAGCTGGAGACATTCCTGTTGCTAAGGAAGGGGTGGTGACCTATATGCCCCTCATCTTATACCTCAGAACCTCTGTACCTGCTGCTCCGCTCTGCAATCATAAACTCTACTTGTGCTTCAAGGCCACCCTGTTCAATGCCATCTCTCTCAGGAAGTCTTCCCAGAGGCTCTCCTTGTTGGTTACCTCTTCCTCCTCTGGCTTCCTCACAGCCTGTTACAAGTGACTCCTGTCCCTGACTGCACTGTGAGCTCCTTGAAGACAGTAGCCATCCCCTGTTCATCTCATCATCTTAGCAGAGTGACTGGTGTGTATCAAACTCTCAGTGAACAGTTGGTGAACTATAATAAAATAAAAAGGAGTGATTTCACAGCCATTTCATCCAGTCAGGGAATAATACCCACACTCCTACCCAAATATGTAACAATCCCCACACCCAGTTCTCTTGTGAGCTCTGGTGACCACTAGACATCCTGAAGCACTTCTGCTATTCCTCTTAGGGTACCTGGGACAGGTTTGGCGTGTTTAGGGAGCTCCTTTAGTTCATATGTCTGTCTTTGATGCCAGCTCAGGCAGTATTTGTCCTAAGGGAATAACAAGGAAGAAATATCAACATCTTTAAGAGCAATGTGAAAATAACTCAGCCAGGAGAAGAACCATTGTGATGAATTTAAGGCTTGTCAAGCCAGGCCTCCAGCATGGTACGCCTTGCATTTTCAGCTGTCATGAATCACAAAGTTGTAGGGGTAGAGAGTTGACCAGTCTGCCCATTAATATACACACTCCTAGGGAGGGGCTTTCTCTCCCTGTGCATCCATGCTACAGATGTATGACCCAAGGTCACAGAACCAGCAGCAGGGCTGGGGCAAAAACCCAGTGCTCCGGCTCCGACCCAGCACCCACCCACCACCCCACACTGAGCTGAGACAGCAAGGGAAGAACGGGCTACTGCCTCCAAGCTATGCCATTGACTGCAACAGGTGCTGTGATCACTTGTGTATGGAGTAATAAACCTCCATAATGAGTATGTCATGGAAGCTGTATTCAGCCCTCAATAAATGCCGTTGCCTAGCTGCATTCTCCCAGGCCCGGCTCCTGCTGCACTGCCCCTCACTGGGACCCCAAGTGACGGCATTTCTTGCATATGAACAAGGCCCTGCCAGATATGACTAGATCACAAGAATTAGTGTCGAAAACTGGTTAAAAATAAAAGCATGTTTTTTCTCATGATATTCCTATCTGCCTGTGTGTGTGTGTGTGTTTAGAATATGATAAACAGCAGTAACCTTAAGTAAATATTCATTTGAGAAACGTATGTTGGACATCTACTAAGAGAAAGGCCTTGTGCTAGGCACTTGGAGAGGGGTGGGGTTGCAACCAAAAACAGTGAAGCATAAATGCTGCAAACGGGGCATGAACACATGGTCTGAGGCTGCCAGGGGGAGAGGAGGAGGAATCAAATGAGTCTTCACGGAAGCGATAACATTTGAGCGAGACCAGGAAACTTGAGAATTTTTTAAATCAGGAAAGGAGGAAAAATTCTGGGTTGAAGGGATAGCTCAAGCCCAGAAGATGTTAAGAGTGAGTTTGACCTAAGCTTGCAAAAAAGCAGATAATAATATTCTCATATGAATGTTCAGAAAAGGCACAAAAGAGGGAAGAAGACAAATTTTAGGAAGCTTCCGATATAAAAGAACATATTACAGGTCAGTCTCGTTTACTGAACAGAGATGGAAAAATGCTAAATAAGGTATCAGCAAATTGAATCCAGTAGGATATTAAAATAACTACATTGTAACTAACGAGCCTTACCCTAGGAATGCAAGGATGGTATGAGGTTTTGAAAATCTATCAGTATAATGCAGTACATTAACTAATCAAGGGAAAATGGCAATATGAATAATACAGTAGATGCAGCATAAGTAATCAGTAAACTTTAACACTTATTCATGATTTTTTAAAAAATTCAAAAACCTCTTATCAAACTGATAAGCAAATAAACACCATACTTGATGGTGAAATAGGGAAAGATTTTCAACAAATTTCAAAATAAGGCAAGGATGCCTACTATCACATTTATTATTCAACATTATATTTGAATTCTTTGTCAATATAATACAACAAGAAAAAGGAAAAAAAATAGGCATAAGAATTAGAAAGGCAAACACAACAATTTTAGTATTTGCAAAATCTGTAACTATGTAAAAAACCCAAGGAGAGCTACATATAAAATTTTAGAACTCAAAAGAGAATTCAAAAAAGTTTCTGGATACAAAATCCACATTTAAAAAAAAATCCATAAATTTCTATAAGCCAAAAAATATCTTAGAAGATATAACAGGAAAAAAGTAGTCTGTTCCTAATAGCAACAAATTTATGAAAGAATATTAACAATTGCTAAGACTTCTTGAGTTCTTACCAGTGTTCTAAACATTTGTATCTTCTACCTTGTTTAGTTCTCATGGCAAGTCTACAATCTAATCTATCTAGGAATAAATTTAACAAAAGCCTTGCAAGAACTTTATAGACAAAATTATACAATGTTACTGAAAGGCATAAAGGACTCAAATAAATGGAAATATATACCATATTGTTTGATAAGAAGAGTCAACATCTAAATTTCCTAAATATCAATTCTCCCCAAATTAATTTATAAATTCAATATGTTTCCATCAAAATCCCAACAGGATTCTTTTTTATGAAACTAAACAAACTGATTCTAAAATTCATATAAATGAGTTAACATCTAAGAGTTGCTAAAACAATTCTGAAAGAGAAGAAGAAAGAAGGTTCTAAAAGTTAACAAGGCTAACCCTATCACAATGAAAACAGTGTGACACTGGTACAGAAACAGATTAACAAATGAATGGAGGAGAATAAATATCTCACAGATAGACCCAAACATACATAGAAACTTCATATAATACATGATAGAGGTGACATTGGAAACCAATAAGGAAGATATAAACCATTAAACACTTTTACAAATGGTGCTGAGATAATTAATTGTGCATATTAGAAAAAACTGAAACTATATTCCTACTTCACACTACACAAAAATAAAACTCAGATGGACCAAAAACCTAGATGCAAAAAGAAAGCTTTAAATCTATTAGAAGAAAATGTCTTTTAAGTTTCAGGCTAGGAAAGGAGTTCTTAGTAAAGATCCCTCTTCACTCCCCCCCAAAAAAATTAGCAAACGAGACACTAACAAAAATGGTTCATTTCCATCACAAGCCTTTTATGAACAAAATTAAAAGACAAACCACAGACTAGAGGTAGATATTTGCAATATATAACTGAATTAGTATCTGGAATATATAAAGAATTTTCAACATATCAGTAAAGAAAAGACAACCAACAACAATAAAACCAAAGGAACAAAACAGACAAGTGACATAAAGGAACATGAAATGGCCAGTCCAGTACACATGGGAGGACAGCCTCAAATCTCATGGATAGTATGGAACTGCAACTAGCAATAACAAGATATCATTTCACAGCATCTGTTGAGGAAAGTTTAAAATCTAACACCATCAAATATTGGTGAGGGTGCATATGCTGCTGCTTTAGGGTATGCTAAGAACAACTTCCTGGACAAGCTATGTGGCAGTGTCTAGTTAAACCAAAAATGCGTATGTTAGAAGCCACCAATTCCATTTCAGTCATAAACCTGAGAGAAGTTCTCCCTCATGTGCCTGAGGAGACATGCATGAAGATGTCCATTGCAGTATTGTTCACTCTGGGAAAGAAAACAGAAACCTAAAAACAATTAAATGTCTATAAATAGGAGAAAAGATAAACAGGTTCTATTCATAAGTGCAGGGAATGAACTATTGAAAATTCTCAAAACTATAGTAGTGAATGATGATAACAAAGACAAATCATGGAATGAAATGTATATACACAAACAAAAACATATATTGTCACTGACATCTATGTAAGTAAAAGAGTAAGGGCTTGCAGGACACACAGTGAATTCCTTAAGATGAAATCACGTTTTCACTGTGCTCTCTGACACCTGACATTTTGTCACATCATTATAAAAATGAGTATGCAGGAAAGAGCAAATGCTAAGCCTCCCTGCTGGGAGAGCTCCTTCTAGAATTATACACTTTTGTGCATTCTTTATGTTTTTTACATTGCATTGAGGCATCCTTGAAACACTTCCCTTTGTGTGTGGCGGGGAGGCCCAGGGATGGCAGTGCTGTGTGAATAAACCCACCTCCTGAATACATATGCAGAATGCTTTCAACTCAGGACTTTGCATACCACTGCTCAGAACAGATCCAGGCTGTGTGTTGTCATAACAACAAACTCAACAATTTGAAATGCAGATCCTTCCTCTTTTACTCTGATAGAAACGTGTGGGGAATACAGGATACTTTGTACTGGGTATGAGCCTGTTGGAGTTCAGATGTGATACTAGAGGTTGGTTGTATGCCCAGCAGGAAAGAAATTGTATGATTTATGAAGCATCTAAAGCGAGAATCATATAGGTTTTTCCATCCGGGTTATCAAGTTTTGGCACTTAAAACCCCCTTTGAGTCTTGGCAGTCCTTTAAGAGTAGTTTCTTGCGCTGGAGAGGTAAGGGGGTGGTAAGGCAATGGGATGACCACTCTGGCCGTAGGGTCCGTCAGACCTGCTTCAGCACTGCCTAGCTGTGTGTCCTTTGGGCAAGTTACTTACTGTATCAGTCTGGGTTCTCCAGAGACACAGAAGCAATAAGGGGGGGTGGGGGTGGAGGGTGTGTTTATATATAGGGGGTGGGGGGAGAGAGAGATTTATTACAAGAAATTGGCTCATGAGAGTATGGAGGCTTACAAATTTCAAGATTTTAGTGTGAGTTGACAAACTGGAGGCCCAGGAAAGCCAATGGTGTAGTTCCAGTCCAAAGTCCAACTGGCTCAAGACCCAGGAAGAGCCAGTGTTTCAGAATGAAGCAGTCAGATGTGAATTCTCTCTTACATGGAGGAAGGTCAGCCTTTTGGTTCTATTGAGGCCTCCAACTGATTGGACGCAGCCCACCCACATTAGAGAGGGCAATCTGCTTTACTCAGTCTGCTGATTTAAATGTTAATCTCATCCAAAAACACATGCTCCAAAACAGCCAAAATCCTGTTGGACCAAATATCCAGATGCCCTGTGGCCCAGTCAAATGGACACATAAAACTAACCATCATGCTTACCCTCTCTGAGTCTTGGCTTCTTCATTTGGGAAGGGATGCTAATAGTAGTAAAGAGTTCATAGGCCTGAAGTGAGGAGTAAATAAGTTGCTATATAAAGTGCACAAGCAGAAGAGCTGGGACTTGGTAGGGACTCAGTTAACAAGGTACCAAATGAATTTCTAGTTTTGCTAGTCATGTACGGGTGTTTGAACAATAGAATGCTTAGCTTTGCTTGTTTTTATGCTTTATAAAAATGGTAGCTTCAGAGACTTGTTTTGTTCACTCGACTTTATATTAGCAACAGTTGTCCACATTGTTGCATGTAGCTGTCTGTATTCAGAGGCTACTGAGACTATCCATCCTGTTGATGGATATTTGGGTTATTCCTAGGTTTTTGTTTTGTGGGGTTTTTTTTTTCCATTTTGAGCAATGCTCCTATGAACTCTCTTGTCCATGGCAGCTAGCACTAACCTCTAGGATTTTCTTTAGAGCATATACCTGAGAGAGGAATTGCTGGGTTATAGGATAGACAAATGTTCAGTTTTACAAGATCAGGCTAAATTGTTTCCCACAATGGTTAGTCTGTCCTTGTTGAATCAGGAAATAGTGAGCAGATACTCTTCTTCTGCTCCTTAGGAGAGGTCCTTATGAAGACTATCCAACAATGGGCAAAAAAAGATTGTGAAGTTCAGTGTAAAAAAAAGTGATCACAGTTCCACAGAAAAGGAGGGTGGTTCAAAGCAATAGAGTCCTAAGAGAAGGCCTCACCAGGGTACGGAATCAGACTACCTGGGGCCAAGCCTTCACTTGCCCACAGCCTGCCTGTGCAACCTTGAGCCAGTTGCACGACCTCTCTGTAGCCTTGTGATTTCGTTTTAAAATGAGAATGACCACTTCCAGTTCACCGTGTCGTATGAACTGTGACTGTACATATAGTACATACATACAGTATAGTGCTCAATAAATGATGGCCCAAAACACAAACAAACAAAAACCCCTCCATGGTTTTTAAAAATACAGTCAAATACACACTAGAATGATTACTGAGGCTCATGGTAGGTCTTAAATTATGAGTGGGTTTTTTTTTTCTATTTTTAGAGCTTCTGGAAAGTGATTATATTACTTTCAAAAGGGGGAAATTAATTTGTTTTTTAAAGTTTCCATTATTTGCTGCTTTATGTGGGTTCCTTGTGCTACTTTTATTTATCCACACACTTCTCAGTTCAGTTTTTCACCTCTGTGGGAAGCTGGGAAAAGTGTTTGACCTTAGTCAAAGCAGGCAGGTGCCTCACTCCCCAGGCGGCTGCCTCGTGGGCCAAGGTTTGCACAAGGTGAGAATGATCCCCAGTTAGGACCTATTAAGGTGAGAAATCTAATGGTTTGATTATAATTAAAAGTCCTATCTGGAAACTCTTACATTTTTTCACTTTTGTTGGGGTCTGGGTTTTCTGAGTATTAGAGTTAACTTTACATTAGTGCAAGGAAATGAGGAAAGAGTATGGGCCACGGGGGTGTGTAACTTTCCCAGTGCTTTAGAATGTCACGGCCTTACTGCAAGCGTGTTCTGGGCATGGAGGGATTCTCCTGAAAGTCTGCAGCTTTGGTACATTCCTTTTTTCTTCTAGTAAATATTTATTGTCTAGCACTATTGTGGATGCCACAGATACAGAATGGAACAAGCCAGACAAGTCAGCTCAGGCTACTATAACAAACACCATAGGTGGCTTAAACAACAGACATTTATTTTCTAACAGTTCTGGAGGCTGGAAGTGTAAGATTAGGGTGCTGGCGTGGGCAGGTTCTGCTGGGGTTACTCTTCCGGGTCCCATCTTCTCATTGTGTCCTCGTATGGCAGAGAGAGAACAAATCTCTCTGGCATCTCTTCTTATAAGGATATTAATCCTATCAGATCAGGGCCTCATCCTGATCTTTTAGCCTTAAGTACTTTCTCAGAGGCCCAATCTCCAAATACAGTCATGTTGGGGGTTAGGGCATCAACATATGCATTTGGGAGGGGAACACAATTCAGGCCGTAGCACCAGATAAGGTCCTGCATCACCCATTCTAGGGGGCACAACAGACCGTGAACCAGTACACAAATAAATAAACAAGGCAATTACGGATTGTGATCAGTTCCATGAAGGAAGTGAAGAGGGCATGATGGAGAGTCATGGAGATGGGGGTGGTTTTATGGAGATGGGGTAGGGAAGGGCCTCGAAGAGGAGGTGACATTTAAGCTGAGATCAGAAGGATGGGGAAGAGCCAGCCATGGGAAAACATTCTAGGCAGAGGGAATTATTTTAAATGCAGAGACTTCATTCAGGAAAGATCACGGTGTGTTCTCGGAACTATTGGAAAGACCAGCATGGATACAGCGTGGTGATTTAGAGGGCAACCCTGTCACACCAACACTTAGATATGCTTGACAAAATGCAGTAAGCATCATTTAAAATGCACAGGTGAGCTTCCAAGAAAGCAAAAGTGTTCCTAGGAATCAGACACAAAGGGGGAAGTGCAAAGCCATCTTGATGACACAAGGACTGTGGTTGTTAATGCCTGGAAAGGGACAGAGATTGAGGCCTTGGACTCAAGAGAAGTGGGCAGTGACAAATGAACTTTCCCACGTGAAGGCAGGACTCCGGGAGGGCTAACACTCCACCCCGTCAAAGGACGGATGGAGGGAAACTACCTACATACCCAGGAAGACAACAAGAGAGCTTGAGTTACTTGGTGTAGGTTCTGTTAAAAAACAAAATAATCCTCTGAAAATTCATACCAAGAACTTGCTCCCACATAAGTTTAGGGTTCAAATTTACACTACCCACACCAGCCCACAATCTCCAAGTTGAGAAGGAACTCAAACACTGGGACCAAACAGTGATATCCATGGGAAAGCTATAAGAAGCAAACACAAAACTGCCAGAGAGACACATACCCTCAACCTCCGTCACACAGAACTCCCAGTGATAAAGCCCTGCGGAGAATAAGCTTTCAATCTCAAATTAAAAATACATGAGAAGAAACTTCATCATGAGCAAGAGTCAGGAATTACAATGAACTGAAGGACTAGACATCCTCCCCTAAGAACTCCAGATTTTAAAAAAATCTGAAAGACTATAAAACATGTTTAAAATAATTAAAATCATAAAATAGGCCATTAAAAAAACAGAATATGACAGATACTCTGGGAGAAAACAGGGCAGATGCTAAAAATAACTTAGTAGAATTTCTAGATAAAAACCATAATAACATCAAAATTTTTAGATGATGGCTTGAACAGCAGATTAATCAGCTTTGAAAAGAGAATTAATCAACTGGAAGATGGATGTGAGGAAATTACTCAGAATATATTGCATGAAGTTAAAAGGTGAAAGGCATGAGAGATGTGTTAAATAAAATAGAAGATTAAATGGAAAGGTTCAATTTACTTTTAACAGGAGTTCCAGAACTACAGAATGGAGAGAATTGGGAAGCGTTATTATGGCTGGGAGTTTTCAGAATTTAGATGACAGACATGTGTGGTAGGCTGAATAAGGGTCACCCAAAGATATCAACTTCTAATCCCCGGAACAGTTAAATGTTACATGATAGGGAAAAGGATCTTTGCAGGTGTGCTAAAGTTAAGGCTTTTGAGATGGAAAGAGTATCCTGGATTACTCAGGTGGGCCCTGAATACGATCACAACTGTCCTTAAGAGAGGGAGGCAGCAGGAGATTCCATACAAACACACACAGAGGACAAGGCAATGTGAAGATGGAGCCCAGAGAGGTCTGAAAATGCTGGTCTTGGAGACTGGAGTGATGTGGCCAATAAGGAAAGGATGCCAGTGGCTACCAGAAACAGGAAGAGACAAGGAACAGATTCTCTCCCAGACCCTCCAGAGGAAACCGTGGCTTTGCCGACACCTTGATTTGGGCCCAGGATGCTGATTTTGGATTTCTGGCCCCCAGAACTGGGAGCTAATAAATTTTTGTTGTTTAAGCCACCATTGTTGCAGTGATTTGTTACAGTATTTCTAGGAAACTAATACAACATGTATTGACTGATTGAGAATGAACATCAAGTTACAGGAAGGATAAATAAAAATAAATCTACAACTAGACACACACCAGTGAAACTGGAGAATACCAAATACAGAGAAAAGACCTTGAAAGCAACCAGAGAGAAAAGTACAGAGGGGCCATAACCAGGATGACAGTATATTTTTCAAAACATTAATACAGTCCGGAAGACAATGGGTAATATCTTTAAATTGCCTACAAAGACAAAATATCATTCAATAGTGAAGGCAAAATGAAGACATTCTCAGGCAGGCAAGGCTGAGTTTACCATTAATAGAATCTTGTGAAAGAGCTGCTTCTAAAAAGTGTACATACTTTAGAAAGGACATAAAACCCCGAAAGACACAGTGAGATATGAAAAGCTCCCCTAAGCAATGAAACTAGAAAATGTGTGATTAAACAGAACCAAGCATCAAATGTACAAAACAGCAACTACAATAAAGTTATGATTTGGGACCATAAAAAAAGAAGGTAGAGTTAAAATATCAGATAGTAATAAGATGTAAGAGGGAAGTGCTTGAATTAAAAAGTTCTGGCCTTTGCATTGTTCAGAAGTGAAGATGTTGATTAATTTTAGATTTTATAATGTAAAATAGGCATGTAATAAAGAAATTTGACCAATACACTAGGTCATACGAAAGAGGGGGAAACAGTACAAAGAAAACACAAACAGCAAGTGCAAAATAAAATTGTCAAAATAAATCTCAATGTCCCAGCATATATATCTAAATATATCAAGAACCACAAAAAGTATAAACAAACTAACCCCACTATTTATAAGATGGAAGCTTTGATGAATAAACAAGATCAGTATACTCTATGCTTTTATAAGAACATCCAAAATAAAAGTATTCAAATACTTAAGGATTGGAAGGGCAGGGGGAAACTTTCATTATTTAAAGACAAAATTATCTACATATAAAACTCAAGGAATCTATATGCAAATTGATAAAACTAAAATTGAGAATTCAGTAGTTTTGGTGGGAACAAGCTCAAATATACAAAGATCAATTGTATACGTCAGCCAAAACAATTAGAACTTGTAGTTTTAAAAAGATACCATATATATTAGCAATAAAAACTTAAAGCTACCTAGGAATAAACTTTTATGGAGAAATTTATGAAACTTTATTGAAAGACATAAAAGAAGAGAAAAAAGACCTAAAGAAATGAAGGGCTGGGTGATAAGCCCTGTTCATTAGTGAAAAGAATCAATATTATAAAATGAAAATTCTCCCAAATCAGTCTATAAAGTTAATATAATTCTAATCATGAACCTAGCAGAATTTTCCATGGGAGTTATATATGCAAAAACAAGGAGGCAAAAATAATATTTATAAAGAATAGTATGGAGAGGTAGATTTCCTTCCTAGATATCAAAACATCATAAAGTTGTAGTTATTAAGACAGCATGATATTGACTCAGAAATAGACAAATAGATCAATAGACCGAAATAGAGAGCTCAGATTCAATCCCATACATATATGGGAACTTAATCTCTGATAGATGTGGCGTCGTAAAGCAAGAAGAAAAATCACTGGTTGACAAGTAGTACTGGGATTGCCCTTTTTCCATATGGGAAAAAAAATTAAATTAGATCTTTACCTCAATATGCAAAGATCAATTCCAAATAGATAAAACCTAAATTTAAAAAAGGCAAACCTTTAACACACATAAGAGGAAACATAGGAGAATATCTTTATGACTTCTTGGTAGAGAATTGCTTTTAGAAATAGAAATGATAAAGAAAATATGGCAAATCTGATGACATTACAATTAAAATCATCTAGAAAACAAGTCACTGCAGTAAAAATACAAATCACAGAGTGAGAGCAGATACATAAAAAATTTAGCATCCAGAATATATAAAAGATGTCTACATTCAGTGAGAACATAACCCAAAAGAAGAGAAAGCAAAGGGTACAAATTGAAAATTCAGAAAAGACAAACCCTAAACAGCCTATAAGCATATAAAAAATGTTTGACCTCATTAGTAATCAGGGAAATGCAAAGTAAAACAAGGAGATCTTTTCATGCCTATCAGCCCTGGCTGGGGCCTTCTCCCCAGATGCTACAGGCAGGAAGCCAGAATGGAGGAATATCCGAGGCTCATGACATGCTTTGGACTAACCTGGCAAAAACTAATAATGACAACATCAAGAGGTGGTGAGGATATAGAGAAACAGGAATTCTCATACCCTGTCCATGGGAGAGAAAATTAGTTCAATTTAGAGAGGAATTTGGCAATATTTAGTAACACTAGCGACGTGCATGTTCTAGTTTTCAGCATTTCCATTTCTAAGAACATACCCAGAAAAGACTCCCACGTGTTCATAAAGTAACTGGTAAAGCCTTACAGCACTATTTGTAACAGAGGGGGGATAAAAAACTTTCTTGTGGTGGTGGAGGAGAGGGGAGAGCCCAGAATCCACTATCAGAAAAATAAATGCATAACTTGTAGTACACTCCCATAATGTAATATTACACAGCAGTTAAAATGATGGTACCAGGACTACATGTGTTGACATTGGATGAAACTGTAGAAACATAATGCTGAGCAAAAAAACCAGAGAAGTTTTGGAATGATTTATTCAGCATGATGCCAATTTAGTAAGTAAAAATGTAACACAGCCGCATATACACATACCATACGTGTGTGTGTGTGTTTGTAGGATATACACATATGTAGCAAAAATAGAAAACCATGCATGGAGATGATAAGCATCAATCCCTCTGGGAGGATTGAAGGAGGGCGAGAAGGAACACGCAGGGAGCTTCAGTTCTGTCTATAAAACTTTAACGCTATTAAGCAAGTAGGTGAAGCAATTAGAAAGTGTGTTGAGGTGTGGCAAAACTCAATGACGGATATACAGTGTTTGCTACATGATTCTGTTTATTTTCCCTGTCTGCATGAAATATCCATATAAAGTTTTTTTAATTACTCAAAGTAGGAAAACCAGTCCAGAGGCTATCGTATTAATCCAGACAATGAGTAGGTAATGCTCACTAGGATCAGGGAAGAGATTGCAGATGGAGAAGTGGACAGAACCAAGATATGTTTAGGAGGTAAAATCAAAGGTCTTGAGTCAATTTGCTGTCTCCGATATAGCAGGTATAACAGACAGGGCCACTGCCCTGTCCATATGCTATGGACCTTTCCAGGTGCGCCAGCTGGTTTCTAACTACTGGCGTCTGCGTGGGTGTGCTGAGGTTCTTCCCCCACCCACCCCCAACAGCGAGCTGTGCTGCCCCAGGCGGTAGACCAGATATGCTAAGGAACGTGCCCCTCAACAGGCCTTCAGGAATTGGCAGGTGAATACCCCAGTTTCCTAGTTTCTTGCCTGGGATAATTCTGGCGCTTGTGCTTTGTACAGTTTCCCAGCATTTCCCTGTGGGAGTAAGCATCAGGTGCCCTCTGAGGCAGCAGGCTTAACAGAAGACCCTTTTTGGCTGTCTCCCTTCCCCACCCGCAGCCCCACTTTCCCAACGAACCACTTTCACTTGTATTCTTGTCTCGGATCAGCTTCTGGGAAAACCTACACTAAGGGCTCAGGCGTACTTCCAAAGCGTCCCCACGTGCCACTACACACCTCCATGATGTCACTCTGAGTCTGGCAAAGGGAGTGGGGAAGATGGATTCCAGGGGCTGTGGACAGGTGACTGGGAGATGCTAGGAGATGTTTCATGCAGGAGATGGAAAGCACAGCTGAGGGGCACAGGAGAAAATCAGCTGCCTAAGAGTTTGCAGAAAAAAGATGCTGCCTTCCTGCATCATAGAAATAAGTGAGATTCCAAGGTGCAGTGGGCCGCTGTGGAGATTTTTCAGCTCTGGGCCTGTGCTAGCATTTGCAACAGTGCCTTATTCAGGGATCCCCTTGACAGAATTAGGAGCTAAGTGACACCTGGTTATGTGCTGTCCTATGTCTAATCCCATGAGCATGTCATTTGTTTGCATTCACCTTCCAGACATGTCTGCAGGGTAGGATTTGGTGCTGATGGATTCTGTTTTGATATAAAATATTATTGAATGTCACCAGGGACTGACTTCTTGATACAGCATCAAATGACAGTCCAGTTTCCCCAAAGTGAGATTTCTGTAATGAATTAGGAAACATTTGCCTTGACAGTACTATAAAAAAATTGCTTAAAATTTTAATTTTATTATATGTAAACAAACAGGGAAAAAAACCCCAATAGTTCTAGGTCATCTCCACTTGTATTATTCCACTGATGCAATAACACTTCCTCTTTAAGAAGCAGGAAAAAAAAAATTTTAACTCTAAATCCATTACGCTGGCTACTGAGTCAACCTAACCGTTGTCAACAGCAAAAACATTGTAGGGAAGCTCTTGGCATTTCTCTGGCTGCTGATTTGGAAGGAAAGATAGTTGATTTGACTTCACCTCGTAAAGGTGACTCAAGAAGTCTCCAAGGAAACCAGCTTTGGATTCTCGGTCTACAGTGTATTTATCCCTTGCCGTGGAGTCAATGAAACACATCAGTTCAAACGACCATCAGTGAAGTGAGCCTGAGATATTGCCCCGTCCCTGATGGCCAGAGTAAAACCAGACAAACAGGTGGCTCCTCTAGGCACGCCGTCTAAGGAGACCCTAGAGGAGAGCAGCCACGATATTTGGGGCCATGAGAAAACGTCATCACCTAAAATGAAAACTACAAGAAACCTACATAGAAAGATTTTCCAACTCTAGCCACGTCCATCCCAGGAGGTGGTCCATACAGGGTTACTAATGGAACCAGAGCATATCCTGTGGGCCCAGTGGAGGTAAGAATTGTGGAACCTTACTAAAGGTAGTGTTGATGAGCTGTTGAAAGCTCAAAGTCAGGAAGATCTGAGTTCAGATTTCATAGCTATGTGATCCCAGGCAAGTTACTTAACTTCTCTTCAGTAAAGCCTAAAGCCATGCATGCTTGTTGTGATGATTAAAGGAAATAATATATGTAAAGTACTTTGGACAGTACCTGGCACGTAATAAACACTCAGTTGACAGTGGCTGCCACTTTTATTGTTACTGTCAGCATGTAACAAATGGAAAGGACATTCTACCTCTATCAGTATATTGTGAATTTTGGGGTGGGAAGTGATTTTGCTCTTGGTGCAAGAAAAAGGAAAATGATATTGGAGATTAGGAATTTGTCAGAATTTATCAGCATCAAGCAAGGAAAGTGACTTTGCCTTTAGACAGCAAGGCTTTTTAGATGATTAATCTGACTTTCCTGGCTAAAAAGAGGGCATTTTTCAGGAGATCCAACTCCTGTCTTCTAATTGTATACTCCCTAGGAAACTTCTCTTCTATGATCTGATCTCCTAAGTGGGGCAGGCCAAGTGACTCTCCCCACCTCTGATGCCAAGGCTTGCGCCCACTGGAAGTCATCAAATTAGCCTCTGGAGCATCCCTTAGAGTCCTGTGAGTTTGGTTATCATGAGTCAGTCACCAGTACACTTCTGCATCTGCAGAAATCATGGCCAGATGGGGGCTACTGGTGACCACCTCCTCATCCCGGGAACTGTTCCCCTGCAAAGTCTTGTCTGAAACCCCCCAGCCTGCCATTCAGGTGCAACTGTCAATAATGAGTGCTCAGTAAGCATGTGGAAAAGGACAATGGATGCTGTATTTTTAATTCCTGCCTGAGCTTTACTGAGCATTTTCAACAGGAAGGAGTTTGTCTCTTATAGCTCTCTGTCTTTATGTAGTGCCTTCCATGCCAGCATAAGCCAGGCACTGTAATAAATCTACCTTATTTTGTCTTTGTAATGACCTTATGAAAATAGTGTTCACGTTCTAATTTTAAAGATAAGTAAATGGAGGCCCAGAAGAGTTCAATGATTTTCCCAAAGTTGCAAAGTGGGAAAGTGAGAAAGGCCAGGTATAAACCCTATTCTGTCTGAAGACTGTGTTCTTCCCACCCTGCTCAACCACCCTGCTCAACCATCTCATTGCCTGTGAAGCCACCACCCCTTGTCACCGGACATGAGTGCCCAAGGCCTGTGCTGTGTCCAAGCCACTCCAGGAAGCTTCTGCCCTGGACTTATCAGAGAGTTAGGCCAGTTCTCTCTGTGTGGGGATCAGTCTGAAACAACGTGCCTTAGCTTATAGCTAGAGTTACTATACTACATCAATTAAAAGGATGGAAATAGCGTGTGATCAGCTTATATCAATTATAAATAATTATTTTCCCATATAATTCAGGAAAGAGCTCTCAGTGAGTTTTAAAATATTAGTTGGAATAATCAGTGGGAATGGTTCTCACATAGCATAGGCACAACTAACACCCCATTCAGCATTTGGATATTCATTGTGTATCATCTTATGTTCTTCTCTTGGGGTGGGTTTTTTGGGGGGCTATGATATATTGTCCAACAACGGCTTTGAAATCTCCATCCTAGAGGGGCATAATGAGAGCCCCATTGGGAGAAAACACATCCCTGGGTCCCTGGTAAGGACTTGGAACGTACTTTCCCATGAAGATCCTGCTAAGCACGATGGATTGTTTTCTTTAGCGTTACCATATTAGGACAGTGACAAACTGATTCTGAGACATCATAGGTTAAATAAACAAAGTTTCCCAAACCAACGTCTTTGGAACATAAGCAGATTCTATCAATAAGTTCGAAAAATTCTGGGCTTAATATTGTCGAACAGTTACCTTTATTCAAGACTTCACAGAACCTTATTGTGCCAGTGGGTGTGTGACTCTCTAAGAGGAATCTCCCAAACTCTTTGAACCACAGAATTCCTGTTTATATCTCTCAGATTTGGCAAAACTCACTTTTCAAAATGCTGACATAAGCCTTAGACCCCACTCCACGCCCCACCTCTCACATATAGTGTTGGGTCCCATGAAACCACTTTCCGATGTCTAAATAACCACCTGCAATGATTGCCCAATGAGGTGATATATAGAGCAAAGTAACAAGTGTATCGTGGGGTGCATGGACTTTCAGGCTAATCTTCCACAAGCAATGTCAATGTTTCGCAAAGTGAATTTTGTCAACCCCTGTGACTGAATTTGGAAGGTCTGTCTTGGATATTCTCAATTTGCATTGGCATAATGAAGATTCTGAGAAATTTCAGCAGCAAAGGAACCCAGTCAACCATCAGGAACCAGGAAGAAAATAGGCAAATCAGTATGTTACCTTTGTTATTTTAAACTTATATTGAATTCTGTGTTTTGGCTTTGGTTGCTGAGTTTCATATTCTGTGTTCTGATGAGATCTAATGTGAGTGTGCTTCAAAGAATATCCATGAGCTTCCATGTTTACTCAGCTAACTGCCCTAAGAACAGTTGCTTAGTCAGTGTGAGGGCATAAATTAAATAACTGCAAGACCAATGGGGGAGAACGTTCCCTTTTCCTTCAACTGCACAGGCAGACTATTTAAAGTATTAGGCTGGCCCCGAACCAAGCACTGCACAGTGCATAAGACACTTACACGGTTAACTCTTCTAGATTCTTAATCTTTTGACATTCACTAAGCAGTCATTTGTATTTTATTTCTCTTACTATTTCTTCTCTTGCACTTACAAGGGAAGGAAACAAAAAGAAAAATCTCATTGTGTGGCTGTCTTTGGTGCAGATGCCCTCTAATGGATTGAAACAGATGAGGCCTTACATTCAAATTTAGTTATATGGTATCTATGCAACATCATTGCATCCAGAAGGTATAAAATATAGAAAGCCTCACCATTTGTAAAATTCTATTGTGTGGTCCAGGAGGGAGGTGCGTTTCTAAGAAATAACAGCTAATCTTCCTGTGGGCAGTGCAAACATTCTTAGACCATTGTCTAGGTCTCACATTCTAATCCCTTATGTTTTCCCTATGGTTCTAGCAGAAGAAAACTTTCCCCTGTGGAAGCTCATTTGATTATATTCCTAAACTCTATTTGACTTCTGACTGTGAAACTCAGGTTGAGGCTTCTTTGCCTAAGGGCCGATTACAGTAGCCGTTTTATCTGTCTACAGCAGTAGTTTGCTACCTTTTAAGAACAGTGTAAACTTTGGTTAAATTATTGTTTTTATGAACAGATAAAGGGGAAGCTAGTTTCATAGAAACTTGTTTGAAGATCCTAAGGCCTTGCTTGCTTAGCACCTGCCCCCAACAATACATTTCTTTAGAACCCTGGTGTTCCTTGGAACAGAATTTGAGAAACATTGTCTGATGACAGGGTTTCTGGACTGAGAGACAGGAAGCTTGGGTTTCATTCTAGCTTGACCACAAACTCCAGGCTAAAGTTGATCAAGACTTTTAAACCTTTGGTCCTTTTATTTTCTCCTTTGGAAAATGGAGGAAAACAGCATGTTTTTTTCCACAGGGCCATTATGAGGTACTAGATATACTGAAATAGCAGCATGGTGATTTTATATGTTTCAGTGTGTTTTCACATCTGTTACTGTATCTTCCTGTTAAAACATCCCTGAAGCAACACAGGGCAAATACTAGTAAATATGAAACTCTTTAGAGAAAATTCAAGTTCTATCCAGAAATCAAGCTTTTGAAGACTTCAGCTACCCACAGTGATAATAATACTGGGTTTATTAGATGCACTTAGCACATGCCAGGCACTACTGCATTCAAATCCTCTTTCCAGCACGTATTCATTCCATAGCCATAGCTAGTGGACCAATAACTTTGGAATCTAATCCCTCCCTAATTTTTGATCCATGTGGCACAGATGGAACTTCCCTTAATGACCTAGTTCTGGGAGTGAACAAGTTACCCAGGCCTGGACATCAAAGCTCCCTCCTGGGACTTTTGCTGGAACTTTTGGGAAAAGGCACATTCTCCTTCTGAGAAGGCAGGCTCTAAAAACCACATATACCTGGAACTATCTGCATCAGTCTTGCCTATACAGGGAGAGACCCTGACTGATAATTAAGCCAACACAAGGGGGAAAACAGCCCAAAATAGATGGGATAAACAAAGTGCTGGGCATATAACTCGGGCCCAGATGTACCTGAAGCCAATCCTGGACACTTCTCTGACCTGAAACAGTAAGTTCCACTTACTTACTCGAGCTGATTCGAGTAGAGTTTCTGACACAATGGAAAGAGTCCCAACTAACATAATAAACTTGGCAAGTTGCTGGACTTCTTAAAGCCTCAGCTTTCTTTCTAGAAAGTAAGAATGAGATGCACACCTCACAGGTTGTCATGAAGATTAAAGGGGGTAAGGACACAATGATCACACTCAACACACAGTACTCTCATGGTCATCATACTTCACATAAGCTGTTTCATTTAATCCTCTGCATGGCTGGGATCGCATGAACTATCTTCATTTCACAGATAAGACAACTATGGCAGGAAGAGATTAGGCTCTTCATCTACAAGTGCGTGTACATGTCTACAGCAAGTAACAGGGCCAGGGTTTAAGCCCAGGGCTGATGCCATAGGCCAGGTGCTGTTCACTAACGCACACTGCTCCCCAGCACGTGAGTCCCCTCTCCTGCAAGGCTAAGCTCATCCACACATGCAGAAGCCCCATGTGTAGCTGCACAGGTTGTCCACTGCACAGCCATTCACATGGATGCTAACATAAATGGCACCCTCTAGAGTTGGGCAGTGCATAATTTGCCCCATATACCACAGTCCTAAAAGCCACAGGCAGACACACAGAGGACCTTGTAAGGACAGATACGGTGATGGGGTGGGAGGGGTTTGGGATGTTTACATGGCAAAGAACCCATTTGTTCACCCAGCCACAACCCAACACCTTCTCCCAGCCACTCCCATCTCCTGCATCTTTGGCCCAAGCCTGCAGCCGGTCCAATGTCCTACGAATGGCTCCTAAGCTGCGTTGCCAGAGGAAAGAAGGGCCAGGTAGATTCCCAGCCCCCGCTGCTTGCTGAGCCACTGCCAGCCTGGTCTCTGGGCTGGCAAATAGGCTTTGGTTTAACAAAAGCTATTCTAATATCACAGATACATCATCTTAGATTTTTTGGCTTTCTCCAGCAGGGAAGAAGTTATGCAAAAGCACATAATGAAAAACCATAAGTCACTTTAACAAAACAGAGCTCAAAGATACCTGGCCAGATGGGTTTCTGGGCTCCCTGACGGTGCGTTTTTCGGGGCTGAAGCAGGGATATGGTGGGGGTGGAAGGGTCCTGGCCTCAGTGTCTTCATCAAAGGCCAGCCTGAACCCGGCAGGGCAGGGGCTGGCCAAGGCAGGCTGTGTTCTCACCTTGCACTTGTGATGTCTGTCTTGACCATGGGAGATGGAGCCTGCCCACCATCTTGCCAAGCCCCAGGAAGCTTCTGCCACAGCTGGGGGCATCTGGAAAACTGGTTAGTCTTCTCATAACCCAGTTAGGGCTCTAGCTGCAATGTTCCCTTGCCACCCCAGAGGCCGCTTACCAAGAAGGAGGTTCGTGGTGAGCTCAAGAGTCAACATGAGATCTGGTCCCCCAGAGCCCCAAGAGAGCCCTGCTGTGTCCTCACATTCCCTAAGCTGGGGTTCCAGAGGCTAAAACAATAGCTCAGTCAGACACAACAGCTATTGAGCCCTGGCCACCAGGCCCTAGGCCGAGAGCTCCACTTGCAGCATCCTGTTTGGCCCTCCCAGTGGCCCTGCTGAGGAGGCTTTATTGGGCCCATTTCTCAGGTAAGGAAACTGAGACTCTGAGAAGATTCATGATTTGTCCTCGGTCACCTGGCTAGTGGGGGCAGAACTGTCTGACTCCGCAGCCCATGCACACTCAGCACGCTCATCACCACCCCCCGCCCATCCCCCTTCTATTCTCCCACTTTCTAGAAAGTTCTCTCATCTGGATTTGGCAGGAAGACTGCAGTGGCTGCCTAACTTGAGAGACTGTTCTGAACAAAGGACTTCAACAGCGTCCTCACAGCACCGTGTGGCCCCCCAGCCTCCTGCCCTTTCCTCTCGCGCTGGCCAACTCAGCTGAGCTCTGCTGGCCTCCCGGTGCTTCCTCAAACACACCAAGTGTGTTCCCATTTCACAGCTGTCCCATCTTCTCGCGCTTTCCGGAATGTTCTTCCCCCAGACATCCGAGTGGCTCCCACACTGACCTCCTTCAAGAAGGCTGGGCTCAAATGTCACCTCCTCAGAGAGGCCTGCCCTGATCTCTTCCCTCCTCTCCCACTCTGCCTTCAATCCCAGGAGGGCTGTGGTTTGCCCTCCTCCCTGGAACATCAGTGATGCTTGGGTACCCCAGAACCAGCTTGTGTGCCACACTGAGGCGACACACTCTGAAGCCCAGCCTTGCACTGAGACCTCTGTGCTTAGGCCTGCAGGGCAAGGACACCCAAGAAGGAAACAAAGGGACCAGAAAGCAAAATGTCCCACTCCTCTGGCCCCACCCAGTGCCTCCCAAGCTCAGAAGTTCAGAGCTGGGTCAGGAAAAGGCAGCCAGCCCCTTCCTTTGTAGAAGACCTGGGCTGCATCTGACCACACCAACCATAGCTTCAGGGACTGCTGTTCTGAGCCCTCCTGTCCCTTTGTTTCCCTTACTTTTCATGGTGTCCATGTACCCTTCCTCTCTGGCTCCCCAACTCATCATTATTTGGCCACAGGCAAGATACTTAAGCTCTCTTTGCCTCAGTTTCCTCACCTGTAAACTGGGAATAATAATAGTTCCTGCATGTTGTTACAGTGTTTAAATGAGTTAATATACATAAAACTTTTAGAACACTGCCTAACACAGAGTAAGCACTATTACAATTATTTTTTGTAGAGGTTGTCCTACCTCACCCAGCCTTTTGGCCAACTTTAAAGAAAAGGAAAAAATAAATACATAGCAAAGCCTTTGATTTAAAATATGTATATGATGTATATGTGCATATGTATTTGTTGGTACAAATATAAAATATCATCTCTATAGAATCTATGTCCTCTATGGAGTGACATTTAGAATTTAAGGAGAATGTGGTTGGGTGTGTATTTGCTGCCCATCAAGCAAGTCCACACTCTCCACAAAGCAAAATTATGCAGGTTCCTGAGTCCCATGATTGCATTAAGCTTCTAGGTTCTCATTAATGTAAATTGTGACTCAAATTCATAATGGACTACCTGTAAATGAACTTCAGACCATGTTCTTCCTGATGCTTTCTATGGCAATGGACTGCAGCTCAAGCCTTTCAGAATAGATTTCTTTCAAGTTGACTATTGGCAACAGCTCTACTCGACAGGTTCTATAAATGTTTGGCTGGAGTCCTTGAGCTGGAATCTATCAAGTTTGAATGAGGGTCCTGCCAAGGTTATAGTCATATTCTATGTAAGTCTCACGTTCTGATTTATGTCAAGTTCCTAAAAGCCGTATATAATAGCTCATCTTAATTAAAGACTGTCAGGAAGAATGAACTCATTTGGTGAGACAAAGTTAGCACGTCTCTGCTCTTAATTCCTAAACACTTCATGACTCTTTCAGGTGCTAGCTCAGGATTTTAGGTTAATAAATGAACTCAGAAAGTCCTATTCTTTCAATCAAGGGAATACATGTGGTGACTTAGATGCTTATAGACACTCTGCAGTGCACACCCTCTAAATTCAAATGTCCATTCTAACCAGAAAGTCTAGAGAGTTTCTATAATTTATTTACCGAAAAACGGTACAGGAGGGATATGAAAAAAAACAGATATATTCAATCAATCAAACAAGAATTTGATACAAACAATTCATTACATTGAGCTTGAACTGAACTTCATATGGCTCTTTCCTAAATTCTGAAAGCCTTTAAATTTTATATATATACACACACGCTCACACACACACTCACACACACACACTTCCTGGTCCAGTGAAGTGGGCCGGGATTGTTTCAGGAAATATCTAAATATTTAGGTCCCTATTGATACTAGGAATTCGTAATGGCTTTTTTCCCTCATCACAATTCAAGGAGAGACAGTGTCATATAGTTTTATGATCTTTCAGCAAAGCTCTAGAAAATCAGACTTTAAGTTATAAACAGAGTGGAGAGGATGGAAACCTCCTAAGAACAGCAGCGTGACATCCCAGCAGCATCTCTGAGGAATGAGGCTCCGATGGGCCCCCCTGGGCCTCTGAGCTCTGTTCCCACAAAGTGGTAAGGGCATCACTGGCAGAAAACATTCAGGCACTGCGGTTACGTTCTGCTTTCCGTTCCTCTTGCTCTGGTTGGGCAGAAAGTGATCGATCTTTGACGTCAGATGGACCTGGATTCAGAGTCCTGCTCAGCGGCAAACCAGCTGTCCAACACTCAGCAAAGCACCTCTCTGACACCTTGGCTCACTCCTCAATTGAAAGAGGGGTAGGACGTATTTCCCAAAGCACTGGGAAGTGGCTCAGAGGGGATACACTGTGACAGGCATAGTCTCTGACAAGCAGAGGCATTCACTAAAGGGTAGTGTCTTTCCCCTTCCAAAATGAACAGAGATAATAGCAATGGCAATGCAACCATGGTAACAAATGGGAACAACAGTGGTTTGCACTCAGGGAATCACTGAGAGCTTTATCTCATGTCATCCTCACACTGTCACCTGTAGGGGCGGTACCGTCATCATCATCATTCCTGTTGAGAAATGAGAACACTGAGGCTTGGAGAGGTGAAATGATCTCCCAGGCTCTCACAACTAACAGAGCTAGGACACAAATCCATTTCACTCAGAGTAAAAGCCAAATTCCTTGCGGTGCCCATAGGCCCTTAGGGATCCCGTCCCCGTGTCTCATTGACATCTTCCCCCATCACGCTCCTGATCACTCAGTTCCAGCCACACTCGTATGACTGCTCCTCAAACGCACCAGGCAGGCTCCTACCCCAGGGCCTTTGCACAGGCCATTTCCTCTGCCTAGAATACTTTCCCCCAGGTGATCACATGGCTAACTTCAAGAATGTGCTCAAATGTCATCTTCTTAAAGAATCTTATTGTGACCTCCTTATTTAAAATTCTGACATCCTCTACCTCCACCTCCTCTGCCCTGGAATCGAACAATCCCCTTTACCGTGGACTACATTTTCCTTTTGCCCTTATCAGTTTTTGACTTACTATAGAATTAACTTGGTTATATGTTTATTGTGTATATGTTGGGCTCTGCTAGATGGGAAGTTCCTCCAGAGCAGGGATTTTTGATTCACAAACGAATACATCTCCAGCACCTAGAACAGGGTTTGACATAAAGCAGACACTTAATGAAGACTTGTTGAAAGAACAAATTAGCCAGTGGTCTGACTCTCAAGGTCTTAACCACACTCCCCTGCCCCTGAGTACTGTTGGTGCTGACATCTTTGTTCATGATGAATTTTTGTCCACACGGAAATTCAGACAGTAAGTCGTTCTTTTGTAACTTCTCAGTGTCCAGCATCATGGCGATTATACAAGAGGTGGACAGGACACCACTGCTCTCTGGGGTTGCAGAGGTGAGACACACAACCCAGACAGAGGATAACCATATGCTCCTTGTTCATCATGTGGAACTCACACCAGGGTGCTGAGCACAGACAGCCCAGTTGAGAAGTGACTTCATGGAGAGTACAGGAGTCAAGCTGAGCCTTGAAGGGATTAGCATTGGTGGAAAGAAAGGCAAAGCCCATTCCTGACTAAGGAATGTGCTAGACAGGTGTATAGAAAGTTCACCCCCCGAGCCTCAGATCTTGGCTCAATTGCTACCTCCTTGGGGAAGACTCCGTGGACCCACAACTTCAGTCAAGCTCTGCTGTTACCCAGAAAATGACATTCCTTTTCTCCAGGGAACTTATTGTGGTTTATAATGATAAGTGTTCAATAAATATTTATTGAGCAGCTGAATGGAAAAATGAATGGATGGATGACCAAATTAATGGGCACATTAAAGAAGAAAGTATATAATGACAGACCAGCCTGTCTGAATTGGGCAAAATTAAGATGGGGTAAATAGAAGACGCTGTCAGCCACGGAGCACCCCCCTGATACTGGCCATAGTGCTAGACAATTTATCATTTAATCCTCAGAGTAGCCATCAGAGGTGGGCATTTTGGGAACCATTTTACAAATGGTGAAATTAGTTCGTTTATCCAAGCCCAAATAGCTAATAGTGTGGAGCCAGCATTTTTACTCAAGTGTTGGGCCATTCCAAGTCCCTGCTTAGAGGGTAAAAGGGCCCTAGGTAGGGGAAGATGGGGGCAGATAATGGGGACCCAAACATGGCATGAAGGGCACGGATCTCGCAGAATCGCGCTGAAATCAAAGACCGTGTAACTTTCACACACCCCAACCTTCTCCGCGTGAGGCTTCTAGCAGCTCGGAGGGAAGGCGAAGCAAACTTCACACTCTTTAACTTCCCCAAGGAGGTAGCCATTGAGCCAAGGTCTGAGGCTGGGAGGATGAACTTTCCATACACCTGTCTACCATGTTCCTTAGTCAGGAATGGGCTTTGCCTTTCTTTCCACCAATGCTAATCCAACTTTTTCTAGTAGCTATTGAAAACGCGGTGGAACTGCCAAAAATACACAAAATCAACTATGTAGATTGTGAAACATAAGTCACCGTTCAATTCTGCAACAGTGAAGAATTGCAATTTTTTTTCACCGGGATGGAAAAGAAAAGCCACAAGCTCTCGGATGTAACTCCATGGAGATGGCACTTTAATCACACCGTTCTTGCAGGCAGGGTTTGGTCATCCAGCCTCAGGAACTTGTCAGCTCCTGGCAACACTTGCACGGTTTCCCCTCTCGGTACACAGATATATGGGGTTCCTACTGATGGTTTGTGCTGTCCTTTGGTTCTTTGATATATCATTGTGATTTGTTGTGGTTTCTTTCTTGGTAGCTGTGTGTACATAGGTATGTGTATGTGTAGTTGTGTGTTTCCCTGTAGGTGGATGTGTATACACACACACAAACACACATACACAAACAAATCTCTCTCTCTGTTTGTTCTTCCTGAACCTCAGCACTCCTCCTAAAGCCCTACTTGTTTATTTTTAATGCTGGTATTCATGGAGGCAGAATTTACTTAAATAAAATGCACGTGTTGTAGTGTACACTTCCATGAGATTCGAACATGCCTGTGAGACCACTCTCCACAGTCAAGAGCTGAGCACTTCCATCTTCCCAGAAAATTCCTTCATGCCCTTTGCCAGTCAATACGCTTCCTTCCCAGAGACAACCGTTCTTCTGAGTTCTAGCACCATAGATTAGTTTTGCCTGTTCTCGAAATTCATATAAAAATAATTACATAGTATGTACTCTTTGGTGTCCAGTTTTTTTCATTCGACATAGTACTTTTCAATATTCATCCCTGTTTTCCATAATTCACTATTATGGACTGAATGTCTGTGCCTGCCCCCATTTTGACATGTTGATACCCTAATCCCCAGTGTGATGGTGTTTGGAGATGGGGCTTTTGGAAGATAATTAAGTTCAGATGAGGCGATGAGTGTGGGTTCCCCTGATGGGATTAGAGCCCTTATAAGAAGAGATACCGGACAGCTCTCTCCCCCTGGGTGTGCTCATGCTCTGAGGAAAGGCTGTGTGAGGACACAGCGAGAAGGAGGCCATTTGCAAGCCAGGAAGAGGGACCTCATCAGAACCACCCACTCCGGCATCCTGATTTCCAACCTGCAAACGTGTGAGAAAATACACTTCTGTTGTTTAAGCCACCAGGGTGTGGTGGTATTTTGTTGTGGCAGCCCAAAGAGACAAATCCACTGGCTCCTTTTTAGTTGCATTCCATTCCATTGCAGGACTGTACTGTGATTGGTTTATCCGTTCTGTTCACGGGCATTCGGATTATTTGCAGGTTGGGGCTATCTTGAAAACACCTGTTGTTAACAATCTTGTACTGTTTGTGGTTGTTTCTGTCCCACACTGCCACTTCATTTGCCGGTTCAGAAATCATGTTTGAGTTTGGCAGACGGTGCCGGATGTCTTGACAAGGATGGTTACAAGGATGTGTCTTAGAAGGATGCTCAGGACCAGATGTGCATATCACCAGATGTGCTCTTCTGCGCTGCCCCCACCCTACCGCCCGCCTGAACTCCTTCCCCAACCTCTCTCGCCTGCATTTCTAAAGAGTGGGGAACAGAAAATGCAAAATGAGGAGGAGGAGAGGTAGGAGGGGCAGGGCCATGCTGCTGGTGCCTGAGCTCCTCCCCCCACCCCATCCCCTTCAGGGCAGAAAGTCAAGGACTCACAGATGTCTGTATTCTTCCAAATTCACCACTGCCCTTCCTCCAGATTCCAGCTAACCAGCCACCCCAGTCTTGGTTATGGCTGTTTATGACCCTTATGGAGGATCATAATGTACTTTGACATTGCCGTATGGACCTTGGTGGCAAAGGCAGGGAAGGAATGGAGGGAAGAGAAAAGGCAAAGAAGAGACAAGGTGGTCACCTAATGTCTGAAACGAGGGCAATTTTTGAGAGCTGTATCAAATCATAGGAGGTGCACAGGGATAACTCATTCAACCGTAGCACTTTAAAGTAAAAATCAACAAAATAATATAAAGCACCTGCCATTGTATTAAAAAATATTACAACCATTGGTTCACAGGATAAAACTCAAGGATGCACAGTCCTTCCACTGCTGGAGCTATGATTCCAGCTGTTGTACAATGTCTTCCGCTCCTCAGACTGCCCCGGGGGCATTCATCACATCCGGCAGGTTTTCTTACCTTGACACGTCCACGGCCAGACTAAAGAGGAGAAAGGCACATGACAAACCCTCGCGGCTCTTTGGGCTCTGGCAAGGGCTGGGCAAGGATTGCTGCTTGAGAGGAAAATCATGCCTCGCCCCTGAGGTCTTGCCTGCAAGACCGGGAGCCTCTTTGACAAAGAACAACTGACCCTCGGCTGTTCTCCAAGGGAGCCCTGGGGATGGGGGTCCATCTGGAGGAAAGACCTGGATAGATGTGGGTTCCAGCAGTCAGTGGCATCGAGCAGAGTCACGCAGAGCCATATTCCGTATCTCTTTGGCAGCTTAATGATGGGAATTCTCATGAAAGACACGAATAAAGAAAGGAAGGGGGAATTTACTTTGGCATCAGGGGTAGAGCTTTTCCTTCAACGATGCATCATTTCCAGTCGATTCCATGTCCTCCCGCAGGACAGCTCCTGCAGTATAGAGCCAGTCAGACACCGCAGCAGGCCCTGGCTGTATCGTCGTGGATAGCGGCACTGGCTGAGAACACTGGGCCCCTGGGGAGCAGGAAGTAGGACTTCTTTGGGGCACCTTAGTACGGACAGGGGTTTGGGGGATGCAGGGCCAGAGGACAGCTGGCTTCAGCACATAAAGCATGACGGGATGGTGTGCCAGGACCCCAGCCCAGGACTCTGCCTCTGATGCGCCTCCCCTCTGTCAGGGACAGTCCGCTTTTTCCACATCTACAGCAGCCACATGCTCTTGGTCGCCTCCACCCACCGCGCCTGCAGAAGAAGTTAGTAAAAGGCACATCCTGCCATTGTCAAACCTCTTCCTCCTTGTGCACCTGACACACCCCGTCTGAAGCCCTGGCGCAGGGCAGACCCCATGTGACCTCTTTCGTGCTGGTGTGTAAGAGGTCGTCCGTAGGCACTGGGAGGGCAGCAGGGCCACCATCCCCAACACCACGCCCCCACGCCATAGGACCACTGCCAGCGTTGGCTTGATCAGCTCCCATGCTATTCGCCCGCCCGCCCAGGCCCTTGAATCTATGCCCCTTTCTCAGACATCTGCTGCCCCGCTGCAGCGCTCTGACGCATGGCTCGTGCTGCCCTCCTTGTGTTGGCCCAGGCCTGCTGAGCTGCTGCTTCCTGGCCATTGCCGCTCTGCCTGGGCCTCCCCACTGGCCATCGCATGGTGCCTGTCCCTTTGGCATTTCTGCTCCAGCACTTGCCGAGGATCAAACGGAACACCCGAGAACGCTCCTTCGGCCCTCGCACAGGGCAGCGAGGTGGGACAGGGAGTCGCCACTCTCAGGAGCCACCTCCAGCCAATGGCAAGCGCAAGGGGGAGAATAAACACCCCAGCTCCCTCGACACCAGGGAGGGACGACTTGCAGGCCTACCCCCCGCCATCTCAGAGCATCCCAGGGGAACTAACCCTGCTGCCTGCAGTGATGTCTCGCCTCCCACCCCTGCGCCCCTGCCCTCTCCCCCACGCCACTCTGCGTCCTGGGACCCCCCTCATGCCCAGAGCCAGGTCTTCCGAGCTGCTGCTTGGAACTGCAACCTTCAACAAGCACTTTCAGCCTCAGCCACCTCGTCTTAGAATGGGGATAGTGACAGGGCCCGGCAACGCTGGCGACTCTGTGTGGAGTGTTCCTCGGAGCAGCCACTGAGTCACGTATTTAACGTGAATTATCTCCTTGAGTCTGAGTCAAATACTATTGCAATCTCCGCCTCACAGAGGAGGGGATGAAATGTGCACACACGAAGAATTACGTGACCTATCTGGGGTCACCCGGGCAGTAAGTGGTAGGGTCAGGATTCAATTAAACGAGGAGGAGGAGTTATCGAGGGATTGCTTTGCGCCAGGCACTGATATGCATTGTCTTGTTGAAATCCTAAAACAATCCCTCGAGGCGCCCTGCGTGTACACCTCTAGCACACTCTGCTGATTTTAGGTTAATTTTATAATCATTACTTTTTGGTCCCGTTTCCCTGCCTGACACTTAAGCTTCTTTCACCGGCCACCCTGGATCGAGTCCTTTTGCCCTCCAGAGGAATTTGACAAAAAGTATGTGTCATTCTCCCCCTCTGTGAGGCTGGTTCTGAAACACGGATGTTCTCTTGATGTGTCCCAGTTAGATCCTGCACGAAAATGCGGTGAGTCAGAGCCACGTGTCTCTTCTGGATAAAGCCATGTCAGTCTGTGATCTGAGAGCCGCTGCCCCGTTACGCAAAGGCACCCGGACTCCTGCTCGTCCCCACCCTGCAGCCGGGGCTCGCTCGCTGCCTGCCTGCCGCGGCTTCTTAACTCCCAGGACTTGAGCACATTTGCAGTGATGAGGAGCATTTTCGGAACAAAGCCGGTGAAACACGCATGTCGAAGGGCTTTCGCTTCCCTTTAAAGTCCTCGCCGAGGCCGCCGAGCCATTTCCAACAATCACGAGAAATGATGCTTTACGCTGGACAAAGAGAATTAGCCGGTGAGCCCTGCATCTTTGTTCTGGCTCTTCCTCACCTCGCCCCCGGCAGTCAGAAACAACGCGTTGTGAAAATAATTGTCCAATTTTTCCAACAAGATCAATTTGCTGTCATTTTTTTAAAAGAAAGGAAAGGTGGGAGCATTGTCAAACAGCCTCCCTCTTCTCTGCCTTCCGCTGCCTCCGACTCCCCAGAATCTGCGGCCCGCCAGAAGCTGCTGCCGCTGCAGCCTGCAGGTCGCTCGTTAGGAGCCGGGAGGGTCCCCACGCGGAGAGCCGTGTGCAGGTGGCACGTGGCGGGGCCGCGTCTCAGAGCGAAGCGCGCTACCTTCCCCCTGCACGTTGCTACCCTGGCTGTTTAGAAGAAATCCAAGAGGGCAGCATTTGAAGTGACAGCAAAGAAGAAAACGAGAAACAGAGAGGGGTAGGAGGAGAGGCTGCTGTCGTCTCCGAAGATGGGATGACATAGTTGCATTTCTCGTGGCCTCTAAAAGGTGGTAGCAGCACATCAGCTGTCCTCCCAGCTTGGCCTTCATTTTTGGCTGCCCTTCCCTCCCCCTACCCCCAGGCAAACTGCAAGACAGGTGGTAAAAGCCTTACTTCCCTGAGGCCAAGAGAAATCAGAGCTGCACAGTATCCCTGCGTCTCTGTTCCTGTTCATGCCTTTGCGGATGCTTCTGATGGCCTCGGGCATATTCTTATGCTGATTTATTCAACACAGATACTTACTGAGTGCCTACATGTGCCAGCCGCTGTTTTCCATGCTGGAGAAACCTCAACGAGCAAAATAAGCTAAACAAAACCCCCTGCCCTCATGGGGCTGACTTTCTAGTGAGAGGAGATGGTGAATCAAAAACAAGCCAGATATGTAATATGTCAGGTGGAGACAAGTCTTCTGGGGAAAGACAAGGCAGAGTAAGGCAATGGGGAACGCGGGGTCATCAGGAAAGATGTTTGAGGAGGTGAGGGAGTAAGCCACGAGGTATCTGGGGAAGAGCATTCTAGACACGGGGGCAGCCAGTGCAAAGGCCCCGGGGCAGGAGTGGTCGGCTGTGTCTGGGCAGCTGCAAGGAGGCTTTGGCAGAGCGCAATGAGCAAGGGGTATGAGCAGCAGTGAGTAGGCAACCAGGTGGGAGAGGGGAGAGTGTTGTGGGGTCCTGTCACAGAGGGCTTTGCCAGCCATTGAAGGATTTAGGCTTCCACTCAGAGCAAAATATTCTCTAAACCTTGCGAAATGAATGGGAGATTATAGGGGGAGCCAGGGATGGGCCCATGATGTGCTTGCTGAAAATCTCCCAGCGTTCCCCGTGGCCGATAGGATAAAGCAGAAGCTTCCTCACAGGACTTCCTCCAGCACCTGCTGTTCCCCACGGAAGCCCTTCGTGCCACGGAGCCTTCCGCCTCTTCTGACAGATCCTTCTGTTTTCACTCCTGTGGTGAATTCATCCAGTCCTGGGTCTCGACTGCATCACTATTCTGTCAATTGCCAAGTGTAAATATCTAGTCCAGACTCTTCTGCGCGCCAGACGTGTGCAGCCAACCACCCACTCAGTGTCCCCACTTGCACGTCCAGTACACACCACAAACTCAGAACACCCCAAACTGAACTCCCCATTTCCCTCCACACCCCGATCCTGCTCTGCCCACAGCTGCACGGGTTCTGGCATCGTCCCTGCTCCTTCTCTTTTTATTTTTCCATGTCCCACACGCAGTGCATCAGCAGGTCCTACTGGCTCTACATTCAAAACAGCGGGACTCTGACCCCTTCTCACCTTCTCGGTGGCTGCCCTGATCTGAGCCACCGTCATCCATTCTTGCTCTGTTGAACACAACAGCCTCCTAAAAAAGCTCCCTGTCTTCACCCACCGAGACTCTATCCTCGACACAGAAGCCGGAATGTGTCTCCTCTGCGCGAACCTTCCATAGCTCCCCATTTCACTCAGAGAAAAAGCTCGTCTGCAACTGCGCTGTGCACTCAGAGCCTCCTGCTGGGATAGGCACGTTCTAGATCTGCATCCGCACTTCCCAATGTGGTAGCCACGGGCCACAAGTGTCTGTCAAGCACTTGAAATGTGGCTTGTGCGACTGAGGAATTGCATTTGAAATTTTATCTCATTTTAATTATTTTAAATTTAAATTGTCACCTGGGGCCAATGGCTGCCATATTGGACAGCGCAGGCCTGCAAGGCCCAACGTGGGTCGGTCCCTCCTTCACTCTTCAACCTTTTCTCTTCTCCTCTGCCTCCTGTTCTCACCCCACATCAGCCACGCTGGCCTCTTACTGTTGGTTCCTCGAGAACACAGGCTCTAGGCTCTTGCTGCAGTCTGTTCCTTCTCCCTGGAGGTTCCTCCTCTGGATATCTGCATGATGAGCTCCTTTAGTTCTTGCACTGGGGGTCCATCTCCCACCCCCGTCTACTCCCAATCCCACTGGCCTGGCTATACATTTTCTTTTTCACGGTATTTCTCACCTTCTAACAGGCTGTATAATTTACTTATTTATTAGATCTGTTGTTTTATGTCTGTTCACTAGAATGCTGGCTCCACCAGGGTGCGATCTTTATCTATCTAGCTCACTGCAGGGTCCCCAGCACTTTACAGGGTGCAGCCACACAGAAAGTGCTCCGTGAATGTTTGTTGGAAGAACCACATAGGTGAAGCCCGGCTTACTCCTCACTGTGCCCCGATCCTTCTCTGAGCACACCCATGTTGGTGCCACCAATGACCTTGACTCTTCCCCTGGAAAGCCATCTGCTGCCTATCCAACCCACATGCATTCGAAGACACCCTGCTCTTTGCCAAGCACGGCACGAGGGGCTGGGGCAGACAAGAATCTCTGCCCGCAGGGAGCTGACAGTCGCTTCAGGAAAATAGACACTGAACAGGCAAACAGCAAGAAAAATAAGTGTAGTGAGAACTAGGAAGTAACAGGCCCTTCAAGCCAGTGTTTTGCAGAGTGGTCCACAGGCCACTTGCATGAGAGTCACCTGGGATGCTTGTTAAAATGCACATTCCTAGGCCCTGCTCAACTCTGGAGTCTGCCTTTTTGAAAATTCTTATTTGCTCTCCAGCTGATTAGCAATGGTGACTGGGATGGAGGAAGGCAAGGCGGCAGATGACTCACAGGAGGCCTGTCAGAAGGAAGGGCAGGAGCTGTCTAAATGGAAACCAGGCAGAGTGTACCTTGCGAAGGGGAAAGTAAAATGGAAGGGAAACAGCAGGTGTCACGGGCCCCGTGCAGAGGAGGGCAAGGCCCTGGGACCCGTCGGACAGCCAGTGTCTGTGTGTGGTGAGCCAGGTCAGGTGTGGCACAAGAGGAGGGTAACCGCTGGGGACAGGGCCCAGATCAGGCAAGGCCTGGCTCTAGATTCTGTTCTTCGTCTTCCATCACTAAAGCTCATTCCAATCTCTTTCTTCGCTGAACTCTTAGAACATTCATTGCATAAGGCATTTTTTTAAACCACAGAGCACAGTTCTTCAAGTGAGATCTTATGCAAAAGCCCCCAGATAACAGGTGTAAATGGAGCTATTCTGGTGCGGGTGGGGGGCCTGCAGCCCTTCCTTTCTGCCACTCCTTGGGGCCTCCTTTCCTGAGGCCCAGAGATTCCAGGCCTCTAGTTTGCAGCTCCGCAGCCTGTGGCACTCACGTTGTCTGAGAGCCTGGCTCTGCCTCCTCTGCTCTGTTATTGTGCACAAGTCTTGTTTCCACAGACTCTCACCTCCTTTTTAGTGGGGGGATTTTGACTCTGGTATCCCATAATAGGGCCTCTCAGAATGCTGAGTATATTGGAGAACTCAGTGAATATTTGTTGATTATCACTTAGTAAACTCTGATGGTCCAGCTGCCCCACTCCTGTGAAGGCTCCTAGGAACATTCATAAGTTTCCATGTATTTACAAATCACCTGGGCAGCAAATAATAATTTTTTAAAAGGCAGATTCCAGAGTTGAGCAGGGCCTAGGAATATACATTTTAACAAGCATCCCAGGTGACTCTCATGGAAGTGGCCTGTGGACCACTCTGCAAAACACTGGCTTGAAAGATAAGCAGACCACCCATCACTTGAAATAGTCTGGATTTTAGCTTTGGTTCAAGTCAGCCTATTAGACTTGGATATTTGTTGAGTTATAGTAATATTTAAAAGGATAAGGTGATTCAGTACCATTCAAGGCTTAGGGAAGGAAGTTGAGTTTTCACTTAAAAATAAAACCTATTACTGTATGAGGACCACCTGGCTTATTTGACAAGTCTCTGGGAAAAAAATGCACATTAATGACCATGACCTTGACAAAAGCTGAACTTGGCCCGAAGGTGATGCTCTTTGTGATAGAGACTCCCCACCCTTCTCCCCATAAATTACCTGGGTGAGGACTCCAGTCCTCCATGGGTTGTGATAGGAGATGCAGAGCTCTGTACTGACAGCCCCAGAGGGTTTGCAGAAATAAATTCCCTCCTGTGGATATGAAGGATGGGGCATGTTCTGCTCTCTTCTAGGATTTAACACATTGGATTGTCAATTCCTATTCATGTGTCTGTCTTCTGCATTCCGTCACTATCTCCTCAGCAGGAACCCCCTCCTACTGAAGCAAGAACCTCTAATGCCTAATTCAGTGTATGACACTTAGTGGGCCCTCAAAAAGATGCTTGTAGAATGACTAATTAAGTCACCGTCAGAACCGGCTACATAATTTGCAGGGCCCCATGCAAAATCAAAATGTAGGGTCCCTTGCTCAAACAGTATTAAGAATTTCAAGAAGGCAACAGCAGAGGATTAAACCAAGTATGGTGCTCTTCTGTGTATGGGGGGCTATGCATAGATTGTTCATCCATGAAGCCAGCCCTGGGCACTGCTGACATTCTGTGAATTCCCAAGGCTCCTAAACCTATTAAGGGGTCCAGGTTTGCAACTTAGTGACATAAAAACCAATGCCTTCACAGCAAATGAGTGACTCAGACAGGTTCTGAGAGCTGATGTCTACCTTCCTCTTTCCTGCTGTTGGCTCACAGAACCACCACCATCCCTAGTCCTCAGACAACTAGCATCCATCCAACTCAGGGCAGAGTATGCAACCCTTTGGGCTGTAATGGCCTGTTTGCCTCTCTGTGCCCCTGATGGATGGGGAGCCCCTGGGGGCTTGAACAGCCCCCGGAACATTTTCAGCACTCTGTGTTTGTTTAGATGACTGGAGGATAAATTAATCAATGAAGTTAAGAAAGCAACGTTGACTTCTTATCACTTGTGATAAGCTTTTTCGAATCTACCTTCTGAATTAACTTCCATGAGAATACTAATAAATATATTCTTTTAAAACCCCTAAAACTAAAGTCATGTTGAACCACTGTTAGCATCTCCTGGAACTGAACTTCCCAACGTGTGATCCTGGAAGCAGCAGCACTTGGGAACTTGTTAGAAATGCAAATTCTCAGGCCCTCCCCAGACCTAGTGACCCAGGAACTGGGGAGCAGGGGGCAGCAATTTGTGATTTAACCCATCCTCCAGGTGATTCCAGTGCCCCTCAAGTCTGAGAGTATTAGTGTCCTAAGGAATATAGTTTGGAAAGCAGTGACTTATAGCATTCTCATGCAGATGTGTTTGGATCTTAACACAAAATAATTGTTTGCAGTTGCAACCCTTAAAAGTCTCAAAGGATTAAAATTTGTGTGAGTCAAAATCCCATAAGGCTGGTTCATGGTGGGGTCATTTGTTTGACTCAACAAGAAGGACATTTTGGATGAGAACAGGAGAGGAAGTTGCGTGCACGTTTTAAGTATAATTTTTTTTAACAGAAAAGGAACTATTTGTTGATATAAAGCTAGAAGGTGAGTTGGGAGGATGGATGTGTGTGGTAAAGGGAACACCAGACTAGTAGCCAGATCTACAAGATAGGTGACCTTGAACAAGTCAATTAACCTTTGGGCCTTAATTTCTTTACTTAAAAATGGAGAGAAACCCAAGGCTGCCATGGAAGGTTGGGCAGGTTGTGTGCTGCAAGAGGGGACCCAGCTGAAGGGCAAGTGGGAACTGAAGTCCAGCTGAGCCAGGCTTTGTGCTCCCCCGCCAGAAGAAGGGGCATCTTTCTAAGTCATTTAGAGGCACCTTATGAAAGAGCCAAGGCTCAACAGCACCTGCCCCTGCCCACTTCATCAAGTTGTTGTGAAGATTAGAGCACATGATGATGGAGAAAGCCATTTGAAAGCCACAAGGCACTGTATAAAGATAAGACAGGACATTTATTTTGATTGTTACTGCTGCAACATGCTTATATTTTGACCATTTCACTCAGTCAAGCTGACCAAATGCCTGATATGCTGATTGAACACAAATCACTACCCATCCACCAAAGCTCATGCTGTAAACTTCAGGGCCCAGAAAAACCAGCAAGAATTTTTTAGGTTCAGGAACGGGGCCTCCTACAGTAGTTCACTAAACCCTTGGAGGTCTTGCTGCTATATGAGATCCTTACAAAGGACCCACTGAAGCCCCTCACAGTCTATAAGATGTTGCAGCTAAACCTTCCCAACCAGTGGGTTTGGGTCCTCGGAAGCAGACGCTGAGGGATGCGGCTTGTTGCTGCTGGGGTATCCAGGTGGGATGAGCCCCACAGGGAAAAGGTCACAAGCACCAGAGAATCCACAAGCTCCACAACGAGGCCACAGACGCTGGAGGTGAGCTGGGCCTAGACTTCTGTTTAGTTTGTATTTAAGAGGAAAGATGACTCTTTCTGATATTTGCATTTGGGGACTCAAACTCTCTTGTTAGGACACCACAAATATCCATGTTGATCTGATTTCCTCAGTATCAGTACCTAAAATTGAGCCCCAAACACACTTTCTATAAAAGCAAAAGTAAGCTGTCTTGTTCATTGCCACCTTGCGGCAGTTTAGCAGTACAGCATCACTGAGGTGAGCGGGCACCTGCTCTATGGGGCACGTGGGACATTTGTCCCTCTTTGAGAGAGCCTTCTGCACCTTCTTTCCACCAGTGTTTCTTTTGAGAACCCCGCCTGCCATTAGCCGGTCTCACTGAGCTGTCTGGGTGACTAGGGTGAACTTGGCCAATCACCAGGTCTCTCCGATCCCCATCTCTCCTTCTACCCTAATTCACGCCCCTTGAATTGCATAACCTTTAAGATGCTTGCAAACTTGAAATGTTTGGGCTCTCGAAAAGGTGATCTGAGCTTGAGCTTCCCAAGTAATATATTAAAAGAAAGGTTTTATCTTGTATTGTTTTGTTTTGCAAATCAAAAATAAATCTCAAGCCCCTCCCAAATGGGCCCAGTGCTCTGCAGGAGCAGCTCCCTGAGGGATTTCTGCGTCGTGAGATAAGGTGGCTGGCTGCCGAGGGACCACTGGATCTTCAAAGGCTGCCTAATTAAGTTCCAGCCAGCAGGCCACCTCTGCGGGCCAAGGGACTCTTGGGAGATAAGACACAAGACACATCCAGAGATGGGGGAAGGAGCTTTGCTCTAGTCACAAAATAAATCAAGAACAGCCCATCCCATATGCAAATGGAAATCATTCTCACAGGAGGCCCACGGTCCTTAGAGCAGCCATTGGATCAGAGGCTGCTGGCCTTTCTGCCTACTCTCCAGGGTGTGGGCGGGGGGTGGGGGGGTGCAGTTATGGTATTAACTGGGATGGGAGATAAGGCAAGATGCCATTAATGAAGGAGAGCATGTTTCCTCAATTCCAGAAGCTAATCCCCGGTGCCTCATCCCTCCTGAGCCTCCCACAGGGATGTGGAGGCATTAAAGGTGCATTGTTTATTCGTGTGACCTATGTATTTTGCTGCCCTCCTTAGAATTCTAATTACTTTAGAATTCTAATTCTGTGGACTTCCTGCTGCCAAAATGGTGTGTTTTTCTGGCTAATTTTATAACAAGATTGTTCTCCTTTTTTTGTGCTTTGAATATAAGAGTTCTCAGAGGCTCAACTATCCTTTGAGTTTCAAATAAACTTTTTAAATCTTAAGCACAGCCCCTACCTGAGAAATCACAAGACCTTGCTCAATTTAGAGACAGGTAAACTGAAAGATATAAAACTGAAGGAATCTGGCCACTCGACTCCTTTACTGACTGCAGAATATTTTTTTTTCTTTTTGATTCTACCTAGATTATGATAGTAGAATTTCCTAACAGACTTCAAAGTATGTGGTTCAGACACAGAGTAACTCTCAAACTTTGAATCGCAAAGGCTTCCACTGCAAACTTTTATAAGATATACGTACACCGCTTAAGGAAAATAATAATAAAATCCACTGGAGCAATGATCCTTACCTGATGGTTTCTTTGGGGTAAACTGCCCTTCTCCTCTGCCATCTCCAAAATAAACTGAATTCACGATTTTAATTAAAATGAATTGAAATCCGTCTTGAGAATTTTCCAGCACTCTTTAAGATTATTGTCAGGTGAAGGAAGTAGAGAATTTTCTCTTCTGAAATCTTCAAATGTCATAAGGTAGTGAAGCTTTGGGTTAAGATGTACCATGTGTCTACTTGTGCTGTGGTTGTGTCTATTAAAATACTTAATTTAATTCTTTAAGTGTCCGCGCTGATGTTTTCATTCTAAGCTTCATCACTTGGCAGCTTTGCCTCCTCTTACAGTCCGCATGTAAGGCTGAGAAATGGGATCCGATTTCTACTCTGACCTATGACCTCAATGTCTGTGTTTGAGGTTTTCAGTGGGGGACACTTGCTCACCCCCGAAATCCCTCTCCAAGTTCAGAGCCAAAGGAAAAGTAGGCACGGAGATCGATTGGTCCAACAATCAACATCTGGAGATGCAGGTGTCCCCTTTGGCACTGGTAAGAACAGCTGGAGGCTGGAGGACTTCACTGAGGGAAGCACCACAATAAGCATCTTCATTCTTGGCTCTAGAATTAAACTTACTCACAGGCAGAACTGGCAAGGCAGGGCACCCCCAACATGGGTGGAGGCAATCTCTGTAGCTTCAGAGTGAGAGAGAACATTCCAGAAGTCAGGCAAGTTCATAAAAAGGATCCCGGAAGAAGAGGCTGAGCCACCGGTGCTGAATTGCTTTCCCCTGGGTGAGCAGGAAGGACAAGAGGGAAGAGAAGCCAAGAAATTAACTGGTCACCTCCCCAGTCCCCTCAAAAAAACAAAATTCACCAGCTTGTGTCTCTCTTAATCTGTTGGGTTTAAATATTAAGTTTATGGTCAACCAGGTCTGTGGGCACCTCGGGAGAGAAAATCAGCCCCCACCAGGGCAGCCCAAATAGCCATGACAACACTCCCTCGGTAGCAACTACCGTGCCTTGGTGGTCCCCTCGGTAATGCTCCCAGAAGTTTCTTAAATAGTAAAAGAGGCATATTAGTTAAATTAACTCCAAGGCCCTGCTGTGCCCTAGGATGAAAATTCACTGCCTATTCCACTTATCTCGAATTGCAGCCAGCCACATGTCCAGCAGGTCCTCAGAGGTCAGGCCATGACAGAAAGGATTGCACAGAGATGACCCAATAATGCAGTGCCGACCGGGGGTGCTCAAAGCTTCACTATGTCCCTTCTCCCATTACGTAATTTCTGGAGAGAAATTCAAATCTAAAAGTTACAATTTAAAGGAATGAAAGCCCCAGTTCTTCACATTCAAAAGTCACTGTCCCCGATGCTCTATTCCGCTCAGGCTGGGCTAGGCACAATTCATCCCAAGCCTGGGTGCAGTCGGGATTCTTCAGTGGCTGCAGCTCAGGTATTTTCTCCTGGAGTTCATGAGAGTCTTTCAGGTCTTCAAAATTTGAACTCGTTCTACACCAAAGATCTCACATGCCCCACTTTTAAATAACAGCCCAAGGAGTTTATACTAGCCTTATACTAGAACACTACTGAGCACTGATGTGAGTGGGGCAGTGACAGCATTGGCCATACCCACAAAATTTAAAAAAAATCTAGTACCAGCCTAGATACCTTATTCCAAGCCGAGCAATGTTCCCAGAGCCCAGTACATAGCAATGCAGGTGGACGTTTCTATTGCCAAAGACGACAGAAGGGACTTAGTGGCATCTGAGATAAGGAGGGTAGATGGAAGACATCTTGGTTTTAGCCTCCCCAGGATGCTAGTTGGTTGACACCTGTTGTGTGGAGTCCCCAGTCTATACGAACTCTGACTTGGTTGGGAAAAATCTCCCATACCGAGGTTCTGGTATGTGCTAACCATCAGGGGGAAATAGCACTGGGGGCGGTCCCAATCACCTGTCTTCTTGCAGTACATTTCTTCCCCATCCAGCACATTCAAAACCTCCTAATTCCTTTCCCCCCTTGAACTCTGGGCTAAAGGATTCAGTCCACCATTCACAGGTGGCTTGGTCTAGTGGAAACTTCTCCATAGCCCTTGTGAGTACTTTGCCACAATCACAATTGTTGCTGCACCAACCTGTGCTACAATATTGCTTGCGCTTAGGGGCCCTGCCTCCCAGGAAGGACCCCCATCCCCACTGTATATGTGTTTCAGCTGGAAAACCACCCTCCACAGATTCTTGAACGAAAGAGCTTTTTGATGTTTCTAAAGCCAGAGCCCTTGGGTTGCCAAGTGGGGACCAACAATTATTTCGGTTCTCCCTTGGGACACTGTGTCCCCCGCCCCCGCCACGCCGCTCCATTTTAGCAATTTAGACATTTAGAATTTTTTCTTTCTGTACCTGAGGAATGTACACCGTGCGCTTCATTTTTTCCTGTTTTTCCTCACTTTTAATTTTTATCTGTCGTATTTACTGGCTATGGTTGGTCATTATAAAGCTCAGATCCTGGCTCAGGAATTTATCTCAGCTCCTCAGCTGCGGGGGCGCAGGGAATCTCTCATTCTGGGAGCAGGCACTGTCTTAAGTACTCTAGATGCATTGTCGAATTCAAATCTCACAACAACATCAAAGCACGCATCAGACTGGCATTTTGCAACTGGAAAAAAAAAAAGTTAAAAGAAGTTAAATAACTTGCCCAAGGTTGTCCAGCTAGACAGTAGAGGAGGAGAGATTAGAACCCATTTCTGTCATCACTGCATTATAACCTCCAACCTAGAACAGAGGTAGGGCCAAGTGCAGCAGGGAACAGGAGAGAACAGAGGACCTGTGAACGGTACGGGAGCAGGAACCTCCCTCAGAAGCTTGTCCACGGGACGAACTGCGTCATTCTCAACAGCCCCGCTAGCACTGACTGAATAACGACAACGCGCTAAGACCTGTTTTAAGCACTTTGGGCGTCGACCCCTTCCAATCCTCCTGTCACCCTCTATCTTGCAGAGGAAGAAACAGACCCAGCAGATTAGGTCACTAGCTCAAGGTCATGCCACTGGTAAGTGGCAGAGCAGGGACATAAATTCTGATCTTTGCAATCCAAACCCCAGGTGGAAGGCACCACGCTGTGCCGTCCCACAGCTATGGGATGAGGCGGTGGCACAAGCCAGGAGGGAAAGTGGGTAGCAGCAATGGGCAGGATGGGTTCTGACGCTTCTACGCCTGTGTTAACAGGAAAGACCTGGAATGCACCTTCTGATATGAATCTGCAGAGTGCACATGGTCATCCGTGTTTCTGGAGTCTTCCCTTTCAAAAACACAGGCAAAGAGAAACCAAGGGAAGGGCTCTGGATGCCACTGGCTTAGCAAATCTACCGAACACCCATTCTCTGGAGTCTCTGCTTGAGATTTCCCAACAACTCTTGACTGGACACCAGCCCTGGAGAGGAAGGAAGAGATCGTTGGCACAGGACTGGCCTGAACAGAACAGCCCGCAACAGAGGCCAAGGGGTCCAACACGGGGCTGGGTGGAGGCAGGCACTAAGGACCCCAAGTGACCCAAATGAGATGGCTGGTTCCCTCATCCCTCTGGCCCTGCCCATACAAGAACACTTTTTGCTTCTCACCTCTTGTGACATTCACACGTGACTTATGGACAAGGTCATGCTTCTGGTCCTTGTCACAGAGCTAGAGAACTGGAGGAAATTAAAATGCCAAATGGGCATCTTACCCAACACCCTCATTATATAGATGGAGAAACTGAGACCCAGAAAAGAGACTTGCCCAGGGTAGGTCTCAGTGGTAGAATCTGGTCTGGATTGGAGGCCGTTTACCTCCTGACCTGATACGTGGTCCACTACAGTGCTGATGACTACATGGGTTGTATGTAGCAGAAATCCAACTCGAATGGACTTAAACCTAAGGGGACTGATTGGCTCCCATAACTGGAAAGTCCAAATGGTGATGGCTTCAGCAATAGCTGATTTCAGGATCTCAAACCATGCCAGAAGGACTTAGTCTTTCCCCTTCTTGTCTCTGATTTCTTCTGGGTTGGCTCTAGCTATTGCCTCATTATCAAGTAAACTGCCCCATGAGTTGTCTAAACAGCTACTGGCAGCCCTGGACCCATCTCCCTGCATCTGGCCTTATCCACATCTACCCCTTTGCTTTAGTTGTTTGCATCTTTTCCTGGAGACTGAGAATTTTTACAGGACCAGAATCTTTTGCCATCACCCTCAGAAACTTGGATGACGTTCTTAAACTGGCCTTGAGTTTAAAGGTTCTTCATTTGCATGGGAATTGAAGTCCATGCCCCCATAGGCTGCAGGAATAGGGATATTGTCCTAAATGAAACTCTATGCAAAATCGTGAAACATGTAAATGTGAACTTTTTTTCAGGAGGTAGAGTAGGATAAAGCTTTTAACACCTTGGAACACATGTTCCCCCAAAAGTAAAGAATTAGCAAAACCAGAATTCACTCTGGAGGTTATTTAGAGAATTTCATTTGGGATAAGGGCTGAACTTTGACTTGTATGGTCTTCAAGCAATATTACCTAGAAACAAGGAATGTTTGCAAAATCAGGGACCATCCTGTCTGCTCTGTTTTGAGCATCATGCAGCTACCAAGAGATGATTCCTCCCTGACCTCATCTCTGTTATTTCAAATGCACTTGGAGAAGTTTGTGAGTTTAATGAGCCCCTTCTGACTCTAAGTTTGAGAAAAATGATGGGATATATTCCCAGCTTTGCATGAAATCATGGTGAAAAGAATTTTACCCAGTTTAACTCTTAATGGCCTCTCTCGGGAGAGGTTTATCATATTGTGCCTGGCTCCAACTTAGTGCTCCAATTTGCCCATCTTGGGCAGATTCTGTCATGCAAATGTGAACTGCAGCATGCGTCGGGAGATGCTGGGGAGAGCACTGTGCCCCCAGCTGCAGCCTCCCTCTGCCTGTCATCCACCCACACCTGTCCTCTCCTTTCCTGGCCAGTCTTCATCCCTCTTGCTTCACATTTAATTTTTGCTTTCCCAGCTTCTGATTAATTTGAGCAATAGGATGTGGGTTTCATGATAAACTAGCATAGAGCACCTGACTTAAACAGAGCTGCCGCATGGTAGTGCCATTGTGATGACGGTGGGGAGTAGGAGAAATGATCTCAACCACCATTTTGCCACGTCATGCAAACCCCGGGCATCAAGTGTCCAGAAGGCAGGGTAGGCCGTTTGGATTTGCAAAGGAGAGACTGACAAGAGGGGGCTTGTCTGCTAAGCACCCCAAGTATTGTCCAAAACACAATCCCAGCCCTCTCAGAGGCCTGGGCTCTGAAACAGTGTCATATACCCTTTATCCATCATATATGTTGGGTGGAAACTATATTGGTACCTCAAAAAGGAAATCACCAAGAATTACGCTTAGACCATTTATGTGTGCACATATCAGGGCTTAGTTTCTCTCAGGGCCTATGGGTTACAAACAACTGAAACAAACTTAAAACAAAAGGGAAGTTTTAGGAAGGTCTCAGGGCCCACAGAATTGGTGGGAGGCTAGATATATTAGTCCAGGTTCTCCAGAGAAATAGAACCAGTTCAGCTTCTCTAGACTAGAACAGAAACAGATCAACAGGAGAGAGAGACAGGGGGAAAGAGAGAGAGAAATTGATTATAAGGAATTGCTTATGATTGCTTATGATTATGGAGGTTGAGATGTCCCAAGATTTGCAATTGGCAAACTGAAGGCCCAAGACAGCAATGGGATAGTTCCAGCCCAAGCCAAAGGCCTGAGAACCAGGAGAGCTGGTGGTGTAAGTTCAAGTCCAAATCCAAACCCAAGGAGAGTAGGAAAAGACTGATGTCCCAGCTCAAAGACAGCCAGGCAGAGAGAGTGAGTTCTGCCTTCTTAGACTTTTTGTTCTACTCAGGCCCACAACAGGTTAGATGAGGCCCTCATATTGGGGAGGGCCGTCTACTTCACTCAGTCTACCTATTCAGATGTCAATCTCATCTGGAAACACCCTCACAGACACACCCAGAATAATGTTTAACCAAATGTCTGGGAACCCCACAGCCTAGTTAAGTGGACACAAAAAATTAATCCTCACGCAACAGAAGCAATCTAGTCCTGAGCAGGGGCCAAGGTCACAGTGAGGATCGGATGGCAGGAAGCCTAGCCCTGACTCATTGTAGGGGAGCCTGATGGGCGTGTTGCCATGGCAATAAGTGATCACCAGCTAGGTCTTCATCCTCAGAAGGGAGCATACAATTGGCTAAGCTAAGTGCACTCAACTCTGCCCGTACTTGGGTGCTGAAAAGTAGAGTCCAGCCTCTTCAGTTTCCCTAGTGCAAGCCCATCATCTGTGATTAAGCTTCTCTCCAAGATTATGCACAATAGGGAGCTGGTAATTCCCCAGAGGGAAACTAGGGTGCTTCAGGAAGGGGGATCGTTTGCTGGGAATCCAACACAGACACACACCTACACCCCAAATGTACATACACACATAATGCACTTGCGCATACTGCAAATGTACACTAAAATTAAAGTGTGGGCACCGTCTCTACACATGAGAAGCTGAAGAGACACAATATCCCACAAAACATGATTAAAAAATAAGGCAGTTCTATGTATTACAACATTTTCTACCAATATAATAAAGTGCTAAATTGTGCAGAACAGACATTTACAGACTGGGTACTTCTTCACATACCACGTGGTTGTGGAAAGGAGACATCAGAGCGGGCTGATGTTGCAGGGGAAGGAGGGATTGATCTGGGTCTTGAAGGATGAAGGGGATGGACATAGGAAATAGGCAGAGGAAAAATGCCAGGGTCAGGGAAATGGTGTGGACGAACGCACCGGAGCTCTAATCACCTTTCCTGGGAAGATGGCCCTGGGTTCGAATGTCTGCTCTACCATGGTGGGACTGAACAATTTGCTTAACACTTTGGGGTCTCACATTATCTAAGACAGGACAAGTAATTCCTACCTCACCGGGTAGGATAAAGTATGGGACACACAAATAGTTACTATTCCCTTCTTCTTCCTCCTTAATTCTCCCATCTTGATATTAAATTATATTCGTTGATGTGTAAGAAAGATTTTAGGATCAGAACTTGATAAATAAAACCCGGTAGATCCACTCTCAATAAACGCAGAAAGCACTGTGTGCCTACTACTGGGCTCTGCTGGGCACCCTTGAAAAGCACGCTCTGAGCTCTCACTTTCTCCTCTCTTTGAAAGGCTTACGTAGGGCCTCTGATAAGCACAGGCATCTCCTTACACATCTAGTCACTACAGAGTTAATTCCATTTGGAAAAAGAAAAAAGTTTGGTTTTGCTTTTACCCAAGAGAATTCACTTATCAAAGCATGATGGATCTGGGTTGCAAGGACAAGCAGAGGGCACACAGCACCAGGGCTCAGTCACAATGTACCTTCAGGGTTTGGATTTATGACTCTCCATCAAGACCCTCCAGGTGTAACAAGGGTCCCTTTGGCTGAAGCAGGACCTTGAGTGGCAGGCACTGTGGAGTGAGTGTGCGGGGAACAGCCAGACAGCAAGTGAGTAAACCTAGATGACAGCCAATGGGGAAGCCTCACCCCTGGGTTCTTCTTTATTCCCGTGTGCAGTCACTCTGGTTAAGTTACCCTTGACTGCACTTTACGAGGGAATTTATATGCTACAGGGAGGACCAAGCATCGAGGGATTCCCAGGAGTCTGGAGAGAGAGTTGGGGTCTGTCGCTGGGGTCACAGACTTCAGTGCCTACAGGAGCCAGGCAACAATGGAAACGAGTAAAACGGGTTAGGAATTGATATCTTCCAGTTCCCATCTTCCTGAAGGATGTACCTCTTTTACTCTGCTTTTTATTTTCCCATTTTTGATAGAAACATGAGTAGAGAGAAATACTTCTCTATTACAAAAGAGTTTTTTAAGTGCTCCTTAGCCACTGGATAAAGGTAATAATCAAGAGTACAAATTTTCAATTATTTCTTAATTAAAAACAATAACATCAAAAACAACCACATGGTGCATGCCAAATTTAGTCTTAAAGAAACATTAGCATAAGACATCTGGTCTACCGTGGCTATGAAGACTGCCCACCATGAGCACTCCACATTCAATAGTCCACCTACCATAAGCCCAAGCCAAGAATACAAATGGAGGCAGAAAACCACATAAAACTTCTACTGTAGCATTACCATATTCAACAAAGACATAAAAACCCTTGCAAAAAAGAATCTTTGCATGTATTTTTAGGACAGTATTATAGCAGGGTTCTGGTATATTTCACATGCAATGAGCCCTTTCTTTCAACTGGACAATAGGGTGGTATAAGCCAGTCTGGGAAATCCTCCATGGAGCTTTACAGAATTGAGAAATTTTGGATTAATTTTCTCTATGTGCAGCAGGGAGCTAGGAAAAAGAGGTGTAATTTCTCCCAGGGATGGAAATAGAGGGGTTTGATTGTTGTTTTTTTTTTTCATTTGGGGAAAGGGGTGTTTTTCTCCAGTAAGTTGTTAAAATCTAGGGAACATAAAAGGAAAGATAAAGATCTGACAACTGCTTTATACTTACATAGATTCCACACCATTTAGTATTTATTAACAACCATATGTCCATTCTGTTGTCATAAAAATATCTAGTTCCAACTATGTGCTGACAGTATCGTCTCTATTTGTTTCTGAGTTATAAATTTTCTCTCCTCAACTAGAACCCAATATGCAACTTGGAGACAGAGATATGTTGCCTCATTGTCTTCTGAATTCCCCAGCTCTTCTGGAACTTTCTGTCCTGCACTATGCTCACATGTGCAATATATCCCCCTTGAAAGAGAGAGTGTGTTTATTCATCTCTGTATCCCATCCCTTGGGCACTGCCTTGTCCATAGTTAGTGGGAGCCCAGGAAATGTTAGTTGACTGGATACATAAATGAATTCTACTGACTATGGGGCATATACATTATTGAGGATAGCAGTAGTACCCACAAAAATGCTCACTGACAAATAAATCTCCTATTCAATTTTTGCTGTATTTTGATATTAAAAAAAAAAAGGAGTATTATATCCTCTGGACTGGGGAAGTGTTGGCCATCCTTGGTCAGAGAAGAAACTAAGAAAAGTGGGTGTTAGTTATCTCTTGCTGTGTAACACATTAATTACCTCCCAAACCTTAGCAGCTTAAAAACAACAGCATTAATCATCTCCCAGTTTCTGAAGGTCAGGAATCTGACAGCAGCTCAGCTGGACGCTTCTGGCTCAGGGTCTCTCATGAGGTTGCAGTCAAGCTGTGGGCCAGGGCTGCAGTCACCCGAAGGCTTGACCGGAGCCAGTGGCAGAAAGCCTCAGCCCCTCACCAAGTGGGCCTCTCCACAGAGCTGCTCGTGACTTAGCAGCAGGCTTCCCCAGAGACAGGGAGATCCGAGAGAGAGAGAAAGAGAGAGAGAGAGAGAGAGAGAGAGAGAGAGAGTGAGTCCAAAACAGAAGCCAATGTCTTTTATCACCTAGTCTCAGAAATGACGTACCAATGTGGGAGGGAACTGCACAAGGAATTAATACAGGAGGTGGGGGCCATTGGGGGCCATCTTGGAGGCTGCACTTGTTAAATGAGATACTCAGTATCCAGTGTTGTTTGCAAAGAGACTTGGGGACTTCTATCTTGGAAAATTATAAAAATTCTTTTTTCTACCAGAATTGGGAATATTCACTTATTTGAGTGAATGTGAACAGTGATCTGAAAGAAAAAAGACAATTTTATAAGTTGACTTGGCATGTGCTGCTCCAGAAGAGGCATCCATGCAAATGACACCCTCTGCCCCCCAACCTTACAGGCCCATCTTGAGGCTCTTGTTTCTAACTGTGCTTTCAGGAATGAGCTCGCCACACAAATGTGAGGAGTTCCTCAAGCCAGAGGAATTCTGATGGATCCAACTCCTCAAGGGCAAAGACTGTGTCCATCTATGACCCCCCTCCCCCGGCTCAGAGGAGGTTTGGCTGTAAAGGCAAAAATGGTTATTTTCTGTGAATTTTCTGAAAATAGATTTTGTTGGAAAAGAAAGTTCCATTAGAGTTAATGCTCAATAAATTATCGTTGAATGAACAGGAGGCCAGAAGTCAGATACTATCTCAACAGACCCAAATCCCTGATAGTGGTTTGGTCTTGGATGTTGCTCCTGGCTCCTCCAGAGGGTAGGGTTAAAAATGAATATTACCATGGTTTCAGGAAAAACTGTAAGATTCAAATATGTTATGAAAATGCTTATGTATGTGTTTATATAAATATGCACCTTCCCTTGCAGGCCTCATCAGATTTCATGATAATTACATGTTTATTTCAATCTTTCCTGATAGCCTGTACATTCCCTGAAGGCAGGAACAGGTCTCTCTTGTTTATGGAGGTATCCCCAATACGTGGTACAGGACAGAACTCTTAGTAGATATTTGATAAATATGTGTTGAATGAATGAGTGAGGAAGTAATCCTGGAAACACTTCTAACTTAAAATTGGACTCAGTCTTTGAAGGGTCTTAAGTTAGCCAACTCTGGAAAAATCCAAACTTGAAAAAGAGGGAAGCTATGGCAACCCTTGTTTCCTCTTTGTTTGGCAAACTGGGTGGCCCTGTTACTTGCTTCCTGCCTGGCGGCTTCAGCAATTGGACTCCCCCAGGCTTTGGCCCACTTCCTTAGCTTAAATCCAGAGAGAAATAGACACCACTGAGCACGCAATCTCCCTCTCCCCGCTAGTGGGTCTCTTCTTTTAGTTTGCCATTTCTCCCCACCCTGTTATCTCAGACCTGCTCCTGGCCTGGGAGTTAAGATTCAAGGAGGGAGGGTGTGTGTGTGTGTACGTGTGTGTATGCACGCATGTGCATGCATTTGCACATGCCTATGTGTGTAAGAGGATGCACAGCTTCCAGCATCTTTTTTTTTTTTTTTTTTATAATTTATTTTTTAAATTTCAGAATATCATGGGGGTACAACACTTTGGCCATACACATTGCCCCTGTTCTGCCCGTGTCAGAGCCACAATCGTGGTCGTCTCCCAAACTGTGCTCCCCACATCCATTCAGTGAGAGTTTTTCCCATCCCTTCCACCCCCCTCCCGCCCGCCCGCCCTCAGATGAATGTTCTTGCCCTGTGTGATGTAAGTGTTCATCAGTTAGTACCAGTTTGATGGTGAGTACCAGTGATGCTTGTTTTTCCAATCCTGTGACACTTCGCTTCGAAGAATGGGTTCTAGCTCCAACCAGGATAATACCAGATGTGTTAATTCACTGTTGTTCCTTATTGCTGAGTAATACTCCATGGTATACATATACCACATTTTATTGATCCACTCGTGTATTGATGGGCACCTGGGTTGTTTCCACAACTTTGCAATTGTGAATTGTGCTGCTATGAACATTCGAGAGCAGATGTCTTTATTATAAAATGTCTTTTTTTCTTTTGGATAAATACCCAGTAGTGGGATTGCTGGGTCAAATGGTAATTCTACTTTTAATTCTTTGAGATATCTCCATATTCTTTTCCATAGAGGTTGTACTAATTTGCAGTCCCACCAGCAGTGTATGAGTGTTCCTAGCTGTCCACATCCCCGCCAACATTTGTTATTTGGGGATTTTTTGATATGAGCCAATCTCACTGGAGTTAAGTGATATCTCATTGTGGTTTTGATTTGCATTTCCCTGATGATTAGAGAAGTTGAGCACTTTTTTATGTTTGCTGGCCATCATTCTGTCTTCTTTGGAAAAGTTTTTGTTCATGTCCTTTGCCCATTTTTTAATAGGGTTGTTTGATTTTTTCTTGTTGATTTTCCTAAGTTCTGTATAGATTCTGGTTATAAGCCCTTTATCAGAAGTGTAGCATGCAAATATTTTCTCCCATTCTGTAGGTTGTCTGTTCACTCTAGTGATAGTTTCCTTGGCTGTGCAGAAGCTTTTCAATTTGATCAGGTCCCATGTATTTATTTTTGTTGCTGCTGTGATTGCTTTGGGGGTCTTCTTCATAAATTCTTTGCCTAGGCCAATGTCCATAAGAGTTTTTCCAACATTTTCTTCGAGAATTCTTATGGTTTCATGTCTTAGGTTTAGATCTGTTATCCATTGTGAATTGATTTTTGTGAGAGGTGAGAGGTGTGGGTCCACTTTCAGTCTTCTACATATGGCCATCCAATTTTCCCAGCACCATTTGTTGAATAGGGAATCTTTTCCCCAGTGTACGTTTTTCTGGAATTTGTCAAAGATCAGGTGACTGTATGAGGTTGGTTTTATATTTGGGTTCTCAGTCCTGTTCCATTGGTCTACGTGTCTGTTCTTGTGCCAATACCATGCAGTTTTGGTTACTATAGCCTTGTAGTATAGTTTGAAGTCTGGTAGACAGATGCCTCCCAATTTGTTCTTTTTGCTTAAGATTGCTTTGGCTAGACGGGGTCTTCTCTGGTTCCACACGAAGTGTAGAATTATTTTTTCTAGATCGGCAAAAAAATGATGTTGGTATTTTGATAGGGATTGCATTGATTCTGTAAATTAATTTAGGTAGCAAAGCCATTTTTACTATGTTGACTCTGCCTATCCAAGAGCATGGTAAGGTTTTCCATCTATTTACCTCCTCTGCAATTTCCTTTCTCAGTGTTTCATAATTCTCTCTATATAGGTCTTTGATCTCCTTAGTTAGATATATTCCTAAATATTTAATTTTCTTTGTTGCTATTGCAAAAGGTATAGCATCTTTAATTTGTTTCTCGGCTTGATTGTTATTAGCATGTATGAAGGCTATGGATTTGTGTGTATTAATTTTGTATCCTGAGACTTTGCTGAATTCATTTATCAATTCCAGTAATCTCTTGGTTGAATCCTTGGGGTTTTCTATGTATAATATCATATCGTCTGCGAATAGTGAAAGTTTGACCTCTTCTGCCCCTATCTGGACGCCCCTGATTCCTCTGTCTTGTCTAATTGCTGTGGCCAGGACTTCCAGCACTATGTTGAAAAGAAGTGGAGATAGTGGACACCCTTGTCTGGTGCCAGTTTTAAGGGGGAATGCCTTCAATTTTTCCCCATTCAGTATGATATTGGCTGTGGGTTTATCGTATATGGCTTTAATAGTTTCTAGGAATGAGCCATCTATGCCTATATTGTTAAGAGTTCTTATCATAAAAGGGTGTTGGATTTTGTCAAAAGCCTTTTCTGCATCTATTGAAAGGATCATATAATCTTTGTTCTTGCTTTTATTTATATGGTGAATTACATTTATAGATTTGCGTACGTTGAACCATCCCTGCATCTCGGGAATGAAGCCCACCTGATCATGATGGATTATTTTTTTGATGTACATTTGAATTCGGTTTGCAAGGATTTTATTGAGAATTTTGCATCTATATTCATAAGGGATATTGGTCTGTAGTTTTCTTTTTTTGTTGTGTCCTTTCCTGGCTTTGGTATCAAGGTGATATTGGCTTCGTAGAATGAGTTTGGGAGGATTCCATCCTTCTGGATATTTTCAAATAATTTCTGCAGTATAGGCACCAGTTCTTCTTTGTAGGCTTGGTAGAATTCAGGTGTGAACCCATCTGGTCCAGGACTTTTTTTTGTGGGTAGATTTTTAATTACTGCTTCAATTTCGGTGCTTGATATTGGTCTGTTTAGAAATTCAGTTTCTTCCTGGTTGAGCCTAGGGAGGTAGTGTGTTTCTAAGAATTTGTCCATTTCCTCCACGTTTTCGTGTTTGTGGGCATAGAGATTTTTGTAGTATTCAAAGATGATGTTTTGTATTTCCATGGTATCAGTTGTGACTTCTCTTTTTCATTTCTAATTGAGCTTATTAGAGTCCTTTCCTTTCTGCTTCTGGTCAACCTGGCAAGTGGCCTGTCTATTTTGTTTATCTTTTCAAAGAACCAGCTTTTCGTTTCATTGATCTTCTGTATTGTTCTTTTGTTCTCGATTTCATTTAATTCTGCTCTAATTTGGTTATTTCTTTTCTTCTGCTGGTTTTAGGATTGCTTTGCTCTTCCTTTTCCATTTCCTTAAGATGATTCATTAGTTTACTGATTTGTGACTTTTTTGTCTTTTGGATGTGGGAATTTAGGGCGATAAGTTTTCCTCTCAGGACTGCTTTTGCTGTATCCCACAGATTTTGATAACTTGTGTCCCCATTATCGTTTAGTTCGAAGAATCTTTTGATTTCATTTTGAATCTCCTCTTTGACCCAATGATCATTCATCAATAGATTGTTTAGTTTCCAAGTTTTTGGAGGAAGATGTGAGTTTCTGTTGGAATTGATATCTAATTTTATTCCGCTGTGGTCTGAAAAGATACATGGTATGATTTCTATTTTTTTGAATTTGTTTAGATCTGTTTTGTGGCCTAGGATGTGGTCAATTTTAGAGAAAGTTCCATGAGCTGATGAGAAGAATGTATATTCAGTGTTATTTGGGTGGAGTGTTCTGTAGATATCTGTTAGGCCCAAATGTTCTAGAGTCCTGTTTAGGTCTTTTATTTCTCTATTTAATTTTTGTTTGGAGGATCTGTCCAGTTCCGTCAGTGGGGTGTTGAAGTCCCCTGCAATTATGGCATTCCTGCTTATTATGTTGTCTAGATCTAGCAGCATTTGCTTTATGTACCTGGGTGCTCCTGTGTTGGGTGCATAAATGTTTAGGATTGTTAAATCCTCTTGTGAAATTTTTCCCTTCACCACTATATAGTGTCCATTTTTGTCCTTCTTTACTTTTATTGCTTTAAAGTTGATGTCATCTGAAATGAGGATGGCTACTCCGGATTTCTTTTGGTTTCCATTAGCCTGAAAAATTGTATTCCATCCTTTCACCTTGAGTCTGAATGCGTCTTGACTCAAGACTCAAGACTCAATTCACCTTGAGTCTGAATTGTGTGTAAGGTGTGTTTCCTGAAGACAGCAGATACTTGGTTTGTGTTTTTTAATCCATTCAGCCAGCCTATGTCTCTTCAATGGGCAGTTCAAGCCATTTACATTTATTGAGAGAATTGATATTTGGGGTAAATTTCTGATTATTCTGTTGGGTGGTATCTTTTGTTTTACCTCTTGCGTCATTGTGGAATCTGGTTTCTGGGGTTTTAGCCTTTGCATAGTTTTACATAGGTGGGTGTCTGTTGCGCTGGTTAGTGTATAATGCAGGTCTAAGCATTTCTTGCAAGGCCGGTCTGGATTTCGCAAATTCTATCAGTGATTGCTTATCTGGAAAGGTCTTTATTTCTCCCTCATATAAGAAGCTTAGTTTGGCAGGATACAGAATTCTGGGTTGACCTTTGTTTTGTTTTAGGAGATTGATGATGTCTCCCCATTCCCTTCTGGCTTGTAAGTTTTCAGCTGAGAAATCTGCAGTTAATCTGATGGGTTTCCCTTTGTAGGTTACCTCCTTTTTTTGTCTTACAGCTCTGAGGAGTGCCTCTTTTGTGTTTACTTTGGTCAGTCTAATAATTATGTGGCGTGGTGAATGCCTTTTCACGTTGACTCTCCCAGGAGTCCTGTGTGCTTCTTGTACTTGGATGTCGAGATTTCTGGCTAAGCCATGGAAATTTTCCTCTATTATTCCTTCAAATAAATTTTCCAGCCCATGCAAATTTTCTTCCTCTCCCTCAGGGATACCTATTATCCTTATGTTTGGCCTCTTTACATAATCCCACATTTCTTGTATGCTTTTTTCCTGTCTCTTGTTTTTGTGTTCTTTCTCTTCAGCTGATTTATTTAGCGCATAGGAGCTGTCTTCTAGCTCTGAAATTCTTTCCTCTGCATGGTCCAGCCTATTCTTAAGGCTTTCCACTGTGTTTTGTAGATCCTTGAATGCTTCTATCATTTCTAGGATTTCTATTTGATTTTTCCATAATATTTCTATTTCTTTGGAGAATTTTTCATTCATTTCTTGCATTTTTCTTGTGGTTTCTTTGTGCTGGGATTCAATTTTCTCTTGAATTTCATTGAGCTTTCTTATAATCCATAAACAGCTTCCAGCATCTTTTGCTCCTTCCTCTGTATCACTCCGCATTGAGCCAAAGCTCTCTGTTTGATTAATGTGAAGCAGACATCATGGTCAAGAAAAAAAAAAAAGGCAGCGGGCCTCTGCACTCTTTCCCTAATCTGATTAACGTAGGGTAGAGAGGATTTAAATCAAGAATGGCACATCATTTTTATCTCTTATATACCGATTCCAATCAATTGGTATTGGCTGCCTGGACTTCTGTGTCACGAAGGATTCTGAGGCTGGGTTCCAGCTCAGCGGGAAGGCATGCCACGACCAATTAACAATGTCTGCCATGGGCACAGGAGGGGTGAGTAGCGACCCACAGCCAAGTACAAGCCACAGCAGGAGATGCTGGTCCAGTACCCTCAGAGCCAAGGAAGAGCTAAAACGTTGTGGCCTCTAAGGGCAAACAAGGGTCCTTGTCTATTGCAACGTAAGCACATACCTAAATAGCATATGTATATGGAATAACTGGGTGGTATTTGCACAAATAGAAAAGGGAGGAAGGATAGAAAGACACCTATGTTTCAACTTCTGTGGGTTCTTTTCTCTTTCTTTCTTGCATTCATGTGATCCCATGGAAACCAGAGCCACATGAGTAATTAATACTCAACAAGTGGAATAAGCATTAGGCAGTGATGCATTCAGAGCAGGAACGGCAAATCAGTTTTCTCTTACCCACCAGCTCTAATCAGTTGGTGGGGGCCGTTCTCAAGCTCCTGAATTTCTCAGCCTGGAAGGTGCCTGGATGCCGAGCCTGGGCTGTTAGCTGCACCGTTGTCTATGCGTTTGTGCATCACCATTTGACTGGACAAAGGACGTCTCACCTGAGATCTATCTAGCCAGACCCAGGACACAGTCTCCTTGTACCTTTTCTTTTTTGTTGTTGTTTTTGTTTTTGTTTGAGACAGAGTCTTGCTCTGTCACCCTGGGTAGAGTGCAGTGGTGTCATCATAGCTCACTGCAACCTCAAACTCCTGGGCTCAAGGGATCCTCCTGCCTCAGCCTCCCGAGTAGCTGGGACTACAGGTGCACGCCACTGTGCCCAGCTAATTTGTCTATTTTTAGTAGAGACAGGATCTCCCTCTTGCTCAGGCTGGTCTCTAACTCCTGGCCTCAAGTGATCCTCCCACCTCGGCCTCCCAGAGTGCTAGGATTACAGGCATGAGCCACCGTGCCCGGCTCCCTCTGCCTTTTCTAACCAAGCCTCTGCTGGATGCCTGGGCCCAGCCAGCCCCACGAAACTACCCCCCAGACGTTCAGCATTGTCTGAGGCCTCTTTCACATGGATCAGTGCGCTCAGCCCAACTGGCAGGCCCCACCCACAGCCTCGCAGCAGGCAGAAACTTGAGCAACATGGTACAGCTCCAGTCTTGGGGCTGTTTACTCCCCAGAGACATTGGCTTCTGTCTCTGGTCCTGCTCAGCCTCCCAAGGTCACCAGCACCAGACCTATCTTAAACTCCAAACAAGGTTCCCCAGGCACATCCTGTAAGCCTGTGCCCTGGCCTCCCACAGGAATACTTACTGTAGGCCTGGGACACCCCTCCCCTCCTCTGCAACAATCTTTTCCCTAATTTACTTTAAGTCCCTTTCCAGGACACCCCCTGTCCCCACATACCAAGCAGAAATCCCACAAGTGGCTAAAGATTACGAGTCCTTTCCTCTTCAGGACCCTCTGATCAGAAAATCAGAAATAGAGCCTCCCTAGGAAAATAGAGACACTTCGCTTTTCTATGGCATTTATAGTTCACCAGAGCATTTTGGCAAATCTGATCTCATCACAAATTTGATCTCATTAAGGCACAAAACATCTTCCAGTGGGCAGTTTATGACCATTTCTCCTTCTGGGAGCTGAGTCTCAAAAATGTAAAAGAACCTGCCTGAGGCCATGCAGCAAGTCAAGGGCAGAGGGAGGGCTCAAAACGAGACTATGTGCACCCCATGCGTGGTCTTCCCCCCCATAACCAGGCAGTCTGGTCTAACTTTTCATCTTTGGCTACAGGGGCTGTGAAAATTGTTCCTACAACAGGTTTGTGGCTTTGTGAAAGTTGTCACTGCATTTTAATCCCACAGAAATCCCATTTCCTTGCTGGTACCCGGAATCCGGCAACAGAGAGTCTGCCTTTTGTATTAAGCATTGCCCTTGTCTGGCTGTCGTCCCTTTTTTACAGGCCTCACAATTCTTAGGAGAGATAAGATGTTAAGATAATTGCAATTTGATTGGAATTAGTTTATTTGCTGCCCTCTTCTGCACTGAGGAAACAGGACATGACGAAAGCCAGCACAACATAGAAAGGTGGTGCCAGGGGCTGGGGGCTGAAGCCCACCTACTTCTTCAGCTGGTCCTGACACACCATCCAGGTATAGCCAGAAAAGTGCATGCTCTGCATGTAGCCAGCAAAGGATTAAAATAAAACCAGTTAAGAAAACAGAAACTGAAAACACTTCAGGGAAGAACCCGCTTGCCTCTGAGACCATCAGCCTGAAATGCTCTTCCAGGGACAGCAAGAAGAGATTTTTAGCTTTGAATACTGTTGTTCTTCCAGAGTTTCACCAAATGCTAAATAGCTGTGCTCTTTTACTCTGAGAGAGAAAGAGAGAAAGAAGTAAACTGCATTGGTTTCCCTGGTTTTTTTCCCCCTAAAATTCCTAGCCACCAGGGCAAGCAACTGAGAGCAGAGATTATCTGTGATTTAGGAAGTAGGACCCTACATTTCCTCCAGACAAACCTGGTCTAAGAAGCTTTGCTGTGTGGGGGGCAGATTTTCTTCCTCCTGTCTGTTGGCCAACTGCTGTTCCACTTGCGTATTGCAAAGGCAACGGAGGCTGACATTTTTATGAACCCCACTGATGCGAACCTCACTCTATCAGACCTAGAACATTTTTCTAGGACCTCCATTTATTCTAATCTTGATCCTAAAGTCCTTTAATCTCACCTGAGCACCCTCATCTGCATGAAATTTCCTTGACCAGCCCAGACTTTACCTTATTGGAATCTCTCTATTAAGATTAGTTTATTTCTATAAAGTGCTTCTACAACAGTTGCTGGCACAGAGTAAGCCCTCAATAGGTTAGCAGTTTTTATTAGCAATATGGGCCTTAGAATTGGCAGACTGTGTTCCTCCCCATAATTATACTCTCTCAAGCTTTTGATATATATTATGAAAATTTCCAAACAATGTTCTGCAATCAATTACTATTGCTTCTAAATTCAACAACGAGATGAAATCTGGGCACAGTCCTCGGCTTAGGAGTCTCTCTGTGGCAGATGCAGCAGGCAATTCCATAATCACTGAAATGCCAAAGAAGCTTGAAAATAATGATCCTGCACCTTCCTGCAAGGTCAGGGTGCTCTCGGCACTCAGCACAGCCCAGCCCAAGGTGCCTCTTACATGAAACCAACCCCAGGGAACAGGAGGGCATGTTGGGGTAAGGACCACATTCCCTTTTTCTGGAACGTACAGCTAGACATTTCCCAGCACCCCTTGCAGCAGAACAGGACCACGGGCTTGACTGTATTTCCCAGCACCCCTTGCAGTGGAATGGGGCCACTTGACCAATGTGGCCAATGGAATGTGGGCAAAACTGACATGCAGGGATGTCCAGGCCCACACTCTTAAAAAAAAAAAAAAACAAAATCTCCAACTCAACCCTCCATGTCTGAGCCTTCCCATCCATGACACTGGAAGTAAAGTACTCCAAGGTGACCGCGGAGACATGAGATGGAAAGAGGCTGGCCCCCCCAAGTCTCCATTTGGAGGGCAGCAAAGAGCTGTCCACCCTACACACACACACTGAACTACTGCATGAGTAAGATTTTTTTTTAGTGTTAAAGTACTAAAATTGTAGAATTTATGGTTACAGCACTTAGCCTACCCTAATTAACACAGATGTCTTCAGTTATTTGGGAGACAAACTAAGCAAATTATTGGGTGTGCCACCACAACAAGTTCTGATGAACTAGGGCATCAGTTTATTTACTTTTCTTGACCATAAAAATTTGTGGTATAAATCAATGTTACTGGCAAGCATCAACAAATAAAACAGATAAAAGTCCCACTGTTCTCAGTGAAGCCCTGGTGTGGTGCCAGAGATTTCTCTCCTGCCCTCTCCCACGGTGACCCAGGCATTCTTGGGAGTTATGGGCTGCAGTTCTGCTAATTCTGGAAAGTTCCATTCGGAGAGCTTGCCAAGGCCTTTAGGTAGTATTGTTTTCACTTCAGTTAAACCTAAGAAGCCCTAGGAAGACCATCTCTCTGGGAATTCTGTCTTGGCCAAGCAGTGTGGGGCAGTGACAAGAGCCCTGGATCAGGAGGAGACAAAGACCTGGGATCCAAGAATTTTTAGGACATTAACACATAGTGGAAACTTGAGCAAGACACGTCCCCTCCCTGGACTACTGTTTTGTTATCATCTGTAATTGAGGGGGTTGAGCCAGATCAGAGATCACAAACTAGTATCTGGGAAGAAAGTACAGATGGCAGGTATGTGTTACTTGGCTTGCAAAGTAGTGTTATAGTTTTGTCAATTAGTCCTCAATAGTTAGAAATTAGGGTTTTTGCACAAAAAATCTGATTGCTCTTGAAAAGTCTGGCAACACTAGGCTTGTATTCCCTCAGGGCAACAAGTGGGCTTCCTCTTTGGACATGACATATGCTCTCTGGTTTGCATAAATCCTGCCCCTTACCCCTGATCATTCATTCATATACATTACCTGCCTGCATGGCCCGTCTTGGCACTTGAGTTTGAGAACTCCGGTCTAAATGATTTCTAGTGGTCTCTTTTGCCTGGTCCAGAAGAACCAAGTCATATCATCTTGTTACATAGTCTATTGCTGCCCGACACACAGTGGCTTAAAATAACGACTGTTTTATTATATCTCATGATTTTGTGAGTCAGGAATTCAACAAGGCTTAGATGGACATGTTTTCTGTTTCATATTACTTCTGCAGAGGTCACTGACTACTATTCAGCTGGTAGGTGAGCTGACATGGAGGGTCCAAGACAGCATCACTCACAAGTCTGGTGCTTGGCAAGGACGGTGGGCAGTCTGGGCTCTGCTGCATCTGTCACCTGGAGCACCTGCGTGTGATTTCCCCAGCACAGAATCAAGGTAGTAGGACTCATATGGCAGCTCAGGGCTCCCAGAGCAAGCATTCCAGGAGACCCAGGCCACAAGTCCTCTTGACACTCAGCTTCAGGAATCCCAGAACATCACTTCTGCCACATTCTGTTGGTCAAGCAAACCACTAAGGCCAGCCTAGTCATGGGGAGAGGACCCCCACTCAGTGGGAAGAGTGGAAAGGGATTCTGACAGCTTTACTCTATTACGAGTCTATTACTCAATTCTGTTTTGCTGGATTAGAGGACACTGATTAGGCCAGATAAAAATGTCTTATAATCATCCACTGTACAGTCATGTGCCACACAAGGACATTTTGGTCAACATTGGGCCACGTATATGATGGTGGTCCCATAAGATTATGATACCTTATTTTCACTGTACCATTTCTATATTAAGATATACAAAATATTCACCATGTATTACAGTTGCCTGCAGTATTCAGTACAGTCACATGCCATACAGGCTTGTAGCCAGGAGCAATAGGCTATACCTTATAACCTGGGTGTGTAGTAGGCTATGCCATCTGGGTTTGTGTAAGTGCACTCTATGATGTTTGCACAATGATGAAATCACCTGATAATGCATTTCTCAGAATGTATCCCCGTCGTTAAGCAACACATGACTGTATTTCACAAAAATTATGTTCCTGGCCCCATATGCAGAAAGTTTGTATAGGAGTTAGCTCACTCCACGCTGTGTCCACCGCCCATTTTAGATGTCCTTCATGTCATGCAATATCACATAGGACACTTTGGGTTACACAGCCTTGAACTTCAAGCTTTTATAAGAAAAAAAGAGAAAAAGTTATTGATTCACACTGATAAAGGTAAATATAAAAGACAGTATAAATATATTTTTTGTACTTCCTTCCATCTGCTGTCTGATTTACAAAACAACCACATAAAGCAATTATGATAAAATTGTGTCAATGCCTTATAACGTATAAAAATGTAATTTGTATGACAATCATAGCACAAAGGAGGAGGGAGGGAATTGTGCTTTATTTGAGGCAAAGTTCCTGTATATTATTAAAATTAATTTAGCATTAATTTGAATTAGATTGTTTTAAGTTAAGATGCTCATTGCAATCCCTAGGGCAACCACTAAAAAATAAAATATATTGTAAAAGCAATAACAGGGGAAGTAAAATGGTAAATAGAAAATATCTATTTAGCTCAAAAGAAGTCAGTAATGGAGAATGGAAGACAAAAAAGATGTAGGATATACAGAAAACAAATAGCAAAATGGCAGGTGTAAATCCTACCTTATCAGTAATTATATTCGACATAAACAGATTAAACACTCCAATCAAAAGGTAGAAAGATTAGCAGAGTGGATTAAAAAAACAGGACCCATCTCTATACGGTCTACAAGTGACACACTTTGAGAGTCAAAGAAATAAATAAATTAAAAGTAAAAAGGGGGAAAAAGAAATGGTTGACTCATGTATCCAAAAAGCAAAAAAGTAGATATTGCATCGACTTCAGCTGGATCTAGGAGCTCAAATGCTGTTGCCAGGACTCAGTTTCACTCACCCAAGCTTTCTTCTGTGTCAGCTCTGCTCTTAGGTGGTTTGGCCTCTCCGGGTGGCCCCTAGAAATTTCAGGCTTAGCAACTCCAATGGAAAGTAAGCTTCTTTTTCTCTTCTGTACCAGCAAACTTCCTGGTTCGAGTTTCATTGGCCTGCTTGGGTCAAATGTTCACACCTGAGCCAGTTTCCACGTCCAGGCGTGAATCACATACCCTTACTGGGATTCAGAGGCAGATTGGCTAAGCTTCTCCTGAGCAATATGGCCTGAGGGTAGGTGAGGGGTGCCCCTAGATTGAAGGCCAAGGGGCTACAACCAGGAGACAGGAGAGTGGACACTTGGCTGGCCAATAAACAACAGTGCCCACCACACATGCATTGGGTTGACTTGGGTTGGAGGGGCATTCTCTGATTGTAGAAAAAAGTTAAGCAGAATGAACTATGAAGGGTTCAAAGGCATGTCTTTGTGTTTTAATTGTCCAAAAGAGTTTCTGCACAAATTTTTAAAATCTTTTTAGCTCTCTGGATACAGGAAATATCTTTGAGTTCCAAAAGAATGGGAAAAGGGAAAATATAATAGAATCTCACGTCATGAAGCACCTGGTCTGCACCAGGCCCCTTTACACACCCAACTTTACCCAAGCCGTGAAACTCTATGAACTAGATGGAGTCCTCAGCTTTTTGAAGATGAGGAGACTGAGGCACCAGAAGATGAGCACTTTGGCTAGTGTGTCCATCCTGCAAGTAGTAGAGTCTGGATTCTCACCCAAGTCTACACAGTCCCAGAGCTGAGGGTTCTTTTCCCTGCACTGCACTGCCTGTGTCATGCTGCACATCATACGATAGCTACGTGTCTTCCTCCATGTCCACGTTCAAATAAGAAGTGGGAAGAAGCCACAGATGTGCCCAGGGTGGAATTTGGCTTCACTGCAAATCTGGGCTTGAATGTTAGAATTAAAGCTAAATTGGTGTAAATTGAAGATTGAGCACCCGCAAAGCACAAAGTTAGAATTTCTTGGTTTTCACTATACTGGAAAATTATTTCCCCATCAGAGTCCGGTTGTTGGTGGTTTGTGGAACTTGTATGTTCATATTTTGCCCACCCAGGCATCTCCGCGGGGAAGCGTCACCGGCAGTTTGCAAGACGTGCTCCTCATGGCTCGTGCCTCTTGCTTCTATTTGCCCCTTGGTTCCAGTTTGCATCACAGTAAATTTTCAGTCTTTGGCTTCGTGTTGGTGTGAGGGATGGATCATGATGCAAACGGGGATCCTCACAGTTAACTTTCTCTCTCCCCTTGCAGTCTCCTGCCTCCTCTTTGGCAGAGGTTGACAACCAATGTTGAAGTCAGATAGTTCCCTTCATCCAGATCTTCCTTTGAAAATGCTTCTCTCGCTTTTGATGGAGTAAGGCGGCAATTCTCATAGCGTGTTCTGCTGAACACAATTACCCGGAATCTCAGCGATAAAAAAGTGGGGTGCTGCTGTCAGACTACGGCAGACGTGTGGCGGGCAGACTGAAAAAATTCATCTACTATTAACACGTTCCCCGTGAACTTATAAAGTGTTCCGATAGATCTCTTTTACCAAAATTATTTAGCCAGCAGTCCAAGGACAGCAATAGTCTGAATGTAGCACTTTTGTTTATCAGGAATGAAAAGCCAGTGCCCACTCCCAGCTAGTGAAAACGGAAGGTTAGCAACTTGGCTTTGCAGGAGACATGAAGCCTCTTTCACTTGTTTCCATTCCAGCCCATTTTTTAAAAAACGAAATGAAAGGTTATTTTGCTAGCAGAAAACTGTTATCGTCGCCGAATTTGCTAAGGAAATTGGGCAATTTATCAGTGAAGACGGCAGTAGCAAACATACAGGGTTGCCAGAGGCATTATTTTGCCACCCTCAGCAGCATTAACAAGTTAAAAAAAAAAAATTCTAGGCTCCAGGAGGGCAATAATGAATTTTGGTCTCATGGGGAGGAAGGTAGATGGTGAGTATGTTTTCCCCTGAGCATGTCGTGATGGGCACCAGAGTTTTCTGGAAAAGAGGCCATGGTGTCATATTCTTATTAGCATTTATGATGGGTTGCTCCACAAAATCTCTGAACCTTATACTACAAGTCTCCCTGGAAGATTTGGGACTAACCCTCAGAATTAAGTGACTGTTTTGTCTGCTCCTGCTGGGTGAGCTCTTCCTTATCAGCATTCTGTGTTGGGTTTTGGCTTTGAATAATGTCTTGTTTTGTAAAATACCAAGAAATAGTGGCATGATTGGGAGCAAAACGGATGGTGTTGCACTGATACGGCGAACACTATTTGGAGGGGATAAGTGAGTCTGGGTGGTGATGATGTTGAGCGTTGTTATTGGCCATTTTATAGGACCAGGTTCTTTCTAAGGCTGCATGCCTACATATTTCAAACAATGTGCTTGAGGAATGTCCAGCAAGGTACAACAAATAGAATGAGAATAAATGTGGAGTTAAGACAGATAGCCCAGCTTGAAAGTTCTGTTAGGAAAAACAGGAAATATGGATACAGGCAGAATATTATGTCAATCGAAACTGAAGAAACTCGAAACAGCCTCCTCAGAAGAAGTGTTTTCACAGCCCCCTCTATAAATACTTAGCACTTGGAGGCAGGAACAAATTGGTGGGGACGGTAGAAAAAGGTATGGCCGTGGATTGGACCAAAACACAAGGGAGAAGACAAAAGGAAGGAAAACCAGCCATTTTGCATACACCAAAGCAAAGACAGATGTGATGCCAAATCCATCATTTGACAATCCAGGCCTGTCAATTACAGTGGACAGTTTTCTTGGGAGAAAATGTTGGGCTGAATGAAGGCTTGTTTATTTAGGTAGAAGAGCTATATTAGCCAACCATTTGAAGCCCTATAATGAGAGACCAACAATTTGAAGCCCTATAACGAGAGAGAGAGAAGGAGAGAGAATATGGTTTTCTCCTTGGAAAGACTACATAAATGAGCAACTTGCCCTGTTGCCCAGAGTTTACTTTGTTTGCAGGCAAAGGAAGATAGAGGTGAATATGGAGAGCATGGGATAGCTCTATTCAGCAGTTGCTCTGTGCGCTCCTCCATTGCACCACCCTCCTCTGCTCTGTAGTCAGTCACCAGGACGGCTCTCAAACACCCCTGCCTCCTATTATTCATGTCTTTGTGTAGTCCCCTCCCACATTAAATAGAGATGACTGTGGAACCAAAAAAACATTGCATAAATGGTAGAGTTTGACTTCTGAGACTAGGCTCAGAGCTGTGGCTTCCTTCTGGCTCTCTTGGATCATTTGCTCTGGAAGAAGTAAGCTGCCGTATTGTGAGGACACTCAAGTAGCCCTATGGGGAGGCCCACATGGTAAGGTATTGAGGCCTTCTGCCAACAACCATGTGAGTGAGCCATCTAGACTGAGTGTGGATGCTCCACACTCAGTCTAGTCTTTAGATATCTATAACCCCAGCCGACATCAAGACTGCAAACTCAAGGAGACCCTGAGCCAGAATCACACAGCTAAAGCACTCTTAACTCCTTGACCCACAGAAACTGTGATATACTAAATGTTTATTGTTTTAAGCCACTAAATTTTAGGGTAATTTGTTCTGCAGCAATAGCTAACTGGTATAGCTAGCTATAATTCTCGATTTGGGATTTGCTTCTATAATTATAGTTTTCAAGTATTTCAAACTTTTATATAAAAACATAGTAGAGCAAATAACATAGATTTAGGTATGAAGGGAATAAAATTGCATTTGCTAACATACTATTCTATACAACAAAAGCCAAAGATACCAGTATTCTTGGGTGCAATTTTCCCTGAAGATCTAAAACTACATCACATACAAGGACATTGTATAAACTTTGCCTTTTTCTCTGAGTGAGATGGAAGGGCCATTGGACGACTTTGAGCAGAGGAGTGACAGGACAGAACTGAGGTTCCAGTAGGCAGTCTGTGTACCACTATGTCCTCAGACCACAGTGTACTCAGGAGTGGGGATCTGTAGGAATAGAAATGACCTGCCCCTGCCCTCAAGGTGTTTTCAGGCTCATTTGTATTCAGCCACACTTGAAATACTCTGAATCCTCCGTCCCTCTTAGGCTGTGTCTTGGGATTAATCCTAAAATAGGAAGACAGAAGTAGAAGGAGAGTCAGAGCATTCTCTTTGCCCACAAATGTTCAAAAAGGTATTACCAATTCTTCTCTTTGGCTTGAGGCTGCCTAACTTAGGTCTAAAGACCCATCAGATATGTTACAACATTACAGAATCTCAGAAGCACTAGGACTATGTCTTAGTCCATTTGGGCTGCTAGAACAAAATACTTTAGACTGGGCAATTCATAACAGAAATTTATTGCTCATATTAATAGTTCTGGAGGCTGGGAAGTCTAAGATCAAGGCACCAGAAGATTCAGTGTCTGGTGAGGGCTCACTCTCTGCTTCAAAATGGCACTTTCTTGGTATTTCTTCACATGGTAGCAGGTGTGAACAAGATTCTTAAGGCTTCTTTTATAAAGACACTAATCCCATCATAAGGGCTCTGCTCTCCTCACTTAATCACTTATTGAAAGGCCCCATCTCTAATATCAACACAATGTAGAAGAGGTTTCAACATATGAATTTTGGGGGAATACAACCATTCAGACCATGGCAGACTGTACCAGTCAGTTATGCTATGGTAACAAACAACCCTAAAAGCTCAGTGCTTCAAACAACAAAGTTTTCTCTCTCGCTCATGCTCCATGTCCAGTGCAGGGTGGAGGAGCCTCTGCTCACTGTAGTCACTCAGGTGCCCAGACTAACGGAGGCTCTATCATCCCATGACACCACCATATCAATATGAGGCTGGAATTAAGTGTTTTGGCCTGGAGTGGCACAAAGTATTTCTCTTTACATTTCATTGGCTGAAACTCGTTACATGGCCACACCATCTCCCAGGGGGGAAGGAAATGTTATTCTACATGTACATGGATGTAGACAAGAGCAGATTATTGATGAGCATTGTTAAGGCCTACAACAAGGAAGCTTCTTTCCCCCCACCCCAACAATTTACTGGAAAAAGTAAGAAGAGAAAGTGAGGAATCACAATTTGAGTCCCTGAGATCTTTGCCTCTCAATGAGATAGGACTATAGTCAAGCAAATCCTAAACTGGCTTTCCTTATTCTCAGTGAATTAGTGCTTATTTACTAAGGACCTATATATGTTTAAGGTACTGTGCTGGGTGCTATAGAAGAGGCACAGGTCAATTAGGTATGGTCCTTCCCTTAAGGGAAGCATATGGCCTCTTAGTTTTAACACAATTATGAGAGTAATTTGCCTGGAATAATCATCATTTAATATGTTCCAGAGATAAATACACTTTTTAGTCTCCTAGTGTCTTTTTTCTCCAAGTGGATGGGAATGGAGTGATAATTCCATCAATTACCACTTCTGATTTCTTCTCTGAATTCTCTCCATTGATCAGGGACAGCAACATGGTCCAGGATTCTGGGATATGCCACATCTTGATTAGGTTTGGGATGTTATCTTAAAACAGGGCTGCCAGATAAAATATAGGATGCCCACTTAAATTAGAATTTCAGATTAATGACAAATAACAAATGCTTGGGACATCCTTATACTAAAAAGTTATTTGTCTTTGTCTGAAATTCTCATTTAACTGGGCATCCTGTTTTTTATTTGCTAATCTGGCAACCCTATCTCAAACACTTCTCAACATGGAAGCCCCAACCATCTCTAATCTCATTCTGTGCTGCTTCCCTTGCCGTCACCACACCACCTATGCCACACCAGCCACACTGGCCTCATTTCTGTTCCTTGAACACACTTGGTCTGAGTCTACCTCAGGGCCTTTGCATGTGTTATTCCTTCTGCATGGAACACTCGGGTTATTTGAGAGGCTGATTCCTCCTCTTTTTTCTTCTTCTTAGATCAAATGCCAGTACCCCAGAGAGGTCTTCCCCGATCAGGTGATGTAAAGTCACACCCCCTTGCCCTATCTCCATCGCTCTCTGTCCCATCACTGTGTTTGTTTATAGCAGTTGCTACTCTGCAATTATCCTACTTTTAACGTGTGCATGTGTGTGCACATGTTTCTTCACTGTAATGTAAGATCCCCAAGTGCAGGGACCATATTGTCTTGTTCTTCACTACGTCCCAGCACTGACAGGAGGCCCAGAACGTGGCAGGTGAGCAATGAGTGTTGATGAGTTGAGTTACACTTTAGTTTGCTCAAGGCTCCAACTCTCTAGTACATGTACATATCTGGGGGTTAAGGGAGAGGAGATTAGGCAACCAACTGATGTAATCTGTGATAGGGGTAAACGTAGTAAAAAGAAAAAAAAAGTGAAACAATGGACTGAAGACCAACAGGGGAAGCTGCGCAGCATGGGCGCTACTTTCATGGAAGTGATCAGAAGAAGCATGGCTGATGAGGTGATGTGAGCTGAGTTCTACACAATGAGAATGAAGGAGCAGCCCAGGAGGAGCACATTCAGGGTACAGCAGCAACTGAGAAGCTCCTAAAGCAAGAACATCCTTGGCTTATTTGGGAGGAGACAGTTGACCAGCATGGCCAGAACAGCATGAGCCAGAGAGCACCCGGGGAGAGTGGTGGTTGGAGGGACGGCCAGAGCAGGCTGGGTCCTGTTTGAGTTGTACTTTAAATGCAATGGTGGTACATTTAAGAGTTTTCATCCAGGAATCAATGTGTCCCTTGGGAAGATCACTTTTGTAGCTGTAATGAAAATGGACTGCAGAGAAGAAAGCATAGAAGTAAAAATCCCAGATAGGGGGCCACTTCAGCCATCCAGGTGACAGAAGATGATGGTCTAGGTTTTAGCACTGGCAATGGAGAGAGAAGGGGGCAGAGTTAAGATATAATTGTGAGGTATCACCAACAAAAATTGCTTAATTAATTAATGAAAGGAATGGAAGAATGCATTGGTGGGAGTAGGGGTAGATGAATAGACTCATCAGTGGATAGATAGTTGATGGATAGTGGGTGGATGGAGGGATGCATGGGCAGATGGATAGATAATGGATGAATCATGGATGGCAGACGGGTAGATAGTGGATGGATAGACTATGGGTAGAGGGTGGATGATGCATGGACATGGAGTAGAGAATACTTATTGAAAGCTCAGACTCTGGACCCAGACCAATCTCCTTTTGAACCTTATAGCTGACACCCTGATTAGCAGAGAAACCTTCAACAAGAAGTTAACTTTAAGAAGCCTCACTTTCTTCATCTGAAAAGGGGACTATAATATGTGCATTATGAAAACAGTACGAGGAATAAAAGGTATAACATCTACTGACCCATTACACCAGCGCCCAGGACATGGCAGTGTGTTCTGGGCCAATATCTTGGGTATCAATTTCTAACTTTCAAACTGTCTTTGCATCACTCCTTTCTTACTTCATGCCATTCTGGCTCTGAGACTGCACCAAAACCCGGCAAAACAAAAACATCTATATAAAACTTTTAAATATTTTTATAATGAAAGGGAGAGATGAGGCAGTGTGGGAAGTGTTATAGACTATTCAGCATTTCAATTTTTTAATGCACAATCCTGAACTCCCTTTGATGGTTTTTTAATATAGGGAGGGCTCTTGTGAGTATATGTGAATAATTAAACTTTTTTCAATCTGAACCTAAGTTGGAAGAAGCTCATTTCACTGTCAATGAAATGAGGCAAAGGAAAGCCCAGTGGGCATCTTTTTCACACTAAATAACTTTTTGGCTTTTTTTTTTTTATTTCTATATTCTCAGACGGCCTGAGAAAGTAAGACTTTGGAAGGTTACTCGCTGCACTGTTCTATCTTTTCTGTTATTTTCATAAACCTTGACTGAAGGAGAAAGAAGAGAAGGAAGATGGGGGCAGTGATGACGGTGCTGTCACTGAGCACTCACCACCCACACTCTCTGTCCTTTGGTGCTCCCAGCAACCCATCGGACAGGCAGTATTACCCCTCCCATTGTGCAGATGAGCCAACTGAGGCTTTAACTGACCTGTAGAGCAGAGGTTCACACTCAAACCCATCTGATTTCAGTTCTGGGGCTCTTAACCACGTTCCTAGACTGCTCCTTGCTTGGCTGCTTGGCACCAAGCCATTTCTCAGCATTATTTACTGTGTTTATTCATTCTCCTCCCTCCTCGTTGGCTGACAGCTATTGATCTCTGTGCGTGATCGTGCCCTTGGCCTCAAATAGTTCTGCAATTTCTTCCCCAGTTTTCAAGTGAACTTTATCATCCCTTTGCTTAGTGAGGCTCGTCTTTGTTCTTTGGGCAATAATGGATGATTCAGTAAATGGCATGTCACAGAACAGAAGAGATGCAAAGGCGACCTTTATTAGATTAAAGGACCCAGTGCTCCGTGGCATCGTGGGATTTCTGTCAGAAGACAGACAATAGAGAATGAACTCAATGTAGCCAAGAGTTTCCCAAAATTGTAAATTACTTTTCTTGATACAGGAATAATTACTGATAACGATTTCCTATAAATCATAACAGTTAACATATCAATGCAATGCAGATATCATGTATTCAGTTTGCTCCAAAGCTCACTGGACTCAGATGCTGCCATCTCCCTCATGGATAGAACTGAAAGGAATTTGAGGATATATGACCATAAAGCAGATAGAGAGGTTCCAAATTCTTTGGTGCACCCTGCAGGTTTCTGTCTACTTCCTTCCTTCCACTCTCTTGTTCACTTCTCTCTAGCCATGGTGACATGGTGACATTTTTTTTGGTTCCCATCTATACCAAGCTTGATCTACCCCAGGGCCCTTGTACCTCCTGTTCCCTCTGCCTGGATGTTCTTTCTCAGTACCTGTGCCTGGCCACATCCTTTCTATCTTTCATGTCTCAATGCAAATGTCACCAACCTGGAAAGGCCTAACTACCCAGGTAATTCTCTCTCTCTCTCTCTCTCTCTCTCTCTCAAATGTGCTTTTCGTCAGGGCAAAGTCTTTGTCTTGTTTCTTCTCTGCCCAGCATCGGATACAAACCTTACGTATTTCTTCTTGATTCTCTCGGAGCTGCCAGCCACTTGGTTCACACACTCGCCCAGCCTCCACCATGAGCTACTGAGCCCACTCGAGCCCACCTGGTTCTGCCTTCTGCAGCAGACCAACCAGTCACAGACCCAGAGCTACTGCCACTTCCAAACATGAAAGAAACACCATGGTGTGACGGGCATGGGGCCTGGCTTCCTGAGCAACTCCCTGTGGCAGTCTACCTTCAGGATTGGCCGTCCAGAGAAGCTGACTCTCCACGGGGCAAACTCTGACCAATGAGAAACAGAAGATGAACAGGGCAGCAGGAGTCAGCAAATAGATCACCTCTCCTTGCTTGCTCCCGGGAGCTCCTTGGAGGCATGGTTTCTTCTTGCATGCCGTTCCGAGAAGTCCCAGATGCCAAGCGACACGGCTGCTGAGCGACTAGCCTGTCTCTCCACAGCTCATCACTAAGTGAATCCGCACAGCAGCAAGTCGTGCGCAGCCTTTCTGGCCTCGCTTCCCTGCCTCATCCTCGCCGCCCTGAACTTGCACTTCGCAGGTGAAACATAAGCACGTTAACCTTTGCCTCAAGGCCGTATTCTAGAGAACCCAGGACAAGACTATTCCTGGGACCGCGAATATTTCCCGGTACAGACAAAGCATCCAAACAATATATGAGGAATGAATGGAAGTTTGGATGGGAGGGTAGATGGACGGATAAAAGGATGATGAGGGATGGATGGCTGGAAGAATGAACGGACGGGTGGAAGGAAGGAAGGGAAGAAGGGATGAAAGGATGGGTGGGCGAGTGGATGGGTGGATGGGTGGATGGGTGGATGGGTGGATGGGTGGCAGTTGCAGGCACTTGAGCATCAGCTGGACAAATGAAAAACCAAAAAGGTCACTATTTTTTTTCTCCCTCCATAGGACAACCTGTTCCTACAAATGCCTCAAAGTCAATGTGTCCAAAACCAAAGAGACCATCCTTTTCCTTAACATTTCCCTTCCTTTTTGCTCTTCCTTCACAAGCCATGAATTTTGCCCCAACCACCCTCATCCCGTCTATCAGTGCGTCTCTCCTGTTTACCCCCGTTCGTCCTCAGGCTCCACCCCTACCTCGTGCCCCGTGGCTACTGCCCTGCCCCAGGTCTTAGGAACGTCTCACCCGGACTGGTGGCCTGGCTACCAAGTGGCCTCCCATCTCTTGTCCTGTCTCAACCACATCCGGGCTCTACCGTGGCCACAGTGTGTCCTGGTCTGGGCTCCACTGGAAGCAGACCCTGAGGCGAGGCCTTGGGTGCAGGTGGTTTATCGGGAGGGGGTCCTAGCAAACAAGCGTGAGGAAGCAGGGAAATGAATCGGGGAGGAAGGAAAAGCCGGTCAATACAAAGGTATCTTATCAAGGTTGCTGCTCTGGACCACCGGGCCTTGAGGTCCCCTGGGAAGCACACAGAATGCCCCCCACAACTGTCCATCTGAAGGATGAGAAGCTGACACATTTATCCACCAACCGTACCCCCACTGGCTCAGGGTTTTCCCTGGTGGCGTTGACTGCTCCACACCTCCAGGCTGTGGGCAGGTCCGGTGGGCCCCTGTGTGATGGAAAAGGCCTGGGACAGAGAGGGAAAAGGACACACTGTCCAGAGGTGAATGTGAGCTTCTGTGAAACTGTCCCCTGCAGCTGCAGCTGAAATCGGAGGTGGGCTGTGGGCTGTGACACAGAGCACGAGGCACACCTGCTTCAGGGTGATCTCTCAAATGCATATGCAACTAAGGATCCGGGTGGCTAAGCCTCAGGCTGGCTCCCTTGAGCCTGGGGCAAAATGTTCTCCTTCTTAATGGCACTCATGAGATCTTCTGTGCTCTGACCCAGTCCCCAAAGCAGCCTCATTTGCTGCCACTCCCTGCTAGTAATTTGCCTTATGTACCATTCCTATTTCTCACCCCCATGACTTTGCCTATGCTATTCCCTCTGCCTGGAATTCCCTTCTGTTTGCATTCTTTTTCTAGACTATTGGTCCTTGGAGTTTCCTTTCCTGACAATCCCAGGCAGAGTTAGGCACCCTGCCCATGTTTCCGTTACCGCCCCTACCATACTTTTGCAATTCTCCTCCCCCACCGGCCACCTTAGCTGGTGAGCTCCCTGTGGACAGTGGCAGGGTCCTCTTCATCTTGGTTTCCCAAATGCCCAGGGAGGACCCGGGACATGAGAGGTGTTGCTGAATGGATGGCTGTTTGCATGCATGTGTAAACAGAGCCCCCGTGATGGCAGGCGTCTCTAGATGATGCCTCTCTAGGTCTCAACCCAAATAAAGGGGAGCATCTGTTCAAGATTGCTGAAGGACACATAAACCATTTTTCCAAGTGTCCGTCAAGAAGGTGACAGCCCTGGCAGCAAATTCAATTCAACAAACATTTGTCGAACAGCTAAAGAGCTGAGTCACTGCTTTAGACACAAATAAGAGGACAAGATAAAATTCCTGCCATGCCTCGGGGCGTCTGCGTGACCAGTGCTGGGGAGTCAGCAAGGTCTGAGACAGGGAAGACTATTGACCAGCCAGCCTTCCCGTGTCCCCGGGTTGTCAGCCACGCTGAGAAACAGGCAGGCACTTGCCCTGGGGCAAGGGCAGCCAAGTCTCACCTGTAATCTGCAAAGGAGACCCTCTACAGGTAGGGCGTGCCCTGCACCACAGGAAGGTAGCTACAGCCAATGACAACAAACATGTACTGAGCCCTGGGCATGTGCCTGCCACTCTGCTCAGAGGTGCCATCTCTGCCCTCAATTTGCTTACATTCTAACAAGGGGTGACAGGTACCTAAATACACAATGGAGGTATGGCATCATGACAATAAGAACACAAGGTATACTACGTATGGAGTCTGCATCTGCACAGATGTGCAAGGGATAATGAGAGTTTTAGAAGGCTTTTACATTGACAAAATATTCTAGAATATGTATGTACATACACACTTGGTCAGTTGCCTTTCCATCATGTGTGTATTTCCTTGTATTTCCTGTCTTTTGCTCCGTAAGCATAGCTTTACTTTTCTTTTCTTTTTCTAACCCAGTTGAGTAAGTGTATAATGAATAGATCAATCATCATACACTGATTGTCAGGAGGGAGGGCTACAGTGCCCGACCACCTAGGTTCAAATCCTGCCTCTGCCTCTTAGGTGTTGCATCATCTTGGGCAATTTTCCTGCCCACTCAGTTTCCATGTCTGTGAAATGGAAATGATAAAAGTATCTACTTCAAAAGATATTGTGAAGTTGAAATAAGTTAGTATATGATAAAGCTTTTAAAGCACTGAGCACATAATAAGCCCTCAATAAGGTTAGCTATTATTATTAATGGCTTTGTTGTTGTTTAAGATTATTAGAAAGTGGCTCAATGTTAGCACCAATTTTCTAGAAAATTATATGAAACATGAGCACTTAACCTAATTAAGTAAAAGGGCAGCTTCCAAGTTCTAGCTACTGAATCTCTGAGGCCAGCAGTAGCAGTCACATTTGATTCCTAAGAGATCTATTTTTTTTATCTCAAGCTCTCAGATAGCAAAGAGGAAAACTAGTAAATTAATTTTACTTGAAACTTCACACAGCAGGGCACTTCAATTTTTTAAATTAATACTTTGCTGAGCACTTATTGTGGTTCTTGATTATTTAGGCAAAAAAAAGAAAAAATCCAACCCCACTTGGAAAAATGAGAAAAGTATACACAGAACAACTAGAACCTGTGATGAGAGAGAATGTTAAGCCAATGGGGGTGGTGTGCTTAACAGTGTAAGGAAGGACTAAGAGAGGATGCAGGGCAATGCCTGTAAAGGGACCCTGGACCCTGCCTTCCTGGGGATTGTTCCGGAACTCCCATCCCCAGATAGAGCACTGAAAGTGTGCAGTCAGTCAAGAGCCAAGAGAGCCCAGTGGTACAGGAACAAATTATATGTCTGCATAGACTTTCCAGGCAGATGGGCCTGAGACAGCCTCCTGGATTTCCACAGCCTGGTGTGACTAGGGACAGTGGAATGCTACCCAAAAGCTGGACAAATGTGGCCCAGAGAACCAGCAAGTGCAAGGCAATGTTTGCTGGCTCAAAGAGGGTGCAGTAGTGAGCTGTGTGGATAGATGGCCAAACACCAGACAGGAAGATGCCATCTACAAGGAACAGATTGTCACCACTTCACCCTACCTCCTCCCACCACCCTCAACCCACCCAACCTGGAAGAAAGGCAGAGAACTCCAGACGGAGATGAAACTTCTACCATAACAGGGGAGCCAGGGCCCCAAGAAAAATCAAGTTCAGGTATAGAAATGCAAAGTTATATTTCTTGTAGACAGCAAGAACAAAAATAAAATCAGAAAGCCCTATACGAAGTCAGTCCATAGAGCTCACAGTTAAGAATGTGGCTGCTTTGGAGTCTGGCGGACTCTGACCTCTGTTCTGCCTCTGGAGGGCAAACTCCCTAGACCACATATTCACCTTCTCCTAGCCACTATTTGCTCAAAATAAAACATAATAAGCAAAAAATAAACATAATAAATAATAATACCTCCTAATAGGTTATGTGTGTTCAATAGAACATTACATGTAAACTCCTAGAGGGCTTGTTTCAATAACATAGGTGAATATCATCCTTAGACGGGGAAGGAGTTGGGGAGGGGTCTTGGGGCAAGGGTGGTTGGGGGGTCTTTATGGAGTTGCTGTTGGTTCTGGTGGTGAATATTCAGGAGAATGCTCATAGCCAGCACATGGCAGGAACTTCATACGTATGCACTAAGCACGTGTTTCCCATGTGCTCCAAGTCAGCGGGAGATAATATAATTTTGTGGTCAAGGTGACGGGTTCTGGTGTCCGTCTGCCTAGATTTATATGACTTACTAGCTGGGTGAGTGTCCTTGGACAAGTTATATAACCTCCCTGCACCTTAATTTCCTCATCTGCACAACGGGGGTAATAATAGTTCCTGTTTCATAGAGTTGTTCTGAGGTGTAAATGAATGAACATATGCAAAGAGCTTTTCTAAGCTTTACTTCCTGGCGTGCTGAAGCACACTATAAACATTAGCTATTATTATTCCGATTTTGCTCTCATCCAAGTTTACACTTCAGCTGCTAGAAGCCCTCAAGATTTCAAATCTGATTTCTCTTCCAATGATAAAATGCATCCAAACTCCAGACCAGTTTCTAGTAAGGGAGAGTCACATCAAAATAAGCGTATGAAAGCCACCAATATTCAAATGAAGATAGAGGATGGGTTCCTCCTCCTCCACATACCCTGGGAATATCTCTCACTTGTGCTTCAGAGAGGAGCAAAAACATCAACAGAGGTGCCCACAACCCAAAGTTAGGGGCTTCCAGCCTCAGGGAACACCCACTGATATAAGATGTCAATCAATCAAAGAAGGAATAAAACGGTGACTTGTTTGCAGAAGATATTCTGTGCTCCTTATATATTTTGGATATTAACCCCTTATCACATGTATGGTTTGCAAATATTTTCTCCCATTCCATAGATTGTCTCTTCACTCTGTTCATTGTTTCCTCTGCTGTGCAGAAACTTTTTAGTTTGATTTAATCCCATTTGTCTGCTTTCACTTTTGTTACCTGTGCTTTGGGGGTCAAATCCAAAAAATCATTGCCCAGATAAATGTCATGGAGCTATTCCTCTATGTTTTCTTCTAGTAGTTTTATAGTTTCACATCTTATGTTTAAGTCTTTAATCCATTTAGAGTTGATTTTTGTATATGGCATGAGACAATGGTCCAATTTTGTTCTTCTGCTTGTGGAAATCCAGTTTTCTAAGCACCATTTATTGAAGAGACTGTCCTTTCCCTGTTGTGTGTTCTTGGCATTTTCATTGAGAATCAATTGACCATAGGTGTGTGGATGTATTTCCAGGCTCTCTATTCTATTCCATTGGTCTATGTGTCTGTTTTTATGCTAGTGCCATGCCATTTTAATCACCATAGCTTTGTAGTATTTTGAAATCAGGTAGTGTGATGCCTCCAGGTTCGCTCTTTTTGCTCAAGATTGCTTTCCGTTAGATAAGAGGAATAAGTTCAAGAGATCTATTGTACAATGTGATGGCTATAATTAATAACAATGTCGTGTATACTTGAAAATCACTGAGAAAGTACATTTTAAGTGTTTTCACCACCAAAAAAAATGATAAGTGAGTCAATGCATATGTTAATTAGTTCAATTTAGCCATTCCACGATGTACACATATTTCAGAACATCACGTTGTACACCATAAATATATATAATTTTTATTTGTCAGTTAAAAAGAAAGATATTCTGTGCTCATGTTTCTTGAACCAAATATTTTTAAAAAGTAATTTACGTGTTGTATCAGTTTTCTGTTGTGTCAATAGTGCTACATAACAAACCACCTCAAAACTTCAGTGCAATACCAGAGACATTTGCGTCTGTCCATGGATCTGTGGGTTGGCTGTCTGCTTCTGCTCACCCGAGGCCGGGCTCAGCCGGGCGCATTCACGTGTCTGTGGTCAGCTGCAGGGAAGTTAGGCAGCTGTGCAGTTTTGGCTGGGCTCTCTCTCATGTCTGGGGCTTCATCTGGGGCAACTGGGTTGATTCAGCTTTGCTCTCTGGGTCTCGAAACAGGCTAGCCCAGCCATGTTTCTACAGCAAAAGCGCTTTGGCAAACTTTTGCTTGTCTGACATCTGCTATCAAACCCTCAGCCAAAGCAGATCACAGGCTGAGCCCAAAATCAAGAGATGGGACAAAATTCCTCGCCCCCTGCCCCAGATACAATAAGGTAGTACAAATGTACATAGCAAAGGGTTTAGATCCAGGAAGAGCTGAAGCACTGAGGTCGTCTGTCAATCAATCTATCACATACCTAAAAGAACTTGCCAACATTGCTTGCAGGGAAGGAGAGGGAAAAATTATAAGAGAGAGCAAGTCTATTGAAAGGAAGGCCAGAATCAACCATAAAACAAGCCACTTGGAGGATATCAAACAGTATTTCCCTTTCGTGGACCTTTCTGCATTCAAAGAAACACCAATTCTCACATTCTACTCTACCAAGAGCATTTTAAAATCTCTTCGAAATTTGCTAGTGCCACCTACTTTGAATAAATCCACATATGTCTTCAGAGTTCAGTTTTCCAGCCATTTGGCTCCAAAAACTTAATATTCCAGGAAATATATATCCATGCAAAAATAAATGAAAAATAAGATTTCTCCCCATTTTAGACTGGTTTGACTTGGATAAAAGTTTGAAAGAGCCCCCTTTACTGTTCCACTGATTCTCTCAGTTAAGACCCAGTGGGTAAGTCACAAGTGAAACTATTAACACGATATACACTATGAGACTCTAAGTCCTCACTGACTGTGGCTTGTGGTTGAAATCCTGGTGCCTACTCTAGATTCCAGGAAAATAAATTGAAGACAGAAAGTGAAACTTCCTAATAAAAATTTAGAATCGTAGTTGCTTCTTCCTCCGTTGTACGTTTCTCATATAGAAGCTATCTTAGAAACATTCGTCTTTTTCCTCTGTGTTGTTTTATAAGAGAAGCTAGCCACTTTAATAGCCTGTACATTTAAGATCCATAAAAGATAATGTGCAGTGAAGATGCTTGAGTCAGATAGACCCAGCAGATAGACATTTTGATAATCAATTTTTAACTAGGTAATAAGAGTTGACACCATACCACTAACACCTTCTGGTTTGGGAGGAGAATTCTGTCTTTTGTCCTTCATGGGGAATTTCACAGAACTGCCTGGCTGAATTCCAAAGGACTGACCACTGGGAGGCACCAGGCATAATATTATATTTGACGGCCATCAGTTTGACCTCGAGCCTAAATTCCTTGGTAGCTCCCTATAAATTACGGGTTCTGTCATTTTATCTGAAGCAATTATTCACATTCAGTGTGGTTTTGCTAACGGCCAAGTTAAACAGAGGAATCCATCAGCTGCGTGTGTATTCAGGAGGACCAACTTTTTTTTGGTGGGGCTGAAAATGTCTAGATGAGATTCCATAAGTCAGTGCTAACAGCTACGGTGGTGGATTCTATCCTGGCACTTTAGGACACTGGGGCTAAATCAACAGTGTTACTCTTTTCTTTTACACTTGATTGAAAGCTCTTGATCCAACACCAGCAGGAGTGCTCAGGCCACATCCTTACTTCCTGGTTTTTTTCCACCTGGCTGTTTGGGATACCACTGGGAAGGAGAAGGCCAATATCATCATGGCAAAGTATTTCAAATAATGAACTAAAAGATTCCCATTCCTTAAGCAATGGCCAATAGGCAAGCATAGTTTATTAATTTTCTTTTCTAATATTACAAAGTTAACTAGTGTTCACAGCAACCAGAGAAACAATAAAAAATATGTGAGAAAACTCCCTCCACCACCCACTTTCTCATCCCCAGCCACATGCCCCAAGTAACCAATGTTAGCTTGGAATAAGACATCCACGTATTTGCCCATCTTCATAGCTACATACAGAGGGAAGAGCAGTGACAGATGAAGGCATGAGCTAAGTAGGGACTAGAGGCAAAGACTTTTATTTTGTTCCAAGGTAAAGGAAAAAACCAGACGGTTTTAAGGGAGGAGGTAGGGAGAGTATTAAGTTCTCTCTGTGTGGCGGCTAAACAGATGCAGGGACACCTTCAGGAGGCTATTGTGGTTGTCCAGGAGAGAGATGCTGGTGGCAGTGCAGGTGGGGAGCAGTAGATATCATAGAGGTGAACTTGGATAAGATTTGAGGATGGGTTGGGTGCCGTGAGGAAGAAGGTCATTTCTGGCTCGCACATCTGGGTTGCTAGCACTGCCTCACCAGGAAAGCCATCCAAGCCAATAGGAGGCTTGGAGCAGAGCACAGGAGTCAGTCTGGGATGTGTTGGGGTGAGGTCTTCCAATAAAGAGCTCACGTGGGCCGTTGGCCCGGAGGAGAGGCGCAGACTGGAGGGTTTTGACTAAAGAGCTTGAGGGCGTCCCCAGCACCTAACACAGTGTTCTAGCATATCAGATGCACAGCAAGTATTTATTAAATTACTGAATTATAACAGGGATCATAGACGACGCTTTGTGCAAGAAACCTCTCTCCCTTCTGGGCTCAACAGAGGTCCAGACTCCTCAGTATCATGTAGAGGCTAATAATTTGGCACACCTTCAATGCAATATTCTTTAAATATCTGCTCCTTAGTCACTTGTTTAGAGGGCAGGCTCAAAGCTGTCTGAGGTGTCGGGAGAGAGAGGAAGGAGGACAGGAGGATGCTGGGAAAGAGACTGGTGACCACTCAGCCCCTCCTAAGAGGCTGAACAATTCCGCTCCGGCCCACTATGCCTGCTTCACTCTGCAGAAAAAACAAGAGCCAAGGCCCTGAGGCCAAACTGCTTGGATCCAAATCCTGCCTCCACCGTGAGCTGGCTGTGCAAACACAGGCACGTTATGTAACTGCCGCTAGGCCTCAGTTTCCTCATCTAAAACATGGGACTTAAAATAGTGGCAAGCTCACAGGCTTGGTCTGAGGATTCAGTGAAATTGCACAGTGAAAGCATTTAGCAGAGCACCTGGCCCCCAGCACACATTCTTCCAATCCTGGCTGCTTGCCTCACTGCCACACCTTCCTTCCAACTCCACTAAACGCTGTCCCTGAAAGGAATTCCAGAAACGAAAATTTTCTCCATCGCATTGCAATTTCTGTGATGTCTGAGAGGTGCAAGAGATTTCTCCCCCAGGCATCCTTCCCACTACTCTCCATCTGTCTCTGGCTTCTTCTTATCCCTTGGCCCAGTTAGCCATGTTTTATGGCTTTCCAAGTTGATAATTCTGTCTGGAGATTGGATTCATTCCTTGTCCATCTTTGCATTGCTTAACTGCCCTCAGCCCTATGCCTTATTCACAGTAAGGGTGCAATAAACCTTTATTACAATTAACTTAATTATATTTTCCCTTAATTGGGTCTTGAGAGAGAGACAGACAGACAGACAGATATCACTAGCGTTAACTTTTGTCCCACACCTTGGGAGCCAAATTCCTTGGCATTTGTTGGTACCAATATGTTTGTTTTGTTTTTAAAAACTAACATTGGGGTTTGCTTATTATTGAGGTAATTTCTACACATTGGAGAAAATTTGGAAATGTGAAAAAAAGAAGAATATAATGAAAATAACAATAATCACTGGTAATATCTTGAGACTCTATATATCTATATATATTTTATACCTATGTAAATTCTATATATTGGCATCTATATAAATTGGGATCAAGTTGAATAAACTGTTTTGAAATCATTTTTTTAGTTAACATTATTTAAGATGAATTTTCCCATAATTTAAATATTATTCAAACATTATTCAAAATATAATTTTAATGCTCATCCCTCCCATGAATAAGTAGTCTTGCGTATAAGTCTTTGCCTACATATCTGACTGTTTCTCCAGAAGAGATTTCCTAAGAATGGAATCTCTTTTTCAAAGAGTGTGAACTCATTTTAAATCCTTGTTGTCTATTGTGAAACTGCTTTTGAGAAAGAGTGAACCCTTTCAAGCCCCCAGTAGCCATGAAGGAGGAAGGCATATACATCCTCATCCTCTTACCATTCAGAGTCATTTCACGTCGGACAGTTTGGCGTAAAAAGGCCGTGACTTGTATCGTTAATTTCTTTGATTACTAGTCAAGATGAACTCCTCTGTGAATTGTCTGTTCTTATCTTCTGTCTTTTTTTTCTACTAATGGGTAAAAGTCCTTCTTTTTGATCTTTGAGGCCTCTTTATATAAGGAAGAAATTTACCCTTTCTTGTATTAGTTACAATTTTGTTTTCCTTGCAGTTTGCCTTTTAAATGTTTTTGCTTTTTGAGAGACACATTTTAATTCTGTACAGCCAACTCCATCACACATTTCTTAGGCTGATTTTAATTGTGTGTATATTTAGAAACTCTTTGAGTAGCCTGAGTTCAATGAACTATTCACCTATATGGGGGAGAATTATGGTTATATTTTTTGTGACTGATTCTGTTTCTATGTGAATTTTAGTATGATAATTTTTTATTATAAAAAATTTTAATGTGGAAATATACAAGAAGAAAATAAAATTCACCCACCATCCCACTACCATGTAATCAATGTTAACATTTTTGAAATAATGTTATAATCCTCTTTCTTAGTTTTTTTCACCTGTTGATTCTTCTAAATAAATTTTAGAATCATTTGGTCAAGCTTCGAAAAAAATAAATAAATAAACCCAGAAGACTACTGATTGAGAAGATGTTAAGTTTATAAATTAATTTCAGCAGAATTGTCATTGTCACAAACTTTAGATTTCTCCTTCTAGAAAAATGATTATGTTCATACATTTGTTCATCTCATATTTGTGTACCTCATAAGTATTTTTCTAGTTTTCACCATAAAGATTCTCCCCATTGCTTGTGAAGTTTTTTCTAGAGTGTCTTGGGTTTGCTAATGCAATTGAGAAAGTAGTTTTTCTACCCATCTTCTAACTGGTTAACGCTATTGATATTACACGTAAAGCTATTGCTTCTCTCTATTTTATATTTAATCTATTCACTTTATCAAACATTGATTAACTCTAAGAGATTTTGCAGGTTATTCTTTTGGTATTACCAGGGACACTTGGATTTCTCCTAATTTTAATGAGAATACCTTCTGTATTCGCCGTTAAATATGACGGTAGCTGCTGGTTTAAGCTAGATATTATTTATCATGCTGATTAAGTGGATTTATATTCCTCACTTTCGTAGAGGTTTTCTTTCCTTTTTAATTAGGAGTGGGTGCTGAATGTTATCTAATACATTGTCAGTGCATGGCTATTTATAAACTCTGTGTGATTATACCATTTATCTGTATAAATGTCCCCTTTGTTCTACTTAATAATACTTCCCCTCCCCTTTGAATTCTACTGTGAATTTGAATTCTATTTTGTCTGAAATAGATACTGCCACTCCTGCTTTTAGCTTGTATTATTTGTTAATTTTTTGCCTATCTCTCCATTTTTAATCTTTTTATACCATTGATTTTCAGCATTTCATGCAGTTTTGACATTTAATAAATATTGGCCTCATGCTTACTTGGTGCCAGACACTGGATTAAGTCCCTGGGATACAAAGATGAGGAAGAAGATAGAACCTTCTGGAAGGGGTGCATCACAACCCAGCCTGAACTGGCCACTGCTGGGGGCAGGTTTGGGGGCAGCAGTAGACCTGAGTAGGGCCTGACCCAGCTGGGGGCGCCCAGCAAGGCTGCCCAGAGGAGACAGGAGGTTTTTCACACAAATATGCACATAAGATAGGCCAAGAAGAATCAGTCAGCCCGGCCTCTGGGAGAACGGGAGTCTGGGTGCCTCTGGGCCCAGGCAGCTTCAGGACCCCCTGGAATCTGAGGACCCCACACTCAGGCACCACCACCAGTTCAGGAGTCCAGCAGCTTCTCCACACTCTCTGTCTTTTTCTCTGCTTCCTAGTTTCTGCCTATTCATGGCTTCTCTTGCAGCCATTCACTCCTCTGTCAACAGATAATTTTCAGCACCTGCTCTGTGTCGGCGCCCCTGTAGGTGCTGGGAAATCAACAGGGAAGAAGATGTAAAACAAGACATGGCATCATGAAGCTATTCTACAGGGGAGAGCAAACGATGACCAGAATAAAGCACAGAATAATTTCAAATGGTGGGAAGTACCATGAGTGATGCCTTCTCTGAGAGCTTCTCGTTCCACTAGGAGAAAATCCTAAGTTCCCCATGGCCCCTATGCCCTATATAACCACACACACATGCACACACATGCAGACATATCACACACATACACACACACCACGCACACATACACATGCATGCATATACCACACATACCACACATATGTGCACACATACCACACACATACACATACCACACATGCACACGCACACCCCACACATGCACATACATACATACACCACATACATACATACACCATGCACATGCACACACACCACACATACTTACACACACAACACACATAACATACCACACAATGCACATACATACATACACCATGTACACAAACACACACAGCACACACACATGTATGCTGCTACCTCTACCATCTCCTCCCCGCATCCGCTCTCTGAGCTCCAACCTCCTGGCCTCGGTGTTCTTCAAGCAGGACAAGGATTCTTCCTCCTCAGGGCCTTGGTGCTGGCTGTTCCCTCTGCCTGGATGCTCTTCCCCTAGACGTCCACATGGCTTGTCCCCCACCTCTTTCGGGCCTCTTTGAATGTCACTTCATCCATTGCCTTCTCCAACCACCCTCTCTAATTTGGCAGGGTTCCCCCTATATCCGGTCACTGTCAGCCCTTTGCCTTGCTTTGTTTTGTTTCATAGCTCTTAGGACCACCTGACTCTGGATTATATTTTTATCTGTATCTTTGTCTATTGTCTTCTCGATTGTACTTCCTCTGCTGAATCCTCAGCATGGAAACCAGGAACAGCACAAAGTGGGTACTCAATGAGGACTTAATGAAAGAATGAAGGAGGAAACAACACATGGTGCCGGTGGTGATGCTTCTACAGAGTGGCTTGGTCAGGGAGGGCGTCCTGGCCCGGTAGGTGGATCCCACAGAGAAGGAGAAGGGACAAAGGCTGGGCTATTCAGGCCCCATCCAGGCATCTCTCGAACTCCCCACTCAGTAGCTCCTCACACCTCCTTGGGGCGAGGGTGGGTGGCGTTGAGCAAGAGTGAGGAGAAGCCCTCCCTGCCCACAGTGCATTTTGTTTCATCTTGTTTCATACTCGCATAATTTTTGTCTTTGCCTTTGTAATTTAACTTTTGCCAGAATGTGTCTGGAATGGGTACCCTTTTCATTAATTTTACCTGAAATATTATGAAACGTTTCTATCTACTCCTTAAGGTCTTCTCCAATTTCATGAAAATGTCTTATATCTTCTATTATTATACCTTATTTCTTTTTAGATTTTCATCTTGTTCTGCGTTCTCAAATTCACATTCAGGCCACTGGTCTGGAATCAGTCAGCGATCTGCAATGTTGATTCCATCCTCCTTTGCCTTGAGAGTGGATGTTAATTCTGCTACTGCACCATTAGTTTCTTTTCAATGCTTTCTTGTCTCCCAGGTCCCGTCTCCAGGTCAGGTTTGTGCCTCAGACAGTTCTTTTTCATCCTCAGCCCCTTCTCTCCTAGGACTTTCTACTCTTTCTCCTCGGGCCATGGCTTCTTGCTCTGTCTTCTAAACTTTTCTTCTGGTTCCTAGAGTAAATCATTTTCAGAAGCATATATTTCCCCTGAATATTATGGATGTTTCATTCATTGGTTCAACAATGTTTCATTGGTTGGTTCAACATTGCAATTTGTTGACTGCCCACCCAGTGCAGAGCACTGAACTAGGTCCCAGGAGCAGCTCATGGCCAGCAAGTCCCTGTCCCCACAGATGGTAGAATCAAATGAGGAAACTGATCAATTTTATGGGCAATGTTAGTTAAGTATGACGGGTGCTGTGGATTAGACATGTGCAGGATGATGGCAGAGCATACAGTAGGAGCACATAACCTTGGCTAGGCAGAGAGGGAGCGGGGGCGGGGGGAGGTTTGCTAACTGCTCGTACTCAGAGGTATGGTTTTTTCTTATGTTGTTGAGTTTGGGTCCCCCGGCCCCTACCTTTGGTCACTCTCAATGGGCCATAATTGATACAGGCTTCTTGTGTGATGACAGTTGGCATGTCGAGCTCCCCTTCCTTCTTCTCACTGTACATTTGGGTGTCATGCAAATCCCCTTTCAGGTCTACAGGCAGGTGACAGGTTGATGTACGCAGCATCTGGTCTGATCACCAGTGTAACAAGGCCAGTATTCTCATGCCTAGCTGCCAACATTAGGTAAGGGCACTGTGCCCACTGCCTTGTTTCTGGCAGCCTGAACCAATCTGCACTGTCCGTGCAAAACCAAAATCTCCAGCAAGCGTTGTTTCTCAGACTCTTCTAAAGTAAATAAGTACAGAGTGGACTATTTCCTCCAAAATGTGACCCTTTCCAGTTCAAGTTGAAATGCATTTGGTGCAGTTTTTACAGACAGCATGTTGCATTTCTGATACTCTCTGGTCATTGGGGGAGACAATCTGGGTAGTAGGAAAGTCAAGGAACTGTCCCCACAGAAGACTCACTAGAATATGGGGCCCAGAGGACACCAATGAACCTGATTCTAAGGAAGGGAAAACAAAAATACATTTCTCTAAGGAGAGAAGGAGATATGAAATGCAGGCTAGTGGAGAAGGAGAATACAGCAAGGTTTCAAGGAGTTCAGATAAATATTTAAACTTGGAAGGAATTATGAGCCTCCCAGAGTGGTATGCATCATTAATTCCCAGGCAGTCAGGTTAACAATGAGCTGATAGAGAGATGGTCTCTTGAATTATTCTTTTAATGGAGTTCCCAGGTTAAAGTAGATTTCATTTAAGGTCAATCAATAGACAATTTTATCCAGGCGTGGTGATTAAAAGAAAACCATAAAGAAGTCCTGTGACAGTAATCATTTTGGCTCAATCAGACCTTCCTTTAAATCTGGAAAGTACCAGACGAAGGCCACAGCCCCGGGTCAGGGCAGGGGCTCCGGGGAGTGTGTGTTGACTCCCCTGCTTTAGCCAGATGGCTCAGTCCACAGCCCCAGGCAAAGAGAAGAAATTCACGTCCTTTCTTTTCTGGTAGATGAGGCACATTGGGATGATTTAAATTAACAGTGTAGATCCAGCTTATTTCTTGAATTCCCAGTGATCGGTCACAGTGAATTAGCGTGAGTCTGAATTTTAGTTTGACAGAAGTGATTATATTAGGCTCCTTGAGTCTCTGGGTCTCTCTCTCCGTCTCTTTATTAGAAGTAGCCTCAGGAAATGAGGAGGAAATGAGATGCCCAGGAACCTGTATCTCAGGGATCCACCATTGACTTGGTTAGGAAATTAGGAGTAGAAGAGGGTTTCCAGAAAATGAAATTGCCTTTAGGTCTTGCCGATTGATTGAAGCACTTGCAAAATGCATCCAAGAATTATAACAGCTGAGGGGAAAGGAGCTTTCTTTTGTCCAGGATTTGTCTTCAGGGAGTCACTGGAACCAACATTTTTTCTTTGCATTGTGGGTCCTTAGGAGTGAAATGTTGTACCTTTCTTTCCTTAGCTTTTTTTTTTCTTTTCTTAATAGTTCAGGCCTTTTTCTAAAAGTATGTTTTACCTGATCCAGCATTTTGAGTTTATTAGACAGGATTTTCCAAGGCTTGCTATTTATTTTCAAAGTCTCACTTTTCACCGATTCAAGACAACGAACAAGAAAGATCCTTGTTGCCATGTGGTTATTTTTAATAAATTAGGCTTTAAAGGGGCTGCTGGTTTCAAGTTCACACACACAGTGGAACTCTGCTGTAGTTTCCATATTAAAAAAAAAAATCCCTGCTGTGACTCTAACAAGGAAAATGCCTCTGAATCTCTCCTCCTTGCTTATCAAGAATCAAAATAGAAACAAGGGATGTTTGAAACAATACAGAAATTACACTAAGGAATGTGAAAATTCTATGGGGGAAGGGAATAGATCGTGTATTGCTGGGTGGTGCTTTTGTGTGTTGAATATATTCTTTAGATTGATATTCATAGACCAGTAAATATAATGCTAGGAGGCTAGAGAGTTGATGTAATACTTGATGTTTTTATTTTCAGAAAGCCAGAGAAAAAATAAGGTGTTTCCTTCGGAGGCAAGAATAGCTTCTTGAAAGACATTAATTATTATTGCTCTTGAAAAGGTTTGTGATCACATTTGGATACATTTATTAAAATGATAGACGAAGAACAGTGAAAAAGAAAATAAAAGACAAATTTTCAATTCCCTTGAAATTTTCAGGTGACTCTAAGAATGCCACCGGGCCCTCTAAATCCCACTGAAGCATCTTTTCTGAGTTGAGACGTACGTGAAAATGTGCATGTGTACCTACGTGCAAATCACGACATTCACATGCATGCTCTTGAACATGTAGAGTCAGCATTTGAAAGGCTTCACAAAAGGGCTAGAATTCAAACCCAGAAACTGGGAGGAAGCTGCAAAAATCCCTACATGTGAGTCTATAGCGCTACTGGCTCCCTTTCCATGCATTGATCTTAGAACTTGACAACCAAGAAATACATCTTTATCATTCTTTTTGCCTAGACTAAAGTATTATATATACTTGAATGCAACATTGTGTTTTATTTTCGAACTGTGCCAAGATTCAATCTACTGGTATTGAATATCCACCAAAATAAGGCTAGACTATTACAGAGCATACACAAAGGAAGTACGGAAAAACCCATAAGCCTTATTTTCTCTCCAACTCTGATAGTAATAAAACAACAACTCCACCCTTTTCGCTCTGGGATTCTAATAAGCAAAGACAGAGGAGAAAGTGAAATTGAATCTCAATTATAAGAGATATAAGAGAATGGGTGCTTTCATTGCATCTATACGGTTTGGTCTTTTATATGCTTTACTTAATTCTGTCACTAGAAAAACTTTTTTGTTTAAATTCAGCTGTAAGAACCTAAAGAGGTTTGAATAGTGGCAAACTGTAATAAATCATTTTAAAAAGGAAAACATTTCACAAAAGTAAATCAGAGTCATTTCACTGCCTTAGAACTTGAATTTCCATGACTTTCAAGAGGTTTTCAACTTCAGGATGAAGTAACCAGGAAAATAATTTATTTGAGTTTAAAGTTGGCCATATGAATGAGTACGGAATTTAAAAGTGTAAAATAATAGTAAATTTAATACCGCTTGTCGAGGTCTGTTTATCCCATTCAGCCTGTGATTTGGAGGGCCAGACTGCCAAGGGAAATTGAGGTTCTGGAACACTTAGAGGGTGAGGGCTTCCAATACAGCCACCCAATCAAGGTATTGATTGGCCCCTTGAGAACTGCTGGGCGGCTGCTCCAGTGTGTGATGGAATATAGCGTCTACTCTGTCAAAGAAAAGGCAGAGTGACCAAAACCCATCATTAACAAGAAGTCATGTTAATTCCTTGTCCGTAGACCCATAACACATTTTAATAGCTTCCCATTGCATTCTGGTTAAAACCCAAACTTTGCAGCCTGGCACCTCTTCCCACTTGGTCTCCCTCGTCTGTGCTTTTACAAGCCTTTGCCTGATTCATATTCAACATCCGGGACTCAGTTCAAGGTTCTTTCTTTGGAAACCTTCCCTGACGGCCCTTACTGACCCCTTCTCCTGTTTTCTCTTCTTACCTTCCCACTGCACCTCGAGGTTACACAGCACAAAATCTACGGCTCGTTGTCCATGTACGGTCATGCCGCCACTCAATCATGAGCTCCTGGCTCAAGGGCTGGCTCCACCCTCTCTGTATTTACTGCGAAGTGCCAGGTATGGTCAGCTCGCCACTGTAGACCCCTCTCCACCCTCCTCCTGCCTGACCCGTGCCCCAGACCAGAGTCTCCTGCAGGCTCGTTGTTCTAGCTTTCCAGTTGGGTTAGGTTCCTGATCTGTTGAATGTATTTTATCAAACTAAAACTTGCCAGATTGGACAGTGCCCTCTGGCTTCTAGTTGGGAAGGTACAAATGAACAATGGAGAGTGGAGGGTGGGAAGAGAGAGGGGCGGGGTATTTATTCTCCTGCCTCCCTCCCTCCGAGCCATGGGCTGGCCAAGCCTATAAGCCTCTGTCTAAGCAGCCTCTCCCCTACAGCTAGAGCTCCCTGGGTTCTAGGAACCTCTCCCTCCCTCTTCCCCTTCAGGCCTGGGGATGATAACAGCCTCCCACTGTTGCTTTCCTTGGGTGCTCTGTCATCTTTTATTGATTTCCTTAACCCTGCCACAACAGCATGGTTAACAGTTCCTTCATTAAACTCTCTGCAATTAACCTTATTGACTGTGCCATTGCTTTCCTGCCAAGTCCCTGACCAATGCATTGCCAAGCAGAGTCCCCAGCAAATGCAGGAATCCATAAATATTTGGTGAACGTATTTTGTGAAACTAAGATCATGCCAAATTGGACATCAGGTGACTGCAGTTCTGATGCCAGCTCTGGCTCAGGCATGTTATGTGAGTTTTGGCAGTCCTACATACGAGCTCCCCACCTCCCAACCTTTCCCTAATATAAGAGGAAGCTTAGATGCAGAGACCTCTGAGGCCCCTTCTGCGATCCCCACCACTACCAGTGCACCCCCCTTGCACACCTCACTTAGGGGGTGGGTGCTCACCGCTCTCTCCCACCCAAGTCCTTGGTAGGGAGAAGGCTGCCTTGAGGCTCTGCCATGGGATCGATTCCTCCTAAGCTAGAAAATATTGATCCTGTGACAATTGCTGTCCTGCCTTTCCTTCCAGGAAGAGCTGACAACTGTAGACTGAGGGATTGTGCACAAAGGTGGTGTTTCTGAATAACAATGGCACATTGTCCCATTGTGGATTGTCCTGCAGTCTAACTGGGTTAGACCTGGTGCACATTTTACGCCTCTCCTTCTGCCTTCCTCCAAAGCAAACCAAAGCCTTTAAGGAGGGAAAGGTGGATGTAGACAGAAAGGAGCTATTTTATTTAATATGAAGCTCCTTATCTCTCAACCAAATACATTTTTATTGCTTTTTGAATGCTGAAAATGATCCATGGTGACAGTCCTGACAATGACTTGGCTTGGTCCTAGTGGCTTGGGCCTCAGACAGTTGTATTCCAGGCCTTGTCCTTGCCAGCCCATCCTACAGCCCTCACTGAGCTGAGTTGGGTGCTCACATCTCCTGGGCACACTCTGTACCTTGCCAACTTCTCCAGGAGGCACAGAGGCTGGGCCCACCATACCGTTTAAGGTACATGACGTTTTATTAATCAAAAATGTTTTCATTTCTTTTAAACTTATAAGAAAAAGTGATTATAATAATGAATCACGTTGCATTATATAATATGTCTTTATGTCAATGTGGTTGTAAAATATAATTTTTAATATTTTTTCTGAAGGAAAAGGCCACAAAGGCAAAAGTGGCTAGGGCCCCTGACAGCCCAAGGGCTGCACCTCCCCTGGGACAGTGGCACCTCACACTAGCAGGTGAAAGGGCCACAGCCGTCCTGCAGTGGAGGAACCTGTTTCACTTCCTTTAAGCCAACTAGTCCCAAATATATTCGAGCACAGAACACTCGAGAAACACTTGTGTTATTTCTCTTTTTAGCCTAGATAACGTCTCAGAACTTAAGTAGTACAACCTTGTATTTATTTTTTTTAAGTGCCCCCTGGGAAGTGTATAGCTATAAATGCCTATTTTAAAAAAGAAGCAAGATCTCAAATCAATAACCTAACCTTCTACTTTAAGAACTTAGAAAAACAAGAGCAAACTAAACCCAAAGCAAGCAGAAGGAAGGAAATAGTAAAGATTAGAACAGAAATAAATGAAAGATAGAATAGGAAGACAATAGAGAAAATCAAGTAAACCAAAGGTTGGTTCTTTGAAAAGATCAACAAAATTGACAAACCTTTAGCTAGACTGACAAAAAAAGAGAAGACTCCCATGACTAGAACCAGAAATGAAAGAGCAGACATATCTACCCACCTTACAAAATAAAACATTATAAATTAAACAGATTTCAAGGGAATACTATGAACAATTGTACGCCAACAAGTGATATAGCCTAGATAAAATGGACAAATTCCTGGAAGACACAAACTACAGAAAGTGACTCAAGAAGAAATTGAAAATTTGCATAGACCTATAATAAATAAAGAGATGAATTTCTAATCAAAATAGTTTCTACAAAGAAAAGCCTAGGCCCAGATAGCTTCACTGGTGACTTCTGCTACATGGTTAAGGAAGAGTTGACACCAATTGTTCACAGACTCTTCCACGACATGATAAAGAGCATCCACAAAAAAGCCCACAGCTAACATGATGCTTAAATGGTGGAAGGATGAATATTTTCCTTCCAAGATAAAAAACAAAACAAGGATGACTGTTCTCCCCCCTCCCATTCAACATTGTACTGGAGGCTTTAGCCAGGGCAATTAGGCAAGAAAAACAAATAAAAGGCATCTAGGTTAGAAAAGTGGATTTATGTGCAGATGCCATGATCTCCTATGTAGGAAATCCTAAGGAATACTTACACGCACACACAAAACCATCAGAGTCAATAAACTGAGTTCAGTAAGGTTTTAGAAGATCAATATATAAAAATCAATTGTATTTCTATACATTAGCAGTGAAAAATCCAGAAATAAAATTAAGAAAACAATTCCTTTTAGATTATAATCAAAAAGAGTAAAATATTAGGTATAAAGTGAACAACAAAACTGCAACACCTCTACACTAAAAACTACAAAATATGCTGAAAGAAATTAAAAAGGACTGAAGTAGACGGAAATACTCTCCCATGATCATGGATCGGAAGACTTGATATTGTTAAGACAGCGATACCCTCCAAACTCATCTCCAGGTTCAACACGATCCCTACCAAAATCCTCACTGTGATCAGACTAAACCATGCAATATTATTCAGCCATAAAAAGGAAGGAAGTATTGATACCTGCTCCAACGTCGGTGAACCTTGAAAACGTTATGCTAAGTGAAAGACTCCAGTCACATTGTACGATGTAATTTACACGAAATATCCAGAACAGGCCAATCAATAGAGAGAAAGCAGCTCAGTGGTTCCTGGGGCTGGGAGAGGGGAGAATGAGCAGTGACTCCTCCTGGCCACGGGTTTCTTTTGGGGGTGACGAAGTTCTGAAATTAGATGGTGGTGATGATTGCACAATTCTGTGGACATACTAAAAACCACTGAACTGTAGACTTTAAAAAGGATGACTTTTATGGCATGTGAGTTATATCTTAATAAAGATGTTAAATGCCCCCTGAAAGTCACTGCTGCGAATGCCACACACGAGTCTGTCCAGTGTTAGATGACATCTGCGCTCATCCTCTCCGGCCCCTTCATGGCTTTCCTCTGCCAACTCTGCATCTTTCTAGACTGCTGAGTCTTTACATCTTCATTCATTTATTCAGTCATTCATTCATTCACCACGTCAACTGAATCACGCTCTGTGCTAGATCCTAAGGCAACAGATTTGAAGAAGACAGACCTGGTCCCTGCCCTCAGAAGAGCTTACAATTGAGCTCATGAACATTTAGAAATAAATTCTGAGTTTCTGTTTTTTAGGCCATCTCTTGCAGGGTGAAGTGGGTGGGTAGAGAAACCATTAGCTTTTTTCTTTAGAGCCCTCAATTCAGGGCTCTGGAAGACTCTACCCCAGGTGACTATCAAAATGTCACCTATTGGCAAAAGGTTAGTTTAAAATGTTTACCTTTTATACTTCCTACATTCTAGTTGAGGACTCTTGAATGATGGGGAGAAGACCTCCACCATCTCTTAGGCTCCTGGTATGTCCTGGGCACTGTGTGATGGTCACAATATCCTTGCAAGGTCGGTCACACAACAGAAAAAGCAGAATGGCCAATGTTGACAGAAACCCACTCTGTGCCTGGTACCATGTGGGGCTTTTACAAGCATCACCTCATTCCATCCTCCCACTAACTTTATGATCCCTATTTTATAGACACCCTTCAAAGAGAGTCATCCAATGACACAGTTACTGAGTTGAAGACCCAGAACTTTCCCTTCAGCCCCATCGGACTCCAAATCCCGTGACCTCTCCTGTACTGCTTCTTGGGTTCTGCCTTTGGAATCCCTAAATGCCTTACAGAGCCAAATGAATGAACATAGAGCAGGCTCATGAGCCCTGGGGCAGGTAGCGGAATCCTGGCTGTTCTCATTTCTAGCTCCTGCACCCACCAGCTAAGTGTTCTTGTCTCAATTTTCTCCTCTGAGAAATGGGTCAATAGCAATGCCAATCTCAGAGAGCTGTTATGATTAAATGTACTGATGTATGTAAAGTGCCCAGAGCAGGGCCTGGATATACTAGATGATCAATAAATATTACTTGTGGTTCCTCATCAAACCACACAGACCTAACAGCAGTTATGATGGATCCTCCATCTGATCTACTTACCAGATGCCGGACGCCATGCAGGACACGCACCGTCCCCCGTATCCAACGCTTCCTTGCCTGCAAGCAAAGAATAGTTATTATTCCCATTTTACAGATGATAAATCTGTAATAACTGAGGATTATAAAGGCTAAGATGCAAACCAGATTTGACAAATCTATGCCAATATCATCCTCCTCCTCCTCCAAGGTCCAGGACCCACTGCATTCCTCAGTACTTGGAATAGCTTCTCTCTCAAGAAAACTTCCCACCCCAATGTCTGATCACATCGTGGCATGCGAACAATCCCAGCGGACAGTGGTGAGGTCTAATCCGGGCCAGAAAGAGGGAGGCACCGGGCACACGATTTAAGGAGGCCCTGACTCTCAGGGTCCTGCAAGGGCAGGGCTGGTCCTGGTGATTCAGCACCTCCTTAAACTTTGTGCCCTAGTTACCTAGCTTGACTCTCCCTGATCTGGACCCTGATCATATCTCCGATCAGGAAGCCCCCAGACGTTGTCACAATGAGGACAAAATATCACGGTTTGTGTTTGTAGCTGACAAAATTACCGTGTCTCTGAACAACAAAATGGAAAAAGACGGGGGGTGGGGGTTGTAGTGTGGAAGGAAAAGCCAGTGTGGAGTTTGGTACAATTTGGAGACTGGCACTGGCCTAATTCACCATCAGTTTAAAGCTGGAAGAGAGAGTTGTTTGAAGAAAGCCAGTGGCTTTGAGTTAAAATGCTACAGGATGCTAGAAAAGATAGGGGAATTCATGGAAACAAGTGGAGCCAACACAATAAGGATTAATGCCGAGCATTTTGCTTGTGCAGAAAGGAGCCACCATGTGAGCACTTCCAACCAATGAGTTCTAGCTGGCAAACTGAGTTGCAGAAAGGAAGCCAGGAGAAGATGCAACACGAAGTGGAAGCAGCTGATAGGATGGGATCCCCCACCAGAGCAGAGATGAGGCTATCTGGGAGGAAAAATTATTTGCAGGAAGAGAAGTTAATCATGGTGGTGGCCTTCAGCAGGGAAGTTGCATCAGCAACACCCACCTTCTGGCTGAAGCTTTGAATTAACGTCAAGGCTCTGTAATCTTCAGGTAGGGGTGTGGGGCATCTTTCCAAAAATCCTAGAGCTCTTTGCAAACACTGATCAAGAGTGCCCCCACCACCCCAACCCCTGCATATAAAGAGCTATGCATTGAGTTTCTTGTCCCTAATGGCCAAACTCAAGCGGAGGCCAGGAAAGTAGAGGTTTTATGCTCTTTTTGTATTAACTGGAATTCTTTCAGTTGCAAGTGATAGAATATGACTTGAGACCCCATAACCTTCTAATCAGGTCAAGAAAGGAGACCTGATTAGAAGGTTACAGGGTGTCCCTGGGAACCCAAGGGCAGTGAGAAACTGAGCCTCGGGAAGCAAAGACCACCCAAAACTACAGATCTATAGGGAATTGTGACGCCTTCTCCTCCTTCATCCCTTGTCTGCTTCTGTCCCTATAAAAGGATTTTTCTGCTTCTCTGCCCACCTGGTGGGAAATGGCCCCCTGTAATAGCCCCCCACGTGAGGTCTCCCCTATTTCCAAGAATAGCTGCACTGGTGGGTGTCTCTTGGTCCCATTTCCAGATTCCCAGAGAAGAGGCTCACTGGGGATCACCCCTGACCAATCCACTGTGGCCAGGAGGGGACATCTGAACATGGCTCCTCCCCTCATAAGCAAGCTGATGGAAGGAGGAAGGGGACAGTCCTATAAGACAGGTCCTGGGCAGACACGCCAATAGATGTCTACTATACATCCTCCTTCTGTGACATGTGACCTCACCCACAATTATGTGGCAATGTCAACTAAAGCAACAAAAACATGAAACTGAATGTTCACTAGGGTTGAAGACATTATGCTAAGTGAAGTAAGCCAGACACAAAAGGACAGATACTGCATGACTGCACTTATCTGAGGTACCTAGAGTAATCAAATTCATACAGACACAAAGTGGAATAGTGGTGACCGGGGGCTGGGGGGAGGGCAGAAGGGGAAGTTAGTGTTTAACACACAAGGAGCTTAAGTTGGGGGTGATGAACATGTTCTGGAGGTGTTGGTGCTGACAGTTGCACAACAGTGTGAATGTACTTTATGCCACTGAATATACACACTTCAAACTGGTTAAGATAGTAAAGCTTATGTATATTTTACAACAATAAAAAAAATAAAAATGAACTAGGGGACCAAAAAACAAGGGAAAGCCACAAAGATGATACAACTTTACAACTTGCTTTTTTTTTTTTTTTTTTTTTGAGACAAGGCCTCGCTATTGCCTAGGCTGGTCTCGAACTCCTGGACTCAAGCGATCCTCCCACCTCAGTCTCCTGAGGAGCTGGGACTAGAGGTAGGCATCACCACGCCCTGCTGCTGTTTGCCCTTCTGTGCAGCTTTGCCACTCAGTGGGTTATTCCCTTTGCTTGAGAGGCATTTTTTTCTTCTTTACTTGAGGAACTCTTGGTCATTCTTTAAAACACAGCTGATATAACCCATCTCTGTTAAACCTTGCTCCACTCCACCACAGAGACTTAATCACGTCCCCTCTCTGTTTCTGTGGCTATGTATGGCATATAATGCTATCACTATACATCATGTGTCATGATCATATTTTTATACCTGTGTCTCTCCCACTGGCCTCCAAACTCCAGAGCAGACCCACGAGGACAGTGTCCTATTGTAGTTCAGACAGCAGACTCCTGCCCCCCACTCGCTCTGTGACTTTGGGCCAGCTGCTTTCTGTACCTCAGTCTGTCCGACTGTCAGAGTGGGGATAATTGTTATATTTACCTGGGTGGCCATTGTGAGGATTAAATGACGACACCCGCATGAAGCAGGGTACACGTGGCTGACACATCAAAAGTGCTCGATAAACTTTTGCTCGTATTGTTTTCGCTCAACGTCCAACAGGGTGTCAGGGACATCGTGGCAACTCAGTGTTCGTTGAATAGATGGAGAAAATAAGGAAAGAAATAAAACTGTGTGTGTGTGTATATAAATTGTCAGTTACGACAAAAGCAAACGGAAACAGGACTAAACGGGAAAAGATGACAATGGCTGCCTATTACACTTGACGGTGGCCTCAGCATTGCCGAGGAGGCTGCATGTATTGTTTCCAGAGGCAGTTCAGGAAAGATTAGGCTGAGCCCTGGTGAGAACATCGGGAAAGTTAACTAGCCAACCCTCTGTGGTGCATCTGCATGAAGGGGATGCCCAGAACATTCCTTTCTGGGCATAGATTTTCATTCCACTTGGCTGCTATATCCTTTGGCTGCAGAGAACAGAGGTACTTAATATGTACTTAAATATGTACATTGCATTTGGATTTCCCCAGAGAAAGAGATCAACGAAGCCCCTGTTTATTTGCAAAGCACAGGTTTAATTGTGGGCCAGGCCCTCGGTTTTTGCTCTGGAATACTTGCTTTCTGGACCACACTCTGCGCTAGATCCCTCCCTGAACCCCTTTTATTTTCATTTTGAACCACTCTGACTTTTGGGCCCATAATGATGCTGAACAAAATTCCCATTTCAGTAGAATGGGGGCTTTGTTCCCTATCACTAACGTCCATCTCGGTGAAATGACTTACAACAGCTGCTCCGAGAAGTAAAATCGGATAGAAACAGAGTCTGCATAGATATAAACATAAACATTAGTTTCTATGGAAACAAAAGTTGCAGAGTGATGGCTGGAAGACCTAAGAGCCTATATTCCAGGAATCAAGCACTAAATATATAGTCAGTGCATCCGCCAGGGATCACACCAATAATGCAGCGGAATACTTTTTGAGAGTAGAACAGAGTGCATATAAGATTTTGGCTAAAATAGACACTACCTAGCAGATCAATATGAAGGAGCGCTGTCTTTTCTACCTCAAATTGAAACCATATTTCTTTTCTTAATTGAAAGCCTTGGGGAAATAAATCGAGCATTGATAGAATTCAGTCAACAATCATATCCATGGGCACTTTATTCTGGTCTCCAACAGAAGCTCTGAAGGCCTAATAAAGGTTTGAAGTTGCAGCACCAAGAGCAAAATCTTCCCAAGACCCCCTCAAATGGGCCCAATTCCTGTGACCCTAGTACAGGGTCACCCCACATGGCTACCTGCCTCCCCTTCCCCCACTATCCTAGAGGAGCCCCTGAAGCAGTTGTTATTCCTGAGGCTGAAGGACTTTGGTTTAAATGACATTGGAAATATCATCCCAGGAGAGCCCAAGGATGTTCATGCAAAGCCATCAGGTTGGACCAGGAGAGATGGTCTTGGGTTCCATGTTGGACATGTCCCTGAGACAGCCAACAAGAGCCAGTCCATCTGTTCCAGTTGATATTGCTGTGCCACAAATTACCTCAAAACTTGGTGGCTTAAAAGGACCTTTTTACTGGGCTCACGAATTCAATGGGTCAGGAATTTGGGCAAGGTATAGTGGGAAGGATAGCTTATCTCTGCTTCATGATGTCTGGGGCTTCAGTAGGAAGATGCTGTGTCTGGGGGTGACTCATGGCTGAGTGCTTTGATGACTGGGGTTAGAGGCTTCCGGAAGTGCCACATGCCTGGGAGTGGGCACGTGGAAAGGTGGCAGCATTCTACGAGATCTGGTCTGCCTGCAGGCAAACCCAACCCCAGCTGGAGAACTCCCCTATGCCCAGAGGGCTGGAATGATTTCATGTCACCCCTTCCACTTCCCCAGCAAATATTATTAATAATAATTAATTAATAAGAAGAAGCATAAGAGGTCCCATTTCCTGCGGGATCACTGCATGTCAGCCACAATTTTAAGATTTATCATAGATTATCTCATTGTTCACAACAAAGCTATGAGTTACTGTTATTCTTACCTTACAGATGCAGAAATCAAGGCTCAGCGAGGCAAAACCACTTGTCTAAGTTAGTTTGTAGAGCTGAGATTTGAACCCAAATCTGTCCACCTCAAAGTCTGTGCTTTATTTTTCCCACCCACCACCATCACAGTGCACTCAGGGGCAGCTCTGCCAAGTGTGGTCAAGCCAGACACTTCATCTGTGTGAGAGGTAAAATCAACACACGTAGGTGATGGATTGTTGACTAGGACCTCAGCTGGGGCTGTCTACTGAAGAACTACATGTGCTGCAGGAGGTGTGGGCTCCCTCACAGCATGGCAGCCTCAGAGTAATCAGATTTACATGACAATCAAGGTCTTTGATGACCCAGCCTCTTAGAAGTCACTCAGCAATAGCATGACTTTCACTGTATTCTGTTGGTTACAAGTAAGTTACTAAAGCCATCCCTGATTCAAGAGAAAAGGACATATTCCCCCACTCTCAGTGACACCGTAAGAATTTCTGGGCATGTTTTCACATTATCACACCAAAGTTAAAAATATAACAATGAACTACAGATGTATATTTAAAAAATTTTCAAACTTTAAAAAGAAAATTTCCTACTAGATGGATAATAATTTATGACCACATGGTAACAGTAAGCTAGCGAATGGCCTGGTTTCAATAGAAGTTCTCTCCGCTAGTCAACAAGCCCATATGATGTCGATGGTCGCCGTAGGAGGATAGAGGACCCAGGTGTCCAGGCGTGCATCATCCAGCATTTATGTTGAGCGCTTAAAGCCCAGTATAAGAGTCATTACATTTTGCTCTTTGGACCTCTGCTGTTCTCCCTTCATAGTTTGAGAAAACTCTCGGCCATAATAGTTACCATGGCAACAGCAACATCTGTAGCAGATCCAGCATAGAGGATATTTAAGGAGCAGAACTTGATCAGACAGGAACAGGTCCCATCCTGGGTGCAAACAGGAGGCTAGAAAAGGCCTTTCCAGGATCAATGGTTGCCTGTTCTGTCCTCTAAGAAAGCAGACAGCACAGAGCTGTAGAAACAGAGCTAAGGGTTTATTGGAACTGGTACAAATGCGGTGCACAGATTACAGGGAATAAGTTAGCAGGGCAGTGAGAAAGGAGGGGTATACAGTGTTAGCAGAGGAATACTACCATGTGTGAAGGGTTTAAACAGTCTCTGAATGTACCACCAAGGTATTCTAGAGAGCCCTTCATCATGGGTAAATTCAATTACCTCTTATTAAAGGCCAACTGTGCACCAGGCCCCATACTGGTGGCTTACATATATCATTGCCTTTAATTTTACACTATATTCCTACAAATAACTATCCCTGTTAGATAGGTAAGGAAATAGAGGCTCAAAGAGGAAGTGACTTAACAAAAGTCAAAGCTGGGATTCAAGCCCAGATCTTGCTACCACTCAAGCTCATGGTCTTTCTGTCAACCAGTGTGACGTGTCCATGATGGATGGAGATGTGACCCAGCTCACCACATGGGTGAAACTGCCGTGGGCTTCACACATGCATGGCCTCCTTCGAGAAGCTTCTATCTGAGATGACATTAAAGAGGTAAGCAAGGATCCTTGCAGGGATCCTTGCAGAAAGAGGCTGGACTTCATTCTAAAAGCAAAGGGACACTCTAAGTTCATTCATTTGTTCACAAATTATTTCCTGAGCTTCCTCTATCACCAGGCCTGTGCCTGACACTCAAGATGCAGCAACAAACAAGACAGATAAAGTCCTGCATGCCTTCTCCTGGAAGAGGCAGGCAAAAAGTAAGCAAGCAGATGAAAAATAAATATATACTCACCTTATGAAGAAAATACAACAGAGTGAAGTGATAAAGAGATCCAAGGGATGGGGAAAGGGTCCTTTTTGGAGAGAGTGATCAGGAAAGTCCTCTCCAAGGAGGAGATATTTGAGCAGAGACCTGAAGAATGACAAGGAACAAGCCACACAAAGAGCTGCAATAACATTCCAGGCAGAGGGACTCATCAGTAGAAAGGCTCAGAAATCAAAAGGCGCTTGGGATACTGGAGGCCAGTGTTGCTGGGACAAGGGAGAAAGATAGGAGTGTGAGACCAAGTTAGAAGTGGGCAGGCGCCAGGCCATAGAGAACCTGTAAGTAGGATTAGCAAATAAAATACAGGACGTCCAGTTACATTAAATGTCAGACAAATAACAAAAATTTTTCGGTGTAATTATCTCCCAAACATGTATGGGATATTCTTATATTAAAAAAGTATTCATGGTTTATCTAAAATGCAAACAAAAGTATGCATCCTGTATTTTTATTTGCCAAATCTGGGAACCGTGTGTAGTGAGCCCTCAGGAATTGATTCTGAGAACATTGGAAAGTGATCGAAGGGCTTTAAGCAGGGAGTGACATGAACTGATTTACGTTTTGTGAAGATGACTCTGGCTGCTATGTGGAAAATGGATTGTGGTGGAGCAAAAGAAGAAACAGGAGAGAATTATTACAGACGATCAGGCAGCAGACAATGGTGGCTTTGATTGGGGGTGGCTATGGGCTCAGAGAGTGGATTGATTCAGGATACTCGTTGGAGGCAGATCCAACAGTGCTTATAATGGATTGGGAGGTTGTGGAGGGAGAGAAATTGGAGGATCAAGGATGATTCTGAGCTATTAAAGAGCAGACTGTCTGCTTTTTATGCTGAGAGAAGCTTCTTAGATGTAGAAGTTGACTTAACTAGACCAAGAGGTCTCTTTGGTGATCAAGACATGTGGTGAACTTGGTGGTCTTTGGTGGTTCCACTCAATTCTGTAGCCTTGGCCAACACTCTACAAGTTGACCATTTACATTGTTAATCAAACACCATGTGCTTTAGAGTGATTTGGGGGGAATCCTGGTTTCCATGTTGTGCATGACATTCATTCCCACTCACTCTGGTGGAAGGCAGAACTAGCAGACATCGGGGACGCCGGAGTTTTCCATTTGTCAAGCCAGTTTTGAAAGATGAGGTTGCTTTAAACCTGAGCTACAATGACCTTTACCCAGGAAAGACACAACAGTTCATTAAGTTCTTGTGGGCTTAACTAAGAGAGACACATGTTGGAGCCAAGAAGAACTTATTAGCTGAACACTGCCTTCCTTTGCCAGCCTCAGTCACTTCAGGGAGTAGAAACTAGTAAAACAGAGTTTGGGGGAAGAATTTAGGGAACAAATTCTAAATATGGCAGAACTAAATAAAGAAGCACTGTGTTCCACTGGTCTGTGTGCTGCTTTCAAGACACTGTCCCTACTGTATGTTTTCACAAAAGCTGAAGAAATAATCACAACACATTTATCATTCACTGGGCAGAATTATTTTGGCAAGAAATCTATGCCCTGGAATACATTATACTAACTGACAACAGATTCTGAAAAATGCAGATTTTCAAAGCCAGTAGGTGCTTATGCAACCATATCAGGCTAAGGGACTGAGTGATTATGTCATTATATGTGTATCAAATATTTTGTATAAATATTAAATGTTCCACAAAGTCAGGTCTTGTTAACGCAGGAAGTGGAAACCAGCAGCTTCGACAATCACATATTAAAAGCCAAACTGGGAAGAAGAATTCATAATGTTCTGGGTGGAAAGCTGCATTCGGCATAAATAAATGCATTAGTTTAAACATTAGAATTCTAAAGACTGAAACAAAGCTGCTTATCCTCTATGCATAACTCGTGAAGCTGGAGGAGGCCATGGAAGAATTTTTCAGGGGGTGGCAAGGGAGGTCGGGATGGAATTCTCTTGGAGAAAATGTGGAGGGTGCTCTGCTTTTTTCCCTACTGGTGCAAATGCATGTTGACATCAAGTTTTCATCTCAGATGCTACAAGATTCATAGAGTGTCTTTCTCCCTAGGAATTCATGCAGACAATAGCACTTAGGATGACTATTTGTGTGTTCAGGGAGCAAGAAAAAAGAAGTTTATCTAGGACATCTCCTATGTCTGCATGTTGACGTGGAGGAACGATGTGAGTTTATGTCTAATTGACAGTTCAGGGCGGGATTTCTCAACCTCAGCACTATCGACATTTTGGGCTGGATAATTCTTTCTTGTACGGGACTGTCCTGTACATTGTAGGATATTTAGCAGCATCCTTGGCCTGTACCCAGGGGATGCCAGTAGCACTCACCACCCACTGTGACAAACAAAAATGTCTTCAGACATTGCCAAATTGAGGGTGGGATTGAGGACCCCCATTTGAGAACCACTGAATTAGGCTGTTTGGGTAGATTCAGGACATTGGACTATTAGTGAATCCATTGACTCAAGAAAGGCACCAAGCACCAGTCAACGCCAATGTCCTAACTTCATAGGCAAGAAAATGAAGCCCCAGAAAAGTGAAGGTTTATCCCCAAGGTCACATAGCCAGCCAGGGCCACTAGAAAACAGCCTGCTGGCTGCTCTTCCAACACTCATAGGCATTCTTTGCCCAGATTCCACCATGCTGGGTTCATGAGAGAAATTAAGATGGAGATAAAGCCAAACTGCAGATCATCTTATTCCTATTCATGGCAGTACTTGCAAAGAGGTACAAGTTTATTCCAATTTGACAACTGAGACCATCCTCTTCTGGTGACACCTTCCTCAGACAATCGGGCAGACTTTTCTCCTGCTGAGAGAAGCAACATCCCCTCTCTTTCTTGGGTCTGAAAAGCAGGCAGGTTTGGAATGCAGTCCCCCACTAGCTAGTCTTCCTGATCAGCCCAAGGAACAAAAAGGGCTCCAAAATATCACCTATGATTGAGTTTGCGTCTAAAAGATCTCTTTACAGTTCGGTTCCCCCAGCTCATTATCCACAGCATCGCGAAAGCCAGCCTCCTCGGGGACGTCTCCAGGCACACTCCTTTGGCCCTTTCCCTTAGAAACATGTCCAATTTCTTCTGCCTTTAGAAAAAGGAGTATCAGTGTGAACTGGCTTCTCCTTTGAGCACTGTGTGTCTTATTGTCTTATGCCTCTGTGTTAGCCAGCCTGGGAGGTTTCTCTGACTCCCACAGTCAAAAGCAGCATCGGGGAGAAATTGCTCAAGTTACCCACAAATCCTCATTCTTTTGTTGATATATTTTTGTTTAAACCTGGGCCCAGACCCACTGGGTGGCTGGGAATAGCAGCCATTTTCATAATCCCCAATCACAAAACCCAACAAGCTTGTGTTGAGCGTACAAGTGTTTTCAACTAACGAGTCGCCAAGCTAAAGAATGGGAAACCTCTAGGTCCAGTTTTTCCCTCTTTCTAACATGCAGCAGAGGGCAAAAGAGAATCAGATTCATGAAATAAGGAATCTCCAGCCTATTTATTGAGCCCTGCTTAACAAAAGAGAAAACTCGCTTCTCAATGCAGGATACGCTATATAGACTAGATGTTGAAAACATATAATAGTAAGCATTTTAAAATAGGGACCTTATTTCAACTTTACATCCTAAAATGATGCTGTTATGGAGGGTAATTACATAATAAATTTGTTAGGGGAATATAAAGCAATAAAAACGGTGGTAATGGTTTGTCATTTAACAGCTGAATGTAAATGAGTTTTTCCGCATTAATATAGCAGGTTGCTACAATTAGGAGATCATTCTTAGGGCTATCTTTAATTTCTTTAAAAAAAGTTTCTGAGGTTTAATATCATTAATTTCTTCATTTGAGGATGCTACATATTTAACCATTTGAAGTCAGAGGACATTAGGGTTTTTGAGGACTAAGAACCATCTGAGCCAAAACAAAACAGAACGAAAAACTTGCAAAAATGTAGCAAGGATCAGTGCCTGTATTAATAATTCCACCTAGGGCTCCGGGGTAGCATAGTGGTTAAAAATGCAGGGTCAACTGCTTACTAGTCATGTGGTCTTGACAAGTGACTTCATCTACCTGAACCTCCTTCCTGAACTCATGTATAAAATGGAACTAATAAACCAACCCGCCTGATTGGTTGTTGTTTGATTGGGGTCATTGTTTTGTGTGGATGGATTAAGTCAGGTGACACAGGCAAAAGACCTAGCAAAGTCCATGGCTCACTGTGCGAGCCATCGAAATGGTGATCATTGCTTTTGCTCTCATCCTTCAGATGGCATCCTATTCCACTCTGATCATCTTACCTTCTTTCTGTCCTTTTTGTTTCACACTATACTCCCTTTCCAAGCCTTTGTCCTCACGTGCCCAGTCTTCTAGAATGAACAAAACTTAGGGAGACAGAGTTTTCCTCAAATCCACCTGACACTAGGTTGTAATTCCCTCTTACCAATGAAATCAGGAAAGCTGACATTTAATGAACTTGCACTATGAACTCTCTCCCACATGCCCTTGCTTAGTCCTTAAAGCTCCTAAGAGACCCACATTATCCTGTTTTCAGATGAGAGACACGTGAGTTTAAGCAACTTATCCAGTGTCCCTCAGCTAAAAGGTTCCCCAGCTACAAGAACTGGGGTTCCAATCCAATCCTTTCTACTGGACCACACTCTGTCACTATGAGAAATACTCACCAAATGCCTGATATTTGCACTTGCACAGGAGAGGCTGGAGCAGAGCATGTCCATGCATGAATCTGGCGTGGAAGTGGCTCTCAGCCCCACCACATGTAGGAACAAGACATGCCCGTAAATGAAGACTTTGGGGAATCCATAAAAAGCAGAATCCTCAATACAGGATCTGGCTTTTGCCTCCCCTCTGTCCTTTCTCCTGTTCTCTTGTTCTGTTCTCCCACCAAAGCCTCCATCACTCACTGGGTTCCAGTCCACTAACCTCTTTGTGTCCTCAGGCACACCAAGTTTATTCCTGCCTCAGGGCCTTTGTCTGGATCCCTCGTCCCCAAGGGATTGTCATAGCTGTTTATTCTTAAGTCTCTGCTGCTACAATGCCTTTGCTGACCCTCTATGCAAAGGACTCCCCGTTTCTACCACCAGTCCCTCTGTTACCTATCACCCTGCTTTGTTTTCTTCCAAGCAGTTATCTCACATACTTGAAATGCTTCTGTTCGTGCATTGGGTCCCTTGTTTATTTTGTATTTCTCCCAACCGGAATATGAGCTCTAAGAACAGAAATCTGTCTGCCTTTTTTACTCCTAAACAGGGCCTGGCACACAGCAGACTCTCAACAAACACTTGCTGAATAAAGGGTTAATGAATGAGTGACTGACATCGAGGTGATTTTGTTGTATTGAGGTATTTTGTCTTGTATGTTTGCAGCTCTGAATCTGTTCCCAATTATAAAGTCCTTGAGGACAGGTCCCATGCCTTCTCCCTTCCTATTTCTGAAGAAAAAAGGTGCATCAGGCCTCATCTCTTAGTTTCTTTACTCCCCCCATCCACGGCCCCATTTCTGTAATGACGACCGGGTTTCCTCTTCTTTTCTACCCCCTTGAATTTCTGCACATGGACCTTCTTGGTGAGAAAAAGCAGTCCACAGAATCTGTTTTTTGAGTCATCTGTGCTCTCTTGAAGTAAAGAATCTAGTTGTCGTGGTCATCTGTTGTTTTGCCTGCCAAGCATCCATTTACTGTTTTTCTGATAAGGGAATGTTGGTTTCACTTTAGGGAACCATCCCTCCTCCCTGGCAGGTCAGAGTGGTTTAGGTGGACTCACTGACCTCACCATTTGGATCCAGAGACAGGCACACGACCCAGGCCTGGCCACCGAGTGTTTTCCATTGCCCTGGCCACGGAGATTGATTCAGAGATGAGCATGTGACCTAAGCCAGGCCAACGAGACTCAGTTCTGTGAGTTTATGCAAAGTGTTAGGAAGCACAGCTCTCTTTTTCTGTGGGAATGGCCTGGCTCGTAGAATGTGAACAAGCTTCTGCTCTTCTGGTGCTGGTGATAATCTTATCACCAGGCGGGAAAGCCTGTGTGAGAGTAAAGCCAACACAGAGAAAAGCAGAGCAGAAAGATAATGAGCAAGAGGAGGGAATGGCATTGGAGCCCCTTGATCCAGCCACACCTGAAGCTGGAAACCTCTGGACTTTTCAATTAATTAATGATCCTGTAAAAATCCTTTTTTCCTACTCACTCAGTTTGAGTCATTTGCAACCAAAAGGCTAATGTGGGACTCAAGGTGATAATAAGAAGTCCGGAACTCATGCCTTAGTGCAGTATGAGCTCACAGTATGAGCTTAAGCCCCTCTGGTCCTGCATAGGCAAGTTGGGCTCCAACCATGAGAAACACCTTAAAGCAAAAGCTGGAAATATTTGGGCAGAAAAGAACATTTGTTTATCTTCCAGCTCATACATGGTGGATGTGCAATACTAATCTTTTTTTAAAGGGCAGTTCTTTGGAACTAGATGCTGCTTAAATACCAGGTCCAGGCAGCCGCCAAAGGGAACATCATCCAGTTATTATTTTTCAACAGCAGTGAAGTGGATGGATGGCTCCAGATTTTCTCATTACCATAAAACAAAGCAGAGGAATGTAGACTATTTGAGCTGTAAGTGTGTGCTCAGCCCCTGGGAACAATGTGAGGAAAAACAGGCAAGGAATTGGAGCTAACATTGCCAAGCACCTACTGTGCATTCCAGAACTAGTGGTGGGTCTTTCACACCCATTAACTCCCTATATTTGGGGTCAGAGTTCTGGGTTCAAGCCCAAGATCTGCCATTGACTGGCTGCAGGACCTTGAACAAGCCACTTAGCTGTTCTGGTCTTTAGCTTCTTCATCTGTCAAATGGGGTAGTAAATATCTACCATTATCAGAGAGCTGTGCTCTGTGTAACTGGAGTCTATTTGGAGGTATTTCTAAAGGAAAAGTAGGAAAGCATTAGGAATGTAAGCTATTGGAGTCCCAAGTGATGAATTTGCCAAGGAAGAAAAGATCTGCTCTCACCCCTTCATCTACCATATTTGGGCTGATCAACGCAGCACTTCCATTGCTGTGAGCTATGTGACGTGGCTGGTAAGAGCTCCAGCCCCAGAGTCGCACAGTTGGGCTTCTGGTCCAGGGTCCAGCACTAGCACATTGTGTGTCCTCTGCCAAGTCTCCATCCTCTCATCAGTGAAATGGAGAAAACATAAGATTATTAGGGGGATTGACAGAGACACTCTAGTTTGAGAGCTGTGCGCAGTGCCAGACACACAGTAGGTACTCAATATATGCTAGTAGTTAATATTTTGAGAGCCAAAGCCGATGCTTTTTTGGGAATATGCTGTATCTGAAAAAGCTGGGACCGGGCATGGAAGGAAAGCTTCATCTTCACAGAGACCCAACTTCCGAGATGCTCTGCTCCAGCGACCCTGAACAACTGGGCAAGTGTTTTGCTTTCTCTGGGCCACCATTTCTTTAGCCATAAAGTGGGGTGGGAGGAAGAATAAGGAAGGCGGAGATCAGAAATAATCTCAGTCTCTGAGTCCCATTCAGCTCAGATTTTCTATGATTCTAAAATAATTGGACATTTTAAGAGAATTTTAATAATAAAAACAAAAAAGTTTCTGGAGTCAAAGAAACAGCCCCTGGCTGCACAGCTTGAGATGAACCCCGCAGAGAAGGAGTGGAGGGCCCAGGGCACAGGACTGGGACCTGGTTTCGTAGTTTGGGCAGAAAGCAGTCCTCCGCTTTGCTTTAGATGGCCTCCAAGGCCAGCTCTTTGGGCAGAATCCAGGAAGCAGAAAGACGAAAGAAGGCAAAGAAAACAAAACAAAGGAGGTGCCTGAGAAAAGCAGCCAAGAGCAGCAGAGACAGGGACCGTGAGGCTGCTGAGAAGCAGGGCCCCTCATGGGTGTCAGCCATCAATTGGGTCTTTTCCCCTCTCCCGGTTTTCCAACCCCCTGCAGCTTTCATTGCCCTCGGGGAGAGCTGACCTGGGGGAAAGAAAGTCCAGTTTTGGCCTTTGAGTTTCCAAAGCCTAGGCCAGGGCGCAAGTCAAAAATATACAAAAGCCTAAGTGGTGAACATCCTCCCATCCAGACGGAAGAAAAGAGAGCAAGAGGGGAAATGGAGAAAATATGGATGCCAGGGGCCCTGCTCAGAGAGGCCCTGCACCCTGCATCACCCCCAGAGTGTTTGGGGGATACCAGCCCACAGATAAACCTGGAAGAGGCAGGAAGACCCCACAGTCCCCTGTGTCTGGCATGACCCAGCAGCTGGAGAAATGTCTGAGCTAGGCGTGGATGGACCTGGGATGGCTCAAAGAATTCCCTGTGCCAAGCAAGAGGCCAGAGCCACAGAGTGCACCCAGGAACGCAGAGGGCCACAGGATGGCGTGGAGGCTTCCTGTGAGCCTGGGCATCAGTCACAGGTGTGTCCTCTGCCATGCCACAGGTCATACATAGGTGGTGACAAGAAGATGCCTCACAATGGGGGCTGGGGGGACAGAGCAGTGACAAGTGCAGCCTGATGACAAAGATGGAGAGAGAAAGAACCTCAGATGATGAGGCCAACATGGCACGTTGATAATGCAAGTCCCGGTGGTGTCCAGTCCTGGCATTTGTTCATTCACAGACATTTACCAGACAGCTGTGTGATCCACTGGATGTGGCAAAGGTGGAAACACAGAAATAGAGATGACCACACACGGCCACATGATTTCTTTCCACCAGTGGCCATAGCCTGATGGAGGAGACAGTTCTCCAAAGAATCGCAGGAACTAGATGCTGTGATAGACGTAGCAAGCAGGAACCAGAGAGGAAACCAGCGAGTGAAGGGGAGAGAAATGGGCATTGAATCTGCAGGAGGCCTGGGGACTGTCGTGTGCAGAATGCCAGGCACCCAGAAATTGGGGCGAGGGGAAGTAGCAGATGAAAACACACACAGTGAGCCAATGTCCATCACCATCCAAAGTAGTGGCCTATAGGACAACCATGTGTGCACGCAAAGCCCAACAGAGTCCCTCAGACTTTCTCTCCTGCCCAAGCAAGAGCACAGCCAGCCGCCAGGGCAGAGGCTCTGAAGAGCCCAGGCGAGATCTCGGCAGAGCTTTGCTCAGGCCAGCTGTGCCTCTGCAGGCAGCCACACCCGGGAATTTCCCTGGGATCTGTTTGGGCAGAGACTGACACTGAACTGAACTGAACTGTTGATAGCCTGTGATCATCCCCCGAAACTCCCCCCAAACCTTGATTCTTTTGCACTAAAGCAAAGGTAGTTTTGTTTTAACACCTGCTTCACCAGACTGGACTAAAAATGAAAGAGCCGGAGCAAAGGGGCAGAATGATCCCAGCACTTAAAGCAAACTGTGAATTCCTCTGTCTCATTCCCTGGGCAGAGCAGGTTCCCCTCGGGCGTTGTTCCATGGGGAAGGAAGACCCAGGAGAGGCTGGCGCTGGGACATGCATGCAGTGGCGTGCTCCGGAGGGAAAGGGAAGAGAAAACCCCTGCGCACCCCTGACTCTTGCTAACAGCCAACAGGCAAAATCCAGATGAGCTAATAACGGGTGTCCCGCCCGTCACAGGGCCACACGGGCAGAGGCGGAGGGAGGGGTGCAGCCCACAGCAGCGGGTGTTTTCTAGAAGTGTCATTAGGAAAAATGGAAATATAAAGGACAGGCTCCATGGGCAGGGCTCTGATAATGCCCCCAAAACGCCGGTCAGCACGTGCTGTGACATTTACAGAGGCGCCACGACTGCTGTGACCAGTTGAGCCAAATCCCTTTTCGCCGCTCAGTGTGCCCAGCGTGATATTTAAACAGAAATGTCGCCCTCGCAGCGTTTATGCCCCCAAACCCTTCAGAATTGGGTCTGTCCTCGGAATGGCTCATTCGTGGTTGCTTTCCGGAGTCGGAGTAAAAATGCAAAAAAGTAAATTTGTGCTTTATGAACTCAGGATTAAATCAGACCAGGCCTTTCCGTGAAATGTGAACATTGTGATGCTGAGAAAGCAAAAACAGCCCTTTCCTTTTCAAAGCACTGGACTGTCTTTAATTGAATCTTTTGCGTGAGACCGTGAACCGGGGTCAATACCATGGAAAAACTCAAAGAAAAAAAACCAGCAAAGCACCTGGCTTTGAACTGAGGACTGAGAACCGCCGAGTAGGTTAGGCCTAGGGGACTGGCCTGAGCTGTTTTAGGGTCCTCCCTGTTCTTTGACAGCTGGGGAGAGGGAGGAAGCTGGTTACTGGCTTAAATCACCCTTCAGCTGGGGGTCAAGTTACTACATCATGGCTTGCGTTATAAGAATTGATGTTTTGGCAAATGTACACTAAAAATTGCATGTTTTTAAGTGGTTAAAAGTGCACCATAAAACGAAATTCATATTTGGAGACATCAGCACATTTCAGTGAGTGTTGCAGCTTAATTTGAAAGAATGTGAACTTTTGAGCTTACTAATGTAGATGCAAATTTGTGCTAAGGAATGTACATTGAGCTGTTAGTCCAAATCTTTCACACCAGCCCTCTCTACCAAGAGTTTCATAGACACGTGAAACAAAGAAAAAACCCACACCCCTACTCTCTCAGAAATCCTCTCCCCATTGCCAGTGAGTTTTTCTGCTCCCACATCAACTTTAGTAAGCAAGATACAATTGTCTGCTTCTCTCTCCTCACACAGCCACAGCTCTTACCATCTCTTTGTCCTCCCCAGTGAGAGCCTGTAACTGACCTAACTTAAAGATAAATAAGTTCTGCCTCACATGTCAGAAGAACAAACCTATTTACATCTGATTTGCCTTGTTAGCTACAAAAGTTTGCTCTTTGTAATGAAAGCTAGGCTTGGTTGGGAGCTTTGAGCAGAAACAGCTTCTTGGTGCTGCTACCTTTGCTCTCCTCACCTGCTCGTGATCCTGACAATTAAATGTATCAAGGAGCAGGTTCTTCAAAAGGCTCTCCTGCAGATCTAAACCTCTGATGTGCACAATTTGGTCTCTCGGATTAAGCAGTGATTCTTGGTGTTGTTTTAAAGCCTGGTTTTAATAAATGACCAAGAGAGGAAATGCAAATGGATATTGATGTAGACTGTCCATCCTTTGGCAGGGGCAATAGAATATGGACGGTACCTACAGCAACACAATAGATAATGCATCTGCAATTACCAGGGTACTTAGTATGCTATTGGACAACTCATGGGGAAAATATAGATTCTTTTGTGTTTCAGATGTAGAAGGAATGAATGAATCACAGGTCATAGACTTAGCTGTAGAACAAGTATCAAATTTCTTTATTTTCTTCCAAGCAAATCACAATTTAATTTCAATCGTGACTACTCTATGCCATCAGGTAGGCAGGAAATTGAAACTCACTGATTCCCAGAGCACTGGCATCCGCACCCGGAAGGTCTTTTTCCCCATCTCCCCATCATTCCCCTGACTCTCCAGCACGCACGAGCTGAGAGTCATCAGTCCAGGCTGGTTGCCATGGAGACACTCATCGTCCCAGTGTACTGGTCCCTCCAGGTCTGGGGCTGCTGCTGGAGGCTGGCGGGCCTTGGTGAGGCTGGGAGGTGCCTCACCCTTCGCCTTGGCATCCTTGCCACCTCTCTGGGGCCCCGCCAGAGAGCAGGGTGCTGCCTCCCCCGGCTTTCAGAATGCTTTCAGCTCCTGGTCCAAGGACATAACCTTTATCACTTCCTCCCTCTTCACGTCCCTTCTCTGCCCAAACCCATCCATCTCTGTGATGTGAAGCTTTGGCAAGCCAAGGCCAGACAGGGAAACGTCCCGCAGGCAACTCCAACCCTCCACCCTGCCCTGAGCCTCCCAGCGCGGAGCTTGCGGCCCATGTGAGAAACAGAAAGGAAAAGACAGAGCACAGGAATAGCCAGACGTATATAAACGTATCCCAGTCCCACAGATGTCACAAAGTCACACATGATCACAGTGAGGGAAACTTCCCCTGTTTTCTTCCTGCACCACAACCAGCAGCCCTCGCGTGCGTTCTGGAGCTGTCTTTGCTTTGTCTGTCTCGTAGCTCTGATCCTGAGTAAGTATTTCATCGCACATTCTGGCTGCCTCCCTAGTCCCTTACTTCCTCCTCAGTGCCCCCACTTAGGTGACAGCAGGGGGTGGGCACATGGCTCAGGAAGCTAACGGCCATGAGCACCATGCGTGGTCCTGAGGCTGCACAGAATGTGCTGGTGGCCACAGGAAGGATCAGAGACCATGATGTTGAGGAAGGGGCCTGGGGGTGCTTCTCAGTCATAACACGGGCACATGAGACGGAAGAGAAATACCACGCGTGTCAGACGAATTGAATAGCTAAGGGAGAGCAATGTTTTGTTTTGAAACCGTGTATCCCGTGTGGCTTAAAAGACATCACTTGTGTGCATCCGCGTGATATCCTGGAAGCGGGAGGCAGGGTCGAAGGTCTGGAGCCAATGACCAGCATTGCAGACCCAGCTTTTCCACAAAGGAGGCTACATCCTTGAGGAAGCCCATTCCCCAATCCGATCCTAAGTTTGCACATCTCTAAAAAGAAAGGATTGGACCAGTTGACTACCAAGCTCTCTTCAACTTTGCTGGTTTTTGATACTATTATAGTTGTTTCTTAAAAAAAGAAAAAAAAGGCAGTGTTTTTAAATGCCATTTTATGGTGATTGGGGCACTTGCTCATTATCTAACTGCAAACCTGGATAGATTGAAACCCCCAGGCGTGTCAGCCTGCTGCAACTATACTTCCATGTTCGACTCTATAAAACCCAGGAAACTTTGTATGTATTAAAGTTTAATAGCAGCCCCAGAGTGAGAAGACAGAAGAAATGTGAACAGTACCTCAGGGGAGTTTTGTTCACGTTGCTTCTCATATGTATGATAAATAGTTCCTGTGCCTGATTTTGTGACAAAAATGGGTTCTTTAAAAGTCTAGCAAAGGGAGCCCATAAGGAAAACGAAAATCAACTACCGTAAAGAAAAAGCTAAAATATTCATATATTTCTTTGGAGACCCAGCGGGGTATGGACAGCCAGCCGTTTTCAACTCGGCTGGACGTATTTACCACTCTATTCTAAACCCCACACAGGACGGGATGCTGAGCAAGATGGCATGGCCTTTGGATAGCAACTGTCCCAGCAGGGACATTCAGGGTCAGAGCAAATGACACATGGACATGTGTGTTTGGGTTGTCCCATGTATGGGTATTGATGTGTGGTTGAATGTGTATGTTTAATGGAATATAGTATAAATATACGTATAAGAAGATGTAATGGCCAACTATGCAAGCTGTGTTCTAATAGGTTGCTTGTGAGTTAGTTTCTTTTTTATCATTAAGAACAAAGGTTGGCAACTTTTTTCTTTAGGAGTGGGAAGGAGTGCTTCCCGCTCCTAATGTCTGAGTTGCTGGCCTTTTTCTGTAAAGGGTCAGATGGTAAATACATTAGGTTTGTGAGCTATGAGGTATCTATTGCAACTACTCAACTGGCCATTGCAAGGTGAAGTATCTGTAGACAGTAAGTAAACGAGTGAGCATGCTTGTGTTCCAGTAAAACTTTGTTTACGCGCACTGAGACTTGAACTTCATATGACGTTCACGTATCACAAAATATTATGCTTCTTTCGATTTTTTTCAACTATTTCAAAATGCAAACACTATTCTTAGCTTGTGAGCCACACATAAATGGGTGATTTGGCTGTTGGACCAAGGGCCATAGTTTGCCCATGTATAATTTAGAATGAATTTCCTTTAGGAAAAAAAAAGCGATTGTAAATCCTGTTAGGGTTACCAGATCAGTCCACGAAGTTCAATTCAATCCATGAAGAATCCAAAATATGACATATATAGTATCTAGTACTTTTGAATGTTTACACTAGCCCCCATACTAAGCTCTTTATATTCGTTGCTTCCTTTAATACTCAGTACAATCCTATGGGGAAGCAGGTTTAGAGAGTTTAAGTGACTTGCCTGTCTCAGTTAAGAAGCTGCATAGCTGGGATTGGAGCCAAGGTCTTGCTATGTCAGAGCTGTGATAGTCACAGCAAAGGCACACAGCTTGCTCATAAATTAGGGGGACGGCGCCCAGTACCTAGTGAACCCTCAATGCACATGAGCTATCATCATTGTCATGATTATGACTAACTATGCTACTTCAGCTCTACTAAATCGCCATTTACAACACCACTTCCTCAATCTGGGTTCCAATCTGGGATGTCCCCAAACACTTTTCCCTTCCCTGGCTTTCAACACCCTCTCAGCGTCATTTAGCAAGAAAGGATGAAAATTCTCCTGGGTAGTTAGGACTGATCCTTTTTAATTGCCTACACTTTTGCTTCTGCTTAAGAGCAAAAAGGCCGATCGTTTCCCAGTTGCTCCAAGTAAGGGAACAAAGGGTACAAGAGGACTCTCTTTGCAGCAGAGTCTGGGGCAGCCATACTTGGACCCCTTTGCTTCCCGCTCCTAATGTCTGAGTTGCTGGCCAGGCATGCACCAAAGAATCAAGGCGTTATGTGTAGACATGAGCTACAGTCATGCACCAAGCCCATTGGAGGTTTGAAATGAAACGTTTCCTCACATGCATCATCAGTAATATTTCAGTATTCATGCAAGCCGCAAAGTTTGCTGAGAACAAAGAACCCTCAGGTCAGCTGCAGCTAAAATTGACAAAGATGTAAGTAAATATTTTTGTCCCTCTTTCAATTTTTACCTCCCTGCTCATGGCTCCAGCCTTTTTCCAGTTTTATAGTGGTCCATATTTTTAAATGTATCCCTCACTCCCTCTGTCATTTTGGATGTCAAAAACCTCATTCCTCTGGGGCCATTTTCAGACATCAGGAAACCACTTCATAGTAAGGTACAGACAGCTGATTAGATGTAAGGCATTCTCCCTCCCTCAACCCCCACCCCATGTTTCCATCTTGAAAGAGAACACCTGTCAACCAAAAGCAATTCTCTCTTGGTGCAATTTGGGGCAACAGGGCAGGCCACCAGAGGAGATATTGTAGGGCAGAGTTCTTGCTACCATCATTCTGATAATTTCATCTAATTCACCTATGACTAAATTCAATCCTCCTCCTATATGTAATTAATTGGATTATAAGCTGAAATGCTTATGGGCCAGTACCCATTATTGCATAATAAATCATCCCAAAATTCCATGGATTAAAATAATGTATTATTGTGTCTCATGGTTGGACTTGACTGAGCTTAGATGAGTGGTTCTCACTTGGGGTTGTTCATGAAGTTGCAGTCAGATGGTAGCTGGGCCTGGAGTCCCTTAAAGACTTCTTGTCTTGGTCTGTCTGTGTTGCTAGGAAGGAATACCTAAGGCTGGGCAATTTATAAAGAAAAGAGGTTTATTTGGCTCATGGTTCTGCAGACTGTACAAGAAGCATGGCACCAGCATCTGCTTCTGGTAAGAGCCTCAGGATGCTTCCATTCGTGGTGGAAGGCGAAGGGGAGCCAGTGTGTGCAGAGATCACATGGTGAGAGAGGAAGCAAGAGAGAAGTGGGGAGGTTGCCATGCTCTTTTTAACAACCAGCTCTCATGGGAACTAATAGAGTGAGAACTCACTCACTCTTGTGAGGATAACACCAAGCCATTCATGAAGGATCCACCCACATGACCCAAACATCAAACATCTCCCTACCTTCAACAATGGGGATAAAATTTCAACATGAGATTTGGGAGACAAACATCCAAACTATAGCACATCTTCACTCACAGGTCTGGGCCTGAGCTGGGATGGATGGAACAGTGGTGTCTGGTCCAGAATATCTCTCTCTTTCTCTCCCTGTCCACGCAGCCTCTCCATGTGGTTAGCTTGGGCTCCCTCACAGCACGGCGTTTGAATAGTCAGACTTCTTACATGGCAGCTTAGCACTCCAAGAGCAAATTTTCCAAAATACAGAGGTGGAAGCTGCCAGTCTCTTAGGGCATGGGCCTAGAAACTGGTACAGCATCATTCACACATTCATTCATTGTTCAAGCAGTCATGGAGCCCACACAGATTGAAGAGGAAGAGACACAGACCACCTCTTTATGGGAAGAGTGTCAAAGAAATTGTAGCCCTCTTTAATCCACCATAGGTTGGATGAGAACTCAAGAGTCGTCTTATCCACCCTTCCTGAGTGATATCAATCTACATTTTAGCAGCTGGCAAAGTCCGACCTGTATCCGAAACTGCGCCAGTAACAGAGGCCTTACTGTTTTCTGGAGCAGCCCATTCCAACTTGGGACATCTCTCTCTTAGAAAATTCTTTTCACATTTAGTGAGTGGGAATCTGCCTCACTCTGATACCTGCCCTTTTATTCTAGTTCCAGTTCTTGGAACTACAAAGAACACGCCTCCCACCTCTCCCGTGACAACCTTTCACATATTTAAAGACAGCTCTCCTTGCTCTGCTGAGTCTTCTTTTCTCCAAGCTCCACA